>CM042692.1:47268949-49768949 GCA_023614405.1 Avena insularis | reverse complement strand
TGCCTCAACCACCTCCTTGGCTGCAACATGGTGAATCTCGTGCGTCGCGAATCGGCGGCCTACCGCTCCGCTGCCTTGACCACCTCCTCTAGCGTATGCTGGGCTACCTCGCCTTCACGCTCGAAGCTGCCCACCTCCTTCTCGGTGAAACTTCGGGCCAGCTTGCTAGCTTACATCTCCACATCCACCTCAGAGTACTACAGGAAACGGATGTGGTACATCTCCCTAATCGGCATCCAATTGATGATCTTACGATGAGACATGGCTGTTGGGAATATGCCCTATAGTCAATCATGTATGATGTAATTCCCAATGTATTCATAAAGTTATTAATTTGTCCTTGTATGAACATCTTATATGTATCATTGAATATGTGCTTCAGTTGTGGAACTATACATTCATGTTGTTCATACTAGATTGTCCTTAATCGTCAAGGTTGTGTAGGACACGCAACTTATACTAATGTGAAAGTTGGCCGATGACTCGGTTCCACTTGTCATGGGTATGGTGATGCTATTCTGACTTACGCGGACTCGGTTAAAGAGTTTAGCGAGTCAGACTGAACATATTGAGATACAATGATCAAGTCGTCATTTGTATGTCTCAATCAATGTAATCCATAAACCCGAGGTTGCCACACAATCCGAGATGAGGATTAACCGACTTAGGTTCTGTCAAACACTGTTCCATAATAGGGCAGTTATAAAGGCAGAGTTCGGGTTGACTGAGAATCAAGTTGCATGATGTGGATAACAAAGATGGGATTTTCCCCCTCCGACTAGAGAGATATTCTATGGGCCCTCTCGTGTGATATGGTTCAGAAGCATGGCCATGCGCGACTCGGTTAAGTGTTAACCGAGACGATTGACTAAAGAGTTAGTCAGACGGATCACATATCACGGATCAAGAAGAGAGTTGATCTATAAAAGGGATGATGCCATGACAGTATTTTTCCCATAGCTTGACAAGGTATATCGTGAGGAAAAGGGGCTCAGACTTAAGTCACGTTGGAAGGTATATCGGCATGACTCTATGACACTTGGGAGTCGACACGTTCTTCTATGAGCCGCTACAGATTAATCGACTGCGAGTCGTACTCCAATCGTGTCCAAGTCGCCATGAGCCTACGAGGTCACACACTTAAGAGCGGGAGCAGGTATGTCGATCAGGTTGGACCTAAACTAGACACAGACTAGGTCGATGAGTTAGACAAGGTCTTGAGATAATGCCTTGACTCGCGATGACCTGTATAGGGTCCTACTAATGTTGTGGAGACCACTTACACTCCCTATATATAGTAGGACGTAGATTCCTAAGGGGCACGGTTGGACTAGTCCATGCGTTGGAAACTCTAACCCCATTTAGTCCAGCCACTGCACTGGACCTAGCAGTCCACCGTCGGTGCTCCTCCTCATACGTGTGTACTCTGGTAGAGGTGTTGTACATTCAGCACTTTGAAGATCGTGGGATTGGATCGAATCATGGGACTGCACTGCATCAACCGACGCAATTCATTAGTAATCCACATCCGCATGTCTAGTGGTAATCCTCGTGGACTTCTACCTTGGCTAGATCTTGGGTACACCATGTAGGGAAAAGTATTTGTTTATATCCGTGTGGCCTAACAATGGATGGTGTTTGCTGGGACTTTTTGGGGGGCTCTTGGTGGTACTAGGGTTGGGTTCATCGTTGGGCCAGCGGCCATCTTTATAGAGTGTGGCCATGGTAGGAAATGGCTAGCCATGCGTGGGATGTTTCTAGTAGTGGATAGGAAGGCACGCATGAAACATGAGCCAACGAGGGCAGGAAACACCCGCCATGTGTGTGAAGCCGGTGGCAGTGATTATCGATGTCCCATCGCCATTAACGCCCCATCACCAAGGTCGTCAAGCGTTGATAGCGGGCGAGGGCGGTCAAAATGCGTCAGGACACTCAGCGCACCACTCGGCCTTGCTAGACCGCGACCCATTTCATGTCTATGGGCTAACCCATCCGGACAGAAATGGACTGCTTGGTTCGTGGTTTTGTGTCGTCCCGCTGGAGGTGCCCTAAGGAGACACATCGTCATCGTCATTATAATACACCACCTTACTCAACAAGTCAAATCCCCTCGCCTACATTATGCATCATTGTATTCTATCCTTCCATACAGATGGACATCCTTCATTGTCATAATACATCGATGATGATACCAAGGTCAACCTCGCTCGCCCATTACCATATAGGAGATTTGCGATTATTGGGATGTTGGGGTGTCTGTTGTCACGAATAGGAATATACTTCATTTCTCAGTCAGCACTACACCTCTGACCTACTTTTTTCCCAGGACAGTGGGCTCTCAGCCTTCCGTCGACTGTGTGATGGAACTCGAAAACTAACACCACCCTTGTGGAGTCCATAACCTCAATTTGTGGCGATGATGATTCATGATGGCTTGAACTATGAAAACAAAAAAAATGGACGGGTTCACATTTCTCCCCCGCGATTGACGGAAGCGGTGCCCCAATCCTAGCTCCAACCCCTCGACCCACCCCTCCCTCCCATTGCATCGCCGCTGGTGTGAGCGGCCGAGCAAAGCTCATGTGGTGCCGATGGTGGCGAACTTCCTTTCCCTGGTGGCGAGGACCTCTGAGAGGGACAAGAACTCTCATGTGCGTGGTGCTCTTTAGCAGAGGTTGGCGAGACCTAGCATGGTGGCGGTCAGTGACCAGCACTGGGGGCGGCCTCTTGCATCTAGAGGCAACGGCGGGCTGTGAGGATTGCAGTGTTCAAGGTCGGTGACGACAAGGGCCCGACCTAACCCGTGTAGTTTTCTATCTACCCGCATGTTTGGTGTGACGTCCCATGATGGTGTTGCTCGGGAGGCACGAATTCGGTGGTTGGATGAGGTGCGATGACACCATGGCGATGCCAACATACCAGTTACGGACCTAGATCAAGGGGAGGCAGGCCTCCCTTCTCGTCATTGGGGATGGCAGCACCAATGACTGGCCTATTGCAGCGCGGCGGTGGGCTTTACATGCCCTCTCGAGGGCCGCTCGAACCCTCCTAGGACGGGTGTGCCTTGTTGTGCCCGGTCGGACCCATTTGGGACTGGTATACCAGTTCCGCGTCTGGTCGACTAGTACCCTCGGTAGTGGAGGTTGTTCCCTCATGTGTGGCCGTGATGTTGTTGGCCCTGATTCAAGCTATGCATTTTGACCCTGTATTATAGACCTCGTTGCAATTGCATAGGGGAAACGATGATGGTGACTTCTTGACCATGGTGGCACGTGCTAGCGGGTGGCGGTGAGGCTTCAACCTCGTAGGGCTCCTATGTAACAGACCATTCGAGGGTCTTGGATGAGTTTTTTGAGAGAAATCCTTGTTGGATCCCCGACATCGACGCGGTACCCCTTTGGGGGGAACCATTCCTTCTTGAAGGGCGTCATGGATACCCGTGGTCCACTTCCCTTGGTGTGCTGGGGGAAACCCTAGGACTAGTGCGCTGGTCCGGGCAGTAGTGACATTGACGTTGCCTCTCCTCTTGAAGGTGCTGCTTAGCACTTCGTGCTTCATTGCTAGGAGCATGGCGAACATCTTAGGAGGGCAAAGCGGCTGCGGGTCACCGTCACTGACGAGGGTGATCTCAACAATGCCCATTGATATGGACTTGTGTTTTGTGGAAAAGGAGAGCGCTGGTGATTTCTTCGGCTTAACAAACAAACAAGGGAGGCGGTTTACCTAGGTTTAGGCCCTCGTAGAGGAAATCCTACTTCCTACTTGTCTGCTAGTGTTATCATTGGAGAGTACAAACTAGTTGAGTCGACTAGATGCGATCTCGCAAAGAGAGAGATGTGTGTATCTGATGTCTATTGTCTAGATCTATTGTCGGGTGTAGAGCTTCTATTGTATTGTGTCCTCCTCGTTGGACCCTCCTAGCCTTTATATATGGGGAGGCTAGGTCTCAGGTACTAATACGAGTTGGTTTACAAGTTAGAGTTCGTATCTAGTCTAGTCTTGGACTTCCTTGTCTTGTTCCACCAGGAGTCTATGTCCTTGTAGGCTTGTATTTGTTGAATCATCGTGGGCTTCATGGATCTTGGCATATCTTCGGGTAAACCTTCCTTCGGGTCGTACCGTATATGCCAATAGTGGGCACACGAAGGGTTATGCCCATGTGATGGCTCAAAATATATCGAGCTCGTTGGGGAACCCCAAGAGGAAGGTATGATGAGGACATAAGCAAGTTTTCCCTCAGTTATGAAACCAAGGTTATCGAACAAGTAGGAGCAAGGAAACACCTCCAAGGTGTTGTTTCCAACTTGGAATCCTGCACAACACAACCACAGAACTTTGCCCCCAACTTACAGTGAGGTTGTCAATCTCACCGGTTTTGCTAAAAACAAAGGATTAAACATATTGTGTGGAAGATAGTAATTGCTTGCAGAAAGTAAACAGAAAACAGTAAATAGTAGATTTTAGATTGATGGTAAAAGAATGGACCGAGGTTCATAGTTCACTAGAGGTGATTCTCCTTAAGATAGTTGACATGTTGGTGAACAAATTACAGCGGGACAATTGACAGACACCGAGAAAGCATACATGCATATACTAATCATCTTGACTCCTATGATATTTGATTGGGCATTACAACATTATACATATACCATAATCCAACTTCATCTATGACTAATAATCCACCTTCAGGTTATCATCCGAACCCCCTCCAGTATTAAGTTGCAAGCAACAGATAATTGCATTAAGCAAAGTGTGTAAAGTAAACAATACGATTGTTCTATGAACAAAGGATTGTAGTTTTCTCCCTAGTAGCATGATGTTCCATGCTTGGTTTTATCCACTTTCTTGTGTTTTGTCCACACTTTGGAGTACTTTTCATATGATTTCTTGGACTAACCTATTAACAAGAGCCACAGTGCCAGCTGCCTATTTTCTGCTGTTTTTGGTTCCAGGAAAGTCAGAAAATGAATATTCTCGGAATTGGATGGGACAAAAGCCAAAGTTCCTATTTTTCCGGAAGACTCACGGGCCGAGAATCTGAGGCGAGGAGGCGAGGGGGTGGCCACCCCAGGTCGTGGCTGGGCACGGCGCCAGCATGGCATGGGCCCCAGGCACCCCCTCGGTCTCCCTCTTCGCCTATAAGAAGCCTTCTGGCCTAAAATCTCCGGGGGGTTCGACGTTTTTCCAGAAGGAGTTCCGCTCCGCCGCCACCACCAGATTTCACGAAACAGCACTAGAAACTCCGTTCTGGCACTCTGCCGGGACGAGGAATTGGAGGAGATCATCACCATCATCATCACCATCGCTTCTCCATCGACCATCCATGTTTCCCCCATCTATGAATGAGTAATCCCTCGCTGTAGGCTGTGGGGATGGTAGGGATTGGATGAGATCATTCATGTAATGACATCAGATTGTTAGGGCATGGTGCCTAGTATCTTTTATTAGTGATTTATGACTTTGTTGCGACTTGTTGTGCTTAATGCTTGTCACTAGGGCCCGAGTGCCATGATTTCAGATCTGAACATGTTATTGATTCATTATGATAGTATTGTTTATGGTCTTATCTGCAAGTTGTATACACACATTGTTGTTCGGAACCAATGGCCCCAAAGTGATAGAAATCGGGATAACCGGAGAGAATGGCTTTGATGTGAGGATCACATGTGTTCACGGAGTGTTAATGCTTTGCTCCGGTGCTCTATTAAAAGGAGCACCTTAATTGCCAATAGTTCCCTTGAGGCCCGCTGCAAACGGGATGGCAGGACAAAAGATGTTGTGCAAGTTCTTATTACGAGCACGTATGACTATATATGGGACACATGCCTAGGATTATCTAGTACTTGGATGCTTTAGCTTATTTATCTGCAATTGCCCTATGTTCTGATTGCTATGTGAATTGTCTTGTCCATGCAACGCACATCCATCCATCCCTATGCCTACCGCACTCGAATCATACTGTTTACTGCTATTGTCACTGTTGTCTTTACTTTACTACTGCTGTTACTTTACTATTCCTACTACAAAACTACTACTGATAAACTGCTGTGAGCAAGATTGTTTCCAGGTGCAGCTGAATTGACAACTCAGTTGTTAAGGCTTATAAATA
The DNA here is from genome assembly GCA_023614405.1 of Avena insularis. Lineage (NCBI taxonomy): Eukaryota > Viridiplantae > Streptophyta > Magnoliopsida > Poales > Poaceae > Avena > Avena insularis. The sequence goes on along the minus strand of CM042692.1, from coordinate 49,762,840 downwards.
TTCTTTGTCTCCCCTTGTGTCGAATCAATAAATTGGGTTTCACTTCCCTCGAAAATACTGCGATACACCCCCTGTACTTGTGGGTCATCAAGACTATTTTAAAAGCTGTTGTCGGGAGCATAGCTTTATTTATCAAGTCCACTTGGAATCACTATTGTTCAAGCTAAGTTTATTTCCGCCTTGTTTGCTTGTTTCTTTATCAAAAATACAAAAAAAAAATAGTTCCTACTCTAGTTGTTATTTTCGTTGGTCTGTTATTGTCTTGCTTTATCATGCTCTTGGTCAATGGTTGGTTTCTTTGAAACTGAATCTTATTGGCAAGGTGGGTTCACAGAAGATCAAAAATATTATTACAAGGAACACCGCTTGTCACAAAAAGGGAAACACTTATGGGAACAAATTGATAAATTGTATACCATCTTTAGAAATGTGTGCTCTACTTATAATGTTACTTATTGCTTGGACAAATCTTGTTGCTGTAGGAGGTACAAACACCTCCCTTTTCAATGTGAGTATAATGATAATGTTACCATATCTTCTTATGTTAAAGGAAATTATGAATTTTATGATGTGGAACAAATTGATGAATTTATTGCTTGGAAGGGTGCTTTTGAACTAGCTAGTTTGCTTGAAAATATTGATAATTCACCTTACAAATATGAGGTTTATGGTATACTTAAATTTTCCTTTGATAATTACAAGGATGAAAATGGCTATATTATTGAATATATTAATAGATGATTTCCACAAATGGAAGAGACTAATGCCTTGCAGGATCCTATGGAAGAAGAAATTGATGAACCTGAAATCTCATTAGATGAAAAAGAGGAGGAGAGTGATGAACAAAAGGAGGAAGAATGGATTAGCTACCCATGCCTACCTTCTAATGAGAGTAACTCTTTATCCCTTACATTATTTGATTGTCCTCCATGCTTACTAAAGGAGGATGAATGTTATGTTCCTAAGGATTCTTTTGAAAATGTTTATAATAAAGCTCTAGTGCTTGTAGATCATGAAAAGCATGCTTTATGTGATAGTTATATTGTTGAGTTTATTCATGAGGCTACTGAAAATTATTATGAGAGAGGAAAATATGGTTGTAGAAGCCTTCATGGTATTGAAACACCTCTCTATGTGCTGGAAGTTTTGAAGTCACTCTTGTTTAATCTTCCTATGCCTGTCACTTTGTTCTTTGTGAATGTATTTGCATACACGATTCCTATGCATAGGAAGTGGGTTAGACTTAAATGTGGTTTGAATTTGCTTCTTGATGCTCTCTTTTACTTCAACTCATATTTCTTATGTGAACATCCTCTCAAACTATTATGCCGGAAGATGATAATATGTCTATTATTCTTGGGAGACCTTTTCTTAAATACTGCAGGAGCTATTATTAATTATAATCAAGGGAAGGTGACCTTCAATATTAATGACAAGGAACATACTGTCTATTTCCCCTAGAAGATTGATAGGACATATGGTTTTGAATTCAATTGAACATGATGAGGGCATTCAAGTTGGAGAAATATATTGTCCCATACCAAGAGAAAAAATTGAAACTATTATGATTGGGACCATTGCTATCAAGGTTGAGGTAACATAATCATTAGTGGAATACAAAGTTTTGTCTCATATGAAATTGTTTTGGTAACAAGACCTTATCAACCTTGTTAAAAAAGAATTTCATTGAACAAAACAATGTTTTCACCATGATTATCTCTGCTTGCTTCTATTCTATCCATTTTATGTTTTTGCTTATGCCTAACTTAAAGGCGTTAAAGAAAAGTACTTATTGGGAGATAACCCAAAAGTTTTAGATGAGTCTTGGAAGTTATTACTTCAGTAATAACCGCTCCTTATCCTTTTTATTCGCTTTTTGTGCCAAGAGTAACCTCTAATGAGAGAGAAGTAATGATTGGGAAAGTTGTTGTCCCGAAACAGATTTATGTGCTTCACCATAAATATTCGTGTAAAATCTCTGAACGTCTTTTTGAGGCGTGAATTTTTGTGCTTCTGACCCAGGTTGTTATCTAACTTTCGTTAGTTCAACACTTTTTGATTTGAGCAACAGAAGGTTTTCAAAAAAATTCGTCTTTACCTGCTGGTCTATTTTGACAGATTTCTGCCATTTTCTGCATTTGCTTCTTGTTGGTTCCTTTTTGAGTTCTTTTGGGGAATTGAGCTTTTTGAGGGAAGTGCTTCAGTAGCTAGTGTTCTAATGGAAGTTTATTTGGTGTTAAAACTGAACCTTAAGACTTATTTATCTTGAGTGCACTAATGTTGCTAATAAAGATTGTGTGAAGTTTTGTATGAAGGAAAAAATTCAGGTATGGAAGGAATGAGTAATGAGATGAAGGATGGACTAAAGCTCAAGCTTGGGGATGCCACACGTGTCATGCCAAGAAATATCCAAGAAGTAAAAGCGTCAAAGCTTGGGGATGCCCAAGGCATCCCCCTCTTCATCAATAAGAATTCCAGGTTTCTTCCAAACGCTTCATTTTTATTGTTTCATGCACAGTTGTGTCGTTCTTGGAGCGTCTTCTTCTTCATTTTCGTTTTGGTTTTTCATTTGCTTTGGTTTTCTGAATAAATTGGTTGGACCCCCTCTTTCATGCATTGGTTGTCAAATAGTTTGGTTTGGTTTGGAAAAGAGTAGGAAAGTTCATGCTTAAGTGGTAAAGATAGCTTGTTTTTGGTTGTGGCCTATGCTTTGTCATGCCATGCTTGATATTGTTTTGGATTTAGTCTTAGTATTATTTGCTGTAGCATGACTTGTTATAAACAATTGAGATTGCTTAATGTGCCTTGGATGAATCATGCGTTGTTTTAGCATATTAAAGCATAGTATAGTGGTATTCTCTTTTGATGCTTTATTTGGGTTGACTTGGCACATGCTCACACCATGTTATGACTATCTCAAGTCACCATAGCCTTTATGATCCTTTAGTTTTCAACTTTTAGTATCACTTTATGCTTTGATCAATGATGTTTTGTCGCTCTACATGATTATGGCCATTATTGCTCTCTTAGTTTGTCGCTCCTAGTCTTTTGCTAGCCTCCACAACGTGGTATGAGTTCCACTCATGCATCCAACTCCCTAAACCAAGTTATTCCAAAGAGTCCACCATACCTACCTACTAGCTTATGCTATTCCAAGTATATTCATGCTTTTGTTTACCTTCCAAATTAAACTTGTTATGAGAAAACTAGTGATTAAAGCTCTCACTAACTTGATGGCACACTTTACTTTTCTTGCCCTTAATAAAGTTGAACCATTGTGTTGTCTATGTTGTATATGCTTGCACTTATTTGTTGGGAATTAGCAGAGCCATGCTTTAATGGGGAATGCTTTCAACATTGCACGGGTACTTGTACCTAGTTGATATCATGCTCTTTTGTATATGGATGTCGTCGGTGTGAAATTAAAGGGGAGCTTGTAAGTCCATGGAGTTATGTATATGTGTTAGAGAAACGTCTGGGTCGCTGGTCTAATTCAGGCTGACATGGTGGAAACCTGCAGCGTAACCATAATGAGCTGTCTATGAAGCATTCTTCTTATAAAAAAAGAGTCCTATATTGAGAAAAAAGAGAAAGAGAAAAAAAAGAGATATGAAAAGAGGAAAGAGAGAAAAAAGCACCATATTCCCATGGTAAATAAGAAGATTGCTGAGATGCTCGTTATGCCTTGCCTTGTCATTTTGATATGGGGATTCTTCCGTATCATCGGGCAAGGGGTACCCCGTTGGTGGTTCTCTATGATACACATGTACTTACGATGACAAGAACTTACCGGTGACTAAACTTGAGTAGCATGAGGAGCGGCCCTCGTATTCAAGGGACATGAGATTTCTAACTTATACTTCGTCAAGCATGTACACCATAGTTTGTTCACTTTAACCTTAATCACTTCAAGATGCTTATGATAGGGGCAATCAGAGCTGAAATCTATTAAGTACCATAATTTTTGGAAGCTCTTTATGAGACTTGAATCCCTACTTCCTTCTATGAAGGCCTTTCTTCCACCATTATATTAAGTCTCCACCTTCTATCTTTATGCACCTACTTTGAGATCATAGTGGCCATTCTTAGTTCTATGTGCATTGTCCCAAGACTTGTTGATTAATGCATACCTTGATATTTCTTGTTTTAAACTATTTGTATCTAGTCACTCTTATGAACTTTGAAGGTGTCCTATGCATTTATGTTTGCTACTCTATGAGGGACAAGCTGAATGCTATTATGCTATGTTTTCTTTATGCGAAACAAACAAACGTCTTGTAAACCATTGTTATTCATGATCTTTTGTTTGTGCCTTTTCATGTTGCGTCATAGTCTCTTTGTCTTATTGCTAGAACTTTGTCTTTCATGTTATGATTGAAGTACTATGATCCCAGCTTTTAATGTTTACAAATACTTTGGTCAAGTCTTTGATGGTGCATGTCACCTCAAAAATTATTCTTTCTTTTTATCACTTACCTACTCGAGGACGAGCAGGAGTTAAGCTTAGGGATTTTGATACATTGCAAATGTATCTATAATTTTTGATGATCCATGCTTGGTTTTATCCACTCTCTTGTGTTTTGTCCACACTTTGGAGTACTTTTCATATGATTTCTTGGACTAACCTATTAACAAGAGCCACAGTGCCAGTTGCCTGTTTTCTGTTGTTTTTGGTTCTAGGAAAGTCAAAAAATGAATATTCTTGGAATTGGACGGGACAAAAGCCAAAGTGCCTATTTTTCCGGAAGACTCACGGAGCCAGAATACGAGACGGAGGAGGGCCAGGGGCTGCCCACACCCCCTAGGCGCGGGCTGGGCCTGGCCGCGCCAGGGCATGGTGTGGGCCCGCCAGGCACCCCTCGGTCTCCCTCTTCGCCTATAAGAAGCCTTCTGACCTAAAAACTCTGGGGGTTCGACGTTTTTCCAGAAGGAGTTCCGCTCCGCCGCCACCACCAGATTCCATGAAACAGCACCAGAAACTCCGTTCTGGCACCCTGCCGGGACGGGGAATTGGAGGAGATCATCGCCATCATCATCACCATCGCTTCTCCATCGACCATCCATGTTTCCCCCATCTATGAGTGAGTAATCCCTCGCTGTAGGCTGTGGGGATGGTAGGGATTGGATGAGATCGTTCATGTAATGGCACAGATTGTTAGGGCATGGTGCCTAGTATCTTTTATTAGTGCTTTATGACTTTGTTGCGACTTGTTGTGCTTAATGCTTGTCACTAGGGCCCGAGTGCCATGATTTCAGATCTGAACATGTTATTGATTCATTATGATAGTATTGTTTATGGTCTTATCTGCAAGTTGTATACACACGTTGTTGTCCGGAACCAATGGCCCCGAAGTGGCAATCGGGATAACGGAGGAATGGCTTTGATGTGAGGATCACATGTGTTCATGGAGTGTTAATGCTTTGCTCCATTGCTCTATTAAAGGAGCACCTTAATTGCCGATGGTTCCCTTGAGGCCCGCTGCAAGCTGGCAGGACAAAAGATGTTGTGCAAGTTCACATTGCGAGCACGTATGACTATATATGGGACACATGCCTAGGATTATCTAGTACTTGGATGCTTTACCTTATTTATCTACAATTTCCCTATATTCTGATTGCTATGTGAATTGTCTTGTCCATGCAACACACGTCCATCCATCCCTATGCCTACCGCACTCGAATCCTACTGTTTACTACTATTGTTACTGTTGTCTTTACTTTACTACTACTGTTACTTTACTATTCCTACTACAAAACTGTTGCTACTGATAAACTGCTATGAGCAAGATTGTTTCCAGGTGCAGCTGAATTGACAACTCAGTTGTTAAGGCTTATAAATATTCTTTGGCTCCCCTTGTGTCGAATCAATAAATTGGGTTTCACTTCCCTCGAAAATACTGCGATACACCCCCTATACTTGTGGGTCATCATAGCAACAGCACATCTGGTACCTTAGAGATTTCTATCACTTCCCTAGGTTACTAGAGGCATGAACCCACTATCGAGCATAAATACTCCCTCTTGGAGTTGCTAGCATCTACTTGGCCAAGATAGCTACTAACAACGGAAAGCATGCAAGATCACAAATAACAAAGACATGATAGAATCAATAATCAATATGAAATAGCATCTCAATATCCATCGAATCCCCACAAACACAACATGTGAGATTACAAATAGATGATCTTGATCATGAACCGAGCTCACAAGATCTAAACATGGTAGCACAAAGGAGGAGAACCAACCATCTAGATACTACATGGACCCATAGTCTAGGGATTAACTACTCATGCATCCCACCGGAGGCAGTCATGGTGATGAAGAAGGACTCCAGAGTGATCTCTCCCCTCCGTGAGTGCAGAAGAGCTTGATCCTCCCGATCTAGGGATGGAGATGGCGGCGGCTAGAGACTCTTTCGTGGAATTTTGATCGGGTACTTAGGGTTTTCGTCCCGAGGGGTCTTTATAGGTGAAGGGGCAAGGTCGGTGGAGTGCCAGGGGGCCCACACCAGGTGGAGGCGCGCCTAGGGTTGGTCGCGCCACCCTAGGGTGTGGCCGCCCTGGTGCCCCTCTTCGGCTCCCCTCCGGACTCTGTGTTGCTTCGGGTAAAATATTGAGTTTGGCTTTTGTCCGGTCCAATTCCGAGAATATTTCCTTACTAGCTTTTCTAAAACCAAAAACAACAGAAAACAGGCAACTGGCACTGTGGCATCTTGTTAATAGGTTAGTTCTAGAAAACATGTAAAAACACTCCAAAGTGTGGACAAAACATAAGAAAGTAGATATAAAACAAGCATGGAACATCAAAAATTATAGATACATTTCCAACGTATCACCATGTCAGTCGCTTACTCGATCCATCCTAGGCTCCATTTTTCTTCTTTTCTTTCCTTTTTGGGCATGTCTTTGTTGTTTCCCTAGCTTTTACTTCAGTTCAGAACTATTGTTGGTTGTATGGTGTGTTGCTATATTAATATAGCAGGATGAAAGCATGTTTCGACGAGGAGTATTCGTGATGTATTTGGCCTCAACTCTCTCAAGTTACTCAATAACCCTATTTCCCCACGACCAGAGATTCCAAACCTTTTTTTGAAACTCATGCAACCTTTATTAATCAATCATGGTTACATCATCTACCAGGTGTGGATGCAGAAACATAGGGGCTTCAGCGAGCCATACATTAGGACCCTAACTCTCTACAGAATTAGCTAAGAAATCATCCACCTTGTTAGCCTCACGAGAACAGTGTGATAGTTGTGCTGCACTGATATCTATGAGATTCGACACATGTTTATGGTTTTTATTGACGGTTTTCCTCTGGATTTGATTGTTTTCTAGCTTTACCTAACGCTAATACTTCGGTAGCAAATAAAACTTGGTTTTTAATGTGTGTTTCAGGTTCTGAACATCATAAGAAGGTTTTAACAAGGGAAACACAATATTGCGAAAACAAGCAAGTCCCTCTTTGGAAGCAATAAAGGGAGGCAAACAAACGCAATAACAAGCAACTATATGGCGGGAACATTTTTCTGGTCGTATAGTTCTCGCCATATAGCTGTCGCCGCCTCTGTCCTGTCAAAAGGGACAACTTCCGTGAAGAGGCCAGACGCGAAATCAGAACACAGTAGCCGCCATCCCATCTAGAGAGGAGAAAGAAGATATCCGGAGAAGAAGGGGAAGACGTTCTTCATCTCTCTCCATCATATTCGACCTCCTAGCCATCACACCCTCATTGCCATTACTTGTACTTGAGAGAGAGATCGTCACCTTGCAAGATTAGGGTTTGAGATTGTTTCTTCCTATCTTGAATTGTGTTGGATTACTTTTCTATTCCTATTGTGGATCTCCACGGTAACATCGAGAAGAACTCCCATTATTTAATGATATTGATGATGCTTTCTTCTCTCATGTGTGAGTAAGTTCCTTGGGCGTGGGAGATGTAAGGGATTGGTGAGATGTGATGTGCCTCCATATATTTTCCATTAGTTTGTGATTGATTTTAATTACTATATTATGTGTGCTTGACTATCTGTGGGATGCCTAATGCTTGTTGTCCAATTAAGGGCCCAGACAACATGATGCTTTGTTCTGATCCAAGGAGTGACACGGCAACCCCCGAGTGACACGGGGATATCAATGGAAAACTAGTAGACTCGAGGATAATGAGGAACCACTGTGCTTATTGCATTAGTCTGATCCAAGGAGCTTAATTGCTAAGAAACCTAAAGGGTCTTAATCGTCTAGTGTCTAACCATGGTTTTGGTAACAGACTAGTAGGATTATTGAAGTTGGGGTGAAATCTACCAAGAGGAGTTCCGACTAATTATGGGTTGCTCGCCTACACATATACTTATAAGGTTACAATTGTTACACCTATCACTCGTCCACCTAGCACAGTCACTATCACCATGAACTGTATCTCCCCGCGCCTTCTTTGTCATCTGCGGAAAAGAACAAACAACTAAATCGTTCTTTACTTTTATGCTTTTAGTTTCTGAAATTTACATTCTAGTTTTATTTAAATACATCCAGTTTAATACAAATTCCATTCTCATTTCCACACTTGTAGTAAATTCACTCGAAGACCTATGACAACTTTGGGTGTGATAGAGACTTCATTCATAAACACTTACCTTTGGGCTCCCTGTGGGATCGATATCTATACTTCAAAACTAGCTACAGACGATATGTGCACTTGCAGACATCAAGCTATTTTCTGGCGCCGTTGCTGGGGAGCTAAGAGCTAAGTGTTTGTCTCTTGAAATTTCAGGTGTTACTACTACAAAATGGTCTCCCTAGGAGACAAAGGACCTACATGCTCTGGTAGGACCTATTTACTAGATTATTTTGAGCGCGTGCCTGATGACCCACAAGTATAGGGGGTGTATCACAGTATTTTCGATAAGTAAGAGTGTCGAACCCAACGAGGAGCAGAAGGTGCTGGCTAGTGGTATGGATCAAGAATTCTCTGCAAATACTTAGCAAACAGATTTTTAGGGTTTTTTGATAAAGCAAGTAAACAAAGTACGAGTAAATAAAAGACAGTAGGAATAAATGCAGCAAGTGGCCCAATCCTTTATGCAGCAAAGGACAAGCCGATTGTATTACTTAAGATGACCAAGCATTCTCGAGGACACATGGGAAGACTGTCAAGTGCTTTCGCGTCATATAGTTGATTAATCTTCTTTAGCTTGCTAAGTGTTGTGTGGGTGAACCTATGCTAATGTACCGACCTTCCTAGGACTAATACATACTTGTGATTATACCCCTTGCAAACATCCGTAAGTACAAAGAAAGTAATTAAGGTAGAAACCTAACCACAACTTTAAACTCTAAGACCCTTACGTCCCTTGTGCAATGGTTTCCTAACGGGGGTTCAGGTTTCTGTCACTCCGGCAACCCCTACGATTAGTAGCCAAATACACAATGCATTCCCCTAGGCCCATATAGGTGAAGTGTCATGTAGTCGACGTTCACATGACACCACAACTTAAATATCAAACTATTGAATCTTTCTCAACACAATTCCACTACTAACAACATGACTTCTCCCATGTCCTCAAGAACAAAACGAACTACTCACAAGACATCATATGGATCATGATCAGAGATGGAATAATGATGTATAACAATCTGAACATAAACAATAATTCAATGGTTCACTCAATAGCATCAACTACAAAGAGTAATCAACACCGGGAAAGTTTCCCCTATGAACTATGCAAGATTCAACCCAATTGTTACAACAATATGGAGATGGTGATGAGGGTGCTGATGATGATGATGGTGGTGATGATGATCCCGATGAAGTCCAGCTTGACGGTGGTGTTGATGGCGACGATCTCCCCTCTCCGGGAAGGAATTGCCCCAGCAAAAATCTGTCTACCGGAGAGATCTTTCTCTCTCGGTGTTTTCTGCCCCGCAGAGGCGGCGAAATCTTTCTGTGGTCGCTCTCCGAGTCTTAGGGTTTCGGGGGGATAATATACGCCAGAGGCGAGTGCCAGGGGTGGACCAGGGTGGCCACACCACTTGGTGGCGCGGCACAGGGTGGCCCGCGCCAGGGGGTGGTGTGGGCCCATCTCCAGCCCCCCTTCTGGCTTCCTTCGTCTTCTGGAAAAATAGGATTTTCCGTATATTTTCCCGAATTTTCTGATCTTCACGAATTTTGCCTCCAAATAGCACCTTTTCCATCTGAATCCTGACTGCAGCGGTCCATGCTCCAAAAGTCATCAACCATGCAAAAACAGATGAAATAACATAAGTATCACATCTTAATATGAAATATATCAATGAATAATAGTAAATTATGACATAGAATAGTGATGCAAAATGGACGTATCAACTCCCCCCAAGCTTAGACATCGCTTGTCCCCAAGCGAAACTGAGCTCAATAAACATGACCTCAGGTTTATAGAGTGAAGAGTCGATAAAAGAATACGGACAAGAAGCATCACATTCATCAATACATAGATCATAATAGAAGACAACTGACTATTATATAACTCAACTTTCAATGAGTAAAGGAAACACAATAAAGATACATAAAGTAAATCATAATTGGTAATGGCAAACTTAGCTCTTGGACAAAGAATAGTTGATAATTTTCTAGAGTTCACAAATAACTGGTTTTCAATGAAAGCTTTTAAAGTAGTAAACATCAATATAAGAGCAATGTGCAAAACAAGGAACATAAGCAACATGATTGAATAAATCATCATATGAATGAAACAAAACAACTCAAAATACTTGCTGAGATAGAACGGAATAGGTTTACTGACTCAACTAAAAAGTAAAAGAAAGGCCCTTCGTAGAGGGAAGCAGGGATTGCAAGTCTCATAAAGAGCTCCCAAAAATTATGATACTTATTAGCTTTCAGCTCTCATTGCCCCTATCATAGGCATCTTTAGGTGATTAAGGTTAAAGTGATCAAATATGAGGATATGCATTGACAAGTTGTAAATTGAGAATCTCATGTCCCTTGAATACGAGGGCCGCTCCTCATGCTACTCAAGTTTAGTCACCGGTAAGTTCTTGTCATTGTAAGCACATGTGTATCATAAAGAACCGCCAACGGGGTACCCCTTGCCCGATGATACGGAAGAATCCCCATATCAAAATGACAAGGCAAGCAGAGAACAAGCATCTCAGCAATCTTCTTATTTACCATGGGAATATGGTGCTTTTTTTCTCTCTTTCCTCTTTTCATAATATCTTTTTTTTTCTATTTCTCTTTTTTCTCAATATCGGACTTTTTTTTATAAGAAGAATGCTTCATAGATACTCGTTATGGTTACGCTGCAGGTTTCCACCATGTCAGCATGGATTAGACCAGGGGCCTAGGCGTTTCTCTAACACACATGCATAACTCCATGGACTTACAAGCTCCCCTTTCATTTCACACTGACGACATCCATAGACAAAAGAACATGATATCAACTAGGTACAAAGTACTAGTGCAATGTTGAAAGTGTTCCCCATGACAGCATGGTTCTGCTAATTCACAACTTACAAAGCGCAAGCATGTATGCAACATAGGTGAGCATAATGGTTCAAGTTTATTAAGTGCAAGAAAGTAAAGTGTGCCATCAAGTTCGTGAGAGCTTTAATCACTACTTTTCACATAACAAGTTTAATTTGGGAGGTAGATAAAACAAGAATTTACTTGGAATAGCAATAATGCTGATAGGTAGGTATGGTGGACACAAATGGCAAAGGTTTTTGTTTAAAGGAGTGGATGCACAAGAAGAATACCCTCTCAGTACAGGTTTTTGGCTAGCAAGGTTGGGTAGCAAGTATAAGAGTTGAAGGAAACAAACAAACATACAAGTGATAAAGACAAACATGCAATCTTCCTTGGAAGCACAAAAGATCTTAACTAGAGAATACTAGACTTATGAGCAAATAAAGAAAGAAAGATGATGACCTTCCTAGGACTAATACATACTTGTGATTATACCCCTTGCAAACATCCGTAAGTACAAGAAAGTAATTAAGGTAAAAACCTAACCACATCTTTAAACTCTAAGACCCTTACGTCCCTTGTGCAATTGTTTCCTAACGGGGGTTCAGGTTTCTATCACTCCGGCAACCCCTACGATTAGTAGCCAAATACACAATGCATTCCCCTAGGCGCATATAGGTAAAGTGTCATGTAGTCGATGTTCACATGACACCACTAGAAGAAGTACACCACAACTTAAATATCAAACTATTGAATCTTTCTCAACACAATTCCACTACTAACAACATGACTTCTCCCATGTCCTGAAGAACAAAATGAACTACTCACAAGACATCATATGGATCATGATCGGAGATGGAATAATGATGTATAAAAATCTGAACATAAACAATAATTCAATGGTTCACTCAATAGCATCAACTACAAAGAGTAATCAACACTGGGAAAATTTCCCCTATGAACTATGCAAGATTCAACCCAATTGTTACAGCAATATGGAGATGGTGATGAGGGTGCTGATGATGATGATGGTGGTGATGATGGTGATGATGATCCTGATGAAGTCCAGCTTGATGGTGGTGTTGATGGCGACGATCTCCCCTCTCTTGGAAGGAATTCCCCCGCCCGAAATCTGTCTGCCGGAGAGATCTTTCTCTCTCGGTGTTTTCCGCCCCGCAGAGGCGGCGGAATCTTTCTGTGGTCGCTCTCCGAGTCTTTGGGTTTCGGGAGGATAAAATACGCCAGAGGGGAGTGCTAGGGGTGGACTAGGGTGGCCACACCACATGGTGGCGCGGCCTAGGGTGGCCCGCGCCAGGGGGTGGTGTGGGCCCATCTCCAGCCCCCCTTCTGGCTTCCATCGTCTTCTGGAAAAATAGGATTTTCCGTATATTTTCCCGAATTTTCTGATCTTCGCGAATTTTGCCTCCAAATAGCACCTTTTCCATTAGAATCCCGACTGCAGCGGTCCATGCTCCAAAAGTCATCAACCATGCAAAAATAGATGAAATAACATAAGTATCACCTCTCAATATGAAATATATCAATGGATAACAGTAAATTATGACATAGAATAGTGATGCAAAATGGACGTATCAGTGCCTATTCAAAGGCATGAAGAAATTATTGAAAAACTTTTAAGATCAGACAAAGTTGAAGTTGAAAATCTGAGTGATTTTATGGAAATCATGTCCATTTACAGGACACCTCCCAAGAAACCTGAGAAAACTCTCAGGGAATACAGTGCTCCAAATGCTGCTTTCCTTAAACAACCAATAGAATTTCCTAACCCTAGAGTTAGAGGATATCGATTTGATGGTGGAATTATTAAAAATTTGCAGGAAAAAGCTTTTAGTGGAAGGGAAGATGAAGACCCAGGAAGACATATTAGAGAGTTTGACGATTTGATGACAACACTTGGACCAAAAGGTTTGCCAAGAGATTTCTCTCGTCTAATTTTTTTCGTTGGTCTCTTAAAGGTAAAGCTCTAGACTGGTTATATTCTCTCCCTCGTCATTACATTAAATGTTGGGAAAACTATATTGTCAAATTCATAAATAGGTTTAATCCTTTCAAAAAGGTAACTGAAACTATAAAGAATATAGGCAACTTTAGTCAGAACGTGGGAGAAAACTACCCATAAGCTTGGGGTAGATTCTTTGGAACGATTAATAAAATTCCTAATCATGGCTATTCTGAATGAACTATTTGCCATTCATTTTACCATGGTCTTAATACTCAAAGAAGAGAGTTGCTCGACTTATCAGCAGGAGGATCAATTAATACTTTAACTATCAAAGCATGTTTGGAATTAATGTCTACTAGGGCTAAGAATGATTCTATACACAATCCTAGTTTCGACACTAAGCTGGAAAAAGAGATGCTTCATATAAATCCTAATCTTATGCCTAAAGTACGCAAAAGAATGAAATAAAAAGGTGTACCTTATGAACTTGTTAAGGAGAACAAACTAGACTTGTTACAAGTTTTTACTGAAGAAGATGAAACTAGAAAAGTTTTTCAAGAATTAAAACATCGACAAGCAAAATCTCATAATAACCTGCATAAGCATTTTCAAAACCATAAAAAGATTTTGGTGAAACTCACAGAAAATTATGATGAGATTGGCCAAGAAATAAAATTATTTCACAAGTATCTTAGTATGATTGAAACCCAATGTGAACAAATAGCATCTGGTTATCCAATTTTTCTTCAAGATGATATAAATATTCTTGTTTCTACTAATGTTGTTACAAGAAGAGGTGTAGTTGTTACAGGACCATTAGGACCACCAGAATATGAAGCTGAAAAAGAGGGAAAGGAGAAAGACTTACTCAGAGCAAGCCAAGAAGATGATACACTAGTGGATCCTCAAGATGAAACTGCTCAAGAAACACAAGATCAAACCAAGGAGGACCAAAATGATTCACAGGATGACCGTTATGACTCTGATGCAGAGATGGTTGATCCAAGAGAAGAAAAAGAGACAAGCAATGAAGATGAAGTTGTTGTAGTAGAAAATAAGAAAAACAATAAGCAACAACAAAAGAAAGCAACAAAAGAGCTTGACCCCCCACAAAAGGTAAACGACAAGAATAAGAAAGGTGAGCAAAAGCTTCCTTATCCAGATCAAAAAAGAAAGCACCGGATCAAGTAATCTATGATTCTTTCAAAAAGGCACTTGGTGATCTTTGTCTAGAAATTCCATTTGCGGATGCAATAAAAGTTCCCACCTATTATAAATTTCTACGTGATATTCTTAGTAGAAAGAAATAAATAACTATAACCATTGCCATGGTGACTAGTTATCTTGCTAATGGGAAGTTATTTTCTAAATCGGGAGATCCCGGAATACCAACTATTTCATGCTCAATTGGCAAAACTGATATTCACAATGCCTTGTGTGATTTAGGTGCAGGAGTTAGTGTAATGCCATATTCCCTCTATAAAAGGTTAGGATTAGGGGAGTATTCCCCTACTACTATCACTTTTACAGATGGCTGACAAGTCCACTAAACAACCCATTGGTATGATTGAGGATGTTCTACTTAGAATAGATGAGCATGTTATTCCCACTGATTTCATTATTCTTGAGATGGCATAGGATGAAAAATTATCCATAATACTTGGAAGACCTTTCCTTAGTATTGCTGTTGGGGATATACTTTCCGGGTATCCTCACTGTGCCTCACTGACTGGGGTGGCCCACTTCGGGTTAGAGCTTTGCTTCACGGGCGACCCGTTAGGGAGAAGAGACGGAGTCCAGTTCGGCTACGGGAAGGCCCAGAAGACTTACCGACATAGGCCTGTAGTGTTACTTGTAGTTTAATATGTACTCTGTAACTGACTCTTAGTCGTAGCCAAATAGGTCTCTCCTATAAACCCTAGGCTGGATATCTATATAAGCCGTCCTAGGACAAGCCTTTAGGGCACCCCACAATAGTCTACAACCTCAAATCACACAGGTGAAACCCTTGTAACCCATATTCTGGCTTTGTCGTATTATTGGATTGCTAGTAGGAGTAGAATCCGTCCAAAGCTGGCGTATTCGAACCTGGGTAAACTTGTGTGCTCACTGTCCCGGAACACCGTACTTATTACACCCCTCTCTTCCGCACGCCTCAAGGACCCCCCCATGACATACTTGTCATCAATCCGACGACAGTTAGCGCTCACCATGGGGCCAGTGAGATTCGGATCTGTGTTCTGAGCGGAATCTGCAAGAATCGGAATCAGTGAGAAAATGCTGTCGGCCGTGTCCTCTACGCCAGTGACGTCCCTCTCATCGTTCTCGATGAGACCTGGATTCCGGCTAGGGAGGCCGTGACTGCCTACAGCATCATGTCTTTTGGTGAGATTGATGTTTACATCAGTTTTGTTGAACCTGCCCTACCCACCCCAGCGGTGATGATAGAGGCATAAGAAGCTTCTGGGTCCACTTTGTCTACGGAGGCGGCAGAGTTCCGGATCCCGAAAAACCCCAATCCCTCCCAGCCCGCACCTAACACGGAGATAGTGGAGAAAGCTGAGCCTAAAGCAGATCTTACAGTGAACATCGGATCTGGAGCAGATCTCCCTAGCAAGGTCAAATCCCAAATCGATCTTCCCGTTGAGGTCGGAGTCCAGGAGGAGCAAGACAACAACTCTGGCTCCGGCTCTTCCAACGCCGGAACAGATCAACCTTTCCTGAGGCATACGTTGAGGCATATAATGCTGCAAGGTGCAAGTGTGGATGAGGTTCTCGAGACCATCAGATGTTTTGAGGAAGCCCACGAGAAAAGCCGGAACTACCTCAGGACGCATGCATCGCACTTTGTCAGATATGTTGGATCCGGATCCGACTCTGCCGATGCTGGAGACAACAAAGACTCGGTGCTGGAGGCGATCGGAACAAACACCGACTTACCGACATCTTCGGATGATTCAATGATGTCGGCGGATTTCCGAAAGTTCTCCGTGGAGTATGAAGAGGAGTACAACTCCAAAGCTGGAGAAGAAGGAGAAGACATGGATGATGGATCCGGGGAAAACTCTCCCAAAGGGCAGGATGATATGGATCTCAGAGGTAATCCCGATGTCTAGATGTCTGAAAATACTGATCAGAGCTTGACTCTAGGAAATGGACCCAAAGCCATCTTTGCTACCGGTGCTGCCAAGAAGGCAAAGAAGAAGAAGAACAAGACTCCGACAAAAGATCCTCCAGCAAAAAAAGTGGTTGCCGATGATTACGAGGAAGATTCAGATGGAGCCCTAATCCCAAATGAGCCGAAAGAAACTCATGTTGATGGATATGTGATTACTGCTGGTGCTCGTAAACTCATCGGAGATGCGTTAACTACGCCAATCCCTACTGCTGTGGAGCTTACACCTGTAAAATTGGAAGAAAGGGCCCAGGCCCTAGAAGCACGTCGTCAAGTACTCCTGGATGAAGCTAACAACATCAAGGAAGATAAGAAGCACATTGCGTCTGCAGAGCAGTTAATCTCTCTGCAACATCAGAAGACCCAGAAAAAAATTCCGGAGGTCCACAAGATCCTCTTTGAGGGAGATCCAGGAGCACCTCGGCTCGACAGCAAGGGAGATCTGGTGTATTCAACACCAGTGGAAAATGCTGCTATGACTTGAGATATCCTGGCGAACAATCCAAACCTAGATCAGGTCCGGTTGGGCGTAAAGCTGCTTACCAAGGGTCTAGAGCAACAGAAAGTCGTGAAGTACGGAAGAGGAAAACTGGTCTCTCAATCCGACCAATGTCGCACGGATCCGACATGGGATAACATTAGGCCCCAACGGGACCCGGAACAACATCATTGTTCCGACCATCGGGAAGATAACTACTCAAGAACTGGATCTTCAGTGCAACGACACAGAACCGCACGTAACTGGAGCAACGTTTCTCTAGCCATGGAGTTAGACGCAGTTGCTGCACTAGTTCCGAGACACCCTCCCCGGCGAGAGTCGAATAATCATAGGGAAGACAAAAAAGAGCAACGTCGGGAGGAGGACCGATAAAGGATGCCACCTCCTAGACATACAAGCCATCCGGCTGAACCTCATCGCAACGGGAGAAACGACAGGCGAAGGAACGATGGACACCATGCCGAGTCAAGTCGGCAGGGGCTCATCATAGTCAAGACCCTCCCTGGAACCGGAACCTTAGAAATAATCCACCTGCACCACCCTCTCCACCAAGCAGCCATCACAACAGCCCTCAAGGAGGCCAGGGAGGGCGTCGTGGTGGAGAAGGTGGTGGCAGGAGCAGAAGTCTGGCTCCAAGGCACCACAGCCACAACGAACAACCAAGACGGCATTCTCTATCACCAAATGATGCAAGACACCAGATCAACTCTAACATAGAGGTGCGATGCTACGAGAAAGATGATATCTATGTGGGTCCAAAATGCTTCGGACCGTGCATTCGACAAACACATTTCCTGGAAGGATTTCCTATCTCAAGACACATTCAAGCCTACGACGGTGAGGCCTGACCAGATACTTGGCTTCAGTATTTTTTCTAGGCTTACTACATTGCCAAAGGCGGAAATAGCTTGGTCGCGACCCAGTATCTCCCACTTATGTTGTGGAAGACGGCACGATCCTGGCTCAATGAACTTCCGGAGAATACCATCCATAACTGGTATGACATGCAAAGCGTGTCCTTTTGGAATTTTGAAGGCACATACTGGAGGCCCTGTATGGTAGGAGACCTACAACATTGCACCCAGAAAGCCGGAGAAACTTGCCGAGATTACCTCGGACGATGGGTCGACACCAAGAACTCCTGTGAAGGAGTAAACGATCAAACTGCGATTGAAGCTTTCATTGCAGGACTCCCAACTGGTTTGCTACGTCACCGTTTGAAGTGCGACAAGGTCACTAATTTGGGAAAGATGATAGAAACGGCAAGCAAATATGCATACGCCGACGATGATGGAGAAGGACTATTGAACATCCTGGTTGTACCACAGTCGACAAAATAGCCGAAGCAACAAGCTCAGAAGCACAAGAATACCTCGAAAGAGAAACCCAATGCAGAAATGATGTCTATGCACTTCTATTCTTGTAGACAGTTGTTGGGCCTCCAAGTGTAGAGTTTTGTAGAATAGCAGCAAGTTTTCCCTAAAGTGGATCACCCAAGGTTTATCGAACTCAGGGAGGAAGTGGTCCAAGGTATTCCCTCTCAAGCAATCCTGCAATCAAGATACAAGAAGTCTCTTGTGTCCCCAACACACCCAATACACTTGTCAGGTGTATAGGTGCACTAGTTCGGCGAAGAGATAGTGAAATACAAGTGGTATAGATAATTATAAGTAGTAACGGTGATAGAAGATAGCTTGATGGCGTGGAAAAGACTAAAGTAAAACTGAAATAAAGATGGAAGCAAGCAAACATGTAACATATCTAGTAGCAAACGGTGTTTCAGTGCTTAGAAACAAGGCCTAGGGATCATACTTTCACTAGTGAACACTCTCATATAAATATATTCTCTTTATGATACTACTCTTAACTACTCTCCGGTTGGACACTCTAATCAATGGTAGGGCTATAACAGCATAGTAAAGCAAAACAAGTGCAACTTCAAGACTTTCAACATAAAGAGGGGAAACTTAATATTATTGAGATGCATCAAACCATGTTTCCCTCTCTCATAATAACTTTCAGTAGAATCATGAATAAAATTAACATTATAACTATCATAAGAAACATTCTTATCATGAGCCACATGCATAAAAGAATTAATACTCTCCACATAAGCATAGTCATTCTTATTAATTGTAGTGGGAGCAAATTCAACAAAATAGCTATCATTATTATTCTCATCACCATAATCATCAAATATAGGAGGCATATTGTAATCATAATTAATTTTCTCATCAATAGTAGGTGGACTAAAAATATCATATTCATCATTGTAATCATCATATATTGGAGGCATAATATCATCAAAGTAAATTTTCTCCTCCACGCTTGGGGGACTAAAAATATCATGCTCATCACAACCAGCTTCCCCAAGCTTAGACTTTTCCATAGCATTAGCGATAATGGTGTCCAAGGAATTCATACTAACAACATTGCTATTAGCATGCAAATAAAGTTCCATAGGTTTTTTAATTTTCTCTTCAAACACTTCATGTAATAACTCAAGATAAATATTATAAAGCTCTCTAATTTTTTTATTGTTTTCCATTAAGCCTAACTAGTGAAAACAAAAAACAAAAAGACAAAATTGCAGAATCTAAAGGAAATAACTTCGAGCACTCACACCGGAGGATGTGAGTACCTTTTTATTTTACCTCCCGGCAGCGGCGCGGAAAATAGGCGTTTGCCGTGGGAGGTTCTTCTTCTTTAATCCTCCAGTGTGAATACCTTTTACCTTACCTCCCCGGCAACGGTGCCAGAAAATAGCTTGATGTCTACGCACTTCTATTCTTGTAGACAGTTGTTGGGCCTCCAAGTGCAGAGTTTTGTAGAACAGCAGCAAGTTTTCCCTTAAGTGGATCACCCAAGGTTTATCGAACTCAGGGAGGAAGTGGTCCAAGGTATTCCCTCTCAAGCAATCCTGTAATCAAGATACAAGAAGTCTCTTGTGTCCCCAACACACCCAATACACTTGTCAGGTGTGTAGGTGCACTAGTTCGACGAAGAGATAGTGAAATACAAGTGGTATAGATAATTATAAGTAGTAACGGTGATAGAAGATAGCTTGATGGCGTGGAAAAGGCTAAAGTAAAACTGAAATAAAGATGGAAGCAAGCAAACATGTAACAGATCTAGTAGCAAACGGTGTTTCAGTGCTTAGAAACAAGGCCTAGGGATCATACTTTCACTAGTGAACACTCTCATATAAATATATTCTCTTTATGATACTACTCCTAACTACTCTCTGGTTGGACACTCTAATCAATGGTAGGGCTATAACAGCACACCTCAAAGTCCGCTATTCGCATCTAGAAACCCCACACTGTCACCTTGAGTACTAGATGAGTCCAACAAACACCACAATTTCATAAAGACATCCAACTCCAAATATAACTCATAACAAGTATTTGTAATCTGTAGCCTAAGTGCCACCATGGTGTGCACACTGTCAACTTCACACACATGGGGAGAGCAGAGATCTATTAAAGCACTTGAGTAGCAAGGTAGATCTATAGATTACAAGATCATGATCTCAATATGATCATGCATAGAAAGAGATGAACACATAGCTACCGGTAGAACCCTTAGCCTCGAGAGAGAACTACTCCCTCCTCATCATGGGAATCAACAATGGTGATGGAGATGGTGGTGGAGATCGATGGAGATGGCTCGGGCACTGCCGTCCGAGTCTTGAACAGAGACTTTATGTCCCCCGAATCTCCCCTTCGGTGGCGGCGGCACTAAGGAACTTTTCGTGGATTTCTGATTGATGATCTAGGGTTTTGGTATCGGGAGGCTCTTATAGGCGAAGGAGGCAAGGTCGGTGGCCGGCCAGGGGGCCCACACCATGCCCTAGCGTGGCCTGGGCTGGCCCGCGCCTGGGGGGTGTGGCCACCCTGTGGCCCCTCTCCGACTCTCCTTCCGCTCAAGTGAGTCTTCCGGAAAATAGTAACTTTGGCTTTTGTCCGTCCAATTCGAGAATATTCATTTCGACTTTCCTGGAACCAAAAACAGCGAAGCGGTGGCATTGTGGCTCTTGTTAATAGGTTAGTCCAAGAAATCATATGAAAATTACTCCAAAGTGTGGACAAAACACAAGAAAGTAGATAAAACCAAGCATGGAACATCAAAAATTATGGATACGTTAGCAACATATCATCATCCCCAAGCTTAACTCTTTCTCGTCCTCGAGTAGGTAAGTGATAAAAAGAAAGAATAAATTTTGAGGTGACATGCACCATCATAAACTTGATCAAAGTATTTGTAAAACATTCAAAGCTGGGATCACAGTACTTCAATCATAACATGAAAGACAAGGTTCTAGCAATAAGGCAAAGAAACTATGATGCAACATGAAAAGGCACAGACAAAAGATTCATGAATAACAATGCTTTGCAAGACGTTTGTTTGTTTCATATAAAGAAAACATAGCGTAATAGTATTCAGCTTGTCCCTCATAGAGTAGCAAATATAAATGCATAGGACACCTTCAAAGTTCATAAGAGTGACTAGATACAAATAGTTTAAAACAAGCAATATCAAGTTATGCATCAATCAACTAGTCTTGGGACAATGCACATAGAACTAAGAATTGCCACTATGCTCTCAAAGTAGGTGCATCAAGCTAGAAGGTGGAGACTCAATATAATGGTGGAAGAAAGGCCTTCATAGAAGGAAGTAGGGATTTAAGTCTCATAAAGAGCTTCCAAAAATTATGGTACTTATAGCTTTCATCTCTCATTGCCCCTATCATAAGCATCTTGAAGTGATTAAGGTTAAAGTGAACAAACTATGGTGTACATGCTTGACGAAGTATAAGTTGGAAATCTCATGTCCCTTGAATACGAGGTCCGCTCCTCATGCTACTCAAGTTTAGTCACCGGTAAGTTCTTGTCATTGTAAGTACATGTGTATCATAGAGAACCGCCAATGGGGTACCCCTTGCCCGATGATACGAAAGAATCCCCATATCAAAATGACAAGGCAAGCAGACAACGAGCATCTCAGCAATCTTCTTATTTACCATGGGAATATGGTGCTTTTTTATCTCTTTCCTCTTTTCATAACCTCTTTTTTTGCTTTTGCTTTTTTCTCAATATAAAACTCTTTTTTATAAGAAGAATGCTTCATAGACAGCTCATTATGGTTACGCTACAGGTTTCCACCATGTCAGCATGGATTAGACCAGCGGTCCAGGTGTTTCTATAACACATATACATGACTCCATGGACTTACAAGCTCCCCTTTCATTTTACACCGACGACATCCATATACAAAAGAGCATGATATCAACTAGGTACAAAGTACCAGTGCAATGTTGGAAGCGTTCCCCATGACAACATGGTTCTGCTAATTCCCAACAAATAAGTGCAAGCATATACAACATAGACGACACAATGGTTCAAGTTTATTAAGGGCAAGAAAAGTAAAGTGTGCCATCAAGTTCGTGAGAGCTTTAATCACTAGTTTTCTCATAACAAGTTTAATTTGGAAGGTAAACAAAAACATGAATATACTTTGAATAGCATATGCTAGTAGGTAGGTATGGTGGACTCTTTGTAATAACTTGGTTTAAGGAGTTGGATGCATGAGTGGAACTCATACTTGGTTGTCGAGGCTAGCAAAAGACTGGGAGCGACAAACTAAGAGAGCAATAATGGCCATAATCATGCAGTGCGACAAAACATCATTGATCAAAGCATAAAGTGATACTACAAGTTTAAAACTAAAGGATCATAAAGGCCATGGTGACTTGAGATAGTCATAACATGGTGTGAGCATGTGCCAAGTCAACCCTAATAAAGCATCAAAGGAGAATACCATAATACTATGCTTTAATATGCTAAAACAACGCATGATTCATCCAAGGCACATTAAGCAATCTCAATTATTTATAACAAGTCATGCTACAACAAAGAATACTAAGCATAAATCCAAAACAATATCAATCATGGCATGACAAAGCATAGGCCACAGTCAAAAACAAGCTCTCTTGACCACTTAAGTATGAACTTTCCTACTCTTTTCCAAACCAAACTAAACTATTTGAAAACCAATGTATGAAAGAGGGCGGTCCAACCAATTTATTCATAAAACTAAACAAACAAAGCAAACGAAAAAACCAAAACGAAAATGAAAAAGAAGACACTCCAAGAATAACACAATTGTGCATGAAACAATAAAAATAAAGCGTTTGGAAGGAACATGGGATTTTTATTGATGAAGAAGGGGATGTCTTGGGCATCCCCAAGCTTTAACGCTTGTACTTCTTGGATATTTATTGGGGTGACACGCGTGGCATCCCCAATTTTGAGTTTTAGTCCATCCTTCATCTCATTACTCATTCCTCCCATACACTTGAAATTTTTCCTTCATACAAAACTTCACACAATCTTTATTAGCAACATTAGTGCACTCAACATAAAAGGTCTTAAGGTTCAGTTCTAACACCAAATAAACTTCCATTAGAACACTATCTACTGTAGCACTTCCCTAAAAAATCTCAATTCCCCAAAAGAACTCAAAAAGGAACCAACAAGAAGCAAATGCAGAAAATGGCAGAAATCTGTCAAAACAGACCAGCAGGTAAAGACGAATTTTTTAGAAGACCTTCTGTTGCTCAAATCAAAAAGTGTTGAGCTAATGAAAGTTATATAACAACCTGGGGCAGAATCACAAAAATTCACGCCTCAAAAAGACATTCACAGATTTTACACGAATTTTTACGGTGAAGCACAAAAATCTGTTTCGGGACAGCAACTTTCCCAATCATTACTTCTCTCTCATTAGTGGTTACTCTTGGCACAAAAAGCAAATAAAAAGGATAAGGAGCGGTTATTACTGAATTAATAACTTCCAAGACTCATCTAAAACTTTTGGGTTATCTCCCAGTAAGTACTTTTCTTTAACGCCTTTAAGTTAGGCATGATAGTTTGAGAAGATGCTCACATAGGAAATATGAACTGAAGTAAAAGAGAGCATCAAGAAGCAAATTCAAAACATATTTAAGTCTAACCCACTTCCTATGCATAGGAATCTTGTAAAGAAACAAGTCATGAAAACACAAAGCAACAAGCATAGTAAAGAAAAACAAGTGCAACTTCAAGACTTTCAACATAAAGAGGGGAAACTTAATATTATTGAGATGCATAAAACCATGTTTCCCTCTCTCATAATAACTTTCAGTAGCATCATGAATAAAATTAACAATATAACTATCGTAAGAAACATTCTTATCATGAGCCACATGCATAAAAGAATTAATACTCTCCACATAAGCATAGTCATTCTTATTAATTATAGTGGGAGCCAATTCAACAAAATAGCTATCATTATTATTCTCATCACCATAATCATCAAATATAGGAGGCATATTGTAATCATCATTAATTTTCTCATCAATAGTAGGTGGACTAAAAATATCATATTCATCATTGTAATCATCATATATTATAGGCATAGTATCATCAAAGTAAATTTTCTCCTCCATGCTTGGGGGACTAAAAATATCATGCTCATCACAACCAGCTTCCCCAAGCTTAGACTTTTCCATAGCATTAGCAATAATGGTTTCCAAGGAATTCATACTAACAACATTGCTATTAGCATGCAAATAAAGTTCCATAGGTTTTTTAATTTTCTCTTCAAACACTTCATGTCCTAACTCAAGATAAATATTATAAAGCTATCTAATTTTTTTATTGTTTTCCATTAAGCCTAACTAGTGAAAACAAGAAACAAAAAGACAAAATTGTAGAATCTAAAGGAAATAACTTCGAGCACTCACACCGGAGGAGGTGAGTACCTTTTACCTTACCTCCCCGGCAACGGCGCCAGAAAATAGGCGTTTGCCGTGGGAGGTTCTTCTTCTTTAATCCTCCAGTGTGAATACCTTTTACCTTACCTCCCCGGCAACGGTGCCAAAAAATAGCTTGATGTCTACGCACTTCTATTCTTGTAAACAGTTGTTGGGCCTCCAAGTGCAGAGTTTTGTAGAACAACAGCAAGTTTTCCCTTAAGTGGATCACTCAAGGTTTATCGAACTCAGGGAGGAAGTGGTCCAATCTATTCCCTCTCAAGCAATCCTGTAATCAAGATACAAGAAGTCTCTTGTGTCCCCAACACACCCAATACACTTGTCAGGTGTATAGGTGCACTAGTTCGGCGAAGAGATAGTGAAATACAAGTGGTATAGATAATTATAAGTAGTAACGGTGATAGAAGATAGCTTGATGGCGTGGAAAAGACTAAAGTAAAACTGAAATAAAGATGGAAGCAAGCAAACATGTAACAGATCTAGTAGCAAACGGTGTTTCAGTGCTTAGAAACAAGGCCTAGGGATCATACTTTCACTAGTGAACACTCTCATATAAATATATTCTCTTTATGATACTACTCCTAACTACTCTCTGGTTGGACACTCTAATCAATGGTAGGGCTATAACAGCACACCTCAAAGTCCGCTATTCGCATCTAGAAACCCCACACTGTCACCTTGAGTACTAGATGAGTCCAACAAACACCACAATTTCATAAAGACATCCAACTCCAAATATAACTCATAACAAGTATTTGTAATCTCTAGCCTAAGTGCCACCATGGTGTGCACACTGTCAACTTCACACACATGGGGAGAGCAGAGATCTATTAAAGCACTTGAGTAGAAAGGTAGATCTATAGATTACAAGCTCATGATCTCAATATGATCATGCATAGAGAGAGATGAACACATAGCTACCGGTAGAACCCTTTGCCTCGAGAGAGAACTACTCCCTCCTCATCATGGGAATCAACAATGGTGATGGAGATGGTGGTGGAGATCGATGGAGATGGCTCCAGGGGCACTTACCCGTCCCGGCAGGGTGCCGGAACAGAGACTTTATGTCCCCTGAATCTCCCCTTCGGTGGCGGTGGCGCTGCGGAACTTTTCGTGGATTTCTGATTGATGATCTAGGGTTTTGGTATCGGGACGCTCTTATAGGCGAAGGAGGCAAGGTCGATGGCCGGCCAGGGGGGCCACACCATGCCCTAGCGTGGCCTGGGCTGGCCCGCGCCTGGGGGTGTGGCCACCCTATGGCCACTCCCCGACTCTCCTTCTGGCTCCGTGAGTCTTCTGGGAAAATAGTAACTTTGGCTTTTCTCCCATCCAATTCCGAGAATATTCATTTTCTGACTTTCCTGGAACCAAAAACAGCAGAAAACAGGCAGCTGGCACTGTGGCTCTTGTTAATAGGTTAGTCCAAGAAATCATATGAAAATTACTCCAAAGTGTGGACAAAACACAAGAAATTAGATAAAACCATGCATGGAACATCAAAAATTATGGATACGTTAGCAACGTATCATCATCCCCAAGCTTAACTCATGCTCGTCCTCGAGTAGGTAAGTGATAAAAAGAAAGAATAAATTTTGAGGTGACATGCACCATCATAAACTTGATCAAAGTATTTGTAAAACATTCAAAGCTGGTATCATAGTACTTCAATCATAACATGAAAGACAAGGTTCTAGCAATAAGGCAAAGAAACTATGATGCAACATGAAAAGGCACAAACAAAAGATTCATGAATAACAATGCTTTGCAAGACATTTGTGTGTTTCATATAAATAAAAAATAGCATAATAGTATTCAGCTTGTCCCTCATAGAGTAGCAAATATAAATGCATAGGACACCTTCAAAGTTCATAAGAGTGACTAGATACAAATAGTTTAAAACAAGCAATATCAAGTTATGCATCAATCAACAAGTCTTGGGACAATGCACATAGAACTAAGAATGGCCACTATGCTCTCAAAGTAGGTGCATAAAGGTAGAATGTGGAGACTCAATATAATGGTGGAAGAAAGGCCTTCATAGAAGGAAGCAGGGATTTAAGTCTCATAAAGAGCTTCCAAAAAATATGGTACTTATAGCTTTAAGCTCTCATTGCCCCTATCATAAGCATCTTGAAGTGATTAAGGTTAAAGTGAACAAACTATGGTGTACATGCTTGACGAAGTATAAGTTGGAAATCTCATGTCCCATGAATACGAGGGCCGCTCCTCATGCTACTCAAGTTTAGTCACCCGTAAGTTCTTGTCATTGTAAGTACATGTGTATCATAGAGAACTGCCAATGGGGTACCCCTTGCCCGATGATACGGAAGAATCCCCATATCAAAATGACAAGGCAAGCAGACAACGAGCATCTCAGCAATCTTTTTATTTACCATGGGAATATGGTGCTTTTTTCTCTCTTTCCTCTTTTCATAATCTCTTTTTTCTTTTGCTTTTTTCTCAATATAGGAGTCTTTTTTATAAGAAGAATACTTCATAGCAGCTCATTATGGTTACGCTACAGGTTTCCACCATGTCAGCATGGATTAGACCAGCGGCCCAGGTGTTTCTCTAACACATATACATAACTCCATGGACTTACAAGCTCCCCTTTCATTTTACACCGACGACATCCATATACAAAAGAGCATGATATCAACTAGGTACAAAGCACCAGTGCAATGTTGAAAGCGTTCCCCAAGATAGCATGGTTCTGCTAATTCCCAACAAATAAGTGCAAGCATATACAACATAGACGACACAATGGTTCAAGTTATTAAGGGCAAGAAAAGTAAAGTGTGCCATCAAGTTCGTGAGAGCTTTAATCACTAGTTTTCTCATAACAAGTTTAATTTGGAAGGTAAACAAAAACATGAATATACTTTGAATAGCATATGCTAGTAGGTAGGCATGGTGGTCACTTTGTAATAACTTGGTTTAAGTAGTTGGATGCATGAGTGGAACTCATACTTGGTTGTGGAGGCTAGCAAAAGACTGGGAGCGACAAACTAAGAGAGCAATAATGGCCATAATCATGCAGTGCGACAAAACATCATTGATCAAAGCATAAAGTGATACTACAAGTTTAAAACTAAAGGATCATAAAGGCTATGGTGACTTGAGATATTCATAACATGGTGTGAGCATGCGCCAAGTCAACCCTAATAAAGCATCAAAGGAGAATACCATAATACTATGCTAAAACAACGCATGATTCATCCAAGGCACATTAAGCAATCTCAATTGTTTATAACAAGTCATGCTACAGCAAAGAATACTAAGCATAAAGCCAAAACAATATCAAGCATAGCATGACAAAGCATAGGCCACAGTCAAAAACAAGCTCTCTTGACCACTTAAGCATGAACTTTCCTACTCTTTTCCAAACCAAACCAAACTATTTGAAAACCAATGTATAAAAGAGGGGGGGTCCAACCAATTTATTCAAAAAACTAAACAAACAAAGCAAATGAAAAAACCAAAACGAAAATGAAAAAGAAGACGCTCCAAGAACAACACAACTGTGCATGAAACAATAAAAATAAAGTGTTTGGAAGGAACGTGGGATTTTTATTGATGAAGAAGGGGATGCCTTGGGCATCCCCAAGCTTTGATGCTTGTACTTATTGGATATTTCTTGGGGTTACACGCATGTCATCCCCAATCTTGAGCTTTAGTCCATCCTTCATCTTATTACTCATTCCTCCCATACACCTGAAATTTTTCCTTCATACAAAACTTCACACAATCTTTATTAGCAACATTAGTGCACTCAAGATAAAAGGTCTTAAGGTTCAGTTCTAACACCAAATAAACTTCCATTAGAACACTAGATACTGTATCACTTCCCTCAAAAAGCTCAATTCCCCAAAAGAACTCAAAAAGGAACCAACAAGAAGCAAATGCAGAAAATGGCAGAAATCTATCAAAACAGACCAGCAGGTAAAACCGAATTTTTTAGAAGACCTTATGTTACTCAAATCAAAAAGTGTTGAACTAAATAAAGTTATATAACAACCTGGGGCAGAATCACAAAAATTCACGCCTCAAAAAGACGTTCACAGATTTTACACGAATTTTTACGGTGAAGCACAGAAATCTGTTTCGGGACAGCAACTTTCCCAATCATTACTTCTATCTCATTAGAGGTTACCCTTGGCACAAAAAGCAAATAAAAAGGATAAAGAGCGGTTATTACTAAAGTAATAACTTACAAGACTCATCTAAAACTTTTGGGTTATCTCCCAATAAGTACTTTTCTTTAACGCCTTTAAGTTAGGCATGATAGTTTGAGAAGATGCTCACATAGGAAACATGAACTGAAGTAAAAGAGAGCATCAAGAAGCAAATTCAAAATATATTTAAGTCTAACCCACTTCCTATGCATAGGAATATTGTAAAGAAATAAGTCATTAAAACAGAAATCAACAAGCATAGTAAAGCAAAACAAGTGCAACTTCTAGACTTTCAACATAAAGAGGGGAAACTTAATATTATTGAGATGCATAAAACCATGTTTCCCTCTCTCATAATAACTTTCAGTAGAATCATGAATAAAATTAACATTATAACTATCATAAGAAACATTCTTATCATGAGCCACATGCATAAAAGAATTAATACTCTCCACATAAGCATAGTCATTCTTACTAATTGTAGTGGGAGCAAATTCAACAAAATAGCTATCATTATTATTCTCATCACCATAATCATCAAATATAGGAGGCATATTGTAATCATAATTAATTTTCTCATCAATAGTAGGTGGACCAAAAATATCATATTCATCACTGTAATCATCATATATTGGAGGCATAGTATCATCAAAGTAAATTTTCTCCTCCATGCTTGGGGGACTAAAAATATCATGCTCATCACAACCAGCTTCCCCAAGCTTAGACTTTTCCATAGCATTAGCAATAATGGTGTCCAAGGAATTCATACTAACAACATTGCTATTAGCATGCAAATAAAGTTCCATAGGTTTTTTAATTTTCTCTACAAACACTTCATGTCCTAACTCAAGATAAATATTATAAAGCTCTCTAATTTTTTTATTGTTTTCCATTAAGCCTAACTAGTGAAAACAAGAAACAAAAAGACAAAATTGCAGAATCTAAAGGAAATAACTTCGAGCACTCACAGGAGGATGAGTACCTTTACTATACCTCCCGACAGCGCTTAAAATAGGCGTTTGTCGTGGGAGGTTCTTCTTCTTTAATCCTCCAGTGTGAATACCTTTTACCTTACCTCCCCGGCAACGGTGCTAGAAATTAGCTTGATGTCTACGCACTTCTATTCTTGTAGACAGTTATTGGGCCTCCAAGTGCAGAGTTTTGTAGAACAGCAGCAAGCTTTCCGTTAAGTGGATCACCCAAGGTTTATCGAACTCAGGGAGGAAGTGGTCCAAGGTATTCCCTCTCAAGCAATCCTGTATTCAAGATACAAGAAGTCTCTTGTGTCCCCAACACACCCAATACACTTGTCAGGTGTATAGGTGCACTAGTTCGGTGAAGAGATAGTGAAATACAAGTGGTATAGTTAATTATAAGTAGTAACGGTGATAGAAGATAGCTTGATGGCGTGGAAAAGACTAAAGTAAAACTGAAATAAAGATGGAAGCAAGCAAACATGTAACAGATCTAGTAGCAAACGGTGTTTCAGTACTTAGAAACAAGGCCTAGGGATCGTACTTTCACTAGTGAACACTCTCATATAAATATATTCTCTTTATGATAGTACTCCTAACTACTCTCTGGTTGGACACTCTAATCAATGGTAGGGCTATAACATCACACCGCAAAGTCCCCTATTCGCATCTAGAAACCCCACACTGTCACCTTGAGTACTAGATGAGTCCAACAAACACCACAATTTCATAAAGACATCCAACTCCAAATATAGCTCATAACAAGTATTTGTAATCTCTAGCCTAAGCGCCACCATGGTGTGCACACTGTTAACTTCACACACATGGGGAGAGCAGAGATCTATTAAAGCACTTGAGTAGCAAGGTAGATCTATAGATTACAAGCTCATGATCTCAATATGATCATGCATATAGAGAGAGAGAGATGAACACATAGCTACCGGTAGAACACTTAGCCTCGAGAGAGAACTACTCCCTCCTTATCATGGGAATCAGCAATGGTGATGGAGATGGTGGTGGAGATCGATGGAGATGGCTCCAGGGGCACTTCCCCGTCCCGGTAGGGTGCCGCAACAGAGACTTTCTATCCCCCGAATCTCCCCTTCGGTGGCGGCGGCGGTGTGGAACTTTTCCTGGATTTCTTATTGATGATCTAGGGTTTTGGTATCGGGAGGCTCTTATACGTAAAGGAGGCAAGGTCGATGACCAGCCAGGGGGCCCACACCATGCCTTGCGCGGCCTGGGCTGGCCCGCGCCTAGGGGGTTGTGGCCACCCTGTGGCCCCTCTCCGACTCTCTTTCTGGCTCCGTGAGTCTTCCGGGAAATAGTAACTTTGTCTTTTGTCCCATCCAATTTCGAGAATATTCATTTTCTGACTTTCCTGGAACCAAAAACAGCAGAAAACAGGCAGCTGGCACTGTGGCTCTTGTTAATAGGTTAGTCCAAGAAATCATATGAAAAGTATTCCAAAGTGTGGACAAAACACAAGAAAGTAGATAAAACCAAGCATGGAACATCAAAAATTATGGATACGTTAGCAACGTATCATCATCCCCAAGCTTAACTCCTGCTCGTCCTCGAGTAGGTAAGTGATAAAAAGAAAGAATAAATTTTGAGGTGACATGCACCATCATAAACTTGATCAGAGTATTTGTAAAACATTCAAAGCTGGGATCATAGTACTTCAATCATAACATGAAAGACAAGGTTCTAGCAATAAGGCAAAGAAACTATGATGCAACATGAAAAGGCACAAACAAAAGATTCATGAATAACAATGCTTTGCAAGATGTTTGTTTGTTTCATATAAAGAAAACATAGCATAATAGTATTCAGCTTGTCCCTCATAGAGTAGCAAATATAAATGCATAGGACACCTTCAAAGTTCATAAGAGTCACTAGATACAACTAGTTTAAAACAAGCAATATCAAGTTATGCATCAATCAACTAGTCTTGGGACAATGCACATAGAACTAAGAATGGCCACTATGCTCTCAAAGTAGGTGCATAAAGGTAGAAGGTGGAGACTCAATATAATGGTGGAAGAAAGGCCTTCATAGAAGGAAGCAGGGATTTAAGAGTCATAAAGAGCTTCCAAAAATTATGGTACTTACAACTTTCAGCTCTCATTGACCCTATCATAAGCATCTTGGAGTGATTAAGGTTAAAGTGAACAAACTATGGTGTACATGCTTGACGAAGTATAAGTTGGAAATCTCATGTCCCTTGAATACGAGGGCCGCTCCTCATGCTACTCAAGTTTAGTCACCAGTAAGTTCTTGTCATTGTAAGTACATGTGTATCATAGAGAATCGCCAACGGGGTACCCCTTGCCCGATGATACGGAAGAATCCCCATATCAAAATGACAAGGCAAGCAGACAACGAGCATCTCAGAAATCTTCTTATTTACCATGGGAATATGGTGTTTTTTCTCTCTTTCCTCTCTTCATAATCTCTTTTTTTCTTTTGCTTTTTTCTCAATATAGGACTCTTTTTTTATAAGAAGAATGCTTCATAGACAGCTCATTATGGTTACGCTACAGGTTTCCACCATGTCACCATGGATTAGACCAGCGGCCCAGGTGTTTCTCTAACACATATACATAACTCCATGGACTTACAAGCTCCCCTTTCATTTTACACCGACGACATCCATATACAAAAGAGCATGATATCAACTAGGTACAAAGTACTAGTGCAATGTTGAAAGCGTTCCCCATGACAGCATGGTTCTGCTAATTCCCAACAAATAAGTGCAAGCATATACAACATAGACGACACAATGGTTCAAGTTTATTAAGGGCAAGAAAAGTAAAGTGTGCCATCAAGTTCGTGAGAGCTTTAATCACTAGTTTTCTCATAACAAGTTTAATTTGGAAGGTAAAAAAACATGAATATACTTTGAATAGCATATGCTAGTAGGTATGTATGGTGGACTCTTTGTAATAACTTGGTTTAGGGAGTTGGATGCATGAGTGGAACTCATACTTGGTTGTGGAGGCTAGCAAAAGACTGGGAGCGACAAACTAAGAGAGCAATAACGGCCATAATCATGCAGTGCGACAAAACATCATTGATCAAAGAATAAAGTGATACTACAAGTTTAAAACTAAAGGATCATAAAGGCTATGGTGACTTGAGATAGTCATAACATGGTGTGAGCATGCGCCAAGTCAACCCTAATAAAGCATCAAAGGAGAATACCATAATACTATGCTTTAATATGCTAAAACAACGCATGATTCATCCAAGGCACATTAAGCAATCTCAATTCTTTATAACAAGTCATGCTACAGCAAAGAATACTAAGCATAAAGCCAAAACAATATCAAGCATGGCATGACAAAGCATAGGCCACAGTCAAAAACAAGCTCTCTTGACCACTTAAGCATGAACTTTCCTACTCTTTTCCAAACCAAACCAAACTATTTGAAAACCAATGTATGAAAGAGGGGGGGTCCAACCAATTTATTCAAAAAATAAACAAACAAAGCAAATGAAAAAACCAAAATGAAAATGAAAAAGAAGATGCTCCAAGAACAACACAACTGTGCATGAAACAATAAAAATAAAGCGTTTGGAAGGAACGTGGGATTTTTATTGATGAAGAAGGGGATGCCTTGGGCATCCCCAAGCTTTGACGCTTGTACTTATTGGATATTTCTTGGGGTGACACGCGTGGCATCCCCAAGCTTGAGCTTTAGTCCATCCTTCATCTCATTACTGATTCCTCCCATACACCTGAAATTTTTCCTTCATACGAAACTTCACACAATCTTTATTAGCAACATTAGTGCACTCAAGATAAAAGGTCTTAAGATTCAGTTCTAACACCAAATAAACTTCCATTAGAACACTAGCTACTGTAGCACTTCCCTCAACAAGCTCAATTCCCCAAAAGAACTCAAAAAGGAACCAACAAGAAGCAAATGCAGAAAATGGCAGAAATCTGTCAAAACAGACCAGCAGGTAAAGACGAATTTTTTAGAAGACCTTCTGTTGCTCAAATAAAAAAGTGTTGAACTAACGAAAGTTATATAACAACCTGGGGCATAATCACAAAAATTCACGCCTCAAAAATACGTTCACAGATTTTACACGAATTTTTACGGTGAAGCACAGAAATCTGTTTCGGGACAGCAACTTTCCCAACCATTACTTCTCTCTCATTAGAGGTTACTCTTGGCACAAAAAGCAAATAAAAAGGATAAAGAGCGGTTATTACTGAAGTAATAACTTCCAAGACTCATCTAAAACTTTTGGGTTATCTCCCAATAAGTACTTTTCTTTAACGCCTTTAAGTTAGGCATGATAGTTTGAGAAGATGCTCACATAGGAAATATGAACTGAAATAAAAGAGAGCATCAAGAAGCAAATTCAAAACATATTTAAGTCTAACCCACTTCCTATGCATAGGAATCTTGTAAAGAAACAAGTCATGAAAACACAAAGCAACAAGCATAGTAAAGCAAAACAAGTGCAACTTCAAGACTTTCAACATAAAGAGGGGGAACTTAATATTATTGAGATGCATAAAACCATGTTTCCCTCTCTAATAATAACTTTCAGTAGAATCATGAATAAAATTAACAATATAACTATCATAAGAAACATTCTTATCATGAGCCACATGCATAAAATAATTAATACTCTCCACATAAGCATACTCATTCTTATTAATTGTAGTGGGAGCAAATTCAACAAAATAGCTATCATTATTATTCTCATCACCATAATCATCAAATATAGGAGGCATATTGTAATCATAATTAATTTTCTCATCAATAGTAGGTGGACTAAAAATATCATATTCATCATTGTAATCATCATATATTGGAGGCATAGTATCATCAAAGTAAATTTTTTCCTCCATCCTTGGGGGACTAAAAATATCATGCTCATCACAACCAGCTTCCCCAAGCTTAGACTTTTCATAGCATTAGCAATAATGGTGTCCAAGGAATTCATACTAACAACATTGCTATTAGCATGCAAATAAAGTTCCATAGGTTTTTTAATTTTCTCTTCAAACACTTCATGTCCTAACTCAAGATAAATATTATAAAGCTCTCTAATTTTTTTATTGTTTTCCATTAAGCCTAACTAGTGAAAACAAGAAACAAAAAGACAAAATTGCAGAATCTAAAGGAAATAACTTCGAGCACTCACACCGGAGGATGTGAGTACCTTTTACCTTACCTCCCCGGCAACGGCGCCAGAAAATAGGCGTTTGTCGTGGGAGGTTCTTCTTATTTAATCCTCCAGTGTGAATACCTTTTACCTTACCTCCCCGGCAACGGTGCCAGAAAATAGCTTGATGTCTACGCACTTCTATTCTTGTAGACAGTTGTTGGGCCTCCAAGTGCAGAGTTTTGTAGAACAGCAGCAAGCTTTCCCTTAGGGAGGAAGTGGTCCATGGTATTCCCTCTCAAGCAATCCTGTATTCAAGATACAAGAAGTCTCTTGTGTCCCCAACACACCCAATACACTTGTCAGGTGTATAGGTGCACTAGTTCGGCAAAGAGATAGTGAAATACAAGTGGTATAGTTAATTATAAGTAGTAACGGTGATAGAAGATAGCTTGATGGCGTCGAAAAGACTAAAGTAAAACTGAAATAAAGATGGAAGCAAGCAAACATGTAACAGATCTAGTAGCAAACGGTGTTTCAGTGCTTAGAAACAAGGCCTAGGGATCATACTTTCACTAGTGAACACTCTCATATAAATATATTCTCTTTATGATAGTACTCCTAACTACTCTCTGGTTGGACACTCTAATCAATGGTAGGGCTATAACATCACACTGCAAAGTCCGCTATTCGCATCTAAAAACCCCACACTGTCACCTTGAGTACTAGATGAGTCCAACAAACACCACAATTTCATAAAGACATCCAACTCCAAATATAACTCATAACAAGTATTTGTAATCTCTAGCCTAAGTGCCACCATGGTGTGCACACTGTTAACTTCACACACATGGGGAGAGCAGAGATCTATTAAAGCACTTGAGTAGCAAGGTAGATCTATAGATTACAAGCTCATGATCTCAATATGATCATGCATATAGAGAGAGAGATGAACACATAGCTACCAGTAGAACACTTAGCCTCGAGAGAGAACTACTCCCTCATTATCATGGGAATCAGCAATGGTGATGGAGATGGTGGTGGAGATCGATGGAGATGGCTCCAGGGGAACTTCCCCGTCCCAGTAGGGTGCCGCAACAGAGACTTTCTGTCCCCCGAATCTCCCCTTCGGTGGCGGCGGTGGTGCGGAACTTTTCCTGGATTTCTGATTGATGATCTAGGGTTTTGGTATCGGGAGGCTCTTATATGCGAAGGATGCAAGGTCGATGGCCGGCCAGGGGGCCCACACCATGCCTTGCGCGGCCTGGGCTGGCCCGCGCCTAGGGGGTTGTGGCCACCCTATGGCCCCTCTCCGACTCTCCTTCTGGCTCCGTGAGTCTTCCGGGAAATAGTAACTTTGTCTTTTGTCCCATCCAATTTCGAGAATATTCATTTTCTGACTTTCCTGGAACCAAAAATAGCAGAAAACAGGCAACTGGCACTGTGGCTCTTGTTAATAGGTTAGTCCAAGAAATCATATGAAAAGTACTCCAAAGTGTGGACAAAACACAAGAAAGTAGATAAAACCAAGCATGGAACATCAAAAATTATGGATACGTTAGCAACGTATCAGGAAACAGCGGTTGTCACTGCTACTTTCGGGTCTGGAGGACGAGGAGGGTGCGGTGGGGACTGCGGACATGGTCGTGGGACGTCAAGGGTCCAAGGTAGAGGAGACCAGCAACCTGGCAAAACCTACTGTTGGGCCAACATTGCCAACAATCCGTGTGTGCATCACTTAGATGCCAACGGGGGCTCGTCCCAAACGAACGCCGAGTGTCGTTTTAATGAGGACATCAAGAAAGATGATTCTGCTAGCTATAGAGCTAAGCGGAAGAAGGGAAAGAAGAATCCCGAAAAACAGAAAGAGACCTTCAAATCCCAATTCGGATGGAAAGAAGAACTTCCCAACGAAGAAACACACTTATGTCACTTTGCTTGGGTCTAAACCAGCTAAGGTCAAGAAAGAAGTCTTGCATCATCTCAACGCAACTGGTTCGGCTGTCCCTCAATTCCTGGACTGGTCAGAAGTGACAATCACCTTTGACCGTGCTGATCATCCGCCTAAGTTGCACAGGCGAGGAAAATACGCCTTAGTCGTCGATCCACTTATTGACGGCTATGGTTTTTCCAAAACTCTCATGGACGGCGGCAGCAGCATCAACATTCTCTATGTCGAAATGCTGCGTTGGATGAGGATCTCAGAAACTCAGCTGAATCACAGCTCTATGATCTTTCATGGAGTTGTCTCAGGAAGACAAGCAAATTCCCTGGGAGAGATCACTTTGGATGTTACCTTTGGAACTCCAAAGAAATACCGGACAGAAGCACTTTCTTTCGAAGTGGTCCCGTTCAAGAGTGCATACCAAGCTATATTCGGATGGCTGGCTTACTAGGATTTCATAGCTCGTCTGTGTTACATTCATAATATGATGAAAATTCCAGGTCCCAATGGCATGATCACCATCAGGGGAGACCCAGAGAAAGCGCGAGAGTGCGAGGACGGAAATGCTGCCTTTGCTGAAGTCGTGCTACATGCCTAGGAGTACCAGGAGATCAAGAAGACCATCGATCCATCCGAGATGCTCGTGACGAAGAAGGAGGTTACGAAGCCGACTCCGGAATTCAAGGCATCAGAAGAGATGAAGACGACGCCATTGAAGGATGATGATCCCTCCAAGGTGAACCAGATAGGTGTAGGTTTAGATAGCGCATAGGAAAGCGCGCTTGTCAAGTTCCTCCAAGCAAATAAAGATATCTTTGCATGGAAGCCATCTGACATGACCGGAGTACCTAGGGAACTTGTCGAGCACTCTCTAAATGTATACCCAAATGCTAAACCTGTCAAACAGTCCCTATGATCTTTCGGCGATGAAAAGCGAAAAGCAATAGCTAAGGAACCAGCCTGGCTCGAGTTAGCCAGATTCATAGAAAAGGTAATCCACACTGAGTGGTCGGCCAATCATGTAATGGTCCCTAAAAAGGACACCACTGATTTAAGGATGTGTGTTGATTATACCGCCTTGAACAAGGCTTGTCCCAAAGATCCGTTCGCTCTGCCTAGAATTGATCAAGTTATCGATTCTATGGCAGGCTCAGAACTCCTATGATTTATCGACGCATATTCCGGTTATCACAAAATCCGGATGTAGGAATCAGACAAAGTCAAAACTTCATCCATAACCCCCTTTGAAACCTTCTGTTTTGTTACGATGTCGTTTGGGCTCAAGAACACAGGAGCTAGGTACCAGCGCACTATGCAGTGTTGCCTCCACAATCAAATTGGGCGCAATGTACATGCATATGTGGACGACATAGCGGTGATGTCAAAAAAAGGAAACTTTAATTTCTGACTTGGAGGAAACATTCGCCAATCACCAGCCGGAAAATTGTTATGTTTCATCGTGTCGCAAAGAGGCATAGAGGTGAACCGTGACAAAATCAAGGCTATACTCAATATTTCCAGGCCAACTCGCCTGAAGGACGTTCAAAGACTAACTGGTTACGTTGTTGCAGTCAGTAGGTTTGTAAGTCAGCTCGGTGAAAGAGACGCACCACTCTACAAGCTCCTGAAAAAGACCAAAAAGTTTGTTTGGACTGATAAAGCTGAAGTTGCGCTACAAGACCTGAAAGCATTACTATCGTATGCTCCTATCCTTGCAGTGCCAGAACCTCGTGAACCGATGTTGCTCTATCTCGCTTCGATAAACAGGGTCGTCTGTATCGTCATGGTGGTGGAAAGACCAGAGGAAAAACAGGAACACCTGGTGCAGCGTCCGACTTACTACCTCGGCGAAGTCCTAACTGAATCAAAACACTGGTATCCGCACTATCAAAAGCAGGCTTACGGTATGTTCTTTGCATCCCGGAAGCTACGACATTACTTTCAGGAGCATCATATTACCGTGGTGAGCACAACTCCCATGAGAGACATAATTAACAATAGCGACGCTATAGGATGTGTTGCAAATGGGGAACAAAGCTTTTAGCTTTCGATATTGAGTAAAAACCTTGCACAAGAATCAAATCTCAAATCCTCACTGACTTTGTCGCTGATTAGATAGAGACAACGGAAAATATGAACCTCCCAGAGTCGCAATACTGGATCTTGCATTTTGACGGGTCTAAGGTGCTCGGGGGCTCGGGGCTGGCATGGTTCTCAAGTCACCCCAAGGTGATAAACT
The DNA here is from genome assembly GCA_023614405.1 of Avena insularis. NCBI lineage: Eukaryota > Viridiplantae > Streptophyta > Magnoliopsida > Poales > Poaceae > Avena > Avena insularis. The sequence continues at coordinate 49,723,461 of CM042692.1, read as the reverse complement.
TTTCTATGTGCTGCAGATCCACTTCATGGCAACAAACAACATTGCCGAATATGAAGCACTGCTGCATGGAATCTGGATTGCTAAGGATATCGGCATCCGATGACTAATGTGTTATGGGGATTCGGATCTTGTTGCTCAACAAGTGTCGGATATCTGTAATGAAAATAAACACATGGCAACATATAGGGCTGTCATGGATGAACTAGCTAAATCGTTCGAAGGGTCTGAAGTTCAACACATGCCTCGAACAGAAAACGAGGAAGCAGACGCATTATCTCGGATAGGCTCTACACGGAAAAAGGTCTCAAATGGTGCTTTTTTGGAGCACCTTAAAGTTCCCTCTATCGCAGGAGTTGATGAGGAGTATCCGACCAAATTCGACTCACCTTTAGTAGCAGTTCTGGCTATGATTCCCAGCTAGACTCAACCCTACCTTGATTTTTTGGTAGATAGAATATTACCCGAAGATGAGGTTCTAAGCCGCCAGATCATCCGATGAGCAAAAACCTATACAATAATAAGTGGTGAGCTCTATAAGCCGAGTGTATCTGGGGTTTTTCAGCTCGGCGTATCTCCGGAAGAAGGAGTGGAAATCCTAAGGGACATTCATGAAGGCGAATGCGGTCATCACGCTGCAGCTAAATATTAGTGGCAAAAGCTTTCAAACACGGTTTTTTCTGGCTTATAGCCAAGGAAGATGCCGAACGGCTGGTCAAGACGTGCAAAGGCTGCCAAAAGTACACCAAACAAGCTCATGTTCCGGCTGATCAGCTGCCAACAATACCTACAACATGGCCCTTCTCAGTCTGGGGGCTTGACATGGTAGGACCGTTTAAACGGGCTCCAAGTCGATTTACTCACCTCTTAGTGATGGTGGATAAGTTCACAAAATGGATCGAGGCTAAACCCGTCACTAGTTGTGATGGAGTGATACATTGGAAACGTATCTATAATTTTTGATGTTCCATGCTTGTTTTATATCTACTTTCTTATGTTTTGTCCACGCTTTGGAGTATTTTTTACACATTTTCTGGAACTAATCTATTAACAAGATGCCACAGTGTCAATTGTCTGTTTTCTGCTATTTTTGGTTTCAGAAAAGCTAGTAAGGAAATATTCTCAGAATTGGACCGGATAAAAGCTAAAGTCAATATTTTACGCGAAGCAACACGGAGTCCAGAGGGGAGCCGAAGAGGGGCACTAGGGCGGCCACACCCTAGGGTGGCGCGACCATCCCTAGGTGCACCTCCACCTGGTGTGGGCCCCCTGGCGCTCTAGCGACCTTGCCCCTTTGCCTATAAAGACCCCTCGGGAAAAAAACCCTAAGTACCCGATCAAAATTCCACGAAAGTGTCTGTAGCCGCCGTCAGCTCCATCCCAAGATAGGGAGAGATCTGAAGCTCTTCCTAGCACCCTACCGGAGGGGAGAGATCACCCTGGAGGCCTTCTTCATCACCATGACTGCCTCCGGTGTGATGCGTGAGTAGTTCATCCCTGGACTACAGGTCCATGTAGTAGCTAGATGGTTGGTTCTCCTCCTTTGTGTTACCATGTTTAGATCTTGTGAGCTCCATTCATGATCAAGATCATCTATTTGTAATCTCACATGTTGTGTTTGTGGGGATCCGATGGATATTGAGATGCTATTTTAGATTGATTATTGATTCTATCATGTCTTTGTTATTTGTGATCTTACATGCTTTCGATTGTTAGTAGCCATCTCGGCCAAGTAGATGCTAGAAACTCCAAGAGGTAGTATTTATGCTTGATAGTGGGTTCATGCCTCTAGTAATCTGGGGAAGTGACAGAAATCTCTAAGGTACTAGATGTGATGTTCCTACTAGGGAGAAAACAGCAATCCTTTGTTCATAGAACAATCGTATTGTTTACTTTACACACTTTGCTTAATGCAATTATCTGTTGCTTGCAACTTAATACTAGAGGGGGTTCGGATGATAACCTGAAGGTGTATTATTAGTCATAGATGTAGTTGGCTTACGGTCTATGTATAATGTTGTAATGCCCAATCAAATCTCATAGGAGTCAAGATGATTAGTATATGCATGTATGTTTTCTCGGTGTCTGTCAATTGCCCCGCTATAATTTGTTCACCCAACATGTTAACTACCTTAAGGAGAATCGCCTCTAGTGAACTATGGACGCTGGTCCATTCTTTTACCATCAATCTACAATCTACTATTTATTGTTTACTATTTACTTTCTGCAAGCAATTACTATCTTCCACACAATACGTTTAATCCTTTGTTTTCAGCAAAACCGGTGAGATTGACAACCTCACTATAAGTTGGGGGCAAAGTTCTGTGGTTGTGTTGTGCAGGATTCCAAGTTGGAAACAACACCTTGGAGGTGTTTCCTTGCTCCTACTGGTTCGATAACCTTGGTTTCATAACTGAGGGAAAACTTGCTTTTGTGCTCATCGTACCTTCCTCTTGGGGTTCCCCAACGAGCTCGATATATTTTGAGCCATCAAGCCTATTTTCTGGCGCCGTTGCCAGGGAGTCAAGGACATCTTCACAAGGGGAGTCCCTCATAACCAATCTCTTTACTTTGTTTTATTTGTTTTGCTTAGTTTATTTCTGCTTTGTTTGCTTGTTTCTTTTATCAAAAACACAAAAAATAGTTGTACTAGTTTGCTTCTTCATATTAAAACACACACAAAAATTATTAGTTTTTTTTGTAAGTTGCCACCTCATTCTTGGCTCGCCATGTTGACACCTAAGTTCACTCTAAAAGACCTTTTAGTAGGTAGTGGCTCTATAATTGGGAAAGATAATATTGAAGAATTCTTTAATCATATTAGCAAGCATATTGAGGATAGATCCTTAGCGGATCTTGCTCCAAATTATGAAATTGCTGCAGCTTCTTTATTTCACATGTTGGAAGCTAGCTTTGTTAACCTTAACCCCATAATGCAAGTAATGTTTCTTAAACTTAAAGATATTGAGGATACTAAAAAGAGAGATTCTATTCTAGAAACTTTGCTTAAGGAATTCTATGATGTTGCTAAAGAAGCTAGAAAAGTCTTTGATCGTTTTAATATGCTAGGCTCATGTGTAGATGTTATTGGTACACGAGAAAAGATGGACAAAGACAAAGCTAATGGGGAAGAAGTTAAGATACCGATACCTTTTAAACTTGTAGGAATGCATGAAGCCTTAGAAAAGAATTTTGATTGGATTGTTCCTGAAAACCCGTTTGATGAAAATAGTGAACCCAAGAGCATTGAGAGAGGATCCTCTAGAACTTATTTGGATGAGATACCTTGCCTTGTTGGAGATATTTCTGGTATTGATCTTAATGCTTCTTCATTTTAGAATACTTGATTCTTGCTTCTTATGCCTAGCTCAAAGGCGTTAAACAAAAGCACTTATTGGGAGATAACCCAAATTTCATTAGGAATCTTTTGTTGAGTCTTGGAAGTTATTGCTTCAGTAATAACCTATCCTTATCATTTTTGTGTGGTTTTTGTGCCAAGAGTAACCTCTAATGAGAGAGAAGTAAGGCTTGGGAAAGTTGCCGTCCCGAAACAGATTTTTGTGCTTCGCTGTAAAAATTCGTGAAAAATCTCTGTACGTTGGATTGAGCTGTAATTTTTTGTGCTTCTGCCCCAGGTTGTTATGTAACTTTAGGTTCAACACTTGTCGATTTGAGCAACAAAAGGTCTTCAAAAAATTGGTTTTTACCTGCTGGTCTGTTTTGACATATTTCTGCCATTATTTGCATTTGCCTCTTAATCTCTTTCTCTTTGAATTCTCTTTGATCACTTGAACTTTTTAAAAGAAAGTGCTACAGTAGCTTGTGTTTAAATTGAAGTTTTACGTGTGTTGAAACTAAACCAAAAGACTTATTATCTTGAGTACACTAATGTTGCTAATGAAGATTGTGTGAAGTTTTGTATGAAGGAAATTTTAAGTGTAGGGAAGAGTAATGTGATAAGATGAAGTATGGACAAAAGATCAAGCTTGGGGATGCCCCTTGTGTCACCTCAAGAAATATTCAAGAAGTACAAGCGTCAAAACTTGGGGATGCCCAAGGCATCCCCTTCTTCATCAATAAAAATCTCAGGTTTCTCCCAAACACTTCATTTTTATTGTTTCATGCACAGTTGTGTTGTTCTTGGAGCATCTTCGTTTTCTTTTTAGTTTTCGTTTGCTTAGTTTTATTGAATAAATTGGTTGGACCCCCGTATTCATACATTAGTTTTCAAATAAGTTGATTTGGATTGGAAATGAGTAGGAAAGTTCATACTTATAAGTGGTAAAATGGGAGCTTGTTTTTTACGGTGGCTTAGACTTTGTCATGTCATGCTTGATATTGTTTTAACTCTATGCTTAGTGATTATTGTTGTAGCATGACTTGTTACAAACAATTGAGATTTCTTAATGTGCCTTGAAAGAATCATGCATTGTTTTAGCATATAAAAGCATAATATTATGGTATTTTCCTTTGATGCTTTATTTCGGTTGACTTGGCGCATGCTCACACCATGTTAAGACTATACCAAGTCACCATAGCCTCTATGATCATTTAGTTTTCGACCAGTAATATCACTTTATGATTTAATTAATGATATTTTGTCGCTTTGCATGATTATGGCCATTATTGCTCTCTTAGTTGGTCGCTCCCAGTCTTTTGCTAGCCTCCATACCAAGTATGAGTTCCACTCATGCATCCAACTCCAAATAAAACCAAGTTATTCTAAAGAGTCCACCATACCTACCTATTAGCATTTGATATTCCAAGTATATTCATGTTTTTATCTACCTTCCGAATTAAACTTGTTATGTGAAAATTAGTGATTAAAGCTCTCAAGAACTTGATGGCACACTTTACTTTTCTTACACTTAATAAACTTGAACCATTGTTCTCATATATGTTGTGTATATGCTTGCGTTTTGTAAGTTGTGAATTAGCATAACCATGCTATCATGGGGAACGCTTTCAACATTGCACTTTATTTAGTTGATATCATGTTCTTTTGCTTATGGATCCCGACGGTGTGAAATGAAAGGGGAGACTGTAAGGCTCATGGAGTTCGTATATGTGTTATAGAAACGCCTGGGTGGCTGGTCTAATCCATGCCTAATCATGGTGGAAACTTGCACGTAATATAAAAAACCTATGCAAATAGGAAAGAAAAAACAGAAAAAATGCCTATGCAAATAGGAAATAAAAGGATTGCTGAGATGCTCATTGTCTGCTTGCCTTGTCATTTTGATATGGGGATTCTTCCGTACCCTCAGGCAAGGGGTACCCCGTAGGCGGTTCTCTATGATACACATGTACTTACAATGACAAGAACTTACCTGTGACTAAACTTGAGTAGCATGAGGAACGGTACTCGTAAGTAAGGGGCATGAGATTTTTAGCTTATAACTTGTCAAGCATATCCTCATATTTGTTCACTTTAACCTTAATCACCTAAAGATGCTTATGATAGGGGCAATGGGAGCTGAAAGCTAATAAGTACCATAATTTTTGGAAGCTCTTTATGAGACTTGAATCCCTGCTTCCTTCTATGAAGGGCCTTTCTTTTACTTTTATGTTGAGTCTCCATCTTCTATCTTTATGCACCTATTGAGAGAGCATAATGGCCATTCTTAGTTTAATGTGCATTGTCCCAAAGCTTGTTGATTGATTCATAACTTTGATATTGCTGTTTCTTAAACTATTTGTATCTAGTCACCCTTATGAACTTTTAAGGCGTCCTATGCATTTATGTTTTGCTACACTATGAGGGACAAGCTGAATACCATTCTCATTATGTTTTCTATATGTGAAACAAACAAACGTCTTTCAAAGCGTTGCTATTCATGAATCTTTTGTTTGTACCTTTTCATGTTATAACATAGTTGCTATGTCTTATTGTTAGAACTATATCTTTCATGCTATGATAAAGTACTATGATCCCAGCTATCAATGTTTTACAAATACCTTGATCAAGATTATGATGGTGCATGTCACCTCAAAAATTATTCTTTTTTATCACTTACCTACTCGAGGACGAGCAGGAGTTAAGCTTGGACATGGTGATATGTTGGAAACGTATCTATAATTTTTGATGTTCCATGCTTGTTTTATATCTACTTTCTTATGTTTTGTCCACACTTTGGAGTGTTTTTACACATTTTCTAGAACTAACCTATTAACAAGATGCCACAGTGCCAGTTGCCTTTTTCTATTGTTTTTGGTTTCAGAAAAGCTAGTAAGGAAATATTCTCGGAATTGGACCGGACAAAAGCCAAACTCAATATTTTACCCGAAGCAACACGGAGTCCGGAGGGGAGCCGAAGAGGGGCACCAAGGCGGCCACACCCTAGGGTGACGCGACCAGCCCTAGGCACGCCGCCACCTAGTGTGGGCCCCCTGGCACTCCACCGACCTTGCCCCATCACCTATAAAGACCCCTCGGGACAAAAACCCTAAGTACCTGATCAAAATTCCATGAAAGAGTATGTAGCCGCCGCCATCTCCATCCCTAGATCGGGAGGGATCTGAAGCTCTTCCCGGCACCCTGCCGGAGGGGAGAGATCACCCTAGAGGCCTTCTTCATCACCATGACTGCCTCCGGTGGGATGCGTGAGTAGTTCATCCCTGGACTACAGGTCCATGTAGTATCTAGATGGTTGGTTCTCCTCCTTTGTGCTACCATGTTTAGATCTTGTGAGCTCGGTTCATGATCAAGATCATCTATTTGTAATCTCACATGTTGTGTTTGCGGGGATTCGATGGATATTGAGATGCTATTTCAGATTGATTATTGATTCTATCATGTCTTTGTTATTTGTGATCTTGCATGTTTTTCGTTGTTAGTAGCTATCTTGGCCAAGTAGATGCTAGCGACTCCAAGAGGGATTATTTATGCTCGATAGTAGGTTCATGCCTCTAGTAATCTGGGGAAGTAACAGAAATCTCTAAGGTACTAGATGTGTTGTTACTACTAGGGATAAAACAACAATCCTTTGTTCATAGAACAATCGTATTGTTTACTTTACACACTTTGCTTAATGCAATTATCTGTTGCTTGCAACTTAATACTGGAGGGGGTTCAGATGATAACCTGAAGGTGGATTATTAGTCATAGATGCATTTGGATTACGGTCTATGTATAATGTTGTAATGCCCAATCAAATCTCATAGGAGTCAAGAGGATTAGTATATGCATGTATGCTTTCTCAGTTTCTAGCAATTGCCCCGCTGTAATTTGTTCACCCAACATGTCAACTATCTTAAGGAGAATCACCTCTAGTGAACTATGGACCCTGGTCCATTCTTTTACCATCAATCTACAATCTACTATTTACTTCTTACTATTTACTTTCTGCAAGCAATTACATTCTTCCACACAATACGTATAATCCTTTGTTTTCAGCAAAACCGGTGAGATTGACAACCTCACTGTAAGTTGGGGGCAAAGTTCTATGGTTGTGTTGTGCAGGATTCCAAGTTGGAAACAACACCTTGGAGGTGTTTCCTTGCTCCTACTGGTTTGATAACCTTGGTTTCATAACTGAGGGAAAACTTGCTTCTGTGCTCATCATACCTTCCTCTTGGGGTTCCCCAACGAGCTCGATATATTTTGAGCCATCATGGAGCAACAACCATAAGATTTGTCGAGGATGTTATAATCCGATACGGTTATCCGCATAGTATTATTACGGACAACAGGAGCAATTTTTCTATGGGAGAGCTTGCCGAATTCTGTGATGAACAAAATATATGGCTTGACATTGCGTCAGTCGCACATCCACAAGCTAATGGACAAGTTGAAAGAGAAAATGGTTTAATCCTACAAGGCCTCAAACCAAGAATCGAAGAACCACTTCGTCGTTCTACGAGGGCTTGGACAGATGAATTACCGTCTGTAATATGGAGTTTGAGAACAACTCCGAATAAGTCAACCGAATACACACCTTTCTTCTTGGTCTATGGTGCAGAAGCAGTTCTTCCTAGTGATTTGATTCATACTTCTCCCCAAGTTGTTGCGTATATCGAAGAGGATGCTGAAATTTCTCGACAAAATGATCTCGATTTAATCGAAGAAGTTTGTGTCGTTGCTGAGATGAGATCAATAGCCTATCAGCAAAAGTTATGCAAGTATCATAGCCAGAGAGTCAGAAACTGGTCTTTCAATAAAGGTGATTTGGTTCTCCGGCTTGTGCAGAAAAGAAAGCACAAACTTTCCCCAGTATGGGAAGGGCCCTTTTTAGTTAGCCGAGTATTGCACAATGGTTCTTACTATCGAACTTATATGTGGCCAGTCAAAGAAAGACCTGCTACCAAGAAGAGAAAGAGAGCTAGAGGCAGTACAGACCCGGAAGAATTAGACAGACCGTGGAATATTGCTTAGCTACATCCCTTTTATTCTTAAAACTTCTTTCTTTGTAATCATATATGTACATGTTCAATGAGAAATAAAGTATTGGTTGCCTCAAATATTTTCTGAGAAGTTTTATATTACCATCTTATTTTCAAATGATCATGTCACAATCGATAATCCTAGAATACTTGAAAGTACTTTATGCTCATGTTTGTTCTGGTTAGATTTCCGATTCTAAAAATGCTACCTTCGTGTATAAATCTAAATTTTCTAGTCTATACTTGGGTTCTTTATCTAATTGCCGGATGCGGGCATTTTCCGAGTAGTGAATTGTTGGTATTGGAAGCCGCCTTTGTTTTCGAGTTAAAATGGTTTAGAAATTGAGCTCCATTGCTCGGCAAAGTTTCCGTGTTGAAGGTCGGCCGGCTCAAGAAAGGGACAAGGTGGAAAGCCAGATAAGCGATAAGCATAGACAAAACAAAAGGTGCTTATGTAAAAATTTCAGGCACGTCAAAATAAAGCCAAAAGTGATAAATAGGAGCATCAATTCTTGCACATCTTAGCACTAGCAAAAATGTTATACTACTTATTACAATCCGATTGTTTCAGAATAACACATTGTTTTTCTGATACTCTATGATGCAGGAGGAGAGGTAGGAGCTGCCGGCTCACTGGAGATATCGCCTTCGCCTTGATATCTTTCCGAGACGTGCAAATTGGATACAGTTTGCTCGTCGTTGGAAACTTCGGTTGTTTCTTCGGCAGGCGGAGGAGGCGTTTCCACGCGAGTGAAGAAAGGAGTGTCATAGCTAGTCAGATCAGCTACGTGACATCCATAACTGGCGCAGGAGTCTATGATGGCCTTGATATCTTGCTCCTGTCCGTCTTCATCCACAGTTGAATAACCCCTGGTTACTTGTCAGATCTCCATGCTTCCATGGTGGCTCATAACCATGGTAAGGGCATTCTGTGTTGCGGTCCACGCATAGGACATATTCCAATCTTGGATAAGCTGGGGAATCTCCTTGGCCTTATCTCGCACCTCAAAGGTGGACATTATGTTCATGACCGGAACTTTGAGAACTTCGCCAATATCCTCCAAAGACTGGCGGAAATCATGAATCAAATCACCGACTTCTATAAGCCGGCTAGTGTGAGACTCGGTGGAGGAAGAATCCAGTAAGTTCAAGGGAGCTGCATATACAAAAGCAAAGTCATAAATATATCCGGATTCTTAGGAATTGGAAAGAACTAAAATTCAGAGATAGGAAAATTACCAAAGATGGAATCATCAACCTTGGTCTTCTCCGCTCAAAGATTCTGGAGTTCATTCCAGAGAGCTTGAGTGATGTTCTTTTCTATGAATAACTCATCATTAAGATCCGAGATTATCTGATCCTGGATTGCCATCTTTCGATCACATTCTTTGGTGGCCATGGAGGAGGATTCGAGAATGCTAGCAATGTTGCGCTCGTGATCAGCCTTAAGCTTATTCAGCTCTCGCCGTAAGTCGGTGTTCTCCACCTCCAGGGTCTTGAAGTTCTTGGCCTCTTCAATCATTTTACATGACTGTTTGACCAGTTCTATAAACAAAAGACAACAGTTGAATAGGAAATTCTACTATGAAAGCAAAAATAGCATGGTTAAGGACTGGAATTATTACCTTCAGCCTCATCCTTTGATATCTTCAATTGAGCAATTTCAAGACGGAGAGCTCTGATCTCTCTCTGCTTATTGCAAATATTCTTCAATAATTCCTGGTTATAAGCATTAACTTTCTGTAAGTCAGAATAATACCCAGAGTCAGAAGTCTACTAAAGACTCGGGCTAATATTTAACTAATATTAGCACGAGCCTTGGGGGCTATACTAGTTCATTCTTTGGCATCCTATGAAAGCATAAATATGGATTGTCTAACCAACTTCATGCGTGGGGGCTAGGGGATATGATATGAAATAAAGTAAAAAAGTGAGTTGGAATTCCGACTTACATATTGTTCATGGGTAAGCCTGCTTAGGCTCATGTTCACCTCAGTTGTAACCTTCTCAGCGAGGGTCAACGGGATTATTGGCAGTGGTGGAGCCACGCTGACCTTCAGCTTCTCCTCGCTAAGACAAACTTGGTAAAGAAGCTCGGAGTACTTGACGTCCTTGGCTTCTTGTGCCTCTTCCTCGGTGGTGATGTTCCGGCTCTCCAAGCATTGCTGAGCCAGCCTTTGGATCTCTTCTGCAGTTTTCCGAGTAATTCCAAGTTTGGCAATACCCTGATTGCTAAGAAGGTTATCGGTGAAAACCTCTGCCGAGGGATCATTACCCTGTACGGGTTCACCCTTATCAAGTGCTAAGTCACCCATGGTGACGTCGATCTGCGAACCAAGGTTCACTGGCTCAGCATGTCGAGCCGGATCTTCCACAACAGACGGAGATGGAGTAATCTTCGGTGGTGTAGAAGGCTTTGGGGCAGGAGTCAAAGGCATTGTGGCAGGAGAAGTCAAATTTAACTTTGACTAGCATAGGGGCTTTGACGAGCCTTCTTTCCCCTTGCCCTTGGTGACCTGTTTAGCTCTAAAGAGGTTATAGAACAAAGATCATTACACTTCAAAAAGAATAAAGAAATAAATTACAAAGACCTTGTGAGGAAAGTTATCTCTTCACAACAACCACTTCCTTTGTGCCGATAGACACTGTCGGAGTCTTACGCTTTCGGGTAAGCGCATACGGCAGTGCAATCAATTCTCCATCATCCTGAGATAACTCGGGAGGATATCCCTCGAGAGGAGCAAGCTCCGACTCGGGAAGGTCAGCAAGCTGAAAAGAAGAAATATCTCGGTATTGCAAAAAGACACAACAATGTATAGATGAACACATAATTCGAGTAATTGTTGGAAAACTTACTGGTGTCACAGGATCGTCAGCCGTATGCATGTCCAAGGACAGCTCCGGAATCTTCCTCTTGATCCGCTCCTTGATCAACCATTTGATTTGGGACTCGTAGTCCTTCTCGGAATAAGACTTGGAGCAGATCCGGAGAGAGTCTGTCTAGCTCTTGGTGATGGAGTGCATAAGCCGATCACCATGATGTTGGAGAGGCTGGATCCGGCACGCCAGCCAGCAGTGGACCAAATCAGATCCTTTCAGACCCTTGTGCTTCATCAAATATTCGATCCGCCTCTTAGCAAGAAGCATATCATCAGTGAGAGCCGGAGAATCTGTGTCCTAGGACTCTTGGGGCGTGGCCGCATCGTCAACAAAAGTCGGCAAAGCGGTGGCTTTGCCGGGAGCCGGTTTGTCCTTATGATAAAAGAACATGGACGGACACTTTTTAACAGACTCACTAGCCTTAATCCTCGTATAAACTCGCTCTCTCCTAACAAAAAAGCTAAGAGTCCCGGTTATGTAGGGAACACCGGCAGTGATGGAATTTCTTCGGGTATGAAAGTAATACTAGAAAAGAAGAAGACTCGGACGAATGTCGAGATACCCCTCACACAAAGATGCATATGCGCTCATTTCTAAAAGTGAGTTTGGGGGAGATTGTGGAGTTGCACTCCATAGTGATCTATAACCTCAAAAAAGAAATCTGAGGGAGGAAAGCTCAAACCTCTGTCAAGGTGGATGCCGAAGTGCACTCGCTCGTCGGTGTTGGGGGTGGGGATGGTTTGTCCGAAGCCGCTCCACTAGTCGTTGGCACGGAGGAGGCATTCTTTCTCGATGACGTGGAGCATGGTGTCATCGAGGGCGCAGGGGATCCAAATCCTCGGAAATTCTCCCTCTCTGTTGCTGCAGAGGCCGTCGCCGCTGTCGCCGCCATGCCGGAGGATGAGGCATCAGCCATTCTACGAGCGGTGGTGACCTAGGATGGGCGACGCTGTGAGCTTTGGGGGAGGCTGAGGAGTTTGTTCGCAGGAAGCATCGAGGGGAAGGAGGAGGCACTAGCGCTGGTAAGGAAGAAGGAAGAGATCTAGACCCCTTATATCCCTCACCTGCGCTGAGACTCGTACAAAGATCAAAAGTTACCATACCACGCATCATGGAAGGAGATGGGTAACATCCTCACGAGGATTACGCTGCCTCGATCTCCACGCACGCATTAAAACAACGCTTCGATTCTGCAAAACACGGACCCACCAACGGTCGTGCTGACAGGAATGTCTGTCAGTGATGTGACTTGACCTTGACTAATGTCAGGTTACACCAGAGACCAAGTCCCGTCTTAAGTTTGAATTTCAGGCTGGAAACTCGAATAATGTACTCATAGGTCCGACTCGCTTTGAGACTCAGATCCTATCCTTTCTTTTGAAGTTTTAGGAAATCTTCAAGGTTCTGCAAGCCGAAGATGAATCAAGCTAGACGATGGTGAGATCCAACTCTGGATCTTGGAGGCTTCCGGGGACTGCTGTTGGGGATATACTTTTCGGGTATCCTCATTGTGCCTCACTGACCAAGGTGGCCCACTTTGGGTTAGAGCCTTGCTTCATGGGTGGCCCAGTCAGGGAGAAGAGACGGAGTCTAGTCCGGCTACAGGAAGGCCTAGAAGACTTACCGACATAGGCCTATAGTGTTACTTGTAGTTCAAGATGTACTCTGTAACTGACTCTTAGTCGTAGCTGGATAGGTATGTCCTGTAATCCCTAGCCGGATATCTATATAAGTTGTCCTAGGACAATCCTTTAGGGCACCCCACAATAGTCTACAATCTCAACTCACACAAGCAAAACCCTTGTAACCCATATTCCGGCTCTGACATATTACTAGATTGCTAGCAGGAGTAGGATCCGTCCAAAGCCGGCGGATTTGAACCTGGGTAAACTTGTGTGCTCACCATCCCGGAACACCATACGTCTCACACCCCTCTCTTACGCATGCCTCGAGGACCCCCTCATGGCGTACTTGTCATCAATCCGATGACAACTGCAGGAGCATCAGTTGATTGTGCTGAGGGAAAAATACTCTTTAATGTTTATGATGCTGAAAGCATCCGGTATTTTCCAAAGAAGCTAGAAGCAGGAGAAAGATATATTCCACTAGCAAAACAAGTTCATGTGGTAAGTGCCTTTGATAAGGGGCAACCCAAGGTAAGAATTCGAGAACAAAGAAGGGGTTGAGTTATTCAACTATTCTTAATAAAATTCTTAATGAGAGTCAATCCATCACATCAATAAAATAAACTAAAGAATAAAATGTCCATTGAATTCCTACATCTTTTTCACAGACATTCTTGCGGAAGCGCGCCCATGAAGATGCAGTTGTTAAAAGTAGTAGAAACATTGATTGAACAAATGTAGAATAAGTATAAAAATAAAAGTTTGAGTTTTATCTACAAGGACTAGCTCCATCATTTAGTTCAGACTAAAAAGTAAATCTCCTGTTGAGGAGAAGAAATTAGGTTGTACTAAAATTCTACTCTTTATATGATAGTGTTGGTCGACAGTTTCTACTGTCATTTTTCTGTCAAAAATAAGGTGTTTTGCTAAGTTTCAGGATTAGAAGGTATTCTTGAACAAATATAAATTTTTTGATGACTATTGATGGTTTAACGACCAACTATACGGCAGGAATAAAAATTCCGGCCGTATAGTTTGGCCGTATAGATATCTTTGCCATCAACAAATTTTCTTTCGAAGGTACAGAGGATTTAACGACTAACTATACGGCGGGAATAAAAATTCTGGCTGTATAGTTCCGGTCGTATAGATATCAATGCCTTCGTCGAATTTCTTCTCAAAGGTACTGACGGTTTAACAACCAACTATACGGTGGGAATAAAAATTGTGGATGTATAGTTCCGGTCGTATAGATATTAATGCATGTTTTCGAAAATTTATCTCGAGGGTACAGAGGGTTTGACGACCAACTATACGGCAGGATCATTATGATCCGGCCGTATAGTTGCATCTGTATAGCCGTGTTCTGGCATAAATAAACCCTAGTTGGCGGCGCCGCCACAACTATACAGTGGGAACTACATATCCCGCCTGTATAGTTTAGTTGCGGTTGTATAGTTCGGCGCGACCTCATAATCGCGTCGGGGCGGCTAGATTTCTTCTCCCTCCTCACTTTTTGTCTCATATTCTCTCTCCAAACCTCTCAAAACCCACCTAGAACTCTTGATTCTTCATGGATTTTGTTCATTTGAGTGGGGGAATCAACATATCGGTATGTTTCTCTCCCTATCCATGCTTTATTTTCGGAATTCCATGGTTGAGACTCTCACATTGCTCTAGTGGATGAACTCAACCATATTTTGTTTTTCCTATTGATTTCTCACGTTAGGATTAAATTTTTCCACGTAGAATCGTTCATATATCACGTAGAAACTATATGCCTAAGGTTTCATGGTGAAATTTTTCAGTGCATCAAGATGAGAAAAATTGGTAGGATTTTTCACAAGAGCAAGCACCAACGTGGTGAGAGTTCGGGGCACCAGGCCGATCTCAACCCCAAGTTGGCCATTGTTTCGTCAAGGAGGGTGTTGCCCACATGTTGAGCCGATCATAGCTTTCTCACCACAGCAGGGTTGAGGGAGGACTTCGACCTCATGTATGATAAGGCCGGGCTAACACTACTCGGCTATGCAAGCCACAACACCTACGCCGAGATCACCCATGAGTTCCTCGCCTCCTTCTACGGTGACCACAAGGAGAAAGGTAATGTGTGCACGGTAAGCTTCACCATAAACCAGCAGCCGTATGAAATAACTTTCAAACAATTTTGTGATGCTTTTTGCCTCCCTCACGATGGGGAGGCAATTGTTACAAACTTGTATAGCGTCTCAAGTGGAGAAACTTGGGAGGTTATTTTTGTTAATGGTGGCAGGGAATTCTACCAGAAGAAGATGTCCACCATTCAAAATCCAACAATTCTATACTACGCCTTGTTCCTTGCCAATACACTGCCCGGAAGAGGAGATACCGGTTCCATGGCCAGTGCGGACATGGCAATGATCACCAAGGCACTCTTCCCCAATGCATCGCAAAGCCCCAATACTGTGGCTCTACTCATCTAGCACTGTCATCACCAGAGAAACAAGATGAAAGGTGGCATTCGCATTGGTGGATTGGTAACCCACCTTGCCCATGCATTAAATATTACATTACCTGCTATGCAACCTGTTGACGGCTCCAAACTTATGGACGTCAAGTATTTAACTGCTTGTGTCTTGCTTGGTGTTTACCAAGCTAACAAGAGGCTCCGAGCATATCAGTTTGGTTGTCTTGGTGATGCACAGGGTGACCAGGTTCCGTTTCCCTGTCCACAAGCCTTCTCGATTGTGGAGAAGGACACTTGGATCCTTACCAAGGATCAAGTGATGGAGATCATGGCTGAACTCCAGCCTGATCAAGAGGAATATGAAGAAGGAGAGAAGTAGGATGAGGATGAGGAGGAGTAGGACCAGGAAAACAACCCTGCTTGGGAGGGACATCAGCAGCAGTAGGGGGGACCCTAGGACCCATGGCCCAATCAGCCGTAGCAGGGGTTCAACTACGTCCCCTATCAGGAATTTCAGTAGCTCAACCAGCGTGTTGGGGAGATTGGCCACACTCTACAAGGAGTGAATGAAGATGTGAGTGCCTTGACTCACAACTTCAGTCACTTCATGACCCACTTCCCCAACTACTACCAGCAGTATCCGCACCAGCCGCCGAACGATGGCAACAACTGAGCCTGACGACAGCCTAAGCTTCGGGGAGGTTTGAAAACCTCCAAACCTTGCATTCATATTTTAATTTCTTATTTTGATTTATTTTACTTCTTCAAAATTGCATGTTTACTTTCAGTTTGCATTCCTAAACCAAAAACACAAAAAATTAGTTGTAACTTTTATTGCAAAATTGTTTCTTTGTTTCTCTCGAAGATTTCTCAATTTCAGGTGACTTGGCAATAGGGAAATACATAGGGGGTTTGACTCAAGTACAAGAACTAAGCAAGTGGGAGGAGGTATCAAATTCCTTTCATCACCTTTTCTGCAATTTTAAATTGATCCTACAATTATTTACTCGCTTGCACTAGAGTCACTCCCCACTTAGCTTGTTATCCTATAAATTCTATTCATTTGCCAGTGTCTCCTTTTTAGCTTCGAAACAATGAGCAATGAACTTGGTTAAAATATTCCCTACACTTTTACAGCAAGAAAAAGCATCCCAAAGGATGACTTGAGTCCATGTTTAGCCCAAAGGATTTGATTTTAGAACTACCCCATCCCATTTGAGCTTAATGTAAATACACTCGATAGTACCCTTGAATGAAATTGTTTGATAAAATGGATGCTTCGAGGTAGTAGAGATTATGCTACTGCTTTTTCTAATAATTACCGTAAGATATTGCTTTACGCGTGTCATTACAACACTGTCGTGCTCCATGGGGAACTATTAACTCCGATGGCCAACAAACGATCTAAATGTGGGAAACCACTTGATTTCGGCTATTGAGTTATGTAAACGACTGTAGCAGGAATGCTATGATGGGTAAAATTTTAGTCTCCTTGTGGTTTCAGGTTCCAAGTGAAGTTATAGTACTCCTCTGACCCACTATTTCTCAACAATTATTTATTGGCATGGTCACGAGTGCACAACACAGTCCCGATTAACATGTTAAAAATAGTGGCATGATTTCTCTATGAAAGAGCTGAAGTTTTTTAAAGGAAAGGAAAGGAAAAAGGTGCTTTGAGAGTCTTGAAATTTTGACATGGGTATAGATGAGTTGTTCTTAAATTGAATGTTTTTGGTGCCAACTTGAGTACTCTCAATTGATTAAAGAAACAAGAGCAAAACTTTTCATCTCTCAACAAAGAGAAACACCAAAAGAATTTGTTTCACTTCCCTAGCTAAACTTTTGACACTTGCTTGGGCATATGATTTATTTGCTAGAAAGATATACGTGGTTAGGAAGTGGACTTAGTGCAATCTTGTGAATACTTGTATGATCATGTTTAAGATTGCAGGAATTGTGAAGAAAAGAATTTGACACCAATTCGATCTTGTAAGTTCTTTTATTTTAGTCTCGAATCTCCGCTATTCTTCCTTATTTTCTTGTCGCTCGAGGGCGAGCAACATCTAAGCTTGGGGGAGCTGATAGCTGTGAGATTTGACACATCGATGGTTTTTATTGAAGGTTTTCCTCTGGATTTGATCATTTTCTAGCTTTACCTAACGCTAATACTTCAGTAGCAAAGAAAACTTGGTTTTAATGTGTGCTTCAGGTTCTAAACATCAACAGAAGGTTTTAACAAGGGAAACACAATATTCAGGTGAAAACAAGCAAGTCCCTCTTTGGAAGCAATCAAGGGAGGCAAACAGACGCTTTAACGAGCAACTATACGACGGGAACATTTTTCTGGCCGTATAGTTCCCACCGTATAGCTGCCGCCACCTTCGTCCTATCAAAAGGGACAACTTCCATGAAGAGGCCAGACGCAAAATCAGAACACAGTAGCTGCCATCCCATCCAGAGAGGAGAAAGAAGAGATCCGGAGAAGAAGGGGAAGACGTTCCTCATCTCGCTCCACGATCTTCGACCTCCTAGCCATCACACCCTCATAGCCATTACTTGTATTTGAGAGAGAGAGAGATCTTCACCTTGCAAGATTAGGGTTTGAGATTGTTTCTTCCTATCTTGAATTGTGTTGGATTACTTTTCTATTCCTATTGTGGATCTCCACGGTAACATCGAGAAGAACTCCCTTTATTTAAGTATATTGATAATGCTTTCTTCTCTCATGTGTGAGTAAGTTCCTTGGGTGTGGGAGATGTAAGGGATTGGTAAGATGTGATGTGCCTCCATATATTTTCCATTAGTTTGTGATTGATTTTAATTACTATATTATGTGTGATTAACTATTTGTGGGATTCCTAATGCTTGTTGTCCAATTAAGGGCCTAGAAAACATGATGTTTTGTTCTACATAGATAGGATCTTGTTCGCTAGCAGACCGGCGATCCCCGAGTGACACGGGGATATCAATGGAAAACTAGTAGACTAAAGGATAACGAGGAACCACCGTGCTTATTGCATTAGTCCAATCCAAGGAGCTTAATTGCTAAGCAACCTGAAGGGTATTAATCGTCTAGTGTTTAACCATGGTTTTGGTAATAGACTAGTAGGATTATTGAAGTTGGGATGAAATCTACCAAGAGGAGTTCCGGCTAATTATGGGTTGCTCGCCTACACATATACTTATAATATTACAATTGTTACACATATCACTCGTCCACCTGGCACACTCACTATCACCATGAACTGTATCTCCCGGCACCTGCTTTGTCATCTACGGAAAACAACAAACAACCAAATCATTCTTTACTTTTATGCTTTTTATTTATGAACTTTACATTTTAGTTTTATTTAAATACATCCAGTATAAGCCAAATTCCATTCTCATTTCCACACTTGCAGTCAATTCACTTGAAGACCTATGACAACTTTGGGTGTGACAGAGACTTCATTCATAAACACTTACCTTTGGGCTCCTCGTGGGATCGATATCTATACTTCAAAACTAGCTAAAAATGATCTATGCACTTGCAGACATCACGCACCGAACCCTGCCATGATCGTATGACACTCATCGATAAACGCCATCCCCACGATTCTATTATTCAGTGGATCGCAGAATGCAGACACCATGTTCATGGAATCAGTCTCCACCTCAATGTCCGTACATCTAATGAGTTCTGCAAGCCAAAGACCTTCTCTAACTGCCTAGGCTTCAACAGTAGTCACATCGATAATTCCCTCAACTGCCATGCATGATGCTACAAGAAAAATGGCCACCCAAGTTGCAAATTATACAACCTATTGAGACCGTCCTCGAGTCCAATTTAACAACAGCATCAGTATTCACTTTAACCTTCCCTGGCGGTGGTCTTGTCCAACCCTTCCTCACCACCGCCGATTTGTTTGTGCGAGACCTGATCGAGTTTGATACCATTGCTTTTATTGACATGGATAGAGTTCGGTGATGGTGCAGCGTGGGTATGTTTGATTTCCCTCCTCCGCCACCATATAAACCATATCACCATAACAATAGTTTCCTTCACTGGTAGCCTACCCAATTGTCAACACCCGGATTTTTAATCCCACATGCCCGTTCTGCCATACCTTGCAATCCTAGGATTATCATTTTTGTGAGACATAACAGATTGATATCATAGTACATCATCCATTACAAACCATAATAAAGTCTTACAAATAAAGGATCTCATGATCCAGTCTTAATAAAAATCAAGCAGCGGAAAAGAAACGTAGTAGGGGCTCCATCTTCAGGGTCACATGCAATGCTGACGATGGGAGATGATCCTAGTTGTTGTAGAATTCATGTTGTCCATCATCCTGATAGTCCTCCTCATAGTCTGGCCACGAGAATAGCCAGGGACAAAGCCATGAGTACTCTTTAAGTACTCGCAAACTATCACTAACAAGTAAGGTAGTTCTAGTAGGAACCTTAAGCTCTTGGTTCATTTGCAAAAAGGCAGGTTTATCTAAAGCTGAGTTTAGAAGTAAAGAAAACTAAGTTAATGTTCTAAATCACTTAAGTGGGAACCTAGTTTTCGTATCCACAACCCTGTTGTGGTCAAGTCAAAATCATAGTTCATTTCACAAGTCATTTTGAAAACATCTGACGACGGAACAGTATGGCCACTCCAATTGTCCATGTCCGCGGACACGGCTATTTGAATAGTTTGACACTCTACAGAGGTGGTACACTTTCACCACAAAATTCGATACATCCGTCAGGGATAACCGTGAATTATCATACTTAGTATGCGGATAATCAATCATAACCTTTCAATTACACACTCTAGTATAGGCACCTCCCCTATGAGCTTGGCCTCCTAGCCATGGCCATCTGCCATCCTGGGCACTACATAGGTGGACATTCACACTCACGAGGTACCCTTAGCTCAAACCTCTTCCGCGAGGGAACCCATACTAAGGCATATAAACTTCCAGCTAAGCCCTACCCAATTCGGGTATTGTGGTTGTACGGTAAAATTGGAATGGTATCGCATCCGAACCCAACCATCAATTTTTATAAAGGGCTAAGGCTCATGCCTCAACATTTTTATCATCAAATCCTTTTGTCTTTCTCAACACATGTCAAAACATTACAATAGAATGACTCATCATTCCAAGGTTTTCATAATCATTTTCACCAAGTATTCCCATCTAAAGTGATCCACTTTTATGCTTAGCACTAGCCACTAAGGTTGAGGGTAATGACTAATGAGGGGTGCTAATCTCCAATCTCATGCCATGGAATGACATCTAAGTATAATTAGTTAGGCCTAGTTTTATACTCTTTATGTTATCTATCCTATTTTTCCAAATACTCACAAGCACTAACTAAAAGTAAAGAACTTTGGTAAAGTAAAAGAATAAAGCTTGCAAGTAAAACTTGGGATTGGTATAATCAAAGTTATATTACCAAGCATGCCTAATGCATTTTGCTTAAGTTGTCAAGTTTGCAAGTATTAGCTTGCATAGTTAAGAAACTTGAAAGTGTTATCTTGCCTTGAGTAGTGCAGTGGTTGAAGTTTTCTTCTTCTTCTTGGTAGTACTCCTCCTCCTCGTATCCCGGGTCGGTATTATCGTCTATAAATGAATACAGGGTACACAATCACCAAACAACACTTAACTAATTCTATTTAGCACACTAAGGCTCACACTTGATGATCTAGCATCATCACAATCATCACATGAATTAAAGACTTAATCTTATTTATCTTATTTTAGAAAAGTAATTTCTACTCATTGAAAAATAACTAAGATTTAATATTCTCCAATTAAAATATGGGATCATGTTGACACATGTCATCACCACATATTCTAATACATAGGAATGTGATTTAAAGTGTTGATCATATTTTATTAACTTTAAGATTACCACTTAATAGATTTAAAGTGACTTGAAATGCCTATATAGCATTCTTTTGGTACTAGTCCAATGTCACTGCATGCAAACCTAAATATTTTTACATATTCAGATAGATCTTGTCAAATGTGATTTTTAGAGTTGGAATCAACTCAAAAGCATTTATGGTTGATTTTTGAAAAATGTTTGAAGTTGGAAAAGTTTTTGTCTTGTTATTTTAACTATAGGTAATCTCTAACTCCAAATGATTTGAATCCAATGGGCTTGGATAGATAATTTAAATACATTTCTAACAAAATTAGAATCATGCAATTTGGTTTAGTAAATCTCTCCAAATTGATTTTTGAATCTACTGACAGAATGTGGTTTTAACTGAATTGGAAAATACTTATTTGAATTGCGAGGGCTGCGTGGAAAACTAAATGGGCCGACCCAATCTACACAGCGTGGCACAGCGGGCTGCTAACATGGGGGTCCACTAGTCAGCGACTCTAACTAACCGAAGCGGTATCTTTGAATCTCGGCCCTATGATTAAAAGACGGTCCAACGGCTGTAGTTCATCATCGACGACGAACAGCTCCGGCGAGGTTTTAACCCTAACACGGCAGTGGGGGTCGTGTGGGGCTCACCTGGGCTCCAGCTAGGGTCAGCAATGGGGGCGAATGGCATGGTCGACGGCGGTGGTTCGAACGGTGGTCGCGGCAGCTCCTAGGGCGGCTCCAATCGACAGCGCCCTTCTCCTTTTGCAGTGGCGGGCTCTGGCCAAATTCTGGTGAAGCGGCGTTCGCCTTGCTCCGGGGAAGGGTGTGGGAGGCTCAGTGAGGGTGGGTGATACATTGCAAATGTATCTATAATTTTTGATGTTCCATGCTTGGTTTTATCCACTTTCTTGTGTTTTGTCCACACTTTGGAGTACTTTTCATATGATTTCTTGGACTAACCTATTAACAAGAGCCACAGTGCCTGCTGCCTGTTTTCTGCTGTTTTTGGTTCCAGGAAAGTCAGAAAATGAATATTCTTGGAATTGGACGAGACAAAAGCCAAAGTGCCTATTTTTCCAGAAGTCATCAGATGCCAGAATACGAGACGGAGAGGGGCCAGGGAGCCACCACACCACCTGGCTGTGTGGACCAGCCTGGCCCGCACCAGGGGGTGGTCTGGCCGCCTCCGGCACCCCCTCGGCCTCCCCTTCCGCCTATAAGATGCACTCGGGACGAAAACCCTAAGTACCCGATCAAAAATCCACGAAAGAGTCTATAGCCGCCGTCACCATCCCTAGATTGGGAGGGATCTGAAGCTCTTCCCGGCACCCTGCCGGAGAGGGGAATTCACCCTGGAGGCCTTCTTCATCACCATGCAAGCCTCCGGTGTGATGCGTGAGTAGTTCATCCTTGGACTACGGATCCATGTAGTAGCTAGATGGCTGGTTCTCCTCCTTTGTGCTTTCATGTTTAGATCTTGTGAGCTCTGTTAATGATCAAGATCATCTTTTCTTAATTCTGCATGTTTTGTTTGCGGGGATCCGATGGATATTGAGATGCTATTTCAGATTGATTATTGATTCTATCATGTCTTTGTTATTTGTGATCTTGCATGCTTTCCGTTGTTAGTAGCTATCTTGGCCAAGTAGATTCTAGCAACTCCAAGAGTTATTATTTATGCTCGATAGTGGGTTCATGCCTCCGTAACTGGGAAGTGACAGAAATCTCTAAGGTACTAGATGTCTTTGTGCTACTAGGAGAAAACAACAATCCTTTGTTCATAGAACAATCGTATTGTTTACTTTACACGCAATTAAAAAGCAATAATCTATTGCTTGCAACTTAATACTAGAGGGGGTTCGGATGATAACCTGAAGGTGGATTATTAGTCATAGATGCAGTTGGATGGAGGTCTATGTATAATGTTGTAATGCCCAATCGAATCTCAAAGGAGTCAAGATGATTAGTATATGTATGTATTGCTTTCTCGATGTTTGTCAATTGCCCCGTTGTAATTTGTTCACCCAGCATGTTATCTATCTAAGGAGAGCCACCTCTAGTGAACTATGGATCCCGGTCTTTTTCTTTACATACAATCTACAAACTGTTTACTACTTTGTGTTTACTTTCTGCAAAATTTTACTTCTTTCCATTCGATACGTTTAATCCTTTGTTTTCAGCAAAACACGGTGAGATTGACAACCTCATCGCAAGTTGGGGACAGAGTTCTATGGTTGTGTTGTGCAGGTCTCCACGTTGCTACTAGCACCGGTAGTGCGCCCTGCCAAGGCTCCGCTAGCAACAACTTTGGGGTGTTTCCATGCTCCTACTGGTTCGATTAAACCTTGGTTTCATAACTGAGGGAAACTTGCTGCTGTGCTCATCATACCTTCCTCTTGGAGTTCCCAACGAGCTCTACATCAACACCGCACCGGCATTTTTTTGGTGCCATCAACACTAAGCCATCAGTGGGGAGTGTGTTGGTGTGGAGAATGGAGGCGGAGGGGGCCTCTATTTATACATCGGTGAAGGGACTTTGCGGCATGGGCTCGAGCTCGTCGGTGACGATGATACAGGCGGCTAGCAGCACGGCTAAGGGTAGGGGACAATGCGGTGTTCCCTGGCGGTCGTCACTGGCTTAATGGCTAGGCACGGGGCGGTCTAGGTTGGTCGGGCGCGTGCGATGCTCTGCGCGGGAGGGATGGTGTTTGCGACGGCGCACGGGTGCTACAGGTCACGCAGAGGCGAATGGGGTGTCTGGGAGGTGGTTGTGATCATGGCGAATGTGCACGTGCGCAGAGAGAGCGAGGCGCAGTCTGTGCGAGCCGGTCGGGTGCGGTGCTCTGGCGCGCTAATACATTGGAAATGTATCTATAATTTTTTATGTTCCATGCTTGGTTTTATCTCCTTTCTTGTGTTTTGTCCACACTTTGGAGTACTTTTCATATGATTTCTTGGACTAACCTATTAACAAGAGCCACAGTGCCAGCTGCCTGTTTTCTTCTGTTTTTGGTTCCAGGAAAGTCAGAAAATGAATATTCTCAGAATTGGACGGGACAAAAGCCAAAGTGCCTATTTTTCCAGAAGACTCTAGGAGCCAGAATACGAGACAGAGGAGGGCTAGGGGCTGGCCACCCCCAGTGCGGGCTGGGCACGCGCCGAGGCATGGTGTGGTGGCCCCAGGCACCCCCTCGGTCTCCCTCTTCGCCTATAAGAAGCCTTCTGACCTAAAAACTTCGGGGGGTTCCACGTTTTTCCACGAAAAGCTCCGCTGTGCCGCCACCACCGAAGGGGAGATTCGAGGGACAGAAAGTCTGTTCCAAGCACCTGGACGGGAAGTGCCCCCGGAGCCATCTCCATCGATCTCCACCATCATCTTCATCGACCATCCATGTTTCCCCCATCTATGAGTGAGTAATCCCCCGCTATAGGCTATGGGGATGGTAGGGATTCGATGAGATCGTTCATGTA
Organism: Avena insularis; assembly: GCA_023614405.1. Classification (NCBI taxonomy): domain Eukaryota; kingdom Viridiplantae; phylum Streptophyta; class Magnoliopsida; order Poales; family Poaceae; genus Avena; species Avena insularis. The sequence continues at coordinate 49,698,798 of CM042692.1, read as the reverse complement.
ATGGCATCAGATTGTTAGGGCATGGTGCCTAGTATCTTTTATTAGTGCTTTATGACTTTGTTGCGACTTGTTGTGCTTAATGCTTGTCACTAGGGCCCGACTGTCGTGATTTCAGATCTGAACATGTTATTGATTCATTATGATAGTATTGTTCTTGGTCTTATCTACAAGTTGTATACACACGTCGTTGTCCGGAACCTATGGCCCCGAAGTGACAAAAATCGGGATAACCGGAAGGGAAAGGCTTTGGTGTAAGGATCACATGTGTTCACGGAGTGTTAATGCTTTGCTCCGGTGCTCTATTAAAAGGAGCACCTTAATTGCCAGTAGTTCCCTAGAGGCCCCGCTGCAAACGGGCTGGCAGGACAAAAGATGTTGTGCAAGTTCTCATTGCGAGCACGTATGACTATATATGGAACACATGCCTAGGATCGTCTAGTACTTGGATGCTTTATCTTATTTATCTGCAATTGCCCTATGTTCTGATTGCTATGTGAATTGTCTTGTTCATGCAACGCCCGTCCATCCATCTCTATGCCTATCGCACTTGAATCCCACTGTTTACTGCTTTTGTTACTATTGTCTTTGCTTTACTACTGCTGTTACTTTGCTATTCCTACTACAAAACTGTTGCTACTGATAAACTGCTGTGAGCAAGATTGTTTCCAGGTGCAGCTGAATTGACAACTCAGTTGTTAAGGCTTATAAATATTCTTTGGCTCCCCTTGTATCGAATCAATAAATTGGGTTTCACTTCCCTCGAAAATACTGCGATACACCCCCTATACTTGTGGGTCATCAAGACTATTTTTAGCGCTTCTGTCGGGGAGCATAGCTTTATTTATCAAGTCCACTTGGATTCACTATTGTTCAAGCTAAGTTTATTTTCTCCTTGTTTGCTTGTTTCTTTATCAAAAATACAAAAAAATTATTTCCTACTCTAGTTGTTATTTTCGTTGGTCTGTTATTGTCTTGCTTAGTCATGCTTGTTGTCAATGGTTGGTTTCTTTGAAACTGAAGCTTATTGGCAAGGTGGGTTCACGAAAGATCAAAAATATTATTATAAGGAACACCGCTTGTCACAAAAAGGGAAACACTTATGGGAACAAATTAATATATTGTATACCATTGCTAGAAACGTGTGCTCTACTTATAATGTTACTTATTGCTATGATGAGTCTTGTTGTAGAAAGAGGTATAAACACCTCCCTTTTCAATGTGAGTATAGTGATAATGATACCATATCTTCCTATGCTAAAGGAATTTATGACTTTTATGATGCGGAACAAATTGAAGAATTTATTGCTTGGAAGGGTGCTTTTGAACTTGCTAGTTTGCTTGAAAATATTGATGATTCACCTTATAAGTATGAGGTTTATGGTACACTTAAATTTTGCTTTGATAATTACAAGGATGAAAATAGCTATATCCTTGAGTATTTTAATAGATGCTTTCCACAAATGGAAGAGACTAATGCCTTGCAGGACCCTATGGAAGAGACTAATGCCTTGCAGGCTCCTATGGAAGAAGATTTTGATGAACCTGAAATCTCATTAGATGAAAAAGAGGAGGAGAGTGATGAACAAAAGGAGGAAGAATGGATTAGCTACACATGCCTACCTTCTAATGAGAGTAACTCTTTATCCCTTACATTATTTGATTGTCCTCCATGCTTCCTAAAGGAGGATGAATGTTATGTTCCCGAGGTTTCTTTTGAAAATGTTTATAATAAAGCTCTAGTGCTTGTAGATCATGAAGAGCATGCTTTATGTGATAGTTATATTGTTGAGTTTATTCATGAGGCTACTGAAAATTATTATTAGAGAGGAAAATATGGTTGTAGAAGTTTTCATGGTATTGAAACACCTCTCTATGTGCTGAAAGTTTTGAAGTTACTCTTGTTTTATCTTCCTATGCTTGTCACTTTGTTCTTTGTGAATTTATTTGCATACACGATTCCTATGCATAGGAAGTGGGTTAGACTTAAATGTGTTTTGAATTTTATTCTTGATGCTCTCTTTTACTTCAACTCATATTTCTTATGAGAGCATCCTCTCAAACTATTATGCTTGAAGATGATATTATGTCTATTATTCTTGGGAGACCTTTTCTTAAATACTGCAGGAGCTGTTATTAATTATAATCAAGGGAAGGTGACCTTCAATGTTAATGACAAGGAACATATTGTCTATTTCCCCAAGAAGATTGAAAGGACTTATGGCTTGAATTCAATTGAACATGTTGAGGGCATTCAAGTTGGAGAAATATATAGTCCCATACCAAGAGAAAAATTTGAAACTATTATGATTGAGACCATTGGTATCAAGGTTGAGGTAACATAATCATTAGTGGAATACAAAGTTTTGTATCATATGAAATTGTTTTGGTAACAAGACCTGATCAACCTTGTTAACAAAAGGATTTCATTGAACAAAACAATGTTTTCACCATGATTATCTTCGCTTACTTCTATTCTATCCATTTTAGTTTTTCCCTATGCCTAACTTAAAGGCGTTAAAGAAAAGTACTTATTGGGAGATAACCCAAAAGTTTTAGATGAGCCTTGGAAGTTATTACTTCAGTAATAACCGCTCCTTATCCTTTTTATTTGCTTTTTGTGCCAAGAGTAACCTCTAATGAGAGAGAAGTAATGATTGGGAAAGTTGCTGTCCTGAAACAGATTTCTGTGCTTCACCGTAAATATTCGTGTAAAATCTCTGAACGTATTTTTGAGGCGTGAATTTTGGTGCTTCTGCCCCAGGTTGTTATCTAACTTTCGTTAGTTCAACACTTTTTGATTTGAGCAACAGAAGGTCTTCGAAAAAATTCGTCTTTACCTGCTGGTCTGTTTTGACAGTTTTCTGCATTTGCTTCTTGTTGGTTCATTTTTGAGTTCTTTTGGGGAATTGAGATTTTTGAGGGAAGTGCTACAGTATCTAGTGTTCTAATGGAAGTTTATTTTGTGTTAGAACTGAACCTTAAGACCTATTATCTTGAGTGCACTAATGTTGCTAATAAAGATTGTGTGAAGATTTGTATGAAGGAAAAATTCTAGGTGTATGGAAGGAATGAGTAATGAGATGAAGGATGGACTAAATCTCAAGCTTGGGGATGCCACGCGTGTCACCCCAAGAAATATCCAAGAAGTACAAGCGTCAAAGCTTGGGGATGCCCAAGGCATCCCCTTCTTCATCAATAAAAATCCCAGGTTTCCTCCAAACGCTTCATTTTTATTGTTTCATGCACAGTTGTGTTGTTCTTGGAGCGTCTTATTTTTCATTTTCGTTTTGGTTTTTGTTTGCTTTTGTTTGCTTAGTTTGCTGAATAAATTGGTTGGACCCCTCTTTCATACATTGGTTTGCAAATAGTTTGGTTTGGTTTGGAAAAGAGTAGGAAAGTTCATACTTATGTGGTAAAAAGAGCTAGTTTTTTACTGTGGCCTATGCTTTGTCATGCCATGCTTGATATTGTTTTGGATTTATGCTTAGTATTCTTTGTTGTAGCATGACTTGTTATAAACAATTGAGATTGCTTAATGTGCCTTGGATGAATCATGTGTTGTTTTAGCATATTAAAGCATAATATAGTGGTATTCTCCTTTGATGCTTTATTTGGGTTGACTTGGCACATGCTCACACCATGTTATGACTATCCCAAGTCACCATAGCCTTTATGATCCTTTAGTTTTCAACTTGTAGTATCACTTTATGCTTTGATCAATGATGTTTTGTCGCTCTGCATGATTATGGCCATTATTGCTCTCTTAATTTGTCGCTCCCAGTCTTTTGCTAGCCTCCACAACAAAGTATGAGTTCCACTCATGCATCCAACTCCCTAAACCAAGTTATTCCAAAGAGTCCACCATACCTACCTATTAGCTTATGTTATTCCAAGTTTATTCATGCTTTTGTTTACCTTCCAAATTAAACTTGTTATGAGAAAACTAGTGATTAAAGCTCTCACGAACTTGATGACACACTTTACTTTTCTTGCCCTTAATAAACTTGAACCATTGTGTCTTCTATGTTGTATATGCTTGCACTTATTTGTTGGGAATTAGCAGGACCATGCTTTCATGGGGAACGCTTTCAACATTGCACTTGGTACTTGTACCTAGTTGATATCATGCTCTTTTGTATATGGATGTCGTCGGTGTGAAATGAAAGGGGAGCTTGTAAGTCCATGGAGTTATGTATATGTGTTAGAGAAACGCCTGGGCCACTGGTCTAATCCATGCTGACATGGTGGAAACCTGCAGCGTAACCATAATGAGCTGTCTATGAAGCATACTTCTTATAAAAAAAGAGTCCTATATTGAGAAAACAGAGAAAAGAAAAAAAAGATACTATGAAAAGAGGAAAGAGAGAAAAAAGCACCATATTCCCATGGTAAATAAGAAGAATGCTGAGATGCTCGTTGTCTGCTTGCCTTGTCATTTTGATATGGGGATTCTTCCGTATCATCGGGCAAGGGGTACCCCGTTGGCGGTTATCAATGATACACATGTACTTACAATGACAAGAACTTACCGGTGACTAAACTTGAGTAGCATGAGGAGCAGCCCTCGTATACAAGGGACATGAGATTTCTGACATATACTTCGTCAAGCATGTACACCATAGTTTGTTCACTTTAACCTTAATCACTTCAAGATGCTTATGATAGGGGCAATGAGAGCTGAAAGCTATAAGTACCATAATTTTTGGAAGGTCTTTATGAGACTTGAATCCCTACTTTCTTTTACAAAAGGCCTTTCTTCCACCTTTATATTGAGTCTCCATCTTCTATCTTTATGCACCTACTTTGAGAGCATAGTGGCCATTCTTAGTTCTATGTGCATTGTCCCAAGACTAGTTGATTGATGCATAACTTGTTATTGCTTGTTTTAAACTATTGTATCTAGTCACTCTTATGAACTTTGAAGGTGTCCTATGCATTTATATTTGCCACTCTATGAGGGACAAGCTGAATGCTATTATGCTATGTTTTCTTTATGTGAAACAAACAAACGTTTTGCAAGGCATTGTTGTTCATGAATCTTTTGTTTGTGCCTTTTCATGTTGCATCATAGTTTCTTTGCTTATTGCTAGAACTTTGTCTTTCATGTTATGATTGAAGTACTATGATCCCATCTTTGAATGTTTTACAAATACTTTGATCAAGTCTTTGATGGTGCATGTCACCTCAAAAATTATTCTTTCTTTTTTTATCACTGACCTACTCGAGGACGAGCAGGAGTTAAGTTTGGGGACGTTGATACATTGGAAATGTATCTATAATTTTTGATGTTCCATGCTTGGTTTTATCTCCTTTCTTGTGTTTTGTCCACACTTTGGAGTACTTTTCATATGATTTCTTGGAACAACCTATTAACAAGAGCCACAGTGCCAGCTGCCTGTTTTCTGCTGTTTTTGGTTCCAGGAAAGTCATAAAATGAATATTCTCGGAATTGGACGGGACAAAAGCCAAAGTGCCTATTTTTCCAGAAGACTCCAGGAGCCAGAATACGAGACGGAGGAGGGCCAGGGGCTGGCCACCCCCCCCCCAGGCGCGGGCTAGGCCTGGCCACGCCAGGGCATGGTGTGGTGTCCCCAAGCACCCCCTCGGTATCCCTCTTCGCCTATAAGAAGCCTTCTGACCTAAAAACTTCGGGGGGTTCGACGTTTTTCCACGAAAAGTTCCGCTACGCCGCCACCACCGAAGGGGGGATTCGGGGGACAGAAAGTCTCTGTTCCGGCACCCTGTCGGGACAGGGAAGTTCCCCCGGAGCCATCTCCATCGATCTCCACCATCATCTTTATCGACCATCCATGTTTCCCCCATCTATGAGTGAGTAATCCCCCGCTGTAGGCTATGGGGATGGTAGGGATTGGATGAGATCGTTCATGTAATGGCATCAGATTCTTAGGGCATGGTGCCTAGTATCTTTTATTAGTGCTTTATGACTTTGTTGCGACTTGTTGTGCTTAATGCTTGTCACTAGGGCCCGAGTGTCGTGATTTCAGATCTAAACATGTTATTGATTCATTATGATAGTATTGTTCTTGGTCTTATCTACAAGTTGTATACACACGTCGTTGTCCGGAACCTATGGCCCCGAAGTGATAGAAATCGGGATAACCAGAAGGGAAAGGCTTTGATGTGAGGATCACATGTGTTCACGGAGGTTTATGCTTTGCTCCGGTGCTCTATTAAAGGAGCACCTTAATTGCCAGTAGTTCCCTAGATGCCCCGCTGCAAACTGGCTGGCAGGACAAAAGATGTTGTGCAAGTTCTCATTGCGAGCACGTATGACTATATATGGAACATATGCCTAGGATTGTCTAGTACTTGGATGCTTTATCTTATTTATCTGCAATTGCCCTATGTTCTGATTGCTATGTGAATTGTCTTGTCCATGTTACGCCATTCCATCCATCCCTATGCCTACCACACTCGAATCCCACTGTTTACTGCTTTTGTTACTACTGTCTTTGCTTTACTACTGCTGTTACTTTGCTATTCCTACTACAAAACTGTTGCTATTGATAAACTGCTGTGAGCAAGATTGTTTCCAGGTGCAGCTGAATTGACAACTCAGTTGTTAAGGCTTATAAATATCCTTTGGCTCCCCTTGTGTCGAATCAATAAATTGGGTTTCACTTCCCTCGAAAATACTGCGATACACCCCCTATACTTGTGGGTCATCACGCGCTCTTGGCACGGCGTAGAGACACTGGGCACGGCGCTGCTGCGGTGGTCCAGGGCCTGGCTATGGTCGTGGACTGGACAGGGGGTGGCGGTGACTTGTCTGGTCTGCACGTGCGGGAGAGGGCGGGCGTGGTTCTCGCGCCTCTGAGTGTGGCTTTGGGCGATGGCGCACTGGTGCAAAACGGCTAAGGGGGGCGTGTCTGGTGCTGCTAGACACTAGGGGAGACAGGGGGTGCATTGGGGGCAATGGTTTGAATGATCACTGCTCAAACAGTGAAGTTAGGCAGTGGATTAAATTGTGGTCTGCAAGGTGTTTGTCTTAATGCCACAAGAAATTTAATTTGAAATTTTTGAATGAAATTTGGTGAGTGTTTGAACCTTATTCTTGAGTGTCTATGGTTGCTTGGATAAGTCAAGTGGAATTGATTTGGATGGTTTTTGCCAAATGGTGATCTTACCATATGAACTAGATTCAAATTTGAACTGTCCTTTAAATAGATTTAAAAATAGTTTTGGTGAGTTTGTAAAGTGGGCCTTGGTTCACTTTTACTTGGTCTAGCAAGGGGTGAAAAGAAGTGGAATTATTTCTGTTAGAAATTCTCTTCTAGGAACACTCAAAGTGGCCTAGTGGTTAACTTTGGTCAAAATGACCATTAGCTTATTTAATTCATATTTGATTTCTTTTGATTTTGATTTTGTTTGTAATTGGCCTAGATGATGTAGCATTCATCTTTAAACCATTTCTTATCATTTGTAGCAATCAAACATGGCAAATTCAATCAATCATACACTAATGCAAATCACACATGCATTTATATAGATTTTTGGAATAAAAGTTTTTGTTAACCCTAAATTGGATACTTAGAACTTGATAATCTTGATTAATGTTTTTGGGGTGTTACACCAATGATGAAAAAGCCGATAGCCTTGAGCGTATTAGATGCTCTAGCACCGTTCTTCCCGCCCTCTCCACCATAGTTGCATTCTGAATATACTCATCCAACTCGAGGGCCTTCCAAACCTCCCTAGCTCGATCACATTTAAAAACATATGAGATATATCTTATGCTCCCCATTCGCATATCAGACACTGGACAAACCTTCCAATGTGCTTATTCGTGAGTATGTACATACACGGTATGATTCCATGTAAGGCACGCCATACAAATATCTTCACTTTGGCAGGAACTGTTAGCTTCCGGCTCTCCTTCCATACAAGATTAACTTGTGATCCACCAGCTTTATCTCTTCGCCTAGACCGGCTCCCAAATTAGTGTTTCCACTCCATGTGGTAAGCGACCGAACCGAGAACACACCATTTTTTGTACCATGCCAAGAAATCGAGTCACTTGTATCCCACGGTGATCTGGGTATGGCTAATATACTCCTAACATCCACCGGACAGAAGTTTTATTCTAGTAATTGTGTATCCCAGCAATCCATCGTAGGGTCGATGAGTTCTGAAACTCTACCAATCATAGTACCACGTTGCCTTGTAAGGACCTTTCTTGTAGGACTATTTGGCAGCCATGGATCATTCCACACATTAATATTATTGCCATTACCAACCCTCCATATATAGCCTCGCTTAAACGTTTCTAATCCTTCCATCAAGCTCTAACACGTGAAGGATGCTCCTTTTTCCGTTCAGCCCTCAAAATATCTCCCGAAGGGTAGTACTTTGCTCTCATCACTTGGGCACATAAAGATTCAGGCTCCACAACCAATATCCAAATTTGCTTGGCTAGCGTTGCCAAATTGAAAGAATGCACATCTCGAAAGCCCATCCTACCATTACTCTTAGGAGTACACATCTTCCACCAAGAGTACCAATGTATACACTTTTGTCCCTCCTTCTGTCCCCGCCAAAACCGTGCAACAGCTGAAGAAATAGCCTTGAAGATTCCTTTTTGTAGTTTAAACATGACATACCATATGAAGGAATTGCTTGGGCTATTGCTTTTAAAAAATCTCCTTCCCTCCCATACACAATTTTTTTGTTCCATCCATTGATCATTTGGCATATCCGATCGACTAGATGTTGGAAGGAATCTGATCGGTTAACACCTACTTGTGATGGTAGACCTAGGTATTTCTCCGTAAGTGCTTCTGAATTAATATTCAGCACCCTACACACATCCTCCTTATCCACTGCACTTGTATTAGGGCTAAAGAAAATGCTTGACTTTGGGTCATTCACCAGCTGTCCCGAGCTAAAACAATACATGTCCAACACTTTCCGAAGAGTAGTGGAATTAGCTGCATTATCACTCATAAGAATCATAGAATCATCAGCAAATAGTAGGTGAGATACCAACGGTGCCCCGCGACACACTATGACTCCTTCTAAGCCACCACTTTCTTCCTCATGCGTCAACAAGTTTGAGAGTCCCTCAGCATAAAGCAAAAAATAAGTACGGTGAGAGTGGGCCCCCTTTCCACAACCCCCTTGTAGGTATGATCATCTCTGTTTCATCCGAGTTAAACCACACTCGGTAGTTCACACTAGTCACACATGACATGATTAGGTTCACCCATTGTTCTTTGAACCCTTATTATTATCATCATATCTCTCAAAAAGCTCCACTCCACGCGGTCATGAGCCTTATGCATATCCAGCTTTACCGCACAATAGCCCTTCTTTCCCTATCTCCTCCCCTTAAGCGTGTGAACGCACTCATATGCCACCAGGACATTATCCGTAATTAGTCGCCCAAGGACAAACGCACTCTGATTTAAGCTTACCTTAGGCACTATGATTTTCAGCCTATTTGCCAAGACTTTTGATATGATCTTATACAGGATGTTACATAGGCTTATGGGCTTAAACTGAGTAATCATCTCTGGTTTATTCACCTTTGGGATGAAAATTATTGCAGTATCATTCCATCCTTTCGGTATCGATCCTGAATGCAAGGAGTCCAATACCTCTTTGTAACTGCCCCTCTGATTAAAGGGAAAAAACCTTTAAAAAAATATGGCATGCAGTCCATCTGTTCGTGGCGCTTTAAAATCCCCAATCACAAATGATGCCTTCTTTACTTCCTCCTCTCTAAATGGCGCAGTGAATCCTTCATTCACCGCCGTTGATACTTTGGGTTTTACCCTCGCCAACAGATTAGGATTTCCCCTTCCACCTCCTTCGTAAATAACTCAGAGAAGTAATCCGCTATCAACGGTCTTAACAACTCGTTGCCTTCATGCCAACTATCACCAGGTCCTTTCAATTTCACAATCGTTTTCCCCTTCTTCATTGCTTTCACGAAGTTATGGAAGAAAGCCGAATTACGATCACCATGTGTTAACCAGTTTACTCGACTATGTTGAATTTTATATATCTCCTCATGTCCAAGAATCTTCTCTATCTCCTCTGTTAATTCGTCTTGCCTCCTAACATTCTCCTCCGACATATACAATCGTAGCACTGCCTCAAGATGCCTTGAGTGATCGTGCAATCTTGCTCTAGGTTTTTTAGAATAATTCCATCCCAGGTGTGTAAAGCATTTTGCACTGCCGCTATTGCTGCCGCCACACTCCCTTGATGCGCCTCCATTCCCTCTGTCCATGCAGCCTGCACCACTTCTCCTACACCATCCTCCTTCAATCATTTGCCTTCAAACCGTTTCCTCTTTACTTTACGCGACATCGCCATGCGACGATAGTACTCAGTATCCAGGAGTATGGATCTGTGGTCTGATCGTAAACCCTCCAAGTTCGATAGACAGGCAAACAGGAACAGATTACTCCACTCCTCATTACCACATGCTCTATCTAGTCTCTCGCGGATGCCAGGTCCACGTCGACTTCGCTTCCTTCACGTAAAAACATCACCAATATAGTCGAAATTCTCCATGCCGCAGTCCATTAGAGCCTCTCTGAAAGCTTGCATGTACTGCATCGGTCGTCGATTACCACCTTCCCTTTCGCTCCTATATAAAATTTTATTCCAATCGCCAATGACTACCCATCTCATGTTAACCTGCCTATGGAGATCATGAAGTCTCTCCCAGGTTTTATAATTATTCTCCCACGATGGTTCACCATATATGCTAGTTAATCTCTAACTTGTAGTTTTAGCACCACTACTTACTAGAACGTCAATATAGTTTGAATGTACCGCCATCTCTTTTATTTCCGCTTCATTCTTCCAAAGTAGAATTAGACCTCCACTCCTATCGTCACTCTCCACCACAATAACTCTATCCATCTGTGTTTGCACACACAGCCATTCTCCACTCACCTTGTCCAATTGTGTTTCCGACAGAAACATCACCTCAGGATTATTACGCTCCTGGATCTCTTGGAGCGCTCGAACTGCCGCAGCACTCCCCAAACCGTGGCAGTTTAGAGATAAGATTTTCATTGGGCCTGGCGGTACTCCTCGGGGGAGCCCGCCAATGGTGCCAATAGTGGGTTTTTTCGGTCACATCTGTCCTCGGTCTCTTGTTACCTTGGCTATCCACAGATGTTTCAATCTCTTCTACTTCCTCTCCACTCGCCATATGTTCATCACATGTTTGGCCCGGATTAAAGGGTCATAATCCATCTCCCCCGCATTAGTTCCATCTAGGTTTAGCCTTCTACAGCTTGAGTCATTCTTCTCGTCCATCACAACATCATTAATAGGTTTCTTCGGACTTGTGCCAGTGCCCCTCAACTCAGCATCCTCCTCCTCCTTGGAGCCTCTAAAAGGACCTCTTCCCCCTCCTCTACCAGTCCTCCCTCCACGAAAACTACCAAAAGTCCCCACTGTCGACACATGTGGAGGAGGATCAGCATACAACCACTTCTTAAATTTCAAATCCTTCTCCTCAAAAACTCCCCACCCACACTCCTTGTAGGCATGGCCAAGCTTCCCACATGCATCACAGAAGAATGTGAGCTTCTCATATCGTACCACAAACATTTGTCTCTGTTGTTGCCTGATCAACGATACAAATCGGACTACCGGCTTCCTCACTTCGTATTTAACCTAGAATATGATATAGTTCCCTCTTCCTCCTTCAGTCTGTACCGCTATCACTTCTAGCCCTGCCCTTTCAACCAATTTAGTAACGATCTCCTTCTTGCAGTACCCCTCAGGAAGTTCATGTATTTGGATCTAGATCGGCGTGAAAACCCATTCCTTCTCTTCTGCCCTTGAGACCCCATCATACGGTTCCATGATCACCACCCAATTTCTAAAGATCCAAGGCCCTCTCTCCATAACACGCTCCCAATTTCCTAAACACTACACTTGGAGGACGAACAAGTTGTCGTCGATCGCTCTGAACTGAACTCCCTGCGCCAAATTCCATGCCGCCCTCATCTCACCATAGAACGCTGCTTGGCTGGAACTTTTGTCCGTTTGCACTCAGGCCAACGCCATCCACTGCATGCTCTCCTGAATTTCTTGTTCCTCCTCATCGATGTCTAGATCATTGAAATCCTCCTCCTGAAGATCCAATTGCTCTAGCATCGCATCGATGGTCATCGCACCTTTACCCTTCGCACTGCCTCCACTCGTCCCCGATTGCACATCTGGAGACGCCATCACGATCTCGTCAGAGACCGTGGACACCCCAAACCCTAGTTCCCCAACCCTCCAGTCCAACGAATCCAAGGTCGGGCAGGAGGACAAGCCTCCCCCTTAATCAGCCCGAGAGCGAGGGCAGAGGGTAGGGATAGTTGGTTCGGGGCAAATACAACTCTGATCTCCGGTAGGGACTCGTCGTCGGCTATGCCTTTGGGAGGAAGAGAAACTCTAGTTTTATTTTGAGGGAAGAGGTTCCAAACCTTTGGCAATGGTAATCGAATAAGTGAGCTTCTATACCAAGAGGGCCCCGTTTGTAAATACCATAGCATCTCAGGGTCTAAACCGAGAATATCAGTCTAAAACGAAAATATCTCTTTAACAACTTCCTATAAAGCTACTGGTAGCGGAGGTAGCCAAGAAACCGAAGCAAAGCTAACCCACCGAAACAAGCAAGAGAAAGGGGGGAAAGCAAGAAATCCCCCGATGGATCATCGCCTCGTCGCCCCTCTCCTCTTCCTCCTCGGCCTCCTCCTCCTCTCGTCGGCGGCGGCAACGGCTGCCGTAGGCGATGAGGAGCCCCTAATCCGGCAGGTCGTCGGGAACGCCGATGCCGGCGACAACGACCTGGAGCTGGACTCGCACTTCGTCAGTTTCGTGCAGCGGTTCGGGAAGACGTACAAGGACGCGGAGGAGCACGCGCACCGGCTGTCCGTGTTCAAGGCGAACCTGCGCCGCGCGCGCCGGAACCAGCTGCTGGACCCGTCCGCCGAGCACGGGGTCACCAAGTTCTCCGACCTCACCCCCGCCGAGTTCCGCCGGACCTTCCTCGGCCTCAAGACGTCGCGGCGCTCGTTCCTGCAGGAGATGGGCGAGTCAGCCCATGACGCGCCCGTCCTGCCCACGGACGGCCTCCCCGAGGACTTCGACTGGAGGGACCACGGTGCCGTCGGGCCCGTCAAGAACCAGGTCCGCCTGGCTCCACGGATATTTTTTTCCGATCAGGAATCGATTCCCCGATCGTTTTATCTCTAGGTCTGATTTCGTCTCCGACCCTGACCTTTTCCCCCTTGATTTTCGCAGGGTTCGTGCGGGTCGTGCTGGTCGTTCAGCGCATCCGGGGCGCTAGAGGGAGCCAACTACCTCGCGACGGGAAAGATGGAGGTGCTCTCCGAGCAGCAGTTCGTCGACTGCGACCATGAGGTGAGCCTTTTTTCTTTCTTTCTTGCGTCACATGCTATCTTTTTTGTGATTGGTTGATATGTTTGCACGATATGTTGGACTTTTGTCAGTTGGTGGTGTCCTTGTCTAAGTTATCGTTTCTGATTGGGCAGCGCACCAAATAAAGAAACGCCCACTTTTGAGAACATTGACTTTAAGCTGTATGGATGGATATGGACTAATTCTCAGATTGCAGACTATCTAGTCTAGAATAACTGCTGGATAATTTTATGCGCTTATGTGATTTCTGTCTCAAGTCTCAACTCATGGAAATAAGCGAACTGTTATTGGGGCATTGCTGTCACTAAACCAACATAAGGCAAATCAGAATTATAAGCCTTTCATAGGCTGTGTACTTGTGCAGTCCCTATTGTTTGGTAGATTACTCCACATCTTAGTATGTATAATCATAGAGTGAACACTTCTTATGACTCTTTACGAGTTTAAGAATGTTCGTCTCTTATTGCTACCTAAAGTACCTAAGGGTACATCAACGTAGCTCCATTTACTCTTATGCACTGTGAGTCTGAGCCTGTGAGGCATCCAACTTTTACTTGAGGGCCTTTTACCTGTGATGTTCCCTTAGCTTTATCTAAATGGTGCAAGTTTCTTTGTCTTCATCTCAATTTACCTATTTTCTCACAGCAAGGATCTCTGTACTGTACATGAAACTGTGGTCCAGAAAAATAGTATGGTCGATGAAACTGTGGTCTGGTAGATATGGTGCTGTTTCTGCCCTCCTCATTAAACAATTTTGCCAGTCCATCGAATAATTTCTAAATGCAAGAAACATCCATACATAAAGTTATATTTTCTTTTACTGTTGCTGCTGCGTCCTGTCTTAACTCAATGGGTGCCTCAACTTATGTGCTGCATTCTTATCAGTGTGACAGTTCAGAACCTGATTCGTGCGACGCTGGATGCAATGGTGGGTTGATGACTTCAGCCTTCAGCTATCTTCTGAAATCTGGTGGCCTTGAGAGAGAGAAGGATTACCCTTACACTGGGAAGGATGGTACCTGCAAATTCGACAAGTCCAAGATTGTTGCTTCAGTTCAAAACTACAGTGTTGTCTCTGTTGATGAAGAACAGATCGCTGCTAACCTTCTCAAGCATGGACCACTGGCAAGTAAGTATAACCGTCTCACACAGAGTTTCCAAGCCAGATCTCTGTATGTAAATACTCGGAACAGTCAAATATGAACAATAGGAAATCTCTGATGTATGTCTTTTTTTTTGTCTTGGCTACAGTCGGGATCAACGCCGCGTACATGCAGACATACATTGGTGGTGTGTCATGCCCATACATCTGCGGCAGGAACCTCGACCACGGTGTTCTTCTTGTTGGCTACGGGGCGTCTGCTTTTGCCCCATCCCGCCTGAAGAACAAGCCCTACTGGATCATCAAGAACTCGTGGGGAGAAAACTGGGGGGAGAAAGGGTACTACAAGATCTGCAAGGGCTCGAACGTGCGCAACAAGTGCGGTGTCGATTCCATGGTTTCCACCGTCTCTGCCCTCCACGCCTCAAAGGAGTAGACTCTGATCAGCAGTCCTCCTGGAAATAATCCTGATTTCGATATATATATATCGCTAGAACTTCAATACGTAGTCGATAAGGCTCCATCATCGCTGTGGTATGAGCAGCGAAGATGTGAAGCTGCAATAGAATGCTTGATGTAACTTGATACGTTTGCTTCGCTACGCCATGCATGTTTGCCACACGCTATTTGGATGTGGCTAAATTATCATCGCTTGTACGGTACTGAACTCGTGGATAATTATGTGTCGTGCTTTCATCAGAATGGTGTTTGTGTTTGTTGTGAGTTTAAGCATTTGGGCCAACGTGAGGGCACATAATGCTTAAAGTCTGAGCTGTGGCCCCATGTTAGTCTGCTATGATTTTTCCTGCTTGATGTAGGTGTTCTTCTGCTTAGAGAAATCTCTCCGAGACTATCTGAACTTTCGTCACTTCCTCACAGGGTTTCAGTTAACTTCACTGGGCCTTCTTGAACTTGTCTCCTTTGTCGTTGTTAAATTGACTGGTACGGGAGAAAGTGGCTGGCGCTGATTTTACTAGGCTAGGTCCGTTCGCCTAATGTAATCCATTAGTTTAACGGTGGAGCAAAAGTGGATGGGCGGGGACGGCAAAGTGAGAGGACGTGGTAGTTTCGGAAATTCTGATGTACTAGATCCCTTTTGCTCAATCGAAAAGCACCCACAGGCAATGCTACTCGCAAGAAAATCAATGAAGAACTTGACGTACATAACGCTCAAACTCACAAAATTCTGACAGGAAGAGGTCTCACGGGAGCTCGAAGATCGGCAAAACGGTTACAAACTCAGTGGCGGTTATGTAACAAAACAGTATGAACATACGCGATGGAGTACGTTAAATATTCTGAAATAAGTTCGAGGTTCTCTTTGGTTCAAAAGATTTTCAAAGCCCATGAATAGGAGAAAACATAGAAAGAAAATGTCATGACACATGATGATGAATCGTATAGGAATTTGTACTACAGTGGATGTTTCATCGTGTGGCAGGAAAAACACATGATTTTTTGTGCATTCATCATAGAAACAAATGAAAATTTCCACGAGATTAGACCTAAGGAAAAAATCCTATGAAATTGCATACATAGTAGACCAGAGGAAAAAAAGGTATGGCTTTTCAAGTGTAATAAAATCCTAAGGTTTAAAATCAAACAAGCTCTAAAAGAAAGAAAATCGAGGTTATTGCAGTTTACACCACTTGTTGGGGCTTCTTTTTTATAGAACGACAACTCTAGCATTTTTTCTACAAAACACCAATGTTTCGAGTAATTGTTTGCACACAACACAAAAAATCTTTGTTAGGTCGTTTAAATGATAATTAGCTAGTTGGGCCCACCGTCAGGAAACGTGTGGTAGCCAACGTAGTTGAGAGAGGAATCTAGACCGAACCGGTTCACCTATTCGAACAGACAAAGACTAAGCAGTCCCTCGATTGCAGCAGCATCGGCGGCCAGCATGTGGCCTGACGACGGCGGCAGAGCTCCAGCCGAAGTAGATTATACGAAATTGGAAAGATTAAGTCGATATAGCCAAAGTACTCGTCGGCGACCTACCGTTGGCTCCATCCCCGATGCTGGCGAGTGCCGCCTTTGCCACCGTCACTAATCCGAATCCAGGAGGTCTGGCTGGCCAAAATACATGCTCACACAGAAGCCAGATTACACGAAATTGGAAAGAGGAAGTCATTCTTGCCAAGTACTTGTCATCGGCCTACCGTTGGTTCCATCCACGACGCTGGTGACTGTCGCCTTTGCCACCTTCGTCGGTCCAGCTCAATCACGTTGTCAGTTACCCCTCTGCCTCGTATGTTCGGAACTGGTTGGAACAAACCAGTTTGGTTCGATCAGCTATGGCGGGTGTCACGTTGGACGTCCTATAGTGGGTCCTATGGGCTAATTACACGCCAAACCTGCTAATAACATGTTGTGTGTTACATGCAAACAATTACTCCAACCGTCGGTGGCAGCGACATCAATCTCATGTTCGCCAGCACCTTGCGCGCCATGCGAATCCCCCTGTCATGCCTAGAAATCTCTGGCACAACGTTTCACGTCATCGTCCCAGAAAAGGGCGTATACCCCTGTGCAAAATCATCTTGGACGTCATCTTTGGCACGCCAGCAAACTTCCGGCAAGAACGCATCGAATTCGAATTGGTGGACTGGCCCTCACAGTACCATTGCATGCTCGGACGTGTCGCGTTTGCGAGGTTCATGGTGGTGTCACACTACGCCTACCTGCAGATGAAGATGTCGGGCCCTAACGGCATTATCACCATCAATGGAAGCTTCGAGAGGTCAGACAGCTGCTATAGGAAATTCAACAGAATCTCCTAGTCTTTCAGCATGCAAGAGGAGCTGGCGAGGCTGAAGGAGTTGACAGACAACAGTCTACCTCCTTCGAGTAAGACAAACTCACCTGATCAGTCCTTCGACTCATCGGTCCACACCAAGGCGGTATAGGTCCATCCAACGGACCCGACCAAGACGACCCTCATCGCCAACAACTTGAGTCTCGCATAAGAACTCGCGCTCGTCGAATTCCTCCGTGAGCGCTGGGAAATCTTCGCCTAGTGTCCAGCGGACATGCCACGGGTTTCCAGGGAATTCGCCGAGCACTCACTCAACGTAAATCCTAAAGCAAGACCAGTGAAGCAGACGATACGTCGACTGTCGGAGCCAAGGGCAAAAACAGTCGGTATGAAAGTCAACAGACTCCTCGACGCTAACTTCATATGAGAGATCAAGGAAAGCACCTGGGTAGCAAAACCCGTACTCGTTCCTAAAAAGGACACAGATATCCTGCGGATGTGCGTGGATTTCACTTCCTTGAACAAACATTGCCCAAACTATCACTTCCCATTGCTACGGATCGACTAGATAATCGATTCTAGCGTGAAATGCGAGCGCCTCTGCTTCCTCGACGCCTACTCAGGCTACCACCAGATTCGAATGAAGGAGGAAGACCAAGAGAAAACTGCCTTCATCACGCCCTTTGGCGTCTTCTGCTACACAACGATGCCCTTCGGGCTGAAAAACGCATGGGCCACCTACCAGTGGTGTACGCAGGACTGCCTCAAGAGCCATCTTGACCACAACATTCAAGTCTATGTTGACGACATCATCATCAAAACTAAGGAGTAAGCCTCGTTACTCGACAATCTCCACGGGACCATCGATAACCTCGACCGCTACCGGATCAAGCTAAACCCGGACAAATGCGCCTTTAGTGTACCATCTGGGCAACTGCTCGGGTACCTCATCTCCGCGAGAGGGATCGAGGCTAACCCAAAGAAAATAAAGGCCATACTGGCCATGGAGAAGCCAAAGAACATCAAAGGCATCTAGAAGCTAGCTGGACGAATCGCGACACTCTGCCAATTCATCAGTCGAATGGGCGAGAAGGCACTGTCGTTCTACCAGCTCCTTTGCAAAGCTGAAAAGTTTGAGTGGACGAAAGAAGCGCAAGAAGCATTCGAAGACCGCAAGCGTCTACTATCCACTTCACCAGTGTTGGTAACACCTCGGGAAAAGGAGCCCCTATTGCTATACATCTCCGCCACCAACTAGGTAGTTAGTACCAAGCTCATAGTAGAACGAGCCAAAGAAAATAAAGTCCATGGAGTACAACGCCTAGTCTACTACCTCGGCGAGGTGCTCACACCGACGAAACAGCGGTACCCGCATTATCAGAAGCTAGCATACGACGTCTGATGGCCCAAAATATATCGAGCTCATTGGGGAACCCCAAGAGGAAGGTATGATGATCACAACACCAAGTTTTCCCTCAGTATGAAACCAAGGTTTAATCGAACCAGTAGGAGCAAGGAAACACCCCAAAGGTGTTGCTAGATGAATGTTGGTAGGGCGCACTACCGGTGCTAGCAGCAACGTGGAGACCTGCACAACACAACCACAAAACTCTATCCCCAACTTACGACGAGGTTGTCAATCTCACCGGTTTTGCTAAAAACAAAGGATTAAACGCATCGAGTGGAAGAAAGTAATAGTTTGCAGAAAGTAAACACAAAGCAACAAACAGTTGATTGTAGATTGAAAGTAAAAGAAAGGACCGGAGTCCATAGTTCACTAGAGGTGGCTCTCCTTAAGATAGATAACATGCTGGGTGAACAAATTACAGCGGGGCAATTGACAAACATCGAGAAAGCATACAAGCATATACTAATCATCTTGACTCCTTTGAGATTTGATTGGGCATTACAACATTATACATAGACCGCCATCCAACTGCATCTATGACTAATAATCCACCTTCAGGTTATCATCCGAACCCCCTCCAGTATTAAGTTGCAAGCAACGGATAATTGCATTACGAATTGCATGTAAAGTAAACAATACGATTGTTCTATGAACAAATGATTGTTGTTTTCTCCCTAGTAGCAACAACACATTTAGTACCTTAGAGATTTCTGTCACTTCCCAGTTACGGAGGCATGAACCCACTATCGAGCATAAGTACTAACTCTTGGAGTTGCTAGCATCTACTTGGCCAAGATAGCTACTAACAACGGAAAGCATGCAAGATCACAAATAACAAAGACATGATAGAATCAATAATCAGTCTTAAATAGCATCTCAATATCCATCGGATCCCCGCAAACACAACATGCAGAATTACAAATAGATGATCTTGATTATGAATGGAGCTCACAAGATCTAAACATGATAGCATAAAGGAGGAGAACCAGCCATCTAGCTACTACATGGACCCGTAGTCCAGAGATGAACTACTCACGCATCACACCGGAGGCTTGCATGATGATGAAGAAGGCATCCAGGGTGAATTCCCTCTCCTAGGGGTGCCGGAAGAGCTTCAGATCCTCCCGATCTAGGGATGGAGATGACAGACTCTGAACTCTTCGTGGAAATTTGATGGGGTACTTAGGGTTTCCGTGATCGAGGCAACTTATAGGCGAAGGAGGCCGAGGGGTGCAGGCGGCGGACCACCTGGCGCTGGCTAGGCTGCTGCCAGGTGGTGTGGCCGGGCCCCATCCCCTCTCCGTCTCGTATTCTGGCTCCAAATGTCCCTTGGTGAAAAACTGACTTTGGCTTTTGTCCCGTCCAATTTCGAGAATATTCATTTTCTGACTTTCCTAGAACCAAAAACAGTAGAAAACAGGCAACTGGCACTGTGGCTCTTGTTAATAGGTTAGTCCAAGAAATCATATGAAAAGTACTCCAAAGTGTGGACAAAACATAAGAAAGTAGGTAAAACCAAGCATGGAACATAAAAAATTATGAATATGTTTGCAACGTATCAACGTCTTCATGACAACCCGGCTACTGCGCCACTACTTCCAGGAGCACCCCATCATTATGGTGAACGTGTTGGGTTCGCAGCATAAAACAAAAAATTTCCTACGATGAGAACTATACGCCAAGATCTATCTACTAGATACAGAGCAACGGGTGGACATACATCCATGGAGAACTTACCCTCGAAGACAACGAGTTTTGTTAACGAGTAGGAACTCGTGGTTGATGTATTAAATAGACGCTTGCCGATCTCAAGATCGTGTGGAAGTCGGCGCGCAAATCAGCAGTGCATCCGTCCTCGCACACACGTTCAAGCCACCGGACAACCTCCACCTCCTCGCTCCAGCGAATCAGCGGAAGCAGCAACTCCTTCCAGACACAAGGCCACCAGGAACACGTATCTCGCTAATCCGAGACCATGGGGGAATATCTAGAGGGGGAGAGAGATCCTTCACGAGGAGGTGTGGTTTGTGAGAGGAGAGAGGGGGGCTTTATATAGGAGGGAGGGAGACCCTCCTCCCATAGTGGCGCATGAGGGGGACTCTCCTCCTTCATTCATGTGGTGAACCTCCACTCACATAAACATGGCCTCCACCCAAAATCCCACTCACATGTATTTAATTTCCACCAAATTAAATGCAACTCTCAATTAATAAAACTCTTTTATTTATTTTATTCAGAATTTTGTTAATTACTTTAATTAACAAACATTCACATAAAACCCTTGCAACATTTCAATATAACATGCGAACCACTTTCGCAATTTCACCGAACAATTCGGTTTCTATCGAACAATTCCTGTTTCTATCGAAACATTTCCTGCTTTTGCAAACCTTTTGTCTAGAACATATGTGCTCCTAAATGGTGTCCGCAACCCTTAAGTGTGTCACCCTACGGTTCGCGAATAATGCGTACATGATTGAGACTCCTCTCGATCAATAATCGAAGCGGACCGAGATCCATACTGACTCCTGCATATTCAACGATGACTTCTGTGATCATGAGAACCTTTAACGTCAGCAATTTAATCCCTTTGTCTCATGATATAATACATGTCCGAGATTCGATCATCGGTATCCAAATACCTAGTTTGATCTCGTTACCGACATGCACTCTTTTCTCGTTCCCGTGATATAACATTCTAGTGATCACATCACTTGCTTGCAAGCTATCTTAATGTGATATCACCGAGAGGGCCCAGAGTATATCTATCCGTCATCGGGATTGACAAATTCCACTCTTGATCCATGAGCCTCAACATAACACCTTCATAGCACTGAACCCACCTTTATGGTCACCCTGTTACGGTTTGACATTTGATGTTATCAAGATACTCTTCTGGTGTTAGCAATTAACATGATCTCATGGTCGAAGGACTAAGACTACTTTGTATGATGTTATAGCAATATAAACATAATGACTTGATCGTAATGCTATACTCCGGATGAATGTTCATCACACCATTTCACAAATACTGTGACCTTGTTATTAACAACATCCAATGTCCATGATCAGGAAACCTTGATCATCTTGTTAATCAACAAGCTAGTCTATAAGAGAGGCATAACTAGGAACCCTTTTTGTTTATTAAACACACATGTATTGATGTTTCCTATCAATACAATTATAGCATGCAAAATAAACATCTATCATATACAAGGAATACATAATAACAACTTTATTATTGCCTCTCAGGGCATATTTCCTTCAGTCTCCCACTTGCACTAGAGACAATAATCTAGTTTATATAGTGATAAATCTAACACCCATGGAGTTCTGGTGTTGATCATGTTTTGCCCTAGGGAGTACTTTAGTCAATGGATCTGCTACATTCAGGTCCATGTGCACTTTACAAATCTTTATATCTCCATCCTTGACATGCTCGCGGATGGAGTGAAACCGGCGCTTAATATGCTTGGAATTCTTGTGAGACCCTGGTTCCTTGGTGTTGGATATGGCTCCATTATTGTCACAATAGATCACCATTGGGTCCAACACACTAGGAACCACACCTAGTTGCGTTATGAACTCCTTCATCCAAACCGCTTCCTCGCGCTCAAGCAAAGAACATATTCCGCCTCCATCGTTGATCCAGCCACCACAGGTTGTTTGGAGCTCCTCCAACTAACTGCTGCTCCGTTCAAGAGAAATACGTATCCGGAATGAGACTTAGAATCATCCGGATCAGTGTCAAAGCTAGCATCGACATAATACTTAGCGACTAGCTCTTCTTCACCTCCGTATACAAGAAACATATCCTTAGTTCTTCTCAAGTACTTAAGGATATTCTTGACCGCTATCCAGTGTTCTGAACCTGGATCAGATTGGTACCTACTAGTCAAAATAATTACATGTGCCACATCTGGTCTTGTACATAGCATGGCATACATTATAGAGCCTATGGCTAAGGCATAGGGAATCTTATCCATTATCTCTCTTTCTTCCGCCGTAGCCGGACTTTGAGTCTTACTCAATGTCTTGCCTTGCAACATAGGTAAGTACCCCTTCTTACTTCCGTCCATATTAAACTTCTTTAATATATTATCAAGGTATGTACTCATGATAGCCCAATTAGGCGTCTTGATCTATCTCTATAGATTTTAATGCCTAATATATATGAAGCTTCACCAAGGTCCTTCATTGAAAATTTGCTGTTTAGATAACTTTTAACACTGTTTAAAAGATCTATATCATTTCCAATCAATAATATGTCATCCACATATAATATTAGAAATGCCACATTGCTCCTACTCACTTTCTTGTAAATACAAGCCTCTCCATAAGTTTGGACAAATCCAAACTCTTTGATCACCTCATCAAAGCGGAGATTCCAACTCCGGGATGCTTGCTTCAGTCCATAGATGGATCGCTGAAGTTTGCACACCTTATCAGCATCCTTAGGATCGATAAAACCCTTAGGTTGTATCATATACAACTCTTATTCAATATTACCATTGAGGAACGCAGTTTTGACATCCATCTGCCATATTTCATAATCGAAATATGCAGCAATTGCTAACATAATCCTAACCGACTTAAGCATCACTACAGGAGAGAATGTCTCATCGTAGTCAACTCCTTGAATTTGTCGAAACCCCTTTGCGAAAAGTCGAGCCTTATAGATGGTTACATTACCATCAGCATCAGTTTTTCTTTTGAAAATCCATTTATTCTCAACGGCTTTTCGATCGTGAGGTAAGTCCACCAAGGTCCAAACCTAGTTTTCGTACATGGATTCCATCTCAGATTTCATGGCTTCTAGCCATTTGTTGGAATCAGGGCTCATCATCGCTTCTTCATACGTCAGAGGTCATCTATTTCATCAATCATGAAATTCATAGGATTGCCGTAGTTCAGGAGCCGCGTGTCCCGCTTGACCTACGAGGTTCGGTAGTGTCCTCTTCGGAGTTTCATGATCAATATCATTAGCTCTCTCTTCATTAGGTGAAGTCAACTCAAACAACTTCCGAGCTGCGCTACTCGCCATTTCATGAAGAGAAGGTTCAATAACCTCTTCGAGTTCTACCTTCCGACTACTCACACCTTTCACGAGAAACTCCTTCTCAAGAAAGGATCCATTCTTGGCAACAAAGACCTTGCCCTCGGATCTGTGATAGAAGGTATACCCAATCGTTTCCTTAGGGTATCCTATGAAGACGCATTTTTCCGCTTTGGGTTCGAGTTTATCCGGTTGAAGTTTCTTCACATAAACATCGCATCCCCAAACTTTAAGAAATGACAGCTTAGGTTTGTTTCCAAACCATAATTCATACTTGTCTTTTCAACGGATTTAGATGGTGCCCTATTTAAAGTGAATGCAGCGGTTTCCAGTGCATAACCCCAAAATGACAGTGGCAAGTCAGTCAGAGACATCATAGATCGAACCATATCCAATAAAGTACAATTACGACGTTCTGACACACCATTACGTTGTGGTGTTCCGGCAGGCGTGAGTTGTGAAACTATTCCATAGTCTTTCATATGTGTGCTAAACTCAGAATTCAAGATACTCTCCTCCACTGGACCGCAGAAATTTGATCTTTCATTACGATGATTTTCCACTTCATTCTAAAATTCTTTGAACCTTTCAAAGGTTTCAGACTTATGTTTCATCAAATAGATATACCCGTATCTACTCAAATCATTCGTGAAAGTAACAAAATAACGATATCCACCTCGCGTCGACACACTCATTGGTCCACACATCAAGATGTATGATTTCCAATAACTGTCAGCCTGCTCCATTGAACCAGAAAACGGCGTTCTAGTAATCTTGCCCATAAGGCATGGCTCACATGTATCAAATGATTCAAAATCAAGTGATTCCAAAAGTCCATCAGAATGGAGTTTCTTGATGCGTTTAACGCCAATATGACCTAGACGGCAGTGCCACATATATGTAGATATATCATTATCAAGTTTAATCCTTTTAGCATCAACATTATGAATATGCGTAATACTACTATCGAGATCCAACAGAAATAAACCATTCAACACAGGTGCATGACCATAAAAGATATTATTCATATAAATCGAACAACCATTGTTTTCAGACTTAAACGAATAACCACTTTGCATCAAACACGATCCGGATACAATGTTCATGCTCAGTGCAGGCACCAAAGAACAATTATTCAGGTTTATAACTAATCCCGACGGAATATGGAGAGGCAGCGTTCCGACGGCGATCACATCAACTCTTGGTCCATTGCCGACCCGCATCGTGACCTCATCCCTTGCTAGTTGTCGCTTGTTCCGCAGCCCGAACCGAAGTTACATATATTAGCAACCGATCCGTATCAAATACCCAGTGCTACGCCAAGATTAGTCAAGTACACATCAATAACATGTATATCACATATACCTTTGTTTGCCTTGCCGGCCTTCTTGTTCCGCCAAATACTTGGGGCTTAAGGCCCAATGGCCATCCCTTGCAATAGTAGCACTCGATTGTCGACTTAGGGCCAGCTCGGGTTTTTTCAAAGCGCAAATGATTTGCCCTTCTTTCCCTTCTGCTTGCCTTTCTTGTCCTTCTTGAAACCAGTGGTCTTATTGATCATCAACACTTGATGTTCTTTCCTAATCTCCACTTCTGCAGTCTTAAGCATTGATGTAAGCTCGGAAGAGACTTCTTCATGCCTGCATATTATAGTTCATCACGAAGCTCTTGTAGCTAGGTGGCGTAGATTGGAGAACATGATGTATGCTAAGTCAATGGGAATCGTTATTCCCAAGGACACAAGCTTATCGGGCGCATCAGACATTTTGAGTATGTGCTCACTAACGGAGCTGTTTCTTCCATCATGCAGCTAAAGAACTTTTCAGAAGCATTATAACTCTCTACGGCAGCATGGGTATCGAAAATCATTTTCAATTCTCCCATGGTATCAAAGGCATTGCCATTTTCGAAACGTTTTTGAAGTTCTGGCTGTAGCCCATACAGTATGCCGCAATGAACTAAGTTGTGGTCCTCCTGACGAGTTATATAGACGTTCTTTTCCTCGTCAGGGCATCGAGCTGGGGGGCCTAGCGCGCCTCTAGCACATATTGCTTTTGTGCAAAGGAGGAGAATCCTCAAATTCATAGCCCAGTTGGTGAAGTTGCTACCATTCGCAACAAGCTTCTCTTTCTCCATGAACACATTGAAATTAAAAGCAGGTGGTGCCATCTACAACAGAATTTGTAAAATATATTTAGACTAATTTTATGATAGATTGAGTTCAACTAATCCAAATTACTATTGAACTCCCACTCAAAAACGACATCCCTCGTGTCCTTTTGGTGATTACATGAACCAAATCCACTACACCAAGTCCGATCATCACGTGAGTCGGTGTAGCTTCAAAGGCGAGCATCTATATGGGCATCATATCAACTATATGACTCATGCTTAACCTTTCGGTCCATGTTCCGAGGTGATGTCTGTACATGCTAGGCTCGTCAAGTAAGAACCTTAGTATTTGCATGTGTAAAACTGTCTTACACCCGTTGTATGAAAGCGTAGAGTCGAGAACACCCGATCATCACGTGATGCCTCAAAACACGATCCACAAAACGGTGCATACTTAAGTAAGAACACATTTTATCTTGATATCTAAATGAGGGATCATCTTATAATGCTACCAAAAGCGCCAAACTAGCAATATAAGATGCTAATGTGTGAAGTGAGGTGATATGGTCCATGCATTTGATCTCTATCATTTGCATCGTGGTATGATCTCTATCATTCCTCTGTGTGTAAGGCCAAGGTCTATGGAATTTACACGTTAAGTGAGTTGTAAGAGTATCTATCATACATCTACTTACAACAATACCATATCAAGACACTAGCCCAGCAACGATCTAAACTAGACGCCTCTAATTTATCAATTGCAAGTTTTACGTGGCTTAGGGCTTTCGGAGATAGAACCGGTCTTACCTACGAACATTAACCACAACGAGGATAACCAAGTTATTAGAAACTCGTTGTAAATCAGATATTGACTATAGTAGGAGAGACAGACACCCGCTAGCCACTTATGCAAAACTAGTTGCATGTCAGTCGTGGAACCGGTCTCATGTACGATGACATGTAAGGTTGGTCCGGGCCGCTTCATCCCACTATGCCACCAATATACAAAGTACATAGAAGATGCAATAACATGATCATCATCGCCCACATATAAACATATGTGTACTACCCGTGCAAAGCACCTACGCATAGATCAGGCTCTGATACCACTGTTGGGTCCGCAGCATAGAAAACAAAAAATTCCTACGATGAGAACTATACGCCAAGATCTATCTACTAGATACAGAGCAACAGGTGGACATACATACATGGAGAACTTACCCTCGAAGACAACGAGTTTTGTTAATGAGTAGGAACTCGTGGTTGATGTAGTCGTACGCTTGCCGATCTCAAGATCGTGTGGAAGTCCGAGCGCCGCAAATCAGCAGCGCATCCGTCCTCGCACACACGTTCAAGCCACCGGACAACCTCCACCTCCTCTCTCCAGCGAATCAACAAGCAAAGAACTCCTTCCTGCACACAAGGCCACGGAACATGTATCTCGCTAATCCGAGACCATGGGGAATATCTAGAGGGGAGAGATCCTTCACGAGGAGGTGTGGTTTGTGAGAGGAGAGAGGGGCTTTATATAGGAGGAGACCCTCCTCCCATAGCCGGGCGCATGAGGGGGGACTCCTCCTTCATTCATGTGGTGAACCTCCACTCACATAAACATGGCCTCCACCCAAAATCCCACTCACATGTATTTAATTTCCACCAAATTAAATGCAGCTCTCAATTAATAAAACTCTTGTATTTATTTTATTCAGAATTTTGTTAATTACTTTAATTAACAAACATTCACATAAAACCCCTTGCAACATTTCAAGATCACATGCAGAACCACTTTCTGCAATTTCACAAACAATTCCGATTTCTATCGAACAATTCCTGTTTCTATCGAAACATTTCCGCGCTTTGCAAACCTTTTGTCCGGAACATATGTGCTCCTAAATGGTGTCCGCAACCCTTAAGTGTGTCACCCTACGATTCGCGAATAATGCGTACATGATTGAGACTCCTCTCGATCAATAATCGAAGCGGACCGAGATCCATAATCGACTCGCATATTCAACGATGACTTCGTGATCGTGAGAACCTTTAACGCCGTAAATTTAATCCCTTTGTCTCATGATATAATACATGTCCGAGATTCATCATCGGTATCCAAATACCTAGTTTGATCTCATCGACATGTACTCTTTTCTCGTTCCCGTGATATAACATTCTAGTGATCACATCACTTGCTTGCAAGCTATCTTAATGTGATATCACCAAGAGGGCCCAGAGTATATCTATCCGTCATCGGGATTGACAAATTCCACTCTTGATCCATGAGCCTCAACATAACACCTTCATAGCACTGAACCCACCTTTATGGTCACCCTGTTACGGTGTGACGTTTGATGTTATCAAGATACTCTTCCGGTGTTAGCAATTAACATGATCTCATGGTCTAAGGACTAAGACTACTTTGTATGATGTTATAGCAATATAAACATAATGACTTGATCGTAATGCTATACTTCGGATGAATGTTCATCACATCATTTCACAAATGCTGTGACCTTGTTATTAACAACATCCGGTGTCCATGATCAGGAAACCTTGATCATCTTGTTAATCAACAAGCTAGTCTATAAGAGAGGCATAACTAGGAACCCTTTTTGTTTATTAAACACACATATATTGATGTTTCCTATCAATACAACTATAGCATGCAAAATAAACATCTATCATATACAAGGAATACATAATAACAACTTTATTATTGCTTGTCAGGGCATATTTCCTTCAGAACGACGCTCCACTAGGGCACATACTCAACAGCCCCGATGCCACCGGACGAGTCGCACTTTGGGGGATAGAAATGTCTCCATGAGACATCACATACGAGAAGCGAGACGCGATCAAGTTGCAAGTACTCCCGGACTTCCTCGTCCACTGGATGGAGAACCAGCTCCCCGACACGCCAGACATGTACTATCTATGGACAATGCACTTCGACGGATCAAAACATCGAGAAGGAGCTGGCTCCGACGTCATCCTGACATCGCCACAAGGTCACAAGATGAGGTACTGATGACCCACAAGTATAGGGGGTGTATCGCAGTATTTTCGATAAGTAAGAGTGTCGAACCCAACGAGGAGCAGAAGGTGCTGGCTAGTGGTATGGATCAGGAATTCTCTGCAAATACTTAGCAAACGGATTTTTAGGGTTTTTTGATAAAGCAAGTAAACAAATTACGAGTAAATAAAAGATAGTAGGAATAAATGCAGCAAGTGGCCCAATCCTTTATGCAGCAAAGGACACATCAGTTGTATTGCTTAAGATGACCAAACGTTCTCGAGGACACATGGCAAGACTGTCAAGTGCTTTCGCTTCATATAGTTGATTAATCTTCTTTATCTTGCTAAGTGTTGTGTGGGTGAACCTGTGCTAATGTACCGACCTTCCTAGGACTAATACATACTTGTGATTATACCCCTTGCAAACATCCGTAAGTACAAGAAAGTAATTAAGGTAGAAACCTAACCACAGCTTTAAACTCTAAGACCCTTACGTCCCTCGTGCAATGGTTTCCTAACAGGGGTTCAGGTTTCTATCACTCTGGCAACCCCTACGATTAGTAGCCAAATACACAATGAATTACCCTAGGCCCATATAGGTGAAGTGTCATGTAGTCGATGTTCACATGACACCACTAGAAGAAGTACACCACAACTTAAATATCAAACCATTGAATCTTTCTCAACACAACTCCACTACTAACAACATGACTTCTCCCATGTCCTCAAGAACAAAACGAACTACTCACAAGACATCATATGGATCATGATCAGAGATGGAATAATCATGTATAACAATCTGAACATAAACAATAATTCAATGGTTCACTCAATAGCATCAACTACAAAGAGTAATCAACACCGGGAAAGTTTCCCCTATGAACTATGCAAGATTCAACCTAATTGTTACAGCAATATGGAGATGCTGATGAGGGTGCTGATGATGATGGTGATGATGATGATGATCCCGATGAAGTCTAGCTTGATGGTGGTGTTGATGGCGATGATCTCCCCTCTCCGGGAAGGAATTCCCCCGGCAAAAATCTGTCTGCCGGAGAGATCTTTCTCTCTCGGTGTTTTCCGCCCCACAGAGGTGGCGAAATCTTTCTGTGGTTGCCCCCCGAGTCTTAGGGTTTCGGGAGGATAATATACGCCAGCGGGGAGTGCCAGGGGTGGACTAGGGCGGCCACACCACCTGGTGGCGCGACCCAGGATGGCCTGCGCCAGGGGGTGGTGTGGGGCCCCTGTGGCCCATCTCCAGCCCCCCTTCTGGCTTCCATCGTCTTCTGGAAAAATAGGATTTTCCGTATATTTTCCTGGATTTTCTGATCTTCGCGAATTTTGCCTCCAAACAGCACCTTTTCCATCAGAATCCTGACTGCAGCGGTCCATGCTCCAAAAGTCATCAACCATGCAAAAACAGATGAAATAACATAAGTATCACCTCTCAATACGAAATATATCAATGAATAACAGTGAATTATGACATAGAATAGTGATGCAAATGGACGATCAACTCCCCTGCTTAGACTTCGCTTGTCCCTGTTTAAACTGAGCTCAATAAACATGGCCTCAGGTTTATGGAGTGAAGAGTCGATAAAATAATACGGACAAGAAGCATCACAGTCATCAATACATAGATCATAATAGAAGACAACTCACTATTATATAACTCAACTTGCAATAAGTAAAGGAAACACAATAAAGATACATAAAGTGAATCATAATTGGTAATGGCAAACTTAGCTCTTGGTCGAAGAATAGTTGATAATTTGCTGGAGTTCACAAATAACTGGTTTTAAATGATAGCTTTCAAAGTAGTAAACATCAAGATAAGAGCAATGTGCAAAACATGGAACAAAAGCAACATGATTGAATAAATCATCATACGAATGAATGAAAAGCAACAACTCAAAATACTTGCTGAGATAGAAGGGAGTAGGTTTACTGACTCAACTAAAAAGTAAAAGAAAGGCCCTTCGCAGAGGGAAGCAAGGATTGCAAGTCTCATAAAGAGCTCCCAAAAATTATGGTACTTACTAGCTTTCAACTCTCATTGCCCCTATCATAGGCATCTTTAGGTGATTAAGGTTAAAGTGATCAAATATGAGGATATGCATTGACAAGTTGTAAATTGAGAATCTCATGTCCCTTGAATACGAGGGCCGCTCCTCATGCTACTCAAGTTTAGTCACCGGTAAGTTCTTGTCATCGTAAGCATATGTGTATCATAGAGAACCGCCAACGGGGTATCCCTTGCCCGATGATACGGAAGAATCCCCATATCAAAATGACAAGGCAAGCAGACAACAAGCATCTCAGCAATCTTCTTATTTACCATGGGAATATGGTGCTTTTTATAAGAAGAATGCTTCATAGATGCTCGTTATGGTTACGTTGCAGGTTTCCACCATGTCAGCATGGATTAGACCAGCGGCCCAGGCGTTTCTCTAACACACATGCATAACTCCATGGACTTATAAGCTCCCCTTTCATTTCACACCGACGACATCCATAGACAAAAGAACATGATATCAACTAGGTACAAAGTACCAGTGCAATGTTCAAAGCGTTCCCCATGACAACATGGTTCTGCTAATTCACAACTTACAAAGCGCACGCTTATATGCAGGTGAGCACAATGGTTCATGTTTAATAAGTGCAAGAAAGTAAAGTGTGCCATCAAGTTCGTGAGAGCTTTAATCACTAATTTTCACATAACAAGTTTAATTTGGGAGGTAGATAAAACAAGAATTTACTTGGAATAGCAATAATGATAATAGGTAGGTATGGTGGACACAAATGGCATGGGTTTTGGTTTAAAGGAGTGGGTGCACGAGAAGAATTCCCTCTCAGTACAGGTTTTTGACTAGCAAGGCTGGGTAGCAAGTACAAGAGTTGAAGGAAACAAACAAACATACAAGTGATAAAGGCAAACATGCAATCTTCCTTGGAAGCACAAAAGATCTTAACTAGAGAATACTAAACTTATGAGCAAATCAAGAAAGAAAGATGATGAAATTATATTTCTTTAGAGTACTTTTATCTTTTCTTTCAACTCTCAAAATAGTATTACATCGACGAGCCAGGTTTGCCAAAACCAACTAAATTAACTCAATGATCCGAAAGTGATACCAATACTAACAACAAGATCAATCATATAACCACGAATTGAAAACTAATATAAGCTATGAAAAAGAGTGAATGATAGAACTTCTCATTAATATTCCATAACGACAACTCACACCAAGGGATATATATCTAATGAGAGAGGGGACACTTCCATAATGCAAACCGTCCTACATAATAACTTCTCTATTCATGATATGACTCTACTAAAAAGATAAAAAGATAGAAGATAGTGATGTGATACCGCGGCACTCCACCAAGCTTGGAACAAACCAAGGGGATGCCAAACCTGATGATGAATTACTCCTTTGGTGGTGGTGGTATCCTCTCGATGAGCTTCTTGACCAATTTCCCCAAGTCCTCAATCTCGAAGGTGAGGGTACGAATCAACTCCGAGTTGTGCTCGATGCGGCTCATGATCATGTTGGGTTGAGAATCCCAGCTCTTGCGATCCTTTCTCCACTCTACCTCCTTGAAGTTTTCTTTTCTTGCATGGCTAGAACGAGGCAAATCCCAATTGGAGGGTAGTTTCCCGTTGGGCATATTCTGGTATTGATGCTCATGGATAAGAGTATGGAAAGGATTCTTGGTGCTAGGAGGAAGTTACCAGGGATCTGAACAGTGCTGAGGAGGCTTCCCTCCAATTGACATAGTCCTGGCGGGGTTTCCCACCACTCCAATGCTTGCAATGGTAGTGCCGGTGTGCTTTCTCTCCTCTTCATCTTCACTCTTTATCTCCTTCTCCTGCCCGGGGTCTTGGAGGTCTTCCTCCATAGGATCCTTCCCTTTATCCTTGGCGGACACCATTGTGCTTCTAAGCTTTCAAAGAGTAGTTCCTGGCAGAAACAGATCGAAACGAAAACACGACGAAAACATGATATACGAATCTCGGGAGATCCGGGGGATTATATATTATGAAGTTTCACAACAAAAGGAAGGTACTGGGAGAAAACGGGTCGGAGACGGAGTCTGGGGTGGCCACACCACCTGGTGGCGCGGCCAGGGGGGCCCACACCACAGGGTGGTGTGAGCCACCCTGGCTCTGTTTCCTTCCCTCTTTCGCTTCGTAGATTTCCTTATTGACTGAAAACTGCAAAAATATAGTTGAATAGTATTTTTGTGGAACTTTTCTTACCAGAACACTTCCTGGAAATTTCTTTCACACAAAACTTCACATAGTTCTCATTAGCAACATTAGTATAAGTGAAGTGATAAAACCTTTTGAGTTCAACTTCAACTGAAAACCATCAAAACATAAGCTACTGAAGCAACTCCTTCCGAAAACATAAAAAGAATTCAAAAAGGAAATCAAATAAAGAAGCAAATGCAAGAGTGGCAAAATCTGTCAAAACAGACCAGCAGGTAAAGATCAATTTTTTCGAAAATCTTCTGTTGCTCAAATCAAAAAGTGCAGAACTAACGAAAGTTAAATAACAACCTGGGGCAGAAGCACAAACAATTACAGCTTAATCCGAATTACAGAGATCTCTCACGAATTTTTACGGTGAAGCACAAAAATCTGTTTCGGGACAGCAACTTCCCCAAATCTTACTTCTCTCTCATTAGAGGTTGATCTTGACACAAAAATCAAACAAAATGGATAAGGAGCGGTTATTACCAAAGTAATAACTTCCAAGACTCAAAGAAACAAAAACAAACTGAAAGCAAAAATAAATTGGGTTGTCTCCCAAAAAGCTCTTTCTTTATAGCCATTAAGATGGGCATGATAATTTTGGAGATGCTGACATAGGAATATGAATTGAAGTGAAAGGGAGCATTAAGAAGCAAAAATACACACATTTAAGTCTAACCCACTTCCTATGCAAGGGAATTTTGTAAACAAACAAGTTGTTGAAGCCAGAGGCTACTAGCATAAGAAGGCAAAAGAAGTGCAACATAAAAACTTTCAGCATAAAACAAGGAAACTTGATATTATTGAGATACATAAGAACACTTTTCCCTCTTTCATAGTAACTTTCAGTATCATGCATAAACTTAACAATATAACTATCACAAGAACCATCATATTAATGATCACTTATTCTAACAGAAAACACAGGAATACTAGCTCTCATAACACTACTTTGTGAAACAATATTAGAGGTATCCTTACAAAGGATAGTCTGTCCCTCTTCTTCATATTTAGTGACAAAGTCTTTCACATTTGCTATTATAGGTTCATCAACCATTTGTTTATCAGGTTCAACAGCTTTACTTGTACTTTCATTAACCATACTAGATATCATAGAATGTTCCTTTATCTTAACTGGGAAAGGCATTTTCTCAATATAAGGTTCAGGTAGAACATGATTAGCAGTATAAACTTCAGTATTTCTTGCAGGAACACTCTTAGCAATATCTTTATAAGGTTCATGATACTTATTC
Organism: Avena insularis; assembly: GCA_023614405.1. Lineage (NCBI taxonomy): Eukaryota > Viridiplantae > Streptophyta > Magnoliopsida > Poales > Poaceae > Avena > Avena insularis. The sequence goes on along the minus strand of CM042692.1, from coordinate 49,664,414 downwards.
CACTACTTTTTAGGCACTTCAATGTAGGAAGCAAAAGCCTTAAAATAAGAAGCAATAGCTTGAGAGTCTAGACCATAAGCATTTTTAATATTTTGAAAGTCATCAGTTCCCATAAAAGATTCAATGCATTCATAATCATAATTTATACCTGACTTTCTACCTTTGTCATTCTCCCAAGCTTCAGTATTGTCTTGAATATGGTCCAGAAGATCCATTTAGCTTCTTCTTCCATGTGAGTGAATGATCCAGCACAAGAAGCATCCAATAAATCCTTATCATGTAGAGAAAGCCTTGCATAAAAGTTATTGACAATAATATTGTTGGGGAGCTCATGAGTGGGACATTTGAGCATTAGTAACTTCAGTCTCCCCCAAGCTTGAGTTGTACTCTCTCCATCAATAGGCCAAAAGTTGTATATTTGATTCCGATCTTTATGAATCTCACTAGGAGGATAAAACTTTGAATAAAAGAGAGGTACTATTTCCTCCCATTCCAGAGCTTGACCATTCTTCAGCAACTTATACCATTCCTCAGCTCTTCCTTTCAGCGATTATGAGAATAAGTTCTTCTTAACTTGATCTGTAGTAATACCTACACACTTTAACAACCCGCATAATTCGTGTATAAAGAGTAAATGATCACCGGGATGGATGATACATTGCAAATGTATCTATAATTTTTGATGTTCCATGCTTGGTTTTATCTACTTTCTTGTGTTTTGTTCCAACTTTGGACTACTTTTCATATGATTTCTTGGACTAACCTATTAACAAGATGCCACAGTGCCAGTTGCCTGATTTCTGCTGTTTTTGGTTCCAGGAAAGTCAGAAAATGAATATTCTCAGAATTGGACAGGACAAAAAAGCCAAAGTTCCTATTTTACCAGAAGACTCATGGAGCCAGAATATGAGACGAAGGAGGGCCAGGGCCTGGCCACCCCCTAGGCGCGGGTACCCCCAGGCCACGCTAGGGCATGTTGTGGGCCCCTGGCTGGCCACCGAGCTTGCCTCCTTTGCCTATATATTCCTCCCGAGGCAGAAACCCTAAATCATCAATCAGAAATCCACGAAAAGTTCCGCAGCGCCGCCGCCACCAAAGGGGAGATTCGGGGGACAGAAGTCTCTATTCCGGCACCCTGCCAGGACGGGGAAGTGCCCTCGGAGCCATCTCCACCGATCTCCACCGCCATCTCCATCACCATTTCTGATTCCCATGATGAGGAGGGAGTAGTTCTCTCTCGAGGCTAAGGGTTCTACCGGTAGCTATGTGTTCATCTCTCTCTCTATGCATGATCTTATTGTGACCATGAGCTTGTAATCTATAGATCAACCTTGCTACTCAAGTGCTTTAATAGATCTCTGCTCTCCCCATGTGTGTGAAAGTGATAGCGTGCACACCATGGTGGCACTTAGGCTAGAGATTACAAATACTTGTTATGAGTTATATTTGGAGTTGGATGTCTTTATGAAATTGTGGTGTTTGTTGGACCCATCTAGTGCTCAAGGTGGCAGTGTGGGGTTATCTAGATGGGAAAGGCTTACTTTGAGGTGTGCTGTTATAGCCCTACCATGGATTAGAGTGTCCAACCGGAGAGTAGTTAAGAGTAGTATCATAAAAAAGAATATATTTATATGAGAGTGTTCACTAGTGAAAGTATGATCCCTAGGCATTATTTCTAAGCATTGAAACACCGTTTGTAACTAGATTTGTTACATGTTTGCTTGCTGCCATCTTTATTTCGGTTTGCCTTTAGTCTTTTCCATGCCATCAAGCTATTTTCTATCACCGTTACCACTTGTATTTCACTATCTCTTCGCCAAACTAGTGCACCTATACACCTGACAAGTGTATTGGGTGTGTTGGGGACACAAGAGACTTCTTGTATCTTGATTGTAGGGTTGCTTGAGAGGGGATACCTTTGACCACTTCCTCCTTGAGTTCGATAAACCTTGGGTGATCCACTTAAGGGAAAACTTGCTGCTGTTCTACAAACCTCTACACTTGGAGGCCCAACAACTGTCTACAAGAATAGAAGTGCGTAGACATCAATGGACAGTTCCATCTCCAACATAGTAGTTATCCATAACACGATCAATAATTCTTGTAGGTATTTTAAAAACATCACTCTCAGCAGGTGGTGGCTTATCTACTACCTTAGCAGTGGTAGTAGCATTACCAAATAAGAAACTCAGTGAATTATCCATAACGAAAATAAAGCAACTAGCAGAAGTAAACAATACTCACAGTAGAAGTTTCCTTTACCAGTTCCACTCTCCAATAGCGCTTCACTCCCCGGCAACGGCGCTAGAAAATAGTCTTGATGACCCACAAGTATAGGGGGTGTATCGCAGTATTTTTGATAAGTAAGAGTGTCGAACCCAACGAGGAGCAGAAGGTGCTGGCTAGTGGTATGGATCAGGAATTCTCTGCAAATACTTAGCAAACAGATTTTTAGGGTTTTTTGATAAAGCAAGTAAATGAAGTACGAGTAAATAAAAGACAGTAGGAATAAATGCAGCAAGTGGCCCAATCCTTTATGCAGCAAAGGACAAGCCGGTTTTATTGCTTAAGATGACCAAACGTTCTCGAGGACACATGGGAAGACTCTCAAGTGCTTTCGCTTCATATAGTTGATTAATCTATTTTAGCTTGCTAAGTGTTGTGTGGGTGAACCTGTGCTAATGTACCGACCTTCCTAGGACTAATACATACTTGTGATTATACCCCTTGCAAACATCCGTAAGTACAACAAAGTAATTAAGGTAGAAACCTAACCACAACTTTAAAGTCTAAGACCCTTATGTCCCTTGTGCAATGGTTTCCTAACGGGGGTTCAGGTTTTTGTCACTCCGGCAACCCCTACGATTAGTAGCCAAATACACAATGCATTCCCCTAGGCCCATATAGGTGAAGTGTCATGTAGTCGACGTTCACATGACACCACTAGAAGAAGTACAGCACAACTTAAATATCAAACCATTGAATCTTTCTCAACACAACTCCACTACTAACAACATGACTTCTCCCATGTCCTCAAGAACAAAACAAACTACTCACAAGACATCATATGGATCATGATCAGAGATGGAATAATCATGTATAACAATCTAAACATAAACAATAATTGAAAGGTTCACTCAATAGCATCAACTACAAAGAGTAATCAACACCAGGAAAGTTTCCCCTATGAACTATGCAAGATTCAACCCAATTGTTACAGCAATATGGAGATGGTGATGAGGGTGCTGCTGATGATGATGGTGGTGATACTGATGATGATGATCCCGATGAAGTCTAGCTTGATGGTGGTGTTGATGGCGACGATCTCCCCTCTCCGGGAAGGAATTCCCCCGGCAGAAATCTGTCTGCCGGAGAGATCTTTCTCTCTCGGTGTTTTCCGCCCCACAAAGGTGGCGGAATCTTTCTATGGTCGCCCCCCCGAGTCTTAGGGTTTCGGGAGGATAATATACGCCAGAGGAGAGTGCCAGGGGTGAACCAGGGCGGCCACACCACCTGGTGGCATGGCCCAGGGTGGCCCGCGCCAGGGGGTGGTGTGGGCCCCCTGTGGCCCATCTCCAGCCCCCCTTCTGGCTTCCTTCGTCTTCTGAAAAAAATAGGATTTTTTGTATATTTTCCCGGATTTTCTGATCTTCGTGAATTTTGCCTCCAAATAGCACCTTTTCCATCAGAATCCTGACTGCAGCGGTCCATGCTCCAAAAGTCATCAACCATGCAAAAACAGATGAAATAACATAAGTATCACCTCTCAATACAAAATATATCAATGAATAACAGTGAATTATGACATAGAATAGTGATGCAAAATGGACGTATCAGGTACGTTCTGCTAATGCAGTTCCGCACCTCCAACAATGAAGCTGAATACGCGGCCTTGCTCCATGGGATGCGGATGGCCCAAGTGTGTGGCGCAACACGACTCGTCATCTACGGCGACTCTAAGATGGTAGTGGATCAAACCATGAACCAGTGCGATGCTCTGAGCGACAACATGATCGCCTATCGCAACCTCTATGATGCACTCGAAGGAGACTTCAAAGGCTGCAAACTGCGGCATGTTGGCCACGAGAGCAACAAAGAGGCGGATACACTCACCAACATTGGTTCCACTTGTACCCCGGTGCCACCTGGAGTATTCCTAGAGCAAATATGTGAACGCTCCATCAAGCCAAAGGCTCCAGAGCAGCAAACCAGCACGTCAAAGGACTCGGGAGGCTACGCCACCCGACGAACTCAAAGCACTTGAGGATAAGGAGCAAGAGACATGACTCAAAGGCCCCATGGAGGTCATGATGATAGAGCCATCCTGGATGCAACCATACATCACATACCTGCTCAGCAAAGGCTGCCAGATGACCCGACAGATGCGCGGCATATAGCGTGATAATCCAAGGGTTTCGCCATCATCAATGGTGAACTATATAAGCGCAGCATCATACGAGTCCTTCAACAATGCATCTCCAACAGAGACGGAAGAGCCATCCTCCTCGAGATACACGAAGGCACTTGTGGCCATCATGCCGGAAGTCGTGCACTCATCGCCAAAGCTCTACGAGATGGATTCTACTGGCCAACGGCAATGTGTGACGCTAAGGAAATCGTCTAAAGGTGCAATGCTTGCCAAAGATTTGTGGAGAAACCGCACGCACTTGGCACATAGCTCATGCAAATACCCATGGCCTGGCCCTTCGCGCAATGGGGACTCGACATGGTCGGCAAGATGCAAAAATCTTCACCTAGAGGGTACGTCTACCTCCTTGTCGCATTCGACAAATTCACCAAGTGGATTGAGGCCATGCCAGTGACAAACCAATCAGGGGTCACCACCGTAAAATTCTTTGAGTCCATCGTCTTCCGGTTCGGGGTGCTGCACAGCATCATCATGGACAACAGAACGAACTTCACCTCAAACGAATTCCAGGATTTCTGCAAAAACATGGGAATCAACATCAGCTACGCTTCAGTGGCGCACCCTCAGACCAACGGTCAAGTCGAAAAGGCCAACCGCCTCGTCTGCAGCGGCATCAAGAAAAGGCTCCTCAGACCCACTCGAAAGAGCTGCTGGGTGCTAGCCTAAGGAGCTACCTTCGGTACTATGGATGTTGGGAATATGCCCTAGAGGCAATCATGTATGATATTATTTCCAATGTATTCATAAAGTTATTGTCCATGTATGAACTACTAATATGTATCATTGAATATGTGATTTGATTATGGAACTATATATTCATGTTGTTCATACTAATTGTCCTTGGTCATCGAGGTTGTGCTGGACACACAACTTAGACCAATGTGAAAGTCGGCAGATAACTCGGTTCCACTTGTCATGGGCATGGAGATGCTATTCCGACTTACACGGATTCGGCTAAAGAGTTTAGCGAGTCAAACTGACCCATATTGAGATGTAACGAACAAGTCGTCATTTGCATGTCTCAATCAATGTAATGCTTAGACCTGAGGTTATTGCACAATCCGAGTTGAGGATCACCGACTTAGGTTCTGCCAAACGCTATTCCATTACTGGGCAGTTATAAAGGTGGAGTTCGGGTCGACTGAGAGTCAAGATGCGTGATGTGAATAACCAAGATGGGATTTTGCCCCTCCGTCTGGATAGATATTCTCTGGGCCCTCTCGGAAGATATGATTCAGAAAGCATGGCCATGCGTGACTCGTTTAAATGTTAACCGAGGCAATTGACTAAGAGTTAGTCGGATGAATCACTTATCTCAGATTGAGAAAGAGAGTGGAACTATTTAAGGGATGACGATTATTCGCCTATAGTTCGACAAGGTATATCGTGAGGCAAAAGGGACTCAGATGAAAGTCGCATTGGAAGGTATGTCATCATGACTCTTTGGTACTTGGGAGTCGACACGTTCTTCTAGGAGCCGCTACCGACTGATCGGTCACGAGTGAGACTCGGATCGTGTCCGGGTCACCATGAGCCTGTCGGGTCACACACTTAAGAGCGGGAGCAAGTTTGGGTTAGACCCAAATAGGAAATCTATTTGGGTTGGACCCAAATAGAGACATGGACTTAGTTAGTGAGTTGGACTCGCACTGACTAATATAGGCCTTTTAGTGAATGGGCCACAAGTGAGTGGAGCCCACTTTCACTCTCTATATAAGCTGGGGTGCAGGTGCTTAGAGCACACGGTTAGGTCACTCTATGTATTGGAAACCCTAGCCCTAGTCCAGTCCTATCACCGCCGTACCGGACCTAGCAGTCCACCGCTAGCGCTCCTTGATAGGTTGCAAACGTATCCATAATTTTTGATGTTCCATTCTTGGTTTTACCTACTTTGTTATGTTTTGTCCACACTTTGGAGTACTTTTCATATGATTTCTTGGACTAACCTATTAACAAGAGCCATGGTGCCAGCTGCCTGCTTTCTGCTATTTTTCGTTCTAGGAAAGTCAGAAAATGAATATTCTCGGAATTGGACGGGACAAAAGCCAAAGTCAGTTTTTCACCGAGGGACACGTGGAGCCAGAATATGAGACGGAGAGGGGCTGGGTCCCGGACACACCACCTGGCCGCGCGGCCAGGCCTGGCCTGCGCCAGGGGGTGGTCTGGCCGCCCTAGGCACCCCCTCGGCCTCTCCTTCTGCCTATAAGTTTCCTCTGATACGGAAACCCTAAGGACCCAATCAAAATTCCACGAAAGAGTCTGTAGCCGCCATCATCAACATCCCTAGATCGGGAGGGATCTGAAACTCTTCCCGGCACCCTGCCGGAGAGGGGAATTCACCCTGGAGGCCTTCTTCATCATCATGCAAGCCTCCGGTGTGATGCGTGCGTAGTTCATCTCTGGACTACGGGTCCATGTAGTAGCTAGATGGATGGTTCTCCTCCTTTGTGCTTTCATGTTTAGATCTTGTGAGCTCCGTTCATGATCAAGATCATCTATTTGTAATTTTGCATGTTGTGTTTGCGGGATCCGATGGATATTGAGATGCTATTTCAGATTGGTTATTGATTCTATCATTTCTTTGTTATTTGTGATCTTGCATGCTTTCCATTGTTAGTAGCTATCTTGGCCAATTAGATGCTAGCAACTCCAAGAGTTATTTATGCTCGATAGTGGGTTCATGCCTCTGGTAATATGGGGAAGTGACAGAAATCTCTAAGGTACTAGATGTGCTATTGCTACTAGGGAGAAAACAACAATTCTTTGTTCATAGAACAACCGTATTGTTTACTTTACACGCAATTCGTAATGCAATTATCCGTTGCTTGCAACTTAATACTAGAGGGGGTTCGGATGATAACCTGAAGGTGGATTATTAGTCATAGATGCAGTTGGATGGCGGTCTATGTATAATGTTGTAATGCCCAATCGAATCTCAAAGGAGTCAATATGATTAGTATATGCTTGTATGCTTTCTCGATGTTTGTCAATTGCCCCACTATAATTTGTTCTGCGGTTGTGTTGTGTAGGTCTCCACGTTGCTACTGGCACTGATAGTGTGCCCGGCCAACGTTCAGGTAGCAACACCTTTGGGGTGTTTCCTTGCTCCTACTGGTTCGATTAAACCTTGGTTTCATACTGAGGGAAAACTTGGTGTTGTGCTCATCATACCTTCCTCTTGGGGTTCCCCAACGAGCTCGATATATTTTGGGCCATCAAGCTATTTTTCTGGCGGCGTTTCTGGGGAGTCAAGGACATCTTCACAAGGGGAGTCCCTCATAACAAATCTCTTTACTTTGTTATTTTTGTTTTGCTTAGTTTACTTTTCCTTTGTTTGCTTGTTTCTTTATCAAAAACACAAAAAAAATAGTTTTACAAGTCTGCTTTCTTTATTAAAAACACTAAAAAATGACTACCCTTGAAAACACTAAGTTGTGTGACTTTACTAGGACCAACAACAATGATTTTATGAGCACACCTATTGCTCCACCTGTTCCTGAAGCTACTTTCTTTGAGATAAAACCTACTTTACTCAATCTTGTTATGAGAGAACAATTTTCTAGTATTGGTAATGAAGATGCTGCTTCTCATCTAAATAAGTTTGTTGAACTTTGTGAGATGCAAAAGCATAGGGATATAGATGGAGATATTATTAAGCTGAAATTGTTTCCTGTCTCTTTGAGAGGAAAATCTAAAGAATGGTTGAATTCCTTAACTAGGAATAGTATTGATTCTTGGACTAAATGCAAAGATGCTTTTATTGGAAAATACTATCCTCCTGCTAAGATTATATCTATGAGAAGTGAAATAATGAAGTTTAAACAATCTCATAATGAACATGTTGCTCAAGCTTGGGAAAGAATGAAATATTTGGTAAAGAATTGTCCCACTCATGGACTGACTGCTTGGATGATCATCCAAACTTTTTATGCAGGATTGAACTATTCTTCAAGGAACCTATTGGATTCTACTGCTGGAGGTACCTTTATGACCATTACTTTGGGTGCTGCAACAAAGCTTCTAGATAATATGATGGTTAACTACTCCGAATGGCATACTGAAAGAGCTCCACAAGGTAAGAAGGTAAATTATGTTGAGGAAACCTCCTCCTTGAGTGATAAGATTGATATTATTATGTCTATGCTTGTTAATGGGAAAGCCCATATTGATCCAAATAATGTTCCCTTAGCCTCTTTGGTTGGTCAAGAAGAGCAAGTTGATGTGAACTTTATAAGAAATAACAATTTTAGCAACAATGCCTACAGGAATAATTTTGGTAACAACAATTATAAGCCATATCCTCCCAACAATGGTAATGCTTATGGAAATTCCTACAGCAACAATAGGAGTGTTCCCTCTGAACTTGAAGTTATGCTTAAGGACTTTATTAGTAAACAAACTACTTTCAATAAAACTATTGAGGAAAAACTCTCTAATGCTGAAAGAAATATTGCATCACTGGCTGAAGCTCAATCTTATTTGAATAAAATGGCTGCTAAACCTGAGACTATTGATAATCCCTTTGCTGCTACTAATGCCATACAAGTAAGAATTGATGAAAATGTTAGACTATTAGCTGAATTGCATGCTAAATGGGAAAGAGAAGATGAAATTGCTAGAAACATTAGTGTTTCTACTATCACTACCACTAGTGTTGAGGCTAGTAATGGCTCTACTACTTTAGATGATATTATGATTTTTATCCTGATGGTTGCAACATCTCTGAAGTTATTAAGTTCCTACAAAAGCTTGCTAAAAGTCCTAATGCTAGTGCTATGAACATGGCCTTTACAAAACACATTACTGATGCTCTCATAAAGATTAAAGAAGAAAAGATGAAACATAAAGCTTCTATTCCTATAAAACAAGAAGATGGTTGGGAACCCATCATCAATATGAAAGTTAATGATTTTGATTTTAAAGCTTTATGTGATCTTGATAGTAGTGTTTCTATTATGCCTAGAAGGATTTATGATATGCTTGATTTGCCACCACTTGAAGATTGTTATTTGAATGTCCCACTTGATGATAATGCTAAAAAGAAACTCATGGGTAGTATTAATGATGTTCTTATTATGGTTAACGGTGCCTATGTCCCCGTTGATTTCTATGTTTTGGATGTTGAATGCAATGCTTCTTATCCTATTACTTTGGGAAGACCTTTTTTTAGAACTGTTGGTGCCATTATTGATATAAAAGAAGGCACCATTAAATATAAACTCCCACTCAAGAAAGGTATAGAACACTTCCCTAATAAGAGAGAGAAGATTTCTTTTGCCTCTCCTATGCAAACAAAATTTGCTCTTAATGCTTCTTCATTGGAGAACACTTGATTCTTTTTCTTGCTTCTTATGCCTAACTTAAAGGCGTTAAAGAAAAGTACTTATTGGGAGATAACCCAAAAGTTTTAGATGAGTCTTGGAAGTTATTACTTCAGTAATAATCGCTCTTTATCCTTTTTATTTGCTTTTTGTGCCAAGAGTAACCTCTAATGAGAGAGGAGTAATGATTGGGAAAGTTGCTGTCCCGAAACAGATTTTTGTGCTTCACCGTAAAAATTCGTGTAAAATCTCTGTACGTCCTTTTGAGGCGTGACTTTTTGTGATTCTTCCCCAGGTTGTTATATAACTTTCGTTAGTTCAACACTTTTTGATTTGATCAACAGAAGGTCTTCGAAAAAAAATTCTTTACCTGCTGGTCTGTTCTGACAGATTTCTGCCATTTTCTGCATTTGCTTCTTGTTGGTTCCTTTTTGAGTTCTTTTGGGGAATTGAGATTTTTGAGGGAAGTTCTACAGTATCTTGTGTTTTAATGGAAGTTTTATTGGTGTTGGAACTGAACCTAAAGACTTATTATCTTGAGTGCACTAATGTTGCTAATAAAGATTGTGTGAAGTTTTGTATGAAGGAAAAATTTCAGGTGTATAGAAGGAATGAGTAATGAGATGAAGAATGGACTAAAGCTCAAGCTTGGGGATGCCACGCGTGTCACCCCAAGAAATATCCAAGAAGTACAAGCGTCAAAGCTTGGGTATGCCCAAGGCATCCCCCTCTTCATCAATAAAAATCCCAGGTTTCTTTCAAACGCTTTATTTTTATTGTTTCATGCACAGTTGTGTTGTTCTTGGAGCGTCTTATTTTTTGTTTTCGTTGTCTTTTCATTTTATTTGATTGCTTAGTTTGCTGAATAAATTTATTGGACCCCCTCTTTCATATATTGGTTTTCAAATAGTTTGGTTTGGATTAGGAAAAGAGTAGGAAAGTTCATGCCTAAGTGGTAAAGAGAGCTTGTTTTTGACTGTGGCCTATGCTTTGTCATGCCATTCTTGATATTGTTTTGGCTTTATGCTTAGTATTCTTTGATGTAGCATGATTTGTTATAAACGATTGAGATTGATTAATGTGCCTTTGAAGAATCACGCGTTGTTTTAGCATATTAAAGCATAGTATTGTGGTATTCTCCTTTGATGCTTTATTTGGGTTGACTTGGCCATGCTCACACCATGTTATGACTATCCCAAGTCCCATAAGCCTTTATGATCCTTTAGTTTTCAACTTGTAGTATCACTTTATGCTTTGATCAATGATGTTTTGTTGCTCTGCATGATTATGGCCATTATTGCTCTCTTAGTTTGTCGCCCCGCCTTTTTGCTAGCCTCCGCAACCAAGTATGAGTTCCACTCATGCATCCAACTCCCTAAACCAAGTTATTCCAAAGAGTCCACCATACCTACCTACTAGCATATGCTATTCCAAGTATATTCATGTTTTTATCTACCTTCTGAATTAAACTTGTTATGAGAAAACTAGTGATTAAAGCTCTCACGAACTTGATGGCACACTTTACTTTTCTTGCACTTAATAAACTTGAACCATTGTGTCGTCTATGTTGTATATGCTTGCACTTATTTGTTGGGGATTAGCAAAACCATGTTGTCATGGGGAACGCTTTTAACATTGCACTTGTACTTTGTACCTAGTTGATATCATGCTCTTTTGTCTATGGATGTCATCGGTGTGAAATGAAATGGGAGCTTGTAAGTCCATGGAGTTATGCATATGTGTTAGAGAAACGCCTGGGCCGTTGGTCTAATCCATGCTAACATGGTGGAAACCTGCAGCGTAACCATAATGAGCTGTCTATGAAGCATTCTTCTTATAAAAAAAGAATTGGATATTGAGAAAAAAGAGAAAAAATAAAAAAGAGATATGAGTAAAGAGGAAAGAGAGAAAAAAGCACCATATTCCCATGGTAAATAAGAAGATTGTTGAGATGCTCGTTGTCTGCTTGCCTTGTCATTTTGATATGGGGATTCTTCCGTATCATCGGGCAAGGGGTACCTCGTTGGCGGTTCTCTATGATACACATGTACTTACGATGACAAGAACTTATCGGTGACTAAACTTGAGTAGCATGAGGAGCGGCCCTCGTATTCAAGGTACATGAGATTTCGAACTTATACTTCGTCAAGCATATACACCATAGTTTGTTCACTTTAACCTTAATCACTTCAAGATGCTTATGATAGGGGCAATGAGAGCTGAAAGCTATTAAGTACCATAATTTTTGGAAGCTCTTTATGAGACTTGAATCCCTACTTCCTTCTATGAAGGCCTTTCTTTTACTTTTATGTTGAGTCTCCACCTTCTACCTTTATGCACCTACTTTGAGAGCATAGTGGCCATTCTTAGTTCTATGTGCATTGTCCCAAGACTTGTTGATTGATGCATAGCTTTGATATTGCTTGTTTTAAACTATTTGTATCTAGTCACTCTTATGAACTTTGAAGGTGTCCTATGCATTTACGTTTGCTACTCTATGAGGGACAAGCTGAATGCCACTATGCTATGTTTTATTTATGTGAAACAAACAAACGTCTTGCAAACAATTGTTATTCATGAATCTTTTGTTTGTGCCTTGTCATGTTGAAACATAGTTTTTGTCTTATTGCTAGAACTTTGTCTTTCATGTTATGATTGAAGTACTATGATCGCAACTTTGAATGTTTTACAAATACTTTGATCAAGTTTATGATGGTGCATGTCACCTCAAAAATTATTCTTTCTTTTTATCACTTACCTACTCGAGGACGAGCAGGAGTTAAGCTTGGGCATGTTGATATGTTGCAAACGTATCCATAATTTTTGATGTTCCATGCTTGGTTTTACCTACTTTCTTATGTTTTGTCCACACATTGGAGTACTTTTCATATGGTTTCTTGGACTAACCTATTAACAAGAGCCACAGTGCCAACTGCCTGTTTTCTGCTGTTTTTGGTTCCAGGAAAGTCAGAAAATGAATATTCTCGGAATTAGACGGGACAAAAGCCAAAGTCAGTTTTTCACCGAGGGACACCTGGAGCTAGAATACGAGACGGATAGGGGCTGGTGCCCGGCCACACCACCTGGCCACGCAGCTAGGCCTGGCCCGCGCCAGGGGGTGGTCTGGCCGCCCCAGGCACCCCCTCGGCCTCTCCTTCCGCCTATAAGTTGCCTCTGATACGGAAACCCTAAGGACCCGATCAAAATTCCACGAAAGAGTTCAGAGTCAGCTCATCTCCATCCCTAGATCGGGAGGATCAAACTCTTCCCGCACCGCCGGAGGGAATTCACCCTGGAGGCCTTCTTCATCATCATGCAAGCCTCCAGTGTGATGCGTGAGTAGTTCATGTCTGGACTACGGGTCCATGTAGTAGCTAGATGGCTGGTTCTCCTCCTTTGTGCTATCATATTTAGATCTTGTGAGCTCCGTTCATGATCAAGATAATCTATTTGTAATTCTGCATGTTGTGTTTGCGGTGTTTGTGGGGATCTGATGGATATTGAGATGCTATTTCAGATTGATTATTGATTCTATCATTTCTTTGTTATTTGTGATCTTGCATGCTTTCCGTTGTTAGTAGCTATCTTGGCCAAGTAGATGCTAGCAACTCCAAGAGTTAGTATTTATGCTCGATAGTGGGTTCATGCCTCGTAACTGGGAAGTGATGTAAATCTCTAAGGTACTAGATGTGCTGTTGCTACTAGGGAGAAAACAGCAATCCTTTGTTCATAGAACAATCGTATTGTTTACTTTACACGCAATTCGTAATGCAATTATCCGTTGCTTGCAACTTAATACTAGAGGGGGTTCAGATGATAACCTGAAGGTGGATTATTAGTCATAGATGTAGTTGGATGGTGGTCTATGTATAATGTTGTAATGCCCAATCGAATCTCAAAGGAGTCAATATGATTAGTATATGCTTGTATGCTTTCTCGATGTTTGTCAATTGCCCCGCTGTAATTTGTTCACCCATCATGTTACCTATCTTAAGGAGAGCCACCTCTAGTGAACTATGGACCCCGGTCCTTTCTTTTACTTTCAATCTACAATCAACTGTTTACTGCTTTGTGTTTACTTTCTGCAAACTGTTACTTTGTCCCACTCGATACGTTTAATCCTTTGTTTTCAGCAAAACCGATGAGATTGACAACCTCATCGCAAGTTGGGGACAGAATTTTGCGGTTGTGTTGTGCAGGTCTCCACGTTGCTGCTGGCACCGGTAGTGCGCCCTGCCAATGTTCAGGTAGCAACACCTTTGGGGTGTTTCCTTGCTCCTACTGGTTCGATTAAACCTTGGTTTCATACTGAGGAAAACTTGTTGTTGTGCTCATCATACCTTCCTCTTGGTGTTCCCCAATGAGCTCGGTATATTTTGGGCCATCACTCCTCCTCGTATGTGTGGATACTGGCGGAGGTGCTGTACGTTCAACACTTCGACGATCGTGGAACCGGAACGGATCGTGAGGACTGCATGACGTGCTTCATCGATTCCGCAACTGCGCGTCTAGTGGTAATCCTCGTGGCCTTCTACTTGAGCTAGATCTTGGGATCACCGCGTAGGGAAAAGGTTTTGTTTATCTCTGCGTGGCCCAACAATGGAGCCTGCGCACAACTCTAAACAGCGCCATAGGCTATACTCCGTTCTTCATGGTACATGGCACCGAGGCAGTACTACCTCTAGAAATACACTACAAGGCCCCGAGGGTCATAGCATACAGTGAGGCGGAATCAATTGCCACACTCGAAGACTCTATCGACCTCCTCGATGAAGCACGTGAGATAGCAGCGGAGCGATCCACGATCTACCAGTAACTACCATAGCCGAAGGCTATGCCCAAGGTCCTTCGTAGAAGGAGACTTCGTCCTGCGAATGAAGCAACAATGACACCTCAAGCTCGATGCCCCCTAGGAGGGACCCTATGTGATTACCGAAATAATCCCAGGTGGCGCCTATCGCTTGAAAGACATAGAGAGTGGAGTCGCATACTCCAACCCATGGAACGTCGTACGGCTGCGTTGTTTCTACCCTTAGATGTTTTTACTTTACAAATAAGGCTACTCAGCTAGGCTACTCAGACACACATTGTATTCCTGATATTCTGTGAATAAATAAAGCTATGTGCCTCCAACCTTGTGTTTTTGCTTTTTAATTACAATTACATCATTCGGGGGCTGCGCCACCCTTCTACCTCATTACACGAATAACACAGTAACCTGAGTAGCTGATGTACTATTAATCGAACCCTTGGTAAACCCAACCCAGCTGCAATGCACCTGATAGGTTGACAAGGTGCTAAGATAAGTATGCGTTAGGCTAACAAAAAGGAACTGCAGAGTACAAGCTACTCGAAAAATGCATAAGCTAGCAATCTTTATATAAAAACGGGTAACAAAAACACCCAACTTACTTATACGAACTTTACAACACCTACACATCTCTGTGCAGGTCCAGAACTACTCTGCTGGCATAAAAGGAGAATGTTGGTACGCTCCTCGAACAACTCGAGATGTCTTTGGCTGGCTGATCAACCGCTCAATAATGGGGCACCATGTTCCACGTCATCCCCTCCAGCGGGGGTGGCGGTCCTGCAGCAACATCTCCCAAATCCAGATCGGGTCGATGCAGGCGCACAAGTGCCAGTGCGACCTTGGCATAACTGCTGGCGCACGCACTCGCGAATTGCGTTGGCATCCTGGAACTTCTTCAATAAAGCTAACAAGCTTGAAGGTACCGCGTCCAAGGGGAACATTGCCCGAAAGATGTGCTTCAAGCACGACCGCGCCTTCTTCAAATAAAGCAGCACCTGCGCCACACGATCCTGCAACATCGCCAACGTGACTGTGTGATCCTGGTCAACCCAAAAGTACCCGCTAGCTTCTAGTTGCTCCTGGGTCAAGCTGTTTAGATGAATGGCGACTCGGTCCCTCTCTTCCTGTGGACGGAGAGTACTAACAACTGCAAAGAGCAGCAAAAAGCATAAAAGCAACTCACCGCCACAAGTGGCTAGAAAAGGATAAGAAGCTAAGGAAACTAACACTCCAATTGCTCATTTAGCTGAGCCACCTTGCCCAGAAGATATTTATCCCATTAACTAGATTTTTCGGCCTTCGACTTCCACACGCCAGCGCTACCACGGATCATGGGCATCTCTCACTCCAAGTGTTTTATGGGATCACGCAATTGAGATAGCAGCGACAATTCCTCCACCTTTGAACGTGGTTGCGCCACAGGTTCATCGGTGGGAGGTGTGTCAGATGGATCACTCGAAGGATCCTATCCAAGTAGAGGAATAGACGGATAAGACCAACCATTCAAAATAACACCAAATGTAGAAGCATTGAAGTTCAACAAGTCTTAAAAGGAGCACTTCCCACAAGCACAACATAAGTCAAAAGAAGTCTGGAGAAGCTAGAATATTACAAAAGGATGAAAAAGGGACATCCTACAGCTACGCATTGGCACTCAGGGACTTCCTCGAGTCAGTGGCAGCCTATGATGCTGTGGTTTTTGCCGTCTTCGACCGCCTCAGATCCACCGAATACTTTGCGAGTGTCTCAATGAGCCGATGCCCATATTTATGAAAACGAGTGGCAAAGGGAGCAAACACTACCCGCTAGCCATCTGCAGTAACCGACATTGCCGTGGAGACCGTGCTAGGGTTCAGATAAACACCATGGGCTTGCGCCATCACAAGTCCCATGGTAGCTCCGCCCCCTCTACGCATTCTTGAAATCCATAGGCACGCCTCCAGCAAAGGACTCCACCAAGCCAACAAGATCTTCGATAAGCTTGGCCTTGGGGACCATCTCCTCTAGAAGACGCCCAAGCACACCCTTGGCCTTCTCGGGGGAATCCTTGATGGAGACGCTACGGTCTTCGACTGCAGCTACAGCGCCTGCCAAGCATCTGGGCGAGCCAAAGCTTGAGAGTCGAAGTCCACACCGGCAACATCTGCTGAAGAAACAGATGAGCACAACCAAACACATGCAAATGTAGAGAAAAAATGGTGTAGCATCATACCTGAGAGTGCCTTAGCAACAGAGAGAAGCTGTTCCACAAACACTTTCTCCCTGTCAGCTGCAGCAGCTAGCAGGTCCTCCTCGCGCTTCTTCGACTCCTGGGCGGAGCGTTCCAAGGCTTCGAGTGCCTCGTCGTGTTTCTTCTCTACTGCGGCAAGACCCTTCTGGAGGGAACTGACGCGACAGAGGAGTTCATTGTTCTCACCTACAAAGGATGATAGAAAAACTCAAGACTGGCGATTTTCTGTGCCAACAATACAAAGATACAAAAAGTGCAAGTTCACCTTCGAACGCGTGATGCTGGATCTCCAACAAGGCATGCTGACGGCCCAATGACGTAATCTGTTCGGCGAGGCGAATAGAGTCCTTCAAGACAGGCTGCAAGAAGAGAAGCATTAGCACCAACCTAATTTCGACTGACATAGTCAAGAAAACTTACATGCTCCTCTAGGGACTCCGAAGTTTCCTTCTGCGTAGACATCCGGGCAACCATCTGGTGCCCCCAGTGTGGGGGAACTCGAAGAATTGGCACCGGAGGTGCCCGCCACCTGGGGAGAATGCGACCGCTCTGCTACATCCTTCTCTTTGGAGTCCACGACTCCAGTCTCCTTCACGAAGCGGCAATCATCGGATGACGACGATGCAGTTTTGCTGAAACAAAACATACAGAACAACTTCAGAGGAAAAAGATTTCGGGACATAAGGTCAAATTAGCAGAAGTACAAACTTACTAGTCGAAGTCATCGAGGTCGAAAGAATCCTCATACACCTCCTTCAGTGTCCTCAGCTTCTTCCATGGAGGAGGATCCATGGCGCGTACAGGTACCACTGGGATTGGCTCCTCTACCTCAGTCAAAGGACCATCTGGCGTCACCGACGAAGAAGCATTCGAGTCCTTGCTTCGGGAGCGTTTGCGAGTTCTATTCTCGCTGGGCTCGGAGGCTTCCTTCTCTTCAGTGACGGGGACGGTGGAGCCCGACTCGTCCTCCTCCTCCGCTTCGCGAGGTATTATTCCCTTAGGTTGAGGAGGCAGAACAGTAGCCACTTTCCAGTCCTGGCACAAGAGGCAGCATCAGTATAAAGGAAAACCCAGCAGACAGTCGAAAAACAAGAAGAGGTAACAAGAAAGCAACCTCAGTCGGAGGGCGACTCGCACAGAACAGAGGCATGACTGAGTCACCAAGGAGTTTCTCCTTGGCTATGAACTTTGTCAGCATCTGAAACCTCCTGTCTACTTCACCCGAAGAAATATTTTCTCGGGAGATGGGGGTGACGTCTTCAACACCGGTCCAACAACACATCGGATGCACCCTAGCCTGCAGTGGCTACACTCGACGATGCATCCAGGTGCGAATCAGGTCTACGCCACCCACTTCCTTCCCTCGGATGAGTTGAAGGTCGCAAACACGCTTGTACAAAACCTCAGTTTCATCATCTTCGTCGGGCATCACCGTGTTCTTCCACGACCTCCTCCTTTTGCACTACGCCTTTGAATCAAAAGGTGTGAGTCCGAAGTGTTCATCGTCGGCCTTCTGGTCGCTGATGTAGAACCATTTGTCCCTCCATCCTTGGACGAATGCATTAAACTTGATGGAGAAATATTGGACATTGGGGTCTACATGGATCCCGTAGCCTCCTATATCATAGAGTACGACCCAGAGCCTGACTGCCGCTTCAATTTAAAAAGTTTTTTGAAAAGACCAAAGTGTGGCTCCATTCCGAGCCAACACTCGCAAAGTGTGATGTAGCAAGCAATGTGGAGAATGGAATTGGGGGTCAGCTGATGGAGCTGGAGCCTGATGACTGCAAGTGCACAGATCGTTTGTAGCTAGTTTTGAAATAAAGATATCGATCCCATAGGGAGCAGGAGTCTAAAGTCTAATAACTCTTGAAATAAATATTACGATCGAAATGCTAGATAAAGTTCTAAGTAACAAGATAAAATGCGACTATTGTGTAAAAATGTGTTTTGGGGTTTTTGGTATAAGAGCAGTAATAAAGTAAAGCAAAATAACTTAATACAGAAAGTAAGTATCGTATATGTAAGAGAGATTGGAACTACAGTAGGGAAAAGGCGTTCTCAGGGAGTACGGATACACCACTAGTATTATAAGGATCTAAGATAAATATTATCATCATGAACATTCTCAACTAAGTATGTGTGGGAGGAACTCCGTATTTGGATGAATAGGCAGCAACCGCTACTCACATCATCCTCATAACCACAGCAGTCAGCAATCGACATCAATCGAATTACTACGCTATTAAGAGACGTAATCCCGTAGGACGTATCCCATGGCATGGATAGTGTTCCGTGAGTTTCCTCGGTTTCCCAAGTTGATACGTAAGGGGTGCGAACAACTTTATAGTCACTGTAAGTGCTAGCACGCCTCCGTCTACCAACAAGTAGTTTACTCCATCAAGTCCCCACAAGAGGCAAATATTGAGAGGTCAACTTCTCTCAACATCAAGATGTTGAAAATCTAACACATGGTCACAACGATGAATATCATAATAGACTTTATCTTATTTCAATCTCATACTAGGGTTTCTCCATCTCCCCAAGAACTAATGATCTACTCAGACATGGAGGCAATCAACATCATGGCAATGGTAATGGAAACAATCATAGATGAATAGTACTTGTATAAATCCACAATGAGTATAGGAATTACAACAAGATCTAGACAAGATGTAGATGGGATGGATGGAGATGGTGGTGATGCACCGGTGGATGATGAAGATCAATGCCTTAGCCTCCCGGATCTGCGCAGGGCGAAGATGGATCCCCGGTGGATGAGTTCCCCCTCCAGATGCCTTCCGGAGGTGAGGTTTCTGCGATTTCTGGGTGTTATGTACGTCGTCTCTTCGAACCAATTGCACGGGGTGAAACTATTTGACGAGGCGGAGGCGGCGCCAACTATACAGCCAGAAAAATTGCTCCGGTCATATAGTTGGTCGTTGGACTCTCTGCCTCCCTTGTTTGCTTCTGGTATTATTAATATTTCCCAAATAAGAGATTTAGGTTGTTTTTGACTCCTTTTATCCATAGTAAAACTCCTCCAAGAATTGTATCCATTGGATCCATCATCTGTCCTAATCCTAGTGAAAACAGACATAAAATGTGCGCACAAGCACCGTAAAATACCAAGATCCTACATCTACAATGCAAAATAATAATGTAAAACATGATGCAAATATGCAGTCATCAACTTCCCCAAGCTTAGACTCTTGCTCGTCCCAAGCAAGTTTTTAGCCTAATGGATGTGATCCTCATATTCATGAAGCTGAGTCAATAAAATAAATGAGGCAATTGCAGCATGTGTTTATCATGTACGATACATGGGAATAAGTTCATGAATAGTACCTTACTCGAACCATCTGAATAGTATTAGAAGGCTTCCACACCTTAGTAATCAATAGTTCATAAAAGATGAATCTCAACATAATGTAAAAGAATCCGGTTCAACCGAATGAGTTAGCGAGGTAGTCCCAAGTGTTTTAGGATCAACGTATTCACTTGGGATTTAGAATCTCAAAAGTATCTCTTTGTCATACTGCAACACAGTGGTATATGCCTACTTGCTCTTTGCACACTCGCTCTTTTTATTCTTATTTTTCTTTTCTTTTGTATATATGCTCACACTTTTGTTTAAGTGTTGTGCAAAGGACCTAGCCATACCTTCCACTTTATGTAGGAATTCAAAGTTTAACAATCTCAATTACCAAATTCCAATTGTATATGAATCATTCTTATGACTTGAAGATTCTACCTCGACCTATTCCCACTCTTTTCTGATAGCACTGTTATTTCCCTTTGTTCAAGGTTTCTTTTTCAACTTAACTGTATAGATATTTTTTCTTTGTAAATCAAACCATAGACTTGCATCATATTGACTAAATTATCTTTAGGTGGTCTATTAATACAAATGGTGTGGAAGACTCCTATTGCTATCATTGAATGCAAGTAAAATCATACTCAAGCCATTCATATATCAATAAAGCAAACACAAACTTAAATATTGCTCCACATATAATAACAAACTCGGAATTTCATAAAAGGGATCGACTATTCCTGAAGGGAATTCTAATGATGCAAACTTTATTTCTAGTTTGAACTAATGAAAAAATAGTAATAAAAACTTATAAGATAGATTACAAGGTCTTAAAGATCTCCCCAAGCTTGGAATCAAGTCAGGCGGGATCAAATAATCCCCTGCGATTATTTGATACCGTGGTTGTTGTAGATCAATGTGGCGCCATGGCACGTGGTATCTTATCTTCACGGGCCAGCCTGAGGCGGAGGGATTGATTTACAACTTCCAATTCTTTAACTAGCAGCTTGTAGAAAAGATTGTTCCTCTCCAACACATTTACTTGTTCCTTAATGAAATCATTGTTATCCCGAGGTGTTTGTAGCGCCTTAAGACTCATAGAAAAACCTGCTTCGGTTGTCCGCTTGATATCTTCATCTAGTTTATCAAGATAAAGTCACAGCAATCGAAGGTGTTTGGGTGTCCCTGGCTTCTCCTTGTCCAACTCTTCAATCTTTAGCTCCAGAGCCTTCAAATCCCTCTTTCGACACACATGGTCGGCGTTAAGAAACTCTATAGGGATGGTTTTGATGTCCTTCCCTTTCTCGCTATTGCTCCCGATCTCCATAGGGGATTTTATTCTTGACCTTTATACCTTGGTTGAGAGTCCTCACGTGTGAATAAGAGGTGGATTGGTTTCTGGAGATTATGATTAGAGAGAGAGACAATGGCAGTATATAAGGGGGTTCAGAGGTCGGTAAAACTCGCGAAAAACACCAAATTGTCGTCCAAGAAAAGAATCTTAATGGAACAGAGAAAGAAATCACGGATTTGGAAGTCTCTTGGCGCGTAACGACCAACTATATAGGCGCGACCCGTATAGGTCCGGCCGTATAGTTGGTTTCGGGCAGATATTTCCAAATATCTCGAGTCCAGGTTGATTAAATCACGACTCGGAACCGACAATAACGTTTTTTTTTGTAATGAATAACAAACGAAAAGTGTCAGAGAGTTTAACGACCAACTATACGGCTAGAATTTTTGCTTTGGTCGTATAGTTGCGACCGTATAGATACGAACACCGAAAATCAAAAGTGTCTGAGAGTTTAACGACCAACTATATGGCCGGAATTTTTACTCCGGTCATATAGTTGCGACCGTATATATACAGACACCAAAAAGCAAAACTATCTGAGAGTTCAACGACCAACTATACGGCCGGAATTTTTTCTCTGGTCGTATAGTTGTGACCGTATAGGCTCAGATATCGAAAACAATTTCACACAGATTATACAGAGAGTTTAACGACCAACTATACGGTGGGAGCTCCCTCTCCAATCGTATAGCTCTGCCCGTATTGTTGGTAAAACCCCTCTAAAACTTCAGAAAAACACAGAGAATTCGAAGGCAGAATTTTCAAAAGTAAAAATTATGAAAACAAATCACTTATTTGTGTAAGAACACTTACCTTGCACTTACCATTTGCTTATTTGGGGATGAAAAGTTCCTCCCACAATGACTCCTTCTCTTTTGGAGGAATTGACTTTAGTTCATTAAATAATTCCCGTAAATGAAAATCACCAGGACTAAAGTTCCTCTCAATAAGATTGGTGTCTTCCTAGGCAAACATGGACACTGCATCTAACATTTTTTATTTCTTGCCTCTGCATAATCTGCAACTCAAATTCTTGATGTGAAAGAATCCAACAGATCAGCCTTGGCTTATGGTCTTTCCTTTCTTTTAAGCCATCATGGTCCGTGTGAACTCCCACCTTTGCATCAACTATATAAGAACAAACATTATCACAAGAAAAAATACAACAAAAAGTTCCTTTTCTTCCTTAAGGTAATTCTTTTGAGCACCATTGAGAGTTATACTAGCATGATGTATAATATTAAATCTACGACCAATATGTTGTCCCAGAGTTACTCCTACAACATCATTACTAGCTTCACATATTAAGTCAAATGTTGTATCCCAGATAGGTGGTTTAATGGTGGGAGCACTAGTTAAAGCATTTTTGAGTTTATCAAAGGCTTCAAGACACTTATCATCAAAATTAAATCTCATTCCCTTTTGCAAGAGGTTAGTCAAAGGTTTAGATATCCTAGAGAAATTTCTAATGAACCTTCTATAAAAACCCACATGACCAAGAAAACTTCTTATACCTTTAATATCCCTAGGTTTCGGCATTCTCTCTATTGCTTCAACCTTAGCTCTATCAACCTCAATTCCCTTACCTCATACCTTGTGTCCGAGGACTATACCTTCTTTGACCATAAAGTGGCACTTCTCCCAGTTTAGAACAAGATTAGTTTCTTCACAATGCTGCAAAACTCATTTGAGATTATCAGATTATCCAAGCAACTAGTAAATGAAGTTCCATAGACAGAAAAGTCATCCATAAATACTTCCATTATAAGTTCTATAAAATCCGCAAAAATAGCAGTCATACATCATTGAAAAGTAGTTGGAGCATTACATAGACCAAAAGGCATATGTCGGTAAGCATGTAAACCGTAAGGACTTACGAAAGTTGTTTTAAGTTGGTCATCTGGATGAACAATTATTTGAGAGAAACCAGAATATCCGTCCAAGTAACAAAAATGAGTATGGTTTGCTAACCTTTCTAAAGTTTGATCTATGAACGGTAATGGGTAGTGATCTTTCCTATTCTCTTTATTTAATTTCCTGAAGTCTATGCACATCCTGTGCCCAACAATAGTTCTAGTAGGTATCAATTCATTGTTTTCATTAGGAACAACAGTAAAACCGCCCTTCTTAGGGACACAATGAACATGACTTACCCAATCACTCTCTTTAACAGGATAAATTATACCTGCATCCAGTAGGCGTACAATTTCTTTTCATACCACTTCTTTCATTTCAGGCTTTAATCTTCTATTAAATTCTGCAACTGGTTTAGCACCTTCTTCCATGAATATTCGATGCACGGCTATCATGGGACTAAATTGGTAGTAATTGGCTAAATGTAATGCTCTAAACTAGTGTTATTCATCTATGACCATTTAATTTCAGGAAATTATGACCTTCTAGACAAAATTGGTCGTAATTTATCAAGGTTTGGATCCTCCTAAATGTCTTACGACCATTTGGTTTACAATGGTCACAGACCTATGACCAAAAAAATCATGGTCGTTAAGAAAAGGTCACTAGTGAGCACATTTCTTGTAGTGCAAGTCATCCATTGAGTACCCAAAGGCTTGGCGATGCTCCTTAAGAATCCTCATGAGTTCTTCTTCTGCTCCTGAAAGTTTAGCACTAATAATAACAGGGAATTTATTGGTATCATCTAAAAACCTGTATTTGAGATTATCTGGTAGAGCCTTCAACTCTGGGGTGGTAATTCCTCGTCCCATCTCTTTTCTAGCTCTTCAAAAGCCTCATCGATCGGAGGTTCCAAAACGGGAAGTGAACCGAATTCATTTTCTAGTTCTCCCAGGGACTTGTCCTCCATGACTATTTCTTCATAATTTGGATCTTCATCTATTTCTTCTTCCTGATTACCAAAGAAAAGAGCCGCCATTTCTTCAATAGTTCTCTCTCCTTCTTGTATTTGTGGAGGCCTGTCTTTAAATTTGGAAAAATGGAATTTATTTTCCGTTCCCCCAAGCCTAAGAGACACAATCTCCTTCTTGAAGTTAACATAGGCACCTATATCACCAAAAAAGTTCCTTCCAAATATAATTGGGCAAAGAGTGTCAGCTGGCAAATCAACAACTACAAAATCGATGGGAAAGTTTTTGTTGCCAATTGCGACAGTTGCATTGTCAACTACTCCCATTGGAATTCTAAGGTTTTTATTGGCTAACATAATTGTTATATCAGTATATTCAATTGTAGCCAGTTCTATTTCTTCTTTTATTTCTAAGTAGAAATCATAAGATATAACATTAACTTTGGTGCCAAGATCACATAAACTGTAATGAGAGGTTTTTTTAAATATGCAGGGAAGAATAGGCTTACCCACATCTTTTACCTTTATTTTACCTTCAACGAATACGAACGTTTCTTCATGAAGTTCAACTATGTTACAGTGTGAGTACATAGCCATAATTGCTTCCTTGGTTACCTCTTCATCTTTGGTTTCTTCCAGGTGTTCCGTGACTCCTGGCATGCTTTCGTCTTCCTTCTTTTCCTGTGCTGCCTTGACATGTTCATATTCAAAAATATGCTTTTGTGCAGTGTTAGGGAAAGGCACTTCATATATTGGTTCTACAGAGGCAAGTGTTGCTTTATCTTCTCTTTTCTTTTCTAGTTCGGTTGGTGGATCATACTTGACTGGACCCTCCTTTGTAGCTTTAATATGTTCTGTAAAAGCTTTAACAACTTGCAACACAAGATCTGAATCCAAATAAAGTTCTTTACATAATTCTTTAACATGGCCTTTTTTATTATAGTCATGAATACACTCATGCTCTATTTCTACGCCTCCTTCACTTCCTAGGCAAAAATTCCATGAAACTCTATGATCACGAATTCTGTTAAGTAAAGCCCAAGCTTTAGGTATAGGAAGATTCATAAAGGATCCTTTCGCGAAAGAGTCTAGTTCAATTTTATTAGGTTCAATTAAACCACCATAAAAGATATGTAGTAAATACCATTCAGGCAAATCATGATGAGGACATAGTCGTAGTAAATCTTTAAATCTAATATAAGCTCTTACTAGTCCTTCATTAGAACGATTCTTCCAGGTCATTATAAGACGCCTGCTTCCAAAAGATTTTGATAATGGATAATATTTTGATAGAAATTCACAGGCTAGATTATCCCAAGTAGTAGTGGCTTCAGGGGGTAGAGACCTATACCATGAGAGAGCTATACTTGTCAAAGTTTGACTAAAAAGTTTAACCCTTACCTCATCGACGGTATATCCCATCAATAGAAAAGTGCCACATATATCTTCAAAACATGCAATATGCTCATATGGATCAGGATCTTCTTCATCTCCAGTAAATTGCTTCTTATGTAGAATACTAAGTAGTAGAGGATTTGTTTCAAACCCCCTTGTCTTTTCATTGGAGTTGTCTCGTTTATAAATACCATAGGGCTTCCCAAAGTGGTTGAGTGGGTTAGCACTAGTCATATGCTCAAACTCCATCATGCTGGTGGAAACCTGTAACTCAAAACAAAATTTAGCAAGACAAAAATAAATAAGCAAAAACTAAAAGACCTACATCGCTTAGCTCCCCGGCAACAGCGCCAAAAAATAGTTTGATGACTGCAAGTTCACAAATCGTTTGTAGATAGTTTCGAAATAAAGATATTGATCCCATAGGGAGCAGGAGTCTGAATTCTAATAACTCTTGAAATAAATATTACGATAGAAATGCTAGATAAAGTTCTAAGTAACAAGATAAAATGCGAGTATTGTGTAAAAAGGTGTTTTGGGTTTTTTGGTATAAGAGCAATAATAAAGTAAAGAAAAATAACTTAATACAAAAAGTAAGTATCATGTATGTAAGAGAGATTGGAACTACAGTAGGGAAAATGCGTTCTCAGGGAGTAGCGGATACACCACTAGTATTATAAGGATCTAAGATAAAGATTATCATCATGAACATTCTCAACTATGTATGTGTGGGAAGAACTCCGTATTTGGACGAATAGGCAGCAACCACTGCTCACATCATCCTCATAACCACAGCAGTCAGCAATCGAATTACTGTGCTATTAAGGGACGTAATCCCGTAGGACGTATCCCATGGCATGGATAGTGTTCCGTGAGTTTCCTTGGTTTCCCAAGTTTATACGTAAGGGGTGCCAACATCTTTATAGTCACTATAAGTGCTAGCACGCCTCCGTCTACCAACAAGTAGTGACATGGGCATACCTTACATGTACTCGAGTTTAGCATATACGGTCCAATCTAGTAGAAGCCCACGGCGTTACCAAGGCCTAATCAAAGATTCGGGTGACCGAAGGAGACTCCTACTACTTGCGACACACGGCAAGCTCAAAGATAGAAAGTTTAAAGGGAAAAACCCTAACTTGTAACCGACTTGGCCTGCTATCCCGAGACCTAGCC
This sequence comes from Avena insularis, assembly GCA_023614405.1. Lineage (NCBI taxonomy): Eukaryota > Viridiplantae > Streptophyta > Magnoliopsida > Poales > Poaceae > Avena > Avena insularis. The sequence goes on along the minus strand of CM042692.1, from coordinate 49,637,556 downwards.
TATCTATATAAAGGCTAGGAGGGGGCGGCAAGGAGGACAATCACAACCCTAGTTTCCACAACCTCGCCAGATTGCATATGCGCACCCCTGTAACTTTTGACTCCCTCGATAATTCCAAGAGAAGACAAGCAGGAGTAGGGTCCTCTAGAATCCTGAACCTGGGTAAATCTTGTGTCCCTGTGTGCTTGTTTGCTAGCCGATTAATTCCTCCAGTGCTCCCTCCTTCTCCAAAACCCAAGTCCATAACAATGGGCATTGATGAGTTTAACCATCATCAAGTAGTTTCCTCCATCAAGTCCCCACAAGAGGAAAACATTGAGAGGTCGACTTCTCTCAACATAAAGATGTAGAAAATCTAACACATGGTCACAGCGATGAATGTCATAATAGACTTTATCTTATTTCAATCTCATACTAGGGTTTCTCCATCTCCCCAAGAACTAATGATCTACTCAGACATGGAGGCAATCAACATCATGGCAATGGTAATGGAAACAATCATAGATGAATAGTACTTGTATAAATCCACAACGAGTATTGGAATTACAACAAGATCTAGACAAGATGTAGATGTGATGGATGGAGATGGTTGTGATGCAGCGGTGGATGATGAAGATCGATGCCTTAGCCTCCCGGATCTGCGCAGGGCGAAGATGGATCCCCCATGGATGAGTTCCCCCTCCAGATGCCTTTCGGAGGTGAGGTTTCTGTGATTTCTGGGTGTTTTGTATGTCGTCTCTTTGAACCAATTGCATGGGGTGAAACTATTTGACGAGGCGAAGGCGGCACCAAATGTACAGCCGGAGCTATTGATGGCTCTGAAATATAGCCATCTATGTCCACATTTAAACTTGATATTAATCATATTTTTGATGAAATATCTCTCTTAACCCTGCCACTAATGCTAATATTCATATGGGTATGCATTCCTTTATTTTTGTATTTTTCCTGCATAGATAATATCGTTTAAAGGAGGGAATCACTACATTAAAGTCAAAGATACGAGATTTCCAATAACCATAAGAAACCAGGAGCCGAATAATGGAGGCAGACACCTTAATGACCAACTATACGGTCGGAGAAAAAATTCCGACCGTATAGCTCCGGTCATATAGTTGGCGTCGTCACCGTTAGGTCAAATAGGACAACTTTTGTGAAGGGACCCCTATATAAAGAAGCCTCGGGCAACGAGAAAATAGGCCAGACCTCGCCAAAAAGTCTCTGCCATAGATCTCCAGCCGCCTCCAGATCTCCAAACCCTTCTCCATCTCCATAGCCATATTCCACCACATGTAATAGTAGATCTCTTCTCCGATTGGCAACACTGTAAGACTATTGCTATCAATATTATGATTTTCATTAAAATGTTTGTGATTATTCATCTCATATCTATGTGTGAGTAATTCTCCTTGGGCTAAGGGCTTCGGCCTAGCCATGTAGCAATTGTGCATGTGATTTATCATAGATAGGATCATGTATTAGTTTGTATGACATGATGATTATTGTATCCTCTCTTGCCTCAATCCAAAGACTTGTGAGGTACCCAAGACCCCGAGGGTTGAGCCAGGTATAGGGAGTATGAGTGATGACTGATCTGCAGGTTGGGAACCCCAGTGATAGAAGGGGTAGTACGGCTGTATGTGAGGGATTTGCTTGGGATTAACGGTGACATCACTATGCATATCATTAGTTATATTTCTTCTATGGATGAGACTAGTAGGTTATTGCTATAAGCGGTTGCAGAGGCAATAGCATTATGGATGCACTGCCCACATATAATTGTTGGGTTCACAGCATAGAAAACAAAAAATTTCCTATGATAGGAACTATTATACGCCAAGATATATCTACTAGATACAAGAAACGGGTGGATATACATCCATAGATAACATACCCTCGAAGACAACAAAGCTTTGTTAACAAGATGGAACTCGTGGATTATGTAGTCGTTCGCTTGCCGATCTCAAGATCGTGTAGAAGTCCTAGCGCCACAAACCAGCAGTGCATCCGCACTCGCACACATGTCCAGGCCAACGAACAACATCCGCCTCCTCACTCCAGCGATGCAGCGGAAGCAACAAATCCTTCCAGATGAAATGCCACCGGGAACATGTATCTCGCTAATCTTAGACCATGGGTAAATAATACTAGAGGGGGAGAGAGATCCTTCACGAGGAGGTGTGAGGAAGAAGGAATGAGATGGAGGCCTTTTATAGGAGGAGGGGGTACCCCTTCCCATGGCAGGCGCCCCATGGGGGGTGACCCCTCACCTCCCCCATTCATGTGGTGGTAACCCCCTCCACATAAATTTGCCCCTTAACATTCCCCTTTAAAGTCTTTACTTTAAACGCATTAAATTTCTCCAAATCTAATGCTCTCTCATTTAATAAAACTCTTTTATTAATTTTATTCAGAATTTTTTTAATGACTTTAATTAACAAACATTCACATAAAACCCCCTGCAACATTTCAATATTACATGCAGAACCAATTTCAGCAATTTCATCCGAAACAGTTTCGGTGTCTATTGAAATAATTCCAGCGCTTTGCAATTCATTCGTCTAAAACATATTTGCTCCAAATGGTGTTGATGTCCCTTAAGTGTGTCACCCTACTATTCTTGAATAATGCAGACATGATTGAGACCCCTCTCAGATCAATAATCAGAAGCGGGACCTAGAGATCCATACTGACTCCTACACATTCAACGATGACTTCTGTGATCGTGAGAACCTTTAACACTAGTAACTAAATCCCTTTGTCTCGCGATATATTACATGTCCGAGATTCGATCATCGGTATCTCCATACCTAGTTTGATCTCGTTACCGACATGTACTCTTTTCTTGTTCCCGTGATATAACATTCTAGTGATCTCATCATTTGCTTGCAAGCTAACAAATGTGATATCACCAAGAGGGCCTAGAGTATATCTATTCGTCATCGGGATGGACAAATCCCACTCTTGATCCATGAGCCTCTAATTAACACTTTCGTAGTACTGAACCCACCTTTATAATCACCCTTTCATGGTGTGCCATTTGATGTTATCAAGATACTCTTCCAGTGTTAGTGATTAACATGATCTCATGGTCTAAGGACTAGAATTACTTCGTTTAGATGTTATAGAAATATAAACACAATGACTTTGATCGTAATGCTATACTTCGAATGAATGTTCATCACATAATTCCACTAATGTTGTGACCTTGTTATTAACAACATCCAATGTCCATGATCAGGAAACCTTGATCATCTTGTTAATCAACGAGCTAGTTTATAAGAGAGGCATAACTAGGAACTTTCATTTTGTTTATTAAACACACATGTATTAACGTTTCCAAATTAATACAATTATAGCATGCAAAATAAACATCTATCATATACTTGGAATATATATATAATAACAACGTTATTATTGCCTCTCAGGGAATATTCCCTTCAGTCTCCCACTTGGATTAGAGACAATAATCTAGTTACATAGTGATAAATCTAACACTCATGGAGTTCTGGTGTTGATCATGTTTTGCTCTAGGGAGTGTTTTAGTCAACAGATCTGCTACATTGAGATACGTATGTACTTTACAAATCTTTATATCTCCATCCTTAACATGCTCTCGGATGGAGTGATACCGGCGCTTAATATGCTTGGAATTCTTGTGAGACCTTGGTTCCTTGGTGTTGGCTATGGCTCCATTGTTGTCGCAATACATAACCATTGGGTCCAACACACTAGGAACCACCTAGTTCAGTTATGAACTCCTTCATCCAAACCACTTCATGTGCCGCTTCTGTAGTAGCAACATATTCCGCCTCCATCGTTGATCCATCCACCACAGGTTGTTTGGAACTCCTCAAACTAACTGCTGCTCCGTTCAAGAGAAATACGTATCCGGATTGAGACTTAGAGTCATCCGGATCGGTGTCAAAGATAACATCGACATAACACTTAGCGACCAGCTCTCCTTCACCTCCGTATACAACATACATTTCCTTAGTTCTTCTCAAGTACTTAAGGATATTCTTGACCGCTATCCAGTGTTCCAAACCTGGATCAGGTTAGTACCTACTAGTCAAACTAATAGCATGTGCCACATTTGGTCTTATACATAGCATGGCATACATTATAGAGCCTATGGCTAAAGCATAGGGGATCTTATCCATTATATCTCTTTCTTCCGTCGTACCCGGACTTTGAGTCTTACTCAATGTCTTGCCTTGCAACATAGGTAAGAACCCCTTCTTACTTCCGTCCATTTTCAACTTCTTTAAAATCTTATCAAGGTAGTACTCTACGATAGCCCTATTAGGTGTCTCGATCTATCTCCATAGATCTTTATGCCTAATATATATGATGCTTCACCAAGGTCCATAGAAAATTTGCTGTTTACATAACTTTTAACACTGTTTAAAAGATCTATATCATTTTCAATCAATAATATGTCATCCACATATAATATCAGAAATGCCACATTGCTCCCACTCACTTTCTTATAAATACAAGCCCGTCCATAAGTTTGGACAACTCCAAACTATTTGATCACCTCATCAAAGCGGAGATTCCAACTTTGGGATGCTTGCTTCAGTCCATAGATGGATCCCTAAAGCTTGCAAACCTTGTTAGCATCCTTAGGATCGACAAAACCCTTTGGTTGTATCATATACAACTCTTCTTCAATATTACCATTGAGGAACGCAGTTTTGACATCCATCTGCCATATTTCATAATCGAAATATGCAGCAATTGCTAACATAATCCTAACTGACTTTAGCATCGCTACGGGAGAGAATGTCTCATTGTAGTAAACTACTTGAATTTGTCGAAACCCTTTTGTGACAAGGCGAGCTTTATAGACGGTTACATTACCATCAGCATCAATTTTTCTTTTGAAAATACATTTATTCTCAACGGCCTTTCGGTCGTGAGGTAAGTCCATCAAGGTCCAAACCTAGTTTTCGTACATGGAATCCATCTCGGATTGCATGGCTTCTAGCCATTTGTTGGAATTTGGGCTCATCATCACTTCTTCATACGTCGCAGGGTCATATATTTCATCAACCATGAAATTCAACACAGGATTCCCGTATAGTTCAGGAGCTGCACGTGTCCTGCTTGACCTGCGAGGTTCGGTAGTGTCCTCTTTCCAAGTTTCATGATCATTATCATTAGTTCCTTCTTCATTTGGTGAAGTCAACTCCGGAACAACTTCCAGTGCTGCGCCACTCGCCATTTCATGAAGAGAAGGTTCAATAACCTCTTCGAGTTCTACCTTTCGACTACACATGCCTTTCGCGAGAAACTCTTTCTCTAGAAAGGATCCATTCTTGGCAACGAAAACCTTGCCCTCGGATCTGTGATAGAAGAAATACCCAATTGTTTCTTTAGGGTATCCTATGAAGACGCATTTTCCGCTTTGGGTTCGAGTTTATCCGGTTGAAGTTTCTTCACATAAACATCGCAACCCCAAACTTTAAGAAATGACAGCTTAGGTTTGTTTCCAAACCATAATTCATACAGTGTCGTTTCAACGGATTTAGATGGCGCCTGATTTAAAGTGAATGCAGCGGTTTCCAGTGCATAACCCCAAAATGACAGTGGCAAGTCAATCAGAGACATCATAGATCAAACCATATCCAATAGAGTACGATTACGATGTTCTGACACACCATTACGTTGTGGTGTTCCGGCAGGTGTGAGTTGTGAAACTATTCCGCACTCTTTCATATGTGTGATAAACTCGTAACTTAGATACTCACCTCCACGTCAGACCATAGAAATTTGATCTTTCTAATACGGTGATTTTCCACTTCATTCTGAAATTCCTTGAACTTTTCAAAGGTTTCAGATTTGTGTTTCATCAAATAGATATACCCGTATCTACTCAAATCATCCGTGAAAGTAACAAAATAACGATAACCACCATACGCCGACACACTCATTGGACCGCATACATCAGTATGTATGGTTTCCAATAAATCTGTCGCCCGTTCCATTGAACTGGAAAATGACATTCTAGTCATCTTGCCCATAAGGCATGGCTCACATGTATCAAATGATTCAAAATCAAGTGATTCTAAAAGTCCATCGGAATGGAGTTTCTTCATGCGTTTAACGCCAATATGACCTAGATGGCAGTGCCACATATATGCAGATATATCGTCATCAAGTTTAATTCTTTTAGAATCAACATTATGAACATGTGTAACACTATTATCGAGATCTAATAGAAATAAATCATTCATCACAGGTGCATGACCATAAAAGATACCATTCATATAAATCAAACAACCATTGTTTTTGGATTTAAACGAATAACCACATTGCATTAAACAAGATCCAGATATAATGTTCATGCTCAGTGCAGGCACCAAATAACAATTATTTAAGTTTATAACTAATCCTGATGGTAGGTGGAGAGGCAGCATTACGACGGCGATCACATCGACTCTTGATCCATTGCCGACACGCATCTTGACCTCACCCCTTGCTAGTGGTCGCTTGTTTCGCAGCCCCTGATTCGAGTTACATATATTAGCAACCGATCTAGTATCAAATACCTAGGTACTAATGCGAGTACTAGTCAAGTACACATCAATAACATGTATATCATATATACCTTTGTTTGTCTTGCTAACCTTCTTGCCTGCCAAGGACTTGGGGCAGTTGCGCCTCCAATGACCAGTTCCCTTTCAATAGTACCACTCGGTATCAAACTTAGGGCCACCCCGGGATTTCTTTTCAGGCGCAGCAACAGATTTGCCGCCCTTCTTTTCCTTCTATTTACCCTTGTTGTCTTTCTTGAAACCGGTGGTCCTATTGACCATCAACACTTGATGTTCTTTCCTGATCTCCACTTCTGCAGTCTTAAGCATTGACAGAAGCTCGGTGAGTCTTCTTCATGCCCTGCATGTTATAGTTCATCATGAAGCTCTTGTAGCTAGGTGGCAGAGATTGGAGAACACGGTGTATGCCTAAGTCAATGGGAATTGTTATTCCCAAGGACACAAGCTTATCGGCGTACCCAGACATTTTGAGTACGTGCTCACTTACGGAGTTGTTCTCTTCCATCATGCAGCTAAAGAACTTTTATGAAGCATTATAACTCTCTACGGCAGCATGGGTATCGAAAATCATTTTCAATTCACCCATGGTATCTAAGGCATTGCCATTTTCGAAACGCTTTCAAAGTTCTGGCTCTAGCCCATACAGTATGCCGCAATGAACTAAGTTATGGTCCTCCTAATGAGTCAAATATACATTCTTTTCTTCATCAGGGGCATCAGGAGCTGGTGGGGGACCTAGCGGCGCTTCTAGCACATATTGTTTTTGTGCAGCAGAGAGGAGAATCCTCAATGGCCCAGTTGGTAAAGTTGCTACCATTCGCAGCAAGTTTCTCTTTATCCATGAACACATTGAAATTGAAAGCAGGTGGTGCCATCTACAATAGAATTTGTAAAGTTTATTTAGACTAAGTTTATGATAGATTGAGTTCAATTAAACTACCACTCAAAAACAACATCCCTCGTGTCTTTTTGGTGATTACATGAACCAAATTGGTAACAAGGAAGAACTAGGTATGGAGATACCGACGATCAAACCTCGGATAAGTAGAGTATCGCGTGACAAAGGGAATTGGTTTCGTATGTTAATGGTTCTATCGATCATGAAGTCATCGTTGAGTATGTGGGAGCCGTTATGGATCTCCAGATCCTGCTGATGGTTATTGATTGGAGACGTGTCTCCATCATGTCTGCATATTCATGAACCGTAGGGTGACACACTTAAGGTTCGAAGTTGTTTTAAGTAGATATGGAATGTGCGTTGGAGACCGAATGTTGTTCGGAGTCTCGGATTGGATCCGGGACATCATGAGGAGATCCGGAATTATCCGGAGAATAAGATTCATATCATGGAGATCATTTTCTAAGTTAGGAAATGTTCCGGAGTATTTATATGGGGATTTTAGAAGGTTTTGGAATGTTCCGGAAGGTTCTAGAAGATTTTTTGGAGTTTACTTGAAAACCAAGAAAGGATAAAGGGAAACTTAAAGGGTAAGTAAGGGAAACTTGGGGGGGAAGGACTCTCCCCCCAAGCTCCCTTGTGCGCCGGCCCTAAGGGGTTGGCCTAGGGGTGGGAACCCTAGGCCACACCCCTCCCTCTATATATAGAGGGGTGGAGGCGCCACCCCCCTTGGCCCCTCCCACTCCAAACCCTAGCCGCCTCTCTCCTCCTCCTTCCATCTGCTCTGGCTTAGGCGAAGCCCTGCAAAATTCTCTACTCCACCACCACCACCATGCCGTCGTGCTGCTGGGATTCCGTGGAGAGATCTACTACCTCTGCTGCTCACTGGAACAGGGAGAGGAAGGTCTGCCGACTCAAGACGCAGGACCGATCGGAAGCGCTACCGGAACGCGGTGCTGGAAGGATCGTCTACTCGATCTTGAGATCGGCAAGTGATCGTCTACATCAACCACGAGATCCGATCTCGCACAAGGCTTTCGGATCTACAAGGGTTAGTACAGATCTATCTTGTTGCACATGTCTAATAGATTAGATCTTGGCTTTTATCTAGATTAGATCTGGGTTTTATTTGTTCTTACGGTAGAAATTTTTTGTTTTCCCTGCTACGAACCCATCAGTGGCATCAGAGCCTTGTCTATGCGTAGATCTGTTGCACGAGTAGAACACAATGGTTTTGTGGGCATTGGTGCTCGTGTCGTCTTTTGCTTTGTGTACTTTGCATCTTGCGGTATGGTGGGATGAAGCGGCTCGGGCTAACCTTACATGTCATCGCACATGAGACTTGCTCCACGCTTGACGTGTAACTTGCTTTGCACAAGTGGCTTTATGGTGTCATCTCCCACCATAGTATAGATCCAATTTACACTTTGTACTTGATAGAACTTGTATCAACGTTGTGGTTCAGTTTCGTAGGTAAGATCCGTTCTTGTTCGAAAGCCCCAAACCACGTAAAACATGCAAAGAAAATTAGAGGCGTCTAACTTGTTTTTGCAGGGGTTTTGTGATGTGATATGGCCATCATGTGATCGTGATTATATTTGATGTATGCAATGATCCGTGTTGTAATATGCCAACCGGCAGTAGCCTAATGGTTGTCTTTAATTCGGTTAAGACCTGCGTGTCTCTTCATCTTGTAATAGTGTCACATCCCAAGATTTTCCAAATCTTGTTATGTGAAAAATAAATGAATAAAATAAAACTTTGTTGATTTTCAGGGCCAGAAGAAACTTTTTGAATTCCAATAGGAATCTTCAAACCTATTTTGAACAATTAAATCCTAAAGGGATTTAATAAGTTAAAACATTTAAAGGAAAATAAAATATTTTGGAATTACTATTTTGAATCTTTTAATAAAAAGATTTGGTTTTCAAAAGCAAAGTAGAATTTATAAATAAAGATTATTTTATAAAGCCAAATTAAACCTTGGCCAGGACTTGGAAACAAAAGGTTTTGCTTTGATTAAAATAGTAGAGGTTTATTTAAAATAAAATAATAAGGATTTAATATCCAAATTTTATTAAAGTAAAGGCTTTTCCCATTTTAAATAAAACACTAAAACTTACTTATTATTTTAAATAAGTTTTCCAAGTATTTTATATTCTCAAATAAAACCTACTGAAGTGTTTTGGTTTTATTTTAGATTTCAAAATAAATATTCTAATAAAACAAATCTTATTTGAAATAAATGAATAAGGCCCATTTTATTTAATTATTAATGGACCCTATAGCAAAAATGTTATTTTGTTTTAAACAAGTTTTCCAAATATTCTTTATTTTCAAATAAAACCTACTGATTTGGTTTTGAAAATATTTGGATTTCAAATGGAGATTTTATTAAATAAATCAAACCCTATTTTATTAATAAACTAAAGATCCATTTTATTTAATTAAAGAATGGATCCTAAAAATGAATAAAAATATTAAATTATTTTGAATTTGGTTTATGTTGATAAACAGAACCAAGTTCAAAGTGGTGAAGTTTGGTGATTGTTTGAATCAATTTGATTGTTGTTTGTTTGTTTGAAAATCAAAACAGAAAAATAGAAATAGAAAAGGAAAAGAATTCAGACAGAAAAAAATATGAAATGGGCCGACCCAACCCAGCATCCCAACAGGCCCAGAAACAGCCCAGCTCCTCACCTCGAAAGAAAACGTTTCGCACTAGTATTCTGACCCACACAGAGTATGACCGGTGGACCTCCCTCTCGTTTCTTTTCCCACTGACCGGTGGACCCCACCTCTACTGCTCATCGTCCACACCACGACCCTTCTTCCTCCTTCGACGCCGTAAACTGCCATTGAATGACGCGATCAATTCGCATTGATGCCGTGACGTTAATCTCATCTCGCCCGAAAGACACTTTAAACGCCAGTGACTCCTCTTCACTTCCCCTCTGTCTCCTCCCCCAAGCACGCCCTAGGCTGCCGTATTTCGCCAGACACTCCCTCTGTCTCCGACGACCCTTCTCGCCGATTCCGGCCAGCACACGCCCCCTCCTGCCTCCACGAGCACGCAGCTGTGCTCAGCATTTCCCAGTGAACCTTTCTGCAACCGCAGCTCGCTGCAAGCGTCTTGCCGGCAACGTCTTTTCCCGAGCCAGCGCCGCTCGCTTCCAATCAAGCGCGACGTTCCCCGGTAAACCTGACCTCCCCTCCTTTCCTCATGGACACGATAGTGACTGCCATGATCTGACGAACCTAATGGTGCCTTCCATTTGTCCTAGGGTGCCCCCTATCCTCGCCCTCGACAACCACCAGCATCGCCGCCGTCTGGTTCTTCTCCGACGACGTCCCCAGGTAGTATCCGACCGCCCCTCCTCTTCTCTTTCACGCACGCGTCACCGCACTGACCTTGCGCAGCTAACCCAGTCCTCCGTTTGTCTTCTCATGGACCACAGCATCGTCTTCGACCACGGACAGAGCCGTCCGACGCCGTTCCCAACTCCGGCGAGCAATCAAGGACAGCGCCGTGCGCCCCTTCACCAACCAGTACCACGTTGAGGATCAGCAAGCGTCAACGATTCCGGTGAGCACCTTTTCCTCCTCCCTCGCTTCCTGCATCGTCAACAACCTCGCCGACAGAGCACCGCCGCCGCACAGCCGCCGTCAGCGCCGCTCCTTTTAGGTCAAACGCGCAGCGACCGTTAGATGCAGATCCATTGGCTACGAAAGAATCACTTAACGCGAAGGGGTATGTGTTCAGGGTCGCATGATCGAACTTGATCCAACGCGCCAGAATAGCCAATCCAGATGAAACGGTATGGGTGAATGAGATTAAGACGCGTGGCACCAGACGTTTGAGAATAGAGTTTGAAATCAGATTTAAATGCCATTTTCAAACCTTTGTAACTTTGAATCCACACGTCCAAAAATTACAAATTTTATGTCGCTGGATTCAGGAGAGCAATCCCTAGCCAACCATACCCTTGGTTTAGAAAATAGTATCTGTTAGTTTGCTTGTTTTTGCAGATTCTTTGTGAGCTTGTTTAAAGTAGAAAAAAAATTTAAAAATGATTTTAGGGTTAAAACCTTTGCAAAATGGTTTGTTGTGACCTTACTGACCCTAGGAACCAACCCATGGTTTGGAAAATGAATTTGGAAAAGTTTAGAATGGATTACTTGGTTTAGTCCATTTCTAGCTAAATAAAACTATTATTTTGTTTATGAAAAAAATGGTTTTGAGTAAAAACTTTGGAGAAAATGTTTTGGATCAAATCTACTGACCCTAGGAAACACTTTGTGGACTCAAAAATGTATTGGGTGAAATAAAAATATGATTCTTTGATTTAAAACCATTTCTAGTCAAATAGAAATGTGGTTTATTTATTAAAATTGATTTTGAAGGAAAACCTTTGAGAAATGTTTTGTTTTAAACTCTCTGACCCCAAACACCAAGTTTTATAAGTTGAAAATGTATTTGGTGAACCTTAGAGATTAATGCCTTAGTAAAATATTTCTACACCACATAAAATAATACTTTGTTTTCAAAATGGTTTAAGGATAAAACCCATTTGCGAATGACTTTGCCACTTTGGTAAATGACCAATTTGGAACTTACAAAGTTTAGAAGCCTAGTGGAGACCATCCTTACAATAGAACCAACCTTTGCATGCTTATGCATGACTTAGATTCCATTGTCTTGTGTGTGAATTTGTTTGAGTGATTCTTGGTATGGAATGTTAGTTGATTTGGTGTTTGCTTGATTGACTTGTAGTGAAGTTAGAGAAGTGTGAGACTAGCAAGATCAAGGAGTGAACCACCATTCCCTACCAAAAAGTCAAGTTACACTATCATCCAAAGTCCTACTATTTTCATTATACTTAGTGGATTTTGAAAACATGCATGAAAATAATTTCTATACTTATGCTATGCTAATCCTAATAGGATTCCCTATACACTCCTTAGTGAAAATATTGTAGTTGTTACATGCTTAGCCATGCTATATTTTGAAAATAGATACATGTTGAGATTTTATGAAGTTGAGAAAAGGACTTGTGATTTTATATAATAAAACAAGGACTCAATGAACCACCTGGGTGGACAAGGACTTTGAGTTTTGGAGAAGGTGGCAACAAAAGGAACCATTCTATGGCAATCTCTTTGTGTTGTGCTCCAAAAGAAAACCACTCAGGAAACTTAGAGATTGAACATGTTTCTCGTACAGTGGCTTTCGTGTGCAACCACATGCTATTATGGCTCTGGCTTAGTCAACTACATTGGGAAGACCCATGCATTGTCTTCAGGCTACAGAAAAATGGGGACCTGGAATCCTACATTGTTACTGATGACAAGCTAGCAATGATGTATGGGAGGACCCTTTGGAAAGACTTCGTCACATTCTCAATCTGCCAGTATTCCATCTTGGTGAGTACTAATCCAGCGGCCACTGGTGGCATCAAGATGAGATTGTGTCATGTGGGTAAAGTGTACAACTTCTGCAGAAGATAATAAAATCTAAGTACTTAGCCGTGTCCCCGGTAATGGACAATACTGAGCACTTAGGCCTGAAGCTATGGAAGATCTCGACACTCTAATTTCTAAAAGAAAACTTTTAAAACTTGATGCACTTGGGGTTACCAAGGTGCTCAAGAGATTTTGACAAGGACTTGAACACTTGAGTTTTTACCAAGGAGTTCAAGGGATTTTTTGAAAAGGAGATTTGACAAAGGACCAAAACCATTTTGAAAAGATAGGATAAATTTTGCTTTATGCAAATGAGCCTTAAACTCTACTTAGCCAAATATGCATGTAATGAATAGGATCCACTCATATTATACTTAGTAGTGAAACTTGCCAATACAATTCAAATGTATTGACCCTTGTGGCTATAACTTATTATGTTGCAGGTTTGATTGATTAGTGAAGTTGTTTGATTAGGATTACAAAGTCTACAACCAACATTTGCCTGTGGCACTTGAAGATGAAGGACCCCATGACTATAGTTATTCCGCTGCAATATAATGTAATAGCCAAATGAGCTATGTAAGATGTAATAAAATTATGTTATTCCTGGTTATAAAGTTATATTATGACCTTTGTTTCTTGATATTACATCTTAAACTGTGGATGCTAGCTATTGATCTAGGGACTAGCATTGTAAACACAGGGATCTCTACCTTATTAAAGGTTGGGAACCCTATAAGATGGTATCAGAGCATTGTGTTGCCTGTAGGATTTGTAAACCTAGGATTGGACAAAAACCCTTAGAAAAATAGGAGTTGCATTTGTTCCAAAAAACTTATTTACAAAAACACTTGTAAACTCTTTCCTCAACCATTTTGGTTTTAACTCTACATCTCCTCTATTCCAAACTTGATGGACAAAGCCTTTCCATGACCAAAGACTTCACCATGTGCAAAGGGCATCTTCAACTTCTTCAACTCTAATGACTTCAACATCTTCAACATATTCACCAAGGACTTCCAACTTGGGTATCACTAAAGACTACAAGTGAGACAAGAAATCTTGCTCAAGATTTGAAGACTAAGGAAACACAACTTAGAAGGAGCCATCATCACCTTTGAAGATTTGTGACCAAGACACAAGAATTCTCCAAGGATACAAAGATCTCATTCAAGAAGAATCAACCAAGAAGGATGGAAAGATCACAAGTGAACCATATAGATGGACCACCATATTTAGTTTAAGTCAAACCCACCAACTTATGTGGTGTAACAAAAATATTTTTGGTTGCCTAAAAATATGCTTGAAACTTGTTGTTTGAGTGGAATGTTTGTTTGTGGTTGCTTGCACATTGCTTGTGTGAATTGTGATGTGTGTAATTAGAATTAATTCCTTAGAACTCTATTTGTCTATTCTAATCTCAACCCAACCCAAACAGATGACTTCTCCAAGAGACTCCAACATCAAGGTTGATGACACCAACACCAACCAAGAGGCCAGCATGAGAGAACTCATAGCAACCCAACACCAGTTAAACCAACTGACAGCTCAGTTCATAGCCAACAATGGTGATAAAGACCCTACCTTGCAAAAGTTTTTGGAGGAACAATCCCAACTGATGCTTAAGGTGACTAATCAAATGATCAACATGGAAGAAAACTATCCCAAAAGGGTGTATGACAACAAGGATGACAAGAATGTTATTCTAGATGGAGACCCAGCTTGCATTATTTGTGGAGACAAGGACCATACTTCCAAGGAGCATGAAGATCAATGTCCTAACTGTGAAGAGAAACATCCTATTGGACAATGTCCTACCTCTCAAGCTACTTGTTACCTTTGTGAAGGAAATAACCATGTCCCTATGCAATGCCCCATCTATGCCATTGTTGAACAAAGGAAATAAGAAGGATCCAAGTATGCCAAGAATGTTGATGGCAAAGGAAAAGGACCACTTATACCTCCAAACAAGACAACCCAATTCAAAGGACTAAAGAAACCCAAGAAACAAAAGCAGGACATGAGCCTTGTGCAATGTCGTAAATGTAAGGAAATGGGACACTACCCCAGTGGATGCCCAGAGAACATGAAGAATAAAGGGATGGACCAAGTGGTGTGCAACAACTGCAAAGAACCAGGCCATTATGTAGCAACTTGTCCACAAGAGCAACGTAAAGAACTCCAAGATATCCACTGTTTCAACTGCAAGAACCCAGGACATTATGCAAGCAACTGTCCAGAGAAGATGAAGAACAAGTTGAACAAGCCTATGGAGAAACTCAACCTTGGCCCATGAGCCAAGAGTGGAAACAAAGGACCCAATGCAGATGGTTCCCGAGAAGTTGCCCAAGACTCCAAACCAGCCTTATGTAAATTTTGTTTGAAAATTTTTAAGGGTGGTAGTACCCTAGTTGTTTTGAACCTGCTTGTAACCCTAACCTTCCCAAATCTCGGGACGAGATTTATTTTAAGGGTGGTAGCCTGTCACATCCCAAGATTTTCCAAATCTTGTTATGTGAAAAATAAATGAATAAAATAAAACTTTGTTGATTTTCAGGGCCAGAAGAAACTTTTTGAATTCCAATAGGAATCTTCAAACCTATTTTGAACAATTAAATCCTAAAGGGATTTAATAAGTTAAAACATTTAAAGGAAAATAAAATATTTTGGAATTACTATTTTGAATCTTTTAATAAAAAGATTTGGTTTTCAAAAGCAAAGTAGAATTTATAAATAAAGATTATTTTATAAAGCCAAATTAAACCTTGGCCAGGACTTGGAAACAAAAGGTTTTGCTTTGATTAAAATAGTAGAGGTTTATTTAAAATAAAATAATAAGGATTTAATATCCAAATTTTATTAAAGTAAAGGCTTTTCCCATTTTAAATAAAACACTAAAACTTACTTATTATTTTAAATAAGTTTTCCAAGTATTTTATATTCTCAAATAAAACCTACTGAAGTATTTTGGTTTTATTTTAGATTTCAAAATAAATATTATAATAAAACAAATCTTATTTGAAATAAATGAATAAGGCCCATTTTATTTAATCATTAATGGACCCTATAGCAAAAATGTTATTTTGTTTTAAACAAGTTTTCCAAATATTATTTATTTTCAAATAAAACCTACTGATTTGGTTTTGAAAATATTTGGATTTCAAATGGAGATTTTATTAAATAAATCAAACCCTATTTTATTAATAAACTAAAGATCCATTTTATTTAATTAAAGAATGGATCCTAAAAATGAATAAAAATATTAAATTATTTTGAATTTGGTTTATGTTGATAAACAGAACCAAGTTCAAAGTGGTGAAGTTTGGTGATTGTTTGAATCAATTTGATTGTTGTTTGTTTGTTTGAAAATCAAAACAGAAAAATAGAAATAGAAAAGGAAAAGAATTCAGACAGAAAAAAATATGAAATGGGCCGACCCAACCCAGCAGCCCAACAGGCCCAGAAACAGCCCAGCTCCTCACCCCGAAAGAAAACGTTTCGCACTAGTATTCTGACCCACACAGAGTATGACCGGTGGACCTCCCTCTCGTTTCTTTTCCCACTGACCGGTGGACCCCACCTCTACTGCTCATCGTCCACACCCGCGCGACCCCTTCTTCCTCCTTCGACGCCGTTACCTGCCTTTGAATGCCGCGATCAATTCGCATTGATGCCGCACGTTAATCTCGCCGTGACAGCATGCTTTAAAACGCCAGTGACTCCTCTTCACTTCCCCTCTGTCTCCTCCCCCAAGCACGCCCCCAGGCTGCCGTATTTCGCCAGACACTCCCTCTGTCTCCGACGACCCTTCTCGCCGATTCCGGCCAGCACACGCCCCCTCCTGCCTCCACGAGCACGCAGCTGTGCTCAGCATTTCCCAGTGAACCTTTCTGCAACCGCAGCTCGCTCGCGCGCGTCCCTGAGCGTCGGCAACGTCTTTCCCGAGCCAGCGCCGCCGTCTGCTCCAACTGCGGCGACGTTCCCCGGTAAACCTGACCTCCCCTCCTTTCCTCGTGGACACGATAGTGACTGCCATGATCTGACGAACCTAATGGTGCCTTCCGTTTGTCCTAGGGTGCCCCCTATCCTCGCCCTCGACAACCACCAGCATCGCCGCCGTCTGGTTCTTCTCCGACGACGTCCCCAGGTAGTATCCGACCGCCCCTCCTCTTCTCTTTCACGCACGCGTCACCGCACTGACCTTGCGCAGCTAACCCAGTCCTCCGTTTGTCTTCTCATGGACCACAGCATCGTCTTCGACCACGGACAGAGCCGTCCGACGCCGTTCCCAACTCCGGCGAGCAATCAAGGACAGCCCCATGCGCCCCTTCACCAACCAGTACCACGTTGAGCATCAGCAAGCGTCAACGATTCCGGTGAGCACCTTTTCCTCCTCCCTCGCTTCCTGCATCGTCGACAACCTCGCCGACAGAGCGCCGCCGCCGCACAGCCGCCGTCAGCGCCGCTCCTTTTAGGTCAAACGCGCAGCGACCGTTAGATGCAGATCCATTGGCTACGAAAGAATCACTTAACGCGAAGGGGTATGCGTTCAGGGTCGCATGATCGGACTTGATCCAACGCCCCAGAATAGCCAATCCAGATGAAACGGTATGGACGAATGAGATTAAGACGCGTGGCACCAGACGTTTGAGAATAGAGTTTGAAATCAGATTTAAATGCCATTTTCAAACCTTTGTAACTTTGAATCCACACGTCCAAAAATTACAAATTTTATGTCGCTGGATTCAGGAGAGCAAGCCCTAGCCAACCATACCCTTGGTTTAGAAAATAGTATCTGTTAGTTTGCTTGTTTTTGCAGATTCTTTGTGAGCTTGTTTAGAGTAGAAAAATTGTTTAAAAATGATTTTAGGGTTAAAACCTTTGCAAAATGGTTTGTTGTGACCTTACTGACCCTAGGAACCAACCCATGGTTTGGAAAATGAATTTGGAAAAGTTTAGAATGGATTACTTGGTTTAGTCCATTTCTAGCTAAATAAAACTATTATTTTGTTTATGAAAAAATGGGTTTGAGTAAAAACTTTGGAGAAAATGTTTTGGACCAAACCTACTGACCCTAGGAAACACTTTGTGGACTCAAAAATGTATTGGGTGAAATAAAAATATGATTCTTTGATTTAAAACCATTTCTAGTCAAATAGAAATGTGGTTTATTTATTAAAATTGATTTTGAAGGAAAACCTTTGAGAAATGTTTTGTTTTAAACTCTCTGACCCCAAACACCAAGTTTTATAAGTTGAAAATGTATTTGGTGAACCTTAGAGATTAATGCCTTAGTAAAATATTTCTACACCACATAAAATAATACTTTGTTTTGAAAATGGTTTAAGGCTAAAACCCATTTGCGAATGACTTTGCCACTTTGGTAAATGACCAATTTGGAACTTACAAAGTTTAGAAGCCTAGTGGAGACCATCCTTACAATAGAACCAACCTTTCCATGCTTATGCATGACTTAGATTCCATTGTCTTGTGTGTGAATTTGTTTGAGTGATTCTTGGTATGGAATGTTAGTTGATTTGGTGTTTGCTTGATTGACTTGTAGTGAAGTTAGAGAAGTGTGAGACTAGCAAGATCAAGGAGTGAACCACCATTCCCTACCAAAAAGGCAAGTTACACTATCATCCAAAGTCCTACTATTTTCATTATACTTAGTGGATTTTGAAAACATGCATGAAAATAATTTCTATACTTATGCTATGCTAATCCTAATAGGATTCCCTATACACTACTTAGTGAAAATATTGTAGTTGTTACATGCTTAGCCATGCTATATTTTGAAAAGAGATACATGTTGAGATTTTATGAAGTTGAGAAAAGGACTTGTGATTTTATATAATAAAACAAGGACTCAATGAACCACAGGTGGACAAGGACTTTGAGTTTTGGAGAAGGTGGCAACAAAAGGAACCATTCTATGGCAATCTCTTTGTGTTGTGCTCCAAAAGAAAACCACTCAGGAAACTTAGAGATTGAACATGTTTCTCGTACAGTGGCTTTCGTGTGCAACCACATGCTATTATGGCTCTGGCTTAGTCAACTACATTGGGAAGACCCATGCATTGTCTTCAGGCTACAGAAAAATGGGGACCTAGAATCCTACATTGTTACTGATGACAAGCTAGCAATGATGTATGGGAGGACCCTTTGGAAAGACTTCGTCACATTCTCAATCTGCCAGTATTCCATCTTGGTGAGTACTAATCCAGCGGCCACTGGTGGCATCAAGATGAGATTGTGTCATGTGGGTAAAGTGTACAACTTCTGCAGAAGATAATAAAATCTAAGTACTTAGCCGTGTCCCCGGTAATGGACAATACTGAGCAACTAAGGCCTGAAGCTATGGAAGATCTCGACACTCTAATTTCTAAAAGAAAACTTTTAAAACTTGATGCACTTGGGGTTACCAAGGTGCTCAAGAGATTTTGACAAGGACTTGAACACTTGAGTTTTTACCAAGGAGTTCAAGGGATTTTTTGAAAAGGAGATTTGACAAAGGACCAAAACCATTTTGAAAAGATAGGATAAATTTTGCTTTATGCAAATGAGCCTTAAACTCTACTTAGCCAAATATGCATGTAATGAATAGGATCCACTCATATTATACTTAGTAGTGAAACTTGCCAATACAATTCAAATGTATTGACCCTTGTGGCTGTAACTTATTATGTTGCAGGTTTGATTGATTAGTGAAGTTGTTTGATTAGGATTACAAAGTCTACAACCAACATTTGCCTGTGGCACTTGAAGATGAAGGACCCCATGACTATAGTTATTCCGCTGCAATGTAATGTAATAGCCAAATGATCTATGTAAGATGTAATAAAATTATGTTATTCCTGGTTATAAAGTTATATTATGACCTTTGTTTCTTGATATTACATCTTAAACTGTGGATGCTAGCTATTGATCTAGGGACTAGCATTGTAAACACAGGGATCTCTACCTTATTAAAGGTTGGGAACCCTATAAATAGCTTTATTCCAAGTAGTTGTAATAGTTGCTAGTGATGATGGACAACCATGAAGCGGCGCCACTGACCTTGACGCAATGCTGGTGATGATGGAGATCATGTCCGTGCTTTGGAGATGGAGATCAAAGGCATAATAAGAAAGGGCCATATCATATCACACTAATTATGAATTGCCTGTGATGTTAATCCTTTATGCATCTTGTATTGCTTAGATCGTGACGGTAGCATTATAAGATGATCCCTCTCACTAAATATCAAGTAATAAAGTGTTCGTACTTAGTTGGCACCATTGCTAAGACTTGTCGTTTCGAAGCATCTCGTGATGATCGGATGTGATAGATTCTACGTGTGCATACAATGGGTGCAAGCCAGATTTGCACATGCGGAAACTAAGGTTAATCTTGACGAGCCTAGCATGTACAGACATGGTCTCGGAACATGGAATACCGAAAGGTAGAGCACGAGTCATATAAATGATATGATGAATATGAAGATTGTTCGCCGATGAAACTACATCTTCTCTCGTGAAGATCAGACTTGGTGTAGTGGACTTAGTTCGTGTAATCACTAAGACAATGTGAGGGATGTTGTTTTTAGTGGGAGTTCACCTAATTTAAGAATTAAAATTGAACTCAATTTATCATAAACTTAGTCTAAACTACTTGCAAATTTGTTGTAGATTATGGCGAACCTCTCCATCAATTTCAATGCGTTCCTAGAGAAAGAAAAGCTTAAGAACAATGGAAGCAACTTCACGGACTGGCTCCGTGGACTGAAGATTGTCCTCAGGGCTGGTCAGTTGACCTATGTGCTCGAAGCACCGCTAGGTGGCCCACCTGCAGAAGATGCCACCGATGACGTAAAGAATGTTTACGCCACTTGGAAAAATCATTACTCCACGATTCGTGTGTCATCACTGCGGTTTAGAAACGGAGCTTGAGCGCTTTGAGCACCACGACCCGTTCGAGATCATTAAGGAGCTCAAGCTCATTTTTGAGACTCACGCGGCCGTGGAGAGCTATGAGGCCTCCGAAAAGTTCTTTAACTGTAAGATGGAAGAGGGTAGCTCCGCTAGCGAGCATGTGCTCACCATGTCTAGGCACGCAAACAAGCTCCAAGAGTTGGGGATAACGATTCCTAATGAGTTAGGGATTCATCGTGTCCTCCAATCACTGCCACCGAGTTATAAGAACTTTGTGATGAACTACAATATGCACTGCATGAACAAGACGTTGCCTGAACTATCGTCCATGCTGAAAACTGCTGAAGTGGAGATCAAAAAGGAGCACCAAGTGTTGATGGTCAATAAGACCACCAATTTCAAGAAACAGGGCAAGCCTAAGAACAAGGGCAACTTCAAGAAGGACGGCAAGAAAGCTGCCGCACCTGCTAAGAAGCCCAAGGCTGGTCCTAAGCCTGAAACTGAATGCTTCTACTGCAAGGGGCGGTCCTTTGGAAGCGTAACTGCCCCAAGTACCTGGCGGATCTGAAGAACGGCAACATCAAGAAGAAAGGTATATTCGATATACATGTTATTGATGTGTATCTTACTAGTAATCGTACTAGCGCCTGGGTATTTGATACTGGTTCGGTTGCTCATATTTGTAACTCAAAACAGGAGCTACGAAATAAGCGAAGACTGGCGAGAGACGAGGTGACGATGCGCGTTGGAAATGGCTCCAAGGTTGATGTGATCGCCGTCGGCACGCTCCCTCTACATCTACCTTCGGGATTAGTTTTAAATTTGAATAATTGTTATTTGGTGCCTGTGTTAAGCATGAACATTATATCTGGATCTTGTTTATTGCGAGACGGTTACTCTTTTAAGTCCTAGAATAAAGGTTATTCGATTTATATGAGTAATATCTTTTATGGTAATGCACCTGAGATGAATGGTTTATTCTTACTGAATCTCGATAGTAGTGATACACATGTTCACAACATAGATGCTAAACAAACAAAATTGAATGATAATTCTACATACATGTGGCACTGTCGTCTTGGTCACATTGGAGTGAAGCGTATGAAGAAACTCCATTCTGATGGACTTCTTGAATCACTTGATTTTGAATCACTTGAAAGATGCGAAGCATGTCTAATGGGAAAATGACTAAGACTCCATTCTCTGGAATAATGGAGCGAGCTACAGACTTATTGGAAATAATACATACCGATGTGTGCGGTCCAATGAGTGTAGCATCGCGTGGTGGATATCGTTATGTTCTCACTTTCACAGATGACTTAAGTAGATATGGGTATGTCTACTTTATGAAACATAAGTCCGAAACTTTCGAGAAGTTTAAGGAATTTCAAAGTGAAGTGGAAAATCATCATAACAAGAAGATTAAGTTTCTGCGTTCTGATCACGGAGGTGAATATCTAAGTTATGAGTTTGGAATGCATTTAAAGAAATGTGGAATACTTTCGCAGTTGACACCGCCAGGAACACCACAGCGTAATGGTGTGTCCGAACGTCGTAATCGAACTCTCTTAGATATGGTTCGGTCTATGATGTCTCTTACAGATTTACCGCTATCGTTTTGGGACTATGCATTAGAGACAGCCGCATTCACTTTAAATAGGGCACCATCTAAATCCGTTGAAACGACACCGTACGAATTGTGGTTTGATAAGAAACCTAAGTTGTCGTTCCTTAAAGTTTGGGGTTGCGAAGCGTATGTAAAGAAGTTACAGCCTGATAAGCTTGAACCCAAAGCGGAGAAATGCATCTTCATAGGATACCCTAAAGAAACAATTGGGTATACCTTCTATCATAGATCCGAAGGCAAAGTTTTTGTTGCCAAGAATGGATCCTTTCTTGAGAAGGAGTTTCTCTCGAAGGAAGTGACTGGAAGGAAAGTAGAACTCGATGAGGTTATTGAACCTTCTCTCGGAGTTGAGAGTAGGGCAACACCGGAAGATGTTTTTGTGTCGCCTGCACCAATTGTAGAGGAAGCTAATGATGGTGATCATGAAACTTCGAACGAAGTTACTACTGAACCTCGCAGGTCAACGAGAGTTCGTACCACTCCTGATTGGTATGACGCTGCCTTGAACGTCATGTTGGTTGACAACACTGATGACCCTGTGACGTATGAAGAAGCTATGGTGAGCCCAGATTCCGACAAATGGCTAGAATCCATGAAATCCGAGATGGTATCCATGTACGAAAACCAAGTGTGGACTTTGGTGGACTTACCGGATGGCTGTAAGGCTGTCGAGAACAAATGGATTTTCAAAAGAAAAACAGATGCTGATGGTAATGTTACCGTCTATAAAGCTCGACTTGTCGCGAAAGGGTTCCGACAAATTCAAGGAGTTGACTACGATGAGACCTTCTCACCAGTAGCGAAGCTAAAGTCTGTGAGGATTTTGTTAGCAATCGTTGCATATTTCGATTATGAAATTTGGCAGATGGATGTCAAAACGGCGTTCCTTAATGGTGACATTGAGGAAGAGTTGTATATGGTACAACCCAAGGGTTTTGTCGATCCTAGTGATGCTGACAAGGTATGCAAACTTCAGCGCTCCATTTATGGACTGAAGCAAGCATCCCGGAGTTGGAATCAACGTTTTGATAAAGTAATCAAAAACTTTGGATTTATACAAACTTATGGAGAAACTTGTATTTACAAGAAAGTGAGTGGGAGCTCTGTAGCATTCCTAGTACTATATGTAGATGACATATTGTTGATTGGGAATGATATAGAACTTCTTAATAGCGTCAAAACCTATTTGAATAATAGTTTTTCAATGAAGGATCTTGGCGAAGCGACATTTCTAGGCATCAAGATTTATAGAGATAGATCAAGACGCCTAATAGCACTTTCACAAAGTACATACTTATACAAAGTTCTAAAGAAGTTTAGAATGGAAGAGAGCAAGAAGGGGTTCGTGCCCATGTTGTCAGGTAAGACCTTGAGTAAGACTCAAAGTCCGGCTACGGCAGAAGATAGAGAAAAGATGAATAATATTCCCTATGCCTCGGCCATAGGTTCTATCATGTATGCCATGCTGTGTACAAGACCGGATATAGCACATGCTGTTAGTTTGACTAGCAGATATCAAAGTGATCCTGGAATGGAGCACTGGACAGCGGTCAAGAATATCCTAAAGTACTGAATAGGACTAAGGATATGGTTCTTTCTTATGGAGGTGATGAACAGCTTGTTGTTGTAAAGCGGTTACCGATGCTAGTTGGAACACCGTTCGGATGACTCAAGTCACACCGATACGTATTTATTTTGAATGGTGCTGCGTGAGCTGGAGGAGTGCCAAGCAAAGCGTTGTGGCGAAATCTTCAACTGAATCAGAATACATAGCTGCTTCGGAGGCTGCACAAGAAGCCATATGGATGAAGGAGTTCATTACTGAACTTGGTGTGGTTCCCAGTGCGTTGGACCCGATGGCCATCTACTGTGACAACACAGGTGCCATAGCTAATGCACAGGAGCCAAGGTCACATAGCAAGCTGAAGCACATCAAGCTACGTTTCCATGCTATTCGCGAGTATGTCCGAGATGGTGACATAAAGATTTGCAAAGTACACCTTGATCTGAATGTGGCGGATCCGTTGACTAAACCTCTCCTAGAGCAAAGCATGACCAACACCGTAACGCCATGGGTGTTAGGTATATTACCATGTAATCTAGATTATTGACTCTAGTGCAAGTGGGAGACTGTTGGAGATATGCCCAAGAGGCAATAATAAAAGTGGTTATTATTATATCTTTGTGTTTATGATGAATGTTTACATCCCATGCTATAATTGTATTATAAGGAAACACTGATACATGTGTGTTTTGTAAACATAAAAGAGTCCCTAGTAAGCCTCTTGTGGAACTAGCTTGTTGATTAAATGATGATCATGGTTTCCTGATCATGGACATTGGATGTCATTAATAACAAGGTTATATCATTAGGAGAATGATGTGATGGACACACACCCATAGTAAGCGTAGCATAAGATCAAGTCATTAAGTTCGTATTGCTATAAGCTTTCAAATGCATAGTAACCCAATCCTTCGACCATGAGGTTATGTTAATCACCATCACCGGATGGGTACTTTGATGACATCAAACACTGCTTCGTAACTGGGTGGTTATAAAGGTGTCATTGGGTATTCTGGAAGTATGTGTTGAAGCGCATGGACCAAGATTGGGATTTGTCCATCCATATGACGGATAGATATGCTTTGGGGCCTCTCGGTGGAATGTCATCTAGTTAGCTTGCAAGCATGTGACTAGGTCACAAGGGATGACATAACATGGAATGAGTAAAGAGTACTTATCAGTAACGAGGTAAACTAGGTATGGAGATACCAACGATCAAACCTCGGATAAGTAGAATATCGCATGACAAAGGGAATTGGTTTCGTATGTTAATGGTTCTATCGATCACGAAGTCATCGTTGAGTATGTGGGAGCCATTATGGATCTCCAGATCCCGCTGATGGTTATTGATCAGAGAGGTGTCTTCATCATGTCTGCATATTCACGAACCGTAGGGTGACACACTTAAGGTTCGAACTTGTTTTAAGTAGATATGGAATATGCGTTGGAGACCGAATGTTGTTCGGAGTCTCGGATTGGATCCGGGACATCACGAGGAGATCCAGAATTGTCTGGAGAATAAGATTCATATATTGGGGATCATTTTCTAAGTTAGGAAATGTTCCGAAGTGTTTGTATGGAGATTCTAGAAGGTTTCGGAATGTTCTGGAAGGTTCTAGGAGATTTCTTGGAGTTTGCTTGAAAACCAAGAAAGGATCAAGGGAAACTTAAAGGGTAAGTAAGGGAAACTTGGGGGGAAGGACTCTCCCCCCAAGATCCCTGTCTTGACCCTAAGGGGTGGGCCTAGGGGTGGGAACCCTAGGCCGCACCCCTCCCTCTATATATAGAGGGGTGGAGGCGCCACCCCCCTTGGCCCCTCCCACTCCAAACCCTAGCCGCCTCTCTCCTCCTCCTTCCATCTGCTCTGGCTTAGGCGAAGCCCTGCAGAATTCTCTACTCCACCACCACCACGTCGTCGTGCTGCTGGGATTACGTGGAGAGATCTACTACCTCTGCTCATTTGGAGCAGGAGAGGAAGGTCTGCCGACTCATGCGTGTGATCATTGCGAAGCGCCTTGGAGCAGGCGCCAGAAGGGTCGTCTACTCGATATTGAGACCGGCAAGTGATCGTCTACATCAACCACGAGATCCGATCTCGCACAAGGCTTTCAGATCTACAAGGGTTAGTACAGATCTATCTCGTTGCACATGTCTAATAGATTAGATCTTGGCGTTTATCTAGATTAGATCTGGGTTTTGTTCGTTCTTGCGGTAGAATTTTTTTGTTTTCCCTACTACGAACCTATCAGTCTGTACATGCTAGGCTCGCCAAGAACCTTAGTACTCGCGTGTGTAAAACTGTCTTACACCCGATATGATCATGGATTCAAGTACACCCAATCATCACGTGATGTCTTGAAGCAGCAAAACATAAACGGTGCGTAGTTAAGGAAGAACACATTTTTATCTTGATATCTAAATGAGGGATCATCTTATAATGCTACTAAAAGCACCAAACTAACAATATAAGATGTGAACATCATATGTGTAAAGTGGGATGATATGGTCCATGCATTTGATCACTATCATATGCATCATGGTATGATCTCTATCATTCCTTTATTTGTAAGGCTAAGGTCTATGGAATTCACACGTTAAGTGTGTTGTAAGGGTATCTACCATACATCAACTTACAACATTACCATATCATGACACTAGCCTAGCAACAATCTAAACTAGATGCATCTAATTTATCCATTGCAAGTTTTACGTGGCTTAGGGCTTTCGGAGATAGAATCGGTCTTACCTACGAACATGGAACCACAACGATGATAGCTAAGTTATTAGCAACTCATTGTAAATCAGATATTGACTATAGTAGGAGAGACACACACCCACTAGACACTTATGCAAAACTAGTTGCATGTCAGTCGTGGAACCGGTCTCATGTGCGATGATGTGTAAAGTTGGTCCGGGCCGCTTCATCCCACTATGCCACCAATATCCAAAATACATGAAAGAAGCAATAACATGATCATCATCACCCACATATAAACATATGTGTACTACCCGTACAAAGCACCTACGCATAGACCTGGCTCTGATACCACTGTTGGGTTCGCAGCATAGAAAACAAAAAATTTCCTACGATGGGAACTATTATACGCCAAGATCTATCTACTAGATACAAGCAACGGGTGGATATACATCCATAGATAAAATACCCTCGAAGACAACAAAGCTTTGTTAATGATATGGAACTCGTGGATTATGTAGTCATTCGCTTGCCGATCTCAAGATCGTGTGGAAGTCCTAGCGCCGCAAACCAGCAGCGCATCCGCACTCGCACACACGTTCAGGCCACCGAACAACCTCCGCCTCCTTGCTCCAGCGATGCAGCAAAAGCAACAACTCCTTCCAGACAAAATGCCACCGGGAACATGTATCTCACTAATCCGAGACCATGGGGAATAATACTAGAGGGGGAGAGAGATCCTTCATGAGGAGGTGTGAGGAAGAAGGAGTGAGAGGGGGCCCTTTTATAGGAGGAGGGGTACCACTCCCCATGGCCGGCGCCCCATGGGGGGGTGACCCCTCACCTCCCCCATTCATATGGTGGTAACCCCCTCCACATAAATTTGCCCCTTAACATTCCCCTTTAAAGTCTTTACTTTAAATGCATTAAATTTCTCCAAATTTAATGCTCTCTCATTTAATAAAACTCTTTTATTAATTTTATTCAGAATTTTTGGTAATGACTTTAATTCACAAACATTCACATAAAACCCCTGCAACATTTCAATATTACATGCAGAACCAATTTCATAAATTTCACTCGAAACAGTTTCGGTGTCTATTGAAATAATTCTAGCGCTTTGCAATTCATTCGTCTGAAACATATTTGCTCCAAATGGTGTTGGTGTCCCTTAAGTGTGTCACCCTACGGTTCATGAATAATGTATACATGATCGAGACCCCTCTCAAATCAATAATCAGAAGCGGGACCTGGAGATCCATACTGACTCCTACACATTCAACGATGACTTCTGTGATCGTGAGAACCTTTAACGCTAGTAACTAAATCCCTTTGTCTTGCGATATATTGCATGTCCCAGATTGGATCATCGGTATCTCCATACCAAGTTTGATCTCGTTACTGACATGTACTCTTTTCTCGTTCCCGTGATATAACATTCTAGTGATCCCATCATTTGCTTGCAAGCTAACCAATGTGATATCACCGAGAGGGCCCAGAGTATATCTATCCGTCATCGGGATGGACAAATCCCACTCTTGATCCATGAGCATCTACATAACACTTTCATAGTACTGAACCCACCTTTATAATCAACCTTTCACGGTGTGGCGTTTGATGTTATCAAGATACCCTTCCAGTGTTAGTGATTAACATGATCTCATGGTCTAAGGACTAGAATTACTTCGTTTAGATGTTATAGCAATATAAACACAATGACTTTGATCGTAATGTTATACTTCAGATGAATATTCATCACATCATTCCACTAATGTGTTAACAACATCCAATGTCCATGATCAGGAAACCTTGATCATCTTGTTAATCAATGAGCTAGTTTATCAGAGATGCATAACTAGGAACTTTCCTTTTGTTTATTAAACACATATGTATTAACGTTTCCAAATTAATACAATTATAGCATGCAAAATAAACATCTATCATATACTAGGAATATATATAGAATAACAACTTTATTATTGCCTCTGAGGGCATATTCCCTTCAATAATTTATCTTCCTCTAACAAGTACACACATACTTTATTTCTATCTTTTATTTCCATCAGATGTTTTTGCATAGCTACAGGTGAAACTGAATGCCCTAGGCCCTCTCTCTCCATCATCGACAACAACAAAAAGACACAAGCTATTGGTCTGGTAAAAACACAAAAGGAATTTTAAAACTCCTGAAGATCCGTTAAAGTAACTTCACTATGCATTCGCTTCCCGTGGATTCGATAACCTAGGTCTACTACATCCGTAATCTAGATCGAAGGTATCAACCCTTTTTCCGGCGCCGTTGCCGGGGAAGCAATAGCTACCATGTTGAGGTTATTAGGAACCTTGCTAGATTTAATTCGTGTTTTTAATTTTGTTAGTTTGCTTTCAGTCTTTATTTGATAAACCAAAAAATTAGTTAGTCTTTAAATTATTGCTTTTATTGTTATAATTTTTAATCTAAGAGAACCCAAAAACATAGGAAATATGGCTAAAAAGAAGCTTGGGGAGTTTGCTACTCGCAATAATGATTATTTGCATTCTCCTATTACTCAGCCAGCAATCGCTGCTGATGACTATGAAATTAAGCCCCATTACTTAAGTTTGGTTCAACAGAATCAATTTGGAGGCTCTATTGTTGAAGACGCAGGTATGCACTTAAATACTTTCACTAAAATATGTGATATGATGCATATAAAAGATGTTGACCCTGATGCGGTCAAATTGCGTCTATTTCCTTTCTCTCTAAGAGGGATAGCTAAAGAATGGTTGCTATCTTTACGTAAAAATACTATTACATCATGGGTGGGGTGTACTTCTTTATTTATGACTAAATTTTTTCCACCTACAAAGACTATGCAACTCCGATCTAATATTATTGGATTTAGATAGGAAGAGCGTGAGCCACTAGCGCTTGCATGAGAGAGGATGAAAGAATGCCTAAGAAACTATCCTAGTCATGGGATGGAAGATTGGTTAATCCTCCATTTATTTTACAATACTCTTAATCCTGTGTCTAAGTCTATGCTTGATACTATAGCTGGAGGAACATTTATGGGTAAATACATTACCGAAGAAAAGCAGATGTTAGACAATATACAAGACAACCATGCCCAATGGCATGTGGAAAGATCAAACACGAAGAAGGTGAACTCTGTTTCACCACAAGAGAACGAAGATCTCAATGCTATGTTGGATGAGCTCATACTAGCCGTAAAAGGTAAGGAAACTCGGGTAAGAGCCACCCCTGAAATAAACATAGAAGAAATATACTTCGTAGCTCATAATGATTACAATCCTTCTTGGAAGAAGAGTTACAATCCTAACTTTCAGAAACATTATGCTAGTCCTGCAAGTAACTCTAATAATAATATGGGAACTAGTAATGGTAGTCTCCAAGAAACACTTAAGTCTTTCATAGACTCACAAAATGAACAAAATAATATTCTAGTCAAAATTATGGAGAACCATGATGCTATGCTTGGTAAATTATCTAACCAAGTTGTTAGTTTGAGAAATGATTTGTAGGCCCTTGAAGAAAGAACAAGGATCGTTGAGCCACAGCTAGCTAAGATAACCGAGAGTCAAACTCTCATTCTAGCAAAATTTGTAGGTAAAGCTAAGCCCAATCCTGTTGAAGAACTCAAAATGATGAGGATCCAAAGGGAGGAGATTGAAGAACTAGATTATAGTAATGCCCCTTCACCAAGCTACACCATCGAAGATCTTGTAAAAAGGATCAACGTCAAAATTCCAGTAAGTGAAGGTAATGATGAAGCCATGTATCAACACTTTGTTGATCAAGTAGCAATTAAGGTACGCGAGCTTGAAGAAGAATACAAGAAAATCGCTGAAAAGTTACCTGTTAAACTAGATGACATATTTGAGCCTATTATTAAGATAAAGATTAGAACCAATGATATAGCTGCACTTTGTGATCTAGGTGCAAGCGTCTCAACAATTCCAAAGAGTGTATTTAGCAAGTTAAATCTTGGCTCCTTTGAAATTACTGAACTAAAATTGCATCTAGCAGACTTTACCTACAAACAAGCTGTAGGAATTAAGGAGAACACCTTAGTTTACATCAAAGGCTGTCCTACTATAATTGACTTTGTTATTGTTGACATGCCTAAAGACACTATTGCTCCTATAATACTAGGCCGTCCTTTCTTGAGAACTATAAATGCTTTAATTAACCTTCATAAAGGGAATGTGAAGTTGCAATTTCCTTCGTGGGATACTTTTGTTATTCATTTC
Source organism: Avena insularis (assembly GCA_023614405.1). NCBI lineage: Eukaryota > Viridiplantae > Streptophyta > Magnoliopsida > Poales > Poaceae > Avena > Avena insularis. The sequence goes on along the minus strand of CM042692.1, from coordinate 49,606,579 downwards.
CCTAGGAAGAAGAAACCCAAACATGATGACAAGGAGGCCATCACTTTGAAGGCCAACTACTTTGGAGTGGGTGTTCCACTAATCTGGCCCAAGTGAGTATCATCAAGGTCAAGCTATTGACCATAAAAGAGCGCTCCATGGGAGGCAACCCATGTTAAATAAAGGTTTGAGTTAAGTTTTTAGTTTTAGTTTAAGTTCATGTTTAATAAAGAGTCCTAGAAAACTCCATTTGAGAGAAGAAGTTTGGTAGTACTTGAAATTCTTCTTTATTCATGCTATTGTTGGTCGACAATATTTACTTTCAATTTTCCGTCAAAAACAAGGTATATCACTAAGTTACAGGAAAATAAATAGTTCACGAAGAAACAAATTTTTTTGATGCATACAGAGAGTTTAACGACCAACTATACGGCAGGAATAAAAATTTCGGCCGTATAGTTCTGGTCGTATAGAAATCTTTGCCATCGAATTTTTTTCTACAATATGTACTGATAGTTTAACGACCAACTATACGGCAGGAATAAAAATTCCAGCCGTATAGTTCCGGTCGTATAGATATCAATGCCTCCGTACAATTTCTTTTCATATGTACTGAGAGTTTAACGATCAACTATACGGCGGGAATAAAAACTCCAGTCGTATAGTTCCGATCGTTTAGATATAGATGCCTTTGCAAATTTTCTTTTGCAGGGACAGATAGTTTAACAACCAACTATACGGCCGGAACATTTTATTCCGCCCGTATAATTGTGCCCTTATAGCTGCGCCGCGAGGAGCAAACCCTAATATTTTGACAGAACACCAACTATACGGCTGGAACATATGTTCCGCCTGTATAGTTGCGCCTGTATAGTTGCCTCCGACCACAAAATCGCACGGGAAGGTACTCCCAATTCCAAAACTTCTATCCTTTTTCTTTCTTCTACCTCTAAACTATCTCAAAACATCAAGGGATCTCCATCTCTACTCAATTTCGTTCGATTTCCTCGCGCACAAGGGATCCACGGCATGTTTCTCCTCCGATCCTCCAATTACTTTTTGCAAATTCATCTTTGATCTATCGTCATTGTCAATCTAGGGTGAGACCTACTATGAACCAATTTCCATGATTTTCTTGCCTAGATTATTATATTGAGGAGATTATTTAGTGTGCTTAGATGAGGAATATATTATACTTACTATTGTTGGATCAAAAATTTTTATTTTTTCCTTTCTTCAATGTTTTAGATGGTGAACACAAGCAGCCAAACTCGTGCTCATGCCACCGCTAGCGCTTCTTGGGTTGCTGCTCAGGAACGCATGGGGATACGATTCAGGGATGAGGCCCATCGTGATCGCTTCAACAGGATCAAGAACCGGGAAGTGAAGGCCACCAAGTGGGCCTGTCCCATTATATTGAACCAACTCGGTATTTCCGATGACTTTAATTTACTTTGCAATAGAGCTGTCCTGCAAAACTTTGTGTACAATTATGTACCTACTTATCGCCGCTTAACCATTGAATTCTTAAGTTTGTTGCAAAGCACCGTTAAACTATGGCAAGGAGAGGATACTATTTCTTTCCGTATGATGAACAACAACTACACTTTAACATTAGATGAATGGTGCGCATGCTTTAATTTGCCAAACAATGATGTGCATGCTTTACGCGCATCCTTTACTGGCTTAAGTCCTTCCCCTGATCAATACTATAATGGAATGAGCTTCACTAGTAGAGTGAACAAGGGGAAGAATATTCAACATCCTACAATTCGCTATTTGTTCTATATTATTGCTAACACCTTGCAGGCACGTAATGAGTTCACGAGACTCAACGAGGAGGACATCCTAGTCCTTGCAAAGGCTGCTTACATCAACTGCAACCTGTCACTCAAGTTGGGCATCATCCTTGTACGCTACCTGGAGAACCAAGACCCAAAGCCAAGGGCCAATCATAGGAGGAGGCGTCATCACCGTGCTTGCCACTGCCCTAGATATTGATCTAGGTGAGTTGCAACCCGTACTAGGTGAGACAGGTGTTGGTTTCTCCACCTTGAGGGCCTATGGAATGCTCACTAGGAGGTGTGGTGTTTATTACCTGCATATTGCTGGAGTTGGGCGTATCTACCCCGCTCCTATGCCTAATGGTCTTGTCTCTATCAAGGAAGGACGTTTGCTATATGATTTGTGGGTTGAGCAACACCAACCCGAGGAAGAAATTCCTGAAGAGGATGAGGACCAAGAAGAGGAGCAAGAAGTTCCTTATCAAGAGGAGCAGCCACAAACCTGGTTTGCCACATATCAAGATTTCCAAGGACTTGGAGGGACTGTGGAGAGGATGCACAACCTCTCTTTGAACCTCCGAGAATCAACAAGTAACCTATCAACTCAATTTGCGAACTGGAGTAACGACTTTACCCGCCACCACAATGATTTGAAGGGCTTGCAAAAGCCTAAGCTTGGGGAAGTTTCCTCATGTATCTTTATTTGGCGTTTATTTTCTTTTATTTATTTAGAGGTTGCGTTTTTATTTGAGTTTATAAGCACTCGTATTGGTTTCCCCAACACTTTATCTTTAGTACTTTCTATTTTTGCTTTCGAAATTTTCTAGCTAAGCTTTGCCGCCAATTTTCTATTCTTTAAATTCCCCCGCTTAAAAATCACAAAAAGATTTCTCCATTTTTCCTTATTTTCCCTCTTTCTTTTCTTTCCGCCTCGAGGTCTTCATATATTTGCAGGAGAGTGATCGACTTCGAGTTTCCAAGAAACAAATAAAAAAGGAAGAGAGAAGTGGAACCAAACATGAGAGGTATGCCTTATGACTCCCCACTTTTGAAGTTTGAGAAACCCATGCTAGTTAGTAGTAAATGTTGAGATATTATATTGGTGTAGTGAGTCTTTGTATTGTTGTAAGATTGTCATTTGCATGGGTATTTAATTGGGCTCATTTTGTTCCATCTCTCGTAATTAACCAAGTCTTGCCTAAAAATTGCTAAACAATTGTAATATAAGAAGTCTCACAATTTAAGACTTGGGTGTTATAGTGCTTAGTCTTGAAGGTTTATTTCTAGAGACACTCAACACCACTGAAAATGTTAATTAACTTGATAGCTCTCTTTAAAAGTATTTGTTCGATTGAATTAATGTTTAGCGGTTTTTGTGAGCATGCCAAAGTTTGACTTGTTAATCATAAGAATGATATAGCTTTACGCGTGTCAAACTTCATGGGATACCGACAACTCCGCTGGCCTACGAACGATCTTCATGGAGGAAACTCCTAGATTTCGGCTATGAGTTGATTAAACACTTGTAGTAGTAATGCTATATTGGGTAAGATTCTTGGCACTCCCGGGTAGCTGTAATCATGATGGAATCACTCCTCTGGCTATTATGAGTAATCATTATGCAAAAGGAACAAAAACCCTAGTGATGCCACGAGTGTCCATCACAGCCCGATAAACTAATAAAAATCTTCGGCATGCTCTCAATTACTTAAAAACTTAAATTCTTGAAGGACAATGAATAGAAAAGTAGTACTTGCAAAGTCTTGATTCACTGATGTGGTAGAATTGAGATACTCTAGTATATATGCTTTTCATGACAACTCTTACACTCTTAATTTACATGATTATACTTTAATGTTCAAAGGCAAGCTTATGAGTTGATTACTTGACATGGAATAAAGTTTACTCATTTGAATCATCCATGTTTACAATAAATTTGTTGCGCTATAAGGATGCATGAATCCCATATGATATGCTTACCATTACTCTATCTATGCTGAAGTTTTTCAGATTTATGAAGTGGAGGAAACATGAGACTACTAATCATGAGTAAGATCACCATCTCGTTATTTCAGTTTAAATGCTGAGTTCCTTTCTGATTTTTGTTTTCTTGCTCAGGACAATCAAGTTTAAGTTTGGGGAGGTTGATGTCTCTAAAATATAGCCATCTATGTCCACATTTAAACTGGATATTAATCATATTTTTGATGAAATATCTCTCTAAACCCTGCCACTAATGCTAATATTTAGAGGGGTATGTAATCCATTCTTTTTGTATTTTTCCTGCGCAGATAATGTCGTTTAAAGGAGGGAATCACTAAATTAAAGTCAAAGATATGAGATCTCTAACAACCAGAAGAAATAGGAGCCGAACAACGGAGGCAGACGCCTTAATGACCAACTATACTGCGGCCGCAAACATTCCGACCATATAGCTCTGGTCATATAGTTGGCGCCGCCACTGTTAGATCAAACAGAACAAATTTCGTGAAGGGACCCCTATATAAAGAAGCCTCGGGCGACGAGAAAACAGGCCAGACCTCGCCAAAAAGTCTCTGCCACAGATCTCCAGCCGCCTCCAGATCTCCAAACCCTTCTCCATCTTCATAGCCATATTCCACCACTTGTAATAGTAGATCTCTTCTCCGATTGGCGACATTGTAAGACTATTGCTATCAATCTTATGATTTTCACTACAATGTTTGTGATTGTTGATATCATCTCTATGTGTGAGTAATTCTCCTTGGGCTAAGGGCTTCGGCCTAGCCATTTAGCAATTGTGCATGTGATTTATCATAGATGGGATCGTGTATTAGTTTGTATGACATGATGATTATTGTATCCTCTCTTGCCTCAATCCAAGGACTTGTCAGGTACCCAAGACCCCGAGGGTTGAGCCAGGTATAGGGAGTATGAGTGATGACTGATCTGCAGGTTGGGAACCCCAGTGACAAAAGGGGTAGTACGGCTGTATGTGAGGGATTTGCTTAGGATTAACGGTGACATCACTATGCATATCATTAGTTCTCTTTCTTCTATGGATGATACTAGTATGTTATTGCTATAAGCAGTTGTGGAGGCAATAGCAATTATGGATGCACTGCACACATATAATTTATCTTGCTCTAACAAGTACACGCATACTTTATTTCTATCTTTTATTTCCATTAGATGTTTTTGCATAGCTACAGGTGAAACCGAACGTCCTAGGCCCTCTATCCATCATCGACAACAACAAAAAGACGCAAGCTATTGGTCTGGTAAAAACACAAAAGGAATTCTAAAACTCCCGAAGGTCCATTAAAGTAACTTCACTACGCATTCGCTTCCCGTGGATTCGATAACCTAGGTCTACTAGGGAAAATAGCTATACTACATCCGCAATCCGGATCGAAGGTATCAGCTATACGACCGAAAAAATTGCTCCGGTCGTATAGTTGGTCGTTGGACTCTCTGCCTCCCTTGTTCACTTCTGGTTTTCTTCTAGTATTATTAATATTTCCCAAATAAGCGATTTACATTGTTTTGAATCCTTTTCTGCATAGTACAACTGCTCCAAGAATTGTATCCATTGGATCCATCATCTGTCCTGATCCTAGTGAAAACAAACATAAAATGTGTGCGTGAGCACCGTAAAATACCAAGGTCCTACATCTACAATGCAAAATAATAATGTAAAACATGATGAAAATATGCACTCATTAGAGCCCGTAGAAGCAGAGTAACCCTCGCACAAACTTGTGGAGGAGGAGAGAGAGGCCACGAATGACAAATGCGAGAAACATCACCCGAAATCCGGTAGGGGGACCAGGGATTACCTCGTCGTCGGGCATCTAGCAATAAGCTTCGGTAGCCGAGATACTACCATCCTGGTGCCAGTTGAAGAGCTCCGTGTCCTTTATGGAGGACCGCCGCCATGATCCATTCGTGACACGCATGCCCGCACCCTTCTTCTTGACAGCTGCAGCAGCAGTACTAGAGCCTATAGCGGCGGCGCCCTTCTTCTTGGCCGCAACGGTTGTGGCCGCAGATCCAGCGGCGGAAGCGCCCTTCTTCTTCCCCATCTTACGCTTGCGGTGGGAGCGCAGAAAGTAGCTGGGGAAGGTTTTGAGGCCGTCCAATGCAGCAATGGAGGCGCGAGCAAAGGAACAGCAGTAAGCGGCAATGGAGGCAGAGCGCGAGGGAGAAGATGAATTGTGGGGAAAATTACCGCATGGAGATCCCTACTTAACCTCAGCACAGATGTAATCCAACGGCCAGAAGCGCAGCAACCAGACGCGTGGCGCAAATCAGGGTGGACGCGTGGCGATGCAAACGGTGAACCATTGCCCCACTTTTCCCATTATGCGCGAGAATCAAGGAGACGCAGTTAACACCAAATATTATGCACGCCTGGTCAAATCCAAGTCAGAAATGGGGTCCCACCTTCGTCACCTTCTGTCAAAACCGCTCACGCGGGCAAACGAGGCCATCTCATCATCAGCACTAACGTCATCCACTCCAGCATGAGCATCTTTCGACTAATCTAGTCCTCACTCGACTCTTCGACTCGACCAAGCACTCGGGGGCTACTCCTAACAGGAGCGCAGACCGCGTACCCGAAAACTACATGTACATAGAAACTTTTCGATAAGGTAATTGCACTTAAACCCTCACTCGAATCAACAATTCAATTATGGACTCGGGGTTACTCCCATAGGGAGCACTAAAAGCATATTCGGCTGAAACAAGCAAAAGACGACAGCAGTTGAAAAACATTCATAGTCCCCACTTGAGTCTACGACTCGAATAGGCACTCGGGCGCTACTCCCATAGGGAGTGCTAGCCGCGTACCCTATGATTTTCTTTTACTAAATGTGTGATTGACTATGTACACACTCGAAAGCATTAGCGACTCTGGCTCATATTTTCCGTGCAAGGAGACTGCATCTCCTACGCCACCCGAATCATCTCCGTGATGACAAAATTCGGATGCCATGCTTGCAGCGTGAAGATAAGACATGAAGAAGGCCTAGCAATGCACCTGCTGCGCTCTACCAGAAATAATCCATGCCTGCAGGTACGATGAAATAAGCCTTGACGGACGCGTCGAGTGCTCACACTTATATATTGGGATTCAATTATGTAAGACCTCCGCGGCACGAGTCGAATTACGCCATCACTTTTTCGAATTCGAGTCCAGGCGAGTTCGAGTAGATTGCGTTGTTTTGCCCTAAGGCAGTTAACTGATCCCGATACATCGGATGAATCAGGTCTACGTATATCGACAATCCCTATGAAATAAATTAAAGCACCTGAAAACATGCTCGATTATGCACTCGAAGGCTTCATAAGTCTCCACTCGAATCTACGATTCGACTGGACACTCGGGGGCTACTCATGTGGACATACCCTACAGGTACTCGTGATCAGCATATACGGTCCAGCCCAGAAGAATCCCACGACGTTGCTAAGTCCTAGTCGAGATTCGGGTGACCTAGGAGACTTTGACTCCTTGCAGAACATGGCAAAATACAAGATAGAAGTTTAAAGGGGAAACCCTAATATGTAACCGACTCGGCCTGCTATTCCGAGACCTAACCTATCTATATAAAGGCTGGGAGGAGGCAGCGAGGAGGATATCCGCAATCCTAGTTTCCACACCATCGCCAGATTGCATCTGCGCACCCCTAGAACTTTCGACTCCTCGATATTTTCAAGAGCAGAAAAGCAGGAGTAGGGTCCTCTACGAGACCTGAACCTGGGTAAACCTCGTGTCACATGTGTGCTTGTTTGCTAGCCGGTCGATGCCTCCAGTGCTCCCTACTTCCATAAACCTAAGTCCATGAACGATCGGCATTGATGAGTTAACCCTTCGTCAGTTGGTGTTTGTGAAAAAAAATGATATGGTCGTGGTTCTGTGAAAAAAAAGCCCAACAAGTGGTGTTAAGTGCAAAAACCTTAAGAGAATCTTATGGAATGAAATCCCCCAGATACTTATGAAACTTCTTTGACTAAAAAAGCCCTCACAGCTCATGAAAGGAAATGAACTACTTCCTTCGTCTAGAAAGAAGTGAATTGAATTTGTCTAGATTCACATACACCTAGACACGTTTTAGTCAATAGGTACGTACAAATCTAGATAAATTGAAGTCACTTATTTTAGGACGGAGGGAGTAGTTCACTTCCTCGTGTTTCTATGCATTTTGGATCATACCAGGGATAAAATCTTGCATGGCTCATTGTACACATGGATGCTTGTCGTTCTGGAAAATTTATAATTGAAATAGTTGGTAATATTCAATGGGTAGACACTCAAAATACCACCATATAATTCTTTGGACAAAGTCCATCTTAAATGTTGCAAGCTTCATATAATCGAATTCTTGTTTTGTTGCGAGTGATGGTCGAGAAAATATAAGGACGCAGAGACATTGTATAAAGTATTAATTTTGTTGATGTCACGGTATCCTTAACAAAGACCTTTCTTTTAGAGGAATCCTCAAAGAGAGTCCGAGCTTCATGTAGCCCGATTTTAAAAAGGAATTTCAAATCTCCACCTTTTTCTTTAAAAAAACTGGAAATGCATGCAAGTACAAATAGATGTTTTATCATGTAGTACAAAGTTCGTAAGAATTGTGTTTTCATCCGTGGCCCACACAAAAAAGACAAATGTGTTAACCAAAACTAATGCATACTACTTTACATTATTGTGATTTTTGTGTAGCTCTAAAAATATACATGTTGGTGGAATCATCTAGAAAAATCTGTACAAAAATAGAAGATTTTTTGAAACTTATTTAATAAAGAATCATTTTTTGAGAAACCCGTGTAAAGTACATTTGTCCGCTCCCATTTTAGTCCTTATATAATGGGCAATCGAAGATGTGGGGCCTACGGATTAATCCTCCGAGAATCCTTGTTATGCACACCACCACGATCTCATGATCAGTCAGTCGTGACACATAACCGACAAGTATCAAAGTAAACATCCAATACTTACGCAGATACAAGTCATATCTTAACGGCATTATGGCTACATCAATCCACATCAGCAGAACTTTATCAAGCTTAGAGCCCGAGTCATGCCTTAACCTATAGGCAACTGACTGGAAGAACGGCCTAGCTCGCATAGTCATCAACAACACCTTGTTCTCGAGATCTGACCAAGTTAATAGCCAGGGATAATGCCAGTGAGTACTTTGAATGTACTCATAAACCACTTTAAAAGAGCAATAATAATAAGAGGATATGTATTATGGCTGTGGTAGTAGGAGGGCTCCAAGAGAGGTTCTTTTCTAAAATAGTTTCTCTTGTAAATATAGTATCTACATATCTTTGTTGAAAACTTTTGTAAAACATTTTGGAAACCTTGTTGAAAAGTTTTGGAAAACACTAGGATTGGGTCACCCATTTGTTTCTTCCTTCCAGTCATCTCATGACCAAACTCCTTTCCTTTCTTTCCGACCATCTCATGGTCAAAACATTTCCAAAGCCTTTGCTTTTTTCGAAATCCGTTTTGAAATCAAAACCAACACCGCCCTATAGCAACCTTCCGAACCATCCATGACCACGGATACGGATATTCAAATAGATTTACACTCTGTAGAGGTTGTAGACTTTACCCACATCATTCGGGTACCCTGCCTTGATCCCCTACGGATCGTGGATCTAGTAACTGGTCAAGACCTTCGGAATGCCCACTCTAGTACAAGCGTCTACCCTATGAGTTGTTCCTCTCAACACCGGGACGTTTGTTACCGTGGACCAACCGAAGCGCCTTAGTACGCTTTCAATGATAGGCTTATAGTATCGCATGGAGGCCCGTATACCCTTTGTTCCTTCTACTAGGTGCTAAGGTACATTACAGGACCCAGAGAAGGCCCAACCTCTAGAGACCGAAATCTCCTGTAGGAGTTGTGAGACAACTTATACCAGATCAGACAAATTTCTAGTCCAGCCCCTTCCCATATAGGAGTAATATGGTTGCACGGGTTAAATGTTCTAGCAAACTGCAAAGAACCGGGTGCATTTTCGAAAACATTTTTCCTCCATTTTCTTTTGTAAAACAAAACCCTTTTTATTTTCTCAAACTTCTCTTGGTAGGTCAAACCTCACCAAGGTTTTGCCACAAAACAGTTTGTAAAACATTTTCGAGGGTCTTCCCATCCTCTAGTTTTGCTTCGGCTAAAACGAGGTCTCCAAAGGGGTATGGTGTTATACACCATCTACCATACTAGGGTCAAGTAGGTGTCATCAAGGAGGTTGTACTTACTAGTACCAAAGAATAGTGATTTGGAGGAGCCAAGCCACTACCAGGTATAGATCATCATATAATAAAACGATACAGTTTTCATAAAACAGTTGGTAAAACATGCATAAGTAAAATAGTACGGCAAGACTTATGAGCAAGAAGGTGGCTTTCCTGTGATCATCAAACTGGCAATATATGTCCCTGCACTTTTTTAAAAATACCATAATAACCAAAAATAATAACCATCTTCTTCCGCCTTCGATATAATCGCAACCATCGTTGTCAGGAATCATACATGCAAGCAAACAAGGCCACAATCAAAACAAAGCATACAAGCACCAATGCAATACAAAAAAAACATACATCAGTAGGTTTTGATAGATTTGAGTTTGGGTTGGAATGGGAAATAATGGAATAGCATTTGGGGAACTTCTTTTGTGATTAATTATCAAATACCAGTTAATAAAGGGATTTAGAACAAAGGCTTGGGTATGTATGAGTTAAATATACAAACGTGATATCAATAGATAGGTATTTAAATAACAAGTCCACTAAAAGTGGTTTCATGATTTTATCGAATTCCTTTAATTAATTATGATTATTTTAGTGGAAAACCCCCTAGTTTAGGTGAATAATTTCGCATAAAAGATCTGTAGCTCAAAGAAATTTGTGCTCAGAGGCATAGAGTTTACGAATTTTTAGAGTTGGAATCACCTCAAGATAATTACCAGAATACCCTTGGGAAATTCCCAAAATCAGTTATGTAGTCAATTTGTCTTTTTATCCAGATTTATCGTACATGTCCAAATGGTATGATACAAAGAAAAATGGATATTTATTACAAATACCTTCCATTATAAACTAGAATCATCATTTTTGGAGTTTCTAAGCTTCTAAAATGATTTATCTAGTGACAATACCACATACAGAAGGTTTAAATTCACTAAAAATCTTCAGAAGCTCAAAAATTCTTGAACTCCTTGGTTTTGACATATCTTGATTGACCACATCACAGGGAGTTGTAATTAGGTAAATTCATTTCATGTTTGTCCTAGGGAAATTTCTAAAGTCAGAAGGGTATTGTTTTTTCATTTTGTTTATAGTCAAACTATAGTTCAACTTGGTAGGAGATCAATTCCACTAGATTGGTAATGCCAATATCTTCGAGAGGAAGTTGGGTTTACTCTATTTGGAGGTGTGTAGCTCCCTAGGGAATTTATATACTGAAATGACACTATGTGGTATATTAATTCTTAGAGTTTGTACCAATAATATTTTGCCAATTTTCCGGTGTTTTATGTTAGCCAAAACAAAGGATAGTAGTATAAAAATTAGATCTGGGCGATTCGAGTAGGTTTTCATTTTCAAAATGAATTAAACCAAGCAGGTAATAAACAGATCTTGGGAAATATGTTTAAAAGAAAAATGGTGCATGCCGAAACTGGCCCAGTTGGACCGCATAGAGACTGGGCTGGCCCATCAGGGCGCTGCCACACGCGGGAGCGGCGGGTTTGAAATACCCGTAGTGGAGCCCACCGGTCAGCGAGACCGGGAGGCCAAACGGGTATCAACTGATTGGGGTCGTCCGATTAAGGAGACATCGACGACCCCCGGCTTATCTTCTTGCTCTGTTCGACCACGACAGGACAAAACCCTAGCAAAGATTCAGGAGGGGCAACAGGGCTCATCGGAGGGCCTTCCAGGCGACGGCGACAAGCAAGGGCGGTGCGGTGTACAAAGGGGAGCAGAATGATGGGCGCATAGGTCCTGTTTAGCATCGGGCAAAGTCTTGCGCGTAGGTGAGAAGTTTCGGAAGCTCGCCGATGACGCGACTTTGGACGCTCCTGAGCAGGGGGAAGGGAGAAGGTTAGCTAGGAGGGATTAGCGATGGTCGTGCATGCATGCAGAGAGGACAGGGGGAGTTGGGTTTGAGGAAGAACCTGCCATGCATGCTTATGGCCGAGTGTGGTCCATCCTCCTTTCTCGTGGCCTACAGGGAGATAGGGGCAGTGAGCTTCTGGGAGGGTTTGATCTGCACGAAGGTGTCCTACTGCGAGTGGAAAGAGGAAGACCCGAGCAGGGGAGCCTCGGCAGGGTCCTCTTCTCCCTAGCAACCCGAAGGAGTTCTCTCCTCTTCTCCATGGGGCTGCAGTACTCGGGATGGATCTGGGCTCTGGTGGGGTGAGAGAGGAGAGGCAGGAGAGTGAAAATGAGCCAGGTAGGAGGTTTCCTGGCCTTTGGCATATTTAACCTGAGATGGATCGGTTCATGGTGAACTAGGATTATTTGTGAGCTAGGGCATGGTCCAGGGGCTTCCCATTGGCTGTCGAGGATGGTGGAGAGAGGGGAGTAGGGTTCTGGTCGTGCCTAGGGGCATAGAGGGAGTGTGGGTGCAGCAGCAAGCAATTAAGAAGATCAAGAAGTGACAAGTCTAATGTCTCCCCTTTATCTAAAGAAAAAAGGACAAAATAAAGGGATGGGGCATTGTAGTGCTACAGTGTAGCTCGACTAGGGGTTGTTTCTAGTGCTGGCAAGGAGTATTTGACAAGATTTGAGGAGGGTTGGATGGGTTTAGTTAATGGTTTTGCAAGATGGCTAATTTTTTAAATGATGATGATCATGAAGCAAAGTCTAATATTTTGTTCTTGGCAAGATGATATAGTGATGCTGATAGATGATGTAGGTCAAGATACACCCCAGGGAATTATTTGAGAATTTTATGAATACTAGAGATCCTTTTTATAACAGTTTTTAAAAAGGTGCTGAATTGGTTTTTAGGATTTGATTTGATATTTTTGAATTGTCCAAGGTAGGATTTTGATCTCATATGAACCCAAACATTAATTCAAACATTGTAGAATTTTACCAGAATTTACCGAGGCATAAAAGTATTTAAAGTAATTATTTTCTCATCTCGGCCATTTAAGAAAATAGGCAAAAAAAGAATTGTTTAAATTTTTGAAGTGTGAAGGTAGGGTATGGTACATAGGCCTCAAATGTGCCTAAATTTGACAAGGTGCTTTGGAGAAAAATAAAATTTCCTTTGTAGGCGTGCTGAGATTTTTGGTAATTAAAGGAATTTAATTGTTTTTGGGTCAAAAAAATTATGGATAATATTTTATAAATTTTTATATCCAATGTAGATGATGTCCACATGTTTTGTCTACAATTTTCAACATTTGGTTTTGGAAATCCAACTTGATTTGGAAGGGAAACAAGGGATAAAGGATCTTAGGCATTATTATTTTCATACCTTCAAAACCTTATTGTATCTTGGAGCTCAGAGATCACCTTGGGTCATGTGATATATGGATGGATAGTCCAAGTGATGTAGATCATGAAGGTACAGAGGTTTGGTGTTGATCATGATTGAGCTCTCCAAGCATTGATGGTAAACACTGAATAAAATAAGGGTGCCATAGTAGATTATCAAGTAGCCTTCAAACCATGGGGGTTTTGGAAGCACAAAGCTCCAATTTAAACAAGTGAAGTAGGGATGGATATACCTTCATGAGTAGAGCACAACCATGCAAATATTTGGTAAAAATAAGATAGTACGAAGATGTGAGCTGTTGGGTCCGCAGCATAGAAAACAAAAATTTTCCTACGATGAGAACTATACGCCAAGATCTATCTACTAGATACAGAGCAAGGGGTGGACATACATCCATGGATAACTTACCCTCGAAGACAACGAGTTTTGTTAACGAGTAGGAACTCGTGGTTGATGTAGTCGTACGCTTGCCGATCTCAAGATCGTGTGGAAGTCCGAGCGCCGCAAATCAGCAGCGCATCCGTCCTCGCACACACGTTCAAGCCACCGGACAACCTCCACCTCCTCGCTCCAGCGAATCAGCGAGCAAGAACTCCTTCAGGGCGCAAGGCCACCGGGAACATGTATCTCGCTAATCCGAGACCATGGGGGAATATCTAGAGGGGGAGAGAGATCCTTCACGAGGAGGTGTGGTTTGTGAGAGGGGAGAGGGGGGATTTATATAGGAGGGAGGGAGACCCCTCCCCTCCCATAGCTGGCGCACGAGGGGAGGGGACTCCTCCCCTCCTTCATTCATGTGGTGAACCTCCACTCACATAAACATGGCCTCCACCCAAAATCCCACTCACATGTATTTAATTTCCTCCAAATTAAATGCAACTCTCAGTTAATAAAACTCTTTTATTTATTTTATTCATAATTTTTTTAATTACTTTAATTAACAAACATTCACATAAAACCCCTTGCAACATTTCAATATCACATGCAGAACCACTTTCTGCAATTTCACCCGAAACAATTCCGGTTTCTATCGAAACAATTCCTGCGCTTTGCAAACCTTTTGTCTGGAACATATGTGCTCCTAAATGGTGTCCGGCAGCCCTTAAGTGTGTCACCCTATGGTTCGAGAATAATGCAGACATGATTGAGACTCCTCTCAGATCAATAATCAGAAGCGGGACCTAGAGATCCATACTGACTCCTGCATATTCAACGATGACTTTTGTGATCATGAGAACCTTTAACGTCAGCAATTTAATCCCTTTGTCTCATGATATAATACATGTCCGAGATTCGATCATCGGTATCCAAATACCTAGTTTGATCTCGTTACCGACATGCACTCTTTTCTCGTTCCCGTGATATAACATTCTAGTGATCACATCACTTGCTTGCAAGCTATCTTAATGTGATATCACCGAGAGGGCCCAGAGTATATCTATCCGTCATCAGGATTGACAAATTCCACTCTTGATCCATGAGCCTCAACATAACACCTTCATAGCACTGAACCCACCTTTATGGTCACCCTGTTACGGTGTGATGTTTGATGTTATCAAGATACTCTTCCGGTGTTAGCAATTAACATGATCTCATGGTCTAAGGACTAAGACTACTTTGTATGATGTTATAGCAATATAAACATAATGACTTGATCGTAATGCTATACTTTGGATGAATGTTCATCACATCATTTCACAAATGTTGTGACCTTGTTATTAACAACATCCAATGTCCATGATCTGGAAACCTTGATCATCTTGTTAATCAACAAGCTAGTCTATAAGAGAGGCATAACTAGGAACCCTTTTTGTTTATTAAACACACATGTATTGATGTTTCCTATCAATACAATTATAGCATGCAAAATAAACATCTATCATATACAAGGAATACATAATAACAGCTTTATTATTGCCTCTTAGGGCATATTTCCTTCAGTCTCCCACTTGCACTAGAGACAATAATCAAGTTTATATAGTGATAAATCTAACACCCATGGAGTTCTGGTGTTGATCATGTTTTGCCCTAGGGAGTACTTTAGTCAACGGATCTGCTACATTCAGGTCCGTGTGCACTTTACAAATCTTTATATCTCCATCCTTGACATGCTCGCGGATGGAGTGAAACCGGCGCTTAATATGCTTGGAATTATTGTGAGACCTTGGTTCCTTGGCGTTGGCTATGGCTCCATTATTGTCACAATAGATCACCATTGGGTCAAACGCACTAGGAACCACACCTAGTTCCATTATGAACTCCTTCATCCAAACCGCTTCCTGCGCCACTTCTAAAGCAGCAACATATTCCGCCTCCGTCATTGATCCAGCCACCACAGGTTGTTTGGAGCTCCTCCAACTAACTGTTGCTCCGTTCAAGAGAAATACGTATCTGGATTGAGACTTAGAGTCATCCGGATCAGTGTCAAAGCTAGCATCGACATAACACTTAGCGACTAGCTCTTCTTCACCTCCGTATACAAGAAACATATCCTTAGTTCTTCTCAAGTACTTAAGGATATTTTTGACCGCTATCCAGTGTTCCGAACCTGGATCAGATTGGTACCTACTAGTCAAACTAATAGCATGTGCCACATCCGGTCTTGTACATAGCATGGCATACATTATAGAGCCTATGGCTAAGGCATAGGGGATCTTATCCATTATCTCTCTTTCTTCCGTCGTAGCCGGACTTTGAGTCTTACTCAATGTCTTGCCTTGC
Source organism: Avena insularis (assembly GCA_023614405.1). Lineage (NCBI taxonomy): Eukaryota > Viridiplantae > Streptophyta > Magnoliopsida > Poales > Poaceae > Avena > Avena insularis. The sequence continues at coordinate 49,590,588 of CM042692.1, read as the reverse complement.
AACATAGGTAAGTACCCCTTCTTACTTCCGTCCATATTAAACTTCTTTAATATCTTATCAAGGTATGTACTCTGCGATAGCCCAATTAGGCGTCTTTATCTATCTCTATAGATTTTAATGCCTAATATATATGAAGCTTCACCAAGGTCCTTCATCGAAAATTTGCTGTTTAGATAACTTTTAACACTGTTTAAAAGATGTATATCATTTCCAATCAATAATATGTCATCCACATATAATATCAGAAATGCCACATTGCTCCCACTCACTTTCTTGTAAATACAAGCCTCTCCATAAGTTTGGACAAATCCAAACTCTTTGATCACCTCATCAAAGCGGAGATTCCAACTCTGGGATGCTTGCTTCAGTCCATAGATGGATCGCTAAAGTTTGCACACCTTATCAACATCCTTAGGATCGACAAAACCCTTAGGTTGTATCATATACAACTCTTCTTCAATATTATCATTGAGGAACATAGTTTTGACATCCATCTGCCATATTTCATAATCGAAATATGCAGCAATTGCTAACATAATCCTAACCGACTTAAGCATCGCTACGGGAGAGAATATCTCATCGTAGTCAACTCCTTGAATTTGTCGAAACCCCTTTGCGACAAGTCGAGCCTTATAGATGGTTACATTACCATCAGCATCAGTTTTTATTTTGAAAATCCATTTATTCTCAACGGCCTTTCGATCGTGAGGTAAGTCCACCAAGGTCCAAACCTGGTTTTCGTACATGGATTCCATCTCGAATTTCATGGCTTCTAGCCATTTGTTGGAATCAGGGCTCATCATCGCTTCTTCATACGTCGCAGGGTTATCTATTTCATCAATCATGAAATTCATAACAGGATTGCCGTACAGTTTAGGAGTTGTACGTGTCCTGCTTGACCTACGAGGTTCGGTAGCGTCCTCTTTCGGAGTTTCATGATCAATATCATTAGCTCTCTCTTCATTAGGTGAAGTCAACTCCGAAACAACTTCCGGTGCTGCTCTACTCGCCATTTCATGAAGAGAAGGTTCAATAACCTCTTCGAGTTCTACCTTCCGACTACTCACACCTTTCGCGAGAAACTCCTTCTCAAGAAAGGATCCATTCTTGGCAACAAAGACCTTGCCCTCGGATCTGTGATAGAAGGTATACCCAATTGTTTCCTTAGGGTATCCTATGAAGACGCATTTTTCCGCTTTGGGTTCGAGTTTATCCGGTTGAAGTTTCTTCACATAAACATCGCATCCCCAAACTTTAAGAAATGACAGCTTAGGTCTGTTTCCAAACCATAATTCATACGGTGTCTTTTCAACGGATTTAGATGGTGCCCTATTTAAAGTGAATGCAGCGGTTTCCAGTGCATAACCCCAAAATGACAGTGGCAAGTCAGTCAGAGACATCATAGATCGAACCATATCCAATAAAAATCGACTACGTTACGACACACCATTACGTTGTGGTGTTCCGGTAGGCGTGAGTTGTGAAACTATTCCACTGTCTTTCATATGTGTGCTAAACTCGTAACTAAGATACTCTCCTCCACGGTCGGACCGCAGAAATTTGATCTTTTTGTTACGATGATTTTCCACTTCATTCTGAAATTCTTTGAACTTTTCAAAGGTTTCAGACTTATGTTTCATCAAATAGATATACCCGTATCTACTCAAATCATCCGTGAAAGTAACAAAATAATGATATCCACCTCGCGCTGACACACACATTGGTCCACACACATCAGTATGTATGATTTCCAATAAATCTGTCGCCCGTTCCATTGAACCGGAAAACGGCGTTCTAGTAATCTTGCCCATAAGGCATGGCTCACATGTATCAAATGATTCAAAATCAAGTGATTCCAAAAGTCCATCAGAATGGAGTTTCTTGATGCGTTTAACGCCAATATGACCTAGACGGCAGTGCCACATATATGTAGATATATCATTATCAAGTTTAATCCTTTTAGCATCAACATTATGAATATGCGTAATACTACTATCGAGATCCAACAGAAATAAACCATTCAACATAGGTGCATGACCATAAAAGATATTATTCATATAAATCAAACAACCATTGTTTTCAGACTAAAATGAATAACCACTTTGCATCAAACACGATCCGGATACAATGTTCATGCTCAGTGCAGGCACCAAATAACAATTATTCAAGTTTATAACTAATCCCGACGGAATATGGAGAGGCAGCGTTCCGACGGCGATCACATCAACTCTTGATCCATTGCCGACCCGCATCGTGACCTCATCCCTTGCTAGTTGTCGCTTGTTCCGCAGCCCCTGAACCGAGTTACATATATTAGCAACCGATCCCGTATCAAATACCCAGGTGCTACTGCGAGTACTAGTCAACTACACATCAATAACATGTATATCACATATACCTTTGTTTGCCTTGCCGGCCTTCTTGTCTGCCAATACTTGGGGCGCTTATGCCCAATGGCCGGTCCTTGCAATAGTAGCACTCGGTGTCAGACTTAGGGCCAGCTCGGGGTTTCTTTTCAGGCGCGGCAACAGATTTTCCGCCCTTCTTTCCCTTCTGCTTGCCTTTCTTGTCCTTCTTGAAACCGGTGGTCTTATTGATCATCAACACTTGATGTTCTTTCCTAATCTCCACTTCTGCAGTCTTAAGCATTGTGTAAGCTCAGAAGAGACTTCTTCATGCCCTGCATATTATAGTTCATCACGAAGCTCTTGTAGCTAGGTGGCAGAGATTGGAGAACATGATGTATGCCTAAGTCAATGGGAATCGTTATTCCCAAGGACACAAGCTTATCGGCGTACCCAGACATTTTGAGTACGTGCTCACTAACGGAGTTGTTCTCTTCCATCATGCAGCTAAAGAACTTTTCAGAAGCATTATAACTCTCTACGGCAGCATGGGTATCGAAAATCATTTTCAATTCTCCCATGGTATCAAAGGCATTGCCATTTTCGAAACGTTTTCGAAGTTCTGGCTGTAGCCCATACAGTATGCCGCAATGAACTAAGTTGTGGTCCTCCTGACGAGTTATATAGACGTTCTTTTCCTCGTCAGGGGCATCAGGAGCTGGTGGGGGGCCTAGCGGCTCCTCTAGCACATATTGCTTTTGTGCAGCAGTGAGGAGAATCCTCAAATTCATAGCCCAGTTGGTGAAGTTGCTACCATTCGCAGCAAGCTTCTCTTTCTCCATGAACACATTGAAATTAAAAGCAGGTGGTGCCATCTACAACAGAATTTGTAAAATATATTTAGACTAAGTTTATGATAGATTGAGTTCAACTAATCCAAATTACTAATGAACTCCCACTCAAAAACGACATCCCTCGTGTCCTTTTGGTGATTACATGAACCAAATCCACTAGACCAAGTCCGATCATCACGTGAGTCAGTGTAGCTTCAAAGGCGAGCATCTATATGGGCATCATATCAACTATATGACTCATGCTTAACCTTTTGGTCTGTGTTCCGAGGCCATGTCTATACATGCTAGGCTCGTCAAGTAAGAACCTTAGTATTCACGTGTGTAAAACTGTCTTACACCCGTTGTATGAAAGCGTAGAGTCGAGAACACCCGATCATCACGTGATTCCTCAAAACACGATCCACAAAACGGTGCATACTTAAGGAAGAACACATTTTATCTTGATATCTAAATGAGGGATCATCTTATAATGCTACCAAAAGCGCCAAACTAGCAATATAAGATGCTAACATCTAATGTGTGAAGTGAGGTGATATGGTCCATGTTGGGTCCGCAGCATAGAAAACAAAAAATTTCCTACGATGAGAACTACACGCCAAGATCTATCTACTAGATATAGAGCAACGGGTGGACATACATCCATGGAGAACTTACCCTCGAAGACAACGACCTTTGTTAATGAGTAGGAACTCGTGGTTGATGTAGTCATACACTTGCCGATCTCAAGATCGTGAGGAAGTCCGAGCGCCGCAACTCAGCAGCGCATCCACTTTTCCTGCGTTCAAGCCACGGACAACCTCCACCTCCTCGCTCCAGCGATCCAGCTGAGCAAGAACTCCTTCCGCATTTAAATGCCACCAGGAACATGTATCTCGCTAATCCGATACCATGGGAGAATAATTCTAGAGGGGGAGAGAGATCCTTCACAAGGAGGTGTGTGGATGAAGGAGGGAATGGGTGGCCTTTTATAGGAGGAGGGGGTGCCCCCTCTCTCCATGGCAGCGCATGGGGGTGACCCCTCACCTCCCCATTCATGTGGTGGTAACTCCTCCACATTAAAATGCCTCTTCACATTCCCTTTTAAAGTCTCCACTTTAAATGCATTAAATTTCTCCAAATTTAATGCTCTCTCATTTAATAAAACTCTTTTTATTAAATTTATTCAGAATTTTGTTAATTACTTTAATTAACAAACATTCACATATAGCCCCTTGCAATATTTCAATATCACATGCAGAACCACCTTCTGCAATTTCACCCGAAACAATTTCCGGTTTCTATTGAAACAATTCCTGCACTTTGCAATTCTTTCGTCTGAAACATATGTGCTCCAAAATGGTGTCCGGTAACTCTTAAGTGTGCCACCCTAAGGTTCGCGAATAATGCAGACATGATCGAGACCCTTCTCCGATCAATAATTAGTAGCGGGACCTGGAGATCCGTACTGACTCCTACACATTCAACGATGACTCCTATGATCGTGAGAACCTTTAACGCTTGTAACTAAATCCCTTTATCTCTCGATATATTACATGTCCGAGATTCGATCATCGGTATCTCCATACCTAGTTTGATCTAATCGACATGAACTCTTTTCTTGTTCCCGTGATATAACATTCTAGTGATCACATCACTTGCTTGCAAGCTATCCTAATGTGATATCACCGAGAGGGCCCAGAGTATATCTATCCGTCATCTGGATTGACAAATTCCACTCTTGATCCATGAGCCTCAACATAACACCTTTGTAGTATTGCACCCATCTTTATAGTCACCCTATTACGGTGTGACGTTTGATGTTATCAAGATACTCTTCCGGTGTTAGCAATTAACATGATCTCATGGTCTAAGGATAAAGATTACTTTGTATGATGTTATAGCAATATAAACATAATGACTTGATCGTAATGCTATACTTCGGATGAATGTTCATCACATCATTTCACAAATGTTGTGACCTTGTTATTAACAACATCCAATGTCCATGATCAGGAAACCTTGATCATCTTGTTAATCAACAAGCTAGTCTATAAGAGAGGCATAACTAGGAACCCTTTTTGTTTATTAAACACACATGTATTGATGTTTCCTATCAATACAATTATAGCATGCAAAATAAACATCTATCATATACAAGGAATACATAATAACAACTTTATTATTGCCTCTCAGGGCATATTTCCTTCAGTCCATGCATTTGATCTCTATCATTTGCATCGTGGTATGATCTCTATCATTCCTTTGTGTGTAAGGCCAAGGTCTATGGAACTTACACGTTAAGTGAGTTGTAAGAGTATCTATCATACATCTACTTACAACAATACCATATCAAGACACTAGCCCAACAATGATCTAAACTAGACGCCTCTAATTTATCAATTGCAAGTTTTAGGTGGCTTAGGGCTTTCGGAGATAGAACCAGTCTTACCTACGAACATGAACCACAACGAGGATAACCAAGTTATTAGCAACTCGTTGTAAATCAGATATTGACTATTGTAGGAGAGACAGACACCCGCTAGCCACTTATGCAAAACTAGTTGCATGTCAGTCGTGGACCGGTCTCATGTACGATGACATGTAAGGTTGGTCCAGGCCGCTTCATCCCACTATGCCACCAATATCCAAAGTAAATAGAAGATGCAATAATATGATCATCATCGCCCACATATAAACATATGTGTACTACCCGTGCAAAGCACCTACGCATAGATCAGGCTCTGATACCACTGTTGGGTCCGCAGCATAGAAAACAAAAAAATTCCTACGATGAGAACTATACGCCAAGATCTATCTACTAGATACAGAGCAACGAGTGGACATACATCCATGGAGAACTTACCCTCGAAGACAATGAGTTTTGTTAACGAGTAGAAACTCGTGGTTGATGTAGTCGTACGCTTGCCGATCTCAAGATCGTGTGGAAGTCCGAGCGCCGCAAATCAGCAGCGCATCCGTCCTCGCACACACGTTCAAGCCACCGGACAACCTCCACCTCCTCGCTCCAGCGAATCAGCGGAAGCAGCAACTCCTTCCTGCATTTAAGGCCACGGTGAACATGTATCTCGCTAATCCGAGACCATGGGGAATATCTAGAGGGGAGAGATCCTTCACGAAGAGGGGTAGTTTGTGAGAGGGGAGAGGGGGGCTTTATATAGGAGGGAGGGAGACCCCTCCCCTCCCATAGCCGGCGCATGAGGTGGGGGACTCCTCCCCTCCTTCATTCATGCGGTGAACCTCCACTCACATAAACATGGCCTCCACCCAAAATCTCACTCACATGTATTTAATTTCCACCAAATTAAATGCAGCTCTAAATTAATAAAACTCTTTTATTTATTTTATTCAGAATTTTTTTAATTACTTTAATTAACAAACATTCACATAAAACCCCTTGCAACATTTCAATATCACATGCAGAACCACTTTCTGCAATTTCACCCGAAACAATTCCGGTTTCTATCGAAACAATTCATGTTTCTATCAAAACATTTCCTGCGCTTTGCAAACCTTTTGTCTGGAACATATGTGCTCCTAAATGGTGTCCAGCAACCCTTAAGTGTGTCACCCTACGGTTCACGAATAATGCGGACATGATTGAGACTCCTCTCAGATCAATAATCAGAAGCGGGACCTGGAGATCCATACTGACTCCTGCATATTCAACGATGACTTCTGTGATCGTGAGAACCTTTAACGTCAGCAATTTAATCCCTTTGTCTCATGATATAATACATGTCCGAGATTCGATCATCGGTATCCAAATACCTAGTTTGATCTCGTTACCGACATGCACTCTTTTCTTGTTCCCGTGATATAACATTCTAGTGATCACATCACTTGCTTGCAAGCTATCTTAATGTAATATCGCCGAGAGGGCCTAGAGTATATCTATCCGTCATCGGGATTGACAAATTCCACTCTTGATCCATGAGCCTCAACATAACACCTTCATAGCACTGTACCCACCTTTATGGTTACGGTGTGACGTTTGATGTTATCAAGATACTCTTCCGGTGTTAGAAATTAACATGATCTCATGGTCTAAGGACTAAGACTACTTTGTATGATGTTATAGCAATATAAACATAATGACTTGATCGTAATGCTATACTTCGGATGAATGTTCATCACATCATTTCACAAATGTTGTGACCTTGTTATTAACAACATCCAATGTCCATGATCAGGAAACCTTGATCATCTTGTTAATCAACAAGCTAGTCTATAAGAGAGGCATAACTAGGAACCCTTTTTGTTTATTAAACACACATGTATTGATGTTTCCTATCAATACAATTATAGCATGCAAAATAAACATCTATCATATACAAGGAATACATAATAACAACTTTATTATTGCCTCTTAGGGCATATTTCCTCCATGAGCCTCTTCCAAAGTAGGCATGTTGATAAGATTTGCAGGAAAGATTACTTTCTTGCCTACATAACCATCAAGAAGAAGTAGGTTAAAGGATGATATATCCAAGGGCAAGATTAGGAATTGGTATTCTTTAAGATGGTCTACAAGATTGTTCAAGTGCATTTCCAAAAATGCACAAGGGTTGGAATTGATGGAGACCCAAAGCTGGGATATTGATAACATTTCCAGACAAAGCCAAATTTCACAGATTTGGAGTTTTTGACTAGAACATAAGAGGGGATGTTTTTGATTGGTTTCAAGGTACCAAAGCACCATCAAGTGGATGATGTTGAAGTGTAGATTGAGTAGAGAGGATCCATTCTTGATATTGGTCTTCATTGACTTGGAATCTTCTAGAAGAGGATAATTTCAGAAGTGATCTCGTTAAGGGTTTAGATGGGCACTATATGGACTAGAGTTCAAATCAAGCTTGGTTAACTTGCTTAGAGTTTATATTATTGTATATGCTAGATGATGAGCTCCTAGGGTATCTCACTGTAGTTCCTAGGCAAACAATTCAAAAAGCAGATCAAGGCAATTCATCAAACAACAGATCAAGGCAATTCATCTTCCAAGCAAAACAAACCTACTACTATGGTTACCATCAAGCCTAGCTTGAGGTAAAGATGGATATTTTGAAGGCTTGGAGTTTGAATATGGTGAGAGTCATGGTATCTCTACCAAGAGTAGAATTCAAAAGCTTTATAGAAAGGTTTTGGAAAACCTAGAGGTAAGAGTAGTTGAAAGTTCTTTCTTGAAAACATAAGAAGATTACAGTATATAGCTCTCCATAGTTATGGTAAATAGAAGCTATTAAAATAGTTAGTGTTGCAAAGGCATCTTGGCTCAAGTTTTGAAATGTTGGAACAATTGAGAAAATGTAAAATGAGCCAAGACAGTCTTTGGGAAATAGCTTGTGACAACTGAGGATGAGGTAAGGAGTATATCAGCTGCTACACCTTCAGATGCATAAGCACAAACAAACATCAAGCAATCACTGCGTCACTAAACAAGATTTTTTTGTTCCCCTGATTTTTGCATTCTGGACATCTATTCAGGGTTGCTGAAATTGGGATGTTACAGAAGAAGGAAGTTCAAGGAGAATCAATCCAAAACATAGATGTAGTAGGTAACTTATTCATGTTAGTTTTCCTTTGTGGAAAGAACAAATACTTATTAAGTAATTTTATTCTATGTTGAATGTGATTTTTAGTCTGTCGGGGTTTCGATTCCCGATCGTATATTATTATGTAGGTTGGGGCTTGTGATTATGATCAGATGGGTTAATAACCTCACGCACACAAGATGTATACAAGTTCAGGCCACGGGTAAAGTTTGTGGTAAAATCCCTACATCCTGGTGCGACTGTATAATCAAGTGTGTGAAGAACTCAAGGTGGTACGATGGTGGGATGGATGGCTAGACTGAAGCTCGCCTGCTAAGCCTCTCCTTTCTTAAGGGAGAGATACTATGGTGAGTGGTGGATTGGTCAGCTAGGCTAAAGCCGGCCTGCCATATCTCTCCCTTTCTCAGGTAGAGAGAGTCTACAATATGGTGGAAATGTAATGGAATACTCTAAGTCTGGTGGAGGAGCTACAAGCCTACGATGGTCTCTTGTAGCTCCAATGGTTTCTCCGGTGGAAGTGAATGTGAACTGATTGTGTATCGATGATGAAGAGTGGTGGGTTGCTTGATTGCTTCTCTGTTTGGCCTTCTCCCCTCGAAGGGGTAGAACTTATATATCCATGGTCATGTCTGTATGGCTATGGGGTCCCTATCCATTACGGTAGGACTTGACAGGGACGAAACTGTGTCCAAACGGAGTTCCGTGGCCATACACTTGTATGATTTTGGTGTACTGTTCATGAAGTCACTGGCTGATTTGGAGGTCATCGGGAATGACCTCCTGTAGCTGATTGTTCGAAAACAGACATGATGAGTCAGTGATCCTCTCCTATCTACCCGCAGTACGACCACCAGTCTATGGGACCGTGAGGTCGTGTCGGTCTGTATCGTGTCGGTCTGTATCATGGGTACGGCCTCCCCAAAGCCCAGAGCATGGAATTTGGGGATCTTTATCGATCTGGTGCGTCTGTACTACAATGTGCAAGCCGTAAAGTCAAAGTGAGTTTGTAAAAGTTCTATCATAGTTGAAACAAGTGGTCAATTCTTTCAATGTTGATGCCATGTCCTTTTTTTTCTTCAATAATATGTTGGAAATGCATGTCCTTATGCACTTTCGTCGGGCTGAGATTCCATAGAAATGACGTTTTGCTGGCATTTCAATGGTTTTAGAACCAACGACAAAGATGATGTAATTATTTTGATACGTGTGCTATCCACCTGTCCTGAACTTTTGCTTCTTGAAGTTCCGACTCAACTTTCGTCTATCATAGATTGTAGAATATCTAAAAGATCTATGATTATTTGTGTGTTTCTATATCTTTTCATTTACTTTGCATATATTGAAGAAAAAAAACTTTACATGTATGTGAGATAATGTTATGCATCATTTGTACAATGTATTGTACAACTATGCAATTAAATACCCATCAATACCATAGTATCAAATCAGGTCATCACCGTTAACATAAGTTTTCAACATCAAGTCAGCATAAGGGATCCTTACTAAGCTGATACTAATGGGTCGTGTGGTTACGAAAACATGCGCGTGGTTGCCAAAAGTGTCTTCGGCTCCCGAGTTCCGGTGCTCCATTTATTTAAATAAATCCAAAAATTATATTATAATTTAAAAAAGTCTGAAAATAAATTATGGACGTAATCAATGTTGTTTTCTACAACCATGTAAAATTAGAACCCGTAATTATTTATATTGCGAGCCACACAAAAATGACATGTAGCTCATAATACAAAATATTTAAAAATAATATTTTTGTATGTTTATGGGATACATCATTGCCTACATCTCCAGTATACCCCATCGTGCCTACAAGGGCAAAAATTCAGGGCTTGCTTGCGTGCAAGGTGGGACATTTTCGACCAGTACGAAACTTAAATCACTTTGGCGCCTGGCCTTAGAGGAACGCTTGAACCGAGTGTTTTCATGGAGACGGGCTCGTTCAAGCCGAAAGAGCGTGCGTTCGACGGAGCTGCACTTAGCGTTTTCCAGATGGTTTGTTGTACTCACCTTTTTTAATCTCTTTCACTAATTGCTTCTAGTTTACACAACAAATGCTTGAATTTCAGATAAATCTATGATGCGCTCCAACGATGTGATCCATTCCCGCGATCGGTTTCTTGTTTAGTTAACCGTTGATCATCCATTTCGTGATTATGTTTGGAGTTTTTAAAAATTATCAAATTCGTGGTGCATGTGGTCGATCTTTTGAAAAGTCTTTTGACTACTAACTTCATCTCGTCGTTTCACACAGCTTCTTAATTTCGATGTCATGGAAGAATTTTTTGATTGAAGGGCCCCTTTGAGGGGAGCGAGGCCCCGTTCCATTTCTTCAATGAAACCGGACAGATTTCAGTACAGGCCAAAAAGGCCAGTTCAAACACGAAAAACTAAGAAAAGCTGCATGTTTTTGCCTGAAAAGGTACTAAAATCGACACAGGCCTCACATAGACAGATCGAAACAGCAACAAGACTAATATAAAGCGTCATGGAAGATTTTGCATCCGGAGCACATGGAGAGGACGCATCGGTGCAACCTTTGGTGAACCAAGCCCAAAGGCGCCGTGACCGTGATCACAGCGGTCTTGTTGAAGTTTGCTTAGTTTGTGTCAGCCACTTTGCGTCGTAAAATACTCCTGCCGTTCAGAAATATAAGACATTTTAGCTTTATAAAATAAATGTATCTAGCGTTTACGTGTATAGATTTACTCTGAACCTCTATGAACCTATATACTACAAGACATCTATGTATATTTGGTTCATAAAACTAAAACATGTTATATTTCTAAACGGAGGGAGGGCCTGTCTTATCCGCGGCTACGCATGACCCGTCGCCGGATTAATTAGCCGTTAAGCAATCCGTGTGCAGGCAATAGTACGCTCGCTTATTTTACTTGCAAACCAAGCGTAGTACGGCCGCCGCGTGCTTGGTCTACAACTAGCCGTAGTACGCTCGCTTATATTTTAATTTTTATATCAATTCGTACTACAACTATAAATAGTTCAACACATAGATTCTCAACCTTATTACAAACACAGTCCGAACAACTAAAAATAGAGCTCTAAACAATAAATTGATACAATTAAATAAAATAGTTTTATTGTTCTCCTGGGCGCGCGGAAAACTGCAAAGAAACATACCTAGGCAAACCGTCAAGCGCCTTCTGGACGAAGTGAGCGCGCGAGATCGTCGCAAGAGCCTGGTTGCCCGACGAACACCGGATAAGGCTTGAGGTGGTAGGCGCTTCTGAATGCTAGGAGGTGGTAGGGCGGGAGGGGCGGGCGGTCAATCGCCGTCGAACGGGCGGCGGGACGACCGACGATTTGGCGGGGGTAGGAGACGGGAAGAGGGGAGGAGGGAGGAAATCGGGGGTTTGGTCGCTGTCAGTGCTGACCCACGCAACGCGCGTACTGTGTCTGGCACACCCAGAAGACGCCCGATGGCACGGGGGCGGAGTGGGAACACTGGACACGCTATTGAGTCGCGGCTGACCAAACACGTCCACGGGGCTCGCGACTTTGTGTCGGCGCTCTCCAAAGGCCTTGAGGGTGCCGCTTGGTGAGCACGGCTGGAGATGCTCTGATCCTGCGTTACTTATCACAAAATTTCCATTCACTCTCAAAGCTCATACTTCCTCCTTTTTGGTTTATTAGGCATGCACGTAGTTTAAGAACAATTTTGAGTCTTAACTTTTGGCAACAAATTTTACATAATATGTTACAAAAATTATATCAACGGATTCATCTTAAAAAGAAATTTTCAATGGTATATTTTGGGACACATATTGCATATTTTATTGGCCAAAATTGATGATCAAAGATTTTCTTAAACTACGTGTGTGCCTAATAAACTGAACTGGAGGGAGTATTTCAATCTTTAATGCACTAGTACTTCCTCTGTCCTCAAATAAATGGCATAGTTTTATCTAGATTTGGATGTATCTAGACGTATTTTAGTGCCTAGATGCATGCATATCTAAACAAAGCCACGTCACTTATTTTGGAACGGAGTGAGTAGTATTTTAGAGTATCATTTTAATGGCAGATTGAGACTTTATTCATTAGCAACTGGGACATATATCATACTCCTTCTATCTAGAAAAAACTGACTTGGGTTTGACTAAATTCGAATGTATCTATACGCATTTTAGTATATAAATATATTCGAATCTATACAAACCAAATCAGTTATTTCTAGACTGAGAGAGTATTTTTTTATTGTCCGTCATAAAAACATTCAGCATTAAATGTAGTTTGTGATGCTATTATTTGGAGCATGTAGAAACGTAGAAATGCTTTAATATTTGATAACAAAAAGTGGATAACTGTCAAACATGTATGGTGATTGATTCAAAAAACTCTCAAGAAGTGGAGACTGAGCTTCAAAGATCCTATGCTTTTAGCACCTTGTGTTTTATAGTGGGGTGAAGTCGGGGTATTCGGTTGATGCTTCGTATATGAGATTTCACATTTTTTGGGAGATCTGCCTTTCACTAAACGCATGGGTGGCCACATCTCCCTGCGGCGCTGCAGTCTCACTGCAACTTCCCTGCTGGCATTTGTTCTAGATGAACGCATGGGTGGCCACATCTCAGAAGACTCATATAACATTCCAAATAATTACAACATGAAAGGGTAGAGTGATATGTGAATTTGCATCGGCATGCATCTAAAAAAGTGGGGAATTTTGACCTTTTAAATTCAAAGGGAAAGGTGAATTAAGATTTATCTCGATGTGATGATTTAGATTTACTTTATCATTTTCAGTGTTATATATTTCAAGGTGATCTTTTTGCATTTAAAAAAATTGGGAAGAATTTGAACTAAAATAAAATTTTAAGTATGAATTTTAAACTCATTTCCAACAAGCTGCAATTAACACTCTACATCAATCACATTAGTTTTCAGGGTAAGAATTTGAATTCAAAATCGAGTTTGAATATTACATTTTAACTTGAATTTAAATATTACAAATCATCATAAACATTGAAAGTAAAAGTAAAGTGAAGATATACACGTGGTCACAAGGATATTCTTATTGATGAGAGTATTTTTTTACAAGATCAAATGAAAGACAAAAATTACAAAGAAGATAATACTATACAAACTAACCTATCTAGATACACTTCTATTTCTTTTCTTCCCTTATTCTTGATACCTGCAAGAGAAACCAAGACAAATACAAACAACTTGTTATTTATTATGTTGGCTCCACTAGAAGGGTGAAGCTATTGCTTTAGAATTCAATTGGAGGGACTTCACGGAGGACTCTTCGATATAGAGGGTTTTAAGATCATATAGAGGCAACACTTGGATCATCAAGATCTGATTAATGCACAAGAGAGGCAACAAGGGAACATGGAAGCACTGGATCAGAATCAGCTAGTTAACCAAAGGCAATTCAGAAGCAATAATCATAAATGGAGGGAACCATACAAGTTCTTGATCCAAGATTTATTCTTAGGTAGGCAACTGACCCTCTATTAATTGTAATTTAATTCATAAAAGAAAGCCAACCAAATAAGCATCAACAATAATCTTTATTGACATGAGAAGTCAATCAAATTATTCTTCCATCAACAAGTAAGCAAATTAATCTCTGTCGACATAACTAGACAATAAGATTATTGTCCATCTTAATAATCCATCAGATATTTTCATAAGCTAAAAGCACTCTCACATTTACCACTTGGTAGTGACAAAACTAGTACCAAACTAGGATAAGAATGTAAAAACTGACCTACCATTAGGTTATAAGAACCTGGACACAATTACTAGAACCAGAGTCGGTTCCGAAAGTCCAAGTATCTTACAAGACATGCAAATATGCATAGGTGTCGATCGGAGATAGCATTTGATGAGCCACTATAAAAGGAGCAGACAACCAGGGGAGATCTCACAACACCAACAAATCAAAGATCTTCCACCCAAGAACACAAACACCAGGAAGTACCCATAGATAGATAGAGATCTAGGAAACAAGTGAAGTAGCTAGGAGGAGAAACTTATTGATGACTGCAAGTGCACAGACCATTTGTAACTAGTTTCGAAATAAAGATATCGATCCCACAGGGAGCAGGAGTATGAAGTCTAATAACTCTTGAATTAAATATTACAATAGAAATGCTAAATAAAGTTCTAAGTAACAAGATAAAATGCGAGTATTGTGTAAAAAGGTGTTTGGGGTTTTTTGATATAAGAGAACAATAAGTAAAGTAAAGTAACTAAACACAGAAAGTAAGTATCGCGTATGTAAAATATATTTGGAACTACAAGAGGGAAAATGTGTTCTCAGGGATTAGCGGATACACCACTAGCATTATAAAGAGTTAAAATAAAGATTATTATCATGAACATTCTCAACTATGTATGTGTGGGAGGAACTTCGTATTTGGACAAATAGGCAACAGCCACTACTCACATCATCCTCATAACCACAACAGTCAACAATCGATATCAATCGAATTACTGTGTTATTAAGGAACTTAATCCCGTAGGACGTATCACATGGCATGGATAGTGTTCTGTGAGTTTTCTCAGTTCCCAAGTTGATACGTAAGGGGCGCCAACAGCTTTATAGTCATTGTAAGTGTTAACACACCACCGTCTACCAACAAGTAGTTCCCTCCATCAAGTCCCCATGAGAGGCAAATATTGAGAGGTCGACTTCTCTCAACATCAAGATGAAGATAATCTAAAACATGATCACAGCGATCAATATCATAATAAACTTTATCTTATTTCAATCTCATACTAGGGTTTCTCCATCTCCCCAAGAACTAATGATCTACTCAGACATGGAGGCAATCAACATTATGGCAATGACAATGGAATCTATCATAGATGAATAGCACTTGTATAAATCCACAACGAGTACGGGAATTACAACAAGATCTAGACAACTTGTATATGGGATGGATGGAGATGGTGGTGATGCAGCGGTTGACAATGAAGATCGATGCTTTAGCCTCTCGGATCTGTGCAGGGCGAAGATGGAACCCCGGTGGATGAGTTCCCCCTCTAGATGCCTTCCGGAGGTGAGGTTTCGATGATTTCTAGTTGTTCTGTATGTCGTCTCTTCGATCCAGTTGCATGGGGTGAAACTATTTGAGGAGGTGGTGGCGGCGCCAACTATACGGCGGGAACTATACGGCCAAAAAAATTATTCCTACCGTATAGTTGGTCGTTAAACCGTCTGTATGCTTTGATCGCTTCGGGTTTTCTTCTAGTGTTATATTTCCCAAATAAGCGATTTACGTTGTTTTTGACTCCTTTTCTCACCAATACAACTGCTCCAAGAATTGTGTCTATTGTATCCATCATTTGTCCTGATCCTGGTGAAAATAGACATAAAATGTGCATGCGAATGCCGTAAAATAACAAGATCCTATATCTACAATGCAAAATAATAATATAAAACATGATGCAAATATGCACTCATCAACTTCCCCAAGCTTAGACTCTTGTTCATCCCAAGGAAATTTATCTTAATGGATGTGATCCTCATATTCATGAAGTTGAGTCAATAAAATAAATGAGGCAGTTGCAGCATGTGTTTATCATATATGATACATGGGAATAAGTTCATGAATAGTACCTTACTCGAACCATCTGAATAGTATTAGCAGGCTTTCACACCTTAGTGATCATTAGTTCACAAAAGATGAATCTCAACATGATGTAAAAGTATCTGGTTCAACCGAATGAATTAGTGAGGTAGTCCCAAATGTTTTTGGATTAACATATATTCACTTGGGATTTAAAATCTCAAACCCTTCTTTGTCATACTACAATATAGTGGTGTATGCCTATTTTCTCTTTGAACATTCGCTCTTTTTTTCTTTCTTTTCTTCTCTTTTGTATATATGCTCACACTTTTGTTTAAGTGTTGTGCAAAGGAGCTAGCCATACATTGCACTTCATGTAGGAATTCAAAGTTTAGCGATCCCAATTACCAAATTCCAATTGTATATGAAGCAATCTTTATAGCTTGAATATTCTACCTTGTCTTGATCTCACTCTAATTTGATAGCACTTTTTATTTTCCTTTGTTCAAGATTTCTTTTTCAACTTAACTGATTAGATAATTTTTCTTTATAAATCAAACTGCGAACTTACAACATATTGACCAAATTATCTTTATATGTTCCATTAATACCAATGGTGTGGAAGACTCCTATTGCTATCATCAAGTGCAAGTAAAATTATACTCAAGCCATTCATATTTCCAATAAGACAAGCACAAACTCAATATTTCTCCATATATGATAATAAACTCGGAATTTCATAAAAGGGGTCAACTATTCCTGAAGGGAATTCTAATGATGCAAAATTTGTTTCTAACTTGAACTAATGCAAAACTAAAATAGTAATATAAAACTTATAAGATAGATTACAAGGTCTAACGATCTCCCCAAGCTTGGAATCAAGCCAGGAGGGATCAAATAATCCCTTGCAATTATTTGATATCGTGATTATTGTAGATCACTGTGGTGCCATGGCATGTAACACCGCTGTGCTTAGCTTCTTGTTGGTATCCTCTAGAGCAGTGATGCGGCTATAGCACCTGCGCAAATCAGATTGCAGAGTGTCCACTTTATCTGCGAGCTTAGTCACCAATGGGAGAAGATCATCCTTCTTCTCTATCTCATTGAGATGGTGGCGGACTTCAACGCGATGAAGTAGCTCCTGCTTCTGATATTCTCCAGTGCTTGCATGCGATCCTTGGTCCTGGGAACAACTTCTTCTTCCTCATCCATAATTGATGGATTGAGGAAGTGGAAATCGTTCCTCCACTCTTCTTGAGGCTTCACCCTCATACGATCACCAATGGTAGGCTTCAAGAGTGGCACCTTCGCTCCCTTGCTAGCACTTGCACCAATATTAGCTAGTTCCTTACGCTTGTGTGGCCTGGGGTCCATGGCGATGAACTTGACCGTCTCCACGCGCCCTTTTCCATACGGCTTGTGACCTTCTCTCTCTTCTTGAGCTCTATTCATTGCCACCCAGTTGATCTCCGGGGGATCATAGACATCACAACAGATGTAGATGTCACTCCAATCTTCGTCGGAATCATTGTTGTAGAAGGTTGGCTCGACGTACTCCTTGTTCCCCGGGCTAAACCTCTCCACCTCCTCGTTGTCGTCCTCCATGGACGGGCTACTAGAGCGGTCCCTGGAAGGAGCAATGATACCTAGGGGTTTTCCATGGCTTGGGACGGGATAGCGCATGGATAGATTGGTTCCTGGTGATTATGATTAGAGAGAGAGGGATAATGGCAGTATATAAGAGGAGTCAGAGGTCGGTAAAACTCGTGAGAAATACCAAATTCTCGCCCAAGAAAGGAATCTTAACGAAATAGGGAAAGAAATCACAGATTTGGAGGAGTCCTACCGCGTAACAACCAACTATACGGGCACGACCTGTATAACTCCGGACGTATAGTTGGTTTCAGACAGATATTTCCAAATATCTCGAGTCCAGGTCGGTTAAGTTACAACTCGGAACCGACAATAACGTTTTTATTAGAAATACGAAAAAGTAAACAAAAATGTCTGACAGTTTAACGACCAACTATACGGCCAAAAAAGTTATTCCCGTCGTATAGTTGCGACCGTATAGATACAGACATCAAAAATCAAAAGTGTCTGAGAGTTCAACGACCAACTATACGGCCAGAAAATTTGTTCTCACCGTATAATTGCGACCGTATAGATACAGACATCAAAATCAAAAGTGTCTGAGAGTTCAATGACCAACTATACGGCCAGAATTTTATCTCCAGTCGTATAGTTGCGGCCGTATAGATCCAGACATCGAAAACAATTTCACGAAGAAGATACAGAGGGTTTAACGACCAACTATACGGCGGGAGATTTTTCTCCGGTCGTATAGTTGCGCCCGTATAGTTGGTAAAAACCTTCAGAAACTTTAGAAAAACATGAAGAATTTAAAGGCAAAAATTTCAAAAGTAAAACCTGTAAAAACAAATCACTTATTTGAGTATGAACACTTACCTTGCACTTACCGTTTACTTAGTCGGGGACGACAGGATCCTCCAACAACAAAGACTTATTCTCCTTTGGAGGAATTGACTTTAGTTCATTTAATAATTCTCGTAAGCAAAAATCACCAGGACTAAAGTTTCTCAATAAGATTGGTGTCTTGCTGGGCGAATATAAACACTGCATCCAACATCTTTATTTCTTTCCTCTGCATAATCTGCAACTCAAATTCTTGAAGTAAAAGGATCCAACGGATCAGTCTGGGCTTATGATTTTTCCTCTCAAAGAGTTCTCTCAAACCATCATGATCCGGATGAACTCTTACTTTTGCATCAACTATGTAAGAACGAAATTTATCGCAAGATAAAAATACATCAAAAGGTTCCCTTTCTTCCTTAGGATAATTCTTTTGAGCACTATTAAGAGTTCTACTAGCATGATGTATAATATTAAATCTGTGACCTATATGTTGTCCGAGAGTTACTCCTACAGCATCATCGCTAGCTTCACATATTAAGTCAAAAGTTATATCCCAGATAGGTGGTTTAATGATAGGAGCATGGGATAAAGCATATTTAAGTTTATCAAAGGCTATAAGACATTTCAATCTTACTCCCTTTTGCAGAAGGTTAGTCAAAGGTTTAGATATTCCAGAGAAATTTCTAATGAACCTTATATAAAAACCCACATGACCAAGGAAACTTTGTATACCTTTTATATCCCTAGGTTGTGGCATTATCTCTATGGCCTCAACCTTAGCTCTATCCACTTCAATTCCCTTACCTGATACCTTATGTCCAAGGACTATACCTTCTTTGATCATAAAATGGCACTTCTCCCAGTTTAGAACAAGATTGGTCTCTTCACAACGCTGTAAAACTCTTTTGAGATTATCCAAGCAACTAGTAAATGAAGTTCCATAGATAGAAAAGTCATCCATAAATACTTCGATTATCAGTTTCTATAAAATCTGCAAAAATAGCAGTCATGCATCTTTGAAAAGTAGTTGGAGCATTACATAAACCAAAAGGCATACGTCGGTAAGCATGTAAACCATAAGGACTAACAAAAGTTGTTTTAAGTTGGTCATCATGATGAACAGCTATTTGAGAAAAACCAGAGTATCCGTCCAAGTAGCAAAAATAAGTGTGGTTTGCTAACCTTTCTAAAGTTTGATCTATGAACGGTAAATGATAATGATATTTTCTAGTTTCTTTATTCAGTTTCCTGAAATCTATACACATTCTATGTCCAACAATAGTTCTAGTAGGTATCAATTCATTGTATTCATTAGGAACAACGGTAAAACTGCCCTTCTTAGGGACACAATGGACAGGGCTTACCCATTCACTTTCTCTTACAGGATAGATTATACCTGCGTCCAGTAGGCATACTATTTCTTTTCTTACCACTTTCTTCATTTCGGGCTTCAGTCACCTATTAAATTCTGCAACTGGTTTATCACCTTCCTCCATGAATATTCGATGGATGGTTATCATGGTACTAATGCCCTTCAAATCATCCATTGAGTACCCAAAGGCCTTGTGATGCTCCTTAAGTATTTTCATGAGTTCTTCTTTTTCATCCCCTGAAAGTTTAGCACTAATAATAACAGGAAATTTATTTGTATCATCTAAAAATCTATATTTAAGATTGTCTAGTAGAGTATTCAACTCTGGGGGTGGTAATTCCTCACCTCCTCTCTTTTATGGCTCTTCGGAAGCCTCATTAGGTGGAGGCCCTATAATGGGAAGTGAATCGAATTCACCTTCTAGTTCTTCTAGGGACTTATCCTCCATAACTATTTCTTCATAATTTAAGTCTTCATTTATTTCTTCTTCTTGGTTACTAAAGAAGAGAGCTGGCATTTCCTCAATAGTTTTTTCTTTCTCTTCTTCTTGTATTTGTGGAGGTTTGTCTTTAAATTTGGAAAAGTGGAATTCTTTTTCCACTCCCCCCAAGCTTAAGAGACACAATCTCCTTTTTGAAATCAACATTGGCACCTACATCACTCAAAAAGTTTCTTCCAAATATAATTGGGCAAAGAGTGTTAGCTGGCATATAAATAACTACAAAATCAATAGCAAGATTTTTATTGCCAATTCTGATAGTTGCATCTTCAACTACTCCCATTGGAATTCAAAGAGTTTTATTGGCTAACGTGATTGTCATATCAGTATTTTCAATTGTAGCCGGTTCTATTTCTTCTTTTATTTAGAAATCATTAGATATAACATTAACTTCGGTGCCAAGATCACATAAACCATAATGCAAGGTTTCCTTAAATATGCAGGGAAGAATAGGCTTCCCACATTGATACATCCATTTTGCATCACTATTCTATATCATAATTCACTTTTATTCATTGATATATTTCATATTAAGAGATGATACTTATGTTATTTCATCTTTTTTGCATGGTGGATGACTTTTGGAGCATGGACCGCTGCAGTCAGGATTCTGATGGAAAAGGTGTTGTTTGGAGGCAAAATTCGCAAAGATCAGAAAATCCAGGAAAATATACGGAAAATCCTATTTTTCCAGAAGACGAAGGAAGCCAGAAGGGGCTGGAGATGGGCCACAGGGGCGCCACACCACCCCCTGGTGCGGGCCAGCCTAGCCGCGCCACCAGGTGGTGTGGCCGCCCTGGTCCACCCCTGGCTCTCCCCTCTAGCGTATATATTCCTCCAGAAACCCTAATACTCGGGGGCAACCATAGAAAGATTCCGCCGCCTCTGCGGGGCGGAAACCACCGAGAGAGAAAGACCTCTCCGGCAGACAGATTTCTACCGGGGGAATTCCTTCCCGGAGAGGGGAGATCGTCGCCATCAACACCACCATCAAGCTGGACTTCATCGGGAACATCATCATCATCACCACCATCATCACCATCAGCACCCTCATCACCATCTCCATATTGCTGTAACAATTGCGTTGAATCTTGCATAGTTCATAGGGGAAACTTTCCCGGTGTTGATTACTCTTTGTAGTTGATGCTATTGAGTGAACCATTGAATTATTGTTTATGTTCAGATTGTTATACATCATTATTCCATCTCTGATCATGATCCATATGATGTCTTGTGAGTAGTTTGTTTTGTTCTTGAGGACATGGGAGAAATCATGTTGTTAGTAGTAGAGTTGTGTTGAGAAAGATTCAATAGTTTGATATTTAAGTTGTGGTGTACTTCTTCTAGTGGTGTCATGTGAACGTCGACTACATGACACTTCGCCTATATGGGCCTAGGGGAATGCATTGTGTATTTTGCTACTAATCGTAGGGGTTGCCGGAGTGACAGAAACCTGAACCCCCGTTAGGAAACCATTGCACAAGGGACATACGGGTCTTAGAGTTTAAAGCTGTGGTTAGGTTTCTACCTTAATTACTTTCTTGTACTTACGGATGTTTGCAAGGGGTATAATCACAAGTATGTATTAGTCCTAGGAAGGTCGGTACATTAGCACAGGTTCACCCACACAACACTTAGCAAGCTAAAGAAGATTAATCAACTATATGAAGCGAAAGCACTTGACAGCCTTCCCATGTGTCCTCGAGAACGTTTGGTCATCTTAAGTAACACAATCGGCTTGTCCTTTGCTGCATAAAGGATTGGGCCACTTGCTGCATTTATTCCTACTGTCTTTTATTTACTCGTACTTTGTTTTACTTGCTTTATCAAAAACCCCTAAAAATCCGTTTGCTAAGTATTTGTAGAGAATTCCTAATCCATACCACTAGCCAGCACCTTCTGCTCCTCGTTGGGTTCGACACTCTTACTTATCGAAAATACTGCGATACACCCCCTATACTTGTGGGTCATCAAGACTATTTTCTGGCACCGTTGTCGGGGAGTGAAGCGCTATTGGAGTGTGGAACTGGTAAAGGAAACTTCTACTGTGAGTATTGTTTACTTCTGTTAGTTGCTTTATTTTCGTTATGGATAATTCGTTGAGTTTCTTATTTGGTAATGCTACTACCACTACTAAGGTAGTAGATGAAAGAACATTTCATGTTTTCCTATGTTTTGCGTGTTAGATAACAATACTATGGAGACTTTCATGTGTGCTAAGTGTGCAGGAAGTTTTGAGGCGGGGCGGATAATCCGCCCCTCCAAGGGCCGGATAATCCGGCCTACCTCATCTCTCAAGGAAGCCAAGGCGCGTCGCTCTGTGTCCAGTCGGATTTTCTCCCGGAAAATCTGAACTGGGGCGGTTTTTCCTCCCCAGGCCGGATAATCCGGGTTTCGCAAGGGCCGGATAATCCGGCCCCCAGTTTTCGAGCAAAAGGAGCCAAGGCGCGTCGCTCGGTATCCGGTCGGATTTTCTTCCGGAAAATCCGAACTGGGGCGGTTTTTCTTCCCCAGGCCGGATAATCCGGCCTTCGCATAGGGCCGGATAATGCGGCCCCCATAAGTTGATCAAGGGAAAGCTCGGCGCGACGCTCAGAGAGGGGGCGGATTTTCTGCCGGATATTTCGAGTCTGGGGCGGAGTTTCCCCAGACCGGATAATCCGGCCCTCACTTGGGCCGGATAATCTGGCCCCCAAAGTGTGCAATGGCTGGTTTTTGGAAGGGGGTATAAGTACCCCTTCTTCCCCATCGTCCAGACTTCTTGATTCATTCGAATTTGACCAGACCCTGTGCAAGAGCTCTAAATCTCGATCTCCCACTTCAACCACCCTAAGGTCTTGATCTTTGGTGGAATTGAAGGAGGAGAATTTCATCATCAACATCAAGAATCAAGCGCTTCAACTCCTCTCCATTCACTTGGAGAAATCTCTGATCTAGTATTCTCGTTAATACCTAGATCGTGTTATTGTATTTGACAACTTTGTTCTTGTGGTAGCTTGTTGTCATTTCGGGAGCCTCCAAGTTGTTGTGGAGTTGTTGCCCTGCTAGTTGTGTAAAGGCGCCAGTGCCCACCTCGAAGGGTACCTATAGTGGAAGGTGGATCAGGCCTGTTGTGGCGAGATCCATCAGAGAACAGGGTGAGGCCTTTTGTGGCGTGGTGGTCTTAGTACCGCCCACCCCTCCAACGCAGACGTACTTCCCTTAACAAGGAAGGAACTACGGTCAAACAAATCATGTGTCTCCGCGTGCTTCACTTTGGTTCACTCGTTCCTCTTCCACTCGCTCCTTACTCGCTAGTAGATAGGTTTGCATATAGGGAAATTCCACACATTAGTTTATCTAGAGAATTTACCTTTGTGCTAAGCCTAAAATTGAAAAAGAATTAAAAATTGGTGTAGCACCTATTCACCCCCCTCTAGGTGCCCATACGATCCATTTCAATTGGTATCAGAGCCCCGGCTCTTAATTCGGGCTTAACCGCCTAAGAGTAGTATGGGTACCAGGGATGATGGAAATGAGGCTGTGGATAAGGTCACAATGGATGATCTCAAGTCGTTGGAAACAACCTTGTTGAAATCATTTGAGGCCAAGATGGAGGAGATGAATCAAATGATTGCTCGCCTTACATCATCCATAGCCCCATCTCCATCCTCCTCTGAGGCTCCCTCACCATCATCTAAGGAAAAGGGTAACACCGGATCTAAGGATGATGATGTGGAAGGTGAAAAACTAAATGGTTCTACCTCCAAAAAGGGAAGTGGTAAGGAGGAATATAGTGAGGTTCGCCACGTATATTCCCCCGATCCACCTATCCCTCATCCTCATATAAACAATAGGGGTGATCCACCCAAGCTCACTACATCTTCTTTTAACCAATGGCAATTTCTAATGAAATCTCATGTTTGCAGCTCCTCTATTGAATTGTGGAGGATCATTGAAGAAGGTCTTCATGTTGGAGATCAAACCAATCTAACAAGAAGGGAAGTTATGGATAGCCAGTTGAATGCCACTGCTCTCCACATGATACAGCTGGGTGTGGGTCCCAAGGACATGCCACACATTGAACATCTCAACACGGCTAAAGAGGCGTGATCTTACGGACCTTTTTGTTGGAAATGAAAGCATGAGAAGAAACCGGTATGATGCCCTTAGTAACGAAGCTGAGGGATTCTACATGTTGGATGGTGAAAACCATGAGGACATGTATAGAAGACTCAAGGGCATCGCAACAACATTTCGGAAGCATGGGGCCACTCACATTGATGATGCATGGATAAAAAGAAAGTATGTGAGTGCCTTAATGCCTTTCGAACCGACGGATTTGAAGAGCTTGCAAGGTAGACACAACTATCATCAAATGACATCTAATGAAGTCATGCAAGAAATGGCGTCATTCAAAGTGGCAGCAAAGAATGCTGAAAATGCCCGTGATCGGGCCATTGGAATGCAAAAGGGTGTCAATGTGGCTCTCAAAGCCAATATTGCTGAGCAAGAGGATGATGAAGGAGCATTTGAGAGGATATCCATGGACTGCCCCGATGAGGTCAAACATGCTCATGGTGAGTACATGGCATTCTATGCAAGGAACTTTTGGAAGGACCCTGCCAAAGCCAAGTCTGAACTTGAGCGCAAGAACGGGTCAAATGGAAGAAGAGAAAGTGGCCCAAGATTGAGAACTTGCTTCAACTGTGGAGATAGACTGCACTTTGTAGCCGAGTGTCCTTATGAAAATAGAGAAGACAATGGTGGCAGGCTCATTCTCAAAGAGAAATCCAAAGTTCCTAAGAAGAAGGCATTTGCTAAGAAGAATGGTCCTTTCAAGAAGCAACCCAAGATGGTCCTTGTAGCTCAAGAGGAATACTCCTCCGCAAGTGAAGATGAAGAGGATGATGATAGTTCCCGCGAAGTGGCTGCTATAGCCACCACATCGACTCCTCCTCTCTCTTCGACTACCAACGAGAACGCCATCAACAACAACGCCACTTGCCTAATGGCAAGAGGATCCGAGGTATCGACTTCTAACTCCTCATTTTCTAAGACTAACATAATTTTGGATATGGATGATCATGACAGTCTTGAAATGAAAGAAGAAGTTATTTCCTTGGATACTATTTTCACTAACCTACAAGGTGAGCACAAACTCCATTTTGATACTCTTATGAGTCAACTTGCTCGAGCCGAAGATCTCCTTGAAGAAAAGGGCAGAATTGAAAGAGAAGATGCTTTGGAGATAGCCTCTTTGAAGAATGCCTTGGAAGAGGAAGAGGAAACTCGAGTTTATTTGGAAGAAAGACTCGAATCCCTAGAGGAGTCACAAGAAGAAGCTGTAGCTCAGCTCATTAAAGAACGTGACCATGCCCTTGCCAAGGTAAAGAAACTAAAGAAAGAAAAGATTGATTTTGGGGCTGTTCATGCTAGACTTTTGGAGAAGTTTGATGATGTTGAAAGTGCTCACAAGGCATTGAAGAGTGATCATTCTACTCTAAATGAGTCTCATGACCAGCTCCAAACTCAATTGAAATGGTATAATGTACCAAGTACCTCATCTTCATCCTTTGGAAAAGAAGATCTTGCAAGGAGTTCTCAACACAAAGGTAAATGGGTTATTGATGAGATACTGAGCAGGCAAAGGTCAAACAACAGTAAAGAAGGTCTTGGTTACATACCCAAGATAAAGAGCAAGAAAAACAAGAAGAACAAGACTGCTCAATCAAAGACTAGCAACATTACCAATGACAAGACTAATTATGATGGTTTTGCAGGGATCAACAATCCTAACTTCGAACTATATTGTGATTCTTATGGTGATGTTTATGCTAGTTATGTAGGGCCTTATGATTGTTACATTCCTTGGTCTATTTGAGTTCCCAAGACCCTTGTTACTAACATGAGAGGACCCATTGAAAAATGGGTACCTAAAACCAAGAAGTAATTCTCTTGCAGGGCTATGCTTCCGGTGGTTCTAAATGGGTACTCGATAGCGGTTGTACGAGTCATATGACCGGAAGCAAGGAGATCATCACGGAGATGCGGCCGAACCTTGATCACATCACTGTCTCCTATGGTGACAAGTCAAAATCTGAGGTATTGGGTCTCGGCAAAGTTGTGGTGGCTCACAATATCTCTCTCGTGGACGTCATGCTTGTTGAGACCCTCGGGTATAACTTACTTTCAGTTCATGCCCTTGGTAAGATGGGCTTTGCAGTTTACATTGATGCTGATTTGGTGGTACTCTTGTGGAGCAAGTCTCTAAAAGTCGCTTTCGTGGGATATGTCAAAAACGACCTGTACGTGGTAGACTTTTCGGGGAAAACCACTACAGGTCCGATGTGTCTTTTCGGAAAGGCTGACGCGGGTTGTCTATGGCATCACCGACTAGCCCACGTCAATATGAGAACTTTGCAAAGTCTCCACAAGGGTGGCCACATTCTTGGACTAAAAGAAAATGTCTCTTTTGCCAAAGATCGTGTCTGCTGGGCGTGTGTTGAAGGGAAAATGCATGATTCTCCTCATCAAAGGAAAACTATTATCTCTTCAAAAAGGATCTTGGAGCTTCTTCATGTGGATCTTTTCGGACCTCCATCTCATGCAAGCCCCGGTGGGAAGAAGTATTTCTAGTGATTGTTGATGATTACTCAAGATACACTTGGGTTTATTTCTTCAAGTTGAAGAGTGAAACTCAACAAACTGTCATCGACTTTGCCAACGAGGTTCAACATCAACACAACGTCCCCATTCTGGCTATAAGGAGTGATAACGGCTCGGAGTTCAAGAACTACACCTTAAATGAGTTCCTAAGTGAAGAGGGGATAAGACATCAATATTCCGCTGCGTACACCCCTCAACAAAATGGTGTAGCCGAGAGGAAGAATCGGACTCTAATGGACATGGCAAGATCAATGTTGGCCAAATTCAAATCTCCATATAACTTCTGGGCTGAAGCAATCTCTACTGCTTGTCATTCATCCAACCGGTTATACCTCCGCAAGATTTTGGACAAGACTCCGTATGAAATACTTACCGGTAACAAGCCAAACATCTCATACTTTCGGGTATTCGGGTGTAAGTGTTTCTTTCTTATTAAAGGAGTTCGTTTATCTAAGTTTGAATCTAAGGCTCTAGAAGGTATTTTTGTTGGTTATGGTGCTGAATCCCACACTTATAGAGTCTACAATAAGCTCTCCGGAACTATTGTTGAATCTTGTAGTGTGGTGTTCGAGGAAAATGACGGTTCCCGTGCGGAGCAAGTTGGTGTTTGTGATGCAGATGTTGAAATACCCCAAGATGCCATAAGAAGAACGGGCGTGGGATTCTTCTGCCCCATTGAGGAACCCCTTGTGGAAGACCGGGAAGGATAATGCTCTACTCATATAGAGCCCTCATCTACACATACGCAGCATGCTCCAACCACGAGGGCAACTTCTACACCATCTCCATCAACTGTTGAAGGTTAAGATGCTCCAGAAAGCTCCAGGCCGGATTTTCCGGTGGATACCGGATTATCCGGCCACCTCGCTCCAGCTGTCCATACAGCTCCTGGTGGTGAAGATATCAACACAAGCTCCAGGCTGGATTTTTCGGCTGACCCCGGATTATCCGGCTCCTCGCTAGTTCGAGCGAGTCCCAGGCTTCCTGATGATGCTGCTGCAAGTCCTCCCAGGCCGGATTATCTGGCCTCTTCATCGGCCGGATTATCCGCCTCGACTTCCGCTGCAGCCTCCTGTTATGGCTACAGACTCACCTCAAGGGCATGCATCTCCACCACCTACTACTGATGTTCCAGCTACTAATCAAGGCGGAGAAAATGCCTCCAATGAAGACTCAAGTGATGAATCTCCTCCACCAAGAGACAACAAACTTATTGAACTTCGTCGCAAGGCTCAAGCTGATCGTAACCTTGAGTTGAGGGGTCACACTCTCGACAAGGTTGTTGGTGATCTTCGACGAAGGGTGTCTACTAGAAGAGAATTGGCCAATTTTGGTGAGCATCAAGCTCATATCTCCATGGTGGAACCTAAGAAGGTATTTGAAGCTCTTGAAGACCCAGACTGGGTTGTTGCTATGCATGAAGAATTGAACAATTTCGAGCGCAACGAAGTCTGGAAACTAGTGGAGAAACCCAAAGAGTGCCGCAATGTTATCGACACCAAGTGGATTTTCAAGAACAAGCAAGATGAGAATGGCATTGTTGTGAGGAACAAGGCAAGACTTGTGGCACAAGGTTACTCACAAGTTGAGGGCATCAACTTCGGCGAGACTTATGCTCCTGTGGCTCGTCTTGAGTCCATCTGTATCCTACTTGCTTATGCTGCTCATAACAATTTTAAGTTGCAGCAAATGGACGTCAAGAGTGCCTTCCTTAACGGTCCTCTACATGAGTTGGTATACGTAAAGCAACCCCCGGGGTTTGAGGATTCTAACTTCCCGAACCATGTCTACAAACTCGATAAGGCACTCTATGGCCTTAAACAAGCCCCACGTGCGTGGTATGTGCACCTTAAAGAGCTTTTGTTAGATCGTGGCTTCGAAGTTGGGCAAATCGACCCCACTATTTTTACTAAGAAGGTTAAGGGGGAGATCTTCGTATGCCAACTATATGTAGACGATATCATTTTTGGTTCTACTAACAAAGCTTTTAACGATGAATTTTCAAAGCTTATGACTGATAGGTTTGAGATGTCTATGATGGGGGAATTACGGTTCTTTCTTGGATTCGAGATCAAGCAACTAAGAGAAGGAACCTTTATTAATCAAGCAAAGTACATCCAAGACATGCTCAAGAGATTCAAGATGACGGATCTAAATGGTGTCGCCATCTCGATGCAAACAAAGTGTCATCTCGAACTCAACCCTCATGGTAAAGATGTGGACCAAAAGGTATACCGGTCCATGATCGTCTCTCTTCTTTACCTCTGCGCATCTAGACCCGATGTTGTGTTGAGTGTGGGAGTGTGTGCAAGGTATCAAGTAGCCCCTAAAGAAAGCCACTTAGTGGCAGTCAAGAGGATCTTTCGATATTTAGTTCATTCCCCAACTTTGGTCTCTGGTATCCCAAGGGCTCCAATTTCTCTTTATGTGGTTATACCGACTCAGATTGGGCTGGTGATAAGGATGATCGAAGTCCACTTCCGAGCTTGTCAATTCTTGGGAAGATCTCTTGTATGTTGGTCCTCCAAAAGCGTAATTGTATATCTCTCTCCACCGCTGAAGCTGAATATGTTACTGCTGCCAGCGCTTGTACTCAATTATTGTGGATGAGGCAAACTTTACAGGAATACGGTGTCAATTGTGACAAAGTGCCTCTTTTATGTGATAATGAAAGTGCTATCAAAATTGCGTACAATCCAGTTCAGCACACAAGGACGAAGCATATTGAGATTCGGAATCATTTTATTCGTGACCATGTTGCTCGAGGCAATATTGATCTATCTTTTGTGAGCACGAAGAACCAATCAAGGATATCTTTACAAAGCCACTTGATGAAGCAAGATTCTGCTATTTGAGGAATGAGCTAAATATCATTGATTCCGGGAGTTTGTCTTGATTACCCATGCACTCACTCGTACGTCTCATTCCTTGTTTGGTCTAGATGTGGGCATGGATATAGGGGGAGTGTGGTCCTAACTTATTGGGCTAACCCTCCCCCCATAATGCCAATAGCAAGTATATCATTTCTCTTAATATCATGTTGTGATATGTGAGCTTATTGATGAGTATTGGTCGTGAACCCAAGATATATCTTCGCGGTGTCACACCATACACTGCAACAAGGTGGCTTCGGCCACCACCCTCTCCCTTGTGGAGAATTGGATCTTTTTGGATGTTATTTGCTCTCTCATGTTCTTATGGGAATCACACTCAATCTTGGCTTTTATTTGATTGGATTTTGCAATTTTGAGTGTCTAGTACCATCTCAGTTTGGCATTCTCAATCCTAAGCCTTCCCTACCCCTAAGACATCTATTCTTGCACACAAGTCCCTTGTACACCTTGTGGGGGTGTTGTTTAGGGACACGCGGGTCTGGTTCTGTGTATAACAGAATCCCAGATTTTAGGCCAGATAATCCGGCCCTGGCGGATTCGATCTTAAAGGGCAGGGCTCGGGGGGAAGGGCTCATATTGAGCAGCACTTCTCCCCTAGCCCTCTCCTTCTCCCCAGCCGCCGCCTGCCGCCCCTCACCCTCCCCGGAGCCTCTCCGGCCACCGGATTTTCCGGGCCTTCCCGGATCTTCTTCTCCGCGCCTCCGGGTACCTTCTCCTCTGTGTTCTTCCTCCAATGAGTGAGGGTAACTCCCTCTCTCCCCATCTTTGGCTAGATGTGTATCTTGTTGGATGGAACATTGTCTAGAAGGATGTGTTTTCACATGGAACTCGTAGTCTTACAGTTTCTAGGCCCGATCTACTTTTTTGCATGCATTCTTGGTGAAATCGAAAATTTCTGCCAGGGCCGGATTATCCGCCCCTGGCCAGGCCGGATAATCCGGCCTGACAGATTCAAGTCTGCTTCAGTTTCACTATGGTGTATGTATTGAGTAGTTTTGACCTATGAATTTTTTGCCTACTTGTTCCATACTCTCTCCTGGACTTGTGTGTATGCTTATCCCCTTGCTATTGCCCTTATTCTCCTCATAGGTGGTTCCGGTGTTCCCAAGACCTACCAGCACTGTCCTCGCGCCAGGTACTTTCAGGACGACGGTCAAGGTAACCTAGTGGACAAAGTTGAATTGCGGAGAAGGAAGAACGAAGAGAGGCGCATGGCTGAACAATCCAAGAGGACTAGGAAGGGTGTGTCCAAGAGGAAGGGAAAGGAGCCCAAGATCAACTACAGGGCTCTGGATGCGGTCTCCTTCTCTGCCATTCGTCACCGTGACTTGTTTGCTGAGCTGCCTCGTGATGATGAGCTGGGGGATACCCGGTTTTGGTGTGCAGAACAGAAAGGGATTTATGAAGACATCTATGCCAGGCTGAACATTAGGCCTATGCACCCTCTGGTACTTGCTGATGCTTTGGAGAAGGCGCATCTTGTTGATGCGATGTTTGTGGCTGAGAGGATGGGGCTGCACCATCTCATGTCCCTCCAGTGCTCCTTTGACTCTGAGGTGGTGAAGCAATTCTTCTCCACTCTGGTGATTTGTGGTGATGAGCGTCGCACTATGAAGTGGATGACTCATGACAGGCCCATGACTGCTGATTTTCACGTGTTTGCTGAGGTTTTGGGGTACTCCTTCCGCAGCAGGGATAGAGCCAGTGGCCACCGCATCATCACTCAGTTGAAGCCTAACAAGGATGCTGCTCTCTCTCTCCGTGCACTATGGACAATGGAATTGTCGACACTGTGGCTGGTCTTGCTCCCATCTATGCTGCATTGGTGGGTCTCTTTCGTGACTCTATTACACCGAGTGGGGGCAACAATGACAGCATCCGTGGTCACCTTGTTCAGCTACTTCAATTTTCTCATGAGGTTGCCTCCTGCGAGGACGAGTCAGTGCAGTACAGGCTGGATGTCATGGACTTCATTTACCATGAGCTGTGTGATGCTATGTTCAACCGTCTGTCCATTCCCTATGCGCCCTACATTATGTTGCTCATCCGCCACCTGCTTCATACCAAGGAGTTCCACATTGACTCGGTGCACAAGGCCAAGAAGATTTACAACAAGGTTTGGAAGACTGCTCACCCCTCCTCTGCTTCTGAGGGCCTCATGAGGGATGCTCGTCGGCCCCCAGTGCCTCCCGTGGCCCGCGAGATCAAGCAGCTGAACTGGTTCCAGCGTCACATCCTCTGCATGGGCGTGGACACACGCAAGGGTCAGTATGAGGCCTACAGGCAGCGCCATGAGTTGGCTCACTCCCAGCAGCTCATTCTCCACCACGTGCCTGGCGCTTCGGGTGCTCCTTCGGCTCCTACACCTCCCACTCCATATGCTCGGTGGAACTCTTCCTCCGGGCTGAACTATGGTGAGTTGGAGCATCACTTGTTCCCCTCTGCGCCTGCTGCTGATGCTGATGATGAGGAAGGTGACACTGAGGAGCTTGAAGATGAGGATGAGGAAGAGCATGAGGATGAGGACGAGGACGAGGACTATGATGAGTGATCCCCTGGGGCGCTAGCATCGCTCTTCTTCCTTTTTGGTGTATCGATGCCAAAGGGGGAGAAGTAGTTTGTTTAGGTTGTCCGTGGATTTGCATGGGTCGGGCATAAGCACTTGCACTTTTTATTTGTTATTTCTTGCTTATGCCCATTTAGCGTTGAACTTTTATATTCGTGGTTTGTGATTTGTGGTTGAGACTTTATGTGGTTGTCTGGATGATACCTATGGACTTCATATCATGGATTATGCTCATGGTTATATCTATTCATATCCTATTGCTGGTGGTTTATCACAGAAGGCACGCACTCATAATGGTTATCCAATAATAATTGTGATTTATGTCAAGGATGCCTATTCTCTAATTCGGTGGTATGTGTTTTTGCCCTTTTGTCTATGGAATAGATTCACCTATTTGTGTGCATTTGTATTCCAATGCAAAACTCTATTATGCACACATTGAGGGGGAGTCCCTCCCATAGTTATCTATGTTTGTCTTGTGTCTTTCTCCTCCAAATCCTGGTATTGTCATCTAACACCAAAAAGGGGGAGATTGAAAGAACATTTCATGTTTTCCTATGTTTTGCGTGTTAGATAACAATACTATGGAGATTTTCATGTGTGCTAAGTGTGCAGGAAGTTTTGAGGGGGCCGGATAATCCGCCCCTCTAAGGGCCGGATAATCCGACCTACCTCATCTCTCAAGGAAGCCAAGGCGCGTCGCTTTGTGTCCAGTCGGATTTTCTCCCAGAAAATCTGAACTAGGGAGGTTTTTCCTCCCCAGGCCGGATAATCCGGGTTTCGCAAGGGCCGGATAATCCGGCCCCCAGTTTTCGAGCAAAAGGAGCCAAGGCGCGTCGCTCGGTATCCGGTCGGATTTTCTTCCGGAAAATCCGAACTGGGACGGTTTTTCTTCCCCAGGCCGGATCCTTCGCATAGGGCCGGATAATGCGCCCCCCATAAGTTGATCAAGGGCAAGCTCGGCGCGACGCTCAGAGAGGGGGCGGATTTTCTGCCGGATATTCCGAGTCTGGGCGGAGTTTCTGCATCGGATAATCCGGCCCTCACTTGGGCCGGATAATCCGCCCCCCAAAGTGTGCAACGGCTGGTTTTTGGAAGGGGTATAAGTACCCCTTCTTCCCCATCGTCCAGACTTCTTGATTCATTCGAATTTGACCAGACCCTGTGCAAGAGCTCTAAATCTCGATCTCCCACTTCAACCACCCTAAGGTCTTGATCTTTGGTGGAATTGAAGGAGGAGAAGTTCATCATCAACATCAAGAATCAAGCGCTTCAACTCCTCTCCATTCACTTGGAGAAATCTCTGATCTAGTATTCTTGTTAATACCTAGATCGTGTTATTGTATTTGACAACTTTGTTCTTGTGGCAGCTTGTTGTCATTTTGGGAGCCTCCAAGTTGTTGTGGAGTTGTTGCCCCGCTAGTTGTGTAAAGGCGCCAGGTTCACCAAGGGTACCATAGTGGAAGGTGGATCAGGCCTGTTGTGGCGAGATCCATCGGAGAACAGGTGAGGCCTTTTGTATGGTGGTCTTAGTACCGCCCACCCCTCCAACGCAGACGTACTTCCCTTAACAAGGAAGGAACTGCGGTCAAACAAATCCTGTGTCTCCGCGTGCTTCACTTCGGTTCACTCGTTCCTCTTCCACTCGCTCCTTACTCGCTAGTAGATAGGTTTGCATATAGGGAAATTCCACACATTAGTTTATCTAGAGAATTTACCTTTGTGCTAAGCCTAAAATTGAAAAAGAATTAAAAATTGGTGTAGCACCTATTCACCCCCCCTCTAGGTGCCCATACGATCCATTTCAGTAGATGAACCACCACCTGCTGAGAATGATGCTTTTAAAATACCTACAAGAATTATTGATCGTGTTATGGATAACTACTATGTTGGGGATGGAACTGTCCATCTTGGTGATCATTTGCTCTTTATACACGAATTATGCGGGTTGTTCAAGTGTGCAGGTATTACTACAGATCAAGTTAAGAAGAAGTTATTCTTATTATCACTAGAAGGAAGAGCTGAGGACTAGTATAAGCTGCTGAAGAATGGTCAAGCTCTGGAATGGGAGGAAATAGTGCCTCTCATTTATTCAAAGTTTTATCCTCCTAGTGAGATTCATAAAGATCGGAATCAAATTTACAACTTTTGGCCTCTTGATGGAGAGAGTACAGCTCAAGCTTGGGGGAGATTGAAGTTACTAATGCTCAAATGTCCCATTCATGAGCTCCCCAACAATATTATTATCAATAACTTTTATGCAAGGCTTCCTCTTCATGATAAGGATTTATTGGATGCTTCTTGTGCTGGATCATTCACTCGCATGGAAGAAGAAGCTAAATGGGATCTTCTGGACCGTATTCAAGATAATGCTGAAGCTTGGGAGAATGACAAAGTTAGAAAGTCAGGTATAAATTATGATTATGAATGCATTGAATCTTTTATGAGAACTGATGACTTTCAAAATATTAAAAATGCTTATGGTCTAGACTCTCAAGCTATTGCTTCTTATTTTAAGGCTTTTGCTTCCTACATTGAGGTGCCTAAAAATAAGTGGAATAAGTATCATGAACCTTATAAAGATGTTGCTAAAAGTGTTCCTGTAAGGAATACTGAAGTTTATACTGCTAATCATGTGTTACCTGAACCTTACATTGAGAAAATGCCTTTCCCAGTTAAGATAGAGGAACATTCTATGATACCTAGTATGGTTAATAAAAGTATAAGCAAATATATTGAACCTGATAAACAAATGGTTGATGAACCTATAATAGCAAATGTGAAAGACTTCGTTACTAAATATGAAGAAGAGGGACACACTATCCTTTGTAAGGATACCTCTAATATTGTTTCACATAGTAGTGTTATGAGAGCTAGTATTCCTGTGTTTTCTGTTAGAATAAGTGATCATTGCTACGATGGTCCTTGTGATAGTTATATTGTTAAGTTTATGCATGATACTGAAAGTTACTATTAGAGAGGGAAAAGTGTTCTTATGTATCTCAATAATATCAAGTTTCCTCGTTTTATGCTGAAAGTTTTTATGTTGCACTTCTTTTGCCTTCCTATGCTTGTAGCATCTGGTTTCAACAACTTGTTTGTTTACAAAATTCCCTTGCATACGAAGTGGGTTAGACTTAAACGTGTGTGTTTTTGCTTTTTAATGCTCTCTTTCACTTCAATTCATATTCCTGAGTGAGCATCTTCAAAATTATCATGCCCATCTTAATGGCTATAAAGAAAGAGCTTTTTGGGAGACAACCCAATTTATTTTTGCTTTCAGTTTGTTTTTGTTTCTTTGAGTCTTGGAAGTTATTACTTCGGTAATAATCGCTCCTTATCAGTTTTGTTTGGTTTTTGTGTCAAGATCAACCTCTAATGAGAGAGAAGTAAGATTTGGGGAAGTTGCTTTCCCAAAACAGATTTTTGTGCTGCGCCGTAAACATTCGTGAGAGATCTCTGTATGTCGGATTGATCTGTAATTATTTGTGCTTCTGCCCCAGGTTGTTATTTACCTTTCGTTAGTTTTGCACTTTTTGATTTGAGCAACAGAAGATTTTCGAAAAAATTGATCTTTACCTGCCGGTCTGTTTTGACAGATTTTGCCACTTTTGCATTTGCTTCTTCAATCGATTTCCTTTTTGAATTCTTTTTGGGTTTTCGGAAGGAGTTGCTACAGTAGCTATTGTTTTGAGGGTTTTCAGTTGAATTTGGACTCAAAAGGTTTTATCACCTCATATATACTAATGTTGCTAATGAGAACTGTGTGAAGTTTTGTGTGAAAGAAATTTCCAGGTAGTGGAGATAATGGTGTAATAAGGAAGAGAAGGGTTTTATGACTCAAGTAATAA
The DNA here is from genome assembly GCA_023614405.1 of Avena insularis. Taxonomy (NCBI): domain Eukaryota; kingdom Viridiplantae; phylum Streptophyta; class Magnoliopsida; order Poales; family Poaceae; genus Avena; species Avena insularis. Next base: position 49,554,015 of record CM042692.1, on the reverse strand, counting down.
GTGTATGAAGATGAATATATCGATGATATTCAAGTGGTGACTCCGGAAGAATCTACTAGATACCAAATTCAGAGACCTGCAGAGCCCGTTTTCAAATAGGTAATAGTTCTGGTAAGAAAAGTTCCGCGAAAATCCAACTATATTTTTGCAGTTTTTGCCGTTTAGATCCCTGGTCACTTCCTCCACGCACCAAGAATCCTTTCCATACTCTTATCCATGAGCATCAATACCAGAATATGCCCAAGGGGAAATTACCCTCCAATTGGGATTTGCCTCGTTCTAGCTATGCAAGGAAAGAAGACTTCAAGGAGGTAGAGTGGGGGGGAATTGCAAGAGCTGGGATTCTCAACCAGACATGATCATGAGCCGCATTGAGCAAAACTCACAGCTTATTCGTAATCTCACCTTCGAGATTGAGGAATTGGGGAAATTGATCAAAGAGATCATCAAGAGGATACCACCACCACCAAAGGAGTAATTCATCATCAGGTTTGGCATCCCCTTGGCTTGTTCCAAGCTTGGGGGAGTGCCGCGGTATCACATCACTATCTTCTATCTTTCACCTTTTTAGTAGAGTCATATCATGAATAGAGAAGTTATCATGTAGGATGGTTTGCATTATGGAAGTGTCCCCTCTCTCGTTAGATATGTATCCCTTGGTGTGAGTTGCCTTTAAGGAATATTAGTGAGAAGTTCTATCATTTACTCTTTTGCATAGCTTATATTAGTTTTCAATTCGTGGTTATATGATTGATCTTGTTGTTAGTATTGGTATCACTTTGGGATCATTGAGTTAATTTAGTTGGTTTTGGCAAACCTGGCTCAGTAGCAACACTATTTTTGAGAGTTGAATGAAAAAGATAAAAGTACTCTAAAGAAAAAAAATCATCATCTTTCTTTCTTGATTTGCTCATAAGTTTAGTATTCTCTAGTTAAGATCTTTTGTGCTTCCAAGAAATTGCATGTTTGTTTTTATCACTTGTATGTTTGTTTGTTTCCTTCAACTCTTATACTTGCTACTCAGCCTTGCTAGCCAAAAACCTGTACTGAGAGGGAATTCTTCTCGTGCATCCACTCCTTTAAACCAAAACCCATGCCATTTGTGTCCACCATACCAACCTTTTAGCATTATTGCTATTCCAAGTAAATTCTTGTTTTATCTACCTCCCAAATTAAACTTGTTATGTGAAAATTAGTGATTAAAGCTCTCACTAACTTGATGGCACACTTTACTTTCTTGCACTTAATAAACTTGAACCATTGTGCTCACCTATGTTGCGTATATGCTTGCGCTTTGTAAGTTGTGAATTAGCAGAACCATGCTGTCATGGGGAACGCTTTCAAGATTGCACTGGTACTTTGTACCTAGTTGATATCATGTTCTTTTGTCTATGGATGTCGTCGGTGTGAAATGAAAGGGGAGCTTGTAAGTCCATGGAGTTATCCATGTGTGTTAGAGAAACGCCTGGGTCATGGTTCAATCCATGCTGACATGGTGGAAACCTGCAGCGTAACCATAACGAGCATCTATGAAGCATTCTTCTTATAAAAAAGAGATAGAGATTGAGAAAAAAATAAAAATAAAAAAAGAGACATTATGAAAAGAGGAAAGAGAGGAAAAAGCACCATATTCCCATGGTAAATAAGAAGATTGCTGGATGCTTGTTGTCTGCTTGCCTTGTCATTTTGATATGGGGATTCTTCCGTATCATCGGGCAAGGGGTACCCCGTTGGCGGTTCTCTATGATACACATATGCTTACGACGACAAGAACTTACCGGTGACTAAACTTGAGTAGCATGAGGAGTGGCCCTCGTATTCAAGGGACATGAGATTCTCAATTTACAACTGGTCAATGCATATCCTCATATTTGATCACTTTAACCTTAATCACCTAAAGATGCCTATGATAGGGGCAATGAGAGATGAAAGCTAGTAAGTACCATAATTTTGGGGAGCTCTTTATGAGACTTGCAATCCCTGCTTCCCTCTGTGAAGGGCCTTTCTTTTACTTTTTAGTTGAGTCAGTAAACCTACTCCCTTCTATCTCAGCAAATATTTTGAGTTGTTGTGTTTCATTCATTCATATGATGATTTATTCAATCATGTTTCTTATGTTCCTTGTTTTGTACATTGCACTTATCTTGGTGTTTACTACTTGAAAGCTATCATTGAAAACCAGTTATTTATGAACTCTAGCAAATTATCAACTATTCTCCGACCAAGAGATAAGTTTGCCATTACCAATTATGATTTACTTTATATATCTTTATTATGCTTCCTTTACTTATTGCAAGTAAGTTATATAATAGTGAGTTGTCTTCTATTATGATCTATGTATTGATGAATGTGATGCTTCTTGTCCGTATTGTTTTATCGACTCTTCACTCCATAAACCTGAGCTCATGTTTATTGAGCTCAGTTTCGCTTGGGGACAAGCGAAGTCTAAGCTTGGGGGGACTTGATACGTCCATTTTGCATCACTATTCTATGTCATAAGTCACTGTTATTCATTGATATATTTCATATTAAGAGATGATCATTATGTTATTTCATCTTTTTTGCATGGTTGATGACTTTTGGAGCATGGACCGCTACAGTCAGGATTCTGATGGAAAAGGTGCTGTTTGGAGGAAAAATTCGCGAATACCAGAAAATCCGGGAAAGTATACGGAAAATCCTATTTTTCCAGAAGATGAAGGAAGCCAGAAGGGGGGCTGGAGATGGGCCATAGGGGGCCCACACCACCCCCTGGCGCGGGCCAGCCTAGGCCGTGCCACCAGGTGGTGTGGCCGCCCTGGTCCACCCCTAGCTCTCCCCTTTGGCATATATATTCCTCCCGAAACCCTAATACTCTGGGGGCGACCACAGAAAGATTCCGCCGCCTCTGCGGGGAGGAAAACACTGAGAGAGAAAGATCTCTCCGGCAGACAGATTTCTGCCGGGGGAATTCCTTCCCGGGGAGAGGAGATCGTCACCATCAACACCACCATCAAGCTGGACTTCATCGGGATCATCATCATCATCACCACCATCATCACCATCAGCACCCTCATCACCATCTCCATATTGCTGTAACAATTGCGTTGAATCTTGCATAGTTCATAGGGGAAACTTTCCTGGTGTTGATTACTCTTTGTAGTTGATGCTATTGAGTGAACCGTTGAATTATTGTTTATGTTCAGATTGTTATACATCATTATTCCATCTCTGATCATGATCCATATGATGTCTTGTGAGTAGTTCGTTTTGTTCTTGAGGACATGGGAGAAGTCATGTTGTTAGTAGTGGAATTGTGTTGAGAAAGATTCAATAGTTTGATATTTAAGTTGTGGTGTACTTCTTCTAGTGGTGTCATGTGAACGTCGACTACATGACACTTCACCTATATGGGCCTAGGGGAATGCATTGTGTATTTGGCTACTAATCGTAGGGGTTGCCGGAGTGATAGAAACCTGAACCCCCATTAGGAAACCATTGCACAAGGGACGTAAGGGTCTTAGTTACTTTCTACCTTAATTACTTTCTTGTACTTACGGATGTTTGCAAGGGGTATAATCACAAGTATGTATTAGTCCTAGGAAGGTTGGTACATTAGCATAGGTTCACCCACACAACACTTAGCAAGCTAAAGAAGATTAATCAACTATACGAAGCGAAAGCACTTGACAGTCTTCCCATGTGTCTTCGAGAACGTTTGGTCATCTTAAGCAATACGACCGGCTTGTCCTTTGCTGCATAAAGGATTGGGCCACTTGCTGCATTTATTCCTACTGTCTTTTATTTACTCGTACTTTGTTTTACTTGCTTTATCAAAAACCCCTAAAAATCCGTTTGCTAAGTATTTGCAGAGAATTCCTGATCCATACCATTAGCCAGCACCTTCTGCTCTTCGTTGGGTTCGACACTCTTACTTATCGAAAATACTGCGATACACCCCCTATACTTGTGGGTCATCACACATCTTTTACCTTTGCTTTACCTTCAACCAATACGGAAGTCTCTTCATCAAGTTCAACTATGTTACAATGTGCATACATAGCCATAATTGCTTCCTTGGTTACCTCTTCATCTTTGGTTTCTTCCAGATGTTCCTCAACTTCTTTCATACTTTCCTCTTCCTTCTTCTCCTGTACTTCTTTGACCTACTCATATTCAAAAATATGCTTTTGTGCAGTGTTAGGGAAAGGTATCTCATATGTTGGTTGTAGGGAGGCCAGTGTTGCTTTAACTTCTCTTTTTTTCTTAGGTTTGGGTGGCGGATCATACTTGACCAAACCCTCTTTTGGAGCTTTGGTGTATTCTGTAAAAGCTTTTACAACTTGCAACACAAGATCTGAGTCCAGATAAAGTTCTTTAGATAATTCTTTAACATGGCCCTTTTATTATAGTCATGAATACAATCATGATCTATTTCTATGCCTCCTTCGCTTCCTAGGCCAAAATTCCATGAAACTCTATGATCGCGAATTCTATTAAGTAAAGCCCAAGCTTTAGTTATAGAAAGGTTCATAAAGGCTCCTTGCGTGAAAGAGTCTAATTCAATTTTATTAGGTTCAATTAAACTGCCATAAAAATATGCAGTAAATACCATTCAGGCAAATCATGATGAGGACATAGGTGAAGTAAATCTTTAAATCTGATATAAGCTCTTACTAGTCCTTCATTAGGACGGTTCCTCCAAGTCATTATAAGACACCTGATTCCAAAAGATTTTGATAATGGATAATATTTTGCCAGAAACTCACAGGCTAAATTATCCCAAGTAGTAGTGGCTTCTGGGGGTAGATATCTATACCATGAGAGAGCTGTACTAGTCAAAGTCTGACTAAAAAGTTTAACCCTTACCTCATTAGCAGTATATCCCATTAATTGGAAAGTGACACATATATCTTTGAAGCATGCAATGTGCTCATATGGATCAGGATGTTCTTCGTCTCCAGTAAATTGCTTCTTGTGTAGAATACCAAGTAATAGAGGATTTATTTCAAACCCCCTTGTCTTCTCGTTAGAGTTGTAGCTTTTATTAATATCATAAGGCTTCCTAAAATGGCTGAGTGGGTTAACACTAGTCATATGCTCAAACTCCATCATGTTGGTGGAAACATGTAACTCAAAACAAAACTTAGCAAGACAAAAATAACTAAGCAAAAACTAGAAGACCTACAGCGCTTAGCTTCCCGCCAACAACGCCAGAAAATAGCTTGATGACTGCAAGTGCATAGATCATTTGTAGCTAGTTTCGAAATAAAGATATTGATCCCATAGGGAGCAGGAGTATGAAGTCTAATAACTCTTGAATTAAATATTGCAATAGAAATGCTAAATAAAGTTCTAAGTAACAAGATAAAATGCGAGTATTGTGTAAAAAGGTGTTTTGGGGTTTTTGGTATAAGAGAACGATAACTAAAGTAAAGTAACTAAACACAAAAAGTAAGTATCGCGTATGTAAAAGAGATTTGGAACTGCAATAGGGAAAAAGCGTTCTCAGGGAGTAGCGAATACACCACTAGCATTATAAAGAGCTAAATTAAAGATTATTATCATGAACATTCTCAACTATATATGTGTGGGAGGAACTCTGTATTTGGACAAATAGGTAGCAATCACTGCTCACATCATCCTCATAACCACAACAGTCCGCAATCGATATCAATCGAATTACTGTGCTATTAAGGGACTTAATCCCGTAGGACATATCCCATGGCATGGATAGTGTTCCGTGAGTTTCCTCGGTTCCCAAGTTTATACGTAAGGGGCGCCAACAGCTTTATAGTCACTGTAAGTGCTAACACACCTCCGTCTACCAACAAGTAGTTCCCTCCATCAAGTCCCCATGAGAGGCAAATATTGAGAGGTCGACTTCTCTCAGCATCAAGATGAAGATAATCTAACACATGGTCACAACGATGAATATCATAATAAACTTTATCTTATTTCAATCTCATACTAGGGTTTCTCCATCTCCCCAAGAACTCATGATCTACTCAGACATGGAGGCAATCACCATCATGGCAATGACAATGGAATCTATCATAGATGAATAGCACTTGTATAAATCCACAACGAGTACAGGAATTACAACAAGATCTAGACAAGATGTAGATGGAATGGACGGAGATGGTGGTGATGCAGCGGTTGACGATGAACATCGATGCCTTAGCCTCCCGAATCTACGCAGGGCGAAGATGGATCCCCGGTGGATGAGTTCCCCCTCCAGATGCCTTCCGGAGATGAGGTTTCGGCTATTTCTGGTTGTTCTGTATGTCGTCTCTCCAATCTAGTTGCACGGGGTGAAACTATTTGAGGAGGCGGTGGCGGCGCCAACTATACGGCGAGAACTATATGGTCGGAAAATTTATTCCTGCCGTATAGTTGGTCATTAAACCGTCTGTATGCTTTGATCGCTTCGGATTTTCTTCTGGTGTTATTAATATTTCCCAAATAAGTGATTTACGTTGTTTTTCACTCCTTTTCTTCCTAATACAACTTCTCCAAAAAGTATGTTCATTGTATCTATCATTTGTCCTAATCCTGGTGAAAATAGACATAAAATGTGCGCATGAATACCGTAAAATACCAAGATCCTATATCTACAATGCAAAATAATAATATAAAACATGATGCAAATATGCACTTATTAGTTATCCACAAAGAAGGAGGTTTTTATCATAATCCGGAAGAACATGCTACACTTGCATCAAGTTGAGTTGCTAGACCAAGTACAATATTAGTTCATCTTAGTTTGCATCAGAGAGATCATGAGGATATACTTTGGACATCTAAATAATATGGAGTTTAGCTTAAGAAATTGATCCAGGGGATCAATTGTGTTTGTTTATTGATTCTGTTTTTGAATCGTCATGCATATTTTTATTGCATTTTTCTGAGCGCAAAATTGTTTTTATTACATACCTTATTTTGGTTGCGAAGTATCCCTATATTTTATTATATATAAGTTATCCCTACATTGCTATTTTAAACTAAAACAATTATATTTTATGGTATGTTATAAGACCATAATTGTTTTCTTATTTTTCTAAATAAAAGTAACAAAAATCCGGATAAAGTTTTGACCCAAAAATAGCTAGACCTAGCCTATTTTGGACTATATAAATACTCAAATCCCCTTCTTCTCTTGTGTGCGGAAGAAAACCAAGATCCAATCTTAGTAGATGCAAGTAACGAGTTATGTAATATCATCGTACCCATAGTGAATACGAGCGAAAAACGTTTTACAACGTTGGTTGATGGTTTTAATACCACAATTTCTCTCTGTGATTAAACCTCATATTTGTCAAATACTTGATAAAATATCTCTCTAGCATTGCCACTATGACTAATTATTGCATAGATGTGCAAATCCTTTGCTTGATCTTTCTCCATAAAGAATTGACATTTTTATAGTGAAATATAGAGCAACTAATGAAGAATTATGATTTGCCAAGAATCCCAAGTAAAAGAGGCCATAAATGGGTCGTTTAGACGCTCTAACAAGAATCGATAAGGAAATTTCCCACTCGTACATAGTTCCTGCATGATGTGCCACCGCCTCCTCCTGGTCAACACAAGCAACTTTTGTTAAGGCGCCTATATTAGAATCATATTAAAGCCACCAGAAACCCTAATGTGAGTCTATAGAACACACATATAAAGCCATTTTGTATCTGCGAGAGGAGATCCACCACAGCCATCACCATCTCCATAGCCATTCCTCCTCTTTCTCTCCATCTCCACACCATATCCATAGTCCTCTACTTGTAATCTTGATCTCATCATGATTAGCGGCATTGTAATACTATTTGCTATTTTCCTTAAGAATTTATATACAATGTTTAAGATTGTTGATCTAATCATGTGTGGGTAGTTCTTACGGATTGCAGGCTGAGGTAAAGCCTTGTAGCATTATATTATTTGCATCTCCTAACTCTGTGGGATGTTGTGTTGTGATTGAATGTTAGATTTATACTCCGTGGGATATAAAAATCTTGTGCATCTTACTTAGCTCATGACACCATCCCTGTATATACACATCCTATGTAAGTATGAGACCCTACTTGGCTCACCATTTCTACATAATGTTTACATATATATATATATTCATTTCTTATATATTGACTAACAGTTGTATCAAATATTGTTATTTAACTACTTAATTAGTATCATGTCGGAGTAGGATCTGAAGTTTTGTGGTGTTCACCGGAAACCACGAAAACCCCGACTTTGGCAGCTCAGATCATAGTGGATTACTGGAAGATTCAGGTAGATACTTTCAGGTGCCCATGGCAGCCGGCCCACGCCTACAACTGCGCCACAGACTAGCACTTTGGGACAAGAGTGGTCCTCAACTTCGAGGATGAGCATCGTGTGGCTGATTGTTAGCGCCAGATGGCATGAGGATCACCACGAGGGCCGATGAGAGGGAGCACCGGTAGGCAGCTGGCATGCCACGGTCACTAGGAGGATGACCCCTTGGTCAGGGATCTCCTACTTGATCCCTAGGTGATAGCGGTCCAGTACGAGGTCCTTAGTGAGAGCCGATATAAGCGCGGGCAGGGAGAGGCAGGCCACTCCGGCACGCAGTAGCAGGGTTAGCCCAGCCCCTCCAGCATGTAGCAGGACGACTCTAGCGGTATGTCGTCCTCTTTCTAGGAACGCTTGGATGATGACATCACTGACACCGGGTCTACTCGAGTTTAGGATGTTCTCATGTGACTGTCGTATGCTACCTATCGTACTACTTATATAGACTTATCATGCTTATGTGTTATGTTGATATATTGTGTTACTTATGATGCTAATTAAGTTAAAGCAGTCTATATAATTAAGTTTGCATGATCATATGTAGGTATAATGAATGATGATGATCGGTGTGAGCATTGTGGTTACCAATAGTGCAAGAACAAGAAGGTTTTCATAGTGCACCCTTATGACTGCGAAGTTAGTATGGTATGTCCATTCATAAGCAATCCAACTATATATACCTTGCAATTAAATTACGTGCTAATTTTTGCTTTCTTATGATTCTGTATGCAGAACATACCTTGCAAGTTTAGACTTGATTTTCTGGACCATTTTGATTCATTGTTGTGGCATAAGGGATGGTTTCATGTTGATCTACTGTCTCTGAAGTAACTTGCATCGACCTAAACGGTCCAAGTCACAAACCAGGCGAACCATACCTTTTTCGGTGGTCCGAGGTGGACTGAGATGGCCGAAGCCTATGAGATGGATGCCCGGGAGAAGTTGGTGTTTATGATAGGGCCAATGAGAGGAAGTTAGTTATTCTTATTATCACTGAAAGGAAGAGTTGAGGACTGGTATAAGCTGCTGAAGAATGGTCAAGCTCTGGAATGGGAGGAAATAGTGCCTCTCTTTTATTCAAAGTTTTATCCTCCTAGTGAGATTCATAAAGATCGGAATCAAATTTACAATTTTGGCCTCTTAATGGAGAGAGTACAGCTCAAGCTTGGGGGAGATTGAAGTTACTAATGCTCAAATGTCCCATTCATGAGCTCCCCAACAATATTATTATCAATAACTTTTATGCAAGGCTTCCTCTTCATGATAAGGATTTATTGGATGCTTCTTGTGCTGGATCATTCACTCGCATGGAAGAAGAAGCTAAATGGGATCTTCTGGACCGTATTCAAGACAATGTTGAAGCTTGGGAGAATGACAAAGATAGAAAGTCAGGTATAAATTATGATTATGAATGCATTGAATCTTTTATGGGAACTGATGAGTTTCAAAATATTAAAAATGCTTATGGTCTAGACTCTCCAGCTATTGCTTCTTATTTTAAGGCTTTTGCTTCCTACATTGAGGCGCCTAAAAAGAAGTGGAATAAGTGCCATGAACCTTATAAAGATGTTGCTAAAAGTGTTCTTGTAAGGAATACTGAAGTTTATACTGCTAATCATGTGTTACCCGAACCTTACATTGAGAAAATGCATTTCCCAGTTAAGATAAAGGAACATTCTATGATATCTAGTATGGTTAATGAAAGTATAAGCAAAGCTGTTGAACCTGATAAACAAATGGTTGATGAACCTATAATAGCAAATGTGAAAGACTTTGTTACTAAATATGAAGAAGAGGGACACACTATCCTTTTTAGGGGTTTTTGATAAAGCAAGTAAAACAAAGTACGAGTAAATATAAGACAGTAGGAATAAATGCAGTAAGTGGCCCAATCCTTTATGCAGCAAAGGACAAGCCGGTTGTACTACTTAAGATGACCAAACGTTCTCGAGGACACATGGGAAGATTGTCAAGTGCTTTCGCTTCATATAGTTGATTAATCTTCTTTAGCTTGCTAAGTGTTGTGTGGGTGAACCTGTGCTAATGTCCCGACCTTCCTAGGACTAATACATACTTGTGATTATACCCCTTGCAAACATCCGTAAGTACAAGAAAATAATTAAGGTAGAAACCTAACCACAACTTTAAACTCTAAGACCCTTACGTCCCTTGTGCAATGGTTTCCTAACGGGGGTTCAGGTTTCTGTCACTCTGGCAACCCCTACGATTAGTAGCCAAATAAATAATGCATTCCCCTAGGACCATATAGGTGAAGTGTCATGTAGTCAACGTTCACGTGACACCACTAGAAGAAGTACACCACAACTTAAATATCAAACTATTGAATCTTTCTCAACACAATTCCACTACTAACAACATGACTTCTCCCATATCCTCAAGAACAAAACGAACTACTCATAAGACATCATATGGATCATGATCAGAGATGGAATACTGATGTATAACAATCTGAACATAAACAATAATTCAATGGTTCACTCAATAGCATCAACTACAAAGAGTAATCAACACCGGGAAAGTTTCCCCTATGAACTATGCAAGATTCAACGCAATTGTTACAACAATATGGAGATGGTGATGAGGGTGCTGATGGTGATGATGGTGGCGATGATGATGATGATCCCAATGAAGTCCAGCTTGATGGTGGTGTTGATGGCGACGATCTCCCCTCTCCGAGAAGGAATTCCCCGACAGAAATCTGTCTACCGGAGAGATCTTTCTCTCTCGGTGTTTTCCGCCCCACGGAGGCGGTGGAATATTTCTATGGTTGCCCCCCGAGTATTAGGGTTTCGGGAGGAATATATACGCCAGAGGGGAGAGCTAGGGGTGGACAAGGGCGGCCACACCACCTGGTGGCGCGGCCTAGGCTGGCCCGCGCTAGGGGGTGGTGTGGGCCCCCTGTGGCCCATCTCCAGCCCCCCTTATGGCTTCCTTCGTCTTCTGGAAAAACAGGATTTTCCCGGATTTTCTGATCTTCGCGGATTTTGCCTCCAAAAAGCACCTTTTCCATCAGAATCCTGACTGCAGCGGTCCATTCTCCAAAAGTCATCAACCATGCAAAAACAGATGAAATAACATAAGTATCATCTCTTAATATGAAATATATGAATGAATAAAAGTGAATTATTACATAGAATAGTGATGCAAAATGGACGTATCAACTCCCCCCAAGCTTAGACTTCGCTTGTCCCCAAGCGAAACTGAGCTCAATAAACATGACCTCAGGTTTATGGAGTGAAGAGTCGATAAAAGAATACGGACAAGAAGCATCACATTCATCAATACATAGATCATAATAGAAGACAACTCACTATTATATAACTTAATTGCAATAAGTAAAGGAAACACAATAAAGATACATAAAGTAAATCATAATTGGTAATGGCAAACTTAGCTCTTGGTCGAAGAATAGTTGATAATTTGCTAGAGTTCACAAATAATTTGTTTTCAATATTAGCTTTCAAATTAGTAAACACCAAGATAAGAGCAATGTGCAAAACAAGGAACATAAGAAACATGATTGAATAAATCATCATATGAATGAACGAAACACAACAACTCAAAATACTTGCTGAGATAGAAGGGAGTAAGTTTACTGACTCAACTAAAAAGTAAAAGAAAGGCCCTTCGCAGAGGGAAGAAGGGACTGCAAGTCTCATAAAGAGCTCCCAAAAATTATGGTACTTACTAGCTTTTAGCTCTCATTGCCCCTATCATAGGCATCTTTAGGTGATTAAGGTTAAAGTGATCAAATATGAGGATATGCATTAACAAGTTGTAAATTGAGAATCTCATGTCCCTTGAATACGAGGGCCGCTCCTCATGCTACTCAAGTTTAGTCACCGGTAAGTTCTTGTCATCGTAAGCATATGTGTATCATAGAGAACCGCCAACGGGGTATCCCTTGCCCGATGATACGGAAGAATACCCATATCAAAATGACAAGGCAAGCAGACAACAAGCATCTCAACAATCTTATTATTTACCTTGGGAATATGGTGCTTTTTTCTCTCTTTCCTCTTTTCATAATGTCTCTTTTTTTATTTTTTTATTTTTCTCAATCTCTATCTCTTTTTTTATAAGAAGAATGCTTCATAGATGCTCGTTATGGTTACGCTGCAGGTTTCCACCATGTCAGCATGGATTAGACCAAATGCCCAAAGCGCTTTCTAACACACATGCATAACTCCATGGACTTACAAGCTCCCTTTCATTTCACAATCGACATCCATAGACAAAAGAACATGATATCAACTAGGTACAAAGTACCAGTGCAATGTTGAAAGTGTTCCCCATGACAGCATGGTTCTACTAATTCACAACTTACAAAGCGCAAGCATATACGCAACATAGGTGAGCACAATGGTTCAAGTTTATTAAGTGCAAGAAAGTAAAGTGTGCCATAAAGTTCATGAGGGCTTTAATCACTAATTTTCACATAACAAGTTTAATTTGGGAGGTAGATAAAACAAGAATTTACTTGGAATAGCAATAATGCTAAAAGGTAGGTATGGTGGACGCAAATGGCAAAGGTTTTGGTTTTAAGGAGGTGGATGCACGAGAAGAATTCCCTCTCAGTACAGGTTTTTGGCTAGCAAGGTTGGGTAGCAAGTATAAGAGTTGAAGGAAACAAACAAACACACAAGTGATAAAAACAAACATGCAATCTTCCTTGGAAGCACAAAAGATCTTAACTAGAGAATACTAAACTTATGAGCAAATCAAGAAAGAAAGATGATTTTTTTTCTTCTTTAGAGTACTTCTATCTTTTTCATTCAACTCTCAAAAATAGTATTGCTATTGATCGAGCCAGGTTTGCCAAAACCAAATAAATTAACTCAATGATCCCGAAGTGATACCAATACTAACAACAAGATCAATCATACAACCACGAATTGAAAACTAATATAAGCTATGAAAAAGAGTGAATGATAGAACTTCTCATTAATATTCTATAACGGCAACTCACACTAAGGGATACATATCTAACGAGAGAGGGGACACTTCCATAATGCAAACCATCCTACATAATAACTTCTCTATTCATGATATGACTCTACTAAAAAGGTAAAAAGATAGAAGATAGTGATGTGATACTGCGGCACTCCCCCAAGCTTGGAACAAGCCAAGGGGATGCCAAACCTGATGACAAATTACTCCTTCGGTGGTGGTGGTATCCTCTCATCTTCATCCGACTTCCAAGGTAAGGGCTTCCCATCAACAAAGGACATCGTGGTCTCTAGTATCCTGAAACTTGCAGCAGCACTTATGCGTTTAAATCTAACTTCGTACTCATAGTTTTGATTTTGAATATCGTAGAGTTGTGCTTGAAGTTGGCGGAGTGAGAGGACTTCATCCTTGAGCTCAGCAGTCTCCTTTTGGTGCTCGGCGATGAGTTCGGAACAAATCTTGTGGATGATATCCACTTCGCGTTCCGCCGTCTTCTTGTACCTAAAGACTTCTTGCTCTAGTGCTTCCATCCTATCCTCCAGACTTCCTTCACCTTTAGGGCCTTGAACCTCTTCTATCTGGACCTCCCCGTCTTCAAACAATAACTCCTTAGGATGAATCTTCAACTCCCTCATGTATGGGTTGATGATATCCTCTAAGATATCCTCCTTGGTTGATCCAGAGGAAGACATTGTGGCTCCAAATCTGGGACTCTACCTATCAGAAACAGATCAAAACAAAAACACGACGAAAACACGATATACGAACCTCGGGGGATCGGGGGATTATATATTATGAAGTTTCACAACAAAAGGAAGGTACTGGGAGAAAATGAGTCGGAGGCGGAGTCTAAAGTGGCCACACCACCTGGTGGCGTGGCCAGGGGTGGGCCCGTGCCACAGGGTGGTGTGAGCCACCCTGGCTCCGTTTCCGTCCCTCTTTCGCTTCATAACTTTTCTTATTGGCTAAAAACTGCAAAAATATAGTTGGATTGTATTTTCGTGGAACTTTTCTTACCAGAACTGTTACCTATTTGAAAATAGGCTCTGCAGGTCTCTGAATCTGGTCCTTGATAAATTTCTATGGAGTTATAACTTGAAAGGCATCAACATCTTCATTGTAAGAATCTCCAGCAATATAGTGCTTGAGTCGCTGCACATTCACTACTTGTGTAGTATTATCTTTAAAAGAAGAAATTTTTATTTCTCCGGAACGATACACTTCTTCAATAATGAAGGGTCCTTCCCATTTTGACAGTAGCTTTCCTACAAAAAATCTGATTGTAGCACCTTTTGTGGAGTTCTATCTCCTGCATGATGTCCCCCATAAGCACTACCATGACATTTACGCAATATCTCCTTTTGTTCATATTCTGGAACACATCTTCGCATAATACCATCCACTCCTTCTTTATATAAGTGTGGGTCATCCTAGAAATAATGCCTCAAATCATAGAAGAACTTCCTTCTTTGTTGAGCTGTAAAAGTTGGAGGCAAATACTTGGAGACAATAAAGTTAGCATAATCAGTGTACCAAGGGCTCCCTCGCGAGCTTACCCCTACTGTAGCCAACTGTTCATTTGGGAAACTATCATTGACAGGCATAGGGTCAAAAGAGATGTTTTCCAATCGAGATAAATTATCCGCTACAGGGTTTTTAGCACCTTTCCTATCTACTATATGTAGATCAAACTCTTGTAAAAGCAACACCTATCTAATAAGCCTAGGCTTAGCGTCCTTCTTCGTCATAAGGTACTTAATAGCAGCATGATCAGTATGAATGGTGACTTTTGAGTCTACAATATAGGTTCTAAACTTATCACAAGCAAAAACGACAGCTAGAAATTCCTCTTCAGTAGTAGCATAATTCCTTTGAGCAGCGTCTAGAGTTTTACTAGCATAATGAATAACGTTTAGCTTTTTATCAATTCGCTGCCCAAGGACAACACCTACAGCAAAATCACTAGCATCACACATTATTTCAAAAGGAAAAGTCCAATCAGGTGGTTGAACAATAGGAGCTGTGGTTAAAGCCTTCTTAAGAGTTTCAAAAGCTTCCTTACAATCATCATCAAAAGCAAAGGGTACATCCTTTTGAAGAAGATAAGTGAGGGGTTTTGATATCCTACAAATATTTAATAAACCTTCTATAGAAACCAGCATGACCAAGGATACTACGAATACCTTTGATGTCTCTTGGACATGGCATCTTCTCAATTGCCTCAACCTTAGCTCTATCAACTTCTATGCATCTTTCAGAAACTTTATGCCCAAGGACAATCCCTTCATTAACCATGAAGTGGCATTTCTCCCAATTAAGAACAAGATTAGTCTCTTCACACCTCCGCAAAACTTTATCAAGGTTGTGTAGACAATTATCAAAAGAAGTTCCATAGACAGAAACGTCATCCATGAACACTTCCACAATTTCCTCACAAAAGCCATGAAAGATAGCAGACATGCATCTTTGAAAAGTAGCAGGAGCATTACATAAACCAAAAGGCATATGTCTATAAGCATAAGTACCATATGGGCAAGTAAACATAGTTTTTTCTTGGTCTTGTTGTTTAACAGAAATTTGAGAGAAACCAGAATAACCATCAAGAAAACAAAAATGGGTCTTTTTAGACAACCTTTCCAACATTTGATCAATAAAAGGAAGCGGGTAGTGATCTTTCTTAGTAACTTTGTTGACTTCCCTAAAATCGATGCACATCCTATAGCCTACTACTATTCTTTGGGGAATAAGCTCATCGTTATCATTAGGAACAACGGTAATACCTCCTTTTTTAGGAACACAATGAACATGACTAACCCATTCACTATCAGTAATAGGGTAAATAATACCAGCATCAAGGAGTTTCAATACCTCATTCCTTACCACTTCCTTCATCTTAGGATTTAAACGTCGTTGGTGCTCTACTACTGGCTTTGCATCTGGTTCTATATTGATAGAATGCTGACATATAGTAGGTGAAATCCCTTTTAAATCATCCAGAGTATAGCCCATAGCTCCTCGGTGTTTCTTCAAAATCTCCAATAACCTTTCTTATTCCTTCCTTGAAAGTTTAGAGCTAATAATAACAGGATATATCTTTTTATCATTAATATAAGCATATTTAAGATCATCAGGGAGAGGTTTTAGATCAAAAACCAGATCCTTTTTAGGTGGCAACGTGGTACCCAAGTCTTCTACATGCAAGTTATGCTTAAGCATCTTGGGTTGACGACGGAGAATCTCGTCAATCTCATTCCTTTCTTCCATGAAGATCTCACTTTCGTGATCTTCTAGGAATTGCTGCAAAGCATTGTTAGGAGCAAGAGAAATAGAAGCAAGTTGGTCAACTCTAAAATCCTCATTATGGGTTTCCTCTTCACAAGGTTCTTTAGTAAATTTCGAAAAATTAAACTCATAAGATTCCCCATAAAACTTAGTCAAGATTTTCTCCCTCTTGCAATCTATAATAGCTCCACAAGTACTCAAGAAAGGTCTACCAAAAATGATAGGATAAGTTTTACTAGCAGCTGAACCAAGTACTAGAAAATCAGTAGGATACTTAATCTTACCACAAAGGACTTCCACATCTCGTACAATACCAATTGGAGATATGGTTTCTCTATTAGCAAGGTGAATAACCACATCAATCTCTTCTAATTCGCAGGGACTGATTTCATGCAAAATTTCTCTGTAAAGATCATAAGGCATAGCACTAGAACTTGCACCAATATCACATAAACCATAATAGCAATGATCACCAATTCTAACGGAAAGCACAGGGACACTATCCTTTTTAGTTCTATTAGGATGTGAAACAATATTAGAAGCATCCTCACAAAAGACTATGTGTCCATCTTCTATGCTTTTAGTGACAAGGTCTTTCACAATTGCTACCACAAGTTCAACGTTTATTTGTTCATCAGGTTTTGCAGTTCTCTTTTCACTTTTAGTGATTACACTAGTTATCATAGGATGATCCTTTACCTTATATGGGAAGGGAATCTTCTCGATATAAGGTTCAGGTAAGATGTGATCAATAGTGCAATACTCAAAGACTCCCAACAGAACACAGTCAACAATATCTTTATAAGGTGCATGGTACTTGTTCCATCCCTTTTTTGGAATTTCAATATAAGAAGCAAAAGCCTTAAAGCAATTTGTAATAACTTGTAAATCAAGACCATAAGCATTACTAATATTTTGAAAGTCATCAGTTCCCATAAAAGATTCAATGCATTCATAATCATAATTTATACCCGACTTTCTACCTTTGACATTCTCCCAAACTTCAGCATTGTCTTGAATACGGTCCAGAAGATCCCATTTAGCTTCTTCTTCCATGCGAGTGAATGATCCAGCACAAGAAGCATCCAATAAATCCTTATCATGAAGAGGAAGCCTTGCATAAAAGTTATTAATAATAATATTGTTGGGGAGCTCATGAATGGGACATTTGAGCATTAGTAACTTCAATCTCCCCAAGCTTGAGCTATACTCTCTCCATCAAGAGGCCAAAAGTTGTAAATTTGATTCCGATCTTTATGAATCTCACTAGGAGGATAAAACTTTGAATAAATGAGAGGCACTCTTTCCTCCCATTCCAGAGCTTGACCATTCTTCAGCAGCTTATACCAGTCCTCAGCTCTTCCTTTTAGTGATAATAAGAATAACTTCTTCTTAACTTGATCTGTAGTAATACCTGCACACTTGAACAACCCGCATAATTCGTGTATAAAGAGCAAATGATCACCAGGATGGACAGTTCCATCCCCAACATAGTAGTTATCCATAACACGATCAATAATTCTTGTAGGTATTTTAAAAGCATCATTCTCAACAGGTGGTGGTTCATATACTACCTTAGCAGTGGTAGTAGCATTACCAAATAAGAAACTCAGCAAATTATCCATAACAAAAATAAAGCAACTAACAGAAGTAAACAATACTCACAGTAGAAGTTTCCTTTACCAGTTCCACTCTCCAATAGCGCTTCACTCCCCGGCAACGGCGCCAAAAATAGTCTTGATGAGTAAGAGTGTCGAACCCAACAAGGAGCAGTATCGCAGTATAGGGGGTGTATCGCAGTATTTTCGATAAGTAAGAGTGTCGAACCCAACAAGGAGCAGAAGGTGCTGGCTAGTGGTATGGATCGGGAATTCTCTGCAAATACTTAGCAAACGGATTTTTTGGGGGGTTTGATAAAGCAAGTAAAACAAAGTACGAGTAAATAAAAGACAGTAGGAATAAATGCAGCAAGTGTCCCAATCCTTTATGCAGCAAAGGACAAGCCGGTTGTATTACTTAAGATGACCAAACGTTCTCAAGGACACATGGGAAGACTGTCAAGTGCTTTCGCTTCATATAGTTGATTAATCTTCTTTAGCTTGCTAAGTGTTGTGTGGGTGAACCTATGTTAATGTACCGACCTTCCTAGGACTAATACATACTTGTGATTATACCCCTTGCAAACATCTCTAAGTACAAGAAAGTAATTAAGGTAGAAACCTAACCACAGCTTTAAACTCTAAGACCCTTACGTCCCTTGTGCAATGGTTTCCTAACGGGGGTTCAGGTTTCTGTCACTCTGGCAACCCCTACGATTAGTAGACAAATACACAATGCATTCCCCTAGGCCCATATAGGTGAAGTGTCATGTAGTCTATGTTCACATGACACCACTAGAAGAAGTGCACCACAACTTAAATATCAAACCATTGAATCTTTCTCAACACAATTCCACTACTAACAACATGACTTCTCCCATGTCCTCAAGAACAAAACGAACTACTCACAAGAAATCATATGGATCATGATCAGAGATGGAATAATTATGTATAACAATCTGAACATAAACAATAATTCAATGGTTCACTCAATAGCATCAACTACAAAGAGTAATCAACACCGGGAAAGTTTCCCCTATGAACTATGCAAGATTCAACGCAATTGTTACAGCAATATGGAGATGGTGATGAGGGTGCTGATGGTGATGATGGTGGTGATGATGATGATGATCCCGATGAAGTCCAGCTTGATGGTGGTGTTGATGGCGAGACGATCTCCCCTCTCCGGGAAGGAATTCCCCCGGCAGAAATCTGTTTGCCGGAGAGATCTTTTTCTCTCGATGTTTTCTGCCCCGCAGAGGCGGCGGAATCTTTCTGTGGTCGCTCCCCGAGTATTAGGGTTTCGGGAGGAATATATACGCTAGAGGGGAGAGCCAGGGGTGGACCAGGGCGGCCACACCACCTGGTGGCGCGGCCTAGGCTGGCCCGTGCCACGTGGTGGTGTGGGCCCCCTGTGGCCCATCTCCAGCCCCCCTTCTGGCTTCCTGCGTCTTCTGGAAAAATAGGATTTTCCGTAAAATTTCCCGAATTTTTTGATCTTCGAGAATTTTGCCTCCAAACAACACCTTTTCCATCAGAATCCTGACTACAGCGGTCCATGCTCCAAAAGTCATCAACCATGCAAAAACAGATGAAATAACATAAGTATCATCTCTTAATATGAAATATATCAATGAATAACAGTGAATTATGACATAAAATAGTGATGCAAAATGGACGTATCATCTATCTCTTTGAAGATTGCATGACCTACTTCGACTACCGAGGCCCTAGAGCATCAACAGACTCTGACGCTTCTTCAGATGATGACGAGATTCCTACTTCTGCCATTAGGTATGGCATCGTTGTTGCCTAAAATCCTATTGAGGACTACTAATTAGTGCTATTTACACTTTGCATACTTTAGTTAATTAGCTAGCTAGCTCTACTATATGTAGTTGAGTATAATGATGTGCTACCATTTTTATGAATATATCTTGATGTGCTGTGCATATTAAATTGGATGCACAAGATTTTTTTTCGAAAAGTCACTTGTGGCATTCAAAGTAAAACGAATGCCACAATTAGGATATTGAATAGTGGCGCTTATAGTAAACGCCGCTGATACATCCATTTTGCATCACTATTCTATATCATAATTGACTCTTATTCATTGATATATTTCATTTTAAGAGATGATACTTATGTTATTTCATCTATTTTTGCATGGTTGATGACTTTTGGAGGATGGACCGCTGAAGTCAGGATTTTGATGGAAAAGGCACTGTTTTTCCAGAAGACGAAGGAAGCCAGAAGGGGGAGCGGAGATGGGCCACAGGGGGCTAACACCATCCCTGGCGCGGGCCACCCTATGTCGCGCCACTAGGTGGTGTGGCCACCCTAGCCCACCTCTGGCTCTGCTCTTTGGCGTATATAATCCTCCCAAAACCCTAAGACTCGGGGAGCGACCAAAGAAATATTCCGCCGCCTCTACAGGGCGGAAAACTGCAGAGAGAGAGAGAGAGCTCTCCGGCAGGCAGAAATCTGCCGGGGAAGTTCCTTCCCGGAGAGGGGATATCGTCGCCATCAACACCACCATCAAGATGGACTTCATCGAGATCATCATCATCATCTCCATCATCATCTCCACCAACACCATCATCACCACTCCATACCGCTGTAACAATTGGGTTGAATCTTGCATAGTTCTTAGGGGAAACTTTCCCGGTATTGATTACTTGTTGTAGTTGATGCTATTGAGTGGAACCATTGAATTATTGTTATGGTCAGATTGTTACTTATCATTATTTTATCTCTGATCTTGATCCATATGATGTCTCATGAGTAGTTCGTTTCGTTCTTGAGGACATGGGAGAAGTCATGTTGTTAGTAGTGGAATTGTGTTGAGAGAGATTCAATGGTTTGATAATTAAGTCGTGGTGTTATTCTTCTAGTGGTGTCATGTGAACGTCGACTACATGATACTTCACCTTTATGGGCCTAGGGGAATGCATTGTGTATTTGGCTACTAATCGCAGGGTTGCCGGAGTGATAGAAACCTGAACCCCCGTTAGGAAACCTTTGCACAAGGGAGTGTAGGATCTCAGAGTTTAAGGATGTGGTTAGGTTTCTATCTTAATTACTTTCTTGTAGTTGCGGATGCTTGCAAGAGGTATAATCACAAGTATGTATTAGTCCTAGGAAGGTCAGTACATTAGCATAGGTTCACCCACACAACACTTATCCAACTAAAGAAGATTAATCAAATATATGAAGCGAAAGCACTTGATGATATTCCCATGTGTCCTCGAGAACGTTTGGTCATCTTAAGTAATACAACCGGCTTGTCCTTTGCTAAACAAAGGATTGGGCCACTTGCTGCAATTATTATTATTGTCTTTCCTTTACTCGCACTTTATTTATTTTCATTATCAAAAACCCCCTAAAAATCCGTTTGCTAAGTATTTATAGAGAATTCCTGCTCCAAGCCACTCGTCAACACCTTCTGCTCCTCGTTGGGTTCGACACTCTTACTTATCGAAAATGCTATGATACACCCCCTGTACTTGTGGGTCATCAAGACTATTTTCTGGCGCTGTTGCCAGGGAGTGAAGCTCTATTGGAGAGTGGAACTTGTAAAGGGAACTTCTACTGTGAGTATTGTTTACTTTTGTTCGTTACTTTATTTAAATATGGATAATTCACTTAGTTTCTTATTTTGTAATGCTACTACCACTGCTAAGGTAGTAGAAGAACCTCCACCTGCTGAAAATGATACTTTTAAAATACCTACAAAAATTATTGATCGTGTTATGGATAACTACTATTTTGGAGATGGAACTGTCCATCCCGGTGATCATTTGCTCTTTATACACGAATTATGCGGGTTGTTCAAGTGTGTAGGTATTACAACAGATCAAGTCAAGAAGAAGTTATTCTCATTATCACTAAAAGAAAGAGCTCATGAATGGTACAAGCTCCTGAAGAATGGTCAAGCTCTTGAATGGGAGGCACTTGTACCCCTCTTTTATTCAAAATTTTATCCTCCTAGTGAGATTCGTAAAGATCGGAATCAAATATACAACTTTTGGCCTCGTGATGGAGAGAGTACAACTCAAGCTCGGGGGAGATTGAAGCTACTAATGCTCAAATGTCCTATTCATGAGCTCCCTAACAATATAATTATCAATAACTTTTATGCAAGACTTTCTCTTCATGATAAGGATCTATTGGATGCTTCTTGTGCTAGATTATTTACACGCATGGAAGAAGCTAAATGGGATCTTCTAGATCGTATTCAAGAAAATACTGAAGCATGGGAGAATGATAAAGGAAGAAAGTCAGGTATAAATTATGATTATGAATGCATTAAATCTTTTATGGGAACTGATGACTTTTATAATATTAGTAATGCGTATGGTCTAGATTCTCAAAGTATTGCAAATTATTTTAAGGCTTTTGCTTCTTAAAATGAAATTCCTAAAAAGAAATGGAATAAGTATCATGAGCCATATAAAGATATTGCTAATAGTGTTCCTGCTAGAACCTTACAAATGGATCATATTTTACCTGAACCTTACATTGAGAAAATTCCTTTCCTAGTCAAGGTAAAGGAGCACTCTATGATAGCTAGTATGGTTAATGAAAGTACAAATAAAGCCGTTGAACCTGATGAACAAATAGCTATTGAACCTGTCGTAGAAAATGTGAAAAGCTTTATCACTAAACATGTAGAAGATGGACACACTATCCTCTATAAGGATACTTCTAATATTGTTTCACAAAGTAGATTTAGGAGAGCTAGTGTCCCTGTTTTTTCTGTTAGAATAAGTGATCATTGCTACAATGGTTCATGTGATAGTTATATCGTTAAATTTATGCACGATACTTAAAGTTACTATGAGAGAGGGAAAATTGTTCTTATACATCTCAATAATATTAAGTTTCCTCGCTTTATGCTGAAAGTCTTTATGTTGCACTTGTTTTGCCTTCCTATGCTAGCAGCCTCTGGTTTCAACAATTTATTTTCTTACAAAATTCCCTTGCACAGGAAGTGGGTTAGACTTAAACATGTGTATTTTTGCTTCTTGATGCTCTCTTTTACTTCAATCCATATGATTATGTGAGCATCATTGAAATTATCATGCCCATCTTAATGGCTATAAAGAAAGAGCTTTTTGGGAGACAACCCAATATATTTTTGCTTTCAGTTTTTTTTTGTTTATTTGAGTCTTCGAAGTTATTGCTTCTACAATAACCTCTCCTTATCCTTTTTGTTTGGTTCTTGTGTCAAGATCAACCTCTAGTTAGAGAGAAGTAAGATTTGGGGAAGTTGTTGTCCTGAAACAGATTTTTGTGCTTCACTATAAAAAATCGTGAAAAATCCCAGAACGTCGTACTGATCTGTAATGTTTTGTGTGCATGCCCCAGGTTATTATTTAACTTTCATTAGTTTTGCACTTTTTGAGTTGAGCAACAAAAGATTTTCGAAAAAATTGATCTTTACCTACTGGTCTATTTTGATAGATTTTTGCCACTCTTGCATTTGCCTCTTATATTGATTTCCTTTTTTAATTCCTTTTTGGGCTTTCGGAAGGAGTTGCTACAGTAGCTTATGTTTTGATGGATTTCAGTTGAAATTGAACTTAAAAGGTTTATTATCTTGCATGCACTAATGTTGCTAATGAGAATGGTGTGAAGTTTTGTGTGAAAGAAATTTCCAAGTTGTAGGAGAAAATGGTGTAATAAGACGATGAATGGTCAGAGACTCAAGCAATATGTTTATGAAGATGAAGATATTGATTTTATTCAAGTGCTGACTTCGGAAAAATTATTAAAGACCAAATTCAGAGACCTGCAGAATCCGTTTTTGAATAGGCAACAGATCTGGTAAGAAAAGGTCCGCGAAAAATCTGTCAATTTATATTTTTGCAGTTTTTATCTAACATGGAAAGCAATGAGTCAAAAGGGGGACAGAAGCAGAGCCCGGGTGGCTCACACCATCCTGTGGCACGGGCCCACCTTGCCGCGCCACCAGGGGTGTGGTCACCCCGGAGCCCGTTTTCTCTCAGTACTTTCCTTTTGTTGTAATATATAATCCCCCGGATCCCCTGAGGTTCGTATATTGTGTTCTCCTCGTGTTTTCATTTCGATCTGTTCTATTCAGATGTCGTTCCAGGATTCGTTTTTAGAGGACTATGAGCTGCGACGCTGGTGCGAGCTCCATCACAACCTTGAGTAGAGGACCTTTGTAGGATGGGTGGAAGAAGAAAAGATCACAGCTAGGCGCGAAGACATGGATCGGAGCATCGAGGAGGAAGTGAAGGGCATGTCAGCAGGCATGAAAGGACAAGTGCTGATACCTCCAGTTCTAAACCTTAGTTCCTGCCTTGCAGCGGTGGAAGCTCTACGGGCCACTAATGAGTTTTGCGATAAGTACCGAGTCCTGAGGAGAAAGGTGGATATACTGCAAGAAGAGAATAACAGGCTTCGCACGATCGTGGAAGATTTTCTTATTCCGATTGAGAGAACACCACCACACCGAAGGAGTAATTCGTCATCAGGTTTTGGCATCCCCTTGGTTTGTTCCAAGCTTGGGGGAGTGTCGCGATATCACATCTTTTATCTTTTATCGTTTTACCTTTTTAAGTAGAGTCATATCATGAATAGAGAAGTTATCATATAGGATGGTTTGCATTGTGGAAGTGTCTCCCATCTCGTTAGTTATCTATGTATCCCTTGGTGTGAGTTGCCATTATGGAATATTAATGAGAAGTTCTATCATTTACTTTTTGCATATCTTATTTTAGGTTGCAATTTCCATTATATGATTGATCTTGTTGTTAGTATTGGTATCACTTTGGGATCATTAAGTAAATTTAGTTGGTTTTGGCAAACCTGGCTCTGGTTAGTAGCAACACTATTTGAGAATTGAATGAAAAAGAGAAAAGTACTTTTAAGAAATATAATTTCATCATCTTTGTTTCTTGATTGACTCATAAGCTTAGTATTCTCTAGTTAAGATATTTTGTGCTTCCAAGGAAGATTGCATTTTTGTTTTTTATCACATGTATGTTTGTTTGTTTCCTTCAACTCTTATGCTTGCTACCCAGCCTTGCTAGCCAAAAACCTGTACTGAGAGGGAATGCTTCTCATGCATCCAATCCTTAAACAAAACCTATGGCATTTGTGTCCACCATACCTACCTATTAGCATTAATGCTATTCCAAGTAAATTCATGTTTTTATCTACCTTCCAAATTAAACTTGTTATGTGAAAATTAGTGATTAAAGCTCTCACGAACTTGATGGCACACTTAACTTTTCTGGCACTTAATAAACTTGAACCATTGTGCCCATCTATGTTGTGTATATGCTTGCGCTTTATAAGTTGTGAATTAGCAGAACCATGTTAACATGGGGAACGCTTTCAACATTGCACTTATTTAGTTGATATCATGTCCTTTTGCTTATGGATCCCGGCGGTGTGAAATAAAAGGAGAGCTTGTAAGCTCATGGAGTTTGTATGTGTTAGATAAACGCCTGGGCGGCTAGCCTAAGCCATGCCTAATCATGGTGGAGACTTGCAGCATAACCATAGTGAGAAATCTGTGAAGCATCCTCAATAAAAATCTATGCAAATAGCAAATAAAAAGATCGTTGAGATGCTCATTGTTTGTTGCCTTGTCATTTTGATACGAGATAGCTCCTGTATCATGGGGCAAGGGGTACCCTGTTGGCGGTTCTCCATGATACACATGTATTTACAATGACAAGAACTTACTCGTGACTAAAGTTGAGCATGAGGTCTAGTACTCGTAAGCACGGGGCATGAGATTTTCAGCTTATAACTTGTCAAGCATATCCTCATTTTTGTGTCACTTTAACCTTAATCACCTCAAGATGCTTATGATAGGGGAAATGAGAGCCGAAAGCTAATAAGTACCATAATTTTTGGAAGCTCTTTATGAAACTTGAAATCCCTGCTTTCTTCTGCGAAGGGCCTATCTTTTACTTTTTAGTTGAGTCCGTAAACCTATTCATTTGTATCTCAAGCAAGTATTTGAGTTGTTGTGTTTCAATCATTCATATGATGATTTATTCAATCATGTTTATTATGTTCCTTATTTTGCACACTACTCTCTTATCTTAGTGAATATTACTTTGAAAGCTATCATTGAAAACCCCATTATGTTTGAACTCCTACAAATTGTTAACCGTTCTTTGACCAAGAACAAAGTTTGCCATTACCAATTATGATTTACTTTGTGTATCTTTATTGTGTATCCTTTACTTATTGCAAGTTAATTTATATAATAGTGAGTTGTCTTCTATTATGATTTATGTATTGATGAATGTGATGCTTCTTGTCCGTAATCTTTTATTGACACTTCACTCCATAAACCTGAGGTCATGTTTATTGAGCTCGGTTTTCGCTTGGGGACAAGCAAAGTCTAAGCTTGGGGGGAGTTGATACGTCCATTTTGCATCACTATTCTATATCATAATTGGCTGTTATTCATTGATACATTTGATTTTAAGAGATGATACTTATGTTATTTCATCTGTTTTTGCATGGTTGATGACTTTTGGAGGATGGACCGCTGAAGTCAGGGTTCTGATGGAAAAGGCACTTTTTGGAGGCAAAATCACGAAGATCAGAAAATCCCAGAAAATATTTTGAAAATCCTATTTTTCCAGAAGACAAAGGAAGCAGAAGGGGAGCAGAGATGCGCCACAGGAGGCCCACACCACCCCCTGGCGCGGGCCACCCTAGGTAGCACCACTAGGTGGTGTGGCCATCCTGGCCCACCTCTGGCTCTGCTCTTTGGCATATATAATCCTCCCGAAACCCTAAGACTCAACGAGCGACCACAGAAAGATTTTGCCGCCTCTACGGGGTGGAAAATTGCAGAGAGAGAAAGAGCTCTCCAACAGGCAGAAATCTGCCAGGGAAATTCCTTCCCGGAGAGGGGAGATCATCGCCATCAACACCACCATCAAGCTAAACTTCATCGGGATCATCATCATCATCTCCATCATCATCTCCACCAGCACCATCATCACCACTCCGTACCGTTGTAACAATTGGGTTGAATCTTGCATAGTTCTTAGGGAAAACTTTCCCGGTATTGATTACTTGTTGTAGTTGATGCTATTGAGTGGAACCATTGAATTAATGATCAGATTGTTATTTATCATTATTTAATCTCTAATCTTTATCCATATGATGTCTCGTGAGTAGTTCGTTTAGTTCTTGAGGACATGGGAGAAGTCATGTTGTTAGTTGTGGAATTGTGTTGAGAGAGATTCAATGGTTTGATAATTAAGTCATGGTGTTATTCTTCTAGTGGTGTCATGTGAACGTCTACTACATGATAATTCACCTTTATGGGCCTAGGGGAATGCATTGTGTATTTGGCTACTAATCATGGGGTTGTCGGAGTGACAAAAACCTGAACCCCCATTAGGAAACCTTTACACAAGGGAGTGTAGGATCTCAGAGTTTAAGGTTGTGGTTAGGTTTCTATCATAATTACTTTCTTGTAGTTGCGGATGCTTGCAAGGGGTATAATCACAAGTATGTATTAGTCCTAGGAAGGTCAGTACATTAGCACAGGTTCACCCACACAACACTTATCCAACTAAAGAAGATTAATCAACTATATGAAGTGAAAGCACTTGACGATATTCCCATGTGTCCTCAAAAACGTTTGGTCATCTTAAGTAATACAACCGGCCTCCTTTGCTAAAGAAAGGATTGGGCCACTTTCTACAATTATTATTATTATCTTTCATTTACTCGCACTTTATTTATTTGCATATCAAAACCCCCTAAAAATCCATTTGCTAAGTATTTACAGAGAATTCCTGCTCCAAGCAACTCGTCAACACCTTCTACTACTTGTTGGGTTCGACACTCTTACTTATCAAAAATACTACGATACTCCCCCTATACTTGTGGGTCATCAGCCGCCACTAGAAGCCCTACTGGTGGCATTCGAAAAGGAGCCACCACTATAAATTCTACTGGTGGCGTTCGCATGGAACGCCATCACTACATCCTACCAGTGGCATGAGGTTAGTGGTGTGCCGCTTAAACGCCACGAACCCCCTTTTCTGATCACCACCACTAAGCCTTTTCCTACTAGTGGCACGAGCCACTTGGTTGTTTCAATTCAACAAGCTTCAACAATACGCATGTTTCCAAGCAGGTTCTTTAGGAAGGTAATCACCATGCCATATCAAGAAGTATTCATGGAAGAAAAGGTTATTGCCCATCGAAAGAGAGGTTATTTGTACGTCAACGGTAAAGTGCGTCACCCCTGATTTCATCTAAGCTTGGGGGTAACCACTTCTCACACTCTCTTTTGGTAACTGCACTTTATCTTTTATTTTTGTGACCTATTCAAGTTTGGTTCTTGCTAAAGTCTAACATTGGGGAAGTTAATTTTGCATGTGTAGAGTCTTGTGCAATGTTATTATTCAATAAAGTTCTTCTGTAATCATGTATCCCGCTATTTTTGATTGCTTGCTTGGGTAAGTTATGTTTCATATTTGTATAAAGGATGCACTTGTTTTTGTTAGCCCCCATAAGAGTTGAGTTAGATCTTTGATGCACTATGTTCAAATCTTTATCTATCTTGAGAAAAAATATTGTGATCCTCTAGAATACATTGCCATGATTTCTACACTTGAGAAGATCAAACACAATAAGAGAAAGTTTCTAATTATGACTTATGTAATGTTTAATTGTCTTACAAATCTAGCCTTAGATGTAATCAACACCATAGGTTTAATGATAGACTTGATAACACTCTTCAAAGGATTTTTTTAATGGAACCAATGTTTAGCGGTAATTGAGATGCATGCCAAACTTTGTCTTGTTGATTAAAGTATGATATAGATTTATGCATGTCTAAACACTATTGCACTCCGTGGAATGCTAACAATTTTGCTGGCCTACGAACGATCCTCATGGAGGAAACTCCTAGAGATTTCGTCAATGAGTTTATTAAAAATTCGTAGCAGCAATGTTATAATTGGTAAGAGTATTGGCATTCTCATGGGTCTGCGTTGCAAGCAAATGTTGGGATATTCCTCTAATTCGCTGTGAGAAATCGTTATTAAAGCCAATGAAACTTGGTGGCGGCCACGAGTATCCTTCCAAGACTACATAGTCTGATTAAACTCACTAAGTTTTGGCATAATATTGTTGATGGGTTCGTAGCATGGAAAACAAAAAAATTCTACCGCAAGAACGAACAAAACCCAGATCTAATCTAGATAAAAGCCAAGATCTAATCTATTAGACATGTGCAACGAGATAGATCTATACTAACCCTTGTAGACCCGAAAGCCTTGTGCGAGATCGGATCTCGTGGTTGATGTAGACGATCACTTGCCGATCTCAAGATCGAGTAGACAATCCTTCCGGCGCCGCGTTCCGGCTGCGCTTCCACAGTCGGTCACACGTGCGGAGTCGAAGCAGACCTTCCTCTCCCTGTTCCAGCGAGCAGCGGAGGTAGTAGATCTCTCCACGGAATCCCAGCAGCACGACGGCGTGGTGCTGGTGGTGGAGTAGAGAATTCTGTAGGGCTTCGCCTAAGCCAGAGCAGATGGAAGGAGGAGGAGAGAGGCGGCTAGGGTTTTGAGTGGGAGGGGGCAAAGTGGGGTGGCGCCTCCACCCCTCTATATATAGAGGGAGGGTGTGGCCTAGGGTTCCCACCCCTAGGCCCACCCCTTAGGGCCGGCGCACAAGGGAGCTTGGGGGGAGAGTCCTTCCCCCCCCCCCCCAAGTTTCCCTCACTTACCCTTTAAGTTTCCCTTTATCCTTTCTTGGTTTTCAAGTAAACTCCAAAAAATCTTCTAGAACCTTCCGGAACATTCCGAAACCTTCTAGAATCACCATATAAATACTCCAGAACATTTCCTAACTTAGAAAATGATCTCCATTATATGAATCTTATTCTCCGGACAATTCCGGATCTCCTCGTGATGTCCCGGATCCAATCCGAGACTCCAAACAACATTCGGTCTCCAACGCACATTCCATATCTACTTAAAACAACTTCGAACCTTAAGTGTGTCACCCTACGGTTCATGAATATGCAGACATGATGGAGACACCTCTCCAATCAATAACCATCAGCGGGATCTGGAGATCCATAACGACTCCCACATACTCAACGATGACTTCGTGATCGATAGAACCATTAACATGCGAAACTAATTCCCTTTGTCACGCGATACTCTACTTATCTGAGGTTTGATCGTTGGTATCTCCATACCTAGTTCTACCTCGTTACTGATAAGTACTCTTTACTCGTTCCATGTTATGTCATCCCTTGTGACCTAGTCACATGCTTGCAAGCTAACTAGATGACATTCCACCGAGAGGGCCCAGAGCATATCTATCCGTCATATGGATGGACAAATCCCAATCTTGGTCCATGCGCTTCAACACATACTTTCAGAATACCCAATGACACCTTTATAACCACCGATTTAAGCGGTATTTGATGTCATCAAAGTACCCATCCGGTGATGGTGATTAACATAACCTCATGGTCGAAGGATTAGGTTACTATGCATTTCAAAGCTTGTAGCAATACGAACTTAATGACTTGATCTTATGCTACGCTTACTATGGGTGTGTGTCCATCACATCATTCTCCTAATGATATAACCTTGTTATTAATGACATCCAATGTCCATGATCAGGAAACGATGATCATCAATTAATCAACAAGCTAGTTCAACAAGAGGCTTACTAGGGACTCTTTTATGTTTACAAAACACACATGTATTAGTGTTTCCTTATAATACAATTATAGCATGGGATGCAAACATTCATTATAAACACAAAGATATAATAATAACCACCTTTATTATTGCCTCTTGGGCATATCTCCAACAGTCTCCCACTTGCACTAGAGTCAATAATCTAGATTACATGGTAATATACCTAACACCCATGGCGTTCTGGTGTTGGTCATGCTTTGCTCTAGGGAGAGGTTTAGTCAATGGATCGCCACATTCAGATCATGTGTACTTTGCAAATCTTTATGTCACCATCTCGGACATACTCGCGAATAGCATGGAAACGTAGCTTGATGTGCTTCAGCTTGCTATGTGACCTTGGCTCCTGTGCATTAGCTATGGCACCTGTGTTGTCACAGTACATGGCCATCGGGTCCAACGCACTAGGAACCACGCCAAGTTCAGTAATGAACTCCTTCATCCATATGGCTTCTTGTGCAGCCTCCGAAGTAGCTATGTATTTCGATTCAGTTGAAGATTTCGCCACAACGCTTTGCTTGGAACTCCTCCAGCTCACTACAGCACCATTCAAAATAAATACGTATCCAGACTATGACTTCGAGTCATCTGGATCGGTGTTCCAACTAGCATCAGTGTAACTGTTTACAACAAGCTGTTCATCACCTCCATAAGAAAGAACCATATCCTTAGTCCTATTCAGGTACTTTAGGATATTCTTGACCGCTATCCAGTGCTCCATTCCAGGATCACTTTGATATCTGCTAGTCAAACTAACAGCATGTGCTATATCCGGTCTTGTACACAGCATGGCATACATGATAGAACCTATGGCCGAGGCATAGGGAATATTATTCATCTTCTCTCTATCTTCTGCCGTATCTAGACTTTGAGTCTTACTCAAGGTCTTACCTGACAACATGGGCACGAACCCTTTCTTGCTCTCTTCCATTCTAAACTTCTTCAGAACTTTGTCCAAGTATGTACTTGTGAAAGCGCTATTAGGCATCTTGATCTATCTCTATAAATCTTGATGCCTAGAATATATGTCGCTTCGCCAAGATCCTTCATTGAAAAAATATTATTCAAATAGGCTTTGACACTATTAAGAAGTTCTATATCATTCCCAGTCAACAATATGTCATCTACATATAGTACTAGGAATGCTACAGAGCTCCCACTCACTTTCTTGTAAATACAAGCTTCTCCATAAGTTTGTATAAATCCAAAGTTTTTGATTACTTTATCAAAACGTTGATTCCAACTCCGGGATGCTTGCTTCAGTCCATAAATGGAGCGCTGAAGTTTGCATACCTTGTCAACATCTTTAGGATCGACAAAACCCTTGGGTTGTACCATATACAACTCTTCCTCAATGTCACCATTAAGGAACGCCGTTTTGACATCCATCTGCCAAATCTCATAATCAAAATATGCAGCAATTGCTAACAAAATCCTCACAGACTTTAGCTTCGCTACTAGTGAGAAAGTCTCATTGTAGTCAACTCCTTGAATTTGTCGGAACCCTTTCACGACAAGTCGAGCTTTATAGATGGTAACATTACCATCAGCATGTATTTTTCTTTTGAAAATCCATTTGTTCTCGACAGCCTTACGGCCATCCGGTAAGTCCACCAAAGTCCACACTTGGTTTTCGTACATGGATCCCATCTCAGATTTCATGGCTTCTAGCCATTTGTCAGAATCTGGGCTCACCATAGCTTCTTCATACGTCGCAGGGTCATCAGTGTTGTCCACCAACATGATGTTCAAGGCAGGGTCATACCAATCAGGAGTGGTACGAACCCTCGTTGACCTGCGAGGTTCAAAGAAGAACTGCTCAAGTTCCATGATCACCATCATTAGCTTCCTCTCCAATTGGTGCAGCGGCACAAAACATCTTCCGGTGCGCTACTCTCAACTCGAGAGAATGTTCAATAACCTCGCCGAGTTCTACTTTCCTTCCACCAATTCCTTGAGAGAAACTCCTTCTCAAGAAAGGATCCACTCTTGGCAACAAAACTTTGCCTTGGATCTATGATAGAAGGTATACCCAATTGTTTCTTTAGGGTATCCTATGAAGACGCATTTCTCGCTTTGGGTTCAAGCTTATCAGGTTGTAACTTCTTTACATACGCCTTTAACCCCAAACTTTAAGGAACGACAACTTAGGTTTCTTTCCAAACCACAATTCATACGGTGTCATTTCAACGGATTTAGATGGTGCCCTATTTAAAGTGAATGCGACTGTCTCTAATGCATAGCCCCAAAATGATAGCGGTAAATCTGTAAGAGACATCATAGACCGAACCATATCTAAGAGAGTTCGATTACGACGTTCGGACACACCATTACGCTGTGGTGTTCGGCGGTGTCAATCATGAAAGTATTCCACATTTCTTTAAATGCATGCCAAACTCATAACTTAGATATTCACCTCCGCGGTCGAGCAGAAACTTAATCTTCTTGTTACGATGATTTTCCACTTCACTTTGAAATTCCTTAAACTTCTCAAAAGTTTCGGACTTATGTTTCATAAAGTAGACATACCCATATCTACTTAAGTCATCCGTGAAAGTGAGAACATAACGATATCCACCACGCGATGCTACACTCATTGGACCGCACACATCGGTATGTATTATTTCTAATAAGTCTGTAGCTCACTCCATTATTCCAGAGAATGGAGTCTTAGTAATTTTTCCCATTAGACATGCTTCGCATCTTTCAAGTGATTCAAGAAGTCCATCAGAATGGAGTTTCTTCATACGCTTCACTCCAATGTGACCAAGACGACAGTGCCACATGTATGTAGAATTATCATTCAATTTTGTGCGTTTAGCATCTATGTTGTGAACATGTGTATCACTACTATCGAGATTCAGTAAGAATAGACCATTCATCTCAGGTGCATTACCATAAAAGATATTACTCATATAAATCAAACAACCTTTATTCTCGGACTTAAAAGAGTAACCGTCTCGCAATAAACAAGATCCAGATATAATGTTCATGCTCAACGCAGGCACCAAATAACAATTATTCAAATTTAAAACTAATCCCGAAGGTAGATGTAGAGGCGTGCGTGGCGATCACATCAACCTTGGAGCCATTTCCAACGCGCATCGTCACCTTGTCTCGCCTTCGTTTATTCCGCAGCTCTGTTTGAGTTACAAATATGAGCAACCGAACGATCAAATACCGAGCACTACTACGATTACTAGTAAGATACACATCAATAACATGTATATCGAATATACCTTTATTCTTGATGTTGCCGTTCTTCAGATCCGCCAGGTACTTGGGGCAGTTATGCTTCCAGTGACCGGCACCCTTGCAGTAGAAGCATTCAGTTTCAGGTTTAGGACCAGCCTTGGGCTTCTTAGCAGGTGCGGCAAATTTCTTGCCGTCCTTCTTGAAGTTGCCCTTGTTCTTAGGCTTGCCCTGTTTCTTGAAATTGGTGGTCTTATTAACCATCAACACTTGGTGCTCCTTTTTGATCTCCACTTCAGCAGTTTTCAGCATGGACGATAGTTCAGGCAACGTCTTGTTCATGCAGTGCATATTGTAGTTCATCACAAAGTTCTTATAACTTGGTGGCAGTGATTGGAGGACACGGTGAATCCCTAACTCATTAGGAATTGTTATCCCCAACTCTTGGAGCTTGTTTGCGTGCCTAGACATGGTGAGCACGTGCTCGCTAACGGAGCTACCCTCTTCCATCTTACAGTTAAAGAACTTTTCAGAGGCCTCATAGCTCTCCACGGCCGCGTGAGTCTCAAAAATGAGCTTCAGCTCCTTAATGATCTCGAACGGGTCGTGGTGCTCAAAGCGCTTCTGAAGCTCCGTTTCTAAACCGTACAGGATGGCACACTGAACTGTGGAGTAATGATTTTTCCGAGTGGCGTAAACATTCTTTACGTCATCGGTGGCATCTTCTGCAGGTGGGTCACCTAGCGGTGCTTCGAGCACATAGGTCAACTGACCAGCCCTAAGGACAATCTTCAGTCCATGGAGCCAGTCCGTGAAGTTGCTTCCATTGTTCTTAAGCTTTTCTTTCTCTAGGAACGCATTGAAATTGATGGAGAGGTTCGCCATAATCTACAACAAATTTGCAAGTAATTTAGACTAAGTTTATGATAAATTGAGTTCAATTTTAATTCTTAACTAGGTGAACTCCCACTCAAAACAACATCCCTCACATTGTCTTAGTGATTACACGAACCAAGTCCACTACACCAAGTCCGATCTTCACGAGAGAAGATGTAGTTTTATCGGCGACCAATCTTCATGTTCATCATATCATTTATATGACTCGTGCTCTACCTTTCGGTATTCCGTGTTCCGAGACCATGTCCGTACATGCTAGGCTCGTCAAGATTAACCTTAGTTTCCGCATGTGCAAATCTGGCTTGCACCCGTTGTATGCACACGTAGAATCTATCACATCCGATCATCACGAGATGCTTAGAAACGACGAGTCTTAGCAACGGTGCAAACTAAGGACAAACACTTTATTACTTGATATTTAGTGAGAGGGATCATCTTATAATGCTACCGTCGCGATCTAAGCAATACAAGATGCATAAAGGATTAACATCACATGCAATTCATAATTAGTGTGATATGATATGACCCTTTCTTCTTATGCCTTTGATCTCCATCTCCAAAGCACGGACATGATCTCCATCATCACCAGCATTGCATCAAGGTCAGTGGCGCCGCTTCATGGTTTTCCATCATCACTAGCAACTATTACAACTACTTGGAATAAAGCTATTACAAGATGAATAGACACGCAGGTCTTAACAGAATTAAAGACAACCATTAGGCTCCTGCCGGTTGCCATATTACAACAAGGATCATTGCATACATCAAATATATTCACAATCACATGATGGCCATATCACATCACAAAACCCCTGCAAAAACCAGTTAGATGCCTCTAATTTTCTTTGCATGTTTTACGTGGTTTGGGGCTTTCGAATAAGAGCGGATCTTACCTACGAAACTGAACCACAACGTTGATACAAGTGCTATCAAGTGCAAAGTGTAGATTTGATCTATACTATGGTGGGAGAGACAGACACCCGCAAAGCCACTTGTGCAAAGCAAGTTACACGTCAAGTGTGGAGCAAGTCTCATGTGCAATGACATGTAAGGTTAGCCCGAGCCGCTTCATCCCACCATACCGCAAGATGCAAAGTACACAAAGCAAAAGACGGCACGAGCACCAACGCCCACAAAACCATTGTGTTCTACTCGTGCAACAGATCTACGCATAGACAAGGCTCTGATACCACTGATGGGTTCGTAGCATGGAAAACAAAAAATTTCTACCGCAAGAACAAACAAAACCCAGATCTAATCTAGATAAAAGCCAAGATCTAATCTATTAGACATGTGCAACGAGATAGATCTGTACTAACCCTTGTAGATCCGAAAGCCTTGTGCGAGATCGGATCTCGTGGTTGATGTAGACGATCACTTGCCGATCTCAAGATCGATTAGACGATCCTTCCGGCGCCGCGTTCCGGCTGCGCTTCCACAGTCGATCACACGTGCGGAGTCGAAGCAGACCTTCCTCTCCCCGTTCTAGCGAGCAGGAGAGGTAGTAGATCTCTCCATGGAATCCCAGCAGCACGACGGCGTGGTCGTGGTGGAGTAGAGAATTCTGCAGGGCTTCGCCTAAGCCAGAGCAGATGGAAGGAGGAGGAGAGAGGCGGCTAGGGTTTTGAGTGCGAGGGGGCAAAGGGGGGTGGCGCCTCCACCCCTCTATATATAGAGGGAGGGGTGTGGCCTAGGGTTCCCACCCCTAGGCCCACCCCTTAGGGCAAGACAAGGGAGCTTGGGGGAGAGTCCTTCCCCCCAAGTTTCCCTTACTTACCCTTTAAGTTTCCCTTTATCCTTTCTTGGTTTTCAAGTAAACTCCAAAAAATCTTCTAGAACCTTCCGGAACATTCCGAAACCTTCTAGAATCCCCATATAAATACTCCGGAACATTTCCTAACTTAGAAAATGATCTCCATTATATGAATCTTATTCTCCGGACAATTCCGGATCTCCTCGCGATGTCCCGGATCCAATCCAAGACTCTGAACAACATTCGGTCTCCAACGCACATTCCATATCTACTTAAAACAACTTCGAACCTTAAGTGTGTCATCCTACGGTTCGTGAATATGCAGAACTGATGGAGACACCTCTCCGATCAATAACCATCAGCGGGATCTGGAGATCCATAACAGCTCCCACATACTCAACGATGACTTCGTGATCGATAGAACCATTAACATACGAAACTAATTCCCTTTGTCACGCGATACTCTACTTATCCGAGGTTTGATCATCGGTATATCCATACCTAGTTCCACCTCGTTACTGATAAGTACTCTTTACTCGTTCCATGTTATGTCATCCCTTGTGACCTAGTCACATGCTTGAAAGCTAACTAGATGACATTCCACCGAGAGGGCCTAGAGCATATCTATCCGTCATATGGATGGACAAATACCAATCTTGGTCCATGCGCTTCAACACATACTTTCAGAATACCCAATGACACCTTTATAACCACCCAGTTACGAAGCGGTGTTTGATGTCATCAAAGTACCCATCTGGTGATGGTGATTAACATAACCTCATGGTCGAAGGATTAGGTTACTATGCATTTGAAAGCTTGTAGAAATACGAACTTAATTACTTGATCTTATGCTACGCTTACTATGGGTGTGTGTCCATCACATCATTCTCCTAATGATATAACCTTGTTATTAATGACATCCAATGTCCATGATCAGGAAACGATGATCATCAATTAATCAATAAGCTAGTTCAACAAGAGGCTTACTAGGGACTCTTTTATGTTTACAAAACACACATGTATTAGTGTTTCCTTATAATACAATTATAGCATGGGATGCAAACATTCATCATAAACACAAAGATATAATAATAACCACTTTTATTATTGCCTCTTGGGCATATCTCCAACAATTGTTACTAAGGAAATGAAGTTCAAAAAAAAGAATAGAAAATAAGTGTTTGATATCCCCGATTTATTCATGTGGGTGTTCTGGGGAGACACTCTAATGCTATGCTTCTTTTGACATGAGCTCTCACTTTTAATTGTTAAGCTTTTACCTTACGAAAGTGAGGACACAAAAATATAAAAGGCACGATAGGAGGATCACAAGTTTTGTTTCAAGTTAGATTTATTTTTTACATGGGGCACATAAGTTGTAATTGATTTCTTATGTATTGATAGAACTGATCTTGTGTTGCCTTGCATGATTATGGTATATCTTACTTTGAGCTTGCAGGAAAAATAAGGATACAAGACATCAATCTTCAATGATAACATTAAATTATCAACTCTCTTGCTCGAGGACGAGCAATGTTTAATATTGGGGATGTTGATGAGTGCAATTATGATGCATATTTAAGCATATAAAGTACTCATACCACAACTCATCGCATGCTCCATCTAGCTACAACTATGTCTATAATGCATGATTACTAGTTCTCATTCATTTTCATATGAGTGTTGCACAACTATTACTTTTTATTAGGGTTTTATTACTTTTCCTTGTCTTTGACTTGTGTGTAGGTGTTATGCATGATTATGGATGAATCAAGGCAAAAGGATCAAAGAGAGGGCAATATGCAAGAGTTGCAGGCACCTAACTTAGCCATTTGAGGGATGTAAAAGTAATATTTTACCATCAACTAGAAATGAATATCCAATACAATGGTGTTGTAACTCTCGTCCATACGAGTCCAACGAGCCAAAAAATGCCCAAATTGGAGTTCCTATAAGGAAATGGCGGACAAAATACTGAATAGTACTTAGCTCGTAACGACCATTGGTACGGGCTAGTACGGTCGTACCGCTCGCCCGTATTGCAGGTCGGGACACACGAAAAAGCCCTTTCTGGACACATTTCTTCACAAAATTCAGCCCCGTTTGTTTCTAAACCTTTCTTAGGTCATAGGCAAACATGGGATGGGCTATTGGAGACCCTCTTATGTCTATATAAAGAGGAGAGGAGTCAAGGGAGAGCGATCCTATCCACGTACTTACATGACAGAGCCGTGCTACTGTGCAAACTCCATAGCCGCCTCCTCCACAAGATCTCCACCATCACCACCACTCAAGAGGAGAAGTGACTTGGATCTTGAAGGCCTCAACATCGATCAACTTCACCATCATCATCAACAACATCTCCATCGTCGATCCTCTTCGTCTACTTGGTTGTAATCTGTTGGGGGGATACCCCCGGGTAGGGCAATGCCGGGGTATAAAGGCCGAGTTAGACAAGGTATGGCGCGGTCAAAGCAAGTGTTGGCCGGGTCACCTCAAGGCAGGCCGGACCATGGAGTAACCCAGCCTGCAGAGCATCTCATCAGCCGTAGCCCCACCGACATAAAATATATGCCGACCATGTTTATCTGTCTATCATGCAGGTACCCATGTAGCCGGGTTAGCCACGTGCTAGCCGGACTATCATATGGCTTCCAAGAAAAGGAAGGGATCTCCCGCTGGTCAAAAGGTGGCTTTATTAGCTGTAGCATGAGCGAAGCAAAGCAGAGAGGAGGACCAGTGGGTCAGGGGCGACCAAGGTGACGCGGGCAATGTCGGCTGATGCAGCCCGTGTCTGGTGACGCTTAAAGACAAGGATTACATTGCGGGTTACGTCCAAAGCCCGGACGAGCCGTTAAAGATAATAAAGAAGCATCTAGCTTTAACCAAAGGGCATATTCAAAGAATATGCTGCCACATACGCCCTAACTTTGTAACCCGGGTTCCCCTATATAAGGAGAATCGGGGCCTCCATAGAAGGGGAGAGATCATTTTCTCTGTCTAAGATAGAACTCTAGAGCTAGCTTGTAGGGAGTAAGAGACATAGTCTCCTTCTCACCACTAGCTTGAAGAGCTCTTGTAAACACCATTGATAGAAAGAATACAAGAACATATGTGCATGGAATCACCGCGTTTTCCCTCCCTGGATTCCCCTAGCACACATTGGCCCCATCTTTAGCCTATCCATGGCATCTGTCGCACCACCACCATGACAGTTGGTGCCCACCGTGGGGCTAGCGGTGCTAGCAGGGGTGAAAATCCGGATGGGAAGCATCTCCAGCACCGGCGAGCGTGTCGTCTCTGGCCTGGTTCAGCGCTTTGGAGCACTGGACTATGTCAGCAACAATGCAGGGAGCTTCGGCAGGCACCCCCTCCGTGCAATGGTGTCTTCATCAAACTTGGCGCACATAAGATCTACGTCGGCGTGGATGAGTCCTGCGTTCATCCGCGACACAACATCGAGGGAGGCGAACCACCTCTCAGCGTAGCTCGTGGTGTGCGTATCCCTCGCCCCACCAGCAGCGTTGAGGTCCTGATGACCGCGCCAGACGCGGAGGCAAGCAAGGGCCTGGCGCCAGAGCCAAAGGGCACGTCGAAGCAGACCAGGTCTAGGTTCCCCCCACTAGAGAGGCCAGAGAATGTACTCCAGCAGGCTATAGATAGCCTAGTAATTCCGATGGCACCTGTGGTAGACCTGGCTCAGGCGCAAGCTGAGTTAGAAGAAACTAGGCGGAAAATGTTAGCTGGGGCAAAGAAAGTAGCGGAGCAGCAGCAGTCCTTGAACATTACTTTGAGAGAATATGCAAAGGCAAACCGCATAGATGGAGTGAAAATCTGAGACAGAAACCTGATTACTAAAATTGACAAGGAATACAAACCTAGGCCAGGTCAAACAGCCATGATAGTAACAGGGGGGCTGGAGAGGTACAGTATCCGTCTAAGAACCTCAGGGCAGCAAATGCGGCCGCGTCCGAGTTATAAGGTCTAATCGGCGAGGCCTGGCAAAGGAAACTAGAGAGGGTTAACCACTTGCTGAGGGGTGCTTGCCAGCAAAATGAAGAAATGAACAAGGCAAACCCGACACCACCGGGAGCATCACACGTGGTTCATTCGACTATAAATAACCCAGCAAGATCCGGGGGAGCCGTGTCATCTCCGAGTCAAAATCCTAGGAAAGAAGAGGTAGTAAACTCTGGGAGAAGGGACAAACAGATAGTTCCCTACGATCTGGTGAGGGCAGGAAAAGGCAAAGCAGTGCAAGTTGATGAAGATTGCCACATTACCAGCCGAGGTGTGGCTGGCCGAGGTAACCGCAACCAAGGCAATGCCGGTCAACGTGATCCTGTGGGAACATGACAAAATGTATCTCGGCAGCAGCAGCAACGCGCATCTCGTCAAGAGGGAAGTGCAGGACATGCAGCACAACAGCAGAATGCTTGTCTGGATCAGGAAAGATACAATGATGGTTATTCGGCTATGATCAATGACGGATATCCCAGACCGGATCACCACATAATTGGGTCGAGGCTAGGAAGTAGGAACTTGCAGCCAGATGATTCGAGGCTGAAACTAGATAGAATGTACAGGTTGGAGCTAATCGAGGTACAAGGTCCTCCTGGTCCGGCATGCTTTGGGCCCCGGATTATGAAGGAGCCACCGGTTCCGACTTTCAGTTGGACAGAGGAACCAGAACCTACGATGGTAGTACTAGGCCAGAGGATTGGCTGATTGATTACGCAATGGTGGTCAAGATCGCAACTAGAAATTTGAGATGGGCAGTGATGACCCACAAGTATAGGGGGTGTATCGCAGTATTTTCGAGGGAAGTGAAACCCAATTTATTGATTCGACACAAGGGGAGCCAAAGAATATTTATAAGTAATAAAGCACTAATAAAAGATACTAGGCACCATGCCCTAACAATCTGATGCCATTACATGAACGATCTCATCCAATCCCTACCATCCCCATGGCCTATAGCGGGGGATTACTCACTCATAGATGGGGGAAACATGGATGGTCGATGGAGAAGCGATGGTTATGATGATGGCGATGATATCCTCCAATTCCCCGTCTCGACAGGGTGCAAGAACGGAGTTTCTGGTGCCATTTCGTGGAATCTGGTGGTGACGGCGGAGCGGAACTCCTTCTGGAAAAACGTCGACCCCCCTGAGTTTTTAGGTCAGAAGGCAACTTATAGGTGAAGAGGGAGACCCAGGCGATCTGGGCAGCTGACCACCTGGCGTGGGCCTGCTTGCCGGCCAGTGGTGTGGCTGGCCCAGCCCCCTCCGTCTCCTATTCTGGCTCCTGGAGTCTTCTGGTGAAATAGGATTTTTGGCATATTTTCCGGGATTTTTCCTGATAGTTGATTTTCTGCAAAAAAAGTAGACACCAAGGCAATTCTGCTGAAAATAGCGTCAGTCCGCGTTAGTTGCATTCAAATCACACAAGTTTAGAGGAGAAACAATAGCAGAAGTGTTCAGGAAAGTAGATACGTTTTGGACGTATCAGGCAGTGAGGTATGTGCCACAAATGTTGGAAGGGCCAGCGAGAGTTTGGCTGAACAATTTGCCGCCAGGAAGTGTTAACTGTTGGCTAAATTTTGAGGAGTTATTCGTTAGCAACTTTTCAAGCACTTACAAGAGGCCCAACAGGCCACAGACTCTGGCGTTATGCCGGCAAAGACCGAATGAGCCAGACCAGGATTTCTTGACTCGGTGGTGCAACGTGCGTAACTCATGCGAGGGAGTAATTGAATCACAAGCAATTGCGTGGTTTGCCCAGGGCTGTAGATATGGAAGTATGTTGTGGCAGAGGCTGCAACGAGATATGCCAACCACTTTGGCTGAGACAATCCGGATCGCAGATTCGTATGCCTTGGGAGATCCAACGCAACCCCGACTAATGTTAAGCGAGGCAAACGAGGAATATTACAACCGAGATGGCTCCAGGTCGTCAAGGAGAAATGATTTCTGAGGAAAGAGAAGGGACGAGCATCCGGATTATAGATATAACTCGCAGCAGGTGGCAGCGGTAGACCGGGATCAGCCCAATGCCGGCGCCAGCCAGCGCCAGAAAACCGGAGGGCAAAACTGGCAGCAGAAAAATGAAGGGAAGAAGCCTTGGACCTCGGAGCAAA
This sequence comes from Avena insularis, assembly GCA_023614405.1. Classification (NCBI taxonomy): domain Eukaryota; kingdom Viridiplantae; phylum Streptophyta; class Magnoliopsida; order Poales; family Poaceae; genus Avena; species Avena insularis. The sequence goes on along the minus strand of CM042692.1, from coordinate 49,511,139 downwards.
AAAAGCAGTGGCAAGAACGAAAAGATCGACCGAGGTATATGTTCGAATCTATGTTGGATCAACCTTGCAAGTTTCATACACCAAGTCTGAATAGTCCGGCAAATCACACGACCCGACAATGTGAGTGGATGAGGAAGTTAGAGTAGGGCAGTTCGGGGAATGCTCAGGCACCTCGGAACGAAGCACCTAGGAATGAGGCACCACGACAACCATTACTAACCGGGAGAAATGGACAGCAACTAATGTTGCCACCACCACCGCCGAGGTACGAAAATTAGGAAAGGAGGGATGCGGTACATCAACTAGACAATAATCAGCAACAAGGCCAAGGTTATCACGCGAATGAGGGACGAAACAAGTACAGGGAGCATCATCAAAGTTACCATGTGTTTACCACGGAAGAAAATGACCGGAAAAGCTTCCAGCGCCGGCATATGGAGGTAAACGCGATAATGTCGGCAGTAGTGAGATATATGCCCTGGGTGGATCAGGAGATTACGTGGAGTATTAAGGATCACCCAAAGATCATGCCTAGCCCTAGGACCTATGCACTGGTACTGGATCCGATGTTCATCGGGCCGAATCTCAATGTGAGGTTTTCCAAAGTACTAATTGACAATGGCAGTAGCATCAAAATTATGTACAAGGATACCATGCACAAGTTGGGAATAACAGAGAACATGTTGCAAGCAACGAGGACCACCTTTCATGGCATTGTGCCAGGTATTTCCTGTGAGCCAATTTCTAAGGTCCGAGTTGATGTATTATTCGGCACAAGAGATAATTGTCGGACTGAAAACTTGGAGTTCGAAGTGGTGAATCTAGAGAGCGCTTATAGACCATTACTCGGCAGGCCTGCGCTGAACAAGTTCATGGCAAGTACTCACATCAGCTACCTTAAGATGAAACTGCTCGGACCTAGGGGTGTGATAACTGTATCAGGGGACTTCCGGCATTTGATCGAGTGCGCCTCAACTAGATCTAACTTAGCCGAGTCACTCGTGATAGCTCAGGAAAAAAGGAAGATACTAGAAGTGGCAGCACTGGCTCAATCGGCGCAACAGCATATGCTAGCTCTGACCAACCCGCACGGAAGAGTGTCATTCCAAGCAACCAAGGATACAAAGAAAGTGCCAATCGATGATCAGTTCCCAGAGCGCACCGTAACCATTGGTGCGAGTTAAGCAGCAAATAGGAAAGCGAGCTCATCAACTTCCTCCGTGAGAATCGGGATATCTTTGCTTGGTCCATACAGGATCTACAAGGTGTGCCGAGGGAGTTGGCCTAGCACTCATTGAACGTAAGACCCGGGACTAAGACGGTGAAGCAGCCTCTCCAGCGTTTCGCTGAAGACAGAAGGAAGGTCATTGGGGATGAGATAGCTAGGCTCCTAGTAGGCGGGTTTATCATGGAAGTACTCTATCCAGATTGGCTCTCTAATCCGGTGCTTGTGGAAAAGAAGAAGGATGATCCGAACGTGGCCGTGGTATGGCGCATGTGCATTGATTACACGAACCTGAATAAGGCGTGTCCCAAAGATCCATTCCCACTCCCTAGAATAGATCAAGTCATAGACTCAACTGCCGGATGTGAACTATTGTCATTCATTGATGCGTATTCTGGTTTCCACCAGATACCCCTAAATCCGGATGATCAAATAAAGACTGCATTTATTACCCCGTATGGGGCTTATTGCTATCGCACTATGCCATTTGGATTACGTAATGCAGGAGCAATGTACCAGCGATGCATGCAAAAATGTTTACACAACCAAATAGGTTGAAACGTGCAAGTTTATGTGGATGATGTGGTGATAAAGTCTAAGGAAAGCAATACACTCCTTGATGACATCCGGCAGACATTCGCGAACTTAAGAAGGTTCCGGATCAAGCTTAACCCGGAGAAGTGCACCTTTGGTGTGCCGTCAGGAAAGTTACTCGGTTTTCTGGTGTCTAGCCGAGGTATCGAAGCTAACCCGACAAAAATCCGGGCCATAGAGAATGGAACTGCCAAAATGCCTTAACGATGTGCAGAAGTTCACTAGTTTCCTGGCATCGTTAAGCCGGTTCGTATGTTGGTTGGGAGAGAAGGCCTTGCCCCTCTACTAGTTGATGAAAAAGGCAGACAAATTCACATGGATGCCACAGGCGGATATCGCATTTCGAGAATTGAAAAAATGTTATCTGCTGCACCAATCCTAGCAGCACCACTACCCAAGGAGCCAATGTTGCTCTACGTAGCCATGACCAACCGAGTCGTAAGTGCAGTGATCATAGTGGAGCGCGAAGAAGAAGGAAACACGGTGCAAAGACCGGCGTATTATCTGAGCGAGGTATTATCTGCTTCAAAACAGAATTACCCACACTATCAAAAGATGGCGTATGGCGTGTGATGACCCACAAGTATAGGGGGTTGTATCGCAGTATTTTCGAGGGAAGTGAAACCCAATTTATTGATTCGACACAAGGGGATCCAAAGAATATTTATAAGCCTTAACAACTGAGTTGTCAATTCAAGTTGCACTGAAACAATCTTGCTCACAAGTTTATCAAGAGCAACAGTTTTGTAGTAGCAATAGTAAAGTGTGATGATAGTAAAGTAAAGACAATAGTAACAATAGCGTAATGTGGGATTCGAAAAGCGGTAGGCATAGGGATGGATGGACGGGCGTTGCATGGACAAGACAATTCACATAGCAATCAGAACATAGGGCAATTGCCGATAAATACGATAAAGCATCCAAGTACTAGACAATCCTAGGCATGTGTTCCATATATAGTCATACGTGCTCGCAATGAGAACTTGCACAACATCTTTTGTCCTGCCAGCCCATTTGCAGCGGGGCCTCAAGGGAACTACTGGCAATTAAGGTGCTCCTTTTAATAGAGCACCGGAGCAAAGCATTAACACTCCGTGAACACATGTGATCCTCACATCAAAGCCATTCCCTTCGGTTATCCCGATTTCTGTCACTTCGGGGCCATTGGTTCTGGATAACAACGTGTGTATACAACTTGCAGATAAGACCATCAACAATACTATCATAATGAATCAATAACATGTTCAGATCTGAAATCATGGCACTCGGGCCCTAGTGACAAGCATTAAGCACAACAAGTCACAACAAAGTCATAAAGCACTAATAAAATATACTAGGCACCATGCCCTAACAATCTGATGCCATTAAATGAACGTTCTCATCCAATCCCTACCATCCCCATAGCCTACAGCGGGGGATTACTCACTCATAGATGGGGGAAACATGGATGGTCGATGGAGAAGCGATGGTGATGATGATGGCGATGATCTCCTCCAATTCCCTGTCCCGGCAGGGTGCCAAAACGGAGTTTCTGGTGCTGTTTCGTGGAATCTGGTGATGGCGGCGAGGCAGAACTCCTTCTAGAAAAACATCGAACCCTCCTGATTTTTTAGGTCAGAAGGCATCTTATAGGCGAAGAGGGAGACTGAGGGGGTGTCTGGGACGGCCAGACCACCCCTAGCGCGGCAAGGCCTAGCCCGTACAGCCAGGTGGTGTGGCTAGGCCCTAGCCCCACTCCGTCTCATATTCTGGCTCTGGGAGTCTTCTGGTGAAATAGGATTTTTGGCTTTTGTCCCATCCAATTCCGAGAATATTCATTTTCTGACTTTCCTGGAACCAAAAATAGCAGAAAACAGGCAGCTAGCATTGTGGCTCTTGTTAATAGGTTAGTCCAAGAAATCATATGAAAAGTACTTCAAAGTGTGGACAAAACACAAGAAAGTAGATAAAACCAAGCATGGAACATCAAAAATTATAGATACATTTGCAATGTATCAACATCCCCAAGCTTAACTCCTGCTCGTCCTCGAGTAGGTAAGTGATAAAAAGAAAGAATAATTTTTGAGGTGACATGCAACATCATAAACTTGATCAAAGTATTTGTAAAACATTCAAAGCTGGGATCATAGTACTTCAATCATAACATGAAAGACAAAGTTCTAGCAATAAGACAAATAAACTATGATGCAACATGAAAAAGGCACAAACAAAAGATTCATGAATAACAATGCTTTGCAAGACGTTTGTTTGTTTCACATAAAGAAAACATAGCATAGTAGTATTCAGCTTGTCCCTCATAGAATAGCAAATATAAATGCATAGGACACCTTCAAAGTTCATAAGAGTGACTAGATACAAATAGTTTAAAACAAGCAATATCAAGTTATGCATCAATCAACTAGTCTTGGGACAATGCACATAGAACTAAGAATGGCCACTATGCTCTCAAAGTAGGTGCATAAAGGTAGAAGGTGGAGACTCAATATAATGGTGGAAGAGAGGCCTTCATAGAAGGAAGCAGGGATTCAAGTCTCATAAAGAGCTTCCAAAAATTATGGTACTTATAGCTTTCAGCTCTCATTGCCCCTATCATAAGCATCTTGAAGTGATTAAGGTTAAAGTGAACAAACTATGGTGTACATGCTTGACGAAGTATAAGTCGGAAATATCATGTCCCTTGAATACGAGGGTCGCTCCTCATGCTACTCAAGTTTAGTTACCGGTAAGTTCTTGTCATCGTAAGTACATGTGTATCATAGAGAACCGCCAACGGGGTATCCCTTGCCCGATGATACGGAAGAATCCCCATATCAAAATGACAAGGCAAGAAGAAAATGAGCATCTCAACAATCTTCTTATTTACCATGGGAATATGGTGCTTTTTTCTCTCTTTCCTCTTTTCATAATTTCTCAATATATGACTCTTTTTTTATAAGAAGAATGCTTCATAGACAGCTCATTATGGTTACGCTGCAGGTTTCCACCATGTCAGCATGGATTAGACCAGCGGCCCAGGTGTTTCTCTAACACATATACATAACTCCATGGACTTACAAGCTCCCCTTTCATTTCACACCGACGACATCCATAGACAAAAGAGCATGATATCAACTAGGTACAAAGTACCAGTGCAATGTTCAAAGCGTTCCCCATGACAGCATGGTTCTGCTAATCCCCAACAAATAAGTGCAAGCATATACAACGTAGACGACACAATGGTTCAAGTTTATTAAGGGCAAGAAAAGTAAAGTGTGCCATCAAGTTCGTGAGAGCTTTAATCACTAGTTTTCTCATAACAAGTTTAATTTGGAATGTAAACAAAAACATGAATATACTTGGAATAGCATAAGCTAATAGGTAGGTATGGTGGACTCTTTGGAATAACTTGGTTTCAGGAGTTGGATGCATGAGTGGAACTCATACTTGGTTGTGGAGGCTAGCAAAAGACTGGGAGCGACAAAGAGAGCAATAATGGCCATAATCATGCAGAGCGACAAAACATCATTGATCAAAGCATAAAGTGATACTACAAGTTGAAAACTAAAGGATCATAAAGGCTTATGGTGACTTGAGATAGTCATAACATGGTGTGCGCATGCGCCAAGTCAACCCAAATAAAGCATCAAAGGAGAATACCACAATACTATGCTTTAATATGCTAAAACAACGCATGATTCTTCAAGGCGCATTAAGCAATCTCAATTGTTTATAACAAGTCATGCTACAGCAAAGAATACTAAGCATAAAGCCAAAACGACATCAAGCATGGCATGACAAAGCATAGGCCACAGTCAAAAACAAGCTCTATTTACCACTTAAGCATGAACTTTCCTACTCTTTTCCAATCCAAACCAAACTATTTGAAAACCAATGCATGAAAGAGGGGGTCCAACAAATTTATTCAGAAAACTAAGAAAACCAAGTAAACGAAAAACCAAAATGAAAATGAAAAATAAGACGCTCCAAGAACAACACAATTGTGCATGGAACAATAAAAATTAAGTATTTGGAAGAAACCTAGGATTTTTATTGATGAAGAAGGGGATGCCTCGGGCATCGCCAAGATTTGACGCTTGTACTTCTTGGATATTTCTTGGGGTGAAACACGTGGCATCCCCAAGCTTGAGCTTTAGTCCATCCTTCATCTCATTACTCATTCCTCCCATACACCTGAAATGTTTTCTTCATACAAAACTTCACACAATCTTTATTAGCAACATAAGTGCACTCAAGATAATAAGTTTTTAGGTTCAGTTCCAACACCAAGAAAACTTCCATTAAAACACTAGATACTGTAGCACTTCCCTCAAAAATCTCAATTCCCCAAAAGAACTCAAAAAGGAACCAACAAGAAGCAAATGCAAATAATGGCAGAAATCTGTCAAAACAGACCAGCAGGTAAAGACGATTTTTTTCGAAGACCTTCTGTTGCTCAAATAAAAAAGTGTTGAACTAATGAAAGTTAGATAACAACCTGGGACAGAAGCACACAAATTCACGCCTCAAAAGGACGTACACAGATTTTACATGAATTTTTACGGTGAAGCACAGAAATCTGTTTCGGGACAGCAACTTTCCCAACCATTACTTCTCTCTCATTAGAGGTTAATCTTGGCACAAAAAGCAAATAAAAAGGATAAGGAGCGGTTATTACTGAAGTAATAACTTCCAAGACTCATCTAAAACTTTTGGGTTATCTCCCAATAAGTAATTTTCTGTAACGCCTTTAAGTTAGGCATAATAGTTTGAGAAGATGCTCACATAACAAATATGAATTGAAGTAAAAGAGAGCATCAAGAAGCAAATTCAAAACACATTTAAGTCTAACCCACTTCCTATGCTTAGGAATCTTGTATGCAAATAAATTCGCAAAGAACAAAGTGACAGGCATAGGAAGATAAAACAAGAGTAACTTCAAGACTTTCAGCACATAGAGAGGTGTTTCAATACCATGAAAACTTCTACAACCATATTTTCCTCTCTCATAATAACTTTTAGTAGCCTCATGAATAAACTCAACAATATAACTATCACACAAAGCATGCTTTTCATGTTCTACAAAAACATAATTTTTATTAAGCTCAAAAATAGTGGGATTAAAACCTTCAAACCCACTTTTAACAATTCTATAACACGATGACTGATCATTCAATATAGGACCATCGTCTCGAGCTTTATCATAAAGAATTTCTAAGCAAAACTCTTTAGTACCATGCATCTCGAAGTTAGGCGCAAATAAAGGATTATCACAGATAACATGAGCATAACATTCATCCTTCTTTGGTAAGTATGGTGGACAATCAAATAATGTCAGGGATAAAGAGTTACTCTCATTAGAAGGTAGACATGGGTAGCTAATCCATTCTTCCTCCTTTTGTTCATCACTCTCCTCCTCTTTTTCATCTAATGAGCTTTCAGGTTCATCAATTTCTTCTTCCATAAGATCCTGCAAGGCATTAGTATCTTCCATTTGTGGAAAGCATCTATTAATATATTCAAGAATATAGCCATTTTCTTCCTTGTAATTATCAAAGCAAAATTTAAGTATATCATAAACCTCATATTTATAAGGTGAATCATCAATATTTTCAAGCAAACTAGCAAGTTCAAATGTACCCTTCCAAGCAATAAATTCTTCAATTTGTTCCACATCATAAAAGTCATAATTTCCTTTAACATAAGAAGATATGGTGACATTATCATTATACTCACATTGAAAAGGGAGGTGTTTATACCTCTTACAGCAACAAGATTTATCAAAGCAATAAGTAACATTATAAGTAGAGCACACGTTTCTAGCAATGGTATACAATTTATCAATTTGTTCCCATAAGTGTTTCCCTTTTTGTGACAAGCGATGTTCCTTATAATAATATTTTTGATCTTCCGTGAACCCACCTTGCCAATAAGCTTCAGTTTCAAAGAAACCAACCATTGACAACAAACATGATAAGGCAAGACAATAACAGACCAACGAAAATAACAACTAGAGTAGGAACTACTTTTTTTGTATTTTTGATAAAGAAACAAGCAAGAAAAGTGGAAATAAACTAAGCTTGAACAATAGTGATTCCAAGTGGACTTTATAAATAAAGCTATGCTCCCCGGCAACGGCGTCAAAAAATAGTCTTGATGACCCACAAGTATAGGGGGTGTATCGCAGTATTTTCAAGGGAAGTGAAACCCAATTTATTGATTCGACACAAGGGAAGCCAAAGAATATTTATAAGCCTTAACAACTAAGTTGTCAATTCAGCTGCACCTGGAAACAATCTTGCTCACAACAGTTTATCAGTAGCAATAGTTTTGTAGTAGCAATAGTAAAGTAATAGCAGTAGTAAAGTAATGGCAGTAGTAACAATAGCAGTAAACAGTAGGATTCGAGTGCGGTAGGCATAGGGATGGATGGACGGGCGTTGCATGGACAAGACAATTCACATAGCAATCAGAACATAGGTCAATTGTAGATAAATAAGATAAAGCATCCAAGTACTAGACAATCCTAGGCATGTGTTCCATATATAGTCATATGTGCTCGCAATGAGAACTTGCACAACATCTTTTGTCCTGCTAGCCTGTTTGCAGCGGGGCCTCAAGGGAACTAATGGAAATTAAGGTGCTACTTTTAATAGAGCACCAGAGCAAAGCATTAACATTCCATGAACACATGTGATCCTCACATCAAAGCCATTCCCTCTGGTTATCCCGATTTCTGTCACTTCGGGGCCATTGGTTCCGGACAACAACGTGTGTATACAACTTGCAGATAAGACCATAAACAATACTATCATAATGAATAAATAACATGTTCATATCTGAAATCATGGCACTCGGGCCCTAGTGACAAGCATTAAGCACAACAAGTCGCAACAAAGTCATAAAGCACTAATAAAAGATACTAGGCACCATGCCCTAACAATCTGATGCCATTACATGAACGATCTCATCCAATCCCTACCATCCCCATAGCCTACAGCGGGGGATTACTCACTCATAGATGGGGAAAACATGGATGGTCGATGGAGAAGCGATGGTGATGATGATGATCTCCTCCAATTCCCCATCCCGGCAGGGTGCCAGAACGGAGTTTCTGGTGCTGTTTCGAGGAATATGGTGGTGGCGGTGGAGCGGAACTACTTCTGGAAAAACATCGAACCCCCATGAGTTTTTAGGTCAGAAGGCATCTTATAGGCGAAGAGGGAGACCGAGGGGGTGTCTGGGGCGGCCAGACCACCCCCTGGCACAGCCAGGCCCAGCCCACGCAACTAGGTGGTGTGGCTGGGCCCCAGCCCCACTCCGTCTCATATTTTTGCTCCGGGAGTCTTCTAGTGAAATAGGATTTTTGGCTTTTGTCCCGTCCAATTCCGAGAATATTCATTTTCTGACTTTCCTGGAACCAAACACAGCAGAAAACAAGCAGCTGGCACTGTGGCTCTTCTTAATAGGTTAGTCCAAGAAATTATGAAAAGTACTCCAAAGTGTGGACAAAACACAAGAATGTAGATAAAACTAAGCATGGAACATCAAAATTTATAGATACATTTGCAATGTATCAGCGTGTATATGTCGGCCAAGAAACTCAAACACTATTTTGAGGAACATCCCATCAAAGTGGTATGTGAGGCACCCGTATTAGAGATTATGAGTAACAAAGATGCAAGTGGACGGATAGCAAAATGGGCAATTGAGTTATCCCCATATGCACCGCAGTTTGACAGAAGAGATGTGATAAAATCGCAAGCTGTGGCAGATTTCTTTGTGGACTGGGCTAAGATGCAATACGAGCCACCTCTGCCAGACTCCAATTATTGGCGAATGCACTTCGATGGATCAAAACTGAAAGAGGGGTTGGGCGCCGGAGTAGTGCTTACCTCGCCCAAGAAGGATCAACTGAAATATGTCCTTCAAATCCACTTTAGTGCCTCAAATAATGTTGCGGAATATGAAGCATTGGTACATGGTCTCAAAGTAGCAAAAGAAGTGGGGATACGTCGGATACAATGCTTTGGAGATTCGGATTTGATGGTGCAACAAGTGTCTGGAAACTAGGATGCTTTGGATGCTAACATGGCCCTTTATAGATTCCATGTTCAAAAGATAAGCGGATTTTTCGAAGGGTGTGAATTCCATCAAATACCTCGGATTGAAAACGAGGTGGCCGATACGCTGTCCAAGTTAGGCTCATCCCGGCAGCCAATCCTGCCAAATGTTGCCTTGGAGCACTTGAGAAAACCATCCATCACACCATCGCTTGAATCAGACTCAATTTATATCCCGGCACTCTCCGGATCAGGAGCTGCACCTATGGAGATAGATTGGGGAGGCACCTCAACAAACCCGGGGACTGCTTCGGCAAACCCGGGGACTGCCTCAGCAAACCCGGGGGTAGTTCAGCCAGATCCGCCAGGAGTTATGTCGGTGGATGCGATGGAAATTGACGAAGAACCATTTCCCGTCCGGGCTATACCAATTTGGGCCAAGCCAATATATGACTTCCTGAAAGAAGGAGTTTTGCCGGATGACGAGATATTCTCAAGGCGGATCCAAAGGAGAGCAAAGGCCTATACTATAATTAACGCTGAATTATATAAAAGAAGTGTGACAATAGTGTTGCAGCGGTGTGTTGACCCGAGGAAGGACTTGACATACTCCGAGATATTCACCAAGAAGAATGTGGCCACCATGCCTCCTCAAGAGCATTAGTGGTGAAAGCTTTCCGACATGGATTTTATTGGCCAAGTGCTTTGGAGCAAGCAGAAGATTTGGTGATAAAATGCAATGGCTGTCAGAGATACGCCACGAAAACTCATTTACCAACATCGGAACTCAATACTATCCCCATTACTTGGCCATTTGCTGTATGGTGCCTAGACATGGTAGGGCCATTTAAGCCGGCTAAAGGAGGAATGACCCATATCCTAGTTATGGTCGACAAATTCACCAAGTGGATTGAAGTGAAGCCAATTAAGAAATGTGATGAGGCAACAACAGTAAAATTCCTCAAGGAAATAATCCTGATGTATGGCTATCCCCATAGCATCATAACTAATAATGGCACAAATTTCGCTGAAGGAGCATTTGCGAGGTTCTGTCGAGAAAAGAACATCTGGCTAGATGTTGCCTCAGTCGCCCACCCCGCATCGAACGGGCAAGTGGAAAGATCCAACGGACTAGTTCTGTCCGGAATAAAACCTCGGCTCATAGAGCTGCTACAAAGATCAGCGGGGTGCTGGATAGAAGAACTACCGGCAGTACTGTGGAGTTTAAGAACAACTCCGAATTGATCAACAGGCTATATGCCATTCTTTCTGGTATATGGGGCAGAAGCTGTATTACCAGCCGACATAGAGCATGATTCACCAAGAGTCACCCAATACACAGAAGCCGAAGTGCGTGAAGCCCAGCAAAATGATGTTGATCTGCTAGAAGAAGCAAGAGAACTGGCCTTGTCCAGATCCGCCATATATAAGCAAAATCTCTGACGCTATCATAGCCAGAAAGTAAACCCCCGAGTCTTTCGGGAAGGTGACCTGGTACTCCGGTTGATACAGCGCACTACTGGCATGCATAAGCTATCCCCTCCATGGGAAGGACCTTTCATTGTAAGCAAAGCCTTGCACAATGATTCCTACTATCTTATTGATGCACAGCCACGGTTCTGGAGAAAAATCTAAGCGACCATGGAATGTAGCACTACTTCGTCCCTTTTACACCTAGAAAAGAGGTGAATGTATCCGAGTCTCTCGCATGTCAGTATGTATATCGGCAACAAGATTATCAATGAAATTCCGGCACCCGGTAGAAACTCAGGGACTGCCATAATAATTGTCTTTCTTGTTTTCGTATTTTTATGTCGGCTAGGTTAAGTCGCTTATATCTTAGTCGGATTAGTAATGTGTGAGCACCAAAAACCCAACTCTTCGACTTTGCTATTGTCCAACAAGAATTGGCTTCACGGCAAGCAAGAGAACAAGTTTGGAATGGCAAAGCACATGAAAAACGACTAAGGAAAAGAACTTAAGCGGGCCGACATTTGTTATTTGGACTAACCCTTTGTTTACTATATTTATCTAACACCGGATTATTTTGAGCTAATCTCAAAGTTTCAAGTATTGTTAAGTCAATTTTTTGAACCTCGAACTTGTAAGTCAAAAAACCGAATCAAGGTAGACGCGAGCCGAGTCAAAAATTGGGGGAACAAGAAAAAGAAACCCGGGGACTTCGCCCACGATAATCCAGCATTAAGAACTTAGCTTCAAACAATAAATTGTAGCATAACCAAACCAAAGTACTTAGATACATTTTCACCCGGCATTCCGGGAATCTAACAAATATGATCAAGTGTTTTTAAGGAGCAGGGGCAGCAGCTGAATCATCAGCCAAAGAATGAGGTACTTCAGAATTTGGGGGAGGGGCGCTAGCCTCAGCCTCATCCTCAGGATTGGCCTCACCATCCTCCGGGTCTTCGGCCTCGTCGCCAAGCTCGGAGGCCTTACCTTCACTCCCTTCATCTTCATCTTCAGAAGCAACCTTATCATCGAAAACGTCAAGGTAGCTCGGCCCATCATTCCAAGCATGGCAGAAGGAATACTGAATAAGTTTGTTAGCACTGGCTTTGCAGCACGCAATTTTTCCCGGATCTTCGTTCCACTTGGATCCGGTGCGCATGCGGGTAAGCAACCCTAGATCTATTCCTTTGTACCACGAGAGGATGAACTGCAAGGCAATGTCAGCCCCGGCTCGCAGAGTCGACTCACGCCACAGATGCAACTGTGTATCGCACTCCATCAATTTGGCAATGAGAGCGTCATTTCCCTTTGGAGAGGGCTCGCCAGGCCAGAGAGAGCTCAGCATCTGCATCGTGGCAGGCATGATATCAACGCCATAATTCTTTACCGCTCCAGGCAAGCAACGAGGCTAACAAGCAGATCATGTGTCGTGTAAAGGACTGACCCGGATCCAGGGCTCGTGGGAATACCACGCTGCTCGCGAGACCGGGCTATAACAGCGCTAGCAAGAGTATCACCTTCTGGAAACTTGCCTGAGAACAAAGCAGAGGAAGCAATGAGCAAACGCATTAATCCGGAAAAAAGATAATTGAACAAGAGAAAGAAACTCACGGGAAATCTGGAAGAGGAGACGCTGACGCTCGGCATCGACATTGGCACTGCTGGTCTAGAGTTTCTCATATTCGGAGGTTACCGACGTAAGTTTTACGTCAGCTTCCTCCAATAGATCCTTATCCTTGGAAATTTGAGTCGTCAAACACTCTTTTTCCTAGGCAAACTCCTGGTCCACCTTATCCAGCTCGGTTTTGTGGAGGTCTTTGAGCCTCTGGATTTCAGCATTCAGCCGGGTAATCTCCGAGTCCTGGAGCCACAGCCGAGCTATCTCATCGTCCTTTTTCTTCAGTTCAGCCTCATGTTTGCCTATTTGTTCGAGGAAATGGGTCATCATATCAGGCACATGAACGTTGTCTTCAAGAGCAACTGCAACAGTGGATTAATCCGGCCGAGCCGGAGTATAAATATCCACCGGATGAAGAAAAGAACTCACAATAATGGGGTGAACGAGATAAGATACCTTTGATCTCAGCCAGATTCTTCCGCATGATGATATTCTCAGCTTCAACCTCGGCTTCATAGTTCGGATAACAAATTAATACGGATCACAGATAACTCGAACGAACGACAATGGAAGAAGGAAAATTCTAAGTAAGAAACATTACCCTTCTTCTGGTGCTCCTCCAGGAGTTTGCCATAACGTGTGCGAATGTCTTAATAGGAGTCCAGCAGGCGCTGGAACTCAGCAGATCGGCGGTTAGTGGTAATCTGAAATAAGCAAGGCAATGTCAAGTTCAAAGGCGAAGTAAAGAGTAATTCGAAGTCTACAAGATCCGGGCCAAGTGGAACTTAACCCGGCTCTAGGTGTGTGGATATTCGAATTCTACAAGATCCGGGCCAAGTGGAACTTAACCCGGCTCTAGGTGTGTGGATCTTTGAAGTCTACAAGATCCAGGACAAGTGGAACTTAACCCGGATCTAGGTGTGTGGATATTTCAAGTGTCCAAGATCTGGGCCAAGGGAACTTAACCCGGCTCTAACTTTGTAAATATTTGAAATTACTAAGGACAAAAACTGAATTCTCTAGGAGCATCCAACCGAGTAACAAGTTACTCCCTCGGAGGCTCGGGTACTAGGGGATATATCTACAAGTGCTCATTTATACAAAGTACCATAGAAGAGGAAAAGAGTTATCTCCATCATCCGGCCAGCCAAAGAGATGGCCTTGGTGGCGGAGTTCATCTGCGTGCTGAACTCGGCTAGGCCGAACTTCTCCGGCAGATCATCCTTTGGATCGATGAATTCAGTATTGTTCCAGTTTTTCACATACTCCAGGAGCAGTGGACTATAACTTTCGCCGCTAGGAGAGTAGTTCGCTACCAGGCCTTTGACGTGGGCTTCTCGCCTGGCAGATTGAGCTGCAGCGGGGCTAATATGCAGGACCAGCTGTCGGCTAACCTCTGCTGTGGCAGTGGGAGACCCTAAGGTGATGCCCTTGGCTAATCCGGCAGCTTTCTTGAGCTTGCTGAATGACAGAGGACGCGGTGGAAGATCCAAGGCTGTGGATCCGGATGAAGCCTGAGGAGCTGGTTGGAAGATATCCACGAGCGACATAGTTAATCCGGAGGGAGTTGATGGGGCTTTCCTCTTGGGAGGCTTAGTGGAAGCTGCTGAGGCTGTTGCTGTTGAGGCTCTGGCTGCTGCTGCTGGTGCCAGTGCTGGTGGTGCTGCTACTGATGTAGGTGCTGGTGCTAGTGGTGCTACTGTTGATGCTGGTGGTGCTGGTGCCGCTGATGCTGGTGCTGGTGCCGCTGATGGAGCTGAAGGAGAACTTGTTTAGGGCGGTGCCGATGAAATTGGCACCTCAATACTTGGCGCTGGGGCCGAAGAAGAACTGGGAAGATCCGGCATGGCCGTATCCTGAGCGGCCCCACCACCCCCCGCGCTGACATTGCCCTCCTCATGTTGAGGTGGGCTCTGATCAGGCGCAGCCGCAGAGCCCTCTTGGATAGGGCTGAGCGGGCGAGGGTCATCATCACGGGGGAAGAAGGGCTGCTCCGAATTGGAGACGCTATGTCGGAGCCACTATGGGGAATGACCCTAGGAGCTCTAGAAAATAAAAGCACCAAGTCAAAAAGAGAAAAAGAATCGAGAAGAGACAGGCAAACACAGAAAGGAAAAAACCCAAGTGCAAATGCAAAGAGACTTACTCATCCGAGGTTGGGGGTGCTCGAGGTTTGGGCACCCTCCGCACCATGCTCTTGGCGGCTGTCTTAGTCAAGGCTTTCACCCTAGACTTTTTCTTCCTCTTCTTGGGCGACGATGCCTCCGAAGCTGCGGCCGAGGTAGCCAGGCGCTTCTGGGAAGGAGCAGGGGTCGGACCACCAGTGGCAAGGGGGACCTCATGGACCTGACCGGCCGGGTTAGCTGAAGATTCGAACATAACCAGATATGCGTAAGAGATGAGAACCGGGTCAAGTACCTCCAGGACCTCAACGTCCGAGTCATCGTCATCCGGCCAATCCCTTAAAGAAGAGGCCTTACCAGAGCTGTGTTTGACGATGTCCGGAGTGGGCAGGAAGGTCTCCGGATCAGGCTCCACCTCGTCTTCCTCGGCACGGTCCGGTACCCACTTGCTCGCCAGCACCTCGCCATCTTCTAGTGGCTGCTGGAGGAATCACTGAGCATGAGACAACAATGGCTAACTTATGAAAATAATCCGACATATCGAGAAGATCTGGAAAACAGTAACAAGGAAGTTCACCTTTGGAGGAGGGTTGTCCCGGGTGAAGGGCTCGAGCCCCCATTCCCAATCTTCGGAGAATTCCTTCTCCATGTTGAAAATGGCTTTAACCCGACGGTAAACCGCCGAGTTATCGAGCTCAAAAGATGAAGTCCGGTGGGGGTCGAGGGGCCGCTCAAGTAGCAGATCCCGTGGGCACGCTTCTGAAGGGGGGAGACCCGGTTGCGAACAAAGGTGATCATAATGTCCTCCCCCTGAAGTTTCTCCTTGAGCAGCTCCCTGATCCAGCGCTCCACCTGGTTCGCCAGGGCTATGGGTCGCTTGGGGATGCTCTCCCAAAGATAAGTGTCTGGAGGTCCGAGTTTGAAGGGGAGGAGCCGGATCAGATCTTCCTCGGTGGTGTTCCAGACATAGAAGAAAGTCCGGGCCCAGCCCTTGCAGGACTCGAGCCCGGTGACCCGAGGAAATATGGAGCCCTTGCAGGGAGAGATGGCGGCCCCACCGCACTAAATCAGGTGCCTCTCCGCCGGAGTAAGCTCCTTATCCGGAACAACATTCCTCCAAAGACCAAAGAATTTGATCCACAGTTCCTTAGATGGCCAGAGGTCGACATATCCTTCAATGCTAGAGGCGAAAGAGGATAGAGAAGTGATGGCATTGGCAGGAAGATGGTGTGGTTGCAGTTGATACGTGGAGATGAAATCGAAAAATAAATCGGAGGTAGGAAGGCTGAAGTCGCGCTGAAAATGAGAAAGAAAAACAACGTACTCCCCTAGATTGGGAGAGGGGGAAATCTCGTCGGCAGCGAGGCGACAGGCAACGCTGGCAGGGATGCGGCGCGTGGCATGGAGCCAGTCCAGATCATCCTCACAGACAAACGCTCCATCCTAGCAGCCGCGCTCGCGGCCTTCTCCTTCCTCCTCCTCCTGCGCCACCACGACTGCTTCCTCCTCAGTCATGGCGAACTCGAGGTCTTCGAGAAGGAAATCTGAGTAAAGATAACCGATGGCGGGGAACCGGGAAGCGCAGGGCCCCGTGGTGAAGCTCTTGAGCGGGAGCAGCGGCCCTTGAGTGAAAGGTGTCTGCCGGTCGAGTGGCGGGGGGTGGTCTGATTTTAAGAAGCAGCGGTGGCGGTGGAGTTGCAGTGAGAGAGAAAGGAGGCTGGGAAGCGCGAGAGAAATGGGGGACTTCCCCAAAGATTGCCCCAGGCCCCCTACTTAACCGCGCGAGAGGGCATGTAGTGGGATCCTTTGCGGTTGCCACGCCACACACACCGGGCGTGTACGCAGCCGAGGCGGCCAATCAGAGCATGGCCACAACAAGGGCCATAGGGAGCAGAAGATCCCATGACGCGATGTAATGTTACAGTTAACGAGGCGCTACAGTGAAGGGACACGCGCAACAGTTATTCCTGACATTGCAACAGTAACTGGCGCATTAAATGCGCGTAGCCCTTAAAATAAGGCAAAATGATGATTACCCTCCACGTAGGACGTGGGAAAGCGTACAAGAGAAGGAACTGTAACCCGGATAAGCAAGCAAAAGACCCGGCCAACGAGGAATAACTCGAAATGAGCCAAGGGATCGCAAGAGGAAAACCCCCAGGTTACGGGGTAACTCGGCCAAAGAGACAAAGATCCGGATATGGGAACCTACTGTGGCCTTAACAACTAAAGTTGCTAAGACCACACCAGCTTCAGGGACTAATGTTGGGGGGATACCCCCGGATAGGGCAACGCCGGGGTATAAAGACCGAGTTAGCCGAGGTACGGCACGGTCAAAGCAAGTGCTGGCCGGGTCACCTCAAGGCAGGCCGGGCCACGGAGTAACCCGGCCCGCGGAGCATCTCCTCAGCCATAACCCGACCGACATAAAATATATGCCGGTCATGTTTATCTGTCTATCATGCAGATATCCTCATAGCCGGATTAGCCATGTGCTAGCCGGACTATCATATGGCTTCCAAGAGAAGGAAGGGATCTCCCGCTGGTCAAAAGGTGGCTTTATTAGCTATAGCATGAGCGAAGCAAAGCATAGAGGAGGACCAGCGGGTCAGGGTCGACCAAAGTGACGCGGGCAATGTCGGCTGACGCAGCCCATGTCTAGTGACACTTAAAGACAAGGATTACATTGCGGGTTACGTCCAAAGCCCGGACGAGCCGTTAAAGATAATAAAGAAGCATCTAGCTTTAACCAAGGGACATATTCGGAGAATATGCTTCCACGTATGCCCTAACTTTGTAACCCGGACTCCCCTATATAAGGAGCACCGGGGCCTCCATAGAAGGGGGAGATCATTTTCTCTGTCTAAGATAGAACTCTAGAGCTAGCTTGTGGGGAGTAAGAGACATCGTCTCCTTCTCACCACTAGCTTGAAGAGCACTTGTAAACACCATTGATAGAAACAATACAAAAACATCTGTGCGTGGAATCACCGCGTTTTCCCTCCCTAGATTCCCCTAGCACACATTGACCCCATATTTAGCCTATCCATGGCATCTGCTGTGCCACGACCACGACATAATCCAAACCCTAGTATGGATATCAACTTGTATTCGATTGTACTCTCATATCTCATCCATATTATTGCTATGATGTTGATTGTCTTCATGTATGAGTAGTTCCCTTGTTCTTGGAGGGATATGGAAAAATTCTAGTAATATTATGATGTGAAATAAAGCTGATCGATAACTTTATGTTATAATTATGTGTTGGTTTTCTCTCTAGATATTATGTGAAGTGCACCATGTAATATTTTCCTTCGAGACTAGAAAGAGAATTACCTTTGGACATATGGTATTGCGTACGGCGTGAAGTGACACCATGATCGGCGTACTATCATATGAATAAAGGGGATAAGAAGAGACTCACTAAGCTCATATTGATATCCACAGGGAAACCCTTAATTGTGATGGATCAATAGGTGGTTGCCGAAGATCGTTGTAGTGGTTATTTAGAGATGGGTCGTTCGATGGTTTTCGGGTTACATCTTATTATGGAGCTCTCCTCACACGTGTCATAGCGGAAGATATAGATTTATCCTACTCGTAATTAATACCAATCCTGGTGGTGTAACCTACACTCTCTAAGAACTTCTTAAACATACTGTTACTCCTACAATCAGACTTGTTGCTATGGGTCACTTTAGTTAATTACTTTGTTCTTATTACATTTTCTCACAAACACAAACACCCTTTTACACTCTAGTTTGAAATTAGAATAACTTACAAGTACTCTTTAGATAATAGTAACGAGGGATATAAAGACCTCTACCAATAGCTCTCCGTGGTTCGATACTCTTACTTTGAAACTAGTTACATACGAACTGTGCACTTGTAGTCATCAGTGGCAACCAAAAAACACTCAGTTGTCTCTGCTCAACCGGAAATGGAAACTACATGCATCCAGTCAAACGTGTCTCTACGTTCGAACTTCTATGACCCGGGTAACTAATACAAAGTCTACAATGTGGATTTTGGGCCATTTATTTTTGGCCATGACCTCTAGGGCCTTCCCCTAGAGCTTCATATTTGGCCTAGACAACCAAGCACACTAGATGACGGGCACGCTTTGGGTCAACGCGTGTACAATGTTAAATCTGTATTTTTCCCACAGACAAATACAATCATCTAACGATTTAGGTCCACCACTTATGGTCCTAGATATGCAAGTAGGATCCCACCTAAGTCTCACTGCTAGTTCGTTTTAAGATTTCTAGTATAAACTTTTAAAAAAGTTTTGCTATAAAAATCTTAAAATGAATTAAAAATCGAACTTTGGTGGGATACCCACTTGGCACCATATCTAGGCCAGTAGATAAGAGCATATATTGTAGGACTCACTATGTCTCCCTTGACGTGAGTCACGAAAACTCTAGACTAAATGCGCTTTCCAGCTTTTCAGTCATCTTGAACCCTCATCCCACTCTGTCTTATTCTTGGATAGATTCTGATTTCTTTTACCAATATTGGGGCAAGGACTCTGAGGAATCATGCTTTTACATTTCCTACCATTCATTACAACATTACAATAAAGGCACCTTAAAGAGTTAAATACACTGACAGTCATGTACTTGTCGGGCTGGCTCGATTTAGTCCTCCTACTCGGAATTTGCTGAATTTTATCCGTGTACTTCTGAATTGCGCAGTCTAAGATGCCACGTGGAGGCGTGTCCCACTTGCAGGAGTGAAGATGGACCGGAAATTTGCAATTAGCACCTCCCGTGTTACTCTGTTACCTTTAGTTAACCTTCCATTGTAAATTTGTCACTTCACTTTCTGGTCCAGCAATCACCACCCTCGTCGCCTGCCCGTCGCCTCCGCCTCCATCGAGTCCTTCCTTTTTTCCTCCCTCGAATAGAACTCTTTGGGCTGAAAGGATCTCTAACATCGTGGGGTGCTCTGCATAATGGATCTGATAGGGAGGGGGATACGTGCAAATATCTGGTAGTGGAAAAATGTTCGAGATGTGGGAGGGTGGTCCTACAAGATTCCAATCCACGAGGCGTCCGAATCAATCGAATCAACGCAATTTCAACGCCAAACATGTATTAGGACTAAATCGAGCTCAATTCACAAGTACACGGACAAAATTCAGCAAATTCTGAGTACAGGGACTAAATCGAGTCAGCTTGACAAGTACAGGAACTGTTAGTGTATTTAACTCCACCTTAAAAAAGCAAGTAGCAACGCTCTCTCCTTTGGCACCCGGAGTAGAGCTTGACTCGCCCGCGCGACCAATCCTACCTGATGACACACATATATAAAGAGAAAACCCACTTAAAAGTTGTACGAGTCTGTCTTGACCATCCAGCTTCCTGAGTCTATCCCTGCTCCAAGGCAAGGCCAATTTTCCTGTGAACAAAATTCAAAATACGAAAAAGATCAAATATAAATAATTTTTAAACTCGGATGATTTTCAAAGGACGATTTTCAAGTATGATTTTTTTTCAAATATGAACTTTTCTCAATATAAACAATTTTATAAATGTTAACCCTTTTAAAATATGAACATTTTCCAAAATCAAAATAATTTTTAAATCTAAATATTTTGAATAAATTTTAATCATAAAAATAAAGTGAAAAGAAAAATACAGAAATGAAAAAAGAAACCAAAAACATACTTTATACTTAAGTCTGGTTCAAGGGATGCATTCTGATGCCATGTGTAAACGACGCCAGGCGAACGGAATCGATGCGTCCGATTGAAACATGATCGATGGCTTTTGGTTGTTCCAATGGTCGGCTTGCAATCGGCCCCGATGGAAAGTATTTACCAAAAGAATCAGCCAAGCTAGCTCCAAAAATAAGGAAGAAGGCAATCATGGACTGTGTAACACAACAACTTTAATTTTTTTAATGAGTGACTGTGTGTCGCTTTAATTTTCGTCCATTTTTTAAGGCAGCGCATGGTTACAATGATGGAGAACTAAGAAGGTAGTGTCACTGCTGCGGTAGTTAAAATTGATAGCCGAAGACCTCCTACATGCACCATGTTGCCCTAACCAGGGCCAGAACATCGATATGAGCGGCCACCGACGTGGTTGTTGATGATTTGGTGTTGTAGGTGGACGGACATGGATGCCCGTGTGTTAGGATCGCACGATCACCACTATTGATGACACCGTTAGCCGACTATCCATGCAGGAAGTAGGAGAAAATTCACATGCCGCAACCTGGTCTACCACGAGGAAGAATGAGTAAAAGTCAGGCTTGTGTGCCACATACTCTAAAACGGTCCTTGAATCGACTGTTGTAGTCCTCGAAGAATGAGTAAAACACATCGCCACTCTAGGAAGTGCCAACATGCTCTGCTTCCGTCAGAGCCTAAAAGAAATCCTTTCGACTGTGTTGCAACGAACTATGATAGCTTGACTCCTTTAAATAAACAACCGAGCGATGCTAAATAAGTCGTACTTTTTTTCGAACGGATAGCCGAATGTCCTCGATGAGAAGCAAGAGTATCAAAAATGCCCAACTAATAGAAAAGGGCGGGAGTGCCGTTTGGATGGTAACACTAGAAACACAAACATGTTATGTCCGACTATATCATAAATTAAAGTGTCTGTGAGCATACCGTAACAGTCACACCGTGTGACAACGTCATACAGGCGGCGCCGCGAAACGCGCCTAGTATGTACAGAAACAAGAAATGAAAAGAAAAATGCGAAGGAACCACCCATGACATGGGCCGGCCTAGCGGGAGAACCCCTGTGAGCCAAGTCATATTATGGGATGCAATGAGCGTCTAGGAAGGCCTCCGTGTTCTCTAAATTTAGGGGCTGAATGTTTTTCCCAATGTACTCTAATTAGTTTTAGAGGTTGACTTTTTTTACGAAATTCCACCGATCTATTAATAATCATCAACAACAGTATAAAGAGTCTTAAAAGTAATAGAAATTACAAAAAGGTCATTGGACCACCTAGCGAGACTACAGACACTAGCACGAGCCGAAGGCACGCCATCGTCCTCGCCCTCCATCACTGGAGCCGAGCAAAGCTTGTCGTAGTTGAGTTTGTTGTAGTAGACATACGGGAAGTCGTCGTGCTAAGGTCCCATAGGACCAGCGCACCAGAGCAGCAACCATCACCGAAGATGATAACCGTAGATCGAAAAAGACTGACCTCAAACCACACTGACGAATACTGAAAACGACCGGATCCCAAGAGATCCGCCGGACGCATGACTCCACGCGCCCTCCACCGGTGCTAAACGCACAATCGGAGTGAGGATAGGGTGGGGATGACCTTATTCTGACTTCAGGATGCAGCCGCCGCCTCAACATCTCGAAGAAGACACTGAAAAAAGTCTAAACAAAAACGAAAACCCTTTCACCGGCGAGAGGCCGTGGTCCGCCACACTCCAAGACCCTAAGGCCACCGGAGGCGGAGCGGACCGACGGTGTCGCCGGCGAGGGGACGGAACCCTAGATGGGTTTTGTTGGTCGCTTGCTTCCTGCATTTTAGAGGTTGACTTAGGAGTATGCTAAGATGTATTTTTCGCATTCAAGCTTCTAAAGAGTCTTTCATAGAGTGAAGGATCTAGGAGGTACTCCCTCCGTTTCATAATATAAGATAAGATGTTTTAACTTTTGTAAAACAAATGTTTCTAGACATCTTATTCGCTTCACAAACACTAAAACACTTATATTTTGAAAGAGAAAAAAGGTATGTAGACTTGCTCTAACTCAAGTCGTGTGCTGGATAAAGAAAAAACAGTCGTGTCACTTACAGAAAGGTCATGCGGCTCACAAGATTCGTGTGCTCCCACAACACAGTCGTCACCAATATTTCCGGTATTCATGCGACACACAAGGGAAGCGCACGAAGAACTCGTACTCTTCTTGCTGAGCGAACTGGAAAAATCTTCTCTTAGCGAACATGAAAAACTTTGGGCCTACTTTATCCAGGCTAGCAATGGAAGTATTACAGTAAAGACAAAATGAACTTTGGGCCATTACTACTCAGCCTTGTCGCCTTAGCACTAAACAGAACAGAAGTACCCCTAAAATTTTTTTAAACAGAACAGAAGCCATTACTACTCAGCCCAACAACTTGCTCGAAAGTATAGTACAGTACTCAGCCCAACTGCATGGTGGGGCCAGCGACGGACGGACGGGCGGACGGAGACGGACGGTGGCGCGGCATAGTGGACCCCGCCGTCGATACGACCGATGCGCCATCACTCCACCGCGCATAAATGTTGGCAGGTCACTTCTTCCCCCTCCAACTCCAGCTCCAGCCCACCCACCTTCCCAGCCCATCCAAACCCCGGTCGCTCTCACACTCTTCGTGCTCGCCGCCTCCCCCTTCCCGTGCTGCCTCATGGCTTCCATCGCCGGATCCGCCCTGTCCTTCGCCAAGCCCGTCAAGGTATACTCGCGCACCCGCGCCCCGCCGTCAGATCCACTACCCTGTGCAGTCCGTACGCACGTATGTATGATCGATCTCCCCCTGCTGGGGTTTTAGCGTTCGTCTTGGCCGATCGAGGTTTGCTCAGTAGCCCGATCTAGTAGTTATCTGGCGCTCTGCGCTCCAGCCGTATTGATTTGTTCGGGGAACACGGGCTGCTCTGTATTCAGGCACCTTAAAAATTTACTTGTAATTTTGGTCTAGCAACTCCTGAATTGTCATTTGACTGCGAAGAGCACCTCTTTTTGTACGCTGTTGTGGCCTACCTAGCCATTTTGCGAGCTGGGTTCGGGCAGATCTGCTTTTCTGCTAGGCCAGTGATTCGGCTCTACTACTAGGTTTTAACACTAGCCGTGTAGAAGTTTAATTTGCTCTGAACCGCGTAAGAGCCTTAGATCGCCGCATGTGCAATTAAAGCTTCTGTTTTAATGGTTGCTATGGTAGAACTAGATTGCATCCTAGCACTGAATCTTCTGGTGGAATTATTGAATTGGCATTATGGTGTGTCTAATTTTTGTACTATGTATTATTGGGGTGTGTGTTGGAATCTTGGCTGCTAGTACTAGGTAGCAGATTTGCATGCTCTACAGGTCACAAAAGTTGGTCCTTCTCTATAGTGCCACCTAAGATGCTTTTTGGTATTTTGTCTTCAACTACTATGGGAAACACTTGGGTTGGTTTTCTAGTTGGTTACAGAAACTGTAACTTAGCCACTGCAGTTGCCGTGAATTCTTGTGATGATGTTACTAATTTTTTGTACATAGTTACTATTTATTTTCTCCTAGCTGTTCACTTGACATTTTTGGTGTAGCGTGAAATTAGTCCAGGTTAATGTCTTCTTTCCCTACATTCTTGGTATAATCACCATACCGTGGCCTGTTATATCTGTAATATTAAGTATTTTGCAGATGTGAGATCTACCTAGTGTATGAATTGCTAGAAGGATAGAAGAATCATGAGAACAATGTTTGCTCTAGCACACTAATACTTTCCTTGAATAGCGAGTATAGTGCAGTGCACCATGCCTTGGTATGCACAGGTTCTGTTGTCTCAAGAAGTGTGTTACTTGAATTCCAGGCAATCAGCACGAGCTCGCTGTCTTTCTCCAGTGCAAAGAGGGGTTCTGTCTTTCTCCGCCTTCAGCCAGTGCCGATGAGATTTGCAGTTTGCTGCTCGGTGAGTCCCATCCTTTCTCTTCATGCATGATTTACTGTGCTAAACAGTTTCGAGCTAGAGGCAGCTAGGTAGTTGTACAAATTATATATCTGAAAAGTGCTTTAATGTGCTAAAGGCAGTGATATGTTTCCGTAGGTTTAACTGAACTCGTAACTGGTTCTACCAGTACTCTTTAGTTTTGAGAAATAAAATTTACAGGTAGCCAAAATCGCATTACCTGGCCCTGTAGAAAATGAAGAATTGCCTTGTTTTAATTCATTCTGGAAGAGTTTGTTTTCCTTTTTGCATGTCTTCAATGACTCTGTAAACAAATATTTTCTTCAGTTACAATCTTAGCTTTTACTTGACCAGATAAGAGTACAGAAGTAGCATTTTATCGTCCACTAAGCAATGGCCTTTTCTTGCTACAGTTTTGAATGTATCTGTATCCATAAGTTCTTTTTTCGGAATATGTGTTTCAACAGGCAAAAAAGGATACAGTGGACAAGGTCTGTGAGATTGTTAGGAAGCAGCTTGCTGTTCCAGAAGGCACTGATGTTGCCGGTGCCACCAAGTTCTCTGACCTTGGAGCTGATTCACTCGACACGGTAACTAGCAACAATATTTCATGATATCATGCATGAAAGTCTTGTTTGGAAGCATAGTACGGAACCTAACCTGACCAAATAGCTCAAGGATCCCAACGGGTTGTGGTAACAAACTTTTAGTGGACTTGTTCTGTTTGATTATACCTATATATTTCGATAGATGTGAAGTTACTCTACAAGCATGTGCTTCCATGACACGACTGAATATTAACAGGTTCTTTGACATGTATGACTAGGTTTCTTGAGATGCATAGATTCTTATCCTCTACGACCTTTAGAGTAGAATGTGAAGTACCATTAGATTTCCAAGTGGGAAGACGTTATAGAAAAACTTGTGCATCTTAATATGGAATAACATCTGGGATATCCAGTTTGCATGCAGATAATTATTTGGACATTATTCATTTCTTTTGTTTGGTCAAATAATTACATGTTCCTGTCATGTTGTAACGTAAGACCCATTGCGAATCCGTCACAGGTCGAGATCGTGATGGGCCTCGAGGAAGAGTTTGGCATCAGCGTGGAGGAGTCAAGCGCGCAAGCCATCGCGACAGTCGAAGATGCCGCCACACTCATTGACCAGCTTGTCTCCGCGAAGTCGACTTAAGGAAGGGAGGTTATAAATATTAATGCTGGAAGCTCGTAAACTAGTGGTCCGACCTGGGGTCGATCCTTGTTGTTCTACCATAGGCTTTATTATTATGTGGACTCTAGAGGCTTGGTGATTTTCTTAGGACTACTATTGTCCTCTGCTGTGTGGTAATAAGATAATTGCTGAAGTATTCATGGTGATGAACATCTGGGTAATAGTTTTCGTTGTGCATGTTGCTGTAATACAGTACATCTTTGTGCCCCAAAAGTCGCATCTGTCGGTACAATGCAACTACGTCTTTCACTGTATGTGCGGTTAATTTTTATGATGAGTTAAATACAGTAACAGTTCCTGAACTTGTTGGGCTGGCTCGATTTAGTCTTCGTACTCAGAATTTGATTTGTTGCCGATGTACTTGTGAATTGGATTTGATTTTGTGGATTTGATTTTGTCCAATTTGATGTTTGTCGTCGAATTGATTTAGTCCTCATACTCGAATTTGCTGAATTCTATCATGTTCTTGTGAATTGGATTCGATTTTTCCAATTTGATATTTGCCCAATTTGATGTTTACCGTCGAATTTAAGCTGGCCTGGACTGAAATCGAAATCTTGCAACAACCTGAATAAAATGCAAAAATGACCATAAATGTTGCAAAAAATACAACATTAATCCTTGTACTTGTCGATTTAGCCCAAGTGCATGTTTGTTGTCAAACTTGAGCTGATGCGGATGACACGTCGATGTAGATCCCACTCACAGTAGACTAGTTGATTTGAAAATTTGTACATTTTCGCTCCTAGATATTTGCATTTGCATGCACCCACTCCCCATCTAATCAATAAGCCACCACTCCACGTTGTTAGAGTACCATTCAATTCAAGAATGTTCTATTTGATAGGGAGGCAAAACGAGGAAGTCAATGGAGAGGGACGTGACGTGGCGATTACTGGACCGGAACGTGTGACGTTTTTTCATGGAGGGGAGATGATGTTGTGGTAGTTTTTTAAAAAAAATTCAAATACGGGAGGATATTCTTGTAAGATTCTAGTCCACATGTCATCCGCACCAGCTCAAATTCAACGGCAAACATTGAATTGGACTAAATCGAACCCAATTCACAAGTATACGGGGCAAATTCAGCAAATTCCGAGAACGAGAACTAAATCGAGTCAAACCAACAAATATAGGGACTGTTACCGAGTTCAACTCTTTTATGATATGTCCTGCTCTCAGTTAGAGCTCGTCGACAATTGATGTTGTGAACATGTACCCAGTACGAGAGTCAATTTTCTGAACATGGGTTCTTGAACCTAAAGTTTTACACTGTTTAAAATTTAAGTTATTTACTCCCATCATGTTGGGGATGTAACCCCGGGTACCCAAGTTGATGTATCAAATAACTCATTAGAGCATTAAGTGATTAAATTGAGGATGTAAAATATAAAGTGGATAAAATAAGCTATAAAGAAGGAAGAAATAAAGAAAAAGAGAAGAACAGAGGGGCTGGATTGGCATGCGACCAGATTCGGCCCGCTCCTAGTTTCCCTAGATTCCGCCAATTTGGCCGAGTCACCAAGACCCGAGTCAAATCGCCACTTTCGTCGCCCCAGTGGGCGGATTCAGCATACCCGGCCACCCTCCTCACGGGACTCCCACCGAGTCTCCCACTACACAGCTTCCACCTTGCGCCAAGCTCCCACGCCTTAACGCTCTCCTCCGTGGGCGAGAGAGCCAACTCGCCCACGGCGGGCTCTCCTTCACCACGTCAAGACGCCACCCCACGACAAGGTCAAGGACAAGGGCCGACACTGCTGACCCACCGGGATGCCCTCGGCCACCAGCCACATCCCGAGAATCCCCGGGTGGGCAGACGGAGATAACTTTCGGCCACCGCTGGCTGCAGTTCTCCACATTGGGCGACATTCAAAGACTTCGTGGGCTTGATTCGGCAGCCTAGGTCCGAGTTAAACGTTAACTCGGCTGGGAGAGGAATGATCCGGCTAGGGCACTGTTCACCGCCCAAGTGGGCCCCATTTCTCCTCCAGGCCGAGTTACCTACCTCCTTGGCCGAATTTCACTTCCCCGGGCCTAATTACTTCGTCCCGGACGTCATTTCTCTCGTACCTGGACCCACCAGCAACCTCTACATCGACACGCTACCGAGTCAAGTCAAGCCTACGTCAGGTGCCAGTCTTGGGACGCCCCTAGCTCAGATTGGCCCCTTTGGTCCAAGATGCTAGGGAATATGCTAGGCATCTTGGGAGATACTAGGGAATATGCCAAGCATCTCCTAAAGATGCTAAGGAATATGCCGAAGGGATAAGACCAATGACTCAACAAAGGACAAACTGACTAGGCAAGCCCCACAAGACAGCTCATAGGAGTACTTTAGATGACATACCTTGTCCCCTAGGCTCCCCTTTATAAGGAGCACCAGGGGTAACGTTACAGGGGAGGCCCCCTGGAGGGCTCCTCTCCCTCTGCTCACTAGGAGCATGGTTTCTTCTTCCTCTGCTCTCTCCATGAGAGGCATAAGAGTACAGCTCAAGGAGCACCATTGTAGCCACAAGCATGGCAAGATATATGAGATTAGATGCAGGAGTAGAGGTGTTATCTCACTAGGAGAGCCTCGAACCTGGGTATATCGTGTCTCTCTGAGTTCTTCCGTATGAGGTCTTCACTTCATCATCCCTCCCCGGATTACTCCATCGTCCATTCGGCCCCAACTTTAGCCTATACCAGGCATCTGCCGTGACACCACCATGACAGTTGGCGCCCACCGTGGGGCTGATAAGCGGCGCTGGTTGGGTTACCATCCGGACGGGAACGTCTTCGTCAAGCTCTGCTTCACCATCGATCAAAGTTTTCTGCATCCTCTTCCTCAACGTACAGAGAGCAGGGGAGTTGGCATACGAGCCTCCCTTGTTGAGGTGTCTCAACCTCTTCCTCAACCTCTTCACCAACAGTACAGTAAGTCGTAGCTGACCCTTTGGGAATGACTCTACTAGATAACCCAACCAACATACGCATGAGTTACCCTGGGCGTCACTCGGGGACTTTCATCTGGTTGTTCACCCAAGGGATGAGATAACTCAATCCGGGGACTAGCATGCATGCCTTTAGAATCACCTAAGGGTAGAAAAAGTTGCTCAGAGACTCAGTGTCGCCGTGCATAGAACAATAACTCAGAAAAGACTTACGATATGCCATGATCTCATATATGTCCACTGCTTTGTGTCTTCAAGCTGTCTTGGACTAAAAATTAGCTCACCAAGTCATTTGTAACTCGGATTTAACTCGACTCACCAAGTTGCATAGTAACTAGAGTTATACTCCATCTTGCTAGGTTGCCTTGTAACTCGGATTTGACTCAGTCAGCCGGATTACCAGGTAATTCAGATTTAACTCGGATTGCTGTTTTCAGCTTGCTAGGTCATCCGTAACTCGGATTGGTGTGTGCATCACCATGTCAAGTTACCAGTTAACCCGAATTTTACCTCGGTTTACCTAGTTACATGGTTTCCAGGTTACATGGTAACTCAGATTTTACTTCGATTTTCCTAGTTACATGGTAACTCGAATTTTACTTCAATTTGCCTAATTACAGGTTTCCAGGTTACATAGAAACTCGGATTTTACTTCGATTTTCCTAGTTACATGGTAACTCGGATTTTACTTCAATTTGCCTAATTACAGGTTTCTAGGTTACATGGTAACTCGGATTTTACTTCGGTTTTCCTAGTTACATGG
Source organism: Avena insularis (assembly GCA_023614405.1). Lineage (NCBI taxonomy): Eukaryota > Viridiplantae > Streptophyta > Magnoliopsida > Poales > Poaceae > Avena > Avena insularis. Next base: position 49,481,496 of record CM042692.1, on the reverse strand, counting down.
TAACTCGGATTTTACTTCAATTTGCCTAATTACAGGTTTCCAGGTTACATGGTAAATCGGATTTTACTTCGGTTTTCCTAGTTACATGGTAACTCGGATTTTACTTCAACTTGTCTAATTATAGGTTTCCAGGTTACATGGTAACTCAGATTTTACTTTGGTTTTCCTAGTTACATGGTAACTCGGATTTTACTTCAATTTGCCTAACTACAGGTTTCCTAATTACATGGTAACTCGAATTTTACTTCAGTTTGCCTAACTACAGGGATAATTCGGGTTCGTTTCAGTTCCCTAGTTACAGGGTAACTCGGATTTTAACCCAGCTTACCAGGTTATCTTATACCTCAAATTAGTTTGTTCCATATCTTGGATAGCATGTGCCAGCATATCATTCATTCATCATATCAAATTCCGGATCTATATCTCGGATCCATATCAATGGAAATATGCCACGATATCATGAAGTCATATCATAACCCCAAATCATATCTCAGATCAATATCTCGGATCCAAATCTTTGGCGGTTTGCCAGCCAATCGTAAGGCCATATCCCTATCTCAACCAAATAACTCGGATCTAAGACTTATGTCTGATTCGAGTCAAGCAACTAAAACTCCCATCAGGTAACTCGGATTTGAGTCATGTGACTCGGATTGGAATCTTGTAACTCGGATTTTGGGTCAATTAAACTCAAAACAGAGACTCATGTCAATTTTGAGTCATATAACTCAGCAATTATATCTCGGATGGGATAACTCGGATTATAATTCATAAGGCCAAAGCCGAATCAGGCCAGAAGCCAAAAGACTTACCCAAAAAGGGTTAATGCCAGAGCCGAATCGGGCCAGAAGTCGAAAAGAGTTACCCAAAAAGGGTTAAGGCCAGAGCCGAATCAGGCCAGAAGCCGAAAAGAGTTACCCAAAAGGGTTAAGGCCAGAGCCGAATCAGGCCAGAAGCCGAAAAGAGTTACCCAAAAAGGGTTAAGGCCAGAGCCGAATTAGGCCAGAAGCCAAAAGGCTTACCCAAAAAGGGTTAAGGCCAGAGCCGAATCAGGCCAGAAGCCGAAAAGAGTTACCCAAAAGGGTTAGGCCAGAGCCGAATCAGGCTAGAAGCCAAAAGACTTACCCAAAAAGGGTTAAGGCCAGAGCCGAATCAGGCCAGAAGCCGAAAAGAGTTACCCAAAAGGGTTAAGGCCAGAGCCAAATTCGGCCAGAAGCCAAATGACTTACCCAAAAAGGGTTAAGGCTAGAGCCAAATTCGGCCAGAAGCCAAATGACTTACCCAAAAGGGTTAAGGCCAGAGCTAAATTCGGCCAGAAGCCAAATGACTTACCCAAAAAGGGTTAAGGCCAGAGCAGAATCAGGCCAGAAGCCGAAAATGACTTACCCAAAAGGGTTAAGGCTAGAGCCAAATTCGGCCAGAAGCCAAATTGACTTACCCAAAAGGGTTAAGGCTAGAGCCAAATTCGACCAGAAGCCAAAAGACTTACCCAGAAGGGTTAAGACTAGAGCCGAAGAAGGCCAGAGGTCAGGGATATATGAAAAGGACTACATGTCGGTAACAACTCTGGAGGTATTTTACATGAAGCCTATGCACGATTCTACGAATCCCACATAGCCTCGGGGACTAATGTTGGGGATGTAACCCCGGGTACCCCAGAGTTGATGTATCAAATAACTCATTAGAGCATTAAGTGATTAAATTGAGGATGTAAAATATAAAGTGGATAAAATAAGCTATAAAGAAGGAAGAAATAAAGAAAAAGAGAAGAACAGAGGGGATGGACTGGCATGCGACCAGATTCGGCCCGCTCCTAGTTTCCCTAAGCAGTATCTGGCCAATTTGGCCCGAGTCAGCCCAAGACCCGGAGTCAAATCCGCCCCCCAGTCAGCCTCGTCCCCCGGGTGGGCCAGATTCAGCATACCCCGGCCCACCGCGGGCCACCCTCCTCAGCGCCGGACTCCCACCGAGTCTCCCACTACACAGCTTCCACGTTGCGCCAAGCTCCCCACGTCACCAACGCTCTCCTTCGCGTGGGCCGAGACGGAGCCAACTCAGCCCACGGCGGGGCTCTCCTTCACCAGCACAAGACGCCACCCCGCCGAAAGGTTAGTGACCGGCGGCCGACATGCCCACCTCGGGATGCCCTTGTGCCACCAGCCACATCCCGCCAGAATCCCCGGGTGGGCCGAGACAGAGATAACTCGGCCCACCGCGGGCTGCAGCTTCTCCACCATTGGGCCGACATTCACCAAAGACTGGTTGGCTTGATTGAGCCTAGGTCCGAGTTAAACGTTAACTCGGCTGGGAGAGGAATGATCCGGCTGGGGCACTGTTCACCGCCCAGGTGGGCCCCATTTCTCCCCCAGGCCGAGTTACCTACCTCCTTGGCCGAATTTCACTTCCCCGGGCCGAATTACTTCGTCTCGGACATCATTTCTCTCGTACCTGGACCCACCAGCAACCTCTACATCGACACGCTACCGAGTCAAGTCAATCCTACGTCAGGTGCCAGTCTTGGGACGCCCCTGGCTCAGATTGGCCCCTTTGGTCCAAGATGCTAGGGAATATGCTAGGCATCTTGGGAGATACTAGGGAATATGCCAAGCATCTCCTAAAGATGCTAAGGAATATGCCGAAGGGATAAGACCAATGACTCAACAAAGGACAAGCTGACTAGGCAAGCCCCACAAGACAGCTCATAGGAGTACTTTAGATGACATACCTTGTCCCCTAGGCTCCCCTTTATAAGGAGCACCAGGGGTAACGTTACAGGGGAGGCCCCCTGGAGGGCTCCTCTCCCTCTGCTCACTAGGAGCATGGTTTCTTCTTCCTCTGCTCTCTCCATGAGAGGCATAAGAGTACAGCTCAAGGAGCACCATTGTAGCCACAAGCATGGCAAGGTATATGAGATTAGATGCAGGAGTAGAGGTGTTATCTCACTAGGAGAGCCTCGAACCTGGGTATATCGTGTCTCTCTGAGTTCTTCCGTATGAGGTCTTCACTTCATCATCCCTCCCCGGATTCCTCCATCGTCCATTCGGCCCCAACTTTAGCCTATACCAGACATCTACCGTGACACCACCACGACACATCATTAAGTAGGAAAACACGCATACTGTTCACTATGAAATTTGTTGTTTTCACATGATTTACATACTTTAGAATTTAGGAGCAAAACTGCGCACACATATGCATGCATGCATCCTCTACGGGTGAAAAATAGTTTTGTATTTTTTAAGAAAAATTGCTACTTCTTTCGTTCCAAAATAAGTGACTTGAGTTTGTCTAAATTTAAATATATCTGAACGTATTTTAGTATATAGATACATGCAAATTTATAAAACTCGAGTCGCTTATTTTGGGATGGAGCGAGTATTTGTTTTGATTTTACTGTTCTTGCAGATCAGGAGTACCTGGTCTCACCGTGTATTTCCGACTCCGTATTAAATTCTGCTTTGTTCGACCGAAAATGACATGCCTGGTAGGTTTTGTCCAGAGAAAAGTCCATAATAAACCTTGAGTTCATAGAGCTCGGCTAAATTGCACCGTAAACTCCTAATCCTAGAAATCAGCACACTGAAATATGCGACCTTGGTACGATTTGAACCCCACGGCAATTTAGGCTGTGAGGCCCTGACGTGGCTGGTCTTTTTGTCAGCCGTGGGCAAGCAAGTGGAATGACTTAACTACACCACGGGCTCAGGTTGAACTAGTACGCGCGGAGGGAAAGAAAGGATTGGGGAACAAAGTTAGGGTTCATCGTCGTGAGGAGGGGATTTGGCGGCGGAGAGGAATATGAGCTGGTCGTCGGGTGGTTCTTCTGCGTGGCTTCCGGCTAGCCACGGGAAGTAGAGGCGGTGAATCGAGGTCGCCGGTGGCCTATTGCAAGAACCCGATGAGGTATGAGCCGGAGAAGCTATGTGGCTGCAATCCGCCAAGAAAGGCGCCGAGATGGATCTCGTGGAGTCTTCGGAACCCAAGAAGAAGGTACTATGCATGCGTCAATGCAATGGTGAGTTCAATTTTGTCTTAATTCATGATATTAGTTCTTTCCTATGCCTCAGCATCTCTGATGCATTTCTGTTGGTTTTCATTAGAATGGTGGAGGATGTGGATGTATGGAGTGGCGTGATGATCCATTACCTAGGTTGGAGTGATTTGATAAGTGATCTGCATGATGAAGTGTGGAAGCTCCGTGGTGATGGAAAAGTGGTGCCTCAAACATAAGATGCAGGAAGGGAAGGTCGGTTTCATGCTCTGGAAGATAAGCTAACAAAGAAGAATGAGGAGCTTCTGGCATTGAAGAAGAAACATGAGAATTTTGTGTTTGTTTGTGTTGTGTTCATGGTAGGTTTAGTGGTAGGCAAGATGTTGATGCAATGAGTTAGGGTTTGAAGTGGCTGTCTGTTATTTAAGTCTTTGTAATGTGAAATGAAACCTAGCATTTATTAGTTATCAGTTGTTGTGTTTTGAAGTAAAAATGACAGCATAATGTAATGAATCTATCACATGCATTTAAATCGATCACAATGACATCATCATGGATCAAAATGACAGGAATATGAATTGAGCACAATGACAACACAAGGTTTGAACATTTCACGGGCATTTTAATCGAGAAAGTAATATAACAAGCATTGCATCTCAGTTTCAGCAAAAGAAATGACATAGAGTCTATCATTTTAACTACTACAACTCATAATGAGTTAAGCGCATCGTCACCAAAATAAATTACATAAAGTTTGTCATTTTAACTACTACAACTTCATAATTGCCACTGCAAGTGAAATAGGAATAAGAGGGAATTGAAGAAGTTGCTCTGCCTCTATTTCTAGCATTATAAGATGAAGCCACAGGAGCAGCTTGAGCATTGGAAGATGAAGCCACAGGAGAATCTTTGTTCCTAGGAGGCTTGAACTTGCTAGCAATACTGCTTCCTGGTACTGATATTGCTGGAGATGTTGGAGCACTAGGCTGAGAACTTCCTCCACTTGTTGCTGCAGGTTTCTATTCAAAAACAATATTTCACTGTAAAATTTGAAGAAAATATAGCCAATCAACATAGAATAATTAAGTGCATAACTTATACCTCGCGTTCCTTCCTTTTCATGGTTTGCTTCACTAGATGTGCATTCTTCTTTGCTCCTCTATCAGGATTCCTTTTGCATGATGATTTTTTGTGGCCAACAGTCTTACACAATGAACAAACAATGATAGTGCCATGTTTGCTCAATTTTCCTCCTTAAGGTTTCTCAGTTTCTTCCCTCTTCCTAGCATTTTTCTTTGGAGTGCCTTGCATTCTTACATAGTGAAAGAGCATGTGGGCCCCTATGTGTGGTTTTGGTAATTAATGATAATCTTTATAGACTAATGTTTATATTAAGTTATACTTATAGGAATTATCCATTGGCATCGCTTGGATCATGTGCTGGCTTCAAGGTAGATGAAATGAAGAAGAAGGTGCTTTGTGCAAGCTCAAAATGCACCATCTCTAGAAGATCTCATGTTTGATGCTTGCCATCCTCGGTGGTCATGGATCGATGAAGACAAGGTCAAAGTATGCTCAAGGCAAAGGTATTCTTGATAGGTTTTTCCTTTTGTTGGTCTCATGTTGTTAGTTGGGAGACCGGGTTTAGGATAGATAACCGTTCTGTCAAGAGGGGCTCTCGAGTGAGTAGCTCGATCATATCTCTCTGAGAGAGCTCAAACCACTGCATTCCTTGCATCATCCGTCTTGGTTGTGTTCGGGTTCCCCGCATGAAAACAATAATTTTTACCCTACGCCCCTGAACCCCTGAAGTTGCCAGGACCTATCTATTAGTAATATAGTAACAGGAGGGGCTTTTCGCGAACTTACCCTTGAAGACCGAAAAGCGTTGTCAACGCTCAGGAGAGCATGGTTGATGTAGACGAGCCGAAGCCGACCTCAAGGTCGTGATGAAGTCCTTGCGCTCCTTTGGCTCCAACGACATGAGTGCCTCAAGTGTGACACCTCGCGGGGAGTTACACACGTCCGGTGCCTGACGATGAATTCTGCTTCCCCGATCCAGTAGCAGCTGCAGAAGTAGAGCTCCTGGATCCGAATCCCGTAGCGCGATGGTGCTCCGCGGTGAAGATGTCTCTCGTTCACGTAGTCCGAACTTGGGACCATGGTCACGAGAGAGAGGGAGAGAGAGAAAATATCAATTAGAGTTCCTCCCAAAAGTGAGAAGACCTTTATTGATTATTGGGTGTATTTATCTGGCCAAATACCCCCACTATATATAGGGGGAGGGGAGGTACTACCTCCCTCAAAGTCCCAGGGTAGGACTAAAGGTGGAGGAGGTGGGGGAGGCATCGCCGGCCAGCCCCCACCATGGCCCCCACATGGGGAAGGCCCACTAGGGCTGCCGGCCACTCCCCTTGGCCCCTCCTAGGGGTTCGGCCCCTCTTGGGCCCTTTCCCCTTCGGGAATTGGCCCATTAAGCCCTTTGACCATTTAAATTGATTTTCTCTTTATTAAATAATTATGAATAAATGATTAAATCAATATTTAACATTCATTCACATATTATTCAACCTTCGTGGCTATGAAACACCTTCCACCTCCACTCTGGACATCCTCCGGACTTACCGAAACCCTTCCGGTTTTCTCTCTACTATTCTTTGGTGATTCTACCGATCCTATAAACACTCTCTAAGCATCATCAAGCCCTTAAGCGTGATACCCCACGGTTCGGGAACACTCCAGACATGGTCGGGACACTCCCGCACGAATGATCGATAGAGGGACCTAGATGGCCATGTGACCCTTGTGCGTTCCACGAAGATCTTTCATCGTTTGAACCGGGACAATCGTGTCTTATTCCCTTTGTCTCTTGATACTTGTATTGCCCGAGATCTGATCAATGACATCACCATGTCGTGTTCAATATCGTTACTAAACAATGCTACTTGACTCGTTCCGACAAGTGATATCGCTATGATCAAATCACACGCTACGCAGCTATTGGATATAACCTATCCGAGTGGGCCCTTGAGTATCTTCCCGTCACATGGACGGACAAATCCCACTCTTGACATATATTGCCTCTACGGTTTCATCCGAGTACCTGAACACACCTTTATAACCACTGTATTACCAAGTGGCGCTTGATGCTATCTAAGCACTCTCGGGAGACAGTGATTGATATAACCTCACGGTCTAAGGAATAGTCTACAAGGATCCATTTCTAATCATCGTAACTTGAACTTCGTGACATGATCGGGTCACGATGTTTAGGTTGGGTATTGGTTCATCATCTCATTCACAGAATGAGTTGACTCCATTTCCAACTGGCATAAATGCCACATGATCAGGAACATGATCATCTGTTGACCAATGAACTAGTGACTAGATTTTCACTGGGAACCCCTGGTTGTTTGTATATCACACGTGTATTGATGTTTCCACTCAATACAGTTATAGCATGATATAAAACTTAATCATAAACTATATGAAATATGATAATAGTCCTTACTACTATTTGTTTCTAGGGCATATTTCTAACAGTCTCCCACTTGCACTAGAGTACAAATACACTAGCTGCATTTGTTCTTAATCATTGGCACCATGTCCGGTACCCTGAACATGCTTGCTCATGGAAGAGGTTGAGCGTTGGGTCTATACTTTTACGGTCCCAAATCCTTTACAACTTACTAATGTCACTTTGATTGACATTAATACTTTATCATCACATGATAACATCTGTGTGTATGCATCGTCGCTATGGCAGCAGAACGAGGCCTCATTCTAGGAGCCTACAGTGACTTTAGATCAACCTCAAGGGCTTTCTCATGGGCACTATGCCCTGGGACACATCATTCTATGTTAAAAGCGAACTAGCCCCACCATAACATTGTACCGCACTTTAGATGGTACCCTTATCTATTATTCTAAATGTATTCATCGAAACACCAGTGCACTCTGTGCAACTTTCGATGTTTTGTTCACCTCGCTTCCTACTTGACTTTAATCGGTATTTACAGGAGATTCCAACATATTCCGTTATAACGCAACCCTTTATTTTTTAAGATATGTCATCCTTTATGGATTTGGAAAACATGTCTGCAGTTATCTATTAGACACTGTGGACAAGCTTAGCTCAATGTTCCGTGATTCGAGTTTAATCACTTTCAAACGTTCCTTCTTGGATCACATATTATGTTAAGTTATCATCATGGTTTTCTAAGATAGAACCTATGTCTCAACATAGTGGATGATGATAATCCTATTCTTTCTTTCAACCATTGATGTTAAAATTAATACTATTCCTAATTTGAGTTATTAAGGACCAGTTCCTTAATTAACTTCTATTCTGAAACCCTTTTCAGAATCCCTCAAGGAATACTACATAATATTATAATACACTTATTATCAACTTCTACACCTTATAAATCATTATTTATCGATACTTGCGCTTTTACTCTTAACATACTTAAGAATCACTCCTATAATCTCCCACTCAAAATATGTTCCTACCATATTTGGGTATGAGTCAGTACTCTTACTCAAACTATGTTCCTACATATTTGAATTTGAGACTTATATTGGTCCCACTCAAAAATATGTCAATCACATATTGTTTTAGGAAGACTTTTATAGCTCCCACTCAATTTCATGCAAAATTGCATATCCACTCACTATTTTGAACAACTTCAAAAACTTTTGATCAAATATCAAACTTGGAGTTTTACTATGAGATACTAGTACTTTCACTAGTTTTAAATCCACTGGATATTAAGCACTCTTGAATCAAATTCATTTGAATTGACAAATTGTGCTTTTGTCATTCACCCCCTTTTCCACTATGGCTTTGCAGTCATTTGGGAAAATTCAAGTAACCCCTTTTACTTGTGAGATTCAGCAATGAATTGCTTTCTAATCTCAAGGGAATTTTTCTTTTAGGATTTCTCATAATTCTAGTTTACCATTATTTCCTTAGTAGTTCGTAGGTATGTCATATTCTGAGAATCATGACAAATGATTCACAAAAGTCTCCATACAAGATATGGGTTCCATTTTGAATCCTACTTCATGTAGTGAAAACACTAGTGGGGAAAACACAATGATCAATATCATTGATTCTTTCCTTTGTGAAGAGAATCATTCAGGAACGTTTTCTGTTGCGCTTCTCAACACTCTGATGCAGGGTTTTGAATCCTCATCATGTTTTACACTATCTTCCATTTGCTTCATAATCGAAAAACATCACTAAAAGTGAGCTTTCTCAAGAATGTACCAAAATCCAAGCAATACAAGTTTTGCTTTCCTTTTGGTTTCAGCTATGGATTTCGTATTCAAAGTTTCCAATGAATACTTTACAAGGACTTATTCGCCATTGTTTTGGTTATATCGAATAACCCCAAATTTTTTATGATGATCCATACTAGATATGTAGCCGCTTTCACGAATTCAAATGGTTCACTATATATTCTAATTGAGTGTTAACTATTTCTAACTAATGGTCTCTACATCTACACTACAACGATTTATTTGGTGCCATCTATTTACCCACTTTGATATCTAATATCACATTGTGATGCTTTGCATTTTGATGTTTCAAAACGCTTTGCATTCCATAATTTCTTTTATGCCATTCTTATAAAGTCGAATTTCATTACTATTGATCAAATCGTAGTAATTATATTCTCTTTTATATTTATACCCTCTGTGGATGAAATAGTTTGATCAAATCAAATAGTTTCATATTCATGTTTCCTTTGGTAAACTTATTTACACATTTAAACAATCATATAATGATAATTACCATTTTCGTTAAAACATAATACATTGAACATGTATTTACTTTTAACAATTCATTAAACACTTTGTATTCAAGTAATACACGGTGTTCAAGTTATTTTGCCAAACTTAGGCATGATTTATATGTGATAAGAAATCAAATGACTTTCACATATTATCATTATAACTTTGAATTTAAACGATGGTTTCATTCAGTAATGAAATATCATTAAGTTGGGTATTTTTGAAGGCATTTCATTATTTTACAAATGTTCATGCATTATCAATTAGTTTCAAACAACAAGGATAATTCACAAGTAATCAAACAGGATATGAACACAAATAGAAATCATTCATAAAATTAGAACAACTGTTTGTTACAAACTCATATGAATAGCCGTCTCACAAAGTGTGAGACACACTAAAGAAGTTCATAATATTTTGATTACAATAACTATCCAAAACATAAACTAAATGATAAATGTTGAGGGAGAGCGTCGTTGGCCATCATCATCATGCTCGCCATCAGCACGCAATGTCACCTCCTCTCCAGCAAGCACCTCTCATGCAGAAGGACCTGTTTTCAGCAAAACAAAACAAGTATCAAATATACTTAACACTGCAAATGTGTTTGCAAGATTATAACATTTATAAAATTGTATATAAAATATATACCTTTGTCATTGATGACCCTAGCGACACCGGGTTCAACCACCACACCTCTAAAATGTGATATGAACTTGTGGAAATCCAGTGCTTCCGTGTCGCCTCTCATAATGCAAATCCTGACTTGTGCTTGGAAGCTTGGTGGTAGCGACCGCATCACAACTCTCATTGCAAAAGAGCTTGCGAACTAGTTGTCTAGGTAGTATTCTAGACTCATGTATGCATCGTACATGCTCAATAAGTGCTTATCCAGTGAGGAGCCCTCCTCCATCTTTATGGAGAGGAAGTCCCCCATCATCTCATACTCCCACATGCGCACTTGTTCCACGAAATGCGATCTCAGATGTGCCATGAACATTCGGGGATTAAGACTTCCCACCATTGGCCATAGCCCATCCTCCATCCCGAGGCGCATCGTCACTAATATGTATGTGGCCATCACACGACGACAGCAGCGGAGATCCCGCTGCTCCTGGGTCTCACGAGAATAGGGTGGCTCCAAGTACATCTCGTAGATCATGTAGTCAGCCACTTTGTTCTCACCAAGGAGATCGAAAAGGTGCATGACCCATGCAGAGAAGTTGGATCCATCTAACTTGAGCTTTTATCCTTTTAACCAATCGTCAATAGGGAAGGTAATCTCGGGGAGAACCATTTTCTACATTTATAATTGCAAAAAGGAATTTAGTTAACAATAACTCCACTCAGAAACACCTATCCCCATAAGGGTTCCTAGTGATAACATGACCCCTATCAGCCACATCTCCCCCTGATCGTCAGGGCCATCAATGTGGGTTCAAGGGTGGACGCTAAACGTCGGTCACATCATTCATGCGACTCGTGCACGATCTTTTGACCATCCGTGTTTTTGAGGCCACACTTCTATGGCGTGCTAGGCTCGCCAACTCAACTTTAGTGTATTCGCTGTGCAACATGGCTTACACCCACTGTATGCGAACGTAGATATGTCTAACACCCATGCCTGTACCGTGGATCGCCTCATACCGAAGAACTTTCTTGGTGGTGCACACTAAGAGGGAACACAATCGTTGGTAATTTTAACAGGGATCATCTTATTTGGCTACCATCGAGTATCTAATACTAGCACACAATAAGATATACAAAAAATAACATTAAATGTAAATGCGATGTGATATGGTCCTTCACGTCGTGATCTCCATCCGTCGTCACCGGATTCTAGCACCAGGGTTCCGGCACCGTAGACACCAGGGTACCGGTGTCATTCTGGCGTGGTAGTTTGTAACCTCCATGACTATCTACTACTACGTAATATAAGGTAATCACTTTACCTTTTCCATAACCATATCACAAAGCAACGCCCCTGCAAAACAAAGTTAGACGCCTCTACTTTATCTTTGCATGTTTTACATGGCTGAATGGGCTTTTGCACCAGAACCGTTCTTACCTACGAACTTTCAGCATAACACTGATCAAGTAGTTGTCTCCACTACACCCCTTTCAGGGCCATCCGTTGCAAATGGTATACCAACTAATGCGAGAGAGAGACAGACACCCCCCTAAGCCACTTTATATGGTACAAGTCGTATGTCAAGCGTGGACCAGTCTCACGAATGAACGCGTAAAGTTGGTTGGGGGCCGCTTCATCAAGCATTGCCGCGGTATATACAAATACACGTGGGAGGGTAACAACTAAAAGATCAACGCCCACATGCTACATCTCGTGTGTTCTACCCGTACTAGCATTACTACGCATAGATTTGGCTCTGATACCACTGTTGGGGTTCCGTGCAGGAAAACAATAATTTTTACCCTACGCCCCTGAACCCCTGAAGTTTCTAGGACCTATCTATTAGGAATATAGTAACAGGAGGGGCTTTTCGCGAACTTACCCTTGAAGACCGAAAAGCGCTGTCAACGCTCAGGAGAGCGTGGTTGATGTAGACGAGCCGAAGCCGACCTCAAGGTCGTGATGAAGTCCTTGCGCACCTTTGGCTCTAACTACTTGAGTACCTCAAGTGCGACACCTCGCGGGGAGTTACACACGTCCGGTTCCTAACGACTCCCGCTTCCCCGATCTAGCAACAGTTGTGGAAGTAGAGCTCCTAGATCCAAATCCCGCAGCGCGACGGCGCTCCGCGGTGAAGATATCTCTCGTTCGCGCAGTCCGAACATGGGACCACGATCATGAGAGAGAGGGAGAGAGAGAAAATATCAATTAGAGGTCCTCCCAAAAGTGAGAAGACCTTTATTTATTATTGGGTGTATTTATCTAGCCAAATACCCCCACTATATATAGGGGGAGGGGAGGTACTACCTCCCTCAAAGTCCCGGGGTGGGACTAAAGGAGGAGGAGGTGGGGGAGGCGCCACCGGCCAGCCCCCACCATGGGCCCTACGTGGGGAAGTCCCACTAGGGCCACCGGCCACTCCTCTTGGCCCCTCCTAGGGGTTCGGCCCCTCTTGGGCCCTTTCCCCTCCGGGAATTGGCCCATTAAGCCCTTTGACCATTTAAATTGATTTTCTCTTTATTAAATAATTATGAATAAATGATTAAATCAATATTTAACATTCATTCACATATTATTCAACCTTCGTGGCTATGGAACACCTTCCACCTCCACTCCGGACATCCTCCGGACTTACCGAAACCCTTCCGGTTTTCTCTCTACTATTCTTCGGTGATTCTACCGATCCTATAAACACTCTCTAAGCATCATCAAGCCATTAAGCGTGATACCCCACGATTCAGGAACACTCCAGACATGGTCGGGACACTCCCGCACGAATGATCGATAGAGGGACCTAGATGGCCATGTGACCCTTGTGCGTTCCACGAAGATCTTTCATCGTTTGAACCGGGACAATCGTGTCTTATTCCCTTTGTCTCTTGATACTTGTATTGCCCGAGATCTGATCAATGACATCACCATGTCGTGTTCAATATCGTTACTAAACAATGCTACTTGACTCGTTCCGACAAGTGATATCACTATGATCAAATCACACGCTACGCAGCTATTGGATATAACCTCTCCGAGTGGGCCCTTGAGTATCTTCCCGTCACATGGACGGACAAATCCCGCTCTTGACATATATTGCCTCTACGGTTTCCTCCGAGTACCTGAACACACCTTTATAACCACTGTATTACCAAGTGGCGCTTGATGCTATCTAAGCACTCCCGGGAGACAGTGATTGATATAGCCTCACGGTCTAAGGAATAGTCTACGAGGATCCATTTCTAATCATCGTAACTTGAACTTCGTGACATGATCGGGTCACGATGTTTAGGTTGGGTATTGGTTCATCATCTCATTCACAGAATGAGTTGACTCTATTTCCAACTGGCATAAATGCCACATGATCAGGAAACATGATCATCTGTTGACCAATGAACTAGTGACTAGAGTTTCACTAGGAACCCCTGGTTGTTTGTATATCACACGTGTATTGATGTTTCCACTCAATATAGTTATAGCATGATATAAAACTTAATCATAAACTATATGAAATATGATAATAGTCCTTACTACTATTTGTCTCTAGGGCATATTTCCAACAGGTTGTTTGTTGGTCCTATCCATGTGAGGATATAGAGCTTGTGGTAATCGTCATAACAAGATCTTGTTCATCATAATCGGATCTCCCTTTATATCTTGTTGCGATTTTGTTCTTGGCGGTTTTCCGGATTCTCACCGAGTGAGGTATCTCACATAATAATACTTGATACATTCTCACTTGGTGGTATCCAATAATTTCCCTTTTAGTTGGGTAGCTCTTGTTGTCCTCTTTCCAACAAAATTGGTTTCGGGTCAATCAGAGTTCCCTAGCTAAAGTTATCGCAATTTGTATTTTGCCTCTTATTGATTTAAAAAGAAAAAAAGAGGAAAAAGAAATTTCTCTAGGCCAAGCAGTAGTACCAGGCTTCCTCGACACTTCGCACAGCTCTGTGCCACCGTGAAATCCCGACATTAAATGACATTACTACCAGCGGCACTACCAGGCAGGCTGGGTCTTGGGCTTGGCATCACCGCGTCTCTCGCCTCGCTCACCCCTCCCCTGTGCTCGCTGCCTGCTGCTTCCCGCATTGGCTCGCTTGCTGCCCTCGCCTCGCTCGGCCCTCCACTCGCCAGTCCTAGCAGCTAGCCGCTAGCTCCATGAGCTTAGCCCGCTTAGCTAGCCGCAAGCCGCTTGACGCCAGCTGCTCCCGTGATGCTCGCTCGCCCACGCTCTCGCTCCACCCCGATCCCCTTTGTCACTGCTGTGTTGACCGCTTCGCTCGCCTAGGTGCCCATGTCGCTCGGGAGCTGTAGTACCGAGCCCATCCGGTACTACCGGCCCAACCAGGTCGAATTGGCCCCAACGGGCAGATCCAGCCTCCCCTTTAAATAACCTCTTCCCTTTGTCTTTTTTGGTTGCTTCCTCTCCCTCTTTATTCAAGCTTTTGCCCTATTGCTTTGACTCATCTCTATCTTGATTTAATCCTTCCCCTCCAATGATTCTTGCGAAAATTTGACAGGAAGATTGAGGGGATCTAGATCTACAATTTTACCAAACCAAATCACCGCTTTGTGAGTGAATCTTTGGGATCTAGATCTTGGGGGATTTTGTGTTCCCCTTTGTGTTCTTCCTCTCTTGTTCCCCCAATTGCTTTAGTAGCTTCGTTGGAACTTGAGAGTGAAGGATTGGGGCATCTTTGTGGTGTTCTTGCCTTTTGCATTAGGTGCATTGGTTTGTGTTCTCTCCGGAGGATTTGGTTAATGATATTCAAGAAGCTTGTCCCTCTTGGGTTCTTGGAACCCTAGATGGTTGTGTGGCCTTTGTGGAGTGTTCTTGGGGACTTCAATTAAGTTATGAATCTCTCCCCAAGATTGTGGCCTTGGTGGCGATTATTGGGAGCCTCCAATTAAGTTGTGGAGATAGCTCCAATCTTGTTCGGGTTCGGTGACCACCCTCAAGTGTCCCATAGTGGAACGAGTGTTTACCGCATGGTGGGTTCTCGGGAGAATAGGGTGAGGCCTCTTGTGGAGTTGGTGGTCTTAGTACCGCCCACCCCTCCAACGAGAAGTACTCCCTTATTGGGAGGAACTCGGTAAAATATCATTGTCCCCACGTGACTTGGTTATCTCTATACCCGAGCTCTTTACTTATGCACTTCACATTGTGATATCCTTCGTGCTTGAAGTAATCTATATTGCTATCACATTGTTGCTTGTCTTGCTTAGCATAAGTTGTTGGTGCACATAGGTGAACCTTAGTATATCTAGGCTTTGAGCTTGACAAAAGAAAACGCTAGTTTTAGTCCGCCTTTGTTAAGCCCATATCGTCAAAGTTTTAAACCGCCTATTCACACCCCTCTAGGCGACATCCGTGATCTTTCAATTGGTATCAGAGTGAGGTCTCTCACTTTTAGGCTTCACCGCCTTGAGAGTAAAGATGTCGTCTAGTGAAGTTGTGCATGATTCCTTTTATATATTTGATGGCACAAATAATTATGGTGTTTGGAAATATTGCATGCTAAATTACTTTCGGGACATTAACCCATTTATTGAGGGAATTCTATATATGGGTTTTTCTTCTCCTATGGATCCCCAAAACTAATCTTTGGAGGAGAAGATGAACTCTTATATAGATGCTCAAGCTACTAAAATGTTTTTACTTGTTGCGAGCAATGTAGTTAAATATGCAATCATGCCTTATCGGAGTGCTCATGATATTTGGACAAAGCTTCAAGATAAATATGGTGGGTCCAACATTATTGAGGATGATTGTGTTCCCTCCACCTCCGACCGTGATGAGTTATCATCTTCTACGACTTCACCAACATGTGATTTTTCACAAGGTAATGATATGGTGAGTGGTGATAGAAATTGCAATTTGGATAGTGAGCTTACTATATATATCCTTCATCTCTATCTAGTTTCAATGGTCTATATTTGGACTCTAACACTTCTAGTACTCAAAACTCCTCATATGCTAGTGTTGGTAGTCCTTGCATATCATGTAGAAATGGCTTGAATAAATCTCATGATGCTATGCTCTCTTTGTCTTGTTGCCATGATATAAATGCTTCTATTTCCTCTAGTGCTTGTGTTGCTAACCATGTAGAGGAAACCGAAATTCTATGGATCAATACAAGGTTTTGAATGGAGCTTCAAGTAAAATCTCAACATCACCTTCTTCTGGTTCTCACATATGCCTCATGGCTAAGGGAACTAAGGTAACCTCTTTGGATCCCATGGTATCTCATAATGATGATGATGTTGTGGATGAGGATAATGAGGAAGAAGAGGATGAGATTGCCTCTTTAGATGAAAAGGATGAGGTTGTTTATTGTGCTCTTGTTAAGGATAATATTGCTTGCTCAAAATTTGTTGAAATCTTAACTTTTTCTATGGAGAGGAAGAAAATCATTGAGCAATTGCAAGCTCAAGATGAGGATCAAGAGCACACCATTGAAAATCTTCAAAGTCTCTCTAATGATCTGAAAAAATATTTTTTAGAGGAACAAACCACCAAGGAGTCTCTTGAGGAGACCTTTGCTCTAGAATTATCTAGAGTAAAGGAAAACCATGATAGAGAACTTGTGGTGGCAATTTCTCTCAAAACTAAAAATGATGAACTTGTATTTGCCCATGCTAAACTCGTTGAGGATTTTAAGCACCTCGAATATGGCTCTCGGGTCGTTAAGAGTGAGCTCATCAAACTCACCAAGTCACATGAGCAACTTAAAGCTTCATATTCAAAAGAGCTTGCAAAGTTGCCCTCACCTATTGCTATTAGTGATGATGCTTGTGCTACTAACTCTATTTCTTGTGAAGCATCAATATTGAAGGAGAACGTTGAGCTAAAGGCTCAACTTGCTTTGCTAACTAGCAAATATGGGAAATTGGAATAAAGTCATGTTAAGCTCTCAAGCTCACATGAGGATCTTCTACTCTTCCATGATAGGCTAAAGTTAGCTCATGAGGCTATTTTGGCAAAGGTAACATCTAGTGGGCCTCATGTGGACATTAGCACTACTTCTACTCCCAATGTGATATTGCCATGTGCTAGTCCTTGTAATTCACCCACTCATGCTATTGCTACATCTTGTGATGAATTGCATTCTAGACCTTGTTGCTCTAACAATGTAACTTCTACTTCCTCTATTACTATTATTGTTGACACTAACCATGTAGAGGAAATTAGAGATCTCAAGGCTCAAATCACTTCGTTGAAGAATGACTTGAAAAAGGGTCATAAAGGGAAGTCCACACTCAACCACATCTTGAGTGTGCAAAAATCCCCCAATGACAAAAGTACACTTGGATTCAACTCCAATATCAAGAACAAGTCCACTAACATGTTGAAGCACAAGGGCAACAAGAAGAATGGCCAAGATCAAGCGAAGTATCCGGCCAACATTATTTGCTTCAAGTGCAAGGAAGAATGACATCATGTTAGATCTTGCCCATTGAAGAAGAAGCCTCTTGGTGTGAAGCAACAAGGGAAGCGACCTCAATATCTACCTCAAGTTGTAGATGGGCCTCTTCCTAATAGGACTACTCGAGCTCTTCCTAAAGTTGTGGCATCACCTAAGAAGAAATCTAGCAATACAAGAACTTGCTATATTTGCTGTGAGAAGGGGAACATTTCTTCCTCATGCACTAGTGGTATTTCCTCATCCAACCCTATCTTGATTGATGTTGCTTATTCTTTTCGTAAGGATGAGGTTGGCAATGCGTTTGCCAAATTTGTTGGTGCGCAATGTGGTGTCAAGAAAAGAACCATTTGGGTTGCCAAGCATATTGTGACTAACTTCTTAGGACCCAACTTGGTTGGGGACCAACAATCCAAAACTTAATCAATAGGTGTTGTTTGGAGGACAATGGAGACTTGGCTACATCATGAAGAATTGAGGGATCTTCATCTATTATTTTTGTCAAGCCAAGTCATGTGGATTATATTGCCTCTATCATATTTCCAATGTTTCTCCTTGCGGTAACATATTCTAACTGATTACATTGAAAGTTACTTGCCCCCTTGTGCATGTGTTGGTTTTGAATCTTCCATGTTCTTGTATATGTTGTGCTTACAACTTACTTATCTCGAATCACAATTTTGTATATGGTGTGCTTACAACTTACTTATCTCGAATCACAATTTTGCAACTTAAACCAATTTTGTATTCAAATGCAATTTTTCTAATTTGTGCACAAATCTTGGAGGGCTTCTCTATTTTTTATTTTAAACAGTCTTTTGCTCGTATCATAATATCTTGTTGTTTCCATTTGGACTCATTTGTTGTTTTCAATTGGTTTGTGTGATCTTGTGATTGCTTGCGTCATTATTGATGCTTCTTTTATTTTACTTTAGCAATCTTCGAGTCCTCAATATAGTTCTACTTCCTTCCAAGTATTCATCATTGGATATGTGCGAATGCACACCTTTGGAGGCATTATCACTATATTGGCCTTCTAGAACTTGTCATCCATTTTGACAATCGATGCCAATGGGGGAGATGTTTTAGAGGGTTTAAGGGAACTTAGTTTATGCTTTGAGTTTGTTCTTAAGCATTTGACTTTCATGCACTTGCATCTTGGTGTTGCTTAGCATGTGGTATATTTAGAGGAAACTCCACCAATGATAATGATTGGCAATATATGCAATGAAATTCAAGTTCATCACACATGCATAGATTGTGGAAGAGTTTGCTCTATATATTGTGGTGGTACCAATATCACATACTTGTGCAGTATTTGATATTGGTGCTACCATTTTATTCGGTAAAATTCCTTATATAAACTCTCTCAAAGGGATTGTCATCACTTACCAAAATGGAGGAGATTGAAAGAGCATGTGGGCCCCCATGTGTGGTTTTGGTAATTAATGACAATCTTTATGGACTAATGTTTGTATTAAGTTGTACTTATAGGAATTGTCCATTGGCATCGCTTGAAGCATGTGTTGGCTTCAAGGTAGATGAAATGAAGACGAAGGATGCCAGAAGAGGGAGCAGAGATGGGCCACAGGGGCCCACACCACCCCTGGCACGGGCCACCCTTGGCCACGCCATAGGTGGTGTGGCCACCCTGGCCCACCTATGGCTCTGCTCTTTGGCGTATATTATCCTCCCGAAACCCTAAGACTCGGGGAGCGACTACAGAAAGATTTCGCCACCTCTATGGGGAGGAAAACTGCAGAGAGAGAAAGAGCTCTCCGACAGGCAGAAATCTGCCGGGGAAATTCCTTCCCGAAGAGGGGAGATCGTCGCCATCAACACCACCATCAAGCTGGACTTCATCAGGATCATCATCATCATCATCATCATCTACATAATCATCTCCACCAACACCATCATCACCACTCCACACCGCTGTAACAATTGGGTTGAATCTTACATAGTTCTTAGGGGAAACTTTCCCGGTGTTGATTACTCGTTGTAGTTGATGCTATTGAGTGGAACCATTGAATTATCGTTCATGTTCAGGTTGCTACTTATCATTGTTTCATCTCTAATCTTGATACATATGATGTCTTGTGAGTAGTTCATTTAGTTCTTGAGGACATGGGAGAAGTCATGTTGTTAGTAGTGGAATTGTGTTGAGAAAGATTCAATGGTTTGATAATTAAGTTGTGGTGTTATTCTTCTAGTGGTGTCATGTGAACATCGACTATATTACACTTCACCTTTATGGGCCTAGGGGAATGCATTGTGTATTTGGCTACTAATCGTAGGGGTTGCTAGAGTGACAGAAACCTAAACCCCCGTTAGGAAACCTTTGCACAAGGGAGTGTAGGATCTCAAAGTTTAAAGCTGTGGTTAGGTTTTTATCTTAATTACTTTCTTGTACTTGCGGATGCTTGCAAGGGGTATAATCACAAGTATGTATTAGTCCTAGGAAGGTCAGTACATTAGCACAGGTTCACCCGCACAACACTTATCCAACTAGAGAAGATTAATCAACTATATGAAGCGAAAGCACTTGACGATATTCCCATGTGTCCTCGAGAACGTTTGGTAATCTTAAGTAATACAACCGGCTTGTCCTTTGCTAAAGAAAGGATTGGGCCACTTGCTGCAATTATTCTTATTGTCTTTTATTTACTCGTACTTTATTTATCTACATTACCAAAAACCCCTAAAAATCTGCTTGCTAAGTATTTACAGAGAATTTCTGCTCCAAGCCACTCGTCAACACCTTCTGCTCCTCGTTGGGTTCGACACTCTTACTTATCAAAACTACTGCGATACACCCCCTATACTTGTGGGTCATCAGTCCTATCCATGTGAGGATATAGAGCTTGTGGTAATCGTCATAACAAGCTCTTGTTCATCATAATCGGATCTCCCTTTTATATCTTATTGCGATTTTGTTCTTGGCGGTTTTCTGGATTCTCACCGAGTGAGGTATCTCACATAATAATACTTGATACATTCTCACTTGATGGTATCCAATAATTCCCCGCTTGGTTGGGTAGCTCTTATCGTCCTCTTTCCAACAAAATTGGTTTTGGGTCAATGGGAGTTCCCTAGCTAAAGTTATCATAGTTTGTATTTTGCCTCTTATTGATTTAATAAGAAAAAAGGAAAAAGGAATTTCTCTGGGCCGAGCGGTAGTATCGGGCCGCTACCGCCCGGCCCTGCCCATGCATGTTGGCTCTATGCCGCCCGGTAGGCCAAACCGGCACTACCGGCCCAAAGCGGCACTACCGGCCGGGCGGGCCGAGTAATCTGGTTGGCCCAGCCCCACTCCCGGCTAGCTTGCTCCCTCGTTGCTCGGGTTCGCTGCCTGCTGCCTGCCTCACTGTCCCGCCTGATCACCTGCGCCCGCTCACTGCTTTCCCCTGCCGCTTGCTTAGGCCGGATCGCCTCGCTCAGCCCAGTCCAGCTCGCTAGGTCCCACCCGCCGCCAGCCCGCTAGCTCCTGCTAGTGATCGCGCGCGCGTCGCACGCCTAGCTGCTCCCACGATGCTCGCTCGCCCATGCTCTTGCTCCACCCTTATCCCCTTTGTGGCTGATGCGTTAACCGCTTAGCTCGCCCAGGTGCCCGTGTTAGTCGGGAGCGGTAGTACTGGGCCCATCCGGTACTACCGGCCCAGTTAGGTCGAATTGGCCCCAACGGGCAGATCCGGCCTCCCCTTTAAATATCCTCTTCCCTTTGTCTTTTTTTTTTTTGCTTCTTCTCCCTCTTTCTTTAAGATTTTGCTCTATTGCTTTGACTCATCTCTAGCTTGATTTAATCCCCCCCTCCAATGATTCTTGCCAATATTTGAGAGAAAGATTGAGGGGATCTAGATCTACAATTTTACTAAACCAAATCACCTCTTTGTGTGTGAATCTTTGGGATCTAGATCTTTGGGGATTTTATGTTCCCCTTTGTGTCCTCACTTGTTCTCCCAATTTGTTTAGTAGCTTTGTTGGAACTTGAGAGTGAAGGATTGGGGTATCTTTGTGGTGTTTTTGCCTTTTGCATTAGGTGCATCAGTTTGTGTTCTATCCGGAGGATTTGGTTGATGATATTCAAGAAGCTTGTCCCTCTTGGGTTCTTGGAACCCTAGACGGTTGTGTGGCCTTTGTGGCATGTTCGTGGGGCCTTCAATTAAGTTATGAAGCTCTCCCCAAGATTGTGGCCTTGGTGGAGATTATTGGGAGCCTCCAATTAAGTTGTGGAGATAGCCACAATCTTGTACGAGTTCGGTGACCACCCTCAAGTGTCCCATAGTAGAACGGGTGTTTGCCGCGTGGTGGGTGCTCAGGAGAATAGAGTGTGGCCTCTTGTGGTGTTGGTGGTCTTAGTACCGCCCAACCCTCCAACAAGACGTACTCCCTTGTTGGGAGGAATTCAGTAAAATATCGTTGTCCCTGCGTGCCTCGGTTATCTCTATACCCGATCTATTTACTTATGCAATTTACATTGTGATAGCCTTCGTGCTTGAAGTAATCTATATTGCTATCATATTGTTGCTTGTCTTGCTTAGCATAAGTTGTTGGTGCACATAGGTTAACCTTAGTATATCTAGGCTTTATGCTTGACAAAAGAAAATGCTAGTTTTATTCCACCTTTGTTAATCCCATCTCGTAAAAGTTTTAAACCGCCTATTCACCCCCCTCTAGACGATATCCGTGATCTTTCACATAGCCAGGTGCTTGTGGCCTAGGATTCTCAAAGATAGGCCACATCTCCTAACCTTCCACTGGTTCCAAGCAATGTAATCTGCCATTTTCACACAAGCAGCATCAGTGCCCAAGAACACCAAACCTTCATCAATTGTCTTTCCTAGGAATGAGAAAATAAAACTTCATTGATTCCTTAACCACCATATGCTCTTTCAAAAATCCTTTGACCTCCTGCAATGAGAGCTTGTCCCTCTCGATCTCTGACATCTCCTCAACCCCCAACAAAATCCAATTTCCTATTGACGCGGATGAACTCGCCTCCAATATGAAATATGACGTTCAGAATCTCAGCCGGTTCCATGGTTGAACTACAAATACACAACAATACCTCAATTACTACTGCTAATCTGAACAAAACCAGCAAAAAACTGAGTTCTTATCACACCAAAAACCCTAACTTTTCCATCACCGATAACCCCAAATGCAACACTACTGGAGGATGCCAGAGAATGCTACTTTTAAAAGTTAATTTGCGACCAAGTGGAGTAGAAGTACATCGAAAACATACCTTCAGCATCGCTCGCAATGGCGCCATCAAGATCTTCAACATGGAGTCGATCAACCTTCTTTCACCATGTCCGTTGCTGGAGCAGAGGAGGATAAATCGAGGAGGGTAGGGGGCGCCCACCTGGACAGCTGCAGGATGGGTTAAGAAATAGAACTGGGTCGTCGAACTACTTGTACACTCCAGACACACGAACTGGCCTGTTCCCTCTCCAATCCCTGCCACATCGACAATACCAGTTTGGCAAAAGACGCGGGATTCAAATCGAACCAGGTTCGCATATTTCAGTGTACTGATTTCTGAAATTAGGAATTTAGGGTGCGATTTAGCCAACCTCTACGAATTTAACATTTTTTATGGATTTTTCTCTATTGTCCAAGTCTCTGGTGCATTTTCAACATGTTTTGTTTGTCCGCCCGCTTGTGATACCAGCATTAGTAGTCTTCAAACATCTTGAATTCACGGGCCAAATATAGTTATTTTTTTGTTAAACCAAATAAGGTTATGAATATGGTACTTATCTTATAGCCGTCTGTTCCAAAATATAAGATGTTTTAGTTTTTATAAAACGAATATATCTAGACGTCTTTTAATGTGTAAGTTCACTATAAACCTAAACACTAAAATATATCTAGATATATTGGTTTCACAAAAGCTAAGACATCATATTATGAAACGGAGAGAGTACTTAGAAAGCGGAGTAGACACATACTTTGTATCAGACTTTTCTGCGTCGTGCTTTACTTTGTGGTTGGGGCCACATATTCTGAATATTATTTCCATGGTTCCATTTTGTGAATTAGATCCATTTCGTGAAATAGAAAGCAATGGAGGCAAACTCTTGATGATCTTGGAAAAGGAAGAAGTTAGTTATAAGCCAGTGAAGATTCGCTTCGAACACGGTTTTTTGGCTCGCAAGTGTATATGAACTTATTATGAAAAATGTATAGAAAATAAATCTCAAAATCTGGAAAAATTGAAATAAAATTCTGCATGTGCATCCAAACATTCTATATTGGCACATGAGTTTTTGGAAAAAAGAAGAACTTTCATGTGGCTTATGTAAAAAGACAAAAATATTCAATAGTAGTCAAAATGTCCAGTTGTACATGCATATATATTTTTCTAAATTTTGACATTTTAAAATGTGTTTCCAAACAATGGTTGCATAGAGCGAATTGGATTTCCTAGGTATCTTTTTTTAGGGAAAGCAATTTGTCGTATTTATTGATCTCAAACAGTGTTACATCATTTATGATCTTTGCAAATAAGAAGCTAGGGGGAGCATTGTCCCAAATACAATCCATATGATCAGTGACACTATGCCTAGCTAGCTCAGGAGCAACCTTATTGGCGTCCCAATTACAATGTTCAAAGGCTATCTCTCTAAAACGAGTTGCAAGAATATTACAACCATCAAATATAGCTGCAGATCCTTTATAGTCTCAAATACCCGAGAATTATCAGATTGGATAATGATTTTGTCGGGTCTTAGAAACTGAGCCAAATTCAGTCCTTCCCTTAATGCATAGGTTTCCGCCATACATGTATCAACAACAAAGTGGATCTCTTTGCAGCTTGTAGCAATGAATTGTTCAAGAGAATCGCGAGCTATGGCTCTCATACTTCCCTAACCTTGGTCCATATAATTCGTTGCATCCGAGTTTATTTTGTTATACCTTTTGATGGTCGAGTTCAAGATTCCTTCTTTCGCTGTACTAGTTTTTTTCTTGACCTCCTGTAGTTTGTAGACAGGATACCAATCGCCATAGCATTGTGATGAACAGTTTGGAGATCCTCACCATGTGTGAATTGCCTCCTCTCCCACCAGATATACCATGCACATGCAAGAATTAGCTCCGGTAGCCAAATATCGAGTAAATTACAAAAAAAACACCATGATTGGGGATAAGTCACCAAACACCCACCAGCATGTTTTTCGGTGATTTTTTCATGAAGGGTTGTTACCCTAGCCCCAAATATGATGGTTTTTTGTAATTTAATCCCCAAATATCCTTTATCCCCGAGCAAGAGCGTAGGTTTAGGATCATATGGTCTAACACCATGGATCCCGATCTGTCTAGCAACGTTTTATTCACACAACAAGGGCGTTTGGGCTAGTGGATTTCAGTCGTATCTTTTTTACTTTCCGCTTCTCTCTCCTGCCTTTCGTAGTCGTGGCTGAGTTTTTCCACCGGTTAGTAGGCCAGGCATTCCGTGTGCTGAAGTAATGGTGACTTGGAAAAGTCGGGAAAAAAGAACGGGAATCCCGGACGTGATCATGCTGCACGAAAGGAATTTTTAGTTGTTCAGAGTCTCGTTTAGTTAGACTTTGAGCAATATACGTGCTGTTATAAATTTATATGTTGTACTCTTCAATATAGACAACAAGGGCGTTTGGTCTAGTGGTATGATTCTCGCTTTGGGTGCGAGAGGTCGCGAGTTCGATTCTCGCAACGCCCCTTAATTTTTTATTTTTTTCTCTTTAATCTAACTGTTGAAGTAACCTGTCATGCGACGAAGAGACCGTCATGCTTGAGCATGTGTGATTGAACTAGCCTGCCCATTATTTTCAGAACTTATTCACCAAATCGATTGATTTCCAAATTTGCTTCTCAGCGTCCATCTACTCCTACAATTCACCTGAATCAACAAATTAAGTACAACATGCACGCATCCCTCGAAAAAAAAAAGTACAACATGCACGCATATCCCAAAAAAACAACAAGCATGAAAACGACATGAGGAGGAGGAGGCTATGATCTATATATATAAATAGGTTATAGCTTATTGGTCGGCGGTCCTCTGCCTCTTGGAGCACTTGGCCTGCACTGCGAGCGTGGCCGTTGTGCCGGGGCAGTTGACGTCCCCGCCGTAGACCTCGTGCGACACGACCAGCTCGCAGCTCCTCTTCCCTACGCACGCCTTCTCCACCAACTCCTTGGCCTTGGGCGTGTGGCAGTTGCCCACCGTGTAGTTCCCGCAGATCCCCAGCGGGTTGCCGTAGCTGGCGAAGACCACCTGCTGGATGGTCTTCTTCTCCGGGCAGGACAGCACCGCCCGCGGCTTGAGGTCGTTGGACACGGCGACGAGCTGGCTGTCCTTCCTCTCCCACGACCGCACGTGGCCTGGGTTCTTCTCGGAGATGAAGCTGCAGATGTTGTCCCGCTTGACCGTCAGGATCATGATGGCGTCCGGCTTGCCGCCTTCCTCCTCGAAGATGGTCAGCACGTTGCCCGTGGGCTTGAGGAAGCAGCGTGGCACGTGGTACAGGTACTGCGAGGGGCGGCCCAGCGCGTGCTTGTATGAGCTCCAGTACCGGCCCAGCCCTTCGCCGTTGACGAACAGCATGCCCTTGCCCATCGGGTTGAGGTCGATCACCACGGGGTCCTCGCCGGACGGCATGTCGAAGCGCCGGCGGTACCACGTGAGCGGCTTGTCGAAGACCGCGGGCAGCCACTGCACGTCGCCGCCCTTCTCCGACTGGGCCTGCTTCCGCTCGCCCTCCAGCCCCACGATGTGGCCCCACCCGTTGTTGGACAGGTCCAGCGTCCCCGCGTTGAGGCCCTGGATGGTGACCGAGTGCACGCCCGCCTCTCGGTGCTCCAGGTAGGCGCCGCTGTCCTGCATCCCGAGCGTGCTGGACAGGATGGAGATGTGGTTGATTCCCACCTTGACCTGGACGGGCTTCTCGAGCGTGAAGGCCTTGTTCATCTTGGTGCCGTGGCCTGCGCCGACGAACTTGCCGTTGATGAACAGCACCATCGCGTGCCCGTGGCTGCTCACCTCCATCACCGGCACGATGTCATGCCTGGACGGCATGTCCTCCGGGTCCAGCTTGAAGCTACGTACAGCGGAAGCAATAATCGTCAGGCATGCACCGTACCGGCCGGCCGGCGTCGAACACCCTTAGACATACACATACACATACACATACACATACCTGGTGGTGTACCAGATGTAGTCGGTCTTGTCTTTGGTCATGCCGAAGGACTCGAGGGGCTTCTGCGCGCGGACGGTGGTGAGCTTGTAGGTGGGCACCACGTCCCCCTCCGTGTACATCTCCCACACGTTGTTCTGCACCGTCTGGTCCGAGAAGTGGAAGGTGCGCTGGTTGTGCTGCGAGTTCACGTGCTGCGTGCTGAACACCACCGTCTTGCAGTCGCCCAGGATGCTCACCGACCGCCGCGGCACGAAGTACTGCTGCCCACGGAACGTCACCGTGCCGTCCTCCTTGGTGTTGTGGTTCGACAGGAACGCCACGCAAACATTCTTGTCCGGGATCTCGAACAGACGCGCCTGAATTGCATCCATCGGGATCAGAAATGCAAGTCGATCACGGTCAAATCCAAGAGAAACCTACGAGTACAGTACCTCGTAGAGATTGCCCAATGGCTGCGTGGAGAGCTTCCCCCAGAGGAGAGCCTTCTTGCACAGCCGCAGTGCTTGGTGCAGGTCCCTCAGATGGCCCCACTTGGGCTCCTTGTACATACCTGCAGGTTCAGCATTCAGAATTGAGCAGCTCAGACATCAGCTTCCATTCAGAGTTTCAGAGGATTCGTCTTGAGTTTTACCGAATTCGTCCAGAGGCGCCTCGTCATAGTATCTCGGCATGACGAAAGAGGCCCCTGTTCTTCCAAAGTTTGTTCCTCCATGGTACTGTTCAGAGAGGCAACCGTGCAATTCTGTCAGAGATGCAGTTTCATTCTAACAACCAAAGAAAACACAATCCTCGTCAGGAGCAGGTTACTGATGTGCAGTAGTACCATGTAGTAGTTCACCATGGTGCCGCCCACGGAGAAGAACCGTGCCACGGCGAACGCAATGTCCTCGGCCGATCTCTGAGACGGCGGATCGCCAAATACTCTGTATCTGTATGCACCAAGAAAACCAGTTTAGCTAGCGCACTATAATTAAATTCCCTTAACCGATGAACAAGGAGATATTATTGGACTTACTGTGCAGTCCAGTTCTCGGTCCATAAGAGCGGCTTGGTCTTGTCAGTTGGACCTGGCCATGTGTCTCCGCAGTGCCTGCCGTTGCAGGTGGGGATCTAGAGAGGGACATGATGCTACGGATTAATCAGTGTATGTAGTACATCCTAAATCAAGACAAGATTCGTATATATGTGAAAATCCAAGTCACTTATTTTGGGACGGAGGGAGTATCATATATTTCCAATCTATGAATTGCAAATTTAAAACCCAGTCATTGAATTAAATCTGTTTACGCATTATTTAGAACACACTGAACCTATACCAGAGGAGGACATCGAACTACATCTGTCATGGTTCATAAACTGGAGATTGGTGATAGAAAAGGCATAAACATGTACTAGTATATGATGATCGTAATAAAGTTACCACTTCGTGTGGAGCCTTAGTCTGCTTGCACATGATCCACGGCACCCCTGTGCCAGTGTCGATGGCCATCTTAGCTGCCCACTGTATATATCTGGTTCCGTTCGCTTTGAATGCCGCCTCCATGTGCTGGTACTCATTCTCAATCTTTTGTACGCACAAACATATCATCAGAGAAGCAAAACTCATGATCACCATCAAGTTCATCACCGGAAGTGAAAGAAAAAAAATCAAGGAAGGTAGTAATGTAGTACCTGTGCCAGAATAATAGGGCCTCCTTGTGACGCGAAGAGCTTGGCATCCTTGAGCTTGTTCACTATGAGAGTCACAAACTTCTGCATGAGCTTCTGTATAAAGAGAAAAGCCAAGGTATGTATGTTACTCTCACGAGCCTGAACCTGAAATTATCTATACGGAGTATACATGTAAAGTATTTTATTTATTTACATTGGGCTTTCTTATTAGAATTTCTAATAAAATGCAACTAGTAGTAGTATATTTGATACGCTTGCAGATAGTAATAATTTTCTGTGATCTATATATCTGATAGTCAGATGATTGTTCACCTTGAATGGCTCATTGTCCGTACGGAAGATGATGTCAGGGACCTCCCGGAGCCAGTAAGGCAGCCCTCTGGAAGAGGAAAAAAATGCTCAACTAAACGGAGATCTTGTTGCAGCAAATACTCGATACGCGTTGAGATGTTAAGAAGCAAACGAAACGAGACGAACAAACCCATGGTTCCATTCTGCCTGGACGAAGGGCCCGATCCGGACCATGGCGAACATGTCATGCTCCTGGATCAGCTTGAAGAACTTGATCATGTCGTACCTCCCCTCGAAGTTGTACTGAAATCAACCCATGCATCAATCCATCGACCGATCGATCGAGGAATCAGCTACAGTAGATATATAGAAAATAAATGAGACGCAGCAGGGGAGGAGTGCGTGACAGTTACCACTCCCATCTCTGGTTCATGCACGTTCCAGAAGACGTAGGACTCGATGACGTTGAGGCCGCCTTCCTTGGCCCTGGCGATGAGGTCGCCCCACTCGTGGTAAGGGCTGCGCGGGTAGTGGATGGAGCCGGAGAAGAAGAGCTCCCTCCGGCCGTCGACCATGAGCGAACGGCGGTCGTACGAGATGACGGTGCCGGGCTTGGTCATATTGTACGCGCCGGCCACCAGCGGGACGGCGACGACGGCGAGTACCGCGACGGCGGCGGCGAGCCGGACGCGGAGGAGGGACATGGCGTGGGTGGATCGTGCGCGTGGAAGCTAGGGGCTACAAGTTCGCGCTCCCGGTAGTCCTAAAATAGGACGGAGTTTAAAGGCCGGGCGTCGACGAGGAGTGGCCCCGCGGGAACTCCGGGAGCGACGCGCGCGCGCGGTCCGTCTGTCCACGCATCGGGTGTGGCGAGCTGCAGAGGGGGAAACGGTTGGCCGCGGTGGTGCGCGCGCTCGTACGCGTGGGGGGGGGTTCGTCGTGGTTTAGGGCGCTTTTCTTGACCGAATCAGCGCCGTGGATCGGCATGGTTTGCGGACGGGGTGTCGCCTGCCGTGTTACTTCTGGGGCGGGTGGAAATTAGCCGAGCTGAAATTAAGTTGTTGATTGATGCTAGACACCTAACAGATGATGCAAAACAAGTTTAACTAATTTTTAAGGTACCAAACGAGACAAAAAAAAGGTCTCCAACAGGTAATGTATCCTATTTGCTGATGCAAATCGTTTTGCATCATGCCTAAAATTTGCAGTTGGTGATGCGTATTTGGAGCACCGAACCAGTGATGCGAAACAAATCCCTCCAGCGAAACCCAACCGCCAGTTTCAGCTGCTTTTTCCACTCATGCGCGAGACCGGCCGCCACTGCCGTTGGCCAAATCCTGGCCATGGACGCCGCCTGCGGCCATTCTCAGACCCCTCCTCTCCCTACGGGCCCTCCACCGC
Organism: Avena insularis; assembly: GCA_023614405.1. NCBI lineage: Eukaryota > Viridiplantae > Streptophyta > Magnoliopsida > Poales > Poaceae > Avena > Avena insularis. Next base: position 49,451,109 of record CM042692.1, on the reverse strand, counting down.
TACCGTCCATTTCCTGCCACAGACAAGCACCGCCGCCACCGCGAGAAACCCTAGCACCGCTAAACTCCGTTATGGGATTTTCACGATGCGCGGCCAGTCAGCGGACCGAACTCGATGTCATGGCGCAAGCGATGCCGAAGGCACCGTGGGCCGCAGCCAAGGCCAAAGGAACCGCCCATAAGAGGCCAACATCGCCAGCGTCAGCGCCAGCCGTGGCCGCTCCCTTGAAATGGAAGAAGAATGTCAACCAACTAGGGGAAGCAGCCACCACCGAACCTAGACAACATTGGGCAGTTCGCTCTCCCGCTGCCACCCAGCCGTAGCCGCTCTTGGACGAGGAGCCGAGAACCCCCTTGACGTGGGGTCACCACGTCAATGCTCATCGTTTATGGATTTGGGTTTGAGGAAGAGGGGTGCGCTGGAGATCTTGTTCGACTAACAGACAAGCAATGCAGGGACATAGTGTTTATCCAGGTTCAGACCCCCAGAGGGAAAACCCTACTCTTGCTTGTCTGTTCTTGATTGGAGATGAACCGAAGGTTTACAAGGGTGCCTTGATAGCGATGGTGCACAAACGTAATCTGGCGGATGTTTGTGCTAGGGTTTCGGTAGGTCCTCCTCGTGATTCCCTCACAACCTTTATATCAGGAGGCCGGGTCTCAGGATACCATCGAGTTGGTTACAAATTAGGGTTTCTTTTAAACTTCCTATCTACTCTTTGTCGTATCTGTTAAGGTGTATTAGTATTGGTCTAGGAGTCCGTATTTGTCTAGATTTATCTTCTTGTACCTCAAGTCAGATGTACTATATATTGTGGTCTTTGACCCCCCTAGATACAAGTTGCTTATTCCTAACATGGTATCAGAACAAAGTTAGGTTTTTTTTAGCACGCGCAACTCGTGCCTCTTTTCTCCACGTACGATCTGTTTCGGCCGCCACCATTTTCTCCCGCGGGCTGCTGTCATCCATCCTCTCCCGGACGCCGCTCGGGCCTGTTGCACCCTGCTCTCTCCCGGCAGGTGCTACGTCCATGTACCTGCTACGTCCGCGATCTGATCTGATTTGAGTTGGTTGGCTTCTACGTCCGTTCTCTCTTCTGTTGATCTGTTTTCAATTGGGATCTAGTATCTTGCTAGCTGCCGGAAGATTTGGTCCTGCCTTATGTCTTACTCTATGCTGCCATTGCCCATGTGTTTATTCCGCTGCTGCTAGTCTCGCTTGGATGTTCACTATGATGCCCTAGATTGGTTTGATTGGTGCTGGCCCGATCGAGGTGCACTGCTCCCGATCTGGTTGTTGCTGGTCGCGTGTTCGCTGTCTTTGTCTGCCTGGATATCACCTGCTGGCCCCTCTCAGCCGTCATCTCCGCATACCGCCACTCTGGCCGCCGGCTCTTAGCGGCCACCCTCCAGATTGATGACTTGGATTAGTCCCACCTATTTTTCCTTAAAAGAAAAAGTGTCATGTCGTCGGCACGTCTCTCTTCTTCACTCTTTGGTGATTTTCGACGGTGTCCGTTTTGACTCTATCTTTGTCTTCCAACATTGTTCTGATCTTTCCGCTGCATCCACCAAATCCGTTATTCTTTCGTGTTTCTCTTGTCATGTGAGTCCACTATACCTTTATGTCATCCTGCTTTTCCGGTCCTCTTGTGGCCTCCCTTTGCATTGCTGGTTGACCTACGCCCTTTGTCTTGCCGGTCGCGCTTTTTTATCGCCGATTTCTTGGGCTATGATCTGGTGCAGCATGCTTGCTTCTCTTGATGTGCCATCTTTTGACAACCCATCTTCTCTTGATGCGGTGTGTGTCTTTCTATGATGTGGCATCATCGTATTGTCATTAATCTATGCATATTCTTTTGCCTGGTGAGCTTATATGTTGTTGGCTTCTTGTGCTATGGTCTTTTGTGCCATGTTGTTCTTCTGACCGTCTCTCGGTCTGTGTCGATCTCTTCTTCGATCGACTATGGCTTGACTCTACAGGTTTTGAAGACTCTTCATGCTATGACAACACTTTGAAGACGTGGATTTTGGATTATCATTTTTTTTGTAGTTTTCACTTCTTCAAATGCAATGCTATTGCATACACTTTGCATTTGAGGGGGGATGTTAAGGTGTATTAGTATTGGTCTAGGAGTCCGTATTTGTCTAGATTTATCTTCTTGTACCTCAAGTCAGATGTACTATATATTGTGGCCTTTGGCCCCAGATAATACAAATTGCTTATTCCTAACAGTATCCTCCGAGGAGCCGAATCCTTTATGGGCCTGGGCCACCCGAGCCTTCATGGGTCTCAATACTGGACACGGCCTATCTTGTTGGGCTTCCACTGAGCTGAACCAGGTAGGCCAATCTTAGATACCCGTAGGGCATACCCATGTCAGTAGCCCTCAAGTGTCCATTCGAATTGTAGATTCGAGTGGAGACTATGAAGCCTTCGATTGTTTGAATCCGGTGCTCTTCATCCAAAAGACTTTTTGGGTCACATTGTTGAGGTCATAGGGGTTGCTGATTCACGTGTCTGGCTCATCCAATGGATCTAGACCAGTTAATTGCTCCTGGAAAAAGACAATGTCATCTACTCAAACTCGAGTCCCGGACTCGAACTTGGAAACTGCTGACGTAATTCGACTCATGCTGCGGGGGCCTTACTGAGTCAAATTCTAGTGATAATGATTATGTACCCAACGCATCCGATTGGATTTTTCATCATACATGTTGGTATGGTATTCATCTGGTAGAACGCATCGGATGTGAGTGCTAGACCAGCAGATGATATCGGAAGGTCTTATATTTACATCAAAGATATAGCATCTGAATGTTTTCCACCGCGATTCGGGTGGCCTAGGAGACGTCATCTCCAAGCTTGATGTAATAGTCAGGTGAAGTCGCCAAAGTTTTCGATTGTAGAGGCATTGAACCCGTGCTGCAGACGCAGTCAACACAAAGGTTCGAGTGAATTAATATCCTCCTGTTTTCTTGTTTTCATAGGATGCGCGACTAGCGCTCCCTATGGGAGTAGCCCTCGAGTACTTGTTCAGGTTGCAGACTGAGACATGGACTTTTTTAGTCGCGTAGCCATGCAATTACAGTCAGTTGCCATACCTGTCGGATGTGCGTACGGTGCTCCATATGGGAGTAGCCCCCCGAGTCCGTAGTCGAATCGCTAATTCAAAGGAGGAGTCGACGTGCTATCTTTATTAGACTACACACCGAACCCGGAAGTACGTTGGGTGCGCGATCAACGTTCCTATTAGGAGTAGGCCCCGAGTGTTTGGTTGAGTCGCAGACTCAAACAAAAACTGATTATGGACCAACAACCGAAGGAAGAGCCATTGTAAATGCTTTATTGACGAAGATGACGTCAGTGATGACGAACATGTGAGCTCAATCGTCAGTGTGAATAGTATGATGGGACCTGTCACTATGGGTCCCAAATGCTGACCAAGATTTGACTAGTCATCACGTAAATTGAGGTATTTAACCACGTCTCCTCGATTTCCGCATGTAGTAGGGATCGTGTGACGACGGTTCTTTTTTCCTATCGCCACGCGTTCACGCCGATGCCTAGCACGCGTCAAAGGGTGAGATTTGAGCCACATGATAGCATCTCCTCTCTACTTAAGTAGCAGTTTGCGGCAGTAATTTTCTTATTCTGCATCATCTTCCTCCTCGCGTCGCTGCATTCGCTTCTCTACCCGCACACCATTGCTCTTGGTCTAGTTCCTTGCGCTGGACATACTCAGATCATTTCCAAGTGCTTCGTGCGATCTCACCATAGGAGAAAGATGGGGAAAAGAAAGAAGGTCGTTGGTGTTGGATCAAGAGCCGCCACCCCCAAGAAGAAGGTGCTGGAACTCGCGTCACCAATGGCTCATGGCGGTGCTCCACGGTGAGGGCTTGCGAGCTGCAACCCCTTCACCAAGCCATACTTATTCCGACGGATGAGGCTGATTGCAAGATCCGGGACCAGAGGTAATCCCCGATCCTCCCGCTGGATTCTGGGTGATGTTCCTTCCTTTCCTTCTCCGTGGACTTTCTCTTCTTCACGATTTTGTTTGTGGCTTGCTTTTTTCTAAGGGATTCAACTTCATCAGCTGACTCCCAACTCAGTTCCCCACATAGCCTGCTTCATTACCCTATGTGAGTGTTGGCTCGACATTGAGCCACACTTCGGTCTTTTCAAAAGATTTTTAGTTTGAAGAGGTAGTCAGGTTCTAAATCCATAGTGTATGACATTGGTGGGTGTAGTATATCTGTTTGCCCCAATGTCTAGTACTTTAGCAACAATTTTGTCGATTCTGCCCAAGGATGGAGGGACAGGTGGTTCTACATCCGAGATCAGAAAGTAGGAGAGTAGAAATTTGGCCTAGCTTCGTTTAATTAAAGTGCGGAGACGAAGAGGAAAAGATACTAGAAGAACGTAATCATGCCAGGTGAACCAGACGAAGTTGAGGCCTTGTACTAGAAGGTGCGAGATCTTCAGCTTATCCACAACAAGGATGTCAGCGGTTTAGACCTCATTCCAACCTTCCAGCGACATCGAGTGTAGCCTCTACAAGTCATAGGCTACCCGATGTTCCTATGGTCCAGCCAGTCAGATCCAACACATGTTTCTTCTGAATACTTGTCGTCCATGGAGCTCAAACGAGGATTAGGTCCTTGACCAAACTCACTACGAATGAGCCTCTCCCCATGGAATCAACGACTAAGTCGTTCCGCGCCACCAATCATGTGCCGACGGTAATGCTCTGTCGTATATTTTCTTGCCCTTGTGATAATTTTGATAGAGACCTAACGGTATTATCGCCTTCTATTACAGGGCTGGAAAGTTGAAGGTTCGATGCCTCCCCAACCTTAGAGCTTGCTCCCTCCTGAGGCCAGAGAGATGGATGTGTCAGACTCGACTGCCCCTGCGATGGAGTCGCAAGGAGCCCCCGAGTCTAGCGAGAATGGGACTAACAAGCGAGGGCGTAGTGTAGATTCGGATGCCTCCACACCGGAGACGCCAAAAGACCCCACCCCTGGAGCAGGTGCTGCTGATCCATTTCCTGGGTACCCCTCCGTACCATGCCTCCTGAACCTTAGTTGAAGAAACAAAAGCATAAGTAGATTTTTTATCTTGACGTATTAGACGGGTGAGCCTCTTCAAGCTTGCAATTGTGCAGTATATTGATCGTTGGCTTTCCTATATGAATGTTCTTTATGCTGTTTTATTGACAGGGGGTTAACACCGTCTGAAAGTGCCAAGGACGTAGAGGATAAGGGGGTCGTGGACTCCCAGGCCAAGGGCGCGGAGATAGCAGCACCCTCCTCGGAGACGGAGGCCACCTACACGATAGCTCCTCGAGCTCCTCCAAGTTGGGGCGGTGCAGGGTTCTTGCTCGGATGAATAGGCCAGAACCTTCGGAGTCTTCGGTTGATCATGTAAGTGTGTTTTGTTCATTCGATGGATTCCCCGAGCCCTTTTCTTGGTATGATCTGAAGTGCTACTCCAGCCCTTCATGCGGGACATGGTGTGCATGGGCCAGTAGCACATGCGGCTGGATGTTGACTTCCGACAACTCCAGGGTAAAACTCCTTGTCATTTTGCATGATTCATCTAGATATGCATGCAACTTCTGGCTGATGTGTTTTCATGTGTGTCAGAGGAGAATAACCAAGCTCTTTGTCGTCTGGAATCTCTCGAAAAGAGGCTCGACATGGCAGAGATCAATAGGAAGGATGCGGTCGAAGCCCTCAATCATTTCAAGATGGAATCAAAGAAACATGAGGAAAACCTAGTGACAGCCACTGCAGAATGAGAGAAGGGTCTGGTTGACCAACTTGTTGCAGCTTCCCAAGCCTTGTCTGGTTAGCTGGTGGTGTTAGTCGCTCTTTGTTCTTATCTTCCTTCAATTTTGTTCTTCTAATCTATGATTGGTATGGTTCATAGATGTGACTGGTATTGATTTTGATAGTCAAGTGCTGGAGAACAACGACCCCTTGGTGGGTGCTGTGGCGATAGTCGAAGATCGTAGCACTTCTGCCAAAGAAGCGCCTCTCAAGGCCAAGGACATGCTTAGTTGTTTCCATCAGGAGATGTTTCCAAAAGCCAAGGCCATTGTGGACATTGGAGGTCTTGTAGAGGCCTTCATAGAGGGTGTGCCCACACAGTACAAATATATGCAGAAGGCAGCGGGTGCCTCCCTCAGACTGGCGATGGTGTAGGCTTGCGAAGCTGGGTTGGACATTAGCAAGATCACCTCCAAGATGCTGGTGACGGTAGAAGGTGAAGAGGTAGCCTTTTCCCCTTTTGCCAAGCGATATAATAAGTAAGGCCCTCGACTCATCGAGATTCTTGTGAAGTATTCCACGAAGCAGAAATGGTTGGCCGCGGCAAAAGCCACGGAATTGGAGGCTACCGCGGACTCTGTGAAGCCCTCTGATGCTTCTGCACTGACTATGTCGTGTCGTTGCCACTGATTTTGTTGTGTAGCTATGTTATCATTTTGTAATCCCTTTGAATGTGCTGTGAGCTGAAGTCATTAGAACTTGTGATAGTCTTTTGTTGATCTTTGTATATATTGGTTGTTTTCCTATGTTTGTGTTTGAGATTTTTGTTTGTTGCTTTATGGTGAAAAGAGTCCTTATCCTTCAACTTTTTGCTTGAATAGGGTTCTGCGAGTGGTGCACCGATCGCGCCACCTTCCTCTACTTCTGTAGATCCTCCCAGGACACGGGTGAACGGACTATCGCAACTTCCTATGCTTCTGGACCGTGTAAAGGACATGGAGAAAACCATTGCTATCATCCTAGGCCATGCCGATGTGTGGAAGTCAAAGGCAGATAAAACACTCGAACGGGAGAAGTATCTCCTTGGGGACGTAACCCAAATCAGCGAGCAGCTACAGTGTAAGTGTCCTTGGTTGTTTTTGTCCTGTCGTTCTATTGCTGAGTCTCATCAGTTTGTTGGTGTAGTTGTCAATCTCATTACACAGGAGGAGAAAGAGCACATCAGTATCCGACTGAATTGCTTAACTCAAGTAGAACTTGAGGCTAGCGGGTTCTTCTGGACTAATCGAGGTCGAGCGACCGTGCTAGTGACCTTGCAAGATCACGTTGCTCAGGTGCTACGTTACTTGAAGAAGGCCCAATACTCCTTCAAGCACATTTTTAGGGCCATGTTTCCGTTGGACACAACCTAGAAGCCCAACAAGCCAGCTCACAGAGCCTTGGCGACAAGCACACGACTACCAGTGTGATGTCCACAAGTGCCTCGTGGATGTCGAGCAGGATGCTTCTACCGTCACAGTTGGTGACACATTGTTGGAGAACCCCGGTGATGTTGCACTTGTAAAGCTCTCCATTGATGATGGTGAAGGCCTTTGACCGACGGGCGATGTGCCATGGGCCAGTCGGGTCGTCCGGCAGCTTTTGGCATAGCCCCCGAGTCCGTCACTGGTTCTAGCGACCCTGTTGGTAGCTTGGTCTTGATAGAGCGCTCACATATTTGCTCCAGGAATACGCTAGGTAGTACTGGGGCGCAAGTGGATCCGATGTTGGCCAATTGGTCGGCCTCCTCATTGCTTTCGTGGCCAACATGCCGGAGCTCGTAGCCATCGAAGTCGCCCTAGAGTGAGTTGTAGAGGTCGCGGTAGGAGATCATGTTGTCACTGATGGTGTCGCACTGGTTCATGGTTTGTTGCACGATGAGGTAGGAGTCACCGTATATCGTCAGTCGCATGGCGCTGCAGGATTTTGCCATCCGCATCCCATGGATAAGGGCCTCGTACTCCGCTTCATTGTTTGATGCCCAGAACTTCATCTTGAGTACGTATCGCATCTTGTTGCCTTGCGGGGATGTCAGAATGACACCGACACCTGCTCCTTCTCTATGCTTGGATCCATCAAAGTGCATCGTCCAGACACTCGACATGTCTGGGGTGTCAGGCAGTTGGAGCTCCATCCAGTGGACCAAGAACTCCGGGAGCACCTGTGACTTTATCGGTGTGCGGCGCTTGTAAGTGATGTCCCGTGGGGATAGCTCGATGCCCTAGAGGGCGACTCACCCTGTTGCTTCATGGTTGTTGAGGACATGGGATAGTGGGGCGTTGTTGACAACCACTATCACGTGTTCCATGAAGTAGTGGAGCAGTCAACGTGTTTTCATGAGCAAGCCGTATGCTAGCTTCTAGTAGTGCGGGTACTGCTGCTTGGTGGGTGTGAGCACCTCGCTGAGGTAGTACAAGGGCCGCTGCACCCCGTGTATCTTGCCTTCCTCATCTCTTTAGACGACAAGTGTTGTTCTAACCACCTAGTGTGTGGTAGATATGTAGAGCAACATGGGTTCCTTCTCCTGCGGAGTAACCAGGACTGGTGAAGTTGATAGAAAGCGCTTGAGGTCATCGAAGGCCTCTTGTGCTTTGTCGGTCCAATCGAATTTGTTCGTCTTGCAGAGGAGCTAGTAGAAAGGAAGGGCCTTTTGCCCATACGTCTAATGAATCTGCTGAGAGCCGCGATTCGCCCAATCAGCTGCTAGGCGCCTTTGATGTTCTTTGGCTTTTCCATGTCCAGTATAGCCTTGATTTTCTTTAGGTTCGCCTCAACTCCTCTGGCAGAGATGAGGTACCCGAGTAGTTGCCCGAATGAGACACTGAAGGGGCACTTCTCCGATTCAGTTTGATTCTGCAGCGGTCGAGGCTGTCGAAGGTCTCATGGAGATCATCAATGAGTGTTGCATTTTATTTTGTATTGACCACTATGGCGTCAATGTAGACTTGGACGTTGCGGATGATTTGGTTTTTTAGGCAGGCCTGCATGCACCTTTGATAGGTGGCCCCTGTGTTCTTCAGCCTGAAGGGAATCGTGTTGTAGCAGTAGACGCCGGATGGTGTGATGAAGGCCGTATTTTCCTAGTCCTCCACCTTCATCTGGATCTGATTGTAGCCTGAGTAGGCATCAAGGAGGGAGAGGCGCTTGCACCTCGCGGTTGAATTGATGATCTGGTTGATCCTCGGGAGGGGGAAGTGGTCCTTCGGGCAGTGCTTGTTCAGAGACATGAAGTCGACACACATCCGCAATATATACGTGTATTTCTTTGGCACTAGTACGGGGTTAGCTACCTACGTGCTCTCCTTGATCTCGCGGATGAAATCGGCGTCGAGGAGTCTGTTGGCCTCCAAGCCCACATCCTTACCTTTTTCTTCTAATAGCCGCCACAACGACTGCTTGATTGGTCGTGCATCAGGGGTATATGTTGAGTGCATTCTCGGCGAATTCCCTGGGAACTCCTGGCATGTCCGTAGGACTCCAAGCGAAGATTTCCCAGCACTCACGGAAGAATTCGACAAGCGCGAGTTCCTATGCGGAACACAGGTTGTTGGCAATGAGGGCTGTCTTGGTCGGGTCCGTTGGGTGGACCTGGACCGCCTGGGTGTTGACTGTAGAGTCGAAGGATTGGTCAGGTGCTGTAACATCCCAAAACTCTAATCCAAGATTATTAAGATCCAAATCAGCAAAATTAGGGTTAACAAAAACTTTTCCAATTAAAAATAGGAAAGCATTCATGTGTATGTGCATTTAAATTAGGAGTTGATTTGAATTGCCATGGTTCTGTGATCCATTGATTGTAAAATGATTCTTAGGTGAAATAAACATCATCTAAATCATTCCCAAACATTTCCCAAAGAAAAACAACTCAAAATGAATAAATGAAGTGAATGGTCATTTTTGCCAAATTAACTATCATGCCTACTTTGGCTATTCCTAGTACTCAAAACCTAACAGAAACAAAGATGGATCTTTGCACCCCTTGCTAGTACACATAATGAGGTACCAAGGCCCACTTTGTGATCTGCCAAAACATTCAAACACTAAATTTAATTGACATTTGAAAATTGAATCTATTTCATATGGGAAGATCCCACTATTTCAAAAACCACTCAAACAAACTCAATTTTAAAAACCCAAGCACCCACAGAGTCTCAAGCTTAGTACTAGCACACCCACCAAAAATCTTTTCAAAATTCAAAAAGAAAGTTCTTGCGGCCATTTCATCAAACAATTGGCAGGCAGGGTTTAAACTCTAATTATAGCTCACTGTTTACTACAGGGTTTTGCCCCCATTTGACCCCCATTTGCTCCCATTGTCTCCAAATGATCTAACCAAGACCTAACTACCCCATCTCCTACCCCCTAGTGGCAAGGCCAAGCCATGCCAAGAACCAACTCGCCGGCCGACCATGCCCTCACCCCAGTAGACCACCTCCCTCTCTCTCGCCATGTCTAGCAGCTAGCCAGGACCTCACCGCCACCCTCTGTCCCCTCCCCGAGCCAGTACAGACCATGGACCACCGCCAAACCGCCACGCCTAGAGCAACTGAGCCATGCCGAGCACGCGCCAGAGCGCCGTGCCCAACACGCGTGCACAAGCCGCCGCTTGACCGCAGCCCGCGCCCACCGCGTCGCCACGACCCAGGGAGCACGCCGGACATGCCCGTTCGCCGCCCAACGCCTCACAGCCACCGCTTGCCATGGACACCGCCGTCTCTGCCGCTCAGAGTGCTAGCTCCGCCCGACCGCATACCACCGCCCCTAAGCCCGCATTAAAGCCCTAGAGCACCGCCAGGAGACCGCGCGTCGATCGCCGCTCGCAGCCATGCCGCTAGCAGCCTGTAGCCATGTCGCCACCGTCGCCTGGCCATGCCATGATGTCCCGTCGTCGATCCTATAAAAGGAGGGCACCCCCAGCCGTTTGTAGCACACCACTCACCTCCCCTCACCTCACTCACCGTCCCACACCTCTAGCCGGAGCAAGGTGAGCAGCAGTTCGCTGGAATTGCACCGGAGCAGGCCGCCTCTGGAGGAGAAGGGCGCCGCTGATTGCGACCACCCCCAGAGCTGCCTCGACCGTCCCTGAGCTCGCCGTCGACCACCAGTTCGTTTGCCCCCATTGCCATTCTTGCTGGAGCCTTGGTACGCCCCCTATGCACCCTCACCGAGCCGCTAGGGTTAGAGTTCACCGGTGACCAGTTCGTCGTCGACGATGATCCCCAGCCGTTGATCCCCGTTCTAATCCAATGATCCATATCGCCCCGTACCGCTTCGCGCGTTATGAGCCGCTGACCAGTGGACCCCTCCTGTCAGCTGAGCCCCGCACCGCGGAGTGACACTGGGCCGGCCTGTTAGAGTTCCCGCGCAACCCAGTTAGTTTGAATTAGGATTTTTCTTTTTAGTTTAAACTTAGTTTTGTCCCCTAGTTTGAAAATCAATTCAGAGAGATTTACAAATCCAAATGGAGTGAATCCAATTTTGTTGGAAAGCTACTGAAAAGATCTACCCAAGCCCGTTGGATTTAATTCAATTAGAATTAGAGATATCTCCTAGTAAAAATAACAAAACAGAAGCATTTGCAACTTGCAACATTTTTATAAAATCAACCAAGTTAGCTTTTGAGTTGATTCCAACTCTCAAAAATCACATTTCACCATACCTATCTGAATATGTAATAATATTAGGGTTTACATGAGTGACTTTGGACTAGTACCAAAATAATGCAATATAGGCATTTCTAGTCACTTTAAATCATTAAATAATGAACTTAAACCAAAGTAATTATGATCCAACCCTTAAATCACATTCCCACATGTTAGAATATGTGGTGATGACATGTGTCCCCATGATCCCATATTTGAAGTGGTGAATATTAAATCTTAGTTAATTTTTCAATGAGTAGAAATTACTTTTCTAAAATAAAAGGAATGAAACTATTTAATAAAACTTGTGATGGTTGTGATGATAATAGATCATCAACTATATGCCTTAGAGTGCTAATTAGATTAGTTAAGTATTGTTTGGTGATTGTGTACTCCGTATGTATTTATAGACGATAGTACCGACCAAGCTTACGAGGAGGAGGAGTTCTACCAAGAAGAAGAATAAGAAAACTTCAACCACTGCACCAACCAAGGCAAGCTATTATTGGCAAGCTAACACTTGCAAGTATTATACTTAGCAAGCTACTATTAGTAAGCTAGGATTAAACTAGATGGTTTAGCAAAGATGCTTTAGGCATGCTTTGACTATACCACTTTGACCACTATTTACCCCAAGTCTTATTTTCAAGATTTATTTCCTTTACTTTACCCAAAGTTCTTTACTTGTTTTGAAGGTAGCATAAAGAGTATAAAACTTGACCTATTTAGATAAACTTTAGATGTCATTCTATGGCATGAGATTGATCCCATCATTTCCACCTTAGTGAACACTCTTAACTTAGTAGTTTAGAGTAGATAACAACTTGAGTCATGTTAGATGGGAATACTTGGTGAAAATGAATTATGAAAACCTTGGAATGATGAGTCATTCTATTGAAATGTTTTGACATGTGTTGAGAAACACCAATGGTTTATGATGATGAAAATGTTAAGGCATGAGCCTTAACCCTTTTATAAAACTGATGGTTGGATTCAGATGCAATACCATTCCAAATTTACCGTACAACCACAATACCTGAATTGGGTAAGGCTTAGCCAGAAGTTTATATGCATTAGTATTAGTTCCCTCGCGGGAGAGGTTTGAGCTGAGGCTACCTCTCAATGTTGTCCACCTATGCAGTGCCCAAGATGACAGATGGTCATGGTTGGGAGGCCATACCCATAGGAGAGGTGCTTATACTAGGGTGTGTAAAGGAAAGGTTATGTTTGATTATCTACATACTAAGTATGATGATTCAGGGTTATCCCTGGCAGATGTATCGAATCTTGTGGTGAAAGTGTACCACCTCTGCAGAGTGTCAAACTATTCGAATAGCCTCGTCCGCGGTTATGGACAGTTGGAATGGCCATACTGTTTCGTTGTCAGATGTTTTCAAAATGAGTTATGAAATGAATGATGAATCTTGACTTGACCACAACAGGGTTGTGTTTATGACAATAGCTTCCCAACTTAAGTGATTCTAGAACTTTATTTTATATTTCTTTGCTTCAGAACTCATCTTAGGTTTCAAACTTAACTTTATAGTTAAACTTAGATTTAGCACTTTAACTTAGCACTATACTACTTGTTAGTGGTAGTTTGCGAGTACTTAAAGAGTACTCATGGCTTTTGTCCCTGGCTATTCTCATGGCCAGACTATGAAGGAGACTACCAAGATGATGGCCAGCAGGAATGATAACTAGGACTATCTGCCTTCGTCAGCATTGCGTGTGCCCCTGAAGATGGACCCCACCGCTACGCTTATCTTTTATTCCGTTGCTTGTTGTATTAAGACTGGATCATAAGATCCTTATTTGTGTAAGACCTTATGTATGGTTTGTAATGGATGATGTACTGTGATATCCAATCCGTTATGTCTCGCAAAAATGGTAATCCTGGGATTGCGAGGTATGGCATAACGGGCATCTGGGATTAAAAATCCGGGTGTTGACAGGTGCGTTCTGCCTGCTCAAAGGAGGAAGACTGTTGTATGTCGACTTCTTGAGCCTTGCCAGTTCTTCTTGCATGCCGAAGGATTGGGAGATTCTGTTGAACTCTTGGTCGCAGTTGTCGGACCTGGTGAAGCTTCCTTGGATGGTGATGACACCGTTTGTGCCTGGCATCTTCATCATGAGGTACGTGTAGTTTGGTACGGCCAGGAATTGCATGAATGCCACGCAACCAAGTATGGCGTGATACTGGGGGGGCTAGTCGAAATCAAGACCAGTCACATATACAAACAACAACAATCACAAAATTGAAGAACAAAATCGATGGAATGTGTCATCGCTCGAGCATAGCATGCTCGATGGAATGTGAAGGTATGAAGTGTACCTTTTTGTTTATTTATTTATTTTGACAATAATTCATTGATTTTTCTTGTTTTAGATTTAATTATTGTGGAATTGATGTTTGCAAATCTTGGTCTTTATAGTATGAACGATGATACATTCTTGCATAGTATGGATGTTGGATCGGTCGAGTTTGAAACACCATCCCAAGTGTATGAAACACTATATGATGGCCTAGATGACATGGAGGAGGGGTTTTCCATGGAAGATTGTGAGGGTTTCTTGGATGAAGGAGGTACAAGGGGAGAAAAACCAACTACACAAATGATGAAAACGTCTTAATTTGCACCACACGGAAGAAAGTGGGGCTTTATGCGGCTGTTGGAATAGAACAAGCAGAAAACACATATTGATGGAGGATGAAGGGGTACTTCGATGCACACAACACAAGTGGCAATGACTGGATGGTGGTTTCCATTTGTCACCGATGGTCCACAATTTCCTCGGAATGTCAAAGGTGGTTGGCGGTATTGGCACATTTGACCCGCTTAAACTCAAGTGGAACAAATGAATATAAAAAGGTGATTGTTATTTCCTCATGTTAATTTTATTTGTATGTGCTCTAGGTACTTCCATTATTGTTTCTTCTCAAATTATTATTATTATTTTCATGTATGTAGAAAAGCATTGCTCAAAATTTGTTGGAGAGAAAAGGGAAAAGGGGAAGAAAGGGAAGAGTTCCATGAGAAAAGTATTTACATTACATCATTAGTGTACAAAGCTTGAAAATGACAATAAGAGGAGGAACTGTGATATGTATGAATAAGATAGAAATACAAGAGCTCAAAGCGGCCGAGGAGAGGAGAGTTGTGGCTGAGGAGAGGAGGGTGGTGATGGAGGAGAAGAAGGTGTCCATGGAGGAACCTCGTCGAGCCAAGTAGAAGGATGAGAAGCTCATGTTCATGGTTACAAGTTGCATGAGTGACCAGAAAAGGGAATACAATGTGCTTTGTCACGACCAATTGTTGATGGATAAGAAAACCATGGGAGGCATGGGTGGCAGCATGTGAGGCATGAGTGGCGGCATTGGAGGCATGGGTGGCTACATGGGTGCCTACAATAATACCAGCCTGGGTGGCTAAATTGGTGCCTACAATACTACTAACATGGGTGGCTACATGGGTGCCTACAATTCTCAAAACATGGGTGGCTACATGGGTGCCTACAATGCTCCCAACATGGGTGGCTAAATGGGCATGAATGCCATGGGTTCCTGCATGGGAGGTATAGATGGTGGTCGTGGAGCTTCCACGAATGGTGGATATGGAGCTTCAGTGGATGCCTAGAATGCTCCCAACACCATCCATGTTGATGTCGTCAATGGAGGTGTGATACCAAGAGAAGATTCCAATGATGGACGCCAGGGCAATGGAGGAGAATTAGTATTTGAGCCATGAGTGGTTGTGCAACCATGTTAATTTATCTATGTTTGTTGAACTTTGTGTTTGTTCGTGTGTTTGTTGAACTATGGTTTGGTGGGTGAAGGAGATATTCCCTAGAGGCAAATATGAATGAGATATGCCCTAGAGGCAAATAATAAAAGGGTTTTATTGTCATATCTCATTAGTTCATAATAGTTTTATATCATGCTATAACTGTATCAAGCAGAAACATTGATATAGGTGTGGTATATAAACAAACCCAGGTCCCTAGTAGCCTCTATTCAACTAGTTCATTGGGTAGACGATGATCGAGGTTTCCTGATAATGGGCTAAACAAAAGTCATTGACAATGAAGTCATGTCATCTAGAATGATGTGATGGACACTTCCCGCTATTGCTTGTTGCAACACAATCATGTCACTTAGTTCAGGTTGCAATTGTCAGAAATAGATTTTCCTAATCCTTAGACCGTGAGATCATATCAATCACTATTATCGAAGGATGCTTTTTCTGTATCTACCGTCATCTCGTGACAGGGTGACAATAAAGGTGCACGTTGGGTATCCAAAGGAGCATGTAGTGCTTCAAGATCAGGAATTATTCTCCTATGTGACGAGAATATATAACTGGGCCCACTCGGTGAATTACATCCATGTTGCGCAACACATGACTAGGTCATGGGGATGGTATTTCACGGGAATGAGTAAAACAGTACTTCTTGGAAACGAGATTGAACAAGGTATCGTGATACTGATGATCAAATCTCGGACAAGTCTTGTATCATGAACAAGGGAATTGGATATATCGTTTCAGGTTCGACACGATGGAGATTCGTGGAGTGCATAGGGGTCACATGGGCATCCTGGTCCCTCCGTTGTTCATTGATATGGATCATGTCTATAGCATTCCCGAACCATCAGGAAACACGCTTAATGGCGATACGATGCTTGGAGATCATCCTGCAAGATGGAATCATGAAAGAGAGAGAAATCAGAATCGTTCCGGAGAGATCCGAAGTTGTTCGGAGAAAGAAGGAAAGGAAAAGGACGAAAGGAGTTTCAGATAAATGACAATTTACAATATGCATTTATTATATGTTAATTATGAATTAACTTATACTAAATAAATATTTAATTTAATATTTGTGGGCTCTTCCACTATAGGGCCAATTCCTCAGAGGAAATCAACCCAATAGGAAAAACACCCAAAATAGGGCAAAAAAATAGCAAAAGATAGCACCCCTACCGCTGTGGGCCGCTGTGAACCAGCCCAAAGGAGGGCGGAGTGTGCCGCACATGGCGACGAGGCGCTGAGCGCTACGCCGTGCTGGTGGGCCACACACAAGCGGTCATCCCACCTGGCTGCCGCTGCAGCGGCTGCGCCTGGTAGGCTGAGCCGACTGGTGCCTCACCCCTGCCTCTTCACAGCTGCCGGGCTAGATGAGCCACAGGGGCAGCGCCGGCCCACTCGCCCGCCTCTTGCTACGGCTGCTTTCTACGCGAGGTGGGCCGCGGTGTGGCTCGGTGGCCTACCCGGCTAGCACCTGACTGTTGTGGCTGCTGCTGGGCTGGGCAGGTTTGGCCCAGCCGGCTACAGATGTTGTTTTCCCCTTTTCCTTTATTGTTTAGTCCCACATGCAGCACCTAAAGGGGAGGGTACACCTCCATTCCCCTATATAAAAAGGTGCCCATAGGAGGACTAAATACACAACCGAATAAGATATTCTCTGAGGCCAAAATACCCCCTCTCTATCTAGTTTACTTTGTAGTGGCACGGTCCTAGGGAAAGGACTCAACGTGAAAAGTCGACGCATCTACGACATGCCATTGTGCTACGGTGATTCCGCCAGGAGGTCTTCTTCCGGAACCCCAGCAGGGATCAAGGAGTTCGGGAGTCATCACATTGCATCGTATGCATGTGATAACTCGGGGGAGCTGCACTTGTAGCGACTGGGCCATTGTACAAGGACCTGGACAAGGGGTGACGTGTGAGGAGCTTCGCGACCTTAAGGTCGGATGGGTACGACTACATCATACATGCTCATGCATTAGCGTAACACTCTCTCGGTATTCAAGGGTATGTTACCGATGTCTTCCTCCGTTACTGCATTACTTCTAGATAGATCCTTGCACATTCAGGGTGTTCCGCGTACTTAATTTTTTTGTTATCTGCTACGGAAACCCTATAGTGGTATCATAGCCTAGATCTATGGTTAGTATGCTAGTACGGATAGGCACATGCAAAGTGTGGGCATCGATACCCTAGTTGTTACCTTCCCATGTGTATTTGTTTATATCGTGGTACTATGAGATGAATCGGCCTAGACCGACCTTACGCATAATCCTATGCGAGACTGGTTCCACACTCGACATACGGCTTGTATTGTATAAGTGGCTAGAAGGTGTTTGTCTCTGTCATAGTAGTTGATATAGCATCTACAACGGAAGGCCCCGAAAGGGGTGTAGTAGTGACAACAATTGTATCCATGTTGTGGTTGGAAGTTCGTCCGGTTCTATCATGAAAGCCTTAACAACCACGTAAAATCTACAATAGATAGAGTAGAGGCATCTAACTTTATGTTGCAGGGAAGGCTTTGTGATGTTATATGGTTGCAAGTCGTGAAAAGGTAAGGAGTTACTTTTCCTATTGCTAAGTCGTGTAGTAGTAATCATCGTGATGATGAATGACAAGACTGATGGCGTTATGGACTTTGCACCAAGCCGAAGCACCTGATGGAGATCATGGAGCAGGAAGAGAACCATGTCACATCACATATGATTATATATGATTTAATCTTTGTTTGCATCTTGTTTGAGTGATGGTATTAGATACACAACGGTAACATTTAAATAGGATGATCCCTAATTAAATACCAACAAAAAAGTGTTCTCCCTTAGTGTGCACCACTAAGAAAGTTCTCCGTTATGAGGCAGGCCATGACGATCGGGTGTCAGACATATATGTGTTTGCATACGGTGTATGTAAACCATGTTGCACAGCGAATACACTAAGGTTGGGTTGGCGAGCCTAGCATATGTAGATATGACCTCGGAACACATCAATCGAAAGATCAAGCATGAGTTACATGGATGATGTGATCGACCGGTAAAGTCCACCCTAGCACCACATCAAAGGTCGTGATGATTGGGGATGATGTGGAGAAAAGGGATCGTGTAATTAATAAAACTTTCTTTCGGGATGATAGTTTAAGCGGGAGTTCGTTTGAACTCCATATTATGAACCTGGTCTAAGTCCATTTTGCAAATATCTTGTAGATTATGGTTATTCCCTTAGTTTAAGACATCTTTAGTCCATTAATGAACGGGAATAAACTTAAAGTAAGATGGGCCGAATTTCATCGACTGATACCAACGCCTAACTAGGATCCTCATAGAGAACCATCTCCTATATATCCTTTGTGAACCCCTGGAAGATTTCCGTAATGAATCCGATGGTAGAGAAGATATGACTCTTCGTGACCGTCGTGATACCTTTGTCGAGGTCGAACCCAAAGTTGGGATCTTCGTCTACAGAAAGTGTATATGTGATATACAAGTAATAAATGTTTCCATGAAACGCTTATGCAGGTTTCAAGTATTGGATACTTGATCTTGTTTTAGTGAAAATAGGAACCTCTACATTAGAGTTACATAATGGAATGAGGCATTGATGGTGTGATGATGGCAAGCAAGCTAGTTGATGGCCGACGAAACTCCTTCCCTTGAATTTTATCATTAGGATTAGTAGATTTTATAAAAGCTTTGTAATCAAGAGTGTGAAACTTATTAGTGTGTCTTGCTTATTGCGAGACAGTTATTCATATTAATAAGAAACAATTCAGTTGTTCTATTTTTATGAATGATCTCTTTTAGGATTCACATTGGGATTATAAACAAGTTATTCTAGTATTTATCAGTATGATAAAAAGGACGTTTATGAAAGTTGCCAAAAGATATTCAAGTCTAAATAATGAATAACACTATTGTTCAAGTCATTGTGATTACTACATGTTTTTCATGTTAATGAAGATCAGGGTCTTAGATATTTGATCTAGAGACTTTGCAAAACCCTACCTCATTGGGCAGAATGACTAAAACTCCGCATTCTGGTAAAACGGTGATATGCTAAGAAGTGTTGAATTTTATACATATGATGTATCGTATTTTCAACAAATAGTGGAAATCTTTATTGTATAAACTTCATGGTGAGTTTAAGTAAATATGTATATTTGCTTAATGAAACACAAATTTGAGACTATTTGAATTGTTCAAATTATTTCAAAATGAAATGGATATAAGATTAACAAGAATTTCAAAGTCTTTGCGATTTGATCCAAGAGATTTCAAATTCAAGTTAATAGAAAATTGGCACATAAGGGACTTGTGAAAACAGTTTAACAAATTATGGTGATTAGACTAATCAAATAGTGTTGATATGTCTAAAACATCATAATAATAGTGTATAAGATACATATGGTCCAATTGATCTTCGAATGGTTTAACGTTAGGAATTAGAGATAGAGATTGAATAAGTAAACACTCAAAAGTGTTAGGAACATCTAAAGATTCGTGGAAACACCACCATATAAGATATGACAAGCTCGAGTTTCTAGAGATTTCGATAGCTCAAGATCATTGCGAATAGTAAATCTTTGTGGTACGTTCTTAGTAAGACTATGAACACAAATTCCAAACTAATGCTCGAAGAAGACAAAGTTTGTATTGTCTCATCGAGGTACTTCTTTTGAGAAAAGGTTCTCATAGAAATGTTAGTGGAAAGGCAAAAGTGTAAGCAAAAGGTTTTGACCTTACCTCCTAACTGTCAAGAATGTAAAACAAAATATGTTTCGAAAACAAACTTTACAAATAGAGGGAAACTATAATGATGTGATCATAAGTGTTTCAGCTAATACTTTATAAAAGTAGGATTCAATAACTTGTTCTACCAGTTGCAGAATTCCATTCTTGATTCACTTGTCCTATTATTGGAATAAGACATACCTATGAACTACAAAGAAAGATTGATGGACCCAAGTACAAGAAATTACCTAGAGTCATGAAATTAGCAAATGACTGTTCAAAACTGCAAAGTGTTCAAGAGTATGAAGAGAAAGGTTGTAACTGGTACAACATGCAGGTTTTGATCAATCTGGAACTGCTAAACTCTTGTAGCAGAAAATTCTCGATTTTATGTAAGACCAAAGAATTTTGGATTTGCCAGGATTATCGAGAGAAGTCTGCAACTTGAGTGAGAGCTAAGGGGTTTTCCAAATAGAATATGTGGATGACATATTTGAGTGGGAGATGAGTTACATCTAAGAATAGCAAATACTGATGAAATATTTGAGTGGGAGCATGATAATGTTCTAGAATATGTAATCGACATATTAGTGAACAATGTGTTTGGTATTAGGAATGATTAGATCAGTAGATGGATGGAATTCAACTTGAATTAAATATAGTGGATCTATTTGATTGGAACAAAATGCTTAATAAACATTAAAAGATCAAAATGCTTAGAGAATTCTGAAAGTGTTCAAAAGGACCTAGTTGAGTTTCTAAAAAGAATTCAGAATGGATTCAAGAAAGAATTGGTTCTTACTTGAACGATCAGAAGAAGTATTGAGTAATGACTTGGTGTTTACGACAGTGGTTAAAACAGGGAAAGGGATGCACTGCATCAACTATGCCTTGGCCATAGTTTTTCCAAGGTAAAACCCATGTTGTTTATATTTGACATAATGTGACCCATGTTCTTAGTAGTAAAGAACAAAGATTTGAGAGTGATTTCTAAATCACTAAATCAGAGTTAAGTTTGAACACAACGAAAGCATGGATGGACATGAAAGTGAAAGTGTTGCACTTTGATTGAATTAACTTATACTAAATAAGTATTTAATTTAATATTTGTGGGCATCTTCCACTATAGGGCCAATTCCCTAGAGGAAAGCATCCCAATAGGAAAAACACCCAAAATAGGGCAGAAAAACAGCAAAAGATAACACACCCTACCGATGTGGGCTGCTGTGAACCGGCCCAAAGGAGGGCAACCGACAATGCGCGCCGCACAGGGCGACAAGGCTACCATGCATGCAGACCCACGCACAAGTGGCCTGCCCACTGCTATCACTGCAGCGGTTGCGCTGGCCGAAAGGCGTGGGTGCCAGCCCACCCCGGACCGCTCTGTAGGCCGCTCCGATCAGCAGGCCTACCTGGGCCATGAGGCAGCACTAGCCCAACTGGCTGCCTCTTGTTGCGACTACTTGTTGTGCGAGGTGCGCAAGGCTCCTTGCCCACCTGCCAGCACTGGTCAGGTGTTGCTAGGCTAGGCAGGTTTGGCCTAGCCGGCTATAGCTGTTGTTTTCCCCTTTTTCCATTATTGTTTAGTCCCACATGGGGCACCTAAAGGGGAGGGCACACCTCCCTTCCCCTATATAAAGAGGTTCCCACAGGAGGACTAAAGACACAACCAAATAAGATATTCTATGAGGCTAGAATACCTTCTATCTCTCTAGTTGACTTTGTCGTGGCATGGTCCCAGGGAAAGGACTATCCGCAAAAATCGACGCACTTGCGGCACGCCGTTGTGCTGCAGTGATTCTGCCAAGAGGTCTACTTCTGCAACCCTTGAAGGGATCTAGGAGTTCGGGAGTCATCGCATTGCACCGTATGCATGTGATAACTCAGGGGAGCTGCACTTGTAGCGATCGGGCCATCGTACAAGGACCTGTACAAGTGGTGGCGTGCGAGGAGCTTCGCGACCTTGAGGTCAGACGGGTACGACTACATCATCCACGCTCCTGCATGAGCATAACGCTCTCTCGGTCTTCAAGGGTACGTTACCATTTTATTCCTCCATTACTTCATTACTTCTAGATAGATCCTTGGGCATTCAGGGTGTTTCGTGTAGTTAATTTTTTTGTTATCTTCTATGGAAACCCTACAAAATAATAAATAGGTTTATTATCATATCTCGAACAAGTTCATAACAGTTTCATACTATGCTATAACTGTATCAAGAGGAAACACATTGATACAAGTGTTGTATGTAAACAAAACCAGGTCCCTGGTAGCCTCTATTCAACTAGTTCGTTGGGCAGCCGATGACTAAGGTTTCTTGGTCATGTAGCTTTCATGCCAGTTGACAATGAAGGCATATCATTAAGGAATGATGTGATGGACATTACCCACGTAATATTACAACATCATATAGTCACATGGTTCATCGTTGTGATAGTTAGAGATGAAGTGAACTTCTCATTAGACCGTGATATTATATTAATCACTGTTTCTGGAGGATGCTTTGATCATAGCAACTGTCATGTCCGTAATTGGGTGATTATAGGAACAACTGAGGCATGAGTATCAAGATCAGGATTTGTCCACATGCGTGACAAGAAGATACACTGGGCCCACTCGGTGAGATTGTATTCAATAAGATGAAGCATATGACTAGGTCATGGGGATACAATATCATGATACCGAGTTAAGTTGACTTGTCGGTAACGATATTAGTATGTCGATACTAAAGATCAAATCTCGGACAAGTCATGTATCAAAGAGACAAAGGGATAGTACACCGAGTTTATGTTTCAAACACGATAGAGTTTCATGGAATGCATGGGGGTCATTATGGACATCCCGATCCCGCTATTGATCATTGATCAAAGAGATATTTTGATCATGTCTGTGACGTTCCTGAACCGTAGGGTAACACGCTTAAGGGTCTGACGATGTTCAGAGATTGCTATCGAAGGAAAGGAAAACCAATGAGAAAGAGAGATCAAAATATTTCCTCAAAAAGGGTGAAAGGATCATATGGGGACCTAGAGGAGGGTGACTAGGTGCTACTTCAAATTTTACTCCTGTTCAAATTAGGGTTTGACCCAAAAGGTAAATTCTCTAGATATGCAACTAAGGTGAATTTACCTATATGTCACACTAGCACAACTATCTAAGCAAGAGAAAGATATAAGTAAAGTGCGGTAAAGTATAGAGGTAACCGAAATAGAGCACGCAGAGACACAATGATGATTTCTAGCAGTTCCTTCCTTTTGAGAGGAAGTACATCTATGTTTGGAGAGGGGGTGGTTTCAAACCACCAACACCACAAAAGGCCTCCCTTGTTCTGCGGTGAACCTCACCCCAAACGGATCGATTCACTCTTCCACTATGTCGGTAACCTTCGAGGTGGAAACCGGCACCTTTACAACAAATTTGAGGCACACATCCACAACTGAATTGGAGGCTCCCGAATGCAAGCAAGCTGTCATAGCAATCAAAAGACAAGCTTGTAACACTAGTACAAACACGTTACTTAGAGACTGT
Organism: Avena insularis; assembly: GCA_023614405.1. Lineage (NCBI taxonomy): Eukaryota > Viridiplantae > Streptophyta > Magnoliopsida > Poales > Poaceae > Avena > Avena insularis. The sequence continues at coordinate 49,427,593 of CM042692.1, read as the reverse complement.
GTCTAGAGTCAGTTTACCCTAATAATACAAACCACCGGCTGTGTTCATCAACCTCAGGCGGTCGTAATTTTTTGACCGCCTCTAACTTTGATCTCAGACGGTTTTTAATATACACCATCTCTAGTACGATTTCCCCTCAGTCGGTCGTTAAAACAAACCACCTCTAGACTGAAGCTGAGACGACGAAAATTACTGGCCATCTCTCTAAATCAATCAACTACATCTAGTCAGAAATATTAAACGCCTCTAGGTGCTATTGAGGTGGGACATTATGCCACCCGTGTCGAAAACTAGCATCGTGCACCTTCCTGATGTAGCATGCGCGTGTTTTTAGGGAAAGCCTGCGCGTGTTATTAATGCAGTTACAAAGTGTAGATCGTGGTAGCCCCCCACCCACATGAGTCCACACCCACGTGTCCACTCGAGGACTACCAAGGGTCCCATGTATATAAACCCACCAAGAAATCATCGACGCAATCACAGAGAATGGCGAGTTTGAGGAGGAGGTGTCCGATGAGGAGTCAGAGGTACTACTTTGCTAGCTTCTCTAGTTGCAGCCGTAGATTTCACTATTCATACGTAGGATTTGCTCAATTGCGTCTGTAGATTCTTTTGCTCTTGAAGTAGGGTATTAGTATATATATGGTTTGAACGGTCGATTGATGCATCTGCCATCTAGTTACAAAACCCCAATCTGTCTAGTCATAAAACCCCAATCTGCCATCTGCCATCTAGTAAATTTACATTCGCTTAACTCATTGTTGTTCATACGGTTCTTCTTGTGCTATAAATTTAATTGGTCTATAACATTTGACTTCAGGGTTTTAGGGTTTGCTAGGTGAGTGTTGATTTCGATACACAATATTTAAATTCCTTACTGAGGCCAATGATTCAAATTTGCCCCAAAAGAGTGCTAGGGGAGACACATATACATGATGGTGTCAGATTTTTTGAGGGATGGGTAGTGAACCTGAGGCAATATACAACAATATAAGTTGTGCAACTGGTACTTTGTAACTCCATCTCTAAAAAAATTATATATGAGGGCCTAGATTTATTCTACACATATGAACTATGATCTTTGAACTCTAATCTTTCAACTGTTTCTCACTGAGGTCGAGATGATTGAAATTTCCCCCAAAAGAGTGCAAGAGAGACACATATCTAAAAACCCGAGGCCATAATGTCCACAAACAATATAGGTTGCGATGTTGGTATTTTGGTTTCCCCAAACTCCATCTCTGCAAAAAAATGAGGCCTTTGATTATTCTCATATGGAACTAGATCTTTTGAATTGTTTCTGATCTTTTGAATGATTCATATGATGCATATGGTATATGCATGGTTTTTATCATAACTTGTTTCTACGTACATGTACCTGAAGATTGTTTTTGTACCTGAATATGTATATCCCTGAACATTGTTTCGTATGATTACATTTCAATTTTTATTGTGACCAATGATTCAAATTTTCCCCCAAAGAGAGGAAGACACATTGGTGTCAGATTTTTTCAGGGATGAGTTAGTGAACCCGGGGCAATGTACAAGAACAATAGGTTATATAATTGTTACTTGGTTCACTAACGCCATCCCTGAAAAACTTATGAGTCCCTAAAATTTATTCTACATTCATAAAACTATGATCTTTGAATTGTTATTGCATGCATGCATTTATAGTGTATAAGAATTATATTTCATTTTCTCACTGAGGCCGATGATTGAAATTTGCCCCAAAAGAGTGTAAGGGGAGACACAAATGATGGTGTCATTTTTTTAGGGATAGGTTGGTGAATCTGTGGCAGCAATGTACACAAACAATATAGGTTGTGCTATTGGTACTTTGGTTCACCAACTCCATCTCTAAAAAAAATTATGAGGCCCTTGATTATTCTCATATGGAACTAGATAGTTGAATTGTTTGTAATCTTTGAATTACTCGTATGATGCATATGTATATGCATGGTTTTGATCATAAGTTGTTTCTATGTATATGTACCTGAAGATTGTTTTTCTACCGGAATATGTATATCCCTGAATATTGTTTCATAGGATTAGATTTCAATTTATTATTGTGGCCAATGATTCAAATTTTCCCCAAAAGAGAGGCAAACACATTGGTGTCAGATTTTTGCAGGGATGAGTTAGCGAACCCGGGGCAATGTACAAGAATAATAGGTTGTGCAATTGTTACTTGGTTCGCTTACGCCATCCCTGAAGAAACTTATGAGGCTGCAATCTTTGTTCTACATATACTCTAATCCAATTAATTGTCATTTTGTTGAGATGACATTATATATGAATTATGATCACACTATTCATGAGATACATTCACTTTGATATCAATTTAATATTGTCTTACATATATGTTGTTAATTCTCGAGTTGTAATACAATTCAATCATATGTATGAGTTCTAAGTTATGTTCTTAAAAATCATATGTAGGATGATGATGAAGTGGACGATAGCAAGTAGTGTAGGGACAACAAGAGCCGCTATGTGCTGATGCGGCTACGGTGTGGGCGAATCCCTTTCTACCGTAGGGGGAGACTATTTTGCCCATTCTGTGGCAGAGCCATCGACATGGACCTCAACAGTATGATCTAGCATTCGGTGGATGTTGGCAACGGACGAGGGCGAAGGCATCAGCCGAAGACCTTTGTGCGACACGCAGCCTTCAGCAAATTCCTCCGGGAATTTGTCAGGACTGGCCAGTATCCCCTCGAGTAGGCTGTCTCGGCCTCCTGCTGCTGCCCCTGTTAGGTGTCTCCATGTCACGACCTCCTACTGCTGCCCCTACTTTTATTTTTGTTTTAGTTAATTATTACCTGTGGGTTGTGTAAGACAATATATCCGTAGTGTCGCTGGTACTGAACCTTCTATATATATTAATCTACTCCATTATATGGAGTTCCTTCAAATTTCTAGTGTTCAATTATATTAGTGGTCATGCTCATGCACACTACCACATATTTCAATTAGTCAAATTGGTGGAATACATCAACAAGATTTTAAATTTATGGAAAATTCATATTGAAGTAACTAAATGACCTCACATCGGCATTAAACAATTGAATTAGTCAAATTCAAAACAGTTGCTCTGCAGCATGGTATGGACCTCATTTACTCTTAGGACTCAAAGTTTCACTGTAAACACCTCCCTTGGCCTATAAATTATGAATTATTCTCAAAATTTAGCATTAACAAAATCCAGAGTTCTGAATATTTCTGATTGTCCAAATATTCACTTGACGATATTTCCTTCAAAGAATACATGAAAAAAGATTATATTGGTGAAAAATTCATAATTAAGTAACCAAATGATCTCACTTCGTGATTAAACATTTGAATTAGTAAAATTCAAAACACTCGCACCTTATTTCTCTGTAGCAAAGCGCATGAACACTAGTCGTCATGCCTTTCAGGGTAAAGATCCAAGGTTTATACTACGCCAATTTTTTCTTCAATTTATGAACCTCATTTAGTCCTAGGGGACTCAAATTAACTCTTGCAACCATGTATACACACCTTTCTTTGCTTTAAATTATGAATAATTCTCAAATTTTAGGAAAATCAAATGCTGGAGTTCCAAATATATCCGGAGTTCTGAGTATTAGCTTTTTCAAATTACTAGTGGTCAAGTACTTGGTGGAAAAATGTGAAATATTCGGAGAACGGACGTTCTTAGAGACTTTTTACACTTCCGGTCGTCTGAGGCTAGTACTTGGCACCAAATATCTGAAAATATTTGGACGAATATTTCATATATGTGGCACTTTTGTTCTTCCCCGCTCACCTAGACAACTGTCCACCTCCACCGACCTCTACCACCACCGCCTCCGGTCCCCTACCTCTCCACTACTGCCGCCTCCGGTCCCCTGTGGTGCGGATGCTCTCCCTCGCCTCTGAGGATCCCTTCATCATCCAGGCAGGTATGTGTTAAAACCAAACCCCCAAAACCCTAAATCAGCAGCTTCGATTTAGGAATTTTGCCATGGGATTTGCCAATTTGCTTCTTGAATTTAAGGTTTAGGGTCACCGAGCTGTGAAGACCTGATGACACCTTCGGGAGACCCTCCCCCAGACGACCTACATCTGTCCCAACTCTTCCCCCTTGTATAAATCACAAAATCTACAGTTGTCACTTCCAGCAATAGAGATTTAATTATCACTTCCAGTAATAGAGATTTAATTGTCACTTCATTGGTATATTTCGATTGTCACTTCATTAGTCTGCTTGCATCTTGATTGTATTAAGATGTTCTCTGTCTGTATCTATTTAACAAATGGCAACCTGTAGTTATGATGCAGTCACGCTGTCTAGCGATGACAGTTTTTGAATTAACTTTGGTGGTTTTGAATTCCAGTCAACAGATGTAGTGTCCACTAAAATGATTGAGTTTAGAGGTATCAAATGAACATCAAAATTGTAGTCATCTGTTTTGTATGCATTTAGACGGTAGACATTAATATTCCACCGCATTGAAATTTTTATGTGTTGTTGCATCAGGGCCTCAACACAAGGGGGACACTAATTTTGAGAAGCAGAGCCTTTTTGTAAATGCCATGTATCTAAAAGAAGTTCATGTAGACTTCCTCTTAGACTGGTGTGAACCCTAATTTCCACCAAAAATCAAGTACTACATCTACAGGCTGTCCTATTCATCTATTATGAAAAAGAATTGCAAGCTGGTAAGATGATATATTCTTGACCATGTTATCAACAAGCTACCATGTGATATTAAAATACTTCTAGTAATCAAAACATGTTAATTCTTCAATTCTCTGTGCTTGCCCAGACATTTGGAGCCGAGTTCACAAGAAAGTACCTAAAGAATCGCCTTGATGAACCTATTGATGTCCATGGTTGGCAAATGAAGAGCAAAATGCCAAAGATGGTTAGGATGAAGATGGGAGCTAGGTCAAATGCAATCTTGACGACTGGATGGGAGAAGATTTTGAGAAGCTTCAACCTAAAGCAGGATACCATTGTACTTTTTTGCTTTGATGAAAAATATAATGGAGAGGTACATATTCTGGTTCAGCAACTTCCACCAGGCGGCTGATTCTAAATGCAATCCTGGTTTGTTAGAGTACTCATTATGCTAGCTGATTGATTTGTGGACTACAGTTTGTATGTACTGCCATAACGTGTAATTGCTAAATTTGTATGGATTTCCCAAACTATGTGGCTATTGTTACCGTGATCGAGCTGCTATAATGAGTTCTTTACATAATGGGTCTACCTGTCTATTGAATCATGATTATTTGTCATGTCAACTATGATCCAGTTTGAATTAGCATGCTATTACTTAAATTGGTTTACACACACTAGAGACGGTCACTCTAAAAGATGCTTCGAGGCAAACTAGTTGTGGAGATGGTCTTTGTTAAAATCCGACTCAGGTCGCCTTACTATTGGAGATGGTACCAGTATAGGCCGTCTGAGCATGACAAGTTCTTACAAGTGGTTCAAAATACGGGTCGTCTCCATCTCATACATCTTAGAGGCGTTTTCCTTTTTACACCGTATGAGGTCTCGTATCTTAGAGCCGTAGAGAAAAACTGGCTCGGGAGGTGTGCTCTTAGAAGCTATGCGCTTGAGACAAAATGAGAAACCGGCTGAGGCCCATGGGAAATTGAAGTCTCTAATTAACGCGTTTGTACTAGTGTAAGAACCAAATCAAGGCCTAGGGTTTCCAATGAAACCCTAGAGCAAGGGGCCCTCAAGTGAATAAGGGGAAAATGAGGATCTCTTTTGGTGAAGATGTAGATTAAGTCCTCCTTCTTCGATTCTCCAAAGATCAGGGACTTTGGGTGGTTGGAGAGGGAGATCTTGTTGATTTGGTGGCTCAAATGTGGGTGTTCTTCTTTTCTGGGACGAGTAGCTTGAGGTAGGGGATGAAGTCCCCTATTTATAGCCCCACCCATTTCAGACCGTTTTCTGCCTGTCGGGGAAGTTGCATGATGGCTCTGATTTTTGCCATCGTCCACTTTGTTTAAACATTGTTTTTGGTCAAGAAATTGCTAAAGAAACTTTCAATCTTGCCACTAATGACTAATAATTGCAAAGATATGCAAATCCTCTCTTTGATTTATGTTGTGTAGGAAATCACGACTTTTAATGCAAAATAAGGAGTCATAATGAAGGATTTTGAGGGAGTACACACGACCAAGTAATTGGGATACAATACCAAGGTGCCAGAATGCTTAACGACCACTGGTACGGGTGCAATCCACTCGTATCGTCCGCCCGTACCAGGTGGCGATGGCTTCGTCTCATCAAACCCTACAACTTTCGTGAAGACGCCTATATATTTTGAGGCTCCAGCCGCCAGCCAGAGAGCCGCCATTCTCAGATTCAATCACACCACCACCAAAGGAGATCCACACCATTGTTCATCCATTGTTCATCACTTCCCCCATCCATCCATCCACTAGCTGTAGCCATTGCTTTGTACTTTAGATCTCCTTGTGATTTGGTGACCATTGTAAGAATATTTGATTTCAATATAAGTATTTGTATGATGTTTTCTATCTCCGATCTATTTGTTATGAGTGAGTAGTCCTCACATGCTACGTGTTGGGGAGAAACCTCGTAGTGATTATGTGCATCTAGATCATGGGAGAACTGTATTTTGTTTGCAATTGTGATTTCTATCTTTTGTTTCTTCGTCTCTTGTCTTGATCTGTGGACTTGTAGGTACCCAAGATCCCTTGATAAAGGCTTGAGGTGGGATACTTGGCTAGCGGTGATATCATAGGAACCTCAATGACAGAAAGGGTAGTACAGACTTCGCTTAGCACCCCATTCAGGATCAACAACAACATCACCACTTAAATCTTTGATCTGTGTTTTACACTTAATAATCGTTTGTAACCCGTGGCTTCGGTGTGCACTCGATTGGATTAAAAGTCTATTGCTATGCCTCCTGCATCACGGGGGCTCTAGAATATTAGGATGTGTTGCCCACAAGAGATTATCTCAATACAGACATTATACATGACTATGCTTATTATTATCTTTGATCCCATTTGATGTGCAGCTGTAGGTGGATCTTCAACTTTGGCCTATCTCCATCCATTGATTCAAACCTGTTATAAAGTAAACTAGATTGGTCCGGTCAACTAAGGTAAAATGAATAAACAAAGTCTTGTAGACATGTCCTTTTTTATTACCTTTTAGCAGTGCTTTCCAAGGTTCGACTAAACCTAGGTCATCTAGGGAAAAAGCTATTATACTACATCTGTGAATCCGGATCGAAGGTATCAACCCTTTTTCTGGTGTCGTTGCCAGGGAAGCAATTTTGCTATCCTGGTGAGGTCATTAGAGACCTTGTTTTTAGTTTTATTATTAGTTGTAGTTTAATTCTTGTTATTAGTTTACTTTCTTGTTATCTATTTGAATACCCAAAAAATAGTGACTTGTTATTCGTTTTCATTACTTAAAAATTACTAAAAAGATAAGAGCCATGGCTCAAAATAGGGGAGTATGCTACTTCCACTGATGATTTTATTCATGCACCCATCACTTAGCTTGCTGTTGATGCGGAAACATATGAGATAAAGCCTAACCTTTTAAGTTTGGTTCAACAAAACCAATTTGGGGGTTCATCCGCTGAAGATTCAGGATTACACTTAAATACTTTTACTGGAATTTGTGACATGATGCGTATCAAGTATGTAGATCCAAATGATATTAAGCTTCCTTTCTATCTTAAAGGAAAGGCTAAGGATTGGTTGATAGCTCTACCAAAGGGCACTATTAAATCTTGGGAGGAATGTACTAATTTTTTTATGACTAAATTTCCCCCCAGCTAAGACTATGCAGCTAAGATCCAACAATACAAGCTTTAGACAGGAAGATCGTGGGCCACTAGCCCTTGCGTGGGAAAGTATGAAAGAAGCCATAATGAACTATCCTAGTCATGGGATGGAAGAGTGGCATATATTACATTTGTTTTATAATGGTCTTAACCCAATGTCTAAGTCTATGCTAGATACTGCAGCAGGAGGAACGATCATGCGAAAGCAAGTGAGTGTTGCAAAGAAGTTACTTGATGATATGCAAAATAACCATACCCAATGGCATGTGGAAAGAACCTCGAAGAGAGTAAAGTTCAATTACCGAGGTAAACAATGAAGAGCTTACATCTAAGGTAGATGAGTTGCTTAGCTTAGTAAAGGGTAAGGAAGACACCCAAGTTAATGCTATCACTACCGATGTTAATGACGTTAATTTTATAGCTCGTACTCCTTTTAATCCTGCATGGAAAAATAATTATGCTTCAATGTTCAAAAATATCATGCTAATCCTACATGAGATCCTTATAATAATTATGAGAATACTAATGGAGCAAATCATGTCAATCTCCTATTTGGGCAAACATTTAGAACATTTATACAAGCTCAAACCGAGCAAAATAACATGCTTATTAAGATCACGGAGAAGCATGAAAGTAGTATAGGAAGATTATCTAACCAGGCCGTTGCAATTAGAAATGATGTGAAGGATCTACATGAAAGAACAAAGACCGTGGAGGCTCAGCTGGTTAAGGTAGCCGAGAGCCAAGCTCTCATACTAGCAAAGTTTGCTGGAAAACTCGGGCCAAATTTGGTAGAAGACCTCAAGATGATGAGGGTGGTAACCAATGAAGAAAAACCTGAAGAGCTAGATTATAGAAACGCGCCAACACCGGAATATACCATGAAAGATCTATTGAAGATGACAACCGTCAAGAATCCAGGTATATAATAAGGTAATGATGCCATGTACTTACACTTTATACAACAAGTAGCATCTAAGGTCTGCAATTTAGGGATGGAGTATAAAAGACTAGCTGATAGCTTCCAGCTAAGCTAGATGATATATTTGAGCCCACTATTAAAATTAAGTTGGGAGTTAATGAGATATCCACACTTTGTGATCTTGGTGCGAGCGTCTCAACAATTTCCAAAAGCATATTCGATAAATTAAACTTGGGGCCATTCATTACAACTGAATTGCGACTCCATTTGGCTGATTCAACTTATAAACAAGCTGTTGGGATCAAAGAGAATATAGTTGTTGAAATTAAAGGTAATCCCACTTTTATTAATCTTGTTATTTTGGACATGCCTGAAGATCCCATAGCACCTATAATTCTAGGTAGGCCATTCCTACGGACTATTAAAGCTTTGATTAATTTACATGAATGGAATGTGGAATAGGGTTACCATCTAGAGATCCTTCTGTAGTCCACTTCCCTAGGAAGAAGAAGGCCAAGCCTAATGATGATGACGGTGTAACTACTTTGAAAGCCAACTACTTTGGAGTGGGTGTTCCACTTCACAAACCTAAGTGATTGCCATCAAGGTCAAGCTAATTGACCTTAACTAGAAGTGCTTCATGGGAGGCAACCCATGTGAAATAAATTTTTCTTTATGTATTAGTTTTTGTTGTGTTAGTTTTGTTTTGGTTTTTAATAAAGAGTGTTGAAGAAGACCTATGGGGAGAGGAGAAGAAATAAGGTAATCCTCTATATTTTATTTTACTAACACATGGCCTAAGAAGTATTGCTGGGTCATTACTTAGTATTTTTGATGTTATTTAGTCCTTTGATAAGATGTGCAAAGGCACATGGAGCTACTAATAAAATTCCTTAAATTTTGTAGCTCACAGTGTTCTTAACAACCACTGGTACGGCCCAGAGAGGAGCATACTGTGCGCCCATACCACATCAAGCCAAAGGGAGATAGGAATTTTGATTTTTGCCGAAGGAAACAGTGTCGATAATGACCACTGGTCTGTCTGGACGCGCTCATACCGCGTGCTCGTACCGTACCCTCGAGCAAATATCAGATTTCAAGCAAATATACCATACCGATAACGACTAGCCGTACGGGCACGCGCGACCGTACCGCGTGCCTGTACCGAGTGCACCGCCTGGGAGCAGCCATCGTCCCCAAGGTAAGTCACCTGGTACGGGCGGGCTCTGGCCGTACCTCCTGCCCGTACCATGTATGCGGCCACCATAAGCACCCCGAGGAGGTAACCTAAAATCCCCAAAAATCAATTTTTCTCTTTCTTCTTCCCCCAAACTCCAAACCACCTCCATTGGATCTTCAAATTTACTTAATATTTCTTCGATTCTTCACACTCATTCGATCTAAGGTATGATTCTCCTCTGATCCTCAACTTATTTGTGCAAAATCTTCACTCAATCATTCATCATTGTCAATCTAGACATAGGTCTTGTTCTTGATTCAATCTTGATATTAAGTGTGCTTAGCATGGTTTTTAGAGGAGTTTATTTTGTAGTTAGTGTAGAGAATCACTTATGCTATGTTTCTATTGGACCAAAAAAATTATTAGCAATCTGTCGTTGTATTGGGAACGACAGTACCTAAGGAGGTTAGATAGAGGTGTGGGGACTAGCAGGGAAGCTATCGACGGCGTCCGCAGGCGGGATTGGATACAAGCAAGCGTAGCTGGACACAGGAAGTACCCAGGTTCGGAGCCCTCGTGATGAGGTAAAGCTCCTACTCCTGCCGGATCTGACTATGAGGGATATATGAACTACAAGTGCTCCTTGAGCAGTATTCTCTAGCTACTGCCTTAAATGCACTGAGCCCAACCCTTTCTACTGAGGCCTTGCCTCTCCTTATATAGGCAGAGAGGCAACGGTCTCACGCTTGATCCGACCGGCAGCCCCACATGCGGTCCCAGCGGATGGTGATCTCTGATCCGGTATGGTATGTCACATCAGAGTATGAGCGGTATGGCTATCGTAGGCACAGTGCGAGCCTCTCGTCAGCATCGGGCCACTGTTCCTGCGTCATCCCCGCAAAGTCTTCGGTATGGCCGGGTGGTTGCCAGTTTTGTCGTTGTACAGGGCGTACCGTGCACTGATACGCACGTCGTCCTGTCCCACTGATTGGTTCCGGCTACGTCGCCGTAGCCGGCTGCATCTTGCCGATCCGGCTACCCTGTGATATCCGGCCTGTCTTGCCTTGTCCGGCTGCATCTGGTTAGCCGGACGCGATCCAACTGCCCAGTTTCTTGTCCGGTTGGGGTATCTGGGGATCACCCCCCCGACACTAGCCCCTGAGCGCGTGTGGATTCTGCCCTTAGGCGAAATGTGCGCGCGCTCCCTCTTGGTTTTGAATTTGTGTCCGGCTACGCCTGGCGGTTGCGCTACCCGTGACGCTGCGTCGACGCCGCCACGCTGCAACGCCATCATTGCACTGTGGCGGGCAGCGTAACGTCCCGTCGCTCGTCGCCTCGGGAAACTGCTGCCCGACGCTTCAGTTCTCGCTCCCGGATCTTCTGCGCATCTCGCGTCGTCGCACAGGATCTGGGCGGCGGTTGGGGTCAGGGTCATCCGGATGCGCGCCACGTGGCACTGTTGACGGTTGCGCTTTTGGTCCTTTAAAGGGACGCCGTGGGGGGAGCAGGTCCCCTCCTTCGCTCTCCCGCTCCAGTTTTCCTCTTCCCAGCGCGCTCCAGCCCTTTGCGCCCTTGCTCTGCTGCCGCTGTAGCCCGTTGCGCCGCCCGCTCTTCATCGTCGGTGGTACGGGCCACCGTCACTCCTCTGCCGCCGCGCCTCCCTGTCAGCCGGTAATGGCAGCCGACTGTGGAGGTTGGTGTGGCTCCTCCGTCACGGAGGACCACATCCAGAAGTACCGTGTGACCCGCGTCCTTCCGTCAGAGGAGGAAGTGGCGGTGCGGTTGGCACCGGCGGGAGAGGTGTCGCCGCACCCGGCGGAGGGGGAGCGCGTCATCTTCCTCTCCCATCTGGCGCGCGGGTTCGCCTTGCCGGTGCATCCCTTCTTCCTCACCTTTCTGGTGTTCTTCGATCTCCGCCTCCACCATCTCGGCGCCAATGCAATCGGGACGTTGGCGCACTTCATGGCCTTCTGCGAGATCTACCTCGGGATCTAGCCGGATCTCGGGCTCTTCTGCCGGCTCTTCCGAGTCCGGCCGCAGGTGCAGTACACGAAGGGGCCGCTAGTCGTCTGCGGCGGCGCCTCCATCTACTCCCGCGCCCAATCCGGCTACCCCAAGTTCTTGCTCCATGACACGGTATGACTGTGGCAGCAGTCGTACTTCTACGTCAAGAACGTCACCAACGTCGACCGGATCAATCTTCCGGCTTTCCAGGATGTCGAGTCCAGCTGGCAGAACTGGGAGCTGAAGATCCACGGCAACAAGGCGGAGTCGGATGCGATGCTGCAGCGCATGCGCTCCCTCGTCACCTGCCGGCTAACCGGCCTAGACATTACCCTCAGCTGGATGTCCCGGCTGATGATGCCGTTGCAGCAATGAGCGCACAAGATGTGCTACTACTCCGGCCGGCTGGACCCGACCCGGCTGTCGTGCCGCAATCCTCGCTACCACAACCTGAAGGAGTGGGTGTGGACGATCACCAAGGAGCGGCTACCGGAGGGCTGGAAGTTCAGTCTGGCGCCCTATAGTCGGGAGAACCGCGCGCCCCGGGTAAGTTCTTCTAGCAGGAAGGTTCTTTTGTTCTTCCTGCATTTCTTTCTTGTTTTTGTCCGGCTAACTTCTTGTATTCGGCAGATCTTCACTTGCATTCGTCACGAGGAGGGTGAAGCTCCCCTTGAGGAGTTCACGCCTGACTTGCCCGAGCCGCCTGCTCGGCGGTCCGGCGAGGAGTCGGACGGGGATGGTGATGCCTTCCCCAACTAGAATGATGAGCCAGCTGCCGGCCCCCACGCGGAGGTTCACGAGGAGGAGGAGGCCGTGCCGACCACCGATCCGGCGACGCGCTCTTCGACGGACGGCGAAGCTGGTGGGAGCGGCTCCATCCGTTCCAGCTCCCGCCGGCCTGCCACAGAGGAGCCGGCCCCCAAGAGGAGCCGGACCGGCGTCCTGCTGCCAAGTCGCCTTGGCCGGAAGAAGGGGCCGCCTCCGGTTGTGTCGGGGTACGTTCCTCCTCCCTTTGCACTTATCATTTTCTGCCTGTTTCTTTTCCTGCTTTTCTGCCCTTGGCTTACTTGCTTTTGTTTCCTTTCTCCTGTCTTCTATTTTCTCACGCTCGTCTCCTTTGGAGCCGCGAGCCCGGCGCGAGCGCCAACCGGGTTGCCACCTCATGCTCCGACCTCGTCTGCCAGCGCCCCTACTTCTCCCGCGGCGCCGCCTCCGCCACCACCTCGATCTGAACCGGCTGCCTCAGCCGGAGCAGAGGGTCCGCAGCCGGACGTGGTGGTCCAGCCGAAGGCGGATCCTCAGCCGGGTGGCTCTTTCGCGGGCACGCGGGGGGCCGCTGCCGGCAAGGAGCTCGTGGTTGTCGGCGATGACAACTCCGACGACGAGCCGGGGAAGGAGTGGAGGACGGCGGCGGTTGCCGCTAAGGAGTCCTTGACCGCCAATGCCGTGGATGACGACGCCTCCTCTGCCGCCTTGCTGACGGACCTCGCCTCCACCCTCGAACTGGCGGTGAAGGAGATCCGGCTGCTGGAGGCCGCAGCCGGCGGGAACCGGACCCTGGAGCAGAAGCTTGCTGCTGCCAACGGGACCTCCCAGAGTAAGTTTTCTTCATCCGGCTCGTCCCTTTTTTTTGCTGATAGCCGGTTTCGTCGCAGCTATCCTCATGTGCGCTCAGCACGAGATCGATCGCCTGAAGAAAGCGAACGACCGGCTGAGCAAGTCCAACTCTACTCCGCGGTTGCAGAATAATGATTGGCACACGAAGGTAGACGGCCTGGAGGCCACCATTAAGGAGCGCGACGCCTCGCTCGCCAGCCGGATCGAGGCCTTCAATCTTCTCGAGGCCCAGAACAAGGACCAAGAGAAAGAGATCAAACGGCTGGCGACGAAGGAGAAGGCTCTGGTGGAGGAGCTGATGCAGATTGGCCATACGGCTAAGGGTAAGTTCTTCTTTTCTGTTTCCCTTTCTTTTCAGATCCGGTAGCCGGATCTGACTCTCTTTTCTGACAGCGTTTTATCCCGGCATAGACATGCTGGCATACAACCGGCTGTAGGAGAACTGGCTAGGAGCGCAGCCGATAGCCCAAGAGCTCATCGTCCTTCTTAGCCAAGAAGCTGCCAAGATTCGTCAAGCGGCACGAGACATCTTCTCCTTCCTGTGGCCAGATGTGCAGGTTCCGGAGACGATGGCGCAGCTGGCTACGAAGGTGGGGGAGGTGCCGACTGCGGTGGACCAGCTGCGGGACTTGGCGGCGTGAGCTGGAGCGGAGATGGCTCTGGCTCTTATGCTCTCCTGGTACAAGGATGCCCGCGTCGAGAAGATCGACAGCGGTTTCTGTGCCGACGCCGACCTTGCCTCCATCCGCCAGGCCCATCCGGAGCTTCGAGGATCCGCCATCAAGATCGCAGACTACATGGACCCTGACGAGGTGCTCACCGACTTGGAGTCCGTCGGTACTCCTGAAGTGGAAGCCTCGACGCAGCCGGCTGCAGACGCCGGAACGGGATCGAGCGCCACGCCTCCTCCTCCGCCTGAAGCTTCTGCCGGCCAAGACGCTCCTTATGGCAAGGGTCCTGCCGCTTAGTCGTTGCCCCGGGATGCCCGGTGTATTTCTCTTGCCTTAGATCCGTTTGAAACTTGTCTGTTTGTACCGGCTGTCTCTGACACCGGGTAAACTTATGGGAGCTTCGCCTCCCTTTTTTCTTTGCTCGCTAATATTGAACTTGCTTGAGTTTTCTTCAACTTGTGTGCTTTGAATTTACTTTCAACATTTCGCCGGTTGACTTTATCCGGCTTACTTCATCCGGCTACACACCTTTAGCCGGGGGAACTGCACCTCCAGTGGGCGCGCGCTAGCGCACCCACTAGGTGTAGCCCCCGAGATTCGTAGTAGCTGGGGTAGCCAGGTGCTTCGAATCTTCCTTATCTTTCCCAAGTCTTCTAACTTTATCCGACTAGACTCGTCTTAGTCGGTTACTTTGCCGGCTGAACACCTTTAGCCGGGGGAACTAACATTCCAGTGGGGCGTGGCACTCCAATCGGTGTAGCCCCTAGATTCGAGTAGCTGGCGTGGCAGTGCTTGAATCTTCGCCCTCTCTTGCTCCTGCCCCTGCCCTCACCTGGGCTCCGAACGACCGACTAAACACCTTTAGCCGGTCGGGAACTACAAGATTCCACTGGGAGCGCGTGAGCGCACCTAGTGGGTGTAGCCCCCGAGATTCGGAGCGCTCGGTGAAGGCAAGGACTTCGAATCTTCTTCTCCTTTTCTTGCTCCTACCGTTGCCCTCACCTGGGCTCCGAACGGCCGGCTAAACGCCCTTAGCTGGTCGGGAAGTACAAGATTCCACTAGAGGCGCGCGAGCGCACCCATTGGGTGTAGCCCCCGAGATTCGGAGCGCTTGATGAAGGCAAGGACTTCGAATCTTCTTTTCCTTTTCTTGCTGAATTCCGACTCAAGGTAGTCGGACAAGAATATACATACACATACATCCTCACCGGTTAATAGGTTAGTCTGCCAAATTGTAGCCGGAAAACGGATTTGTTTTTTTTGAAAACTAGCTTGCCCCTCTCTGGACACTTGGTCGCTTTCCCGTGTGCTCTGCTGTTTTCGCTGCATCCTTGCCGGGCAACCAGGTGGCGGTCTGCAGCCGGAATCGAAGGGAGCTGACAATACATTGCGCACAGTACTAACGGCTTAGCAACCGGATTAGCTTAAGCTAGTTGCAAGGCCGGGACGCCCGGTCTGTCACGTCTCCTCCCTGTTTTTCGTGTGGGATGTCTCGGGCTTTTGCTCTTGCTAGTCGGACAGCCGGGTTGCGGTCTGTAGCTGAGACGAAGAGTGGGCCTCTGACATCGTCGCACACTACTTAGTCGGTTTGTTGACTTAGCAGGCCGAACCAGCCAGCGAGCCCCCGGGTAGGGGTTGCCGGAGCCGGAAAACCATAAGCGGAAAAACAGATGTGAAAACACATTTCTAGCAAGGAGCCCCCGAGCATCTCGTAGGGGTCCGCATTTTCATTCATAGGGTTTGTGTGATACATACACTGTCTGGCGACTAGGTGTAAAACGGGCGCAGCAAGGCCGCGTTCCAGGGACGCTCGGTCTCCTCGTCTGATTTGTCCATCTTGTTCTTGCGCGGCTGCTGCGCGTCAATGAGGTAGTAGGAGTTGTTGGGCAGCGCCCGGCTGATGATGAAGGGGCCCTCCCAGGGTCGCGATAGCTTGTGCATGCCCTTCATGTCTTGCACCAGCCGGAGAACCAGGTCTCCCTCGCGGAACGCGACTGGGCGGATCCGGCTTGAATGGTAGCGGCGTAGTCATTGCTGGTACAGGGTTGATCTGGACAGAGCCAGCTCGCGGGCCTCCTGCAGGAGGTCCACTCCGTCCTCCCGCGCCTCCTGGTTGGCCTTCTCGTCGTATAGGAGCTTGCACGGTGAGTGGAACTCGATGTCCGCGGAGAGGACGGCTTCCGATCCGTTGACCAGGAAGAACAGGGTGTAGCCGGTTGATCTATTCGGCATGGTGTGGAGGCTCCATAGCACAGCCGGAAGTTCCTTGGTCCAGCATCCGGGTGACCGCTCCAATGGCTCGATGAGACGCGGTTTGATGCCGACTAGCACCAAGCCGTTTGCTCTTTCGACTTGCCCGTTGGACTGCAGGTGCGCGACCGAGGCAAGGTCCAGCCGGATGCCCTTGTTGCTGCAGAATCGGGCAAAGGCCCCCTTGGCGAAGTTCGTGCCGTTATCGGTGATGATGCTGTTGGGGTAGCCGAACCGGTTGATGATGTCGGTGAAGAAGGTGACGACTGTCGCCCCGTCCAGCTTCCGGATAGGCTTGGCCTCGATCCACTTCATGAATTTATCCACCACTACCAGCAGATGGGTCATACCCGCGCGTGCTCGCTTGAAGGGACCAACCATGTCGAGGCCCCAAACCGCGAAGGGCCAGGTGATCGGTATGGTCTTGAGTACCGAAGTTGGCATGTGCCTGAGCTGCCTGAAGCGTTGGCACCCATTGCACGCGCGGACTAGGTGCTTAGCGTCCTCGAGGGCGGTGGGACAATAGAAACCATGGTGAAACGCCTTGGCGACTATCGCCCTTGACGAAGCGTGGTGCCCGCACTCGCCCTAGTGGATGTCCTTGAGTACTCGGTAGGCCGTGTATACATCGACACGTCTCTGGAAAATGCCGGATACGCTACGCTTGTACAGTTCTCCGTTGATGATGGTGTACGTGTGCGCGCGGCGTCGGATTTGCCTGGCCTCCACCTCGTCATCCGGAAGTTCTCCGTTGGCGATGTAGTTCATGAAGGGCTGTGCGCAGGATGGCACTTCCCGAATGACGAGGATGATCCCGCTCTCCGGTTGATGGATGTCGGGGGGTCGCTCGGGTGATGTACCCGGTACGGCAGCCCCGAGCCGCTTGGCGAACCGGCATCCCCCGGGTCCTGCGAGCCGGAGGGCACTGCCTTGCCGGAGTTGGTGTGGGTCTTCTTTTTTGGGGGCTCCACCTTCCCTAGTTCTGCTGCCCCGTCAGCCGGAGCACTCCCTGCCCAGATGATGGAGTCTGATTCCGGCGACGGGTTGATGGAGGGTTTGTGTAGGTGCTCCAAGGAAACCCCTGGTGGGATCGCCTGCTTGGTGGATCCGATTCGAGTGAGCAAATCGGCTGCCTCGTTGTTGGCACGAGGGACGTGATGGAATTCGCATCCATCAAAGGAGGCGCTGAGCTTTTGGATGTGGAACCGGTAGAGGGCCATGTTTGCATCTCTGGCGTCCCATTCTCCGGACACTTGCTACACCACCAGATCCGAATCACCGAAGCAAAGGATCCAGTTCACACCGATCTCCTTGGCCAGTCGGAGTCCGTGCGCTAGTGCCTCATATTCGGCTACGTTGTTGGAGGCCTTGAAGTGGATCTGTAGCACGTACTCCAGCCGGTGTCCCTTGGGCAAGGTGAGCACGATGCCGGCTCCCAAACCCCCGAGCATCTTCGACCCGTCGAAGTGCATCTTCCAATGGTCCGAATCTGGAACCGATGGGAGATACTGGGTCTCGGCCCAGTCGACGAGGAAGTCCGCCAGTGCCTGTGACTTGATCGTGAGCCGGGGCTCGTACTGGATGGAGTAGGCGGCGAGCTCGATGGCCCACTTGGTGACTCGGCCAGTGGCGTCCTTGTTGCCGATGATATCCGAAAGGGGTGCGGTGCACACGACCTTAATCGGATGCTCCTGGAAGTAGTGCTTGAGCTTCTTGCATGCTAGGTACACGCCGTAGCACATCTTCTGGTAGTGGGGGTAGTTCTGCTTGGAGAGGAAGAGAACCTCGCTGAGGTAGTAGACGGGCCTCTGAACCGGCTGAGCCTTGCCTTCCTCGGGGCGCTCCACCACCAGGACGACGCTGATGACCCGGCCGATGGCTGCTATATAGAGCAACATTGGCTCCCTGCTAGCCGGCATGGCTAGAACCGGCGCTGTGGATAGCATGTGCTTGAGGTCATGAAATGCGGTGTCGGCTTGCGAAGTCCAGGAGAACTTGTTTGTCTTCTTCATTAGCTGGTACAACGGGAGTGCCTTCTCTCCCAGGCGGCTGGCGAAACGGCTGAGGGACGCCAGGCATCCGGTGAACTTTTGGACTCCAAGCAGGTTCCTGGGCGGCTGCATCCTCTTGATGGCCGCGATCTTCTCCGGATTTGCCTCGATGCCTTGTTTTGATACGAGGAAACCGAGGAGCTGACCGGATGGTACTTCGAAGACACACTTCTCCGGGTTCAGCTTCATCTGGTACTGGCGGAGGTTGCCAAATGTCTCTCCCAGATCTTCGAGGAGGGTGCGCTTATCCTTGGTCTTGATGACCACATCGTCCACATAAGCATGCATGTTTCGGCCTATCTGCGAGTGCAAGCACTTCTGCATGCAGCGCTGGTAGGTAGCGCCTGCATTCTTCAGACCGAAAGGCATGGTTACGTAGAAGGAAGCTACATAGGGGGTGATAAATGATGTCTTAATCTGATCAGCCGGGTTTAACCGGATCTGATTGTAGCCAAAATAACATTCTAGAAAAGACAACAAATCATAGCCGGCTGTGGAATCGATGACTTGATCGATACGGGGCAAGGCGAAAGGGTCTTTTGGGCACGCCTTGTTCAGGCTGGTGTAGTCGATACACATGCGCCAGGTCTTGTTCTTCTTCAGCACCAGGACTGTGTTTGCCAACCAGTCCGGGTGGTACACTTCCATGATGAACCCGGCTACGAGGAGCTGGGTGATCTCGTCACCGATTATCTTCCTCTTCTCCTCTGCGAACCGGCACAGAGGTTGCTTGACCGGCCTGGCATCCGGCCGCACATGAAGTGAGTGCTCGGCGAACTCCCTCGGCACACCCGGCATGTCCTTGGGAGACCATGCAAAGATGTCCCGATTCTCACGGAGGAAGTCGACGAGCGTGCCTTCCTATTTGCTATCCAAGCCGACACTAATGGTGGCGAACTTAGTCGGGTAGGAGGGGTCGAGCAGGATCCTCTTGGTCTCCTTCGCCGGCTGGAAAGCTCCTTATCCAGCCGGTTTGCTGCTAGCCGGTATGTCCTGATGGGCCATGGCCACATTGCGCATGATCACGCGCTTCTCCTTGGCTATGATGAGGGCCTCAGCTAGTTTGGAACCAGCTGAGGCGCACTCCATCGACCGCCTGAAGAAGCCGGCGACGATGATCACGCCGTGGGGTCCCGGCATCTTCGCCTTGAGGTACGTGTAGTGGGGGACGGCCATGAACTTGGCGAGGGCAGGGCGCCCGAGGAGAGCATGGTAAGAGCTCGTCAGGTTTATCACCTCGAACCAGATTGGTTCGCGGCGGAAGTTCTCCTCGGTCCCGAAGATGACGTCCAGCTGGATTTTTCCCAGCGGGACGCAGGCTGGCCCCGGCAGTACCCCATGGAACGTCGTGGTAGTCGGGCGCAGGTTGCATTCGCGAATGCCCAGCTTCTCCAGCGAGGACTGGTAGAGGAGGTTGAAGCTGCTGCCTCCGTCGATGAGGACGCGAAAGAATTGGCAGGTACACGCGTTGGAGACGATGAGGGGGTCGAGCACCATGGCGTAGCCCCCGGGTGTCGGCAACTGCTCCGGCTGGTCTGCACGGATCCACGTGATGGGGGTTTCCGACCAGTTCAGGTACTGGGGGACTGGAGAGACGATGGCATTTACCTCCTTGGAGCGTCGCCTGTGGCTGTGCTTGTCGTCCAGCTCCGTCTCGAAGATGTGGTAGGCGGCGTGCGGCTAGGGGTAACCGTTGTTGTTGTTGTTGCTGCCGTTACCATCATTACTGGCTCCTCTAGCCGGTGGTGGTGGTCCACCAGGAGGGGTGATGACCCACAAGTATAGGGGGTCTATCGCAGTATTTTCGAGGGAAGTGAAACCCAATTTATTGATTCGACACAAGGGGAGCCAAAGAATATTTATAAGCCTTAACAACTGAGTTGTCAATTCAGCTGCACCTGGAAACAATCTTTCTCACAGCAGTTTATCAGTAGCAAAAGTTTTGTAGTAGGAATAGTAAAGTAACAGCAGTAGAAAAGCAAAGACAGTAGTAACAAAAGCAGTAAACAGTGGGATTCGAGTGCGGTAGGCATAGGGATGGATGGACGGGCGTTCCATGGACAAGACAATTCACATAGCAATCAGAACATAGGGCAATTGCAGATAAAGAAGATAAAGCATCCAAGTAATAGATAATCCTAGGCATGTGTTCCATATATAGTCATACGTGCTCGCAATGAGAACTTGCACAACATCTTTTGTCCTGACCCGTTTGCAGCGGGGCCTCTAGGGAACTACTGGCAATTAAGGTGCTCCTTTTAATAGAGCACCGGAGCAAAGCATTAACACTCCATGAACACATGTGATCCTCACATCAAAGCCTTTCCCTTCCGGTTATCCCGATTTCCGTCACTTCGGGGCCATAGGTTCCGGACAACGACGTGTGTATACAACTTGCAGATAAGACCAAAAACAATACTATCATAATGAATCAATAACAAGTTCAGATCTGAAATCATGGCACTCGGGCCCTAGTGACAAGCATTAAGCACAACAAGTTGCAACAAAGTCATAAAGCACTAATAAAATATACTAGGCACCATGCCCTAACAATCTGATGCCATTACATGAACAATCTCATCCAATCCCTACCATCCCCATAGCCTACAGCGGGGGATTACTCACTCATAGATGGGGAAACATGGATGGTCGATGGAGAAGCGATGGTGATGATGATGGCGATGATCTCCTCCAATTCCCTGTCCCGGCAGGGTGCCAGAACGGAGTTTCTAGTACTGTTTCGTGGAATCTGGTGGCGGCGGCAGAGCGGAACTTCTTCTAGAAAAACGTCGAACCCCCCGAATTTTTTAGGTCAGGAGGCTCCTTATAGGCGAAGAGAGAGGCCGAGGGGGTGCCTGGGGGGGCCACACCACCCCCTGGCGCGGCCTGGCCTGGCCCGCACCAGCAGGTGGTGTGGCCACCCCAGGGCTCTTCTCCGTCTCATATTCTGGCTCCTGGAGTCTTCGGGTGAAATAGGATTTTTGGCATATTTTCCGAAATTTTTCCTGATAGTTGATTTTCTGCACAAAAAGTAGACACCAAGGCAATTCTGCTGAAAACAGCGTCAGTTCGCATTAGTTGCATCCAAATCACACAAGTATAGAGGAGAAACAATAGCAAAAGTGTTCGGGAAAGTAGATACGTTTTGGACGTATCAACTCCCCCCAAGCTTAGCTTATTGCTTGTCCTCAAGAAATTCAGTTGAAAACTGAGTGCGATAAAAGAACTTTCACGAACACATTTGCTTCAAATGATGTAAATATTCTCAGCAATGTGATCAACTACTTGGACAATTCATAATAAAGAGTATGCAACTAAGTCTACTTAATAGTCATTGCAAGCTATGAAGAGATTCCAACTCAAGAATAATAAGTAGCATGAAACACGAACATAAGCAACATTACAATGCTCATAAAAGGTATGATAGAGTGGTATCTCGCTTGCCCTTTGATTATGAATATTAAGGCACCTCTGAAGTTCAAGTGATGACTAGAAGTAAAGATATCAAGGATACAAGCATCAAAGTCATAACACAAATAATCAAGTAATGGAGCAAACACAAAGAATGACAACTATGCTCTCAAGAAAGTGCTCAAAGAATATGTGGAGACTCAACAAGTAGAAGAAAAAGTTTTGAATAATTTGAAAGGCTTCCAAATGCTGAAAGTATGGTACTCGTTAGCTTTGAGCTCTCAATGCCCCTATCATAAGCATCTTTAACGTGGTTAAGGTGAAAGTGAGGTCCAATCTGAGTTATATGCTACTCAACTTTAGTTACCGGTAAGTTCTTGTCATCGTAAGTATGTGCGTATCATTGAGAACCGCCAACGGGGTACCCCTTGCCCCATGATACGGAAGAATCCTCATATCAAAATGACAAGGCAAGCAGACAATGAGTATCTCAGCAATCTTCTTATTTACCATGGGAAAATGGTGCCTTTTTCTCTCTTTCCTCTTTTCATAGAACTCTTTTTTTTCTTTTTCTCAATAGCTATCTCTCTCTTTTTTATAAGAAGAATGCTTCATAGATATCATTATGGTTACGCTGCAGGTTTCCACCATGTCAGCATGGATTAGACCAGCGGCCCAGGCGTTTCTCTAATGCACATGCATAACTCCATGGACTTACAAGCTCCCCTTTTATTTCACACCGACGACATCCGCAAACAAAAGAGCAAGGTATCAGCTGGGTATATATTTACAAGTGTTGAAAGCGTTCCCCGTGACAGCATGGTTCTGCTAATCCCCAGCCTATAATTTGCAAGCATATAATTTTCATGGAGAGTTCACAATGGTTCAGGTTTATTAAGTGCAGGAAATAAAGTGTGCCATCAAGTTCGCGAGAGCTTTACTAACTAATTTTCCCATAACAAGCAAACATTTTATTCGGAAGAAAACAAGGCATAATGAATATGCACGGGAGTAGCAAGTGATGCTAATAGGTAGGTATGGTGGACACTTTGGAAATATTTGGTTTAGGGAGTTGGAAACATGAGTAAAACACCCAGTGGAAGTGAATGCTAGCAATAGTAAGGGAGCGACAAACGAGAGAGAAATAGCTGTCATTATCATGCTTGCAACAAAACAAGACTACTCATGGCATGAAAGTGATTCAAGATCCTCAAGGCAAAATAATTCATCGAGGCTTAACTGATTATTACAGTCATGTGCATGCGTGAGCATGTGCCAAGTCAATCAAATGAAACATTCAGAGGAGGATACCACGGTGTCATACCAATTTATGAATAGAGTAATGCAAGCAAACATTCATGAATCATGCTACAAACTATTAGCGAGCTAGAGATAATCACAAGAAAGCAAGAACTACTAAGCATCCAAAGAAAACATACACTCTACATGAATAGACTAAGCACGCCCACAGTGATGAGTATATGTACAAAAATGAAAACAAATAGAGTTCATTACCAGCCTCTTACCACGCCTCAAGTTGTCATTGATCCTCATTATTGCTCTTCACTTGTGTGGCTTGAATAATAATATGAAACCAATAATCCACTGAGAACTGCCGAACCCTGTAGTAAACTTGCAAAAACCAAAGAAGAACGACAAATATTTTTGGTGTTTTCGATTTTTAAATAAGAACCAAAAGAGAAAAACAAGCAAAGCAAAATCTTTTTGGATTTTTCGAATAGTTCAAACAAAGAAAAAGGGAAAACAAACCAAGGCAAAAAGAAGAAGCAAACCAAAGAGAAACAACAAAAATATTTTTGGTCTTTTTGTGTTTTTAGAAAGCAAAAGCAAAGAAGAACGAAAACTAAAAAGAGAACAAAAACATGAATATACAAAGTACCGACACAACATGATATGGAGATGAGTGCGGTGTCGGCGTACCTCCCCCGAAGCTTAGGCTTTTGGCCTAAGTGGGTATCAATCCCAAGCTAGCCAGGATGAAGTATCACCGGGGTACGACGAGGAGGTACCCTCGTCCTGGTGCGAGCCCGAGTACGCCCCTCCATAATGTGCGGAGTAATCATAGGAGGGCGCATCCTCCTGGTGCTGCTCGTGGAAACCCAACAAGCGAAGCTTCTCGTCGACCTCCTCCTTGGAGCGCGACCATGGTCTCCTGTCAACACTAAACAAAGAAGGCTATGGCAAAAGGATCTCCCTTTCATCCCCATCAGTGAAAAGCATCCTATATACTAGATTGTTCAAATCATAGGTAGCAGTGACAAAATGATGAGTTTTCATGGCAACAAGGTCGAGCCTCTGTGGTGCTAACATAGCATTATCGGGATCCACTGAAAGGCCTAATGCATTGACTACACGCGAGGCAATGATGCCCCCATAGATAGGCCCCCTAGCAGCTAGGCGGCGAGCAATAAGCGAGCCAAGATTGTACCGAGTATCATTGCTGAGCGCAGCAGCAAGGAAAGCTAAGTGATAGTTGGAGATATTACTAGTGTTCTCCCTACCCAATACACTAGTGGCAAGATAATATGCAAAGTATCTAAGAGCTAGGAGTTGGATATTTCTTATCTTTCATGTCACATACGCCAGATCATCATCATTGGTCACCCCTCGGTAAAGCTCCAACAAATCAGCGGGTCGCCCTTGAATTTTCTTCACGGTCCCTGTCATACGCACACCTACAATACTCCAAAATCTCTCCAAAGGCATGGTGAAGGGCATATCATAGATTTTAAAAGAGACAGTAGATTGATAGGGTGTGTTAGTAAATGAGAAGCTCTCAACAAAAGTTTTGGTGAGCATAGCGCACTGTGCACTCTCATCTTGCATATAAGAGGTCAAGCCAACCCTCTCAATCAGTAGCAAGAAATCATCAAGAATACATGCAGCTTGCAAGAAAGTAAAACAAGGAAAAGAGGATGGGTGAGCATCACCATCATCCCTTTCACTGCCAATACGTGTTGCAATGAGGTCTTCATTGTATGAAGGCCTAGCTTGAGAGGCTGTTCTTGAGGGCCTCGACCTCCTAGGTGCATCACTCTCAAATATGTCTCCAAAAGTGTGGTTGTTCATGCTTGGTATTCTGAAATTTAAACACCTATCAAACAAGTGATTGCAAGGTAAATATAATAAAAGATTCTACTCATAGGGACTTGCAAGAGGCCTAAACATGCATCAAAACTATATCTCTAAGCATCAAACAAGCTTACAAGCTCTCATAACCAGCCACCTACATCAGCAAAATACTCAACATGTAATCCACTAAACACAAATCTACTTGGACAAGGGGAGGAGTCACATACCAGGGAACAAATGCTCCAAATTTCAGCAAGAAAGATGGGCTGAGCAAGGAGATCGAAGAAATCGAGAGCAAGCATAGAAAGAACGTGATTTTGAGCTATGAACTGGAGCTTACTCGGGAGAGGGAAGAAAGTGGCAGGTGAGAGAGTAAGTGGGGGGCCAAGGGTGGCCCACACCAGGGCATGGCGCCAACCAGAGCTGGCCGCGCCACCACATGGTGTGCCTGCCTGGTGGCCCCCCTGGTACCTACCAGGTACTCCTCTGCCCTTTTTTCACGTAAAAATTTAATATGAATTTTCTGGAATTTTTTGAGACACTTTATTTTTGGGCTTTTTTCAGAAATAGAAGAATGATTTTTCTGTTAGACATTTTTTTTTTCTTTTGGAAACATGATGCAAGGACAAAACTAGGCTAGAACTACAGAAGTTCTAGCATGCAAGCAACTAACAACACAAAGAAAACTAAACGAAAGCAAAAAACTAAAATGCAAAGGATAGAAATAAATGGAGATAATCATAATGAAAACATTGTTTTGTTCAATGGAATCCTTTTGTTAACAAGGTTGATCAAGTCTTGCTACCAAAAAAATTGCATATGAGACAAAACTTTGTACTCCACTAATGATTATGTTACCTCAACCTTGATAGCAATGGTTCCAACCATAATAGTTTCAAATTTTTCTTTTGGTATGGGACAATATATTTCTCCAACTTGAATGCCTTCAACATGTTCAATTGAATTCAAGCCATAAGTCCTTTCAATCTTCTTGGGGAAATAGACAGTATGTTCCTTGTCATTAACATTGAAGGTCACCTTTCCTTGATTACAATTAATAACATCTCCTGCAGTATTAAGAAAAGGTCTCCCAAGAATAATAGACATATTATCATCTTCAGGCATTTCAAGCACAACAAAATCAGTTAATATCAAGCAATTGTGAGCCACCTAAACAGGTACATCCTCACATATACCCACAAGAATAGTGGTAGATTTATCAGCCATTTGCAAAGATATATCAGTTGGTATCAATTTTTCAAGCTGAAGCCTCTTGTAGAGAGAGAAAGGCATAACACTAACTCTAGCTCCCAAATCACACAAAGCAGTTCTAACATAACTGTTCTTAATAGAGCAAGGGATAGTTGGAATCCCCGGATCTCCAAGTTTCTTAGGAACCTTACCATTGAAAGAATAATTAGCAAGCAAAGTAGAGATTTCTTCATTAGGGATCTTCCTTTTATTCGAGACAATGTCCTTCATATACTTTGAGTAAGGAGGCAACTTAATAGCATCAGTCAAAGGAATTTGCAAGAATAAAGGCTTCATCCACTCACAAAACTTATTATAGTGTTCATCTTCCTTTGACTTGTGTTATTTATCAGGGAAAGGCATAGGCTTTTGGACCCAAGGTTCTCTTTCACTACCATGTTTCTTAGCAATAAAATATTCTTTGGTGTATTTAGTAGTCTTAGTGTGGTTTTCAGGTTCTTCTTCAACTTTTTCTTCATTAGGAACTTCATTTTCTTTATTACCACTTTCAGTTTCAGCATCAGAGATAGATATACTATTAGGATCTATAGTAGGTTCAGAGGGTTCTTCAACAGTTTTATGTTTCCTTTTCCTTTTCTTATGAGTAGAACCACTATTTTCAGCTTGTTGAGAATCCTACTCAATTCTTTTGGGATGCCCCTCAGGATATAGAGGATCCTAGGTAACAGCACCACTTCTAGTTCTGATTTCATAAGCATGTTTTTCTTTAGCAGCATTAACTAGCAAGTCATTTTGCACTTTAACGAGTTGATCTATTTGAGTTTGAACCATTTGAAAGTGTTTAACAATCATTTTAACATCATTAGAGGTTCTTTCCACAATATCTTTCTGTTGGGTCCACAACAAAGAAAAAAAAATTCCTAGGGTGTGAACTACACGCCAAGATCTATCTACTAGGTACGAAGCAAACGGGTGGATATACATCCATAGAGAACTTACCCTCGAAGACAACGAGCTTTGTTAACGAGTAGGAACTCGTGGTTGATGTAGTCGTACACTTGTCGATCTCAAGATCGTGAGGAAGTCCGAGCGCCGCAACTCAAGCAAGCGCATCACTTTTCCACACACGTTCAAGTCACCGGACAACCTCCACCTCCTCGCTCCAGCGATCCAGCGGAAGCAGCAACTCCTTCCAGACGAAATGCCACCGGGAACATGTATCTCGCTAATCCGAGACCATGGGGGAATAATTCTAGAGGGGGAGAGAGATCCTTCACAAGGAGGTGTGAGGATGAAGGAGGGAATGGGTGGCCTTTTATTGGAGGAGGGGGGGGGGTGCCCCCTCTCTCCATGGCCGGCGCATGGGGGGTGACCCCTCACCTCCCCCATTCATGTGTTGGTAACTCCTCCACATTAAAATGCCTCTTCACATTCCCTTTTAAAGGTCTCCACTTTAAATGCATTAAGTTTCTCCAAATTTAATGCTCTCTCATTTAATAAAACTCTTTTATTAAATTTATTCAGAATTTTGTTAATTACTTTAATTAACAAACATTCACATATAGCCCCTTGCTATATTTCAATATCACATGGAGAACCACCTTCTGCAATTTCACCCGAAACAATTTCCGGTTTCTATTGAAACAATTCCTGCGCTTTGCAATTCTTTCGTCTAAAACATATGTGCTCCAAAATGGTGTCCGGTAACTATTAAGTGTGCCACCCTACGGTTCGCGAATAATGCAGACATGATCGAGACCCTTCTCCGATCAATAATCAGCAGCGGGACCTGGAGATCCGTACTGACTCCTACACATTCAACGATGACTCATGTGATCGTGAGAACCTTTAACGCTTGTAACTAAATCCCTTTGTCTCTTGATATATTACATGTCCGAGATTCGATCATCGGTATCTCCATACCTAGTTTGATCTCAATTCGACATGCACTCTTTTCTCGTTCCCGTGATATAACATTCTAGTGATCACATCACTTGCTTGCAAGCTATCCTAATGTGATATCACCGAGAGGGCCCAGAGTATATCTATCCGTCATCTGCATTGACAAATTCCACTCTTGATCCATGAGCCTCAACATAACACCTTCGTAGCACTAAACCCATCTTTATAGTCACTCTGCTACGATGTGACGTTTGATGTTATCAAGATACTCTTCCGGTGTTAGCAATTAACATGATCTCATGGTCTAAGGATAAAGATTACTTCGTATGATGTTATAGCAATATAAACACAATGACTTGATCGTAATGCTATACTTCGGATGAATGTTCATCACATCATTCCACCAATGGTGTGACCTTGTTATTAACAACATCCAATGTCCATGATCAGGAAACCTTGATCATCTTATTAATCAACAAGCTAGTCTATAAGAGAGGCATGACTAGGAACCCTTTTTGTTTATTAAACACACATGTATTGATGTTTCCTATCAATACAATTATATCATGTAAAATAAACATCTATCATATACAAGGAATACATAATAACAACTTTATTATTGCCTCTCAGGGCATATTTCCTTCACTTTCAACTCAACAATAGCTCTAGTGTTTTCCATTAGATGATTTTGCACCCTTTTATTAAAGTTATCTTGCTTAACAATAAAGATATCAAATTCTTCTAAGCATTGATCAGGAGGTTTCAAGTAAGGGATATCACCTTCATCAAAGTGTTGGAGAGAGTGTACCTCAATAGTGGGTGAGTAGGGAGTAGGGGGTAAATTCTTGACATCTGCAGCTTTAATTCCCTTCTCCTTAAGACATTTCTTAGCTTCCTTCATCACTTCATAATTTAATTCAATAACTCCCCTCTTCTTTGATGTTGGAATAGGCACAGGAATAGATGGTTCAGGTACAATTACTTCAGGTATAGCTTGTTTAGGAGGAGTCCAATCTTCATAATTCTTGCTTATTTTAGCCATTAATTCCTCAGCTTCCTTCGGAGTCCTATTCCTGAAAACACAATCAGCACAACATCTAGGTATGTCCTAGATTCCTCGGTTAGTCCATTATAAAATATATCAATAAGCTCATTCTTAGGTAATGGACTTCCAGCCTGTGCATGAATCAAAGCACAAAACCTTGCCCAAGATTCAGGCAATACCTCTTTTTCTCCCTGTTTGAAATCAAAAAGTTCCTGCAAAATAGCATGTCTAGCACTGGGAGGAAAATATTTCTGCAGGAAAGTACTAATCAAGCATTAAGGGCTATCAATAGATCCAGGAGGTAAATTACTAAACCAAGTTTTAGCTTCTCCTTTTAGTGAAAAGGGAAAAATCTTAGCAACAAAGTAAGTACGCATATTAATATCATCAGAAAACAAGCCACTCATGGTAGAAAGTTCATTCATATGTGCTACCGCACTTTCATTCTTAGTCCCACAAAAGGTTCTTTCTCGACAATAGCTATGTAAGATAGATCGAGAGAGAAATCATAATCTTCATCTGTAATGTTTATGGGAGAAGCAGCAAACTTAGCAGCAGGAGATAACTTGGGTCTAATAGTACACCTATCAAGGAGACTCTTAGCAGCGCTCCTATCATGGGTGTTCTTACATTCTTTAATAAACTCATCGGTCATCTCAACATAATATTCTTCAATATCATAACTCTCACTACACTCAAGTGAGCTAACAGGTGTGGTAGTGTATTCATTAGGAGTTTCGGTATTTCCAGCCATAGTTCTAGCAATCGTAGCATCTAGGAAAGGACCTAATGAACCACTCTTATCAAGCACAGTAGAAGCAGCATCATAAGTATCAGAAGTTTCAGATTCAGCAGTAGTAGCAGTGTGTACAGCATGTGTATGTGGTGGTGTAACGAGCTTACTTATAACAGATGGTGAATCAAGAGCATCAGAGGTGTTCAGAACCGTACCTCTTCTTGTAGTGGATGGTAAATTGGAAACTTGCCATCACGAGACTTACCCATGATGGATGGATAGCAGCGAACAATATAGAATCCAAGTGAACTTGATAAATAAAGCTATGGTCCCCGGCAAAGGCGCCAGAAAATAGTCTTGATGACCCACAAGTATAGGGGGTGTATCGCAGTATTTTCGAGGGAAGTGAAACCCAATTTATTGATTCGACACAAGGGGAGCCAAAGAATATTTATAAGCCTTAAAAACTGAGTTGTCAATTCAGCTGCACCTGGAAACAATCTTGCTCACAGCAGTTTATCAGTAGCAAAAGTTTTGTAGTAGGAATAGTAAAGTAACAGCAGTAGAAAAGCAAAGACAGTAGTAACAAAAGCGAAATGCGATTGGGATTCGAGTGCGGTAGGCATAGGGATGGATGGACGGGCGTTCCATGGACAAGACAATTCACATAGCAATCAGAACATAGGGCAATTGCAGATAAAGAAGATAAAGCATCCAAGTAATAGATAATCCTAGGCATGTGTTCCATATATAGTCATACGTGCTCGCAATGAGAACTTGCACAACATCTTTTGTCCTGCCAGCCCGTTTGCAGCGGGGCCTCTAGGGAACTACTGGCAATTAAGGTGCTCCTTTTAATAGAGCACCGGAGCAAAGCATTAACACTCCATGAACACATGTGATCCTCACATCAAAGCCTTTCCCTTCCGGTTATCCCGATTTCTGTCACTTCGGGGCCATAGGTTCCGGACAACGACGTGTGTATACAACTTGCAGATAAGACCAAAAACAATACTATCATAATGAATCAATAACAAGTTCAGATCTGAAATCATGGCACTCGGGCCCTAGTGACAAGCATTACGCACAACAAGTCGCAACAAAGTCATAAAGCACTAATAGAAGATACTAGGCACCATGCCCTAACAATCTGATGCCATTACATGAACGATCTCATCCAATCCCTACCATCCCCATAGCCTACAGTAGGGGATTACTCACTCATAGATGGGGGAAACATGGATGGTCGATGGAAAAGCGATGGTGATGATGATGGCGATGATCTCCTCCAATTCCCCGTCCCGGCAGGGTGCCAGAACGGAGTTTCTGGTGCTGTTTCG
The DNA here is from genome assembly GCA_023614405.1 of Avena insularis. Classification (NCBI taxonomy): domain Eukaryota; kingdom Viridiplantae; phylum Streptophyta; class Magnoliopsida; order Poales; family Poaceae; genus Avena; species Avena insularis. Next base: position 49,396,336 of record CM042692.1, on the reverse strand, counting down.
TGGAATCTGGTGGTGGCGGCGGAGCGGAACTCCTTCTGGAAAAACGTTGAACCCCCCGAAGTTTTTAGGTCAGAAGGCTCCTTATAGGCGAAGAGAGAGGCCGAGGGGGTGCCTGGGGGCCCACACCACCCCCTGGCGCGACCTGGCCTGGCCCGTGCCAGCAGGTGGTGTGGCCACCCCAAGGCTCTTCTCCGTCTCGTATCCTGGCTCCTGGAGTCTTCGGGTGAAGTAGGATTTTTGGCATATTTTCCGGGATTTTTCCTGATAGTTGATTTTCTGCACAAAAAGTAGACACCAAGGCAATTCTGCTGAAAACAGCATCAGTTCGCATTAGTTGCATCCAAATCACACAAGTATAGAGGAGAAGCAATAGCAAAAGTGTTCGGGAAAGTAGATACGTTTTGGACGTATCAAGGGGGCGGGGGGAGACGAGGCTGGTTACCCTGGTCTTTTAGCTGGCGGGTCCAGCTGCAATTCCGAGTGGTGTGCATAGCCGGTTTGAAGGGACCACTGTGCCACTTGCATGGGCCGTCAAACATCTGGTCGAAGGTGAGCCGTGGCTTCTGCCTCCTTGCATCGTTAGCCGGTGCGTCGGGCGCACCCTCCACAGCATTGACCTGCCGCGCGTGGTAGCGGGGCTTCTGCTGCCCGGCTTGGCGGTCTCCATGGAACCGGTTGTCGTTGCCGTGGTGCCTGGAGGATCCGGCTTCGCCAGCCGGATTGCTCGGGCAGTCGCGAGCCGGCTCCGTAGGAGTCGGATGCCCGTCAGCATTTACTCGGAGGGGCTTCTTCATGGCGGCATCCGCCATGGCGTACTAGTCCGCAACCGTCATGAGTTCCGCCATGGTTTTTGGCTCGTCACACAGTAGCCGGTGGCGAAGCATGGTGCCTTCTCGGCAACCCTCGATGAAGAAGCTGATGGCCTGGCTCTCCAGAATGCCCTCGCAGGTGTTGCGCAGCTCCGTCCACTTGGCGAGGTACTCGCGGTCGGTCTCGCGGTCACCCTGGACGCACAAGGCCAGGTCACGTGGACGCCCCGGACGCTTGTACGTGCCATTGAAGTTGCGGACGAATACCTTCTCGAAGTCTGGCCAGGCGCTGATGCTGTTGGGCGCAAGGCTGTTGAGCCACGCCCTTGCGGATCTGGTTAGCATAATTGAGATGGAGCGCACGGCAGTGCGTTTGTTCCCATGGGCGATGCCGACTGCCGTAGCATAGTCGGTCAGCCAATCTTCCGGCTTCATGCTGCTGTCGTACTTGGGGGTGTCCCTGGGCAGGGAGAACTTATCCGGAAACGGCTCGTTCCGGATGCAGGGTCCGAAACAAACCGGGCTGGTAGAATCTTCTTTCTCCATGACACGCGCTTGAGCGAGGAGCTCAATGCGGTCACGGGCATCCGGATAATCCGGGTTGGGCGCTCCCACCTGGCCCGAGAGACGAGAGCCGGCGGGTCTAGCTGCTCTGGTTGGGGGAGGGGGAGGCGGCGGGTTGCTGTTCACTGTCTGCTCCTGGCGCGGCTGGCCCTTGTTGCCAGAGCTGGGATGCCTGCTGCCGGCCTTAGCCGGCTGAGGGGAGGACCCCTGCTGGGTCTCGCGCGACGTGCCCCTGCTGTTGGTAGGGAGCTTCCTCCCCCTGGAGTAGCTGGGGTCCTCTTGCATCTGCCGGTTGGCGTCAGCCTGCTCGTCCGCGATGCGGAGGAGCTCCTGCACATGGGCGTGCTGGCGGGCTCGCTCCTCGCCCTCCAGCTTGGGCAGTTCCTCTGCTGCGGCTCGCGCTGCGTGTAGGTTCTTGATGGGCGTGCTATAGATGGACCGGATGAGGGCGGGCGCGGGATCCGGCTCCCCATCCTTTTCCATCCTACCGCCTAGCTCGCCGCCCCGACGCCTTACCTGGCCGTGCCGGCTCGGCTCCACGGTAGCCAGAGTGAAGCCATGCGCACGATCGTACTCGCGCCGGGTGATCTCGAGTTGCTTGCGAGTTGCCGCCAGCTCCATGGCCTCCTGGAGGAGGATCTGTCTCTCCATGGCGAAGTTGGCCTCTGCCTCCTCCGGGTTATCCCCGATGTTAACCGGCGTCTAGAGCCGATCAATGGCATCCTCCACCGGGTTCCGAGGCTGCGGAGGGGCGGAAGTTCCAACCTTGTTCGCGCCCCGCTCCCGCGGCTGGCGGGGATGAGAGCTAGAGCCAGCCATCATGACCTCCACGCCACAGGACACGGCGGAGGCGCTACCGCTCGGACACGGCAGCCCCGCGACAGATACGATTTCCCTAGGGAAACGCTCCGGGACGGTGGCGACGTAGGCAGGGAGGTCGCCGAACAGCAGGACGGTGTCGTTCGCCGAGAAAGAGGTTCCGGCGAAGCAGGAAGCGTTATCGATGATGCAGTCGAATTTGCCGAGCGTGAGCACCAGGTCGGAGGCCACGCGCTCACCGGCTGAAGTTCGGGGTCCCGTGCGGAACATGACTCCGGTCGAAGCCATCTGCCCCACGGTGGGCGCCAACTGTCGTTGTATTGGGAACGGCAGTACCTAAGGAGGTTAGATAGAGGTGTGGGGACTAGCAGGGAAGCTATCGACGGCGTCCGCAGGCGGGATTGGATACAAGCAAGCGTAGCTGGACGCAGGAAGTACCCAGGTTCGGAGCCCTCGTGATGAGGTAAAGCTCCTAGTCCTGCCAGATCTGACTATGAGGGATATACGAACTACAAGTGCTCCTTGAGCTGTATTCTCTAGCTACTGCCTTAAATGCACTAAGCCCAACCCTTTCTACTGAGGCCTTGCCTCTCCTTATATAGGCAGAGAGGCAACAGTCTCACTGGCTAGTCCGACTGGCGGGCCCCACATGCGGTTCCCAGCCGGCTGGTCATCTACAGTACTCGGTATGGTATGTCACATCTAGACTCCTTGTCCTTAGACCGTGAGATCATATTACTCCTTGTACTTAGACCGTGAGATCATATTACTCACTGTTTCTCGATGATACTTAACTACATCAAACGTCACTTGGTGATAAAGTCATCATAAAGGTGTACTTTAGGTATCTAGAGGAACAGTTGATGACATATCACTCAAGAGCAGGATTTTTTCACCCATGTGACGGGTAAGATACATACGACCGGCTTGGTGAGATTACGTCCATAATGTTGCAACATGTGACTAGGTCACAAGGATGTAATATCGTGGTAACAAGTAAAACAAAACTTGTCGGTAACGAGATTAAACAAGGTATGTGATACCAATGCTCGAATCTTGGACAATTCATATCAGAGAAACAAAGGGAATTGGACTCGATGTTTTACGGTTCAAAATACATTATCATCGTGGAATACATAGGGGTCATATGGAGATCATGTTTGTTCCATTCCTGAGCCATGGGGAAATACATTTAAGGGTACGATGAGCTAGATATTCTCTGTAAGTTGGAATCACCATATGAAAGAGAAAAGGAAACCAGAAAAGTTCCGTGAGAGAATCAGAATCGTTCCGGGAAAGTTCAGAAGTCGTTCGGAGGAAATTGAAAGGGAACCGAAAGGTGTTTTGGGTCAAATCGGATTTTGTAATATGTATTTACATATTAATTAATGTAATTAATATTAAATATAATATTAAAATCTAATTTGAAGGGGTATTCCACTAATGGACCAAACTTCCTAGGGAAAAAGGGACCATGAGAGAAGGGCCAAGCCCATGCGCCTAAAGTTTGGGGGCGCCTAGGGCTGCCCTCCCTTGGACGGTGGCTAGGGTTAGGGTTTGGGGCGCCCCAGGGCTACCTCCCTCCCTTGGCCGTCACCTGGAACGCTTGGGGGAGGGGCAAGCCTGCCCCATCCACCCTTATATAAAGGACCCCCCTTGGAGGAGGAGGAACCCACCAAAGGGCACGAGTTGGGAGCTCTCCTACCTCCTCTATGCGCCACCTCCCTCCCTCTCCAATCTCTCTCCATCTCTCTCTAATTGTCTTAGTGTGTTGGTGCGGTCCCAAGAAAGGATTGTACATGTAAGAGACCTCACACCTGCAGCACGCCATTGTGCTGCGGGGATTCCTAGCCGAGGATATACTTTCGCACTCCTGACGAGATCGGGGAGCTGGAGGTCTTCATCGTACATCATATGTGTACGAAACCTCGAGGGTGCCTCATTCGAGGGCATCTTGGATGTCGTGAGTCGGAGCTACTGCACAATGAAGATGGAGCAAGGGGTGACCTACGAGGAGCTTCACAACCGGCCACGAGTTCGACTACTTCAACCACGTTCCCCTTGGAACGTTAACCACGTATGGTGTACAAGGGTATGTATTCTATACGCTCCGGTCGTTACTGCATTACTACATAGATAGATCTTGGGAGTTAGGAAGTTTCAATGTAGGAATTTTTTTGTCTTCTGCTACGGAACCCTTCAATAAGAAGTAAAGGCTCACATAGAGTAGCGAGATTACCACTAGAGTATTTACCATTACAATATTGAACCGGGCATAGCATGTCCATATGCAAAGGAGATACTTTCACATAAGAAGAAACTAAGAAGCAAATGTTCGAAATTTAAGATAAAATGGCATTAGCAAATAAGAAGAAACCTAATGCCCAACCCATGCAAATCCTGGGTGATCCTAATTGACATCTTCTCCCCCTTTGGCATCGAAATGCCGAAAAGGGAAAAGACTAAGCTAGCGTCCCAAAGGATTCACTCGTCGTCGTCCTCTTCATCCTCCTCATAGTCATCATCACCACCTGGAGCTTTGGGGCCTTTGTCGTGAGGGCGGGAGGTCTGAGAGACAAAGCCAGACATGACCTCAGAGAAGGTCCTCCAATCAACTAGGTTGTTGTTCTTTGCATTCCATGCACCAAATGAGAGAGTGTGATCTGATTCCTCAGACGGTTCAGCCCCATGTTCATCATTGTACTCCTCCTCTTCTTCCTCTTCACCTTGAGCCTTTATATCCTTTAGAAGCTTCTCAATTCTGTGGCTGCTCTTGTAATATGCATGATGTTCTTTGCGAATATCCACATTCATGGAACACAATGTCTTCTCCCAAAAGGATGCCTTCTTGAGCTTTTCCTAGACATACTCATGAGTGATAGGAGGCAATCTTCCTCCTAGAGCCTCTTGGAGGAGTGGGAGCCTGCTCAGCCTCAGAAATTTCCTCATCCTCACTAGCATAGTGTTTTTAAGGAGCTGGACCCATCCTCCCTTTCTTTTGGAGGGCCATGGAAACATGCTCTTCAAGGTTACGAGGAAGGAAGAGAGGTGAACCATGAGGCTGAGTGTTGATGAGCCTCATCACGAGTGCTACATATGGAGGAGATTTTACGAAAAGTATGGCATGGTGCGTCTCCTCAAAAATGAAATCCATGACGTCAATGACATATCCTTCAACAGTAGGCCCAGCAAAAACTACCTTGTGGGCATGATGGAGCAGGTTGACAAGCCCGCCCCGGATAGTCATTTCCAGCACTTGGAGCAATGGTGTGGCGAAAGATCCTCAACAACAGATTGTAGAGAGGTTTGAGTCCCTTGGAGTCCCTAAATGTGGCATTACTCCCATAGAGAGGTGCAAGCTTGCCTTTATTTTCGCCAAGAGCGGCTTCATGCATGCGGTGACCAATAGGAGCAGACACGCCATTGAAGGTCTAGTGAATGGCTCCAGTAAAATCATAGAAGTTTGCAGTGTAGCAGAAGTTACCAGTCATCCATGTCATGCTCCTTGCCTCATCATGATCAAATACAATGGTGGCATACAATTTCTAGACAAGGGTAACGTTGTAGTCCTCATGGAGCTCCATAAGATTATGCCGCCCAAGATTCTCAGTGATCCAAAGAGCCTCAGTGAAGTAGGCATTTGCACGCATGTAGGCGAAGTCCATATACTTCTGTGGACAAACTGGGGACTTGGTGAGTTTGTGATAGATATCTGTCATAAACACCTTTTGCTCCTTCCTCCAATAGCATGGGTCATCGCTGGTTCACGGCATGTCATAGAACCTCCACTTGCGCAACTGACGGTATTCTTTCTTGGACATGTGGGCTAAGGATTGGAGGTTGTCATACATGGCTCTCTTGGCACAGGCCTCATTCTCAATACACTCAGTTTCCCTTCGCATATGGGTAGCATCTCTGGCTTGCTGCCTCCGGTTAGATGGCGGAATCACATACTGACCAACTGCTTCATCATATTGAGGATCCACCCTTTTTTGACTTGGCCTTGTTGCGAGGTGCACGACGAGACCAAGAGCCACCTGTGAATATAGAGTAAGGAGGAAAGCATGAAGATAAGCATATATGTCCATGATTCAAAAACAAAAGCCTCAAACCTTTGCTTGATGTGCCAAAAGGAAGCCACACCAGAGTCTCTAGAGTGAAACACTGGAATCTCAGGTCTGTGCTAGAAGCACACCGGAGTCTCCGGTCTGAGAGACCGGAAACTTTGGACTAAAGATCGTGTTGCACAGAGGAGCTTGTGGGAGAATGATTTCATGCAGATCGAGCAAGGGATTTTAGCTAATGTGAGAGGAGTGCCCGTAAATATGAGTTTGTAGTGGAAGAAATTGGTACAATGCTCAAGAACCCTAGGTTCATGGTGAGAGAAAAATGTACCAGATTCGTCCATGGAGTGAATCCACCCGTTGGGAACAACCCAAGGATGGAGAGGGTGGATGAGGCCGGCTGCACGGCGGATCCCAGCGGCACTAGGGCCACGGGGCGGGGATTTTGGAGGAGGAGGAGGCAACGGGGGAGATGGGAAGGTCGGAGGTGGAAGAAAGAAAAGTGAAGGTTTCTTTCACCTTGGCCTCCCTTAACTCAGTGCCTGAAACCGTCTCAGACCGGAGACTCTGGTGTGAAAACACCGGACACTCCGTACTAACCGGAGACTTCGGTGTCAGCACATTGGAAACTCTGGCCCTCTTCAACCAAAACTGCCAGGTTTTAGGTGTATGAGGACATATATGATAGGAAGCATGGCTTTAGGGGAGGTATTAAGGCTTGGGATAAGATGCCATTCCATGAAAATCATAAAAATGCCAAAGGATTGAGAACAAAGCCATGAAACAACCAACTAAGAGTTTATGCAAGCAAATCCGTGAAAAGACCCAAGAAAAATTATCAATAATATGCAACCTATCTATTAGAGGGTCGGTGGTCGTAGCCACCATGTTTGTGTATATGTGTCATGACATTGTGAGGATATATCCCGAGTTCATAGACACTACTTGTCCTTGAAGCCCACTTATCATCGAAATTATATAACAAGTATGACATTTGTTACTTTTTGCATTATGGGGGGAGTGATAGCCCAATGGATTAGGACCGCACTCCCCTATCTCCATGCCCACACCTAAACCAAATAAGAATCAATATATAGGTGAGTATGCAAGAATAATCAAGTCAAACTCCTTGAATCTACGATATTTAGCTCATTCCTCAAATAGCAAAACCTTCTTTCATCAAGAGGCTTCGTGAAAATATCTGCAAGTTGGTCTTTGGTTGAAACATAAGATAGCTCAATATCTCCACGGGCAACATGATCTCTAATGAAATGATGACGAATCTCATTATGCTTCGTCCTTGTATGATCAACCGGGTTGTAGTCAATCTTGATAGCACTTGCATTGTCACACAAAGGAGGCACTTTGTAACAATGGACACCACATTCCTTTAAAGTCTGCCTCATCCATAGAAATTGAGTGCATGCACTAGCGGCTGCCATATATTCATCTTCGGCGATGGAGAGAGATATACAATTTTGCTTCTTGGAGGACCAACACACCAAGGACCTACCAAGAAATTGGCAAGCCCTGGAGGTTGATTTCCTATCATCCTTGTCACCAACCCAATCCAAATACGTGTACCCATAGAGAGAGAATGTTGAGCATCTAGGATACCACACACCATAGTTTTGGGTATGAACCAAATATCGAAAGATTATTTTGACCGCCATCAAGTGGCTTTCTTTACACTACAAGATAAGTTTCCTTCCGCAATGAATTGGCCCAACGGTCATCGTAGAAGGCGCGTCTTTCGCGACGAAATTCTCGGCTTGACCGTGGTCGATGGAAAACTTTTTTTTCCGGTTTCACGGTCCTCTAATACGACAGATCTGCTAAAAACATGGAGGAAGCTTGGCTAGCGCGTGCAGAAGCAAGATTTTTGTTTCCTCGCACGATGTTGACTCGCCGAAGTCTTTTGAGGTGTGTGGGTCCCGGACATCAGTGTCTCTAGCGGACCATACTTTTCGGTCACGCCTCCCTGATTTGAACTCGATAACGTAGCTCGAGGTGTCTGTCGTTTAGTTAGGATGCTAGGTCCCACATGTCAGCCTCTCATTAGAAGGATCGTGTGTATGATGGAAATTTTTTCCTTCGCTCGCGCTACCCTGTTCCGAAGTTGATAGCGCGGCTCGATGCATCTACCGTCTAATCAACCTCCTGGGACCCACATGTCATCTACTCATTAGAAGAAACATGTGTATGATGGAATTGTTTCCTTCGCTGGTGCTACTCCATTCTGAGTTGATAGCATTGCTCAACACATCTACCGTTTAACCAACCTCCTGAGCCCCACATGTCATCCTATCATTAGAAGAAACGTGTGTATGATGGATTTTTTCCTTCGCTCGCGCTACCCTGTTCTGAACTTGATAGCGTTGTCCGATGCATCTACCGTTTAATCACGATGCTGGGCCCCACATGTCATCCTCTCATTAGAAGAAACGTGTGTATGATGGATTTTTTCCTTCGTTGGTGCTACCCCGTTCCGAGTTGATAGCGCTGCTCCACGCATCTACAGTCTAACCAACCTCCTGAGCCCCACATGTCATCCTCTCATTACAAGAAACGTGTGTATGATGGATTTTTTTCCTTCGCTCGTGCTACCCTGTTCCGAACTTGATAGTGTTGTTCGATGCATCTACCGTTTAATCACGCTACTAGGCCCCACATGTCATCCTATCATTAGAAGAAATGAGTGTATGATGAATTTTTTCCTTCGTTGGTGCTACCCCGTTCCGAGTTGATAGCGCTGCTCGACGCATCTACCGTTTAATCAACCTCCTGAGCCCCACATGTCATCCTCTCATTAGAAGAAACGTGTGTATGATGGATTTTTTTCCTTCGCTTGCGTTACCCTGTTCCGAACTTGATAGCGATGTTCGATGCATCTACCGTTTAATCATGCTGCTGGGCCCCACATGTCATCCTCTCATTAGAAGAAACATGTGTATGATGGATTTTTACCCTCTATCGCGCCTTTGTGTTCTGAACTTGATAGCTTTGCTCTCTGCATCAGTCATTTATTCAGGCTGGTGGGTCCCTTATGTCAGCCTCACATTAGAAAAATCGTGGGCATCTCAATTTATTAAATGCCAGATAATGGAGTAGTTTCTTAAAAACATGGGTAGGTGGGTTTTTTGTTTTTGTTTTAAAGGGGAATTCCAAAAATGCCAAATTAAACATTTTGAGCTATTGTACATCTACTATACTCAATGGGCTATACTCCATGCACTATTCTCCATGGGCTCCTTGATAAATATTTAAATGGGTTGTCATCAGCATGTCCCCTGACCCCTACAAGGCCGAATTAAATTGTTCTGGGCTAAAGAGGGGTCGAATGAGCTAGATTTTACCTCCTCTTTAGTAAAATTTGCATGGCTCGGCCGGATTCGGAACACAGACCTCACTATCGGAGGGAAAAAGAAACGATAATTCTTTTAACATATATTCGTGTAAAAATATCTAAAGAACAAGGGACACAGACCGCGTGTGCCAAAACTGGACAGGTATCCAGTGACTTCACTTGGTACCCTCTCTTTTCTGTCCAAAACACATCCAACTTTTCTGATGACACACAGGAAAAATCTCTAGTGCAAGCAGCCCAGCAGCAACCACATAATTTTTTTACAAATTTAGTAGCATTTGAAAGATCCAGTAGTACACAATAAGACAGAAAAATATCGACAGATTCCTAGTTCATATTCAACAGCACTTGACTGATTCTGTAGCATTCCAAAGTGACTGTTTCAGCTATACAAACACTGAAACTCAATAGCAGTACAGAGAGAACCCGTTCATGTTTCAGCTCTAAAAACCTTGTCGCACGATCAGTTTGCCCTTTTCTCCAAACACACTCGATCATTGGAGCAAGCATACCTCCTCTTCACATTAATACCAGTGTGACCCCCATATATATGCATCCCAAAATGCCCAAGCCTCATCTAGATTGTGACAAAGCCAGGTTTAAAAAGGAAAGCAAGACCATCTACTGCACTTGATCTAAACAAGTACCAGTACATCAGTATTAGTTCTAGAAAATACCTTAGTAATAGTAACGACATAACACTTTGACAGATTGAGTAGCATTTGAAGCTTGAGTAGTACAGAATAAGACAGAAAAAATATCTACAGATTTCCAGTTCATATTCAACACCACTTGATAGATTCAGCAGCATTTCAAAGTGACCGATTGAGCAGTACAGACAATGGCCAAAAGAAATGACAGATTCAGTAATGAAGACATTGAAATTCAATAGTTGTAGCAAGGCCATGACTCATAAGGAAAGAGAGTCCATATTCAGCACTCAATCGGTCGATCTGAACAAGTACCACTACATATGTATACTACAAAATAGATTAGCAGTAGCAAGTTAAGACCTGCATACAAAATACTCGGCATAATGCAACAACGTGTCAAGTGCTGGCCAAGTAGCACTTTCTTTCCTGCCTGTTACCCTTTCCTTATCGTCGCCTATGGGCCCACTATGTCAGCAGCGTACATTGGAAATAGGTATACATTGCTGCAAAGTTGTTCCACCTCTCCTCATACAAATTTAATCTGTCACCAACATAAAGTAGTAATTAATTAGTATGACGTTACATATCTTAACATTGGGATCATCACAAATAATATTTAGATGTTTTATTTCCCTACCGAAACTTGTTGATGCAATACTCCTAATCCATAGGGAATTCCGACGAACGGTTCAGAAGCTTCCAGGTAACACCACGGCTGTGATAGGTACGACTTGAGCCCTTCTAGGGCGACTTCAGCTAACGATGTCCTGCTCGTTAGCTCAGATGTCACCACCATTTCGACCGCATGGAGCTCATGCCATAGAGACAACGACCAAAGCTTCACCTTGTACCGCGGCGATTCGCATGCCCTTGAACTGACGAACCTAGGGGATATGACGATGTCCGTGGTGTGGCCATAAATTTGGGCGATGAACACGGTGCCCTCTTTCCTGATGCCGATGATATCCACTCTCCGCAAGCCCCTTGTGGGCATCGGCTTAGATGAATTCTAGTGTTTGTGGCTATATGGCATTATGGGCACAGTCCTCGAGTGGGCAACTCTGAGGTGGCGGACGAGCTCTACCATAGGTGTTAGCTCTACCGACGAGGTGATGAACTCACATCCAGGCTCTGTGCAGACTTGCTGGCCGTGAAAGCACCAGATTATGTGGTCGTAGACGTCGTAGGGGACAAATGTCCCGCAGTGGTTGTTGGGGCATCTGCTACCTTTTCTGCCCGTGACTTGGTGGTACAACTCCTTGGAGCATGCGGCCAGCCAAGCGGCGCTGGTAGTGTCCAGACGCATAGAGATTTCGTTGAAAACATCGTTGCCGACCTTGCTCCAAACACCATGCAGTGGGTTTTGCGTCGACTGCGACACCAGGATGGATTGGGGTGAAGAGGTCGGACCAGAGTATGACTATCGGGGGACTTTTGGAGAGGGGTGGCGCGTGACCTGCAAGATCCGATGCAGCGGGCGAGATGGCGAGGAAAATCTGCAAAGCATGCACTCCAGACGATCCCAAATGCGGGTCCAGGCGGCGTTGGCGAGTGGGGATAAAAACAGCCGAGATGGGGAAGATGGGATGGCTCTTTGAACGATTTTTTTGTTTTTTTTGCATGGCCTCTGGTGCTGCATCCAGGATGTCGATTAGCTTGGCTTGCATGCTGAAGTGCACTAAATTAACCATCTGAAATCCTGACGCATTTTATAGCTAGGACGGCACGCTGTCGTGCCCTAAATTAACCATGTCACAACCTGGGCCATTACAGCTAGGCCGGCACACTGCCATGTACGCCGACTAGAGTTAGTACTGCTGTCATGTTTGACCAGATGATGTTTGTTTAGTTTTCTAAAAAGGATTATACTGTAGGGATGGACTATCGAGCATCTCGACCCGTTAAGGCTCGGCTCGTTAAGGCTCATGCTCATTAAGGCTCAGATCATTAAACTCGTTAAGGATAACGAACAAAAAGTAAAGCTTAGCTAGGTTCATTAGATGTTAACAAGCGCTCACGAGCTGCTCGTTATGAAAATGTATTAGCCTCAGATAGAGGCATACTGATAATTAAAAATGACAGTTAGAAGGGTTCGGTTAGTGCCGCGGTTAGCAGATCCAGATCGAGAAGATGGAGATGGGGTATGCAGTGGGAGATGACGAGTTGACAAGACACATGAGAAATATTCTGAATCGATTGGGAGAGTCTAGGGTAAGGTTTTTGGTCGCTCGCTCTCGCTCCTGGATTGATTAGTCTTACTCAATGGGCTAGATGTTTGCCTTAGATGGGCTGCCAGATTAGACATGTAGCAACATAGGTGGGCCTTACCTTGGTTGTTACCGAGCTTAACGAGTAGCTCATGAACATCGTTAACTCGATCGTTTAGCTCGTTAAGGATATCGAGCAAAAACTACAGCTCAGCCAAGATCGTTAAGGAAACGAGTCGATTTTGAACGAGGCGAGCAAACGAGTGCTCATTAAACTCGTCGAGTTTTGAGTTTTATGTCCAGCCCTAATACTTTGGAACAGGAGGTAGTACAATATAGCAGTAGTACACTAGATGTTTGTTTTGCAGTTTTGCTACAAACATAGTACAATAAATACCTCCGCATTGGAGCCTAGCGCGATTAAGTACCACGGTGTTCCAACAGGATGCATGATAACAGAAGGTGTTCAAGCACCTCTTTACAGAATAGTTATAATTAGAAGCGAACAGTCACTACATTAATACACCTACGATATAGTAAATTGTCCATCAAATGATGGGTGATAACCTGCACATATGATCACCTTCTCCCAGTTATCATGATCAAATACTATCACCTGAAAGGAAGTGGTGGCAAGCTTCTTGAATACTAGAAAGTATCCTACCTTCAAGTCATGTGCTTTGACAAAATCTAGCCATCCTTCGTCAAGTATTACCTTGCCATCTTTCTTCTTCAGCTCGACGTCCCAGCTGTAGGCTTTGCATATATTCAGCTTGATGGCCTCTGGATACTCACCGCCAAACGTTAGCAAAAAGGAGCTGGGTATGATCCGCACGTCTAACCCTCCCGGTATTAACAACATCTTGCAGAACTCGTCACGTGTGTTCTCCATGTGGGTGTTCCTAGCTAGCCCCTCCATCCAGACTACACAGGGCTCTCTTGTCTTCTTCGATGATGAGTCTATCCAAGCTCTTCTTGCCCGAACACTGCAAAAAAATCCCGTGGACAGATAATGTCTCTACCAGCTATCAATAATTGGGAAATAGTATAGTATTAGCTGATAGAGTACAATACAAGATCAGCTAACAAAGTAAAGTGGAGCAATTTTCTTATCGAAGTACACAAATTAAAGTCTTAACTCTAGCTAGCATGAATGCCGATTATATTAGTACTACTTCCAAGGTGTAGGCATCCATTAGTGTAGTTATTTATCGAGTAGTACAGATACCGAACAGCCAGGAATAGACGAACGGACGAACATGATGAGATCTATCTACTGTCGATGCTAGAGATGCATCATATACTCGAAATTTTGGCAAAAATCAGGGTAGGGCAGCAGCCGCCCTAACTTGCCCAAATTAAGGGGACCTCCGCCCCTGAGACAAATCTAAAGCAAAACATACCGAGTGGCCTCCCAAATCATCCTCATCCGTGGATCAATCAATACACAATTTGAACTTATTATTATAGTTCACCATAGATCTAGCCCCAGAACTAGCTTGCATGCATAAAACTGAACTGTAGTATACAGACGGGTTAAATGCACTAGATGAGAACTATACTCAACACCAACCCAATGTTAACCAAGCGCTAATAAAAGCTTCATCTCATCATCAAGATCAAGGGTTCCGGGGATTATGTACATACCGCACTGTCACCGCGATGTCTGAGGGATGCGACAGCTGTATAGATGAGGTTGCAGGGCCCGCCGCCTGCAGCCGACCCACCTAAGACGAGTAAGTTGTGGCGGTGGTGGTCATCAATGGAGGGAAGCACAATGGCGATTAAGGAGTGCTGTGTGAGAGAGGGCTGGGGCTGGGGCGGGGGTTGGTGAGAGAATAAATGTGGCGAGGGTACATGAATGATGTGGACAAAGCAAACCTTGCCACCAATACAGTACTACTAATTGTCATGCAAAAATTAATTTCCTAGAAAATTGGGCACGACAGCTTGAGTGCTTGAATAGGGAAACATCAAACACATACTATGCAAGTATGTTATTACATACATGGTGCCTAGTACAAGCAATAGTGGAAATGATGTTGCAAGTACTGATACTATAATACAGTATGAAAGTACTACATACATAGTACTGTACATTACATGGTGACAAGTACTAGCTACAGAAATGATGTTGCGAGTGCTCATAATCAGCTTTTCGGTATTTTGGTCAAACTTCACATAGTTCTAACGAGACAGGGTTGGCACAAACCACATTGGCGCCTCAAACAGTTGCTCTCTATGTTCCGCTCCAGTGTAGTTAAGTGATGAACCTATGGCAGTTCCCCCATTGACGTGCATGCGGCTCCAATCTAGAACTGGTTGTGGGCGATGTTGGTAGCACACGTGTGTAGCAAACCCATAGTCTCCTCTGAACACTGGCAGAGCTTCGTCAACATCGGTAGCACCGGGTTCGGAGTTTGTAGGGGGATCGAGGATGAATGGATGGTTGATTCCCACAAACACTGACCTCCCTTCAAGATTATCCCATCTGATCCAGTCCGGTGCTACAGGGTCATCCAAATTAAGGGCCCTCTAGAAAACGTGTCAGCGGAGCGAGGGATAAGTGAGCAGTTCTCTACCCATGTATGATACAGGATTATCATGGCTGCTGGTGCATGCACCCCTAGTTTGAATCCACAGGATATTCTAGCCAAGCTCTGCCAAGTACCAGCTGCGTAATGCAATATCTTCAGCCTCGGCATCATCACCGGCTTGGACGTTTGCCGGCTCTTCAATTACTGGAGCCTGTATGACACGCGGGCCTGCAAGTATACTTGTGTGTGCATTTCAGTTAGCAAAAGTATCATGATCAATGCAGTTGTAAGTAATTTATAAATTTTACTTTTAAATAACGGGACTCACTCCACTTGTTTGGTTCCTAGACAAGAACATCTCCTCACGGTTCTGTTGTGTATATGCGATCAATAGAACCACTGATTAGACACTTGGCAATGACATCGACATACGTTGCTGGTGCAAGATAGTCGTTTTTGAAGGATAATCCAGTCCCTGTCACAAGGAAAATCTATGGTAGCAATGAAATTTTCAAACACCGCCATCACACTATAGTGCCATTGGTTTTCAAATCTATACGGTTTCTTTGCTATGTGTATCTTTAGCAGCTCGATATACGCGTGCTTGCAGAGGTAAGTGCATGGGGGGCCGGGGAAACACTGGTTACCCGATGGATAAATATCAACACATTACACACGTGGCAGCTCGATACGTGCCATACTGTAGACATTTTGGAGGTACCGGCACCCCGGGTGCTTTGCAATGGCAATCCATTCTCCGTTGGAACCAACCCAGCGACCCTTGTTTTCAAATCCTTCATCATCCCATGTTCCGGGTATGTCATCATCAATTGGTACAAATTCTTCTACTGTTGGATTGTCTAGTGGCATCAGCAACGCGTCATTGCCCCACAACAGATTTTCTTTATATCTAGGGGCATGCAAGGTGTTTGACAAAGGGGGTAGTGCTAGCTAGCTTTGTGGAAAAACTACTATCTGAAAGATGCAAAAATGTGTTGAATAAATCATGAATGCATGCAGACAAACACACCAAGGAATAAGGTCTTGTTTGCATTAAAGAAAAAGCGTAGGAATAGTTAAGTTTCCTATGATGGCACTGTTCAGAGGAAAAAACGTAGGAAATTTTCCGATGATTGATTAACAAGATTAGGGGCCTCTTTCAGTCAATGGTTTTTAAAAAATGTAGGAATAGGAAAAACAAAGGATTGACATGGTAGGTACAGTAAATTCATATTAGGAATTAAAAACGTAGGAATTTTGTAACAGGTGTCTTTGGATGGTGAATAGGAAATAAACACAAGAGTTTTGCAGGAATATAATGTAAGCGCATTGGACTTCTGAAACGATAAATAGAATGAGGTAGGAGCTCGTGTTTAGATTCTTATGGAATGGAGGGCATAGGAACTAAGAAGTGACTCCATAGGAATTTGATATCTTCTGAAATCCTATGGGTTAGAATCCTTCAAAACTCATATGCAATTCTTCATATCCAACTTGGACCTCATTTTCAAATTCCTACGCGCGCAAAGAACTAGAATGAGGTCCCAAGAGACACGATAACATCATAAATATACTCTCGCATGAGGTTTGACTTTGATTTTACCATGTTTTAAAGTAAACCTATGTTTTTGTATTCATGTAAACCAAAGAGACAACTTTTTACATAAATCTTGTGTTTGTAAAACACATGAAACTTAAAATATAACGCCAGCCTTGATTGGCCAATACACCTTCCGTTACAGGTATCAACAATTCTGGTCGTTCTTGTGTTTTCAGATTAGTATGTTTGGAGGAGAGGGGGGACACTGAAGCAAAAGTCCTGGGCCTCTTTCGATCGCAGGATTGAGACCAAAGGAATTTCACAGGTTTGCCGGTGAAAAAAGGCAATTATAAAACGTAGGAAAACTACCTACGTGATTGGCACAATGAGAGTTGAGCCTCAAGTAGATGTTCCAATTCCTACAGGATTTAAGCATGGGTGGGGGTTGCAGTTCAAAAGAATTTGTGTACCACAATTCCTTTGATCCAAATTCAATCCATAGGAAAGAATCTAAGGATTCTAGTCCTACAAAAATCATGCAAACCTGATTTTACCTGCTCGTCACGGTCTAGTGGCCATGTCTATGGGTCAGAGTGAAGTAGGCAGGGCAAACCAAACGGGAGACCAGGATCTTCCGCAATCCCTCGACGCATGCCAACCATGATGCGAGCCAGGTGAGTGGTGCTCAGAAGATCGGCGTGACAGGTGATGTTGCTCAGCGGTCCGTAGTGGAGGTTGCCAAATCTGATTGTCTAGTTGTAGAGCTTAGATATCTTACGCTTCATCGCTCCAGATGTTGTTCTGGGGAAGAGTACTACGGAAGATTAGTTGGGATAGGTTGGTAGTTTCTACCTTTCTACAAGGGTGGAGAGGGGCTACGATGGTGCACAAGCAGCCGGAGCGGCAGAGGAAGACGATGAGGGGCGCGGGGCGGTTCTCCTCTGGTTGTCGGAGCGACTAGTTCAACCCGGTATATTAGGGAAAACTAATGTAGGACGTTAACATAGACGCTTATGCAAAAAAGGAATAATAACAAAAAATTAGATATAGTAGTATTTCTTAAACGGTCCAGCCCGCAACGCTAGGAGGCGCTACTGTTTTTTTCCGGTAGGTAGCTAGGGACAACAAATCACACCGTGCTGAAGATTTTTTTTTGAAATGTCCTCAAATTTGCTTTGCGTGTGGGGATGGTGATGTCGCACTGAAAGAGAGAGCAAACACAATTTGTTTTGAATGCATATATACTACTCCCTCCGATCCATATAATGTTCTGAGATTTATCTAGATTAGAATGTATACAGTCATGTTTTTGTGCTAGATTTATCTAATGGTTGGAAACTCCGAGTGGCAACATTATAACCATGACATGATTCACCCATTTACTCCCAAATATGGAACATCACAAATGATGGGAGTACAATTTACATCAAGGACCTAAAAATGGATAAAATTACATAGAGGTCCTTACATTTAGAATGAAGCACCCTAAAAATAAGCAAGGGAAATAGTCGGGTCCGGCTCCTTCTCGAGAGACCAGAGCCATACTCTTCATACTAATTTCTCTTTGTTTGTTTTCAAAATATATGGCCAAATTTGGTGCCATGAAAATTCCGGGACATTGGATCATCATCAGCATAAAGTATGATGTAAATATGGCCATGACCTTGGTCATTCGTCTTGAAAGCCAAGAATGTTCATACTCATTGACATATAATAATCTTATACATGTTTAAATTTTACAACTTGCTTTTAGGATCGAATTTTACACGGACAGTCGGAGTACATTTTACATCAAGGACCTAAACAAGGTAAAATTACATCGAGGTCCATACATTTAGCATCAAGCACCTTAAAATTAAGCAAGGAAAACCGTAATGTTTTGCTCCTTCTAGAGAGATAAGCTGACCAAGCCATGCATACTCTTCATACTACTTCCTGTTCGTTTGTTTTCAAAATATGGCCAAATTTGGCGGCATGAAAATTATTTGCTATGGGATCATGAATCATTAGCATATAAAGTATGATGTAAATATGTATGACCCTGGTCTTTCGGCTTGAAATGCAAGAATTTTCATATTCATTGACAACTAATAAGCTTAATCACATAAATTTTACCACTTGCTTTTATGTTCAAATTTTACACGGACGGTGCGTATACAATTTACAGTAAGGACCTAAAAAGGTAAAATTACATCGAGGTCTATACATTTAATTACCACGGAGCACCCTAAAATTAAGCAGGGAAAATAGTCGAGTTCGGCTCCTTCTCGAGACAGCAGCTGGCCGAGCCATACTCTTCGTACTACTTCCCTCTTTGTTTGTTTTCAAAATATGGCCAATTTGGCAGCATGAAATTCTTGGATATGGGATCGTGAATCATTCATGTAAAGTATAATGTAGATATGGCCATGACCTTGGCCGTTCGGCTTAAAATTGAAGATTGTTCATACTCATTCACAACTAACCTTAAATTCGTTTAACTTTTATCACTAACTTGTAGGTTTGAATTTTACACGGACGGTAGGAGCACATTTTACATCAAGGACCTAAAAAGGGGGAAATTACATCGAGGTCCATTCATTTAGCATGAAGTACCCTAAAATTAAGCAAATAAAACAGTCTGGTTCAGCTCCTTCTCGAGAGAACAGCTGATCGAGCCGTACTCTTCATAGTACTTCTTCCTCTTTGTTTGTTTTCATCAAGGACCTAAAAGGGGAAATTACATCAAGGTACAAAAATTTAGCACGAAGCACGCCTTAAAATTAAGCAAAGGAAAATAGTCAGGTTCGGCTCCTTCTCGAGAAAGAACCTGACCAAGCCATACTGTTCGTAGTACTACTTCCTCTTCGTTTGTTTTTAAAATACATGGACAAATTTTGCGTCATGCAAATTCTTCGATATGAGATCATGAATCATCAGTATAAAGTATGATGTACATATGTCCATGACCCTGGTGGTTCGGCTTGAAATGCAAGAATGTTCATACTCATTGACAACTAATAATCTTAAATATGTTTAAATTTTACCACTTGCTTTTGTGTTCGAATTTTACACGGACAGTGGGAGTACATTTTACAGCAAGGACCTAAATCGGGGTAAAATTACATCGAGGTCCATACATTTATCACGAAACACCCTAAAATTAAGCAGGGAAAACATTCATGTTTGGGTCCTTCTCGAGAGAGAAGATCATCGACCCATACTCTTCATACTACTTTCTCTTTGTTTGTTTTCAAAATATATGGCTAGAGTTGGCGACATGAAAATTCGTGGACATGGGATCATCATCAGCATAAAGTATGATGTAGATATGGCCATGACCTTGGTCATTCGGCTTGAAATCCAAGAACGTTCATACTCATCAACAACTAATAATATTAAATACTTTTAAATGTTACCACTTGCTTTTAGGTTTGAATTTTACAAGGACGGTACGAGTACATTTTTCATCAAGGACCTAAAAAAGGTGAAATTACATCGACGTCCATATATTTATGTCTGAAAACTTGTCTTGTGGTATTCAGATCCATATTCTTTGGTGTTTCTTTACGTAAAAGAACAATCTTATCATCACTCGAAAAATTGAGAATTAAATGTTCTTTCGTGATAGTTGGAAACTAACATCGAGGACATTGTTTACTACATGAAGATGCATCCATCTACCTCTAGAAATACATTTAATTCAATAGCAATCTATCGCGCTTACTTGTAGCTCAAGTTTGACCTAATTTCGTTAAATTGTGAAGATGAAAAATCTTAGCAAGAAGTTGAACCTATCGTCAAAACTCTCAGTGTTTTATGATATATTAATTGTGACCCCTCGATGGGTACCTCCAAAAGATTTTTCGTAAAACTTTCAAAGCAACCTAAAATTTAGTTGTAGTTCCAAATTTGACCTAATTTCGATAAATCGATATAAAGTCATTTGGTCAAATAGGAAGAATTAGCTAGGAAGTTTGAAAACTCATAAATAAAACATGGCAATCATTGGTACAACATGTTGGTAAACTTGGCTTCTGGCATTCAAATCCAATATTCTTTGGACATTCCTAAAGGGAAAAGCACAACCTCGCTCGTCATCCGCTCAGAAAATTGAGAATAATTGAATGTTTTTTCCTGATACAGTTGGAAAATCACACCGACGACACTGTTTGGATTTGCCGGTCTTGATCCAATGGTCAATGTTCAAAGTTATCCGTACACTATATAGTGGTATGGTATGGTATTGTAAGAGATAAGAAAAGATAAAGATAAGATAAGAAGTACTGCGAATGGCTGATCTTTTGAGTAACCTTCCCTCCCGATGTTTGGGAAGCAAGTGACAATTTCGAAAACCAGAAAAGTTTGAATTTTTTTGCCGCCAAGGACCAAAGTGGTTTCCTTCCTATGTACTCCTCGTCCCTACTCCACGCCAACACGCTAGAGACACATAGCCGCCATACCAAGGCACACGTACGCAGCACCACGCTGTGGACCAGGGAGAGATTAGCCGGGCCAGTGCACGAGGGGAAAGGGTAGGAGAGAGGGAGGATGGATGCTGAGAGGCAGCGAAGGAGAGAGAAAACACACAAATTTGTTTTGCGTGCATAGGTCCTGAAATTTACAACTAGTAGAGTGGCCGCAGGAGTACCTCGTGTCAGGAACCCATCATAACTTTCCTCTGACATCGAACCATCGTCAACTCCTCTTTGTTGCTGCCCTCTTTTACCCTGCCTACGTTTTATTCTCTCAGCGTGTATAGCGTGTGGACAGAGGTGAGCATCTGTATAAGCAAAGAAATGAGTACTAGTTACTATACTAGTGTACTAGTACTAATATACTTTCCTAAAAAAACTACAAATATACTACTCCCTCCGATCCAAATTAATGTTCTCAGATTTGTCTAGATTCGGATGTACCTAACACTAAAACATGACTAGATACATCTGAATCTAGACAAATGTGAGAACACTAATTTGGATCGAGGGAGTACTATTTGCCTTTTCCCTAATAAGGGCATCAACAATGTGTAAAAAAGCACATCTTAAGGACTAGTATGTGGCATCCACTAAGGTTCACCATATACATTGTGGAGAAAATAGAGTTTGCATCTTTAAGCCTAATAAGGTGCACCTCAAGCTTGTGGGATGCCCATAGAGAATAGAAAAATCATTTCTCCTCTCTCCCTATTTCATGTGATTGTTTTCAAAAGGTGTTCAAAATTTTCATGACGCAAAATCTTAGTTAGAAGTTGAACCACTCGTCAAAACTCTCTGTGGTTTCTGATATATTAATTAACCGCTCGATGGGTACCTCCAAAAGCTTTTTTCATAAAACTTTCAAAGCAACCTACAATTTTATTACTTGTAGTTCAAGTTTGACCTAATTTCATTAAATTCAAGAGCATTATATCGCACTTAGTTGTACCTCAAGTTTAACCTAATTTCATTAGACTATCAAGACGCAAAATCTTAGAAAGAAGATAAACCTCTCGTCAGAACTCTCTATGGTTTCTGATAGTATATTAATGGACCCCTCCGCCCCTCGATGGGTACCTCTAAGAGCTTTTTCGTAAAACTTTCAAAGCAACCTACACAGTTTACTTGTAGTAGTTCAAATTTTACCTATTATATTTTTCTACTTTACCAATTATAATTTTATATAGCGATGGTATGCCAGATGTCTATTATCTGAGTCTCACGTCTAGGGCACGTGCACTTTACTAGTACTTGTAGTTTCAAATTTGACCTAATGTCGATAAATCGACAAAAAGTCATTCTAATGGGCAGAGTTAGCTGGGAAGTTTGAAAACTCATAAAACATGGGAGTCGTTGGTACAAGATGTTGGTCCATTATATCTGTATGTAAACTTGGCTGGTGGCACTCAGATCCAATATTATTCGTACTTTTCTTTAGGAAAAAGAACAACCTCGCTCGTATGCTTCACTCGGAAAATGTAGAATTGAATGTTCTTTCTTGATAGTTGGAAATTCACACCGATAACACTATTTACTACAAGAAGATGCACGATGATCTACCTATGAAAAAACATTTAATTGAAGAGCAATCTATGGCGTTTACTTGTAGCTAGCTCAAGTTTGACCTAATTTCGTTAAATTGTCAAGATGCAAAGTCTTAGCAAGAAGTTGAACCTATCGTTGAAACTCTCGCTGGTTTCTGATATATTAATTTTGACTCATCGATGGGTACCTCCAAAAGCTTTTTCCTAAATCTATCAAAGCAACACCTACAATTTACTTGTAGTTTCAAATTTGACCTAATTCTGAGATATCGACATAAAGTCATTCAAATGGACAGGGTTAGATAGGAAGCTTGAAAACTCATAAAACATGGGAATCGCAAGTACACCATGTTGTTGATCCACTATATATGTCTGTCAACTTGGCTTGTGGTATCCACATCCAATATTATTTGGACTTATCTTTATAGAAAATTAAAGAACAACTAACCTCGCTCGTCTTCACTCGGAAAAGGTAGAATTGAATGTTCTTTCCTGATAGTTGGAAACTCACACTGACGATATTGTTTACTACAACAAGATGCACCGATCTACCTCTGAAAATACATTTAATTCAAGAGCAATCTATCGCGCTTACTTGCAGCTCAAGTTTCACCTAATTTCGTTAAATTGTCAAGATGCAAAATCGTAGCAAGAAGTTGAACCTATTGTCAAAACTCTTGGTGTTCTATGATATATTAATTGTGACCCCTCAATGGGTACCTCCAAAAGATTTTGCATAAAACTTTAAAACCAACCTACAATTTACTTGTAGTTTCAAATTTGACCTAATTTTGATAAATCGACAAAAAGTCATTCGGTCAAATGGGTAGAGTTAGCTAGGAAGTTTGAAAACTCATAAATAAAATAGGGGAATCGTTGGTACAACATGTTGGTAAACTTGGCTTCTAGCATTTAGATCCAATATTCTTCGGACATTTCTTTATGGAAAAGAACAACCTCGCTCGTCAGCACTCGGAAAATTGAGAATAATTGAATGTTCTTTCCTGATATAGTTGGAAAATCACACCAACGACACTGTTTACTACAAGAAAATGCACCCATGTACCTATCTGAAAAGTCATATATGTCAATAGCAACCTGTCGCGCATACTTGTAGCTCAAGTTTGACCCAATTTCGTTAAATAGTGTCATGCGATGCAAAATCTTAGCAAGAAGTCAAACCTGTTGTCAAAATTCTCGGTTGTTTCTCATATATTGATTGTGACCTCCCTCCCGATCGGTACGGTACCTCCAAAAGCTTTTTCATAAAACTTTTAGAGCAACCTACAATTTAGTTATAGTTCAAGTTTGACCTAATGTCGATAAATCGTCATGTAGTCATTCAAGTGGGCAGAATAATTAGCTAGGGAGTTTGAAAACTCAAAAAACATATGGGAATCGTAAGCAAAACGCGTTGGTCCACTTAATATGTCTAGAAGCTTGGCTTATGGCATTGAGATCCATATTCTTCGAGCTTTTTTTACAAAAAAGAACCATCTCGTCATCACTCGGAAAACTGAGAATTTTATTTCCTGATAGTTGGAAACTCACACTAACGACATTGTTTACTACAAGGAGATGCGCCCATCTACCTTTGAAAATACATTTAATTCAAGAGAAATCTATCGCGCTTACTTATAGCTCAAGTTTGACCTAAGTTCGTTAAATTGTCAAGATGTAAAATGTTAGCAAGAAGTTGAACCTATCATCAAAACTCTCAGTGTTTTATGCTATAGGGAAAATTTACTATAGAACACCGTTATTTTCTATCATTTGCTGAAACACACTATTTGATTATGACTTTGCTAGGTACCATTACGATTTTGTGGCACATTTGCCAGAACACACCACGTGGCCAAAAATGGAAAGTTTTGCCACTTTTGCATGGGTGACCATGTTATGGCTAGGTTTGAAAAAAATGTGCCAAACTTTCCTGTTTTGGCCGTGCGGTGTGTTCTGGCAAATATGCCGCAAAATTGTAATGGTATCAGGCAAAGACATAATTGAATAGTGTGTTTTAGCAAATGACAGAAAATAACGGTGTCCTGTAGCAAATTTTCCCGATGATATATTAATTGTGACCCCTTTATGGGTACCTCCAAAAGATTTTTCATAAAACTTTCAAAGAAACATACAATTCACTTGTAGTTTCAAATTTGACCTAATTTCGATAAATCGACATAAAGTCATTCGGTCAAATAGGCAGAGTTAGCTAGGACGTTTGAAAACTCATAAATAAAACATGGGAATTGTTGGTACAACATGTTGGTAAACTTGGCTTCTGGCATTCAGATCCAATATTCTTCGGACATTCCTAAATGGAAAAGCACAACCTCGCTCGTCATCCACTCAGAAAATTGAGAATAACTGAATGTTCTTTTCTGATATAGTTGGAAAATCACACCGATGACACTGTTTGGATTTGCCGGTCTTGACCAACGGTCAATGTTCGAAGTTATCCGTACACTATATAGTGGTATGGTATGGTATTGTAAGAGATAAGAAAAGATAAAGATAAGATAAGAAGTACTTCGAATGGCCGATCTTTTGAGTAACCTTCCCGCTCGATGTTTGGGAAGCAAGTGAAAATTTCGAAAACCAGAAAAGTTTGAATTTTTTTGCTGCCAAGGACCAAAGTGGTTTCCTTCCTATGTACTCCTCATCCCTACTCCATGCCAACGCGGTTGCCGAACACGCCAGAGACACAGAGCCATCGTACCAAGGCACACGTGCGCAGCACCATGCTGTGGACCAGGGAGAGATCACTCGGGCCGATGCACGAGGGGAAAGGGTAGGAGAGAGGGAGGATGGATGGTGAGAGACATCTAAGGAGAGAGAAAACACACAATTTGTTTTGCGGGCATAGGTCCTGAAATTTACTACTAGTAGAGTGGCCACAGGAGTACCTCCTGTCAGGAACCCATCATAACTTTCCTCTGACATCGAACTGCCTTCAACTCCTCTTCGCTGCTACCCTCTTTTACCCTGCCTACGTTTTATTCTCTCAGCATATACATCGCATGGACAGAGATGAGCATATGTCTAAGCAAAGAAATGAGTACTAGTACTATACTAGTGTACTAGTACTAATATACTTTCCTCAAAAAAGTACTAATATAATACTCCCTCCGATCCCAATTAATGTTCTCAGATTTGTCTAGATTCGGATGTATCTTGCAATAAAACATGACTAGATACATCCGAATCTAGACAAATGTGAGAACACTAATTTGGATCGAGGGAGTACTATTTGCTTTTCCCCTAATAAGGGCATTGTGTACAAAAGCACACCTTAAGGCCTAGTATGTGGCATCCGCTAAGGTTCACCATATACATTGTCGAGAAAATAGAGTTTGTATCTTTAAGCCTAATAAGGTGCACCTCAAGCTTGTGGGTTACCCATAGAGAATAGAAAAATCATTTCCCCTCTCTCCCTGTTTCATGTGATCGTTTTCAAAAGGTGTTCAAAATTTTCATGATGCAAAATCTTAGCTAGAAGTCGAACCACTCGTCAAACATCTCTGTGGTTTCTGATATATTAATTAACTGCTCGATGGGTACCTCCAAAAGCTTTTTTCATAAAACTTTCAAAGCAACCTACAATTTATTACTTGTAGTTCAAGTTTGACCTAATTTCATTAACATAAAGTATTATCGAAACCAAAGAATAATTAATAATGTTCATATTATACTTTTATAAATCGTTTTTCCTGATACACGTAACATGATGACACAAAAAATATTATACTTCTTATTCTTTTTTTGAAATGTTATGAAAACCGTGACAACTTTTTCAGGATGCGGATTCATAGCAAGAACATGAATTTTTTAGAACTTTCGGTGATTTTTCGATGTACCGAATTCCTTCTTAGCTTCAAGAGATTTTTCGAAAATTTTGAGAGCAACCTATCGCGCTTACGTTTAGTTAAAATTTGAGAAGGTCGGTGGGAGTACAGTTTACATCGAAGACCTCAAAAAATAGAAAATTGCATAGAGGTCCATACATTTAGCACAACGGGCACTAAAATGAAGCAATGGAAAACAGTCGGGTGCGGGTCCTTCTCAAGCGAGCGACCGAGCCATACCATTCGTACTACTGCTAATGTACTTTCTATCTAGCGTGATGTGGGTGTGCTTGGTGGCTTCCTCTTCGCAGGGTGTGAAATGGAACGACAATGGAGTACTATGGAGTAGTGGTAAAGCTGGTCAGATCATAATTAAGTGCATCAAATATGATGGGACGTACTGCAGACACCAGACAGTATAAACAATCCCTTGTGCACCACTATCTTTTGAATCTTTTGAATAACCTTCCCTCCGTATGTTTGGGAAGGAAGTGAAAATTTTGAAACTGTGAAAGTTTGAACCCCGACTCTAATAATAGTACGAGTACTGTCCCTTTTGTTGCCAAGCCTCAAAATTGTTCCTTCTATGCAGCACGCCTGATACTGACACGGAGCCAACGACAAGGCCGATCGACACACGTGCGCAGCGCCACGTTTTGGATGAGGGAGAGATCACCTAGTCGGGGTGTGGGGATGGTGATGAGACATTGAAGGAGAGAGAAAACAAAATTTGTTTTGCGTGCATACAATAGTATATAGTAAAGGTCCTGAAATTTACTAGTACTAGTTCCGTACTACTAGTACTACTAGGTGACTGTACCCTATAGCTCGTGTCAGGAAGCCATCACAGCTTTGCTCTCATATCGCACCGCCTTGAACTCCTCCTCTTCGCAGCTCTCTCGAGCTGCTTCCTATGTGCCCAAAGTTTCTCTTCTCTCTCTTTGTTTCTTTTCTATAGAAATAAATATTCTTCCTCCCTCCGACCCAAATTAATTGACTCAGATTTGTCTAGATTCGGATGTATCTAGACATATTTTAGTACTAGATACATCCGAATCTAGATAAACTTGAGTCAATTAATTTGGGTCGGAGGGAGTACTTGCTTTTAAGAAAATACACTCCTCTCACTTGAAAAATTGATTTTTTTCCTTTCCTTATGGTTGGAAACTCCGAGTGTCAACATTGTTACCAGGCCATGGTTCACACCCATTTTATGCCCAAATATGGAACCACCACGGACAGTGGGAGTACAATTTACATCAAGGATCTAAAAATGTAAATAATTATATAAAGGTCCTTACATTTAGCACGAAGCGCCCTAAAATTAAGCAATGGAAATAGTCGGGTGCGGCTCCTTCTCGAGAGAGCAGCTGATCGAGCCATACTCTTCATACTATTTTCTCTTCATTTGTTTTCGAAATATATGGCCAAATTTGGCGACATGCAAATTCTTCGATATGGGATCATGAATCATTAACATAAAGTATGATCTAGATATGTCCATGGCCCTGGTCGTTCGGCTTGAAATGCAAGAATGTTCATATTCATTGGCAACTAATAAGCTTAAATATGTTTAAATTTTACCACTTGCTTTTACGTACGAATTTTACACGTATGGACGGTGGAGGTACATTTTACATCAAGGACCTAAAAATGGTAAAATTACATTGAGGTCCATACATTTAGAACAAAGCATCCTAAAATTAAACAGGGAAATGTCATGTTTTTCTCCTTCTCGAGAGAAAAGCTAATCGAGCCATACTCTTCATACTACTCCCTCTTTGTTTGTTTTCCAAATATGGCCCAATTTGGCGGCATGCAAATTCTTGGATATGGGATCATGAATCATCGATATAAAGTATGATATAGATATGACCATGACCTTGGTCGTTCGGCTTGAAATCCAAGATTGTTCATACTCATTCACAACTAAGCTGAAATACATTTGAATTTTAGCTTTTTTTAAATAATACAATTTTTTAATAATTTTCACGAATAATACACGAATTGAAAGATTAACAATTTTAGCGTGGTGTCGGCACTTGAAAAGCCGACCAGTCCTTATCGGCTTTTGAATAGCCGACTAGGCCCTATCTGTTTTTGAAAAGCTGACTAGTCCTTGTCTGCTTTTGAAAAACCGACTAGTCCCCCTATTCTTCACATTGCCCTATAACCTGTTGGCTTTTCAAAAGCAGAGAGTGACTTATCAGCTTTTCAAAAGCAGACATGGACTAGTCGGCTATTCCACTGCCGACACCAAGCTAGAATTGCAAATCTTTCAATTCTTGTTTTATTCGTGGAAATTATTAAAAAATGTATTATTTAAAAAAATAGCTAAATTTTACCACTTGCTTTTATCTTTGAAATTTACACGGACGGTGGGAGTACATTTTACAGCAAGGACCTAAAAAGGGGTAAAATTACATCAAGGTACATACTTTTAGCACAAAGCACCCTAAACTTAAGCAGGGAAAACAATCATGTTTGGCTCCTTCTTGAGAGAGAAGCTGATCGAGCCATACTCTTTAGACTACTTCCTCTGTGTTTGTTTTCAAAAAATGGCCAAATTTGGCGGCATGGAAATTCTTGGGTATGTGATCATCATCAGCATAAATTATGATGTAGATATGGCCATGACCTTGGTCATTCGTCTTGAAATCCAAGAATGTTCATACTCATCGAAAACTAATAATCTTAAATACGTTTAAAAAAGGTAAAATTACATCGAGGTCCATACTTTTAGCACGAAGCACCCTAAAATTAAGCAGGGAAAACAGTCGGGTTTAGCTCCTTCTCGAGAGAGTGCAGCTGGTCGAGCCATACTCTTCATACTACTTCCTCTTTGTTTGTTTTCAAAATAAGGCCCAATTTGGCGACATGCAAATTCTGGGATATGGGATCATGAATCATCGATATAAAGTATGATGTAGATGGATATGGCCATGACCTTGGTCATTCGGCTTTGAATCCATGATTGTTCATACTCATTCACACAACTAAGCCTAAATACGTTTTAATTTTACCCCTTGCTTTTATCTTCGAATTTTACATGGATGGTGGGAGTACATTTTACAGAAAGGACCTAAAAAGGGGTAAAATTACATTGAGGTCCATACTTTTAGCACAAATAAATCACTCTAAAACTAAGCAGGGAAAACAATCATGTTTGGCTCCTTCTCGAGAGAGAAGCTAATCGAGCCATACTCTTCATACTACTTCCTCTTGGTTTGTTTTCAAAATATGGAAAAAATTTGTGGCATGAAAATTCTAGGATATGTGATCATCATCAGCATAATGTATGATGTAGATATGGCCATGACCTTGGTCGTTCGTCTTGATATCCAAGAATGTTCATACCAATAGACAACAAATAATCTTAATTACATTTAAAAAGGTAAAATTACAATGAGGTCCATGCATTTAGCACGAAGCACCCTAAAATTAAGCAGGGAAATAGTCATGTTTTGCTCCTTCTCGTGAGAGAAGCTGATCAAGCCATAATCTTCATACTACTTCCTCTTTGTTTGTTTTCAAAATATGGCCAAATTTGGCGGCATGCAAATTCTTGGATATGGGATCACGAATCATCAACATAAAGTATGATGTAGATATGGCCATGACCTTGGTCGTTCGTCTTGAAACCCAAGAATGTTCATACTCATCGACAACTAATAATCCTAAATATGTTTAAAATTTTACCACTTGCTTTTAGGTTCGAATTTTACATGGACGGTGGGAGTATAATTTACATCAAGGACCTTAAAAGGGGGGAAATTACATCGAGATCCTTACATTTAGCATGAACTACCCCAAAAATTAAGCAAAGAAATAAAACAGTCGGGTTTGGCTCATTCTTGAGAGAGGACCTGATCGAGCCATACTTTTCATACCTCTACTTACTATTCATTTGTTTTCAAAATATATGGCCAAATTTGGTGGCATGCAAATTCTTGGATATGGGACCATCATCAGCATAAAGTGTGATGTTGATATGGCCATGACCTTGGTCATTCGGCTTGAAACTCCAAGAATGTTCGTAACCATTAACAACTAACAATCTTAAATACGTTTAAATTTTACCACTTGCTTCTAGGTTCGAATTTTACATGGATGGTGGAAGTACATTTTACATCAAGGACCTAAAAAAGGTAAAATTACATCAATGTCCATACATTTAGGACGAAGCACCCTAAAATTAAGAAAGGAAAACAGTTGGCTGGGAAGCTTGAGAACTTATAAAACTTGGTAATCAATCATAAGTGTATCAAGGTTCATGCTTTGTCTAAAAACTAGGGTTGTTTTTGTGGTACTCTGAGCCATTTTTCTTCATACTTGCTTACAGAAAAAATCTTGTCGCTTTCGGTTTCATTGTTCCTATAAGTTGGAACCTATGGTTGCCACTATTTTTCACCTTGCCAAGATACACACATCTACCAAATATGGGAACATTACAATACAATACGATGTGCATATGGTTGTTACCTTTGTCGTTCGGCTTGAAACCCAAGAGTGTTCATACACCGTGGGCCATATATATTATGTAACTATTTTTTTGTAATTTATGATGACTCATGGTTATTAATTATTTTTCAGTGCAAATAGTAGTACATGCAAGAGGACGCCATGAAGAAGGCTTCATTTTTAGGTTTTCATTATTTTTGTTCATAGATAGTGAGGATCAAATTGTCAACATGCATATTCGTAGCAAGAATTTTAATCCTACAAAACTCTCGTTGGTTTTTGAAGTATTGACCGCCTCGGTACCATAAAGACTCAAAGGATGTTTGTAACTTTTTAAGAGCATTCGATCATGTTTACTTGTAGTTCAAATTTGAAAATGATTTTTTATTCCTAAATTTTTGAAACTCCCAGTACTGGTAGCATTATTGTTCACCATGCCAAGATGCACTCATCTACCAAATATGGGAACATTACCATAAAGTATGTTGTACATATATATAAGGCCACTTAGCTTGTCTTTCGGCCTGAATCCTAAGGATATGTTCATACATGGTAGGCCATATTTTCAATTACATTGTTTTTTATATGCGAACTCTCTTGATAATAATCATTTTTCACAGCAAGTAGGACAAGTCAGAGGTCACCGTGCAATGTCTTTTATTGTTTTCAAATAAAAGACAAATTTTGTACATGCAAATGCTTAGCAAGAAGTTGAATCCAAAAAATTC
Organism: Avena insularis; assembly: GCA_023614405.1. NCBI lineage: Eukaryota > Viridiplantae > Streptophyta > Magnoliopsida > Poales > Poaceae > Avena > Avena insularis. The sequence goes on along the minus strand of CM042692.1, from coordinate 49,364,741 downwards.
ATTGGTTTCCGATATATTGATAGTCTGGGTGTAGGTACCTTCAAAAGATACTTATATAACTTTAAGAGCAATCTACTACTTACTCATAGTTCAAATTTTGTCTAACATTGATAAATCAGCTTAAATTAGTTTAATAATGGGAAGTTCACTAGGAAACCTTGAGAACTCAAAAAAGTTCATAATCGTAAGTGAAACATGTATAAACTTTGTCTGGATACTAGGCTTATGGCATTCTGAGGCATATTCACCGTGCTTGCTCTCGGGAAAATAAATCCCGGGAAAATAATAACCTGCTTAAAGTTTATGATCCATCGGGGTGTTTTTGTGTGTGAGGTGTTATAAATAGACAAATATCGTTAGTCCTACACTTTAAAAGAAACTCTTCGATGGATATTTGGATATGTGAATGAAACATCAAATCTTATGTACAAACAAGTTATGTTCAAAAACAAGTTTATTACGACCAAATAAAACCTTCACAAATTCAATGTGCGATAGACTGTTATGTTGGTACCTTTGTGTAAACATTGACGTTTCATATGAAATAAGTCTCTTACATACCAGCTACATGCATCCAAAAAGTATTGCGGGTGATAAATATCGTTAGTATCTAGTTTTTAGCATCATTCAAATCTTTGTGTGTGAATGGGAGTAATGGCATTCGGGGACCATCTGTTAGTCTTGCTACCAATGAGGTTAAATCGGTCATTACAGGACTAACTAACCAAATTTGTGCATATTACGCCAAAAAAACTGTTAAAATGTGCAAAAATGACGTCCACCAAGTGCTTTGTGCAAAAGTGCGATGAAAATATGGTGGATCGTGCAATTTCTTCTATCTAAAAAAAGTTTTATACTACCTCCTCCGTCCCAAAATATAAGGCGTCTAAGAATTTGTCAAAAGTCAAACCTCGCTAACTTTGACCAAATATTTAGAAAAAATATCTACATCTACAATATTGAATGGACATATTAAGAAAATATACTTTATGGTGAATCTATTGATATTAATTTAGTATTATAAATTATATATTTTCTGTGTATAATCATGGTCATACTTAAAAAATGCTGACTTTTGACTAATCCTTAGGCGTCTTATATTTTGGGATGGAGGGTAATACAAAGTATTGTACTGTACTTACTACTAGCAAAATAGGTACCAGATGGAAGTTTGAAACGTAAGGTGTACCCACTATTTTAGCCGGTTCAAAGAAATGAACTAGTTCGTCAAAAAGTGATGATATGTGTAACATCCCAAAACTTTAATCCAAGCTCATTAAGATCCAAATCATCAAAATTAGGGTTAACAAAAACTTTTTCAATTGAAATTATCAAAGCATTCATATGTGTGTGCATTTAAAAATAGGAGTTGTTTGAATTGCAATGTTTAAGTGATCCATTGCTTGTAAAATGATTCTTAGATAAAATAAACATCATCTAGATCATCCCCAAACAAATCCCAAAGAAAAACAAATCAAAATGAATAAAAGAAGCAAATGGTCATTTGTGCCATTTTAATCAGCATGCCTACTTTGGCTATTCCTAGTACTCAAAACCTAACAGAAACAATTATGGATCTTTGCACCCCTTGATAGTACACATAATTTTGTACCAAGGCCCACTATGTGATCTGCCAAAAACTTTCAAACACTATATTTAAATGGCATTTGAAAATTGAATCTATTTCATATAGAAAGATCCCACTATTTCAAAAACCACTCAAATGAGCTCAAATTTCAAAACCCAAGCACCCACAGAGTCTCAAGCTTATGCCTAGCACACCCACCAAAACTCTTTTCAAAATTCCAAACTAAGTTTCTTGCGGCCATTTCATCAAACACATGGCATGCATGAATTACACCTAATATCTAGCTTACTGTTCTGAACATGGTTTTGCACCCAATTCCCCTCAAAACACTCCCTCTGTCTCCAAATGATCTAACCATGCCATTATCACCCCTCCCCTATCCCCTAGTGGCCATGCCATGCCATGCCGAGCACATGCTGGCCGGCCGACCATGCCACCACCACAGCAGACCACCTCGACCCCTCTCACCATGTGTAGCAGCTAGCTCACGCCTCACCGCCACTCTCTGTCCCCTCCCCGAGCCGAGCCAGACCGTGGACCACCGCCAAAGCGCCGTGCACTGCCTGTCTGCGCCATGCCGAGCGCGCACGAGAGCGCCGTGCCCGACACGCGTGTAGACGCTGCCCCTCGACCGCAGCCCGCGTCCACCACTTCGCCACGACCCAGAGAGCACACCGGACATGCCCGTTCGCCGCCCAACGCACCACAGCCACCGCTCACCGTTGAGACCGCCGCCTCTGCCGCTCAGAGTGTCAGCACCGCCCGACCGCATACCACCGCCCCTAGTCCTGCATTGATCATGTAGAGCACCGCCAGGAGACCAGCGACCGCCCCCTACCTCGAGCCATGCCGCTAGCACGCTGTGTAGCCCTCACCGGAGTTGCCTGCCCATCCTTGTTGGTCGCGTCGTCGTCCTATAAATGGAGGCCTTCCCCAGCCATTCTCTGCACACCACTCACCTCTCCTCACCTCACTGGACCTTCCCCACCTCTAGCCGGAGCAAGGCGAGCAGTCGTTCGCCTGAATTGCACTGGAGCAGGCCACCTTTGGAGGAGAAGGGCGCCGCTGATTCCGACCACCCCCGGAGCTGCCTCGACCTTCCCTGAGCTCGCCATCGACCACCAGTCTGTTTGCCCGCATCGCCGTCATCGCTGGAGCCCTGGTACGCCCCCTGAGCACCCCCATTGAGCCGTTAGGGTTACAGTTCGCCGGTGACAGGTCCATCGTCGACGACGATCCCCAACCGTTGATTCTCGTTCTAATCCAACGACCCACCTCGCCTCGTACCGCTTCGCGCGTTATGAGCCGCTGACCGGTGGACCCCCCTGTCAGCTGAGCCCCGCGCCGCGTAGTGTCACTGGGCCGGCCCGTTAGCATTCCCGCGCAACCCAGTTAGTTTGAATTAGGATTTTTCTATTTTAGTTAAACCTAGTTTTGTCCCTTAGTTTAAAATTCAATTCAGAGAATTTTACAAATCCAAATGGAGTGATTCCAGTTTTGTTAGAAAGCTACTGAAAAGATCTACCCTAGCCCGTTGGATTTAATTCAATTAGAGTTAGAGATCTCTCCTAGTAAAAATAACAAAACATAAGCTTTTGCACCTTGCAACATTTTTATAAAATCAACCAAGATAGCTTTTGAGTTGATTCCAACTCTCAAAAATCACATTTAACCATACCTATCTGAATATGTAATAATATTAGGGTTTACATGCAGTGACTTTGGACTAGTACCAAAATAATGCTATATAGGCATTTCTAGTCACTTTAAATCATTAAATAATGAACTTAAACCAAAGTAATTGTGAACCAACCCTTAAAGCACATTCCCACATGTTAGAATATGTGGTGATGACATGTGTCCACATGATCCCATATTTTAAGTGGTGAATATTAAATCTTAGTTATTTTTCAATGAGTAGAAATTACTTTTCTTAAATAAAAAGAATGAAACTAGTTAATAAAACTTGTGATGCTTGTGATGATAATAGATCATTAAATGTATGCCTTAGAGTGCTAATTAGACTAGTTAAGTATTGTTTGGTGATTGTGTACTCCGTATGTATTTATAGACGATAGTACCGACCAATTTTACGAGGAGGAGGATTTCTACCAAGAGGAGGAAGACTACTTCAACCACTGCACCAACCAAGCCAAGCTAGCACTATCCAAGTTAAGCCTTGCAAGTTGTACTTTCAAGCCACCATTAACAGTGCAAGCTAATCCTTGCAATCTAGATAACCCAAGCAAAGATGCTTTAGGCATGCTTTGATCATACCACTTTGACTAGTATTTACCCCAAGTCTTATTTTCAAGCTTTACTTCCGTTACTTTACCCAAAGTTCTTTACTTGTTTTGAAGGTAGCATAAAGAGTATAAAACTTGGCCTATTTAGATAAACTTTAGATGTCATTCTATGGCATGAGATTGATCTCACCTTCCCACCTTAGTGAACACTCTTAACTTAGTAGTTTAGAGTAGATAAAAACTTGAGTCACTTTAGATGGGAACACTTGGTGAAAATGAATTATGAAAACCTTGGAATGATGAGTCATTCTATTGAGATGTTTTGACATATGTTAAGAAACACAAATGGCTTATGATGATGAAAATGTTGAGGCATGAGCCTTAGCCCTTTTATAAAAACTGATGGTTGGATTCGGATGCGATATCATTCCCAATTTACCATACAACCACAATACTTGAATTGGGTAAGGCTTAGCCGGAAGTTTATATGCATTAGTATTAGTTCCCTCGCGGGAGTGGTTTGAGCTGAGGCTACCTCTCAATGTTGTCCACCTATGCAGTGCCCAAGATGACAGATGGTCATGGTTGGGAGGCCATGCTCATAGGAGAGGTGCTTATACTAGGGTGTGTAAAGGAAAGGTTATGTTTGATTATCTGCATACTAAGTATGATGATTCAGGGTTATCCCTGACAGATGTATCGAATCTTGTGGTGAAAGTGTACCACCTCTACAGAGTGTCAAACTATTCAAATAGCCGCGTTCGCGGTTATGGACAGTTGGAATGACCATACTGTTTCGTTGTCAGATGTTTTCAAAATGACTTATGAAAAGAATGATGAATCTTGACTTGACCACAACAGGGTTGTGTTTATGACACTAGCTTCCCAACTTAAGTGATTCTAGAACTTTATTTTATATTTCTTTGCTTCTGAACTCAGCTTAGGTTTCAAACTTAACTTTATAGTTAAACTTAGAGTTAGCACTTTACCTTAGAACTATACTACTTGTTAGTGGTAGTTTGCAAGTACTTAAAGAGTACTCATGGCTTTTGTCCCTAGCTATTATCATGGCCAGACTATGAAGGAGACTACCAAGATGATGGCCAGCAGGACGACTATGATAACTAGGACTATCTGCCTTTGTCAGCATTGCATGTGCCCCTGAAGATGGACCCCACCGCTACGCTTATCTTTTATTTCCGTTGCTTGTTGTATTAAGACTGGATCATGAGATCCTTATTTGTGTAAGACCTTATGTATGGTTTGTAATGGATGATGTACTATGATATCCAATCCGTTATGTCTCGCAAAAATGGTAATCTTCGGATTGCGAGGTATGGCATAACGGGTATCTGGGATTAAAAATCCAGGTGTTGATAAGTTGGTATTAGAGCCATCCTAACCATAGGAGACCCTAGTTAGAATGGACGTCCGAACAAAAACCTAATTTCCAAACCAAAGTGAGTATTTATGAAAAACTATTTCCTCTCTTACCCTTGGGAATTCATTCTTTCTCAAAAATTCATGTTCCTCAAAATTCTTACATTACTACTTAAAATTTGACACACTTGATCACTTCACTAATTTCCTCATCCTTAATTCTTGTAGATGGAGACTCAGTTCAGCAATTTCTACCAGTTGGGAAACGGAGGTCAACTGATCTTCGAGAGGGATCTGGATTCACTGTCGGAGTTACTAGGACGCCCACATCCGGAGTTTCTTGGAGCTCAACTTCTAGGACCCCCAGGAGGAGATTTATAGTGGCTAGTCACCGCTGACCTTAGGGGAAGCATAGAAGCACCAACGTCCGGGAGAATCCAGGTCTCCGTGAGATAGAACAACTGGCTAGATGGATTAGCCAGGGCAATGCATGAAGCTCTCGCACGTCTATGTGCCCTCAGCGTCAACCAAATCCAAGGAACCTGTTTTGCTCATTACGCAAGACGTGACTTCATGGGAATGCCAATGGAGATGCCAAGTCACCCAGGGCTGAAGCGTCAAGTGGAGAACCTTGACTTCCTGTTGTACGATCGCTAGAAGGAATTGGACAATGCTAGGGAGTTTGCTAACCACAACTGTGCCATTGCCGCCCAGAAGGCCCAGACTTTCTCACTGCTTGTCAAGGACCGCCAGTCTCTTCGCCTCCAGCGTGAGAAGAAGGATCGCACCATTGCCCGTCTTCGCAAGAAGGTGGCCAACCTCGAGAAGACCGTCAAGGAGCAAGAAGCTCTGCTTGCAGCAAAGGAGGAAGAAGAGGAGGGTGAAGACATCTAGGGAGACATGGATTCTTACCTCAACAATGATGATGACTTTCTGGAGGAGCATGTTGTGGACTTCTACACTGACAATGAGGACTCCGACTTCATCGACGATGAGTAGATGCACTAGAGCACTGCCGTAGCATGATATGTATCGGTCCCACTGTATCATAGCTTATAGAATGGTTCTTCAAACCATCTGTTTTCCTTTGTTGTTGTGGTGTGTGTTTGTATAGTATGCTTTTTTGCATGAATGGAATGAAGTTAGTGCAAAACCTGAGTCAAACTCAAAGTTTTAGCTTGAAACCAAAACCATGAACCTTAGAAATTTCCCTCTTACCCCTTTATCTACCTCAATCTTCAGATGACTCGTGGAAACCAAGGAGGGAGCAGCTCGTTGCAAGACCCAATGCTACAGATCTTGCAGAATCTCATCGCAGACAGAGAAGCAAGCAGGGCAGAACGCCAAGCTAACTTAGCAACATTGCAGCAGATCGCCCTGATGGCTCTCAACAACCAAGGGCATGGAAACCAGGATCACCATGGATCCAAACTCAAAAACTTTCAGAATACCAATCCTCCAATCTTCAACCAAGCTGAAAACCCACTAGATGCTGATGACTGGTTACAGACAATGGAAAACAACTTAGAAGTTGCAGGAGTTGATGACAACGATAAAGTTCTCTTCACCACTGGCTATCTGGCGGGAGATGCAAGATCTTGGTGGACTAGTATCCGTAATATGAACCATGGTCAAGTGATGGCATGGGAAGATTTCAAAACAAAGTTCAGTCGCACCCACGTGACGCAAGGTCTAGTCACTAGACTAATAGATGAGTTTCGTGACTTGAAGCAAGGCAGAATGACTATGGTGGAATACCATGACAGATTCCTGTCGCTTGCAAGATATGCCCCAGATGATATCAACACAGAGGTGAAGAAGAAGGAGAGATTCCTGAACGGACTGCATGATGAGATGCAGACTGTCCTCGTCAACATCCGTTTCGAAGATCTCGAAGAGCTAGTCGACTCTGCCATACATATGGAAGGGAAGATTAACCAGGCAAACGACAACCACAAACGCCGTATGATGCAGCAATCAGGATCCAGCAGTCACCAGAAGTACCGTCCCAACCCCTCACTAGGATATGCACCAAGGAATAATCGACCCCCAATGTCTCGCCCAAGCTACACCAACCGTAGCGGAGGAAATGCGAAGTCCGGAGGAAACAATCACAACTCCGGCAATGCCATCAATTTCAACCGTGCCCCTCCCAAGAGAAACAACAACAACAACAACACTTCACCCAGAACTGGCAGCAATTTTGTGCCTGTCGCAGCGAAGGACAAGTCCCAGATCACTTGTTTTGAGTGTGGAGTGAAGGGTCACTACTCCAATGAGTGTCCCAAGAAGACTGCCACCACTGCCAATGTGAATGCCCCAGCTCAACAGCAGCGTCGTGTTCAACCAGGGAGAAGATTTGCCCCAGGGAACCCTCACAACCGCAATGGTCGTCTCTTCCACATGAACGTCAAAGAAGCCCAAGAAGCGCCAGATGTAGTGCTGGGTATGTTTTCTGTCAACTCATTTTTAGCAAGACTATTGTTTGATTCGAGAGCATCGCATTCATTTGTCACCGAAGAATTTGCATGCACTAGTAAGATTCACCCAACCAACCTGAAGCATGTCATGATAGTTCAAATCCCCGGATCAACTACAAAAGCTAGAAAAAACTGCAAAGTTGTACCTATCAGAATACATGGGATAGATTTTTATGCCAACCTTATAGTACTTGGAACCAAAGGATTAGAAGTAGTACTAGGTATGGACTAGATGTCAAGGCATAAGGGACTGATAGACTGTGCTAAGAAAGCCATCACCATGACTAGTAGTTCTCGAGTAACAGTAGAGCATATATCTGAAACCTTACCTCGCCAATTCAAGTGCAACAAGAGTCTAGCCCTACCTACCATACACCAAGTAAGAGTAGTCTGTGAATACCCCGACGTATTCCCAGATGAATTGCCAGGTATGCCCCCGGATAGGGATATTGAGTTCATTATCAAGCTAATCCCTGGAACCGGACCCATAGCCCAGAGACCCTATAGCATGAACCCCTCAGAGTTAGTTGAGTTGAAGAAGCAGTTAGATGCCATGTTAGTAACAGGCTTGATTTAGCCAAGCGCTTCGCCATGGAGATCACCAGTGTTATTCGTCGACAAGAAAGATGGAGGCAACCGTACGTATTACGTAGAAAGTTGAATGACGTCACCATCAAGAATAAGTACCCTTGCCAAAGATAGAGGATCTATTTGATCAGTTACTGGAGCCTGTATTCTCAAAGATTGATCTTAGGACTGGTTATCACCAACTTAAGATTCGTGCAACGGATATTCCGAAGACCGCCTTTACTACTCGCTATGGTTTATACGAGTATACGGTTATGTCTTTTGGATTAACCAATGCCCCTTCTTATTTCATGAATCTCATGAATAAGGTCTTTATGAATTTCCTAGATAAGTTTAAAGTTGTGTTTATCGACAACATCCTTATCTACTCCAAGTCAGAAGAAGAGCATGAGCAACATCTGAGAATCATCCTAGAAACCCTGAGATAACACCGTTGTATGCCAAGTACATCAAGTGTGAGTTTTGGCTGAAAGAAGTAGGATTCCTAGGACATATTGTGTCTGCCAGAGGAGTCTCTGTTGATCCCGCCAAGATCAGAGATGTCGAAGCATGGGAAGCCCCAACCACTCAAACCCAAGTCCGTGCATTTCTCGGATTAGCAGGATACCACCGCAAGTTTGTCGAAGGATTCTCGAGCATCGCCAGACCCATGACCCAATTGTTGAAGAAGGACAAGAAGTTTGAATGGGCTGACAAATGTGAAGCCAGTTTTTAGGAGCTGAAGAAGACATTGATATCAGCCCCAATATTGATCATGCCAGATATCAAGAAGCCATTTGATGTATATTGTGATGCATCCAAGATTGGTCTTGGATGTGTATTGATGCAAGAAGGCAAAGTCATAGCGTATCTGTCTCGACAACTGAAGCAGCATGAGCAGAACTATCCGACCCATGATCTTGAGCTAGCAGCCGTGGTTTTAGCATTGAAGACATGGCGTCATTATATGATGGGTAATCGCTGTGAGATTTACTCGGATCACAAGAGCTTAAAGTATATTTTCACTCAGAAGGAGTTGAATATGAGGCAAAGGAGATGGATAGAGTTAATCAAGGATTATGACCTTGACATTCACTATCACCCCGACAAAGCCAATGTGGTAGTGGATGCTCTTAGCAGATTGCCTTGTAGGCTAAACACTATGATCAAGGAGAAGCAACCAAGTTTGTACGAGGAGTTGGAGCAGTTCAGAACTGAATTAGTTAGCCAAGGATTCTTAGCTAGCATTGAACTTCAACCCACTTTGATTAGCCAAATCAAGGAAGCCCAGAAGGGAAATGAAAGTATCAACGGTATCAAACGTCGTATTAGTACAGGAAAGGTACCTGGATTCACTAAGGACGAAGAAGGAGTATTGTGGTACAAAGGACGTATCTGTGTGCTAGCAGATTTGGAGCTAAAGCAAGTTATCATGAAGGAAGCTCATGATACTCTTTATTCTATCCACCCCGGAGGAAAGAAGATGTATCAGGATTTGAAAGAGAAATTTTGGTGGCACAAGATGACGAGAGAAATCGGAAGCTACATCGCCAAGTGTGACATCTGTCAAAGAGTGAAAGCAGAGCATCAGAGACCCACAGGACTGTTGCAACCATTGCAGATTCCGGAATGGAGATGGGATTCCATCGGAATGTACTTTATCATCGGTTTCCCTACTTCTAGTAGGGGAAATGACTCAATCTGGGTCATAGTTGATAGACTGTCCAAGGTAGCTCACTTCATACGTGTCAACACTAACTACCAAAGTTCGAAGCTAGCAGAACTGTATATTGCTAGGATTATTAGTCTGCATGGAACCCCCAAGACCACAGTATCAGATCAAGGAACCCAGTTCACCTCGAGATTTTGGCAGAAAGTGCAGGAAGGATTAGGCACCAAGTTGAAGTTCAGCGCCGCGTATCACCCGCAAACAGATGGACAGACTGAGAGAGTCAACCAAATCCTAGAGGATATGTTAAGAGCTTGTGTGTTGGAATACAGATCAAAATGGGAAGACTGCCTGCCTTTCACAGAATTCTCATATAACAACAGTTATCAAGCTAGTTTACAAATGGCACCATTTGAATTCCTATACGGAAGAAAGTGTCGCACCCCTTTGAATTGGTCGCAAGTAGGAGAGAGTCAGATCTTTGGACCCGACATTCTCCGAGAAGCCGAAGAGAAGGTTCACAAAGTCCGTGAGCATCTCAAGACCGCCCAATCCAGATAGAAGAGTTATGCTGACAAGAGAAGGAGAGACCTGACTTTCAATGTCGGAGATTTTGTATATCTCAAGGTTTCACCATTGAAAGGAACCCAACGCTTTAGCCTGAAAGGAAAGTTAGCCCCCAGATATATCGGGCCCTTCAAAATTCTGAACCGCCGAGGAGAAGTATCGTATCAACTGGAACTACCTGAAGAGATGTCATCCATCCACAATGTGTTCCATATCTTGTTACTTCGCAAATGCCTGGAAGTGCCGGAGAAGACTGAAGTTTTCAAGAACATCGATCATAGAGCTGTGGAGATCAACAATGACCTGACCTATCGTGAAGTGTCCATCCGTATCTTAGAAGAAGCTTACAGAACCAACAGGACCAGGAGTATCAAGTTTCTCAAGATTCAGTGGAGCAACCATACCGAGGAGGAAGCCACTTGGGAGCGAGAAGATTACATTAGGACAGAGTTCCCAGATCTCTTTAGTTCCTAGTTTTCTTTGTAAATCTCGAGACGAGATTTTGTTTAAGGGGGAAGGTTTGTAACATCCCAAAACTTTAATCCAAGGTTATTAAGATCCAAATCATCAAAATTAGGGTTAACAAAAACTTTTTCAATTGAAATTATCAAAGCATTCATATGTGTGTGCATTTAAAAATAGGAGTTGTTTGAATTGCCATGTTTAAGTGATCCATTGCTTGTAAAATGATTCTTAGATAAAATAAACATCATCTAGATCATCCCCAAACAAATCCCAAAGAAAAACAAATCAAAATGAATAAAAGAAGCAAATGGTCATTTGTGCCATTTTAATCAGCATGCCTACTTTGGCTATTCCTAGTACTCAAAACCTAACAGAAACAATTATGGATCTTTGCACCCCTTGATAGTACACATAATTTTGTACCAAGGCCCACTATGTGATCTGCCAAAAACTTTCAAACACTATATTTAAATGGCATTTGAAAATTGAATCTATTTCATATAGAAAGATCCCACTATTTCAAAAACCACTCAAATGAGCTCAAATTTCAAAACCCAAGCACCCACAGAGTCTCAAGCTTATGCCTAGCACACCCACCAAAACTCTTTTCAAAATTCCAAACTAAGTTTCTTGCGGCCATTTCATCAAACACATGGCATGCATGAATTACACCTAATATCTAGCTTACTGTTCTGAACATGGTTTTGCACCCAATTCCCCTCAAAACACTCCCTCTGTCTCCAAATGATCTAACCATGCCATTATCACCCCTCCCCTATCCCCTAGTGGCCATGCCATGCCATGCCGAGCACATGCTGGCCGGCCGACCATGCCACCACCACAGCAGACCACCTCGACCCCTCTCACCATGTGTAGCAGCTAGCTCACGCCTCACCGCCACTCTCTGTCCCCTCCCCGAGCCGAGCCAGACCGTGGACCACCGCCAAAGCGCCGTGCACTGCCTGTCTGCGCCATGCCGAGCACGAGCGCCCGTGCCCGACCACGCTGCAGTAGACGCTGCCCTCGACCGCTCGCCGCACCGTCACCACCGCATACCACCGCCCCTAGTCCTGCATTGATCATGTAGAGCACCGCCAGGAGACCAGCGACCGCCCCCTACCTCGAGCCATGCCGCTAGCACGCTGTGTAGCCCTCACCGGAGTTGCCTGCCCATCCTTGTTGGTCGCGTCGTCGTCCTATAAATGGAGGCCTTCCCACTATTTCATATGGGAAGATCCCACTATTTCAAAAACCACTCAAATGAGCTCAAATTTCAAAACCCAAATACCCATAGAGTCTCAAGCTTATGCCTAGCACACCCGCCAAAAATCTTTTCAAAATTCCAAACTAAGTTTCTTGCGACCATTTCATCAAACACATGGCATGCATGAATTACACCTAATATCTAGCTTACTGTTCTGAACAGGGTTTTGCACCCAATTCTCCTCAAAACACTCCCTCTATCTCCAAATGATCTAACCATGCCATTATCACCCCTCCCCTATCCCCTAGTGGCCATGCCATGCCATGCCGACCACATGCTGGCCGGCCGACCATGCCACCACCGCGGCAGACCACCTCGCCCCCTCTCACCATGTCTAGCAGTTAGCTCATGCCTCACCGCCGCCCCTCGACCGCATCCCGCGTCCACCGCTTTGCCACGACCCAGGGAGCACGCCGAACATGCCCGTTCACCGCCCAACGCACGACAGCCAACGCTTGCCGTTGAGACCGCCGCCTCTGCCGCTCAGAGCGCCAGCACCGCCCGACCGCATATCACCGCCCCTAGTCCCGCATTGATCACGTAGAGCACCGCCAGGAGACCAGCGACCGCCCCTACCTCGAGCCACGCCGCTAGCACGCTGTGCAGCCCTCACCGGAGTCGCCTGCCCATCCTTCTCAGTTGCGTCGTCGTCCTATAAATAGAGGCCTTCCCCATCCATTCTCTGCACACCACTCACCTCCCCTCACCTCACTGGACCTTCCCCACCTCTAGCCAGAGCAACGCGAGCAGCCGTTCGCTGGAATTGCACCGGAGCAGGCCGCCTCTAGAGGAGAAGGGCACCGCTGATTCCGACCACCCCTGGAGCTGCCTCGACCGTCCCTGAGCTTGCCGTCGACCACCAGTCCGTTTGCCCGCCTCGCCGTCGTCGCTGGAGCCCTGGTACGCCCCCTGAGCACCCCCACTTAGCCATTAGGGTTAGAGTTCGCCGGTGACAGGTCTATCGTCAACGACGATCCCCAGCCGTTGATCCACGTTCTAATCCAACGACCCACATCGCCCCGTGCCGCTTCGCGCTTATGAGCCGCTGACCGGTGGACCCCCTTGTCGGTGTGCCCAGCCAGCGTGGTGTCACTGGGCGGCCGTTAAGCGTTCAGCAACCAGTTAGTTTGAATTAGGATTTTTCTATTTTAGTTAAACCTAGTTCTGTCCCTTAGTTTAAAATTCAATTCAGAGAATTTTACAAATCCAAATGGAGTGATTCTAGTTTTCTAAGAAAGCTATTGAAAAGATCTACCCAAGCCCGTTGGATTTAATTCAATTAGATTTAGAGATCTCTCCTAGTAAAAATAACAAAACAAAAGCTTTTGCACCTTGCAACATTTTTATAAAATCAACCAAGATAGCTTTTGAGTTGATTCCAACTCTCAAAAATCACATTTAACCATACCTATCTGAATATGTAATAATATTAGGTTTTACATGCAGTGACTTTGGACTAGTACCAAAATAATGGTATATAGACATTTCTAGTCACTTTAAATCATTAAATAATAAACTTAAACCAAAGTAATTGTGAACCAACCCTTAAAGCACATTCCCACATGTTAGAATATGTGGTGATGACATGTGTCCACATGATCCCATATTTTAAGTGGTGAATATTAAATCTTAGTTATTTTTCAATGAGTAGAAATTACTTTTCTTAATTAGACTAGTTAAGTATTGTTTGGTGATTGTGTACTCCGTATGTATTTATAGACGATAGTACCGACCAAGTTGACGAGGAGGACGATTTCTACCAAGAGGAGGAAGACAACTTCAACCACTGCACCAACCAAGGCAAGCTAGCACTATCCAAGTTAACCCTTGCAAGTTGTACTTGCAAGCCACCATTAACAATGCAAGCTAATCCTTGGAATCTAGATAACCCAATCAAAGATGCTTTAGGCATGCTTTGATCATACCACTTTGACTAGTATTTACCCCAAGTCTTATTTTCAAGCTTTACTTCCGTTACTTTACCCAAAGTTCTTTACTTGTTTTGAAGGTAGCATAAAGAGTATAAAATTTGGCCTATTTAGATAAACTTTAGATGTCATTCTATGGCATGAGATTGATCTCACCTTCCCACCTTCTCACCTTCCCAACTTTAGACGTCGTTAACCTAGCCATTGCCTCGATGAAACTAATGCCAAAACCTTTGTCTGTGGTTGAGCTAGGGTCCTCATCAAGCTACCTTGGCCGGTGCTGGGTTCGATTCTGACGGCCTCAGCGCCCTCTCTGAAGCGTTCTTCTCCTTTCGCGTGTGTGTGGGTGATGCCCAAGGTGAGGTGTCCGTCGCCCTTAGGGTTTCAGTCGGTCGTGCCGAAACTCTCGTCGCCCGTCGAGCAGTCGTCCAAGCCTCTGGCGCCGCGTGCGTTGGGAACAAACGCTCGTGCGGCGGCGAACACGTCCTTTTCGTCTACAGGTTGGACTCTCTTTCCTAATGTGCCAAATTTCAGAGTGTACGTGGTGAAACCCCTATCGGTGGCGCCCCTTCATCAGCGATTGTCTATGCTTCTTCGGTGTATATGGCTAGTTCTTCGTTAGTGGTGCCTTCTTCATCTGCTCATCCCATCGACCCCTGTGCAATTTCGCGCCCCCAACTGCAACGAGGTTAGATCTGGAGGATTAGGGCTTTAAACCAAATTCGACGTGCATCTAGTCAGATTTTTGCAATGTGTACTGCAGGTCCTTTGTTGAACTACTTAGTTGTATGTCATATTCTTGATAATTGTCTTTTGTGCTGTTCTTTATACTCCCTCCGTCTAGAAATAACTGACTTGACTTTGCCTAGATTTGAATGTATCTATATTTGTCTTTTGTGCTGTTCTGCTTAGTTATGGAATATTCTTGATGACGATGATGCATGGTTCTGTTTTGGTACTTAGATGATGCATTGTGCTGTTTAGGAATTTTCCATGACGCGTTGTGTTGTTTTGGTATTTTTTTGTATGATGCATTGTGTCCTGTCTCTCCGTACCGTTGTATGTTTCGTCCATTTTGATCTGCGTTCTGCTGTTTAGGATTAAATGATATGCCTTCTATCTGTTCAGATTATTTCAATGACCCATCAGTTTAGGTAATTTTGATTGTGCAAACACTGTATATTAAATTTAATTACATAATACCTTTTGCTGTTTTGGTATTTTTGATGATGCACTACATATATGCTGTTTTGTCTATCCAGATAATGCATTGTGATATTTTAGCCAATCAGATTATGCATTGTGCTATTTTTTCGCGGGGGATATGCATTGTGTTGTTTAATCAATCTAATTAAATGTTATGCCTTCTAGTAGCTGTTCAGATAATTTTGAGGACCCATCGGGTTAGGTCATTCTAATGATGCATTGTGTTGTGTAGGCAATTTAATTTACCTGATACCTTGCGTTTTTTAGGTAATTTTGATGGTGCAATGACTCATTGTGATCTTTAGTCAATTTATACAATGCATTGTGCTATTTTGATAATTCCAAAGGACAGACGCAATGGTAATTTTCATGTAGGACGACCCAGTTGTAATGCCGAACTTAGACTACATTCTTGACCGGACTGCTCCAGCTCCAGGTGGCTATGAAGATGCTCTCCCCATCATACCAAGGGAGTTGAAGCTATTGGGCAGGAGAGTGGAGGCCTTGGCAAGGGCAAGTGCTGCCAGGTCAGTCGCTAGTTCTGCCAAACCGAGAAGACGCCCTAGGTCGGTTGGACACCATGCCATGGCGGATCATCCTAGGCGCTTCTACATCCAGTTAGTCCATCATGACTTGTATATGCTTATCATCCCAACTTACCTCAAGCCTTACTTGAAGGGACGCCCCTACCCACAACTAGTGGTGGTCCAAGCATGCGAGGAATGCGAGTGGGTTGTCCATGCAAACCGCAACAAAGACCAGATCGTCTTGGACAAAGAGTGGGCTACCTTTGCTGCTTTCCATGGGTTGAAGGAGGGTGACTACCTTATGTTCAAGGTCACCGCAGACAGGTTCAAGATGAAAATCTACGACCGCATCACCTCCTTCCAGAAGGTGTTCGCCTATCGTGAGCATGCACATCTTGTTTAAGTGCTAATTTGGATCCAAGGATTTTCAAAGGAATTTAGGAGGAATTCGACCCATAGTATTTTTTCATAAGGAAGCCCTTTGGATGAAAGGAATCATACCTCCAAAATTCATATAGATTGCATTTCTACACCCCAATCCCATAGGAATTTCAACATCCACTTTTTTACACTCATGCGCGTAGGATTGAGGCAATTTTCCTCCGCGTTTATGGTGTTTCATTGAAATGACTTTAAGCTAGCAGATTTTGTACCTCTGACCCTGTTATCCTGTGTTTTGAAATTCTGTGATCCAAAGAAAGCTATTTCCTCTGTTTGCAATCCATTGTTTTGTACCTGTGACCGAGTCAAATTCCGGTGTTTTTAAATCATGTTATCCAAAGAAGCCCAAAGTTATCTTTTGGCGACCGTTTAAGCATCAAGCCCTAAGTATATTCAATGTGACTACTACTGCTGCTCCTGCTGCTGCTGCTGCTCCTGCTGCTGCTGCTGCTCCTACTACTACTACTACTACTACTAGACTTATTTTTCCAAATCTACTAGAAATTTACTAGACTGGACGGCAAAAACCAATCCTAAAGATGGGACCCACTTAGTACAGCATAAGCTAGTTGATTGCACCAGTATGTATCTAGCCAAATTTCTCCGTAATCTTTGGGTGGGTTGAGCAAGCGCAGCGTATGAGAATTGTGGTGGCTAAGAGAATCTTTTTGTTTCTTAGCTCGAGTCTAAACGGTGGAGTACCTATGTCTAACCAAAAAATTCTTAGGCACATGTCTAGTACTAGTCCTAGTGTCAAGGAAACAAAAGGCAGAAAAGGCCCACTATCAGCCTCATATTATCCTGACTCTGATGGCAGAAAAGTGGGCAGAAAAGTTACTACCTTTTTCTAGGCATGTGGGTCCTACCGAGGTTGCTAACCAGTGCAGCCATTTTTGCTCTGCTAGCTCCGTTGTTGAGTTGGCAAGCTTTTTTGCTAGACACTGCCTAAACGGTGAGCGTGTCAGCGTATAGGAAATGAGGGATTGAGCTTCAGTGACTTTGTGAAGCTAAGTCACTGAGACTAATTACCAATCTCAGCCCTTCCTTTTCGATCCAATGAACCAGATTGATCCAGATTCACACTCAAAAATTTCCAACATTTTCGAAAAAATTGAAAAAATTCCAGTGAATCATAATGGTTAAGTTCTATAATCTGAGAAAGTTTCAGTCCATTCGGATTAGTGGTGTGCGATTAAATAGCCTTTTATGTTTGAAAAGTAAAAAAGCTATTTAATCATAAACCAGTAATGCAAATGGATTGCAACTTTCAGAGATTATAGAACAAAACATTTATGATTCACTGGAATTTTTTCTAATTTTTCTAAAATGTTTGAACTTTTATGTGTATATGGGTCAATCTGGTATATTGGATCAGAATTCAAGGGCTGAGATTGGTGACTTAGCCTCGGTGACTTAGCTTCACAAAGTCACTGAAGCTTAGTCCAGAAATGGGGTGGCTAAGAAAACTTTTCATCTCGTGTGCAGTTTGTGCAAAATGTGGTGGCTAAGAAAACTTTTCAGCTCTTAGACCTATGTCTAAATAGTGGAGGAGGTGTGTCTAAGAGAAAGATTCTTTGCCTTGAGTCTAGTACATGACCCAGGTACTAGTGGATTAAAAAAATTATTTCAATTCTTTGGGCTCCTTCCATTGGCCGGAGGTGTAGCAGTTTGGTGGGAGAAAGGAAAAAAATCTGGAGCAGAGGACCTACATAAGGGTCTTAAACGGTGGAGCAACTTTGGTTTTGTTAGACTCAACTCTAGTTATATTCTTAGCTCACGTCTAAGCTTTAGCATGCTGCACATGCCCCACCTATGTCTAAACGGTGGAGAATATGGGTCTAAGGAAAATATTCTTCGACTTTTGTGTAGTACAAGACCCAGAGGCTAGTTGATTAAAATATTTGGCATAATACTTTGAGGCATTTTCATTGGCTAGAGCACTAGTAGTTTGGAGAGAAAAAGTGAAAAAAAAGCTGCTACATGGGACCCACGCAAGAGACCTAAACGGTGGAGTAGTTTTGATTTTGCTAGACTCACGTCTAAGTTATTTTCTTAGCTCATACCCAAGCCTTAGCACATTGCACAATATTTGCAGCTAGTAAGCTCGGTCGCTTGATGGACCAACGAGATTGCTCGAAGGCCGGCGATGAGACCCAATATTTTTTTTGAACAAGCGAGACCCAGTACTTGACGTTTTGCGTCCACTCTTCACTCTCCTCTCTCCTCCTACTAGTACTACCTCTTTCCGCCTTCACAAAAACCATTTTCTTCCACTGCTCCTCCCTTTCTTCTCTACTTCTTCATCCAGCGATGTCACAAAATATCCTATCTCGTCGGAAGAATAGCAAGATGGAGGTGGTTAGAGCCGTGGAGAAATCCCGCCGGCAGGGTGACCTGCAGGCTCGGACCTAGAAAGGAGACTAGCCATGGGGCGAGGGCTCGTCTTCGCGCATGTATCCGAAGAGCGGCTATCATGGAGACCAAGAGTCCGAGTAGGTTTGAACTTCCATTGATTCCTGGGCTATCTGCTCCTACTATTGAACCGTCTATGTACATCTTCTAGGGCAGGCGGCTCGAGATATCTCTGGCAGCGTCTGATGCCCCATGCCCGCTTCTCGCGAAGAGAAGAACTATAGTTAGTCACTATACATGTATTGACATTTTTTGTTCTTCTCTGCATGCACTCCATGCTCTCTTACTGATGATGAATTTTCCATGCAGGAAGTCATGGCAAGAATCTCGGCCAAAGTAGATGAAATCTACAGCCATAACATCAACGAAAAACTTCGAGCTCAACCTAGAGTGTGATCGCCTCCGAGCTGATTTGGCTTTTCAAATGAAGCTCGCACGATCTTACGAGTGTGCATCCTCCATGCTTCGCGTTGAGTGTGAAAATTTGAAGAAAGAAGTCACGGTGCTCCCCAGCAAGCAGCTACCATTGTGGAGATCGTCCAGTCATGCCCCGCTAAGTAGGAAGAGAGAAGCCATCTCATGTTGGCTGTCGAGGTCGCGACCATTTCGGAGGTCATCGAGGCCCTACCTCCGCAGGGCGGCCATAGTGTTGCAATCGCCGAATCTTGGAGTAGGAACTAGGAAGGGGGAGGACTTGCCTACGTGGCCCTCCTTTTTCTTTCTTTTGGGTGCATGGATCGTTTTTTCTCATCCATTTGCGCATAATTATATTGCACTCTTTAGCGTTCGAATGCGCTCTGTGGAGCTTTTGTAACGATATACTTGTCGTATAGTAGTCACTGTTTAGTGTACATATTACATTCAAATTTAGTCAAATATGTGACATCCTTTTTAATTAGGTTGGAGGGCATTTTCAGAAAAATTAGGCTGGAGGGAGAGTATGTCTGATAAATAAAAAATAATTAAATCATCAATGAGTGATCTTTAAATTTGGTCATACTTTCTACTTTGTCAGATGTGGAGGGACCCGGATCTAATGTCTAGAAAAGAAAATGCACCGTCAGCGTCGAGGACACCCAGCTATTATCTGGACTCTCGAATACTTTGGGCACAAGAACAGCTACTCCTATAGTCTACCCACGGACAACCAACAATTCCTTGCATAGGCATTCCTGCTAGAGCCTTCGCAGGGAAGGTATCCGCTTTGACCCGTTGATTTCGGATTGGACGGTCAAGATTTCTAGATGCTGAACTTTGTCTCCCTGGATGATGTTTCTACTACTACTATATAAAAATACACTTATGTGTGAGCTGCGTTGATTAGCGAGGGTCATCGGCGTATGGGGGCCTCGACCGCACAAAAAAAGGTTTGCCACTCAATCAATTGTGCTCACATCTACCATTAACTGTGAGCATTTTACCAGCTCGACTGCCTCTATGCACTAATCGTCCATCCATCTAATCACTCGCTGTATAATTTAAAGTGTTTAATTCTCCGTATCTGACAAATGATTCTTCAAATTGACAACCTAGAAAACTCCTCTAGAAAGAGAGAAAGAGAAATTACTTATGATGTTAACTGGGTGTGTAGTATTACCTCTATATGTAAATACAAATTAGCGGAAGTACTTAATCACTAATGTGTAACTAATTTCGTGCATTATTTTTATAGTAAAAATACTTCAGTACAAAAATGTAAAACTGTGATGGAAGAAAAGAAGTGGTTTCATTTATGGAGTGTAGCGAATACCATTATTTATCATGACAACATTGCAAATTTATAATATTGTCATACTC
Source organism: Avena insularis (assembly GCA_023614405.1). NCBI lineage: Eukaryota > Viridiplantae > Streptophyta > Magnoliopsida > Poales > Poaceae > Avena > Avena insularis. The sequence goes on along the minus strand of CM042692.1, from coordinate 49,344,204 downwards.
CCTCAATACGAAACTTAGATTTGTCTAGATTCAAGAGTATATAGATCAAGTATATAGATCATATTCACTAGTATATAGACGTATTTTAGTGATACATACGAATCTAGATAAATTCCAAGTCACTTATTTCTGAACTACTAGTAATAGTTTTGTCACAAGTCTCCTAAGACAAGAGGTCAATTGTCTTTGTGAGTGTCCACAAGAATGTAGTACATTTACTGAATTAAAAATTTGCACCTAGCCACCACAAATGAATCTAGCATGCTCCCTCCTTGACACTTCTAATTACAAATTAGACGGTCACTAAGGTTTATACACACCAGGTCATTGCATATGGTTATTGTGTTAGAATTCATTTCTTGTGCTATATATTCTTGGTGATAAGGAAATTATTTTTTGTCATGTAATGGAAACATTTCCCCTAATGGTGAAAACATTGTTTCGTTTATGGAATGCTATGTAAAATGGTAAAAAATAATTGTTAACAATGAAAATATTTTTAGATACTAAAAAAAGGTCACAACTCTTTTTTGGTCATCTCATGCATCATTGGAAATGATGGTAGTTTAATGTAACATTTAGAAAGTAGGGAAAAAACGACGAAACTTATCGTTGTTCATGGAGAGGTATATGTACATTGTCTGCCTGGACGTCAAATATGAACAATGCAAAACTAAAATTGTGCATGTCGACAGTCATGCAAAACCATCCATAGTACTGCATCCATTAAAAAATACACGATATCTTGGTAAGGTAGAAACATGTTTAGGAGTACTTCTAAAATACCCGAGAGATGTTTAGTTCTAATAAGTCGACCAAGTATTATACCAAAGTTCTAAATTATGCAGGATATTATTATGCTTTAATAAGCTAAGTTATTGGAGTGCACGCAATAAAATAGTCGTGCGAAGCACGTACAGTTTACTAGTCACGTAAGTACAGTACCTTTTTTTGAGCTGCATGCATTCACTCCTAAACACCATAAGTAAAAGTTTGAAGTTGTGGAGCACCAAAATGACATCACGCGAGCTAGCCCGATTAATGGTCTGCTACTACAGTAACCTACATATCTACCCCTATAATCTACTCTGGGACACCCAGTGATTGCTTGTATAGGCGTCCGTGCCAAAGCCTTCGAAGGGAAGGTATCCCCTATGGACTGTTGATTTGGGATGGACGGACAAGATTGCTAGACGGCCAAAATCACGTGGTCCCCACTCCCTCGCGCCCCTCCATTTCAAACACTCGAAATTTCTGTCACCCCTCCATTTCAAATGATACCAAAATCACGTGGTCACCACTCCCTCACGCCCCTCCATTTCAAACACTGCAAAATTTCTAGCGCCCCTCCGTTTCAAACGATACCAAAATCACGTGGTCCCCACTCCCTCACGCCCCTCCATTTCAAACACTGTGAAATTTCTCGCGCCCAAAACCTCCCGCATCACTTCTCTGCGGCTGGCTTTGCCCGCCGGAACTCGACACCATGCACTCCTCAGCCAACAGTATACCGGAGCTACATCAGATGCGGTCTCATCCAAAGGTTCATTGCCGCTTCACCGATGTCCACCATACCCGACCTTGGTCACTGAGTCTGTCGTCATCCACCGCACCTAATTTCCTTTTCCCACTTTCCCCTCCATGGTGCCGAATCCGTCAACAACTGCCCAAGCTCTGCATCAACACCGGCGGCATCCTCCCCACCCGTACCTTACCTGAACCGCCATGCAGTGCACCAATTCAACCTCCTTCACCGCGGTCAAGCCGACATCGAGCGCCTAAGATCTGCTTCCCCGACGCAAACAGCCGGCGCAACCGAAGCACACTGGGTGACAAGGATGTCACCCGCACCGATACGGATGATGATTAGAAGCCTATCCGACCATGGTAACCAAATCACCAAGTCTTTTTTTGTTTTGTCAGCAGTACAGCAGGTTCAAGCCTGTCACAGTGAACTGCATTTTTCTAATCGTTTTGTACACCCAGTCAAAGCGCATGCCTATTCTTCGTGCTAGATACTACGGAGTAGGTCACTAGACATGTTGGTTTGTATTTGCTGCTCTACAAATTTTCAAGTCATGCATATGTTCTTAGCTACTCCGAACAACAGTAATTGCCTGCTATCGTGTAGTTCTTGCAAAATGTAAAATCTGTGGAAAATATTAGTTTTGATTCCCTACTCCACAGTTAATAAATCTATCTGGTTCGTCCTGAGATAAGTTCCTGTTATTGTTTCCTCCTTGGCATCGTTATGATGTCCGGTAGTACCCGTTTTGACTCTTCATACTAATTAGATTATAATTTTGTTGTTGCCATCTGGTTCTTCAAAAGCTGCAACACTAACTATTTTATTTTTCTTACATAGAGACCAGAATGGAACAATGAACATGATGGTTTGCATAGCCTCTTCTATAGGTTCACAAGCGACATCATTATTTCCTTATCTGGTGCTGGTTCATCCTAATCAATGGCATAACTGTACTCTACTACGTAGGTCACTCGTGGTTTGTATTCCTACTCTAGACGTTCTCTTATGATGTCATTATAATTTCTATCTGGTTGATTCTTAGCTATGACAGTAACTACATGCCATTGTGTAGCTCACCGCAAATTCTGAGTCACCCAACGACTATGCATTCCAGGAGATGCCACTGCTTCCATATATATTGCTAAAATGACCTGGCTTGTTTATATTTGCTGAAATTCTAAGAAACATTTTGTTTGATTGCTCATTTTATTCTAGGCACACTTGTCTAATGCTTGGTCCTGCTCTACAGGTGCACGAGCGACGCCATTATATCTTGCAACTGGTTCTGGGTCTGGTTCGTCCTAAGTCACGACATAACTATCCTCTATAATATATAGTTCATTCATGGTTTGCATTCCTGCTCTACAAGTTCTCGTATGATGCGGTTATAATTTCTATCTGGTTCATTCTTCGCTATGACAGTAACTGTATGCCATTTTGTGTCTCAGCGCAAATTCTAAGTCACCTGACTTTTCTTTTATTTTAGGGTATAGAACTGCTTCCTTATATATTTGTTGAAATAACTTGGCTAGTTTATTTTTCTGAAATTCTAAGCCACACACACACATTTTTTGATTGCTTGTTTCACAGTAGGCACACTTGTTTAATGCATGCTTGCTTGTCCTATTTGTTTAACATGTTGGTCAATAATTGAACCATCGACCAGTTGTAAACTCTAGATCATAGCTCCTGTCATATCAGTGAAATGAGTAGTTTGTCTTATTTGATGTATTAACTTGTTATTACTTTGTTTCAGGGTGCAATTATTGCTATCGCCACCAAAGAGGGGGCTGCAAGATCATGTCTCCTCCAATATAGTTGTCACACTCAAAGGAAGATGCAGGTGATCAATTGAGGACTCTGCTATCAACTTGATTGTCAACTGAAATGCCGATTTTTCTTTCCCTTGATTTGATAATATGTAATAATTTTAAGATGTTTGCAGCTGATATAATATCTAGATAACTCGTGTAGGCCATGTATGCATTTAGTTGACGTCGTCCACATATGCGGTAGTCGTTACTGTAACTATGCCAGGCAGGTCGATTAGGGAACAATACCGTGCTTTGTTATTAGCCCGTCGTGTATTTAGCCGACGATGAACAGTAAAAAATGTTGGATTATATAAACATTTTATGATATTGGCATGGGCTTCAGAAAAGGACAAAACCGTAAAAGGCCATAAACATAATGGGCCGACCTACAAGTTGTAACTGGACGTAACAGTAACAGGCCGTAAGAGTAACAGGTCATAACTATAACAGTAACATGCCTTAACAGTAGTAGGTCGTAATAGAAACAGCCCATCGCAGTAACAGGCAAGAAACCGTGAAATCCTAGAACGATGAAAGCCAAAAGCAAAGAGCCGCAACAAGAAAGGGCATAGCGGTGAAAGGCCAGAATAGTGACAAGCCAAAACAGTAACGGCCCGAGAAATTTCTAGGCGAGGGCAGTAATAAGCCGACACATTTACCAGACTAGAATAGTAAAGGGCCGCTTGTGGGCCTGAACAGGTAAAGCCCGGAACAGTGAAAGTCTAGGATAGTAACAGGCCTGAACAGTAATGGGCCATCTCAGGCAAGGGCCATCAGTAGGCCACCCACGATGGGCTGTGATAAACAATGATCGGCAGCCCGCAGGCCTTAAATGTATAGGAGCGACATGGCGCAGGCTGCTAATGGGCTGCAGAGTGTTGGACCATCATGGGCCTTCTTTAGGCCGAAACAGTATTGGGCCTGAAAGTTAGCGGGCCGCTGCCGGCTGCAACTTTGGGCCTATTTCAAACAGTGCAGGACAAAACAGTAACATGTCATCTTCTTATTGGGCTCCCCTAATGGGCCGGCCCAGTTAGAATTTAGCAGGCCTTGGCTGGGCCTGGCTTCTGCCACGGTTTCTATGGCCGTTAATGGCAGTAACTAGCCGCTAATGGCGGCTGCCACGTGGCAGTTTGCATGACGTCAGAAGTCAACGCGGCTGGCGCACAGATCTACAACGGAACAAGTTTCGTGGCTAAAGGTTGCGATCCTCCACGATCAGGAAAAAACCGTGGTAGATTCTTTTGTGACGGGGCTTTTACCACATTGGCCATCTGTCAGAGAAGACTTTTTAGCCACGAAAAACGGGCGTTTAACCACGAAAATTATCCGTTGTAAAAGCCAACTTTTCTTGTAGTGTTAGGAGCCGCTTGATATCTTGCACACACTCCTACACTTAACACTATATCGGGTCTAGATGGACAAAGGTAAAGCAAAGAACCAATCATGGACCTGTATACCTTTTGATCCACATCTTTACCATTTGGATTAAGTTCAAGACGAGTCTTGGTTTCCATGGGAGTAGGATATCCATTTAGTTCTTTCATGTTGAACCATTTGAGCATGTCTTGAGTATATTTGGCTTGATTGAAGAAGGTTCCTCCTCTTACTTGCTTGATCTCAAAACCAAGGAATAACCTTAACTCTCTCATCACAGACATCCTGAACCTATCAGTCATAAGCCTCGAGAATTCATCATTAAATGCTTTGTTAGACAACCCAAAGATAATATCATCAACATATATTTGGTAAACGAAAAGCTCCCCATTAAATTTCTTAGTAAAAAGAGTTGGATCCATTTTCCCAACATCAAACCCACGGTCTAACAATAACTCTCTAAGGTGCTCATACCATGTGCATGGAGCTTGTTTAAGCCCATAGAGCGCCTTATCAAGCTTGTAGACGTGGTTTGGAAAGTTGGGATCCTCAAACCCCGGGGCAAACCCCGGGGGTTGCTTAACATAAACCAACTCTTGCAATGGACCATTTAGAAAAGCACTTTCCACATCCATTTGTTGGAATTTAAAGTTATGATGTGCAGCATATGCAAGAAGGATACAAATGGACTCAAGGCGAGCCAGAGGATCATAGGTCTCTTCGTAATCAATGCCTTCAATTTGAGAGAACCCTTGAGCTACCAATCTTTCCTTGTTCCTCACAACAATTCCATATTCATCTTGCTTGTTCTTGAATATCCATTTAGTGCCAATAACATTGCGGCACTCCTTGGGATATTATACTATATTCCAAACTTTGTTTCTCTCAAAGCTGTTGAGCTCATTATGCATTGCTTCGAACCAATCTGAATCTTCAAGAGCTTCCCATACTTTCTTGAGCTCCACCATGGATATATGAGCTTGATGCTCACCAAAATTCTTCAATTGATCTCGAGGGGACATTCCACTCCTTAGATCACCAAGAACATTCTCAAGAGTGTGGTCTCTCCTTTCCAACATTCTGTCCACTCTGGCTTTGCGACGAGTTTCGATCTCCTTGTTGTTTCTTGTGGGGGTCTCTTCATCATTTTGGTCCTCATCTTGACTTCCAGTTGACCTTGATCATCATTGGGTTCATTCTCATCATTATGAGGCATAGGTTCATCTTGGTCTTGAGCAGGCATACTTCTTGAGAGACGTCGAGATGACCTTGCAGACAACTCAATGAATCTGCCTTGAGCAATTGTTTGTGCAGGGCTGGACAATCCGGTCAAGGGAGAGGCCAGATAGTACGGCCTGGAGCTTCCATTCTGATCAACATGGTGAGGGTTCTCATCTTGTCTTTGGCTTGTGTGATCATTGGCTTCATCAATAGGAGCTTGTTGATGCTGTGAAGATGAGGGCTCCACTTGACTAGATCATAGTTCTTCTCAATCCGCCACAAGGGGTTCCTCAACAGGGTGGATGAATCCCGTACCCATTCTTCTTATGGCATCTTGAGGTATTTCATCATCTACATCACAAATATCAACATGCCCCGCATGGAGGCCATCATATTCTTTGAAAACCACACTACAGGACTCTATGACAATTCCAAAGAGTTTAGCATAGGTTCTATAAGTGTGGGAATCGAGACCATAGCCAAAAAAACCCTCTAAAGCTTTGGAATCAAACTTGGACAAACAAACACCTTTTATGAGGTAGAAACACTTACAACCAAACACCCGGAAGTATGACACGTTGGGCTTATCACCGGTAAGTATCTCATATGGAGTCTTGATCAACTTTTTGCAGAGGTAGAGCCGGTTTGATGCATGGCATGCGGTGGAGATTGCCTCAGCCCAAAAGTTGTATGGAGACTTAAACTCTGCCAACATGGGCCTTACCATATCCATTAATGTCAGTTCTTCCTCTCGGCTACACCATTTTGTTGAGGGGTATATGCAGTGGAATATTGATGTTTTATCCCCTTATCACTAAGAAATCCATTCAAGGTGTAGTTCTCGAACTCGATGCCGTTTTCGCTTCTTATCACCAACACAGGGACATTGTATTGACATTGAACCATATTGACAAAGTCGATGAAGTTTTGTTGGGTCTCACTCTTCAACTTCAAGAAATAAACCCATGTATATCTTGAGTAGTCATCAACAATCACTAAGCAATATTTCTTCCCACCAAGACTTTCATGAGATGGAGGACCAAAGAGATCCACGTGAAGAAGCTCCAAGATCCTCTTGGACTTTACAATGTTATTTGGTTTGTGGGGAGAATCATGCATTTTTTTCCTTCAACTCAAGCCTTGCACACATGATCTTTGGCAAAACAAACATTTTCTTTTAGTCCAACAATATGGCCACCCTTGTGGAGACTTTGCAAAGTTGTCATATTTACATGGGCTAGACGATGATGCCATAGCCAACCCACATTGTCCTTTCCGAATAAGCACATCACACTTGTAGTGGTTTTTCCCAAAAACTCCACCACATACAAGTCATTTTTTACGTACCCAACGAAAGTGAACTTTAGAGTCTTGCTCCACAAGAGAACCACAATATAATTATCAATAAAGACGACAAATCCCATCTTTCCAAGAGAATGGACTAAAAGTAAATTATACCCAAGGGTCTCAATAAGCATGATGTCCGCGAGAGTAGTATTGTGTGCAACCACAACTTTGCCAAGACCCATTACATGAGATCTTGATTTATCGGCATAAGTGACGGTTATTTGATCATGATTTGGCCTTATCTCCGTCATTATCGCCTTGCTTCCGGTCATATGACTTGTGCATCCACTATCAAGCACCCACTTTGACCCACCGGAAGCATAGTTCTACAAGAGATCAAGCTAGTTTTTAGGTACCCATTTTTCAATGGGTCCTCTTTTGTTAGTGATAAGGGTCTTGGGAACACAAATAGAGCAAGCAATATAACCATCAAGTGGGCCAACATATGTGCATAAACATCACCATAATAATCATTCATTAAGACATAGTGAGGGTTAGCAATTCCCGCAAAGTCATCTTGTGACATAGTTTTGCCACTTGCGGTATTACTACCCATAATGGTCTTGTCTTTTGCGTGTGTGGGCTTGGCCTTCTTCTTCTTGGCCTTGGACACATAGCCAATGCCTATTTTCTCATTATTTTACCTTTGCTTACTCAAAAGGTCATCAAGAGACTTGTTTCCTTCGGGGAAGGTGGCCTTTGCAAGCTCCCCCTTCAACCTAGCATTTTCCTCAAAGATGTTTGTACTACTAGAGGGAATGAAAATACTAGGTGAAGCTACATTAGTTAATTGAGTTTGAAGTTGTTCACTAGACTTTGTGAGAGTCAAGAGTTCACTTTCCAAGGTCTTGTGAGCCTTGTTAAGATTCTCAAAGTCCTTAGAAAGTTTTTCATGAATAACACCAAACTCAATCTTATCCTTTTTAGCCTTTTTATACTTAGCAATGGCATGATCACATTCCTTAATGAGTTTAGGAACAATTTGATCTTTTTCCTCATCAGGCCTTCAAGTTTTTCTTCAAGAGACTCCCTAGTCTTTTGCTCTTCTCCTAGAGCATTAGTTAGAGCATCCATATCAAGAATATGCTCTCTCCCAAGTTTGCATCTCTCATCAATAAGCTCTTTTGTGTGAGAAAGTTGGTTCAAGAGATTCACAAAATTCTTTTTGTGCTCCCATTGCAAGTTAGTTAAACATCAAAAGTAACTAATTCCTCCTTCACCTCAAGAGTTATATCATCATTTAATTCATCATTGATCATAGAGGTGGAGAGAGGATATGATGAAACATCCAATGCTCTTGCCATAAGGCAATTGACGTTCTTGTTGGTGATATTCTCATTTGGAGAGTCAAAGTGTGATAAGGTGGATGTAGAGGTAGTGGCGATGGCAGCCACACCATTAGATGTTACTTCTTCTTCCTCATCTTCATCATCAGATGAAAACTCTTCATATGCTATTAATGCAATGTCAGCTGACTTCTTGTTGGTGGCATTCTTTTTGGTGAAAGGCTTCTTGAAAGGGATATTTGCCTTTTTCTTTAATACAAGTACACCGCCATGATCTTCTCTGTTCTTATATGGACATTAGGCAACAAAATGATAGAGATCACCACAGTTGAAGCAAGTTGTCAATCTTGAACCATTTTATTTTCTACCACTTGGGTTGCTTCTTCATTGCATCTCCATCTTGGCCTTGGCGGGAACTTTCCAAAAGTTCCTTGCATAGAAGGCCATGTATTCACCATGAGCAACTTTGACATATTCTGGGTGGCTCATGGAAAGGACTTTATCACTTCCTTCTTCTTCCTCATTCTCCACAACCTTCGCCTTCAAGGCAAGATTAACACCATTGCTCATTCCAAGAGCATGAGCATGGGCATCTTTGGCATTCTTGGAAGCAACCTTGAAGGCGAACATCTCTTGCATAACTTCATTGGAGGTCATGAGAAGGTAGTTGTGTCTTCCTTGGAGACTCTTCAAGTCGGTGGGCTCGAAGGGCATGAGCAAACTCACATACTTCCTTTTTATCCAAGCATCATCCACACGAGAGGCACCAATATTTCTAAAGGCGGTGGAAGTGGATTTGAGTCTTCGATACATGTCTTCATGGTCCTCACCATACCTCATATAGAATCCTTCGGCTTCATTTCTCAAAACATCATATCTATTTGTTTTCATGCTCTCATTTCCAACAAACAAGTCAATGAGAGCATCCCAAGCTTCCTTGGCTGTGTTGAGGTGCTCAATGTCAGGGACATCTTTTTGCCCCACACTAAGTTGAATCATGTGCAAAGTGGTGGCATTGAGTTGACTATTGACCACTTATCTTCTTGTCAAGTTAGTTGGGTATTCCACAAATAAATGAAAGAGCCATGCACATGATATTTCATCAACACTTGCCATTGAGCAAAGGAATGTGCAACTAGCATAGGTGGGTCACCTCTATTATTTATATGAGGATGAGGGATCGGAGGGTTAGGAGAGTACCACCCAGGAACCAAATAGTGCTCTTCCTTCCCATCACCCTTTTTGGTGGAGGAGTTAGTGGTATTATGTTCATCCCCCACTACTTAAACCGTTGGTTTAGCCGACGCATTCACCTTCGGTGTTGGGGCGATAACCCCGGGTAGGGTCAAGCCGAGATATAATGTCAATGTAAGCCGAGGTATGGCAAGGTCAAAGCTGGAGCTGACCGAGTTACCTCAAGGCAAGGCGAGTTATGGCCAACCCGGCCCGGAAGGTGCTCACCCAACCTTACCTCGGCCGATATAAAGTGTATGTTGGCACCCTCAACTTTACTTGTTTGTAGGTACCCCAGAGCCGAGTTAGCCAGGCACGAACCGGGTTACCACTTGGCTTACAAGATAAGGAAGGCATGTTCATAGTCAACGCTTTTCTCTCTCCACTATAGCGTGAGCATAGAGGACATAGGGGAGGACCAGCGAGTACGTACCAACAAACATGATGTCGCTAGACCGTTCTTGGTTGGGTGATGCCGCGCCGAAGAGGGGCTCAGAGAGGCTTACTCCATGGGTCCTAGGTGGCTTATGAAGGGAAAAAGAGGTGAACCACTTTGCTATTTTGGGAGAAGCATATTCGGAGAATATGCCCTCCTCGTATACCCTAGCTTGTAACTTGGCCTCCCCTATATAAGGAGCACCAGGATCTACATAGAAGGGGGTCGGTCATTTTTACTAAGGGAAAACCCTAGAGAGAGGCATGGGCAGTAGAGAGCTTCATCTTCCTCATCCCCATGAATAGCTCTAGGAGCATCTGTAAACACCATTGATAGAGAGAATACAAACATCTGTGTGTGGAATCACCACACTATCCCTCCCTAAATACCTCTAGTGCACTTTTGCCCCATCTTTAGCCTACCCATGGCATCTGCTGTGCCATCACCATGACAGATGGTGCCCGTTGTGGGGCCAACAGTGATGCTAGCTGGAGTGAAGATCCGAACGGGAAGCATCATCGCCTCCAGGGAATGCATCGTCTCCGGGCTTGTTCAGCGCTTTAGAGCATTGTACTATGTCAGTGACAATGCCAGCAGCTTCCGCAATCGCCCTCCTCCGTGCAACGTCCTCTTCATTAGCCTCGACACTCACAAGGTCTACGTTGGAATGGACGAGTCATGTCTTCACTCGCCCCGCTAGCTATGTTGAGGTCATGATGATGGCACCAGATGTAGGAGCAAGCAAGAACATGGCAGAGAACCCAGAGACAACACCAAAGGTACCTAGGAAAAGAGGTCCTCCACTAGAGAGGCCAGATAACATGTTGCAGCAGGCTATAGATAGCTTAGCTACTCCCATAGCACCTATAGCAGATCCAACTCAGGCATAGGCCGAGCTAGCGGAGACCCAGCTTAAAATGTTAGTAGGGATAAAAGAGTAGCTGAGTTGTAGCAGTCATTGAACATCATGTTGCGTGAGTATGCCAAGGCAAACCGGATCAGTCCCACCCATATGGGCGGAGTAAAAATTAGGGGTAGAATCCTCATCATTGAAATAGACAAAGAATATGTACCTAAGTCGGGTATTCGGCTACCCTAGTGATAGAAGGGCTGGCGAGGTATAGCACCCCGGCAACGAACCTCAGGGCTGTAGAGGAAGCAGCATCCGAGTTAGAGGGTATAATCGGACAAGCCCGGGAAGGAAACATGAAAGAGTTAATCACCTGGTGCGAGTGGCTAACAAGCAGAATGAGGAGATACTCAAGGCAAACCCGGTAGTAGTAGGAGGCTCCCGTGTAGTTCATTCAGCAGGGGGTAACCGGGCAAAATCCGCTGGGGCAGCATCATCCCCTCATGATGGCCCTAGAAGAGAAGAGGTGGTAACCTTGGCAAGAAAGAATAAGCGGATGGTCCCGTATGACCCGGCAAGGGCAGAGAAAAGAAAAGCAGTACAAGGTGATGAGGATTGTCATAGTGCTAGCTTAGGTGAAGCTGGACGAGGTAACCGCGACCAAGGCAATGCCGGTCAGGGAAACACAAGGAACAACAATGCCGGATAGCATAACTCGGCAGGAGCAGGGCAAAACCCACCTCGGCAGCAGCATCAACATTACATACCTCGGCAAGAGCAAAGTGCTATCCCAACAATGCAACAGTAATATGCTCGTATGGTCAAGATAGGTATAATGATGGTTATTCGGCAATGGCTAATGTCGGGTTTCCTAGGCCGGAACACTATGTGATAGGATCAAGGTTGGGAAACAGGAACTTGTAGCCAGATGATGCGAGGTTAAAGCTCGACCAGATTTATAGGTCGGAGATGATAGATGGACAAGGTCCTCTAGGTCCAACATGCTTTGGACCTCGGATTATGAGAGAACCCCCTATGCCGAACTTTCAGTTGGCTAGAGGTATAAAGACGTATGACGGCAGCACCAAGCCAGAGGATTGGCTAATTGACTATGCAATAGCGGTGAACATTGCCACGGGTAATTCGAGATGGGATATGAGATATGTACCTCAGATGCTGGAATGGCCCGCAAGTGTCTGGTTAGACAATTTCCTGGAAGGAAGTATCAATTGCTAGATAGATTTTGAGGAGATGTTAATCAGTAACTTCACGAGCATGTATAAGAGACCGAATAGGCCCCAAACACTAGCAATGTGCAAGCAAAGGCCAAATGAGACCGGCCGAGAGTTCTTAACTCGTTGCTGCAACATGCGCAACTCCTACAAAGGGGTGATCGAGTCTCAAGCCATTTCTTGGTTCGCTCAAGGATGTAGATATGCGAGTATGTTGTGGCAAAGGTTGCAAAGAGATATGCCAACTACCTTGGCTGAGACAATCCGAATTGCTGACTCGTATGCATTGGGTGATCGGACCCAACCATGACTTGTGTCAAATGAGTCAAACGAAGAGTATTATCCCCGAAATGGAGTCGGGTCAGCCTAGAGGAATGATTTCAAAGGAAAGAGAAGAGATGAGCGGCCAGATTATAGATACGGTTCGCAGCAAGTTGCGGCAGTGGATCAAGATCAACTCGGAGCTGGGAATAGCCAGCGACAAAAGAGTGGAGGACAACAATGGACTCCAAGAAATGATGGCAAGAAAACATGGACGCCAGAGCAGAAGAAACAGTGGCAAGAAAAGGACAGGCCGAGGTATACGTATGAGTCCATGCTGGATCAACCATGCAAGTTCCACACGCCTAATCCGAGTAACCTAACGAATCACATGACTCAGCAGTGTGAGTGGATGAGGAAAATAGAGCAAAGTGGCTTGGGGAATGCTTAGGAACCTCGGCATGATGCACCTCAGCATGATATGCCTCGGTAGCAGCAGCTCACTGGGGCAGATGTGCAGCAGATGATGTTACCACCACCCCCACCGAGGTATGAGAACCATGAGAGAAGGATGCAGTGCATCAGGTGGAAAACCAACACCAGCAGAACCAAAGGTACCCCGAAAATGATGGGAGAAATGAGTACAGGGAACACCATCAGAGTTACTATGTGTTTACCACGGAAGAAACTGACAAAAAGAGCATGCATCGCCGACATATGGACGTAAATGCAGTTATGCCGGCTGTGACAATGTACATGCCTTGGTTTGATCAGGAAATCACATGGGGTATCAAGGATCACCCCAGGCTCATGCCGAGTCCTGGATCATACGCCTTGGTGCTTGACCCAACTTTCATCGGGCCAAACATTAATGTGAAGTTCTCCAAAGTGTTGATTAACAATGGCAGCAGCATCAATATCTTGTATAAAGACACAATGCATAAGCTGGGAGTTTTAGAGAACATACTTCAGCCAACCAAGACCACATTTCATGGCATTATTCCGGGTTTGTCTTGTGAGCCATTGGAAAGGTCTGAATTTATGTCTTATTCGGCACCAGGGATAACTGCTGAACTGAGAACTTGGAGTTTGAGGTAGTAGATTTGGACAACACTTATCATGTGTTACTCGGCAGGCTAGCTCCATTTAAGTTTATGGCTAGTGATCACATTGGCTACTTAAAGATGAAAATGCCAGGACCAAATGGAGTGATCACCATAACTAGGGACTTCAGGCGCTCCATGGAGTGTGCCTGGGCCGGGTCCAACTTAGCCGAGTCACCAGTGATAGCACAAGAGAAAACAAGAATCCAAGAGGTGGCGGCATTAGCTCAGTCCGCGCAGCTAAATATGTCGGCTCCGAGTAACCCACATGGAAGTGTTTCATTTCAAGCGACAAAAGATAACAAGAAGGTACCCATTGATGATCAGTTCCCAGAGCGCACCATAACTATTGGTGTCGGGTTAGGCGACAAATAGGAAAGCGAGCTCGTCAGCTTCCTTTGTGAGAATCGGGATATCTTTGCTTGGTCCACACAAGATCTGCAAGGTGTACCGAGAGAGTTGGCCGAACACTCTTTGCATGTGAGACCCGGAGAAAATCCGGTGAAGCAACCTCTCTGCTGCTTCGCCGAAGATAGGAGAAAGGTCACTGGTGATGAAATAGCTCGGCTCCTCGTAGCCGGGTTTATCATGGAAGTGCTTTATCCAGATTGACTATTTAATCCGATGCTGGTAGAAAAGAAGAAGGATGATCTGAATGTGGCAGTAGTGTGGCGTATGTGTATTGATTACATGAACCTGAATAAGGCGTGTCCAAAAGATCCATTCCCACTGTCGTGGATAGATCATGTCATTGATTCGACCGCTAGGTGTGAGTTGTTGTCATTTTTAGATGCGTATTCTGGTTTCCACCAGATACCCTTGAACCCGGATGATCAAATAAAGACTAATTTCATCACCCCGTATGGGGCTTATTGCTCGCACAATGCCATTTGGCTTACGTAATGCAGGAGCAACGTATCAGTGTTGTATGCAAAAATGTTTACATGATCAAATTGGGAAAAATGTCAAAGTATATGTAGATGATGTTGTGATAAAAAAAAGGGATTTCTATTTTCGTGCCCATGGTTCGTTAGTTGTACTCAGTTTTCCCCAGCCGCTTAACGTTTCCTCACTTTTGCCCCTCTCCTCCTTGAAAACGCATCAAAGAGCTCGGACAGCAGCTGCCGTCAGGTTTTCCGTTGGCTGACGTGTGGGACCGCGTGGTCTGGGACCACGTGGGGCTGTTTGGTCAGGAGCGCGTTATGTTGATGTGTGGGGCCGTGCCATGTGGGACTGCGTGGGGTCGGTTTCTTGGGAACGCGTTATGGGGGACGTGGTGTGGGACCATGTGGGCCGCGTTTGGTGGTTACGTGCGTCCTATCGCCTAAATTGGAATTTTTATTTTTTTGTTATTTTTATGATTGGCCTTTTTAAGAGCGCCTTTTCCCCTCTCACTCGCTAACAATTTAGTTTTTTGCCCAAAAAGGTAGCAAATCTAGATCAGCTTCTCTCTTCATTCATCGTTCCAATTTAGTTTTTTTGCCCAAAAAGGTAGCAAATCTAGATCAGCTTCTCTCTTCATTCATTGTTCCTTTTGCCCTCGTTTTACCTAATCCGGTAGCAAATCTAGAGCAACAAATCTAATCAGCAACATAAATAAATTCAGTAAACAGAGCATATGTAGATAAAACAGCTAATATAGGATATATATATAGTACGGTACTTAACGAGGTTCGGCAATTAGGCTGCTCAGCAGCAGCAGCGGACAAGTTCAACACAGACAAGACAAAAGAAACTTCTTTATAGCAGCAGTAGCACAAGATCAGTGGCCCCTCATGGCCTCCACCAGGAGGGCCTCCGCTTCCTCCCTCTAGCGCCTCCTCCACTTTTTGCTGCCTAGTCCCTTGACCTTGGGAGCCTTGGACTTGATCGGGGGCATGCGACCCTCCTTGATGGCCACTTTCTGGAGGTTGCGGAGGTGAAGACCGAGCACCTGGTGCTTGGCTCTGAAGCCATGGACGTTCACGGACTTGCCGCAGGTCCTCACGTCCGTGGAATGCTTCGCGAGGGAGTTGAAGTCGGTGGCGCGGAGCCTCCTAGTGGTGCAGAAGGGGCACCTGTAGACATCGTCGGTGAAGAAGTTGCCGTACTAGCCGAACTTCAGCCTCCTCAGCACCTGCAAACGTCGCTGCTATCCTCCTGTTGGAAAAAAAGTAGAGTGAAATAAGTACATGATTGAGATACCTTGATTATCAGGATTGATTATTTGCATAAATTAACCAATTGAGATCCCCTGATTATTCACCAATCCCCATATCTCAAACCAAATCGAATAATGATCCCAACTACAGATCACGCTAGTACTAACTAGGGAATCCCTTAACTGCAACTCGGAGGACAAACAAAAGAGAATTGAAATACGAACAGGGGGATTCATCAAAATACGATCTAGCATCCAATAATGGGAATGGGGTAAGAAAAAGGGAAGGGCAAAAAACCCTAGTTACCTCCGACCATGGGTCGATGTTGGCATCGTAGGGGTTCTCCGGCCTAATGTAATCATCCTCCTCGTAGGGGTCCTAGTCGAGCGGGATCTTCCTAAGACTGGTGGGGGCTTCCTCGCCGGTGGCTATGGCGGAAGCGGGGACAGGGGTCTGGACAGGTACGGTGGATGCCTTCAATGCCTTGACAGGGGCATGTACGGGGACTGGGGCCTCCTCGCCGACGGCCTTGGAGGTGACAATGGCCACCGCGCCATTCTTCTCCATTGCCGGCGTGATTGGGGGTTTTCTTGGGGGTTTGCAGAAGGTGATGGGATAGTGAGCAAGTGAGTGATGAGTGAGAGTGAGGAGCAAGGAGGCCTCTATAAAGGAGATGGGAAGCGACCTTTCGTTGCACCACCTTGCACCATGCGCCATCTTGCACGTACACGACACGTGCCCGCCCGCTACCACTGCACCACGACACGCAGCATCAAGTGAGTCATGTTTTTTCCTCATGTATAAACATGGCGACATAGTTATGCTTAGTTATACCCTTGAGTGTAACACTAGCAGTTTGGTTGTACTCAGTTTTTCCCTCCAGTACTAGTAGTGTCGTGTGCAATATACTTAGTTTTACCCTCCGGTGGTTGGTCAACAGAGAGTCGACGAATGGGTTATAGCTAGCTAATTGAGTCATTTTATGTATAACAAATTCAAAAAGATCAAAACATAGTGGGATATACCCACGGAGTCTTATTATGTGACCTGCCACCATAAGAAATGTATAGAAATCAAGTTTTAACCAAAATCACCACTTCTCAAATCACCTACTATCTATTAAGGTTCATGGCTTTCTACTCAAGCCCTGATACATTTGATCCGGATTACGGATGTAGTATATCTTCTTTTCCATTGTAGACCTAGGTTATCGAATCCTCAGGAAGCGAATGCATAGTGAAGTTACTTTAACAGGCCTTCGGGAGTTTTAGAATTCCTTTTGTGTTTTTATCGGACCAATAGCTTGTGTCTTTTTGTTGTTGTCGATGATGGAGAGAGAGAGGGCCTAGGGCGTTTGGTTTCACCTGTAGCTGTGCAAAACATCTGATGGAAATAAAAGATAGAAATAAAGTATGCATGTACTTGTTAGAGCAAGATAAATTATACGTGGGCAGTGCATCCATAATTTCTATTGCCTCCGCAACCTCTTATAGTAATAACCTACTAGTCTCATCCATAGAAGAAAGAGAACTAATGATATGCATAGTGATGTCACCTTTAATCCCAAGCAAATCCCTCACATACAGCCGTACTACCCCTTCTGTCACTGGGGTTTCCAACCTGCAGATCAGTCATCATTCATACTCCCTATACCTGGCTCAACCCTCGGGGTCTTGGGTACCTGACAAGTCCTTGGATTAAGGCAAGAGAGGATACAATAATCATCATGCCATACAAACTAATACACAATCCCATCTATGATAAATCACATGCACAATTGCTACATGGCTAGGCAAATCGGAGAATAGATCTACTATATCGCCAATCGGAGAATAGATCTACTATTACAAGTGGTGGAATATGGCTATGGAGATGGAGAAGGGTTGGGAGATCTGAGGCGGCTTTTTGGCGAGGTCTGGCTTCCTCGGGGAGGGTCGAGCTCTCTTTTCCCATCGCCTGTGGCTTCTTTATATAGGGGTCCCTTCACGAAAGTTGTTCTGTTTGACCTAACGGTGGTGGTGCCAACTATACGACCAGATCTATACGGCCGGAATTTTTTCTCCGGTCGTATAGTTGGTCGTTAAAGCATCTGTAACACCTCAAAAATATTAAACAAGCTTATCAAGTTGTAATCACCCAAGTTTAGGGTTAGCAAAAACTTTTATTATTAAACTTTATATGAATGCATGAGTGATTTTCCATTAAAGCATGAATGATTGCATTTAACATGTTTGATTGATCATCTCTTGTACTGCAATCAACCCAAAAAAATCACCCACGATCACTCCTAGTACTTGGCCGTGGAATGGAGCAACACCACTCGCCACAATGACCAGTGCCATAACCGTACCGAGCATGTCACGCCGGTCGACCATGGACAAGACGCCACACGCCGCACCGCCCTCTTCCACGATGTCTATCGAGTAGCTGTGACCTCACCGCCCCTCTCTGTCCACCCCTTGACCAACAGTGAGAAGTGGAGAAGCTGGAATAGCCGCGCCCATTTAAGTCTCTGCCATGCCGAGAGCACAACGGAGCGTCGAAGCCGCCTCGTGCAGCAACGTCGCGCCTTGCTCTCTCCGCTCGTACCCGCACCCGACGTGCCAGCGACCGCCCAGACATGACCATTCGCCGTCGCCAGCGCCCGTGACCGCGTGTACTAACCGAACCGCCGTACCGAGCAGAACAGCGTCGTCAGTCCGACCGTGAGACCACCCTTGCCACACCGCGCGAGCCGACCCATGCCATCCTCCATGCCTATCGCGACCTGTAGCAGCATCGTCGATGAAGCCTGACCATGTAGCCCTGCCTCCACCACCGGTGTATAAATAGGAGCCACCCCAGACCTCAAACGACACACCATCTCACTCCTCTCTCTCTCTCTCAAAACCACCCTAGACCATTTCTGGAGCAAGGCGAGCACCACCTCGCCAGAATTTGGCCGGAGCCTGCCGCTGTAGTGAAGGAAGGGAGCCGTCGATTGGAGCCACCCCAGGAGCCGTCGCGACCACCAATCGACCCGCTGTCATTGACAAGCCTGTTCGCCCCCATCGCCGGACCTAGCTGGAGCCCTGGTAAGCCCCCAGCGACCCCCACCGTGCCGCTAGATTTAGAATCTCGCCAGAGAACCGCGACGTAGACGACGAACCTCAGTCATAGATCTTGTTCTAATCATAGCACTAAGATTTGCTGATACCGCTTCGGTTAGATAGATCCACTGACGCGTAGGACCAAGCTATCAGTAGCCCGCTGCGCGTGCATCTTGTAGTTGGGCCGGCCCATTTCTTTTCCCGCGTAGAGCCCAGCAATTCAAATAGAATTTGTCTATTTAGTTTAAAACCCTACTCTGTTAGTAGATTCAAAATTAAATTCAAAGAAATGTACTAAACCAAAATGCATGATTTCAATTTTGTTAGAAAGGTATTAAAAATATCTAATCACTCCCGTTGGATTCAAACCATTTAAAATAATAGATCAACTATACTAAAAATAAGAAGACAGAGACTTTTACCACTTCAAACATTTTTATAAAATTAACCATAAATGCTTTTGAGTTGATTCCAACTCTCTAAAATCACATTTGCCATGCTTTACATCAATATGTAAGAAGATTTGGTTTTACAAATATTAAACATGGACTAGTATTAAAAGGATGCTATATAGGCTTTTCTAGCCACTTTAATATTATTAAATAGTAATATTAAATCTTGTAATATATGATCACCACTTTAAAACACTTTCCCAAGTATTGAAATATGTGGTGATGACATGTGTCCACATGATCCCATATTTTAATTAGAGGATATTAAATCTTAAGGATTTTCAATGAGTAGAAATTACTTTTCCAAAATAAGATAAATAAGAAGAGGTAAATATTTCATGTGATGATAGAGATGATGCTAGATCATCTAGTGTGAGCCATGTGTGCTAAATAGAAGTAGATAAGTATTGTTTGGTGATTGTGTATATTGAATGTATTTATAGATGCTAGTACCGACCTGGGATACGATGAGGAGGAGTACTTCGAAGAAGAGGAAGAGAACTTCAACGATTGCACTGCTCAAGGCAAGACATCATATGCAAGCTAAACTATGCCAGCTATCCATGCAAGCCCACTATGCTAGATAACCTATGCAATATGCACTATGCATGCTTAGTTATGCAATTTTGATTATACCAATCCCAGTTTTATATGCAAGCATTACTTTCCCTTTTACTATAGTTTCTTATTTAGTTAGTGAATTGTGATTAGTGGAAAATAGGATGGATACCACCAAGATCATAGAACTAGTCTTGGGTACTTATACCAGATTAGCACCCATCAATAGTGATACGCTCAATACTAGTGGCTAGTGCTAAAATAAAACTAGACCACTTTAGATGGGAACACTTAGTGAAAATGATTATCAAAACTTTGGAATGATGATTCATTGTATTGAAATGTTTTGACATGTGTTATGAAACACAATGGGTTGATGATGAAATTGAATGAGGCATGAGCCTTGACTTTGACAAAAATTGATGGTTGGGTTCAGATGCGATACCATTCCAATTTTACCGTACAACCACAATACCTGAGTTGGGTAGGGCTTAACTAGAAGTTTATATGTCTTAGTATGGGTTCCCTTGCGGAAGAGGTTGAGCTGAGGCTACCTCGTAAATATGAATGTCCACCTATGTAGTTCCCGGGATGGCAGTTGGCCATGGATGGGAGGTCAAGCTCATAGGGTAGGTGCCTGTACTAGGGTGTGTAATTGAAAGGTTAGGATTGATTATCCGCATACCAAGTATGATGATTTAGGGTTATCCCTGACGGATGAATCAAATTTTGTGGTGAAAGTGTACCACCTCTGCAGAGTGTCAAACTATCGAATAGCCGCGTCCGCGGTTATGGATAGTTGGAGTGGCCATACTATTCCGTTGTTAGATGTTTTCAAAATGACTTGTGACTTGAAAGATGACTTTGACTTGACCACAACAGAGTTGTGGACATGAAATCTAAGTTCCCACTTAAGTGATATAGAGAACTAAAGTTAGGTCTTTTACTTCTTTAGGAAATAAACATGGCTTTTTTTGCAAACAAACCTAGAGCTTAAGATTCCTACTAGTTTTTACCTTACCTATGTTAGTGATAGTTTGGAGTACTTAAAGAGTACTGATGGCTTTGTCCCTGGTTATTCCCATGGCCAGACTATGAGGAGGACTACCCGGAAGATGGACAACAGGAGGTCTATGACAACTAGGATCATCTCCCATTGTCAACATTGCCTGCGACCCTAAAGATGGAGCCCTACTATGTTTACTTTCCGCTGCTTTGATTGTACTAAGACTGGATAATGAGATCCTCTATTTGTAAGACCTTTAATATGGTTTGTAATGGATGATGTATTGTGGTACCAATTCTGTTATGTCTCGCAAAAATGGTAATCCTGGGATTGCGATGTACGGCATAACAGGCATCTAGACTTAAAAATCCGGGTGTTGACAAGTTGGTATCAGAGCCATCCTGACCATAGGAGACCCTAGTTGAATGGACACCTGAAAAACCTAGTTTCAAAAAAAAAGAAGTGAGTATTTACAAAAACCTATTCTCCCTCTTACCCTTGAGATTCTTTCAAAAAAGAGATCACTTGTTCCCCATAGTTTTATAATGCTACATAAAAAATTACACACATGATCACCTCACTAACTTACTCATCTTTATTGCTTATAGATGGAGGTCAAATATAGCAAGTTTTACTAGTCGGGCAATGGAGGGGAGCTGATCTTTGAGAGGGATTTGGACCAGCTCTCAGAGTATCTTGGACACTCGCACTCGGAGTTCATCGGAGCGCAGCTTAACGACCAATCTGGAAAGGAGCTATAGTGGGTGATTGTTGCCGACCTAAGAGGAAAAATGGAGCCATCGCTTTCCAAGAAGATTCAGTTCAGCTTGAGGGAGAACAACTGGTTAGACGGACTAGCCAGGGCAATGCAGGAGGCACTTGCTCGCTTGTGTGCATAGAACATCAACCAGCTCAATGGCAACCGTTTTGCCAACTATGCAAGACGTGACTCTATTGGACAGCCTTTGGCCATGCCGGCACATCCGGAACTGAAGCACCACGTGAACCGCATGGAATTCATGCTACATGAGACCCAGAAGGAGTTGGACAATGCCCGTGCATATGCCAACCAGAATCATGCGGAAACCGCTGAAAGGAAGCAAACCCTCGCCATGCTTGCTAAGGAGCACAAGTCTCTCCATCGCCAACGCGATAAGAAGGATCGCATCATCGCCTGTTTTCGTCAGAAGGTGGCAAACCTGGAGGAGACCATGCACGACCAGGAGATCCAGCTGGAGGAGAAGGAAGAGGAAGGTGAAGACATCCGTGGAGATCCTTACTCTTACCTCAGTGATGATGATGACTACCTGGAGGACGCCTCCATGGAGGACCACACTGATGACGATGATGCTGACTTCATTGATGGCGAGGAGCCTGACAGTTCTGATGATTAGTAGTCGCACCTAAGCACTATCGTAGGTGTGAGTTGTACCCGGTCCCATTGTATCGTAGCTTGTCAGAATGGTCCTTAAGATCATCTGCTTTAGTATTTGTGGTGTGTGTTTGTATTGTGTTCCTAGAATGAATGAATGAGAAGAAGTTGTTAGTTTTCAAACCTTAGCCATGCTCAAAGTTTAAAGCTTTTTGAAACAAACCCATGAACCCTAGAAATTTCCCTCTTGTCTCATTATCTATCTCAATCTTTAGATGACTTGCGGTAACCCTGGAGGAAGTAGCTCATCTCAGGACCCAATGCTGCAGATTCTGCAAATGTTAGTTTCTGACCGTGAAGACGGTAGAGCTGAACGCCAAGCCAACTTAGCCACTCTTCAACAGATAGCCCAGATGGCTCATAATAATTAGGGCCATGGAAACCAAGATCACCATGGATCCAAAATTAAAAAACATTCAGAATACCAACCCTCCTATGTTTAGCAAGTCAGAAGAGCCCTTGGATGCCGATGATTGGCTGCAAACCATGGAAAACAATTTAGAAGTCGCGGGAGTTGATGCCAATGAGAAGGTACTGTTTGCCACCCACTACCTATCCAGTTATGCCAGATCCTGGTGTAATAGCACTCGTACCATGAATGGAGCTCAGATGATGATGTGGGAAGAGTTCAAGCTCAAGTTTAGTAGGACCAATGTGCCCTCGAGTCTGATCAAGAGGATGAGGGATGAGTTCAGAGATCTAAAGCAAGGAAGGATGACTATGGTGGAGTATCGTGACAGATTCCTATCTTTAGCTAGATATGCCCCATATGAAATTGACACAGAAGCGAAGAAGAAAGAGAGATTCCTGAATGGTCTGCATGATGAGATGCAGACAGTGCTAGTCAACATTCCCTTGGACGACCTTGAAGCTTTAGTGGATTCCGCCATTCAGATGGAAGGAAAGATAAACCAAGCCAGTGAGAACTGCAAGCGTCGTATGATGCACCAACCTGGACCCCACCATACTCCGAAGTACCGCCCCAACCCGTCTGCAGGATATGCACCCAGAAACAATAGACCCCCTATGTCTTGTCCGAACTACCCCAATCATGGCGGAGGAAACCCGAGGCCCGGAGGCCACCACAACAACAACAACCCCGGCAACCCCCAATAACTTCAATCGTGCACCGCCAAGGTCCAACAACAACAATAGCAACACCACCAACAACAATACTACCCTGAGACTGGAAGCAACGCTGTGCCTGTCGCAGGGAAAGACAAGTCAATGATAACTTGTTTTGAGTGTGGAGTTACGGGTCACTACTCCAACGAGTGTCCCAAGAAGCTTGCTGCAGCCACCAATGTTACTGCACCTTCCCAACAGCAGCGCCGTGTCCAGCCTGGAAAGAGATTTGCCCCAGGAAACCCGCACAACCGTACCGGTCGTTTGTTCCACATGAATGCTAAAGAAGCCCAGGAAGCGCTAGATGTCGTGTTGGGTATATTTTCTGTTAACTCAGTACTTGCAAGAGTGTTGTTTGATTATGGAGCATCACACTTGTTTGTTACAAAAGAATTTGTATGCACTAGTAAGATTCAACAGACAAATTTGAAGCATGTTATGATAGTTCAAATACCCGGTTCAACCACCAAAGCTAGAAAAATTTGCAAGGCGGTACCTAGGAGAATTCATGGGATAGATTTTTATGTCAATCTAATAGTACTTGGAACCAAAGGTTTGGAAGTAGTACTAGGGATGGATTGGATGTCGAAACATCAAGGATTGATCGACTGTGCCAAGAAAGCCATAACCATGACCAGTAGCACTGGAGTATCAGTAGAGCATGTATCTGAGACACTGCCCTGTCAATTCAAATGCAACAAGAGTTTATCTCAATCCACCATAGACCAAGTTAGAGTAGTCTGTGAATACCCCGATGTATTCCTAGATGAATTGCCCGGTATGCCCCTAGATTGGGATATCGAGTTTATCATTGAACTAGTTCCTAGAACTGGACCCATAGCTCAGAGACCCTATAGTATGAACCCATCAGAATTAGTGGAGCTCAAGAAGCAACTTGATGATATGTTGGGAAAAGGTCTGATTCAACCAAGTGCATCACCATGGAGATCACCTGTTTTGTTTGTGGATAAGAAGGATGGTGCCAACGGTCTATGTAAGAATTATCAGAAGTTGAATGACGTCACCATCAAGAACAAGTACCCACTACCAAAGATAGAAGATATGTTTGATCAACTGACTGGTGCCAGAGTGTTTTCTAAGATTGATCTTAGAACTGGTTATCATCAATTGAAGATTTGTGCAACAGATATTCCAAAGACTACCTTCACCACCAGATATGGATTGTATGAGTACAATGTCATGTCTTTTGGATTGACCAATGCCCCCGCTTATTTCATGAACCTCATGAATAAGATTTTTATGAATTTTTCTGGATAAGTTTGTCCTTGTTTTCATCAATGACATTCTGATTTACTCCAAATCAGAAGAAGAACATGAACAGCACCTAAAAACCATACTTGAAACCCTTAGGGAGCATCAGTTGTATGCCAAGTTTAGCAAATGTGAGTTCTGGTTAAAGGAAGTAGGATTCCTAGGCCATATCTTGTCGGCAGGAGGAGTTGCCGTCAATCCCGCCAAGATTAAAGATGTTGAAGAATGGAAAGCCCCAACCACCCAAACCTAAGTCCGCGCATTCCTTGGATTAGCGGGATATTACCGCAAGTTTGTTAAAGGATTTTCAAGCATCGCCAGGACAATGACTTAGTTGTTAAAGAAAGATAAGAAGTTTGAATGGACGGACAAATGTGAAGCAAGTTTTTAGGATCTCAAAAAGAGATTGATTTCAGCCCCAATTTTGATTATGCCCGATATCAACAAGCCTTTTGATGTATATTGTGATGCATCCAAGATTGGTCTCGGATGTGTGTTGATGCAAGAAGGCAAAGTCATATCATATCTGTCCAGACAACTGAAGCAACATGAACAGAACTACCCTACCCATGACTTAGAACTGGCAGCCGTAGTTTTAGCTTTGAAGACATGGTGTCATTACATTATGGGTAACCACTGTGAGACTTATTCGGATCACAAGAGTTTGAAGTACATTTTCACCCAGAAGGAGCTGAATATCAGGCAAAGGAGATGGATAGAGTTAATCAAGGACTATGACCTTGACATTCACTATCACCTCGCCAAGGCCAATGTGGTAGCGGATGCTCTTAGTAGACTGCCGTGTAGACTAAACACCATGATTAAGGAAGCCCAGCCAAGTCTGCATGAGGAGATGGAGAATTTCAGAGTGGAGCTAGTTAACAAAGAATTTCTAGCCAATATCGAGCTTCAACCCACTTTGATCAGTCAGATAAAGGAAGCCCAGAAAGGAAATGCCAGTATTGATGGAATTAAGCATCATATCGGTACAGGGAAGGTACCTGGATTCACGGAGGCTGAAGAAGGAGTTCTATGGTACAAAGGACGTATCTGTGTGCCAGCAGATTCAGAGTTGAAGCAAGTCATTATGCAGGAAGCCCATGATACCCTATATTCTATTCACCGGGAGGAACCAAGATGTATCAGGATTTGAAGGAGCAATTTTGGTGGCACAAAATGAAGAGAGAAGTCAGAAGCTACATAGCCAAGTGTGACGTCTGCCAGAGAGTCAAAGCGGAACATCAGCGACCCGCGGGACTTTTGCAACCATTGCAGATTCTGGAATGGAAATGGAATTCTATCAGAATGGATTCCATCACAGGTTTGCCTACATCTAGTAGGGGAAATGACTCTATTTAGGTCATAGTGGATAGATTGTCGAAAGTAGCTCATTTCATACCTGTCAAGACCACTTATCAAAGCTCCAAGCTAGCAGAGTTGTATATTACTAGGATAGTCAGTTTGCATGGAACCCCCAAGACCATTGTGCTAGATCGAGGAACCCAGTTTACCTCAAGATTTGGGAAGAGAGTCCAAAAAGGATTAGGAACCAAACTGAATTTCAGCACAACTTATCACCCGCAAACCGACAGACAGATAAAAAGAGTAAACCAGATCTTAGAAGATATGTTGAGATCTTGTGTATTGGAATATGGATCTAAATGGGAAGATTGTCTGCCTTTCGTGGAATTCTCATACAACAATAGTTATCAAGCCAGTTTGCAAATGGCCCCATTTGAGTTTCTGTATGGAAGGAAGTGTGTACACCCTTGAATTGGTCGCAAGTAGGAGAGAGTCAGATTTTCGGACCCGACATGCTAAGAGAAGCCGAAGAGAAGGTTCACAAAGTCCGTGAACACCTCAAGACCGCTCAATCCAGACAGAAGAGTTATGATGATAAAAGACGTCAAGACTTGACCTTCAATATCAGAGATTTTGTGTATCTCAAAGTATCACCTTTGAAGGGAATGAAGCGGTTTCAACTGAAAGGGAAGCTTGCCCCAAGATATATTGGACCCTTCAAAATATTAAATCATCGAGGAGAAGTATCCTATCAGTTAGAATTGCCGGAAGAGATGTCAGCCGTACATGATGTGTTCCATATCTTGTTACTTAGGAAATGCTTAGAAGTTCTGGAGAAGACCGAAGCTTTCAAGAACATCGACCATAGAGCCGTGGACATCAACAAGGACTTAACCTATCGTGAAGTACCCATCTGTATTTTGGAAGAAGCGTTTAGAACCACCAGGACCAGAAGTATCAAGTTTCTCAAGATCTAGTGGAGTAACCATACCGAAGAAGAAGCTACTTGGGAACGAGAAGATTACATTAGGACTGAGTTTCCCAATCTCTTTAGTTCCTAGTTTTTCTCGAATCTCGGGACGAGATTCTGTTTAAGGAGGGAAGGTTTGTAACACCTCGAAAATATTAAACAAGCTTATCAAGTTCTAATCACCCAAGTTTAGGGTTAACAAAAACTTTTATTATTAAACTTTATATGAATGCAAGAGTGATTTTCCATTAAAGCATGAATGATTTCATTTGCCATGTTCGATTGCTATAAATGATAAGGATTAGTTTAAAGATGAATACCACTTCATATAAATCTTTTCCAAGCAAAATAAAATAAAAAGAAAACCATTTATGAAGCATATGATCATATGGTCACTTTGGCCAAAGTTAACCACTAGACTACTTTGGCCATCTCTAGTAACAGATTTCTAACAGAAACAATTCTAATTCTTTTCACCCCTTGCTAGAGCAAGTAAAAATAAACCCAAGCACACTTGACAAACTTGCAGAAACTATTTTTAAATCTATATGACATGCAATTCAAAATTGAATCAAGTGTAAGTACATAGATCATCATTTTACAAAAACCACTCAAACCAACACCACTTGGAAAATCTTAGCAACCAGAGACTACCAAGTATGTGAATAGCTCACCCACCAAAAATAAAGGAATAATTCAAAGATTAAGTTCATGTGGCCATTTAGTCGAACACTTAGCAGACAGAGTACAAACTCAACAACTATCTACTATTTTGATCAATCAATTGATCATCTCTTGTACTGCAATCAACACAATAAATCACCCACGATGACTCCTAGTACTTGGTCGTGCAATGGAGTAACACCACTCGCCATAATGACCAGTGCCATGACCGTACCGAGCATGGCACGCCGGTCGACCATGGACAAGACGCCACATGATGCACCGCCCTCTTCCACGATGTCTATCGAGTAGCCGTGACCTCACCGCACCTCTCTATCCATCCCTTGACCAACTGTGAGAAGTGGAGAAGCAGGAACAACCACACCCATTTAAGTCTCTGCCATGCCAAGAGCACGACGGAGCGCCGAATCCGCCTCGCCCAGCCACGCCACGTCTCGCTCTCTCTGCTCATACTCGCACCCGCCGCGTGACCAGCGACCTCCTAGACATGACCATTCGCCACCGCGTGCCCCGTGACCACCGTACTCGATGACAAACACCGTCGTACCCGAACAGAGCACCAACATTGCCCGACCGACTGAGATTGCCCCTTGTCACACCACTACGCGTGTGACAACCACCGCAGTCCACCGCGTCGACCCATGCCATCCGCCATGCCTATCGCGACCTGTAGCAGCGTCGCCGATGAAGCCCGACCATGCCGCCCTGCCTCCACCACTGGTGTATAAATAGGAGCCACCCCAGACCTCAAACGACACACCATCTCACTCCTCTCTCTCTCTCAGAACCACCCCAGACCCTTTCCTGGAGCAAGGCGAGCACCACCCCGCTGGAATTTGGCCGGAGCCCGCCGCTGCATTGAAGGAAGGGAGTCGTCGATTGGGGCCACCCTAGGAGCTGCCGCGACCACCAACCGACTCGCCGTTGTTGACAAGCCCGTTCGCCCCCATCACCGGACCTAGTTGGAGCCCTGGTAAGCCCCTAGCGACCCCCACCATGCCGCTAGGTTTAGAATCTCGCCGGAGCACCGCGACGTAGACGACAAACCTCATCCATAGATCTTGTTCTAATCGTAGCCCTGAGATTTGCAGATACCGCTTCAGTTAGATAGAACCACTGGCGCATAGGACCAACCTATTAGTAGCCCGCTACGCGCGTGCTATGTAGTTGGGCCGGCCCATTTCTTTTCCCGTGCAGAGCCCAGCAATTCAAATAGAATTTGTCTATTTAGTTTAAAACCCTATTCTGTCAGTAGATTCAAAATTAAATTCAAAGAGATGTACTGAACCAAAATGCATGATTTCAATTTTGTTAGAAAGGTAATAAAAATATCTAATCACGCCCATTGGATTCAAACCATTTGAATTTATAGATCACCTATACTAAAAATAACAAGACAGAGAGTTTTACCACTTCAAACATTTTTATAAAATCAACCATAAATGCTTTTGAGTTGATTCCAACTCTCAAAAATCAAAGCTATAGAGCAAATGGAGCTGCCGAATTGTCTTAATGATGTTCAAAAGTTCACTGGTTGCATGGCATCATTAAGTCCGTTTTTATGTTAGCTGGGAGTAAAGGCACTACCTCTTTATCAGGTAATGAAAAAATTAGATAAATTCGTATGGACACCGCAAGCTGATAGCGCATTTCATGAACTGAAAAAGAAGCTAGCCTTTGCACCAGTGTTAGCCGCACCATTATCCAAAGAGCCGATGTTGCTCTATATAGTAGCAACCAACCGAGTCGTAAGTGCCATGGTTGTGGTGGAGTGTGACGAAGAAGGTAAGTCGGTGCAGAGGCCAGCATATTACTTAAGCAAGGTATTGTCCACTTCAAAGCAGAACTGTCCTCACTATCAGAAGATGGCGTATGGTGTGTATATGGCGGCCAAGAAGCTAAAGCATTACTTCGAGGAGCACCCCATGAAAGTAATATGTGAAGCAGCCATATCCGAGATAATGAGCAACAAAGATGCAAGTGGCCGGATTTCAAAATGGGCAATTGAGTTATCCCCCTATGCACCACAATATGATAGAAGGGACGCCATCAAGTCTCAAGAAGTGGCTGATTTTTTCATGGATTGGGCCGAGATGCAGTACCAACCTCCTTTGCCGGACTCAAACTACTGGAGGATGCATTTTGATGGATAGAAGCTAAAAGAAGGATTAGGGGTCGGGTAGTACTTACATCGCTTAAGAAAGATTAGTTGTCATATGTACTTTAGATCCATTTTCGAGCATCGAACAATGTGGCCAAGTATGAGGCGCTCGTGCATGGACTAAAGGTGGCAAAAGAAGTTGGGATATGTCGGATACAGTGCTTCGGTGATTCGGATCTAGTGGTATAGCAAGTGTGTCATCATTGGGATGCACTAGTTGCAAACATGGATCTTTATATATTTCATGTCCAAAAGATATGTGGGTACTTTGAGGGATGCGAATTCCATCATGTACCTTGGGTTGAAAATGAAGTAGCCGACGTACTAAGCTAGGCTCATCTCGGTAGGCCATCCCGCCAGGAGTTGGTTTGGAACATTTGAGAAAACCATCTATTTCCCCTTCACCAAAATCCGAATCAATCTATATCCCGCCAAACCCCGGATCATAAGCTACCCCTATGAACATTCACTGGAGGACTACCTCGGCAAACCCAGGGACTACCTCGGCAAACCTAGGGACTACCTTGCAGAACCCGGGGACTGTTCGGCTTGATCCGGCGGAGATTATGTCGGTCGATGCAATGGAGGTTGACGAAGTACTTTTCCCAATTCGCACTGTACCAGCATGGGCCCGGCCAATATTTGAGTTCTTGAAAGATGGAACTTTGCCAAGCGACAAGATAGTTTCAAGGCAAGTACATAGGAGAGCAAAGGCATACACTATAATCAATGTCGAGCTATACAAGAGAAGTGTGACAAATGTTCTGCAGCGATGCGTTGACCCGAAAGAAGGGCTAGACATCCTCCGAGATATACATCAGGGGGAATGTGGTCATCACGCCTCGTCTAGAGCCTTAGTGATAAAATCTTTTCGGCATGGGTTTTACTAGCCAAGTGCCTTGCAACAAGCAGAGGAACTTGTGAGGAAGTGTAATGGTTGTCAGAGATACGCTAGCAAGACACACCTGCCTATGTCCGAACTAAAGACTATACCTATCACTTCGCCATTTGTAGTGTGGTATTTGGATATGGTGGGACCATTTAAGCCGACCAAGGGAAATATGACCCATATCTTGGTCATGGTGGACAAATTTACAAAGTGGATTGAAGTAAAGCCAATAAGAAAATGTGATGGAGCTACAACCGTGACATTCCTCAAAGATATCATTCTGAGATACGGCTATCCACACAGTATCATAGCTGACAATGGCACCAATTTTGCCGAAGGAGCATTTGCAAGATTTTACCAAGATAAGAAGATTCGCCTGGATGTCGCATCAGTGGCCCACCCCGCCTCAAACGAACAAGTGGAAAGATCCAACGGACTAGTTCTGTCCGGGATAAAACCCTGGCTCATTGAGCCACTACAAAGATCAACAGGGTGCTGGATAGAAGAACTATCAGCGGTATTATGGAGCTTAAGAACAACTATGAATCGATCAACGGGCTATACGCCATTCTTTTTGGTATATGGGGCAGAAGTTGTATTACCAGCCGACATAGAGCATGATTCGCCCAAAGTCACCCAATACATAGAGGCCAAAGTGGAAGAAGCTCGACAAAATGATGTTGATCTCCTAGAAGAAGCGAGAGAACTGGCCTTGTCCAGATCCGCCATATATCAGCAAAATCTCCGACACTACCATAGCCGAAAAGTGTACCCCCGAGTCTTCCGGGATGGGGATCTGGTACTTCGGTTGGTGCAGCACACTGTCGGCATGCATAAGCTATCCTCCCCATGGGAAGGGCCATTCACTCTAAGCAAGGCATTGCACAATGATGCATGTTACCTCATTGATGCACAACCATAGGAGAAGGACAAGGCGGATAGGTCCGACATGAATCAAAGCGACCATGGAATGTAGCTCTACTTCTTCCATTTTACACTTAGTGAAAATGCATGTATCTTGAACTCTCATATGTTGACTTGTATGTCAGCAATGAGCTTATCAATGAAACTTTGGCACCCCGAGCATAAACTCGGGGACTGCCCTAATGATAATTGTCTTTGTTCTGTATTTACGTTTTATATGTCGGCTAGCATAAATTACTTACACCTTAGTTAGGTTAGTAGTATGCCGGCACCAAAAGATACCTCTTCGACTCGCTGCTTCATAACAAGAATTAGCTTCATGACAAGCAATATAACAAGTTTGGAATTGCAAGGCATATGAAAAACGACTAAGGAAAAGGAATGTAATCGCGCCAACGTTTGTTTTTTGGACTAACCCCTATATTTACTTTGTTTTATTTTGATTCTATTGAATTATTTTGACCTAATCCTAAAGTTTCAAGTATTGTTAACTAAATTTTTTGAACCTCAGACTCGTAAGTCAAACGCCAAATCAAGGTAGACGTGAGCCGAGTCATTAAATTAGGAGAACAAGAAAATGAAACTCGGGGACTTCGCCCAAGTTAATCCGACATAAAAACTTAAGATGTAGCAAAATAACATGTTGTTTTATGCATATGCACCCGGCATACCAGGGATTTAACAAATTTCAAAGTTTGTTGATCAAGGAGCAGCAGCGGCCGAACCATCCGTGGAAGAAGGAGGCGAGTTGTCCTTGGTGCGGGAAGCCTGGGTTTCAACTTCAGCATCCGGATCAGCTTTAGCATCCTCAACATCCTCGGCTTCCTCGGTATAACCCAAACCTTCTTACTCTTCATCCTCGGCCTCTTCATCTTTGGCTTATTCCTCAACATACCGTCGTTGAGGGCTTCGAGGAAGCTCGGCCCCTCATTCCATTGATGAGTATGGGCGTATTGGATGAGCTCATAGGCACGGGCTTGGCGATAGGGGATGTGGGCTGGATCGCTAGTCTATCTAGATCTGGTGCAGAGGCAATTGAGCACATTCAAATAAATGCCCTCATACCAAGACAATACAAAGGACAATGTCGTATCAGCTCCAGCGCGGGCAGCAGATTCTTGCCACAAGCTGAGTTGGGTGCTACTTTCTTGAAGTTTCTCGATCAGCGTGACAACTCTCACTAGATCAGTCTCGCCTGGCCACCAGATATGGAAAGCATTGATGGCAGCCCGGAGGAGGCCCACCCTAAAGATCTTCATGGGTCTGAGGCAGGCCGCAAGGCCAGCCAAGGACTCGCCCATAGTTATGTCTTCCAAGATAGGTCCGGCTTCAGCCCTCTTCTCCTAGATCTTGCTAATGGCAACATCGGAGTAGGCCTTGGACTGAGGGAAATCCTCTGAAAACACAAATAAGAGTAACTCAAAAAAGGAAAAGGGCAGAGTAACCTCGGCAGCATGAAACAAATTTATAAGAAGAAGCTTACGAGTGATGAGGCCATGGATCCGAGTCAGGTAGGCAAGCCAACCCACCTGGTTCTTCCGGAATTCCTCGAGAGCAGTGGTCAGTGACTCAACTTTAGCCTCGGCTTCTTGGAGAAATCCCCTGCTCTTGTCAAGCTAACCCGTGAGCTGAGCCTTGGCATCAGAGAACTCCTGATCTAAATTTTCGAGTTCATTCTTCTGGGAGAGCTTGAGGGCCTTGTTCTCACCACAGAGCGAAATCTCATTGTCTTTCTCCTTTAGCTAGGCTCGATGTTGCCCTACTTGTTCAAGGAAATGGAGCATCATGTCATGCAGGGGCACGCTATCTTGAAGAGACATTGCAATGATTTTTTGACCCGATAGAGCCGAGGTATAATTACTCGCCAAGTCAAAATGAAAAAGGACAAAGGATGATGAGCCAAGGAAAGTTACCTTTCATCTTGACCAGCTTCTTCCTCAATGCCTTGTTCTCAGCTTCCACATCGGCTGCAA
Organism: Avena insularis; assembly: GCA_023614405.1. Classification (NCBI taxonomy): domain Eukaryota; kingdom Viridiplantae; phylum Streptophyta; class Magnoliopsida; order Poales; family Poaceae; genus Avena; species Avena insularis. The sequence continues at coordinate 49,310,538 of CM042692.1, read as the reverse complement.
AATCTGAGACAAGAGTTAATTCAGCAAGATCAAGATGAAGAGAAGCAAAAGTGGGAATATGAAAGATAACACTTTACTTTTCTTTTTTAGCTCGGGCAGCAGGGCCTTATGCTTTGCAGAAAGATCCTTGTGTATATCCAAAAGCCACTGAAACTCAATGGTCTGGCGGTTGGTGGTGATCTGAAAAGGAAAGTGTTAGCTCATGCATAATAAGGAATATTTGAAGTTACGCAAGACCTGGGCGAAGTGGAATTTAACCCGGCTCTAGGTGAGTGAATATTTGAACTTAGTTAGATCCGGGCCAAGTGGACGTTAACCCGGCTCTAGGTGAATGAATATTTGAACTTAGTCACATCCGAGCCAAGTGGAACTTAACCCGACTATAGGTGAATGAATATTTGAACTTAGTCGGATCCAGGCCAAGTGGAACTTAACCCGGCTCTAGGTGAATGAATATTTGAAATTAGTCAGATCCGGTCCAAGTGGAACTTAACCCGACTCTAGGTGAGTGAATATTAGAAGTTACTAAAGACCCGGGCCAAGTGGAACTTAACCCGACTCTAGGTGAGTGAATATTTGAAGTTAGTGAGATCCGAGTCAGGTGGAACCTAACCCGGATCAAGGTGATTGGATATTTGAAACTACTAAGGAATTTAACGCAATTGAAGTACTTCAGATTTAAGAGCATCCGACCGAGTAACGCATTACTCCCCGGGAGGCTCGAGGACTGGAGGATATATCTACAACTACTTGTGCATATGTAAGGGGATGGATGAAATATTTACCTCCATCATCTTGCTAGCATAACCAATGGCTTTGGCAGCAGTATTCATCTGGGTACCAACCTCCATGGGGCCAAATTTCGCTAGGTTACCGGAGCTGGCATCGACATACACGGCATTATTCCAGTTGTCGATGTACTCAGTGAGTGAGCCATAGCTCTCCTCGCTGAGAGTCCGAGTCATGACCAAGCCCTTGGCGTGAGTAGCTTTCCGGGCAGTTTGAGCTGCGGTCGGGCTGGTACGCAGAGCAAGTTGTTTATCAGTGATAGAGCCGGAAGCAACGCTGCCTTGTTGCATCATGGACACAAGGGTGCACTGCCTAAACCCGGCTGTTGATCCTTTGGGCATGGTCTTGGCCGCCTCGGAAGCCTTCTGGCCCTTGGCAACCTCAGCAACTTTCTTGGCCTTGGTGGCTAACTTGGCCGGCTTCTGTGGAGCTAGAGGCTGGGCTCCAGCCAAAGAAAATGGCACGGGAGATTTGGCCTTCGAGCTAGGACAAGTTTGGTCTTCTCGCCGAGTTTGAACAGACTCGGACGAGGCAGGAGGTGTTGGCGCTGAGGAACTTGGAGCTGGAGCTAGAGATGGCTAAGGTTGAACTTGGGTCGGTGCCGGAGTCACCGGCACCTCGGTAGAAACTTTCTCGATGCCGATGTTGCTGGCACCCTCATCAACTTGTTGCTGCTGAGCAGAAGAGGCACTGGGCTGGTCTGGTATAGTCACATCCTTGGCAACGCCACCCCCCTCCATGCTGACGTTGCCTTCCTCTTGCCGAGATGGGCTGAGATTCGGCGCAGCGGCAGAGCTCTCCTGGATGGGGCTCAGGGGAGGAGCGTCATCATGATGGGGAGAAGTTGGATCCCCTCGAATAGGTGAGGCTATGCTCGAGCCGCTTTGGGAGTGTCCTTGGGGTCCCTCCCGATTTAGACATAAAATAGATATCATGTTAGAACAGAAAGAGAGAAACAAGAAATACATGTAAAGGGAGAGAAGCTACTCAAGGAACAAGGAAGGAAAGAAGAGCTTACTCGGATGCAGTAGGTGGTTCCTTGGGCTTCAGGGATCTCCGGATGGTGGCCTTAGTAGGAGGCTTTTTGGAGGCCTTGTTGCTGGATTTCTTTAGTATTTTTTAGATCCTAGGAGGCTCGAATGGAGGAGTCGAGGTTGCAGCTCGTTTCTTCACTAGGGCAAGCGCTCGCTCGCCCACGGCAAGAGGAGGATGGGTGTGGACCTGACCAGACAGGTTAGCTAGAGTTGGATCAGCCAGAAAAGCATATGAGATAGGCACAGGATCATATACCTCCAAGATCTCAATATCATCATCTTCATCGTCATCCGGCCAATCCCTTAAGACAAAAGCCTTACCGGAAGGTCGGTCGGAGGCAGGGTCTGGAACGGGCAAGAAGTCCTTAAAATCCGGATCCTTCGTATCCGAGGTATCACGGTCCTTCCCCCACTTGAGGGATGGGTCCACGCCATCCTCAATGGTTTGCTGAAGAAATGTCTGAAAGGAACAGGACAAAAAGGTCATATAAATGACACTGGCCTACATAAGATGTAACTCAGAAATAGGATCACGTGAGAGATATACCATGGGAGTTGGCTTATCTTAGCTGAAGTGCTCAAACCCTGACTCCCACTCTTCGGTCATTATGGTCTTGAAGATAGCCTTAACCCAGCGGAAGATCTGAGTGTCGGAGAGCTCATATGATGAGGTTCGGTTGGCGTCGAGGTGCCCTCTCATGAGGCAAAGCTTGTGGGTGCGATGCTGCAACAGGGAGACTTGGCTCCGGATGAAGGTGATCATTATGTCCTTTCCGTATATCCCCAACAACTTAAGTTCGATGATGCGCTTCTCCACCAAATCTACCAAGGCATTTGATTTTAATCTACTGGGGATCCGGCTCCACCGAGTTCTATCAGGGACGCCAATAGAGAAAGGGGCAGCTGAATCTTGTCCTCGAAGGTAGTATTCTTCACGTAGAAGAACATCTTGGCCCATCCTTTGCAGGACTCCAAGCCGGCAACTCGAGGAAACTCTGATTCTTTCCGAGGTGAGATGGAAGCCAAAGAACATTGGGTCAGAGATTTGTCGGCCGGGTGAAGGTCCTTGTTCGGAATAACATTGGCTCGGAAGCCAAAGAACATGAACCAAATTGCTAGGGAGGGCCATAGGCCGAGGTACCCCTCAACCCTGGAAGTAAAGGCAGAAAGAGAGGTAAAAGTCGCTGATGGGGAGGCCGAACCCGTGCTGGAAGCGGGAGAGGAAAACTACTAACTCACCCGGCTCGGGAGAAGGGACAAGTTCATCGCCAGCGAGGCGGCAGTGGACTCCGGTGGGGATGCGGCGGGTCCGGACGAGCCAATCTAGGTCGTCCCGGCTCACCCAAGAACCAGCCCAGGTGCCGCGCTCATGGGCGGCGCCACCATCTTCGTGTTCCTCGACGGTGGCTAGCTCCTGTGACATCTCTAGATCCCCTTCCTCGCAGACGTAATCTGAGGTGGGGGAGAGGGTACTTGACTAGCACGGACCCATAGCGATGGCAAGAAACACAGCTGCAGGGAAGCAGGTGAGGGACAGCGTGCTGCGGCGTTGATGCTAGCACTAAGCGGAAGCGGCGGTGGCGGCGGCGCTGCGAGCAAGAATAAGAGGGGGCAGAGGCAGAGGTAGCGAGATGGGAAATGTCTAAGGGGTGCCCCCGCTCCCCTATTTAACCACGCTCATGTGGGGGTACTAGGATCGTAGTGCGCAGCGGGTCACACGTTGTGGCCGTGTATTCACCGGATTAACCAATCAGAAGCAAGCCACAGAGAGGGTCACACAACGCTGCTGATATAGTGACGCGATGTGGCATTGCGTTTATCGAAGAGGCACCCACGATTTGACTGCTATGCGGTAATTCCTGACATTATGCACAGTAACTGACCCATGCCCTTAAAATGAGGCAAAGTAATGATTACCCTCCACGTGGGACGTGGGGAAGTGTACATGAGAAGGAAGGAATCTAAGTGGGTAACCCAGATATGAGAGTATAACCCGTCAAACCAGGTATAACTCGGAATGAGCCAAGGGAGGTCAAAGAAAACAACAAGTCTACTAGGAAAAGGCCGAGTTAAGTTCGGAACATGTCGACATAGGAATACCTCAGCAAGAAGAACAAAGAATTCTATGGGTTGAACCTATAGTGGCCTTATTAGCTGAAGTTGCTAAGACCGCACCAGCTTCGGGGACTAATGTTGGGGGGATAACCCTAGGTAGGGTCAAGCCGAGGTATAATGGCAATGTAAGCCGAAGTACGGCAAGGTCAAAACTGGAGCTGACCGATTTACCTCAAGGCAAGCCGAGTTACGGCCAACTCGGCCCGGACGGTGTTCACCCAACCTTACCTCGGCCGACATAAAGTGTATGTCGGCACCCTCAATGTTACTTGTTTGCAGGTACCCCAGAGCCGAGTTAGCCAGGCAGGAGCCAGGTTACCACTTGGCTTACAAGAGAAGGAAGGTATCTTCGTAGTCAGTGCTTTTCTCTATCCACTGTAGCGTGAGCACAGAGGACAGAGGGGAGGACCAGCAAGTACACACCGACAAACATGATGTCGCCAAACCATTCTTGGTCGGGTGATTCCGCGTTGCAGAGGGGCTCAGAGAGGCTTACGCCATGGGTCCTGGGAGGCTTACGAAGGGAAAAAGAGGCGCACTGCTTTGCTATTTTGGAAGAAGCATATTCGTAGAATATGCACTCCACATATGCCCTAGCTTGTAACTTGACCTCCCCTATATAAGGAATGCCAGGATCTCCATAGAAGGGGTTCGGTCATTTTTACTAAGGCAAAACCCTAGAGAGAGGCATGAGCATCTGTAAACACCATTGATAGAGAGAATACAAACATCTTTGTGTGGAATCACCACACTATCCCTCCCTGGATACCTCTAGCGCACTTTGGCCCCATCTTTAGCCTACCCATGGCATCTACCGTGCCACCACCACGACATTCGGGATTAGACGGGGTTCCTCTTGAGAGGGAGGTGGTGAGGCTATCTTTTCCTTAACAAGTTTCTCAACTAGTTGATGCAACTGTTGGGTTTCTTTGCCCAAGGAGGATCTCAAGCTTGTTTCCAAATTCTTGAGATCCACCATGGTCACCGAGGTACTAGTCTCACCCCCTCCATCTTCCTCTGGGTTACCCATACACTCTTAGGCGGTTAAGCCTGAATAAAGAGCCGAGGCTCTGGTACCAATTGAAAGGATCGTATGGGCACCTAGAGGGGGGTGAATAGGTGCTACTTAAAATTTTAGTCTTTTTAAAATTAGGGTTTGACACAAATGGTAAATTCTCTAGATACGCAACTAAGGTGAATTTACCTATATGTCACACTAGCACAACTATCTAAGCAAGAACAAGATATAAGTAAAGTGTGGTAAAGTATAGAGGTAACCGAAATGGAGCACGTGGAGACACAAGGATGATTTCCCGTAGTTCCTTCCTTTTGAGGGGAAGTACATCTGAGTTTGAAGAGGGGGTGGTTTCAAACCACCAACGCCACAAAAGGCCTCCCTTGTTCTCCGGTGAACCTCACCCGAAAGGGATCGATTCACTCTTCCACTATATCGGTAACCTTCAAGGTGTAAACTAGCACCTTTACAACAAGTTCGAGGCACACATCCACAACTAAATTGGAGGCTCCCGAATGCAAGAAAGTTGTCACAACAATCAAAAGACAAGCTTATAAGAACCAAATCAAGGCCTAGGGTTTCCAATGAAAACCTAGAGCAAGGGCCCCTCAAGTGAATGAGGGGGAAATGAGGATCTCTTTTGGTGAAGATGTAGATCAAGCCCTCCTCCTTCGATTCTCCAAAGATCAGGGAGTTTGGGTGGTTGGAGAGGGATATCTTGTTGATTTGGTGCCTCAAATGTGGGTGTTCTTCTTTTTTAGGATGAGCAGCTTGCGGTAGGGGATGAAGTCTCCTATTTATAGCCCTACCCATTTCAGACCATTTTCTGTCTGTTGGGGAAGTTGCACACCGGAGACTCCGGTCTGGGGACCAGAGACTCCAACCTACAATCATCTCAAACTGGAGATTCCGGTCAGGCTTCAGCCAATCTTTAGACCCCTAGTCAGAATGACCCATATATGTTTTTGAGATTCACCCCAGAGACTCGTGCCCGTCGGAGATTTGTCCCATGAAGGAACCAGGGTCCAATGATCCCTTGGTTTGTGAGGGGGCAGAACACGTGATTCCAAAGGAGTTTGATAGCGGCTGCGGCGGTGGAACTGGTGCATGACAGAGAGTTAACACTGGTTTTTTACCTAGGTTCGGGACCCTTGTGAAGAGGTAAAGCCCATACTCCTGCTTGGTTGTATTGCTCGCTTGCCTCACGAGGTTACAATGGTGGATGAAATACTAGGGTTTTAGATCTCTGGGATCCATCTCTTACAAGGTAGGATAAGGGCTCCTTATATAGGACGGCGTCGGGCCTCTCCCCTGGTCTACAGACGAGGAGGGTCACCACAGTGCCGCCCCTCGTGATCTCGGTCTAGGAGGCTACTTTACATAGACTCAGTTCAGCTCGTCGTGTTCCACCCCATCCTCCTGTAAAGTTTCCTTCGTCGATGTCGCTTGGCTTTATCCGGCGCTCTCAGCTTTTGCCTCCTTTCCACCAGAACGGCAACTGCGGGAACCTCATGCCACGAGATCGCCTAGCCTTTCCCTACCAAAGGAGGGTGGGCGGGGTCTTCTTTTCCGATGCGTTTGATGCTGGGATAGTCACGTACTCGTTGTACTTGTTGTCGGGGCCGTAGCCCCCTCTCCTCGTGGTGTAGTTACCGTTCTACCCCGGACGCACTCAGGGGTATCCGAGGCTCAGGGGCACTATAGGAGGCCGCGGTAGCCTCCTCGGGGAGATAAACTCGCGAAGCCCATTCGGGCTTGTTCCTTGGAGGGGTGCCCTTCCTCTTGAAGGTGGAGGCCCTTATGCTACAAGGCCCGTCCAACACGGAGATGTGGAATCCCGGATGCCAGGGCTCCGACAGTAGCCTTCGGGCGCTTGGCCTGGACGTGTACTCTCAGGGGCCTGAAGGGGCAAGCGGCCCCAGATAGTGGTCGGTCCCCTACAATCACTTGGTCAACAAGGACCTAGCTTGCTCGAATTCGAGCCGTGAAGCTCAACCCGGGAGTTGTTCCCATGATGCGACGACATGTGGGCCCGGTGGTTAATACCATGCAAGCGGCACAGTGATACGTCTTTTCAACAAGCGCAGTTAAAGGTGAGGGAAGAATCTTTTCACTCCCACTCTGATGCTTTCCTCCTTCCTCTCTTGCACTCTCTAGTGGAAAAATCCCTCTCCCTCTCCATGACACCCCCGTGTTTCTCGGCTGAGGAGAAGGGCAAGGCGGTGATGGCCGAGGTGGTGGAGATGCCACCAGCGAAGCATGGTCGGGAGAGTCCTCGCGAAAGCAGTCGGGGGAGGCGTGGAGGCCGCGGCACAGCTCTCACCGTGTTCGCATCTACGGGGACGAGCATGGCCTCGGGAGAGCTCCTCCTAAGCGCGGTAGGGGCTGCCCCTGTTGAAGCAGCAGGGGTCGCCACGGAGGGCGTGACGAGGGTTATGGAGCCGGATCTGGCCCGAACACTCCCTCCGCTGCAACGGCCCTTCCATCGGGTACTCTTGCCCCTGCGGTCATCAAGATTGAGTATGGCCCCGAGCCCGAGTGGGTCATTGACTTCATTGTCGTCCTTGATTGCCTGGACTGGCTCGTGAGGGTGGAGCTCCCCCATGGTTCGTACGCGAGACTGCACATGACCTCCTAGGCATGGCGCAGCTGCGTCATTTTGAGGGGCGCGAGAAGTAGTAGGCAGACATCTCGGCCTTCTTCGGCGGCGAGAAGTTCCTTACTGGCGGCTAGCGCCGCTTCCTCTCCGAGCACCGTATCTAGCACGGCTTCACACTTCGGTTCAGATATCTTGGGGAGGGGGACTTCTCCATATCAGTGTTCGACATGCAGCTATGTCGTGTCGACTAGCCTCCTCATCTCCGGGCTGCCTAGTAGGCGTAACCGTCATGGCGCCACCGAGGAGCACAAGACTCGTCCCTCGAAGACGTGATGCCGAAGCAGTTGTCGGTTCCCTTTTTCTTTGTAATTAGGGCTTTTAGGATGAGCTTCCTAGCAAGAGGTGACACCATCTAGTGCCCTCTGTGGGAGTGTGGGAGTTTGCAAGGAAGACTTGCTTTTCTATGTCTGTAAGCGGATATTTATGCTGGTTGTTTTGTCCTTAGCATGTTCATGGCGTAGTGACCTCTTGCTGAGGCCCACAATGGTAGCTCGTGTTCTCTTTCTGTAGGGACAACCTTCTGGGAGCGCCGAGCATGCTCGTTGAAGGGCTGGACATCTAGGGGCAGAGCCCTTGCGAGGCGTGATTTGGGGCAGGGTGTCTAGGAAGGCGATCTCTAGAGGTGTCGCTTTGAGCATGCTGCCCACGGGGGCTCCCTTTAGTTGCAGGACCGGCCCGTTGTAGAGTGGGTCGTGCCTGATTAGGTTGGGGAAATCTTGGTCACCTCAAGTGGACGGCTCCATGTGGCTCGTGGACTGCAGCGAGTCCGGGAGGTTCTCACGAGGAGTTACTTCTATGGGTACCCTCGAGGAGGGGTCCCCTGTTAACTTCTGGATATCACCCTCTTGACAGGGAGCGCAGCCTCGCGAGGTTCGTGTGCCCTTTCTGGGCACCTCTAGTGGGGGCAACCTGCGAGTGAGATACCGACTCCGCCTCGGGTCGTAGGTTTTTAGGACTCACGCTTTTCGGCCCCACCAAGCTTAACCGCTGAAGAGGGTGTCTCCAGGGGCATCTTGCGGGCCTCTCGAGGAGAAACCACGGGATTAGGTGTTCTGTCTCTCAGCCCCCTGATGAGTGCATATTTGCATCATGTTTTACACTATTACTTTGCATTGTAGATGTAGGATATTGGTATTTTACGGCGCTCGCGCGCACATTTTATGTTTATTTTCACTAGGATCAGGATAGATGATGGATCCAATGGACACAATTCTTGGAGCAGTTGTATTGAGGAGAAAAGGAGTAAAAAACAACGTAAATCGCTTAATTGGGAAATATTAATAATACCAGAAGAAAACCCGAAGCGAACAAAGGAGACAGACGGTTCAACGACCAACTATACGACCGAAATAAATTTTCTGGCCATATAGTTCCGGTTGTATAGTTGGCACCGCCACCACCTCCTCAAATAGTTTCACCGCGTGCAACTGGATTAGAGAGACGACATACAGAACACCGAGAAATCATCGAAACCTCACCTCCGGAAGGAATCTGGAGGGGGGGCTCATCCACCGGGCATCCATCTTCGCCCTGTGCAGATCCGGGAGGCTAAGGCATCGATCTTCATCATCCACCGCTGCATCACCACCATCTCCATACATCCCATCTACATCTTGTCTAGATCTTGTTGTAATTTCCATACTCGTTGTGGATTTATACAAGTACTATTCATCTATGATAGATTCCATTATTATTGCCATGATTTTAATTGCCTCATGTCTGAGTAGATCATATGTTCTTGGGGAGATGGAGAAACCCTAGTATGAGATTGAAATAAGATAAAGTTTATTATGATATTCATCACTATGACCATGTGTTAGATTGTCTTCATCTTGATGTTGAGAGAAGTCGACCTCTCAATATTCGCCTCTCGTGGGGACTTGATGGAGGGAAATACTTGTTGGTAGACGAAGGTGTGCTAGCACTTACACTGACTATAAAGCTGTTGGCACTCCTTACGTATCAACTTGGAAAACCGAGGAAACTCACGGAACACTATCCATGCCATGGGATACGTCCTACCGGATTACGTCTCTTAATATCGCAGTAACTCGATTGATTTCGATTGCTGATTGCTATGGTTATGAGGATGATGTGAGCAGCGGTTGCTGCCTATATGTCCAAATACAGAGTTCCTCCCGCACATACATAGTTGAGAATGTTCATGATAATAATATTTACCTTAGCTCCTTATAATGCTAGTGGTGTATCTGCTACTCCCTTAGAATGCTTTTCCCCTATTGCAGTTCCAATCTCTCTTACATACGCGATACTTACTTTCTGTGTTCAGTTGTTTTACTTTATTTATCGTTGCTCTTATACCAAAAACCCAAAAACACCATCTACACAATACTCGTATTTTATCTTGTCACTTAGAACTTTATTTAGCATTTCTATTGTAATATTTATTTCAAGAGTTATTAGACTTCAGACTCCTACTCCCTATGGGATCGATATCTTTATTTCAAAACTAGCTACAAACAATCTGTGCACTTGCAGTCATCAAGCTATTTTTTGGCGTTGTTGCCGGGGAGCTAAACGTTGTAGGTCTTTTAGTTTTTGCTTATTTATTTTTGTCTTGCTAAGTCTTGTTTTGAGTTACAGGTTTCTACCAACATGATGGAGTTTGAGCATATGATTAGTCCTAACCCACTCAACCACTTTGGGAAGCCCTATGATATTTATAAAAGAAACTACTCCAATGAGAAGACAAGGGGGTTTGAAATAAATCCTCTACTACTCTGTATTCTACACAAGAAGCAATTTACTGGAGATGAAGAAGATCCTGATCCATATGAGCATATTGCATGCTTCAAAGATATATGTGGTACTTTTCAATTAACGGGATATACTACTGATGAGGTAAGGGTTAAACTTTTTAGTTAGACTTTGAATAGTACAACTCTCTCATGGTATAGGTCTCTACCCCCTAAATCCACTACTACTTGGGATAATCTAGCCTGTGAATTTCTAGCAAAATATTATTATCAAAATCTTTTGGAATCAGGTGTCTTATAATGACTTGGAGGAACCATTCTAATGAAGGACTAGTAAGAGCTTATATTAGATTTAAAGATTTACTATGTTTATGTCCTCATCATGATTTACCTAAATGGTATTTATTGCATATCTTTTATGGCGGTTTAATTGAACCTAATAAAATTGAACTAGACTCTTTTGCGGAAGGAGCCTTTATGAATCTTCCTATAATAAAGCTTGGGCTTTACTTAATAGAATTCATGATCAGAGAGTTTCATGGAATTTTGGTCTAGGAAGTGAAGGAGGCGTAGAAATAGAACATGATTGTATTCATGACTATAATAAAAAGGGACATTTTAAAGAATTATCTAAAGAACTTTATTTGGATTCAGGTATTGTGTTGCAAGTTGTTAAAGCTGAGAAGAAAAGAGAATTTAAAGCAACCCTAGCCTCCCTAGAACCAATACACAAGATGCATTTCCCTAACACTGCACAAAATCATATTCATGAATATGAACAGGTAAAAGTAGTACATGAGAAGAAGAAGAAAGTATGCCAGATGTCGTGGAATATTTGGAAGAAACCAAAGATGAAGAGGTAACCAAGGAAGCAATTATGGCTATGAACGCACATTATAACATAGTTGAACTTGATAAAGAGACTTCTGTATTGGTTGAAGGTAAAACAAAGGTAAAAGATGTGGGTAATCCTATTCTTCCCTGCATATTTAAAGAAACCTTGCATTATGGTTTACGCGATCTTGGCACCGAATTTAATGTTATAACTTATGATTTCTACTTAGAAATAAAAAAACAGAACCGGCTACAATTGAAAATACTGATATGACAATTATGTTAGCCAATAAAAATCTTAGAATTCCAATGGGAGTAGTTGAAGATGCAACTGTCACAATTGGCAACAAAAAAATTCCTATCGATTTTGTAGTTGTTTATATGCCAACTGACACTCTTTGCCCAATTATATTTGGAAGAAACATTTTGAGTGATATAGGTGCCTATGTTGATTTCAAAAAAAAGATTGTGTCTCTTAAGCTTGGGGGAGCGGAAAAAGAATTCCATTTTTCCAAATTTAAAGACAGACCTCCATAAATACAAGAAGAAGAGGAAGAGAAAACTATTCAGGAAATGGTGGCTCTTTTCTTTAGTAATCAATAAGAGGAAATAAATGAAGACTCAAATTATGAAGAAATAGTAATGAAGGACAAGTCCCTAGAAGAACTAGAAGATGAATTAGATTCACTTCCCATTATGGGACCTCCAACTAATGAGGCTTTTGAAGAGCCAGAAAAGAGAGGGGACGAGGAATTACCACCTCCAGAGCTGAAGACTCTACCAAATATTCTTAAATACAGGTTTTTAGATGATACAAATAAATTTCTTGTTATTATTAGTGCTAAACTTTTAGGAGAAGAAGAAGAAGGACTCATTAAAATACTTAAGGAGCATCGCAAGGCCTTTGGGTACTCAATGGATGATTTGAAGGGCATTAGTCCCATGATAACCGTCCATCGAATATTCATGGAAGAAGGTGTTAAACCAATTACAGAATTTAATAGAAGATTGAAGCCTAAAATGAAGGAAGTAGTAAGAAAAGAAAATATGCGCCTACTAGACGCAGGTATAATCTATCATATTAAAGAAAGTGAATGGGTAAGTCATGTTCATTGTGTCCCTAAGAAGGGAAATTTTACTATTATTCCTAATGAAAACAATGAATTAATACATACTAGAACTATTGTTGGGCATAGGATGTGCATAGACTTCGAGGATATTAAATAAAGAAACTAGGAAAGATCACTATTCTTTACCGTTCATAGATCAAACTTTAGAAAGGTTAGCAAACCACACTCATTTTTGCTACCTGGACGGATACTCTGTTTTTCTCAAATAGTCATTAATCCGGATGATCAACTTAAAACAACTTTCGTTAGTCCCTATGGTTTACATGCTTACCGACGTATGCCTTTTGGTTTATGTAATGCTTCGGCTACTTTTCAAAGATGCATGACTGCTATTTTTGCGGATTTTATAGAACTGATAATGGAAGTATTTATGGATGACTTTTCTGTCTATGGAACTTCGTTTACTAGTTGCTTGGATAATCTCAAAGAGTTTTGAAGCCTTGCGAAGAAACCAATCTTGGTCTAAACTGGGAGAAGTGCCATTTTATGGTCAAAGAAGGTATAGTCCTTGGACAAAAGGTATTAGGTAAGGGAATTGAAGTGGATAGAGCTAAGGTTGAGGCCATAGAGAGAATGCCATAACCTAGGGATATTAAAGGTATAAGAAGTTTCCTTGGTCATGTGGGTTTTTATAGAAGGTTCATTAGAAATTTCTCAGGAATGTCTAAACCTTTGACTAACCTCCTGCAAAAGGGAGTAAGATTTAACTTTGATGATAAATGTCTTGAAGCCTTTGATAGACTCAAAAATGCTTTATCATGTGCTCCTATCATTAAACCACCTATCTGGGATACGACTTCTGACTTAATATGTGATACTAGTGATGATGTTGTAGGAGTAACTCTAGGATAACACATTGGTCGCGATTTAATATTATACATCATGCTAGTAGAACTCTCAATGGTGCTCAAAAGAATTACCCTAAGGAAGAAAGGGAACTTTTTGCTGTATTTTTCTCTTGTGATAAATTTCGTTCTTATATAGTTGATGCAAAACTAAGAGTTCATACGGATCGTGATGGTTTAAAAGAACTCCTTGAGAGGAAAGACCATAACCCAAGACTGATTCATTGGATTCTTTCACTTTAATAATTTCAATTGTAGATTATGCAGAGGCAAGAAATAAAGATGTTGGATGCAGTGTCCATGTTCGCCCAACAAGACACCAATCTTGTTGAGAGGAACTTTAGTCCTAGTGATTTTCGTTTACGAGAATTAATCAATGAAATAAGGTCAATTCCTCCAAAAGAGAAGAAGTCTTTGTTGTTGGATAAGATTTATAGCTCCAAATAAGTAAACAATAAGTTCGAGGTAACTGTTCCTACTCAAATAAGTGATTTGTTTTCACAGATTTTACTTCTCAAAATTTTGCCTTTGAATTCCGCGTGTTTTTATGAAGCTTCTGAGGGTTTTTACCAACTATACGGGCGCCACTATATGACCGGAGAAAATCTCCCGTCATATAGTTTGTCGTTAAAATCTATGTATCATCTTTATGAAATTGTTTTCGAAGTCTGGACCTGTACGGTCGCAACTATACGACAAGAGCCGAAATTCCAGCCATATAGTTGGTCGTTAAACTCTCAGACACTTTCGATTTTTGGTGTCTGTATCTATACGGTTGCAACTATACGACCGAGGATAAAACTCCAGCCGTATAGTTGGTCGTTAAACTACCAGACACTTTTTGTTTGCCTTCATTATGAAAAAAATGTTATAGTCGGTTCCAAGTCGTGACTTAGTCGACCTGGACTCGAGATATTTGGAAATATCTGCCCGGAACCAACTATACGGCCGGAGCTATATAGGCTGACTTTTCCAAATCCATGATTTCTTTCCCTGTTTTGTTAAGATTCCTTTCTTGGGCGACAATTTGGTGTTTCACGCGAGTTTTACCAACCTCTGACCCCCGTTATATACTGCCCTTGTGTTTCCCTCCAATCATAATCTTCAGGAACAAATCTAGCAATGTGCTATCCCGTCCCAGGCCGTGGGAAACCCATGGGGCTCATTGCTCCTTCCAGGGACCGCTCTAGCAGCCCGTCCATGGAGGATGACAATGAGGAGGTGGAGAGGTTTATGCCAAGGTACAAGGAGTATGTTGAGCCAAGCTACTACAACAACGATTCTGATAATGACGTGGTTGACGTTTACGTCCGCTGTGATGTCTATGATCCACCGGAGATCGACTGGGCGGCAATGAAGAAAGCACAACAAGAGAGAGAAGATTGCAAGCCGCATGGAAAAGGGCGAGTGGAGACGGTCAAGTTCATCACCATGGATCACAGGCCGCACAAGCGTAAGGAATTATCTAATATTGGTGGAGGTGCTAGCAAGGGAGTGAAGGCACCACTCTCGAAGCCAACCATTGGTGCTCGTTTGAAGGTTAAGCCTCAAGAAGAGTGCAGGTATGGTTTCCACTTCCCCGATCCATCCATTATGGATGAGGAAGAAGAAGTTATCCCCAGGACCAAGGATCGCGTGCAGGCACTAGAGATATATCAGAAGCAGGAGCTACTCCATCGCGTTGAAGTCCGCCACTGTCTCAATGAGATGGAGAAGAAGGAAGACCTCCTCCCATTGGTGACTAAGCTCGCAGATAGAGTGGACACTCTGCAATCTGATTTGTGTAGGTGCTGCAGCCACATCACTGCCCTGGAGGATACCAACAAGAAGCTATGTGCTGTGGTGTTACATGCCATAGCGCCACAGTGATCTACAATAATCACGGTATCAAATAATCGCAAGGGATTATTTGATCCCGCCTGGCTTGGTTCCAAGATTGGGGAGATCTTTAAGACCTTGTAATATATCTTATAAGTTTTACATTACTATTTTAGTTTTACATTAGTTCAAACTAGAAATAAAGTTTGCATCATTAGAATTCCCTTCAGGAATAGTCGATCCTTTTAATGAAATTCCGAGTTTATTATTATATATGGAGCAATATTGAGTTTGTGTTTGTCTTACTAGATATATGAATGGCTTGAATATAATTTTACTTGCACTTGATAATAGTAATAGGAGTCTTCCACACCATTGGTATTAAAGGAACACATAAAGATAATTTGGTCAATATGTTGTAAGTCTACGGCTTGATTTACAAAGATAAAAGAACTATCTATGTAGTTAAGTTGAAAAAGAAACCCTGAACAAAGGAAAATTAAAATGCTATCAAAATAGAGTGAGAACAAGTCGAGGTAGAATCTTCAAGTCATAATAATGCTTCATATACAATTAGAATTCGATAATTGAGATCGTTAGACTTTGAATTCCTACATGAAGTGGAATGTATGTCTAGCTCCTTGGCACAACACTTAAACAAAAGTGTGAGCATATACACAAAAGATAAGAAAAGAAAGAAGAAAAAGAGCGAGTGTGCAAACAACAAATAGGCATATACCACTATATTGTAGTATGACAAAGAGACACTTTTGAGATTTTGAATCCCAAGTGAATACGTTGATCCTAAAACACTTGGGACTACCTCGCTAACTCATTCGGTTGAACCGGATACTTTTACATTATGTTGAGATTTATCTTCTATGAATTGTTGATCACTAAGGTGTGGAAGCCTGCTAATACTATTCAGATGGTTCGAGTAAGGTACTATTCATGAACGCATTCCTATGTATCTTATATGATAAACACATGCTGCAACTGCCTCATTTATTTTATTGACTCAGCTTCATCAATATGAGGATCACATCCATTAAGCTAAACTTGCTCAGGACGAGCAAGAGTCTAAGCTTGGGGAAGTTGATGAGTGCATATTTGCATCATGTTTTACACTATTATTTTGCATTGTAGATGTAGGATCTTGGTATTTTACGGTGCTCGTGCGCACATTTTATGTCTGTTTTCACCAGGATCAGGGCAGATGATGGATCCAATGAACACAATTCTTGGAGCAGTTGTATTGAGGAAATATTAATAATACCAGAAGAAAATCTGAAGCGAAAAAAGGAGACAGACAGTTCAATGACCAACTATATGACCGGAATAAATTTTCCGTTTGTATAGTTCCGGTCGTATAGTTGGTGCTGCCACCGCCTCCTCAAATAGTTTCACCCCGTGCAACTGGATCATAGAGGCGACATACAGAACACCCAAAGATCGCCAAAACCTCACCTCCGGAAGGGATCTGGAGGGGGAACTCATCCACCGGGGATCCATCTTCGCCCTGCACAGATCTAGGAGGCTAAGGCATCGATCTTCATCATCCACCGCTGCATCACCACCATATCCATGTTGGAAATATGCCCTAGAGACAAATAGTAATAAGGACTATTATCATATTTCATATAGTTTATGATTAAGTTTTATATCATGCTATAACTGTGTTGAGTGGAAACATCAATACACGTGTGATATACAAACAACCAGGGGTTCCCAATGAAACTCTAGTCACTGGTTCATTGGTCAACAGATGATCAAGTTTCCTGATCATGTGGCATTTATGCCAGTTGGAAATGGAGTCAACTCATTCTGAGAATGAGATGATGAACCAATACCCAACCTAAACATCATGACCCGATCATGTCATGAAGTTCAAGTTACGATGATTAGAAATGGATCCTCGTAGAATATTCCTTAGACCGTGAGACTATATCAATCACTGTCTCCCGAGAGTGCTTTGATAGCATCAAGCACCACTTGGTAATACAGTGGTTATAAAGGTGTGTTCAGGTACTCGGAGGAAACCATAGAGGCAATATATGTCAAGAGCGGGATTTGTCCGCCCATGTGACAGAAAGATACTCAAGGGCCCACTCGGAGAAGTTATATCCAATAGCTGCGCAGCGTGTGATTTGATCACAGGGATATCACTTGTCGGAACGAGTCAAATAGCATTGTTCGGTAACGAGATTGAACATGACATGGTGATGTTATTGATCAGATCTCGGGCAATGCAAGTATCGAGAGACAAAGGGAATAAGACACGACTGTCCCGGTTCAAACGACGAAAGATCTTCGTGGAACGCACAGGGGTCACATGGCCATCCAGGTCCCTCTGTCGATCATTGGTCCGGGAGTGTCCCGACCATGTCTGGAGTGTTCCCGAACCGTAGGGTATCACGCTAAGGGTTTGATGATGCTTAGAGAGTGTTTATAGGATCAGAAGAATCGCCGAAGAATAGTAGAGAGAAAACCAGAAGGGTTTCGATAAGTCCGGAGGAAATCCGGAGTGGAGGTGGAAGGTGTTCCATGACCATAGAGATTGAATAATATGTGAATGAATGTTAAATATTGATTTAATCATTTATTCATAATTATTTAATAAAGAGAAAATCAATTTAAAAGGTCAAATGGCTTAATGGGCCAATTCCCGGAGGGGAGAGGGCCCATTAGGGAAAGGAGAGAGGGAGAAGGGGCAAAGGGTGTGGTTGGCTGGGCCAAGCCCCCCTGCACGGGACCCACTAGGGCTAGCCAGTGGCTGCCCCTCCCCCTCCTCTCCTTTAGTCCCACCCCTGGACTTTGAGGGAGGTAGTACCTCCTTTTCCCCTATATATAGTGGGGGTATTTAGCCAGATAAATACACACAATATTCAATAAAGGTCTTCTCACTTTTGGGAGGACCTCAAGTTGATATTCTCTCTCTCGTGACCGTGGTGCCAAGTTCGGACTGCGCGAACGAGAGACATCTTCACCACAGAGCGCCGTCGCGCTGCGGGATTCGGATCCAGGAGCTCTACTTCCGCAACTGCTGCTGGATCGGGGAAGCGGGAGTCATTGTCAGGCACCGGATGTGTGTAACTCCCCGCGAGGTGTCGTACTTGAGGCACTCAAGTCGTTGAAGCCAAGTGAGCGCAAGGACTTCATCACGACCTTGAAGTTGGCTTCGGCTCGTCTACATCAACCACGCTCTCCTGAGTGTTGACAATGCCTTTTGGTCTTCAATGGTAAGTTCGCGAAAAGCCCCTCCCGTTACTGTATTACTAATAGATAGGTCCTGGCAACATCAGGGGTTCAGGGGCGTAGGGTAAACATTTATTGTTTTCATGCGCGGAACCCCTACACTCCATCCATCCCATCTACATCTTGTCTAGATCTTGTTGTAATTTCCGTACTCATTGTGGATTTATACAAATACTATTCATCTATGATAGATTCGATTGTTATTGCCATGATGTTAATTGCCTCCATGTCTGAGTAGATCATTAGTTCTTAGGGAGATGGAGAAACCCTAGTATGAGAATGAAATAAGATAAAGTTCATTATGATATTCATCGTTGTGACCATGTGTTAGATTGTCTTCATCTTGATGTTGAGAGAAGTGGACCTCTCAATATTTGCCTCTCATGGGGACTTGATGCAGGGAACTACTTGTTGGTAGATGTAGGTGTGTTAACACTTACAGTGACTATAAAGTTGTTGGCACTCCTTACGTATCAACTTGGGAAACCGAGGAAACTTACGGAACACTATCCATGTCATGGGATACGTCCTACGGGATTACGTCCCTTAATAGTGCAGTAATTCGATTGATGTCGATTGCTGACTGATGTGGTTATGAGGATGATGTGAGCAGCGGTTGATGCATATCTGTCCAAATACGGAGTTCCTCCCACACATACATAGTTGAGAATGTTCATGATGATAATCTTTACCTTAGCTCCTTATAATGCTAGTGGTGTATCAGCTACTCGCTGAGAACGCTTTTCCCCTATTGCAGTTCTAATCTCTCTTACATACACGATACTTACTTTCTGTGTTCAGTTGTTTTACTTTATTTATCGTTTCTCTTATACGAAAAACCCCCAAAACACCTTTCTACACAATACTCGCATTTATCTTGTCACTTAGAACTTTATTAAGCATTTCTATTGTAATATTTATTTCAAGAGTTATTAGACTCAGACTCCTGCTCCCTGTGGGATCGATATCATTATTTTGAAACTAGCTACAAACGATATGTGCACTTGTAGTCATCACCCCCATGCCAAGGGTTTAGGAGATAAGGGAACTCACAGCCGACGGGCGAGCCGTGGAGTTCAGAGATCGGTACTTTAGGTCTGATAAGCTCGAGATGCCAAGGGGCAGGGCCTCATCAGCCATCGTGAGGATAGAAACAGGGCCAGGAACCGTGGGTGAGGTAACTCACGGCCATGCAACGGGCCGTAGAGTTCAGAGCTCGACACTTTAGGTCCTAACGCGCTCAGGCTGCAGAGGATAGGGCCTCACGAGTCGTCACGGGGATAAAAATGAGGCCAGGAACCGTGGGTGAGGTAACTCACGGCCATGCAATGGGCCATAGAGTTCATAGCTCGACGCTTTAGGTCCTAACGAGCTCGGGCTGCAGAGGACAGGGCCTCATGAGCCGCCGCAAGGATAAGAACAAGGTCAGGGACCGTCGGTGAGGTAACTCATGGCCGGCGGACGACCGTAGAGTTCAGAGCTCGACGCTTTAGGTCCTGATGAGCTTGGGATGCGGAGGGAAGGGCCTCATGAGTCATCGTGAGGATAAGAACGAGTCCAGAGACCGTGGGTGAGGTAACTCACGGCCGTGCAACGAGCCGTAGAGTTCAGAGCTCGACACTTTAGGCCTAGACGAGCTCGGGCTATGTAGGAAAGGGCCTCATGAGCCGTCGCGGGGAGATAAGAACGAGGTAAGGGACCATGGGTGAGGTAACTCACGGCCGAGGGACGGGCCATAGAATTTAGAGTGCGACACTTTAGGCCCTGACGAGCTCGGACTACGGAGGACATGGCCTCATGAGCCATCGCGAGGATAAGAACGAGGTTAGGGACCATGGGTGAGGTAACTCACGGCCATGCGATGGGCCGTAGAGTTCAGAGCTCAACACTTTAGGCCCTAACGAGGTGCCCCGTAGACCTTACCGGGAGAGGGTCGTAGGGAAAAAACCACCCACCATCAGAGACCCGTACATGCGTCGCGCAAGGTTTTTAGGCACCAGGAACCGTGTGACGAGGTGACTCCGGTCCGGGTCTATCCCATGAGTTCAGAACTCTGCACTTTAGGCCCTAATGTCGACATGAAGCCGAGCCAACCCGGTGAAGGGTATCGTCTCTAGCCCCGCCCGCGTGGAGTGTGTGAGGGAAATCGGGTGGTGCAGTTTTTCAAAAAAATGCTTTTCGAATAAAAAACCAAACAATCAATCATGCGCTTAGCACAAGATCCAAAGAAGCGCCAGTAGTACAGGCTTATTACAAATGCCACCGTGACCTGCACGGGGACAGACGAGGGGCAAAACCGTAAGGGATTGGGGGTTTTCGAGGTTCACCTTCAAAAAGTCACGGATCTAAGCGCATCGCTTGGAGAGGGTTGTCCACCTTCGGGTGGCCCAGTCAGCCAGCCCTCTTGGCCGCTTAGCTGCCATCGTGGGGGTAGCCGATGTTGTATGTGTGCTGGGTACAGTCCATGGGGAAGTCAGGAGCCCCCGCGTCATTGCCGCCCTCTGGGGGTGCCTCAACCCTCACGAGGACTGGAGGAGAAACTCCCGATTCCCTCTTGATCCCGCGGGCACTGGCCAGGACCGGTCCCTCGCGAGGCGGGTATAATGCGGTGGACACCCTCTTTGCCATGGCATTCTCCTGGGCCATCATTTGCTTCCTCCTGGTGGAGCCTCCAACGTAGTCCAGGGCGTCCACATCCTCAGGATAGGTGGCGGCAGCGGTCTTGTAGGCGTGCTCTAGGGAGCATAGGGCTTCCACCTCATCACAACGAACTGTGATGACACCATCACTATGGCCAGGCATCTTGAGCATGTTGTAAGCGTGGTGAGTTCCGGCCATGAACTTGGCCAGTGCGAGGTAGCCGAGGATGACGTTGTATGGAAGGTTGACGTGCACCACATAGAATTCAATGAGCTCGGTGCGGTAGTTGCCGCGCGTTTCGAACATGATGGAGAGGCTCACTTGCCCGATGGGTGTGGTGGACCCGCTTGTCACCCCGGAGTACGGCATGGTCAGCATCAGCCGGTTGTAGGGCACTTGCAGGTAGGCGAAGGTATCAGTGGAGTCATGTTCAGGCCCGCGGCTCTGTTGATGAGGGTGTTTGCAACAACGATGTTGTTGATGGTGGGGGTGCAGATCAGGGGGAGCAGGCCCACGGGCTTAGTGGAGACGGGTTGTCGCTGGCATCAAAGGTGATGGTGCACTGGGACCACCTGAGCTTCGGTGAGGGGATCCCTAGTTTGGCGGCCGTGACCTTGCGTGTGAGCAGCTTGATGTGCCGGTTGGACGTCGAGGCTTGGAAGCCACCAAGGATGCATGCTATGGCACATTGCAGCACCTGTTAGCCCCCAGGGTCCTTGCTCCTACGGGTGCGGATGATGTTGCACGGCGTTGGCTTGGTGACCTGCTTGAGGGGTGTCACACCCACCGGAGTTGTTGTTCCAGCGGTTTCCTCCCTGGTTGCCCCCACCTTGGCCGCCATGCTCGCCCCCCGACCTTCCCTTTCTCTGGCTGTTGCATAGGTCACGGAGTTTCTTGAGCTCGTAGCAGTCCTCCGTGGGGTGGCCTGGCTTCTTGTGGAAGTGGCAGTACGAGTTGTCATCCCGCTCCCGCTTGTTGGCCCCATCGTGAGGGCTCTTCCGCTCTGGCTCAGCCGCCAGGATGGTGGCGGTCTTGCGCTTGGGCTCCTCGTCCTTACTCTTGGATGACCCGGAGGCCTTGGGAGTGACTTCGCCTCCGCGAGGCTGAACATCAGCCCTACCTCAGCTTTGGCACACGTCTCGGCCATGACGAAGAGCTCGCCGGCGGTGGTGAGGCTCTCGCCCTGAATCCTGATCTTTTCCCTCATCTTGACTTTCTTCATGCCCTCGGAGAAGGCAGTGATGACGTTGGAGTCTGAGATCTTGGGAATCTTGTTGTGGACTCAACTGAACCTCTCAAGAACTTGAAGAGGGTCTCCCCAGGCTGCTGGCGTATCTGGCAGAGGTTGTAGTAGGTGAGCGGACGCTCGTAGGTCCCCTTGAAGTTGGAGATGAAGAGGGAGCTGAGCTCCGCCCATGAGTCGATCGATTCCTTGGGGAGGTTCATTAGCCAGGTGTTGGCCGCCTCCTTCAGGCACAGGGGAAACCAGTTCGCCATGACACGATCGTCTCCTCCCACCGCTTTGACGCTCATGGTGTAAAGCTGGAGGAACTCGCATGGGTTTATGGTGCCGTCATAGCACACCGGCAATTCTGGGTGGAACTTGTGCGGCCATACCACATGGCGGAGGTTTTTTGTGAAGGCGAGGCAGTCGTTGGCCTAGACCGCCCTGCCATTGTCGAGGGACGCATGGTGCTGCAGCCCCGCGGCAGCGATTTCCTTGGCGAGGTGGTCCTCGCGCTCGCATGGTGGCACTGCGGTGAAAGAGGGGAGATGATCTGGCAGCTGTTCGCGGGTGGTGGCGAGGCGTCGCCCGGTTCGGCTACAGCCCCGCGCTGATGGGGCGGGACCGAGCCCCCATCCCCGGCACCCCGCTCGTGGTTCGTTCCCCGGGCCCTCCGGGGAGAGGGTGGCGGCGTTGAGGAGCTTGGTGATACGGTCGTGCCACTTCTTCTGGCCCTACTCGGTCAGCGGGTGGTCTAGGATCTCACACAGCATGCGCTTGGCAGCCTCCGGGGTGAGAAGCTCGACGTGGCTGCGAGAAGACGGTGCAGGAGAGCGACATGACGTCGTGCGAGGAGGGGGATGGCTCCTGCGACGGGTGGTAGGAGGAGTCGCCCTCGTCCTCTGTCCACATAACTTTCTTGGAGGTGGTGCACTGCCGGGCCAGCTCCATCTGGGCCTTGTACGCCGCACGACGCAGGGCCCTCTTGACGCGTGTCTTGTTGCCGGCTGACATGCTGCCGAGGTTGTCAAAGATCTTGAAAACACGCCTCGGCCCCCTACATGGCGTGCCAAATGTCAGATATTTGTCCCGCGAAGGAACTAGGATCCAATGATCCATTGGTTCATGAGGGGGCTGAACACACAATTCTGAAGGAGTACGACGGCAACGGCGGCGGCAGAACTAACGCACCACAGAGAGTTGACACCGGGTTTTTTACCCAGGTTCGGGACCCTCGTGAGGAGGTAAAGCCCCTACTCCTTCTTGGTTGTATTGCTCACTTGCCTCGCGAGGTTATAATGGTGGATGAGAGACTAGGGTTTTAGATCTCTAGGAGCCATACCTTACAAGGTAGGAAAAGGGATCCTTATATAGGGCGTTGTCGGGCCTCTCTCCTGGTCTACGAACGAGGAGGGTCACCATAGTGCCGCCCCTCGTGATCTCGATCCAGGAGGCTACTTTACGTAGACTCGGTTCAGCTTGCCGTGCTCCACCCCATCCTCCTGTAAAGTGTCCTTCGTCGATGTCGCTTGGCTTTATCCGGTGCTCTCATCTTTCCCTCCTTTGCACCCGAACGGCAACTGCGGGAACCTCGTGCCACGAGATCACCTGTCCTTTCCCTGCCAAAGTAGGGTGGACGGGGTCTTCTTTTCCGATGCGGTTGACGCTACGATAGTCACGTACTCGTTGTAATTGATGTCGGGGTCGTAGCCCCTGCTCCTTGCGGTGTAGTTACCGTTCTACCTCGGACGCACTCAGGGGTATCCAAGGCTCAGGGGAACTACACGAGAAGGCGGTAGCCTCCTCAAGGAGATAACCTCACGAAGCCCATTCGGGCTCGTTCCTTGGAGGGGCGCCCTTCCTCTTGAAGACGTCCTACCTCTTGAAGGCGGAGGCCCTTACGCTGTAGGGCCCGTCTAGCGTGGAGACGTGGCACCCCGGATGTCAGGGCTCCGACAGTTTCGAATCTCTGGATGAGGACACCGGACACTCCGGTGTTTGCACACCAGAGATTCCGGCATGTGTCATCACACCAAAGATTCCGGTCCATCTCCGGATAATTTCCGGACCCATATACTGTCTATCCCAGACCTGGTCTTGATGTTCACCCCAGAGATTTGTGCCAAAACTCCAGTTTGGGTACACCAGAGACTCCGGTCTGTCCAGACCGGACATTCCTGTCTGAACCTTTCTTGGACATCTTTGTTTCAACCAGGGATACATCCAATTGTCGTGGACTTTTCTCTTTTCAGTAGATTGACATGGCATGATTAGCACATGGTAAAAAGGGTCCTCAAGTTTTTAATGAACACCAAAACTGATTAAGACAATAAATATCCTTTCAAAGGGTTATCAGAATAGTTCCAAAAAATATGCGAAGATGTTCGAAGGAAAGAAAAATACCGAAAGGTGCTTCGGATAAATAGGCAACTAATAATATGCATTTATATATATTAATTATGAATTGATATATTAAATAAATATTTAAATTATTATTTATGGGGTAACTTCTTGCAATGGGCCGAATCCCTGGAGGGAAACAACCCAAAGGGAAGCCACCCAAATTGGGCAACTCACAGTCGATGCAGCTGGGCCCACCTAGGGCCCATGGGGGCGGGCAGGTGCACGTGGTTGGCGCAGGCGGGCGGTAACCACCGCCGCTAGCAGGTCGTGGCCCGGGCCCACACGGGCAGATGAGGGCGGGGGCGGGCAGGCGCGCTGGCGGTCCTCCAACGGCCAACCCGGCCATCGCCGCTACCTAGCTAGGAAAACTGCGCATGCAGGCCGGCCCACCCGGGCCACCTCCTCACCCGGCCAGGCCGCGGGCTGGCGCGCACACCCAGGCCCACACAACCACCGAGAGCCGCATGCCGGCTGCTCTTTTCCTTTGCCTTTTCTTTTAGTCCCACATGGGCACTTGAGGTAAGGGAGTACCCCTTTTCCTCCTATATAAAGAGGTCTATATTGAGCAAAAAGAGACACAAAAATAAAAGGGAAATTCCTAAGGCTATTTTTCTTAGGAATTTTTTCTCTCTTTATTAGTTGAGTCTCACGAGTGCGGTTGTACGAAGAACTGCGTACAAGAGAGTTGACACCGCCGGAACACCGTCGCGCTACTAGATCCCGGTTCTAGAGGGACTACTTTCGCATTTTGGCTGGATTATGGAGAAGGAGAGTGTCGTCGTCATACGTGTGCGGTACCTCGGATAGCGCTACCACTTGTGGCATTGGCCTGTCGTGTAAGGACCAGGAGGAGACTAGTGAGGATCTTCGTAACCTCGAGGTCGGGAGAGTACGACTACTTCATCCACGTTCCCCGCGGGACATTAACCGTATTTTGATCTACAAGGGTATGTATTCGAAACATTATCGAGTTACTATATTAACTAATAGATAGATCTTGGGATTACAGTGCGTTCTAGTTAGGAAAATTTTGTGTTTTCCGCTACGAACCCCCTTCAGTGGGTGAACTATGTTATGCTTTTGAACGTGATTTGTGTGGCATGAACAAGTTAAGATATGTTGTCGTAATGGTATAGATTCATATGTTTGCAATAATTTTAGTTACATATCCTATCACACACATATGTTTGAAATTGTGAGAATATAGGGCACACACCTTGTTTCCTATTTTACATCAGTTGGAATTTTGTCACTTAATAATTGCAAGAGCACAAACCATGTGGTTGGTTTCGAAGTTAGAGTATCAAACCATGGAGAGCTACCAGTACAGGTATTTATGCCCCTCCTTACTATTCACCTAAGATTACCCGCAAGTTGTCTTTGATTCCAAGCAAGAGTGTCTTGAGAGTGTTTATGTTTGTAAGCAAAACAACCTTAAACTAGAGAATGTAAATAGCGATACAATCATGATGTAGATGATATGAAACTATAATAGGGCTAAAACGTTCTTTGGAAGTGCTAGATCCACCACTAGTAATTGAGTTAATCATAATTACGATATATCTATGTCTTTCTTTCACTATAAGAAAAGTTGGCTTTTACAACAGACGATTTTCATGGTTGAAGGCCCATTTTTTGTGCTAAAAAGTCTTCTACAACGAATTCCCATCATAGTAAAAGCCCCGTCACAAAAGAATCTACCACAATTTTTTCTGACCATAGAGGATTGCATCCTTCAGCACGAAAACTTGTTCCATCGTAGATCTGTTCGCCAGCCGCGTTGACTGCTGACGTCATGCAAAATGCCACGTGGCAAACACCGTTAATGCCTAGTTACCGCCGTTAACGGCCACAGAAACCATGGTAGAAGCCAGGCCCAGCCAAGGCCTGCTAATAATTAAGTGGGTCGGCCCATTAGGGGAGCCCAATAAGATTATGCCCCGTTACTATTTTGTCCTGCACTATTTGAAATGGGCCCAAAAGATGCGACCAGCAGCGGCCCGAGAATGTTAGGCCCGTTACTATTTCGGACTACAGAAGCCCACACTATTCGATTACCATGTGGCCCGTTAACAACCTGCATTAAGTAGGCCCGAAACTGTTAAGGCTCACGGTCAGCCCGTCACTATTCGCACAACTCGTCCTAGGCCACCTACGAACGGCCCACTTTTGAGAAGGTCCGATACTGTTCTGCCCTTTTACTATTCTAGCTTGTTACTGTTCTGGTCGTCTACTATTCATGCAGATTACTGTTGCGGTCCTTTACTGTTCTGGTCCGTTACTGTGTTGGTTGTCGCTATTCTGGCCTGCTACTGTTTAGGCCTATTACTGTTCTGGCCTATTGCTTTTCTGGTATGTTATTGTTCTGGCCTGTTACTATGTTGGGTTGCCACTGTTCTGGTCTGCTGGTGTTTTGGCTTGCTACTATTTTGGCATGTTTCTGTTTTAGCATGTTACTGTTTTAGACTGTTACTGTTTTGGCATGTTACTGTTTTGGCCTGGATTGTTACTGTTCTGGCCTGTTACAGTTCTGGCATGTTACTGTTTTGGCATGTTACTGTTTTGGCCAGTTACTGTTTTGGCCTATTACTGTTCTACCCAGTTGTCGTTACTGTTTTGGTAATTCTGAAGCCCATGAAAATATCATAAAAGGAATATAATTAGCGAGCGTCTTTTACTGTTCATGGAAGGTGCAATACAAGAAGGGCAAATAACAAAACCCTATACAGTTACCTGATCGACCTGGCTGGCGCAGTTATGGTACCGCCATTCGTGGATGGTGTCAACTAAATGCCTACATGGCCTATGCGAGTTATCTAGATATTACACCAGTTGCAAACTTCTTAAAAATATTACATAATATGAATAAAAGGGGAAGAAAATTCAGCATTTCAGTTGCCAATCAATTTGATAGCAGAGTCCTCAATTTGCTTTCTCAATCCATCAACTGTATCTCCCTTTTAGTGTGAATGCTACATTGGAAAACCACCTTTAGGCAGTCCCCTCTTTGGTGGCGATAGCAATAATTGCAGTCTGAAACTAACTAATAACAAGTTAATACAGCAAAGAAGACAAACTACTCATAGCTAAGAATGAACTAGATAGGAATTATAACTGCATAATACGAACTTGTAGAGCAGGATTGCAAACCATGAATGAACTATATAGTAGAGGATAGTTATGTTGTTGCCTAGGACGAACCAGAACCAGATACGAGATACAATGGTGTGACTTGTGAACCTGTCGAATAGGACAAACAAACATTATACAAGTATGCGAACAAAGAAATGAGCAATCAAACAAAGTGTTTCTTAGAATTTTAGTATAAACTAGCCAGGTCATTTCAGCAAATATATATGGAAGCGGTGGTGTCTCCTGGAACGCAAGAGACGTTGGGTGACTCGTAATTTGTGGTGAGCTACACAATGGCATGCAATTACTGTCGTAGCTAAGAATGAACCACATGGAAATTATAACCACAGCATACCAGAACTTGTCGAGCAGGAATGGAAAACACGAATGAACTATATAGTAAAGAATAATTATGCCGTTGATTAGGACGAACCAGCACCAGATACAGAAAATATATAATGGCATCGTTGGTGGACCTATAGGCTGTGCAAACCAACATGTTCAGTGTTGCCTTTTTGAGCTCTACGCAAAGAAAAAAATAGTCAGTGTTGCAGCTTTTGAAGAACCAGATGGCAACAACAAAATTATAATCGACCTAGTACGAAGAGTTTGAACGGGTACTACAGGATAGCAGAATGATGTCAGGGAGGAAATAATAGCAGGAACTTAGCTCAGGAATAACTAGATAGAGTCAGTAACTATGGAGCAGGGAATCCATACTAATATTTTCAACTGACATTACATTTTGCAAGCACTACACAATAGCAGGCAATTACTAGTGTACGGAGCAGCTAAGATAAGAACATGTGCATGACAATATAACATACATGTGCATGACTTGAATTTGTGGAGCAGCAAATGCAAACCAACATGTCTAATGACATTGTATGTACTAGCATGAATAATAGGCGTGCCCAGTGACTTGTATGTACTAGCACGATTACAAAAATGCAGTTCACTCTAACAGGCTTGAACCTGCTATACCGCTGACAAAACAAAAACGGGTTGGAGATTTGGTTACCTTGGTCGGAGAGGCATCTAAGCATCGTCTGTGCCGTGCGAGTGACGTCCAGGTCACCGAGGGTGCTACGGTTGCGGTAGCTGTTGGCGTCGGGGAAGCAGATCTTGGGCGGTCGATGCCGGTGTAGTCAACGGCGATGACCGTGTAGCTGGTCTGGAGAAGTGGACATGGAACTTGTTGAACTAGATCCCGTCTTGTGGACAATGGTGAAGCTGCTTCGGTACGGTTGGGTAGCTTTCAGCGGCAGGGAAGCAGAGCGTGGGTGGTCGACGACACCATAGGCGCGGTCATTGAGACCACAGCTCTGGTGGAGTGGCAGAGAGACCCGGCGAACTAGATCCGATGGGATGGGCGTCGATGAAGGGGCTCCGACAGCCATGGAATTGCTGTCGGGCGGTGCGTGCAGTGGTCGTGGAGGTGAGGGCGTGGGAGAGAAGCCTGAGATTTTGGGAGGGCCAGCTAGAAAAACTGCACGGATCGAGACTATGGAGGTGAACAGAAAAATAATTACGATCGTGCCCCCAAGCTACCGACTTTAGCGTGCCCATAGGGCGTCTGAACAATGGGTAGAATGGGAATTTTAAAGTAAAAAAGTTTTTGAAACGGAGGAGCGCGTAATGCTTAAAAGTCGGTGTGTTATTTTGCCGCTCGACAAAGATTTTGAATTTGGCTACCGGCCAAATAATAATAATAGAAAAGTGGTACTCCCCGGTGGGAGATTTTGGCTCAAAGTTTTTGAAATAGTGGGGCGGGAAATGCTTCAAAGTCGGTGTTTTATTTTGCCGCTCGACAGAGATTTTGAATTTGGCTACCGGCCAAATAATAATTAATAGTAAAGTGGTACTCCTCGGTGGGAGATTTGGCCTCAAAGTTTTTGAAACAGTGGGGCGAGAAATGCTTCAAAGTCGGTTTTTGATTTTGCCGCTTGATAGAGATTTTGAATTTGACTACCATCCAAATAATAATTAATAGAAAAGTGGTACTCCCCGGTGGGATATTTGGCCTCAAAGTTTTTGAAACGGTGGGGCAGGAAATGCTTCAAAGTCGGTGTTTGATTTTGCCGCTCGACAAAGATTTTGAATTTGGCTACCGGCCAAATAATAATAATAGAAAAATGGTACTCCCGGGTGGGAGATTTTCCCTCAAAGTTTTTGAAATGGTGGGGAAGGAAATGCTTCAAAATCGGTGTTTGATTTTGGTGCTCGACAAAGATTTTGAATTTGGCTACCGGCCAAATAATAATAATAGAAAAGTGGTACTCCCCGGTGGGAGATTTGGCCTCAAAGTTTTTGAAATGGTGGGGTGGTAAATGCTTCAAAGTCGGTGTTTGATTTTGCCGCTCGACGGAGATTTTGAATTTGGATCCTGGCCAAATAATAATAATATAAAAATGGTACTCCCCGGTGGGATATTTGCCCTCAAAGTTTTTGAAACGGTGGGGCGGGAAATGCTTCAAAGTCGGAGTTTGATTTTGGCGCTCGACAGAGATTTTGAATTTGGCCATCTGCCAAATAATAATAATAGAAAAGTGGTACTCCCCGGTGGGAGATTTGGCCTCAAAGTTTTTGAAATGGTGGGGCGGGTGATGGCTTAAAATATATTTGCGCTCGTTGGGGAACCCCAAGAGGAAGGTATGATGAGCACATCAGCAAGTTTCCCTCAGTTATGAAACCAAGGTTATCGAACCAGTAGGAGCAAGGAAACACCTCCAAGGTGTTGTTTCCAACTTGGAATCCTACAGAACACAACCATAGAACTTTGCCCCCAACTTACAGTGAGGTTGTCAATCTCACCGGTTTTGCTAAAAATAAAGGATTAAACGTATTGCGTGGAAGATAGTAATTGCTTGCAGAAATTAAACAAAAACGGTAAATAGCTTGTAGATTGATGATAAAAGAATGGACCGGGGTCCATAGTTCACTAGAGGTGATTCTCCTTAAGATAGAAGACATGTTAGGTGAACAAATTACAGCGGGGCAATTGACAAACACCGAGAAAGCATACATGCATATACTAATCATCTTGACTCCAATGAGATTTGATTGGGCATTACAACATTATACATAGACTGTAATCCAACTGTATCTATGACTAATAATCCACCTTCAGGTTATCATCCGAACCCCCTCCAGTATTAAGTTGCAAGCAACAGATAATTGCATTAAGCAAAGTGTGTAAAGTAAACAATATGATTGTCCTATGAACAAAGGATTGCTATTTTCTTCCTAGTAGCAACAACACTATCGAGCTATTTTCTTCCTAGTAGCAACAACATCTAGTACCTTAGAGATTTATGTCACTTCCCCAGATTCCTAGAGGCATGAACCCACTATCGAGCATAAATACTCCCTCTTGGAGTTGCTAGCATCTACTCGGCCAAGATAGCTACTAACAACAGAAAGCATGCAAGATCACAAATAATAAAGACATGATAGAATCAATAATCAATCTGAAATAGCATCTCAATATCCATCAGATCCCCGCAAACACAACATGTAGATTACAAATAGATGATCTCGATCATGAGCGGAGCTCACAAGATCTAGACATGGTAGCACAAAGGAGAAGAACCAACCATCTAGCTACTACATGGACCCGTAGTCCAGGGATGAACTACTCATGCATCACACCGGAGGCAGGCATGGTGATGAAGAAGGCCTCCAGGGTGATCTCTCCCCTCCGGTAGGGTGCTAGGAAGAGCTTCAGATCCCTCCCGATCTAGGGATGGAGATGGCGGCGGCTATAGACTCTATCGTGGAATTTTGATTGGGTCCTTAGGGTTTTCGTCCTAGAGGCAATATATAGGCAAAGGGGCAAGGTCGATGGAGTACTAGGGGCCAACACCACCTGGTGGCGCGCCTAGGGCTGGCCGCGCCACCACCAGGTGTGGCCGGCCTGGTTCTCCTCTTCGTCTCCCCTCCAGACTCCGTATTCCTTCTGGTGAAATATTGACTTGGGATTTTGTCCGGTCCAATTCCAAGAATGTTCTTTTTTGAAACCAAAAACTGCAGAAAATAGGCAACTAGCACTATGGTATCTTGTTAATAGGTTAGTTCCAGAAAATGTGTAAAAATACTCCAAAGTGTGGACAAAACATAAAAAAGTAGATATAAAACAAGCATGGAACATCAAAAAATATAGATACATTTGCAACGTATCAGTGGGAAATGCTTCAAAGTCGGTTTTTGACTTTGCCGCTCGACAGAGATTTTGAATTTGACTACCGGCCAAATAATAATTAATAGAAAAGTGGTAGTCACCGGTGGGAGATTTGGCCTCAAAGTTTTTGAAACGGTGGGGCAGGAAATGCTTCAAAGTCGATGTTTGATTTTGGCGCTCGACGGAGATTTTGAATTTGGCTTCCGGCCAAATAACAATAATAGAAAAATGGTACTCCCCGGTGGGAGATTTGGCCTCAAAGTTTTTGAAACGGTGGGGTGGGAAATGCTTCAAAGTCGGTTTTTGACTTTGCCACTCGACAGAGATTTTGAATTTGACTACCGGCCAAATAATAATTAATAGAAAAGTGGTACTCCCTGGTGGGAGATTTGGCCTCAAAGTGTTTGAAATGGTGGGGCAGGAAATGCTTCAAAGTCAGTGTTTGATTTTGCCGCTCGATAGATATTTTGAATTTGGCTACTGGCCAAATAATAATAATAGAAAAATGGTACTTCCCGGTGGGATATTTGCCCTCAAAGTTTTTGAAACGGTGGGGCGAGAAATGCTTCAAAGTCGGTTTTTGACTTTGCCGCTCGACAGAGATTTTGAATTTGACTACTGGCCAAATAATAATTAATAGAAAAGTGGTTCTCCCCGGTGAGAGATTTGGCCTCAAAGTTTTTGAAATGATGGGGCGGGAAATGCTTCAAAGTTAGTGTTTTATTTTGCCGCTCGACAGAGATTTTGAATTTGGCTACCCACCAAATAATAATAACAGAAAAATGGTACTCCCGGGTGGGAGATTTTGCCACAAAGTTTTTAAAACAGTGGGGCGGAAATTCTTCAAGGTGAGTGTGTGATTTTGCCGCTCGATTGAGATTTTGAATTTGGCTACCGGCCAAATAAGAATAGAAAAAAGCTAGTAGACCGTATGCTATTTGTCTAGGAATTCAAGTCCTAGAGTCACATCAACTAATCATCCATGAGCATAATAATTGCGCCGACTGATATTTTGAATTTGGCTAGCGTCCAAGCAATATTTGGATAAAAGGTGTACTCCCTATTCAGGAATTGAAGGCCGAGAGTGGCATTAACTTATCATCCATAATGAAAATCTGATAACTCCGATTCAGATAGGTCTAGCTGCAGGTTTTGCCACTCGACTGAGATTTTTTAATTTCGTTAATGGTACTCCCTCGGTACGAATTTAAGGCTGATTCACATCAATTGATCATCAAAATACTAACCTTATTGGCAAATAAATTGGATACATAATCTCCGATTCAAACAGGGTAGGTGGTAGGATTTGTCGATGGACTGAGATTTTGAATTTGGCGGTTGTCCAAAGAAGAAAAAACCTTTGTGAGGTTCATGAATCCAAGGCTAAGAAGTGAGGTTGGGGCACAAGATTTGTGTGCATCGAGCATACGGTAAACAGATAAAAGCATGATGTGAAACAAATACTCCCTTCGATTTTGTTACATGGCCCCAAACACAACCCAGGCTATGTAGCAGGAACCATTTCGCAGGACCATTGTACTCACCTATCATTGTCAGGGTTCAACTTCAATTTAGAAGAGTCTCTTCATCTATGGGCTCTCGAGAATTCTGCTGATCTCGTAACATCTTCAACTCCGCATCACTTGTTAATGCTTTCTATCTCATATCATCGATTGCTCGTCTATGCACTTCCTGTTCAGCCCGTAGTGCTACAATTTCTTCCTGACTAGACAAATACGGTGACTTGGACTTGGACTTGGAATTGCATTGCGACAACCCAGCATTACGCAGGAATGTGCTTTTACGATGACCTTCACCTTTTAGTACCATTTTAAATGTTTCCAGACATTCTTCTTGGGTTTTTTCCAGACCATATTTCCTAGGTTTTTCCATATCCTCATTCAATTTAATCTGTCAGGTTATCAGTTGGTAGACATGGGTGAGAGAAGAAAAGCTAATACAAAGAAACATGCAGACAACACATTTAACCTATCTTTGAACAAATCTTACAAGTTGGCATGGCTAATTACGCATCATATATATTGTAGTAAAAGTATAGCTATCTGATCATACTGAGAATTTATCACTAGCACGCAATAGCAGGACTATGTCAACATGGCATCTGTCTATTTCTTCATCACCGGGTGCATGATATACATAAGACAACTCTTTGTACAGCTGAAAACTAAAACTCACACTAGTTGGAAATCATCTACTTAAATTAAAAAGAAAATTGGGCAGAAGTTCAGGAAGTGTTGCACATCTAACTATACATATAAATCATTAAGGTTGTATCATCACAAAATATCAATCGAACAGAAGACTTACAATAACACTCTCAGCAGAGGGATTGAGCCCTTCTTTTTTGCTCGTCTGGCATGCTTGGAATTTTTGCTGTAGACTTACCGCACCTTTCTGCAAAGTGGGGCGAAACACATTATCAAAATATAAGAAGCACAAAGTCTGTAGAAGATTAAAAACTAATTACTCTTACTATTGCGCTCAGGTGGCTAACCAATGCACGAGATCCAGTTCGGTTTGTTAAGCGTTGTGCAACACGGTTTCTCTTGTTTTTTTCAGCGTTCATCTGCAAAAGGAGACTAGTGATACAGATGTGCAAATAGGAATTTCGAATGTGATCTGGTATCAGTCATCACAAACCATATCATAATCTTTGGATCAAACCAGTGGTCAAGAAGATCTATCCAGTGTTGGTTAGTCATAGTGTGTTCCATAGGAGTCATTCTTTGAATATCCTTGCTTGCCTTACCATCATAGTATTTACTCTTTAGCCTATGGCACTGCTAGCGCAAAGAACAGGAGAACATGTCTATGTGAACATACTCTACATCCTCATTATCCTGATCGAAGTTGAATTTTGTCTGTCAGCAAGAATGGAACATTTGATGTGTTATGTGACTTAGAATAGAACCAAGCGCAAGTTTGAATGCATGGGACAGAGCACCATGACCTACATGTAACTTCTACAGGAATGAATTGTAATGGTCAGGGGTCTGTTGGTGGAGCTTGAATGATGCGAAGATGGGAATATCATTCCTGACAAAAACGCCTATTTCGGATGCTAGAAAGCAGATTCTTATAGATCTTCTCGCCTTTGCTTGCTAGGCACAATAGAATTGATGCAATATCTAGATTGCGTTCCAGAAATTTTAGCTTCAAGCTTTTTTCCTACCATTGGCCCCCTTTTCTTAAATCTTCACGTAGCTGCCAATTCCACCATTACATCAAGCTTGCACAGTATATATAAGGAAGCATGCATCGATAATCCTTGGAACACCAACCTTGTTTGGCGACTGGCTGATCAACAGGTTGGTGATCATCGCTAGCTTGTTGGTGTTGTGCCAGCAGTTTTGGGCAAGTAGAGGTCAAAATTGGTTCGGCTATCAATTGTTGATGGGTATCTTGATTGGCAATTGGTGATTGTGGAATGTGTGGGATGGTATTTGCTGTGTCTACTACTATTTGAACCTGTGGTGTGCCGCCAAGACGACACTTTTAGCCATATGTGAGTTTCCTGATTTTCGTTTATTGTATTTCATGGCGTGTGTTTTTGTTCCACCAGTAGCATTAGCAGGACGGCTTGTTGATGCTTCGCGTTTGGTACCTGAACGTGTCTTACATGAACCAGCTGATTCCTGACACAGATAAACAATACTTCAATATGTTATAGTTCTATATGTAATGAGATGCAGATGGAATAGAAGAATAGTAAGGCAAATGTGCTCTATATATATGATGCATGAACTAGGCAGAGGGCATTGCAAAATATTTGGTGGAATTGAAATACAAAACATGGAAAATGGAACAGATATCACAATTAAAAAATAGAGAAAGCACCTTGGGGTGGACAAGCTGGCGGACTAGCAGGGAGGTCCTCGACGGGTCCAACTTCCTGAGTCAGGTCTCCCTCGAAATATTGTTCATCAACAGAAACTAATGATAAATCAAACACTTGCCGATCATAGTTTTTCTCCCTGGTGGTACCTGGAAGGGTCTTAGGTGAACCAGCTAATTCCTGACACACATAAGCGATACATTAATCTATCAAAGTCCTATGTAAAATTAGACGCGGATAGAACAGAAGAACAGTAAGGCAAGATATGCTGAACATATATGATGCATGAACTAAGGAGATGGCATTGCACAACATTTGGTGGGAATTGAGGTACGAAACATGGAATATGAAACAAATATCGCAATGACAAGACAGAGCAAGCACCTTGGGTAGTGGACAAGCAGGCGGATTAGGGAGGGGGTTCTCGACCGGTCCATCTTCCTGAGTCAGGTCTCCCTCTGGGTTTTGTTGATCTTGAGGATAAAATTCTGCATCAGAATCCTGGACTTCATGATTGGTGGTGGTAGCTATGAAATATCTAACTCTCTGCGGACCGAGTGACCTTGCATATTTGGAATTCTTTAATAATCTATCTTCCCTAATCTTCCATTCTTCCTCATCAGTTGGCCACAAATCACCTTACATGCATCAGCAAAAAATATATCTTATGAGATTTAAGAGCGAGGTGTGTGTAGAAGAGCAGGTTAGTACAGTGCTAGCAAGCAGTTGAAAGCTCTAACGAAACAATGACAAACATATGCTTATATGATGCCTCGACAAGAAATGTCGAAGTACAAGATAAAAAACTCAGTGCGAGAATGCAGTGAAACAAGCGATGAACCACTTTTAGACATCAAATGCATAAAGAGCATATGAAGTGTATGGCGGTAACCTTTGTGACTGCGATTACGCGATTTCCTTCCCGTACCTTTGCCGGACTTATGGTGAGCTACGACCTCACTGTTCACCCTTGAGTGGATTTGCCTCCCCATCTCTCCGGCGCCATGGACAAGGTTGAGGAAGAAGATCCAGTGTCGTGGAGTCAGGGAAGTGGATCCAACAAAGTTGCGATGACGTTGCTGAGCCGGCTCCAACACCGTGGACCTCGTGTACAGAGAAGCTGATCTGGTGCGGGCCGGCATCAGGAGCTGGTAAAACATCTTCGGTCGCTATGGTGGCATGCCGGTGGAGAGGCTGTGAAGGGGAGATGGGACGAAAGGAGCACGGCCGTGGTTGTGCAAGGTGATCTCGAGGGATTCGGCCCGAAGGGCACAAGTGGTACTAGTATGTTTGAAACTTTGAATTGTGTGGCGCGTGGGAATTTACAATAGAAACCATTTTGAGGAATGGCCTTTGGCGCATTGTTTCTCGGCCGAAGGGCGAGATGAAAATTTATTACCGTTTGAATTTTGGATGCAGGAGCCCATTGCGGCGGGTGTTTCTAGCGCACTGCTTGGTGGTAGAGGTGATTTCGGCTTGTGGTTTGTCACTCAGTTGGTTTTTTTGTACTCGATCTACTACTTCAGTCTAAAATTTTGACTTTATGGCCACACAAGTATATAGTGCACGAATTTATTCATGATAATGGGCACGAACTACCTTTCATGGTAATGTGTTAATTTTCGGATAACGTGTGTCTACAGATCTAAACGAAAGTGAAAAATAAGATTTCAAGTTTATCACGGAAAAATGTTGTTTTTCCATTTTCCGAATGGCTAGAACGAGACTGGGATACATTGTCCAGATGCAACAATTAGGTACAGTACAGTTTCATATAGCGTGCCAAAGAAAATATCAGGCTGACAACACAAGGAAAGTCATCCTCATTATTCAAAATAACAATCTATTCGCATGGTGGCTCTTTCATCACCCTTCGAAAATCATCTGCCTGCAAAGATGCGTGGAGAATCTCTGCTCATGCTTTCACCTGTTCCAAAACCGTCATGTTGATCTTATTGACATCTACATCAGCCGAATTGAGAACACGATTTTTAGCGACTAACTTCTGAAGATCAGCGGCAGCATCAAGGCCATCTTCAATAGTAGAAATCCATCCTCGGCTCAATTCTCTAATCTGCCGAGTGGTTGTGTCCAAATCCTTTTGGATAAGCCTAATCTTAGCTTCGGCCATGCACCATACTTCGGTTTGGTTCGTAGAAATGGCTGTATCACTAGCATGCTGAATATCTGTGCTGCAAACCTACTTGCTAGGGACATGATCATGCACTTGCTTCTGCAAGTTGCAATGCAGCAAATCAATCAGTAAATAACACGCAAGATGCAACAAATAGCCATGTTTAAAGTACTCGACCAGGCCATGTTTCTGTATCAGTTGTGTTGTGGCGAGCGGGGCTAGATCCGCATGTCCAAAACACTTCAGGATTCGTTGGCAAGACAGGGCATGTTTTGGCAGTACATCATCTTCCATGCCTTACAAAAAATATATACTAGTATGACAATACAGGGCAAGCAAAGGTTGAACTACTCTCAAAAATAAAATGCATAATGATAGCGCGCATATATGCAAAATGGAGGCAAACCATTGTCTGGGGAGGATTGTTGGGGGTTATCATTGGGCTGGCGAGGCTTCGTACTAGTGCGAGATAACCAATTTGGCTTGACGACTAGAAGTTGCCTTTGTTTCTCTTTGAACCGATCCCGCAGTACTACAACTAGCATGCATTAGAAATAATTGGTAACGAGAAGGCGCAGCAAGAAAGTGATGAACTACATTCGGAAGTTGTACTAAAGTGCAAGGAAAGCGGAAATAGGAAGTGTGTAGCAACCTTCGCCTCGGTCGTATGGAGTTCTAACCATCGCCCTGGTGAGGGGTCCACGTGGCGTACGCATTTCTCGGTTTCGGTGGTGCGGAAGCTGACACTCTGAGTGGGGGAAGTAGATGCGATAAAACAACGACGGTAGTGTGCATGACAGCGTCACTGAGTAGACTCTGGCGACCTGGAAGTCGGCTAAGCAGGGATGGGATAGAGGATGATGTGCGATGGATTGTGGAGTCGGCGGGCGAGCGAGTGAGAGGCCCTGTCAGTATGGAAGTAGCTAGCGTTTGTCGAGAACTGAGAAGTGAAGGAAGGGTTAAATTTTGGGAAAGGTAGAAGGGAGGGTCCCGCCAATAATCCTCTAAAATTTTGAACTAGAAGATCCCGCCAATATCACGCAAAAATTTAGTGTTGAATCGCGCTTAGCTCACCTCCCGAGTAGTATTAAAAGGAAGGCTCGAAAATCAGCACGCATCGAATGCGATGGGACGGTGGCGTGTGCATCTTGTGAAGAAAGGTCAGAGTCTAGTATGGTGGCGGATAGATGAAAAAGAAAATTGGGGTGGTGCTGGCTGCCAGCCGTGGCCCTCATAAAAAATAAATAAATATTTCAAATTCGTGTAAATACATCAAATAATTGATCCAATGGTCAGCATTCAAAGTTATTCGTATGAATGGGGCCCATATACTGTAGTGAGCGAAACGGCTGAGTGAACTTGGGTTTCTTAGCTAAACGGTGCGCATATGCATATGCCAACTCATTTGAACTAATTTAGGCAGACAGTACTATAATTTAAGTGGTTTAATTTAGCTACGAACCATAAAAACTCATAGAACCTAGGAATCACAAGGAAAACATGCATGCTCCGCAATATCTGGAAACATGGCATGATTGTCGCATTCCGAGCCAAATTCTTCTGATTTTCTTTACTAGTATGAAACATCCCCGTAATCACTTAGAAAAGTGAAAAAAATTCTTTCATAATTGTTCGAAACTCCCACGGTCAACATTGTTTACTATGCCAAGATGCACCCATCTACCCGATGTGAGAACCGTATCATAAAGTGTAGCTAGGGTATCGATATATGGCCATGACCTTATTGGTCCTTCGGACTGAAACCCAAGAATGTTCATACATTGTAGGCTACTAGTAAATTGCACGTGACATGCATGTGAGACTCAGATAATAGACATATGACATATCATCATTATTTAAAATTATAATAGGTAAAGCACAAAAAATTATAAATTTGATCAACATATATAAAGTATGGGTGTATATTTGGTTCTTATACTTTGTATCATCATGTAAGTCAAATATTATTAGCTACCTAACACTTGAGATTTTTGGTGACATGGTCTAGATAAACGAGGGAGAGGATTCTAGGAGTATTATGGAGAAGTGTGTTTTGAGGTTTGTGCATAGCATTCATTATGCTGAAGACTATCTATAGAATCTTCTAAATGCTCGAATGGAAAAGAAGATCCAACGGTTGGAAATATTGGGATTCACGAGTATTGATCCAACGGTCGGCATTCAAAGTTATTCGTATCTTACCACTATTAGTAAATTTCACATGCCCTACACGTGAGACTCAGATAATAGACGCCTGACATATCATCACTATGTAAAATTATCTCTACTACTATAATTGAGAAGTTTTGAATTGGATCCATAGCATCAATCCTGACTGTTGGGCTGTTAGATCCAATGGTCCAGAGCATCTAGATCCGTGTTAAATAGTACCTAGAGAAAACTCCACCATGTTCTAGAACCATTATTTCACCACCCCCAAAATTTCATAGCACAGTAGGTTGTATTCTCAATATGTGTAGATAGTTATTATTAATAGACTTAATTTATGCATTTTGGGAGTGGTGACACGATGGTTCTAGAACATGGTGGAGTTTGATCTAGGTTTGTACTAACACGAAACCAGTTGCTCTGAACCATTGGATCTAACAGCCCAACTGTTAGGATTGGTGCTATGGATCCAATTCAAAACTGCTCCACTATAGTAGTAGAGAGAATACAGCCTACTATGCTATGAAATTTTGGGGGTGGTGGCATGATGGTTCTAGAAAATGCATGGTGGAGTTTGCTCTAGGTACTATTCAACACGAATCCAGCTTCTCTGAACCATTGGATCTAACAGCCCAACGGTTAGGATTGGTGCTATGGATCCAATTCAAAACTGCTCCATTATAGTAGTAGAGATAGAGATATCTTACCACTATAAGTGTACGAATAACTTTGAATATTGATGGATCAAGACTCGTGAATCCCAACATTTCTAGCCGTTGGATCTTCTTTTCCATTCTAGCATCTAGAAGATTTTATTGATAGTCTTCAGCATAATGAATGCTATGCACAACCTCAAAACACACTTCTCCGTCATACTAGAATCTTCTCCCTTGTAGCCAATAATCGTTGACTTCTAGATGATCTTATCTTATCTTATCTATTCACTATACAGTGTACGAATAACTTTGAATGTTGACCGTTAGATCAAGATTCACGAATCCCAGTATTTCTAGCCATTGGATCTTCTTTTCCATTCTAGCATCTAGAAGATTCTATTGATAGTCTTTGGCATAATGAATGTTATGCACAAACCTCAAAACACACTTCTCTATCATACTAGAATCTTCTCTCTTTTTTCTCTA
The DNA here is from genome assembly GCA_023614405.1 of Avena insularis. NCBI lineage: Eukaryota > Viridiplantae > Streptophyta > Magnoliopsida > Poales > Poaceae > Avena > Avena insularis. The sequence goes on along the minus strand of CM042692.1, from coordinate 49,269,446 downwards.
GACCATGTTATCAAAAATTTCATGTGTTGGGTAGCTAATAATCTTTGACTTCTACATGACATGCAAAGTACAAGGACCAAATATACATCCATACTTTATAGATGTTGATCAAATTTATTATTTATTGTGCTTTACCAATTATAATTTTATATAGTGATGGTATGTCCTGCTCCTCCTCTACTACTGCTGCAACGGCCATGGCAGCTGCCCTAGGCGCGCCCCCGACAGAAAAAATGACAAGGGATAATTTCCTCTTTTGGAAGATGCAAGCTCTTCCTGCTATCCGCGGCGCCCAAGCCATGGGGCTGCTCAACGGCACCGATGGTCCGCCGCCTGAAACTCTGGAAGAAGAAGATGTCGAGAAAAAGAAGCATGTCGTTCCTAACCCTGCTTATGTTGTATGGCTCGCGCGCGATCAGCAGGTGCTTAGTTATTTGCTCAAAGGATTTTCACCAGATATCCTAGCTCAGCTTGTTGGCCTTGAACGCACTTCGTCTGATGTGTGGTCTACTGTTGAAGGGTTGTACACGTCCTAGACTATGGCATGTGTGACTATGCTGCGAGGTTCCCTTTCAAACACAAAGAAATTTGACATGTCCGCACCCAAGTTTATTGCCAAGATGAAATCTTTTGCTTTTGAACTCGCCTCGGCTGGAAGGAAAGTTGACGATCAAGAACTCAAGGAGTATATTCTTGATGGCCTCGATGGTGACTACACCCCTCTAGTCGCCTCGATCAACGCTGTTCCTAGCACCACGTTGACTGACATGTGCTCGCAGCTCACAGCCTACGATCAACGCCAGCAAATGTTATCCGAGACAGGCCAAAATTCTGGCCCCTTCCAATCCTCGTCCAATGCTGCTACTCGAGGTCGCGGTCGTCCAAACCGTCTCTTTTATCCTTGTGGTGCCAATGCCAATTACCGTGATGGTGAAGATCAGCGCCGAGGAAATTACAACAACCAACAACGTAGCTACCGTGATGATCAACGTGGTTACCGTGATGATCAACGTGGCTACCATGGTGACCAAAACCGTGGAAATCAGTACCGCGGAAATCAAGGTTGTGGCGCAAATCAGGGGGGTCGTGGCCGTGGTCGTGTTCCCTCTCCTCATCAAACTAGAGTGATATGTCAGATTTGCAAGAAGGAGGGCCACCCTGCAAATGAGTGTTGGTGGAGGTACTCGGATAACAATGATGATGATTACAACAATGAGCAAAGAGGTGCGTATGGAGTCGACACAAACTGGTATATGGACACTGGTGCTACAAATCATGTCACTGGACAACTAAACAAGCTACATACTCATGACAACTATAGAGGACATGACCAAGTTCATAATGCTAGTGGTACAGGTATGATGATACAACACATTGGTCATTCGATATTGCACACCCCTCATAGTTCCATTCAACTTCGTAATATTCTACATGTCCCTAGTTCTTCCAAAAATCTTCTTTCCGCACATAAAATTTCCCTTGACAATAATGCCTTTATTGAATTTCACCTTTTTTTCTTTTTAATCAAGGATCAGGCCACGAAGCAAATAATGTTTAGAGGTCCCTGTCATCGTGGCCTCTATCCTCTAGTACCTAGCTCCACGGGATTTTCCAAGCATGCTTTCGTCACCATCAAGCCTTCTTCATCCACTTGGCATCGTCGTTTAGGACATCCGTCATCTTTTATTATTCAACAAGTTTTTAGGAAAAATAATCTAGCTTATTTGCCTCAAATAAACCCTTATATTTGTGATCCTTGTCCACAAGCTAAGAGCCATCAATTGCCATACCCTATCTTTACTAGTGTTTCTACTGTTCCTTTGGAACAAGTTTTCTCTGATGTATGGGGTCCTACTCCTGTTTCTGTTGGGAAACACTCCTACTATGTAAGCTTTATTGATGATTATAGTAAATTTACTTGAATCTATTTGCTCAAGAAGCGTTCTGATGTCTACCAAGTGGTTCTTAACTTTCAGCAGCTTGTTGAACGTAAATTTGGTCGCAAAATTATCACCATGTAGAATGATTGGGGTGGTGAATATGAAAAACTATAATCTTTCTTTCAAAAAGTAGGCATCACACATCATGTATCTTGTCCTCATGCTCACCAAAAAAATCGGTCGGCTGAGCGCAAGCACCGTCACATTGTCGAAGTTGGTCTTGCTTTGCTTGCAAATGCGTCCATGCCTCTAAAATTCTGGGATGAAGCTTTTTTGAAAGCCACTTTTCTCATCAATTTGCTTCCTACTAAGGTGCTTAATCTTACGACCCCCACCGAAAAACTTCTTCGTATCAAGCCTAATTATGACTCTCTCTGTGTTTTTGGTTGTGCGTGTTGGCCCAATCTTCGCCCATATAATCAACGCAAACTTTCCTTTCATTCTAAAAGATGTGTTTTTCTGGGCTATAGCCCTGAGTCAAGTGTCTAGAGGTTTGCACTGGGCGCAGCTACATTTCTCGTGATGTTGTTTTTGATGAAAATATTTTTCCTTTCGAATCAGTTCATCCAAATGCTGGTGCTCATCTTCGTGCGGAAATCTTATTATTACCTCCACATTTATCTTCTTCAACATATAAAGAGGGTGTGCATATTCATGATAATGTGTCTATTGTACCTATCACTAATCCTGTTCAGGTTGCTGAGGACGTACATGCTCCAGGCAGCTCACAAAATATACAACCGGAACATGCAATATATGTTGCCGACTCGTCAGAAAATAATCATGCAATAATAAGCACAGCCTCTCATGAAGATACTGCTGAAAATTCTCTAGATTCTACAAGTTCCGGCACACTTTCTGGGTCGGATCAGGTGGCCCAATCATCTTTGGCTGATCATGCAGCAGATGGAGCTAGCTCTCCCATGTCTCCTTGCATGCCGCATGCACATGATGAGCCTCCTTGCATGCCGCATGCACATGCCGAGCCTGAGGCTGACAATGCTTACAGCGGGTCCAGCTCTCCTGGATCCTCTACACATGCGACCCATACTGCCAGCCCCGATGGATCCGCTGCAGCCAATGACTCTACTGCATCTATAGGATCTTCTGCGGCCAGTGTGCCTGCACCGCCTCCTATGCCTGAACCCCGTACACATCAAAAAGGTATACATAATCCGAAAATTTATACGGATGAAACCGTGAGGTATGGCTTGTTTACTTCTACGGGAGAACGTACAATCTCAATGAGGCACTTGGTGATGCTAGTTGGAAACATGCTATGGAGGAAGAATATGAAGCTCTTATGCAAAATAAAACATGGCATCTTGTCCCTCCGAGTGACAATAAAAATTTGATTGACTGCAAATAGGTCTATCGCATCAAAAAGCGCTCAAATGGTACTATTGACAGATATAAAGCACGACTCGTTGCGAAAGGGTTTAAACAACGATATGGTCTTGACTATGAAGATACGTTTAGTCCAGTGGTCAAAGCAGCTACTATTAGACTTGTTTTAGCCATATCTGTGTCAAAAGGATGGAGTCTTTGACAGCTAGACGTCAAGAACGCGTTCTTACATGGTATTCTGGAAGAGGAAGTATACATGAAACAACCTCCTGGGTTTGAATACACTCGTTTTCGTAGCACATTTGTAAATTGCATAAAGCTCTCTATGGACTAAAACAGGCCCCTTGTGCGTGGTATTCTCGTCTCAGTTTAAAGTTGATTGAGCTTGGTTTCACTCCTTCTAAGACCGACACATCACTATTTTTATACAATCAGTCAGGTATTATTATATTTGTTCTCATATATGTTGATGATATTATCGTGACTAGCTCTTCGGATCAAGCTATTTCGGTCTTACTCCATCAGTTAAGTGAGCACTTTGCCATCAAGGACTTGGGAGACTTGCATTATTTCTTGGGCATTGAAGTTAATCGTACTGCTGAAGGTCTTGTTTTGTCTCAGGCAAAGTATGCTGCAGATTTATTGGCTCGAGTTAATATGACCGGTTGTTCGCCCACTCCTACACCTTTATCTACTACAAATAAATTATCTTTGACGGATGGCACTCTTCTTGGTACTGAAGATATCACTAATTACCGAAGCATTGTTGGTGCTCTTCAGTATTTAACATTGACTCGACCTGATTTGGCTTTTTCCATAAATAAAGTTTGTCAGTATCTTCATGCTCCCACTACTGTTCGCTGGACTGCAGCTAAAAGGATTTTACGCTATGTTCAAGGTACTTTACATATTGGTATCACGTTCTAGAAATCTTCCTCGATGATTCTTAGTGCTTTTTCCGACGCCGACTAGGCCGGCTGTCTTGATGATAGACGTTCTACTGGAGGATTTGCAATATTTTTTGGTCCTAATTTGATATCCTGGAGTGCCAGAACACAAGTTACTGTCTCCCGGTCTAGCACTGAAGCTGAGTATAAAGCAATTCCTAATGCCACGGCTGAACTCATATGGGTTGAAGCATTGATTCGAGAACTTGATGTTTCTCTACCGGAACGTCCATGTTTATGGTGTGATAATCTTGGTACTACCTATTTATCTGCTAATCCTATATTCCATGCCAGGACCAAGCATATTGAAGTTGACTATCACTTTGTTCGTGAGCGGGTTGCTAGTCAGTTATTGGACATCAGATTCATCTCCAATAAGGATCAAGTAGCTGATGGTTTTACCAAAACTTTACTTGTACATCTCTTATGTGAGTTTAGACGTAATCTGAACCTCTCCGAGGTTAAGATTAAGGGGGGCTGTTAGACTTGTAATATGTTTACATATCGGACATGGTATAGTATACCACTCCGGATACAACTCCTCCTTGTATACGCCATCGTGGGGGCTTTTCCCACGCTATATCAGCACGTACACGAGCCCAGGTTGAGGGCATCGTTCCCAGTAATATTACATGACATGCAAAGTACAAGGACCAAATATACACCCATACTTTATAGATGTTGATCAAATTTATTATTTATTGTACTTTACCAATTATAATTTTATATAGTGATGGTATGTCATACGTCTACTATCTGAGTCTCACGTGCAAGGCACGTGCAACTTACTAGTATAATAGGTAAAGCAGAAAAAATATAAATTTGATCAGTATGGGTGTGTATTTGGTTCTTATACTTTGTATATCATGTAGAAGTCAACGATTATTAGCTATCTAAAACTAAGAAAATTGGGTAACATGGTCTAGAGAAATGAGGGAGAGGATTCTAGAATGATGAAGAAGTGTGTTTTCAGTTTTGTGCATAGCATTCATTGTGATGAAGACTACCAATAGAATCTTCTAGATGCTAGAATGGATAAGAAGATCCAATGGCTGGAAATGTTGGGATTCGCGAGTCTTGATCCAACGGTCAATATTCAAAGTTATTCGTACACTATATAGTGGTAAGATAAGACTAGTAAGTTGCACGTGCACTGTCCGTGAGACTGAGATAATAGACGTCTGACATATCACCACCATATAATATTATAATAGGTAAAGCAGAAAAATATATAAATTTGATCAACATCTATAAAATATGGGTATATATTTCGTTCTTTTACTTTGTATATCATGTAGAGGTCAATGATTATTAGCTATCTAAAAGTTTAAAATTTTGGTAACATGGTCTAGAGAAACAGGGGAGAATATTCTAGAATGATAAGTGTTATTTAAGTTTTGTGCATAGCATTCATTGTGATGTAGACTATCAATAGAATCTTTCAGATCCTTGAATGGAAAAGAAGATTCAATGGCTGGAAATGATGGGATTCACGAGTCTTGATCCAGCGTCAATATTCAAAGTTATTCGTACACTATATAGTGGTAAGATCATGTAGAAGTCAATGATTATTAGCTATCTAAAATATGATTTTTTTGGTAACATGGTCTAGAGAAACAAGGGAGAAGATTCTAGAATGATGAGGAAAGTGTGTTTTGAGTTTTGTGCATAGCATTCATTGTGATGAAGACTATCAATAGAATCTTATAGACCGTTAAAAATAGAATCTTATAGATGCTAGAATGGAAAAGAAGATCCAACGTCTGGAAATTTTGGGATTCGCGAGTCTTGATCCAACGGTCAATATTCAAAGTTATTTGTACACTATATAGTGCTAAGATTATAATAGGTAAAGCAGAAAAAAAATTGATCAACATCTATAAAATATGGGTGTATATATTTGGTTCTTGTACTTTGTATATCATATAGAAGTCAACGATTATTAGCTATCTAAAACTTTAAAATTTTGGTAACATGGTCTTCATCACCATGCAAGCCTCCGGTGTGATGCGTGAGTAGTTCATCCTTGGACTACGGATCCATGTAGTAGCTAGATGGCTGGTTCTCCTCCTTTGTGCTTTCATGTTTAGATCTTGTGAGCTCCGTTCATGATCAAGATCATCTATTTGTAATTCTGCATGTTGTGTTTGCAGGGATCCAATGGATATTGAGATGTTATTTCAGATTGATTATTGATTCTATCATGTCTTTGTTATTTGTGATCTTGCATGCTTTCCATTGTTAGTAGCTATCTTGGCCAAGTAGATGCTAGCAACTCCAAAAGTTAGTATTTATGCTTGATAGTGGGTTCATGCCTCTAGTAATCTGGGGAAGTGACAGAAATCTCTAAGGTACTAGATGTGTTATTGCTACTAGGGAGAAAACAACAATCCTTTGTTCATAGAACAATCGTATTGTTTACATTACACGCAATTAAGTAAGCAATAATCATTGCTTGCAACTTAATACTAGAGGGGGTTCGGATGATAACCTGAAGGTGGATTATTAGTCATAGATGCAGTTGGATGGCGGTCTATGTATAATGTTGTAATGCCCAATCAAGTCTCAAAGGAGTCAAGATGATTAGTATATGCATGTATTGCTTTCTCGATGTTTGTCAATTACCCCGCTGTAATTTGTTCACCCAGCATGTTATCTATCTTAAGGAGAGCCACCTCTAGTGAACTATGGATCCCGGTCCTTTTCTTTTACATACAATCTACAAACCGTTTACTGCTTTGTGTTTACTTTCTGCAAACTATTACTTCCTCCCATTCGATACGTTTACTCCTTTGTTTTCAGCAAAACCGGTGAGATTGACAACCTCATCGCAAGTTAGGGACAGAGTTATGTGGTTATGTTGTGCAGGTCTCCACGTTGCTACTAGCACCGGTAGTGCGCCCTGCCAAGGCTCAGCTTGCAACACCTTTGGGGTGTTTCCTTGCTCCTACTGGTTCGATTAAACCTTGGTTTCATAACTGAGGGAAACTTATTGTTGTGCTCATCATACCTTCCTCTTGGGGTTCCCAACGAGCTCTATATGAACACCGAGCCATCACTCACTTACTCCACTGCCCAGTGCCATGCCATACCCGAGCATGCCATGCCGGTCGAGCATGGACACGACACCACGAGCCACGTCGCCCTCTCCCATGATGTCTAGGCGATAGTCGTGACCTCACCGCACTCACCTGTCCACCCCTTTACCAACGACAAGCAGCACAGAAGCCAGCACAGCCTTGCCACTTTCTTCTATCCGCCATGCCGAGCACACGCCAGAGCGCCAAGCTACTCCCGCGCGACCATGTCGTGCCTTGCTCTCTCCTTGCGTAACTGCACTTGCCGCGTCACTAGCGACCTCCCAGACACGACCGTTCGCCGCCGTGCACCCTGTGACCACCGTAGGCCATTAAGAACGCCGCAGTATCTGCACAGAGCATGAACGTCTCCCGACCGATTAAGACCGCCCCTTGTTGTGCCACTATGCGCATGATGATAACCACAGACCACCGCATCGACCTACACCCCCAGCCATGCCGATAGCGCTCTGTAGCAACGTCGTCGATGAGCCCGAGCCATGTCGCATAGTCTCTCTCACCGGTGTATAAATAGGACCCTCCCCCAGCCTCCAAAGGCACACCATTCGACTCACCTCTCCCCCAAAAACATCCCTGACCCTCTGATGACCCACAAGTATAGGGGGTGTATCACAGTATTTTCGAGGGAAGTGAAACCCAATTTATTGATTCGACAGAAGGAGAGCCAAAGAATATTTATAAGCCTTAACAACTGAGTTGTCAATTCAGCTGCACTTGGAAACAATCTTGCTCACAGCAGTTTATCAGTAGCAACAGTTTTGTAGTAGGAATAGTGAAGTAGCAGCAGTAGTAAAGTAAAGACAGCAGTAACAATAGCAGTAAACAGTAGGATTCGAGTGCGGTAGGCATAGGGATGGATGGACAGGTGTTGCATGGACAAGACAATTCACATAGCAATCAAAACATAGGGCAATTGTAGATAAATAAGATAAAGCATCCAAGTACTAGATAATCCTAGGCATGTGTTCCATATATAGTCATACGTGCTCGCAATGAGAACTTGCACAACATCTTTTGTCCTGCCAGCCCGTTTGCAGCGGGGCCTCAAGGAACTCGGCAATTAAGGTGCTCCTTTTAATAGAGCACCGGAGTAAAGCATTAACACTCCGTGAACACATGTGATCCTCACATCAAAGCCATTCCCTCCGGTTATCCCGATTTCTGTCACTTCGGGGCCTTTGGTTCTGGACAACAATATGTGTATACAACTTGCAGGTAAGACCAAAAATAATACTATCATAATGAATCAATAACATGTTCAGATCTTAAATCATGGCACTCGGGCCCTAGTGACAAGCATTAAGCATAACAAGTCGCAATAAAGTCATAAAGCACTAATAGAAGATACAAGGCACCATGCCCTAACAATCCGATGCCATTACATGAAAGATCTCATCCAATCCCTACCATCCCCATAGCCTACAGCAGGGATTACTTACTCATAGATGGGGGAAACATGGATGGTCGATGGAGAAGCGATGGTGATGATGATGGCGATGATCTCCTCCAATTCCCCGTCCCGGCAGGGTGCCAGAACGGAGTTTCTCGTGCTGTTTTGTGGAATTTCGTGGTGGAAGTGGAGCGGAACTCCTTCTGGAAAAACGTCGAACCCCCTTGAGTTTTTAGGTCAGAAGGCATCTTATAGGCGAAGAGGGAGACCGAGGGGGTGTCTGGGGCGGCCAGACCACCCCCTGGCGCGGCGTGGGTTAGCTCGCGCGGCCAGGTGGTGTGGCCTGGTCCCAGCCCTCCTCCGTCTCATATTCTGGCTTCAGGAGTCTTCTAGTGAAATAGGATTTTTGGCATATTTTCCGGGATTTTTCCTGGTAGTTGATTTTCTGCACAAAAACTAGACACCAAGGCAATTCTGCTGAAAACAGCGCCAGTCCGTGTTAGTTGCATCCAAATCACACTAGTTTAGAGGAGAAACAATAGCAAAAGTGTTCGGGAAAGTAGATACGTTTTGGACGTACCAACTCCCCCCAAGCTTTGCTTATTGCTTGTCATCAAGCAATTCAGTTAAAAACTGAGTGCGATAAAAGAACTTTCACGAACACATTTGCTTCATATGATGTATATATTCTCAGCATGTCATCAACTACTTAGACAATTCATAATAAAGAGTATGCAACTAAGTTTACTTGATAGGCATTGCAATCTATGAAGAGATTCCAACTCAAAAATAATAAGTAGCATGAAACATAAACATAAGCAGCATTACAATGCTCATAACAAGGTATGAAAGAGTGGTATCTCGCTTGCCTTTGATTATGAATGCCAAGGCACCTCTGAAGTTCAGGTGAAGACTAGAAGTAAAGATGTTAAAGATACAAGCATCAAAGTCATAACACAAATAATCAAGTTTTGAGACAAGCACATTACACTAAGAATGACAACTATGCTCTCAAGAAGGTGCTCATAGAATATGTGGAGACTCAACAAGGAAAACGAAAAAGGTTTTGCAAAGTTTGAAAAGCTTCTAAATGCTGAAAGCATGGTACTTGTTAGCTTTGAGCTCTCATTGCCCCTATCATAAACATCTTTAAATGGTTAAGTTTAAATTGACACAACTAAGAGGATATGCTTGACAAGTTATAAGCTAAAGTCTCATGCCCCTTACTTACGAGTACCGGACCTCATGCTACTCAACTTCAGTCACAAGTAACCTCTTGTCATTGTAAATACATATGTATCATAGAGAACCGCCAACGGGGTACCCCTTGCACATGACACAGGAGCTATCCCATAATCAAAATGACAAGGCAAGCAGACAATGAGAATCTCAGCGATCTTTTTATTTACTATGTGCATAGATTTTTATTGAGGATGCTTCATAGAATGCTCATTACGATTCTGTTTGCAAGTTTCCACCATGATTAGGCATGGCTTAGGCTAGCGGCCCAGGCGTTTCTCTAACACATATACAAACTCCATGATCTTACAAGTTCCATTTTTATTTCACACCGCCGGGATCCATAGGCAAAAGAACATGATATCAACAAGGTACTAAGTACCAGTGCAATGTTGAAAGCGTTCCCCATGCTACATGGTTCTGCTAACTTCAACTTATAAAGCGCAAGCATATACGCAACAAACAAGGACACAATGGTTCAGGTTTATTAAGTGCATGAAAATAAAGTGTGCCATCAAGTTCGTGAGAGCTTTACTAACTAACTTTCTCATAACAAGCAAACATTTTATTCGGAAGAAAACAAGGCATATTGAATATGCACGGAGATAGCAAATGATGCTAATAGGTAGGTATGGTGGACACTTTGGCAATATTTGGTTTTAGGGAGTTGGAAACATGAGTAAAATACTCAGTGAAAGTGAAGGCTAGCAATAGTAAGGGAGCGACAAACGAGAGAGCAATAGCTGTCATAATCATGCTTGCAACAAAACAGGACTAATCATGGCATGAAAGTGATTCAAGACCCTCAAGGCAAAATAATTCATCGAGGCTTAACTGATTATTTCAGTCATATGCATGCATGAGCATGTGCCAAGTCAATTCAAATGAAACATTCAGAGGGGATACCACGGTGTCATACTAAGTTATGAATAGAGTAATGCAGACAAACATTCATAAGACATGCTACAAACTATTAGCAAGCTGGAACTAATCATATGAAAGCAAGAACTACTAAGCATCCATAAATAGCATACACCCTACATGAACAGACTAAGCACGCCCACAATGATGAGTATATGTACAAAAATGAAAACAAATAGAGTTCATTACCAGCCTCTTACCACACCTCAAGTTGTCATTAATCCTCATTATTTCCCTTCACTTGTGTGGCTTGAATAATAACATGAAACCTATATCCACTGAGGACTGCTAAACCCTACAACAAACTCACAAAACCAAAGAAGAACAACAAATATTTTTGGTGTTTTCGATTTTTAAACAAGAACCAAAAAGGGAAGAACAAGCAAAGCAAAACCTTTTTGGGTTTTTCGAATAGTTCAAGCAAAGCAAAAAGGGAAAAACAAACCAAGGCAAAGAGACAAAGAAACAAACCAAAGAGAAACAACAGAAATATTTTTGGTCTTTTTGTGTTTTAGGAACCAAAAGCAAAGAAAGAACGAAAACTAAAAAGAGAACAAAACATGAATATACAAAGTACCGACGCAAAATGATATGGAGATGAGTGCGGTGTCGGCGTACCTCCCCCCAAGCTTAGGCTTTTGTCCTAAGTGGGCATTAATCCCAAGCTGGCCAGGATGAAGTGTCCCCGTGGTACGACGAGGAGGTACCCTCGTCCTGGTGTGAGCTCGAGTACGTCCCTCCGTAGTGCACAGAGTAATCGTAGGAGAGCACATCCTCCTGGTGCTGCCCGTGGAAACCCAGCAAGCGGAGTTGCTCGTCCACCTCCTTCTTGGAGCGTGACCATGGTCTCCTCTGAACACTAAACAAAGTAGATTGCGGCAAAGGGATCTCCCTCTCATCCCCATCAGTAAACAGCATCCTATATACTAGACTATCCAAATTAGAATCGGCAGTGACAAAATGATGAGTTTTCATAGCAACAAGGTCAAGTCTTTGTGGTGCCAATATAGTATCATTGGGGTCCACTGAAAGCCCTAATGCATTGACCATACGTAAGGCAATGATGCCCCCATAGATAGGCCCCCTAGCAGCTAGGCGGCGAGCAATAAGCGAGCCAAGGTTGTACCGAGTGTCATTGTTAAGCGCAGCAGTAAGGAAGGCTAAATGATAGTTGGAGATATTACTAGTGTTCTCCCTACCAAGAACGCTAGTAGCAAGATAATATGCAAAGTATCTAAGAGTAGGGAGTTGGATGTTTCTTATCTTTCCGTGCTGCGCCACGCGGTCATCATCATTGGTCACCCCTCGGTAAAGTTCCAACAAATCAGCGGGTCGCCCTTGAATCTTCTTCACGGTCCCTGTCATGCTTACACCTACAACACTGCAAAATCTTTCCAATGACATGGTGAAGAGCAGGTTATAAATTTTGAAAGAGATAGTTAACTGATAGGGCGTGTTAGTAAACACGGAGCTCTCAACAAAAGTTTTGGTGAGCATAGCGTATTGCTCACTCTCATCTTGCATATATGAGTTCAAACCAACCCTCTGAATCAGTAGCAAGAAATCATCAAGAATCCCTACAGCTTGTAAGAAAGTAAAACAAGGAAAAGTAGATGGGTGAGCATCCCCATCATCCCCTTCATTACCAATACGAGTTGCAATGAGATCCTTGTTATATGATGGCCTAAACTAAGAGGCTGATCTTGAGGGCCTCGGCCTCCTAGGTGCATCCCTCTCAAATATCTCTCCAAAGGTATGGTTGTTCATGCTTGATATTCTGAAATTTAAACACATATTAAACAAGTGATTGCAAAGTGAATATAATGAAGGGTACTACTCATAGGGACTCGTAAGAGGCCTAAACATGCATCAAAACTATATCTCTAAGCATCAAACAAGCTTACAAGCTCTCATAACCTGTCACCTACAATAGCAAAATACTCAAGATATAATCCACTAAACACAAATCTACTTGGACAAGCGGAGGAGTCACATACCGGAGAACAAATGCTCCAAATTTCAGCAACAAAGATGGGCTGAGCAAGGAGATCGAAAAATCGAGGGCAAGCACAGCAAGAACGCAATTTTGAGCAATGAACTGGAGTTTGCTCGGGAGAGAGAAGAAAGTAGCAAGTGAGAGAGTGAGTGGAGGGCCAGGGGTGGCCCACACCATGGCATGGTGCCACCCAGGGCAGGTCGCGCCACCAGGTGGTGAGCCTGCCTGGTGGGCCCCCTGGGTCACTCCAGGTACTCCTCTGCCCCTTTTTTCACGTAAAAATTTAATATGAATTTTTTGGAATTTTTCGAGACACTTTATTTTTGGGCAATTTTCAGGTATAGGTGAATGATTTTTCTGCAGAAAAAAAAAATGATTTTGAAAAGATGCAATGCAAAACAAAACAAAAGCTACATAAGTTCTAAGACACTCTAAAATGCAAGCAACTAGCACAAGAAAGGTAAACTAAACGAAAGCAAAAACTAAAATGAATAGAATAGAAGTAAGCGGAGATAATCATAGTGAAAACATTGTTTTGTTCAACGAAATCCTTTTGTTAACAAGGTTGATCAGGTCTTGTTACCAAAACAATTTCATATGATACAAAACTTTGTATTCCAGTAATGATTATGTTACCTCAACTTTGATAGCAATGGTCCCAATCATAATAGTTTCAAATTTTTCTCTTGGTATGGGACAATATATCTCTCCAACTTGAATGCCCTCAACATGTTCAATTGAATTCAAACCATAAGTTCTTTCAATCTTCTTGGGGAAATAGACAGTATGTTCCTTATCATTAATATTAAATGTCACCTTTCCTTGATTGCAATTAATAACAGCCCCTGCAGTATTAAGAAAAGGTCTCCCAAGAATAATAGACATATTATCATCTTCAGGCATTTCAAGCACAACAAAATCAGTTAATATCAAGCAATTATGAGCCACTTGAACAGGTACATCCTCACATATACCAACAGGAATAGTGGTAGATTTATAAGTCATTTGCAAAGATATATCATTTGGTATTAATTTTTCTAGTTGAAGCCTCTTATAGAGAGAGAAAGGCATAACACTAACTCCAGCTCCCAAATCACACAAAGCAGTTCTAACATAACTATTCTTAATAGAGCAAGGGATAGTTGGAATCCCTGGGTCTCCAAGTTTCTTAGGAACCTTACCATTAAAGGAGTAATTGGCAAGCAAAGTAGAAATTTCTTCATTAGGGATCTTCCTTTTATTCGAGGCAATATCCTTTATATACTTTGAGTAAGGAGGCAATTTAATAGCATCAGTCAAAGGAATTTGCAAGAATAAAGGTTTCATCCACTCACAAAACTTGTTATAGTGTTCATCTTCCTTTGACTTGTGTTTCTTATCGGGGAAAGGCATAGGTTTTTGGACCCAAGGTTCTCTTTCACTACCATGTTTCTTAGCAATAAAATCTTCTTTAGTGTATTTAGTATTCTTAGTGTGCTTTTCAGGTTCTTCTTCAACTTTTTCTTCATTTGGAGTTTCATTTTCTTCATTACCACTTTCAGTTTCAGCATTAGAGACAGATATACTATTAGGATCTATAGCAAGTTCAGAGGGTTCTATAATAGTTTTATGTTTCTTTTTCCTTTTCTTACGAGTAGAGCCACTATTTTTAGCTTGTTGAGAATCCTGCTCAATTCTTTTGGGATGCCCCTCAGGATATAGAGGATCCTGGGTAGCAACACCACTTCTAGTTCTAATTTCATAAGCATGTTTTTCTTTAGAAGCATTAACTAGCAAGTCTTTTTGCACTTTAATGAGTTGATATATTTGAGTTTGAACCATTTGAAAGTGTTTAACAATCATTTTAACATCATTAGAGGTTCTTTCCACAATATATTTTGACTCCACAATAGCTCTAGAATTTTCCATTAGATGATTTTGCAAACTTTTATTAAAATTATCTTGCTTAACAATAAAAATATCAAATTCTTCTAAGCATTGATCAGGAGGTTTAGAGTAAGGGATATCACCTTCATCAAAGTGTTGGAGAGAGTGTTCCTCAATAGTGGATGAGTGGGGAATTGTCTTACATAATTCTTCTATAGGAGGTAAATTCTTGACATCTGCAGCTTTAATTCCCTTCTCCTTAAGACATTTCTTAGCTTCCTTCATCACTTCATCATTTAACTCAATAACTCCCCTCTTCTTTGATGTTGGAATAGGCACCGATATAGTAGGTTCAGGTATAATTACTTTCGGTATAGCTGGTTCAGGAGGATTCCAATCTTCATAATTCTTGCTTATTTTAGCCATTAATTCCTCAGCTTCCTTGGGAGTCCTATTCCTGAAAACACAATCAGCACAACTGTCTAGGTATGTCCTAGATTCTTCAGTTAGTCCATTATAAAATATATCAAGAAGCTCATTCTTAGGTAATGGACTTCTAGTCTGTGCATGAATCAAAGCACAAAACCTTGCCCATGATTCAGGCAATATCTCTTTTTCTCCCTGTTTAAAATCAAAAAGTTCCTGCAAAATAGCATGTCTAGCACTAGGAGGAAAATATTTCTGCAGGAAAGTACTAATCAAGCAATCAGGGCTATTAATAGATCCGGGAGGTAAATTACTAAACCAAGTTTTAGCTTCTCCTTTTAGTGAAAAGGGGAAATCTTAGCAACAAAGTAAGTACGCATCTTAATATCATTAGAAAACAAGCCACTCATGGTAGAAAGTTCATTCATATGTGCTACCGCACTTTCATTCTTAGTCCCACAAAAAGGTTATTTCTCAACAATAGCTATGTAAGATAGATCGAGAGAGAAATCATAATATTTATCTTTAATGTTTATGGGAGAAGCAACAAACTTAGCAATAGGAGACAATTTGGGTCTAATAGTACGCCTCTCAAGGAGACTCTTAGCAGCGGTCCTATCATGGGTGTTTTTACATTCTTTAATAAATTCATCGGTCATCTCAACATAACCATCTTCAATATCATAACTCTCACTAGACTCAGGTGAACTAACAGGTGTAGTAGTGTCTTCGTTAGGAGTTTCAGTATTTCCAGCTATAGTTCTAGCAATCGTAGCATCTATAAAGGACCTAATGAACCACTCTTATCAAGCACAGTAGAAGCAGCATCATAAGTATCAGAAGTTTCAGATTCAGCAGTAGTAGTAGTGTGTGTAGCATGTGTATGTGGTGGTGTAACGAGCTTACTCATAACAGATGGTGAATCAAGAGCAACAGAGGTGTTCAGAACCGTACCTCTTCTTGTAGTGGATGGTAAAATAGGAACCTTGCCATCACGAGACTTACCCATGATGGATGGATAACAGCGAACAATAGAGAATTCAGGTGAACTTGATAAATAAAGCTATGCTCCCCGGCAACCGCGCCAGAAAATAGTCTTGATGACCCACAAGTATAGGGGGTGTATCGCCGTATTTTCGAGGGAAGTGGAAGCCAATTTATTGATTCGACACAAGGGGAGCCACAGAATATTTATAAGCCTTAACAACTAAGTTGTCAATTTAGCTGCACATGGAAACAATCTTGCTCACAACAGTTTATCAGTAGCAATAGTTTTATAGTAGGAATAGTGAAGTAGCAGCAGTAGTAAAGTAAAGACAGCAGTAACAATAGCGATGCAGTAGGATTGAGTCACGGTAGGCATAGGGATGGATGGACGGGCGTTGCATGGACAAGACAATTCACATAGCAATCAGAACATAGGGCAATTGCAGATAAATAAGATAAAGTATCCAAGTACTAGATAATCCTAGGCATGTGTTCCATATATAGTCATACGTGCTCGCAATGAGAACTTGCACAACATCTTTTGTCCTGCCAGCCTGTTTGCAGCAGGGCCTCAAGGGAACTAATGGCAATTAAGGTGCTCCTTTTAATAGAGCACCGGAGCAAAGCATTAACACTCCATGAACACATGTGATCCTCACATCAAAGCCATTCCCTCCGGTTATCCCGATTTCTATCACTTCGGGGCCTTTGGTTCCGGACAATAATATGTGTATACAACTTGCAGGTAAGACCAAAAACAGTACTATCATAATGAATCAATAACATGTTCAGATCTGAAATCATGGCACTCGGGCCCTAGTGACAAGCGTTAAGCATAACAAGTCGCAACAAAGTCATAAAGCACTAATAGAAGATACTAGGCACCATGCCCTAACAATCTGATGCCATTACATGAAAGATATCATCCAATCCCTACCATCCCCATAGCCTACAGCGGGGGATTACTCACTCATAGATGGGCGAAACATGGATGGTCGATGGAGAAGCGATGGTGATGATGATGGTGATGATCTCCTCCAATTCCCTGTCCTAGCAGGGTGCCAGAATGGAGTTTCTGGTGTTGTTTCGTGAAATCTGGTGGTGGCGGCGGAGCGGAACTCCTTCTGGAAAAAGTCGAACCCCCTTGAGTTTTTAGGTCAGAAGGCATCTTATAGGCAAAGAGGGAGACCGAGGGGTGCAGGCGGCAGACCACCTGGCGCGGCTGGCTAGCGGCCAGGTGGTGTGGCCTGGGCCCAGCCCTCCTCCGTCTCGTATTCTGGCTCCGGGAGTCTTCTGGTGAAATAGGATTTTTGGCATATTTTCCGGGATTTTTCCTAATAGTTGATTTTCTGCACAAAAACTAGATACCAAGGAAATTTTGCTGAAAACAGCGTCAGTCCGTGTTAGTTGCATCCAAATCACACTAGTTTAGAGGAGAAACAATAGCAAAAGTGTTCGGGAAAGTAGATATGTTTTGGACGTATCACCCTTCCCCGGAGCAAGGCGAGCACCACACCGCCGGAATTTCACCGGAGCCCGCCGCTGCTGTGGAGGAAAGGAGTCGTTGATTGGAGACGCCCCAAGAGGTGCCACGACCACCATTCGACTCGCCATCGTCTACCAGCCCATTCGCCCTATCGCCGGACCTAGCTAGAGCCCTGGTAAGCCCCCATAGACCCCCACCATAGCGCTAGGTTTAGAATCCCCCGCGCGCCGTTCACCGGAGACGACGACGCTCAGCCCTCGATCTTGTTCTAATCGTGTGGCCTAGATTAGCTAATATCGTTTCGCTTAGCCCCAGCCGCTGACACGTGGGGCCAGCCTGAGTGCAGCCTGCTGCATGCGCGCCGCGTAGCTGGGCCGGCCCATTTTCTTTCCCGCGCTTAGCCCAGAGATTCAAACTTAGATTTTCCATTTAAATCAAAACCTTATTCTCTAGCTATGTTCAAAATTGAATTCAAAGAGATTTACCAAACCAAATTGCATGATTCAAATTTTGTTAGAAAGGTATTGAAAATGTCTACACACTCCCGTTGGAATTAAACCATTTGAAATTATAGATCACCCATGGTAAAAATAGCAAGACAGAGACTTTTCCAACTTTAAACATTTTTATAAAATCAACCATAAATGCTATGGAGTTGATTCCAACTCTCAAAATCACATTTACCATGCTCTATCTGAATATATAATAATATCTAGTTTTACATGAAGTAACCATGGACTAGTATTAAAAGAATGTTATATAGTCATTTCTAGCCATTTTTACTATATTAAATAGGAATGTCCAATTTTGTAATATATGCCAACCACTTTAAATCACATTCCCAAGTATCAGAATGTGTGGTGATGACATGTGTCAACATGATCCCATATTTTAATTGGAGAATATTAAATCTTAAGTACCTTTTCAATGAGTAGAAATTGCATTTCTAAAATAAGATAAATAAGATTATGTCATTAATTCATGTGGTGATTGAGATGATGCTAGTTCATATAGTGTGAGCCCTTGTGTGCTAAATAGAAGTAGTTAAGTATTGTTTGGTGATTGTGTACCTCGTATTTATTTATAGACACTAGTACCGACCTGGGGTATAAAGAAGAGGAGTTCTACGGATACGAAGAAGAGAACTTCAACAACTGCACTACCCAAGGAAAGCCATCCTATGCAAGCTAGCCATATGCAAACTAGCATTTGCGAGATACATTGTGCATTCTATTGAGATGCAACTTTACCAATTCCTAGTTTTACCTACAAGCTTTACGTTTCCCTTTACCAAAGTTTCTCAAATAGTTAATTAATTGGTGATTAGTGGAAAAATAGGATAGAAGCTATCAAGAGCATAGAACTAAGTTTGGGTAGTTACACTTGATTAGCACCCCATCAAAAGTGATACCCTCATTAATAGTTGCTAGTGTTAAGTTAATATGGATCAATGTAGATGGGAATACTTGGAGAAAATGATTATGAAAACCTTGGAATGATGAGTCATTATATTGAAATGTTTTGACATGTGTTATGAAACACACTGAGTTGAAGATGATACTGAATGAAACATGTGTCTTGACTTTGATAAAAAACTGATGGTTGGGTTCGGATGCGACACCATTCCAATTTTACCGTATAGCCACAATACCTGAGTTGGGTAGGGCTTAACTGGAAGTTTATATGCCTTAGTATGGGTTCCCTTGCGGAAAGAGGTTGAGATGAGGCTACCTCATGAATATGAATGTCCACCTATGCAGTTCCCGGGATGGCAGATGGCCATGGCGGGGAGGCCAAACTCATAGGGGAGATGCCTATACTAGGGTGTGTAATTGAAAGGTTAGGATTGATTATCCGCATACTAAGTATGATGATTCAGGGTTATCCCTGATGGATGTATCGAATTTTGTGGTGAAAGTGTACCACCTCTGCAGAGTGTCAAACTATTCGAATAGCCGTGTCTGAGGTTATGGACAGTTGGAGTGGTCATACTGTTCCGTTGTCACATGATTTCAAAATGACTTTTGACTTGAAAGATGACTTTGACTTGACCAAAACAGAGTTGTGGACATGAAAACTAGGTTCCCACTTAAGTAATCTAGATAATTAAATTAGGCTTTACTACTAAGTACTTCTGAAATAAAACTAGCATATTGCAAACAAGACTAGAGCTTAGGATTCCTACTAGAAATGTCTTACTTACATTAGTGATAGTTGGCGAGTACTTTAAGAGTACTCATGGCTTTGTCCCTAGCTATTCCCATGGCCAGATTATGATGAAGGATATCCGTAGGATGGACAGCAGGATGTCTATGATAACTAGGATCATCTCCCATCGTCAGCATTGCCTGTGACAATGAAGATGGAGTCTACTACGTTTATTTCCGCTGCTTTGATGTGTATTTAGACTTGATCATGAGATCAACTATTTGTAAGACTATTATGGTTTATAATGGATGATGTACTGTGGTACCAATTCTGTTATGTCTCGCAAAAATGGTAATCCTGGGATTGCGATGTACGGCATAACAGGCATCTGGACTTAAAAATTCGGGTGTTGACACCTTATTGGTTGTCCGTGCTGAAAACCAAGAATAATGTTATATCATGGTGGGCTATAATGTGAATCCGTTTTCCCTAAGGTTGTCAAATCTCATGTTTATCATTTTTCTTGGTAATTAATAATACTAGCAAAATACCCCAATCGTAATGAAGTCTCATGTTTTTGTTTTATGCTTTATTTTGTTTGAATGTTTTCCATGCACGATCAAATTTGTCGGTATGCAAATACTAATCAGTAATGGCATTTCTCAAAACTATTGTTGGACCATGATATATTGGTTGCATGGGTACCTTCAAAAGAATTTTGGATATTTTCAAGAGTAATAGTCTATCGCGCTCACATGTATTCAAGTTTGACCTAATTTCGTTTAATTGACTTAGAGTCATGCATTTAAGTGCACGTGGAGCTTTAGCTTGGAAGTTTGAAAAATACTTAAACTTGGGAACTATAAGAAAGAATTGTCCACTTTGTACGAAAATTTGGTGGGGCCATTCTTTCTTATTTTTCTACCAGTAAAAGTACTTGAAAAACTCACACTTCTGGTATTGCCTACTATATCATGTACTATGTATGAACTTTCTTGGGTTTCAAGCCAAGTGACCAAGGTCATGGATATACTCTGTCTTCATCAAGATAATGACCATGTGCCCATATTTTGGTATAGCTAGGTCAGTGCATGTTAGCATGCACAGTAAAGAAGTAAAAGTATTTTTGAAAGGAAGTGCGATCAATATGGCTTAGATTTCATAGCATGTGCCATTTATTTACTATAGTACATAAGTGGTTGGATAAATTACATGTTATATTTTTTAAGCTTAATTTTCTAGCTAATTTCACCCACTCAGACGACTTTCCATCGATTTGTCGAATTAGGTCTAAATTAATATTCTACAAGTGCGTGAGAGCTAGTTCAATAGTATAACCAAGTGTTCGGTGTAAAAAAGTGACACGTCATCTATTGTCGGCTTTATACCAGCTTGTACAATACCTAACATTTGAACTATAGAACAACTAGCATTACATCATGCAACCTCATCAAAAATCAAGAAGATTAAACAGGAATAAAATGAAAAACATTTCTATGCCCGCTTGAAAAATCCTAAAAGTTGGGAATTATAAGAAAGCATGGTACACTTTGTCTGAAAATTGGGGTAGTGACATTCTTTATTTATTTTTTGGAACCGGGGTACCGTAGGTCCTGAAGGAGCGACACACTCCAATTAGCGCACTAGGGTTTGTAGTCATCGCAATGTGGTTTGAGGACCTTTTTGTAATTATTATTATTACTTTTGAGACTTTTTGTATTGGTGTAGATGACTATTAATCCAGTAGATGGTTGAATTTCAGGGGAAAATGGTTGCTGGAAGTAGATTGGTGTGTCGTACTAAGGCACACGTGTGTAGCGCCACGCTGTGGACGAGGAAGAGACAAGCCGGACTATGCACCCGCGGCTGCAGAGAAGAGATCGATGGAGGATGGATGGTGAGAGCCAGCAAATAAGAGATAAAACACAACTTGTTTTACGTACATATTAGTACTAGAAGGTCCATATATTTACTACTAGTGGAGTGTACCTCGTGTCAGCAACCCGTCATAGCTTTGCTCTGACATCACACCGCCTTCGGACTCCTCCTCCTCCTCCCGCTGCTCTCGCGCTGCCTCCTTTTTTTGGAAGGAGCCGCTTCCCTTTTCGAGCAGTACTAGTACGGAAGTGGAGTACTTTTCTTTACAGAAAAAATATTTCCATCACTTAGAAAGTTGGAGTTGTTACTTTTCCTGGTATTTGGAAACTCCCATTGGCAAAGTTGTTTACCAACACCAAGATGCGCACATCTACTTTCTTATAGTACTACTACAAAATTCCCATAAACATGGATATGTCCGTGACCTTGCTTGGTCGCTCGTCCTGAAACATGTTCATACTTATACATGGTAGGCCATTTTTGTGAAGCGGCTTTTTTCAAAAGTTGTGAAAAACTCATGTTTATTATTTTCATGGCAGGCAATACAAGCAAAAGGACGCCATGCATGAGTCCCCCTGTTTTTTGGCCTATTTCTCTCTTTTTTCAAAGCAGGGTCAACTTTGCCGGCATGCAAAGTCTAGAAAGAAGTTGAATCTTTGAAAACTCTCGGTCATGTTCTCCACATATTGGCTTTCTGGTGGGAAACTTCAAAAGATTTTTATGGAATTTAAAGAGCAATTGGCAGCTCACATGTGGTTCAAAATAATTTGACATAATTTTGATAGACTCCCTCAGATCCATATTAATGTTCATAGATTCATCTAGATTCAAATGTATCTAGTCATGTTTCTGTGCTAGATACATATACCCGAATTTAGAAAAATCTGAGAACATTAATTTGAATCAGAGACAGTAGTGTAACTTAAGTGGGTTAATTTATCTACAAACCATGAAAACTCAAAGAACCTAGGAATCACAAGTAAAACATGGATGGTTCGCTATGTCCGGAAACATGGGAACCTCAAAACACTTCTCCATCATTCTAGAATCTTCTCCCTCGTTTTTCTAGACCATGTTACCAAATTTTGAAGTTTTAGATAGCTAATAATCGTTCACTCTACATGATATACAAAGTACGAGAACCAAATATACACCCATACATTATAGATGTTGATCAAATTTATAATTTTTCTACTTTACCTATTATAATTTTATATAGTGATGATATATCAGACCTCTATTATCTGAGTCTCATCTGCAGGGCACATGCAACTTACTAGTTTACTATAGTACTACATGAATTGGTTGGATAAAATACATGTTATATTTTTCAAGGTTAATTTTATAGCTATTTTCACCCAAAAGTGCATCATGCTTCAATCAACACGTTCGGTGGAATTAAAGGTTAGATCAAAAAATAGAAAATTACATCCAAGTCCATACAATTGGCACAAAGGCCCCTAAAATTTAGCTTGGAAAGTCAGTCGGGTCCGGCTCAATTTCAACTGAGCCGCTGAGCCATACTCTTGCTACTGTTTGCTTCACACACGAAACACAGCATGCTCCCGCGTGTTGATCATGGTCGAAGGAACGAGATTGCTCGGAACGAGTAGAGGAGCACTGCTTGCCCCCGAAGTCGATTCCCCCGCACCTTCCGGCGCGGTTCCTCGCGCTCGAGCTTGAACTCGAGCATGTCCTGATGGTAAGCAAAGGCCAACATAGGATCGATAGGCTCGAGGGGACCTAGGATGGCGTCGTCTGCCATGGCCACAGCAACCTAGCGCCCACCCGAGTTGTCTGCCCTGGTCGCATGATCACTGGCCGTCGGTTCCTCATGCGCGAGCTCGAACTCGAGCATGTCCTGATCGTAAGCAAGGACCAGCATAGGATCGATAGGCTCGAGAGGACCCAGGATGGAGTCGGCCACAACCACGGCAACCTAGATCGCACCCGAGTTGTCTGCCCTTGTCACATTATCGCTGGCTGCAGGTTCCTGGCAGAAGGATTGGCCGCTGTCTCGCATGGTCTTAACTTGGCCACGGTTGATGTCTAGCCAGAGCGCCTGCCCAAAGGCAGCTCAGTCACAGTCGAAAGGGAGGCACACTGGGACCGACGCTTTGTTGTAGAGGTCCACTTTTGTTCGCCTACCGTGTTGACGCCTCCGTGACGCGGCCAGCACAGGATCGGTAGCCTCGAGGGGGCCAAAATCGCTTCGTCAGCCGGCAGGGCCAACGCACGTTTACCACGGGCGACCAGGCGCTCTACAGAGGCGGCTCCAACGGCAGCATGTTCCCACCAGATGAACTGTTCCGGGACCTGGCCTCGAGCCGACGCAGACCTCCGAGGACGATGCAGCTAATCCACCGGGATTCCTTCAAGTATTTGTGAGGGTAACATGCCTTTGGTGGAAGAAAGAAATTTTACCGAAGAGTAGAATGAAGCAGAAGTTGAACTGCTTTTTGCGAAGGAATAGTATAGTACTAGTAGTACTACTAGCAGTGCTACTCAATTTTACTCCCACCGCTAGGGGACCTCTTTTTCGGTGTTTTTTCTTTGCCCAAGCATTTCTCCAAGGAGTACTTTTTTAGATGCTCCAAGGAGTATGCAGAGCGACCGCTTGGCGGCACGCGTGAGTTTTTTCGCAGTCGGTGGTTGTCCGGGGCATTAACTCACAAGAGAAATTTCATATCGGTACTTGTAGCAGCCGTACTTTCAGCTAGCCGTGGTCTAATTGGATAGTAGGAGTACTATACACTCTCGAAACAGAGGTGGCGAGCAGCTGGCAGCTCGAGCAACGAGTCTGGTAAATTCTTGGAGTATGTACTCCAGTATACAGTAGTAATAAGTTGCATATGCTTTAGTGCTCCGGCACGTGATAGAACTATAGAATTGTAGTATGTCATATTATCACTATATAGAAGTACTCTGGCATGTGAGACTCGCATATTCATATTTTTTGAGCTTTACCTATATTATATAATCTTACCACACTATACTGTGTATGTAGTACTTTGGACTTTCAAAAATCGATCAAGCCTGGCAAATCCCAACATTGCAAACTGTTGGATCTTCTATCCATGCTAGCATATAGAATATTCCATTGATAGTCTTTAGCACAGTGAACGCTATGCACAAACCACAAAACGCACTTCTCAATAATTCTAGAATCTTCTTCATCATTTCTCTCGAGAATATCGAGTAATAGGTAGCTAATAGTAGTAGGTTGATTTCTACATGACACAAGGTACAAGAACTAATTATACACCCTATACTTTATAGACGTGGCTCAAAATTATAATTATTTTTCAGTGATACCAACACAATCTCTTTCATCATTAATTGTCGTGAGACATAAGCATTTTCCATACATGTAATAAGGCCTTTGACAATGGGGGAGTCTCTTAGCGCGGCATCCTAGAAAAAATGCTTTTGTGGCATGTCAATTAAGAAGGAGAGAGGGTGTTGTTCTATCTTAGCTAAGATACACCCCTTGCACGTAATCATACGCAAAAAGAGTTGATTTCCCAATAAAATGCATGCATGAGAGCAAAAATATTAAATTAAGATACAACATCTAAAATACAATGCATTGGAGAGGTTGTCTATTAGATATTTATAACTCCTATGGTAACGTGCTAAGATACACCCATTGTGAAAGGCCTAATGCATGATACGATACGTACCATCTGATACACCCATTGGGGATAGTCTCATACTCTCGTCTCAAACAGAGGTAGAGTAGTAGTACTAGTACCTCCATCCCGGAGTAGTACTGGAATACAGTATTTAGTCTTCCACGTAGCCCTAGGTCGTCAAAGCGACGTGTACACCGGGTTAGAGGGAGATAATTAATCAGAGAACACAACGCTTACCTAGTTTTCTCTCTGCCAGTCTTTTGCCAAAGAGATAAGGTATCGGTTCATGACCGTTAAATTTGGATGGACGGACGATATTGCCTAGAGTTGGATGAGGAGTCTAGTACTCCTAGTATTTAACTATTGTACCAGTCTCTCTCGCTCGCTCTCATCAACCCTCTCAGATCTGCGCTCCTCCCTATGCTCTCTCGCTCGGTCTCAAAATCCCTCTCAGATCCACTGTAGTTGAAGAAGGCGGCTCTATGGCAGACGAGTGGTTTGAAGCTACAATTGACATGAGTGCAATGAGGCAGATCTCTAGATGCAGGCTGTGTTCTCAAATTGTTCGTCGTCCTGCGTACATGGTTATCACTACTTCTTTCTTCATGATGTTTTCCACACTGGTTCGATACAACTCTTGTTTTTGGGCTAAATCTCTTTTCCTTGCACGAGCAGTGCTTTGGCAAGGCCACAGTGCACATTGCATGCGCACAATGTGTTCGAAAATTGTCCGATGCCAGTGCCCGGGATGTGAATACGGAGGCGTCTTCGAACCAACCACTACTGTGGATCAGATGTCCTCGGGATGAAGCTCAAGTGCAGCAACAAAGGTTGTGACATGGCTGGCAGCTTCCTCGAGTTCATCGAACACCATACGGTGTGCCCGCACGGGCAGAGGGCGACATAGGTTCTTGACAAAATAGAACCATATGATATTCGGGTGTCTATGTGTGTGCTGATTCCGTCTAGAGTATGGTTTAGTTTCTGTCGTGGTTGTGTTGTACCTATACTAGTTATGTTATAAAAATAAATTGAATCATCATCGCATCCACATAGTTTCTCTCTTTTACCGATTGCAAGGGGAAGTACCACCAGCCTGTGCATCTACATAGTTTCTCTCTTTTAGCTAAAAAGCTTGAAAATCCGTAGAACTTGGGTGGCCCTCCATGGCGTATGCAAATATCGGTGCCCAAACCACTTCTTATCCATCCGGCACCGGTGCCTACGCTGCACAACCGATGCCATAAAAAAATTCAAAGATATGTTAAAATATTGGTCTTCCCTGTCCAGCTCAAGAACCCTTCCTCTATTTAACGCAAAGACAACATCCATCCCTCTCGTCACGTGGGAGTAGTAACTTGCATGTACATGCAATGCCAACTAAGCAAATTGGTGACATGACATGATAATTAATGATGAAAGAGAGGGAGGTATTACCATAACATCACACATTTATATGAGTCTAGAACCTAATTAATTAGGTCTTGCATGACACCACACACATGTTATCACCCACTATGAAGATAGTAACATATACAAGTTACTATATTTAGGCTGGTCATGGTGGGGAGTAACTTAGAGTAGTAACATGCATATGTTACTAGTCTAAGTTACTACCTCCATTTTCACAAAATAAAATAAGTTACTACCTCCATAGTGGAAAATAACATAGGTGTGGTATCATGCAAAGTCTCATTTATTGCAATGTAGACTCATTTTGTCTTGAAATTCTGTCGCAAGCACACTGTGTAGTGAGGAGAGAGAAACAATGATTTTCTAGTTCTTATGGCCGGTTCATACTGGTATGGTTGATCGCAAGGTTTCTTAGCTTAAGCCCAACTGCTACAATGTTTAAATTCCACTAAGGTTGACCACAGGTGTCTTATATCTGACCTTATTTTCACATTGGAGACGCCCTTATGGTAACATAGCTAGTTACCCCAAGGCTCTCTCTCATCATTTAATTGCATGCCATATCATCTAAATGCTTAGTTGGCAATACATGTAGGACTATGTACTACCCAAATTACTCCCACTAGCACTATGACCAGCCTAAATAGAACCATGAAGAGAGGACGAGCTAGGGATGATGTTGGGGAGTGACGAGGTAGCGTGGCCCCGCCTTTTGTTTGAGCAGTCCACTCTCAGGGTCGATTTGATTCCAAGGATTTGCCTAGGAATTTTGTAGGATTAAATCCTATAGGAAATTTTCCTATGACGATTGTTTGATTTGTAGGATTGATTCCCATAGGATTTTTTCCTAAGGATTCATTTGTACTAGTTTTCGTAGGAAATCAAACATTCACCCATACCTATTTTTAAGATTCCTATGGTGGAATAAAATATACTTTGGTGCATATGAATTCCTATAGGATTGGAGTGAAGATGACAATGCAATCCTACATTTTTTCTATTTCTACGATTTTCCTATCCTACAAATCAAACAGGCCCTCACCCATTTCCCCTGGCCTCTTCCCCTCATCTAGGCCAGCACCATCGACTAGCCCCCGCCCCCCTCCCCTCCCCCCACCCCCAAAAAATCCCCAAATGGGAGCACCGCCAGAATTGGAGAGCTCCTCACAGGATCGCATCATCGAGTATGGCCCCATGTCTTCCGTGCCTTCCGCGTCTCCGCAGCCACAACCGACTTTTCCATTGTCGAGCCATAGTTAGTTAACGAGGCGATGTCGTACGCAATGACACTGAAGATCTTCTTCTCGAGGACATACAAGCTCAAGAAGATGCCTGGCTCCATCCCAGCCCCTCTGGAGGAGGGTGATGTCACGACCACACCCTGCGAAGAGGAAGTGTTGAATCTCAGGCTGCCTCCTAGCAAGCTGTGAAGAGCAAGCAAGGTCGTGGGAACAATGCGCAAGGTTCTTGGCCGTGTATGGCTGCTGAAGAACCTGCAACTCACGGCGGAGGAGTGGGACATCATCATGTCGTACAACATTCTGCACCAGCTCTGGCTTGAGGCGTGTATGTGGGTCGACGGGTTCCACTTCGACCTAACCCTCAGACTGAATCTCTGGCTCATCATCAACTTGTCGGTGCTTCAAGACAGTTCGTACCTGGTTGAGCAGGAGGATGGCCACTGCAGCATATGCATGCAGGCGTTATCGAAGCGCACAACGGTGCGTCTCCGGGGATGCAACCATCTGTACCACCGCAAGTGCATCTTCACTTGGTTTGAGACCAACGCTAGCTTCCCCATCTACCGAGACAATGTGCTCGCCCATCTCTACTAACACGAGGTGCATATGCCCCCTTCTGTATGAAACTGGTCATGTGGTTGATAATTAATTAATGTACTTAACCAATGTTTCTGCTGCACGCCAAGTGAACCTGTTCTACATATGTTTGCACTTTTTGAATTAAGCTTAATCCAATTTAGATAGGGAAAACAATTAGTCTAGGATTACAATCCAACAGGAAATTGTCATCATGTCTCATACATTTTACAAAGAGAAAACCAATACGAATCACTATTCATCATTTCACTGCATAATATGAAACAACAGTCTAATCATTATCACCATCATCGCTTTCTGCACCGGCGTATTCTAGATCCACATATTCCGACTGGGTTGGATCTTCTTCCCCTTGCCATTCATCATACATGTCCTAAGATTCATCAGGTAGAACTAGTTTATTCCTGTCTTTGTCGACTACACTAACCTCGACAGTGAAATCTACTTGTCCATCATGCGCAGAGCCGCCTCTAGCAATCAAATTTTCATCGACGTCAGCTAGTTCAGTTACCATACAACCACTGGGATCATCTTAGTGGGCAACATCTGTGGTGACTGTCTCATCATACTCATTCACATCATAGGTTCTCCTTGCCTCAAACTTTTGCACATATTGCCAGTCCTTATTATCTCTGTCATCCAAGAATATTACCTTGGAAGCTTGAGTTCCCAAAATATAAGGTTCCTCCTTGTACCACTCAGTAGTAGTATTGATCGATATGAAATTCCCATCATTTCTGGGGCCTCTTTTCTTGTTCGGATCTTGGTCATACCAATAACACTTGAATAGAACCACCGATTGACCACCAGTCTTGTCGTTATAATTCAACTCAATAACCTCTTTTATGTGACCATAATGATCATAGTCATCTGACTTCTTCATTTTGGCTGTCAAGTGCTCTCCACTGGTCGTGATGCCACTATTTTGTGTCTTCAGATGTTTCTCATGCTCATAAGTGTTGTAGTGGATACCATCGTCATTGCAAGCTGAAGCTGTCTGCACCCTCTTTGTTAGACCACGTGATAGGGCATAGAGACCATCACTAACATCGCCTGGATTCTCTTCATGCAGCTTCACGAACCGCGATTATACAAAATAATCAAGAGGTCATCTCATGTACACAATTCGTATGTAATTCAAAGTTCAATTGACTATCTTACATGATTCCTAAACCATTCCTAAAACCCACCCCCACATACTGGTGCAACATAATCTTTTCCTTTGATTGCTTTAAATAACCTAAAAAAAACGATACTCAAGTAAGACATCTGAACATATCTTGCTACAAGTTTCATTTCATATATGTGAGGATATGTATGAATAGTGCTCACGCAACAAAATTTCCAGCCTCATCAGCGTTATTCAGCACATACCAAGTAAGTTGGTCATATTCGTGTTGCATTAATGTTCTATGTTCCTTCTTTCCTTCTAGACGAACACCATGGTTAAAAACAGATTTTTCAACTTCTTCAATTCTACCACCCAGACTGGATCTCGTTTTACGATCAAGAATGTATCTTGAGTAAAATGCAAATGCTTCAGCAGCAATGTATGCCTCTGCAATGCAAGCCTCTGCTCTAGCCTTGTTCCTAATAGTACCCTTGAAAGTGCAAAGTCGACGTTCTATAGGGTACATCCATCCGTACTGTAGGGGGACTCTATAAAGTGCATCTTCAGTCAGATGAACATCCAAATGCACCATCACATCAAAGAAGGCCGATGGATATATCAGCTCAAGCTTGCACAGGATTTCTGCTATGTCCGTCTGAAGATGTGCTACAACTCTTTTGTCCAGAGTTTTGCTACAGATTTCTCTAAAGAACTTTCCCAACTCTACAAGCACGTTGTACAAATCCTTGTTCACTAAACCTTTAACGCCAAGAGCTAAAAGCCTTTGTAGTAGGATGTGGCAATCATGAGTTTTCAACCCTTGGAGCTTGTTCCCCTCTACATTGATACAATTTGCAATGTTGGAAGCAAATCCAGATGGGAACTTCACACCTCGGAGGAAGTCACAAAATAGTACCCTTTTATTCATCGGCAAGGTAAATTTTGCACCTCGAAATTTGTAATGTTTTTCACCGCCCTTATCAACCGTATCTTCAGGATGCAGCTTCAAGTTGTTGTTAACGTTCAGTTTTTCGCAGTCAAGTCTAGCATTATAGCTATCTTTTGTCTTAGATGGAATGTTGAGTAATGTGCCTATAATGTTGTCATATATATTTTTCTCCATGTGCATGACATCAATATTATGTCGAAGTGTCTTACCAGCCCAATACGGCAAGTCCCATAGAGTGGATCTGTGCTTATAAAATATACTCAGTTCCTTTTCCTTCCCTTGGGAATCTGCTGCTACTTCTTCTGCTCTCTTCCTTTTGGATGTTGCTCCTACTGTCGGTGCATCTTCTGTATTCTTTCTTTTACCTCATATGGCAGCTGGTTGTTTTCCTGGTTTGACATTTCTGACCTTTTGTAAATGCGCTTGCAACTCAGTTGCAGTGAACTTTTGTGGTGCAGTGCCATATTCAGTCCTCTTTCCATAGAACTGCAATTTTTTCAAGTTTTTTCGGAATTTGTGGCCTTGAGGAAGAAAAAACCGGTGGCCAAGGAAAACAGTCTTATTGTGTAGCCTCACTGTGACCTGTTTTGTTTCACAGCGAACACATGTGTTATGACCTGCTGTCACTCTGCCTGACATAGTGCCAAGAGCTAGAAAATCATCGGTGCAGAATAGCACAGCAGCACGCATAGGGAACTTGGCATCTTCAGGGTTGCTGGCAAGGATATCAGGAGTCATGACACCCTTCCATAGTTCCTACAAGTCTCGTATAAGAGGTTGCATGAATAGATCAAAATCCTTCCTAGGTGATTTGGGACCTGGGATGAGTAAAGCCAGCAAGTAGTTCGACTAATCAGTGCATGCCTAGGGAGGCAGGTTGTAAATTGTAACAAGTACTGGCCACATGATGTACGAGTTACTCATGTTGCCACATGGGTTAAATCCATCTGTAGCTAGGCCAAGTCTCAGGTTCCTTGGATCCACTGAAAATCCTGGATGAGCCTTGTCAAAGTTCTTCCATTCATCGCCATCAGCTGGATGTCTGAGTAAGTAATCATCTGGCTTGAGAATCTCTTTGTGCCATCTTGTTTCCTTAGATGTTTGTTCTGACTGAAACAACCTCTTCAATCTATCTATAATTGAAAAATATCTTAGAACCTTACAAGGATCTTTCTTCTTTTTATCACCATTTTTCCATCTTGATTCATTACATACTGGGCATTCATCGAGGTTTTCGTAATCCTCCCAGAATAGTACACAGTTATTTGGAAAAAATGGATCTTCTCATATGATAGTCCAAGTACCTTGATGTATTGTTTCATCTCATAAAAGGATTTCTACAGTCCTTCCCTAGGGATTGACTCGCTATACACCTTAATCACTGAATCAAAAGATTTACTGGTAATCTTGTTGAACGACTTCTCCTTTAGTAATTTCATTACCAGTTTGAATCTTGAGATACCAGAATCAGGGTCCACTAAACACTTGGCATCTTCTATCAGGTCATAGAAAAGTGATCTTTTAAGAGAAGAGCGCCTTTTTTGCTTGCAGTGGGGTACAAGTCCCTTAACAAACCAGAAAGGTCCTCAGCCTTGATCTGATGAGCTTCAGGCAGATCAGCATCAGCTAGAGGATCAAGAACAAGCCGATCATATGGTTCACCATGTTTAGTCCACCTAATATATGTGTGTTGCATCCCATTAACGAAAGTATGGTCCGTGACTGTGCTCTGACTCAGCTTTTTATAATTAAGGCATTGTCGGCATGGGAAAAACACATCTGAGTCGCTGTTATGCTGTCTAACAAACTTCATGAAGTCATTAACACCTTCCCAATATGAAGGTGTTCCTTTTTTTCCATTCAGTATCCAATATCTGTCCATCTGTTGAGGATAGAGATGGTCAGAAGCTTTCAACATATTTCACCAAACAGGTTGATTACAGATATAATTAAGCCAAGATATCTGAGCAACCTAATTGAACATAGAACTATAAATGCCACGTAATTTTAGCTTATTTCAGAAATTGAGTACAGAACTATGTTACATATTTGAGAGAACAGATCGACCGAGCACAAAATAACAACCAATTTGAATAAACAGATCAAGTGCAGAACAATGTCAAACGAGCAGATCGAGTACAAAACTACTTCTAGAGAATGATTGAGCGAACTAAGGATATTATAAGCGTACCGTGGGGATCGACCAGCTGACCGCCGGCCTGTGTGCATCTCGAAAAGAACGGCGCCGCCAGCAATGGTGTTAGGCCGCCCCGGCTGATAGACGGAGTGTGAATGTTTTGGTGCGTGGCTTGTGGTTTTGATCGTCTGCGCGTCTCCAGAAGAATGGTGCAAAGAGATAGTAGATGGTTGCTGGAGTGAAGGCGCGATTCGGAAAGTTTTTGCACGCTCGGGGTATGTGTCCTGGTTGTCAACAATTTTCACGCGAAAATATCGGCCAAAATTTTCTCCTTCATTTTTTCTTCCTTGTTGAGGTCTGAAATTTTTATTACTGAGCCCATAAAATTAGCCTATCAAGCCCAATCATAGCCCAAAACCTTCAATTCGGCCTTTTCATTGTCTTGTGGCCGCCGACCATTACGCATTCAGTTTCGGAGTGAGCCCATGAAGAATAGGACATCCGCCCCCAGTTATCCTAGAATCTTTTTAATTTGGCCTTTATGGTCATCCCCTTCCCTAGCCCCCCAGAAAAAGCTCCGCCTACCTATGTTGTTTTGTTGAAACTACTGCATTACTAGTAAGTTCCACGTACCCTGCACGTGAGAACCAGATAATAAACATATGGCATATCATCACTATATAAAATTATAATAGATAATTCTCAAAAAAATATAATTTGATCGATATCTATATAGTATGTGTGTATATTTGGTCCTTTACTTTGTACCATGTATATTTAGACCTAGCAACGAACCGATGCCAAAACAGCGGACAGGCTAAAAAAAAGTCCATCATACGCACGTTTCATTTACAGAGAGGGTGACACATGGGACCCAGCAGTGCGGCCTTATAGAGATGCTGCATCGAGCAACATTGCCAAGTTCGAAATAGGGAGGCGCGAAAGAGAAAAAAGTCCATCGTGGTGAGAGGCTAACATGGAGGACCCAGCAACGTTATCAAGTTCGACCCAAAAAATAGTCCAACATACACACATGCCTTTTCGAGGTCAGGAAACTGCTTTTTTTAGCACAGGGTCAGGGAACTGCTGAGCACATGCCGGTGAAATTTGAGAAAGGATCCCATGGAGCATAGGCAAGAACATTTTAATTCGGCCTTATCAGGGTCAAGGGACTAGGGTCAAGGGACTGCTTAGCACATCCCAGTGAAATTTAAGAAAGGATCCCATGGAGTATAGCGCATGTGGATGGATCATGTAGAATAGCCCAAAATATTTTTAATTCGGCCTTTTGAGCATTGCCCCCACCTCTTAAAAAACTCCGCCTCCACCTCTTAAAAAAAACTCCGCCATATTTTTAAGAAACTAGTCCTCTTTTATTTTTAAAAATATAAACACGAACACACGACATCTTTTTAAAAACATTAAAACATAACTTGAAGGTACTAAGGAATGTTTAATAATATATTTTCTATAAATATCTTTGGCGTAGTGGCGACACACACAGTTTAAATGTATTGGAAGTCCAAAACAGCAGAGGCGGTCAAAAAAAAGGTCTATCATACACATATTTCATTTAAAGATAGACCAACATGTGGGTCCCACCAGCGCGGCCTTATACAGGTGCTGTATCGAGCAACGTTGCCAAGTTTGAAACAGGGAGACGCGAGCGAGAAAAAATTCCATCATGCACACGTTTTTTCTAATGAGAGGCTGATATGGGGGGCCAGCAGCCTGAAAAAACGGCTGATGCAGCGAGCAACGTTATCAAGTTCGAAACACGGAGAGCGAGCAGAGAAAAAAGTCAATCATGCAACCGATCCTTCTAATGAGAGGCTGTGATGTGGGACACAGCTGCATGACCAAACGGAAGATTCGTCAAGCAACGCTATCTAGTTAGAAACAGAGTGGCGCTAGAGTAGAAAAAAGTCCATCATACCCACGATTCTTCTAATGTGAGACTGATATAAGGAACCCACCAGCAAGGCTGATGCAGCGAGCAACACAATCAAGTTTGGAACACAGAGGCTCGACCCAGGGAAAAAAATCTATCATACACACGTTTCTTCTAATGAGAGGATGACATATGGGGTCCAACAGTTTGATTAAACGGTAGATACATCGAGCAGCGCTATCAAGTTCGGAATAGGGTAGCACGAGCAAAGAAAAAATTCCATCATACACACGATTCTTATAATGTGAGGCTGACATGGAGGACCCAACACGTGACTAGACGGCAGATAGATCGAACAACGTTATCGAGTTGAAATCAGGGAGGCAATAGCTAAGGGAAAATTTTCCATCATACACACGGTTCTTCTAATGAGAGGATGACATGTGGGTCCCAGGAGGTTGATTAAACGGTAGATGCATCGAGCAGCGCTATCAACTTCGGAACAGGGTAGCCCGAGCGAAGGAAAACCATTTCATCATACACACGATCCTTCTAATGAGAGGCTGACATGTGGGACCTAGCAGCCTGACTAAACGGCAGACACCTCGAGGAACGTTATCGAGTTCAAATCAGGGAGGCGCGACCGAAAAGTATGGTTCGCTAGAGATACTGACGTCCGGAACCCACACGCCTCAAAAGACTTCAGCGAGTCAACATCACGTGAGGAAACAAAAATCTTGCTTCTGCCACGCGTTGGCCGAGCTTCCTCCATGTTTTTAGTAGATCCATCGTAGTAGAGGGCCACGAAATCGGAAAAAAAAGTTTTCCATCGGTCATGACTGAGCCGAGAATTTCGTCGCGGAAGACGCGCCTTCTACGACGACCGTCAGGCCAAGTCGTTGCGGAAGAAAACTTTTCTTGTAGTGTTTATGTGTAGGTATGGGAGGAGCTCCAGATAAGATGATCACAAACAACCATCTGCTATTTCATCCCTCACAACCATAACAGGGACGATAGGTCATCCACCCTGATCCACTAGCTATTAAGGGTCAGCCCAATGGTCATGGACATGGGCTTTGTGAATCTACTATTGTCCCCATTAACCATATGAATGATGATCTAGTGTGGCATGTCACTTAACGCTTTCAACACCACCACATGACCAATAGAAGTTTCCTCTCCAGTCTCAAAGAGAAAATATTATGTGGTCGACATTCACATAACATCTAAAGAGAGAACTAACATGTACTCATAAACTAAAGTTATAGATCACCTTTATTTCAATTCATAATAATGCTAGAGATTCTCCATCTCCCTAAGAACAAGGGGAACTAATCACACATGGAGGTAATCAACATCATCGTGATAATATGAATGGAATACAAATAGGTAGATGAATACTTGTGAAAACCCACAACAAGGTTTAGGAAATACAACAAAATGAATGTAAACCAGATGAAAGGATGTTAGTGATGATGGAGATGTAGCGGGTGATGATGAGGATGATGCCTAGGCCTCCAATGTTCTTCCTAGTTGTGAGGATGGATGCCCTTCCAGATCCTTTGTAGAGGTGAGATTTCTACGAGTTGTGGTGTCTGTGGTGTCTCTGAATGTCGGATCTCAAATCCGTCTGCATGAGGTGAAAATATTTGAAGAGGCGGAGGCGGCGACACATGGTACGGCAGGGCGGTACGGGTGGGCCCTCATCGTACCTATGATCGTTAAAGCCTCTAAACCCTTCTCTCAAATGGTTTTCCCTTTGGCTCTCCCACTAGGTGTGTGAATAATTGTTTGGAAGGTTTTAATGGCCTCCAATTGCCATATTTGTGTCCAAAACTGATTGCTCCAATTGATTTGTCCATCAACTCTATTAATTTTAGGACCCTGGTGAAACAAGCATAACATGCGATACAATACCAAAATCCTATCACTATTTGTACAAAATATATAAAGTAAACATGCTATCAAAATATACTCATCACTAGTGATCTGTTTTGCATCATGTGGAACAGGTGCCCTATATTCCGTGCCCTAAACCACAAAAATTGTGCCTAAAACTGGATGACGAGTGCCCTATTTTGCATCAGATATCATTTTAAGTCGTATGGATTTGCTTATTTCTCCTATTTTTGGGCGTCCTGACAATTTTTCCTGGCCAACCACGTACCCATTCTTGCTCCCTTCCGCTTGGATTTCACCCTCGTTGAGGTTTTAGAGAATATGTTGGGTTTGACTCGACAATATTTTCTAAGCGAAAGAGGGTAGCCGGGGCCCTAACCTCTAAAAATAAACTTTAAATCTCTGTAACTTTTAATCTACAAATCCACGTGACATGATTCGTTTTCATATGGATCACACATTAAATTATCTTTCCAATGCCAGTTGGACAAATAAAGAATATTTTGTGAATCATTTCTTATGCTGCCTAATGTCTACACGATTTTGTAAACCTGGATACATGTGTTATCTACAAGGGTTATTTTTAAAATTCTTTCGCCAGAGGCTTATTATTTGACTTTCTTTGGAACAAGGGTTAAATTTGTCGTTTTCGACCCATAGTGGGCACCAATATGCAAGGGCAATATCATTGCATTTGCATCAGCACTAGAAAGACGTGAGAATTCGGTTGGGAAAACGGAAAAAGTCGTCTGATCGTCAGCACAGCCGAAAGAAAACTGACAGTAGGCCCCGCAGCATAGCAGACTGGATGCAAGTAAAACCGAAGCCGGCAGACCACGACTCGACGGCGCGGAGCAGCCAATCGCTCGATCGCGTTATCTCGTCGCCTCCTCCTCCCCATTCCTATTCCCGCTGCTGCTGCTACCACTGCTCCTCTCACCCATACGTACGCACCTCGCCCCTCCGTCCCTCCGCCCGCGCCGATCTCTAGGTTTCATTCCTCGTCGGCGATGGCAACCCCGGTGGTGGACGCCGAGTACCTGCGCCAGATCGACAGGGCGCGCCGCGGCCTCCGCGCCCTCATCGCCTCGAAGGGCTGCGCCCCCATCATGCTCCGCCTCGCGTACGTGCCGTTTCCAGTTTCCCCCCTCCTTCCATGTACCTCTGCCCCCATGCGCCTTGTTTTTCTGCTTGTGTTTTCTGCTCGTCCGTCACTGGTTCAGGCGGCGCGAGTGCTAATGTTTTGCTGAACTCGCGGGATCGCCCACTGGCGTAGTGAGCTTAGGCGCATGCCAAATTTGGATTCATGCTTTGCTTTTTTGCTACTGCGCCTGCGGAAATTGGAAGTCGCTAGCAGCCGTGGTTCGGTTTTGGGCAAGGCAATTCGGCAAACACCTTATGTGCGTGCCTTGAGCTCCGAACGGCTCCTAATTTTAGTTGTATGGTCGCGAGTGTGGATCTAACGAGGAAGAGGTAATGTTCAATTCACAGGTAGACTATAGTTTTGTTCATACGTTGCTTTCTCACGTTTGTCCCGAGCCGAGGAGATCTATCATGTGGCATCCATTTCTTGAACTTTCCATGTGTGGTGTTTATGAGAGATGGATGCTTTTATAGTAGCTAGGAACAATATTGGGAACTGAGAAAATGTGGAAACTGAAACAAAAACAGAACGGTGTTTACACATACGAAAACGGCAATTCCGTTTTCAGAAATGCTGGAATTTCTGTTTATATCAGGCCTGTATGCAACCCATTTCAATGGGTACCTATATGCGGACCAGATACATTTGGCCTGCACCAACTCAAATGTTAACACTTCACAGTACCTAAACCTAATCTCCCCTGATCAGTCACTATGTATGCTGCCGCATGCAATCCTTCACTTGATAGTTTGCACGCACCTTCACCGCCCAAGCGACCAGAACTTGTAATGATGAATTGGCAATGCACCATGATACTACTAATCATAATATTCGTAGTCATCTTATAAATTGAACAAATTTGTTAGTTTGCTTGTGTTTTTCTGCATGATTCAGGAGGTCTCTTAGTTCTGGGGAACTTTTGATTTTTTATCCTTGTACGTAACATATTTGCTCCATATTCGTTTCTAGGATTTCTGCATTCGTATCCGTTTATATTTCCACACAACAAATATGGTGTCACACAATTCCGTCTGCTTCCGATGTGTTTCCATCCCGAGATGCATTGATAGGACCAGGTCTCGTGCACACTGGAATGAAAGGCGTAGAAACTTCAATGCAGCAGCTCATTATCTGAACATATATCCTTCAGTTTATTATTTTGATGTACAGCAGGAATGCAACTACACACTAGGTTCCTCTGTATTTTAAGTTCTAAGTAAAACCTAGATAAAGCTGTCTCCGACTTCCATTTTCTGTGTTTGTGGTTAGGACTTGTGTTTCTCCTGAAATACCTTGCTTCCCTGCATGTAGAAGGCTTAATTTCTTTGCTTTTCGTTGCAGATGGCATGATGCTGGTACATACGATGTGAACACAAGAACTGGTGGTGCAAATGGCTCAATTAGATACGAGGAGGAGTTCACTCATGGTTCAAATGCTGGCTTAAAAATTGCTATTGATCTACTTGGTATGCATTATCTATATCCAATTACCCAATGTGTTAGTAGATGGCAGTGCAAAATACCATTTTCACTATAAGAAATTCAGTAAGCTAAGTTGAAATCAGTCCATGCATTCTTATTAGTTTTTCACAAGTTGAAATTCTATTTTTGTTGCTGGTGTGCAATAGCTCGAAGACAAGGCTATACTAATTTTATGTCAAGTTAAACAAATTAGATTTATAACCAACGAAAATTAACTGTACCCTAGTACGGTCTCTTGTAAAAACTATTGCATTCTTGCATATGCATTTTTATTTGCATCACCACATGTACCACTGAGTGAACTCTGAGAGGCTACCATTGTATGTACCGGGTAACTATTTTTGATGGAGTTGCAACTTTTTTTCTGATAATACTCTGGATATCACATCACTTACTCATTTCAATTTTGCTGGTTTCATGGTATGTCGCTCCTTTCTTCACTACTGGAATAAATGAAATTATTTTTATAGCTTATCCAACTGTCCTTTGTTGCCACAGATCCTATTAAAGCAAAGTGTCCAAAGATTACATATGCAGACCTTTATCAGGTATTTTGCGATTTGCTTGAGTTGGCTTTTGTACTAAACTGAGGGAGTATTCTTCCACACATTTTAGCTGTTGCTTCCTATAGGTGTTTTGAAACTGCAGCTTCTATAGTTGTTTGCTAAGTAGATTTTACTTGCAGCTTGCTGGAGTAGTTGCAGTTGAAGTCACTGGGGGTCCAACCGTTGAGTTTGTTCCTGGAAGACGTGTATGTGAAATACCATGTCCTTATAAATGGATGCATTGTTCTTGACGCTCACATATTGACTGCTTTCAATCTTTATCAGGATTCCTCGGTTTGCCCCCGGGAAGGGCGTCTTCCTGATGCTAAGAGAGGTCACTGCTGCAAATTTTTCTTTCTAGTGGTCAATATTTTCATCATTTTACATAAACATGCTTCCTGATTCCTTAGTATCTCAAGCAAGAACGTGATCTAGAATGTTTTGTGCATATCAAATGTAGTCCCGTACTCCCGTGGAATATTTTCTGCACTGGTCTGCTCATGTTCATACTCTTGCATATAATACTTGCTGGTATTTCACGCAAGTACATTTGTCTGATTGTACTTTTTCTCTGTTCTCACCCACGGTTTGTTCAAATACACCACATTTTCTTAAAAAATTGGAGGCTCAACTAATCGTATCCTATTACATGCTATACATACTACCACATGTCAATCTGTGGTCTTATTTCATTTGTTTGTATACAAGAGCTGTCTTTTTTCTTCTTAATGTGATAAATCTTTTAAACAGTAGTGCAGTATCGTGCTGTTATAGTTTTATTCCAGTGCTACCTACTTGCCGCAGCTTGT
This sequence comes from Avena insularis, assembly GCA_023614405.1. Taxonomy (NCBI): domain Eukaryota; kingdom Viridiplantae; phylum Streptophyta; class Magnoliopsida; order Poales; family Poaceae; genus Avena; species Avena insularis. Next base: position 49,228,924 of record CM042692.1, on the reverse strand, counting down.
ACATATGTATGGTACTGAGTTTGTTTCCCTTTATAAATAGGGGCACCACATCTAAGGGACATCTTTTATCGGATGGGCTTGACAGATAAAGATATTGTAGCTCTATCTGGTGGCCACAGTCTGGTACTTGTTGTATTCTGTGAAGTAGAAGCTCACCCGTTCATCAGAAACACAGTATTTAATACTGGAGTTTGTTCTCTTAGGGAAAGGCACACCCTGAAAGGTCTGGATTTGATGGTGCATGGACCCGTGATCCTCTGAAGTTTGACAACTCATACTTTCTGTAAGTTGAATACAAAACCAGAACATCTAGTACTTGTTTTGGAGACTAGATTTCAGAAGGAGAACCTGTGTAATTTAATTACTTTCTAACCTCACTGCAGTGAGCTACTGAAGGGGGAATCTGAGGGGCTTCTGAAGCTCCCTACTGACAAGGCATTGCTTGATGATCCTGAATTTAGACGCTATGTGGAGCTTTATGCAAAGGTGCAGATGATTGTTGACAATCTTAAATTTTGTGCAGTTGATACCTGATACTGCCATATATGCTACTGTACCACTTATGTTTTCAATGTACAAGTCCTCAAATCCAAATAATGCCTTTTCTTTCCTACTGCAGGATGAGGACACCTTCTTCAAGGACTATGCTGAATCACACAAGAAGCTCTCTGAACTTGGCTTCACTCCGCGGAGTGGTGGCCCAGCATCTACAAAATCGGATCTTCCAACTGCTGTTGTACTCGCACAGAGTGCAGTGGGTGTAGCAGTTGCTGCAGCTGTAGTTATCGCTGGCTACCTGTACGAGGCTTCCAAGAGGAGCAAGTAAGGTTGTCAAGTTCTCCAAACTGGCATTTGCCTTATTTAGGCATTTGCCTTATTTAGTAGTAAGTATATCAAGATCAAATAACAGAACTATAGTCATGAACTACCCGCACCATCATCTCCGAGTATTTTAAGAATTCTTAAGGACATCCCTTTCATGTTTACACCCATACTCAGCGAACATTTCAATGACAATGCATAGCTTACTATTAAAATCACTTTCGGCAATATATTTATCGTGGTGTAATACAAAAGCAGTTGCTTGTGTCCTGAGAATATTACTGGACCAGTTATCTATATTTTAACCAGTATGAGGTACTCGACAGTGACAACAAGGTTGAACAACCTGTTTGGAAGATATTTGGTGTGAGCAGACGTGTTTGCAGCCCACTGTTTGTTTACTCGTTGTGCACCAATCATATGATGTACTCCTCTGTTCCGAAATAAGTGACTTGAGTTTGTCCATATTTTCATATACCTATAAAATACGTCTAGATAAATGCGAATCTGGACAAACCCAAGTCACTTATTTTGGGACGGAGGGAGTAACTTGGAATGGGATGCATATAGATGATAGCTTGCTACAAAGGATATCTGTATATAATTAACTCTGAGTAGCAGGAGCAACGTATACCTGCGAAGATAAAGTTCCCTTCTTTGTATCGCCTAATATATTTATGAACGATTGCCTGTCTAGTAGTAATATGATATCCATATAATTAAGTATTAATGCCTGCAGTTCAAAGCAAGGGGCTATAGTGATTTTCTTGAAGTATTAGGTTTTCCTTGACTAGGAACTAGCCTCGGTTTTAGAATTGTGTACACAACATAGTTACTAGGTCATCAACTTTGGAACAAACTTTTTTTCAAGCTTTACGAGAATCTCAAGTCTGGATTCAAGGTCAGCAATTGGAATGAAATGGTCAAACTTTCATTTTGCTGGAATTGGGGCTGAGTTATGGTCTGAACTCTGAAGTGAGTCCGGGACCAAACTGAAGACATGGCAAGGGTAACTGTCTGCAGGCACGGGTCACATGCTCTGCACCTGCACCGTTTCCATGCGACGTGTCATAGCAGGCTTCCGGCAACGGAGCCAGAAAATGAACGTGTTCGTCGGCAGGAGAGAGTAACTGAGTGAGCAAACGGAACACGTTATCAATTGCATCTAGAATCAGTCGAAGAAATTTTGTGCAAGCCCATACTATAGGTAGGTTCGATCATGGGGTTGACAGTTCCTCATAATAAGATATAATGAGTGGTTTAGCCTGGAATTCTTAGGGTTTTTTTCCCACTATGGATCGACTTTGATCAAAAGAATTGCGCTTGGATTGAATTCCTACGTCTCGATTCCATAGAAATTTGAACATCCACTCCAAACTCGTTTTTAGATTCAAGTGTGTAGGATTAGAGCACTTTTCCTATGTTTTTCATGCATTTGATCTAAACAACCATTCTTGAAGTTCTCGTGTGTTTCTACAATCCTCTGTTTTACACCGATCAAAAACTATTTTCTCCGTCCGGAAATAAGTGACTTGGATTTGTTTACGCATTTTAGGATATAGACACACGTGAATCTAGAAAAATTTAAATCTTATTTCGAGTGAGTATAAAATTGTTTTTTTTATGAACAAAAAAAATTGAAATGAAAAATTGTGTGTTTTTCATTCATATGTTTTTTAATCATGCTATCCAAAGAGGTCATCGTTAGTGATAGCTAAAGTTTGCACTTGGCTACGTTAAGAAGCTCCGCTGCCCTCTTATAGAAAAGGTCAGATATCATAGCATAGCTAGCGCCTAGCTGGTTGTCCTATACACTATTATACAGTATCCAAATGACAGTTCTAGTTCTACCGAAAATTGCTATTAGGTCCGGAGCTCCCTTTAGAAAAAACTGAACACTACATTTTCAACTCTCAAAATGTCTGAAAAAGTATAAGAGCATATCCACATATCTAGTATGTACGACAAGAGTTTCGTCGAATTATATTATCATTCTGTGAACTATACTTAAAAAAGAGAAACGTGAGGAACAAAACAGATGTTTGTTTTCCTTTTCAGAGCCACAATTGTGTGATGCTTGTGTAGTCCAAAATACAACATACATCTTAACAAAATTTTGGTGATAAGTAGTTCATATCATTTGTATCTACGTAGATAAATCAGAATTTTCAAGAACTTGAAATATTTATTTTTTTCCATTTTTTTTTGGCAAAATTCTATGGTCCATGGAGCCCGAGACCCAAAACACAGAACCATGCTACACCTTTTTTTGTGTGTGTGACAAGAGTTTGGATGTAGGAGTTTGGTGTTGGTGACATTTTAGTTTGATTATTCTGAATAGATCAACAATCTAGTAATCCATGACCTTCGTTTCAAACTATTATCATTGAGTTAATTTCACTCTTTATCTCATAGTTATGTATTTGTAAACTAATTACACTTTTTTTCATTATCAAAAAATCATTAAATGTGGTAAATGTGTCACAACACAAATGATTAGCAAGGAAACAGTATCAATTGCACTTTGCAAGGCAGGGTCTTCGTTTTTTTGTTTTGCAAGAAAGGGTGATTGAGAAACGGTGGCGGGAAAATCAAGGGCGAGCGGCAAAGTCGGCTTCCAGATGCAGATGGGAGGCGAAGTAGGCAGGCCATACGCATCACCGCCCGGCCGCCACATGTGTCAGCACCGCACATGCCGACGCCACCGATCAGCGTTACGCACTCTCTAACAGCCCAGACCTAGCCTAGCCTAGCCTAGCCTACCCTACCTAGATCACACAAACTAGTGCTGGTACAGCGCCCCACTTTGCACCCACCTCCCGCCCGTCCACCGCATGCGTGGCAGCCGCTCGTGCGCGGTCAGGAAAAATCCCCCCCCCGCATGCTCGACGAGGCTGGCCAGGTCGTGGTGTCATGCCGTCACCCTAACCACCTCCGCTCTCCCTCCACCAAACCAACCAACTCCAACTCGTCGTCATCATCATCATCATCGTCCCCCATCTCCCGAGCGAAGCAGAGGAGCCGCGCGCCGAGCTATATAACCCCGCCCGCCCTCTCCTCCCCAATCTAGCACACGCTACACCCACACGTGAGCTGCTGAGCCAAGCCAAGCCAATCCAAGGTGGATAGATAGATAGACCGATCGAACCGAATCGAGACGAGAAGCGGCCAGCCATGGGGAGGTCGCCGTGCTGCGAGAAGGCGCACACGAACAAGGGCGCGTGGACGCGGGAGGAGGACGAGCGGCTGGTGGCCCACGTTCGGGCGCACGGGGAAGGGTGCTGGCGCTCGCTGCCCAGCGCCGCCGGCCTGCTGCGCTGCGGCAAGAGCTGCCGCCTCCGGTGGATCAACTACCTCCGCCCGGACCTCAAGCGCGGCAACTTCACCCGCGACGAGGACGACCTCATCGTCAAGCTCCACAGCCTCCTGGGGAACAAGTGGTCCCTCATCGCGGCAAGGCTGCCCGGGAGGACGGACAACGAGATCAAGAACTACTGGAACACGCACATCCGGAGGAAGCTGCTCGGCAGGGGGATCGACCCGGTCACGCACCGCCCCGTCGCTACCACCGTCTCCTTCGCCGACCCCGACGCGCCCAAGCCGCAGCTGATCCTGTCCCCTCCGCCGCCGCTGCCGCTGCCGTCTGCGAGGGAGGAAGAGAGCAAGCCGCCCAGGTGCCCGGACCTCAACCTGGACCTCTGCATCAGCCTGCCGTTCCAGCAGCAGGAGCAGGAGCAGGAACGGCCGCCCGCTAGAGCGCACGCCAAGCCGGTGAAGACGGAGCAGCTGCAGCAGGGCGGGGGCCTCTGCTTCCGCTGCAGCCTGGGCCGAGCTGCCGAGTGCGGCTGCGGCAGCAACTTCCTCGGCCTCAGGGCCGGCATGCTCGACTTCAGAAGCCTCCCGATGAAATGAAAAACTAGGGAGTATTCCCATCGATCATCAAACGTTCTTGTCCTGTAAATTGTTACTAGTAGTAGTAGTAGTACCAAGTTCTTGCAGCACTAGTTCTTTTAGGAAAAGAAGAAAATACAGGGCGAGGAGGAGGCCGAGCATGGGTGAGGACCCGTAGCGAGATCCTCCCTGCTCTCCTCGATCTGCCCCCATTTTGTGTAAAATATTTACTACCCCCGGTTATGCCCAGGATGAAAATAACAGTTGATGCTAGACAGATCCGTGTAAAATTCCAATTTTTTGGAGTTAGTACTCCTCTCCGTCCTGAATCTTGTCCGTAAGAGTTTTTCCTGTTTCCTGCTGGATGAGTACTAGATCCAGAGCGTTTCTCAAGCCTATCTCCACAGCATATTGCAGCTCACCACATGACCATGAGGATCCCTCATGAGTGTCTTGTGTTTGTTACGGAGTCAAGACTGCTGGAACGTTGTATGGGTTCTATTGTTTGGAGCTGCTGCCCAGTTAGTTAGGTAAAGTAGTTGTCTTTCCGCCGTTGCTTTCGTGTAGTACGAGCCACAGCACACAGGGACCTTGCCCCGCTTTTGGGAGGGGGCGGTTTGCAAGTTGCAAGTTGCACGTCACAGTTTAGATCAGATGCCGCTTCGAGGCTTTGGACGGGCTCAAAGTTGTTGGTGGTGTTGGATTGGAGGCGCCGCTTTGTGTTGTTGGTCGCTAGACTAGATTCTGTTGCTCCGGACTCCGGAGCACACCACACTGGACCAATCTAAAGACACGACGATGAAGTTTTCCTTTTTTTCTCCCGGTTCCCTATCACTGGAAATGGACGGATTTCGTGCTTAAGTTTATGAAATTTTCCAGATCCTTATCTCCTTCGGCTAGAAATGAATCGTGTTCTCCGAATTTCCTAGGGTGTCCCCCCGCGCTAGTGGCCCACCCGCCAGTGAGAGACGCAACAACGACGCCGATTCAGATGCAAAGGCCAGCCTGACCGGCGACACCGATTCAGACGCAAACGAGGCAGCCTTCGTCATCAATATCGACCGCGTCCACCTGTGGATCGACGGGACGCCGCGAAGTTTCGCGCGGCATTGAAGGGCGAAGGCGCGAGAACCTCCGCGCGTGCTCTACTTAAACAGGCCCTAGCCCTCGTCGGTGCCGCACTCCCCACCCATCGTGACCTCCCTCGTCGACGCAGCCATGGCGAGACCCACTCTGAACTACTACGAGGCGTCCATGTTCGCCCACCATGGCATCCTCGCTCCGCCACGTGCGACGATCCCGGAAGGCTTCGAGTTCAGCCACTACAGGGTCCCGGTGGCGCCGGTTCCACACGGTGCCGAGTTGGGACGCCGACTCGAGGAGCGCCACCTTGAACTCCCGGAGTGGAAGAGGGCCATGCCCCGGTACGCGACTTCGAGATCCTATTGGGCGAGATTATTCAAGCTGGAGCGCCGGGCGGCGCTTGCCATCTGCCAGGAACACCTCCGTGAGGTCCACTCCGACGACAGCAACCGCGAAGGGAGGGTGCAATTCTGGGCGGTTCCAGGACGCACCATCTCCTCCGCCATCAATGATGCGCTCCACGCCGGAATCATCGAGATTTCCGACAGCAACAACAAGGACGCCGGCGACGGCACGGCCGAGGAAGACAGGGCGGAAGAGGACGGTGCAGCCGCGGAAGATGGCGACGAAGAGGATAGAGGAAGCGAGATCGTCGACTAGGGTTTCATTTAGTATTCCGCTAGGTTTAATTTGTAGCTCTTGTGTCTCAAATTTATGCACTGATGTTGTTCTTGTTATCTACCGACGAAGAGGAGAGACGGACATTTGGGTCGCGCCGCTGGGCGCGGTCGTCCGGACAGGCCGGACCGCGGCTCCAAAGTGACCGCGAGCGAACCCAAACGGACAGAAATGGACCATTTGGGTCACGCGTTTGGGTCGGCCCGGTGGAGATGCCCTAAGGCCCCTCGAGGACTATGGGGCTGCTGTAGCATCCCATCTGTCTAACATCTGTAATGCTACATGGTCTAATAATAAAATGCTACTTCCTACATATAATTGTTGCATCATAATTATATCATGCTCATGTCATCATGCCATATTGCATTTGAGCATCATATAAAACCCTTTTCATTTGGTTCTTATCTTATATGCACTATTAATTGTATTTGCCTCTTGATATATTGTATTTGGTTCTTGATAAATGCTTGATGCCCAAGTTGAGTTGGGAGCATATCTTTTATTAACTCCACCACCTTTCTTTGTCACCACCCCATAATTTCACCATCCAACTATATGAGAGCCTTGCAATTTATTTGGTTTTACCTCTAGCTCATGTGGGTTGGAATGGATCCACTTCTTTTCCACATGCTCCCATATATGCCTCATGTTGTTTTCACAATATATAGGACGGGGAGCCACATGTGGGATGCTCTCATATCTTTCATATGGGTCAATTTGAAGGATAAGCATGTCTAAATATAAATAAGGCCAAATATTCATCTAGTGGAACCACACACTAGCATGGCCTATTTGTATTCACCTATGCTTATTTAATCCATACCATATGAGAGACCAAGCTTGGCTAAAGTTTTGCTTGGCCTTATTCGATTGATTTTGAATACATGCATGGATATGTGACTATATGACACCATAGTTGTTTTCACAATTTTAGATGTGTCATGGATATCATGCATGGCACCTGCAATATAAACCCTCTTCTCCTAGCCACATAAAATAACCACATCCCTTTGGGACTTTCTCTCTTGTTTAAATGTCTTTTGAACTCTTGTTTTTATATGGGATCAAACCTAATCACCTTTCTAGGGATGTGACCTCTCTTTTGCACACTTTCACCCTCATCCCAAACCCCACCGCACTCACACCTCGGCTAGCAAACATCTTTGCACAACCATGTTCACTCCATGCATGGCACACCTCCTCCTTCTTTCTTTGTTTTTCGGTTTGCTTGCTAGACCAGTTGCACAGCCTGGCCCTGGTGCAACAGCAGCAGCCGCTGCACCCGGTTTCGCCCTTCGACAGCCTAGCTCACGGTGCGCGCCACCCTCACGCTGAGCCGTGACCCTCCCAGCCTGGAACCGATGCCATCTGCACGCTTCTTTTCTCTCCTCCCTCCTGTTTATCTTCTCGGCCACGCACCTCACATGCTGCCCTCTACCTCCTCTCCCTTATCCTCGAGGCCTTTTTTCTGCACGCAACAACCACCACAGAACCTCCCCACCAGATCGTTTTCCTCTTCTTCCTCTCCTCGCCATGGTTCCTCTCTGTCCCGAAAACCCTAACTCGAGCTAACGCCGTTCTGCTGCCGAGGAGCCGGTGAGTTGACGCGCGGGTGTCGGGGAAGTTTTGCTGGACGCTGCAGTTGCTGTGCACCTCCTCGAAACCGGGCTAGGACGCCAGGAGCTCCCTCGCCGCCGCCACGCCCGTACAAGCTCACCTGCCGCAGTCGCCAAGCCCAGCCGCAGATCCTCGTCGCCCCTCTGCATCCGACCGCGACGAGCACCTAGGTGAGCTACCCTCGCCCTGTTAGACGTGCCTGAGCCGCCGCTAGCACCCCGTGACCGCGTCGTCGTCCATCGAGCACCCTGCGCACGCACCCGTCATAGCGTTCACCGCCAGGGAGAGGTCTCTCGCGTTGCGCCCTTACCTGAACCCCTCTGTTCCGGCGCGTTTTCCGGCCGTGTCGACCCACCTCCGTTCGCGCACCCTGAAGAGAAAGTGTAGAGCCAGCAGTCCTTGTTGTCTTTCGTTTTTGCGCCGCCGCTGTCCGAGCAACAACGGCGTCGCCACTGTCCTCGCTTTGTCGCCAGACCGCCTGCACCGCCGCATCCGTCAGAGTTTCAGAGGGAGCAGTAGCGTGGCGCCGTTTTGTAGTTCGCCCCCTGCCTTTTCTGCTTAGACAACCCGCAGTCCCCCGGTAGCCTTTGACCCCACACGTTAGCGGCCGAGGACTTTTACAACAAGGCACCTCGGTTTGTGTTGTTTCCACCCGCGCTCCCCCGGATCTGCCGTGTGGCACGCCCCGGCTGGCGCACACGCGCGGTGGACCTGCCATCCCCGGTCCCGCTTGTCAACCTCTGCGGCTGGGTGAGCCCGCGTGGGAAAAACCCGGTTCAGTTCCCGCCGCACCAGCTAGGTCCAGTTAGCGCAGGCCCCACCTGTCTGTGTTTGCGGGTAGAAGAGCACCCAGTAACAAAAGTCGTTGTCTGTTTCTGTTTAATAAAAATGTTTTCAGAATTTGTTTAAATGTTTTTAAATCCAGTTTTAATAATTTTTACTTGGCAAATCCAAATAATACAAATAATATATGTTTTTGAATCAGAAAAATGTGAGGAATTCAAATATGCCAGCCAAAATAATGTTTGACTAATTTAAAGTTTCGAAATTGTTTTAATTTGCAATAAAGGTCTTTTTCCCAAATAATTAATAACTTTAAATCTATAACTCCAAATTTGACAAATAATATGTCTAAAACGATCAGCACGATGAGCCCGTTCTAACTACGCATTCCTTGATATGAATTGTAGCATGCATCATATAAATATTAAGTGGACAGAAAGTGTTATGGGAGCAAAACATGACTAAAAACTTAAGAAAATGCTTTATTCTTGTACCCCACACCTCACACATGCCATGCTATGTTATTTCCATGTAAATTATGCATCATTCATCATGGCATGCTTGTTTGCTTGTCGCATTTTATTTATATGCTTGTGCACTATATTTATGTTGTCCCTTGTTTGTTTGGTTCTTCTTTTGAATAGACGCCAGGTGGGAAATATCGTGAATCCTGTGAGTACTACCTGCATCCATCCTCGCTTCAACTGAGCTGCCAGGCAAGCACTACCACATGCTTGCATACATATCGTACCTATTGCCTCTATCTTATTCTTGCATCATTGAGTCGCGAATGCATTAAGTTGAATCCCAAGTACTGCATAACCTTTACTTTAAACCCCACCGAGCTTGTTCCTCCATCCCTTGAGCCATTACTACAGGAGTTATTTGAGCTATGCGAGTCGTAGAATAGCATGTGTAGGGTATGTGAGAGTCTGATGGATAAAGAGGTACCTAAACAACTTAACCTGAGTAGTATGGGATAACTAATGAAAGAGGCACCGGTGGGCAATATCTGTTATTTGGTTTTTCATGCTGACTTGTGTCCCGTAGGACCCCGAGTACTTGATTCCTGTTCCTTGACTATTCACACTATCCACATTCAGGAGGCCTTATGGACCCCCTGAGCTAGAGCTTGATTCATTTCTATTTCTTGGGGCCACAAACTAGTTTGGGGTTTTATTACTATCCTGTACTTATGCCATGCTTTACCGTTTTATTTAAGATTGTGCGTGGAGCACCTGTACTGTTTTGGATCATGACACGTTTTCGCTGTATCGACAAGCCTAGTCACACTTTCGGGTTTCCAGTCGTTTACCGCCATCCACACAAACCTTGGGTCCGTCTCGGAGTCGGCCAACTTCGTTGCGGGTAGCTTAATAGGGTGGCCCCCTGAAATATTTTATGAATCCTGTGATCGCTTTGTCGTGAATGCCTCGTTGGGTTTTGAGTTGGTTTTTCTGAGGTTGATCGAGTGTGTGTTGCTATTTGTGCACCCCTGCAGGGTAAATCTTTCTGAAAGCCGTGTCCGCGGTTATGGACGACTTGGAGCATAGTTTCTCGATCATAGACAAGTATAACTAAAGTACCGCTTTTAATTTGACTAAATATCTGACTAGTAACTAGTGCAATATTCATGGAATGAGTAATAAAACTGCCAACGGATGGGTTGTTCGTCCGCTTTCTCGTTGGTAAGCGAGAAGGAGGATGGATTTGTTATTTTATACTGTTATAACTGTTGTTTCTAATTAACGGACATCCGCCTATCTTTAGTTAGGCGGATGGTTAGCGAGTATCTATAGACTTGTTAGTTATTATCTTTTGCTGCAATTGCGTCACCCCAGGTTATGTCCCCTTTAGAGGCATAAAGACAGGGTCTCACACGATAAATTGTTTGCTTCAGATGAACAGGTGTATTCGCAAGATGGATACTGGGTGGAGGAGACAGATGATGTTGGCAACAATCACTCGGTGTAGAGATTCCGGGGATGGGGATCCGTGAGATCTGTGGGCGGGATGTGCTTAGTTATGTGGCATCTTATGCCGATTTGCTTCTTATCCGTACTCGGATCTTGTTTCCCGCTTCCGCTTGATACTCTGTTGATTGATGTATGAGGAACTATCCTACACTATTATATCTATCTAGGATATTTGGATCTTGCCGTATGGCGTTGCAATATTTCTATTTCTTTTAGATGGTATGGCTCTGAGAACTGTTGTAAGGTAGCTTGCATACATACTCACTTGTGTATGTATTTGATCTCTTCGCCTGTTGTCTACGCCGCTCGCTTGTCCTGATGTTCTTGGAAGTGGTTAGAGCGGCGGACGAGCCTACACGTGGGTGGCCCTGGGCCCCCGCTGTACTTCTTTAACCACTTTTGGTTCATCCAGTCTTGAACTTAGAGCGTAGGGTCCGAGGTTGTTATAATTGGTATCAGAGTCATCCCGCCCTTCAGGGTCTCAGCCAAATGGTCGTTGTCAGTCTAGCAAATATTTTGGTAGCTATGTATACTAGGGAAAAACAAAAACGCGAGAGTAGGACTGCTTCCACTTTTCTTCTTACCCACCCACCCACCCTTTTCTGGTAAGAGTGTAACGTTTTCAATCCTCTTCTGAAATTCAAACTAGGATTCACGTGTTCGGGGTTCCGTAGTGCCATAGGTTGTGTGAGTGTGTGTGTGTGTGTAATTCCTTGTCTATCTATTGCATCCAACTTGTTGTCGCTATCTGCCTTTTGGTTATCAACTGTTGGTACATTCCATACCAACAGGCTTTTGTAAACCGACGCGATCTATCTGATTCGTTGTAAACCGACGCGATCTGTCTTACTCTTTGTTATCCGACGTTATCTTGTTTGGGGTGTTTGTTTCCGTAGTTGCTAATCTTTAGGTTCGTCTTAAGAAGGAAGGGAGTTGGGGTATGTGTTTTACTTATTCATGTGCGGAGTAATGATTTGAGTGCGAGATGGAGTCGCGACCATACCACTACTTTTATCATTCGCTCTTGTATATTGAATTGGTAGAGTTACTAATCTTGATTCGTTAAGTGGTTTTGCGCATATAGTGGTATTTTAATGCCGAAATTTGCGGAAATTTTTTCTTTGATAGCTTTGTGTACCACACTCCTTGTTCAGTCGTGTGCGATATGCTTACTATCTTCTAGGTGCTTTGAACTTTGTTGATATTTTAATATCATCTTAGTAATTTGTATCCTTTAATATTGGTTAATTCCATTTTGGTACTATTGTGGATTATTATTATTCTCCATTATAGTACTGACTTGAGTTTTATATCAATCACAGGATGGCACCACCACGCCGCACTGAGGAGGACATACCACCTGAACTGGAGGCTACGTTGGCAAGTATTGCTAATGCCTTGGGAGCAATGTAGCAGAACCAGCAACGCTTTGAAGAAAGTGTGAGGAGGAATGAGTTTGTTCCGCTACCTCCACCTCCCAAGCAAGGAGACATCAAGGGTTTTCTGAAGTTCAACCCGCGCCACTTTGAGGTGTCTAATTAGCCACTAGACGCTGATGATTGGCTGTGTGAGATGTCAAGGTTGCTGATGACTACTGATGTTCCTGAGCAAGAATGGGTAAAATGTGTCACTCACCTTCTGAAGGGAGACGCAACTCTATGGTGGGAGAATTACCTGAAGGCAAACCACTCTGGTTTTCAGCCTACTTGGGAGCAGTTCACTGGGGCTTTCAAAGAGCAACATCTGTCAGAAATTGTCATGGAAAGGATGAAGGAAGTGTTTCTCAACCTCAAGCAGGGCAATGACAATGTCAATACCTATATCAAAAACTTCATGAATCTTTCTCGGTATGGTGGCGATGAGATCTCTGATGACAAGAAGAAGCAAAAGAGGTTTAGGCAAGGGCTCAATGCATCTATCAAATATGCAATTACTCATGCAAGGCCGGGGTCTTTTCTGGAACTCCAACATACAGCTCTACAGGAAGAAGCCAGTAGGCAAGTGTTCGAGGAGTCCAAGAAACACAGTTGTGACGCTGCAAGCTCTTCAGCTATGACAACTCCTTCTAAGCGCCGTGTGTGGGTTCCTAATACCGCACCGCCGCTCCCGGCTCCACCAAGACCTTCAAGCTACGCGGCAAGGACACCAAACTCCTTCACCGCTGCTCCTAGGGGCTACAACCACAACTACCCTGGAGCGCCTGGCGGAGTCCCTGGCTATGCTGCTCCACGTCCACCTGGTGCTTGTTACACTTGTGGGAACACTGGGCATCAACACTGGAGTTGTCCCATGAACAACAAAGCTCTTCCTCCACCACCTCCAAGACCTGCAGCAAGTTCTTCTATGGTTCGTGCACCTCCACCGTAGGCTCTCAAGATCAACACCAAGCCCGGGTCCACTGTTGCTCGTGCCAACTGTGTCAACGTCGCTCAAGCTGAACATGCAACTGGAGTTGTGATGGGTACGATCCCTGTTAACTCAGTCCCTGCATGAGTTTTGTTTGATTCTGGTGCTTCGCATTCTTTTGTTTCTCACAAGTTTGCACATGAGCATGATCTGGCTATGGGTCCTCTATTGCATCGTCTCGTGGTACAATCTCTTGGGTCAAACATGAGGGCTACTCATATCAGCCATGGCAATCAAATTGAGATTGGTGGCTCTTTGTTCCCGGCTTCCTTAATTATTCTGGGCAATTCTGACATTGATGTTATCTTGGGCATGGATTGGTTAACAACAAATGCAGATGTGATTGATTGTGCTGAACGCTTGGTTTCTCTGAAAATTCCTGAAGGCCATATAGTCTATTCTCCAAGTCTGACTCCTGCAATTCAACTTTTCTCTTTGGCGGCTCTGAATGATGATGCTATGGAGGCTATTCAGAGTGTTCCGGTGGTCTGTGAGTTCCTAGATGTTTTTCCTGAAGAGTTACTAGGTATGCCTCCTGACCGAGAGGTTGAGTTTGTGATTGAGCTTGAACCTGGAACCGCTCCTATCTCCAAGCGGCCTTATAAAATGGGTCCTGCTGAGTTGGCTGAACTCAAACGTCAGCTTGATGAACAAGAGAAGTTGGGTTTCATTCAGCATAGCACTTCCTCTTGGGGCAGCCCAACAATCTTTGTGAAGAAGCAAGACCGGACTGATAGACTTTGTGTTGACTATCGGGCTCTCAATGCTAAAACCATCAAGAATAAATATCCCCTTCCGCGGATTAATGATCTCTTCGATCAGCTAGCTGGAGCTGTGGTATTCTCTAAGCTTGACTTGAGAAGTGGATATCATCAAATCAAGATCCGCAAGGAAGATGTTCCCAAAACAGCTTTCACCACCCGCTATGGCCTGTATGAGTACACGGTCATGTCTTTCGGTCTCACCAATGCACCTGCCACCTTCTCGAGGCTTATGAACTCGGTTTTCATGGAGTATCTTGATAAGTTTGTCGTGGTCTATCTGGATGACATTCTAGTCTATTCTAAGTCAAAGGAGGAACATGAAGAACACCTTCGGTGTGTCCTAAACAAGCTTCATGAGAACCGCTTGTATGCAAAGTTCTCCAAGTGTGAGTTCTGGCTTCCCGAAGTCACCTATCTAGGTCACGTCATCTCTGCTAAGGGCATTGCCGTTAACCCAGAAACTGTTCGGACAATTGTTGAGTGGCTTCCACCCAAAAATGTCAAAGAAGTCCGGAGTTTCCTTGGTTTGGCTAGTTATTGCCGTCGCTTCGTTCAGAACTTCTCGAAGATTGCGAAGCCTCTTATCGATCTCCTCAAGAAAGGCAAGAAATACCTTTGGTCTCCTGCATGTCAAGCTAGCTTTGAAACACTCAAAGAGAAGCTCACTTCCACACCAGTCTTGATTCCTCCAGATACATCAAAGCCTTTCCAGATATTCTGTGACGCCTCCTTGCAAGGATTGGGTGCGGTCCACATGCAAGAAAAGCAAGTCGTTGCTTATGCTTCCCGTCAGTTGAAAACTCATGAGCTCAACTATCCAACACATGACCTCGAACTCGCAGCAGTTGTCTTTGCTTTGAAAGTATGGAGGCACTACTTGCTTGGCAACCGTTGTGAGATCTTTTCTGATCACAAGAGTCTGAAGTATATCTTCACACAACCTGATCTCAACCTTCGTCAGAGGAGGTGGATTGAAGCAATTAATGATTTTGATCTGACCATCAGCTACACTCCTGGCAAAGCTAATGTCATGGCCGATGCTCTCAGCCGAAAAGCTTATGTCAACAACCTCATGGTGGAAGAACAACAGCCTCTCTTGTGCGAGGAATTCCGCCAGCTCAACCTTGAAATTGTGGATAAAGGGTATCTTCTGAATCTTCTGGCAACCCCTCTATTGGAAGAAAAAGTTCGCTCCATTCAACTTGGTGATCCTTACACCAAAAAGATCACCTCCAACATTCAGCTGCCGAAGTATGAGTCCTTCCATGTCGATGACCAAGGCACGCTATTCTTTGAGCACCGAATGTTCCTTCCAAAGTATCCAGGTTTGAGAGAGCAAGTTCTTAAAGAAGCTCAGAATCTGTTCTTTCTATCCACCCTGGCAGCACTAAGATGTACATGGACTTGAAAACACAGTATTGGTGGCCTGGGTTGAAACGATATTGTGCCAAGTATGTCTCGGAGTGTGATGCCTGCCACGGAGTTAAAGCCGTTCATCAGAAACCTTACGGTCTTCTACAGCCATTGAAGCCTCCGGAATGGAAATGGGAGAAAGTAGAGATGGACTTCATAACTGGGTTTCCAAGGTCGCAGAAGGGCAACAATGCAATCTTTGTTGTCATCGACAGGCTTTCTAAAGTGGCTCACTTCTTTCCCGTCAAGGAAACAATTTCAGCAATTCAGTTGGCTGAGCTCTATATCAACATAATTGTCTCTCTGTAGGGGGTTCCTCTTGAGATCAGTTCAGACCATGGAAGCATCTTCACTTCCAAGTTCTGGGGAAGTTTCCAAAATGCTTTGGGAACAAAGTTGAACTTCAGCACAACTTACCACCCTCAGTCACAAGGGCAAGTTGAAAGGATCAATCAGATTCTGGAAGATATGCTCCGTGCTTGCGTCATCTCTTTCGGCATGAAGTGGGAACAATGCCTTCCTTATGCTGAATTCTCTTACAACAACAGCTTCCAAAAGAGTCTAAAGATGGCACCATTTGAGGTTCTCTATGGACGCAAATGCAGAACTCCAATTGGTTGGTCGGGCGCAGGTGAAAGAACATTGTTTGGCCCCGACATTGTAACTCAAGTGGAGGAGAAGGTTCACATCATTCTTGCAAACCCGAAGGTTGCTCAAAGTCGCCAGAAGAGCAACTATGATAGAAAGCACACGGACATGGAGTATGTCCCTGGTGATCTCGTTTACCTTCGTGTCACTCCCATGAGAGGCACGCACCGGTTTGGTATCAAAGGGAAGCTGGCTCCTAGATACATCGGTCCTTTCAAAGTTCGTGGAAGAAGAGGAGAAGTTGCTTATGCTCTTGAGCTACCTGAAAAACTCAAGGTCCATGATGTTTTCCATATCTCTCAACTCAATAAGTGCTTCAAGGATCCCGGCAGGACCGTGGACCATGAACTCATCAATCTCCAAGAAGATCTGTCTTATCAAGAACACCCCACAAAAATCCTAGAAGTCGCAGAAAGAAAGACTCGCAACAAGTCTATCAAGTTCTGCAAGGTGCATTGGTCGCACCATTCCGTTGATGAAGCCACTTGGGAACGCGAGGATGAGCTCCGTTCCAAGTATCCTACCCTCTTCGTGTCTTCTTCTTCTTCCTAGAATCTCGGGGCGAGATTCCTGTTTAGTGGGGGAGAGTTGTAGCATCCCATCTGTCTAACATCTGTAATGCTACATGGTCTAATAATAAAATGCTACTTCCTACATATAATTGTTGCATCATAATTATATCATGCTCATGTCATCATGCCACATTGCATTTGAGCATCATATAAAACCCTTTTCATTTGGTTCTTATATCATATGCACTATTAATTGTATTTGCCTCTTGATATATTGTATTTGGTTCTTGATAAATGCTTGATGCCCAAGTTGAGTTGGGGGCATATCTTTTATTAACTCCACCACCTTTCTTTGTCACCACCCCATAATTCCACCATCCAACTATATGAGAGCCTTGCAATTTATTTGGTTTTACCTCTAGCTCATGTGGGTTGGGATGGATCCACTTCTTTTCCACATGCTCCCATATATGCCTCATGTTGTTTTCATAATATATAGGATGGGGAGCCACATGTGGGATGCTCTCATATCTTTCATATGGGTCAATTTGAAGGATAAGCATGTCTAAATATAAATAAGGCCAAATATTCATCTAGTGGAACCACACACTAGTATGGCATATTTGTATTCACCTATGCTTATTTAATCCATACCATATGAGAGACCAAGCTTGGCTAAAGTTTTGCTTGGCCTTATTCGATTGATTTTGAATACATGCATGGATATGTGACTATATGACACCATAGTTGTTTTCACAATTTTAGATGTGTCATGGATATCATGCATGGCACCTGCAATATAAACCCTCTTCTCCTAGCCACATAAAATAACCACATCCCTTTGGGACTTTCTCTCTTGTTTAAATGTCTTTTGAACTCTTGTTTTTATATGGGATCAAACCTAATCACCTTTCTAGGGATGTGACCTCTCTTTTGCACACTTTCACCCTCATCCCAAACCCCACCGCACTCACACCTCGGCTAGCAAACATCTTTGCACAACCATGTTCACTCCATGCATGGCACACCTACTCCTTCTTTCTTTGTTTTTCGGTTTGCTTGCTAGACCAGTTGCACAGCCTGCCACAGTGCAGCAGCGAATTGCACCGGTTTCGCCCTTCGACAGCCTAGCTCACGGTGCGCGCCACCCTCACGCTGAGCCGTGACCCTCCTAGCCTGGAACCGATGCCAGCTGCACGCTTCTTTTCTCTCCCCCCTCCTGTTTATCTTCTCGGCCACGCACCTCACATGCTGCCCTCTACCTCCTCTCCCTTATCCTCGAGGCCTTTTTTCTGCACGCAACAACCACCACAGAACCTCCCCACCAGATCGTTTTCCTCTTCTTCCTCTCCTCGCCATGGTTCCTCTCTGTCCCGAAAACCCTAACTCGAGCTAACGCCGTTCTGCTGCCGAGGAGCCGGTGAGTTGACGCGCGGGTGTCGGGGAAGTTTTGCTGGACGCTGCAGTTGCTGTATACCTCCTCGAAACCGGGCTAGGACGCCAGGAGCTCCCTCGCCGCCGCCACGCCCGTACAAGCTCACCTGCCGTAGTCGCCAAGCCCAGCCGCAGATCCTCATCGCCCCTCTGCATCCGGCCACGACGAGCACCTAGGTGAGCTACCCTCGCCCTTTTAGACGTGCCTGAGCCACCGCTAGCACCCCGTGACTGCGTCGCCGTCCGTCGAGCACCCTGCGCACGCACCCGTCGTAGCGGTCACCGCCAGGGAGAGGTCTCTCGCGTTGTGCCCTTACCTGAACCCCTTTGTTTCGGCGTGTTTTCCGGCCGTGCCGACCCACCTCCGTTCGCGCACCCTGAAGAGAAAGTGTAGAGCCAGCAGTCCTTGTTGTCTTTCGTTTTTGCGCCGCCACTGTCCGAGCAACAACGGCGTCGCTACCGTCCTCGCTTTGTCGCCAGACCGCCTGCACCGCCAAGGCCCATCGAGTTTCAGAGGAGCGAAGCGCGGCGCTTTGCGTCATTCGCCTTTTAGCCAACCCGCAGTCCCCCGGTAGCCTTTGACCCCACACGTCAGCGGCCGAGGACTTTTACAACAAGGCACCTCGGTTTGTGTTGTTTCCACCCGCGCTCCCCCGGATCTGCCGCGTGGCACGCCCCCGCTGGCGCACACGCGCGGTGGACCCGCCGTCCCCGGCCCCGCTTGTCAACCTCTACGGCTGGGTGAGCCTGCGTGGGAAAAACCCGGTTCAGTTCCCGCAGCACCAGCTAGGTCCAGTTAGCGCAGGCCCCACCTGTCTGTGTTTGCGGGTAGAAGAGCACCCAGTAACAAAAGTCGCTGTTTGTTTCTGTTTAATAAAAATGTTTTCAGAATTTGTTTAAATGTTTTTAAATCCAGTTTTAATAACTTTTACTTGGAAAATCCAAATAATACAAATAATATATATTTTTGAATCAGAAAAATGTGAGGAATTCAAATATGCCAGCCAAAATAATGTTTGACTAATTTAAAGTTTCGAAATTGTTTTAATTTGCAATAAAGGTCTTTTTCCCAAATAATTAATAACTTTAAATCTACAACTCCAAATTTAACAAATAATATGTCTAAAACAATCAGCACGACGAGCCCGTTCTAACTACGCATTCCTTGATATGAATTGTAGCATGCATCATATAAATATTAAGTGGACAGCAAGTGTTATGGGAGCAAAACATGACTAAAAACTTAAGAAAATGCTTTATTCTTGTACCCCACACCTCACCCATGCCATGCTATGTTATTGCCATGTAAATTGTGCATCATTCATCATGGCATGCTTGTTTGCTTGTCGCATTTTATTTATATGCTTGTGCACTATATTTATGTTGGTCCTTGTTTGTTTGGTTCTTCTTTCGAATAGACGCCGAGCAGGGGAAATATCAGGAATTCCAGGAGTACTACCCAGATTCATCCCTCGCTTCAATTGAGCTGCCAGGCAAGCACTACCACATGCGTGCATACATATAGTAACTATTGCCTCTATCTTATTTTTGCATCATTGAGTCGCGAATGCATTAAATTGAATCTCAAGTACTGCATAGCCTTTACTTTAAACCCCACCGAGCTTGTTCCTCCATCCCATGAGCCATTACTACAGGAGTTGTTTGAGCCATGCGAGTCGTAGAACAACATGTGTAGGGTATGTGAGAGTCTGATGGATAACGAGGTACCTAAACAACTTAACCTGAGTAGTATGGGATAACTAATGAAAGAGGCATCGGTGGGCAATATCTGTTATTTGGTTTTTCATGCTCACTTGTGTCCCGTAGGACCCCGAGTACTTGATTCCTATTCCTTGACTATTCGTACTATCCACATCCGAGAGGCCTTATGGACCCCCCTGAGCCAGAGCTTGGTTCATTTCTATTTCTTGGGGCCACAAACTAGTTTGGGGTTTTATTACTATCCTGTACTTATGCCATGCTTTACCGTTTTATTTAAGATTGTGCGTGGAGCACCTGTACTGTTTTGGATCGTGACATGTTTTCGCTGTATCGACAAGCCCCACACTTTCGGGTTCCCAGTCATTTACCGCCATCCATACAAACCTTGGGTTCATCTTGGAGTCGGCCAACTTCGTTGCGGGTAGCTTAATAGGGTGGCCCCCCTGAAATATTTTATGAATCCTGTGATCGCTTTGTCGTGAATGTCTCGTTGGGTTTTGAGTTGGTTTTTCCGAGGTTGATCGAGTGTGTGTTGCAATATTCATGGAATGAGTAATAAAACTAGTGCAATATTCATGGAATGAGTAATAAAACTGCCAACGGATGGGTTGTTCGTCCACTTTCTCGTTGGTAAGAGAGAAGGAGGATGGATCTGTTATTTTATACTGTTATAACTGTTGTTTCTAATTAACGGACATCCGCCTATCTTTGGTTACGCGGATGGTTAGCGAGTATCTATAAACTTGTTAGTTATTATCTTTTGCTGCAATTGCGTCACCCCAGGTTATGTCCCCTTTAGAGACATAAAGACTTGCTGAGTATCCCTAGGGTCTCACACGATAAATTGTTTGATTCAGATGAACAGGTGTATTCGCAAGATGGATACTGGGTGGAGGAGACAGATGATGTTGGCAACGATCACTCGGTGTAGAGATTCCGGGGATGGGGATCCGTGAGATCTGTGGGCGGGATGTGCTTAGTTATGTGGCATCTTATGCCGATTTGCTTCTTATCCGTACTCGGATCTTGTTTCCCGCTTCCGTTTGATACTCTGTTGATTGATGTATGAGGAGCTATCCTACACTCTTATATCTATCTAGGATATTTAGAACTTGCCATATTTCTATTTCTTTTAGATGGTATGGCTCTGAGAACTATTGTAAGGTAGCTTGCATACATACTCACTTGTGTATGTATTTGATCTCTTTGCCTGTTGCCTACGCTGCTCGCTCTTGTCCCGATGTTCTTGGAAGTGGTTAGGGAGGCCGACGGGCCTATACGTGGGTGCCCTGGACCCCCGTTGTACTTCTTTAACCACTTTTGGTTCATCTAGGCTTGAACTTAGAGCGTAGGGTCCGAGGTTGTTACAGCTGCCGGTGCAAAAAATCACTCCCAGCCATGTTTCTAAATTTGGCATCGGCGTGGCCCAAGTAGTTATCGGTGTCTCCAGGCAGAACCCAACCCACGGGAGGTCTAGCAAGGTCATCGTATGAATGAGAAGGCGATGTGGGCCAGCCCTGGCAGTGAGATAGACGACTCGTCTCCCGAGC
This sequence comes from Avena insularis, assembly GCA_023614405.1. Lineage (NCBI taxonomy): Eukaryota > Viridiplantae > Streptophyta > Magnoliopsida > Poales > Poaceae > Avena > Avena insularis. The sequence goes on along the minus strand of CM042692.1, from coordinate 49,207,625 downwards.
AGCATTGTGTCCCGTCGATGGCCACGCAGTGGCAAAATTGCTTGCCACCAAGTTCTCCTGCCATGCCATTTTCGCCTTTTCCACCGCTTCCCTTCCTAACTTCCCGTCATTTTCTAGCTATATGTACACACATCGCCATTGCAGATCTACACTCACTCTCACACCTTGGCCTCTGCTCAGCTCACTCTCAGCAAAGCGCAGGCGGAGGCGTTGTGCGCCTTCGACTACCCATGTCTGCCGAACTACTAGTGCCCCCCGATTGGAGTCTGAGAATCGGTGGCATCCCTATCGCTCTCATGCCGGTAGGGGCAGCTCGCTGGACCACCATCACGAACCAGTACTATAGCAAGCTCACGCCGATGCAGTGAATGGACTCCCGGTGGGATCCCGACAACGACACCACTTGGGACGCCTTCTTCGTCAACCGATGGGAGAGAGAGCTCGCAAGGTACGAAGGGGACGACCCGTCTCCTGTGAACAACAATGAGGCCGGCCGACGGCTATTGTGGGGTGCCTGGACCCTCCAGGACATGATGTCCCACATCGCGGCGGGAGGTTACCCACGCATGTGCTACCCGCACTTTCATCGGTTGCCACTGAAGAAGGGCGGGCGTGGCGCTGTCACCATTCGAGAGCCCTCACCCCCACGTAGTCACCTTCGCCTCGAGCAGCCGAGGCCATGCAACTAAGTACACCTAGGACGTGTAGAAGCTCAGGCTCGCTGGCGAGCTGGAGGACTATCTAGGCCAGTGCGCTACCATTCGCGCCTCCTTGGAGGACATGCCCATGCCTGAGCTGGACTCCGCCAATGCGTGGTGGGAGAAGGAGGCACATGCCTACCTCGCTTGCCACGGAGACTATGGCTAGGACAGCCAGTGATCGCCGACGTGCACACGCGATCACCGTGAGCACCAGGGGGCTCCCGTTGCGCCGTCCGCCGAGTGATCAAGAGGATGACGAGGAGGACTATGTAGATGGTACTATAGAGCTAGGCAGGAATATGACTAGTTATTTTAATGTATCTCACATGTTATTCGAATGTATATATTACAAAAATTGCCGTCGTGCTCCTCCACCTCTCCCACCGACCGCAGAAGAGTCGGGACCCAACCACACCGACTTAGAGTGCTCCGACCTCGAGTGGATCGACTCCGATGACTCCAGCAGAGCCAACACCGATGAGCTGGGCTGGGCCAGTTACGGGCCCGGGAGCTTCCGTGGCCGCCGATACCCCTCGGGCCGGCTTACCGGACCACCGCCGAGCCTTACAGGTGGGACATTTTCCTCTATGTTTTGCTGCCGGAGCACTTCCGGCTGCAAGAACTCAACGGTGTCTACACACGTCTCTTCTATGCGTCGCGCAGAGAGCCCAACAATGCTGGCTTGCATGCCAGCCGCGACCGAGCAAAGGAGGAGGCCGAGGTGCAGCTAGCAAGATATAATTCGTTGTTCGACCTGTGGGGGTGTCGCTAGGCCGCCTCCGCCGCCGCCGCGTCCTCCTGGCGAGAGCAGCGCCTTCGGCCGCCAGAGCATTAGTTTATCTTTTCCTTTCTATGTAAAAATTGAAGATGGATGTAAAAACCAAAATGTTCGAATGCTCCATTTTTTTTATAGGGCACGGCTGATAGCCAGCGCCCCGCGCCCCCAAATCGTGAACGTATCCGGAGCCCTTCAATACGGTCCAAAATCGAGCCGCTCTAAATGACGTAGTAGAAGGGATATAGGGAATCCGCTAGAGTTGCTCTTTTATTTATGACGAGCTCAACTGCATTTTTTTTGGCGGGTAGCCTTATAAATGTATTTAACACAAGATTATCGTTTGCGAAGTTATGAAACTAATGTGGGGAACTTTGGGCTGTGGTTTCTTCAAATGTTTGCCGTCTGCTAGGCTGAACCTGTCCAGTTGAAATCAGACTCTTGCAAAATTTCCATGTGCCATTTATCTTTAAGTAACGCATGCACCACCACTTTCGGCTACTGATAAATAGTTCTGCTTGTTCTCCTTTTATTTTATGTTTGCTGCTTGCATTGAGCCGTATAGAACAGAGCTGAAAGATGCTCTTCTAGCATTATAAAACACATGTTCTTGCTTGGTTGCCGGTAAATGAATGTCATGGAGGGGGAAATGCAAAGAGACGTAGAAGCCTGTGTCACCGCAACAATGCAACATGCGCTTTTAAAAAATGCACAGGCGACTGATCTTGTCCCTATAGCCTACCAATTCAACTGACAAACGTGTGGAGTACTATTATTTATTCTCTTAAAAAAAACTGCACACGAATTCTTCGAGTGATGCAAACAATAGTCGATGGTGAAGCGCGATAGTGAAGCAGAGATCCATGGTTTTCTGAAAAATAAGAGCACGTCCATGTTTTTTTTCTTGTGATAGAAGCAAAAAGACAACAAGTCGTTTTCATTTCCCTTGACCAGTGATCATGAACCTATCTGCGCATGTCAGTCTGAATCGCCGGTATTCCTGGTGATAGAGTTTGGTAGGCAGCAGGAGTTTCCATGCTCTTGCTTCCAGATTGATTTTTCCCCCTGTTTATTAATCTTCCTCACCTTGCTGTTATTTTCACTCTTATTCTACTCAATATAACTCGTGGAAGATACATATAGGCTAACAGGTTAACATGGCATAAACCACTGCGCTCATGCGTACTACTAATAACAGCCTGATTTAAATTTTTTTGACTAGCAGTTGTACTGACGTGTAGCAAAATCAGAAATATATATGTAGCTTGTCATCAGAGATACTGCTACACATACAAGATTTGTCTTCTTTCTATAACAATATCCTTTAGCGAAGAGTTGGAACAGACAAGGTCTTACAGCATCTCCAGTTGTAGTCAGGGGATGTGATCTAGAGACTTATGACTTATATTGTAGAAAGGGTAGATATGTGATTTGATATTGTTGCATAGCATGTATATAGAAAATTATATTAAATTTGAAAATTTAAATAATGTTTTTGAATTTGGTTCTAGTGGGATTGATTGCAACCAAATGATCACCAGGAATTGAACCCTCATTCAAAATTAAATGAAAACCAACTTGGATGGATTCAAAATGGAGGTTTGATCTAAGTCAAACTTGAATTCGTATTCAAATCATAAAGACACACATAATCAGAAGTATTGGAAAATGACCATTCCATCAAACTACAAACTTTGAATCATCAACACAATAATTGAAGAGTAATTGGATCTTTATTCATTGAGACATGAGTACATGATCTAGATTACATAAGATACAAACTGGAAGAAGAACCTAATCTAAAAATCCTACACTAAACTATCTATCTTCTTAACCTTGCTCCAAACCTTTGGTCTTCAATCTGTTAAACCAAAAACAACACAGAAAACACATGTAAGTATTAAAATGTAGGTGGGCAAAACCATTTAATGTAAGAATCCATTTATAAGAGTCTAGGAATAAACCCTAAAATCTGAGCCTGGGTAAGAAACCAAACAAAACCAAGGTAAATATGAACCTTCATTATAAATAACTTGGAACCTGACAGATTAAATAATAACATAGATCACCGACAGCTCACATGGACTATTATAACACAGAACATAACCAAAACCATCTAGGTAGTCATCCACCCAGTTGATACTGTAAACCAATAGGAACCTTAGTAACCATAATCTAAAAACAAACACCAAAGGATTTACCCAAGTATTAGATTCTTCCAAGATCCCTAGAACAATAGGAACTTAAAACGTGATCAATTAAAATTCTAAACCATTCAAACTTCACAGCAATGGAAACCGTGAACAATCATCCAAATAGAAATGGAAGGAGTCATGGATGACATTTAAATCAAACTCACTAAAAATCAAATAATAAACACTTGTCATGTTCCAAAACCAGAACAGGACAAAGGCAAACCGACATGCCTGATTAGGCATATACAAATACCAACCCCATGCACATACAAACAAAAGGGTCATTAAGTTAAACCCAACATGGGCTTAAACACCAAAAATCTCTTGACACCTATGAATAATTTAACCAACATAGGTCGTTTCACACATACACAAGCAGCTGAATCACCAAAAGGCATGGCATTTGGTGTCAGCATCACAACCACTTAGGAACACTATAAATAGAGGACCACATGAGACCCCATAGCTCATAACTCACCACTCGAGTTTGGGCCAAATTACATACTCTTAGAGTTTAGAGAGAGATCTAATAGAGAGAGAGGAGGAGGATTGGAAGAACACAAGAACAAGAGGAGGAAAGCCTCATCAGCAGTTGTAGATCTTCAACAAGCTAACATTGAAAGCTACCAAGGTTGTTAATTTAAACCCTAGAATAGGAAACTACATAGCCCTTAGGAATCCAGAGAGATAATATTAGAATAGAATGCACCCAGTGAGTACGAGGGCTGCACACTATGCATCTTCACCAATTGAAGAAAACCATAGGCACAACCACACCCTAATACTGGCACAAGCCATGGCCACTAGTTAGAGAAAGAAGATGAACAGTACATAATTAATCAACCAATTATAGAACACCAAATCTCTATCTCACCCCTCATCCCTAGAAAAAATCTTAAGACATGCCTAAGGATGAGAAGAGAGATAGTGATCTAGTATCCTAATACCCGCATGAAAAGCAGTAAACAATACTTAACCAACATACTTACAAAACTAAGCTTGAGGTACAAGCTCAAGCAACAACAATAGAAATTTAAATAATTGCTACTAAAACACCTTGAGCAAAATACTTAGCTGACAGTGAAGATAAATGCTCAAATAAAATTAACAGTAGCAGGCAATATTAAGTGTGACTGTATTAATCCTACAAATGGACATATCGATACATAAACATTAAAGTAGGAATACTTTATACCACTAAGAGAAACCATTAACAACATTACACTTGCCTAAAGTATTAGAAATTCTTAACTGACAAAAGTAGCAAGTGTCAACTGAACATTCAGTAGCATACTTAGCACATACTAACTAATAGAGATGACAATAAATGAAATTCAGTAAAACCATAGTCTAATCCTAATCACAAATTGACCAAGTCGAACCCTAGAAACCTAAATAACATCTAGAAAACCCTAGAACACTCTAGAACCGACCAGTAAATTCTAGAAAGCCATTACAGAAACATCACAGAAGCACAAACCTAGAATCGATCAATATCATAGAACAAGGGAGGAAGAAGAGGATAGAAAGGGGATTACCTTTAGGAAGGGCGAGCCGAGATCACGCTAACTGAGTAGAGGTAGAATAAGTAATCATGTCGGCATCGGCTAGCAGCATAGAGGAGTACCCTGAGGGGCATATCACTCCGCACCAGCCAGGACAGCCATAGTAGACATAGTAGGAACATAGGAGTGCCATCTCGATGGCTAGAAGCGCCGGAGTTGCGCCGGAGTCGAATTAGACAACACACACCGAAACCCTAGATCGGGTTAGGGTTGCGAGCAAGTGTTAGGGAGCATGAGAGAGAAATCTAATCGGTAGGAAGAGAGAGCGGAGGTGGGAGAATATTTTAGCGGAAGCATGGTGGCGTGGAAGGCCCGAGCAGCCATGCGGAGAGGCGGCGACGCACAGTCACCTGCGTGTGTGCGAGAGAGAAGAGAGCAACGTGCGCGCGAGAGAAAGAGAGAGAGGGTGACGTGAGGGAGAGGGCCAGGTTGGGCTAGACGAGGTCCAGGAAGTGGTTTTGACCATTTGGGTATGTCCAATGGGCCCAAACATGTAGGGGCATTTTGGCCATTTCACAAATACCTTTAAAACCAAATAAATCATAATTTACACATGAAAATTCGGAAAAATAAAATAAAATAGTTTTATGTGTAGAAAAATGCAAGGAATCTAAAAAGTAATTTTGTTGAATTTTTGCAAACACTTGAATTTTTGTGAATTTTTGAGTGATAATAATTAAATTCCTAAACTTTAAAATTCATAAAATTTTTAATAAAATTAAGAAAATAATAACTAGACTTCTCTCTGCATCCCCGAGGCATGACTGTAGGCACTAAGCTGTACAAATAAACGCGTACATATCAAAAACAAATTAGTACGATCACACGTTTGCTAACCTACGCACACGTTCATAGGCTGGTACTGTTCCTGGTACATACGCTGGCTTCTTCAGGTTTATAAGAAAGTTCAAAGAGTCTTAAACCAGCGATGTGGGACTAAATAGTCTCGAATACATGCATAAAAAATAAAGATAGAATAATAAGTTTTAGGCCAACTACTTTCACAATCAGCTGTCACTTATAGACTTTTAGCATAGCTATAACTCTTGACTCAAAAGACACGCGTACACTACAGTTACTCGGAACGTATGGCAACATGCGTGCGTGTCGGCTAACGACCATCTAGGATAGGCATGTAAGAGAGACGACCACCACCTTGCTGCGGTGCATGCGCTACTGCTCACCGTCCTTAATCGGTGAATAGCAATGAACCTTGCTATGCACACGATCATATTATACAGAGAATCATCATGTGTAGAAAAATATATGGCTGAATAGTCATGCATTCCTACGACAGGTGGAGTACGACCATAGAAGACCCGCTCATGACCAAGATGCGGTACATGCGGCTGCTTACGCTGGTCGACTGTTGAATAGTCATGCACTAATTTTGTAGTAGCGATTCATAGAATACGGGATATCCATATTTACATCGATATATACTACTCTATTCCTGATAAACACTTGACATACTACTTTGCATATACACCTAGAAAAGCAACATTGTTATGAGTCGGGGATGAACAACTTAGATTAACTGGGCCCAACGCCGGTATACATGTACATGATTGACCGAGTGAATATGCGAAGAGGCCCTTATACAGTGGGCAAATATAAAGGTATCACTGTCCTAATTCTACTACAATGACATCTGAAACGATAGTCTACCACGTCTGCCTACACTAGGCTCGCTCTCCTGGTCGCTCATGCCAACGGATATAGCTGTGGGGTTTGAGCCGTCTTAGCATGGACACTGACACAACCTAGTCGTCCATGTTGATAGACACAGTTATCGAAGTTGATACGTCTTTGAATCACCACCGACATGACCTAGCGTGTATGCGAGAACTCCTGCAGTCAAACGATGGAAAAATCAAATGAGTCCAAGAAAGATGTAAAACGTTAGATATAGTAAAATATCGTAGAAAAAACTACAAAACAATAAATACAACTAATGGTTGCCGCTACGCCCATTGCTGTCGAAGGAGAAGAAGTAAGCGACGTTACCTCAACACCGGCAGCAGATGTTGCCTGGTCATCTACAGGGCGTCGCACATCCCGCGTGGTGCTATCTCACAAACCTTCCCTCTCTCTGTCCACGCATGACAGGGCGTATGACAGGCGACAACAATTGAAAACGGACGAAGGAGCTCACATCAAAATGCAGATAGGAGAAGAAAAATATTCGACCGTGAAAACTCACTTGGACTGCACCAGATCAGTCGGCTGCCGCTGCCATCGTCTACGGATAGAGGATGACCGTGCGGATCTTCGCCTTTTTAGTCCCGTCCATGATGTATCTGTTGCTACCTACGTCGATCCTCCTTTTATGGAACTCCACCCACTTGTTCATCTGCAAACAACGGAATAACATGAAAAAATAGCAAGCAAAAGATTGAGCAAACCAATTTCTTACCACTCTTACCGTATGCCTTCCCGAAAGATATCGCTGGAGTTCTCCACGTCCGCTTATCTTACTATCTCCGCCAACTTGGACGCTTCCAAGCTCACAAGATCCGATACTCGCGCATCCATGCTCCCCGCCATGTTTGCTCGTCCTTGCCACCTGTGGTTCTAATTCCTTACACGACGAAGCTGTTTGTGTCATCACCAAAGTTTCCACTGCCTGAAACCTAGACAAGATGGGACACGTGAGAGCGAGACCCGAACTACGACCACACTGAAATGCAGGAGCCTAGGTTCTCTCTGCGTGTCCTGCCATTTAGCGGTTCCTCGACTCTCAACTCACACCTATAGCTATTCGCGTCACTAGAACCGGGTGTGTTCACCGGACCATCGCACGCGAATGGAGAGGAGAGCAAGCTAAGAGTAGGCGGAGGTGGAAGAAGAGAGAAACTATATACCTCATTACGTGGAGAGAAAATGCGAGACGGGTCTTATCCATACGCAAGCTAGCGATGGCGCGAGACTGCACAATACCTCCGCAATAACACACTAACACCTAGGATCTACGCTTCTAGATCAGCTATTAACAGGCCACACAACATGATATCAACGTGAACCCTCCCGTACGACCACAATGTATGCTGCCAACTCGTCTACGAACGGTTCCTGCATTACGATCTCGTCATGAGAACCTGCAGACATCTACGATCTACGCTGCCAGTTGGGCTCTACGCACGCGAGAAAAAGCGTCGTCTATGGTCTATTCTGACAATACGCGTGGTTTTACGGCACCACGTCAGCCTGCTGTGGGCCCTAAGTCCACAAGAAACGCGTCTGGCACGGGCTAACGACGCCACATCAGCTCTCGGCAGACCCCATGAACGCGAGAAACCACGGATGGTATGGGCTCACGATGCCACATCGGCTCTCGGTGGGCCCCACCACCCAGCCATTGCGAAGCATTGTGGCGCAGGGAATGCCTCTCGCCATGTGTGTTCCAGCCCGCCTACGCTGACGGTAGGCCCACATCGCACACGCGGTCCACCTTCCAGCGATGTGGGGTACGACGACATGTGGTACACCAATCCGTGATATGGAATCTTTTGCCCTGGCTCACAGCATAACAGGGCTCTATTGCGACATCGCCGCGTATTATTTCCGGCGTCCATTCTACGGACGAAAAGAATCAGGACGACGTGGATATTAGTTTGAGCCGAAACAATCTAGCGCCTTATTTACTCCTGATTATGTAAACGCTAATTTTCATAGAAATATAAAAATACCAAAGTAAATACCTAATAATACATTATGGATTGCTATAATAAATAAAATATCAAAGAAAATGTATTAAAAACCCTAAAAAGGGAGAAAATCACTTAAAGTAAAATTGAGTCAGTAGAACTCAAACACAACACATAAGGAGTGCATTGCATATAATTGCATTAGAGCATTACATTTTTGCTAATAAAATGTTGTCTTTATCGGAGGACATTGTGAATTACAGAACCCGAGGTCCAGGGTCAAGTAAAACCTTCGAACTACATTATCTCGCAGTTTTAGGCAAGTTCGTTCTTGCATCACCTTTGTGAGGTCAATCTTGCAATCTTGTTGCAAGTGAAATCTTACATGTCCTTTGGCTTACTTTCTGATTTTTTTCAAAACATTATTATTATTTGCATTCAAAATGCAATACCATTTTCAGAATGAAATAAATAAATAGTGGGCGATGGAATCATGAATATATACATGGTTACAAAATCATGTGGTAGAGATTCCATTGTACTAGGAAAGTTAGGGTTAACAACAATAGTAGTCATCTATTCTTGCGTCATATAGTACCACGCTAACAACAAATATTGTTACGGGGTGAGCGAGTCATAAGTACCTTCCTCCTTTTGTATGTCCTCATATATCTAGTTGGGCTAATATCTATAGGGGATATTAGCGGGTGGGATCCTGTGATATCTTATCCTGTGTTTTAGGGTAATGGTTGGGTATATTGGAAGGTAAGGTAATTAAACGTAGCTCTCTCGACCGAAATTCATTATATTGGGTGGCCAACGAGGTCGTGGAGGGGCACTCGACTTGTGATAACCCCCAAGAGTTGGGGATCACCATAGTACCTCTCAATGTGGAAGTAGGGTATCGATCCGTAGGAGCATGAAGAAAAGCTATCTATTCTCTACAACTAAAGTGTCACAAGTTTTAGTTGATTATACACTAAATGATTTTAAGAAACAAGGTGGTTGATTTAAGGCTTAGAAGTGTAATGTAACAAAGCAAGAATGTAAAAGTGTCTCAATTCTCTTCAATGCAAGAGGAGAAGATAAAGGTTTTCTCTTATAGGAACAATGGACATGGGTTCATGGGTTCACTCAATCCTCTCTATCCATCTATGGTGATGATTATGTTATAGATAATAAAAGTACACACAATTGTCATGTTTTAATGATAACTTTATGGTGGCTACATGTCTTAAAACACATAGTTGAAAGAAATACTCATTTGTGCTACTAGGTCACCCTTGTAGTAAGGCTAGCATTTGGTTATTGTCATACCACACATCATACTTCCCCTTTTTACCCCTAAATAAAGGCTGTTTGGCTGCATTGTGTCACTCAATACATATGATGTTGTCACTTAGCCACCCATTACCTACATACATCATACTTCTTAATGGAAAACATTCCAAACACTAGTGCAATGATTTATATGTTTTGTGCATTACCACATCTACCTCCACTTGGTGGTGTTAATCACGTCATGACATGGATAAACAAGGCATTTTGTATATATCAAACCATTATATGCATCAAAGAATATTTCCAAAGTATGACAAACCATAAAATATCCAACACAACATAAATGCATAACAAGTATTATCTCATACCATAATATCCACCATAGGAATTACATAGATAGATCCATACTCATGCAAGGAAAACCATATGGACTTCAAAAATGATCATACATAGAGAGATTAGATCAAGTTACCACCACAAACCTGTAGTACAGGGGGTGAACTACTCCCCTCTCATCATGGAGAGTGATGAGGTGGTGTTGGTGAAGGAGGAGAGGCAGATGGAGGTGATTCCGGCATCGGTTCCTCCAATCTTCCGATGGCGGCCAGTAGACTCTCTGTTTTGGTGTTTTTGAGCTCCACCTCCGTATGTGTTGTGGACATCCGCCAAAGGGTATATATAAATGTTTTTAGGTCAAAGTACATCAGTGGGCAAAAGAATCAAGCGAATCAGACGACCGAGATGTGAAAGAGGATAGGTGGCACGCCTCCCTCAACTGGGCGTGCCACCTAGGCTATTTTGGGCCTCGAGGCTCTCCTTGTGTGATCCAAGCGCTCTAGGTCCTTCTCTTGATGAAATATATATTGACGCTCCAGAAATCTCAGGTCCATTTGACTTTTTTTAGGTTCATGAAAGCTAAAAATACACAAAATAGGGTTTTTCCTGTCCTGCTGAGTTATAACCAAAATAAGGGGGATCATTGGTAAATCCCCAAAAAATCAATGTAAAACATGGATATAACATCATATATGTTGCAAATAAGTGGGAATTCATATCAACAAACTACAAAGTTCATGCATGCATCAACATCCCCAAGCTTAACCTATGATCGTCCTCGAGCATGAAGGTGATAAAACTAGCCAGTATCACAAAAAGTTAAATGCTTCATTCAGTTGAGAATAACAACAAGCAAGCATAACATAAAGTAGTACCTCTCATAATATCATACTTGATAACACAAAGTATATTGACTCACACAAATGCATATAGTACCATGAAAAAATAGTTGCATTCTTCCCATAGAGAAAAGTATAAATATATATAATGGCGGCCCTATGGTCAGAATATGGGCAAAGGAGGTTGGAAAAAGTGTATGGCTAGCAAGTAGGGAATATCATATGTGATACACAACTATCTTTCAAACACTATCCATTAAGTTTATGGTTGAAGCATCATACATCATTATTGTTTGGCTCCATTGCCCCTCATTACTTGATTCTTTTTGGCATTCTTGTTTTGGCACTTTTTGCTTCTTTCCTCTCTCTGTTGTTTATTTGTATTTCTTTGTCACTTTTTTCTTGTTTTGATTTTTGGGAAGTCCTAGCCTCTACATACTCATTATTCTCACCTTTTGATATCATATAAATATTTGGAGGTTTTTGCTCTCATCTTAGCAGTGGTACCCCTTCTATGGAGGGTTTTGGCCCTCATATTTTAGTTTATACATCCTCCTATTGCTTCTTGGGAAGGGGTACTCTATGCTCAGTGAGTTTGTGGTCACCCCACGACTAACTTCTCCATATCACCTATACCTATAATAATAGTGTTTGGAAGCTAAATAATGACTCACACATGATAGTATATTTTGGGATATAGGTTGAGCTATTTGGGTAGGTGTTTCCTATATAAATGCTAAGTTTGTTGTGCTAAAGGAGGTTGTTTCAATATGGTGGGGCTAACAATAGTATCTGTTTGACCTTCTACAAGAATACAAAAAGTGCCCATTGTACTGATCATTTCTAGAAAACAATATAATCATTGAGTACCATTTATGTTGAATATCAGAACTATCACTAGATGACACACTTGTAAGTTATCACTCTATAAAGCATATGAACGATCCAACTAGAAGCAATAACATGCATAGCTTGTTTGTCCCCCTTTTTCTATTTCAAGTAAGGCATTCAATCAAACATGGCATTCATTCATGGGATAGTTTGTTTCAGTAGCTCTTTCCTAAGCATGCAAAATATCTATCATGGTGGTCCTATTTATTTCCAAGCATATCAAGCAACACTAAACATAACCCTAAACAAATATGCTCTAAGTCTCTATGACCATTCTATGTTGCTCGAAAGACAAAGTTTAGAGGTCTGCAAACCGAGAGTTTTATAGGTCCAGTGGAGTGCTTTGGGCATCCCTAAGTTTATGATTTTCACCAATCTTGGATAGCTCTTGGTGTGGTGTTCTTCCATTCCCTGTCAAAAAACTTCAACACAAAACTTTCTCCCATTTCTTTTTCTATGGGGTGACATTAGTGGTACAAGGATATGATAATAGCTGCCATATAATTCATAGAATTTTTTTCTCAGTAGTACAACAATCATATAGTGTCTTACACATTCCTAGCATATCAAAAGACTTTTGGAAAATCATTTTGTGACTCAAACGAATGGCTCAAACACTAGTGGGCAGAATCTGTCCAGATTTTCAGCAACAACAAAACTTAATTATTTTGACCACCTCGACATGTCAGGAATTTTGGCCAATTTTTATGCCTGTAGAGCATGAAAATTTGTAACTACAGTGTACATATGAGAGCAATCGGAGTTAGATAAAAATAACAGAAATTTTCTGCTAAACATTGTTTGTGGAGGAATTTGCTACTCCATGTGTTTTATCAACTTTCTAGCATCCAAAATGGGTTGTACTTGGTACTTTATTGCTAACCTACAGAGAATACACTAAAAATGGACTCTTTTGACTACAAAAAGCATGCATAAAAAATAAATAACCAGATTGCCTCCCGAAAAGTGTTTTCTTTATAGCCATATAGCTAGGCTTAACTTACTTGTTTCAAGTGATGTGGAGATCATGTGGTAGCTTGGTGCTATCTCCTTTATCATATATGAGAGGTTCCCATACATCCCCAAGCTTAGGTTGGACCATATATTTTTTCTTCATTCTTCTCTTCTTCTTTGTGGTGCATGGACATCCCCAAGCTTAGGCTTTTATCATCTTGTTTCTGCAAAATATTAGTGCTTCTTGTGGCACTTTCAACTTCATGATGGTTATCATTATAACATGCAAATACATTCTCATCAATCAATTACGTGGGGATCATTTTTTCACAAATATGATCATTATCTAGAGTACTATCATACAATGGATCATATTCTATGGAGGCAATGGCACTATTAGATTCATTTTTACAAGATTTCTTTATACCCAACTATCGTATGAATAATTATGAAAATCATGTAAATCAATAGATTCATCAAGTATAGGTTTTTCATCATATAGATCGTCATTACTTGAAATAATAATTTCATCTGCCCATGCCACATGTATTATTGTTACAAAACAAGGGTCATCCAAGCTTTATCAAACATCATGCTCAAGCCATATTCCTCATCAATTTCAAGACTATTATCAATAATAATATCATTTTGGCATGTGTTGATCATCATCAAAATCAGAATCAAAAGATGATGGTGAGTAAGGAGATGGAGGATCCTCTAATACCTTTTCTTCCTCTCTATATTCTTCTTCTTGTTCTTGCAAACCATTAGATATCTCCTTGATAGCAACAGTATTGTTATAGTACTCAAGGATATATGTATTCTCACAAAAAAGTTTCAAGAGATGTTCAAGCGCAGTAGCAAGTTCTAGTGTGAGGCTACGAGTTTCATCTATATTTGCTACAAACATAAATATATCAAGAATTCCCATTAAAGCAGTAAATTACTCAGCTGCCTTCATATCAGTGTACATAAATTCATTATTATGGTAGGAAGCAATTATAGGCATACTCTAAAGCTTGCATTGGAAATTTAGATGCTTACGATATTGATCTATGCAGCAAGATACATTATTCTTATCACAAAATTTATGCCTAGTTGGATTCAATGCTTCCATTACTAACTTCATTTGCTCATCATTAATTGTTTCAACCATAGGGGGTTAAATAAGTAAATGATTCATACATTCCATGAACATAACAAATGAACTATTTTTTGTGTTTTTCATATTAGGAAAGTAAAAACTGATACATTACTGAAAGTAAATCTAATGAGAAACTCACAACCAAACAAGTTAAAGAAACCTCACCAATCTTAGATGATTGCAAGATATAAAACAAACTAAAACAAATTTTATGTTTAGTGCAAACAAGAGTAGAAACTTAAGCGTTATGCTCCCCATCAACGACACCACAAAAGTACTTGATAACCCCCAAGAGCAAGGGATCACTGTAGTACCTCTCAATATGGAAGTAGGGTATCAATCCGCACGAGCAAGAAGGGAAAGCTATCTATTCTCTACGACTAAAGTGTCACAAGTTTTAGTTGGTTATGCACTAAATGGGTTTAAGGAACAAGGTGGTTGATTTAAGGCTTGGAACTATAATGTAACAAAGCAAGAATGTAAAAGTGTCCGAATCCTCTTCAATGCAAGAGGACAAGACAAAGGTTTTCTCTTATAGGAATGTTGGACATGGGTTCATGGGTTCACTCAATCCTCTCTCTCCATCTATGTGAAGGAGATATGCCCTAGAGGCAAATAATGAAGTGCTTTTATTTGATATATATCTCTTGTATGTTCATAATACATTTCATGCCATGCTATAATTGTGTTAATACGAAACGTTAATACACAAGTGATATGTAAACAAACCGTGTCTCTAGTTCCCTCTAGTAAACTAGTTCAATGGTCAAGTGGATGATCTAGGGTTTCGAGATCATGGGCATCTATGCCAATTGACAATGAGGTCACATCATTGGTTGAATGATGTGATAGACAAACACCCAATAGTTATATCATAATGAGATCTAGTTACAAATGTTCATCGTTAATGATAACAAAGGAAACCTCACAACCTGATCCTTAGACGTGAGATAATACAAATCACCATTCTAGAGGGAGCTTACATGGTATCAAGTATCAAGCCATGAAAGGGCGATAAAAAAGCTGCCACTTAGGTTTCCCAAAGGAATGTGTAGAGGAGTACATATCAAGACCAATATTTGCCAATCCAAGTAACATATAGATACACGTGGCCATCTCGGTGACGTTGCATTAACAAAGATTGCAAGCGTGTGACTAGGTCACGGAATGCAATGGCATGGGAACGAGTAAACAAGTTCATCAGCAACGATATCGAACTAGGTATGGAGATACCAAAGATCAAATCTCGGGTGAACTAGGTATCAAGTGGCAAAGGGAATGGGATGCAATGTTGAAGGTTCAAGCGATGAGATTCGTGAAACACACAGGGGTCATCATGGGCATCCATGTCCCGTTGATGATCATTGATACGAGAGAGGTCTCAATCATGTCTGGAGTGTTTCCGAACCGAAGGGTGTCATGCTTAGGGGTGGGGACACATAGGGATTGATATGGCACCGCAGGAGAAATGAGAGAGAGAAACCGGAATAGTTCTGTGTAACACATGATGATGATCAGAGGGGTCCAGAAGGAGTTCTGGAGTGAATAAATATAATAATATATGTATTTTATATTAATTAGTTGAATTAATATTAAAATATATATTTATATTCTATTTTAATAGGTAGCCCATTGCTAGTGGGCCTTACTCGGAGGGGAGGCCCAAAGGGGCAAGGCGCCTAAGGGAGGAGGGCTAGCCAGCCTAGCCCTAGTGGGTTCCCCATGTGGGGACCACCTAGGGCCGGCGGCTCCCCCTTGGTGGCTGGCGGCTATGGGATTAGTCCCACACTATCTGCCCCTTGGGTGGTGCCCCTCCCCTCCAACTATGTATAGGGCCACCCCTGTCCTTGGAAACCATCCCATTCTCTCTTCTCTCTCTCTCTCTCAGATTTCCTTTGAGGATTTCTCCATAATATTGGAGAGGATCTCGAGGGACTTGAGTTCTCCACCTTCACACTACCGTTGTGTATTCTTTGGTCCGCCATCTTTGTTCTTCCACTGCTCGGCTGGATTGGAGCCCATGAGACGTCGCCTACACCGAACGTGTGTAGAACTTTGGAGGCGCCACTATAAGAAAATTTTCCTTCCGCAACGACTTGGCCCGACGGTCGTCGTAGAAGGCGCCTCTTCCGCGACGAAATTCTCAGCTCGGCCGTGGCCAATGGAAAACTTTTTTTTCCGGTTTCGCGGCCCTCTACTATGATGGATCCGCTAAAAACATGGAGGAGGCTCGGCCAGTGCGTGGCAGAAGCAAGATTTTTGTTTCCTCGCGCGATGTTGACTCGCCGAAGTCTTTTGAGGCGTGTGGGTCCTGGACATCACTATCTCTAGCGGACAATACTTTTTGGTCGTGCCTCCCTGATTTGAACTCAATAATGTTGCTCGATGCATCTGCCGTTTAGTCAGGCTGCTAGGTCCCACATGTCAGCCTCTCATTAGAAGAATCGTGTGTATGATGGAATTTTTTTCCTTCACTCACGTTACCCTGTTCCGAAGTTGATAGCACTACTCGATGCACCTACCGTTTAATCAACCTCCTGGGACCTACAAGTCATCCTCTCATTAGAAGAAACGTGTGTATGATGGAATTTTTTCCTTCGCTGGCGCTAGCCTGTTCCGAAGTTCATAGCGCTGATCGACGTATCTACCGTTTAACCAACCTCCTGAGCCCCACATGTCATCCTCTCATTAGAAGAAACGTGTGTATGATGGATTTTTTCCCTTCGCTCGTGCTACCCTGTTCCGAACTTGATAGCGCTATTCGATGCATCTACCATTTAATCACGCTGCTGGGCCCCACATGTCATACTCTCATTAGAAGAAACGTGTGTATGATGGATTTTTTTACCCTCTGTTGTGCCTTCGTGTTCCGAACTTGATAGCGTTGCTCGCTGCATCAACCATTTATTCAGGCTGGTGGGTCCCTTATGTCAGCCTCACATTAGAAG
The DNA here is from genome assembly GCA_023614405.1 of Avena insularis. NCBI lineage: Eukaryota > Viridiplantae > Streptophyta > Magnoliopsida > Poales > Poaceae > Avena > Avena insularis. The sequence continues at coordinate 49,190,349 of CM042692.1, read as the reverse complement.
AATCGTGGGTGTGATGGAATTTTTTCTTCTCTAGCGCTACCCTGTTCCGAACTAGATAGTGTTGCTCGACGAATCTACCGTTTGCTCATGCTGCTGGGTCCCCCATTTCAGCCTCTCATTACAAGAAACATGTGCATGCTAAACTTTTTTCTCGCTCGCGCCTTCCTATTTCGAACTGGCAACATTGCTCGATGCAGCATCTGTATAAGGTCGCGCTGCTAGGTCCCACATATCAGCCTCTCTGTAAATGAAACGTGCGTATGATGGACTTTTTTTTGGCCGCTGTTTTGACCTTGGCAACTTGTTGGGTCCCATATGTCAACCACCTCTGTGTAGAAACGTGTCTATGCTAGGTCCCAACTGATAGCCTCTATTTGAAAGAAATGTGTGTATGTTGGACTATTTTTTTGGGTCCCAGATGTCAGCCTCAGAGTACCAAAAATGCTCATAAAGGTTGAATTAAAAAAATTCTAGGCTAACTCGGGACGGATGCCCTATTCGTCATAGGTTATATTCCATGGGCTCATTCCTAAATTGAATGGGCTATGTTCGGTGTCCACAAGACAACGAAAAGGCTAAATTAGAAGGTATTGGGCTATGCTTGGGGCTGATAGGCTAATTTCATGGGCTATGCTTGGGCCTGCTGGGTCCGACATGTCAGCTTCTCTGTAAGTGCAACGTGTGTATGATGGACTTTTTTCGGCCGTGTCCGCTGTTTTCACCGTGGTAGTCGTGTATGGTCTTACTACTGGGGCCCTTATGTCATCCTTTCTGGCATGTTCTGTCTTGTGGGTCCCCGATGCAGCCTTGTATGTTCTGTCTGGTGGGTCCCCGATGCGAGCCTCTCTATATAAGTATTTAAACTTTTTTTCAAACCCACCCTCAAAACAAACTCCAGAGACGCTGCATGCTGGTGGGTCCGTGATGTTAGCCTCTCCGTAATACGATATTGCTAGAAGGAAAAAATCTAAACCCAAGATACGATTCGAACAAAAGACCTTTAAATCAAATAAATGTAAACTGAGTGCATTGCCACTACAAAAAAGATATTTATAGAATAAATATCATTAAACTTTTATTAGTACTACAATTTATGTATTAGTCTTCTTAAAAATATTTTGTGTGTCTATGTTTATCTCTTTTAAAGTATAAAAGGGCAGCGCTCCAGCATCTAATTTATAAAATGCCACATAATGGAGTATTTTCTTAAAAACATGGGTAGACAGAGTTTTTATTTTATTTTAAGAGGTGGGGCGCAATGCCCAAAAGGCCGAATTAAAAAGAGTTTGGCTATTCTACATAATCTGCTCTACGTGGGTTATACTCCGTAGGCTATGCTCGATGGGCTTCATTCTCAAATTTTACTGGGTTGTGCTCAGCAGTCCCTTGACCCCTAAAAGGCTGAATTAATATGTTCTCGGCTATGCTCCATGGGCCCCTTTCTCAAATTTCACTAGGCTATGGTCAGCCAGTCCCTTGACCCCAAAAAGACCGAATAAAAATATTCTGGGCTAAATAGGGGCCGAATGAGCTACTAGATTACTTCTCCTGGTTAATAAAAATTGCATTGTGATGTGCTTGGCCGGATTCGAAACAAAGACCTCAGAGAGGGAGGGGAAAAGAGATAATTCTTTTTGGCACCTATTCATGTCAAAATTCAGCAGTACAGAATAAGGTAGAAAATTTATCAACAAATTCGAAGTTCATATTCAGGAGCACTGGACCAATTCAGCAGCATTTCAAAAGTGACCAATTCACCAATACATACAATGAAATACAATAGCAGTACAAAGAGAATCAATTCTTGTTTCAGTCTAAAAACCTTGTCACATGATTAGTTTGTCCTTTTCACCAAACACACTCGACCAGTGGAGCAAGCAAAACTGACGATCAAGTCTACTTTGAGTACCTTCTTATCACATCAATGCCTATGTGACCCCCGTATGCAACCCAAAATGCCCAAGTCTCATCTAGATTGTGACACGACCATGTTTCAAAAGAAAAGCAAGACTATCTACTGCCCTTGATTTAAACAAGTACCAGTACATTAGTATTAGTTCCATAAAATGCTTTAGTAGTAGTAACAACAAAACATTTGAGATATTCAGTAGCTTTCCTGCTTGAAATTCAATAGAAGTACAGAGATAATAAGTTCTTATTCCATCTCAAAAAACCTTGGTGCACGATCAGTTTTCCATGTTCTCCGAATAGGCTTGATCATAGGAGCAAGCAAAACTGATGATCATGTCTGCTTCTGTGCGAATACCACCTCATTTCGTCAATGCCTGTGTGACCCCCCATATGCAACACAAAATGCCAAGACACATCTAGATAATTGTGACAATGCTAGGTGTCAAAAGAAAAGCAAGACAATCTGCTGCACTTGATCTAAACAAGTACTACCAGTATATAGTAGTACAAAATACTCCGTAGTACAAGAACTAGTAATATACTAGTACTACTATGCATCCAAAATCCACTCTCCAACATACAGAGATCCCTAAGCGGGTTAAATAAATATTGTGTCAATTGGGGATTCTCCCCCATGATTGATGCATATTGAGTAATGCAGGCTGGTAATATGAGATGGTTCACTGCAGAACTTAAAGGAATGCCTTTTTCCTCTAGATGATGCCCGGCACCTCCCAGATCCCAGGCGTGGAGGAACTGCAGATTATACGGGCCCAAAACCCCAGCTCTAATTTCAGGTAGTAGGCAGTGATCATCACATTGTACAAGGGCAACGAGCATGCATCCAGCCTGACGCACATGACGGATCCGCTGATGTCGCCCGACTCACGCATGTCAAATAGCAGAGCAAACACCATACCATCATCCCTGGTCCGATCTTCTCTACTCTCGATGAGCGCAGTGCCAACAGTGGCTGGGAAATGTACCTAGAGTTTCTAAAGGATGTAAGATTCAGCGGACTAAATTGCAGCATGCTAAATATTATAAGAAAAATGATAAAGTAAATATGAGTAACCTGACTGTGATAAAACATACGTAGTACTCCCTTCGTTTCAAAATATAAGATGTTTTAGCTTTTGTGAAACGAGTGTATCTAGACCCCTTTTAGTATATGGGCTCACTCCAAACTACACACTAAAAAGAGTCTAGATACACTTGTTTCACAAAAGCTAAAACATCTTATATATTTTGAAACGGAGGGAGTAGATACGGAGTACATGTGCAAGGTCATTGTTTCAAAGGAAAAGCTACTTGATCTAAGCAAGTAGTGCTAGCTCCCAGTACAAAGAGCCATGTTTGAAAGGTAATTCTCGACCAATGGAGCATGATAAACTGACGATCAATGCTTGTGTGACCCCCATATGGAACCCAAATGCCCAAGTCTCATCTAGATTGCGACAAGGCCATGTTTCAAAAGAAAAACAAGACTATCTACTGCCCTTGATTTAAAAAAGTACAGTACATCAGTATCAATTCCACAAAATGTTTTAGTAATAGCAACGACAGAATATTTGAGAGATTTAGTAGCTTTCCTGCTTGAAATTCAATAGTAGTACAAAGAGAATCAGTTCTTGTTCTAGCTCAAAAAAACAGACTCGATCATTGGAGCAAGCAAAACTGACAATCAAGTGACAATGCCTGTGTGACCCCCATATGCAACCCAAAATGGCCAAGACCCACCTAGATAATTGTGACAATGCTAACTTTAAAAAGAAAAGCAAGACAAAGTGCTGCACTTGATCTAAACAAGTAACATTACATCACTGTTAGTTAAACAAAATATTTCAGTAATAGCAACGACAAAATAAAGGCAAAGCAAGACCATCTCCTGTCCTTGGCCTAAACAAGTACTACCAGTACCAATATATAGTAGTACAAAATAGTCTGAAGTAAAAGAACTAGTGCTATACTAGTACTACCCTCATCCAAAATCCAACCTCCAGTACACGTACGTCCGTGGTATGCAATGAAAGTGGGATAAAAAAACTGAGGTAGTAGAATGGTCAATTTGGAATTCTCCCTCGCGATGGATGCATATTGAGTAATAGATGCCCTGGGTCTGAGACGTTTGATGGTACACCACAATGGAATGCTTTTCTTTCTGCATGATTCTAGGCACCGCCCTACTCCCAGGAGTGAAGGAATTGCGCACTGCACCCTCCAAAAACCCAGCCTCTGGTGACTGGTGATAGACGGTGAACTGCACATTATACAAGGGCGACGAGCATCCATCCGGCCTGACGCACACGGCGGATACGATGATGTCGCCCACTCGAGTATGTCAAATAGCACAGCGAACACCATACCATCGTCCCCAGATCCGATGTTCTCTAGTCTTGATGAGCGCGGTACCGACAGCGGTGATGGCTTAGTGTATGGCGCCAGAAAAATGCTGGTGCGGTGTTGATGTAGAGCTCGTTGGGAACCCCAAGAGGAAGGTATGATGAGCACAGCAGCAAGTTTCCCTCAGTTATGAAACCAAGGTTTAATCGAACCAGTAGGAGCAAGAAAACACCCCAAAGGTGTTGCTAGCTGAGCCTTGGCAGGGCGCACTACCGGTGCTAGTAGCAACGTGGAGACCTGCACAACACAACCACATAACTTTGTCCCCAACTTATGATGAGGTTGTCAATCTCACCGTGTTTTGCTGAAAACAAAGGATTAAACGTATCGAATGGAAAGAAGTAATAATTTGTAAAAAGTAAACACAAAACAGTAGCAGTTTGTACATTGTATGTAAAGAAAAGGACCGGGATCCATAGTTCACTAGAGGTGGCTCTCCTTAGATAGATAACATGCTGGGTGAACAAATTACAGCGGGGCAATTGACAAACATCGAGAAAGCAATACATGCATATACTAATCATCTTTACTCCTTTGAGACTTGATTGGGCATTACAACATTATACATAGACCGCCATCCAACTTCATCTATGACTAATAATCCACCTTCAAAGTTATCATCCTAACCCTCCAAAGATTAAGTTGCAAGCAACAGATTATTGCTTATTTAATCATGTAAAGTAAACAATACGATTGTTCTATGGACAAAGGATTGTTGTTTTCTCCTAGTAGCAACAACACATCTAGTACCTTAGAGATTTCGTCACTTCCCATTACCCAGAGGCATGAACCCACTATCGAGCATAAATACTAACTCTTGGAGTTGCTAGCATCTACTTGGCCAAGATAGCTACTAACAACGGAAAGCATGCAAGATCACAAATAACAAAGACATGATAGAATCAATAATCAATCTGAAATAGCATCTCAATATCCATCGGATCCCCGCAAACACAACATGCAGAATTACAAATAGATGATCTTGATCATGAACGGAGCTCACAAGATCTAAACATGAAAGTACAAAGGAGGAGAACCAGCCATCTAGCTACTACATGGATCCGTAGTCCAAGGATGAACTACTCACGCATCACACCGGAGGCTTGCATGGTGATGAAGAAGGCCTCTGTGGTGAATTTCTCTCCGGCAGGTGCCGGAAGAGCTTCAGATCCCTCCCGATCTAGGGATGGAGATGCTGGCTCAGACTCTTTCGTGGATTTTGATCGGTACTTAGGGTTGCCCGAGGGCATCTTATAGGCTAAGGGGAGGCCGAGGTGCCGGAGGCAGCCAGACCACACCTCGGCGCGGCCCAGCTGGGCCGCTGCCAGTGGTGTGGTGGTGGCCCCTGGCCCCTCTCCGTCTCGTACTCTGGCATCTGATGACTTCCGGAAAATAGGCACTTTGGCTTTTGTCCCATTCAATTCCAAGAATATTCATTTTCTGACTTTCCTGGAACCAAAAACAGCAGAAAACAGGCAGCTGACACTGTGGCTCTTGTTAATAGGTTAGTCCAAGAAATCATATGAAAAGTACTCCAAAGTGTGGACAAAACACAAGAAAGTGGATAAAACCAAGCATGGAACATCAAAAATTATATATACATTTGCAATGTATCAACATCCCCAAGCTTAACTCCTGCTCGTCCTCGAGTAGGTAAGTGATAAAAAGAAAGAATAATTTTTGAGGTGACATGCACCATCAAAGACTTGATCAAAGTATTTGTAAAGCAATCAAAGCTGAGATCATAGTACTTCAATCATAACATGAAATACAAAGTTCTAGCAATAAGACAAAGAAACTATGATGCAACATGAAAAGGCACAAACAAAAGATTCATGAATAACAATGCTTTGTAATACGTTTGTTTGTTTCACATAAAGAAAACATATCATAATAGTATTCAGCTTGTCCCTCATAGAGTAGCAAATATAAATGCATAGGACACCTTCAAAGTTCATAAGAGTGACTAGATACAAATAGTTTAAAACAAGCAATATCAAGTTATGCATCAATCAACTAGTCTTGGGACAATGCACATAGAACTAAGAATGGCCACTATGCTCTCAAAGTAGGTGCATAAAGATAGAAGGTGGAGACTCAATATAATGGTAGAAGAAAGGCCTTCATAGAAGGAAGCAGGGATTCAAGTCTCATAAAGAGCTTCCAAAAATTATGGTACTTATAGCTTTCAGCTCTCATTGCCCCTATCATAAGCATCTTGAAGTGATTAAGGTTAAAGTGAACAAACTATGGTGTACATGCTTGACGAAGTATAAGTCAGAAATCTCATGTCCCTTGTATACTAGGGCCGCTCCTCATGCTACTCAAGTTTAGTCACCGGTAAGTTCTTGTCATTGTAAGTACATGTGTATCATAGAGAACCGCCAACGGGTACCTTGCCCGATGATACTAAGAATCCCCATATCAAAATGACAAGGCAAGGCATAACGAGCATCTCAAAGAATCTTCTTATTTACCATGGGAATATGGTGCTTTTTTCTCTGTTTCCTCTTTTCATAGTATCTCTTTTTTCTTTTCTCTTTTTTCTCAATATAGGACTCTTTTTTTATAAGAAGAATGCTTCATAGACAGCTCATTATGGTTACGCAGGTTTCCACCATGTTAGCATGGATTAGAGCAAGGCCTAGGCGCTTTCTCTAACACATATACATAACTCCATGGACTTACAAGCTCCCTTTCATTTCACAATCCATTTACATCCATATACAAAAGAGCATGATATCAACTAGGTACAAGTACCAAGTGCAATATTGAAAGCGTTCCCCATGAAAGCATGGTTCTGCTAATTCCCAACAAATAAGTGCAAGCATATACAACATAGACGACACAGTGGTTCAAGTTTATTAAGGGCAAGAAAAGTAAAGTGTGCCATCAAGTTCGTGAGAGCTTTAATCACTAGTTTTCTCATAGCAAGTTTAATTTGGAAGGTAAACAAAAGCATGAATATACTTGGAATAGCATAAGCTAGTAGGTAGGTATGGTGGACTCTTTGGAATAACTTGGTTTAGGGAGTTGGATGCATGAGTGGAACTCATACTTGGTTGTGGAGGCTAGCAAAAGACTGGGAGCGACAAACTAAGAGAGCAATACTGACCATAATCATGTAGAGCGATAAAACATCATTGATCAAAGCATAAAGTGATACTACAAGTTGAAAACTAAAGGATCATAAAGGCTATGGTGACTTGAGATAGTCATAACATGGTGTGAGCATGTGCCAAGTCAACCCAAATAAAGCATCAAAGGAGAATACCACTATACTATGCTTTAATATGCTAAAACAACGCATGATTCATCCAAGGCACATTAAACAATCTCAATTGTTTATAACAATTCATTCTACAGCAAAGAATACTAAGAATAAATCCAAAACAATATCAAGCATGGCATGACAAAGCATATGCCACAGTCAAAACAAGCTCTTTTTACCACATAAGCATGAATTTTCTACTCTTTTCCAAACCAAACCAAACTATTTGCAAACCAATGTATGAAAGAGGGGGTCCAACCAATTTATTCAGAAAACTAAGAAAACCAAGCAAACGAAAAACTGAAATGAAAACTAAAAAGAAGACGCTCCAAGAACAACACAACCGTGCATGAAACAATAAAAATGAAGCATTTGGAAGAAACCTGGAATTTTTATTGATGAAGAGGGGGATGCCTTGGGTATCCCCAAGCTTTGAAGCTTGTACTTCTTGGATATTTCTTGGGGTGACACGCGTGGCATCCCCAAGCTTAAGCTTTAGTCCATCCTTCATCTCATTACTCATTCCTTCCATACACCTAAAATTTTTCCTTCATACAAAACTTCACACAATCTTTATTAGCAACATTAGTGCACTCAAGATAAATAAGTCATAAGGTTCAGTTCTAACACCAAATAAACTTCCATTAGAACACTAGATACTGTAGCACTTCCCTCAAAAAGCTCAATTCCCCAAAAGAACTCAAAAAGGAACCAACAAGAAGCAAATGCAGAAAATTGCAGAAATCTGTCAAAACAGACCAGCAGGTAAAGACGATTTTTTTCGAAGACCTTCTGTTGCTCAAATCAAAAAATGTTGAACAAACAAAAGTTAGATAACAACCTGGGGCAAAAGCAGAAAAATTCACGCCTCAAAAAGACGTCCAGAGATTTTACACAAATTTTTACGGCGAAGCACAGAAATATGTTTCGGGACAGCAACTTTCCCAATCATTACTTCTCTATCATTAGAGGTTACTCTTGGCATAAAAAGCAAATAAAAAGGATAAGGAGCGGTTATTACTGAAGTAATAACTTCCAAGACTCATCTAAAACTTTTGGGTTATCTCCCAATAAGTACTTTTCTTTAACGCCTTTAAGTTAGGCATAAGAAGCCAGAAAGAATCAAGTCTTCTCAAATGAAGAAGCATTAAAACCAAATTTCTTGCCCTTACCTCTTTTACTTTTATTCTTAACTTTGGGGAAAATATGATTGTTTGGTGGAGAAGAAAGGTGCATGGTACCCTTTCCCACATCTATTATTACTCCAAGGAGTTCTAATAGGGACCTTCCAAGTGTAATTTGTCCTTTTCCTGCACATTCAATAACAAGATAATTAGTAGAAATCATTTTCCCAAGGATCTTTGTAAACACTCCTTCAGCTATTCCAATAGGTAATATGGAGGCATTATTAGCAAGAGATATTTCTTTTCCTCCTTCAGTAAGCCCCCAAGTATTCAAAGATTCATAAATATCTTTGGGCATAAGACAAAATTCAGACATGATATCACAGCGAGCTTGAAAAGTTTCAGTGTTTATCTCAATCTTTACTGTAGGGAGCCACTTTGATGGTTCAGAATTTATTGGGACATAATTGTGATGCTCCCTAAGCATATTATAGCAATCTTTTAAGCTAGCAGTGCTAGTCTCAAGAGTGTTCAATCTAGCAAATATTCTTGCGAAAGAAATATCAGTTTGGCTAGGCAAGTTGTAAGTAAGGATCAATTTCTTTATAGCATTAATACCATCATCCTAATTACATTGGAGGAAATATCCTCCCACAACAACATCTAAAGCATATCTATAGCAAAGAGCAATCCCAAGGTAAAAACTACTAAGGAACAAGCTTTGAGTCATTTTAGGCTCAGTTTTTTCATGTAGATCAGAGATTCTAGACCAAGCTTCTTTAAAACTTTCCTCAATTCCTTGTTTAAAAGTGAAAATCATTTCCTCGGGTGACATAGTGATTGGAGCAAGGCTAGACATAGTGGCAACTTAAGGAAGGAACTAATTTTTTTGTGTTTTTGAAATTGTGACAATGCTAACTTTTAGATAATTGTGACAATGCTAACTTTTAAAAGAAAAGCAAGACAAACTGCTACACTTGATCTAAAAAAGTAACAATACATCACTATTAGTTAAACAAAATATTTCAGTAATAGCAACGACAAAATAAAGGCAAAGTATAACACCCCGTCCACTCCTGGGCCCGGGGGTGTCACTCCTGGCAGCTTAATAGGATATCTACACTGGCCCCACAGACCAACACTAGTCTTTTCTGTGCACTTTGTCCTCACTCGTGCGCACCCGGTTACCCACTTCCCGATCGGTCACCCATCCTAGAATTGCTCTAGGCCAAGCACGCTTAACCTTAGAGTTCTTTTCGAATGAGCTTCCGGAAAAGAAGTTGCAACTTGTTGATATGGGTATCCTATCACTCCTATTAAGCCATGTGCCTGGATCTCACACAAAGCAAGACCATCTCCTGTCCTTGGTGTAAGCAAGTACTACCAGTACCAGTATATAGTAGTACAAAATAGTCTGAAGTAAAAGAACTAGTGCTATACTAGTACTACCCTGCATCCAAAATCCAACCTCCAGTACACGTACGTCCGTGGTATGTAGTGAAAGTGGGATAAAAAAACTAAGGTAGTCGAATGGTCAATTTGGAATTCTCCCTCGCGATGGATGCATATTGAGTAATACATGCCCTGGGTCTGAGACGTTTGATGGTACACCACAATGGAATGCTTTTCTTTCTGCATGATTCCAGGCACCACCCTGCTCCCAGGAGTGAAGGAATTGCGCACTGCACCCTCCAAAAACCCAGCCTCTGGTGACTGGTGATAGACGGTGAACTACACATTCTACAAGGGCGACGAGCATCCATCCGGCCTGACGCACACGATGGGTATGATGATGTCGCCCACTCGAGTATGTCAAATAGCACAGCGAACACCATACCATCGTCCCCAGATCCAATGTTCTCTAGTCTTGATGAGCGTGGTACCAACAACGGTGATGGCTCAGTGTACGGCGCCAGAAAAATGCTGGTGCGGTGTTGATGTAGAGCTCGTTGGGAACCCCAAGAGGAAGGTATGATGAGCACAGCAGCATGAAGGGAATATGCCCGAGAGGCAATAATAAAGTGGTTATTATCTTATTCCATGTTTATGATAATTGTTTATTTTACATGCTAGAATTGTATTGATCGGAAACATCAATACATGTGTGTTTAATAAACAAAAAGGGTTCCTAGTTATGCCTCTCTTATAGACTAGCTTGTTGATTAACAAGATGATCAAGGTTTCCTGATCATGGACATTGGATGTTGTTAATAACAAGGTCACACCATTGGTGGAATGATGTGATGAACATTCATCCGAAGTATAGCATTACGATCAAGTCATTATGTTTATATTGCTATAACATCATACGAAGTAATCTTTATCCTTAGACCATGAGATCATGTTAATTGCTAACACCGGAAGAGTATCTTGATAACATCAAACGTCACACCGTAACAGGGTGACTATAAAGATGGGTTCAGTGCTACGAAGGTGTTATGTTGAGGCTCATGGATCAAGAGTGGAATTTGTCAATCCCGATGACGGATAGATATACTCTGGGCCCTCTTGGTGATATCACATTGAAATAGCTTGCAAGCAAGTGATGTGATCACTAGAATGTTATATCACGGGAACAAGAAAAGAGTGCATGTCGGTAACGAGATAAAACTAGGTATGGAGATACCGATGATCGAATCTTGGACATGTAATATATCATGGGACAAAGGGATTTAGTTACTAGCGTTAAAGGTTCTCACGATCACAGAAGTCATCATTGAATGTGTAGGAGTCAGTATGGATCTCTAGGTCTCGCTGCTGATTATTGATCGGAGAGGGGTCTCGTTCATGTCTGCATTATTCGTGAACCTTAGGGTGACACACTTAAGGGATACCGACACCATTTGGAGCAAATATGTTTTAGATAAAGATTTAAGAAAGCGCTGGAATTATTTCAATTGACACCGAAACAGTTTCGGGTGAAATTGCTGAAATTGGTTCTGCATGTAATATTGAAATGTCGCAGGGGGTTTTATGTGAATGTTTGTTAATTAAAGTAATTAAAAAATTCTGAATAAAAATAATAAAAGAGTTTCACTAAATGAGAGATCATTAAATTTGGAGAAATTTAATGCATTTAAAGTGGAGACTTTAAAAGAGAATATGAAGGGGCAAATTTATGTGGAGGGAGTTACCACCACATGAATGGAGGAGGTGAAGAGTCACCTCCTCCATGCACCGGCCATGAAGGAGGGGCACCCCCTCCTCCTATAAAAGGCCACCCCTCCTCACTTTTCACACACACCTCCTTGTGAAGGATCTCTGTCCCCCTTTAGTATTATTCCCCCATGGTCTCGGATTAGCGAGATACATGTTCCCGGTGGCTTTATCTGGAAAGGAGTTGCTGCTTCCGCTGCTTTGCTGGAGCGAGGGACGGAGGTTGTCGGGGTACCGGACGTGTGTGCGATCACGGATGCACCGCTGCTTTGCGGTGCTGGACTTGGTGCTGCTGGAGCTGGATCTGATGGACGTGCTGGAGCCGGACCTGCTGGACTTCCTCACGATCTTGAGATCGTCAAGTGTACGACTACATCAACCATGAGTTCCTACTCGTTAACAAAGCTCGTTGTCTACGAGGGTAAGTTCTCGTTGGATGTATGTCCACCCGTTGCTTTGTACCTAATAGATAGATCTTGGCGTGTAGTTCACACCGTAGGATTTTTTTTGTTTTCTATGTCATGACCCAACAAAGGGTATCAGAGCCTGATCTATGCGTAGGTGCTTTGCACGGGTAGTACACATATGTTGATATGTGGGCGATGATGATCATGTTATTGCATCTTCTATGTATTTTGGATATTGGTGGCATAGTGGGATGAAGCGGACCGGACCAACCTTACATGTCATCGTACATGAGACCGGTTCCACGACTGACATGCAACTGGTTTTGCATAAGTGGCTGGCGGGTGTCTGTCTCTCCTACTATAGTCAATATCTGATTTACAACGAGTTTCTAATAACTTAGTTATCCTCGTTGTGATTCATGTTCGTAGGTGAGAACGGTTCTATCTCCGAAAGCCCTAAGCCACGTAAAACTTGCAATTGATAAATTAGAGGCGTCTAGTTTAGATCGTTGCTGGGCTAGTGTATTGATATGGTATTGTTGTAAGTAGATGTATGACAAATACTCTTACAACACATTCAACATGTAAGTTCCATAGACCTTGGCCTTACACACAAAGGAATGATAGAGATCATACCACGATGCAAATGATAGAGATCAAATGCATGGACCATATCATCTCACTTTACACATTAGATGTTAGCATCTTATACTGCTAGTTTGGCGCTTTCTGTAGCATTGTAAGATGATCCCTCATTTAGATATCAAGATAAAAATGTGTTCTTCCTTGAGTATGCACTGCTCGTGGATCGTGTTTGAGACATCACGTGATGATCGGGTGTACTCGAATCTACGCTTTCATAGGAACGTGTAAGACAGCTTTACACATGCGAGTACTAAGGTTCTTACTTGGCGAGCCTAGCATGTATACATGGCCTAACACGGACCGAAAGGTTAAGCATGTGTCATATAGTTGATATGATGCCCATATAGATGCTCGCCTTTGAAGCTACATCAACTCACGTGATGATCGGACTTGGTGTAGTGGATTTGGTTCATGTAATCACCAAAAAGGCACGAGGGATGTCGTTTTTGAGTGGAAGTTCATTTCTAATTTGGATTAGTCGAACCAAATTTGTCATAAATTAAATCAAAGTGAATTTGCATAGTTTGTTGTAGTCATTGGCATTCGTTTTCTACCTTATGCTTAGTTTTTATTTGAGATAATAGAACTATAGAATTCTGGATATTTACTTTATGAACTGGTATCATATTGTTTTGAATGTCAATTTAAAGTTTATAAGTCCTATTGCAAACTTTCAAAAAACTCTATTTACTCCATGAAGTTTAATAACTAGTATTAAATCAAGAGTAAGAATTCCAATGTTAGTATCTAAAGTATCATGTTTGCCTCCATGATTATTGATATTCAAAAGTTGTTTTAATATCAAGATTATATTGGAGCTGAAAATTGTTTCAGAAACCATCATGTGTGAAAGATATTGTGATATCTGAAACAATGTTTTTGGTTGCATTATGATAGAGTATAATTTAGCAAAATACATGTTCTCATATTGTATGAGAATTTGTGAAGGATGGACATGCTAGGCATCCGAATCTACCAAAAAGGTTTTGGGAACTAATATTATACTCGTGATTCTTCCTTATAAGCTATAGTAGCTTGATCATGAAAGTTGTCATGATAAGGATGAATAGAAGCTGTAAGTAAAATGTTTACTACACTAATAGATTACTAAAGAATGGATTTTTGAAAGAACACCAAACATTTGATGATGGTGATCCACTTCAAAGTGCAAGTCCAAAGGTATTAGTATTTGACTATATACGCTTTGTACCATGTGTCATGTTGATGACACCACTATTGATGTTGATAGATTCTTTTAAAAGAAAAGGAATTGCTGAAAGAGAATCTATAAAATATTTGGCAGAAAATAAAAGGTTGGAGATGTCCAACTTGGGTATATAGAAGATATACATGTTATGGCTATATTCCTTGCTTGTTAAACAATGTGGTTATGAGGTATTGGATACCGAATCGGTTGGTATGAAGTGTCATACAGGACAACACAATTCATGAACTACAATGGCCTAAGTAACCAGCAAGAGAATGAGTGATGATGTTCATCGAAAACAAATAAAGTGTTATTGTGTTTTTCGTTGTCATCAAACCAAGCCTTCAAGATTTGTTTAAATAATTGTTATTTTGTTCCGATATTACGAGAACAATGGTTGTTCAAATAAATTACCGTATTCCATAAAGGATGGATGAACTTTTACAAGTCTAGTGCGAGAAATCACATCCATAAACATTATTGCTAAAATGTTGCAAGACAAATGATTAAAAGATCACTTATGAAGTGACATCGCTGTTTTAAATTATATTGGAAATAAAACATGAAGAAACTCCATGTTGATGGATTTTTGGAGTCTTTTGATTTTGATCAATTGACGCATGTGAGACTTTCCTCGAGATAATTGAAACTCCGTCCATAGGCCAGAGAGCAACGGATGACTAGCTTATTGGAAATTGTGCATAGTCCATTATGTGTAGCCATATGCGATGGATCTTTTTGCTTCATATGCTTTCTTCAAAAATTTGAGTGAATATATCTGTATATTTACTTAATAAGGAAGAAGTATGAAACATTTGAAAGTTGTTCAAAGACTTTCATGATGAAGTGAAAAATCATTGTAACAAGAAAATAAAGAGTTTATGATTCGATCATAAAGGAAGATATTTGAGTTACATGTTTAGCAAAAACACCTAAGACTTGAGGAATTGTTCCATGATTTGTGTTCCCCGGTAAACCATAGGAGTATGGCATATTCGAGAGATGAAATCAAACCATGTTTAACATGGTAAGATCAAAGGTGTCATTTATAAAACTGCCATTATGTTTTAAAGATTGAAGCTTTAGAGACTACCGCTTTTACACTGAAAAGAGCACCATCGTGATCCATTGAAATGACACCATATGAGTTATGGTTTGGGATAAAACCCGAATTGTCTTTTCTTAAATTTTGGTATGCTATGCATAGGTAAAATGTTTACAACCAAAGTCGCATAAGCACGTCTTTGTAGGTTATCCCAAAGAATTTGTTGGTAATTTCTCCATAACACCAAGGACAAAAGAGTTTGTCGCTTGGAACGTCAAGTTTCTTGAGAAGGAACTTTCCATGAAAAGTTAAGTGGGAGGACAATAGAACTTTGATAAGGTTGTTGAACCTTAGCTATATCTGCTAAGTAGCGCAGCGCCGGAAAGTGTCCCGGTGGCGGCCACAATGCTCATGGCTCTCGTGATTACAAAAGGTGTGATCTCGGAGATTAGAGTTCCTATAGAACCGTGTGGGTCGGTAAGAATCAAATAGTAAGATTTGATAAGCAAGTCGTTATTGTTTTGACAATGATGAACCGACTACATGCAAAGAAGCGATGATGGGCCCTGACTCCATAAAATGACTAGAAGTCATAGAATCTGTGATAGTATCCATACACGAGAAATCAAGTTTCTGAACTTGGAAGACCCTCCGGAAAGGCGTGAAGCCTATCGGTCATGTTTGGATCTATAAAGAAATAAGACATGGATGTTTAACATCTATGAAATAGTCGACATGTCGGAAAGAAGTTTACGACAATATTGAAGGAGTTGACTATGACAAGATTTGATCTTTCATAGCGATATATAGTCTTGACGGATTAATGTAGCAACCACTACATATAATTTGGTATATGGTAGTTGAATATACAAAACAAGGTTCTTCTAATAGAACGGTAACCTAGGACATGTACATGACATGGTCCAAAGGGTTTTGTTAATTCGAAGGGTGCTAAAAGGGCATGTAAACTTCAATAGTTGAAGTAAGCATAACGGAGTTGGAATCTTCACCATGATGAAACTGTTAAAAGAGTTTAAATTCATCGGAGATGATGAAGATGCTTGCATTTGCAAGAAATTAAGTGGGAGCGCTGAGACATATTTCTAATACATTATGTAGAGGACATATTGTTGATTGGAAATGATGTATCTTGAATTGACACAAGTTAAGGATTTCATTAAAATAAGATTTCGATGAAAGACTTGGGCAAACCCAGAATATTAGGCATCAATATCTATATGGATAGATTAAGGCGCTAATATGGTTGTGCATATACATATATAAGATATTGAAAGGGTTCAATATGAGATATTCAAAGGGTTCAATATGGAAACAACAAGAAAGGTTCTTGCTGCATGGAAAGGATTGTATCAAGATTCAAGTGTTTCAACACTTGGTGAGTAAAATCACATGAAAATTTTGATCGATTATACCATGATATGTATATATCCAGAATGTCCTATGCTCTAAATGTTATGAGCATATACCAGAATGATTCATAAGATGATCATTGGACAATAGTAAAGATATTCTTATGAGCTTTGGAAGAACTAAGAATATATCATGTATACGTGACAAATAGTTAAAGGTAGTTCATTGTAAAGTGTTACATTGATACTAGTTTTGTCACAAGATACAAATTAAATTTATCTCAATTTAGACTATGGGTGGCACAATATAATGGAAAGGATGTTCCATGATGGATTTGGATGAGTTCCAAAGTTGAGATATTGTGACGGATACTACAACAAAAGGCTAAGAATATGACTGCTATAGTAGCAACATAGGAGGGCATTTGTGTTAAGTAGTTTGTTATCAAACTAGATGTGGTTCAAAGTGGGCTAATACTATGAAGATATATTGTGTGACAATAATATCAACATATTTTGAGCCAAACGAACTAAAGGTCTCACCAGAGGACCAAATTTATACAATGCCATCTCATTTGAGAATGAGTGATGCGTAGAGACGCAAAGACATGCAAATACATACGGACCTGAAACTGTCAGATCCGGATATTCTGTTAACCACTAGCAATTGCGTATATGCAACACCAGAAATCCATAGGTGTTCAATACGCAAAGTTTTTCAAACTAGATTATTGACTCTAGTGCAAGTGGGAGACTGAAGGGAATATGCCCGAGAGGCAGTAATAAAGTGGTTATTATCTTATTCCATGTTTATGATAAATGTTTATTTTACATGCTAGAATTGTATTGATCAGAAACATCAATACATGTGTGTTTAATAAACAAAAAGGGTTCCTAGTTATGCCTCTCTTATAGACTAGCTTGTTGATTAATAAGATGATCAAGGTTTCCTGATCATGGACAATGGATGTTGTTAATAACAAGGTCACACCATTGGTGGAATGATGTGATGAACATTCATCCGAAGTATAGCATTACGATCAAGTCATTATGTTTATATTGCTATAACATCATACGAAGTAATCTTTATCCTTAAACCATGAGATCATGTTAATTGCTAACCTAAGAGTATCTTGATAACATCAAACGTCACACCGTAACAGGGTGACTATAAAGATGGGTTCAGTGCTACGAAGGTGTTATGTTGAGGCTCATGGATCAAGAGTGGAATTTTTCAATCCCGATGACGGATATATATATACTCTGGTCCCTCTCAGTGATATCACATTGAAATAGCTTGCAAGCAAGTGATGTGATCACTAGAATGTTATATCACGGGAACGAGAAAAGAGTGCATGTCGGTAACGAGATCAAACTAGGTATGGAGATACCGATGATCGAATCTCGGACATGTAATATATCGTGGGACAAAGGGATTTAGTTACTAGCGTTAAAGGTTCTCACGATCACAGAAGTCATCGTTGAATGTGTAGGAGTCAGTATGGATCTCCGTGTCCTGGCGATTATTGATCGGAGAGGGGTCTCGATCATGTCTGCATTATTTGCGAACCGTAGGGTAACACACTTAAGGGATACCGACACCATTTGGAGCAAATATGTTTCAGATAAAGATTTAAGAAAGCGCTGGAATTATTTCAATTGACACCGAAACTGTTTCGGGTGAAATTGATGAAATTGGTTCTACATGTAATATTGAAATGTTGCAAGGGGTTTTATGTGAATGTTTGTTAATTAAAGTAATTAACAAAATTCTGAATAAAAATAATAAAAGAGTTTTATTAAATGAGAGAGCATTAAATTTGGAGAAATTTAATGCATTTAAAGTGGAGACTTTAAAAGAGAATGTGAAGGGGCAAATTTATGTGGAGGGAGTTACCACCACATGAATGGAGGAGGTGAAGAGTCACCTCCTCCATGCGCCGGCCATGAAGGAGGGGCACCCCCCCTCCTCCTATAAAAGGCCACCCCCTCCTCACTTCTCACACACACCTCCTTGTGAAGGATCTCTCTCCCCCTCTAGTATTATTCCCCATGGTCTCGGATTAGCGAGATACATGTTCCCGGTGGCTTTATCTGGAAAGGAGTTGCTGCCCGCTGCTTTGCTGGAGCGAGGATGGAGGTTGTCGGGTACCGGACGTGTGTGCGATCACGGATGCTGGACTTGGTGCTGCTGGAGCTGGATCTGATGGACGTGCTGGAGCCAGACCTGCTGGACTTCCTCACGATCTTGAGATCGGCAAGTGTACGACTACATCAACCACGAGTTCCTACTTGTTAACAAAGCTCGTTGTCTACAAGGGTAAGGTCTCGTTGGATGTATGTCCACCCGTTGCTTTGTACCTAATAGATAGATCTTGGCGTGTAGTTCACACCGTAGGATTTTTTTTGTTTTCTATGCTGCGGACCCAACACAGCAAGTTTCCCTCAGTTATGAAACCAAGGTTTAATCGAACCAGTAGGAGCAAGGAAACACCCCAAAGGTGTTGCTAGCTGAGCCCTAGCAGGGCGCACTACCGGTGCTAGTATCAACATGGAGACTTGCACAACACAACCACAAAACTTTGTCCCCAACTTGCGATGAGGTTGTCAATCTCACCGTGTTTTGCTGAAAACAAAGGATTAAACGTATCGAATGGAAAGAAGTAATAGTTTGCAGAAAGTAAACACAAAACAGTAACAGTTTGTAGATTGTATGTAAACAAAAGGACCGGGATCCATAGTTCACTAGAGGTGGCTCTCCTTAGATAGATAACATCCTGGGTGAACAAATTACAGCAGGGCAATTGACAAACATCGAGAAAGCAATACATGCATATACTAATCATCTTGACTCCTTTGAGACTTGATTGGGCATTACAACATTATACATAGACCGCCATCCAACTGCATCTATGACTAATAATCCACCTTCAGGTTATCATCCGAACCCCCTCTAGTATTAAGTTACAAGCAACAGATTATTGCTTTACGAACTGCGTGTAAAGTAAACAATACAATTGTTCTATGAAGGATTGTTGTTTTCTCCCTAGTAGCAACAACACATCTAGTACCTTTGAGATTTCGGTCACTTCCCTAGATTACCAGAGGCATGAACCCACTATCGAGCATAAATACTAACTCTTGGAGTTGCTAGCATCTACTTGGCCAAGATAGCTACTAACAATGGAAAGCATGCAAGATCACAAATAACAAAGACATGATAGAATCAATAATCAATCTGAAATAGCATCTCAATATCCATCGGATCCCCGCAAACACAACATGCAGAATTACAAATAGATGATCTTGATCATGAACGGAGCTCACAAGATCTAAACATGAAAGTACAAAGGAGGATAACTAGCCATATAGCTACTACATGGATCCGTAGTCCAAGGATGAACTACTCACGCATCGCACCGGAGGCTTGCATGGTGATGAAGAAGGCCTCCAGGGTGAATTCCCCTCTCTGGCAGGGTGCCGAGAAGAGCTTTAGATCCCTCCCGATCTAGGGATGGAGATGACGACGGCTACGGACTCTTTCATGGATTTTTGATCGGGTACTTAGGGTTTTCGTCCCGAGGGCATCTTATAGGCGGAAGGGGAGGCCGAGGGGGTGCCAAAGGTGGCTAGACCACCCCCTGGCGCGGGCCAGGCTGGGCCGTGCGGCCAGGTGGTGTGGTGGCCCCCTGGCCCCTCTCCGTCTCGTACTCTGGCATATGATGACTTCCGGAAAAATAGGCACTTTGGCTTTTGTCCCGTCCAATTCCGAGAATTTTCATTTTCTGACTTTCCTGGAACCAAAAATAGCAGAAAACAGGCTGCTGGCACTGTGGCTCTTGTTAATAGGTTAGTCCAAGAAATCATATGAAAAGTACTCCAAAGTGTGGACAAAACACAAGAAAGTGGATAAAACCAAGCATGGAACATCAAAAATTATAGATACATTTGCAATGTATCAAGCGACTAAGAGATGAACCTGGGATTTCAAAAGGAAGTAAGAATCGGCGGACTAAATTGCAGCATGCTAAATATACATATAAGGAATTCTCAGGCGCCTGAGATATAGGCACTCCTAAGAAAAAATACAGAGCCATGTTTCAATGGAAATGGTAGATCATCTCCAGCATTTGATCTAAACAAACTTGAACAGCAGATCATGATCAGAATCATGATGGTCATATTTTCCATATCCCACATTATGGATGCAAAATGAGTAATCCAGTGTGAACCTATCATGTTTCTTAATCAGGAAATTATGGTAATCTTCAGTAATCCTAACGGAGGCTGGCGACGCGCTGCTCTTTCGCTCGAAAAATAGGCTATCTTCGAGGAACTCCTCCAAGTCCTCTCCAATCATTGAAGGTTTATAAAAGTGCAACTCCACCATGTACCGCGGAAACAAGCACGCCGCCGACCTGACGCACTGGACGGATACGGCGAGGCCATAGTCGAGCATGTCAAATCGCATGGCGTTTAATGTACCATCGTCCCCGGCTACCACAATCTCTACTCTCCATGAGCCAGGTGCCAGCAAAGGCTGAGAGATGTACCTGTGTTCCTCGTCATAGTGGAAACTACACTTCAATCGAGTGGACTTTTTCAAGGTGAGCGAGGAGCGCTGTGGGCGGGGCCGCGAACTCACAGCCAGGCTCAGTGCAGTTGCACGGGCCGTGTGGGCACGCCATCTTGTGGTTGAGGAAGTCGTGGAAGGCGACCAATGTCCCGCAACCGTCATTGGGTATCTGCTACCTTTTCTGTTGACGACTTGGCGGCGCAACTCCTTGGATCATGCGGCCAGCCGGACGGTGCTGGTAGTGTCCATGCGCATAGCGATTTCTTCGAAGGCATCGTCATTGTCCTTGCTCTAGCCACCGTACCGAATGTTGTGCATCGAATTTGCCATTGTGTCCAGATGGACTGGGGGCAAGGGTGGATTCAAATATTATTGTTGGGGTTTCTTGGAGGAGAGTGATGGAGGCCTGCAAGAACTGATGCAGCGGGCGAGAGATGGCTAGGAAAATTTAGGAAGTGCGTGCTCGAGAGGATCCAAAATGCGGCTAGCCAGCGTTAGCGAATGGGGATCACCGAAGATGGGGAAGAATTAAGATCCAACGGTACTTTATGGACGTAGCGAATGGCATATCTTTTAGTGTGATAAAGACTATCAATAGTATCTTCTAGATGCTAGAATGGATAGAATTAAGATCCAACGGTACTTTATGGACGTAGCTCGAAATTATAATTATTTTTGGGCTTCACCTATTATAATTTTATATAAACTAGTAAAAGGCACGTGCCACACACGTATATACTGTATGAAATATGATTTAACAAACATTAAGTTATTATAAACCAATAGTCTTGTTAGAGAAAAATGCATACATTAAGTCTATTAATAATAACTATCTACACATATTGAAAATACAACCTACTATGCTATGATTTTTTTGGTGGAGTTTGCTGTAGGTAGTACTCAATACAAATCCAGCTGCTCTGGACCATTGGATCTAATAGCCCAATGGTCAGGATTGGTACTATGGATCCAATTCAAAACTGCTCCTTTATAGTAGTAGAGAAAAAATAATATGGCATATACTTCTACTATCTGATTCTCACGTGCAAGGCATGTGCAACTTACTAATAAGATATATATAACACAAATAACTTTAAACATCGATCATCAGATATAGATTGATAGATTCCAATATTACTAATTGTTGGATCTCTTGCAAATTTAAGAAAGAACCTATCGCGCTTACTTGTAGTTTAAATTTGACCTACTTTCTTTAAATCGACATAAAGTTATTTGAGTGCATGGGCGTAGTTAGCTAATATATAGGGAAGCCTGAAACGTGCTAAGACTAGGGAATTTTAACAAAACATGTCCGTGTTTTCTAAAAATCGGGTGGTGGCACTTTATTTTTTTGACTGGGGTATGTCCCGAAGGAGTGAGATGCTTCAATAATTAACACAGTTAGTGCATGTGTACATGTTACACTAAGGACCTTAAAAAAGTGAAAATTGAATCCAAGTCCATACATTTAACACAAAGGACCCTATAATCAAGCAATTAAAATTAGTAGTCGGGTCCTGCTCCTCCACCGTGGAGCTGAGCTATACTCTTCGTAGTAGTACGAGTAAGCTGCATGTGAAACTCGCATAATATACAGAAGCATGACATGTCATCAATATATAATATTGTTATAGGTAAAGCTTGAAATATCTATGAATTTGAGCCACATTTCTAAAGTATGAGTGTATATTTGGTTCTTGCACTTTATATCATGTAGAAATAAACGTTTATTAGCTACCTAATAATTGAAAATTCTAGAAACATGGTCTAGAGAAACAATCAAGAAGATTCTACAATGATGGATAAGTATGTTTTGACGTTTTTCTACGTATATATCTTATCATATCTTATCTTACCACTATATGGTGTACGAATAACTTTAAATATTGACCGTTGGATCAAGGCTCGCGAATACCAACATTTCTAGCCATTGGATCTTCTTTTACATTCTAGCATCTAGAAGATTTTATTGATAGTCTTCATCACAATGAATGGTATGCATAAAACTCAGAACACACTTCTCCATCATTCTAGAATCTTCTCCCTCGTTTCTCTAGACCATGTTACCAGAATTTTCAAGTTTTAGATAGCTAATAATCATTGACTTCTAAATGATATACAAAGTACAAGAACCAAATATACACCCATACTTTAAAGATGTTGATCAAATTTATATTTTTTATGCTTTACCTTTATATAGTGATGATATGTCAGACGTCTATTAGCCGAGTCTCACGTGTTGATCAAAAGGGACGTGCCACACATGTATATACTGTATGAAATGTGATTTAACAAATGTTAAGTTGTTATTAATCAATATTCTTGTTAAAGAAAAAATGCATACATTAAGTCTATTAGTAATAACTATCTACCCATATTGAGAATATATCCTACTGTGCTATGAAAATTTGAGGGTGGTGAAATGATGGTTCTAGAACATGGTGGAGTTTGCTCTAGGTACTATTCAACACGAATCCAGCTGCTCTAAACCATTGGATGTAACAGCCCAATGGTCAGGATTGGTGCTTTGGATCCAATTCAAAACTGCTCCATTATAGTAGTAGAGAGAATACAACCTACTATGCTATGATATTTTGGGGGTGGTGACATGATGGTTCTAGAACATGGTGCAGTTTGCTCTAGGTACTATTCAACACGAATCCAAGTGCTCTGAACCATTGGATCTAACATCCCAACGGTCAGGATTGGTGCTAAGGATCCAATTCAAAACTGCTCCATTATAATAGTAGAGATAGAGATATGATGGCGATATGGTCATCCTTTGAATAACATTCATTCCCGATGTTTGGAAAGGAAGCGCATAATTCCAAAGTTTGAATTCCACTAATTTTTGCTGCCAATGCCCGGTTCCTTCCTATGTACAACAACGCACACGCCGGAGACACAGCCGAGCCGCCGTACCAAGACACACGTGCGTAGTGCTGTGGACGAGAGAGTGCTGAGATGGATGGTGAGGCAGCGACTGAGAGCAAAAAAACTAATTTGTTTTGTTTTGAGTGCACATAAGTCCTGAAATTTACTAGAGTTTGTATGCTGTAAAGGCCGTAGTATCTCATGTTAGGAACCCATCATAATTCTGCTCTAACATCGCACCGCCTTCAAGTGCCCTATCATGCCGCCCTCCCGCCCTCCCGCCCTGCCTCCCTATTATTCTCCAAGCTCCTCTTGCTCTTCGGTTTTTTCCTCATCTCACTAGTACCTCCGTCCTAAAGTTTAAGGCTTTTTTGATAAGTCAAGCTACGGAAAGTTTGACCAAACTTCTAAAAAAAATATCAAGAACTACTGTATGATATTAGTAGATACCATGTGAATATGTGTTTTATGATGTATCAAAGGGTATGTATTTCATATTATAACTATTAATATATTTTTCTACAAACTTGGTCAAACTTTGCATAGTTTGACTTTTCAAAAAAATAGGCCTTGAGCCTTGGATGCAGGTACTACTAGTGTTTAGTACGCCGTCCCAGAACTTAAGTCTTGATATATAGACATCGTGG
Source organism: Avena insularis (assembly GCA_023614405.1). Lineage (NCBI taxonomy): Eukaryota > Viridiplantae > Streptophyta > Magnoliopsida > Poales > Poaceae > Avena > Avena insularis. The sequence continues at coordinate 49,165,713 of CM042692.1, read as the reverse complement.
GTCCCTTCAGACGACGTTAGTAAAATTCAAGAGGAATCTACCACGCTTACTTGTAGTTCAAATTTGACCTAATTTCTTTAAATCGACATAAAGTTATTTAAGTGGGAACGGTTCGCTAGGGAATCTTGAAATGTGCTAAGACTAGGGAATTGTAAGAAAACATGGTCCCCACTTTTTCTGAAAATCGGGTGGTGGTACTTTTTTTTGACTAAGGTATGTCCCAAGGGAGCGAGATTCTTCAATTAATTAACACGGTAAGTGGATGTGTACATGTTACACCAAGGACCTAAAAAAAATTAAAAATACATCCAAGTCAATACATTTAGCACAAAGGACACTAAAATCAAATGCTTGAAAATTTTGGTAACATGGTCTATAGAAATGAGGGGGAAGATTCTAGAATGATGGAGAAGTGTGCTTTGAGGTTTGTGCATAGCATTTCATTGTGATGAAGACTATCAATAGAATATTTTGGATGCTAGAATGGAAAAGAAGATCCAACGACTGGAAATGTTGGCATTCGTGAGTCTTGATCCAACAATTAATATTCAAAGTTTTTCGTACACCATATAGTGTTAAGATAGTGGTAATGGTAAGACTAGTACTTGCTTAACAAAACAAAACAACGCACTTCTCACTTTCAGCAGATCTTGTTGAAGTAGATGCACAAATCTACCAGATGTAGGTACTGTATCATAAACTATATATGATGTCAATATGGTCAGGACCTTGGCTGTTCGAGTCAAAAGCAAGAATGTTCATACACTGTAGGCCAATACACATTGTGAAGCAGCCATAGCATTTTTTGTATTCAAAGGTGTCAAAACACATGTTTCTCATTTTTTGCTTAGCACTATATAGTCTATGAATAACTTTGAATATTGACTATTGGATCAAGACGCGAATCCCAACATTGTCAGACATTGGATCTTCATTTCCATTTTAGCATCGAGAAGATACTATTGATAGTCTTTCTTTTCTTATCTTAGCACTATTTTTTATATATAGTGTGCGGACAACTTTGAATATTGATCGCTGATTCATGGCCCGCGAATCCCAACATTACTGCTAGTTATTAGATCCTCTAATCCATTCCATCATCTAGAAGATACTATTGACAGTCTTTGTTATCTTATCTTACCACTATATAATGTACGAATAACTTTGTGTATTTCTTGTTGGATCAAGATTCGTGAATCCCAACAATGCTAGCCGTTGGATCTTCTTTTTTCCATTCTACTGGGTGGTGGTACTTTTCTCTACTACTATAATGGAGCAGTTTTGAATTGGATCAATAGCACCAATCCTGACCGTTGGGCTGTTAGATCCAATGGTTCAAAGCTGCTGGATTCGTGTTGAATAGTACCACTTTATCAATTTGTTTTCACCCATCAACTCAGTCATCCATGTAGGGAGGGGAGGTCGTGGTCGCCTTGGATGCACCCCAAAATTATGACTGGGCCATCGAGTGCGGGAAGCAGAGTCAGCATTCCATCCAATCGCTTACCCTAGTCATATTTGCCACATGCATCGGCTTCATCAGGAACATTGATTGTCCCCTCGCTTCGGTAATCTGCCACATTAATATCGGATCACCTCCTTCCCATTTAATCTCTCCCCTTACCTGCACCAAACCATCTCTAATCCCCCGCTTCTAGCAATCATCTTCGTCCTCGTCTGTCATCCATGGCCACCTTCCGGCTGCCGCCCGCCGTACCAGAGCGCAAATACCCCAACATCGCTCCACAGGAGGACAATGCCCTGCGCATTTAGGCCTTCTCCCCGCGGAGAACAAAGTGGCAGCTGGCGTGCACCTTCCTCGATGCTAGGTACGGTCACCGCAAGTACCAGTTGTACGACCTCTATGACAATCTGGACGGGACATTGAAGGTCAAGTTCGTCAAATTCAGTGATGCCCGTCTCCTCTACGGTCAGGCCTTCCACTGCGGCTGCGAGATGGTGGTGTTCACCGGCGCCAACATTTTCACCAACTACTGGAACCGGTTCCCAAACAATGGCAACTTCATCCACAGTGTTCTCCTGGAGCTGCCGATGGCTCCGGAGGTGCCGCCTCCTTATCCAGAGGTGCCGCCGATGGCTCAGGAGGTGCCGTAGCCTTATCTGGAGGTGCCGATGAGTTAGGAGTCGGCTTTGTCGCTGGAGTTGTTGTTGGTGCCGATGTTACGAGCTGCCGCTGGCGGTGCGGACTAGGTGCTAGGAGGCGCCGGACCTGCACTAGTTTAGCAGAGAGTCCTATATATGTAAACTCATGTTGTTATGTTAATGGTTGAATGAAGTTTCTTTTGGTACTACTCATCAAAAAAGTTTCTTTTAGTACTACTCACTATACCCTGTAGTACTAGTAGTACTGCGAATGGCGATCTATTGAATATCCTTCTCCCCAGATGTTTGTGAAGGAAGTGAAAATTTTGAAACAGTGAAAGTTTGAATTGATACTCTATTGTAAGGGCCAAAATGGTTCCCACCAACGCAGCTGACGAATAGGCTAGACAAAGACATGGAGCCGCCGACAGAAGGTAGGTCGCTGGTCGACGTGCGTGCGCAGCGCCACGTTGTGGATGAGGGAGAGATCAGCCGACCGGGGTGTGGGATGGTGATGAGGGAGTCAAGGAGAGAGAAAACACATTTTGTTTTTCATGCATATATATTGTGGTCCTGAAATTTACTCTACTCACTGTACCTTGTACCTTTTTTGAGCTGAAAACTGTAGGGGGGGCCCGATAGTAAAATTTTATTAAAAAGAAAAAATATTTACAAGGGAGGGGAATGTACAAGAGGGCTTAGCCCGGGGCATAGCCCAAAGAGAGTTACAAAGCGTCTAGCCAGGTTACAAGATAGGATTTCAGATCATCCTTCATTCTGTAAGAGAGAAGGAAGAGGTCTCTTTTAAAAGAAAAGGGCCAAGCGCTAATAGAGGGAGTGACATTATCAAAAATAAGGGCATTCCTTTGCTTCCATATATTCTAGGAGGCGGCTGCAAAGACCTCAAAGAAGAACAGTCTTCGGAAGTTGGATTTAGCAGTGGCCATCAACTGAGGAAGTTCGAGATTGTCTTCAAGCCTGATGTTAATATAATGCCAACATTGCTTGCTGAAGTTGCATCACCAAAATAGGTGGTCTCTGGTTTCAAGAACTCCCTCATCACAGAGACTGCATATGCCATTATCGTCAAGCAAAAAAGATTTCCTTAGTAGCATCTCCTCTGTGTTCAGACGATCGTTGGGAAGGAGCCAGAAGAAAGATTTGATCTTGGGGGTACACTTAGATTTCCATATCCAAGAGGAAAAGATGGTAGCTTGAAGGTATTCAAAGTTTAGATGATATATCTTGTTTGTAGAGAAGTGTGTACCCCAACTATATGACCATAAGTCATTATCATCTACATTCCGGGTGGATCTTGTTTGGTTAACAAGGTGGTTGAACTCATGGAGTTCCTCAAACACTTGTGTAGATAGAGGGAGGTGAAAAGCATCCATGGGATCATTCATGTCAAGGATATTCTTAACCGAGGCTAATTTGTCAATAGCAAAAGAGTGGAGCCTGGGAAACTTTGTCGTTAAGAGATCCGTGCTCCAACTGTCACTCCAGAAAAGAGCGGTGTCACCCGCAACAATTGAACAAGATGCAATCATTTGGTACTTTGAGCAAAGTTTCATAATGTCCTTCCACCAAAAGGAGCTCTGAATATTAGTAGCCTGCGGCGTGGAATTATTATAGTTTCTCCAAAGCAAGTGGACCTAAGGGATGTTCTCCTTCTTGAAAAACTTGTGAAAGAACTTCAAAAGAAGGGCCTCATTTTGGACAAAGAGATTAATAATGCCAAGACCTCCCTTGGATTTCGGTATGCATACTAAGTCCCAAGCTGCTAAAGATTTTGGTCTAATAGAGTTGTCCATTTTGCCCAGGTGCAGAGGTAGAAAGTGGGTAGGGAGCTAAGAATAGCCTTAGTCGCCATGATTCTTCCATCAAGAGAGAGGAAGGAGGCAGTTGCAGCGAGGTAGTTATTGATTCTTGAATATAAAGGTCCAAGGTCGCAAATGTGAGGTCTGCTTAGGCCAAGAGGGAGGCCAAGATAGGTGAAGGGGAACGTTTCTACCCTGCATCCAAAAAGCATAGCCTGGAGAGTCGCTTTCTCACTGGGAAGATTAATGGGAAGAAGGCAGGACTTGGGAACCCATCCCAGCTTTGCTCTGACATTGCACCACCTTCAAATCCTCCTCTTCGCAGCTCTCTCACTACCTCTCTGTGCTCATAGTCTCTTCTCGCTCATTATTTTTTAACAGAAAAAAGGACATAAATTCTTCTTACATGCTTTTCAGAAAATAAATTCCTGATACTTGGAAAATTAAATTTGATTATTTTTTGTTTTTAATATCTTTGACTGTTCTCAAAAGATGGCCAAACTTGTCGGCATACAAATTCTTGGATATGGGGATCATAAGCATAAAGTACATTCTACATAAAGAACCTTAAAAATGGAAAATTACATCGAGGTCCATACATTTAGCACAAAGACCCTAAAATTGAGCAAAGAAAATAGTTGGGTTCGTCTCTTTCTCGAGAGAGCAGCTGATCAAGCCATACTCTTCATACTACCTCCTCTTCGATTGTTTTCAAAATATGGCCAAATCTGTCGCCATGCAAATTCTTGAATATGGGATCATCAACATAAAGTATGATGTAGAGATATGGCCTTGACCTTGTGGTCGTCCGGCCTGAAATCCAAGATTTTTTCATACTCATTGACAACTAAGCTTAAATTCGTTTAAATTTCACCACCTACTTTTATGTTAGAACTTTACACGGTTGATCGGAGTACATTTTACATCAGGGACCTCAAAAAAGCAAAAATTACATCGAGGTCCATACATTTAGCATAAAGGACCCTAAAAGGAAAAATTTCTGATTTGGCTCCTTCTTGAGAGATCAGCTGATCTAAGCCAAACTCTTGATACTACTTCCTCTTTGATTGTTTTCAAAACATGGCCAAATCTGTTGCCATGCAAATTGTCTAACATGGGATCATCATCATATAAAGTATGATGTTGATATGGTCTTGACCTTGGTCATTTGGCTTTAAATCCAAGAATGTTCATACTCATTGAAAAGCACGCTTAGAATCGTCTAAATTTCACCACTTACACTTTTAGACCTAAAAAGGGGGAAATTACATCGAGGTCCATACATTTAGCACAAAGGACCATAAAATTAATTAAGGAAAATAGTCAGGTTCGGCTCCTTCTCGAGAGAGTAGCTGATCGAGACATACTCTTTATAGTACTTCATCTTTGACTGTGTTCAAAATATGGCCAAATTTGTCGGCATGCAAATACTTGGGGATCATCAGCATAAAGTATGATGTAGATATGGCCTTGACCTTGGTAGTTCGTCTTGAAATACAAGAATGCTTCATACTCATTGACAACTAAGCTTAAATTCGTTTAAATTTCACCACATACCTTTAGGCTAGAACTTTACATGGTCGATCGAAGTACATTTTACATCAGGCACCTCAAAAAGGCAAAATTACATCGAGGTCCATATACATTTATCATAAAGGACCCTAAAAGAAAAAAAATCTGGTTCAGATCATTCTCGAGGCATCAGCTGATCGAAGCCAAACTCTTAATACTACTTCCTCTTTGATTGTTTTCAAAACATGGCCAAATCTGTTGCCATGCAAATTCTCTAACATGGGATCATCAGCATAAACTATGATGTTGATATGGCCTTGACCTTGGTCGTTCGTCTTGAAATCCAAGAATGCTCATACTCATTGACAAGAAAGCTTAAAATCGTCTAAATTTCACCACTTACACTTTAGACCTAACAAAAGGAGGGAAATTACATCGAGGTCCATACATTTAGCACAAAGGACCCTAAAATTAAGCAAGGAAAATAGTCGGGTTCAGCTCCTTCTCTAGAGAGTAGCTGATCAAGCCATACTCTTCATACTACTTCATCTTCGATTATTTTCAAAATATGTCTAAATTTGTCGGCATGCAAATTCTTAGATATGGGATCATCAGCATAAAGTATGATGTAGATATGTCCTTGACCTTGGTCGTTCATCTTGAAATACAAGAATGGTTCATACTCGTTGACAACAAAGCTTAAATTCGTTTAGATTTCACCACTTACTTTTAGGTTAGAACTTTACATGGTCGATCGGAGTACATTTTACATCAGGGACCTCAAAAAAGCAAAAATTACATCAAGGTCCATTCATTTAGCATAAAGGACCCTAAAAGGAAATTTTCTGGTTTAGCTCCTTCTCGAGAGACCAGCTGATCTGAGCCAAACTCTTGATACTACTTCCTCTTCGATTGTTTTCAAAACATGGTCAGATCTGTTGCCATGCAAATTCTCTAACATGGGATCATCATCATATAAAGTATGATGTTGATATGGCCTTAACCTTGGTCGTTTGGCTTCAAACCCAAGAATGTTCATACTCGTTGATAAGTAAGCTTAAAATTGTCTAAATTTCACCACTTACACTTTTAGACCTAAAAAGGGGGGAAATTACATCGAGGTCCATACATTTAGCACAAATGACCCTAGAATTAAGCAAGGAAAATAGTCGGGTTCGGCTCCTTCTCGAGAGAGTAGCTGATCGAGCCAAACTCTTCATACTACTTCATCTTCGATTGTGTTCAAAATATGGCCAAATTTGTCGGCATGCAAATACTTGGATATGGGATCATCAGCATAAAGTATGATGTAGATATGGCCTTGACCTTGGTGGTTCGTCTTGAAATACAAGAATGCTTCATACTCATTGACAACTAAGCTTAAATTCGTTTAAATTTCACTACATACTTTTAGGTTAGAACTTTACACGGTCGATCGGAGTACATTTTACATTAGGGACCTCAAAAAAGCAAAAAATTACATCAAGGTCCATATACATTTAGCATAAAGGACCCTAAAAGAAAAAAATCTAGTTCGGCTCATTCTCGAGAGATCAGCTAATCTGAGCCAAACTCTTAATACTACTTCCTCTTTTATTGTTTTAAAAACATGGCCGGATCTGTTGCCATGCAAATTCTCTGACATGGGATCATCATCATATAAAGTAGGGATTTCTATTTTCGTACCCTCGGTTCGTTAGTTGTACTCAGTTTTTCCCAGCCGCTTAGTTTTTCCTCACTTTTGTCCATCTCCTTGTACGAACTCTCACATGGTCTGAAACTCACCGTGCGTCAGCCTCGCCGTTACGTGCTGACAAGTGGGGCCACGTTCAGTCGGGTCCCGTAGTGAACCCTCGATGTTACGTGCTGGCGAGTAGGGCCGTGTTCTGTCGGGTCCCATAGTGTACCCTTGCCATTACATGCTGACAAGTGGGGCCGTGTTCAGTCAATTCCCATAGCGGACACCTCTCTCAACTTATCTAGATCAGCATCGAACCCACACCTTATCCATATGAGCGCCGGACCCACAGCTTATCCACATGAGCGCCGGACCCATAACTTACCTAGGTTGGCGTTGCAAGATGGGACCCCGAGCCAGCCCCGCGCCCGTGCCCTTTGTCTAGCTTCATTTTCATATAGTGAAATGTAATGCATATACGAAAATTATACACCTTTGAACTCTTTTAAATCGCACTTAGGACATGATAATGTTGTGCTAATAAAATCCTGATCATTTATCGTTTTCATGGAGTGAAATATAATGCATAAACTTGCGTATACAAAAATTATATACCTTTGAACTCTTTGAAATCGCACTTAATACGTGATAATGTCGTGCTAAGAAAATCTTGAGAGATTATCATTTTCATAGAGTGGAATGTAATGCACAAACTTGCATATGCAAAAATTATAATCCTTTGAACACTTTTAAATCGCACTTAATACGTGATAATGATGTGCTAACAAAATTTTGAGAGATTATTATTTTGTCAACATTTTCATAGAGTGGAATGTAATGCATAAACTTGCATGTACGAAGTTTATACAACTTTGAACTCTTTGAAATCGCACTTAATATGTGATAATGTTGTGCTAAGAAAATCTCAAGAGATTATTATTTTCATAGAGTAGAATGTAATGCATAAATTTGCATATACGAAAATTATACACCTTTGAACTCTTTGAAATCACACTTAATACGTGATATTGTGGTGCTAAGAAAATCTTGAGAGTTTATCATTTTCATATAGTTGAATCTAATGCATAAACTGGCATATACGAAAATTATACACCTTTGGACTCTTTGAAATCGCACTTAGGTCATCATAATGTTGTGCTAATAAAATCCTGATCATTTATCATTTCCATGGAGTGAAATATAATGCATAAAATTGCGTATACGAAAATTTTAAACCTTTGAACACTGTGAAATCACACTTAATAACGAGATAATGACGTGCTAGCAAAATTTCGAGAGATTATCATTTTCTCCCCCCCATTTTCATAGAGTGGATGTAATGCATAAACTTGCATATACGCAAATTATACACATTTGAACTCTTTCAAATCGCTCTTAATACGTGATAATATTGTGCTAAGAAAATCTTGAGAGATTATCATTTTCATAGAGTGGAATGTAATGCACAAATTATACACCTTCGAACATGTTCCCTTCAAATTATATTCAAGTTCATTTGTTTATGGAGTTAAAGTACCGGTGGCAATCTCGTTATTTTGCATGGAGAGAGGGGTGCCCTCGATAGATATAGGGGTTATCCTGTCCACTAGATCACAGATGATCAACGGTTGGTGGGCACAATCCGCGTGACAACTCTCTCAACCAATCAGAGCATAGTAGCAAATATGAGCACATGTGCGAGAGATTGATACTAAGAGAGGGGAAAACTGAGTAGCACTTAAGAACCAAGGGCAAAACTGAGTAGAACTTAAAAACCAAGGGCAAGACTGACAAAGGGATTTAAATAGAAAATATAAAAAGATTTAAAAATGTAAAATGCATCTTTTATATAATAAAACACATATTGGCATACATCAAACTATTTGCAATTCAAATATACACCAGTTTGACAATTATTGCCTCATTCAGATAAACTATGTTTTGGGGAGGGATGTTTTGGGAAGAGCCTTGAGTAGAAAGCCATGAACCTTCATATATAGTAGGTGATTTGAGAAGTAGTGATCTAGGTTTAAACTTGGTTTATTACATTTCTTATGGTGGCAGGTCACATAATAAGACTCCCTGGATAGATGCCACTATGTTTTGCTCTTTTGAAATTTGTTGTGCATAAAATGACTCAATTAGCTAGCTAAAACCTATTCATTGACCAGCCACCGGAGGTAAAACTGAGTATATTTCACACAACACTGTTAGTACTGGAGGGAAAAACTGAGTACAACCAAACTGCTAGTGTTACACTCGAGGGCAAAACTGAGCACAACTAAGTCGCCAGGGTTAGACACGAGGGAAAAAACGTGACTCACGGTACGCATGTGCGGTGCACGGGGCGGTAGCAGACACGTGTGCCATGCACGATGCAGTAGAGTACGCGGTTACGTGGTGCATGGTGGTGAAACGAAACATCACTTCCCTTCTCCTTTAATAGAGGCCTCCTCACTCTCACTCATCACTCACTCTCTCACTCAACCATCTCCATTGTCTCATCACCTTCTACAAACCCCCAAGAAAACCCCAACCACGTCGGCGATGGAGAAGAATGGCGCGGTGGCCATCGGCGCCTCCAAGGCTGCCGGCGAGGAGGCCCCCATCCCCGTACAGGGCCTCGTCCAGGCATCGAAGGCAGCCACCGTCCCCGTCCCCGCATCCGCCGTAGCCGCCGGCGAGGAGGCCCCCGCCGGTCTCGGGCAGATTTCGCTCGGCTGGGACCCCTACGAGGAGGTTGATTACATAAGGTCGGAGAACCCCTACAACACCAGCATCCCTTGTTCTCCCCCTGTTTCCATCGTTGGATGCTAGATCGTATGTTATTAGGGCTCGGTTGTTCGTATTTTTACAGTAGCTAATCCTCTTGTGTTAGATCTCGTATTTTGATAAATCCCCCTGTTCGTATTTGAACCCCCTATTCGTAGTTGGGATCAGTATTCAATTTGGTTTGAGATTTGGGGAATAATCAGGAGATCTCAATCAGTTAATTTATGCAAATAATGAATTCTGATAATCAAAGTATCTCAATCATGTCCTTATTGCACTCTACTGTTTGTCCAACATGAGGATAGTAGCGACATCCATAGCGACGACGAATCCAAGGACACCAAGACTCGTCATGTGCTGAGGAGGCTGAAGTCCGGCCAGTACAACAACTTCTTTGTCGGTGACGTGTACAGGTGCCCCTTCTGCCCCACCAAGAGGCTCCGCGCTAGGGACTTCAACTCCCTCGTGAAGCATGCCGAGGAAGTGAGGACCTGCAGCGAGTCCGTGAACGTCCATGGTTTGGTCTTCACCTCCGCAACCTCCAGAAGGTGGCAATCAAGGAGGGTTACATGCCCCGATCAAGCCCAAGGTGCCCAAGGTCAAGGTACTGGGAATCAAGAAGTGGAGGAGGCGCCACAGGGAGAAGGCAGAGGCCTTCCTGGCAGAGGCCACGAGGGGCCACTGATCTACTGCTGCTGCTACTGTAAAGCAGCTTCTTTTGTCTTGTCTGTGTTGAACTTGTCCGCTGCTGCTGAGCAGCCTAATTGTCGAACCTCGTTAAGTACCATACTATATAACCTATATTAGCTGCTTTATCTACATCTGCTCTGTTTACTGAATTTATTTATGGTGCTGGTTAGATTTGCTGCTCTAGATTTGCTATCAGATTGGGGAAAAACAAGGGCAAAAGGACAAATAATGAAGAGAGAAGCTGCTCTAGATTCGCTACCTTTTTGGGAAAAAACACAAATATTAGCGAGAGAGAGGGGAAAAGGCGCACTTAAAAAGGCCAGTCATAAAAATAACAAAAAATAAAACTTCCAATTTAGGCGACATGGCGCACGTAACCACGAAACGCGCCCCACATGGTCCCCCACCACGTCCCCCATAATCAGTGAGTGATGGATGGCTGGTGCGCTGTGTATCCTAGCCCCACCTGTCAGCATGTAATGGTCGATGCGACGTAATGTAACGCTTAACGCACGACCCACCCCAACGCAGTCCCACCGGTCAGCATGTAACGGTCAAGGCTTTGACCTAACGGAATCCCCCTGTCTGAGCGCATGTGAGGGTTTCAGAATGGAGGGAGGGCAAATGTAAGGAAAAACTAAGGGGCTAGGGAAAACTGAGTACAACTAACAAACCAGGGGCATGAAAATAGAAATCCCTATAAAGTATGATGTTGATATGGCCTTGACCTTGGTCGTTTGGCTTGAAATCCAAGAATGCTCATACTCATTGACAAGTAAGCTTAAAATCATCTAAATTTCACCACTTACACTTTTAGACCTAACAGAAGGGGGAAAATTACATCGAGGTCCATATATTTAGCACAAAGGACCCTAAAATTAAGCAAGGAAAACAGTCGGGTTCAGCTCTTTCTCTAGAGAGTAGTTGACCGAGTCATACTCTTCATACTACTTCATCTTCGATTGTTTTCAAAATATGGCCAAATTTCCCGGCATGCAAATTCTTGGATATGGGATCATCAACATAAAGTATGATGTAGATATGGCCTTGACCTTGGTCATTCGCCTTGAAATACAAGAATGGTTCATACTCGTTGACAACTAAGCTTAAATTCGTTTAAATTTCACCACTTACTTTTAGGTTAGAACTTTACACGGTCAATTGGAGCACATTTTACATCGGGGACCTAAAAAATGTATGTGATGTAGATATATGGCCTTGACCTTGTGGTCGTTCGGCTTGAAATGCAAGAATGTTCATACTCATTGACTACTAAGCTTAAATTTGTTTAAATTTCACCACTAACTTTTAGGTTAACATTTTACACGGTCGGTGGGAGTACATTTTACATCAAGGACTAAAAAAGGAAAATTATTACATCGAGGTTCATACATTTAGCACAAAGGACCCTAAAAGGAAAACTTTCTGGTTTGGCTCCTTCTCGAGAGATTAGCTGATCTGAGCCAAACTCTTCATACTACTTCTTCTTTGATTGTTTCAAAATATGGCCAAATCTGTTGCCATGCAGATTCTCTGATATGGGGTCATCAACATAAAGTATGATGTTGATATGGCCTTGACCTTGGTCGTTTGGCTTGAAATCCAAGAATGTTCATACTCGTTGATAAGTAAGCTTAATTCATTTAAATTTCACCACTTACACTTTTTGGTTAGAATTTTAAACGAATGGTGAGAGTACATTTTACACCAAGGACATAAAAAAGGGAAAATTACATTGAGGTCCATACGTTTAGCACAAAGGACCCTAACACCAAGCAAGGAAAACAGTAGGGTACGACTCCATCTCGAGAGAGTAGCTCATCGAGCCATAGTCTTCTCGAGAGAGCAGCTCATCGAGCCATCGAGAGAGAAACATTCTTCAATTAATTAACACGGTAAGTGGATGTGTACATGTTAGATGAAGGACCTCAAAAAAATGAAAAATACATCCAAGTCCATACATTTAGCACAAAGGACCCAAAAGTCAAATACTTGAAAATTTTGGTAACATGGTCTATAGAAACAAGGGGGGGGGATTCTAGAATGATGGAGAAGTGCGTTTTGAGGTTTGTGCATATAGCATTTCATTGTGATGAAGACTATCAATAGAATCTTCTAGATGCTAGAATAGAAAAGAAGATCCAACGGCTAGAAATGTTGGGATTCATGAGTCTTGATCCGACAAATAATATTCAAAGTTTTTCGTACACCCTATAGTGTTAAGATAGTGGTAATGGTATGACTAGTATACTTGCTTAACAAAATAAAACATCGCACTGCTCACTTTTAGCAGATCTTGTTGAAGAAGATGCACGAATCTACCAGATGCGGGAACTGTATCATAAACTATATATGATATCAATATGGACATGACCTTGGCTATTTGGGTCAAAACCAGGAATGTTCATACACCGTAGGCAATACACATTGTGAAGAAGCCAGAGCATTTTTTTTATTCAAAGGTGTCAAAACACATGTTTCTCATTTTTTTCTTAGCATTGTATAGTGTACGAATAACTTTGAATATTAACCATTGGATCAAGACGCGAATACCAACATTCTTAGACGTTGGATCTTCATTTCCATTTTAGCATCGAGAAGATACTATTGATAGTCTTTCTTTTCTTATCTTACCATTATTATACATAGTGTGCGGACAAAGGTATAACAATTAATTTATGCAAATTCGGTAAAATTATATGTCTGCATTTTTTAATAAATATATGCATGTATTTTAACTATTAATGACTGGCAAAATGTTTTTATTGTCTAGTGTCTAAAAAATTAAACATTGTTGAAAACCAGGGCATAATTGTGAGATATTTTGTTTTCTACGTTGCTTTGGATCACTTTTGTCCATCAGATGAATATTGGATGGTAGATACAGGGGGCATGTTGATCTGAGTCCCCCTAGAAGTGGGCACGTGGCGTAGTAGTTGAACAATTTCAGAAAACACTTAAAATCCAAAATATAAACATTAGTAGCAAATACAGTTTACAGCCAAAATACACCCTTCCTAGTGCCAAAAGAGACCCTGCCTCCGACTACTACTACATTAACTAGTAAACGATTGGTACTTATCTACAACTAAATTAACTAGTAATACATCATTACCATCGCATTAGTATCACTTAGCCGAAGATTAAGATCAATTCATCATGTCGATGCAAACGCAGAAAGACAACACCTTGATCATCCGGTACTGTCCATCAGCCGCTGTTGGGGGGATAACCCCGGGTAGGGTCACTTCGGGGTATAAGGACCGAATTAGCCGAGGGTCGGCAAGGTCAAAGCGGATGCTGGCCGAGTCACCTCAAGTCAGGCCGGATCACGGAGTAACCCAGACCAGGGGGTCGCCTAACATTGTCTCGTCCGACTCAAGGAGTAAGTCGGAGACACTTGTCTAGCTTATATGCAGGAACAGGTGTGGCCGGATCAATTGTGATCCGGATCCTCGTTTGGCTTCTAGGAGAAGGAAGGAATATCTCTGGTCAAAAAGAAGGCCCGGTGCATACTGGATGAGCAAATAAAGCAAGGGTAGGACCACCGGATCGTGGCCGACAAGGGTGACGATGCTCACGTCGGCTGACGCAGGCGCCACAGAGGCAACGTCGCTAAAGCAAGAGTGACGTGGGGGAAAAGCACCCCTATCGGGTTACTACTTTGGGAGGAGGCATATTCTTAGGAATATGCCTCCACGTATGCCCTAGGCCAGGACCAAACCACCCCTATATAAGGGGGTTGGGGGTTCTGTAAGGGGTGGGGGCTTTTCTGTCTGAGCAAGGGAAATACTTGTGGGTCTTGAGTTCTGGGACGGGAGAGTAGGCAAGAGTAAGAGAGCACCTTCTTCCTCCTCTAGTCAAAAACAGCTCGAGGAGCACTTGTAGTCTTGAAAACTGAACATCAATACAAAGCTTCTGTGTAGAGAATCACTCTACTATCCCTCCCTGGATTCCCCTAGCGCATATTAGTCCCCACCTTCAGCCTATCCATGGCATCTGCCGTGACACCACCATGAAAGTTGGCGCCCACCGTGGGGCCTGCGACGCTAGCAGGGGTGAAGATCCGGACGGGAAATTTGATCGGCACCGGTGAACGTATCGTCTCCGGGCTCGTTCAGCGCTTCGGTGCGCTGGACTACGTCAGCGACAATGTTGGATGCTTCGGCACGCGCCCCCTTCCGTGCAACGGCGTCTTCGTCAAGCTCGGCGCGCACAAGGTCTATGTTGTCGTGGACGTGTCTGGCGTTCATCCGCGTCGCGTCATCGATGCGGGGGAACCACCCCTCACTGTGGCTCGCGGGGCGCGTATCGCCCATTCCCCGAGCCATGCAGAGGTGATGATGACCGCACGCCGGCGAGCGTGAGCGAGATCAGCGCGGACCGGGGCAACACCCAAAGCACCAAGGAAAGCTAGGGTCCTCCAGGAGAGGCCGAGAACGTCTTGAGGAAGCTATGGATAGCTTGGCTAACCCGGTGGCAGCGATGGTAGATCCGGCTCGGTACAAGCGAGCTAGAGGAGACCCGACGAAGATCTTGGAGGGTGCAAAGAAGATAGCAATGACTCAGCGATCGTTGAACATGACGCTGTGTGAGTCTGTAGCGAACAAGGTTGATGCAGTGAGGGCCAAAGGGAGAAACCTCATAAGTGAGATGAACAGAGAGGTTGATGATGGACCAGAAGGGTCAGAAAACTATCTTTCTGTGGGGTTGCCGAAGTATAGTACCCCGGCGAAGAACCTCAGAGCAGCAGATGCATGGCGTCCGAGCTAGAGGGTCTGCGGGTGAAGCTTCGCCAAAGACAAAGAAGACCGGGTTAACGAGCTGGTTCGGATCGCGAACAGGCAGAATGAGGAGCTGTTGAGAAGTAATCCGGAGAGAGTTGGAGCTTCTAAAATCGTCCATTCGGTGATGGGTAACCCGGAGAAATCCACTGGAGCCGCATCATCGCCTCATGGTGGCCCTAGAAGAGAAGAGGTAGTAACCTCAGCCAGACGGAACAAGCAGATCGTTCCGTACGACCCAAAGCGTGCGGGAAAGGAAAAAGAGATACGGAAAAACGACGATCGACGAAGTGTGAGCCAAGGTAACCATGATCAAGGCAATGCCGGTCAAGGGAATGCTTTAGCAACACCGACGAAACTCGGCAGGAGCGGGTCAACCGCCGCAGGGGAATGCACCAAGGCAAGAGCAAAGTGCCGGCCGTGGTATGCAACAGAGAGGACCACAACGGGAGCAAAACCGATACAATGATGGAGACTCGGAGATGATGAACGCGGGATACGCCAGACCGGAGTATCATGTGATAGGGTCGAGATTGGGAAGCAGAGATTTGATGCCAGATGACGCTAGGCTAAAACTAGACGTCCTCCGGGTCCAGCGTGCTTCGGACCCCGGATCATAAAGGAACCGCCAGTACCCAATTTCCAATTACCCAGGGGCACGAATACGTTTGACGGCAGTACAAAGCCGGAGGATTGGCTAATAAACTATGCAATAGCTGTGAAAATTGCAACTGGCAACTTGAGGTGGGCTGTACGATATGTACCCCAAATGTTGGAAGGTCCGGCTAGGGTTTGGCTGAATAATTTGCCACCCGGAAGCATCAACTGCTGGATAGATTTTGAAGAGATGTTCATCAGCAACTTCTCAAGTACGTCTCAGAGACCGAACAGACCGCAGACCCTGGCAATGTGCAAGCAGAGATCTAACGAAACAGACCGTGAATTCTTAACCTGGTGGTGTACTGTGAGGAACTCGTGTGAGGGAGTCATAGAGTCACAGGCTATAGCATGGTTCGCACAAGGATGTAGATATGGTAGCGAGTTGTGGATGAAATTGCAAAGGAAAATGCCAGTCACATTGGCAAAGATGATCCGGATCGCGGATTCTTATGCTTTGGGTGATCCAACTCAACCTAGGATCGTGTCGAACGAGTCAAATGAGGAGTACTATCCGAGGGACGGATCCGGGTCATCCTGGAGGAACGATTACAGGGGAAAAAGGAGGCGATAGGCGGATCATCGATATGGCTCACGACAAGTTGCGGCCGTGAATCAAGACCAGCCAGGCGAGGAGCAACCAACGCCGGAAAAGCGGAGGACAATGGACTCCTCGAAATGATGGCAAGAAAACATGGACTCCGGAGCAGAAGAAGCAATGGCAAGAAAAGAAAGATCGTCCGAGGTATACCTACGAGTCAATGTTGGACCAGCCGTGCAAGTTTCACACGCCAAATCCGAGCAGCACGGCGGGTCACACGACGAGACAATGTGAGTGGATGCGCAAGATAGAACAAGGTGGTTCGGGGAATGCTCAGGCACCTCGGAATGATCAACCTCGGCAGGAGTTACCTCGGCAGCAATTGCTCTCCGGAGCAAACACGCAGCAACTGATGTTGCCTCTCCCTCCGCCGAGGTATGACAACAATGAGAGAAGGGATGCAGTACATCAGATAGAAACCCAGCAACAACCGGATCAGATGTACTCCGGAGATGAGGGAAGAAATGAGTACAGGGAACATCACCAGAGCTATTGTGTGTTCTAGCGGAAGAAAAGCAGATAGGAAGAGCTTGCAGCGCCGGCATATGGAGGTTAACGCGGTTATGCCTGCAGTGACGAGGTACATGTCTTGGTCTGACCAGGAAATTACCTGGAGCATCAAAGATCACCCCAAGCTTATGCCAAGTCCGGGCTCGTATGCACTAGTGTTGGATCCGACGTTCATTGGACCAAACATTAATGTGAGGTTCTCCAAGGTACTGATCGACAATGGCAGTAGCATTAACATCCTGTATCACGGATCGATCGCCAAGTTGGGCATCTCGGAGAACATGCTCCAGGCTACGAGAACAACTTTTCACGGTATCGTGCCCGGCATATCCTGCGAACCAATAGGCAAAGTCCGGGTCGACGTGCTGTTTGGTACAAGGGATAACTGCCGAACCGAAAATCTGGAGTTCGAAGTGGTAAACCTGGAGAGCGCGTATCATGCATTACTCGGGAGACCAGCGCTGGGAAAATTCATGGCAAGTTGCCACGTTAGTTATCTGAAGATGAAGTTGCCCGGGCCAAATGGTGCAATTACTATCGTTGGGGATTTCCGACGTTCTATTGAGTGCGCTTCAGCCGGGTCTAACCTAGCCGAGTCACTCGTAATTGCCCAAGAGAAAAGAAAAATCCAAGAAGTGACGGCATTAGCTCGGTCCGCGCAGCAGTATATGCCGGCGTTAAGTAACCCGCATGGAAGCGTTTCATTTCAAGCCGCGAAGGACACCAAGAAGATACCGGTGGATAACGTGTTTCCGGAGCGCACCGTGACAATTGGAGCCGGATTAACTGACAAATAGGAAAGCGAGCTCGTCAACTTCCTCCGTGAGAATCGGGATATTTTTGCTTGGTCCACACAGGACTTGCAAGGTGTTCCGAGGGAGTTGGCCGAGCACTCTTTGAATGTAAGACCGAGCAAGGCGGTGAAGAAGCCTCTCCGGCCTTCACGAGGATAGGAGAAAGGTCATTAGTGACGAGATAGCTCGGTTGCTAGCAGCAGGATTTATCATGGAAGTGCTATATCCAGATTGGCTCTCTAATCCGATACTGGTGGAAAAGAAGAAGGATGATCCGAACGTGGCAGTGGTTTGGCGTATGTGTATCGATTATACGAACCTGAACAAGGCATGTCCAAAAGATCCATTTCCGCTGCCAAGGATAGATCAGGTCATCGACTCTACCGTGGGATGTGAACTGTTGTCATTTATCGACGCCTATTCTGGTTTCCACCAGATACCCCTGAACCCGGACGATCAAATAAAAACTGCTTTTATTACCCCGTACGGGGCTTATTGCTATCGCACTATGCCGTTTGGTTTACGAAACGCAGGAGCAACGTACCAAAGGTGTATGCAAAAATGTCTGCACGATCAAATAGGTCAAAATGTGCAAGTTTACGTGGACGATGTGGTTATCAAGACCAAGGAAAGCGCAACGCTCCTTGACGACATAAGGCAAACATTCACGAACTTGAGGAGATTCCGGATGAAACTTAACCCGGAGAAATGTACCTTCGGCGTCCCGGCTGGGAAATTACTCGGATTTCTCGTTTCTAGCCGAGGTATCGAGGTTAATCCAACTAAGATCCGAGCCATCGAACGAATGGAGCTGCCGAAGTGTCTCAACGACGTCCAGAAGTTCACCGGATGCCTGGCGTCGTTGAGTCGGTTTGTATGTCGGTTAGGGGAAAAGGCACTGCCTCTCTACCAACTCATGAAAAAATCAAATAAATTCGTTTGGGCCTTGCAGCGTGAAGCTTTTGCCCACTTAAAAAAGATGTTGGCCACTGCACCAGTGTTAGCTTCTCCACTGTCGAAGGAGCCAATGTTGCTCTACATAGCCGCAACCAACCAAGTTGTGAGTGTAGTGATTGTAGTGGAACGAGATGAAGAGGGTAAGTCGGTGCAGAGGCCAGTGTATTACTTGAGCGAGGTATTGTCTGTCTCAAAACAGAACTACCCGCATTTTCAAAAGGTGGCATACGGAGTTTATATGGCGGCAAAGAAGTTAAAGCACTACTTTGAAGAGCATCCCATCAAAGTGATATCAAGCCCCATATCCGAGATAATGGGTAACAAAGATGCGAACGGCAGAATCGCGAAATGGGCAATTGAGCTAGCACCATACGCGCCCCAATACGATAGAAGAGAAGCGATCAAGTCCCAGGCTATAGCGGACTTTTTCGTGGATCGGGCGGTACAATCTGAACCACCGCCACGGATCCGAACTCATCGAGGATGCACTTCGACGGATCGAAGACCAAAGCCGGATTAGGTGCCGGGGTTGTGCTCACCTCGCCAAAGAAGGATCAGCTCAAGTACGTGTTGCAGATCCATTTCGCAGCATCAAACAATGTCGCCGAGTACGAGGCTCTCGTGCATGGTCTAAAAGTGGCAAAGGAAATTGGCATACGTCGAATAATCTGCTTTGGCGACTCGGATCTAGTAATACAACAGGTGTTCGGAGTGTGGGACGCCCTGGATCCAAACATGGCATTATACAGATTTCATGTGCAGAAAATCTTGGGTTACTTTGAGGGATGCGAGTTTCATCATGTACCTCGCGTGGAAAATGAAGCTGCCGACATGCTGTCGAAGCTCGGCTCGACCCGACAGGCAATTCCACCGGGTGTTGCATTGGAGCACCTCAGAAAGCCATCTATCAGGCCGTCCCCAGAAACCGACTCAATCTTTGTCCCGGAAAACGCCGAATCCGGAGCTGAGCCCATGAACATTGATGTGGGAAGTAGTACGCCGAACCCGGGGATTATCTCGGCAAACCCGGGGACTACCTCACCAGACCCGGGGACTGTTTGGCGTGATCCGGCTGAAGTTATGCCGGTGGATCAGATGGAAATTGATGAGGAGATGTTCCCTGCGAGAGCAGTACCAGCTTGGGCGCTGCCTATATACCAGTTCTTGAAAGATAGAACGTTACCCACTGAGGAAGTGCTAGCCAGGCAAACTCAGCGGAGAGCCAAAGCTTACACAATCATCAATTCCGAGCTGTACAAGCGGAGTGTAACCAATATCCTCCAGCGGTGCATTGATCCAGAAGAAGGACTTGACATCCTCCGAGATATACACCAAGGAGAATGCGGGCATCACGCCTCATCCCGGGCCTTAGTGGCAAAGGCATTCCGGCATGGATTTTACTGGCCAAGCGCCTTGGAGCAAGCGGAGGATCTGGTGAGAAAATGCAATGGTTGCCAAAGGTATGCCAACAAGACACATATGCCTATGTCGGAACTCAAAACCATACCAATTACATGGCCATTTGCTGTGTGGTGCTTGGATATGGTTGGCCCGTTCAAACCAGCCAAAGGGAACATGACGCACCTTCTGGTCATGGTGGACAAATTTACAAAATGGATCGAAGTGAAGCCTATAAGAAAGTGTGATGGAGCTACAGCTGTGACATTTCTCAAAGACATCATCTTGAGATACGGTTATCCTCACGATTATCATAACGATAACACCAATTTTGTGAAGGAGCATTTGCACGATTACCGAGATAAGAAAATCCGACTCGACATAGCCTCGGTAGCCCACCCCGCATCGAACGGACAAGTGGAAAGATCCAACGGATTAGTGCTATCCGGGATAAAACCCCGGCTCATTGAGCCGCTGCAAAGATCAGCGGGGTGCTGGATAGAAGAACTACCAGCGGTGTTGTGGAGTTTAAGAACAACTCCGAATCGATCAACAGGCTACACGCCGTTCTTTCTGGTATATGGGGCAGAAGCTGTGTTACCAGCCGACATAGAGCATGATTCGCCTAGGGTCACCCAATACACAGAAGCCGAAGTGCAAGAAGCCCGGCAAAATGATGTTGATCTGCTGGAAGAAGCGAGAAGGCGCTTGCCCGGATCCGCCATATATCAGCAAAATCTCCGACGCTATCATAGCCGGAAAGTGTGCCCCCGAGTCTTCCGGGAAGGCGATCTGGTGCTCCGGTTGGTACAGCGTACCACTGGCATGCATAAATTATCCCCCCCTTGGGAAGGACCATTTATCGTGAGCAAAGCATTGCACAATGACTCTTACTATCTCATAGATGCAAAGCCACAGGAAAATAACAAGACGGACAGGTCCAGAGAGGAATCCAAGCGACCGTGGAATGTAGCACTACTTCGTCCGTTCTACACTTAGCTAAAGAGTGTATGTACCCGAGTCATCCTCATATGTCGGTATGTATGTGGGCAATGAGCTTATCAATGAAACAGCGGAGCCTCGAGCAGTAACTCGGGGACTGCCTTAGTAAATGATTGTGGTTATTTTTTATGCGTTAGCTGGAATGACTCGTTTCACTTAACCCGGATTAGTAATATGTGAGCACCAAAAACCCAACCTTTCGACTCGCTGCTGTCCAACAAGAATTGGCTTCATGGCGAGCAAGGGAACAAGTTTGGAATTGCGTGGCACATGAAAAACGACTAAGGAAACGAGTTTATTCGAGCTAACGTTTGTTTTTCGGACTAACCCTGTATTTATTTTCGAGTTACTATGCTGAATTGTTTTGAGCTAAGCCTAAAAGTTTCTAAGTATTGTTAAAACAATTTTTGAAGCTCGAGTTCGTAAGTCATAAAACCGAATCAACGTAGACACGGACCGAGCCAGAGAATTGGACGAACAAGAAAATGAAACTCGGGGACTACGCCCAAGTTCATCCGGCATAGAAATGTACTAGCAAAATATCACATATACAGCATACAAGTGGACCCGGCATACCGGGGATCTGATAAATTTTCAAGTTTTTTAGAATTAAGGAGCAGCAGGAGGAGGAAGTTCGGCGTCATCATCACTGTTTTCGATATCTGAAGCAGCATCTTCTCCGTCATCGCCCGACCCATCCTCCACGTTCTCCATCTGTTCCTCCCGGATTCCGTAAAGCTCGGCCCTCAACCCGATCATGGACTGGAGAATATTCGATGAGGCAGTAGGCGCAAGCCTGGCGAGCTACCCTCCGGATCATCGGTCCATTTGGATCCGGTGCCAACGGGTGAGGAGGCTCGGATCGATTTTCTCGTACCATGAAAGGATATGATGGAGAAGGGTATGCGCTGCCCAACGGATTCCCTCCAGAGGTCGAGTTGAGTCTCAATCTCCATTAGCTTGTCCGCAAGAAGTGTGATCCTTTCCGGAGCGTCCTCGCTTGGCCAGAATGCGTTGAAGATCCGGACCGCTGGCAATAGCAGTACCCTCCGGAAAGTTATCTGAAAATAGGGAAAGGGAGGATGCTGAAGCACCGGCATATGAGTTAACCCGGAAAACTGCGTCGGGCAAGAGAAAGAAACTTACGTGAGATATGGTGATGGATCCGGGTCAACTCATGGATACAACTATCGCGTCTCTGCCGAAGTTGTTCAAACTCGGCGAGCACCGACCCAAGCCGGGCTTCGGATTCCTTGAGCAGATCCTGGTCCTTGGAGATCTGAAGGGTAAAGCGCTCACGCTCTTCGGTGAAGTTCTGGACAACTTTCTGGAGCTCGGTTTTGTGTTGGGCCTTCATCTTCTCCATCTTGGCCTTGAGTTTGGCTATCTCGCCGTCCTTGGTCCGGAGGAGGGCAAGTTCATCGTCCTTCTTCTTCAGCTCGGCTTGATGCTGTCCTGCTTGTCCGAGAAAATGCAGCATCATATCAGGCACGGGCACACTATCCTCAAGCGATGCTGAAATGGTGTGTTGACCCGGCAAAGCCGAGGAATGAATATTTGCCGAGCCAAGAAAAAGAAAGAATAGAGAGCACAACGACGTTGGCCGAAAGGGGACATACCTCGGATTTCCTCCAAGTTTTTTCGCATAATCTTGTTTTCAGCATCCACCCCAGCTACAAAAAACCGAATAAGGAGGTTAATCCGGCAGAAACAAACGAAGCGATGAGGTGTTAAGAGAGGAAATTACCCCTCTTTTCATGCTCCGCGCCAAGTGCAACGTGTTTTCTTGCCAGGTCTTATGGGTATCAAGCAGGCGCTGAAACTCGGCGCTCCGATGGTTGGTAGTTACCTGACAAAGGCACAGGCATGTAAAGTTAGTTCGGTGCATATTCGAAGTGTACAAGATCCGGGCCAAGCGGAACTTAACCCGGCTCTAGGTATGTGCATATTCGAAGTGTAAAAGATCCAGGCCAAGTGGAACTAAACCCAGCTCTAGGTATGTGCATATTCGAAGTGCACAAGATCCGGGCCAAGTGGAACTTAACCCGGCTCTAGGTCTGTGCATATTCGAAGTGTACAAGATCCGGGTCAAGTGGAACCTAACCCGGCTCTAGGTGTGTACATATTTCAAGTATACAAGATCCGGGCCAAGCAGAACTTAACCCGGCTCTAGGTGTGTACATATTTGAAGTTTACATGCAGCTACGTTGATCTTCTAAGGAGCATCCGGCCGAATAACAGGTACTCCGCCGGAGGCTCGGGGACTAATGGTTATTATCTATAGCATGTAAAGAAGAAAAACGTACCTCCATCATCTGAGCGGAAAATTCAGCTGGGCCGAACTTTTCCGGGAGATCGTCGTTGTAGACGAACTCCGCCTTATTCCAGTTCATGACAAACTCAATGAGGCTCGGAGGGTACCGTTCGCCAGTGGGCATGTGAGGCGCCACCAAACCCTTGGCGTGAGCTTCTCTCCTTTCAATCAGGGCAAGAGCTGGGCTAGTGTGAAGAACCATCTGCTGCGAATCAGCTGGCTCGGCAGGAGGATCTGTCGCTGCTGCGGATTTCTTTGGAAGCATCGACGACAAGGTTCGCTGCCCAGCCTCGGTGGAGGTGAATTTGCCTTTGGCCTGCTGGGAGGAAGTGACTGCAGTGGATTTGCCCTTGGAAACCGCTGGAGTGGGTCCTCGCCGAGCTTGAGATGACTCGGACGAGGCAGATGAGCTTGGCGCAGGAGCTTTGGTGGCTGGCGTTGGAGCTGCTGTTGGTTTCTTCGGAACCGGGACAGGCGCTGGTTCGGTGGTTGGTGCTGGAGCCGCTGCTGGGGCTGGAGTTGCGGTAGACTTAATTGTTACTGGTTGCGGCAATGCCGAAGTGCCAGACGCCATCGCCTCGGCCGATCCGACCCCTCCTGATCCGAGGTCGCGTCCCTCTGAAGGAGGTACTACGGAATCCGGAGCGGCCGCAGAGCCTTCCGGAATAGGGCTTAGCGGGCGTGACTCGTCATCGCAGGGAGGGGAAGGACTGGAGCGAAGAGGAGAGGAGATGCTCGATCCGCTCTGAGGGACCTCCATAGGAGCCCTGCAAGAGAAAATAATGTCAGGAGTGAAATTACCCCGAAGCAGGGAGAAATGTGTTGCGCAGTGAAAAAAGAGCTTACGCATCCGAGGTCTCTGCCTCCTTAGGTTTCCGGGCCCTCCTTGCCGGGGCTTTGCCTACTCATTTAGAGGCAGTCTTGTCTCCGGCCTTCTTCTGCCTTTTGGAAGGCTGAGAAGGTTCAGAAGAAGAACTCGACGCGGTTCCGCGCTTCTTCTTTGACGCCGCCGGAGCAGGCTCGCCCGTGGCAAGGGGAGGATCCTCGTGGATGTGCCGACCGAGGTTAGCTGATGCCGGGTAAGCAAAAGAAAGAGGGACAGCCTCAACGGGTTCAATCACATCGATATCCGAGTCATCCTCATCGTCGGGCCAATCTCTAAGAGAAGAGAATTTACCGCTAGGTCGTCTGGTGGCGTCGGGTGTGGGGAGGAACATCTCCTGGCCCGGCTCCTCCTCGTCCGGAATTTCTCGGTCCGGGGCCCACTTAAGGGTCGGATCTGGGCCATCCTCGAGGGTTTGCTGGAGAAACAGCTGAGAAAAAAAGCACAAGGAGCAAAGTCAAGAATGTGATAAGAACCGACATGAGATTGATCCGAAATAAGTTTACCCCGCGAAGCTTACCGCGGGAGGGAGCCTGTCACAGCAGTAATGCTCGATTCCCCACGTCCATTCGGCGGAGAAGTCCTTATGGGTGGTGAAAAGAGCCTTGACCCGGCAGAAGATCTCCGTATTGCTCAACTCGAACGAGGAGGTTCGGTTGGGGTCATGATCAAGCTCATATGGCACAACTTGTGAGTGCGCTGAAGGAGAGATTGGTTGCGCGAATGTGATCATGGCACCTCGTTGCAATCCGAGCTTCTTCAGCTCCATAAACCTTTTGTTCACTTGGTTGGCCAGCTGTAGGCTTCTGGCAACCTCCTCCCAATCCGTGTCGGGGACCGGGCGTGAGGGCAGCAACCGGATCAAATTTTCCGTGCCTTCATTCCGGACGTAGAAGAAGGTCCGGGCCCACCCTTTGCAGGAGTCAAGCCCGGTGACCTGGGGAAAGATTGAATACCTCTGGGGCGAGATCGAGGCAGCTCCAAACTAGGTTAGCTGTTTGTCCTCCGACTCGACGTGGATGTTGGGGACCACGTTGCGACGGAGGCCAAAGAACCGGATCCACAGCTCCTTCGTAGGCCATAGCCCGGTGTAGCCCTCAATCGAAGAAACGAAAGCGGACAGAGAGGTGATGGCGTTCGCCGGGAGATGATGTGGTTGCAAGTGATAGGTCCAGATCCAGTCCCGGAAGAAATCACTCACTGGAAGCCCAAATCCTTGTTGGAAATGGGATAGGAAAACAACAAATTCGCCCGGATTGGGTGAGGGGGCCAGCTCCGAGGAGGGGAGACGAGCAGTGACACCGGCGGGGATGCGCCGGGTCCGGTAGAGCCAAGAGATGTCATCCTCGCAGACCAGAGCCGGCCACGCCGCCATGATCTGCCATGGCGTCCTCCTCCATATCCTGTTCAACAACGGCGAGCTCTTCCTCCGTCATCTCAATTCCGGTGTCTTCGCTGGAGCTGGCGGCGGTGGAGCTCTGCGGTCTAGACTGACGAGGACCCGTGGCTGAATAGAGGCGCAGAGGTGATTGCGGTGCGGAGAAACAGAGAAAATGCGGCGGCGGCGCTGCTGCAACGGGCACTGGCGGCGGCACGGTTGCGAGGAAGAAGAAGAGGAACAGGCGAGGGGGCGTGGAGATGGAAAAGTTCTAAGGAGCGCGCCCCTCCCCTATTTAACCACCCCAGTCATCAACAGGTAGGATCGTCTTTGTGCAGAACACCACGATGTGGCCATGTATCACCAGCATCGACCAATCAGAGAGGAGCCACACCGGGGGCCGCAGAGTGAATGTGATCCAATGACACGACGTGTAGTTGCGGTAAACGAGGAGACAGACGTGACGTAACCCCCGTACAGTAATCACTGACATTTAGTGCAGCGGTTACTGCGCAGGCCCTTAAAATAAGGCAACATAATGATTAACTGTTACGTGGGTTGGCGTACGAGAGAAGGAAGCAAGGCACGGATCCGAGCCACGGTGGTAACCCGGCCGGCAAGTGAAAAATTGAACCGTGCGGAGGGAACGTAAATCCATATAAGGCCAAAGCTTGGATACGAATGAACCTGATGTGGCCTTAGCGACCAAGGCCGCTAAGGCCGCACCAGCTTCAGGGACTAATGTTGGGGGGATAACCCCGGGTAAGGTCACTCCGGGGTATAAGGACCGAATTAGCCGAGGGTCGGCAAGGTCAAAGCGGATGCTGGCTGAGTCACCTCAAGGCAAGCCGGATCACGGAGTAACCCGGACCAGGGGGTCGCCTAACATTGTCTCGTCCGACTCAAGGAGTAAGTCGGAGACACTTGTCTAGCTTATATGCAGGAACAGGTGTGGCTGGATCAACTGTGATCCGGATCCTCGTTTGGCTTCTAGGAGAAGGAAGGAATATCTCTGGTCAAAAAGAAGGCCCGGTGCGTACTGGATGAGCGAATAAAGCAAGGGCAGGACCACCGGATCGTGGCGGACAAGGGTGACGATGCTCACGTCGGCTGACGCAGGCGCCTTGAGGCAACGCGTCGCTAAAGCAAGAGTGGCGTGGAAAAGCACCCTGTCGGGTTACTACTTTGGGAGGAGGCATATTCTTAGGAATATGCCTCCACATATCTCCTAGCAGGACGAACCACCCCTATAAGGGGGTTGGGGTTAAAGGGGTGGGGGGCTTTTCGGATACAGAGCAAGGGAAATACTTGTGGGTCTTGAGTTCTGGGACGGGAGAGTAAGAGAGCCCCTTCTTCCTCCTCTAGTCAAAAACAGCTCGAGGAGCACTTGTAGTCTGGAAAACTGAACATCAATACAAAGCTTCTGTGTAGAGAATCACTCTACTATCCCTCCCTGGATTCCCCTAGCGCATATTAGTCCCCACCTTCAGCCTATCCATGGCATCTGCCGTGACACCACCATGACAACCGCGGTAATGTACCATGGTGGCACCGTGAGGAACATCAGATCTTCGAGGCCAACACTGTCGGGTGATGCGCAGCTCGTCGGCTCAATGACCCTATTAAGGGTGTTCATCGAGAAGTCCGCTGGTGACTGTAGGCCAGTCGCGCACAGCTTAACCCTATACCCGGGCCACGAGCACGAGGCCGCCCTGACGCACATCAAGGCAACAGCGGCGGGCTGGCCGAGCTCGCCGATGATGAGGCTGAACACGGTAGCGTCATCACCATAGACGATGACCATTCATGGAGGAAAGGACGGTAACAACATCGTTACTATACACTCCATGGGCTGTCCGTACGATAGCCTATGCACTTGTACCTTGTGGATGCCGTTGAGGTGCAAAAGGAGCTCGACCGGCGAGGCGGTGTATATGCAGTCGACCTCCATGCATCCACACGGGCTGTGCGGGCACGCGGCGTTGTGGTCGTCGAGCTCGTGGTACGCGACCATGGTGAGGCAGCCGTCGTGGGGGCATAGAATAGTTATCGGCGCTAGCTCGTCTTTGTCCATCGCCGGCTAGCTCTTGGTGGAATCCGCCGACGCGCCCAGCGATGGAGTGGTTCCCTAGAAGCTCGGCTCGTCGATGTAGTGCCCGTAGTCCAGAATTTTTTATGCAGCATTGAGTTTTTTTTTGAATGAAGGCTGCAGAAAGTTGACAGGTGAGAGTAAATCAGGTACTTATTACCCTGTACAAAACTATACCAGACAAACAGATCCTACCCGCGTGAGTGGTAAGAAGGTCTACGCCTTTTTTTTGGAAATGGAGAAGTGCTACACCTAGAGAGAGACAGAGAAACCTGGGGCCTAGCGCAAAGTGTACAGTGTTGCGGGGGAGAAAACGAGGATTGCATCCATGTCTTCAACACCATCTGCATTTTATTCTATCTGCTTGTCTCCTCTGGCTCTTTCGTTTCTTGCCATGTCATACTTGTTTCTCTTCTATATTTATTCCTTGTGGTTAAAGATTGTCAAGATACAAAGTAGTAGTAGTACAGTTGAACTAGTACTCTAGTAATACGGAGTATATGTCTTTTTATACTCGAATTGCACTACCAGTACTCAAATAGTAACACAGATGTCTTCTTTTTGAAGGGTTCGCCGCATAGAAAACAAAACATTCCTACGATGAGAACTATACACCAAGATCTATCTACTAGATACAGGCAACGGGTGGATATACATCCATGGAGAACTTACCCTCGAAGACAACAAAGTTTTTTAATGAATAGGTACTCGTGCATGATGTAGTCGTACGCTTGCCGATCTCAAGATCATGTGGAAGTCCTAGCACCGCAAACCAGCAGCGCATCCGCACTCGCACACACATTTAGGACACCGAAAAACCTCTGCCTCCTTGCTCCAGCCATGCAGCAGAAGCAGCAACTCCTTCCAGACGAAATGCCACCGAGAACATGTATCTCGCTAATCCGAGACCATGGGGGAATAATTCTAGAGGGGGAGAGAGATCCTTCACGAGGAGGTGTGAGGAAGAAGGGTGAGAGGGGTGGCCTTTTATAGGAGGAGGGGGGTACCCCTCCCCATGGTCGGCTCCCCATGGGGGGTGAACCCTCACCTCCCCCATTCATGTGGTGGTAACCCCCTCCACCTAAAAGTGTCCCTTAACATTCCTCTTTAAAGTCTTTACTTTAAATGCATTAAATTTCTCCAAATTTAATGCTCTCTCATTTAATAAAACTCTTTTATTAAATTTATTCAGATTTTTTTAATTACTTTAATTAACAAACATTCACATAAAACCCCCTGCAACATTTCAATATTACATGCAGAACCAATTTCAGCAATTTCACCCGAAACAGTTTCGGTGTCTATTGATATAATTCTAGCGCTTTGCAATTTAATTCGTCTGAAACACATTTGCTCCAAATGGTGTTGGTGTCCCTTAAGTGTGTCACCCTACGGTTCGTGAATAATGCAGACATGATCGAGACCCCTCTCAGATCAATAATCAGAAGCAGGACCTAGAGATCCGTACTGACTCCTACACATTTTACGATGACTTCTGTGATCGTGAGAACCTTTAACATTAGCAACTAAATCCCTTTGTCTCGCGATATATTACATGTACGAGATTCGATCATCGGTATCTCCATACCTAGTTTGATGTCGTTACTGACATGTACTCTTTTCTTGTTCCCGTGATATAACATTCTAGTAATCTTATCACTTGCTTGCAAGCTAACCAATGTGATATCACCAAGAAGACCCAGAGTATATCTATCCATCATCGGGATGGACAAATCCCACTCTTGATCCATGAGCTTCTACATAACACTTTCATAGCACTGAACCCACCTTTATAATCACCCTTTCACGGTGTGACGTTTCATGTTATCAATATACTCTTCCAGTGTTAGTGATTAACATGATCTCATGGTCTAAGGACTAGGATTACTTTGTTAGATTTTATAGCAATATAAACACAATGACTTTGATCGTAATGCTATACTTCAGATGAATGTTCATCACATCATTCCACTAATGATCTGACCTCGTTATTAACAACATCCAATGTCCATGATCAGGAAACCTTGATCATCTTGTTAATCAACGCGCTAGTTTATAAGATAGGCATAACTAGGAACTTTCCTTTTGTTTATTAAACACACATGTATTAACGTTTCCAAATTAATACAATTATAGCATGCAAAATAAACATCTATCATATTCTTGGAATATGTATAATAACAATTTTATTATTGCCTCTCAGGGCATATTCCCTTTAGTCTCCCACTTGCAATAGAGACAATAATCTAGTTACATGGTGATAAATCTAACACCCATGGTGTTCTGGTGTTG
The DNA here is from genome assembly GCA_023614405.1 of Avena insularis. Lineage (NCBI taxonomy): Eukaryota > Viridiplantae > Streptophyta > Magnoliopsida > Poales > Poaceae > Avena > Avena insularis. Next base: position 49,135,479 of record CM042692.1, on the reverse strand, counting down.
ATCATGTTTTTCTCTACGGATCTGCTACATTGAGATCTGTATGTACTTTACAAATCTTTATATCTCCATCCTTGACATGCTCACGGATGGAGTGAAATCGGCGCTTAATATGTTTGGAATTCTTGTGAGACCTTGGTTCCTTTGCGTTGGCTATGGCTCCATTGTTGTCACAATAGATCACCATTGGATCCAACGCACTAGGAACCACACCCAGTTCGGTAATGAACTCCTTCATCCAAACCGCTTCCTGTGCTGCTTCTGAAGCAGCAATATATTCCACCTCCGTTGTTGACCTTGTTACCACGGGTTGTTTGGAGCTCCTCCAACTAACTGCTGCTCCGTTCATGAGAAATACGTATCCGGATTGAGACTTAGAGTCGTCCGGATCAGTGTCAAAGCTAACATCGACATAACAATTAGTGACCAGCTCTTCTTCACCTCTGTATACAAGAAACATTTCCTTAGTTCTTCTCAAGTATTTAAGGATATTCTTGACCGCTATCCAGTGTTCCAAACCTGGATCAGATTGGTACCTACTAGTCAAACTAATAGCATGTGCCACATCCGGTCTTGTACATAGCATGGCATACATTATAGAGCCTATGGCTGAAGCATAGGGGATCTTATCCATTATCTCTCTTTCTTCTGTCGTAGCCGGATTTTGAGTCTTAATCAATGTCTTACCTTGCAACATAGGTAAGAACCCCTTCTTACTTTCGTCCATTTTAAACTTCTTTAAAATCTTATCAAGGTATGTACTTTGCGATAGCCCTATTAGGCGTCTTGATCTATCTCTATAGATCTTTATGCCTAATATATATGACGCTTCACCAAGGTCTTTCAACGAAAATTTGCTGTTTAGATAACTTTTAACACTGTTTAAAAGATCTATATCATTTCTAATCAATAATATGTCATCCACATATAATATCAGAAATGCCACATTGCTCCCACTCGCTTTCTTGTAAATACAAGCCTCTCCATAAGTTTGGACAAATCCAAACTCTTTGATCACCTCATCAAAGTGGAGATTCCAACTCCGTGATGCTTGCTTCAGGCCATAGATGGATCGCTGAAGCTTGCACACCTTATTAGCATCCATAGGATCAACAAAACCCTTTGGTTGTATCATATACAACTCTTCTTCAATGTTACCATTGAGGAACGCAGTTTTGACATCCATCTGCCATATTTCATAATCGAAATATGGAGCAATTGCTAACATAATCCTAACTGATTTTAGCATCACTACAGGAGAGAATGTCTCATCATAGTCAACTCCTCGAATTTGTCGAAACCCTTTTGCGACAAGTCAAGCTTTATAGACGGTTACATTACCATCAGCATCAGTTTTTCTTTTGAAAATCCATTTATTCTCAACGTCCTATCGGTCATGAGGTAAGTCCACCAAGGTCCAAACCTGGTTTTCGTACATGGATTCCATCTCGGATTTCATGGCTTCTAGACATTTGTTGGAATCCGGGCTTATCATCGCTTTTTCATATGTCGCAGGGTCATCTATTTCATCAACCATGAAATTTACAACAGGATTCCCATACAGTTCAGGAGCTGCACGTGTCCTGCTTGACCTGCGAGGTTTAGTAGTGTCCTCTTTCAGAGTTTCATGATCATTATCATTAGTTCCTTCTTCATTTGGTGAAGTTAACTCTAGAACGACTTCTGGTGCTGCGCCAGTTACCATTTCATGAAGAGAAGGTTCAATAACCTCTTTGAGTTCTACCTTTCGACTACTCACACCTTTCGCGAGAAACTCTTTCTCTAGAAAGGATCCATTCTTGGCAACGAAAACCTTGCCCTCAGATTTGTGATAGAAGGAATACCCAATTGTTTCTTTAGGGTATCCTATGAAGACGCAATTTTTTACTTTGGGTTCGAGTTTATCCGGTTGAAGTTTCTTCACATAAACATCGCATCCCCAAACTTTAAGAAATGACATCTTAGGTTTGTTTCCAAACCATAATTCATACGGTGTCGTTTCAACGGATTTAGACGGTGCCTGATTGAAAGTGAATGCAGAGGTTTCTAGTGCATAACCCCAAAATGACAGTGGCAAGTCAGTTAGAGACATCATAGATCGAACCATATCTAATAGAGTATGATTACGACGTTCTGATACACCATTACGTTATGGTGTTCCGGCAGGCGTGAGTTGTTAAACTATTCCACACTCTTTCATGTGTGTGCTAAACTCGTAACTTAGATACTCACCTCCATGGTCGGACCGTAGAAATTTGATCTTTCTATTATGATGATTTTCCACTTCATTCTAAAATTCCTTGAATTTTTCAAAGGTTTCAGATTTGTGTTTCATCAAATAGATATACCCATATCTACTCAAATCATCCGTGAAAGTAACAAAATAACGATATCCACCTCGCGCCGACACACTCATTGGACCGCATACATCAGTATATATGATTTCCAATAAATCTGTCGCCCGTTCCATTGAACCGGAAAACAACGTTCTAGTCATCTTGCCCATAAGGCATGGCTCACATGTATCAAATGATTCAAAATCAAATGATTCCAAAAGTCCATCAGAATGGAGTTTCTTCATGTGTTTAACACCAATATGACCTAGACGGCAGTGCCACATATATGCAGATATATCATTATTAAGTTTAATTCTTTTGGCATCAACATTATGAATGTGCGTATGAGTATTATCGACATTCAACAGAAATAAACCATTCATCACGTGTGCATGACCATAAAAGATATTATCCATATAAATTGAACAACCATTTTTTTGGATTTAAATGAATAACCACATCGCATCAAACAAGATCTAGATATAATGTTCATGCTCAGTGCACGCACCAAATAACAATTATTTAGGTTTATAACTAATCCCGATGGTAGGTGGAGAGGCAGCATTCCGACAACAATCACATAAACTCTTGATCCATTGCCGACACGCATCTTGACCTCACCCCTTGCTAGCGGTCGCTTGTTCCGCAGCCCCTGATTCAAGTTACATATGTTAGCAACTGATCCGGTATCAAATACCTAGGTGCTACTGCGAGTACTAGTCAAGGACACATCAATAACATGTATATCATATATACCTTTGTTTGCCTTGCCGGCTTTCTTGTCCGCCAAAAACTTGGAGCAGTTGCGTTTCCAATGGTCAGTCCCCTTACAATAGTAGCACTTGGTATCAGACTTAGGGCCAGCCCAGGATTTCTTTTCAGGCACAGCAACAGATTTGCCACCCTTCTTTCCCTTCTGTTTAACCTTCTTGTCTTTCTTGAAACCGGTGGTCCTATTGACCATCAACACTTGATGTTCTTTCCTAATCTCCACTTATGTAGTCTTAAGCATTGATAGAAGCTCGAGGAGAATATTCTTCATGCCCTGCATGTTATAGTTCATCACGAAGCTCTTGTAGCTAGGTGGCAGAGATTGGAGAACACGATGTATGCCTAAATCAATGGGAATCGTTATTCCCAAGGACACAAGCTTATCGGCGTACCCAGACATTTTGAGTACGTGCTCACTTACGAAGCTGTTCTCTTCCATCATGCAGCTAAAGAACTTTTCTGAAGCATAATAACTCTCTACGAGAGCATGGGTATCGAAAATCATTTTCAATTCATCCATGGTATCAAAGGCATTGCCATTTTCGAAATGCTTTCGAAGTTCTGGCTCTAGCCCATATAGTATGCCGCAATGAACTAAGTAGTGGTCCTCCTGACGAGTCACATAGACATTCTTTTCCTTGTCAAGGGTATTAGGAGCTGGTGGGGGGCCTAGCGGTGCTTCTAGCACATATTGCTTTTGTGCAGCAGAGAGGAGAATCCTCAAATTCATAGCCCAGTTGGTGAAGTTACTACCATTCGTAGCAATTTTCTCTTTCTCCATGAACACATTGAAATTAAAACTAGGTGGTGCCATCTACAACAGAATTTGTAAAGTTTATTTAGACTAAGTTTATGATATATTGAGTTCATGTCTTTTTGGTGATTACATGAACCAAATCCACTACACCAAGTCGGATCATCACGTGAGTCGGTGTAGCTTCAAAGGCGAGCATCTATATGTGCATCATATCAACTATATGACTCATGCTTAACCTTTCGGTCCGTGTTCCGAGGCCATGTATGTACATGCTAGGCTCGCCAAGTAAGAACCTTAGTACTCGCGTGTGTAAAACTATCTTACACCCGAAATATGATCGTGGATTCAAGTACACCCGATCATCACACGATGTCTTGAAGCGGCAAAACATAAACGATGCATACTTAAGGAAGAACACACTTTTATCTTGATATTTAAATGAGGGATCATCTTATAATGCTATTAAAACGCCAAACTAGCATTATAAGAGGCGAACATCATATGTGTAAAGTGAAATGATATGGTTCTTACATTTGATCACTATCATATGCATCGTGGTATGATCTCTATCATTCCTTTGTGTGTAAGGACAAGGTCTATGGAACTTACACGCTAAGTGTGTTGTAAGTGTATCAACTATACATCAACTCACAACAATACCAAATCAAGACACAAGCCTAGCAATGATCTAAACTAGATGCCTCTAATTTATCAATTGCAAGTTTTACGTGGCTTAGGGCTTTCGAAGATCGAACCGTTCTTACCTACAAACATGGAACCACAACGATGATAACCAAATTATTAGCAACTCGTTGTAAATCAGATATTGAATATAGTAGGAGAGATAGACACCTGCCAGCCACTTATGCAAAACTAGTTGCATGTCAGTCGTGGAACCGGTCTCATGTGCGATGACATGTAAGGTTGGTCCGGGCCGCTTCATCCCACTATGCCACCAATATCCAAAGTACATATAAGAATCAATAACATGATCATCACCGCCCACATACTCTTATGTGTTCTACCCGTGCAAAGCACCTATGCATAGATCAGGCTCGGATACCACTGAAGGGTTCGCAGCATAGAAAACAAAAAAATTCCTATGAGGAGAACTATACACCAAGATATATCTACTAGATACAAGCAACGGGTGGATATACATCCATGGAGAACTTACCCTTGAAGACAGCAAAGTTTTGTTAATGAGTAGGAACTCGTGGATGATGTAGTTGTACGCTTGCCGATCTCAAGATCGTGTGGAAGTCCTAGAGTCGCAAACCAGTAGCGCATTCGCACTCGCACACACGTTCAGGCCACCGAACAACCTCCGCCTCCTCGCTCCAGCGATGCAGCGGAAGCAGCAACTCCTTCTAGACAAAATGCCACCAGGAACATGTATCTCGCTAATCCAATACCATGGGGGAATAATTCTAGAGGGGGAGAGAGATCCTTCACGAGGAGGTGTGAGGAAGAAGGGTGAGAGGGGTGGCCTTTTATAGGAGGAGGGGGTACCCCTCCCCATGGCCGACGCCCCATGGGGGGTGACCCCTCACCTCCCCCATTCATGTGGTGGTAACCCCCTCCACATAAAAGTGTCCCTTAACATTCCTCTTTGAAGTCTTTACTTTAAATGCATTAAATTTCTCCAAATTTAATGCTCTCTCATTTAATAAAAACTCTTTTATTAAATTTATTCAGAATTTTTTTAATTACTTTAATTAACAAACATTCACATAAAACCCCCCGCGACATTTCAATATTACATGCAGAACCAATTTTAGCAATTTCACCCGAAACAGTTTCGGTGTCTATTGAAATAATTCCAGCGCTTTGCAATGCATTCGTCTGAAACACATTTGCTCCAAATGGTGTTGGTGTCCCTTAAGTGTGTCACCCTACGGTTTGTGAATAATGCAGACATGATCGAGACCCCTCTCAGATCAATAATCAGAAGCGGGACCTGGAGATCCATACTGACTCCTACGCATTCTACGATGACTTCTCTGATCGTGAGAACCTTTGACATTAGTAACTAAATCCCTTTGTCTCGCGATATATTACATGTCCGAGATTCGATCATCGGTATCTCCATACCTAGTTTGATCTTGTTACTGACATGTACTCTTTTCTTGTTCCCGTGATATAAAATTCTAGTGATCTTCTCACTTGCTTGCAAGCTAACCAATGTGATATCACTGAGAGGGACACTTTCATTACGATGGACAAATCCCACTCTTGATCCATGAGCTTCTACATAACACTTTCAGAGCACTAAACCCACCTTTATAATCACCCTTTCACGGTGTGACATTTGATGTTATCAAGATACTCTTCCAGTATTAGTGATTAACATAATCTCATGGTCTAAGGACTAGGATTACTTTGTTAGATGTTATAGAAATATAAACGCAATGACTTTGATCGCAATGCTATACTTCAGATTAATGTTCATCACAATATTCCACTAATGATCTGACCTTGTTATTAACAACATCCAATGTCCATGATCAGGAAACCTTGATCATCTTGTTAATCAACGAGCTAGTTTATAAGAGAGGCATAACTAGGAACTTTCCTTTTGTTTATTAAACACACATGTATTAACGTTTCCAAATTAATACAATTATAGCATGCAAAATAAACATCTATCATATACTTGGAATATGTATAATAACAACTTTATTATTTCCTCTTAGGGCATATTCCCTTCACTTTTTACTATACTCCAGTAGGTAGGCATCTGCGGGCGGTGGGTGGCGGGCGGCGGTGGATAGTTGTGGCTTTTTACTACTCCTAGGGCAGCGGATGTCGGGCAGTGGTGGCAGTAGGAATCTAGTAGTACGGAGTAGTACTCGAGTACTCCTTCTCACTGATTCATGAAGTAAGACTTCGGTAGTGTACTGCAGTCCTATACTACTCAGATGCAGCTATCATCATACCACGGTTCCTAGGGACACGCCAGAGACATAGGTGCTCAAATGGACATCCAGGTGGGCCTCGATAGTGATTGGATAAAGCCTGGCTGCCTGACCACACAGCCAAGGCAATTCATTCGCTACTCTATACTAGTACTATTTTTCGGTGATTTTCTTCTCTCTGCTCGTCTCTGATCGCTCTTCATTTCTTGGCATGGCCAGCAACCTCCTAATTACAGAAAGTATCATAAAAACCTCAATTTTTCAAATTATAGAGGGAGAATTTGCAGTTAATGTATCAAAAACGAGTGAGAGTTCGGAAAGATTCAACTTCTTGCTCAGAATATGCATGCCTAGAAATTTTACCGTGTTTTGAAAACAATCAAAGAGACTATGACTCACCGTGTTTTGAAATTTTGGTTGCGTTTCGAAATTAACTTCACACCTTGTGATAATCTGTTCAATGGGCCCACCAAGCAGTCAATGTATCGAGAACGAGTGAGAGTTATTTGGCAAGATTCAACTTCTTGGTAAGAATATGCATGCCTAGAAATTTGACCGTGTTTTGAAAACAATAGAAGAGACTACGACTCACCGTGTTTTGAAATTTTGGCTACGTTTCGAAATTAGCTTCACACCTTGCGATAATCTGTCCACTAGACCCACCAGGCAGTCAATGTATCGAGAACGAGTGAGAGTTATTTGGCAAGATTCAACTTCTTGCTAAGAATATGCATGCCTAGAAATTTGATCGTGTTTTGAAAACAATCAAAGAGACTATGACTCACCATGTTTTGAAATTTTGGCTACGTTTTGAAATTAACTTCACACCTTGCGATAACAGTGGACCCACCACCAGGCAGTCAATGTAAGTGAGAGTTTGGAAAGATTCAACTTCTTGCTAAGAATATGCATGCCTAGAAATTTGATCGTGTTTTGAAAACAACCAAAGAGTCTATGACTCACCATGTTTTGAATTTTGGCTGTGTTTTGAAATTAACTTCACACCTTGCGAAAATATGTCCAGTGGACCCACCAGGCAGTCAATGTATCAAGAACAAGTGAGGGTTTGGAAAGATTCAACTTCTTGCTAAGAATATGCATGTCTAGAAAGTTGACCCTGTTTTGTAAACAATCAAAGAGGCTATGACTCACCGTGTTTTGAAATTTTGGCTATGTCTCAAAATTAACTTTAGACCTTGCGAAAATCTATTCAGTGGACCCACCACCAGGCAGTCAATGTATCGAGATGAGTGAGAGTTTGGAAAGATTCAACTTCTTGCTAAGAATATGCATGCCTAGAAATTTGACCGTGTTTTCAAAACAAGACTATGACTCACCGTGTTTTGAAATTTTGGCTGTGTTTCGAAATTAACTTCACACCTTGCGAAAATCTGTTTAGTGCACCCATGACCAGGCAGTCAATGTATCGAGAACGAGTGGGAGTTTGGAAATATTTAACTTCTTGCGAAGAATATGCATGCCTAGAAATTTCACCATATTTTGAAAACAATTAAAGAGGCTATGACTCACCATGCTTTGAAATTTTGCCTATGTTTCGAAATTCACTTCACACCTTGCTAAAATATGTTTAGTGGACCCAGCACCAGGCAGTCAATATATCGAGACGAGTGAGAGTTTGGAAAGATTCAACTTCTTGCTAAGAATATGCATGCCTAGAAATTTGACCGTGTTTTGAAAACAACCAAAGAGACTATGACTCACTGAGTTTTGAAATGTTGGCTATGTTTCGAAATTAACTTCACACCTTGCGATAATCTGTTCAGTGGATCCAGCAAGCAGTCAATGTATCAATAATGAGTGAGAGTTGTTTGGAAAGATTAAACTTCTTGCTAAGAATATGCATGCCTAGAAATTTGACCATGTTTTGAAAACAATCAAAGAGACTATGACTCACCGTGTTTTGACATTTTGGCTGTGTTTCGAAATTAACTTAACACCTTGCGAAAATCTATTTAGTGGACCCACCACCAGGCAGTCAATGTATCAAGAACGAGTGGGAGTTTGGAAAGATTCAACTTCTTGCTAAGAATATGCATGCCTAGAAATTTGACCGTATTTTGAAAACAATCAAAGAGGCTATGACTCACTGTGTTTTGAAATTTTGGATGTGTTTTAAAATTAAGTTCACACCTTGCGAAAATCTGTTTAGTGGACCCACCACGAGGAAGTCAATGTATCGAGAACAAGTGAGTGTTTGGAAAGATACAACTTCCCGCTAAGAATATGCATGTCTCGAAATTTTAACGTGTTTTAAAAACAATCAAAGAGGCTATGACTCACCGTGTTTTGAAATTTTGGCTGAGTTTCGAAATTAACTTCACACCTTGCAATAATCCGTCCAGTGGACCCACCAGGCAGTCAATGTATCGAGAATGAGTGTGAGTTCGGCAAGATTCAACTTCTTGCTCAGAATATGCATGCCTAGAAATTTGACGGTGTTTTGTAAACAATCAAAGAGGCTATGATTCACCATGTTTTGAAATTTTGGCTGTGTTTCGAAATTAACTTCACACCTTGCAAAAATCTATTAAGTGGACCCACCACCAGGCAGTCAATGTATCGAGAACGAGTAAGAGTTTGGAAAGATTCAACTTCTTGCTAAGAATATGCATGCCTAGAAATTTGACCTTGTTTTGAAAACAATCAAAGAGACTATGAATCACCATGTTTTGAATTTTTGGCTGTGTTTCAAAATTAACTTCACACCTTGTGAAAATCTGTTTAGTGGACCCACCACCAGGTAGTCAATGTATCGAGAACGAGTGGGAGTTTGGAAGATTCAACTTCTTGCTAAGAATATGCATGCCTAGAAATTTGACCATGTTTTGAAAACAATCAAAGAGGATATGACTCACCATGTTTTGAAATTTTGGCTAAGTTTCGAAATTAACTTCACATCTTGCGATAATCTGTTCACTAGAGCCACCAAGTAGTCAATGTATCAAGAACGAATGAGTGTTTGGAATGATTCAACTTCTTGCCAAGAATATGCATGCCTCGAAATTTGACTGTGTTTTGAAAACAATCAAAGAGGCTATCACTCGCCATGTTTTGAAATTTTGGCCGTGTTTTGAAATTAACTTCACACCTTGCGAATATCTGTTCAGTGGACCCACCAGGCTGTCAATGTATCGAGAACGAGTGTGAGTTTGGAAAGATTCAACTTCTTGCTAAGAATATGCATGCCTAGAAATTTGACCATGTTTTGAAATCAATCAAAGAGGCTATGACTCACCGTGTTTTGAAATTTTGCCTGTGTTTCGAAATTAACTTCACACCTTGCGAATATCTGATCAGTGGACCCACAAGGCATTCAATGTATCGAGAAGGAGTGAGAGTTTGGAAAGATTCAACTTCTTGCTAAGAATATGCATGCCTAGAAATTTGACCATGTTTTGAAAATAATCAAAGAGACTATGACTCACCGTGTTTTGAAATTTTGCCAGTGTTTCGAAATTAACTTCACACCTTGCAAAAATCAGTTCAGTGGACCCACCACTAGGCAGCCAATGTATCGAGACGAGTGAGAGTTTGGAAAGATTCAACTTCTTGCTAAGAATATGCATGCCTAGAAATTTGACCGTGTTTTGAAAACAACCAAAGAGACTATGACTCACCGTGTTTTGAAATTTTGGCTATGTGTAGAAATAAACTTCACACCTTGCTAAAATCTATTCAGTGGACCCACCAGGCAGTTAACATATCGAGAACGAGTGAGAGTTGTTTGGAAAGATTAAACTTCTTGCTAAGAATATGCATGTCTATAAATTTGACCGTGTTTTGAAAACAATCAAAGAGACTATGACTTACCTTGTTTTGAAATTTGGGCTGTGTTTATTAACTTCACGCCTTGCGGAAATCTGTTTAGTGGTCCCACCACCAGGCAGTCAATGTATCAAGAACGAGTGAGAGTTTGGAAAGATTCAACTTTTTGATAAGAATATGCATGCCTAGATATCTGAGCGTGTTTTGAAAAAAATCAAAGAGACTATGACTCATCGTGTTTTGAAATTTTGCCCATGTTTCAAAATTAACTTCACACCTTGCGAAAATCTGTTCATTGGACCCACTGGGTAGTCAATGTATAGAACGAGTGAGAGTTGTTTGGCAAGATTAAACTTCTTGCTAAGAATATGCATTCCTAGAAATTTGACCGTGTTTTGAAAACAATCAAAGAGACTGTCAACACCCGGATTTTTAATCCCAGATGCTCGTTATGCCATACCTGGCAATCCCAGGTTTACCATTTTTGCGAGACATAACGGATTGGATATCACAGTACATCATCCATTACAAACCATACATAAGGTCTTACACAAATAAGGATCTCATGATCCAGTCTTAATACAACAAGCAGCGGAAACAAATATAAAGCGTAGTGGTGGGGTCCATCTTCAGGGGCACAGTAATGCCGACTTGTGAGATAGTCCTAGTTATCATAGCCGTCCTGCTGTCCATCATCTTGATAGTCTCCTTCATAGTCTAGCCATGAGAATAGCCAGGGACAAAAGCCATGAGTACTCGTTAAGTACTCGCAAACTACCACTAACAAGTAATATAGTTCTAAGTCAAAGTGATAAATCTAGGCTTAACTATAAAGTTAAGTTTGAAACCTAAGCTGAGTTCAGAAGCAAAGAAAGATAAAATAAAATTCTAGAATCACTTAAGTTGGGAAGCTAGTATCATAAACACAACCCTGTTGTGGTCAAGTCAAGATTCATCATTCACTTCAAGTTAATTGGAAAACATCTGACAATGAAACAGTATGGCCATTCCAATCGCCCATAATCATGACGCGCTATTCGAATAGTTTGACACTCTGCAGAGGTGGTACACTTTCACCACAAGATTCGATACATCTGTCAAGGATAACCCTGAATCATCATACTTAGTATGCAGATAATCAAATATAACTTTCCCTTTACACACCCTAGTATAAGCACCTCTCCTATGAGCATGGCCTCCCAACCATGACCATTAGTCATCTTGGGCACTGCATAGGTGGACATCATTGAGAGGTAGCCTCAGCTCAAACCTCTCCCGCGAGGGAACTAATACTAATGCATATAAATTTCCAGCTAAGCCTTACCCAATTCAGGTAGTGTGGTTGTACGGTAAATTTGGAATGGTATCGCAACCGAATCCAACCATCAGTTTTATAAAAGGGTTAAAGCTCATGCCTCAACATTTTCATCATCTTAAACCATTTGTGTTTCTCAACACATGTCAAAACATCTCAATAGAATGGCTCATCATTCCAAGGTTTTCATAATTCATTTTCACCAAGTGCTCCATCTAAAGTGACTCAAGTTTTTATCTACTCTAAACTACTAAGTTAAGAGTATTCACTAAGGTGGAAAAATGATGGGTTTCATCTCATGCCATAGAATGACATCAAAAGGGTTCTCAATAGGCCAAGTTTTATACTCTTTATGCTACCTTCAAAAAGTAGAGAACTTTGGGTAAAGTAAAGGAAGTAAAGCTTGTAAATAAGACTTGGGGTAACTAATAGTCAAAGTGATATGACTCAAGCATGCCTATAGCATATTGGATCAAGTTAACTAACTTAATTATAGCTTGCTACAATAGCTTGCACTGTTAAGGGTGGCTTGCAAGTACAAGTTGCAAGGGTTAACTTGGATAGTGCTGGCTTGCCTTGGTTGGTGCAGTGGTTGAAGTTTTATTCTTCTTCTTGGTAGAACTCCTCCTCCTCGTAGACTTGGTCGGTACTATCATCTATAAATACATACGGAGTACACAATCACCAAACAATACTTAACTAGGCTAAATAGTATTCGAAGACACACATTTGATGATCTATTATCATCACAAGCATCACAAGTTTAATTCACTAGTTTCATTCTTTTTAATTTAGAAAAGTAATTTCTACTCATTGAAAAATTAACTAAGATTTAACATTCTCCATTTAAAATATGGGATCATATTGACACATGTCATCACCACATATCTTAACACATGGAAATGTGATTTTAAATGTTGGATTACAGTTAAATAGGTCTAAGTTTAATAAATAAATGATTTAAAGTGACTAGAAATGCCTATATAGCATTATGTTGGTACTAGTCCAAAGTCACTGCATGTAAACCTTAATACTTTTATATATTCAGATAGATATTTTCAAATGTGATTTTTGATAGTTGGAATCAACTCAAAAGCATTTATAGTTTATTTTTGAAAAATGTTTGAAGTTAGAAAAGTCTATGCCTTATTATTTTTGCTAGGAGAGATCTATAACTCTAATTGACTTAAATCCAACAGACTTGGATAGAGATTTTTAATACCTTTCTAGTAAAATTTGTTTCATGCAATTTGGATTTATAAATCTCTCTAAATTGATTTTCAAACTAGGGGACAGAACTAAGATTTAAATTAAAAAGAAAAATCCAATTTTGAACGGCTAGGCTAGCGCGGGAACGAACATGGGCCGGCCCAGTGGCGCTCCGCGGCGCGGGGCTCAGCTAACAGGGGGTCCCGCTTGTCAGTGGCTCTTAACACGCGAAACGGTACGCGCGCTGTGGATCGTAGGATTAGAAGTGAGATCTACGGCTGAGGGTCGTCGTCGATGACGGACCTGTCGCCGGCGTGAGTTAGCCCTAGTGGCTCGGTGGGGGTCTACCGGGGATGTACCAGGGCTCCAGAGACGACGGCGAGGTGGGCAAAAGAACTGGTGGTCGACGGCGAGCTCAGGGACGGTCGAGGTAGCTCCGGGGGTGGTCGCAATCGACGGGGCTTCTCCTCCTCTACAGCGGGCTCCTCCGGTGCAATTCCGGCGAACTACGGCTCGATTGGCTCCGGCGAGAGAGGGGAAAGGATCAGTGAGAGGTGAGAAGTGTGGGAGTGTGAGGATTTCGTGCTGGGGAGGCCGGCTTATATAGGCTCGACGGTGAGACCGAGTGGTGTGGGCAGGTGACTCCGGCGATGGCGGCACAGGGGGCTAGCGGCGTGGCTCGAGGTAGGGGACGATGGCCTGTCTCCTGGCGGTGCTCTGAGGCTTAAAGGCGTGACAAGGCGAGTTCTGTGCTGGCTGGGAGTGTCACGCGCTCTGGGTGGCAGAGGGTGCGGGTTCGACGGCGAGCGGTGGCTGTGGCACGTTAGGCGGCCAACGGGGGTGTTTGGGGTGTTCCCTAGGTCATGGTGAAGCGGTGGGCACGGGCTGCGGTCGAGGGGCGGTCTGTGCACACGGGTCAGGCGCGGTGCACCGGGCGTGTTCGGCATGGTCGACCAGCTTCCGCTCACGGCGGTTCCGGCGGTTCTGGTCTCTGTCTTTGGGCTGGGGCTGGTTGGACGGTGGCGGTGGACCACAGGCTAGCGTGTAGACATGGCGAGAGAGGGGGAAGCGGTCTGCTGCTGCGAGGGCCAAGTTGGTCGGCAAGGTGCTCTCGGCATGGCCTTGCAGTGCAGATAGGAGGTAGGGGATGGGTTGGTGTTGGTCTGGTTAGACTTGGGGGAGACAAGGGTGATCAAAGCACCTCAATTGGCTAGACAAGATCAACCCCAAAACAGTAATAGTTAGGCCACTTTGATCTTGCCCACAAGGTGTTTGACAAAATGGCCGAAAGAGAAAAACTTTTGAATTTTGAGTTCAAATTTTTTGAGTGATCTAAACTAGAGCTAGGTAGTCTATGGTTGCAATGGTTTTGAAAATGGAGCTCATTTGAGTGGTTCTTCAAATAGGGGTGAACTATGCATATGTAGTGAATCCAATTTTCACATGCCATTTAAAATAATAAAAAGAATGTTTTTGGAAGATCCAAAGGTGGGCCTTGGTAGATCTTTATGTGTACTAGCAAGGGGTTTAAAGATCATGAATTGTTTATGTTAAGTTTTGAGAACTAGGAATAGCCAAAGTAGGCATGAGAGTTAATTTGGCCCAAATGAGCATTCACTTCAATTATTCATTTTGAGTTTTTTTCTTTGGGAAAAGTTTGGGAATGATTTAGATGATGTTTATTTCCTCTAAGAATCATTTTACAAGCAATGGATCACAGAACCATGGCAATTCAAATCAATTCCTAATTTAAATGCTCATACACATGAATGCTTTCATTTTTAATTTGGAAAAGTTTTGTTAACCCTAATTTTGATGATTTGGATCTTGATAAGCTTGGATTAAAGTTTTGGGATGTTACAGAGACTATGACTCACCGCGTTTTGAAATTTTGGTTGTGTTTCGAAATTAACTTCACACCTTGCGAAAATCTGTTTTCAGTGGACCCACCACCAGGCAGTCAATGTATGGACAATGAGTGAGAGTTTGGAAAGATTCAACTTTTTCTTAAGAATATGCATGCCTAGAAATTTGACCGTGTTTTGAAAAAAATCAAAGAGACTATGACTCATCGTGTTATGAAATTTTGCCCGTGATTCAAAATTAACTTCACACCTTGCGAAAATCTGTTCATTGGACCCACCAGGTAGTAAATGTATAGAACGAGTGAGAGTTGTTTGGCAAGACTAAACTTCTTGCTAAGAATATGCATGCCTAGAAATTTGACCGTGTTTTGAAAACAATCAAATAGACTATGACTCACCGCGTTTTGGAATTTTGGTTGTGTTTCGAAATTAACTTCACACCTTGCGAAAATTTGTTCAGTGGACCCACCACCAGGCAGTCAATGTATCGAGAACGAGTTAGAGTTTGGAAAGATTCAACTTTTTGCTAAGAATATGCATGCCTAGAAATTTGACTATGTTTTGAAAAAAAATCAAAGAGGCTACGACTCACCGTGCTTTGAAATTTTGCCTGTGTTTTGAAATAAACTTCACACCTTACGAAAAACTGGTTAGTGGACCCACCACCATGCAGTCAATGTATCGAGAACGAGTGAGAGTTTGGAAAGATCCAACTTCTTGCTAAGAATATGCATGCCTAGAAATTTGGCCGTGTTTTGAAAACAACCAAAGAGACTATGACTCACCGTGTTTTGAAATTTTGGCCGTGTTTCGAAATTAACTTCACACCTTGCGATATCTGTTCACTGGACCCACCAGGCAGTCAATGTATCAAGAACGAGTGAGAGTTTTTTGGCAAGATTGAACTTCTTGCTAAGAATATGCATGCCTCGAAATTTGACCGTGTTTTGAAAACAACCAAAGAGACTATGACTCACCGTGTTTTGAAATTTTGGCCGTGTTTCGAAATTAACTTCACACTGATACATTGCAAATGTATCTATAATTTTTGATGTTCCATGCTTGGTTTTATCCACTTTCTTGTGTTTTGTCCACACTTTGGAGTACTTTTCATATGATTTCTTGGACTAACCTATTAACAAGAGCCACAGTGCCAGCTACCTGCTTTCTGCTGTTTTTGGTTCTAGGAAAGTCAGAAAATGAATATTCTCGGAATTGGACGGGACAAAATCCAAAGTGCCTATTTTTCTAGAAGTCGTCAGATGCCAGAATACGAGATAGAAAAGGGCTGTGGGCCGGCCACATCACCTGGCCACGCGGCCAGGCTTGGCTCGTGCCAGGGGGTGGTCTGGCCGATCCAACACCCCCTCGGCCTCTCCTTCCACCTATAAGATGCCCTCAGGACGAAAACCCTAAGTACCTGATCAAAAAATCCATGAAAGAGTATGTAGCCGCCGTCATATCCATCCCTAGATCGGGAGGGATCTGAAGCTCTTCCCGGCAACCTGCCGGAGATGGGAATTCACCCTAGAGGCCTTCTTCATCACCATGCAAGCCTCCGGTGTGATGCGTGAGTAGTTCATCTCTGGACTACGGGTCCATGTAGTAGCTAGATGGCTGGTTCTCCTCCTTTGTGCTTTCATGTCTAGATCTTGTGAGCTCCGTTCATGATCAAGATCATCTATTTGTAATTCTGCATGTTGTGTTTGCGGGGATCCGATGGATATTGAGATGCTATTTCAGATTGATTATTGATTCTATCATGTCTTTGTTATTTGTGATCTTTCATGCTTTCCGTTGTTAGTAGCTATCTTGGCCAAGTAGATGCAAGCAACTCCAAGTGTTAGTATTTATGCTCGATAATGGGTTCATGCCTCTGGTAATCTGGGGAAGTGACAGAAATCTCTAAGGTACTAGATGTGCTATTGCTACTAGGGAGAAAACAACAATCCTTTGTTCATAGAACAATCGTAGTTTACTTTACATGCAATTCATAAAGAAATAATATGTTGCTTGCAACTTAATATTGGAGGGGGTTCGGATGATAACCTTAAGGTGGATTATTAGTCATAGATGCAGTTGGATGGCGGTCTATGTATAATGTTGTAATGCCCAATCAAGTTCCAAAGGAGTCAAGATGATTAGTATATGCATGTATTGCTTTCTTGATGTTTGTCAATTTCCCTGCTGTAATTTGTTCACCCAGCATGTTATCTATCAAGGAGAGCCACCTCTAGTGAACTATGGATCCCGGTCCTTTTTCTTTTACATACAATCTACAAACTGTTACTGCTTTGTGTTTACTTTCTGCAAACTATTACTTCCTTCCATTCGATACGTTTAATCCTTTGTTTTCAGCAAAACACGGTGAGATTGACAACCTCATCGCAAGTTGGGGACAAAGTTCTATGGTTGTGTTATGCAGGTCTCCACGTTGCTACTAGCACTGGTAATGCGCCCTACCAAGGCTCATCTAGCAACACCTTTGGGGTGTTTCCTTGCTCCTACTGGTTTGATTAAACCTTGGTTTCATAACTGAGGGAAACTTGCTGATGTGCTCATCATACCTTCCTCTTGGGGTTCTCAACGAGCTCTACATCAACCACGAGCCATCAAGCATTTTTCTGGCGCCGTTGTCGGGGAGTCAAGGACATCTTCACAAGGGGAGTCCCTCATAACCAATCTCTTTACTTTGTTATTTTTGTTTTGCTTAGTTTCTTTTTGCTTTGTTTGCTTGTTTCTTTATCAAAAACACACAAAAAAATAGTTTTACTAGCTTGCTTTCTTTATCAAAAACACACAAAAAATTAGTTCGTACAATTGTTGTTATTTTCATTGGTCTGTTATTGTCTTGCTTTATCATGCTTTCTATCAATGGTTGGTTTCTTTGAAACTGAATCTTATTGGCAAGGTGGGTTCACGGAAGAACAAAAATATTATTATAAGGAACACCGCTTGTCACAAAAAGGGAAACACTTATGGGAACAAATTAATAAATTGTATACCATTGCTATAAACGTGTGCTCTACTTATAATGTTACTTATTGCTTTGATAAATCTTGTTGTTGTAGGAGGTATAAACACCTCCCTTTTCAATGCGAGTATAATGATAATGTTACCATATCTTCTTATGTTAAAGGGAATTATGACTTTTATGATGTGGAACAAATTGAAGAATTTATTGCTTGGAAGGGCGCATTTGAATTTCCTAGTTTGCTTGAAGATATTGACGATTCACCTTATAAATATGAGGTTTATGATATACTTAAATTTTGCTTTGATAATTACAAGGAAGAAAATGGCTATATTCTTTAATATATTAATAGATGCTTTCCACAAATGGAAGAGACTAATGCCTTGCAGGATCTTATAGAAAAAGAAATTGATGAACCTGAAAGCTCATTAGATGAAAAAGAAGAGGAGAGTGATGATCAAGAGGAGTAAGAATGGATCTACCCATACCTACCTTCTAATGAGAGTAACTCTTTACCCCTTACAATATTTGATTGTCCCCCATGCTTACCAAAGGAGGACGAATGTCATGTTCCTGAGGATTCTTTTGAAGATGTTTATAATAAAGCTCTAGTGGTTGTAGATCATGAAAAACATGCTTTATGTGATAGTTATATTTTTTAGTTTATTCATGAGGCTACTGAAAATTATTATGAGAGAGGAAAATATGGCTGTATAAGTTTTCATGGTAATGAAACACCTCTCTATGTGCTGAAAGTTTTGAAGTTGCTCTTGTTTTATCTACCCATTCTTGTTACTATGTGCTTCTTTGATTTATTTTCTTACAATATTACTATGCATAGGACGTGGGTTATACTTAAATGTGTTTTGAATTTGCTTCTTGATGCTCTCTTTTACTTCATTCATATTTCTTATGTGAGCATCTTCTCAAACTATCATGCCTAACTTAAAGGCGTTAAAGAAAAAGTACTTATTGGGAGATAACCCAAAAGTTTTAGATGAGTCTTGGAAGTTATTACTTCAGTAATAACCGCTCCTTATCCTTTTTATTTGCTTTTTGTGCCAATATTAACCTCTAATGAGAGAGAAGTAATGGTTGGGAAAGTTGCTGTCCCGAAACAGATTTCTGTGCTTCACCGTAAAAACTCGTGTAAAATCTGTGTACGTACTTTTGAGGCGTGAATTTTTGTGCTTTTGTCCCAGGTTGTTATCTAACTTTAATTAGTTCAACACTTTTTGATTTGAGCAAGATAAGGTCTTCGAAAAAATTCGTTTTTACCTGCTGGTCTGTTTTGACAGATTTCTGCCATTTTCTGCATTTGCTTCTTGTTGGTTCCTTTTTGAGTTCTTTTGGGGAATTGAGCTTTTTGAGGGAACTGATACAGTAGCTAGTGTTCTAATGGAAGTTTATTTGTTGTTAGAACTGAACCTAAAGACTTATTTATCTTGAGTGCACTAATGTTGCTAATAAAGATTGTGTGAAGTTTTGTATGAAGGAAAAATTTCAGGTGTATGGAAGGAATGAGTAATGAGATGAAGGATGGACTAAAGCTCAAGCTTGGGGATGTCACGTGTGTCACCCCAAGAAATATCCAAGAAGTACAAGCGTCAAAGCTTGGGTATGCCCAAGGCATCCCCTTCTTCATCAATAAAAATCCCAGGTTTCTTCCAAACGCTTCATTTTTATTGTTTCATGCATATTTATGTTGTTCTTGGAGCGTCTTCTTTTTCGTTTTCGTTTTGGTTTTTCGTTTGTTTTTGTTTTCTTAGTTTGCGAATAAATTGGTTAGACCCCCACTTTCATACATTGGTTTGCAAATAGTTTGGTTTGGTTTGGAAAAGAGTAGGAAAGTTCATGCTTATGTGATAAAAAGAGCTTGTTTTTTACTATGGCCTATGCCCTATCATGCCATGCTTGATATTGTTTTGGCTTTATGCTTAGTATTCTTTGATGTAGCATGACTTGTTATAAACAATTGAGATTGCTTAATGTGCCTTCGATGAATCATGCGTTGTTTTAGCATATTAAAGCATAGTATAGTGGTATTCTCCTTTGATGCTTTATTTGGGTTCACTTGGCGCATGCTCACACCATGTTATGACTATCTCAGGTCACCATAAGCCTTTAGGATCCTTTAGTTTTCAACTTCTAGTATCACTTTATGCTTTGATCAATGATGTTTTGTCGCTCCACATGATTATGGCCATTATTGCTCTCTTAGTTTGTCGCTCCCAGTCTTTTGCTAGCCTCCACAACAAAGTATGAGTTCCACTCATGCATCCAACTCCCTAAACCAAGTTATTCCAAAGAGTCCACCATACCTACCTACTAGCATATGCTATTCCAAGTATATTCATGCTTTTTTTACCTTCCAAATTAAACTTATTATGAGAAAACTAGTGATTAAAGCTCTCACGAACTTGATGGCACACTTTACTTTTCTTGCCCTTAATAAACTTGAACCATTGTGTCGTCTATGTTGTATATGCTTGCACTTATTTGTTGGGAATCAGAACCATCTTTGTCATGGGGAACGCTTTCAACATTGCACTTGGTACTTGTACCTAGTTGATATCATGCTCTTTTGTATATGGATGTCGTCGGTGTGAAATGAAAAGGGAGCTTGTAAGTCCATGGAGTTATGTATATGTGTTAGAGAAACGCCTGGGCCGCTGGTCTAATCCATGCTGACATGGTGGAAACCTGCAGCGTAACCATAATGAGCTGTCTATGAAGCATTCTTCTTATAAAAAAAGAGTCCTATATTGAGAAAAAAAAGAGAAAAATAAAAAAAGAGATATTATGAAAAGAGGAAAGAGAGAAAAAAGCACCATATTCCCATGGTAAAAAAGAAGATTGCTAAGATGCTCATTGTCTGCTTGCCTTGTCATTTTGATATGGGGATTCTTCCGTATCATCGGGCAAGGGGTACCCCGTTGGCGGTTCTCTATGATACACATGTACTTACGATGACAAGAACTTACCGGTGACTAAACTTGATTAGCATGAGGAGCGTCCCTCGTATACAAGGGACATGAGATTTCTAACTTATACTTCATCAAGCATGTACACTGTAGTTTGTTCACTTTAACCTTAATCACTTCAAGATGCTTATGATAGGGGCAATGAGAGCTGAAAGCTATAAGTACCATAATTTTTGGAAGCTCTTTATGAGACTTGAATCCCTACTTCCTTCTATGAAGGCCTTTCTTCCACCATTATATTGAGTCTCCATCTTCTACCTTTATGCACCTACTTTGAGAGCATAGTGGCCATTCTTAGTTCTATGTGCATTGTCCCAAGACTAGTTGGATGCATACCTTATATTGCTTGTTTGAAACTATTTGCTAGTCACTCTTATGAGCTTTGAAGGTGTCCTATGCATTTATGGTTGCTACTCTATGAGGGACAAGCTGAATACTATTATGCTATGGTTTCTTTATGTGAAACAAACAAACGTCTTGCAAAGCATTGTTATTCATGAATCTTTTGTTTATCCCTTTTCATGTTGCATCATAGTTTCTTTGTCTTATTGCTAGAACTTTGTCTTTCATTTTATGATTGAAGTACTATGATCCCAGCTTTGAATGTTTTACAAATACTTTGATCAAGTCTTTGATGGTGCATGTCACCTCAAAAATTATTCTTTCTTTTTATCACTTACCTACTCGAGGACGAGCAGGAGTTAAGCTTAGGGATGTTGATACATTGCAAATGTATCTATAATTTTTGATGTTCCATGCTTGGTTTTATCCACTTTCTTGTGTTTTGTCCACACTTTGGAGTACTTTTCATATGATTTCTTGGACTAACCTATTAACAAGAGCCACAGTGCCAGCTGCCTGTTTTCTGCTGTTTTTGGTTCCAGGAAAGTCAGAAAATGAATATTCTCATAATTGGACGGGACAAAAGCCAAAGTGCCTATTTTTCAGGAAGTCATCAGATGCCAGAATACGAGACGGAGAAGGGATGGTGGCCGACCCCAGCACCCCCTCGGCCTCTCCTTCCGCCTATAAGATGCCCTCGGGACGAAAACCCTAAGTACCCGATCAAAAAATCCATGAAAGAGTCTGTAGCCGCCGTCATCTCCATCCCTAGATCGAGAGGGATCTGAAGCTCTTCCCGGCACCCTGCCGAAGAGGGGAATTCACCCTGGAGGCCTTCTTCATCACCATGCAAGCCGCCGATGTGATGCATGAGTAGTTCATATCTGGACTACGGGTCCATGTAGTAGCTAGATGGCTGGTTCTCCTCCTTTGTGCTTTCATGTCTAGATCTTGTGAGCTCCGTTCATGATCAAGATCATCTATTTGTAATTCTGCATGTTGTGTTTGCGGGGATCTGATGGATATTGAGATGCTATTTCAGATTGATTGTCGATTCTATCATGTCTTTGTTATTTGTGATCTGGCATGCTTTCCGTTGTTAGTAGCTATCTTGGCCAAGTAGATGCTAGCAACTCCAAGAGTTAGTATTTATGCTCGATAGTGGGTTCATGCCTCTGGTAATCTGGGGAAGTGACAGAAATCTCTAAGGTAGTAGATGTGCTGTTGCTACTAGGGATAAAACAACAATCCTTTGTTCATAGAACAATCGTATTGTTTACTTTACATGCAATTCGTAAAGCAATAATCTGTTGCTTGCAACTTAATACTGGAGGTGGTTCGTATGATAACCTTAAGGTGGATTATTATTCATAGATGCAGTTGGATGGCGGTCTATGTATAATGTTGTAATGCCCAATCAAGTTCCAAAGGAGTCAAGATTATTAGTATATGCATGTATTGTTTTCTCGATGTTTGTCAATTGCACCGCTGTAATTTGTTCACCCAGCATGTTATCTATCAAGGAGAGCCACCTCTAGTGAACTATGGATCCCGGTCCTTTCCTTTTACATACAATCTACAAACTGTTACTGCTTTGTGTTTACTTTCTGCAAACTATTACTTCCTTCCATTCGATATGTTTAATCCTTTGTTTTCAGCAAAACACGATGAGATTGACAACCTCATCGCAAGTTGGGGACAGAGTTATGTGGTTGTGTTGTGCGGGTCTCCACGTTGCTACTAGCACCGCTAGTGTGCCCTGCCAAGGCTCAGCTAGCAACACCTTTGGGGTGTTTCCTTGCTCCTACTGGTTTGATTAAACCTTGGTTTCAGAACTAAGGGAAACTTGCTGTTGTGCTCATCATACCTTCCTCTTGGGGTTCCCAACGAGCTCTACATCAACCACGAGCCATCACACACCTTGCGATATCTTTTCACTGGACCCAGCAGACAGTCAATGTATCGAGAACAAGTGAGAGTTGTTTGGCAAGATTCAACTTCTTGTTAAGAATATGCATGCCTGAAACTTTGACCGTGTTTTGAAAACAATCAAAGAGACCATGACTCGCCGTGTTTTAAAATTTTGGCTGTGTTTCAAAATTAACTTCACATTTTGCGATAATCTGTTCACTGGACCCACCAGGGAGTCAATGTATTAAGAACGAGTGAGTGTTTGGAATGATTCAACTTCTTGCTAAGAATATGCATGCCTAAAAATTTGACCGTGTTTTGAAAACAATCAAAGAGACTATGACTCACCGTGTTTTGAAATTTTGCCCGTGTTTCGAAATTAACTTCACACCCTGTGAAAATCTGTTTAGTGGACCCACCACCAGGCACTCAATGTATCGAGAAGGAGTGAGAGTTTGGAAAGATTCAACTTCTTGCTAAGAAAATGCATGCCTAGAAATTTGACCGTGTTTTGAAAATAATCAAAGAGACTATGACTCACTGTGTTTTGAAATTTTTCTCGTGTTTCGAAATTAACTTCACACCTTGCGAAAATCTATTCAGTGAACCCACCACTAGGAAGTCAATGTATCGAGACAAGTGAGAGTTTGGAAAGATTCAACTTCTTGCTAAGAATATTCATGCCTAGAAATTTGACCGTGCTTTGAAAACAACCAAAGGGACTATGACTCATCGTGTTTTGAAATTTTGGCTGTGTTTCGAAATTAACTTCACACCTTGCAATAATCTGTTCAGTGGACCCACCAGGCATTCAATGTATCAAGAACGAGTGCAAGTTGTTTGGCAAGATTAAACTTCTTGTTAAGAATATGCATGCCTAGAAATTTCACTGTGGTTTGAAAACACTCAAAGGGACTATGACTCACCGTGTTTTGAAATGTTTGCTGTGTTTCAAAGTTAACTTTACATCTTACGATAATCTGTTCACTAGACCCACCAGGCAGTCAATGTATCAAGAACGAGTGAGTGTTTGGAATGATTCAACTTCTTGCTAAGAATATGCATGCCTCGAAATTTGACCGTGTTTTGAAAACAATGAAAGAGTCTATGACTCATCGTGTTTTGAAATTTTGGCTATGTTTCGAAATTAACTGCACTCATTATGAAAATCTGTTCAATGGACCCACCAGGTAGTCAATGTATGAAGAACGAGTGTGAGTTTGGCAAGATTAAACTTCTTGCTAAGAATATGCACGCCTAGAAATATGACCATGTTTTGAAAACAATCAAAGAGACTATGACTCACCATGTTTTGAAATTTTGGCTGTGTTTCGAAATTAACATCAAACCTTGCGATAATCTGTTGAGTGGACCCACCAGGCAGTCAATGTATCGACAATGAGTGAGAGTTGTTTGGCAAGATTAAACTTCTTGCTAAGAATATGCATGCCTAGAAATATGGCCATGTTTTGAAAACAATCAAAGAGACTATGACTCACTGTGTTTTGAAATTTTGGCTGTGTTTCGAAATTAACTTCACACCTTGTGATAATCTATTCAGTGGACCCACCAGGCAGTCAATGTATCGAGAACGAGTGAGAGTTGTTTGGCAAGATTAAACTTCTTGCTAAGGATATGCACGCCTAGAAATTTGACCATTTTTTGAAAACAATGAAAGAGACTATGACTCACCGTGTTTTGAAATTTTGGTTGTGCTTGAAAATTAACTTCACACCTTGTGAAAATCTTTTTAGTGGACCCACCACCAGGCAATCAATGTATCGGAAATGAGTGTGAGTTTGGAAAGATTCAACTTTTTGCTAAGAATATGCATGCCTAGAAATTTGACCATGTTTTGAAAAAAATCAAAGAGGCTATGACTCACCGTGCTTTCCAATTTTGCCCGTGTTTCGAAATTAACTTCACACCTTGCGAAAATCTGTTCAGTGGACCCACCACCAGGCAGTCAATGTATCGAGAACAGGTGAGAGTTTGGAAAGATTCAACTACTTGCTAAGAATATGCATGCCTAGAAATTTGAGTGTGTTTTCAAAACAGTCAAAGAGACTGACTCACCGTGTTTTGAAATTTTGGCCGTGTTTTGAAATTAACTTCACACCTTGCGATATCTTTTCACTGGACCCACCAGGCAGTCAATGTATCGAGAACGAGTGAGAGTTGTTTGGCAAGATTCAACTTCTTGCTAAGAATATGCATGCCTCAAAATTTGACCATGTTCTGAAAACAATCACAGAGACTATGACTCACCGTGTTTTCAAATTTTGGTTGCATTTCGAAATTCACTTCACATCTTGCGATAATCTGTTCACTGGACCCACCAGGCAGTCAATGTATCGAGAACGAGTGAGTGTTTGGAATGATTCAACTTCTTGCTAAGAATATGCATGCCTAGAAATTTGACCATGTTTTGAAAAAAATCAAAGAGACTATGACTCACCATGTTTTGAAATTTTTCCCGTGTTTCGAAATTAACTTCACACCTTGCAAAAATCTGTTTAGTGGACCCACCACCAGGAAGTCAATGTATCGATACGAGTGAGAGTTTGGAATGATTCAACTTCTTGCTAAGAATATGCATGCCTAGAAATTTGACCATTTTTTGAAAACAATCAAAGATACTATGACTCACCGTGTTTTGAAATTTTGCCTGTGTTTCGAAATTAACTTCACACCTTGTGAAAATCTGTTCAGTGGACCCACCACCAGGCAGTCAATGTATCGACACAAGTGAGAGTTTGGAAAGATTCAACTTCTTGCTAAGAATATGCATGCCTAGAAATTTGACCGTGTTTTAAAAACAACCAAAGGGACTATGACTCACCGTGTTTTGAAATTTTGGCTATGTTTCGAAATTAACTTCATACCTTGCGATAATCTATTCAGTGGACCCACCAGGCAGTCAATGTATCAAGAACGAGTGAGAGTTGTTTGGCAAGATTAAACTTCTTGCTAAGAATATGCATGCCTCGAAATTTGACCGTGGTTTGAAAACAATCAAAGAGACTATGACTCAC
Organism: Avena insularis; assembly: GCA_023614405.1. Classification (NCBI taxonomy): domain Eukaryota; kingdom Viridiplantae; phylum Streptophyta; class Magnoliopsida; order Poales; family Poaceae; genus Avena; species Avena insularis. The sequence goes on along the minus strand of CM042692.1, from coordinate 49,109,279 downwards.
CGTGTTTTGAAATTTTGGATGTGTTTCGAATTGAACTTCACACCTTGCAAAAATCTGTTCAGTGGACCCACCACCAGGCAGTCAATGTATCGAGAACGAGCGAGAGTTTGGAAAGATTAAGCTTTTTGCTAAGAATATGCATGCCTAGAAATTTGACCGTTTTTTGAAAAAAATCAAAGAGACTATGACTCACCATGTTTTGAAATTTTTCCCGTGTTTCGAAATTAACTTCACACCTTGCAAAAATCTGTTCAGTGGACCCACCACCAGGAAGTCAATGTATCGATACGAGTGAGAGTTTGGAAAGATTCAACTTCTTGCTAAGAATATGCATGCCTAGAAATTTGGCCGTGTTTTGAAAACAACCAAAGAGACTTTGACTCACCGTGTTTTGAAATTTTGGCCATGTTTCGAAATTAACTTCACACCTTGCAATATTTGTTCACTAGACCCACCAGGTAGTCAATGTATCAAGAATGAGTGAGAGTTGTTTGGAAAGATTCAACTTCTTGCTAAGAATATGCATGCCCTGAAATTTGACCATGTTTTGAAAACAATCAAAGAGACTATGACTCACCATGTTTTGAAATTTTGGCTATGTTCCAAAGTTAACTTCACAGCTTGCAATAATCTGTTCACTGGACCCACCAGGTAGTCAATGTATCGAGAACGAGTGAGTTTTTTGAATGATTCAACTTCTTGCTAATAATATGCATGCCTCGAAATTTGACAATTTTTTCAAAACAATCAAAGAGGATATGACTCATCGTGTTTTGAAATTTTGGCTATGTTACAAAATTAACTTCACACCTTATGAAAATCTGTTTAGTGGACCCACCAGGCAGTCAATGTATGGAGAACGAGTGTGAGTTTGGCAAGATTCAATTTTTTGCTAAGAATATGCATGCCTAGAAATCAGACCGTGTTTTGAAAACAATCTAAGAGGCTATGACTCACCGTGTTTTGAAATTTTGGCTGTGTTTCGAAATTAACTTCACACCTTGCGAAAATTTGTTTAGTGGACCCACCACCAGGCACTCAATATATCAAGAAGGAGTGAGAGTTTGGAAAGATTCAACTTCTTGTTAAGAATTTGCATGCCTGGAAATTTGACCGTGTTTTGAAAATAATCAAAGAGACTCTGACTCACAGTGTTTAGAAATTTTGCCCATGTTTCGAAATTAACTTCACACCTTGTGAAAATCTATGCAGTGGACCCACCAGCAGGTAGTCAATGTATCGAGACAAGTGAGAGTTTGGAAAGCTTCAACTTCTTTCTAAGAATATGCATGCCAAGAAATTTGACCGTGTTTTGAAAACAACCAAAGAGACTATGACTCACCGTGTTTTGAAATTTTGGATGTGTTTTGAAATTAACTTCACACCTTGCGATAATCTGTTTAGTGGACCCACCAGGCAGTCAATGTATCAAGAACGAGTGAGAGTTGTTTGGCAAGATTAAACTTCTTGCTAAGAATATGCATGCCTCGAAATTTGACCATGTTTTGAAAACAATCAAAGAGACTATGACTCACCGTGTTTTGAAAGTTTGGCTGTGTTTCGAAATTAACTTCACACCTTGCGAAAATCTGTTCAATGAACCTAGCACCAGGCAGTCATTGTATCAAGAACGAGTGAGAGTTTGGAAAGATTCAACTTCTTGCTAAGAATATGCATGCCTCAAAATTTGACCGTGGTTTGAAAACAATCAAAGAGACTATGACTCACCGTGTTTTGAAATTTTGGATGTGTTTCGAATTGAACTTCACACCTTGCAAAAATCTGTTCAGTGGACCCACCACTAGGCAGTCAATGTATCGAGAACGAGCGAGAGTTTGGAAAGATTAAGCTTTTTGCTAAGAATATGCATGCCTAGAAATTTGACCGTGTTTTGAAAAAAATAAAAGAGACTATGACTCACCGTGTTTTGAAATTTTTCCCGTGTTTCGAAATTAACTTCACACCTTGAAAAAATCTGTTCAGTGGACCCACCACTAGGAAGTCAATGTATCGAGACGAGTGAGAGTTTGGAAAGATTCAACTTCTTGCTAAGAATATGCATCCCTAGAAATTTTGGCCGTGTTTTGAAAACAACCAAAGAGACTATGACTCACCGTGTTTTGAAAATTTGGCCATGTTTCGAAATTAACTTCACACCTTGCGATATCTGTTCACTAGACCCACCAGGTAGTCAATGTATCGAGAACGAGTGAGAGTTGTTTGAAAGATTCAACTTCTTGCTAAGAATATGCATGCCTTGAAATTTGACCATGTTTTGAAAACAATCAAAGAGACTATGAGTCACCATGTTTTGAAATTTTGGTTGTGTTTTAAAGTTAACTTCACAACTTGCGATAATCTGTTCACTAGACCCACCAGGTAGTCAATGTATCGAGAACGAGTGAGTTTTTTGAATGATTCAACTTCTTGCTAATAATATGCGTGCCTCGAAATTTGACCATTTTTTCAAAACAATCAAAGAGGTTATGACTCATCGTGTTTTGAAATTTTGGTTGTGTTACAAAATTAACTTCACACCTTATGAAAATATGTTTAGTGGACCCACCAGGCAGTCAATGTATGGAGAACGAGTGTGAGTTTGGCAAGATTCAATTTGTTGCTAAGAATATGCATGCCTAGAAATCAGACCGTGTTTTGAAAACAATCTAAGAGGCTATGACTCACCGTGTTTTGAAATTTTGGCTGCGTTTCGAAATTAACTTCACACCTTGCAAAAAATTTGTTTAGTGGACCCACCACCAGGCACTCAATATATCAAGAAGGAGTGAGAGTTTGGAAAGATTCAACTTCTTGTTAAGAATTTGCATGCCTGGAAATTTCACCGTGTTTTGAAAATAATCAAAGAGATTGTGACTCACAGTGTTTAGAAATTTTGCCCGTGTTTCGAAATTAACTTCACACCTTGTGAAAATCTATGCAGTGGACCCACCAGCAGGCAGTCAATGTATCGAGACAAGTGAGAGTTTGGAAAGCTTCAACTTCTTTCTAAGAATATGCATGCCAAGAAATTTGACCGTGTTTTGAAAACAACCAAAGATACTATGACTCACCGTGTTTTGAAATTTTGGATGTGTTTTGAAATTAAGTTCACACCTTGCGATAATCTGTTTAGTGGACCCACCAGGCAGTCAATGTATCAAGAACGAGTGAGAGTTGTTTGGCAAGATTAAACTTCTTGCTAAGAATATGCATGCCTAGAAATTTGACCGTGGTTTGAAAACAATCAAAGAGACTATGACTCACCGTGTTTTGAAAGTTTGGCTGTGTTTCGAAATTAACTTCACACCTTGCAAAAATCTGTTAAGTGAACCTAGCACCAGGCAGTCAATATATCAAGAACGAGTGAGAGTTTGGAAAGATTCAACTTCTTGCTAAGAATATGCATGCCTAGAAATTTGACCGTGTTTTGAAAACAATCAAAGAGACTATGACTCACCGTGTTTTGAAATTTTGCCCGTGTTTAGAAATTAACTTCACACCTTGCGAAAATCTGTTCAGTGGACCCACCACCAGGAAGTCAATGTCTCAAGACGAGTGAGAGTTTGGAAAGGTTCAACTTCAATATGCATGCCTAGAAATTTGACCGTGTTTTGAAAACAACCAAAGAGACTATGACTCACCGTGTTTTAAAATTTTGGTCGTGTTTCAAAATTAACTTCACACCTTGCGATATATGTTCACTGGACCCACCAGGCAATCAATGTATCGAGAACGAGTGAGAGTTGTTTGGCAAGATTAAACTTCTTACTAAGAATATGCATGCCTCGAAATTTGACCGTGTTTTGAAAAAAAATCAAAGAGACTATGACTCACCGTGTTTTGAAATTTTGGATCTCTTTCGAATTGAACTTCACACCTTGCAAAAATCTGTTCAGTGGACCCACCATTAGGCAGTCAATGTATCGAGAACGAGCGAGAGTTTGGAAAGATTAAGCTTTTTGCTAAGAATATGCATGCCTAGAAATTTTACCGTGTTTTGAAAAAAATCAAAGAGACTATGACTCAACGTGTTTTGAAATTTTGCCCGTGTTTCGAAATTAACTTCACACCTTGCAAAAATCTGTTCAGTGGACCCACCACCAGGAAGTCAATGTATCGAGACGAGTGAGAGTTTGGAAAGATTCAACTTCTTGCTAAGAATATGCATGCATAGAAATTTGGCCGTGTTTTGAAAACAACCAAAGAGACTATGACTCACCATGTTTTGAAATTTTGGCCATGTTTCGAAATTAACTTCACACCTTGCGATATCTGTTCACTAGACCCACCAGGTAGTCAATGTATCGAGAATGAGTGAGAGTTTTTTGGAAAGATTCAACTTCTTGCTAAGAATATGCATGCCCTGAAATTTGACCATGTTTTGAAAATAATCAAAAAGACTATGACTCACCATGTTTTGAAATTTTGTCTGTGTTCCAAAGTTAACTTCACAGCTTGCGATAATCTGTTTACTAGACCCACCAGGTAGTCAATGTATCGAGAACGAGTGAGTTTTTTGAATGATTCAACTTCTTGCTAATAATATGCATGCCTCGAAATTTGACAATTTTTTCAAAACAATCAAAGAGGCTATGACTCATCGTGTTTTGAAATTTTGGCTATGTTACAAAATTAACTTCACACCTTATGAAAATCTGTTTAGTGGACCCACCAGGCAGTCAATGTATGGAGAACGAGTGTGAGTTTGGCAAGATTCAATTTGTTGCTAAGAATATGCATGCCTAGAAATCAGACCGTGTTTTGAAAACAATCTAAGAGGTTATGACTCACCGTGTTTTAAAATTTTGGCTGTGTTTCGAAATTAACTTCACACCTTGCGAAAATTTGTTTAGTGGACCCACCACCAGGCACTCAATATATCAAGAAGGAGTGAGAGTTTGGAAAGATTCAACTTCTTGTTAAGAATTTGCATGCCTGGAAATTTGACCGTGTTTTGAAAATAATCAAAGAGACTGTGACTCACAGTGTTTAGAAATTTTGCCCGTGTTTCGAAAGTAACTTCACACCTTGTCAAAATCTGTGCAGTGGACCCACCAGCAGGTAGTCAATGTATCGAGACAAGTGAGAGTTTGGAAAGCTTCAACTTCTTTCTAAGAATATGCATGCCAAGAAATTTGACCGTGTTTTGAAAACAACCAAAGAGACTATGACTCACCGTGTTTTGAAATTTTGGATGTGTTTTGAAATTAACTTCACACCTTGCGATAATCTGTTTAGTGGACCCACCAGGCAGTCAATGTATCAAGAACGAGTGAGAGTTGTTTGGCAAGATTAAACTTCTTGCTAAGAATATGCATGCCTAGAAATTTGACCATGTTTTGAAAACAATCAAAGAGACTATGACTCACCGTGTTTTGAAAGTTTGGCTGTGTTTCGAAATTAACTTCACACCTTGCGAAAATCTGTTCAGTGAACCTAGCACCAGGCAGTCATTGTATCAAGAACGAGTGAGAGTTTGGAAAGATTCAACTTCTTGCTAAGAATATGCATGCCTCGAAATTTGACCGTGGTTTGAAAACAATCAAAGAGACTATGACTCACCGTGTTTTGAAATTTTGGATGTGTTTCTAATTGAACTTCACACCTTGCGAAAATCTGTTCAGTGGACCCACCACCAGGCAGTCAATGTATCGAGAACGAGCGAGAGTTTGGAAAGATTAAGCTTTTTGCTAAGAATATGCATGCCTAGAAATTTGAACGTGTTTTGAAAAAAATCAAAGAGACTATGACTCACCGTGTTTTGAAATTTTGCCCGTGTTTCGAAATTAACTTCACACCTTGCAAAAATCTGTTCAGTGGACCCACCACTAGGAAGTCAATGTATCGAGACGAGTGAGAGTTTGGAAAGATTCAAATTCTTGCTAAGAATATGCATGCCTAGAAATTTGGCCGTGTTTTGAAAACAACCAAAGAGACTATGACTCACCGTGTTTTGAAATTTTGGCCATGTTTCGAAATTAACTTCACACCTTGCGATATCTGTTCACTAGACCCACCAGGTAGTCAATGTATCGAAAACGAGTGAGAGTTGTTTGAAAGATTCAACTTCTTGCTAAGAATATGCATGCCTTGAAATTTGACCATGTTTTGAAAACAATCAAAGAGACTATGACTCACCATGTTTTGAAATTCTGGTTGTGTTTCAAAGTTAACTTCACAGCTTGCGATAATCTGTTCACTAGACCCACCAGGTAGTCAGTGTATCGAGAACGAGTGAGTTTTTTGAATGATTCAACTTCTTGCTAATAATATGCGTGCCTCGAAATTTGACCATTTTTTCAAAACAATCAAAGAGGTTATGACTCATCGTGTTTTGAAATTTTGGTTGTGTTACAAAATTAACTTCACACCTTTTGAAAATCTGTTTAGTGGACCCACCAGGCCGTCAATGTATGGAGAACGAGTGTGAGTTTGGCAAGATTCAATTTGTTGCTAAGAATATGCATGCCTAGAAATCAGACCGAGTTTTGAAAACAATCTAAGAGGCTATGACTCACCGTGTTTTGAAATTTTGGCTGCGTTTCGAAATTAACTTCATACCTTGCAAAAATTTGTTTGGTGGACCCACCACCAGGCACTCAATATATCAAGAAGGAGTGAGAGTTTGGAAAGATTCAACTTCTTGTTAAGAATTTGCATGCCTGGAAATTTGACCGTGGTTTGAAAATAATCAAAGAGATTGTGACTCACAGTGTTTAGAAATTTTGCCCGTGTTTCGAAATTAACTTCACACCTTGTGAAAATCTATGCAGTGGACCCACCAGCAGGCAGTCAATGTATCGAGACAAGTGAGAGTTTGGAAAGCTTCAACTTCTTTCTAAGAATATGCATGCCAAGAAATTTGACCGTGTTTTGAAAACAACCAAAGATACTATGACTCACCGTGTTTTGAAATTTTGGATGTGTTTTGAAATTAACTTCACACCTTGCGATAATCTGTTTAGTGGACCCACCAGGAAGTCAATGTATCAAGAACGAGTGAGAGTTGTTTGGCAAGATTAAACTTCTTGCTAAGAATATGCATGCCTAGAAATTTGACCGTGTTTTGAAAACAATCAAAGAGACTATGACTCACCGTGTTTTGAAAGTTTGGCTGTGTTTCGAAATTAACTTCACACCTTGCGAAAATCTGTTCAGTGAACCTAGCACCAGGCAGTCAATGTATCAAGAACGAGTGAGAGTTTGGAAAGATTCAACTTCTTGCTAAGAATATGCATGCCTAGAAATTTGACCATGTTTTGAAAACAATCAAAGAGACTATGACTCACCGTGTTTTGAAAGTATGGCTGTGTTTCGAAATTAACTTCACACCTTGCGAAAATCTGTTCAGTGAACCTAGCACCAGGCAGTCATTGTATCAAGAACGAGTGAGAGTTTGGAAAGATTCAACTTCTTGCTAAGAATATGCATGCCTAGAAATTTGACCGTGTTTTGAAAACAATCAAAGAGATTATGACTCACCGTGTTTTGAAATTTTTCCCATGTTTCGAAATAAACTTCACACCTTGTGAAAATCTGTTCAGTGGACCCACCACCAGGAAGTCAATGTATCAAGACGAGTGAGAGTTTGGAAAGGTTCAACTTCTTGCTAACAATATGCATGCCTAGAAATTTGACCGTGTTTTGAAAACAATCAAAGAGACTATGACTCACCGTGTTTTGAAATTTTGGCCGTGTTTCGAAATTAACTTCACACCTTGCGATATAAAAATTTGACCGTGTTTTGAAAAAAAAATCAAAGAGACTATGACTCACCGTGTTTTGAAATTTTGGCTGTGTTTTGAAATTAACTTCACAACTTGCGATAATTTGTTGTGGACCCACCACCAGGCAGTCAATGTATCGAGAACGAGTGAGAGTTTGGAAAGATTCAACTTCTTGCTAAAAATATGCATGCCTAGAAATTTCACCGTGTTTTGAAAACAATCAAAGAGACTATGCCTCACCCTATTTTGAAATTTGTTAAGTGTTTTGAAATTAACTTCACACCTTGCGAAAATCTGTTCAGTGGACTGCTGACTCGTGTACTAACGAGCTCGTTGGGGAACCCCAAGAGGAAGGTATGATGAGCACAGTAGTATGTTTTCCCTCAGTTATGAAACCAAGGTTATCAATCCAGTAGGAGCAAGGAAACACCCCAAAGGTGTAGCCAGATGAACTTTGGCGGTAGCACTACGGTGCCGGAAGACAACGTGGAGACCTGCACAACACACGTAACTGCCCCAACTTGCGATGAGCTTGTCAATCTCACCAGTTTTGCTGAATACAAAGGATTAAACGTATCGAGTGGAAGAAAGTAATAGTTTGTAGAAAGTAAACACAAAACAGTAAATAGTTGATTGTAGATTGATAGTAAAAGAAAGGACCGGGGTCCATAGTTCACTAGAGGTGGCTCTCCTTAAGATAGATGACATGTTGGGTGAACAAATTACAGTGGGGCAATTGACAAACATCGAGAAAGCATACGAGCATATACTACTCATCTTGACTCCTTTGAGATTCGATTGGGCATTACAACATTATACATAGACCGCCATCCAACTGCATCTATGAGTAATAATCCACCTTCAGGTTATCATCCGAACCCCCTCCAGTATTAAGTTGCAAGCAACGGATAATTGCATTACGAATTGCGTGTAAAGTAAACAATACGATTGTTCTATGAACAAAGGATTGTTGTTTTCTCCCTAGTAGCAACAGCACATCTAGTACCTTAGACATTTCTGTCACTTCCCCAGATTACCAGAGGCATGAACCCACTATCGAGCATAAATACTAACTCTTGGAGTTGCTAGCATCTCACTACAACAGATCCTAGAATCGGTGACGAATTGCCTGGTGACAAAATTCAGAACCGTCACCGAAAGTAACCATAGGTGACGGATTAGTTTTGGGCGTCACGTATGCTTGATAATGCGTGACGGTCGCGTTTCGCGTCACGACAAACCGTCGCCGATTAACCGCATGACGGATTTTTGAGCGTCGTAGATTAAGCAGTCACCGATTGTTCGTGGGACCAATGAGTTAGCAATTGTGTTAAAAACGATAAAAGGGCAAAGATGGGTTTCGAACCGAGGACCTAGTACAAAGTAAAACGTTTCGTTACTGCTGGGCTACCATTTTGTTTTTGAATTGTTTGATTGGCCTACCATTTTGTAAACTCTATGTGCAGTACGTGGCATGTACAAACACGGATCGTTATAGTTAGGACTTGTGCGAACTTCCAAACAGTTTTCTTCTCGTTTCTTCTGACGGCGCCAAGGTATCCCTTGTCCAGGCGATCATGACATTCGCTGGCCCTTCATCTACAAGTCCCGGCGACTTGCGCCTACGCGATCACGACGATCGATCACGATCCCAGCTAGCGAGGTTTCGCGGCAGGCCGGCGCACGGCGATAGGAAGCACATGTGAGTTCCTTTGAGATCTGTTATGAAATTGATTTGGATTAGTGTTTATCTTACACATTGTGATTTATTTGGACTTTGGTAAACAATTTTCACATCGATTAGTACAAATTGAATGGCATCATGACTCGAGTGGAACACATTATATATACTTTTGTAGGCGATGGATCGACAGTGGATTACTCATGGGCGCAAGTTCACCCCTTTTTACATACAAGGTGTCCGCGAGTTTATGGAGTTTGCGCGCGCAGACTGCAACGAAGGTGCATCAATATTGTGCCCATGCCAAAAATGCCTTAATATTACGCAGTAGACTCAGGACACTGTTGAGTATCACTTACACGTCAATGGTATGGCCGTTTCGTACACAAAGTGGAGTTGTCATGGAGAAGATGATGGTCCTGATGAAAACTATGATCATAGTTTGTATCAAAGCGATGACGATGATGATTATGATGATGGAAATGAGAATCATAATGATCATGTTGACAAGATGTTAGATGAGCTACATGATTCTGGTGACAGAGGCCCAAGTGACACTAATTTCTATGCGAACCTCATCGAAGAAGCTAAGAAAGAGCTTCACGAGGGATGCACCACTGAGACGAGGTTGTCATTCATTATGGAGATGCTTTACGTGAAATCATACAACCGGGTCACAAATAGAGCTTTTGATCAATTTATGGTTGTCTTATGTGCTGTTTTGCCAAAAGTGAATTTTCCCAAGTCCTATGCTGAAGCTAAGAGTGTTCTTTCTGAGGTTGGGCTTGGTTATGACACAATTCATGTTTGCAAGTATGACTGTGCTCTGTTTTGGGGAGACCATGCCAAAAAACTCATTGTCCTGAGTGTGGATTTTCAAGGTGGAAAGACCCGGAAGCAAAGAGAAAGATTCCCCACAAGGTGCTTCGATACTTTCCTATAATCCCAAGGTTTAAGAGATTTTTTGTTTCCAAGGAAGCGTCTATGAACACCAAGTGGCACAAGGAGAAGAGGGTTGCACAACCGGGTATTTTGAGGCACCCAGCTGATGGTGAAGCATGGAAGCACTTTGACAAGGAGTTTGGATGGTTTGCTTCAGATGCCCGTAACATAAGGCTTGGTATTGTGACAGATGGATTCAACCCATACGGAAACATGAGTAGTTCATACAGTATGTGGCCAGTTTTTGTCATTCCATACAACTTCCCACCATGGATGTGCGTGGATCAATCCAACTTCATGATGTCATTGCTAATCCTTGGAAAAATTCACCAGGAAAGGATTTTCATGTATTTATGCAGCCATTGATAAAAGATATGATGAAGCTATGGAGTGGCGTGGGCACATATGATGCGTGCACAGGTAGAGAGTTTCTGTTGCATGCTGTGTTTCTTTGGTCGATTCATGACTATCCTGGATATGCCACGATGTCTGTCGTAGCACAAGAGGGTTTTTCGCATGTGCGCACTGCGATAAGGATCCTTGCTACGAGTCCTTGCATAATAAAATTGGTTATATTGGTCATCGTCGATTTCTACCTCACGATCACAAGTGGAGGAGTAGCAGAGCCTTCAATGGAAAACCTGAACCTAAGGATGCACCAACAAGTTTCACACTTGCAGAAAGAGAGGAGAGGGTACAGAGAGTTCAGGATTACAGGCCAGGGAAAAATCCATCAACTAGGAAGAGAAAGCATGGCATGAATGGTGAGCCAACCTGGCACCTCAAGATCAGCTTATATGATCTGCCATACTGGTCAAGATTGAAGTTTGTTCACAACCTAGATGTGATGCACATTGAGAAGAACATATTGGACAATATCCTTGGTACCCTTCTTGAGCTTGATGGAAAGAACAAGGACACTGTTGGTGGTAGAATGGATTTGGAGAAATTTAATGTCAGGAAGAAGTTCTGGATGAAACCTGAGGCCAAGGGTTTTTCAAAGGAGAAAGCACCATGGACGCTTCAAAAGGAAGGCAAATTGTGCAAGTATTTGGCCGACACTAGGTTCACAGATGGTTTTGCTGGAAACTTAGCAAGATGTGTGGACATCCCAGGGGGTAAAGTGCACGGTCTGAAGACGCATGACTGCCACATACTTATGCAGCGTGTGTTGCCACCGGTGCGAGAGGGATTGCATCAAAGGCGATGTATGAGACCATTGCTGAACTGGGAAACTTTTTCAAGGAGTTGTGTGCCAAAACTCTAAGGGCATCTGTGCTGCGTCGAATGAAGGTTGAAATTGTCATAATTCTTTGCAAGCTTGAGCTGCTATTTCCCCCATCATTCTTTGATGTAATGGTGCACCTGGCTATTCATCTACCTAATGAGGCACTTCAGAGGGGGCCTGTTCAATATGGTTGGATGTATCCAGTTGAAAGAAGGCTCGGTACCAAATCAATCGTATGAAAATCAAGGCCTGAAGGTTCAATTGCTTAGGGATATATCGTGGATGAGTGCTTGCATCATTGCTCTAAATTTTTGGGCGATGTCATAGAAACCAGACATAACAAGCCTGAGAGGAACCAAGATAAGAAACAAAGAGTTGATCCGCTAGAGTTTGATATTTTTTCAGATGGAGCCAGAGGTTTAGGACTATCCAAGTTGAAGTATTTTCCCAAAGAATTTGGCAGTATGGCTTGGTATGTACTTCAGAACTGTGATGAGGCACAAAATTATATTCGGTAGGTCTATTTACCTTTTTATTAATCATTCAAAATTTTCAGTAATATTTTGTGTTATAGCAGTACCATTACTAATTTGTTTTTGATTTTTAGGAATTTCCGACAACAACTACATAAAAGGGTTGTTAACAACATTGATGCGGAACTAGAGAAAGAATTCCCTGCATGGTTTAAAAAACATGTCAGTAATTTGGACAATGCTCCAGAACATTTAAAATCACTAGCACTTGGTCCAGATGCTCGTGTAGTTGTACACCCTATGTGCAATGTAAATGGCGCTAGGTTCCGCTCCGTCGAGCGTGAGAAGAACATGAGGACTCAAAACTCAGGCATAATGACAAGGGGATCCGTTTCTGATGAACAAGATCAAGAATACTACAGTGTGATGAAGGAGATTCTTGAGTTACAGTACCCGAGAAACAAGCACGGCGACAGATCCGTGTTCTTGTTCCGCTATGATTGGTTTGACCTTGGAAGTAGGAAAACCACGGAGATGAAGGATGATGGATACTTTAAAAGCATCAATACGTCTGTATTGTGGTACAAGAACGCCCCTTTCATATTAGCTCACCAAGCAGAAACTTGTTTTTATTTAGAAGACACAAAATTTGGTGATCCTTGGAAGGTGGTGCAAACTTTCAAGCACAGGAATGTATACGATGTTCCAGAAAGAGATGATGAAGGCAATGCAGGTGCATACCAGGAAGACCTAGGCTCGGAAGATCCCATTGTTCACCAAATTGAGGACGAGGAAGATGAATATGTTGATGATCATGAAGACGACATGGCTGATCGTTCTGATGATGTGATATTTGTTGACTCTCAGACTGTTAGACAACTAGCAGGGAAAAATGGTGTAAACAATGATATGGACCTGAGCGACGAAGAACAAGAAGACTTGGAACCGGTTGTCGATGAATTTGGGAGGAGCATTTCAGATGTTGATAGTGATATTGACTAGTACCTTATGAAAATGCGTTACTAAAATACTAGCATGCAGTTGTACTGTTTGATACTAGTTATGGAGACTGTTGCATTCAATTCCCAGTAACCATGTTATACACAAAATTATTAATTACAGTGATATATATGGTTGTACCTAGATGTTTTTGCTTGTTTTTGTCATACTTACTTCGAGCAACAAAATAGATTTACTGGAGATAGATACTTCTTTACGTGACACAACCTACGCGACAGACGTGTCCGTCTAGTAAGTTGTGCACGCATAAAATTTGTAGCTCATAAAATATTCATAGATACCGATGAAATGAACTCAATTAACACGATTTCACTATAATTGGCAAAGAACGGGCATAATATATTTCAGCTCACAAAAAATTTAATAGTACCATTACACTTAACCATGTCTTCAGACATACTAATGCCATATAATGAAAGGACCGTAAAATATTGTCTTAACATCTCATATTATTAGGTCGATAAATGACCCATGACCATTATAGTGAAAATAATCAAGGCTACTAAAGTTCCACATTTGGAACATAGAAGGCAAATAGGAAAGCCCCCTTACGTCCCACGTACAGCATGAAAAACATCTTGTCTCCAATTCGCCGAAAATCCTCCTCCTGTGACATCACTTCCCTCCACCCAGCGCAGCATACTCGGCCATCCTCAGGAGAAATTGAGTATGACCATTTGACCTTTATGTATTTATCACACACAATTGTGGTATCACCATATTCAGCCATGTCTTCAGGGACAAGGCGTCGCGGAAGTTTCTGTTCTTGGTCCACATGCACAATGTGAACATTTGTTAATCGGCAAATTCCAGGCACAACAAAGTAGATCACTCATACTTACCAGCTCTTTCTTCTGGCAATTTGTCCAGCTTAATGTGTGGATCAGAGACTCACATTTTCCAACTTGATAATGCCCAGCTCCATGTTCATCAACCAGCATGTCAATGATGTCAACATTGCTGACCACTGACTCCATCATTCTCCAGTTAATTATGGTTCCATCAGTGGCATGCATAGCGTAAAGTATGCCTTTCTTATCACAGGTCAGATTGTAATATCTTTGTACAAGTTCAAATACTTAATTAAATGAATATTACTGAATCAAAATTAAGATTAATGCATGGTAGGTACGTCAACATTAAGATTGTTTAGGAACAAGGAAAAATATCGTATAAACACAAAGCAACTACTTCTTTTTTCATAAGGAAAAAACTAGAGACAATTCCATCGGTGACATTCTACACATTACAAAGTAGACTAGAAACCGAGCAAAATGGGTGAACCTAAATATTTTAGTGGATCTACATATATACATCCATTTTATACAAACTCGTAAACATCGTATATTTGTAAACGGAGGGAGTACTTCAAATAAGCGATTTACATGGGTGGGTGATCGGTAGGTTGATCGACATCACAGGGGTAGATGGACCTTGTGTGTCGGTAGAGAAGACAAGCTCCGTTCCAACATCCAGATTGTAGACTCTAGCAAATTCTCTCCAATATTGGCCTTCAAGATATGTTCTGTCATCCTTGTTGATACAATCAATGTTGAATTCGAACCCTTCTTCCGTAACCACCCCGACCACAAAATCATTCTCGTGGTCAACAAAGTCGATGGAAAACTTCTTAAGGAAATTCTCTCTAGCATAGCAGGGTATTAACTGAAGAAAAATGGAACATGTTTACTACATGAAAAACTAACAGATGCTATAATTCATGACAAAAGGGTGGAACAGGAAAGACTGATGATAATACAAAAAATAAAACCAGTACCGTCATTTCTTCAAAATTCTCTACAAGGGTGAGAATAAAAAAGGACTTGATCTTGTCGCCCAGGCCGCACAGACCCTTGGCGAATCAAAAAAAGAAAATTTAAAGATCATTGGCCATACATTTTTGTCCAAATAGATCCAGTACATGCAAACTAGATAGGTTAGATTTTTACCGCAACGATCTTGCCCTTTGCCATCCCTCTCTCTCGACAGATCTGCGGCCTATGCAAAGGTTGTTTAGATGAGGCTACCGACTCAACTATGCCTTTAGGGTTTGTTGGAGGGAGAGCGTATATATATATGGTCTGACTATGCTTGCATGCCGGGCCTGGACCCAGTTGTAATCTTAATTTGTGGGCTCGACTTGATTAGCTTTAGCCGTTAGGCAAAACAAGGAAATATATTGATTACATTTAGTGCGCAGAGCAAGGAAATTGATTTGGTTTTTATTGCTCTGACTTAGTCGTCATAGTTAGGTCCTGTAAGATCCTCAATAGAATCTTGAGACTAACAAGGAAAGAATTAGCTACATTAATTAAATCCTTTACTTGGAATATTTTGCAAATTTTATGAAAAGTATTGGAAATAAGGAGTTTGCCTTTCATGTTTGTGGTTGTTTTTAGACATTCTGAAGGATCATCAGTATGTAAAGTACATAAGTTTCTGGTTTGAGATTGGTTTCAAAAACTTTTTGTAGTCCAAACTTACTTCAAACTTTCTTAGCTACAAAATAAAGCATCAAACCATCTAATTTAGTAAACAAATGCAGTGTGCATCAACATGAGAATTCAGATAACAAGTGCACCAGTAACGCAACAGCAAACTCCATACACATTAACATAGTCTTAAACAACTGGGTATGATTGCCCAGCTTCCACCATACATAATAAAAACTTAGTCTTCAAACAGCACACAGTTTCTCTTCATCTCCAGGGGGACAACACAAACATAAACTAAACTTGTGGAAACAGAACATGAGGGCCAACAGCAGGACCAATAACCGGGATGAGGCCACCCTTGGCGTACTTGTCGAGGAATCTGCCAAAGGCGGCATGCTTCGCCATGGTGTGGCCCTTGTGCTTCTGCCTGCTGCCTACGCCAACGCCATCCGCGT
This sequence comes from Avena insularis, assembly GCA_023614405.1. Taxonomy (NCBI): domain Eukaryota; kingdom Viridiplantae; phylum Streptophyta; class Magnoliopsida; order Poales; family Poaceae; genus Avena; species Avena insularis. The sequence goes on along the minus strand of CM042692.1, from coordinate 49,093,318 downwards.
GCTGGATCATGCTCTCTAAGTTCTTGGTGATGACCCTGCCGCAGAATGGGCAAGATAGCTCCCCGCGGCTGCGGAAAGGTATCTGGCCACTCACCAGCCGCTTAAGAACAAAGCGGCTCTTGCGGTCCCTGTCGTCCTTGCCGTGGCCCACGTCGTCAGAGTCTTCCTGTGAATTTTGAAATACGTAAGAAGTGAGATAAACAGGAGCACAACAACGATCAAACGAAATAAGCTGTAAAAAATTAACAATGCTGCCAAAATTATTCTAAATTGTTGTGGTGATAGTACTAACATTTGATGAATCGAGGACATCTTTTTGTTGCGGTGATAGTACTAACATTTGATGAATCGAGGATAATGTTGTGTGACCAATATTTGATGAATCGAGGACAGTTTTGTCTTATCATGTCTAGTGAGCGCTGGAACGCCTGAGCGTTCATTTCTATCTGCTTCAAAGTCCATAATGGATAATTTATTAAAGAACAATATTCTTGGGGGACATAATTCAAGGCATGTGAACTTTATGGGTAAATAACCAATTTTGCCTAAATAAAATTCTTGCAATCATAATCACTAGAATGAAAGAAGACTCGGATGAATTTAAGTTTCAAACGCATTGATCATTACACATTAAATTCCATTCATCAGATCAATCATTTCTTCCCAAATAAAATTCTTGTTATCATAATCTCTACAATCAAATTAGACTCAGATGAATTTAAGGCACTTATGATGAATCATTTACAAGTTAACTACCTTAACACATTCAGAAAGTTATCTGATAACTATGAACCAATATATATCATATGAGCAATCATAATAAGTAGAATTAAAGAAGGCTTGGGTGAATTTAAGTTTTAAACGCATTGATCGTTACACTAAATAGGATACTGATTCAAACACACTATGGAATCATCACATTAATAAGCAGCAAATTTAGATAATGGTAATTATGAATTCCATGCATCAGATCAATCCTTTATTCCCAAATAAAATTCTTGCTATCATAATCTCTACAATCAAATTAGACACAAATAAATTTAAGTCGCTTGTGTTGATCAATCATGTGCAAGGTAACTACCTTAACACATTCAGAATGTAATCTGATAACTATTAACTCATAGATATCATATGAGCAATCATAATCACTAGAATGAAACAAGACTCGGATGAATTTAAGTTTCAAACGCATTGATCATTACACTTAACAGGATACTAATTGATACACACTATGGAATCAACACATTAATAAGCAGCAAATTAAGAAAATGGTAATTATAAATTCTATGCATCAGATCAATCTTTTCTTCCCAAACAAAAATCTTTGTTATCATAATCTCTACAATCAAATCAGACTCAGATGAATTTAAGGCACAACATTCAGAAATTAATCTGATAACCATAAACCCATATATATCATATGAGTAAGAATACTATATGGCAGATCAAATCAAAGTCAACTACAAAGGAACCGTACGAACCCTAGAATCAAGAATATCTAGAAGACCACCTAGACAACACAAATTAATCTACTCTACAAAGAAACCCTATGTGAACAGTAAGATGAACAGAGGAGATCGAACAGAACATCTCAGAACCTCGGTGCCGTCGTCGGAGGCCTCCTCCTTGAACGATACATCTTCTTTGCGGGCTTATTCATAGAGGTACTCGATGGAGTCAGGGTCTTCACCGTCGTAGTACTCATCGTCCGGCACGACGATGACCTGGCGGCCTGCATGCGGGTTATGTAGATCTGCCGCGGGAGCCACGACGTCCTCCTTCTTCTCATCATCGACGACGCGACGAGCGGCTGGTGCTCCTGAAGAAGACTCCTCGCCGCCACCATGGTGACGATCATGGTGCATCGCCGAGCCGCCACCGCCGACTCGGCTCGTCTTCATGAAGCGCTTCATCTTGCAGATTCACTAAGGGATGAAATTGGTGGTGCGGTGGTGGGAGCGGATTGGGGTTTTTGGCAGATTGGGGAAGAAGTGGACGATGGTGGGAGAGACGATGAGATCGATGTGTTATATAGATGCTGGCGGTTCGGTTTCCTCTGGTGCACGCGTGGGTGTGGAATCGTGTAGTCCTGCATGTAGTCCACTTTCCCATTGCTTTCACATTGGACCCACGCATGACATTTGGGAGAGTGGCGCGTTGCAGCGAAAATCTCTACAAATTCTATATTATATAAATTGTTAAAAAAATCTATATTATATAAGTAAAAAAAGTATATTGTGTATAAAACAATAAGTTTTCTAAAAGATTTTATAGAGAAATATTGAATTTGTTCAAATTATTTGAAATCCTAAATTAAATTGGAACCAATCTCTTGGCAACTGAACACACAGATGCCAATGGGTCATGAGTGTAACTGGACCCACATGTGTCATCAGGGTCAACTTTTGCCCAATCTCAGTCAACATAGAACCCACAGACGCCATTGGGCCCACTTGCACCAATGGTAGTGTAAGTGGACCCACGTGTGTCATCAGGTCAACTTTTGTCCAATCTCAGTCAAAATGGACCCACAGTTGCCATTGGTACCCGCATGCACCGATGCTAGTGTAACTGGACCCACATGTGTCATTAGGTCAACTTAAGCCCACCGAGAAGCACTTTGTGATCAACGGAAATCACTTGGCGGTACATGACATGAAATAGGTGAGAAGCCACCCAATGTTTCCAAGTGCTACCTCAAAAGCACCAAGTCCGGGAGAAAGCATATACGAGACCATCAAGAAGCACTTGGCTATCAACGCAAAGCAACCTGGCAGCATATTACATGAAATAGGTGTGAAGCCTCCCAACATTCCCAAGTGCTTCCACAAAAGCTCCAAGTCCGGGATATATCATATACAAGTCCGCCGAGAAGCACTTAGCTGCTACCGTAAGGCACTTGGCAGTATATTAGATGCAATCGGGCTTCCCACACGAACTGTGTCCATATGAAAGTACAAAGTCCCCATACTTCAAGAAGACCGACCAGGCATCGAGAGATAATTGCAACGAACAAGTTTGGGTTCCACTCGTAACTTACCAAGCCAAGTTCATAAGTTTGAACATCATGCATCTAAAAAGCTAACACTCGGTCATTCCTATTCGAACAAGGCAGCAAGATGACAACATTGCGAGAAGGAAAAAATCCATAACAACCTGGCGAAACAAAAGACTGAACAAGTCTGGAAGAACGTACCTCAACATCATGGAAGTATCTTGGCATATAGTAGCGGAAACACTTGGTGCTCGACATCGTGGAAAACACGACTAGCGTCTCGCGTGTGTTTTCACGCCAAAAAAGCCAAATCGCGATACGGCCAATCAATGGGCAAAACATGGAAACCGGGAGACATCATGGAAAATAGCCCGACATCGTGGAAAACACGACTAGCGTCTCGCGTGTGTCGGTTACGCTCAAAACATGCCAAAAATGGTCGATACGTTGGACCGTACGGCCAAAACGTGGAAACCGGGCAAAAATCCACGGCTTCGTGGGCCCACATTTGTCATCAGGGTCAACTTAAGCCCAATCTTAGTCAAACTGGACCCACAGATGCCATAGGGTCCCACATGCACCGATGCTAGCTATGTGGGCCCACATGTGTCATCAGGGTCAACTTAAGCCCAATCTTAGTCAAACTGGACCCATAGATGCCATAGGGTCCCACATGCACCAATGTTAGCTAAGTGGACCCACATGTGTCATTAGGGTTAACTTTTGTGGCGATATGAGTCAACATAGAACCCACAGATGCCATTGGGCCCACATGCACCAATGCTAGTGTATATGGACCCACGTGTGTCATCAGGGTCAACTTAAGCCCAATCTTAGTCAAACTGGACCCACAGATGCCATAGGGTCCCACATGCACCGCTGCTAGCTATGTGGGCCCACATGTATCATCAGGGTCAACTTAAGCCCAATCTTAGTCAAACTAGACCCACAGATGCCATAGGGTCACACATGCACCGCTGCTAGCTATGTGGGCCTGCATGTGTCATCGGGGTCAACTTAAGCCCAATCTTAGTCAAACTAGACCCACATATGCCATAGGGTCTCACATGCACTGCTGCTAGCTATGTGGGCCCACATGTGTCATCAGGGTCAACTTAAGCCCAATCTTAGTCAAACTGGACCCACATATGCTATTGGGCCCACTTGCACCAATGCTTGTGTATGTGGACCCACGTGAGTCATGGTACATTCTATGTGGAAGCTCATATGCGGGATTGTTATTTTGATGAGAATGAAATGTTTCAAGTTTAACAAAATTCGTGTCAACTAGTTCACGTAAAATTTATCAGTGTGTAGGTTTTCAATTTTAATGAGATATTTTGAATTAGTTATGCACTGTACAAGCTTAGGTAAAACTTGAGTTGAAAGTTGTAGGAAAGCCGTGGGTTCAATTTTTGAAATTAAGTTGCAGCCATGACCAGAGGATTGGTGAAAGCCCCATGCGTTCAATTTTTGAAAGTTTGCAGCCACGACCGGACCGCACCACACCTACACGCGTCGCATCGTGACAAAACTGATCCCACTGCTGCACTGCAATAACCGCATCGCATGCACCACACCTAAACACGTCGCACCGTAACAAATTAAAACTTACCCCACTGCACCGCAATAACCGCATCGCACCACTCCTAAACGCGTCGTACCGTAACAAAACTGACTGCACTGCATCGCACTAACCGCATCGCACCGTAACGGGTCAACTACATCGATGTACGGGCCCTCCGCCTCGGCTCCACCGCCGCCGTAACACCACAATAACTGCAATGCATCCGCTTCTCGTCTGTTCTTCTTCCTCTCGCGTCTTCCTCCTCCACACGACGGGGAACTCAGCATCCATGGATCCCTATGGAGACATCCTCGATGACGGGAAAACCACGGTTGACATCAAGCCCATCTGTGCCTATGGCACGAAGATTATGGAGGTGGTGTACACCAACAATGTGAACTACTTGAATCACATGCTGGAGAAGTTCGAGCAATGGCTCGAGAAAGAGACTTTCCTCGGACTCGACCTCGAGTACACAAGGAATACGCGGGACGAAGCTCCGTCACAAAAGCTCTCCATCGTCCAGATCGCCCTGAAGGAGACTATCCTCGTGTTTCACTACTACAGGTAATATATGTACTAAGGATGGGCATTTCTATTTCAGGTCTTCTTTGATTCAAAGGATTTCCTATGGGTTTGTACAAGATTCAATCCCTATGTTTTTTCCATCAGCACATGTTTGATTCATAGGATTGTACCCTGTACGAACGTTTTCACATCAGGCCTCCTTTGATGCAAGGCTTGTTTGATTCAAAGGAATCTCATATGAATTTTGGAGGATTTTGATCCTTAGAAATTTTTCCTATGTGCATTGTTTAATTCCTATAGGTTTAAGTCCTTGTGGATTTTGTTAGATCAAGTATTATGCATGATCTATGGGCGTTGTACGTGGCCTAATAGCACGGTTTCGCAATTTCCTTGTTCGACATTGTCATCAAATAATTGTACACCATCCAAATTATTGTCATGTCATAGTTTGCATCTATACTGCAGGAGAAGGGAGCCTTGTCCGAAACTGGTTATGTGCATATTTTTATTTTCCATTTGAGTTCATGTATAATTAGCCAATGCAAATACATTGATTGCACTCGTTTATTTCAAATACTTAGACATGTTAGTTCAAGTATTATGCATGATCTGTGGGTGTTGTACATGGCCTAATGGTACGGTTATGCAATTACCTTGTTTAACATTATCATCAAATAATTGTACATCATCCAAATTATTTTCATGTCTTAATTTGCATTTATACTGCAGGAGAAGGGAGCCTTGTCCGAAACTGGCAGAGTTCCTTCAGGAAAAGGGGATCACTTTCGCTAGTGTGGACATCAGGAGTGATAAAGAGAAGCTTGCACATGAGGATATCACCATTCCAGAACAGTACCACATTGACATCCAAGACATGTTTAAGACCGAAGAACGGTTCCATTGGAATCAGCCGTATGACAGGGACGGGATGTTATCTGTAGCAGTGATCATCATTGACAGAGATCTCGGGAATTGCAAGGCACTCCCGGACGATGGCCACGAAGTATGGGAGAACAAGCCACTTTCCGCGATGAACCTAGAGTATGCAGCAAGATACGGGTATGTTTCCTACGAGTTGTATCGTAGGCTCGTTACCTTAAGGGACGGGCTAGACCGGGGGACTCGCAAGGCTGCAATTAATGCAGCAGAAAAGGCGGCAGCAGCTAAGGCCGAGGCGGCAGAAGCCGAGGCGGCAAAAGCTGCGGCTGAGGCGGTAGCTGCTGCAGACCAGAGTGATGCAGATGACGAGTAGGATGATGCAACACAGCAGGCTGAAAGGGAACATGCGAGGGAGATCTGGAAAGAGCAGCAGGCGGTCTAGGGAGCGGAAGAGGCGGATGGAGAGGTGGTGCATGTCGCCAAACGCTCACGGGAAGCGGGCGAAGATGACCAGGACGACGAGCAGAACGACACCACTGGCTGGGGCAACACCACCACCGCTGGCTGGGGCGACACCACCACCCCTGCCTGGGGCGACAAAGCCACCAACCCTACCGCCTCCAACGCCACCGGCTGGAATTAATGCACGTTACTAGACTATAGCCAGTTATATTCGTGATGTTGTATGTTGTTTATGTAGTACAAATCGTGGTACTTTGTTGTTGTTTACTTTCTAAGTTGAACTACTTTAGTATGCTTGTTTCTTAAAGTACCGTGAGCTAGCAAACATATCTATGTAATGTTATATGTGTGTTCAGTTGTGTTTGTGCACTGGCTATACTAGTTCAAAGGAATTTGATTGTCAACAGATATAAACTTGCCTTGATGAAATTCTAGAATTGTAAACGCAAGCGTTACAAAGTTATTTTAAGCTAGTGTTATTGGACCCACATTTGTCATCGGGATCAACTTTTGGCCAATCTCAGTCAAACTGAAACCACATATGCCATTAGGTCCCACATGCACCATTGTTAGTGTAAGTGGGCCCACATGTGTCATCGGGGTCAACTTTTGCACAATTTCAGTCAAACTTTTGCCCAAACTCACTCAGAATATAACCACAGATGCCATCGGTACTCGCATGCACCGATGCTAGTGTAACTGGACCCACATGTGTCATCAGGGTCAAATTTTGCCCAAACTCAGCCAAACAGGAACCACAGATGCCATTGGGTCTCACATGCACCAATGCTAGTATAAGTGGCTCTGTTTCAAATTTTACTATGTAATATGCACTATGCATTGTCAAACCTGTTATAAGTGAGTTCATCAGAGCATTGATCTGTAAAACTATCAAATATTTGTAAATTATTGATATATATACCAATATGTACTGCTCTTTTTTTTAAATCATTATTTAGCAAACCCGCTAAATGGGCATAGCGCGCTATAGCTCCGCTATAGCTTTTGATAGCTTTTAAAATCGGCGCCGCTAAATCAAATAGCCCGCTATTTTAAACATTGATAAGTGGGTCCCACATGCACCAATGTTAGTATAAGTGGGTCCAACATGCACCAATGTTAGTACAAATAATAGTTTACCTAATTGGGGAAAAAATCTATCCCTACAGATATCCTAGCCCCTTCTCGTACTTTCCCCAAATTGCTCCTCTCCATCCGCATCTCCGCATCACCGCCGCCAGATCCGCATCGCCTCCGTCGGCCGATCGTCCGATCGCCCACCACCGACGATCGTATTTCTGCAACCCCGCCACCGCGCTTCTCCACAGCCACGCCGCCGCGCATCTCCGCAACGCATCCGATGCCCGTAACGACGTGCACGTCCGCATCGACTCCGGCCACACCACCGCAACGTCGTCCCATCGGCGTTGACCGCATCTCCGCAACCTTGCTCCGCGCTGAAGGTGAGCCCAATCATGTTGGATTACTTGTGTTGCCCACTGAAATCATGTCTGCATTGTTTGTCCAGTAGGGTTTTCCACGAGCTATGTGTTGAAGCTAGATTTCCCATGAAAATACGCTAGTGTACCTACTGGAATAATTCCTGCACATTACAATCCCATGAATCAAACACTACTGGAAGGAAACATTGCATAAGGTCTTAACTCTACAATGCATGTGTAGGAAAATATATTAGGGCTCGTTTGGCTCCTATGCATTCTTTTCATTTGGTTGAAATGAAATGAAATCCCCATGTCACTTCATTTGGATGGAATTTAAATTCCTTAATGAATTTTTATGTTTGGCTGCCACCTGGAGTTCTGAAATGAAATGATTTACAACTTCTGTTTGGCTTCCATTTTAAGCCAATTGTGAAATCAACAACACATTTGGCTTCAAAATTCAATTACATAATGTAAATAAAATTTGATATTTTCAAAATAAAAATCAACTACAACATGAATAAAGATCAATGTATCCACAAATACACTTGTCTGCTCATTATATCAACACAACTTGATCAATGATGTTGTCATTGTTAGCGTTCTCGTCCGCCATTTCCGCACGGCTTTCAGCTGCAGTCCTAGGTCCTGCTCAGTAGCTCGATCCCTTGAGTAAAGTGTGCTAATTATATCCCAATACTTGATAACCTTGTACTTATAGGAAGTTGCATCGTTGTGTGCCTGCAAATAAGAGAAACTAGAACATGTTAGAACATGTGCCACTTCTTGAAAATCTTAGCCAAGGGTGAGAAACAGATAACACTTGTGAATAAATGTTTTCCTAATAGGTAGGAATACACTATAGCTATAACTTAGCACATCAGGCATGAAAAAGTAAATCTAATGTACAATACTGACAAGCCAGAGATTCAAAGTGAAGTTTGGTGGTGGTCCATTTCCTTGGTGCACAATAATGCATCATTCTGCCATGACCAAGATGACCAGATCACATTCATTCTCTCCATCAAACATAAAAAGTTTAGCTAGCTACATCTTGATATGAAAATTTTAACTTGTTTGGACACACACATATATAGATGATAAATTAGTTAGGCATGACATGTCTTAAGAAATTGTCGATGCCGGAATTATGGATGGATGTTCATGTGTAGAAAATACCACCTGGCTGTTTTCCTTGTTGCAAGGAAACAACTCGCAGTAAGCAAGGTCCAGAGCATGAATGACAATGAACCAGAAACACATGCCTAGAAAGTACAACCACATGATGCATAGAGGGACAGTTTTGGGGTCGGCTGTACCACATGCAACCACAACATCGGAAATGGAAGAACCTACACTAACTTGCCATCTCTGATGTGCTAAATCGCTAAAGCATTATATTCTGGTGACTAAAACGGAACATAATTACTAGCTATGAACTGTTTCTATAAGAAATAGGCCTAAACTTCCTAGTCTCCCAAAAGAGACCGGCCATCTAGCTACTATATATGGCAAGAACTAATGTAGTACTTACGATGTTTCTAAAATCCAACACAGCAAAGGTAGTTCTTAGAGAACTTATATCTGACAGAATAGGAGTCTGGAGCTTTCCTATGCTATGACTAGTGCTTGTAGCATTGAAATAACTTGCAAGTATTTGCAGAAACAATATTTGTATTGTTGTGATTAAATACGTTGATGTGACGCTGTAATACCTATAATGTGTTTCCTACACTTTTACCATTTGTTAATGTGTGCTAAATTTGTATGCGCAACCCATTCTTTAACATGGCAGGTGCATCTTCGCAGAAGCGTGATCTCGGACCACTCATCGCCCAAAGATGCCAGCTTACTAAGAGCGAGCAAGAGCATCTGCTGGAACTTCAATCGAACATGGGCAAAATTGTCGGGTTGCCATTCGTAACCCGCTTGACCAAAACGAATCTTAAGCTGTACCACATGGTACATTCATATAACTTTCTTTTAATTCTTTTTTGTTGCCATGCGTGTATGCAATTTGTCTATGTGGTTTATGACATCAACTTACTAACTTATATATCTTGTTTTGTATTGATCAGAAATTGCCTAAGAAGGTTGTTAATGCTCTACAAATCTGTGAGGGAGGCTCAACTGGAGTGTGTCTTCCTAAAGAGGAGATCACCCCCATCGACTTCAAGATAGAAAAGAATGATCGCCTCTTCTTCGATCCAGATGGGTGGAAGTGTTTCATAGAGAGCACAAATCTAGAAGAGGGACAAGTTGTTCTCATATACTCGAAGAAAGCGCATTCAGAAGGGTGGTGTAACCGAGAGGGTTTCGTCTTCATATTTAGAAGAATAAATGATTTGTCGCCTACGCCGGTGTCCATGCTCAGGGGTTCCAAAGGCGGCGAGGGCGTGAAGGATGACAGACGCCGTCGCAACGCCGTTGTCAAGAAGAGGCACCGTGCGAGGCAGGGCAGCTGCAAGGGAGCCACTTCTCTGTCGCCAGCGATATCGCTATCACCATCACCGTCGCCGTCGCCGTCACCGTCTCCACCACCCCATTTGCCGTTGTATCCGAACCCTGACTTTATGTTCATCCGCATCCTTCACGAGGACAAGTGGGACAAGCTCTCCCTCTGCCATGCTTTCAAAGATTACATCAGCAGCGACCAGCCCAACACTGTGCGCGTCCGGGAGCGTAACAGCAGACTGACCTTCGATGTGGAGATGTATTTCGATCATCGAGATGGCCGCTTGTACCTCCGCAGGGGCTGGCCCAAGTTCGTCAAGTGCTACACTATTTCGCTAGTAGGCTCTCCCGCCGGGAGTACGCCACCAGCAGCGACGATGACAGCGACGATGATGGCAGTGGCGGTGACAGGGACACGCAGACCATGCCCGTCAAGGAGGAGGAGATGTCAGAGGGCTAGTACGGACGTCCAGACCGTGTCCTGACCCTATCAGATTTCCATGTCTGCCTCTTCCTAGAACTTATCCTGATGCACTCTGTTTAAGTTTTCCTGATACACTATGCTTAAGTCTAATATGTAAGACTAAAAATGCTTTTTCTACCCTGTTGCATGTGCATCATGGTGTGACCAAGCAGATCCGCCCCTGTTCCTAGTTGCAAAACTATTTGCTGAGTTTCTGGGTGTAAAGTCTAATGAGATCACCTACCTTTTGGTGGATGTTAGAAAATTTTGCTGGCTACATATCTAATATGTGAAATAATTCTGCTCTTCTGTTTGTTTTTCGAATCAATGAGGTTTACTTGTTTAAGTGATATTGTGCTTCAGCTTTCAAGTTGGAGTTGTGGAATGAAGGAAAATAATGGTATTGTTTGCTCAGTAATCCAACTGTTGTACGTGAATGAACATATTTTGTTTTCCTTTTCATATATAAACAAATGAATTATTCAAATAATTTAATATGGTTCATGGCCAAATAAATTTATAGTACAATGAATTAGAGATAATCCCGGCTTGTAAACCATATTACAAATTCTGCACGGGAGGTCTAAGTAGTGGCAAAACCTAAACCGTTGCATGTGTTAGGATTTATTTAATTACAATATGTAATTAGAGATAATCCCCGCTTGCAAACCTCCCGTTCCGTTCCCTTTGTTTTTTCCAATCAAATTTACAATGAATGGTTTTTGTTCCCTCCGCTTGTGTACCAAAAAATTTCATTCCCACCTCTTTTGTTTTCACCCGCCCGCCCATTTTGGCGCTAACAATTTGCCGCCCCCACGACACTTTAAAAACGGCGTGCCCCCACCTCCCGCATACCCATCCCCTAATTCCGTTCCTTGTTCATCGCCCACCTAGAACCCCATCGCCACTTTCCTCGACCCCAGATCCGTCAAGCAAGGCGTTGGTTGCCGGAAGATTTCCCCTCTGCGGCGGGCAACATGTCCGGCAGCCTTCGAAGCGGCACACCACGCCGGAATGTGCTACCACCAACACCGAAGCAAAAGCGTAAACGCCCAGGTCATTTTTCTGCCGCCCTAGGTCTATGCCTCTTTGTAGATCAGTCAAGCATGAGTTCTAGTAGATCAACATGTGTAGATCGTTGTTCAAGATGCTGCAGCTTATGTGCAAGATCTAGGTTTTAGATCATAGACATGGTTCGAGATGCCTAGCACGTGTTGAACGTGACACCCTATGATCTGAATCCTTCGACAATGTGCTTGTCTTGGGTTTTAATTTCATAGATCATGGTTCCAGATGCCATGAATATGTTGAGAATGACACCCTATGATCCGATCTTATAACTATATGTTAGATTTAGGTTTCTGTTCCTACATAATGGTTCAGGTAATAGGGCACAACTTGTTGGATAAACCTCGCTTACGCCTTAACCGACGAATCGAACAACTTGATACCTAATACACTGAACACGACATAACCCGAACTTGTTGATGAGGGTTTAGACAGTTAACTGAATGACGATACGAGATTTGGAGGCAATAGAATAATGTTTTGTGAGCATGTTAATTTTACAGTATGGATCACATAATTTTTGCTTTAATGATCTTGTCTACTCTATTTGTACTAATAAGTATGATCATGACTTGCTTTTGCTTGATTGTTTTCAGTTACTCAAGTCAAAACAGCAGACGCATATCAAAATGTTAGGAAACAAGTGATGGAGGAGAATGTGTCTCGTATGTCTAAAGCACTAAAGCAGAATGCTATTGAACATGGCAAGCCAATGGAGGATTTCACGGCGATGGCGCGTGAATTTGTGTTTGGTACTGCTAAGAAACCGGTGGCAGTGACAACACGGAAAGAGGCACAGCCGCAAGAGAAGGATATCACCGAGGACCCTAATTATGAACCTGATCCTGCCAACGAGCCCACTAATGATGATGTGTTTGTTCCGGATGAAGAGGACCATGATGTTGTTAAATCTTCCTCTAAGGTGAAGAAATGCAGCATTCTCCTGCCTTCACATGTAGGATATGTACAGATTGCTTTAATATTTATGGCTTGATCTATTAAAATGCGTGTAAGGTTCTACAAAAGAAAAGAAGCGGAAGCGCTCAAAAACCTTTGTGCCTCCAAATGTTGTAACAAGGTCAGCAGCAAATGTAGAGACTCAAGATGATGGTGAAACAGAGACCCCTACCCAGAAAGCAGGGGAAGGGGGTACTAATGGAAATGAATCCTCGCCCATGCTAATTCAAACCTCTAGAGGCAGCAACTCACCCGAGGAGAATGTACTTGTTCGCAGCGAACGGGAAGGTATTGACAGCATATCTTACAATTTATTCACTGGTTTAGTTGCAAAATTTTCAATTGAAGTCTTGACTCTCGTTTTGTCACTGGTTTCAGTTGCAATTGTAGACACGGGTGCTCTAAAGGAAAAGTGTAATGTACGCAAACCTACTATGGGGCATGGGGTACACGAGTGGTCTAGAGGGAATGGAGGGGCTAAGATGCGCATCAACTTCACTCTGGCATGAGGAGACCCAATCGATCCTGCAAGCAAGCAAAGAAACTGAGTTCGAGTGTGGCATTCACATACGCAAAGAAGATGCCACCGCAACCCACGGAAGCAGATGGTGACAAGGAAGGTCGTCTGAAGATACTATTCCGTAAACAATTAAGTCTATAATCGTAAGTCCGTTAACCTCTTATTCATTTTCCATATAAAATGTCTCATTGGTGGATGATTTTTAACAATTACATCATTCGATGCTGATATGAATTTGTGTTCCATGTTATCTAGTGGAAAATTTGCAATGGACAAAGGTGGTGACCTTGGCAAAGATATTTGCACCGACATTTTACAGAAAGGTATTCGCCAACAACGTTGGAGGCTGAAAAAGGTCTATTGGAAAGATGTTAAAGATCTAACCCGCGAGCAAGCTTTATTGTTGAAACCAAAAGAGGTAGACGAGGAAAGCTGGGCAGAGCTTCTTGATATATGGCATGATGAGCACTACAAGGTACACGATTCCTGTTGTTTCAGCTACATCTATCGCAGACATACTACTGTACTGTGGAATACTAAATTCATGCATCTGTACATAGGCAATCTGCGAGAGTAACAAGAAGAACAGAGATGCTGTGACGAAGAAACACACCACTGGCTCAAGAAGCTTTGTTGCACATTACCATGCACTTGTGAGTATTCGAACTCTTCAGATGCAACACCTACTTCTTTTTGTGAACATGCCATACACACTTATAATTCATCGTGTCATAATTCTTGTAGAAATCTCAGAAGACCGAGGACGTCGATACCTCCCCGATTGCTTTCTTTAAAGCAAGCCACACTAACAAGGATGGTATGATGTCCCAGAAATCAGCAGAAGCTTATGTAAGTAAATTATTTCATGTGCTAAGCATTTCTCATTAGTTTGTCTAATTATTTGATTTCTTCTAACTCTGGACTTGCTAGTTTTTATCCTATTGTAGACTGAGATGGTGCTTCAGAAAATGGGACCACACCCAGAAGATTGGATTCCCAAAACTGATCTGGAGATTGTTGAAGAAGTCCTGAGAGACCAGAACAATTCAAGATCAATTACTTTCCTTTCCCACATCGAAGTTTCATCTGCTTCCAAGAGTTCTAGCGTCTCAGCTAGGCGCATCCGTGATTTAGAAGAAAAGTTATCAAGTCAGGAGCAAGATTCGTTGAATGCAGCTGAAAGGGTTCAACGCGAGATGGAGGAACGGATGCAAGAGAAGGAAAGGAGATTTGAAGAGATGAGAAAGAAGCAGGATGATGAACTTGAAGCAGTGAAAAAGTCCAAATGGGTTTAATCGTCTGCATTTGAGAAGAGGCGTAGGAAATGGATGGCATGCTTAGTGACCTGTTGAGGATGTCGCAGAAACTCCCAGCCCCCGTGACTTGGGCCAAAAATCTGACGCTAATGGGGGTGGGCTAAACATTGTTTTTTATTCCTTTAGTCATTCGAGTTTGATACAGCAGTTTCAGTCTACCAGAATTTTAAAGTTTGCGTGTGATACAATTCATATTTATAAATTTTCTATAATTTCAAATATTTGCTTCCATTTAATTTTGTTTCGTAATTTGCGTGGAATTTCAATTTTTAATCAAATTTGTCCGTGCAAAAACATTGGTGACGGCTTCACATTCCTCCCGGCCCACAAGGCAGTTCCGAATGGGCCGGCCCAAAAAATGACACGTCATCATCGCGGGCCCCACATACAGACGCCACATCATCGTTGACGGCCCCACCTACATGCTACCACGTCAGTGTCGCTGGACCCACCTGCCAGCTGCCACGTCATCTCCGCGGGCCCCACACGAAGGTGACATGTCATCGCATTGGCCCCACCTGTCAGATGCCACGTCATCATGGTGGGACCCACCTGCCAGCTGCAAAGTCATCATTGTCGGACCCACCTGCCAGCTGCCACGTCAGCATCGTCGGACCCACCGCCACCGCCACGCCAAGATCGCCGGACCCACCGCCACCGCCACATCATCATCGTCGGACCCACCGCCGATGCCACGCCATCGTGGTGGGACCACCACCACCGCCACGTCAGCATTGCAGGTCCCACCTGCCAGAATCCTCGTGACGCCATAAATCTTCCGTGACGGCATATTTCGTCAACGAATATGCTAAACGGTGACAGATTTTCCTATTTTAGGTGACGTAGAAGGTCCGTCACGGATAACCTATCTTAGGTGACGCCGTAAGGACCGTCACCGAAGCTCAATCTTGTGTGACGAAAATTTGTATTCCGTCACTATAAAAGAATCTGTGACGGAGCTTCCGTGACGACCCTAGTGACGCCACGTTTTCGTCACGAGGGAGTACTTAGTGACAGAAATGGCATTTTCGGTGACGAAAGTGATTTGTCACAAAAACTCTTTTCTCTTGTAGTGTCTACTTGGCCAAGATAGCTACTAGCAACGGAAAGCATGCAAGATCACAAATAACAAAGACATGATAGAATCAATAATCAATCTGAAATAGCATCTCAATATCCATCGGATCCCCGCAAACACAACATGCAGAATTACAAATAGATGATCTTGATCATGAACAGAGCTCACAAGATCTAAACATGATAGCATAAAGGAGGAGAACCAGCCATCTAGCTACTACATGGACCCGTAGTCCAGAGATGAACTACTCACGCATCACACCGGAGGCTTGCATGATGATGAAGAAGGCCTCCAGGGTGAACTGGGAAGAGCTTCAGATCCCTCCTAATCTAGGGATGGAGATGATGGCGACTACAAACTCTTTCGTGGAATTTTGATCGGATACTTAGGGTTTCTGTATCGGAGGCAACTTATAGGCGGAAGGAAAGGCCGAGGGTTCTGGGCGGCAGACCACCCAGGTGGGCCAAGCTGGCCAGCTGCCGTGGTGTGGCCGGGCCCCAACCCTCTCTCTCGTCTCAGATTCGCCCGTGTCCTCGGTGAAAAACTGACTTTGGCTTTTGTCCCGTCAATTCGAGAATATTCATTTTCGACTTTCCGAACCAAAAACAGCGTAAAAAGCGGTAATCGTGGGTTCTTGTTAATAGGTTAGTCCAACAAATCATATGAAAAGTACTCCAAAGTGTGGACAAAACACAAGAAAGTAGATAAAACCAAGAATGGAACATCAAAATTATGGATACGTTAGCAACGTATCATGGACCCACCACCAGGCAGTCAATGTATCAAGACGAGTGAGAGTTTGGAAAGATTCAACTTCTTGCTAAGAATATGCATGCCTACAAATTTGACCGTGTTTTAAAAACAACCAAAGAGACTATGACTCACCGTGTTTTGAAATTTTGGCTATGTTTCAAAATTAACTTCACACCTTGTGATAATCTTTTCAGTGGACACACAAGGCAGTCAATGTATCGAGAACGAGTGAGAGTTTGAAATGATTCAACTTATTTCTAAGAATATGCATGCCTAGAAATTTGAACGTGTTTTGAAAACAATCAAAGTGGTTATGGCTCACTATGTTTTGAAATTTTGCATGTGTTTCGAAATTAACTTCACAGCTTGCGAAAATCTGTTCACTGGACCCACCACACAGTCAATGTATCGATAACGACTGAGAGTTTGGAATGATTCAACTTATTACTAAGAATATGCATGCCTATAAATTTGATCGTGTTTTGAAAACAATCAAAGAGACTATGACTCACTTTGTTTTGAAATTTTGGATGTGTTTTGAAATTAACTTCACACCTTGTGAAAATCTATTCATTAGACCCACCAAGTAGTCAATGTATAAAATGAGTGAGATCTTGGCAAGATTCAATTTCTTGCTAAGAATATGCATGCTTCGAAATTTGACCGTGTTTTGAAAAAAATTCTAGAAAGCAACATGGATTCATAAACAACCTCACAAAATTCAAATTATAAAAAGCAACACAAAGAGCCTCAAAATTTTCAAAATTTAAAAGGGTCATATATTTCAACTTATAAAAAAGGATCAAAAAATCCTCACAAAAATCAAATTATAAAAGGAATACTATATTTGTAAACATCTCATAAATCTTAGCTTATAAAAAGGATCACAAAATGACTCACGGATGTAATATTATAAAAAACATCATAAAAAGCCTCACAAATTTCAAATTATAAAGGAAACGATTCCCAAAAAGCCTCACAAATTTCAAATCATAAAAAACATCACCGGAAAAAGGCTAGGGTTTTTCGAAGAATTTTTTATGGCTTTGGTGTCAAACTGGTGCTCTAGTGCCAAATTTGAATGAAAAGGGAGATACCATGGAGATATCAAGCTCGTTCAATCGTAGAGGATCCTAAAGTGGGTAGCCACGATCCGTGTGAGGTAGGTCTCGACCAATCAGGGCCCGACCATAAAACACATAGAAGAACACCTTGTGCACCCAAAAAGGTGTTTCGTCAATCTTTTTTTGGAAATTTTGATGAAATGACATATTGTGGAGCCACCATAGTTAAAAAAAATGAGAAAAACTATGCGACACTTGAGTGCAAATGGAGGATGTTTCTAGTGAACATCGGCATGAACTCAGAAAATTGAAGAGAGAGGAGAGAGGGAAAATCAATTTTCTATTTCTTGTGGGCAACCCACAAGCTTGAGAAGCACCTTAATGCTGATGTAATCGCGGGTGCCTCGTCGGTGAGCATTGAAGGTACCAAGGCTAGCTAGGGCTAGGATTTTGATGTTTGCATGTCTGCTGGATTCTTCTGGCGTATATAGACCAGTCTTTCATGCTTGCTTGATTTTGCAGGCAACGCAGCCTTTTTGACGTGCCGTGGTGATTTATTGTGGATAGGGAGAGCACGTTGCACGCTATGAAGTTGAGTTTTCAAATCAATGTGACATTAAATAATTTCAAATCAATGTCGTGTAAGGAGATGATTTATGTGGACTGTATAGAGGTTATTTTTTATCCATGGACTTTGATATAGTACTACTAATCCGTATTTCACTTATAATGATTGATATTAGTAATTAAAGAATACATGCGGGTTCCCAGGCTTCTTCCTTTTAGTATTAATTACCTGAATTCACGTGAGTAATTAACGTGGATTTCTCTGCATTGGCACCCTTCTTTCCTCGAACGCATGCAGAAATGAAGGGGAGGAAGTAATTTCACCTTCCTCGGTAATACAAGAGGTTTTATTGCGTCGGAATGGAAGATGAAATGTAAAACGGATTACTTATGCTAGTACTAGATCACAAACACCTTTCCAATTTGCACTTGATAATAATATTCAATCTCCAAACATTATTACAGAAAGGAAGTAGAGGTGAAATTAAACAAAATTAATCCTAAGACTTCTTTGTCTTATTGGACCTGGATCCTTCCGCTGTCACCTTCGTGTTGGCATCATCCTTCCGCTTCCCGTGGCATCCCCCAGCTCTCGCCGTCTTCTTCTTCTTCTTCAAGCCTCCCGTCTGCTTCTCCTTCATCTTCTCATTGCCAATGAAGGCGCAATCGAGTGCACTCTTCTTGGAGATGAAGTCGAGAAATGGCCATAAATCTTTCGACCCTCATCCTCCAGCTCCCTCTTCTTCTTGCCGGTGGAGGATGGATCGAGGGAACTCTTCTTGAAGATGACATCTCCTTCATAGAGGAAATACCAAGGATCCTCCTTCCCCTCCTCTCCCTCCTCCTCCTCTTTGATCTCTGTCAGTGGCGTCCCCTCCATCAGATGACAGTAAGCAGGGTCCTCGTCCAAAAAATTACCTTCCTGTGTGTCGGAATAGTACGGAACATCAACGGACTCCCTGTTATCACTATGGTAGGGACTGATATCCCTGTTCGCCCGTGTGTTGGACTCATCAATGGAGGTGCACTAATCGGAGTAGTTGCGCAGCATTTTTGTGTGTGTGGTTGCTTGGCTGGCCTAAAGGGACAAGGAGAGACACGGAGATTTCTTTGTTGTGTGTGTCGTGCCTAGATGGCAAAAGTGGTCGTTGTTGATGGCCACTTCAAAAGGTTTGCTCGGGACATCCAGGAGTTTCCACGTGGCGTAGGAGCAGCCTGGCAATTCCCTTCCATCATTTTTTATACAAGAGTTCCCTTCCATCATTTTTTATACAAGAGTTCCCTTCCATCATTGAAACAAGATCGAACGGTTGGTACTCCTTCACCTCGAGAGCATCAGCAGCGAGGATATTGCAAGTACCACCACATGTTGGGGAGGATTTTGCACATAACAACAACCATAGACCTTTTCTGTGCAAAATACAGATATTTTCTGTAATCGTTGCACATAATACATAACCAGTCATTGAATGTTTCTTTTTTTTGGGAAACGTTTCATAGTTAATTATATAATATAGTACTAACATATAATTTTTATCTAAATTAATAATAGGTAAAGCTCAAATAATAATTATAATTTTGAGCCACATCCATAAAGTATCTAGTTTATTTTTGGTTCTTGTAAGTTGTATCATTTAGAAATCAACCTATTAGTAGGTACATAATACCCAACATGCTCTAGAGAAATGATATATAGATTCTATAATGATGGAAAGTATGTTTTGAGGTTTTCGCATAGCGTTCATTGTGCTAAAGACTGTATCAATAGAATCTTCTAAATGTTAGGGAGTGTTTGGTTGAGCTGTACATTCCTGAAAATCAGCTATGGGAAATCTGCTGTGGAAAAGCAGCTGTGAGCTGACAACTGTGGTAAAGCTGGAAGTTGTTTGGTTATGGTAACTGCCAACTATGGATTCTGCAAGAAATGTCTGTAATGTCCCTATAAGACTTTGAGAGGTAATTTATAAGTTAAAACAATGATTTGTACACTGGTTGACATACAAATAACCATTTGGAAAATATTTTTTTCATTGCCTATATTCTATGCATATATATAACTTATAGAGTGGCAGCCACAAGATAAAAAAATGGCAGCAACTTATTAGTGAACATGACAGTAAGATAAATAAGCAAAGCTTGTTCTAAACAATTAAACATAAGCAAATAATGCTCCAAATATTCCAAACATAACCAAACAGATAAATAGAGTTGACGTACATATTATTCCATACATAAGCAAAGCTTGTTCTAAACAATTAAACATAAGCAAATATTGCTCCAAATATTCCAAACATAACCAAACAGATGATGCTACGGGACAACAAGAATGTTCTACATAAGCTTCCTCATCTCCTTTTCACGTTCCTTCTCTAGCAAATGAAGTCTTCCTTTATTTGTTTCAAGCAAGCTGAAAACTTCCCAAAATTCAGGCTTCATGATAAGAAATGTGGTTGTATGCATGATATCAGTTTCTTCCTCCACCCCACAATCTTTCACCATCTTCAAGGCCTCGGCCATGCTTGGCACATGGCTGTTTTGAGGAGGAGCTGATGAAGCTTCAACACTTGATGCTATCTTTTCTGCCCCAGACTCTATCTTGCCACAAGTACCATTGAACACCCGTAAAAATGGGTTTTCTCTTCCTTCTCTTCAATAATAATGTTGGCTGCCTTACGTTTCTTGTCATTTTTTTTCTTCAAAGAAGCCAACTTCAATTCTCCAATGTCATCAACTTTCTCATCTACAACCGCTATATCATCATCGGAGCTATCAGACAAGACTCCAGGGATGGAAGCAGTTGACCCATTGACATGGGCACTATCAAACATGATCTCCAGGGTCTCCAAGTTATCTGGTCCATGGTTTTTAAGTTGTACATGCTTGCATTTCCTTCCGTTGGCTGGATCGTGGCACCTCTGAAATACAATGTTCAGTCTTAGATATTTCCGACAAATCAACAAGACAAAATAAATGAATTCAATATATAATATACTACTTATAGCAAGATGTTCTTTCCACCATGCCTCATCACAGTCCACGGTTTTCCTTGCATCATCCAATCCAAGTCCAGTAGCATCATGTTTCAACTCCATAAAACAAGTATAACTTCTTTTCAGATTGTCCCATTTATTCTTTAGTTGTAAATGCTCCAACTTTTTTCCAGTTTTTATTGCAAACTTTTCTTCAAGGTTCTTCCATCCCACTTTATTCAAATGACCTAAAGGCCTATGCCCAGCAAGAACCTCGTTTCTAGAAATTTCACCGAAATTCTTCACACTTTCTTTATCCCATACTGCCTTCTCTCCCATACTTCAATCCCACAAAAAATATTTTAGCTAACAGAACAATTGATGTAACAAAACAATAAGCTTAGAAGATATGGAGGCAATCTAGTAACATACGGGAACAGGAATTCAAGTATGTACAGAGAATAAATCAAGTACGTATGGGAGCAGGACATGTTAGGGAGGAGGAAGGGCATGGGTAGAAGGGGGATATACCTACAGGTCTCCCGCTGGCCGGAGGTGGGCATCGTTGCTGGAGGCGGCGGTGCGGAGACATGGTATCGAGGTGGCGACGGTTCGGATGGTGTCGATTGGCTCGTTGGGGGGCGGGCGCGTGGTCCTTCGAGTAGGGGAATGTGAGTGGCAGGGGTCTGGATCCGATTTCGTGTCGGCGCGCTGCTGGAGGCCGGCGGAGTAGGGCGGTAACGGCAAACCCTAGCCACCAGGTTGGGTGGTGCGGGGGTTGAGGAAAAGAAAAGAACAGGGGAGGACGGGAGATAGGAGTCAGGAGGAAGGAGAAAAGGAGTTTTCCACCCGTTTTTTCACTACCCAGTGGAATGGTGGGTAAATACCCTGTTTTTAGTTCACTGTAACGCGGTGGAATCTGGGTCTCCATCGATTCCAATTTGAACTGCAAAAATCTGTTGCGCTGGGTACCCCTTTGGTTCAGATTCCAACGTTTGGATAGTGAATCTGGCTCTAGATCCTAACCAAACATAGGCTTAGAGTGGAAGGAAAATCCATCGGTTAGCAATGTTGGGATTTCCAGTCTTGATCCAACGGTTAAATTTCAAAGTTATTCGTACACTATATACTGGGTATGCTAAGATAATCAAATGTGTAGCATGTCATTAGAATCTTTGTGGTTTTTGTATAGATTCATTGTTCTATGGAATATCGATGATGAATAGATATAATACGGAAATATATCAATGCCATAGTATTTTAGTGCCTATCAAAGTAATACTTCAGTTTTCTCTCTTCTCAGTTTCTTTAAAAAGAAGTCTGACCTCTTTCTCAATTATATTAAAAAACATAGTTTTAGAGAGTACTTCAGTTTAAACCCGTATTATTTGTTGGAACAAAACACTAAAAGGTATTCAATAGTTTAGTTTATTCAGAAATCAAAATATTTTCTAAATAATTTAAAAATACTTTGATGCCAAACTAGGCCTTAATATCTGAACCGAGCCAATCTGGGCCATGGATGATCAATATTTAGATGATAAATGGCCAAATGGGCCCTTAATTTCTGAACTGAGGCAGTATGGGCCATGGTTTATCACCGATGTGCCTGTCGGCCTTTGATTCCAGGGAGTACGGCTTACCAATTTACTACTACTTGGACTATACATAAATCTGAATTTAGTCGAGTGGGAAAATCTCTCGCTACCCAATGTTTCAAACATCTTGGAATTCCCCTTCTACCCATAGTGAAGTCGGTTCGTTGGGGCTTCAATTGTAATTTCCCTGTTCAGTACCTCTATAGCCCCACCCCTACCACTGACCTTCCCCCCACACCCACACACAATCCTCGCCCCCAGCTGCACAAGCCCTGCGGAAAACCGTAGATCTACCTTCACCACCTTAGATCTGATTCACCGTCGTCGCCGTGCACTGCACCAGATCTGCTTCACCGACCCACTCTCCTGGCGCGCCGAACACATTCCCATCGCCAGGAATCTACTTCTTCACCGTTGTCGTCCAGCGCTCGGAGGAACTCCTGTTTTGCTTCACCTTCGCCCATAAGAACTGCAACCACAGCACCCTCGACAACCTCGACGTCACCACCCAGTATTTGCAGGATGCCTAAACACCATCGTGACCAAGGTAACCATATCTCCTTGGAGTTTGGTAAGATAAATATGTAGCATTTAATTGTATTTTGTATTGGTGCTACTTTTTTAGTAACTTACAAGTACTATACTTGTTACCTGTATCTTCCTAGATCATTTTTTGTAGTCAGGTTTAACCGTAAGGCATTCAACTGCGATTTTGTATGTCATAGCAAAATATGAGTCAGCCAACGGATAACACATTTGTTTCCATTATCTACTTTAGTAAGTGCCCATATGTGATGTGGTTATAATTTCTCTTTGGCTTGGCGTAGGCTATGGCACTAACTGTTATTTCTTGCTTGCTACTTTTGGCCTATCTATGCAGTACATGTGTACATTCGTTATACTACTTCCACTAAGATGTCTGTTTCATTTTCTTCTGCTTACCCCACTATTCCTAACCATTTGCTGCTGTTACACAATGAACAGGTGCAGTTTACACTAGAAATTGTATAATGAATGGCCCCTATAATCTCGTAAGTATCTATTGCTTTTGTATCACTTCATGCTAACCTCGGTGAGACAGGAATCTTTTTGTGTTTACTATTTACTACACCATTATGCAGAGCACCTACACTGAAGTATGGAGACCACCAGTCCAATTACTTGATGTAGCGGACATCATCGACGAATATACTTGTAACTAGATCAGCAACCCTGAGACTCTACATAGAGTTACTGTAAGGACGCCCCCTTTTTTTACGGTTTAAATCCCCTGGTGTCATGCCATTGAATCTAGTCGAGTTGTTATTTTTGTCGGAGGCACTAGGGTGATTATAACAAGGCCAGACATGCAACAGAATCCAATATAACAAAAAAGGAAGGATCATAAGCAACCGCTTACTTCAAATCTCACTCTGGTATCTACATGTGTATGGCTATTTTAATACGAGGCACATGATAGTACACTTTGTCTTTGGGCAGACAATCAAAAAAATTAAACATTCTAACTATTTGATAGATTGTTTTACCATTTCTCTAAAATGATTTGGCTAGTATATTAGAGGCACATGTCTGCATGAGGTCCTTGTGTTGAGTGCTTACATTGCTATAACATACCAAATAATCTTTTGAAAATCTTTGAAAATGAACATGGTAGTTTTGTTCCTTTGTATGCTGTTGTAACTTCTTTTATGTTAGTTTCAGCCGTCATCAAGTAGAGCAGTCATTTCATAGGGGAGAAGTGACAGTTGCACACTATCTCATCCCTCTATGAAGTTTACTATTCTAGTTATTCCAGAAGAAAGAGATGTATGATGCCCTGCTGTTACTAATTGATTTCTTCCTTTTAGCAAAAGGATTGATTTGAAATTTATTGGTTTTTGTTTTCCTTGGTAATGATGGTATATGACGTTTCTTTTTATTTTAGGTTCCAAATATAAATATGAAGGTAGAACAAAAAACAACTACCTCAAGTGTAGATCTCTTTGGATAGAGCAGTAGTGACAGTGCGTGTTGCTCACATAGGTACACGATCTCGACTGCTCCATACATTCCAGCAGAAAGAATTTTTGGTGCTGCACTCCAAGATGCACTTGATGTAGTTGGACAGGAAGCCAACAAAACAGATGCAATAGTCTCCATAGCAAGGAAGGAGTTATCTTAGTTGAAAAACAGGCAAACTTTGACAGAGAATCTACTTAATAATATCCTCAACAAGTCTCGTGGTAATCCCATCGTTACATGTGAGGCAGCGCGAGCTCCCTAAAAGGAACATTTTTGAAACTGAGATTATATTGTTTATCAGCTGTGTTGTACTCCGATGATGCTTCACAAGCTATAGAAATATTTAGTACTGTAATAATTTACTATTTTCCAGCTATAAGTTTTTTTCCACAGTTCCAGAATTTATTTAGCATTTTAGAGAACTTGTGTTCTTTGTTTATCCACCTTTACGTCCTGGCAATGGATCTAAATTAGATAGGCTTAAATAGTAGCAGTTCCACAATGTTTGTATCAGTCCTTGAAGGGCCGCCAATCAACAGTGACGGGCCTACACTAACGCCATTATATGTAGAATCTGACCGCAAAAGAACAGAACAGTAAAAGGCCAGAACACTAAATGGACAGAACAATGAAAGGCCAGAACAGTGAAATGCCAGAACAGTAAATGGCTATAACAGTAAAAGGCCGATACAGGAAACCTGTAGGACGCCAGAACAGTAACAGGTTGGAAACAGTAACAAGGCCAGAATAATAGGAGGCTAGAACTTTAGCAGGCCAGAAACTTCGTAGCCCATTTATGGGACTAAATAGTAGAAGGTCAGAACAGTGAATGTCTAGAACAGTAAAGGGCCATAATGGTAGAGGGCTGTAAGGGTCCATGATGGGTGCGAGAAAAGTGATGGGCCGATAGTAGGCCTAAACAGTAATGGACAGACTTGGCCCAAGCGAAGAATGGGCCACACAGTATTAGACCAAGGTGGGCCTTCTGTAGACTAAAACGCCTAAAAGTTCAAGGGTCGTGGATGGCTGCACTAGTGGGCCCATTTCAAACAGTGCTGGACGAAACAGTAACGGGCCTTCTTCTTATTAGGCTCTCCTCTTGGGTCGGCCCACTTAATATTCAGCAGGCCTTGTCTGGACCTGGCTTCTGCCACGGTTTTTGTGACTGTTAATGGCGGTAACTGCGCGTTAACGGTGTTCGCCACATGGCATTTTGCATGACATCAGCAGTCAACGGGACTTATGAATAGATCTACGATGGAAAAAGTTTTCATGGCTGAAGGGTGTGATCCACCACGGTCAGAAAAAACCGTGGTAGATTGTTTTGTGACGGGGCTTTTACCATGATGGGAATCCATCGTAGAAGACTTTTTAGCCACGAAAAACGTGCCTTCAATCACGAAAATCATCCGTTGTAAAAGCCAACTTTTCTTGTAGTGCGCCACACTTGGGGCGCTTGGTGCTGCTCGTCTTCATCAACATACACCTTCCTGCGTAAGGCACTCCTCGGTCTTCAAAGGTATGAATATCGTCTTCCTCTTCTGTTACTTATGTCTACATAGTATAGATCTTGGTATTAGTGTTCGTGTAGTTAGAATTTTTTGTTTTATGCTTCGGAACCCTGCATTATGGTGATGATCATGTTATAGATAATAAAAGTACACAAAATTGTCATGTTTTAATGGTAACTTTATGGTGGCTATTGTTGGAGTTACATGCCTGAAAATAATAATTTTTCCTATGCTAAGAACCCTAATGCTAGGATCTATCTACTAAGAATGCAGTAACATGATGGGCTTTTCGAAAAACTTACCTTTACGAAAAGCTTTGTCACTCGGGAGAGTGTTGGCGATGTAGTCATACCGACGCCGACCTCAGGGTCATCCTGAAATCCAACGGCTCTGACAACTCCTAGCGCCGCAAGTGCAGCGCCTCCAAGGGAGTCACACACATCCAGTGCTTGACGATGACTCCCGCTCCTCCGATCCAGCAGAGATTGTGGAAGTAGATCTCCTGGATCCCGAACCCCACAGTGCGACGATGCTCCACAGTGAAGAACTCCCCGTCCGCGTAGTCCAAACTTGGGACCACAGTCACGGGAGAGAGGGGAGAGTGAGAGGCGACTAGAGGCTTTTCCCAAAGCTAGAAAGCCTTTTATTATTTTATGATAATTTAATTGCCTCCATATTCCTCTTATTATATAGGGGAAGGGGACCCCAAAGTTTCTTGGCCTAGCCATGTGGGACTAATCAAAGGATAGGAGAGGGGGGCTTGGCCGCCGGCCAAGGCCCTTGTGGGCCCCGCGCGGGTGCCCTAGGGCCCAGCCGCCCACCTCCTCCCTCTCCTCCCTTTTGGTCTTTCCCCTCATGGGCCCTTCCCCTTAGGCAATTGTCCCAATAGGGAATTTGACCATTTTAATTCCTTTTATTTTATTAAATAATTATGAATAAATGATTAAATCAATATTTAACATATATTCATATATTATCTAATTCCCATGGCTATGGAACTCCTTCCATCCTACTCCGGACATTCTCTAGACCTTCCGGTTTCTCCCTCTCTTTTCTTTGGTGATTCTGATGATACCAAAATGATCTCCAAGCTTCGTCAAACCCTTAATCATGCTACCCTATGGTTTGGGAACACTCCATACATGGTCGAGCCCCTCTCGGACCAATGATCAATAGTGGGACCTAGATGCCCATAATGACCCCTATGCATTCCACAAAATCTTTGTTGTTGAACCATCAACGCCATGTCCTATTCCTTTTTCCTCTGTGATACTTGCATCGTCCGAGATTTGATCAATGACATCACCATGTAGAGTTCAATCCTGTTACCGATAAATGCTACTTAACTTGTCCCTACAAGTGATATCCCTATGACCTAGTCACATGCTGCACAACTTATGGATATAACTTCTCCAAGTGGGCCCATAGTATCTTTCTGTCACGCAGATGGACAAATACCGCTCTTAACACATACGCCTCTACATGACCCTTTGATGTACCTGAACACACCTTTATGATCATCGTTTCACCGAGTGATATTTGATGCGAACAAGTCACTCTCAGGTGACAGTGATTAAATATGATCTCGTGGTCTGAGGAACAAGTCACCACGTTTCCTAATTATCGCAACTTGAACTTTGTGACATGATCGTGTTACGATGCTTAGATTGGGTATGTTCATCATCTCATTCTCCTAATGAGGTGACTCCTTTGTCAACTGGCATAAATACCACATGATCAGGAAACCTTGATCATCTGTTGACCAATGAACCAGTGACTAGAGATTCATCGGGAACTTCTGGTTGTTTACATATCACACGTCTATTGATGTTTCCTATCAATATTGTTATATTATGATATAAAACCTAATTATAAACTTCATGAAATATGATAATAATCTATATTATTATTTGTCCCTAGGGCATATTTCCAATAGCTACATGCCTTAAAACACATAGTTGAAAGAAGTACTCCTTTGTGCTGCTAGGTCACCCTTGTAATAAGGCTAGCATTTGGTTATTGTCACACCACACATCATACTTCCCCCTTTCCCCCCTAGATAAAGGATGTTTGGCTACACATTGTGTCACTCAATAAATATGTCGATGTCACTCGGCCACCCATTACCTACATACACCATACTTCTTAATGAAAAACATTCCAAACACTAGTGTAGTAATTCATATGTTGTGTGTATTACCACATCTCTCTCATCTACCTCCACTTGGTGGTGTTAATCACCTCATGACATGGATAAACAAGGCACTTTGTATAGATCAAATCATTACATGCATCGTAGGATATTTGCAAAGTATGATAAACCATAAAAGATCCAACATAATGGTATGTTCATAACATGTATTATCTCATACCACAATATCCATCATAGGAATTACATCGATAGATCCATACTCATGCAAGGCACATCATATGGAATTCAATAGTGATCATATATAGAGAGATTAGATCAAGTTACCACCACAAACTCATATTCCAGGTGGTGGACTACTCCCCTCTCATCATGGAGAGTGATGAGGAGGCGTTGGTGAAGGAGGAGAGGTTGGCGGAGGCGATTCCGGCAGCGGTTCCCCCTCCAATCTTCCTATGGTGGCAGCCAATAGACTCTATATTTTGGTGTTTTCTATCTCCGTTTATGTCAAGGACGGCCGCCAAAGGGTATATATAGATGTTTTTAGGTCAAAACACGTCGGTGGGCAAAAGAATCAAATGAATCGAACGCCCGAGGTGCGAAAGAGGACAGGTGGCGCGCCTCCCTCAACTGGGCGTGCCACCTGGGCTCTTTTGGGCCCCAGGGCTCTCCTCGTGTGGTCCAAGCGCTCTAGGTCCCTCTTTTGATGAAATATTGACGCTCTAGAAATCCTAGGTCCATTTGACTTTGTTTAGATCCCTGAAAGCTAAAAATACACAAAACAGGGTTTTCCTTTCCTGTAGAGTTATAACCAAAATAAGGGGGATCATTAGTAAATCCCCAAAAATCAATGTAAAACATGGATATAACATCATATATGTTTCCAATAAGTGGGAACTCATATCAACAAACTACAAAGTTCATGCATGCATTTTACATGCATCAGCATGAATTGGTGAAACTTGGTATCAAGACCCCATATCTAAGGAAATATGGACTGAGTAATAAGGCCCAGGACGTTTGTGCACAAAGTAGAGGACCTCTCGAGAGTATAATGGATAAGATCCCCTATGCTTCAGCCATAGGCTCTATAATGTACGCCATGCTATGTACAAGACTGGATGTGGCACATGCTATTAGTTCTAGTAGGTACCAATCTAATCCAGGTTTGGAACACTAGATAGAGTTCAAGAATATCCTTAAGTACTTGAGAAGAACTAAGGAAATGTTTCTTGTATACAGAGGTGGAGAAGAGCTGGTCACTAATTGTTATGTCGATGCTAGCTTTGACACTGATTCGCATGACTCTAAGTATCAATGCGGATACGTATTTCTCATGAACGGAGCTGCAGTTAGTTGGAGGATCTCCAAATAACCTGTGGTAACAAGGTCAAGAACGGAGGCGGAATATATTGCTGCATCAGAAGCAGCACAGGAAGCGGTTTGGATGAAGGAGTTCATTACCGAACTGGGTGTGGTTCCTAGTGCGTTGGATCCAATGGTGATCTATTGTGACAACAATGGAGCCATAGCCAACACAAAGGAACCAAGGTCTCACAAGAATTCCAAACATATTAAGCGCCGGTTTCACTCCATCCGTGAGCATGTCTGATACGTCCATTTTGCATCACTATTCTATGTCTTAATTCACTATTATTCATTAATATAATTCGTATTGAGAGGTGATACTTATGTTATTTCATCTATTTTTGCATGGTTGATGACTTTTGGAGCATGGACCGCTGCAGTCAAGATTCTGATGGAAAAGGTGTTGTTTGGAGGCAAAATTCGCGAAGATTAGAAAATCCGGGAAAATATACGGAAAATCCTATTTTTCCAGAAGACTCACGATGCCAGAAGATGGAGTGGAGGTGGACCACAGGGGGCCCACACCACCCCATGGTGCGGGCATGCATAGGCCAGGCCAGGGAGTGGTGTGGCCGCCCTGGCCCACTCCAGCCCCTCTCCTCTGGCGTATATCATCCCCACGAAACCCTAAGACTAGGAGAGCGACCACAGAAAGATTCCGCCACCTCTGCGGGACGGAAAACACCAAGAGAGAAAGATCTCTCAGGCAGACAGATTTCTGCCGGGGGAATTCCTTCCCGGAGAGGGGAGATCGTCGCCATCAACACCACCATCAAGCTGGACTTCATCGGGATCATCATCACCATCATCATCACCATCAGCACCCTCATCACCATGTCCATATTGCTGTAACAATTGGTTGAATCTTGCCATAGTTCATAGGGGAAACTTTCCCGGTGTTGATTACTCTTTGTAGTTGATGCTATTGAGTGAACCATTGAATTATTTTTTATGTTCAGATTGTTATACATCATTATTCCATCTCTGATCATGATCCATATGATGTCTTGTGAGTAGTTCGTTTTGTTCTTGAGGACATGGGCGAAGTCTTGTTGTTAGTAGTGGGGTTGTGTTGAAAAAGATTCAATAGATTGTTATTTAAGTTGTGGTGTACTTATTCTAGTGGTGTCATGTGAACGTCGACTACATGACACTTCACCTATATGGGCCTAGGGGAATGCATTGTGTATTTGGCTACTAATCGTAGGGGTTGCGGAGTGATGAAACCTGAACCCCCGTTAGGAAACCATTGCACAAGGGACGTAAGGGTCTTAGAGTTTAAAGTTGTGGTTAGGTTTCTACCTTAATTACTTTCTTGTACTTACGGATGTTTGCAAGGGGTATAATCACAAGTATGTATTTAGTCTTGGATGGGGCGGTACATTAGCACAGGTTCACCCACACAACACTTCGCAAGCTAAAGAAGATTAATCAACTATATGAAGCGAAAGCACTTGACAGTCTTCCCATGTGTCCTCGAGAACGTTTGGTTATCTATAGAAATACATCTGTCTTGTCCTTTGCTGCATAAAGGATTGGGCCACTTGCTGCATTTATTCCTACTGTCTTTTATTTACTCGTACTTTGTTTACTTGTTATATGAAAAGCCCCTAAAAATCCGTTTGCTAAGTATTTGCAGAGAATTCCTGATCCATACCACTAGCCAGCACCTTCTGCTCCTTGTTGGGTTTGACACTCTTACTTACCGAAAATACTGCGATACACCCCCTATACTTGTGGGTCATCAAGACTATTTTCTGGCGCCGTTGCCGGGGAGTGAAGCGCTATTGGAGAGTGAAACTGGTAAAGGAAACTTCTACTGTGAGTATTGTTTACTTCTGCTAGTTGCTTTATTTTCGTTATGGATAATTCGCTGAGATTCTTATTTGGTAATGCTACTACCACTACTAAGGTAGTAGATAAGCCACCACCTACTGAGAATGATGTTTTCAAAATACCTACAAGAATTATTGATCGTGTTATGGATAACTACTATGTTGGGGATGGAACTGTCCATCCCAGTGATCATTTACTCTTTATACACGAATTATGCGGGTTGTTCAAGTGTGCAGGTATTACTACAGATCAAGTTAAGAAGAAGTTATTCTCATTATCACTAAAAGGAAGAGCTGAGGAATGATATAAGCTGCTGAAGAATGGTCAAGCTCTGGAATGGGAGGAAATAGTGCCTCTCTTTTATTCAAAGTTTTATCCTCCTAGTGAGATTCATAAAGATCGGAATCAAATATACAACTTTTGGCCTCTTGATGGAGAGAGTACAGCTCAAGCTTGGGGGAGATTGAAGTTATTGATGCTCAAATGTCCCATTCATGAGCTCCCCAACAATATTATTATCCATAACTTTTATGCAAGGCTCCCTCTACATGATAAAGATTTATTGGATGCTTCTTGCGCTGGATCATTCACTCGCATGGAAGAAGCTAAATGGGATCTTCTGGACCATATTCAAGACAATGCTGAAGCTTGGGAGAATGACAACGGTAGAAAGTCAGGTATAAATTATGATTATGAATGCATTGAATCTTTTATGGGAACTGGTGACTTTCAAAATAGTAAAAATGCTTATGGTCTAGATTCTCAAGCTATTGCTTCTTATTTTAAGGCTTTTGCTTCTTATATTGAAGTGCCTAAAAAGAAGTGGAATAAGTATCATGAACCTTATAAAGATATTGCTAAGAGTGTTCCTGCAAGAAATACTGAAGTTTATACTGCTAATCAAGTTTTACCTAAACCTTATATTGAGAAAATGCCTTTCCCAGGTAAGGTAAAGGAACATTCTATGATGGCTAGTATGGTAGATGAGAGTATGAATAAAGCTATTGAACCTAATAAACAAATGGTTGATGAACCTATAATAGCAAATGTGAAAGACTTTGTCACCAAGTATGAGAAAGAGGGACACCCTATCCTTTGTAAGGATACCTCTAATATTGTTTCACATAGTAGTGTTATGAGAGCTAGTATTCCTGTGTTTTCTGTTAGAATAAGTGTTCATTGCTATGATGGTCCTTGTGATAGCTATATTGTTAAGTTTATGCATGATACTGAAAGCTACTATGATAGAGGGAAAAGTGTTCTTATGTATCTCAATAATATCAAGTTTCCTCGTTTTATGCTGAAAGTTTTTATGTTGCACTTGTTTTGCCTTCTTATGTAAGAAGCCTCTGGTTTCAACAACTTGTTTGTTTACAAAATCCCCTTGCATAGGAAGTGGGTTAGACTTAAATGAGTGTGTGTTTTTTCTTCTTAATGCTCTCTTTCACTTCAATCCATATCCCTATGAGAGCTTCTTCAAAATTATCATGCCCATCTTAATGGCTATAAAGAAAGAGCTTTATGGGAGACAACCCAATTTGTTTTTGCTTTCAGTTTGTTTTTGTTTCTTTGAGTCTTGGAAGTTATTACTTCGGTAATAACCGCTCCTTATCCGTTTTGTTTGGTTTTTGTGTCAAGATCAACCTCTAATGAGAGAAAAGTAAGATTTGGGGAAGTTGCTGTCCCGAAACAGAATTTTGTGCTTCACCGTAAAAATTCATGAGAGATCACTATATGTCGGATTGAGCTGTAATTTTTGTGCTTCTGCCCCAGATTGTTATTTAACTTTCGTTAGTTTTGCACTTTTTGATTTGAGCAACATAAGATTTTCGAAAAAATTGATCTTTACCTGCTGGTCTGTTTTGACAGATTTAGCCACTCTTGCATTTGCTTCTTTATTCGATTTCCTTTTTGAATTCTTTTTGGGTTTTCAGAAGGAGTTGCTACAGTAGCTTTTGTTTTGATGGTTTTCAGTTGAAGTGGGACTCAAAAGGTTTTATCACTTCACTTATACTAATGTTGCTAATGAGAACTGTGTGAAGCTTTGTGTGAAAGAAATTTCCAGGAAGTGGAGACAATGGTGTAATAAGGAAGAGAAAGGTTTTATGACTCAAATAAGTATATGAAGATGAAGATATCAATGATATTCAAGAGATGACTCCAGAAGGATCCACTAAATACCAAATTCAGAGACCTGTAGAGTCCATTTCCAACTAGGTAACAGTTCTGGTAAGAAAAGTTCCGCGAAAATACAATCCAACTATATGTTTGCAGTTTTCAGTCAATAAGGAAAGCTACAAAGTGAAAAAGGGATGGAAACCGAGCCAGGGTGGCTCACACCACCCTGTGGTGTGGGCCCACCCCTGACCGCGCCACCAGGTGGTGAGTCCATCCCGGACTCTGCCTTCGACTCGTTTTCTCCCAGTACCTTCCTTTTGATATGAAACTTCGTAATATATAACCCCTCGGATCCCCCGAAGTCCATATATCGTGTTTTTGTTGTGTTTTTGTTTCGACCTATTTCTGCCAGGACATACTCTTTGAAAGTCTAGAAGCACAATGGTGTCCGCCAAGGATGAAGGTAAGGAGCCTATGGAGGAAGACCTCCAAGACCTTGGGAAGGAGAAGGAGATCAAGAGTGAAGGTGAAGAGGAGAAAGGCCAACACCCGCACACCGGCACTGCCATTGCAAGCGTTGGAGTGGTGGAAAATCCAGCCATTGGAGGGAAGCCTCCTCATCACCGTTCAGATCCTGGTCACTTCCTCCATGCACCAAGAATCCTTTCCATACCCTTATCCATGAGCATCAATACCAGAATATGCCCAAGGGGAAATTACCCTCCAATTGGGATTTGCCTCGTTCTAGCCATGCAGGAAAACAAGACTTCAAGGAGGAAGAGTGGGGAAAGAATAGCAAGAGCTGGAATTCTCAACACGACATGATAATGAGCCGCATTGAGCAAAACTCACAGCTGATTTGTAATCTCACCTTCGAGATTGAGGACTTGGGGAAACTGATCAAGGAGCTCATCAAGAGGATACCACCACCACCTAAGGAGTAAGTCATCATCAGGTTTGGCATCCCCTTGGTTTGTTCCAAGCTTGGGGGAGTGTCGCGGTATCATATCACTATCTTCTATCTTTTTACCTTATTAGTAGAGTCATATCATGAATAGAGGAGTTATTTTGTAGTATGGTTTGCATTATGGAAGTGTCCCCTCTCTCGTTAGATATGTATCCCTTGGTGTGAGTTTCCGTTCTGAAATATTAATGAGAAGTTCTATCATTCACTCTTTTGCATAACTTTTATTAGTTTTTAATTCGTGGTTATGTGATTGATCTTGTTGTTAGTATTGGTATCACTTTGGTATCATTGAGTTAATTTAGTTGGTTTTGGCAAACCTGGCTTGGTCAGTAGCAACACTATTTTTGAGTTGAAAGAAAAAGATAAAAGTACTCTAGAGAAAAATAATTTCATCATCTTTCTTTCTTGATTTGCTCATAAGTTTAGTATTCTCTAGTTAAGATCTTTTGTGCTTCCAAGGAAGATTGTATGTTTGTCTTTATCACTTGTATGTTTAGCTGTTTCCTTCAACTCTTATACTTGCTACCCAGCCTTGCTAGCCAAAAACCTGTACTGAGAGGGTATTCTTCTCGTGCATCCACCTCCTTTAAACCAAAACCCATGCCATTTGTGTCCACCATACCTACCTAGTAGCATTATTGCTATTCCAAGTAAATTCTTGTTTTATCTACCTCCCAAATTAATCTTGTTATGTGAAAATTAGTGATTAAAGCTCTCACGAACTTGATGGCACACTTTACTTTCTTGCATTTAATAAACTTGAACCATTGGGTCCTTCTTTGTTGCGTATATGCTTGCGCTTTACGAGTTGAAGTTAGCCGAACCATGTATCATGGGGACCGCTTTCAACACTTCGTTGGTACTTGTACCTAGTTGATATCATGTTCTTTTTCTTATGGATCCCGGCGGTGTGAAATAATAGTGGAACTTGTAAGATCATGGAGTTTATATGTGTGTTAGAGAAACGCCTAGGCCGCTAGCCTAAGCCATGCCTAATCATGGTGGAAACTTGCAGCATAACTATAGTGAGCATTCTATGAAGCATCCTCAATAAAAACCTATGCAAATAGCAAATAAAAAGATCCCTGAGATGCTCACTGTCTTCTTGCCTTGTCATTTTGATTATGGGATAGCTCCTGTGTCATGTGCAAGGGGTACCCCGTTCGCGGTTCTCAATGGTACGCATGTATTTACAATGACAAGAGCTTGCTCGTGACTGAAGTTGAGTAGCATGAGGATCGATACTCATAAGTAAGGGGCATGAGATTTCAACTTATAACTTGTCAGGCATATCCTATTAGTTGTGTCACTTTAACCTTAATCACCTAAAGATGCCTATCATAGGGGAAATGAGAGCTGTAAGCTAGTAAGTATCATAATTTTTGGGAGCTCTTTATGAGACTTGTAATCCCTGCTTCCCTCTGCGAAGGGCCCTTCTTTTACTTTGTACTTGAGTCAGTAAACCTATTCCCTTCTATCTCAGCAAGTATTTTGAGTTGATGTGTTTCATTCATTCATATGGTGATTTATTCACTCATGTGTCTTATGTTCCTTGTTTTGCACATTGCTCTTATCTTGAAGTTTACTAATTTGAAAGCTTTCATTGAAAACCAGCTATTTGTGAACTCCAGCAAATTATCAACTATTCTTCGACCAACAGCTAAGTTTGCCATTACCAATTATGATTCACTTTATGTATCTTTATTGTGTTTCCTTTACTCATTGCAAGTTGAGTTGTATAATAGTGAGTTGTCTTCTATTATGATCTATGTATTTGATGAATGTGATGCTTCTTGTCCGTATTCTTTTATCGACTCTTCACTCCATAAACTTGAGGTCATGTTTATTGAGCTCAGTTTCGCTTGGGGACAAGCGAAGTCTAAGCTTGGGGGGAGTTGATACGTCCATTTTGCATCACTATTATATGTCTTAATTCACTATTATTCATTGATATATTTCGTATTGAGAGGTGATACTTATGTTATTTCATCTATTTTTGCATGGTTGATGACTTTTGGAGCATGGACCAATGCAGTCAGGATTCTGATGGAAAAGGTGCTGTTTGGAGGCAAAATTCGCGAAGATCGGAAAATCCGGGAAAATATACGGAAAATCCTATTTTTCCAGAAGACTCGGGATGCCAGAAGATGGAGTGGAGGTGGGCCATAGGGGGCCCACACCACCCCATGGCGCGGGCAAGCCTAGGCGCCAGGAGTGGTGTGGCCACCCGCCCACTCCAGCCTCTCCTCCGGGCGATATCATCCCCACAAACCCTAAGACTAGGAGAGCGACCACAGAAGATTCCGCCTGCTGCATGGAAAACACCGAGAGAGAAGATCTCTCAGACAGATTTCACGGGAATTCCTTCCCGGAGAGGGGAGATCGTCGCCATCAACACCACCATCAAGCTTGACTTCATTGGGATCATCATCACCATCATCACCATCATCATCACCATCAGCACCCTCATCACCATCTCCATATTGCTGTAACAATTGGTTGAATCTTGCCATAGTTCATAGGGGAAACTTTCCCGGTGTTGATTACTCTTTGTAGTTGATGCTATTGAGTGAACCATTGAATTATTTTTTATGTTCAGATTGTTATACATCATTATTCCATCTCTGATCATGATCCATATGATGTCTTGTGAGTAGTTCGTTTTGTTCTTGAGGACATGGGAGAAGTTTTGTTGTTAGTAGCGGACTTGTGTTGAGAAAGATTCAATAGATTGTTATTTAAGTTGTGGTGTACTTCTTCTAGTGGTGTCATGTGAACGTCGACTACATGGCACTTCACCTATATGGGCCTAGGGGAATGCATTGTGTATTTGGATACTAATCGTAGGGGTTGCTGAGTGATGTAAACCTGAACCCCCGTTAGGAAACCATTGCACAAGGGACGTAAGGGTCTTAGGTTTAAAGCTGTGGTTAGGTTTCTACCTTAATTACTTTCTTGTACTTACGGATGTTTGCAAGGGGTATAATCACAAGTATGTATTTAGTCTTGGATGGGGCAGTACATTAGCACAGGTTCACCCACACAACACTTAGCAAGCTCAAGAAGATTAATCAACTATATGAAGCGAAAGCACTTGACAGTCTTCCCATGTGTCCTCGAGAACGTTTGGTCATCTATAGAAATACATCCGGCTTATCCTTTGCTGCATAAAGGATTGGGTCACTTGCTGCATTTATTCCTACTGTCTTTTATTTACTCGTACTTTGTTTACTTGCTATATCAAAAACCCCAAAAAATTCGTTTGCTAAGTATTTGCAGAGAATTCCTGATCCATACCACTAGCCAGCACCTTCTTCTCCTCGTTGGGTTCGACACTCTTACTTATCAAAAATACTGCGATACACCCCCTATAGTTGTGGGTCATCAATGTCAAGGATGGAGATATAAAGATTTGTAAAGTACATACGGATCTCAATGTAGCAGATCCATTGACTAAAACTCTCCCTAGAGCAAAACATGATCAACACCAGAACTCCATGGGTGTTAGATTTATCACCATGTAAGTAGATTATTGTCTCTAGTGCAAGTGGGAGACCAAAGGGAATATGCTCTGAGAGGCAATAATAAAGTTGTTATTATACATATTCCAAGTATATGATAGATGTTTATTTTGCATTCTATAATTGAATTAATTTGGAAACGTTAATACATGTGTGTTTAATAAACAAAAGAAAAGTTCATAGTTATGCCTCGCTTATAAACTAGCTCGTTGATTAACAAGATGATCAAGGTTTCCTGATCATGGACATTGGATGTTGTTAATAACGAGGTCGGATCATTAGTGGAATGATGTGATGAACATTCATCCGAAGTGTAGCATTATTATCAAAGTCATTGTGTTTATATTTCTATAACATCTTACAAAGTAATCCTAGTCCTTAGACCATGAGATCATGTTAATCACTAACACTAGAAGAGTATCTTGATAACATCAAACGTCACACCGTGAAAGGGTGATTATAAAGGTGGGTTCAAAGTACGAAGTGTTATGTAGAAGCTCATGGATCAAGAGTGGGATTTGTCCATCCCGATGACGGATAGATATACTCTGGGCCCTCTCGGTGATATCACATTGGTTAGCTTGCAAGCAAGTGATAAGATCACTAGAATGTTATATCACGGGAACAAAAAAAGAGTACATGTCGGTAATGAGATCAAACTAGGTATGGAGATACCGATGATCGAATCTAGGGCATGTATTATATCGTGAGACAAAGGGATTTAGTTACTAATGTTAAAGGTTCTCACGATCACAAAAGTCATCGTAGAATGTGTAGGAGTCAGTATGGATCTCTAGGTCTCGCTTCTGATTATTGATCTGAGAGAGGTCTCGATCATGTCTGCATTATTCACGAACCGTAGGGTGACACACTTAAGGGACACCAACACCATTTGGAGCAAATGTGTTTCAGATGAATGAATTGCAAAGCGCTGGAATTATTTCAATAGACACCGAAACTGTTTCGGGTGAAATTGCTGAAATTGGTTCTGCATGTAATATTGAAATGTTGCAGGGGGTTTTATGTGAATGTTTGTTAATTTAAGTAATTAACAAAATTCTGAATAAATTTAATAAAGGAGTTTTATTAAATGAGAGAGCATTAAATTTGGAGAAATTTAATGCATTTAAAGTAAAGACTTTAAAGAGGAATGTTAAGGGACACTTTTATGTGGAGGAGGTTACCACCACATGAATGGGGGAGGTGAGGGGTCACCCACCATGGGGCGCCAGCCATGGGGAGTGGTACCCCTCTCCTCCTATAAAAGGCCACCCCTCTCACCCTTCTTCCTCACACCTCCTCGTGAAGAATCTCTCTCCCCCTCTAGAATTATTCCCCCATGGTCTCGGATTAGCGAGATACATGTTCCCGGTGGCATTTCGTCTGGAACAATTTGCTGCTTCTGCTGCATCGCTGGAGCGAGGAGGCAGAGGTTGTTCGGTGGCCTGAACGTGTGTGTGAGTGCGGATGCACTGCTGGTTTGCGGCGCTAGGACTTCCACACGATCTTGAGATCGACAAGTGTATGACTACATCATCCACGAGTTCCTACTCGTTAACAAAACTTTGTTGTCTTCAAGGGTAAGTTCTCCATGGATGTATATCCACCCGTTGCTTGTATCTAGTAGATAGATCTTGGCGTATAGTTCTCATCGTAGGAATTTTTTGTTTTCTATGCTGCAAACCCTTTAGTGGTATCAGAGTCTGATCTATGTGTAGGTGCTTTGCACGGGTAGAACACATAAGAGTATGTGGACGGTGATGATCATGTTATTGCTTCTTATATGTACTTTGGATATTGGTGGCATAGTGGGATGAAGCGGCCCGGACCAACCTTACATGTCATCGCACATGAGACCGGTTCCACGACTGACATGCAACTAGTTTTGCATAAGTGGCTGGCGGGTGCCTGTCTCTCCTACTATAGTCAATATCTGATTTACAACGAGTTGCTAATAATTTGGTTATCATCGTTGTGGTTCCATGTTCATAGGTAAGAACGGTTCTATCTTCGAAAGCCCTAAGCCACGTAAAACTTGCAATTGATAAATTAGAGGCGTCTAGTTTAGATCGTTGTTGGGCTTGTGTCATGATATGGTATTGTTGTGAGTTGATGTATAGTTGATACACTTACAACACACTTAACGTGTAAGTTCCATATACCTTGGCCTTACACACAAAGGAATGATAGAGATCATACCACGATGCATATGATAGTGATCAAATGCAAGAACCATATCATTTCATTTTACACATATGATGTTCGCATCTTATATTGCTAGTTGGTGTTTTAATAGCGTTATAAGATGATCCCTCATTTAAATATCAAGATAAAGATGTGTTCTTCCTTAAGTACGCATTGTTTATGTTTTGTCGCTTCAAGACATCACGTGATGATCGGGTGTATTTGAATCCACGATCATATTTCGGGTGTAAGACAGTTTTACACACGTGAGTACTAAGTTTCTTACTTGGAGAGCCTAGCATGTACATACATGGCCTCGGAACACGGATTGAAAGGTTAAGCATGAGTCATATAGTTTATATGATGCCCATATAGATGCTCTCCTTTGAAGCTACACTAACTCACGTGATGATCGGATTTGGTGTAGTGGGTTTGGTTCATGTAATCACCAAAAAGATACGAGGGATGTTGTTTTTGAGTGGGAGTTTAGTTGAACTCAATCTATCATAAACTTAGTCTAAATAAAATTTACAAATTCTGTTGTAGATGGCATCACCTGCTTTTAATTTCAATGTGTTCATGGAGAAAGAGAAATTTGCTGCGAATGGTAGCAACTTCACCAACTAGGCTATGAATTTGAGGATTCTCCTCTCTGCTGCACAAAAGCAATATGTGCTAGAAGCGCTGCTAGGCCCCCCACCAGATCCTGATGCCCCTGATGAGGAAAAGAATGTCTATGTGACTCGTCAGATGGACCACAACTTAGTTCATTGTGGCATACTGTATGGGCTAGAGACAGAACTTCGAAAGCATTTCGAAAATGGCAATGCCTTTGATACCATGGGTGAATTGAAAATGATTTTCAATACCCATGCTGCCGTAGAGAGTTAAAATGCTTCAGAAAAGTTCTTTAGCTGCATGATGGAAGAGAATAGCTCCGTAAGTGAGCACGTACTCAAAATGTCTAGGTACGCCGATAAGCTTGTGTCCTTGGGAATAACGATTCCCATTGATTTAGGCATACATTGTGTTCTCCAATCTCTGCCACCTAGCTACAAGAGCTTCGTGATGAACTATAACATGCAGGGCATGAAGAAGACTCTCCTCGAGCTTCTGTCAATGCTTAAGACTGCAGAAGTGG
This sequence comes from Avena insularis, assembly GCA_023614405.1. Lineage (NCBI taxonomy): Eukaryota > Viridiplantae > Streptophyta > Magnoliopsida > Poales > Poaceae > Avena > Avena insularis. Next base: position 49,051,842 of record CM042692.1, on the reverse strand, counting down.
AGATTAGGAAAGAACATCAAGTGTTGATGGTCAATAGGACCACCAGTTTCAAGAAAGACAAGAAGGGAAAGAAGGGCAGAAATCATGTCGCTACCGAAAAGAAATCCTGGCTGGCCCTAAGTCCGATAATCGAAAGTGCTACTATTGTAAGGGGACTGGCCATTAGAAGCGCAACTGCCCCATGTTTTTGGCAGACAAGAAAGCCGGCAAGGCAAACAAAGGTATATATGATATACATTTTATTGATGTGTACTTGACTAGTACTCGCAGTAGCACCTGGGTATTTGATATCGGATCGGTTGCTAACATATGTAACTCGAATCAGGGGCTACGAAACAAGCGGCCGCTAGCAAGGGGTGAGGTCAAGATGCGTGTCGGCAATGGATCAAGAGTTGATGTGATCGCCATCGGAATGCTGCCTCTCCACCTACCATCGGGATTAGTTATAAACCTAAATAATTGTTATTTGGTGCCCGCACTGAGCATGAACATTATATCTGGATCTTGTTTGATGCGATGTGGTTATTCATTTAAATCCGAAAACAATGGTTGTTCGATTTATATGGATAATATCTTTGATGGTCATGCACCCGTGATGAATGGTTTATTTCTGTTGAATCTCGATAATACTCATACGCACATCCATAATGTTGATGCTAAAAGAATTAAAATTAATAATGATATATCTGCATATATGTGGCACTGCCGTCTAGGTCATATTCGTGTTAAACACATGAAGAAACTCCATTCTGATGGACTTTTGGAATCATTTGATTTTGAATCATTTGATACATGTGAGCCATGCCTTATGGGCAAGATGACTAGAATGCCGTTTTTCGGTTCAATGGAACGGGCGACAGATTTATTGGAAATCATACATACTGATGTATGCGGTCCAATGAGTGTGTCGGCGCGAGGTGGATATTATTATTTTGTTACTTTCATGGATGATTTGAGTAGATATGGGTATATCTATTTGATGAAACACAAATCTGAAACCTTTGAAAAGTTCAAGGAATTTCAGAATGAAGTGGAAAATCATCATAATAGAAAGATCAAATTTCTGCGGTCCAACCATGGAGGTGAGTATCTAAGTTACGAGTTTAGCACACACATGAAAGAGTGCAGAATAGTTTCACAACTCACGCCTGCCGGAACACCACAACGTAATGGTGTACTAGAACGTCGTAATCGTACTCTATTAGATATGGTTCGATCTATGATGTCTCTGACTGACTTGCCACTGTCATTTTGGGGTAATGCACTGGAAACCGCTGCATTCACTCTAAATCGGGCACCGTCTAAATCCGTTGAAACGACACCGTATGAATTATGGTTTGGAAACAAACCTAGGCTGTCATTTCTTAAAGTTTGGGGATGTGATGTTTATGTGAAGAAACTTCAACCGGATAAACTCGAACCCAAAGCGGAAAAATGCGTCTTCATAGGATACCCTAAAGAAACAATTGGGTATTCCTTCTATCACAGACCCGAGGGCAAGGTTTTCGTTGCCAAGAATGGATCCTTTCTAGAGAAAGAGTTTCTCGCGAAAGGTGTGAGTAGTCGAAAGGTAGAACTCGGAGAGGTTATTGAACCTTCTCTTCATGAAATGGCGAATGGCGCAGCACTGGAAGTCGTTCCGGAGTTGACTTCACCAAATTAAGAAGGAACTAATGATAATGATCATGAAACTCCAAAAGAGGACACTACTGAACCTCGCAGGTCAAGTAGGACACGTGTAGCTCCTGAACTGTATGGGAATCCTGTTGTAAATTTCATGGTTGATGAAATAGATGACCCTGCGACGTATGAAGAAGCGATGATGAGCCCGGATTCAACAAATGGCTAGAATCCATGAAATCCGAGATGGAATCCATGTATGAAAACCAGGTTTGGACCTTGGTGGACTTACCTCATGACCGAAAGGCCGTTGAGAATAAATGGATTTTCAAAAGAAAAACTGATGCTGATGGTAATGTAACCGTCTATAAAGCTCGACTTGTCACAAAAGAGTTTCGAAAAATTCAAGGAGTTGCCTACGATGAGACCTTCTCTCCTGTAGTGATACTAAAATCAGTTAGGATTATGTTAGCAATTGTTGCATATTTCGGTTATGAAATATGGCAGATGGATGTCAAAACTGCGTTCCTCAATGGTAACATTGAAGAAGAGTTGTATATGATACAACCAAAGGGTTTTGTCGATCCTAAGGATGCTAAAAAGGTGTGCAAGCTTCGGTGATCCATCTATGGACTGAAGCAAGCATCACGGAGTTGGAATCTCCGCTTTGATGAGGTGATCAAAGAGTTTGGATTTGTCCAAACTTATGGAGCGGCTTGTATTTACAAGAAAGTGAGTGGGAGCAATGTGGCATTTCTGATATTATATGTGGATGACATATTATTGATTGGAAATGATATAGATCTTTTAAACAGTGTTAAAAGTTATCTAAACAGCAAATTTTCTATGAAAGACCTTGGTGAAGCGTCATATATATTAGGCATAAAGATCTATAGATATAGATTAAGACGCCTAATAGGGCTATCGCAAAGTACATACCTTGATGAGATTTTAAAGAAGTTTAAAATGGAAGAAAGTAAGAAGGGGTTCTTACCTATGTTGCAAGGCAAGACATTGAGTAAGACTCAAAGTCTGGCTACAACGGAAGAAAGAGAGATAATGGATAAGATCCCCTATGCTTCAGCCATAGGCTCTATAATGTACGCCATGCTATGTACAAGACCGGATGTGGCACATGCTATTAGTTTGACTAGTAGGTACCAATCTGATCCAGGTTTGGAACACTGGATAGCGGTCAAGAATATCCTTAAGTACTTGAGAAGAACTAAGGAAATGTTTCTTGTATACGGAGGTGAAGAAGAGCTGGTCGCTAATTGTTATGTCGACGCTAGCTTTAACACTGATCCGGACGACTCTAAGTCTCAATCCGGATACGTATTTCTTATGAACGAAGCAGCAGTTAGTTGGAGGAGCTCCAAACAACCCGTGGTAACAAGGACAACAACGGAGGTGGAATATATTGCTGCTTTAGAAGCAGCACAGGAAGCGGTTTGGATGAAGGAGTTCATTACTGAACTGGGTGTGGTTCCTAGTGCGTTGGATCCAATGGTGATCTATTGTGACAACAATGGAGCCATAGCCAACAGAAAGGAACCAAGGTCTCACAAGAATTCCAAACATATTAAGCGCCGGTTTCACTCCATCCGTGAGCATGTCAAGGATGGAGATATAAAGATTTGTAAAGTACATACGGATCTCAATGTAGCAGATCTATTGACTAAAACTCTCCCTAGAGCAAAACATGATCAACACCAGAACTCAATGGGTGTTAGATTTATCACCATGTAACTAGATTATTGTCTCTAGTGCAAGTGGGAGACTGAAGGGAATATGCCCTGAGAGGCAATAATAAAGTTGTTATTATACATATTCCAAGTAGATGATAGATGTTATTTTGCATGCAATAATTGTATTAATTTGGAAATGTTAATACATGTGTGTTTAATAAACAAAAGGAAAGTTCCTAGTTATGCCTCTCTTATAAACTAGCCCGTTGATTAACAAGATGATCAAGGTTTCCTGATCATGGACACTAGATGTTATTAATAATGAGGTCAGATCATTAGTGGAATGATGTGATGAAAGTTCATCCGAAGTATAGCATTACGATAAAACGCATTGTGTTTATATTGCTATAACATCTAACAAAGTAATCCTAGTCCTTAGACCATGAGATCATGTTAATCACTAACACTGGAAGAGTATCTTGATAACATCAAACATCACACCATGAAAGGGTGATTATAAAGGTGGGTTCAGTGCTACGAAAGTTTTATGTAGAAGCTCATGGATCATGAGTGGGATTTTTCCATCCTGATGACGGATAGATATACTCTGGGCCCTCTCGGTGATATCACATTGGTTATCTTGCAAGAAAGTGATAAGATCAGTAGAATGTTATATCACGGGAACAAGAAAAGAGTACATGTTGGTAACGAGATCAAACTAGGTATGGAGATACCAATGATCGAATCTCGTACATGTAATATATCGTGAGACAAAGGGATCTAGTTACTAATGTTAAAGGTTCTCACGATCACAGAAGTCATCGTAGAATGTGTAGGAGTCAGTATGGATCTCCAGGTCCCGCTTCTGATTATTGATCTGAGAGGGGTCTCGATCATGTCTGCATTATTCACGAACCGTAGGGTGACACACTTAAGGGACACCAACACCATTTGGAGTAAATGTGTTTTAGACGAATGAATTGCAAAGCATTGGAATTATTTCAATTAACATTGAAACTGTTTCATGTGAAATTGCTGAAATTGGTTTTGCATGTAATATTGAAATGTTGTAGGGGGTTTATGTGAATGTTTGTTAATTAGAGTTATTAACAAAATTCTGAATAAATTTAATAAAAGAGTTTTATTAAATGAGAGAGCATTAAATTTGGAGAAATTTAATGCATTTAAAATAAAGACTTTAAAGAGGGATGTTAAGGGACACTTTTATGTGGAGGGAGTTACCACCACATGAATGGGGGAGGTGAGGGGTCACCCCCCATGGGGCGCCGGCCATGGGGAGGGGTACCCCCTCCTCCTATAAAAGGTCACCCCTCTCACCCTTCTTCCTCACACCTCCTCGTGAAGGATCTCTCTCCCCCTCTAGAATTATTCCCCCATGGTCTCGGATTAGCAAGATACATGTTCCCGGTGGCATTTCGTCTGGAAGGAGTTGTTGCTTCTGCTGCATCGCTTGAGCGAGGAGGTGGAGGTTGTTCGGTGGCCTGAACGTGTGTGCGAGTGCAGATGCGCTACTGGTTTGCGGCGCTAGGACTTCCACACGATCTTGAGATCGGGAAGCGTACGACTACATCATCCATGAGTTCCTACTCGTTAACAAAACTTTGTTGTCTTCGAGGGTAAGTTCTCCATGGATGTATATCCACCCGTTGCTTATATCTAGTAAATAGATCTTGGCGTATAGTTCTCATCGTAGGAAATTTTTGTTTTCTATGTGATATGTTGCTAATGTATCCATAATTTTTGATGTTCCATGCTTGGTTTTATCTACTTTCTTGTGTTTTGTTCCAACTTTGGAGTACTTTATATACACTTTCTTGGACTAACCTATTAACAAGTGCCACAGTGTCAATTGCCTGTTTTCTGCTGTTTTTGGTTCCAGGAAAGTCAGAAAATCAATATTCTCGGAATTGGACCGGACAAAAGCCAAAGTCGATATTTTACCGGAAGACTCACGGAGCCAGAAGACGAGACGGAGAGGGGTGATACATTGCAAATGTATCTATAATTTTTGATGTTCCATGCTTGGTTTTATCTACTTTCTTATGTTTTGTCCACACTTTGGAGTACTTTTCATATGATTTCTTGGACTAACCTATTAACAAGATGCCACAGTGCCAGTTGCCTGTTTTCTGCTGTTTTTGGTTCCAGGAAAGTCAGAAAATGAATATTCTCGGAATTGGATGGGACAAAAGCCAATATGCCTATTTTTCCCGGAGACTCACGGAGCCAGAATATGAGACGGAGAGGGGCCACAGGGTGGCCACACCACCCCTAGACACGGGTCCCCCTTGGCCGCGCCAGGGCATGGTGTGGGCCCCCTGGCCGGCCACCGACCTTGCCCCTTCGCCTATATATTCCTCCCGAGGCAAAAACCCTAAAGAGTCAACTAGAAATCCACGAAAAGTTCCACAGCGCCGCCGCCACCGAAGGGGATATTCAGGGGATAGAAAGTGTCTATTTCAGCACCCTGACGGGACGGGGAAGTGCCCTCGAAGCCATCTCCATCGATCTCCACCACCATCTCCATCACCATTGCTGATTCCCATGATGAGGAGGGAGTAGTTCTCTCTCGAGGCTAAGGGTTCTACCGGTATCTATGTGTTCATATCTCTCTATGCATGATCTTATTGAGATCATGAGCTTGTAATCTATAGATCTACCTTGATACTCAAGTGCTTTAATAGATCTCTGCTCTCCCCATGTGTGTGAAGTTGACAGTGTGCACACCATGGTGGCACTTAGGCTAGAGATTACAAATACTTGTTATGAGTTATATTTGGAGTTGGATATCTTTATGAAATTGCGGTGTTTGTTGGAACCATCTAGTACTCAAGGTGACAGTGCGGGGTTTCTAGATGGGAAAGATGAACTTTGAGGTGTGCTGTTATAGCCCTACCATCGATTAGAGTGTTCAACCGGAGAGTAGTTAAGAGTAGTATCATGAAGATACTATATTTATATGAGAGTGTTCACTAGTGAAAGTATGATCCCTAGGCCTTGTTTCTAAGCATTGATACATAGTTTGCAATTAGATTTGTTACATGTTTGCTTGCTTCCTTCTTTATTTCAGTTTGCCTTTAGTCTTTTCCACGCCATCAAGCTATTTTCTATCACCGTTACCACTTATAATTATCTATACCACTTATATTTCACTATCTCTTCGCCGAACTAGTGCACCTATACACCTACAAGTGTATTGGGTGTGTTGGGGACACACGAGACTTCTTGTATCTTGATTGCAGGGTTGCTTGAGAGGGAATACCTTTGACCACTTCCTCCCTGAGTTCGATAAACCTTGGGTGATCCACATAAGGGAAAACTTGCTGCTGTTCTACAAATCTCTGCACTTGGAGGCCCAACCACTGTCTACAAGAATAGAAGTGCGTACACGTCAAGCTATTTTCTGGCGCCGTTGCCGGGGAGGTAAGGTAAAAGGTATTCACACAGGAGGATTAAAGAAGAAGAACCTCCCATGGCAAACACCTATTTTCTGGCGCCGTTGCCGGGGAGGTAAGGTAAAAGGTACTCACATCCTCCGGTGTGAGTGCTCGAAGTTATTTCCTTTAGATTCTGCAATTTTGACTTTTTGTTTCTTGTTTTCACTAGTTAGGCTTAATGGAAAACAACAACAAAATTAGAGAGCTTTATAGTATTTATCTTGAGTTAGGACATGAAGTGTTTGAAGAGAAAATTAAAAAACCTATGGAACTTTATTTGCATGCTAATAACAATGTTATTAGTATGAATTCTTTAAACACCATTATTGCTAACGCTATGGAAAAGTCTAAGCTTGGTGAAGCTAGTTTTTATGAAAATGATCTTTTTAGTTCCCCAGCTTTAGAAGATAGCTATTCTATTGCTTATGATGATACCAAACCTCCAATATATGATGATTACAATGATGAATACGATATTTTCAGTCCACCTACTATTGACGAGGAAATTAATTATGACTACAATATTCCTCCTATATTTGATGATTATGGTGATGAGAATAATAATGATAACTATTTTGATGAATTTGCTCCGACTATAATTAATAAGAATGACTATGCTTATGTGGAGAGTAATAATTCTTTTATGCATGTGGCTCATGATAAGAATGTTTCATGTGATAGTTATATTGTTAATTTTATTCATGATGCTACTGAAAGTTATTATGAGATAGGGAAACATGGTTTTATGCATCTCAATACTATTAAGTTTTCCCTCATTATGTTGAAAGTCTTGAAGTTGCACTTGTTTTGCTTTACTATGATTGTTGCTTTGTGCTTTCTTGACTTGTTTCTTTACAAGTTTCCTATGCATAGAAAGTTGGTTAGACTTAAATGTGCTTTGAATTTTCTTCTTGATGCTCTCTTTTACTTCAATTCATATTTTCTATGTGAGCATCTTCTCAAACTATCATGTCTAACTTAAAGACGTTAAAGAAAAGTACTTATTGGGAGATAACCCAAAAGTTTTAGATGAGTATTAGAAGTTATTACTTCTGTAATAACCGCTCCTTATCCTTTTTATTTGCTTTTTGTGCCAAGAGTAACCTCTAATGAGAGAGAAGTAATGGTTGGGAAAGTTGCTGTCCCGAAACAGATTTATGTGCTTCACCGTAAAAATTCTTGTAAAATATCTGTACGTCCTTTTGAGGCGTGAATTTTTTGCTTCTGCCTCAGGTTGTTATCTAACTTCCGTTAGTTCAACACTTTTTGATTTGAGCGACAGAAGATCTTCGAAAAAATTCGTCTTTACCTGCTGGTCTGTTTTGACAGATTTCTGCCATTTTCTGCATTTGCTTCTTGTTGGTTCCTTTTTGAGTTCTTTTGGGGAATTGAGCTTTTTGAGGGAAGTGCTACAGTACCTAGTGTTTTAATGGAAGTTTTATTGGTGTTATAACTGAACCTAAATACTTATTATCTTGAGTGCACTAATGTTGCTAATAAAGATTGTGTGAAGTATTGTATGAAGGAAAAATTTCAGGTGTATGGAAGGAATGAGTAATGAGATGAAGGATGGACTAAAGCTCAAGCTTGGGGATGCCACGCATGTCACCCGAGAAATATCCAAGAAGTATAAGCGTTAAAGCTTGGGGATGCCCAAGGCACCCCCTTCTTCATCAATAAAAGTCCCAGGTTTCTTCCAAATGCTTCATTTTTATTGTTTCATGCACAGTTGTGTTGTTCTTGGAGCGTCTTCTTTTTCTTTTTCGTTTTGGTTTTTTGTTTGCTTAGTTTGCTGAATAAATTGGTTGGACCCCCTCTTTCATACATTGGTTTTCAAATAGTTTGGTTTGGATTGGAAAAGAGTAGGAAAGCTCATGCTTAAGTGTTAAAGAGAGTTTGTTTTTGACTCTGGCCTATGCTTTGTCATGCTATGTTTGATATTGTTTTGGCTTTATGCTTAGTATTCTTTGCTGTAGCATGACTTGTTATAAACAATTGAGATTGCTTAATGTGCCTTGGATGAATCATGCGTTGTTTTAGCATATTAAAGCATAGTATAGTGGTATTCTCCTTTGATGCTTTATTTGGGTTGACTTGGCGCATGCTCACACCATGTTATGACTATCTCAAGTCACCATAGCCTTTATGATCCTTTAGTTTTCAACTTGTAGTATCACTTTATGCTTTTATCAATGATGTTTTGTCGCTCTGTATGATTATGGTCATTATTGCTCTCTTAGTTTGTCGCTCCTAGTCTTTTGCTAGCCTCCACAACCAAGTATGAGTTCCACTCATGCATCCAACTCCTTAAACCAAGTATTCCAAAGAGTCCACCATACCTACCTACTAGCTTATGCTATTCCAAGTATATTCATGCTTTTGTTTACCTTCCCAATTAAACTTGTTATGAGAAAACTAGTGATTAAAGCTCTCACGAACTTGATGGCACACTTTACTTTTCTTTCCCTTAATAAACTTGAACCATTGTGTCGTCTATGTTGTACATGCTTGCACTTATTTGTTGGGAATTAGCAGAACCATGTTGTCATAGGGAACGCTTTCAACATTGCACTCGGTACTTGTACCTAGTTGATATCATGCTCTTTTGTATATGGATGTCGTCGGTGTGAAATGAAAGGGGAGTTTGTAAGTCCATGGAGTTATGTATATGTGTTAGAGAAACGCCTGGGCCGCTGGTCTAATCCATGCTGACATGGTGGAAACCTGCAGCGTAACCATAATGAGCTGTCTATGAAGCATTATCTTATAAAAAAAGAGTCCTATATTGAGAAAAAAGAGAAAAAGAAAAAAGAGAGATATTATGAAAAGAGGAAAGAGAGAAAAAAGCACCATATTCCCATGGTAAATAAGAAGATTGCTGAGATGCTCGTTGTTTGCTTGCCTTGTCATTTTGATATGGGGATTCTTCCGTATCATCGGGCAAGGGGTACCCCGTTGGCGGTTCTCTATGATACACATGTACTTACGATGACAAGAACTTATCGGTGACTAAACTTGAGTAGCATGAGGAGCGGCCCTCATATTCAAGGGACATGAGATTTCTAACTTATACTTCATCAAGCATGTACACCATAGTTTGTTCACTTTAACCTTAATCACTTCAAGATGCTTATGATAGGGGCAATGAGAGCTAAAAGCTAATAAGTACCATAATTTTTCGAAGCTCTTTATGAGACTTGAATCCCTACTTCCTTCTATGAAGGCCTTTCTTCCACTTATATATTGAGTCTCCACCTTCTATCTTTATGCACCTACTTTGAGAGCATAGTGGCCATTCTTAGTTCTATGTGCATTGTCCCAAGACTTGTTGATTGATGCATACCTTGATATTGCTTGTTTCAAACTATTTGTATCTAGTCACTCTTATGAACTTTGAAGGTGTCATATGCATTTATATTTGCTACTCTATGAGGGACAAGCTGAATGCCATTATGCTATGTTTTCTTTATGTGAAACAAACAAACGTCTTTCAAAGCATTGTTATTCATGAATCTTTTGTTTGTGCCTTTTCATGTTGCAACATAGTTTCTTTGTCTTATTGTTAGAACTTTATCTTTCTTGCTATGTTGAAGTACTATGATCCCGGCTATCCATGTTTTACAAATACTTTGATCAAGTTTATGATGGTGCATGTCACCTCAAAAATTATTCTTTCTTTTTATCACTTACCTACTCGAGGACGAGCAGGAGTTAAGCTTGGGGATGTTGATACATTGCAAATGTATCTATATTTTTTGATGTTCCATGCTTGGTTTTATCTACTTTCTTATGTTTTGTCTACACCTTGGAGTACTTTTCATATGATTTCTTGGACTAACCTATTAACAAGATGCCACAGTGCCAGTTGCCTGTTTTCTGCTATTTTTGGTTCTAGGGAAGTCAAAAAATGAATATTCTCGGAATTGGATGGGACAAAAGCCAATATGCCTATTTTTCCCGGAGACTCACGGAGCCAGAATACGAGACGGAGAGGGGCCACAGGGTGGCCACACCACCCCTAGACACGGGTCCCCCTTGGCCGCGCCAGGGCATGGTGTGGGCCCCCTGGCCGGCCACCGACCTTGCCCCTTCGCCTATATATTCCTCCCGAGGCAAAAACCCTAAAGAGTCAATCAGAAAACCACGAAAAGTTCATGGCGCGCCCACCGAAGGGAGATTCGAGGGACAGAAAGTGTGCATTTTGGCACCTACGAGGCAGGAAAGTGCCCTCGGAGCCATCTCCATCGATCTCCACCACCATCTCCATCACCATTGCTGATTCCCATGATGAGGAGGGAGTAGTTCTCTCTCGAGGCTAAGGGTTGTACCGGTAGCTATGTGTTCATCTCTCTCTATGCATGATCTTATTGAGATCATGAGCTTGTAATCTATAGATCTACCTTGCTACTCAAGTGCTTTAATAGATCTCTTCTCTCCCCATGTGTGTGAAGTTGATAGTGTGCACACCATGGTGGCACTTAGGCTAGAGATTTCAAATACTTGTTATGAGTTATATTTGGAGTTGGATGTCTTTATGAAATTGTGGTGTTTGTTTGAACCATCTAGTGCTCAAGGTGACAGTGTGGGTTATCTAGATGCGGAAAGCAAACTTTGAGGTGTGTTGTTATAGCCCTACCATCGATTAGAGTGTTCATCCGGAGAGTAGTTCAGCATAATATCATAAAGAAGAATATATTTATATGAGAGTGTTCACTAGTGAAAGTATGATCCCTAGGCCTTGTTTCTAAGCATTGGAACACTGTTTGCTATTAGATCTGTTACATGTTTGCTTGCTTCCATCTTTATTTCAGTTTGCCTTTAGTCTCTTCCACACCATCAAAGTATTTTCTAGCACTGTTATCTTATATCCATACCACTTGTATTTCACTATCTCTTCGCCGAACTAGTGCACCTATACACCTGACAAGTGTATTGGGTGTGTTGGGGACACAAGAGACTTCATGTATCTTGATTGCAGGGTTGCTTGAGAGGGGATACCTTTGACCACTTCCTCCCTGAGTTCGATAAACCTTGGGTGATCCACTTAAGGGAAAACTTGCTGCTGTTCTACAAACCTCTGCACTTGGAGGCCCACTGTCTACAAGAATAGAAGTGCGTAGACATCACCATGCTGCGAACGCTTCAATAGGAACCCCGTAAAATGCATAGGTAGATGAGCTAGCAATAGTATAACTTCTCCGATCAGTTGCCAACTCCAATGGGTTTAAGCTTAGTATTACCATTGATTAGGAAGCTATCACTTGTGCATTTGAGCTTTTATCGCGTTGTGAATCCTCAATGGACCGAGGAGGATCTCGAATCTTTTTTACACTTTTGGCTCTTGGTATGAATTAATAAAGAAAGTGTTGGACCCATAATGTTTCTGTTGTACCACTCTAAGGGATGTGATATTTGCGGATGAGGACTTCCCTGAGTGTCATACCAACGACTTATACACTACAACATGAAGTGGAGTATTGGGTCACCGCAGCACCAACAGAAATTTTGGGTGTGGGTGCCGATTCCTAGCCACACCTCCGGTTTGGACCCTAGGTAGAAAATTTGATGGGGGAAAACCAAACAAATTCGGTATAAATTCATCAACTCCCACATAAAATCGATGAATGGTTTGACAAAAGCTAGCCAAGAGTACAAAAAAGCACATAGTTCAGCATGAATTTAACAAGTTTTGAAACACAAATTAAAACACATCAAACTAGGTGTTGCCTTTGCGCCTCCACAGGTGCTCTGCAAGATCCTTCTATATTTATTGATGCATATGTGGGTCTCGGATCTCCTGACGCATAGCAGGGAAGGAAACCCATGATGTCGGCACCTCATGATCAACAGCTGCAAGAGAAACCTGTCTGAAATATGGTTGAGTGTTAATCACAGGATCCTCCTGCTCATTCTCAATATCATGTTGTGCAAGATCACACAAGCATTCATCACCTCTCACATCTAAGATTTTGACCAGGTCACAACAGGGTACAAGACAACAAAAAATAGGGCTTGGAGCACACCAAATGCCCACTCGACATCCTTCCTGCAAGCTTCTTTATCCATCACAAAGTTGGAATCCTTACCCACAACATGATTTGAGATAGTTTTCACAAATGTTGACCATCTTGGATAGATGACATCTGCCATATAGTATCCCTTGTTATAGTGGTGCCCGTTGATCATGTAGTTCACTGAGGGAGCATGACCTTTAACAAGCTTGGCAAAGACATTCGACTACTACGGGACGTTGATGTCATTGTGAGATCATGCCATTCCAAAGAAGGAATGACATATCAAGAGATCATGTGTAGCCACTGCCTCAAGTATCACACTACAATCCTTGCCAAGCAAATGGGCAGTTCTTTCATGCCCAATGCATGCAGTCGATGCTTTCAAGCATCCCAGGAAATACTATGGCTTCATTTATTGCTAGGATTCGATCAGTCTCTTCAGCATTAGGTGATCTCAAGTATGTCAGTCAAAACACTATAGCCACTACCCTGCAGAACTTATACACGCACTCAATGGCGATGGACTCGGCCATGCATAGATAGTCATCTTGTGTGTCATCAGGAGCTCTTTATGCAAGCATCCTCATCAAAGCAGCCGTGCACTTTTGGATTGAGGAAAATCCGACAGTGCCAGTCCAGTCCTTCTTGCATTTCAAGTAGGTTTTGAACTTATGGATGGCATGTAAAATCTTGATGAAGACCTTCTGTCCCATCCTGATTGGCACTGAAATATCATCTCACCGTGCAATGGATCATCGGTGAAATAGTTGGCGTACAGCTTGCAGTGGCCCTCAATTTGCTGCCTCAGCTTGCTCTTGCGGCAGCCTGGTGCCGAGCCACCACGTTGTGTCTTGGCATTCTTCTCATATAGGACAGACAGGCGGGCAAGGATCTTCAAGTGTTCCTCATCATCATCGTCGGTGGCGGCGACAGTTTCCTCCTCCATCGGGATGGCAAAGATCTCCTCGTCGTCGGAGTCCATCACCGAGTAGGCAAAACATCGAACACCTCATGGGCGTGGTGGACAAGAAGTTGCCTGCGAAGATGCCCACGGTGCCGAATCAACGTGAAAACTTGAGGAACTGGAAGATGGAGTTTGGAGCGGTGGAGGGAGCCTTTGCTAGCGGAGAGCTTTGGGCGGAGTGGGAAGGGGTGGTACCGGCGACGGAATGGCGGCGATGCGAGAAGAGGGGGAGGTAGGGCGAGTAGGAGAATCTAGGTAGGGAATATGAGTTGTCTTGCCGACAGAGCTGGACCACTTGTTTTATTCCTTCCTCCGGCGCCCCCAATAGTACCCCGGCGTGGTGGGTTCATCCTGGTTTGCCGGACGAAAAATTGGCCCAATCCGGCATTTTTTGGCTCCTGGGGACAACTGGGAGGAAAACGCTTCGTCGAAGCAAAAAAGGCCTCCTTTGGGACTCTTGGGACTTGCTGGAGATGCTTTTAATTTGGATGCTACTTGCTAGAAGTCACATTAGGATTTGGTTAACCATTTATCGTTTGGAGTTGAACCTATTTAACCATTTTGTGTAACATGGAAAAATGGATTAACCATTAGGTAATTGGTTAGAAATGGTTAAAAAATGGTTATTAAAGTTGGAATAACTAATTAGAATATGAAAACATATTGTAGCATATGAGAAATAGTCCCATAGCTCGACCGACTCAAAGCTCGGTAAAAAAAATCGCCATGACCTTAGCTAAATATTCAAAATTTCAGATGTATATTCAGAATTTGAAAGTCATATGACACAACATATGCAGGAATCAACAACAAGATTGCCTTAATAACAAGATTGCCTCAATTATGTAACAACATATGTAGCGAAGAGTTGGAACAGACAAGGTCTTAATTCGGATGCTTTAATCCTACAAGGCAGGTGCACTCGTGAACCTGGGCTCAAAATATTTAGCAGAAATCCGGGTGCTGCTATATTGGAGCAACTCCAACATAGCGTTGTATATCGCACTCGCGCACGAAAAACCCCTAATTCAGCATGCCGGAGGCTACGCGTGCTCCGGCCTTAGCGGCAAAATAGCGCGCATGCCAAAAAATTGTAAAGTGCAGCAATTTTCTACATTCCACGCGGGATATATTGGGTGCCGGCTGCCCCACACGCTATAAACCGAACGCCCACGCATCGCTCAACCGCCGATGAATGTTCACTCCAGAGCTAAAATTCCCCATCTCGCCCGCTTGCCACGCACCTCTTGACAACCGCCTCGCCACAGCCCCTCCCTGCCCTGTTGAGCGCCCGCTTCCGCCGCAACCAAATGGCGCCGCCACGCTCGTCGTCCAACTTCCGCGGGGTGCGCGCCCGCCCCAACGGCACGTTCTACAACGAGATCCACGGTGGCAACGACTGCATAGTCCTCAACACGTTCGAGACGGTGCACGAGGCAGCGCACGTTCGACGCGGCGGCGTGGTGCCTCGGCCACCCACGCGCACAGGTGAACTTCCACGACATTTAGACGCGCGATCAGGCGGAGATGCTCGCGCCGCCGTGCGCCTCGTCACCGAGGAGGAGAAGTGGGCCATGCCGTGTAGCTTTGGCGCCTCTACCACGCCGAGGAGGACGAGCGTCTGAGTGCGGAGTGGGTCGCCCACTTCTGGAGGACGTCAACGTCGAGGTCGTCACCGCCGGGCGAGGAGGGCCGACAAGGCACGCCCCCGGGTGTTCATCGAGGCGCAGCTAGCCGGCCCGCAGACGATCGACGATGACAAAGACCGTTGTCTAGACCAGTTCTCGTCGACACCGGTGGAGTACTCGACGGAGGACGAATAGGGTGAAGCGTAGAATGTAGGGTTGCACTATGTTACTAGTATGTTTTATGTTATGCGTTGTATGTTGACTTTGTTTGATGCACCTATGTAAAATATATCTAGTATATTCCCAGTCTATTTTTTCTTTTTTGTTTGATCTTTGTATGGTGTAGATATGTGAAATTATGTGTTTCAGCGCACTATTTTAGCGCGCATGGTGACGCGCTACTTTTCGCTGTTTACCGCCCGGTGAGGCGTCAGCCAAGACCGCGCGCTATATCTGTATAGAGTTGTATATTGCGTTTAGCGCGCCGTATTTTAGAGTGGCTGTTGAAATTGCTCTAATAGCAGCACCTACAAAAGTGTGACGCTGCTGTTAACGGATAGCAGCACCTCCGATAAGGGCATGTACAATGCTAGGAAGACGTGGCTTCTTTTAGTTTTCCACATCATTTAGAGAAGACACAATATATAACTTGTACAATGGATTATCTTTTATTGCTATATCTAGTAATTAATGAGAATTAACTATTTTTCGTAAAAAATTGTTTGGCTAAGGGAAGACATATGGCACAATGGAGAAAATAGTCTTCTCTTATTTCTAAGAGATCATCCCTTAGCTAAGGGAAGACAACCTTCTTTTTCTTATTTTTCTCTCCTTCAACTAAGCAAAAATCCAACATGGCAAGCATAAGGGAAGGCTGGTGTTTATGCCCTAAGGGTGATGGCCCGTTAAAAAAACGATAACGGGGTGACGGATAGCAGGTTGTAATGGATAGAAGAGGGTGGTAATTAATTAATTAAGTGGAGCCGTCATCAGATCCGTGACGGGTAGCAGGTTGCAGGGACCGATGAGATTCACAGACGCATCCGCGGGATCTCTCAAAAATCCAGCAGCGTTCACATAGGATGGAACAATGACATTCTTCCAGTGCTGTCACTGTAGCTCCGATCCACCGCTCCACGCCCGACCTACCTATCATCGTCTCTTTAACAAGGGGTGGGTGAAACACGGAAACAGATGGATTTGGCACACACATATCTCTGGTGTAATGAGAGGATCGGTCGGATAGGTAGCTAGGCGGGTGGCCAGCCGTTCATCATCACAGATATAAATCTAGCCTAGGGCAAGGGCAGACGAAATTGACAAATACTCCTAGGATGCGCTATCTCTGATTGGACGATGCCCTGTTCTTCGGATCATTGGAGTTTAATCACGGATAAACTTAAAGAGAGACATAGGACATCTCTAGCCGGCCGACCCATTCGACCACTGGCAATCTGAATCGATCCGTGTAGACGTCCGAACGGTGAAAACCCGCTGCAGCGGTCCGACCCAAACGATCACGCGTGTCCGGGCAACCCATTCCTGACCCAAAAATGCGTTGGGAATACGCCGCCCCAGATGCGGCGTGGATCACACGTGTGTCCTCCCTCGGGTCCTCGCGTTCCCGCACGGGCCGTCTGGGCTACCACAGTCAGCGCGCCATATATGGCGAAGGCCAGGCAAAGGCTGACAGGCGATCAGCTCTGCTGAACTGAAGCGACGGCTCCATGACCACTGCGTTGCCATTAATGGTCAAGGGCGGAGCGGCGGCTTTTAAGGCCGAGGGCACGAGTGGCTTGGCCTCCTCACGCCCTTGTCGATTCTATTTCGAACCCAGCTAGTCCCCTCTCCACCGACATCGTCGACATCATGCTCAACTGGTGGAACAAGACGATGAGGAACGGCCACGAGGCCGGTGGTTCCTCTTCGGGCCACCGCCATCGTTGCGCTATGTCTCCTTCTCTAACGCCGTGCTGCCTCCACCGACCATGCGGGGTCCTCGCGTGCCCTTGCCAGTGTGTCGGCGCACGCGGGACTTCGCCTCAGCGGTCCGCGCTAGACGCGCTTCTACTGTGTCTGGTCGTCTTCGTCCCCACATGACAGTGACATGCATTACGTAACCGTCGTCGAGTGCTAGCGCCGTTGGAAGGAGCACCACCCCTACGAGCACCACGATGTGTCTCTTCCAGCGAGGAGGCACCTGAACCAGGTGCGCGCCCCTGTGTCGCCGGTGCTAACGGGCGAGCACCTGCTCGACCGAGAGATCGGGTGTCACCGACGCCAGCTGCCGGCGCACTTCCGCAACGACCACGCGTATGCGCACCGCGATTTATGGCTCGCCTTCCTCAACTTGGAGCACGAGGCGAGGCGCCGCTCGTCCTACATGGGCGACTTCTCAGTTATGGCGACGTCAACCTCCCCGACGTCGACTTCTCCGCCACCGACGACAAAGACGAAGGCTAGGAGGAGGAGCTGGCGGACATCAAGGAGGAGGATGAAGAGCCCATGCCACCCACCGTGGTCCTGACGTCGGGCTATGACGAAGATGAAGCCATCTGCACCACCATGGAAGCATCCAAGGCGGAGGAGGATGCCAAGTGGCAGTGGGTGGGGCTGTAGGACTCCGTCGATCTCTCAGCCCACCTGGTGGAGTGTTGGAACGCGCTGCCCCCGCCGTTGCCGTTGTCTGAGGCATGGCATGGCCAGTTCCATTAGGTGCCGCCTTAGGGGGGAATGGGGCACGCCGTGTGGGAATCGACATCGTGCGTCCCACCCTCGCCCATGACGTCGCCGCACCAGCCGCTGCCACCACCACCGGCGTACTATCTGTCACTGCCATGATCGCCTCCACTGCTCATCGACCTCTTTGACGAGCCCGATGACTAGGTGACACCGCCGTCTCTGCCGCCACCACTGTGCCGACCACCACATGCGCTAGCCGTAGCTACCTTTTATTTCAATTATATTTTCTTATTTTTTTATCTAAATGAAGACTATTATGTAATATAACTAAGTTTTTAGTGTTTATATTTCGCGGGAAAAAAATGGGCCGTGACCGCTGGGGCATCCCGACCTAAACGGACATAGCCCAAAATGACCTGTTTTTATACTGCGAACCGACCCAAACGAATAAAATGACCTGTTTTTATACTGCGG
Organism: Avena insularis; assembly: GCA_023614405.1. Lineage (NCBI taxonomy): Eukaryota > Viridiplantae > Streptophyta > Magnoliopsida > Poales > Poaceae > Avena > Avena insularis. The sequence continues at coordinate 49,033,314 of CM042692.1, read as the reverse complement.
ACCGACCCAAATGGATCGATGACACATCCCGTGTCTAAATTGGGTTGAGATACCCTGATAGAGAAACGGATGTGTTCCAAACGGAAAATTGAGCAAGCCGGCTCCACCAAGCGATGCATCGATCCCAATCCAGACATGCTTTACAAGGATGGTAACCATACTGATACCTACCTGGATAGTGGATACCCATCCCAACCATCCAATCACTCGATCGATCGCCTCCTTATCCTCTCCCGGCCCGGCCGGCTGAGTAGCAGCACGTACCAACCAACCTGCCGCAAAGCTTATCGCCTCGTCACGGCCGTAAAGGCAGACACTTGCTTCCTTGAGCAAATCACTTCAAAACGACAGCAATCTCTTACTCGATTAGGTAGGTACTTGGACGAGAAAATCCCATGCTTAATCAGTTTAATAATAATCCAAATTTCGTCGTCTAAGAATAATAACCTACGTTCGAAATCTTGTCGCTTTGTGATCGGGTCGGCCGGTGGTGTGCTTGAGGTCGTTGGGGAGCGAAGGCGACAGTGTGGTTTATCATGTGCTCAATCAGTACAGGCGCAAGTGGGCGAGCCGGATTAGGTATGCCGCTGGTGTTTCTTGCCCTTTCCGTTCCATGTCGTGTTCTTGCGGCTGACGTGGCACATGAGTACGTGGGTGATGGTTGGTTCCTTTGCTGGTGACGTGGGGGTTTAGGTCCCACCGAAGCCCGATGGCTCTTATCCAAAACATTGCACAAGTTGTTTCTGGCGATGGAAAAGCAGCTTCAACTTACAAACCTCCATAACAGATAGCACACCTGCCGCCTCATTAAGTTTCAGTATTTCCTTTACTACTACTTCCTTGGCGTCAACACACTGGCTCATCCGATGACGGATATGATCCATGTTTAGTTCCTCCCAAACTTTCTTTACCTCCCTAGTACATTTGAAGAACAAAGGGGATCATTTGGTTTAGCCTTAATTTTGGTGGCTTTTGATTTATAAGTCACATGCATTTTGGCTTTTGGCTTAAGTTGAAAAGGCAAAATCTTTTTTCGGGTAAGTTAAAAGGCAAAATCAAAGGCAAATATTCCCCAAACAAACAGCCTTAAGAGCATCTCTAGGTGATACTCCCTCCGTTTTAAAATATAAGATGTATCTACACACTAAAGAAAAGTCTAACTCCTTTTATAAAGCTAAAATATCTTATATTTTAAAACGGAGTGAGTACGAGATAAATCGAACCGGCAACTCAGATCGGAGAAGCTGGATATTCTGATCCGGCGGCAGCATTTTAGTTGGCGGAATAGATACTGCAAACAAAACTAAATATACGTTGGCGCCAGAGACTTTTCAACTAGTTCTTGCAAAGTTAGATTGATCATCTTATGTTTTACAGCACTTCTAATAAAAAGAACTACTCTCTCGGTTTCAAAATATAAGATGTTTTAGTTTTGTGAAAGGAATGTATCTAGACTCCTTTTAGTGTGTAGTGTGTAGGTTCACTCCAAAACTATATGAACCTACATACTAAAAGAAGTCTAGATACACTCCATTCACAAATCTAAAACATCTTATATTTTAAAAGGGGGGAGTAGATACTTCACTTTCAACCCTAACCCTGGATCTACCGTCGAGGTCTCGTTGACGACGAGCTTGTATTTGACTTCACATGCCTAGTGCTCGCCGGAGCACGGCTTCACCGTTGGTGTTGACTCCACCAGGACGGTCCAGGCCCACTCCTCCTTGATGGAGCGGAGAATGGCGGTCACCAGGTCGAACTCCTCCTACGGCTTCTCCACACGGCGTCATCTGACGGCGCTCGGTGTCAACTTGGCGGTCCTGGAATGCTTGCTCGTCACGATGGTGGAGAATCGTCGACGACATTATGTTATCGAGAACCCCTCCCCTAACCCGCATCCGCGTGGAGGCACCACGCCGGGCGGACCCCCTCCCCGGCCTAGTCCTCCCTCCTGTCGCCGCCGCCCGTTTCGTCGTCGGGCAAAGACCTAGTGGCGTGGCGGCGACGGTGGTGTCCCTGCCCTCGATCCGGCAGGGAAAGGCGGTTGCGTCCGCACTGGGCTAGTTCGACGACAGTGTTGTGTCGGGCGGCGGCCGGTGATCCTCGGCACAGATGGCGGCAAGCGGCAGCGAGGATTCAGGCCTAGGCAGGCTACGATCTGCTCCGTTTGTCGCCCTCGACGCCGGCACCCAGGTTACCAGTGAAGGGAATATGCCCGAGAGGCAATAATAAAGTGGTTATTATCTTATTCCATGTTTATGATAAATGTTTATTTTACATGCTAGAATTGTATTGATCGGAAACATCAATACATGTGTGTTTAATAAACAAAAAGGGTTCCTAGTTATGCCTCTCTTATAGACTAGCTTGTTGATTAACAAGATGATCAAGGTTTCCTGATCATGGACATTGGATGTTGTTAATAACAAGGTGACACCATTGGTGGAATGATGTGATGAACATTCATCCGAAGTATAGCATTACGATCAAAGTCATTATGTTTATATTGCTATAATATCATACGAAGTAATCTTTATCCTTAGACCATGAGATCATGTTAATTGCTAACACCGGAAGAGTATCTTGATAACATCAAACGTCACACCATAACAGGGTGACTATAAAGGTGGGTTCAGTGCTACGAAGGTGTTATGTTGAGGCTCATGGATCAAGAGTGGGATTTGTCCATCCCGATGACGGATAGATATACTCTGGACCCTCTCGGTGATATCACATTGAAATAGCTTGCAAGCAAGTGATGTGATCACTAGAATGTTATATCACGGGTACGAGAAAAGAGTGCATGTCGGTAACGAGATCAAACTAGGTATGGAGATACCGATGATCGAATCTCGGACATGTAATATATCGCGGGACAAAGGGATTTAGTTACTAGCGTTAAAGGTTCTCACGATCACAGGAGTCATCGTTGAATGTGTAGGAGTCAGTACGGATCTCTAGGTCCCGCTGCTGATTATTGATCGGAGAAGGGTCTCGATCATGTCTGCATTATTCGTGAACCGTAGAGTGGCGCACTTAAGAGTTACCGGACACCATTTTAGAGCACATATGTTTCAGACGAAAGAATTGCAAAGCGCGGGAATTGTTTCAATAGAAATCGGAAATTGTTTCGGGTGAAATTGCAGAAGGTGGTTCTGCATGTGATATTGAAATATTGCAAGGGGCTATATGTGAATGTTTGTTAATTAAAGTAATTAACAAAATTCTGAATAAGTTTAATAAAAAGAGTTTTATTAAATAAGAGAGCATTAAATTTGGAGAAATTTAATGCATTTAAAGTGGAGACTTTAAAAGAGAATGTGAAGGGGCATTTTAATGTGGTGGGGTTACCACCACATGAATGGAGGAGGTGAAGGGTCACCCCCTCCATGCGCCGGCCATGAAGGAGGGGCACCCCCCCTCCTCCTATAAAACGCCAACCCCTCCTCACTTCTCACTCACACCTCCTTGTGAAGGATCTCTCTCCCCCTCTAGTATTATTTCCCCATGGTCTTGGATTAGCGAGATACATGTTTCCAGTGGCTTTATCTGGAAAGGAGTTGCTGCTTCCGCTGCTTTGCTGGAGTGAGGGACGAAGGTTGTCGGGGTACCGGACGTGTGTGCGATCACGGATGCACCGCTGCTTTGCGGTGCTGGACTTGGTGGTGCTGGAGCTAGATCTGATGGATGTGCTGGAGCCGAACCTGCTGGACTTCATCACGATCTTGAGATCGGCAAGTGTATGACTACATCAACCACGAGTTCCTACTCGTTAACAAAGCTCGTTGTCTACGAGGGTAAGTTCTCGTTGGATATATGTCCACCCGTTGCTTTGTACCTAGTAGATAGATCTTGGCGTGTAGTTCACACCGTAGGAATTTTTTTGTTTTCTATGCTGCGGACCCAACAAAGGGTATCGAGCCACGATCTATGCGTAGGTGCTTAGCACGGGTAGTACACATATTTTTATATGTGGGCGATGATGATCATGTTATTGCATCTTCTATGTATTTTGGATATTGGTGGCATAGTGGGATGAAGCGGTCCGGACCAACCTTACATGTCATCGTACATGAGACCGGTTCCACGACTGACATGCAACTTGTTTTGGATAAGTGGCTGGCGGGTGTCTGTCTCTCCTACTATAGTCAATATCTGATTTACAACGAGTTGCTAATAACTTAGTTATCCTCGTTGTGGTTCATGTTCGTAGGTAAGATCGGTTCTATCTCCAAAAGCCCTAAGCCACGTAAAACTTGCAATTGATAAATTAGAGGCGTCTAGTTTAGATCGTTGATGGGCTAGTGTATTGATATGGTATTGTTGTAAGTAGATGTATGATAGATACTCTTACAACACACTTAACGTGTAAGTTCCATAGACCTTGGCCTTACACACAAAGGAATGATAGAGATCATACCATGATGCAAGTGATAGAGATCAAATGCATGGACCATATCATCTCACTTTACACATTAGATGTTCGCATCTTATATTGCTAGTTTGGCGTTTTAGTAGCATTTTAAGATGATCCCTCATTTAGATATCAAGATAAAAATGTGTTCTTCCTTAAGTATGCACCGTTTTGTGGATCGTGTTTTGAGGCATCACGTGATGATTGGGTGTTCTCGACTCTACGCTTTCATACAACGGGTGTAAGACAGTTTTACACACGCAAATACTAAGGTTCTTACTTGACGAGCCTAGCATGTACAGACATGGCCTCGGAACACGGACCGAAAGGTTAAGCATGAGTCATATAGTTGATATGATGACCATATTGATGCTCGCCTTTGAAGCTACACCGACTCACGTGATGATCGGACTTGGTGTAGTGGATTTGGTTCATGTAATCACCAAAAAGGCACGAGGGATGTCGTTTTTGAGTGGGAGTTCATTTCTAATTTGGATTAGTCGAACTCAATTTGTCATAAACTAAATCGAAGTGAATTTGCATAATTTGTTGTAGTCATTGGTATCTGTTCACTACCTTATACTTAGTTTTAATTGAGATAATAGAACTATAGAATTCTGGATATTTACTTTACGAACTGGTATCGTATTGTTTTGAATGTCAATTTAAAGTTTATAAGTCCTATTGCAAACTTTCAGCAAACTCTATTTACTCCATGAAGTTTAATAAGTAGTATTAAATCAAGAGTAAGAATTCTAATGTTAGTATCTAAAGTATCATATTTGCCTCCATGATTATTGATATTCAAAAAGTTGTTTTAATATCAAGATTATATTGGAGCTAAAAATTGTTTCAGAAACCATCATGTGTGAAAGATATTGTGATATCTGAAACAATGTTTTTGGTTGTATTATGATAGAGTATAATTTAGCAAAATACATGTTCTCATATTGTATGAGAATTTGTGAAGGATGGAGATGCTAGGCATCCGAATCTACCAAAAAGGTTTTGGGAACTGATATTATACTCGCGATTCTTCCTTATAAGCTATAGTAGCTTGATCATGAAAGTTGTCGTGATAAGGATGAATAGAAGATGTAAGTAAAATGTTTACTACACTAATAGATTACTAAAGAATGGATTTTTGAAAGAACACCAAACATTTGATGATGGTGATCCATTTCAAAGTGCAAGTCCAAAGGTATTAGTATTTGACTATATACGCTTTGTACCATGTGTCATGTTGATGACACCACTATTGATGTTGATAGATTCTTTTAAAAGAAAAGGAATTGTTGAAAGAGAATCTATAAAATATTTAGCAGAAAATAAAAGGTTGGAGATGTCCAACTTAGGTATATAGAAGATATACATGTTATGGCTATATTCCTTGCTTGTTAAACAATGTGGTTCTTCGGTATTGGATACTGGTATAGGATACCGAATTGGTTGGTATGAAGTGTCATACAGGACAACGCAATGCATGAACTACAATGGCCTAAGTAACCAGCAAGAGAATGAGTGATGATGTTCATAAAAAACAAATAAAGTGTTATTGTGTTTTTCGTTGTCATCAAACCAAGCCTTCAAGATTTGTTTAAATAGTTGTTATTTTGTTCCGGTATTACGAGAACAATGGTTGTTCAAATAAATTACCATATTCCATAAAGGATGGATGAACTTTTACAAGTCTAGTGGGAGAAATCACATCCATAAACACTATTGCTAAAATGTCACAAGACAAATGATTGAAAGATCACTTATGAAGTGACATCGCTGTTTAAATTATATTTGAAAGAAAACATGAAGAAACTCCATGTTGATGGATTTTTGGAGTCTTTGATTTTGATCAATTGACGCATGTGAGACTTTCCTCGAGACAATTGAAACTCCGTCCATAGGCCAGAGAGGAACGGATGACTAGCTTATTGGAAATTGTGCATGCTGATGTGCATAGTCCATTATGTGTAGCCATATGCGATGGATATTTTTGCTTCATATGCTTTCTCCGAAAATTTGAGTGAATATATCTATATATTTACTTAATAAGGAAGAAGTATGAAACATTTGAAAATTGTTCAAAGACTTTCAAGATGAAGTGGAAAATCATTGTAACAAGAAAATAAAGAGTTTATGATTCGATCATAAAGGAAGATATTTGAGTTACATGATTAGCAAAAACACCTAAGACTTGAGGAATTGTTCCATGATTTGTGTTTCCCGATAAACCATAGGAGTATGGCATATTCGAGAGATAAAATCAAACCATGTTTGACATGGTAAGATCAAGGGTGTCATTTATAAAACTGCCATTATGTTTTAAGGATTGAAGCTTTAGAGACTACCGCTTTTACACTGAAAAGAGCACCATCGTGATCCATTGAAATGATACCATATGAGTTATGGTTTGGGATAAAACCCGAATTGTCTTTTCTTAAATTTTGGTATGCTATGCATAAGTAAAATGTTTACAACCAAAGTCGGATAAGCACGTCTTTGTAGGTTATCCCAAAGAATTTGTTGGGAATTTCTCCATAACACCGAGGACAAAAGAGTTTTTTACTTGGAACATCAAGTTTCTTGAGAAGGAATTTTTCGTGAAAAGTTAAGTGGGAGGACAATAGAACTTTGATAAGGTTGTTGAACCTTAGCTATATGTGCTAAGTAGCTTGGCCGGAAAGTGTCCCGTGGCGCCACAATGCTCATGGCTCTCGTGATTACAAAAGGTGTGATCTCGGAGATTAGAGTTCCTATAGAACCGTGTGGGTCGGTAAGAATCAAATAGTAAGATTTAATAAGCAAGTCGTTATTGTTTTGACAATGATGAACTGACTACATGCAAATAAGCGATGATGGGCCCTGACTCCATAAAATGACTAGAAGTCATAGAATCCATGATAGTATCCATACACGAGAAAACAAGTTTCTGAACTTGGAAGACCCTCCGGAAAGGCGTGAAGCCTATCGGTCGTGTTTGGATCTATAAAGAAATAAGACATGGATGTTTAACATCTATGAAATAGTCGACATGTCAGAAAGAAGTTTACGACAATGTTCAAGGAGTTGACTATGACAAGATTTGATCTTTCATAGCGATATATAGTCTTGACGGATTAATGTAGCAACCACTACATATAATTTGGTATATGGTAGTTGAATAAACAAAAAAAGGTTCTTCTAATAGAACGGTAACCTAGGACATGTACATGACATGGTCCGAAGGGTCTTGTTAATTCAAAGGGTGCTAAAAGGGCATGTAAACTTCAATAGTTGAAGTAAGCATAGCGGAGTTGGAATCTTCACCATGATGAAACTGTTAAAAGAGTTTAAATTCATCGGAGATGATGAAGATGCTTTCATTTGCAAGAAATTAAGTGGGAGCGCTGAGACATATTTCTAATACATTATGTAGAGGACATATTATTGATTGGAAATGATGTATCTTGTATTGACACAAGTTAAGAATTTTATTAAAATAGGATTTCGATGAAAGACTTGGGCAAACCCGGAATATTAGGCATCAATATCTATATAGATAGATTAAGGCGCTAATATGGTTGTGCCAGACATACATATATGAGATATTGAAAGGGTTCAATATGGAAACAACAAGAAATGTTCTTGCTGCATGGAAAGGATTGTATCAAAATTCAAGTGTTTCAACACTTGGTGAGTAAAATCACATGAAGATTTTGATCGATTATACCATGATATGTATATATCCAAAATGTCCTATGCTCTAAATGTTATGAGCATATACCAGAATAATTCATAAGATGATCATTGGACAATAGTAAAGATATTCTTATGAGCTTTGGAAGAACTAAGAATATATAATGTATAAGTGACAAATAGTTAAAGGTAGTTCATTGTAAAGTGTTACATTGATACTAGTTTTTGTCACAAGATACAAATTAAATTTATCTCAATTTAGACTATGGGTGGCACAATGTAATGGAAAGGATGTTCCATGATGGATTTGGATGAGTTCCAAAGTTGAGACATTGTGACGGATACTACAACAAAAGGCTAAGTATATGACTACTATAGTAGCAACAAAGGAGGGTATTTGTGTTAAGTAGTTTGTTATCAAACTAGGTGTGGTTCAAAGTGGGCTAATACTATGAATATATATTGTGTGACAATAATATCAACATATTTTGAGCCGAACGAACTAAAGGTCTCACCAAAGGACCAAATCTATACAATGCCATCTCATTTGAGAATGAGTGATGCGTAGAGACGCAGAGACATGCAAATACACACGGACCTGAAACTGTCAGATCCAGAGATTATGTTAACCACTAGCAATAGCGTATATGCAACACCAGAAAGCCATAGGCGTTCAATACGCAAAGTTTTTCAAACTAGATTATTGACTCTAGTGCAAGTGGGAGACCGAAGGGAATATGCCCGAGAGGCAATAATAAAGTGGTTACTATCTTATTCCATGTTTATGATAAATGTTTATTTTACATGCTAGAATTGTATTGATCGTAAACATCAATACATGTGTGTTTAATAAACAAAAAGGGTTCCTAGTTATGCCTCTCTTATAGACTAGCTTGTTGATTAACAAGATGATCAAGGTTTCCTGATCATGGACATTGGATGTTGTTAATAACAAGGTGACACCATTGGTGGAATGATGTGATGAACATTCATCCGAAGTATAGCATTACGATCAAAGTCATTATGTTTATATTGCTATAATATCATACGAAGTAATCTTTATCCTTAGACCATGAGATCATGTTAATTGCTAACACCGGAAGAGTATCTTGATAACATCAAACGTCACACCGTAACAGGGTGACTATAAAGGTGGGTTCAGTGCTACGAAGGTGTTATGTTGAGGCTCATGGATCAAGAGTGGGATTTGTCCATCCCGATGACGGATAGATATACTCTGGGCCCTCTCGGTGATATCACATTGAAATAGCTTGCAAGCAAGTGATGTGATCACTAGAATGTTATATCACGGGTACGAGAAAAGAGTGCATGTCGGTAACGAGATCAAACTAGGTATGGAGATACCAATGATCGAATCTCGGACATGTAATATATCGCGGGACAAAGGGACTTAGTTACTAGCGTTAAAGGTTCTCACGATCACAGGAGTCATCGTTAAATGTGTAGAGTCGATGCGGATCTCCGTGTCCAGCTGATTATTGATCGGAGAAGGGTCTCGATCATGTCTGCATTATTCGCAAACCGTAGGGTGGCACACTTAAGAGTTACCGGACACCATTTTGGGACACATATGTTTCAGACAAAAGAATTGCAAAGCGCAGGAATTATTTCAATAGAAACCGGAAATTGTTTCGGGTGAAATTGCAGAAGGTGGTTCTACATGTGATATTGAAATATTGCAAGGGGCTATATGTGAATGTTTGTTAATTAAAGTAATTAACAAAATTCTGAATAAATTTAATAAAAAGAGTTTTATTAAATGAGAGAGCATTAAATTTGGAGAAATTTAATGCATTTAAAGTGGAGACTTTAAAAGAGAATGTGAAGGGGCATTTTAATGTGGAGGGGTTACCACCACATGAATGGAGGAGGTGAAGGGTCACCCCCTCCATGCACCGGCCATGAAGGAGGGGCACCCCCTCCTACTATAAAAGGCCAACCCCTCTTCACTTCTCACTCACACCTCCTTGTGAAGGATCTCTCTCCCCCTCTAGTATTATTTCTCCATGGTCTCGGATTCGCGAGATACATGTTCCCGGTGGCTTTATCTGGAAAGGAGTTGCTGCTTCTGCTGCTTTGCTGGAGCGAGGGACGGAGGTTGTCGGGGTACCGGACGTGTGTGCGATCACGGATGCACCGCTGCTTTGCGGTGCTGGACTTGGTGGTGCTGGAGCTAGATCTGATGGACGTGCTGGAGCCGGACCTGCTGGACTTCATCACGATCTTGAGATCGGCAAGTGTACGACTACATCAACCACGAGTTCCTACTCATTAACAAAGCTCGTTGTCTACGAGGGTAAGTTCTTGTTGGATATATGTCCACCCGTTGCTTTGTACCTAGTAGATAGATCTTGGCGTGTAGTTCATACCGTAGGAATTTTTTTGTTTTCTATGCTGTGGGCCCAACAACCAGGGCCTTGTTCGCGACACTAGGGCGCTTGGGGCATCTGCCCCTGGCATGGTGGTGGTGACCTCCTTCTCCGTCGGAGTGGTCGGCCGGGTGGTCTTGCCATCGTGCGGCGGATCCTGCTAGTTTCCAGCGGGTGGCGAGGGGGCTGCCGGCTTGGTTTCAATAAAGAAGGTGGTCCTGGATCCCTCTCAAGCCAAGACGAAGATCTGCCTGATATTGGTCTCCATTGATCTGGTTTCTGCGTCGTGTTCCGGAAGGCTCCGCCGGCGAACTCCATAGTGCGCTCTGACCGTGAGTTTGCTGGATCGGATGGGATTCGGTCGTGCGCACCCATGTTTTACTCTGACCGTTTGGTTTCAGAGGGTGCGCTTCGAAGCTCTGTTGGCTGGTATTATCATGGGGCATGTTCTCGTTCCATGGTGCTGAAGGGTTCGTAGCATGGAAAACAAAAAATTTCTACCGCAAGAACAAACAAAACCCAGATCTAATCTAGATAAAAGCCAAGATCTAATCTATTAGACATGTGCAACGAGATAGATCTGTACTAACCCTCGTAGATCCGAAAGCGTTACAAGATTAGATCTCAGGGTTGATGTAGTCGATCACTTGCCAATCTCAAGATCGTGTGGACGATCCTTCCGGCGCCGCGTTAAGCGCCTAAGTAGTCGGTCACACGTCTGGAGTCGGCGGACCTTCCTCTCCCTGCTCCAATGAGCAATGAGGTAGTAGATCTTCTCCACGGAATCCCAGCAACACGACGGTGTGGTGGTGGTGGAGTAGAGAATTCTGCAGGGCTTCGCCTAAGCCGGAGCAGAGCGAAGGAGGAGGAGAGAGGCGGCGGCTAGGGTTTGTTATGGGAGAGTGCTAGGGGGTGGCGCCCCCTCCCCTCTATTTAAAGGAGGGAGGCGCCATAGGAGGGGGAGTCCTAGTAGGACTCCCCTCCTGGCCAAGGATTGGGAGGAGGGAGGAATCCTCCTCCCCCACGAATCCGTGTCTTGCCCCACAAAGACTCCTTGATCCTTTCTTGGATTTCAAGCAAACTCCAAGAAATCTTCTAGAACCTTCCAGAACATTCCGAAACCTTCTAAAATCTCCATACAAACACTCCGGAACATTTCCTAACTTAGAAAATGATCCCCAATATATGAATCTTATTCTCCAGACAATTCCGGGTCTCCTCGTGATGTCCCGGATCCAATCCGAGACTCCGAACAACATTCGGTCTCCAACGCATATTCCATATCTAAAAACAACTTCGAACCTTAAGTGTGTCACCCTATGGTTCGTGAATATGCAGACATGATGGAGACACCTCTCCGATCAATAACCATCAGCGGGATCTAGAGATCCATAACGGCTCCCACATACTCAACGATGACTTCGTGATCGATAGAACCATTAACATAAGAAACCAATTCCCTTTGTCACGTGATATTCTACTTATCCGAGGTTTGATCGTCGGTATCTCCATACCTAGTTCTTCCTCGTTACTGATAAGTACTCTTTACTCGTTCCATGTTATGTCATCCCTTGTGACCTAGTCACATGCTTGCAAGCTAACTAGATGACATTCCACCGAGAGGGCCCAGAGCATATCTATCCGTCATATGGATGGACAAATCTCAATCTTGGTCCATGCGCTTCAACACATACTTTCAGAATACCCAATGACACCTTTATAACCACCCAGTTACGAAGCGGTGTTTGATGTCATCAAAGTACCCATCCGGTGATGGTGATTAACATAACATCATGGTCGAAGGATTAGGTTACTATGCATTTGAAAGCTTACAGCAATACAAACTTAGTGACTTGATCTTATGCTACGCTTACTATGGGTGTGTGTCCATCACATTATTCTCCTAATGATATAACCTTGTTATTAATGACATCCAATGTCCATGATCAGGAAACCATGATCATCATTTAATCAACAAGCTAGTTCCACAAGAGGCTTACTAGGGACTCTTTTATGTTTACAAAACACACATGTATCAGTGTTTCCTTATAATACAATTATATCATGGGATGTAAACATTCATCATAAACACAAAGATATAATAATAACCACTTTTATTATTGCCTCTTGGGCATATCTCCAACAGGTGCTGACGAAGAAAGTCATGGCGACCGAGATCAGAGGACTGGCAATGGTGGTTCGAGTCTGGATGGTGATGAGGAATTGGCTTGGTGACTTGTGACTTGAAGCAGTGGCATGCAAGTGGGGGCGACTGCACAGGAGAGGTTCATGGTCCTATCTTTCAGGGTGAAAAACCCAGGGTCTGGCCTTAATTGGTTGTGTCTGACAATGGTCTTATTGAAGGTATTGTTTTGAGAGCGTGGACTTTCTTCAGGTGAAAACCTAGATCTTTGATCGGGAGATGACGGTGTTTGTGCACTGTTCCTTTTTTAAAGGCGTCGTTTTTTGATGAAGCTGGACTTCTGGTGTTGTCTTAGTGGTAGTACTGCTGCTTCAATGAATGAGTCACTATAGCGGGACTTTTCTTTTTTTAATTTTTTTTTTGCCGTGTGCATCCGTATAGCCGTTATTTTAGAGGTTGGATGTAATTGCTATCCTTTGATATTAATATATGTTCCTTAAAAAACAAAAATTATGTTATCTAGGATGTCCCACACCATGCGCGATACGGGGTCGTCGGTCCTTGAGAGGATGTCGCGCTGACGCGCCTGCATGGAGAACCAGTTTCCGGCTCCATCGCGTGAGCTTCGCGCCTCCGTGTTGTGGGATCTACTGCCATGGATGCTAGCCGCGTTGGAACCGCCATGAGCGGTGCTAGGAACCCGCATGGTGGCTTGGCTTGAGGATCCATGGGTCATCGAGAACCATTTTTTTTAGTATAACCAAATATATTAGACAAGCAAGCCGCCTCATTAAAAACCTTCCAGTCCCCTTAGATATCCTGGTAAGAAAAAGAGTGCGTTTAAAACTTGCTGCCACAATCAGAGTACAATTACATCGTTTAGCAGGGCATCTAGAATAAAGCTAGAGGGTTCATCGACCTAATTACAAGAAATATTAGAAGTAAAACAGTTCCTAGCTAGAAGATGCGCCACGACATTTGTGTCCCTTCCACAATGTGAGAAGCCAACCTTTCCAATACTTCCTGCTTGGTTTAGGATATCAGCATAAATCGCCGTAGCATTATTCCATATTCTTTCCTTTTGCCCCCGTAGAGTTGAACTACTTCCACTGAATCGGACTCAGCCTCAATATCAGAAAATCCCAAAGAATTCGCTAAGGTGAGCCCATGCAACATTGCCATCGCCTCAACCATGCTTGCTGAGGTAACATGAGGGATTAACGTTGACGATGCTGCTAAGAAGATATCCTGGTTGTTTCTTATAATCACCCCAGAAGCACCAGACTGACTTTCAGTAGAGAAAGCAACATCCACATTAACCTTAACCGAATTTGAAAGCAGGATCCATGCGCCATCGAGAACCATTTTAATTTGTCACTAGAGAGGAAGAGGAGAGGGGAAGAATTGGGTGAATGAAACCGGATATGCCTCAGACTGTAAATGGGCATGCCCACGGCGGCCCGTGGGCTTGCCGCCTGTACCCTTTTAATTAAATGGAACTAAGAAAATTGCCCACTGATTTCCGTGTTAGTCTCGCGACATCCGTCAGCCCACCAACAGTTCGTTCGACCAACAGCAAGATCGCGAGTTCGTTCGCTTAGAAGCAGGGCGGTCCTGCTGGTCGTGGAGCTGGAAGAGGCGGAGCAGCGTGGTCCGCCTCTCCAGCCCCTGCGCCGCCGGTTCTCGGGGTGGGGGAGGTGGTGGAGGGAGAGGGAGGGGAGCAGCAGGGGCGTGGCGGCGGAGAGGCGCTCGAGGAGGCAGGCCGAGCAGAACCCCGTGATAGGTCCATGCCGCTCATCCTCCGCCGGCGGCCGGCCTCCACCTCCTTCGCCTCCCCCGCTCCCAAAAATTCGAAATCGAAATCAGTGGCTGTGGGGATCAATTTGGTCTGGTTCGACTAGTGCTTTGACAAGAATTGGGGAATCGCATCAAAAAGAGAGAGATAAGAGATTGCCCCGTTTTGTCTTGCATCCACGTCATTGCCATGGCCATGGGAAGCGGATGAGGCTGCGAGACGACGAGCTACTGACCGGTCGAGCTAGGGGAGCGGGGCAGCGGAAGGGGCGGACTCTCTCCCGCCATGGCGGCGTGGCGGCGGTAGCGGAGCTGCCGCGGGTGCCCGTAGTATTTTTTGGCTGGGTCGTGGGTCTCCACTTCACGAAAATAAGTGGGATGGGCTAGCGGCTCCGTGGGCAGCTGGTTCCCATTTACAGTACTAGATATGCCACATTGTCCAGCGCCCGGATGGGCCTACATCCAGGCCACCAGATATTTTTTATCCATACCAGGCCTTTTTCCAGGGTCTGCTCGGGGCACAAAATAGCCCAAAACAGGAAAAAGACAGTTTTTCTGGTTTTGTGCTTTTCAGGGTTCTGTTCACCGGAAAATACGGTCCAAGCGACAACAGAAGATGTTGCGGCTCAGTGCTCTGAATCAAAGCTCGTGTTTGTGTAGTTGTCTAGCGAGGGTCATAAGGTGACTTTCTTCAACCTCTGAATTTCTGTATTCAGCGGCTGCGTGAAGTGTAAGAAAACAAATTTGCCTACATGACAGAAGAACGACAATGGTCACAACATACACCAGCCCATATTGCCCACTTCTTAACATACGTCCACAGCCCAGTAATAACGCCTTAGCCTACAACAGGGAATTGAGGTTTAGTCCAAGGAAACCCCATTGGCCGTCGGGAACAAATAACCAGGCACTTTGAACAAACAATTCTAAATTCCTCTCAAACATGTAAAACAACAAGCTGGCTATGGAACATAAAACCAGGCTAGAGGAGCAATGTGGCTGAATCGTGAGTACATTTAGGTGTCTTTCGGGCCACCCTTCTTCGCAGCCTCGGTGGCGGCCTTCTCCGCTTCGATCTCAGTGACGTACTCGTCAATCTCAGCTTCTTCGAGGTTGCGGAGGCCATCCTTGTGTGTCATCACTGCAATCTCTATGTTCTTGCCGCCACTCTCGACAACCTATAGAAAAGAGCGGAGATCCATTCAGTGCTGTAAAGTCGACAAGTCAAATGCAGAATAACACAGACGAAAGGTTTAAGCTGGAGATACAAGGTGCATCACAATGATGGATCGCTGATTGTATTTCAATTAATATCATTATATTTCTGAATATCAGACAAAATAACATGACAAGCAATGAGGGGGCAGATAGATTTTTAAGCACAATAAATGCACTGAAGCGTGAAGAGAGATCAATGAGTTCCCCTAGCGCAGTAAAGCGGGAGAAGTAATAGACTTGTTTCACTTTTCGAGTCACCAATAATGGCAACTGCAAATTGTGCAACGTCGTACTGTAGAAGAAAAGAAATAACAACCATAAACCATTGTATGACACATTGAATGTACCTATGTGATAACCATTGGTTATAAACCACAAATAATTTAGAACTGACGTTTACAAATGTTTAGCTACAGGCACTTGTGGTTATTCAAATCAAAAAATACAGTACAACTATGGCACAGAAAAAGATTCGACACTTGAAATTATACTTTGCTTTGGCACAGAAAAAGATTTGACACTTGAAATTATGCGTCTAGATCGTCCAAACTTAGCTTTGAGATGTTACCCGGGATGGATAACCTTGTCTCACAAATACATATTTGCAGAAAGCATAAATATGCATTGTCCCTAAATATAGTACCGAGTCTAAATATTTATGCATCCTCTATATGCTACAATAATACTAAAGTGACTATGAAGTTGATAACACAGTCATGTTTTTAAATTTGGTAGTGTATACAAGTAATAGTACAAATGTTTAGCTACAGGTACCTGTGGTTATTCAAATCCAAAAATACAGTACAACTATAGTCATGTTTTCAAATTTTGTAGTGTATATATACAAGTAATAACTAATAAGAGACCATTAAGAGGGCAGGGACAACTTTTGAAAACTCACTTATACTACTCCCTCCGACCCAAATTAGTTGACTTAATTTTGTCTAGATTCGGTTGTATCTAGACATGATTTAGTATCAGATACATCCGTATCTTGACAAATTTGAGTCAACTAATTTGGGTCGGAGGGAGTAGAATAATTGATAAAATAAAATACAGGTGTAGATGAAATCCATATTTCAATTAGGCCATACCTATGAACATGTACTCTAGATAGTAAAGAACAACAAGTATCACCTAAAGTAGCCACCAAATGGAGGAATCAATCCTATCTCACTCTAATTTAGTTTCAGTGCCATTTCATGCAATTGATTATAACATATATCAGGGAACTTAACTCCGTATTAAGATTTAAGTGAGCAGATGAAATCTACTCCCTCCGTCCCGGTTTAAAGGACACATATAGCAAATCTCTGGGCTCTAGGCTTTCTCAGATTGGGGCTAATTTGGCTCTCACTAGTCCTCTGATTGGCTCTTGCTCCGAAATTAAATGCGTATGTGCCTAGGAGGTGAGGGTATTTTGGGATTGCATGATTTCCAATATGTGTCCTTTAAACCGGGACGGAGGGAGTACATTGCAAATGGTGAACAATATGGAATTTACAGCTGAGACTGCAGTTCTACGAGCAAGAAATCTAGACAGTAGAAACCAACAAGTATCACCCTAAAGTAGCAAGCAAATGCAGGAATCAATCATATCTGGCTCTAATTTCTTTTAGAGAGATCCCACTCTAATTTAGTTCCATTGCTATTTCCATGCAGTTGATTACATGGAACTTTATCTAACTTTGTATTAAAACCAAGGACTTCACTGCTAAACGCAAATAAATTCTAGACCTGAGCATTCCATTGGCAGCTTATCGCTACAAAGCACTTTGTAACCACATGGTGAACCAGTTGGACCACTCAGTTGACATTTATCACTCCAAAGAAGTGGAATTCCTCCTACGGTGTTAATTACTCTCTATAATCAATTTTTCACCTCTTAGAGCATCAGTTTTCACATGCAGTTATAGGTATAATTATATTCTGAATGCAACAGATATCAGGGAACTAATCTAAGTTTGCAGTAAGTGAGTTCTATTCAGTTGACTTATTATCAGTTTATAACTACAAACAATTGATGGTAGTCCTCCTATCTCTATAATCGATTTCATCTCCTAGAGCATATTTTGAATGCAGCTGATCTAAGATAACATTGAAGTGGGTTCTATAAGCAGTAAACCATGGCTAACACTATGCACTTCGCTTGTTGAGCAAAGAAAAGAACACACACAAACTCTAGACCAGAGCATTTCGTTGGCACCTTGAGTATGGGCAGTTTTGTTTCATTATCAGCAACACATGATCCAGCATTAATCAGTCAATTGACTTTTTTTACCGGAACAATCGACAAATTATCACTTGAGAGAATTAAAATCTGTCCTTCTCCTATGTTAGTAATTATTCTCCATGGCACATTTGCCATCTCTTAGAGCACATATCTATCTTTGCACGAGCAATTACCAATTATTTAGATGAGACAATTACTGGTATGCTGGTTCTCAAACATTTAACATAAAAACAGCAGTAAGAATCTAGCTCCTGGTCGAATAGGATAATTCGGCGTCAACTAGCATACCTCAAGCAGGGCACGGATGGTAAGCTTGATGGTCTCCTTCCCAGACGTCTCCTTATAATTCTTCTCAAGGAACTCGCGCATGGAGTTGGAGTTGCGGCCGGTGGCGTTGGCCTTCCAGGCCGAGAAGGTGCCGGAGGGGTCGGTCTGGTACAGCGCTGGCTTCTCGGTGTAGGGATCGAAGCCGACGATGAGCGTGGAGAGGCCGAAGGGCCGCACCCCTCCGCTCTGTGTGTACTTCTGCTGCAGGCCAGCGATGTAGCGCGTGATGTACTCGACGGTGACAGGGTCCTCGACGGTGAGGCGGTGGCTCTGGCACTCGACGCGCGCCCGGTTGATGAGCACGCGCGCGTCCGCCTTGAGCCCCGCGCAGGCCAGCGCGATGTGGGTGTCCAAGCTCGCGATCTTGCGCACGGACCTGGGAAATTCGTGTGAGGGGGGGATTGCCCGTGAGAAAACGCGAGATCCGGTCGATCCCAGGGCGGGCGCGCGGCGAGAGAGAGAGGGGCGGAAGAATTAGGTTTGGTCGCCTACCTGGAGTCCTGGAGCTTCGGGGTGGACTTCTTCTCGACGCCGAGCACGACGGTGTCGATGCCGCGGACGCCGACGGCGGCGTTGCCCTTGCGGACGGCCTCGAGGGCGTATTCCACCTGGAAGAGGTGGCCGTCGGGGGAGAAGACGGTGATCGCGCGGTCGTAGCGGGCCATGGCTGGCACTGGTGCGTGACGACACCGGCGAGAGAGATTTCCGCTGCGGCTTTCGCTTTGAGAGTTCCGGTGCGTCTGTTGAGTTCCTTTTGTCAGTTCAGACTCTTTCTTGGGAGAGAAGAAGAAGCAAGATCCCTTCTAAAATTCTGAGCCCGTGAACCTGCTTCATCCGTTATGGGCTCAAATTATGGTTCGGCCCAAAGATGGATTAAACATAACTTCCCTTGTCCTAAATAAACTACTATAAATTCTCAAAAAAATAAATGAAAAACTGCTATAGTTCTAAAAAAAACTGCTATATTCCCCTAAAATTTCCAAAAAAAATATTTTTTTTTTACTTTGAGTCATGTAAAACATGGCCTATATCTTCAAAAAAGTTTTACGACTATGAACAACAACACATAACAAAACCAAAATTTTAGGCCTATCCCACTATCCCACATAGGTGAACGGTATGGCGGCGTCACCAGACAATAGTGACATTACCTAGAAGATCAGAAATGATGCATACTTTAGGCATTTTCCCCCCAAAAGGTTCAAATAGATGATTCATACTGGATGTGCTACTGGTCTAGTATGGATTATGGAAACAAAGGTAGTTTGGTGGCGCTGAAAGCTTTTAGCAGGAGTTTTGTTGGAGTCGTTGGCGCACAAAATTGAAGGATCAAGGCTCTTTTCGGTAACATCATCCAATATAGATGTTACTATGCTTTGAGAACCTCCTGTGCTTTATCAGTTTTTTTTGAGACAAACGTGGGCTTTATTGATCACATAATCAAAAGGTCATTATAAAGTATCTCGCGGATGCACTCCGGAGCAACCCCATGCCACACAGAACAAACTAATGACTCACTCAATTTAGCAAGGCTATGAGCATCAACATTTAACTCCCGATAAACATGACTGAAAGAGCATGAACTGAAGGACGAAGCCAACTTTCTGATGTCATGAATCAGCGGACCACACAAAGAACGATCTTCCTATTCAGTTGTCACTCTCTGTACCAAAGAAAGGCAGTCAGAGTTGACCATTATTCTGGAAAAAACTTCATCTTTCACCAGGGTGATAGCTCTACGCATAGCAACAACTTCAGCAATCTCTGGTGCCGCGACCTCTGCATACTGCTCGCTACAGGCAGCTAAATAGGAGCCATTGTGGTCTCTCATCACAGGACCAATCCCTGTCCGACCAGCAGAAGCAATGATTGCCGCATCCACATTAATTAGAATTGTACCTTCCGGCGACGGCGACCACTTACGAACAGCAGAAATGGTCTCACGCCTGTGGTTCTCTTCAGTTTGATAAAGATGCGTCTCAACCATCTGAATATATGCCAGTGACTTCTCAGCAATCGGTCTCGCATGCATCAAAGGTTCACCCTCCCGGATTTTATTCCTAGCATCCCAAATATGCCACATGGTAACACTCAATACCGTGGCTTGTATAGCCAAGCATCTTTCAAAGAAGTTTAGTGTCCAAGTTTTGGTAGATATAAACCCCTTACGTTGCAGATCAGCTTGATGTTCAGCAAGAACGGCATCCCAAACCTCCCGAGCAAAACAGCAGAATAATATAGTGTGCTCAATAGTTTCATGACGCCCACAAAAGAAACATTCCGGTGATGCAGGTATATGCCGAACCTGGAGTTGTTGTCCACTTGGCAGGCAGTCATGAGCAAAACGCCACACAGTAATTTTCATTTTTCCCGGCGCCTTCATTGCCCATAACTTCTTCCACAGCTTCGAATCATTTTCTGTCTCTGATGATAAACCTTTTTTAGGTATACTCAGTTGGTCGCTGAATTTCCTGGACCTAACCAGGTTATAACCTGACCGCACTGTATAGTACCCAAAACGTGTGTATGGCCAGGAGATAAAATCCTCTCCCTGGTTACCATTTTCCACTCTCCACCAATGATTTGTTATGGCTTTCCTCATCTCTTCGAATGACATTATTGGTAATTGAAAGCAACTCATGACATATGTTGGGATTGCTTGGATGACAACCTTCAAGAAAGTTTCCTTTCCTGCCCGTGACATCGGTCTACCAGAGCATCCATTCACGCGTCTCCAAATACGATCAAACAAATACCTGAAGGTGCTAACCGGAGACCGTCCAACCTCAGTTGGCATTCCCAAATAGGAGTCATTTAGCTTTTCAGTTTGGATACCCAAAGTGTGCATCACCTCATTTTTGACTCCTTCTGGACAATGCGCACCAAAGAAAATGGTCGACTTGTCCTTGTTAACTTTCTGTCCAGAGCCCTCACAATAAACCTCGTGCAAAGCTTCGACACTCTTCCTGTCAATGCGGGCAAAGAAAATATATCGTCTACAAAAAGTAGGTGTGAGATAGGGGGTCCAAGCCAGCCATTACGTATACCTTATAGTTCACCTTGGGCCTCCCATTTTTGCAAAAGACAAGATAATCCTTCCGTATAGAGAAAAAAAAGATAGGGACTAATAGGATTCCGTTGCCTGATACCTCTAGTTGGTACCACCGGATCAGTCAACTCTCCATTAACTCGAACAACATATCTCGTGGATGTGACACATCTCATCACAGTGCTCATCCAAGCTGCACTGTTGAGTTAGTGTTTGAGTTTGTAGTACGACCTAGTCATCAGGGGAGGAGCTTCTCTATGGACGAAGTGAAAAATCTTATTAGCTAGAAGGACACTCACGGGCTTAAAAATAGTACGCATGCCTGGCACCAAGGACAACATCATTTGGACTCTCATAACCTCCGGATCATACACTACCGACTCGGCTTGCAAAGTTCAATTCCTAGGTGCCATCCCGTGCTCTTTCGATAGGCTCGTTTGGAAGACTTGGGCGCCTCCTAAGTGCAGTTTTTTCGCCTGGCTTGCAGTGCTGAATAGGCTTTGGATCTCGGACCGTCTCGCTAAGCGGGGTTGGTATCATCAACCGACTTGCCCGCTGTGCAGGTGCCAGACTACCAGCATATGCTCTTCGAGTGCCGCTACTCCAGGAGGATCTGGGCGGCTGCGGGCTCCTGGCTTGGATGCCCTTCACTCCTTCAGAATATTGGGGACGACCGTCCCACTGTTCTTCAAAACTGGGAAGCTGCCACTCAGGCACCGTCCGATTGTTCTCAGGGCATGAAATTGGCGGTCACGCTAATCACCTGGGAGATCTGGAAAGAGAGGAACGACAAGTTTTTTACGCCTTCGATGCTCATTCAGAAGATAAAGGACGAGAGCAAGAATTGAATTCTAGCGGGTGCTAAACATCTGGAGGAGATTACATCTTAGAATACAGCTTAGTTTCCTTTCCCTTTTATGGGGCGTTTTCTTTCGGCCTAGGCCATCCGTCTTTGCTCCTGCTTTATTAATATAATAGGCAAAGTTTTTTGCCGCGTCTCAAATAAAGAAGGATACTCGCGGGCTGCGGCGATAATCTCATTAAAACCCTATTGTGTAAACGAAATGGTATAAGGCATATGAAACATGGAGTTGTTCATAGGAATATGCAAGATTCAGCTAGTCATAATAGTTGAGAAACTAAATTTAATTAATGTAAAATAATTTTGTATATGACGTCTAAAAATTAATGATATGGACAATTGGATGGCCGAAAAAAGGGATGGCGTAGTTAACTTGCATGGAAATTTGTATGGATAAGATAAGGGATAATGTGGACAGTTTGCATGCAAACATATGCTATCATTAATTCATGTTAGCGGAGTTTTGCATTATAAGACATATAGATAACACCATTGTATAGCTCAAATATTAGAGTCTATTAAACTATGACACGGTTATTTTGGCTCGTGGCTTGTAGCAGGGTGAGAGTTTGCCGTCGTCTTGTACCATGGGGATTCCAGTTGTTTGAATCCTAGAGATTGTGTTTTCAGTTTCATGAAAATAAAAATTGGGGACTCAATAATCTCCTTAATTTTTTTAAAAATGTGTTGATGTAAAATGGTGACATGATTGGAATTAATTGAAAGTGACAACAGAAAAATGAATCTAATTGAACTTGTGTACACCATTGAGACATTGTCTCATTTTCTCACGAAAAGGAAAGGCTCGGCCACATAGATATCATAGCAAGATCGACAATGTTGTTCTAATAAAAATAATATAAGACAAAATAGCGGTGATGCTTGTAAAGTAAAACGTCCACTAACTCAAGCAACATGATTTTTTATTGACCGGGTTCAACCTCTGCACGCGTGCGAGAGAGGACTAGTCCTGTCGAGAAATTCTAGGGTGTTCGGAGAGAACAACCAGGTGATACGATCTGGCGTATCACTCTTCTGTCGTGATTACTCTTAGAGGTCGTTTGGTATCCATCATTTGGGCATAGAATCCTGGAATTCATTCTGCAATTTCATCCCTATGTTGTTTGGTTGGCACGGAATTAGGCTGTCATTTCATTTGGCAAATCTATCGAAATATTCCCATGTGTAAACCCGATTCCTATCTCAGACCCGTCATTTGTAAATTCCGGTGGCAACCAAACACGTGGGTGTTTTGGAATCATAATATAAATGAAATGAATCCATGTATTCATTTCATTTCTACTAAATGAAATGAATACCTTGGTGCCAAACAACCTCTTAAGGAGTAGAAGTTTGGAGGAATTCCATTGAAGAATTTGACTTCGAACTCAAAATATAAAAGGATCAACTCAAGGAAAAGGTATCAGTTTGAGAGGGAGAGCACTTACTTCATATGAGAGATAACTTACAACTGTTCCATGGATGCCTTTTACAGGCTCAAGGCATTGTACAAAGGGATAACTAGTTCCGTGTCCCACTAAGGTTTGTGCTACTAAGTTCTGCCCAATGCTCGAAACACTCCTAGTTTGCCCTCCTCTCTCTACGCAGTGTCGCAAATGCCCATATAGAGAGTTTCTATTGAGTCAAAGCCTTTGAGTGTTACCTGGTGCAGATTCTGGCATGGGTGGGACCTACAAAATTCTAATAGTGGGGTCTGCTAGTGCAATGACCTATTTGCTCTCAAATTTTTCCCGTGCGATGACGCCTCGACGGTTTTTTTGCGGGTACCTCGGCGGGGTATTTGACCCGTTTGTTGATTATTTGAACACTATTGACTGTGTTGATCAGCCCGTGTGTTAACTTTTAATCGTTGCTTGTGTGTCTCCATGAAGATGGAAATAGAAGGAAACCATATGGCAATACCATTTGAACTTAATTAAACAAGATCTCAGAGAAACTACTGACATGATTTAAGATAAAAAAGTACATTATCTTTAGATATCTAAACTAACTAAAGCTACATCATCTGCTTATGTTCCTCCTCCTTTCTATCCTGTGCTGTAGAAAGTGTTGGGGATATGCCCTAGAGGCCAATAATAAAGATGTTTTTATTGTTATATCTCATATGTTCATAATAGTTTTATATGATGCTAGAACTGTATTAAGCAGAAACATTAATTCGCGTGTGGTATGTAAACAAACCAACTCCCTAGTATCCTCTAGACGAGTAGCTTGTTGGCAATCGATGATCGAGGTTTCCCCATCATGGACATTTATGTCATTTAACAACAGGGTCACTTCATTGGATGAATGATGTGATGGACACACACCCAACCATAGTATTGCAATGAGATCCAGTCACAAAGTTCAACATTGTAATATCTAGCAAAGTATAGCAACTCACCCTTTTGAGAATGAGATCATATTTAATCACTATCACTCGTGGCTGCTTTGACTACATCAATTGTCACACTGTAATACAGTGATCATAGAGGTGTCTATTAGGTAGTCCAAAGGAGTATGCTGAGGTGTATGTATTGAGATCAGGATTTTCCTATCTGAGTGACGGATAGATTCTCTGGGACCACTCGGTGAGATTACATCAATGAATCTTACAAGCATGTGACTAGGTCATGGAGATGTAATATCACGGGAACGAGTAAATGTATTTGTTGATAACAAGATCAAACTAGGTCTGTCGATTCGGAGATCAGATCTTGGACAAACCAAGTACCGTAGTGCAAAGGGAATGAGACTCGATGTTTAAGGTTCAAGCGATCAAGTTATTCATGGAATGCATGTGGGCCATCATGAGTTTTCAGATCCTGCTATTGGTCATTGATCGGAGAGAGATCTCGATCATGTATGCGTATCCCTGAACCATAAAGGTGGCACATAAGAGCACCCAATGACGACACCTCTCCCTCCTATTGGGGAACGCGCTACGGAAAACAAAAAATTCTAGAACATAAGAGCAAGATTAATAGGAGAGCATGCCGTCAATTCTATAGCCATTCCATGTCATCTAAAGCTTTCATAAAGCCCACAAGTACAATAGACTAGCTCTTAAGCAGGCTATTAGATGGACTTTAATTATGATTAAATTATATAATGCATGTAACTCATTGGATCTAGCATGCATGCAAGCTACTTTTTGCCTCGTGGCTTGTGCTGCAGTCGGCTATAGCCCAAGCACCCGCTTTCCTCTCTCTCTCTCTCTCATATTTCTCTCTCTTCCACATAGACTTTTAAATGACATGGAAACTCTTATAGCATGCTGACTAGGCTTATTGTACTTGCTCTAACCAACATCCAATGCGAGGGAGGATGTAATAGATCATACCCTAGAAGATCAAACTAGCGGAAGTTTGTCGATGACGAGGTTGGTCGTGCGTCGATCCCCGCATTAAGCCCTAGCGAGCCGCGAGGAGATGTATTATAGCACGGAGGGCTCCGATGATATGGTGCTCCAAGTGTCACACCTCCACCGGTATCCACACGTGAAATGAGAACGACACCGCTTCAAGGTGAGATCAAGAACTCACAGACGAAGCGGGAACGTGTCGATGAAGATCCGACAACACTCTGTCGTACATCTAGATTAGACCTAGACGAGGTAGAATACGAGCGGCCCTGGATGTTGATGACGATCTCCTCCTCATGAAAAAGACGATGATGATGTTAGGAATAGGATGGGCACTAGAGGTCGAGACGACAACGGCAGCCACTGGCGGCGGCGCCACGGCGGGGCGACAGTGTCAACAGCGTGGGCGGTGGCGGTTTGAGGATGGGCCTTCTCGGGAACTTGTGTATCTCGCCCTTTCCCTCTTACCTCAATATATAGGTGAAATCCCTCCTCTAAAGAGGAGAGTAGGAGTAGGATTCAAATACTACAGGGACTCCTCCTTTTCCTTCTTGCACTAATGAGAGAGAGAGGAGGAGAGGAGGAGTTAGACTCCGCCACGAAGTCCTCCTCCCTCACCTCTCCTTCAAATCTACTTGGGAGGAGTCGGAATCCGGGGAGGGTTCCTCCTCCCCCACCGCCTCACCCGTCCCACCTCCTCCACCCCATTGTCCATGGGGAGGCCCTGGCCGAATCGGCCAGGGTTTCTCCCCCACCCCCCGCGTGTGTGGGCCCAGTGGGCCCATGGGACCCACAGGAATATTAATAAATAATAATTTATTAATTCTTATTAATATTAATATTTATTCCAAAGCTTCCCGAATTAAATTACGGACACCTCTGAATTAATTCAAAACCTTCCTAAAATATTCCCAGCGTCCTCTTTTAGTGTCCGGAACAATTCCGTGCACTCTAGGTGATATCCAGAACTCCTATGGAATATTCCTAGACACCCCGAAACATCTTTCCGGAATTACTTTATTCAACTATCTTATTCATACTCACATTCTTAAATGTTGAAATACACGAAGATCATGTCTGGAACTTATTTCGTGACAATGATTACTACTAGTGTCTTGTAGCAACCCCTGCAAATAACATGAAGATCTTTATCGTGTGAACTATGGCATTGAGTCTGATACATATCATATTGATTCGTCGATACTTTACATCGCCCAAGATGAAACACTAGGTTATTCTTGTTACCTGGCATGTACTCTTTACTCATCCCGCACTATTGATGTTCCTATGTTCAACAACTTGATCATGTGTTCGGCCAGACAATGACGAACATCATAGTATATGAGTGGGCCTAGAGTGTATCTCTCCATCATCAGGAGTATCAATTCCCACAAGCACCCCATGTGAATAATTGGTGAACCATCCGGTACAAAAAATTATCAACTTTATAATCAATCTGTTAAGAGCAACGTTTGGAGAATCCTGCCATGTCCATATTGCACCCAAGTTCATATGTGTCTTGTGGTCCAACGATCTCAAGTAAAGGAAATACATTGTTTGTGAGATAATACTGATAACAAATATTGATGACGCATTTCACAATATCTCATGTTTGGGTCTATCCATCGCCATTGTTCTCCGAAAACTTCGATTACATATGTCACCAGAAACACCACAATTATATTGTCATTTTTCCCATAGTTAGGAAACCGAAACTATCACTGACATGCATACTAGTCTCAGAGGCATGACTAGGGATATCTTTATTGGTGTTTATTATACCGCACATGTATTAGGGTTTTCCTCCAAATACACATTATTCAGAACTAATACAATTATAGTATAGAATAATAAACTTAATTATGAAACATAAATTCGAATATAATACATTTATTATTTCCTCTAGGCCATATTTCCATCACCTCCTCCTTCCTCTTGATTAGTCCCACCCTGGGACTTTGAGGGAAGGGGTGCTTCCCTTTCCCCTATATAAGAAGGGGAGATCCCTCTCCCCAAAACCATCTCATTGGATTTTTTTCCTTCTCCACTCTCTCCCTCTCCCCCTCACGTGTGTTCCCCAGTTTTGAACGTGCACAAAAAGGTAGAGCTTTCTTCACCATACGCACACTGTCGTGCCATTGGAGTTGGTTCAGATCTTCTTCTTCCACTGCTTCGCTAGACTAGATCCCAGGAGACGCCTCTACACCGGATGTGTGTAGAACTTCAGAGGCACCACCACTTGTGGTGCTAGATGCTTGGACTCCTACTCGATCCCGAGGTCGGCTATGCTTTGGTTACATAAAAAATGCTTGAACGGGAACGTAATCCCACTTTTGGTCTTCAAGGGTATGAAAACCAATTCCCTCTCGTTACTTCACATTTGCATAGATAGATCTTGTCTATGTTCTTCTCGTTGTTAGGGAAAAATATTTTCTATTGTGGAACCCCTCAGTGGTATTAGGACCAATATATGTGTAAGTGTATTGATATGAGTAGAACATATAGAAATATGTGGGCATTGATTTTCTAGTTGTTACCCTCTCACGTGAACTTGTTCATATCGCGACAATGTTCGATGAAGCGGTCTGGACCGACCTTACGCGTAAGCTTACACGAGACTTGTTCCATGCTCAACATATGACTTGTACCATATAAGTGGCTAGTGGATGTCTGTCTCACTTATAGTAGTTGATAAGGCATATACAAAAGATGACCCCGAAAAGGGACTTAAAGCGACAACTAGTCAATCCATGTTTTGGTTAGAAGCTCGTAGGTAAGAAATGGTTCTTGTGCGAAATCTCAAACAACCACGTAAAAACATGCAGAGATAAAATAGAGGTGTCTAACTTTATTTTGCAGGGCGTGTGATGTATATGATCGAGGTAAGTGTTTATGAAATTTACTGCCGATGGCATGGACGCGCCATGAACCTGGTGCAATGTTGGCGCACTCGATGAAGATCAAGGCGCAATGACCATATAATATTGCATAATTTATTTACATATGATGCTGATTACGTATGCATCTTATTCTACTAGTATTAGACTTACGACATTAGTATTATAAGATGATACCTCACACTCAAATTCCAACATTTATCACACATACAGGCCCACGATGTCGCTAAGGCCCAGATGAAAAGAACTCGAGTAACCTGCGGACTCTCGATTGCTTGAAGAACAAGAAGAAGCTAAAGATAGAAAGTTTGAAGGGGAAAACCCTAACTTGTAACCAACTCGACCTGCTACCCGAGACCTAGCCTATCTATATAAAGGCTAGGAGGGGGCGAGCGAACCATTGTAACTTTTGACTCCCTCGATAATTCCACGAGCAGACAAGCAGGAGTAGGAACCTCTACGAGGCCTGAACCTGGGTAAATCCTTTGTCCCCTGTGTGCTTGTTTTCTAGCCGATAGATGTCTCCAGCGCTCCCTCCTTCTCCAAAACCCAAGTCCATAACAATGGGCATTGATGAGTTAAACCCTCGTCAATTGGCGCCGTCTGTGGGAACTAGGAGTGCTGATGTTGCGGCTTCTTTGGCCCCATCAACTGCGATCTACAACTCCGCAACAGCGGAGATTCGCCAGCTCTTTAGCGCCTTCGACTTCACCGTCCACACGCCGACCACCCGCCCGGCCTTCGAGTCTGTGGGCGACGGAGTCAGCCTGGCGATTGGGAGCTTCCACTTCCAAGTCGGTCAGATGGGCACGCTTCACATGCCTGATCAGCCGACAGCACTGGCGATTGCCCCGGCATCATGGTTCCCTCCGCCGATCGGCACCCTCAGCAAGCTCAACACCCCGACAACAGTCAAGAACACCGTTAGCGACAGCAGTCGTGACTCCAATCTGAGCGATCTGGCCACTGAAGATGGAACCTATGGTTCCGGATCTGAGAGTTGTGGAAGTAGCAGCTTCCCCAATCATTTCATGTGCGCCGTCATCAACACGGGCGACACCTCTGCCAACCGCGACAACGGCAGCAATCACGGCAACGGAACCGACCCACCCAATGCCGGTAACAGTGGCAATGGCGGCAACGGTGGTAACGGTGGCAATCGCGTCCCCGTTGACAACGGAGGGGCAGTCAAACCTCCAACCATAGTAAATGAGAAAACCGGCGAACGTGTCGTAATCAAGCTCAACGAGCAAGAATGGGCTCGCTGCCGCGAGGCCCTGCGAGGCACCCCTCTACCCTTTGGATCCCCGCAGGAGTTGCTGATGGGCTATCACTGGCTCCTGAAGGAAGAATTCAAGCTTCAGGTACAAACAATCGCGCAACTCGAGGCGCGTAAAAAGGCGGCAGACGAGTCGAGCCTTTGTCGCGCTGGACTCTCCTCCTACAGAGGATCCTCCTCAAGGGGCAATGAGCACCTTGCCAAGAAGAGGCAGTCTCGGATGGCTCACCTCACCGAGAAGGAACACATAGAGGCCGTAAAGGTCCTCGACTTCGGCTCTATGACAGTCGACACCAGGGGCAACATGGTCCCCAAGACACCACAGGCTGCGGTGACAGCGGCCACCATGTACCTCTTGAACAACCAACCACCAGCTGGAGACCCCCGAGCCGCCATGCACCGATCTATGAATGCGGGCTTGGGATTAATCGAGGCCGCCCTCGACAAGGAGCCGACACCGGAGCCAAAGAAGGGAAAGGCGCTAGCAAAACGTTATTCCTCGCCCTCATCTAGCAATGACAGCCACGACTTGTCTCGACGTCGCCGCTCACGGCGACACGACCACGACTACGACGCACATGATGACATCACGCAGCGCAAGATCGACAAATCAAGAGCACGACGTGCTCAGTCGACTAACTCTGAAGAGGAGGATGTGGAGCTCTGCGGCGCCAGATGCTTTAGCAGATCCATTAGGCAAAAGCGAATGCCTAAGGGATTCAAACTCCCGTCGGAGAACCCGAAGTTTGACGGTCTATAGGACCCCAAGATCTGGCTGGAGGACCACATCTCCTCCGTCAGACTCCATGGAGGCAGTCGAAGCACCGCCATGCAACGCTGCCCGAGCATGGCTCAATAACCTCCCACGCGGATCTATTCGCAGCTGGGATGAGCTGGTTTACAGCTTCGTGCGCAACTTTAAGGGCACGTACAAGCGGCCCGCATCAATTGAAGAGCTGAGATGCTGCCAGCAAAGATCTGGCGAATTGCTGCGCTCTTACATTCAAAGGTGGTCCATCATCAAGAACTCCGTGGAGAACATCTCGGAAGACCACGCGATTGATGCATTCAACGGTGGTGTCCGCCGTATGGAACTCAGGGAGGAGCTAGGCCGCTCAAAGCCCCAGACCATCGACCACCTAATGGAAATCGCGAATCGGTGGGCCGATGGAGAAGATTCGGTGAAGAACCGCGCCCACTCCGATGAGGAGGCAGAACTCGAGCGCAGGCGCGACCGCCGAGGCAAACGCCGCATGCACATCTATGATGACCGTGACGATGTCAACATGGTCGCGGCTGGCTACGCCGATAGACGCGACGATAACTGCAACATCGGGTACCGTAGCGGCGGATACCGCGACTCCGGGAAAAGCACGCAAGCGTGGCAACACCGCACTCGCGATGAGGCACCCGCGACTTCCATCGAGGACAAACTGTTCGGGCCATGCACGGTACACTTCTACATCGACAAGCATGATGGCAAGAGAAAGTCCAGCCACCTCCTCAAGGACTGCCGCGAGTTCCTCAAGCTACACGAGGGATTGGTTCGGATGAACCGCAATGCAGTCGAAAGAGGCTATGGAGCCGCTCCAGGCGCCGTGGCACATGGCGCACCACCACCACCACCTGGGCCACCCCCGAACGGAGCCACACCGGACCAGCACCACGGGGGCGAACCGTATCCACGGGCCATGGGTACCATGATAATCCAAAAGGGGCGCCCCTCCAACAGGGTGCAGAAGGCCATCACTCGCCAAGTCAACTTGGCCATGCACTCGCCACCATCCACCACTGAGTACCTCAGTGGCAGCGAGTCGTGCATCACCTTCGACAAAAGCGACCACCCGCCTCAGATACCTCGCCCAGGTCATTGCCCCTAGTACTCGAGGCGCAAATTGGAGGTTTCGACATGAGTCGTGTCTTCATGGACGGCGGAAGTGGCATCAACCTCATATTCGCG
The DNA here is from genome assembly GCA_023614405.1 of Avena insularis. Classification (NCBI taxonomy): domain Eukaryota; kingdom Viridiplantae; phylum Streptophyta; class Magnoliopsida; order Poales; family Poaceae; genus Avena; species Avena insularis. The sequence continues at coordinate 49,001,712 of CM042692.1, read as the reverse complement.
AGTACCTTGCGAGCAATGAGGATCCCACTAACCTGCCTGGAGGCATCGGACACAACATTCCACGGCATCGTCCCAGGGAAGGGCAAATACCCCCTGGGCAAAATCAACCTCGATGTCATCTTCGGCACGCCGAAGAACTTCCGACGCGAGCGCATCGACTGGCCCTCACAATACCATTGCATCCTTGGGCGCGTCGCATTCGCCAGGTTCATGGCAGTGCCCCACTACGCCTACCTGCAGATGAAAATGCCAGGACCCAACGGCGTCACAACGATCAACGGGAGTTTCGAGCGATCTGACAGTTGCGACAGGGAATTGAATAGAATCTCCCAGTCCTTTGGCATGCAGGAGGAACTCGCAAGACTAAAAGAGACGACAGACAACAGTCTGCCTCCTCTGAGTAGGCCAAGCTCACCTGACCTCTCCTTCGACTCATCTGTGCACACAAAGAAGGTGCAGGTCCATCCATCAGATCCCGCCAAGACGACCCTCATCGCCAACAACTTGAGTCCCGCATAGGAACTCGCGCTCGTCGAATTCCTCCGTGAGCACTGAGAAATTTTTGCCTGGTGTCCTGCGGACATGCCAGGAGTTCCCAGGGAATTCGCCAACATCAACCCCAACGCAAGGCCAGTCAAGCAAACAATCAGGCGACTGTCTGAGCCACGAGCGCAGGCAGTCGGAATGGAGATCAATAGACTCCTCGAGGCCAAGTTCATACGCGAGATCAAGGAAAGCACTTGGGTCGCCAATACGGTGCTGGTACCAAAAAAGGACACGGATATCCTACGGATGTGTGTGGACTTCACTTCTTTAAACAAGCACTGCCCAAAAGACCACTTTCCGCTACCACGGATCGACCAGATCATCGACTCCACCGCGGGATGCGAGCGCCTCTGCTTCCTCGACGCCTACTCAGGCTATAATCAAATTCGAATGAAGGAGGAAGATCAGGAGAAAACAGCGTTTACAACGCCCTTTGGTGTGTTCTGCTACAACACAATGCCCTTCGGGCTAAAAAACACGGGAGCCACCTACCAGCGATGCATGCAGGCTTGCCTCAAGGAACAACTAAGTCGCAACATGCAAGTCTATGTCGACGACATAGTAATCAAGACCAAGGAGGAAGCCTCTCTAATCGACGATTTGCGTGAAACCTTCGCCAACCTCGATCGCTACCGGATCAAGCTCAATCCGGACAAATGCGCCTTCGGCGTACCATCTGGGCAGCTACTTGGATATCTCATCTCCACGAGGGGAATCGAGGCGAACCCGAAGAAGATAAAAGCCATACTGGCCATGGAGAAGCCAAAGAACATAAGAGGCGTCCAGTAACTGGCCGGACGAATCGTGGCCCTCAGTCGATTTATCAGTCGGATGGGTGAAAAGGCACTGCCCTTGTACCAGCTCCTCCGCAAAGCCAAAAAATTCGAGTGGACCAATGAAGCGCAAGAAGCATTTGAAGACCTCAAGCGCCTGCTATCCCCTTCGCCAGTACTGGTGACTCCACGAGAAAGGGAACCACTATTGCTGTACATCTCCGCCACCAACCAGGTGGTCAAGACAAAGGTTTCGCCATCGAGCGAGCTGAGGAAAACAAGGTCCACGGCATACAACGCCCGGTATACTACCTCAGCGAGGTCCTCACGCCAACAAAATAGCGGTACCCGCACTACCAGAAGTTGGCGTACGGCGTCTTTATGACCGCCCGGCGACCGCGCCACTACTTCCAGGAACACCCAATCGTGGTAGTCAACGACGCCCCGTTGGGACATATCCTCAATAACCCCGACGCCACGGGCGAAGTCGCTTTGGGGAATAGAGCTGTCTCCACGAGACATCACATACAAAACGCGACGCCATTAAGTCGCAGTGCTCCTGACTTTCTCGTACCTTTGGATGGAGAACCAGCTCCGGACAAGCGGATATGTCCTACCTATGGACAATGCACTTGATGGGTCCAAGCGGAAAGAGCGAGCAGCGCAGTGTCATACTGACATCACCTCAAGGGGACATGCTGAAGTATATCCTGCGAATGCAGTTCACAGCCTCAAACAACGAGGCTGAATATGAGGCCCTGTTGCACGGGATGAGGATGGCAAAAGCTTGCGGCGCCAAGAGGCTCATCATATATGGCGACTCCAAGTTGGTCGTCAAACAAACAATGCACGAGTGCGACGCACTGAACGACAACATGATCGCGTACCGCGACCTCTACGATACACTCGAAGGAGACTTTGATGGTTGCAAGTTGCGACACGTCGGTCGCGAAAGCAACGAGGAGGCGGACGCACTCGCCAACATAGGCTCTACATGCGCCCCCATACCACCTGGAGTATTTCTCGAGCGCATATGCAAACGCTCCATCAAGCCAAAGGCCGCAGAGAAGAAAACAAGCGCAACCACGGACTCGGGGGCTACGCCACCCAATGAGCCAATGGCACTCGATGACTTGGAGCTGGACACAGGACTCGAGGGACCAATGAGCGTCATGATGATCGAGCAATCTTGGACGCAGCCGTACATTACATACCTCCTCAGCAAGAGACTACCAGACGACCCGACAGATGCACGGCACATCGCGCGGTGCTCCAAGGCATTCACCGTTATCAATGGCGAACTATATAAATGCAGCATCACAGGAGTGCTACAGCGATGCGTCTCCATGGCCGATGGAAGAGCAGTTCTCCTCGACATCCATGAAGGGACCTGCGGGCACCACGCCGGCAATCGCGCCCTCGTTGCCAAAGCTCTACAAGCTGGATTTTACTGGCCCACGGCCATGCGCGACGCCAAGGACATAGTCCAAAAGTGCAATGCTTGCCAGCAATTCGCGGACAAGCCACACGCACCAGGCGTAGAACTACGGCCTATTCCATTGGCCTAGCCCTTCGCACAGTGGGGGCTCGGCATGGTTGGCAAGCTTCCAAGGTCCTCGCGTGGAGGTTACGTCTACCTCTTGGTTGCAGTCGACAAATTCACCAAGTGGATCGAAGCCATGCCGGTGACCAACCAATCAGGGCGCAACGCAGTCAAATTCTTCGAGTCCATCGTCTACCGCTTTGGCGTGCCACACAACATCATCACTGACAACGGGACGAACTTCACATCCAAGGAGTTCCAAGAATTCTGCAAGAACCTAGGGATCAACATCAGCTACGCCTCAGTAGCGCATCCACAGACCAAAGGTCAGGTGGAAAAAGCAAACGGGCTTGTCTGCAGCGGCATCAAGAAGCGACTCCTTCGGCCACTCGAACAAGCCATGGGTTGCTGGCCAGATGAACTACAATCCGTACTCTGGAGCCTACGTACAACTCCAAACAGCGACACGGGCTACACACCATTATTTATAGTGCACGGAGGCGTAGGCGGTACTACCGCTTACAGCAAGCAAGAGTCATCCCTTGCACTCGAAGACTCCGTCGACCTCCTTGACGAAGCAAGAGAAATCGCCGCAGAAAGATCCACGATCTACCAGCAGAACCTGCGCAACTACCACAGTAGAAGGCTTCGCCTCAGATCCTTCTTCGAAGGTGACCTGGTCCTGCGACTGAAGCAGCAGGGGCATCTCAAGATCGAGTCCCCCTGGGAAGGACCATACGTGGTTACAGAAGTAATTCCAGGTGGCGCCTATCGCCTTCAAGATTTAGAGACAGGAGTCGCATACTCCAACCCTTGGAACGTTGCACAACTGCGACACTTCTACCCCTAGTCGTTTTTACTTTTACATCGCAAATAAGGCTACTCAGCCAAGGCTACTTAGCCACACATTGTACTTCGTACTGTTCTTCGAATAAATAAAAGCTAAGTTCCCCAAAACTCTATGTTCTCCTTTACTTTGTCAACTTTCATACTCGGGGGCTGCGCCACCTTATACAGATATGTTCTTCGAACCAAAACGCGATATCCTGAGTAGCTGGCACATCAATCGAACTCCTTAACACAAACCCAACCCAGCTGCAATGCACCTGACAGGTTGACAAGGGAACGAGATAAAGGATGGCCAGGCTAACGAAAAGGACTCGCATAGTGCAACGCACCTCACGCTCACAAAGCTCCTTATACACATTCGACAATAAATTATCTACAACATCTATACGAACTTTACAACACAAGTACACTTATGTGCAGGATACATATTTGGCTACTCTTGCAACAGAAGAACATTGGTTTGTTCCTCGAAGAAGTCGACGATCTCCTCGGCTGGGCGGTCCACCGCCTGATAGTGCGGCACCATATTCCAGGAAGATCCTGCTGGTGGCGCCGGCAGCCCAGAGGCAATGGCGGCAATATCCACGTCAGGCATGTGCAATCGCACCATCGAGAGGGCAGCCTTGGCACCAGCCACCAACTGCCGCCTCACGCACTCACGAACCGTTGACAGATCTTGAAATTTGGCAAGAAGAGCCAGCAGGCTTGACGGAGCATCGTCCAGCGGGAACATCGCCCGATAAATGCTTTTCAAGCACGACTGCGATTTCTTCAGGAAGAGCAGCACTCGCGATGCGCGATCCTGCAGGGTCGCCAACGCGGTCGCATGATCATGATCTACCCAGAAGTATCCACTCTCTTGAAGTTGTTCCTGGGTGAGATTATGAAGGCGAATGGCAATTCTATCCTTCTCCTCCTACGGATGGTGCGCGCTAACAACTACACGAAGAAGCATCAATAACATGAGTACAACGTACCTCTGCGAGTAACTACAAAGGAAAAGATGAGAATAAGCAAACTAACACTTAAACTGGTCGCCCAGCTGCGTCACCTCGCCAAGCAGATATTGCTCACGGGCGGCTTTTTTAGCCTTCGACTTCCACACATCCGCGCTACCGCGGATCACGGGTAACTCACGCTCCAGCTGCTTCACGCGATCACGAAGTCGCGAAAGCAAGGATAGCTCCTCTACCCTGGAGCGCGGTGGTGCCACTGTATCATCAAGAGATGGCGAGTCCTAGGTTCCCCCCACGGGATCACTTGATGTACCCTACCATAAGCCAAGATAGAAGCAAATAAGGTGACCAACTTAACACAAAGGCAAAAGGGACAGATGCATTCAGGATCAGCATAAGTATTCACAAACACACTCGCCAGCAGGCATGTTCTTAGACCAAAAGGACAATTCATCAACTATTACAAAAAGCTAACTACGGAGCAGCTGGCTTCTTCGACTTCGACGGCTTCGGGGGCTTCATCAAGTCCGTGGCAGTATCAGACGCCACTGACTTTCCGCCGGCCCCTGAGGCCGAAGCTTTCGCCGCCTTCTTAGCACGTTGGAGCTCCTCCGAATACTTGGCAACGGTATTTATCAAGGAATGGCCATATTTGGCACAGGCAGTCGTAAAGGGAGCGAAGACTACCTGCTGACCATCCGCGCCAACAGGCATCGCCTTCGACACTGTGGAAGGATCGATATCAGCTCCGTGGGCTTGCACCATCGCGAGTGACATAGACGCACCGGCCGCGCGGAGGGAGTTCTTGTAAGTGGAAGGCACACCACCGGCGAGTGATTCCACCAGCTCGTCCACGTTATCGATCAGCTCCGCCTTCGGCATCAGCTCCTCCCGGAGTCGACTGAGAGTGACCTTGGCCTTGGACAATGTATCTTGGATGGCGGCGCTACGGTCCTCAACTATAGACACCGCGCCTGCCAGAGCGTCATCACGACGAAGGGCCTGCGGGTCAAAGTTCAAATCGCCAGCATCTACACAGAAAACCCACACATGGATCAAACCTTTAGCGCCACCAGCAAAAACTCTAGATGCAGAGAAGGAAAACAGTAAATATCTACCGGTGAAGGTACCTGATAGGGCCTTGGCGACTGAGAACAGTTGCTCTTCGAACAACTTTTCCCTGTCCGCAAAGGAGGCACACAGATCCTCTTCGCGCCTCTGTGCCTCGTCACGAGCTGCGATTGCCTCGTCGCGCCCCTTCACAGCTGCGGCCAATGTCTTCTCCAAGGTGGCGACGTTACGGAGCAAGGCATTATGTTTAGCTTCTTGGCAATCAAAAGTTGACTATCAGTCGACTATACCAAAGAAGGAGAAGACGAAAAGAATAAGTGTAGAACACTCACTTTCAACCACGCGGTGACGCGTCTCCAGCATCACCTATTCTGCCACTTGCGCGGCTTCCTTTATAAGGAGCTGTCGCACAAACAAGGAATCAATGAAAGCAACAAATAACATCGACTGCCACATTAAAAAGAAGGAAAGATATACTTACATGGTCCTCCAATGACTCCGAAGAAGTTTGTTCCACCGTCATCCGAGCAACCATTCGATGCTCCCCTACGTGAGGAGAGCTCGAAGGATTGTGCCCGGAGTGGGCCGCCACCGGAGGGGAAGGAGCGCGCTCGACCTCTTTCTTGGCCCTTGAGGTCGTGACTCCTGATTCCTTCAAAAACTCGACGTCGCCGGAAGATGACGACGCCTCTTGACTACAAGACAAATTCCACATTGAGAAAGGGCAAAACTCCAGGGCAAAGCCAATAAGAAGAAAACAGAAAAGAACAAATGAACTCGAAAAACTTACCAGTCAAAAGCATCAAAATCAAACGTGGCCTCCACCGACTCTGATGAAGACTTCTTAGGCAATCGCATCTTCTTGCGCAAAGATGGTGCCACAGCTCTCATAGGAACGGCGGTAATTGGCGACTCCGCGCCAACAGTCGTGCCTTCTGGAGTTGAAGGAGACGACGCGTCAGAATCCTCACTGCGTGAACGCTTGCGAGTATCCGGACTCTCGGACTCGAGGGCTTCCTCTTCCACATCAGAAGGGACAGTCGACTCAGACTCGTCCTCTTCCAAAGCTTCACAAGGAATAATCCCCTCAGGGAGAGGGGGCACACAAGGCGACACTGCCTAATCCTGCACACAGACAGTGAAGATCAGCAAAAAAGAACAAGTAAGCAGCAGAAAAGCAATCATGGAAACAAGCTACTGCGTAGCACAACTGTACCTCAGGAGGAGGGTTCGAAGCATCAAAAGGAGGAACGACTGGCTCATTCGGAAGCACATCCTTGCCAGTGTACTTCGTGACCAGTCGAACCCTCTTATCCACCTCACTCGCGGACATGCCATCGGCAGACACGCGAGTAGCATCATCAGCGCCACCCATTTGAAACATGGGATGGACTCTGGCTTAGAGAGGCTGGACGTGACGATGCAACCAAGTTCTGATAAGGGCACAACCTCCCTCATCTGCGCCTATGCGACTCTCGAGGCCGCAGAAGCGTTGATACAACACGTCTGTCTCCGCAAGCTCGCCAGGCATAACTACGTTCTTCCAAGAACTCATCTTCTTGCAGGGAGTCGCGGGATCAAAGGGCGCGAGTCCAAAATGCTCATCTTTGGCCTTCTGGTCGTGGACATAGAACCATTTGTCCCTCCATCCCTGGACGGACTTGGTGAGCTTGATGTCGAAGTAGGTGGCGGATGGGTCGACATGGATTCCGCAACCACCTACGTCATAAACTAAAGAGCGAGATGCGGACTGACGCTTCAGTTTAAATAAGCGTTTGAAAAGACCAAAGTGTGGCTCGACTCCGAGCCAGCACTCGCAAAGAGTGATGAAGCAGGTGATGTGGAGGATAGAATTTGGGGACAGCTGATGGAGCTGGAGCCCGTAGAAACAAAGAAGACCCCTAAGAAAGGGGTGGAGAGGCAAAGAAAGGCCGTGAATGACGAATGCAAGAAACATCACTCGAAAACCAGCGGGAGGAACTGGAACAGTCTCACCGCTAGGGACGCGCACATCGGCGACTGTTGCGGAGATAACTCCGTCTTGGCGAAGAAGACGAAGATCCGACGCCTTGATGATGGAAGGGCGCCATGCACCATTTGTCACGCGGGTGCCCGCGACTTTCCTCTTCCCACCGGCGGCGGCGCTGGTGCCTGCAGCAGTGGAGCCACCCTTCTTATTTGCTGCGGCAATGGTGGCTGCAGAATCAGCGGCAGCGCCTCCTTTCTTCTTCCCCATTGCGTGGTGGCGATGAGAGCGCAGAAAGTAGCTTGGAAACGAGCGGAGATGGTCCAGCGTTGTGGAGAAGACGAGCGCAGGGAAAAGCAGAAGAGCAGCAGCAATGGCGATGGCAACGAGGAAGAAAAGAGTGCCGATGGAAAACTACCGCCGTAGCACCGCTACTTAACCCCTAGGAGATGCAATCCAACGGCTCACAAAAAACCTATTAGACACGTGGCATGCATCGCGTGGGACACGTGGGGAAGGGGAAGTGCGAACCGTCCCTCCACTACTCCCATTACGCGTGGAAATCGAGGAGGCGCGGTTAAAAATAAGATTACGCACAACTAGTCAAATCAAAGTCAGGAAGTAGGACCCATCGCTCGTCACGTCCCGTCAAACTCGCTCACACGGGCAACTGAGGTCATACAAGCGTCAGCACTGATGTCATCAAAGCTACGCCATGGAAAAATTCGGCTACTTTAGTCCTTGCTGGAGTCTTCGACTCCACCAAGCCCTCGGGGGATACTCCCATAGGGAGCGCTGGCCGTGCACCCTACGATTTTTCTTTTCTTGTTGCAGGAATGAGGACAATCACAATCAAACCCAACCACTCGAAACACGGTTCGATTACGGACATGGGTTACTCCCATAGGGAGTGCCGGAAACAATTTCGACTGAAACAAGCCAGCAAAAGATGACAGCAGTCGCAAAAGTGTTTTAGTCCCTGCCTGAGTCTTCGACTGAAACAAGCAAGCAAAAGACGACAACAGTCGCAAAGGTGTTTTAGTCCCTGCCTGAGTCTTCGACTGAAATAAGCAAGCAAAAGACGACATCAGTCACAAAGGTGTTTTAGTCCCTGCCTGAGTCTTCGACTGAAATAAGCACGCAAAAGACGACAACACTCGCAAAAGTTCTTTAGTCCCTGCCTGAGTCTTCGACTCAACCAGGCACTCTGGGGCTACTCCCATAGGGAGCGCTGGTCGCGCACCCTATGATTATTTGCACAAAAACTGTGTGTTGGTAACATCCGCACTTGCAGTTCATGGCGACACCGCCTCATAATTTTCCCTACAAAGAGACTACGTCTCCTGGGTCGCCCGAATCGTCTCCGCGATGATAAAATTCGGATGCCACGCTTACAGCGTGAAGGTAAGACCTGAATAAGGCCTAGCAACGCATCTAGCTGCGCACTACCAGAAATATATCCGTGCCCACAGGCACGATGAACATGCCTTGACGGACGCGTCGAGTGCTCACACCCATATAACTGGAATTCGACTCTTGTAAGACCTCCGCGGCTTGAGTCGAATTATGCCAGCACTTTTCCGGATTCGAGTCCGAGGACTCGAGTTCGAGTAGATTGTGTTGTCTCACCCTAAGGTGGTTAACTGATACCGATACTTTAGTTACATCAGGCACGTATATCGACAATCCCTATGACACAAATAAAAGCAGTCGAAACGTACTCATTCAGGCACTCGAAGACTTCAAAAAAGTCCCCAGTCGAATCTACGATTCCACTAGACACTCGGGGGCTACTGACATGGGTATACCCTACAGGTACTCAAGCTTGGTATATACGGTCCAAATACGCACAGGCCCATGGTGTCGCCAAGGCCTAGATGAAAAGAACTCGAGTAACCTGCGGACTCTCGATTGCTTGAAGAACAAGAAGAAGCTAAAGATAGAAAGTTTGAAGGGGAAAACCCTAACTTGTAACCGACTCGACCTGCTACCCGAGACCTAGCCTATCTATATAAAGGCTAGGAGGCGGCGGCGAGGAGGACACACACAACCCTAGTTTCCACAACCCTCGCCAGATTACATCTGCGCACCATTGTAACTTTCGACTCCCTCGATAATTCCACGAGCAGACAAGCAGGAGTAGGGACCTCTACGAGGCTTGAACCTGGGTAAATCCTTTGTCCCCTGTGTGCTTGTTTGCTAGCTGATAGATGTCTCCAGCGCTCCCTCCTTCTCCAAAACCCAAGTCCATAACAATGGGAATTGATGAGTTAAGCCCTCGTCAACTAGTATTAGACTTACAACAGTAGCATTATAAGATGATACCTCACACTCAAATTCCAACATTTATGTTCTCCCATTATGTGCACCACTAAGAAAGTCCATCATGATGAAGCACGCCGTGATGATCAGGTGTTAGACATATCGATGTTCGCATACGGTGGGTGTAAGCCATGTTGCACTGCAATACACTAAGGTTAACATTGGTGAGCCTAGCATGTACACAGATGACCTCAGAACATAAGTGACCGAAAGGTTAATCACGTGTCACATGATTGATGTGATTGATATGTCGATGTCTACCTTTGAAGTTATACCATCGGTTGTGATGATTGGGGGTGTTATAGTAAATTAGTATCATGTAATCACTTAACAAATGATGAGGGATGTTCATTTAAGTGGGAGTTCTAGTAATTTAGTTGAATTAAACATGAACTCATATTATGAACATAAATTCGATACTTTTGCAAACACCATTGTAGATGTTCGCCCTACCTTTAACCTTGGCCCTTTCATTGGGAAACAAAAGCTTAAAACTAATGGGTCAAACTTCACTTCTTGGTCCCGCAATTTGAGGATTATCCTCATTCCCTAGAAGCTATCCTATGTACTAGAAGCCGCGCTGGGTGATAAACCCGCTGATTTCGTACCCCAGGACATGAGGAATGTCTTCTAGTCCAGGGCGGATGATTATGCATATGTCCAAAGTGGCATGCTCTATGCCATGGTGGTTGATCTACAAAAGTGTTTTGAGGAGATGAGTGCTTATGAGATAATCACTGATCTCAAGGCTATCTTTGCACCTCAGGCCAGGGTCGAGAGGTATGAGGCCTCAGAGTTGTTCTTCTTGGCCAAGATGGAAGATCATAACAGTGTGAGCAAGCACGTAATCAAAATGTCTAGCTATGTTCAGCGCCTAGATAACCTGGACTACAAAATCCATGATGAGATGGATTGATAGGGTGCTGCAATCATTTCCCCTAGCTATAAAGGATTCGTCTTGAACTACAACATACAGGGGATGACCAAAACCCTGTCTGAGTTGTTCACTGTGCTCAAGCACACTGAGGTGGTAATCAAGAAGGAGCACACTGTCTTGATGGTCAATAGGACCGTTTACTTCAAGAAGTCTGGCAAGAAGGGTAAGGGAAAGAGAGGCAAACCAAATAAGGATGACAAGACTATTGCCGGCTCCTCCAAGGCGCCCAAGCTCAGACCCAAGCCTAGTGTCATGTGCTTCTACCACAAGGCTGACAGTCTTTGGAACCGAAAGTGCTCCAAGTACTTGGAGGATAAAAAGGGCCGACAAGATTGTCACCAAATAAGGTATATGTGTAATATATGTTATTAATGTTTTCCTCACAAGTGCCAGGATAAACACTTGGGTATTTGATATTGGCTCTGTTTCTCACATTTGTAACACTCAACAAGAGATGCGAAATAAGCGGCGCTTGGTGAAGGACAAGATGACGATGCGTGTTGGCAACGACCATAAGGTGGACGTGATGGATTTCAGCACTCTCCCTCTATGTATACCTTCAGAATTAGTTTTAATTTTGAATAAGTGTTACTTTGTACCTGCATTGATCATGAATATTGTGAGTGGATCTTGCTTGTTGCAGGATCGTTATTCATTTATGTCAGAAACAAGTGGTTGTTCTATTTATATGAATGATGTCTTTTATGATCATGCGCTAGAAAGTAATGGATTGTTCTTATTAAATTTCGATGGTAATGATTCGCACATCCATAGCGTTGATGCCAAAAGATGTAAGCATAGTGATGATAATTCCATGTATATGTGGCATTTCCGTCTAGGTCATATCGGTGTGAAACGTATGAAGAAACTCCATTCTAATGGACTTTTGGAGTCAATAGATTTTGAATCTCTTGACCAATGAGAACCGTGCCTTGTGGGCAGGATGACCAAGATGCCGTTCTCATACATACCGATGTATGTGGACCAATGAGCGTCTCAACGTGCAATGGTTATCTTTACTCCATTACTTCACTAATCATTTGAGTAGGTATGAGTATATCTACTTAATAAAACACAAGTCTAAAACATTTGAAAAGTTCAAGGAGTTACAGAGTGAAGTTGAAAATCAACTCGACAAGAAAATAAAGCACCTTCGATCTAATGAAGGAGGCGAGTATTTGAGTCATGAGTTTGGCATGCATCTCAAGACTTGTGGTATTATACCACAACTTACGCCAACTCGAATACCACAACATAATGGTGTGTCTGAGAGATGTAATCACACTCTATTATATAGCATACGATCTATGATGTCTCTCACTAACTTATCTATATCATTTTGGGATACACGTTAGAAACTTCCATATTCATTTTAAATAGGGTTCCATCCAAGTCCGTGGAGACAACGTCGTATGAGATATGGCATGCCACAAAGCCAAAGTTGTCTTTCCTAAAAGTTTGGAGATGTGAGGCTTATGCTAGGAAACTACAGCCCGACAAACTCAAACCGAAAGCAGAAAAGTGTATCTTTGTGGGGTATCCAAAGGAAACTATTGGATACACCTTCAACAACAAGACTGAGGGCAAAATGTTTGTCGCTAAGAACGGTACCTTCCTCGAGAAAGATTTCCTCATGAAAGGTTTGAGTGGAAGGAAACTATAGCTCGATGAGATGCTTGATCCTGGTCTCCAAATACCGAGTGGCAAACTGGAAGATGTTCCGAGACCATCCTCATCAATTACAATGGGAGAAAATGATGATCATGACACTCACATCGAAGTATCTACCGGACCTCACAGGTCGACGAGAGTGTACTGCTCTTGAGTGGTATGAAAATCTTGTTAACATGGTCATGTTAGTTGAACAAGACGAATATGCAACCTACAAGGAAGCAATGGAAGGCCTCGAGTCCGATAAATGGTTGAAGCCATGAAATCTGAAATGGGATCGATGTACGGCAACCAAGTATGGACTTTGCTTGATATTTCCGAAGGCCGCAAGGCTGTCAAGAATAAATGGATCCTTAATAAAAATACTGATGCTGATGGTAATATCACCATCTATAAAGCTCGACTTGTCGCAAAGGGTTTCCGACAAATTCAAGGAGTTGACTATGATGAGACCTTCTCTCCTGTAGCGAAGCTTAAGTCTATTCAGGTTTTACTAGCAATTGTTGCACATTTCGATTATGAAGTATGGCAGATGTATGTAAAAACCGCGTTCCTGAATGGTAGCATTGAGGAAGAGTTGTATATGATGCAACTGGAAGGTTTTATTGATCCAAAGGATGCTGGGAAGGTATGAAAGGTTCAATGTTACATTTATGGACTGAAGCAAGCATCTCGAAGCTAGAATCTTCACCTTGATGAAGTAATCAAAGGTTTTGGAATTATCGAAAATTAGGAAGAAGTCTGCATTTACAACAAAGTGAGTGGGAGGTCAGTGATATTCCTAGTGACATATGTGGATGTCTCTCACCGACTTATCTGTATCTTCTAGGGATACATGTTAGAAACTACTGTATTCATTTTAAATAGGGTTCCATCCAAGTCCGTGGATATAACGTCGTATGAGATATGGCATGGTGTTAAATCCAAAGTTGTCTTTCCTGAAAGTTTTGGGATGTGAGGCTAATGTTAAGAAACTACAGCCCGACAAACTCGAATCGAAAGTATAAAAGTCTATCTTTATAGGGTATCCAAAGGAAACTATTGGATACACCTTCTACAATGAGACCGAGGGAAAACATTTGTCGCTAAGAAAAATACCTTCCTCGAGAATGAGTTCCTCGAGAAAGGTGTGAGTGGAAGGTAACTATAGCTTGATGAGATGCTTGTCATGATCTCCAAATACCGAGTGGCACAACGAAAGATGTTCTGGGATCGTTCTCATCAATTGGAGTGGGAGAAAATGATGATCATGACACTCACATCAAAGTACCTACTGAACCTCGTAGGTCAACGAGAGTGCGTACTACTCTCGAGTGGTATGGCAATCTTGTTAACATGGTCATGTTAGTTGAACAAGATGAACCTGCAACCTACAAGGAAGCAATGGAAGACCCTAAGTTCGAGAAAAGGCTTGAAGCCATGAAATCCAAAATGGGATCCATGTACGACAACCAAGTATGGACTATGGTTGATATTTCCAAAGGCCGGAAGGCTGTCAGGAATAAATGGATCTTTAAGAAAAAGATCTATGTTGACGGTAATGTCACCATCTATAAATCTCGACTTGTCGCAAAGGGTTCCTGGCAAATTTAAGGAGTTGACTACGACGATACATTCTCTCCAGTAGAAAAGCTTAAGTCTATTCGGGTTTTACTAGCTGACGAGGGGTTAACTCATCAATGCCCATCGTTGATGGACTTGGGTTACAGGAATTGGGGAGCGCTAGAGGCATCGATCAACTAGCAAACAAGCACATCAGGGACATGTAGTTTACCCAGGTTTAGCCCTCGGAAGGGACCCTACTCCTGCTTGTATGCTCTTGGATTATCGAGGAGTTGAAAGTTACAAGGGGTGCGCAGATGTAATCTAGCAGTGTGTAAAACTAGGGTTGCAAATCTCCTTCTCACTGCTCCCTCCTGCCCTTTATATAGGGAGGCCAGGTCTCAGGATAACAGGCCGAGTCGGTTACAAATTAGAGTTTTCCCTTTAAGGAGTCGCTTGGGCCTGGGTCACCCAAATCCTTGCTGGGCTTCAGTTGTCCCACGGGCTCCGCTTGGGCCAAACCATATAGGATCAGGGTACCCATGGGGCATACCCATGTCACTAGCAATTGTTACACATTTCGATTATGAGATATGGTAGATGTATGTGAAAACCGCATTCTGGAATGGAAACATTGATGAAGAGTTGTATATGATGTAACCGGAAGGTTTTATTGATCCAAAGGATGCTAGAAAGGTATGAAAGCTCCAGTGTTCCATTTATGGACTGAAGCAAGGAGCTGGAATCTTTGCCTTGATGAAGTAATCAAAGTATTTGGATTTGTCCAAAATCAAGAAGAAGTATGCATTTACAAAAAAGTGAGTGGGGGCTCAGTGACATTCCTAGTGCTATATGTGGATGAAATATTGCTGATTGGGAATGATGTGAATCTTATGAATAGTGTGAAAGACTATTTAAATAGTTAATTTTCCATGAAGAACATGGGTGAAGCTTCTTACATATTAGGCATTAAGATCTAAAAGGATGGATCAAAGCGCCTATTAGCACTAAGTCAGAGTACTTACCTTGAGAAATATTTGAAGCGGTTCATAATGGATGCAAAAAAGAAGGGGTTCTTGGCTATAGTGAAAGGTAAACCATTGGGTACTCAATATCTATAAAGGAATAATGATAAGGAAGCGATGAAAGTCATCCTCTATGCTTTGGCCATAGGTTCTATCATGTATGCAATGCTACATACTCGACCGGGTGTGGCCCTGGCTCTTAGTTTGATGAGCCATTTCCAAAATAACCCAACAATGGTTCATTGGACAACAATTAAGATTATCCTTAAGTATCTAAAAAGAACTAGGGATATGGTTCTTGTCTTTGGAGGACGTGATAAAGAACTTGCTATAATTGGTTACATGGATGCAAGTTTTAGCACTAATACAGATGACTCAAAATCTCATACAGGGTTTGTGTTTTTGGTGAATGGTGGCGCGTAATCTAGAGGAGCAGGAAGTGATGAAAGTCATGCCCTATGCTTCAGCCATAGGTTCTATCATGTATGCATTGCTACATACTCGACCGGACGTGGCCCTGGCTCTTAGTTTGATGAGCCATTTCCAAAATAACTGAGAGATGGTTCACTGGACAACAATTAATAATATCCTTACGTATGTGAAAAGAACTAGGGATATGGTTCTTGTCTTTGGAGTACGTGATGAAGAACTTGTTGTAATTGGTTATGTAGATGCAAGTTTTAGCATTAATCCAGATGATTCAAAATATCAAACAGGGTACGTGTTTTTGGTGAATGGTGGCGCATAAGCTGGAGGAGTAGGAAGTAATCCTTGGTAGCTCAATCTACGATGAAATCAGAGTACATTGCTGCTTAAGAAGCAGCGAATGAAGCTATGTGGCTAAGGAAGTTCATCATCAAACTTGGAGTGTTCCCAAGAATGCATGACCCTATATGCATCTACTGCAACAACATGGGGGCCATTGAGAATGCGAAGGATCAGAGGTTCCACTCTACTACCAAGAACATACTCTAGTTTTACCATGTAATAAGAGAGTTTGTTAGTGATGGTAACATTAGGATTTACAAAGTACATATGGATATGAATGTTGCAGATCCGTTCACAAAGCCTCTACCATGAGCAAAGCATGATCACCACTAGGATGCTATTGGTGTCAGATTCTTTCCAAATGCAAACTAGTTTATTTGTACTCTTGTGCAAGTGGGAGACTTTTGGAGATATGCCCTAGAGCCAATAATAAAGATGTCTTTCTTGTTATATCTCATATGTTAATAATAGTTTTATACCATTCTATAACTATATTACCAGAAATATTAATACACACGTGGTATGTAAACAAATCAAGTCCCTAGTATCCTCTAGACGACTAGCTTGTTGGGCAATCGATGATCGAGGTTTCCTGATCATGGACATTTATGTCAATTGACAACTGGGTCACTTCATTGGATGAATGATGTGATGGACACACACCCAACCATAGTATTGCAATGAGATCTAGTCACAAAGTTCAACACTGCAGTATCTAGAAAAGTGTAGTAACTCACGCCTTTGACCATGAGATCATATTTAATCACTACCACCCACGACTGCTTTGACTGCATCAATTGTCACACCATCACATGGTGATCATAAAGGTGTCTATCAGGTATTCCAAAGGGGTATGTTGCGGTGTATGTATCGAGATCGGGATTTTCCTATCCAAGTGACAGATATATACTCTAGGCCCACTCAATGAGATTACATCAATGAAGCTTGCAAGCATGTGACTAGGTCACAGGGATGTGATATCACGAGAACAAGTAAATGTGTTTGTCGGTAACAAGACCGAACTAGGTATATCGATACCTGAGATCAGATCTTGGACAAACCAGGTATCATAGTTCAAAGGGAACGAGACTCAACGTTTAAGGTTCAAGCGATCAAGTTATCCGTGGAATGCATGGGGGCATCATGGGTTTTCAGATCTCGCTATTGGTCATTGATCAGAGAGAGGTCTCAAACATGTCTATGTATTCCCTAACCGTGAGGGTGGCACACTTAAGGGTAGAGACGCTTAGGGATGATCCAAGATCGTAAGAGATTTGGAAGAGAGAGAACCAGAATCATTGTGGGGAGGAACTAAAGTTGTTCGGAAGGATTCATAAGGTGTTTCAAAGTGAAAGGAATTAATTAATATGTATTTATTATTAATTATATGAATTAGCTAATTAATATGTATCTAATTAATAAAAAGGAGCAAAGCCCACCTAATGGGCCCTCCTGGGGGGAAGGGCCCATAGGGCATGGTGCGCGGGGTGGGGGACCTCCCCACCGCCGACCGACCATAGGGACATGAAGCCTGTGGGGTAGGGCTCACCCACCATCATTTGACTCTCCCTCCTCCACCCTCTTCATTAGTCCCAACCTAGTACTTTGAGGGAAGGGATTCCCCCTTTCCCCTATATAAGAAGGGGAGATCCCTCTCTCCAAATCATCCCATTAGCCTTTTGCCTTCTCCTCTCTCTCCCTTGGTCCCTCACGTGTGTGTTCCCCAGTTTGGAACATGCACAACAATGTAGAGCTTTCTCCACCATACACACACCGTCGTGTCATTAGAGTCAGTTCGGATCTTCTTCCACTGCTTCACTCGACCGGAGCCCCGGAGACGCCTCTACACCGAACGTGTGTAGAACTTCAGAGGCACCATCAGTTATGGTGCTAGACACTTGGATGCCTACTCGACCTTAAGGTCAACTACACATTGGTTGCATCAACAATGTTTGAACATGAATGTAATCCTGCTTTCGGCCTTCAAGGTATGAACACCGATTCCCTCTTGTTACTTTACATCTACATAGATAGATCTTGGCTATGTTGTTCTCGTTGTTAGGATTTTTTTGTTTTCTTCTTCAGAACCTTCAGCGGGCGGTGTTGGAGGTTCCCCCGATGACTAAACACTCCATTGCAATAGCAGTGACATCGCTTGTCTTCTTCTCCCATGCTTGGTTCCAATGACTTTGCCCATTCATGCAGTGATTCCGCCTCTTTGCTCTGTCCATATCTATGACCCCCTCCATGCCTCTTCCAGGGAGAGAGCAATTGAGAGAGTCAAGACATATGGATAGAGCGTGGGGAAGAGCAACAAATCTTTTGCACATTTTGGGAAATAGTGATTCTTCCCCTTTGCTTTGTCCATAGATGAGAGCGATTGAGGGATACGAGACATATAGATGGAGTGTGGAGAAGAGAAGCGGCTATTCTACCCTTCATGAGCTTCTTGTAACTACGAACACCAATCGGCCATCTCCTAGAGAGAACAAAGAATGAAGTTATGTAGCTGGAAAAAGCGCATGAAGGAGAGAGGGCCGAGAGGGGTTATGGTTGTCATTTTGCCCATCTTATGCATGTAAAATGCCATGAACTTTGTAGTTTATTGTGTTAAAATCATTATTATTTTGTAACTTTAATATATTTATTGATACTAACCTACTAATAGTTGCAAAAGTGCACAAGTTCTTGTTTTACACTTTGTTGTGTAGGAAATATGCAAATATGGAAGGAAACCGGTCAATTACAGTGAAATTCGGAGTTTCCTGAATTTTTTCCCTGCAGAACATATTTTGAGGATTGCCACGGTAGCCCTTGAAAATGGTGTAAAACGGAAAAGGTCAAAACATCCAAGTTGTTGGAAATTTTACATAGATACTGTTTGATATAAAAAATTTCCAAAACAGAGCTGGACGCAGCCACTATCCACCGATTACTGAGAGAATCTCCACTCGTTCAGTGTTCCTAGGCCGAAATCTAGCGGTATTTAGTGCCGAATGGATGGAACTTTCAGCCTGGGAATGGCCAAGTTCCCACTCGCGTTTCGAGGTGGGGTTCCCAGTGATGTGTTTTTAGGAAAATTTGGCGACATTTTGCTTGAATTTGGCTCAAATTTGTGCAGTTCGGTAGAATATTAAATACATAACAACGTTTGGCGGAGTTCGGCTTAAATTTAAACACATCACAATTTGGCATAGTTCACCATAGGATGAAACACAACATAGTTAGGCATAATTCGGCTAGATGTCGGCATCATGTTTAGCATAACTGCTATTGTTGCCCTTGCGTATCCTTATGTGTTCGACCAGATCATCCTTCAACTGTTGATGCACTGATGGGTATTGGATCTCCTGAGCATGGCGATGAAGGCATCCCATGATGCCCAACACCTGGTGACTAGAATCTGCAAGAGTCCCATGTTTGTAGTATGGCTCCTCCTGCTCGACCAAATCCACTAGATGCTTCTGCTCGTTCTCAATGATCATTTTGTGCAATGTCACACAACAGTTCATCACTTCCCGCATCTGATCTTTCGACTAGGTAATAGCAGGTGAAAGGACACATATGCGCCTAGAGGGGGGTGAATAGGAAATTTAAAACTTTTACAAGATCGGCTTAACAAAGGCGGAATTAAACTAGCGTTTACTTTGTCAAGAACAAAACATATATATAATATGGTTCACCTATGTGCACCAACAACTTATGCTAGGCAAAGCAAGCAACTATGTGATAGCAAGATATATGACTTCAAGCACGAAGGCTATCACAAAGTAAAGTGCATGAGTAAAGGCTCGGGTATAGATATAACCAAGGCACATAGAGACAATGATGTTTTGCCGAGTTCCTCCCTACAAGGGAGTACATCTTGTTGGAGGAGTGGGCGGTACTAAGACCACCAGGGCTACAAGAGGCCTCACCCAATTCTCCCGAGCACCCGCCGCACGGAAAGCACCCGATCCACTATGGGACACTTGAGGGTGGTCAACAAACCCGTACAAGAGTGGGGAAATCTCCACAACTTTATTGGGGGCTCCCAATAATCACCACCAAGGTCAAAAATTTGGGAAAAGCTCCACAACTTAGTTGGAGGACCCAAGAACTCGCCACAAAGGCCACAACACTGTCTAGGGTTCCAAGAACCCAAGAGTAACAAACTTCTTGATTCCACCAACCAAATCCTCTAAGGAGAACTCTAACCGATGCACCTAATGCAATGGCAAGTCCTTCACTCCCAAATTCAACCAAAGCTACAAAAGCTATTGGGAGAGTAAGAGAGGAAGAACACAAGAGGAAAACCACAAAAGTCTTCCAAGATCTAGATCCCAAGATGTTCCCCTCACTTAGAGGAGAGATGGATTGCTGGGTGAAAGGACATTTATTGTCTTAATAAGTTTTGGTGTTTGTTAGCAACTTGAGGGTCATTTTACAGTGTGCTAATATCGCCAGGTCAATCTACTGAAAAGAGAAAAGTTCGTGTCATAGTGAAAAATCCCTGGCCGAAACAAAACTTTCCTGGAAAGTCCAGACTGGAGTCTCTAGTGTGCAAAGACCGGAGTCTTCGGTGTGATCCGGAGTTTCGCCTCAAACCCCTGAAGTGAATCCAAGATGAAGCCCAGGGACATTCTAACTAGTGGTCTAGAGTCAGGCCGTATATTGGCTAGAATCTCCGGTGTATTCTGACAGACATGAATCTCTGGAGTGAACAGTCTGGAGTATCCGGTGTCCTCAAGTCCGGAGTTCCTACCAAATCTCTAGAGGAAGCATCAAGAATAGGCCCTAGACATTCTATATGGTGGTCTAGAGATGGACCGAAGATAGAACGGAATCTCCGGTGCAAACCGGAGTCTCCGGCCTGCAGACCGGAGTTTCTGGTGTGGAAACTCACCAATAGGCAGAAAATGGTTAGAAATCTGTGGGGCTATAAATAGGAGACTTCATCCCCTACCTCCAACTGCTCGTTCTAGGAAATAAGAACACCCCCATTAGAGCCACCAAATCTACAAGATCTCCCCATCCAACCATCCAAAGTCACTGATCTTTGGAGAATCGAAGGAGGAGGCCTTCATCTACAGCTTCACCAAGAGAGATCTTCATTTCCCCCTCATTCACTTGAGGGCCCCTTGCTCTAAGGTTTCATTGGAAACCGTAGGCCTTGATTTGGTTCTTACAGGCTTGTCTTTGATTGTTGTGACATCTTGCTTGGATTCGGGAGCCTCCAATTCAGTTGTGGATGTGTGCCCCGGACTTGTTGTAAGGGTGTCGGCTACCACCTTGGAGGTTGCCGATATAGTGGAAGCGTGAATCGATCCGTTTGGGGTGAGGTTCACCGGAGAACAAGGGAGGCCTCTCGTGGCGTTGGTGGTTTGATACCACCCCCTCGCGAAATGCAGACGTACTTCCTCTGAAAAGGAAGGAACTGCGGGAAATAATCCTTGTGTCTCTGCATGCTTCGTTTCGGTTACTTATATCCTTTACCGCACCTTACTTATATATTGCTCTTGCTTAGTTAGTTGTGCTAGTGTGACATATAGGTAAATTCACCTTAGTTGCATATCTAGAGAATTTACCTTTTGTGTTAAACCCTAAATTGAAAACGAGTAAAATTTGAAGTAGCACCTATTCACCCCCTCTAGGTGTCCATACGATCCTTTCAATTGGTATCAGAGCATCGACTCTTTATTCAGGCTTAACTGCCTAAGAGTGTATGGGTAACCTAGAGGAAGTTGGAGAGGGTGAGGCTAGCACTTCGGTGACCATGGTTGATCTCAAGAATTTGGAAACAAGATTGAGCTCTTCCTTGGGCAATGAAATCCAATAGTTGTGTCAACTAGTTGAGCAACTTCTTAAGGAAAAGGTAGCCTCACCACCTCCCTCTCAAGAGGAACCACCTCCGATCCCAAAGGTGAATGCTTCGGCTAAGCTAACGGGTGAAGTAGTGGGGGATGAACATATTGCCACTAACTCCTCTAGCAAAAAGGGTGATGGGAAGGAAGATCACCATGCGGTTCCCGGATGGTACTCTCCCGACCCCCCGATCCCTCATACCCATATAAATAATAGAGGTGACCCACCTATGCTAGCTGCACATTCTTTTACTCAATGGTAAGTTTTGATGAAATCTCATGTGCGCAACTCTTGCATTTATTTTGTGGAATATTATTGAAGAAGGACTCAAAATTGAGGATCCAACCAACTTGACAAGAAGAGAAGTGGTCAATAGTCAACTCAATGCCACCGCTTTGTACATGATTCAACTTGGTGTGGGGCCAAAAGATTTCCCTCATGTTGAGAACCTCAACACCGCCAAGGAAGCTTGGGATGCTCTCATTGACTTGTTTGTTGGTAATGAGATCATGAGGATAAATCATTATGATGCTTTGAGAAATGAAGCCGAAGGCTTCTATATGAAGGATAGTGAGGACCATGAAGACATGTATCAAAGACTCAAATCCACTGCCACAAATTTTAGAAATACTAGTGTCTCTCACGTGGATGATGCTTGGATAAAAAGGAAGTATGTGAGTGCACTCATGCCCTTCGAGCCCACTAGCTTGAAGATTCTCCAAGGACAACTCAACTACCATCTCATGACTTCCAATGAAGTCATGCAAGAGATGTCCACCTTCAAGGTTGCTGCCAAGAATGCCAAAGATTCCCGTGCTCGTGCCCTTGGAATGAGCAATGTGGTTAATCTTTCCTTGAAGGCCAAAGTTGTGGAGTATGTGGAAGAAGAAGGAAGTGATGAAGTACTTTCTATGAGTCACCCGAAGATGTCAAGGTTGCTCATGGTGAATACATGGCCTTTTATGTAAGGAACTTTTTGGAAAGATCCCGCCAAGGCCAAAATGGAAATGCAACAAAGAAGCAACCATAGTGGTAGAAAAGAGAATGGTTCAAGATTGAGAACATGCTTCAACTGTGGTGACCTCTATCATTTTGTTGCCGAATGTACGTATGAAAAGAGAGAAGATCATGGTGGTGTACTTGTTTTGAAGGAAAAGTCAAAGGTCCCCTTCAAGAAGCCCTTCAACAAGAAGAATGCCACCAACAAGAAGTTAGCTGACATTGCATTGATAGCACATGAAGAGTTCTCATTCGGTGATGAAGATGAGGAAGAAGAAGAAACATCAAATTGTGTGGCAGCCATGGCCACCACCTCTACATCCACTTTCTCACTCTTCAACTCTCCAAATGAGAATATCTACAACAAGAACGTCACTTGCCTTATGGCAAAAGCATCAGAGGTATCATCATGTCCTTTCTCCACCTCTATAAACAATGATGAATTGAATGATGATTTAACTCTTGAGGTGAAGAAGGAATTAGTTGCTTTTGATACTTATATGACTAACTTACAAGGGGAGCACAAGAAGCACTTTGTAAATCTCTTGAATCAACTTTCTCACACATAAGAGCTTCTCAATGAAAGATGCAAACTTGGGAGGGAGCACATCCTTGATATGGATGCTCTAACCAATGCTTTAGAAGAAGAGCAAGATACTAGGGAGTCTCTTGAAGAAAATCTTGAAGGATTCGATGAGGCAAATGATCTAATTATCTCAAAACTCATTAAGGAACATGATCATGACATTGCTAAGTATAAAAAGGCTAAGATTGAGTTTGGTATTTTTCATGACAAACTTGCCAAGGATTTTGAGAAGCTTGACAAGGCTCACAAGGCCTTGGAAAGTGAACTCTTGACCCTCACAAAGTCTCGTGAACAACTTCAAACTCAATTGACAAATGTTGCCTCACCTAGTATTTTTGTTCCTTCTAGTAGTACAAATATCTTTGAAGAAAATGCTAGGTTGAAGGGGGAGCTTGCAAAGGACACCTTCCCTGAAGGGAACAAGTCTCTTGATGACCTTTTGAGTAAATAAAGGTCAAATAATAAGAAAATAGGCATTGGCTATGTGTCCAAGGCCAAGAAGAAGAACAATAATAAAAATAAGGCAAAGCCCGCACAAGCAAAGGACAAGACCACTGTGAGAAATCCCACAAGTGGCAAAACTATGCCACAAGATGACTTTGCAGGAATTGCTAACCCTCACTATGTTTTAATGTGTAATTATTATGGTCATGTTTATGCACAATATGTTGGTCCCCTTGATGGTTACATTGCTTGGTCTATTTGGGTTCCCAAGACCCTTGTCACTAACAAAAAAGGACCCATTGGAAAATGGGTACCTAAAAACTAGTTTGATCTCTTGTAGAACTATGCTTCCGGCGGGTCAAAGTGGGTTCTTGATAGTGGTTGCACAAGTCATATGACCGTAAGCAAGACAATAATGACGGATATAAAGACAAATCAAGATCATATAACCATCACATATGCTGATAAGTCAAAATCTCAGGTAATGGGTCTTGGCAAGGTTGTGGTTGCACATGATATTACTCTCATGGACTTCATGCTTGCTGATACTCTTGGATATAATTTACTTTCAGTCCGTGCTCTTGGAAAGATGGGATTTGCTGTATTTATTGATGATGATATTGTGGTTCTCTTGTGGAGCAAGACTCTAAAGGTTGCTTTCATTGGGTACGTCGAAAATGACTTGTATGTGGTAGAAATTTCAGGGGAAACCACTAGAAGTGCAATGTGCCTATTCGGAAAGGATGATATGGGTTGGTTATGGAATCACCGACTAGCCCATGTTAATATGAGAACTTTGAAAAGTCTTCACAAGGGAGGCCATATTTTTGGACTAAAATAAAATGTTTCTTTTGCTAAAGATCGTGTGTGTAGGGCTTATGTTGAAGGAAAGATGCATGACTCTCCCCATAAACCAAACAAAATTATAAAATCCAAGAGGATGTTGGAGCTCCTTCATGTGGATCTCTTTGGTCCTCCATCTCATGTAAGTCTTGGTGGGAAGAAATATTGTTTGGTGATTGTTGATGACTACTCAAGATATACATGGGTATATTTCTTCAAGTTGAAGAGTGAGATCCAACAATACTTCATTGAATTCGTCAATATGGTTCAATGTCAATACAATATCCCTATGTTGGTGATAAGAAGAGACAACGACACCGAGTTCAAGAACTACACATTGAATGGATTTCTTAGTGATGAGGGGATAAAACATCAATATTCCGCTGCATATACCCCTCAACAAAATGGTGTAGTTGAGAGGAAGAACTTGACATTAATGGATATGGAAAGGTCCATGTTGGCGGAGTTTAAGTCTCCATACAACTTTTGGGATGAGGCAATCTCCACTGCATGCCATGCATTGAACCAGCTCTACCTCTGCAAAGAGTTGATCAAGACTCCATATGAAATACTTATCGGTAATAACCCAACGTTTCAAACTTTCGGGGTGTTTGGTTGTAAGTGTTTCTATCTCATAAAAGGTGTTCATTTGTCCAAATCAGATTCCAAAGCTTTAGAGGGTATTTTTGTTGGCTATGGTCTCTATTCCCACACTTATAGAATCTATGATAAACTCTCCGAAATTGTCATAGAATCTTGTAGTGTGGTTTTCGAAGAATATGATGGCCCCCAAGCGGGGCCTATTGATGTTTGTGATGTAGATGATGAAATACCTCAAGATGCCATGATAAGAATGGCTGCGGGATTCATCCGTCCTGTTGAGGAACCCCTTATGGCGGATCGAGAAGAACTATGCTCTACTCAAGTGGAGCCCTCATCTTTACAACTTCAACAAGCTCCTATTATTGAGGCCAATGATGACCCAAGCCAAAGACAAGATGAGAACCCTTACCAAGTTGATCAGGCTGGAAGCTCCAGACTGGATGGCTCGGTCTCTCCATTGACCGGATTGTCTAGCCCTACACAGTCAGTTGCACAAGGCAGATTCATTCAGTCATCCTCAAGATCATCTCAATGCCTTTTAAGTAGTATGCCTGATCAACACCAAGATCAACCTGTACCTCATGTTGATGAAACTGAACCCATTGTTGATCAAAGTCAAAATGAAGGTCAAAACAAGGACCAATATGATGAAGAGATCCCGATAAGAAACAACAAGGAGATCGAAACTTGTCGCAATGCTAGAGTGGATAGAATGTTGGAAAGAAGAGATCACACTCTTGAGAATGTTCTTGGTGATATAAGGAGTGGAATGTCCACCCGAGCTCAATTGAAGCATTTTGGTGAGCATCAAGCTCATTATCCATGGTGGAGCCCAAGAAAGTGTGGGAAGCTCTTGAAGATTCAGATTGGTTAGAAGCCATGCACAAAGAGCTCAACAACTTTGGGCGAAACAAAGTTTGAAAGTTAGTTAAAAAGCCCAAAGATTGCTGCAATGTCATTGGTACTAAATGGATATTCAAGAACAAGAAAGATGAACATGGAATTGTTGTGAGCAACAAGGCAAGATTGGTAGCTCAAGGGTTCTCTCAAATTGAAGGGATTGATTATGGAGATACCCATGCTCCTGTGGCTCACCTTGAGTCCATATGTATCCTTCTTGCATATGCTGCACATCATAATTTTAAATTAGAACAAATGGATGTGGAAAGTGCTTTTCTAAATGGTCGTCTGCTTGAGTTGGTTTATGTTAAGTAACCCCCAGGGTTCGAGGATCCCAACTTTCCAAATCACATCTACAAGCTTGATAAGGCGCTCTATAGGCTTAAGCAAGCTCCACACACATGGTATGAGTACCTTAGAGAGTTGTTGTTAGACCGTGGATTCAAAGTTGGGATAATTGATCCCACTCTTTTTACTAAGAAGGTTAATGGGGAGCTTTTCATTTGCCAAATATATGTTGATGATATTATCTTTGGTTCATTTAACAAAATGTTTAATGATGAATTCTCAAAGCTTATGACTGATAGGTTCAGGATGTCTATGATGGGAGAATTGAGGGTATTTCTTGGTTTTGAGATCAAACAAGTAAGAGGAGGAACCTTCTTTAATCAAGCCAAGTATACTCAAGACATGCTCAAGAGGTTTAACATGAAAGAACTAAATGGAGCTCCTACTCCCATGGCAACAAAGACTCATCTTGAACTAAACCCAAATGGTAAAGATGTGGATCAAAAGGTATACTGGTGTATGATTGGTTCTTTGCTTTACCTTTGTGCATCTAGACCCGATATTGTGTTAAGTGTAGGAGTGTGTGCAAGATATCAAGCGGATCCTAAAGAAAGCCACTTGATGGCGGTCAAAAGAATCTTTCGATATTTGATTCATACCCCAAACTATGGTGTGCGGTATCCTAGAGGCTCAACATTCTCTCTTTGTGGGTACACAGATTCAGATTGGGCTGGTGATAAGGATGATAGGAAACCAACCTCTGGGGCTTGCCAATTCCTTGGCAGGTCCTTGGTGTGTTGGTCTTCTAAGAAGAAAAATTGTATATCTCTCTCCACCATCGAGTCTGAGTATGTGGCTGCTGCTAGTGCATGCACTCAATTTCTATGGATGAGGCAGGCTTTAAAGGAATACAGTGTCCATTATGACAAAATGCCACTTCTATGTGACAATGAAAGTGCTATCAAGATTTCCTACAATCTGGTGGGTCATACAAGGACAAAGCATATTGAGATTCATCATCATTTCATTAGAGATCATGTTGCCCGAGGAGATATTGAGCTATCTTATGTTTTAACCAAAGACTAACTTGCCGATATATTCACGAAGCCTCTTGATGAAGCAAGGTTTTGCTATTTGAGGAATGAGATAAATATCGTAGATTCAAGGAGTTTGACTTGATCATCTTGCATACTCACCTATATCTTGATCCATATTTAGTTTAGGTGCAGGCATGGAGATAGGGGAAGTGCGGTCCTAATCTATTGGGCTATCCCTCCCCCACAATGCCAAAATTAAGAAAATCAGTTCTCTTAAATATCATTTTGTGATATGTAAGCTTAACTGATGAGTAGTGGCTATGAACCCAAGGATAATTCTTCGCGGTGTCATGCCTCATACTCTTACATGGTGGCCTCGGCCACCACCCTCTTCATTGTGAAGAGTTGGTCCTTATTTTGATTGAATTTGAGCTTTATTGGATATTTATTTTTGGTTTCACTGATTCTTGGTTCTTCACAATTTGGCATCTTAACCAAGACTTTTTCCCCTTCCTACAAAACTTGCTTTCTATCATATATGTCCCCATACACTTGAAACTGGCAGTTTTGGTTGAAGAGGGCCGGAGATTCCGGTGTTCTTACAACTGGAATTTCTAGTCAGTCTGGAGTTTCTAGTCCATTGGATCGGAGTCTCCGGTCTGGGATGGTTTCAGGATGTAACTAAAGGAGGCCGGGATGAAAGAGGCACACAGAACTCTTTCTTCCGTCCCCGACCTCTACACTCACACCCTTCGCCTCCTCCTCCAAAACCACCACCCCGGGGCCGTGAAGTTGCCAGGATCTGCCGTGCCACCAGCCACCTCCACTCTCTCCACCCTTGGGCCTTTCCCCATCGGTGTAATCTCTCCTATGGAGAGATCTGGTACCCTCTCTCACCATGGACCTAGGGTTCATACCCTTCATTTATTTTGAGCAATGTACCAATTTTTTCACTAGAAACTCATGTATGCATGCACTACTATCACATTAGCCTTGATTCCTTGTCCGATCTGCTAGAAATAATGGCTCCTACAGCCTCCATGTGCAACCTGATATCTCCAGACCGGAGATTCTGGTCCGACTGACCGGAGACTCTAGTCCAGGCCAGAGACTCTGGTGTGGTTTACTTCTAGCACATCCTACAAGGATTTGAGGGTCTTGTTTTGACTCCAGGACATATATGCTTACCTCCATGCTATCTCCCTTCCTCTATATTCACAAGTGGCTCTGGTTCTCGTCGTGGTCACACCAAAGCCAAGTCCAAAAGAGGGGATCCGCAGTTTGATGAAGAAGCCGAACAATATGTTATTCCGCCATCTAACCGAAAGCACTTGACCAGAGATGCTGCATATATGAGAAGGGACCATGAGGGTATTGAGGAACAAAACCACTCCAAAAGGGCAAAGCATGACAATTTAGAGTCTCTTGCCCATATGTCAAAGAAAGAATACCGTGAGCTACGCAAGACAAGGTTCTATGACTTGCCAAGAACCAGCGATGACCCATGTTACTGGAGGAAGGACCAAAAGGTGTCCATGACAGATATCTATCACAAGCTCACCAATTCCTAGTTTGTCCACAACAGTATATGGACTTCCCCTACATGCGTGCCAATGACTACTTCACAGATGCTCTTTGGGTCACTGAGAAACTTGGGTTGCACAATCTTATGGAGCTCCATGAGGACTACAACATTGCCCTGGTTCATCAATTCTATGCCACGGTTGTATTTGATCATGATGAGGCTAGGACCATGACTTGGATGATCGACAACTTCTGCTGCTATGCAAGCTTTTATGATTTTGCCAGAGTCATTCACCAGACCTTCAATGGCGTGTCTATTCCTATTGGCCACCGCATGCATGATGCTTCTCTTGGAGAAAGCAAAAACAAGCTAGCACCTCTCTACGGGAAAGATGTCACTATTGGGGAGTCCAAGGGACTCAAGCCTCTCTACAATCTGTTGTTGAGGATCTTTCTCCACACTATTTCCCCTAGTGCTGGCAACGATGATGCTATTCGATGTAGCTTTGTCAACTTACTCCATCATGCTCACAAGGTGGTTTGTGTTAGGCCTACTACTAATGGATTCACTATTAACATCATGGACTTCATTTTTTAGGAGATGCATCATGCCATTCTCTTCAGAAAATCTCCTCCATATGCAACTCTTGTGATGAGGCTCATCAATACTCAAACTCATGGTTCACCTCTCTCCCTCCAACCCAATCTTGAAGAACATGTACCTATGGCTCTCCAAAAGAAAGGGAGAATGGGTCCAGCTCCTAGATAGCCATATGCTAGTGAGGATGATGAGATTTCTTAGTCTGAGTGGGCTCCCACTCCTACAAGGGGCTCTAGGAGGAATAATGCCTCCAATGCTCCTATGGCACCTGTCACATGTGAGTATGTTCAGGAGAAGGTCAAGAAGGCATCATTTTGGGAGAAGACACTGTGCTACATGAATGTGGGCATTCGCAAGGAACAACATGCCTCATATAAGAGAAGAATTAAGAAGCTCCTTAAGGAAATCAAGGCTCAAGTAGAAGAGGAAGAAGATGAAGGGGAGGCATAATACACTGATGGGCATGGGGCTGAACTATCTGCAGAATCTGACCACACTCTCTCTTTTGTGGCATGGAATGCAAGGAATGATAGTCTGGTCTATTGGAATACCTTCTCAGAGGTCACATCTGGTTTTGCTTCTCAAGGTACTTCCTCCTCTCGCCCTCATGGAAAAGGCCCCATGGCTCCAGGTGGTGATGATGACTACATTGAGGAGGAAGAAGAGGATGAGGATGATGATGACGATGATGACTACAGGTGATCTTTTGGGGAGGTAACTTAGTCTTTTCCCATTTCGGCATTTCGGTGCCAAAGGAGGAGAAGATGTCTATTAGGATCATCCATGATTTGCATGGGTTGGGAATTTGATTCCTTTGTATTTTCCTATGACGATATCTTAAAAATTCGAACTTTTGCTTTATTTGGTTCTTGTGATACTATCGACTATTTGACATGCTATGCCTAGACTATGTGAGCCTTTACCTTTTATTATCTAGTATGTGTTGCACTACATGTATATCTTGATGCACATCATCAGGGGGAGCATAGCTATGTTTCGTTTTTAAGAATTTCATGCAAAACCTCTTGTTGTCATCGAACACCAAAAAGAGGGAGATTGAAATGACATTTATTGTCTTAATTAGTTTTGGTGTTCGTTAACAACTTGAGGATCATTTTACAGTGTTCTAATATTGCCAGGTCAATCTACTGAAAAGAGAAAAGTCTATGTCATAGTGGAAAAATCCCTGGCTGAAACAAAAGTTTCCTGGAAAGTCTAGACCGGAGTCTCTATTGTGCAAATACTAGAGTCTCCGGTGTGATCTGGAGTTTCGCCTCAAACCCCCGGAGTGAATCCAAGATGAAGCCAAGGGACATTATGACTAGTGGTCCAGAGTCAGGCCGGATATTGGCTAGAATCTCTGGTGTATTCTGACAGATCGGAATCTCTAGAGTGAACAGTCCGGAGTCTCCGGTGTCGTCAAGTCCAGAGTTCCTGCCAAATCTCCATAGGAAGCATCAAGACCAGGCCTTGGACATTCTGTATGGTGGTCTAGAGATGGACTAGAGACATACCGGAATCTCTGGTGCAGACCGGAGTCTCCGGTCTGTAGAGGGGAGTTTCCGGTGTGGAAACTCCCCAACAGGTAGAAAACGGTTAGAAATCTGTGGGGCTATAAATAGGAGACTTCATCCCCTACCTCTAGCTGCTCGTTCCAGGAAATAATAACACCCCCATTAGAGCCACCAAATCTACAAGATCTCCCCATCCAACCATCCAAAGTCGCTGATCTTTGGAGAATCTAAGGAGGAGGCCTTGATCTATAGCTTCACCAAGAGAGATCTTCATTTCCCCCTCATTCACTTGAGGGCCCCTTGCTCTAGGGTTTAATTGGAAACCCTAGGCCTTGATTTGGTTCTTACAGGCTTGTCTTTGATTGTTGTGACAACTTGCTTGGATTCGGGAGCCTCCAATTCAGTTGTGGATGTGTGCCCCAAACTTGTTGTAAGGGTGCCAGCTACCACATTGGAGGTTTCCGATATAGTGGAAGCGTGAATCAATCCCTTTGGGGTGAGGTTCACCGGAGAACAAGGGAGGCCTCTCGTGGCGTTGGTGGTTTGATACCACCCTCTTGCAAAATGCAGACGTACTTCCCCTCAAAAGGAAGGAACTATAGGAAATAATCCCTGTGTCTCCGTATGCTTCATTTCGGTTACTTCTATCCTTTACCGCACCTTATTTATATCTTGATCTTGCTTAGTTAGTTGTGCTAGTGTGACTGACGAGGGGTAACCTCGGCAATGTCCATGGTGAAGGACTTAGGGTTTCATGGAAAAGAGAACGCTAGGGATTTCCTCAGATGTCAGGAAAACAATGAAGTCAAAGTCGCCTGAATATTGAAGAATCGCACTATTACAAGTTGCTTGGAAGATTATTTGTACCCTCGCTTGGGCTTCTCCTATCCTATATATAATATCCCAGGTCTCAAAGCTGTATGCGGATAGGCTTTACATACGCATGATTACAATACCAATACATTGTCGGTTTAGAGACTCTTTCCTAATACAATCAAAGTCTTTGTCGGTTGCTTCCTTGCACTATCATCTGAAATCTTTATGGGTCGTAAGCCTTTTATCCAGCATAGGGTAGCAAATCATAAGCATCCGAGTAGTTGTACCTATGTCAGTATCCCCCGAGACTCTACTTGAACCGTAGTTTTAGGTTGAGTCTTAGAGTTTCTTTTTCCTTGTTTTCCTTTATTTTTATTTCTTTTTATGTTTTATAGGGATTTGGCACAACGAGTTTGATGCTTCTGACGGATCGGGAATGAGTTAATTGCTCTTAGGAAAAAACAAGGTTGTCCTACATCAAATTCAAGTCGCCAGGCCTGAACTCGGAATTTACAACTGGCGTAATTCAGTTCGGGCCGCTGAGATCTTATCAAATACTGAATCCCAGTTTCTATTTTATCGGGTATCCAACGCGTCCGTCGGGATTTTTCATCGTATTGTTGATATGGATATTTTACTGGCAGAGCATATTCTTGTGCGATTACCAAGCCACACATGACGAATCCTGGGGTCTTACCTTCATGTTTCTGAATATGGCATTCGGATTTTTGTCGTGTCGAGTGCGATCCGAGATTTTTATGTTTTTTGGCGACTCAAGAGCTTTTTGTTTTTCTGTAACTGCTCCCGATAGGAGTATTTGTTGAAGAATTTTCACTTGTCTTTCTGTACCAGATGCGCGCCAGCGCTCCTAATAGGAGTAGCCCCTGAGGCTATGTTCGAATATATGTATCAGAACATAGGCTCGAAATCTTGGATTAATGTCGATCGTGTTTCTGTAGGTTTTTTCGGGTGCACGACCAGTGCTCCCGATAGGAGTAGCCCCCGAGGCTACATTCATAATATTATATATTCGATTGTAGTCTCAAATCTTCTCCTCGAGGAATTTGCTTCGACTCTAATTGTAATTTCTTCGGGTCATATCTCTTATAGCGAGCCGCAATTTCTGCAATGTCTCTGCTGTGACGTCAGTAATGACGTATTTTATGCTGTTGATTTTCAGAAGACACGTCCTGACAGGACGTTTCGAACGTGGGGCCATGCGGCAGTAATGATGATGCGTGATAGTGTATTTATCGGAGTTTTTTTGACTGCATGTCCCCTCTCCGCGCGAAAATCGAGGCGTCACGTGTTGTCCTCCCGTTTTTACCGTGGCCATGACTTCTTTAGATTTTTTCCTTTACGGAATCCTTATAACACGTGTCACCATCGTGCGATCTTCTGTTGGTTCGATTTTGCATCTAACAGTCCGAACTTCATACCCTTGCTCTTTATAAGGGGAAGGAGATTTGTTTTACTGTTTTACCTCACCTACCTTTGCTCCATCTTCTTCCTTGCACTCTTGCTCCCTTGCAAACTCCTGCTTTGTGCTTATTGTTCCTCTTTTCGTCGCCATGGGCAAAAGTAAGGCTGGGACTTCCACTGCAGCTGCAAAGGCCACCAGGAAGAGGGCCGTCGGATGGGCTCCTACGAAGTGCACGGTGCGGGATCTCCGTGAGGCGCGGAACTCCGGCCATCTGGTGGAGGGTACCATCAAGCTCCCTAGAGACGAAGCTGCTCCCATCCCCAAACCTGGCCGGAGGGTAATGTTTCTCTCTTTTCTTCTCCGTGGCCTTTCTCTTCCTGTCCCCAAATTTCTTCGTGGTATTCTGTTTGTCTATGGCATGCAGCTGTATCAGCTCACGCCTAACTCTATCCTCCATGTCGCTTATTTTGTCACTCTTTGTGTGTGCTTTCTCGGGATTCATCCCCATTTGGGGCCTGTGGAAGCATTTCTTCTATGTTCGCCGTAACACCACTAACACCATTGTCCATGATGCTGGTGGTGCCATTTTCTCTGTCCGCTCTGACGTAGATTATTTTGATTATAAGATCACTAATTCTGTCCAAGGTTGGAAGTCCAAGTGGTTTTATATCAAGGATCAACCATTTGAGGGCCAGTCTTTCGGTTTAGCCCCCTTTGATCCTAAGAAAACTTGCCACAAACTTGACTCCTGGGACCAACAACCTTCTGTCGAATAAATGGCGGAAATCTAGCCCTATATTGATCACATTTCAAAGATGCGACACGAAGTTGGCAAGGAATTGTCGGGTCTCTAGATTCTGGCACTTTTTTGCGGATCCGCGTCCAACCACTCTAGGCCTGGCTTTCTGGTATGTGGGCTTATACCGGGAAGAAGGACCCGATGAGGATTTCTTCGGAAGACCTTACCCTCAAGGTATACGAAAAGAGGGTTCAAAACTTCACTACTCTTACCAAGAAAAGCCAGGTTCCATCCAACTATGTTGTGGAGCACTATGGCAAGAAAAACCGGCTCCCCGAGGTAAATTTCCTTTGCATTCATCTTTCCTTCCTTGTATTTGCGGATGAATTCTATCAATTAACTGACACTTTTTCCATGTCTTCTGCTTGTGTAGGACTTTGATCACTTGAGCTCACTTCCTCCTCTCCCTAGAAGCTGTGAGCCCCATGTCCATCCTTCCGCATCTGACGACCTACCTGTAACTAGGACTGCCACGGATGAGGAAATGGATTTTTCTGCTTCTGATTCTTCATCGAAGATGCAATCTCTTTCGTCGGCTCGCTCCGGAGATTTTCACATGGAGTGTACTGGTGATAAGAGGAAGCGCCCCTCTGCTGTAGAAAGGGTCGAAGACTCGGATGACTCAACTACTTCCAAACCTTTCGATGCTGCTCCAGTCTCGGCTGCTCCCGCCCAGATGAACTTGTTCCGCTTTGTGCAGGATGTATCTTCGTAAGTGTTTTGCTGCTTCTTTACTGCTTTATTGGGTAGTTCTATTGCTGATGCTGTTTTCCCAATTGTTTGGTTCTTTTCTTTTGCAGTGATGATGATGAAGACCCTCCCGCGTCTCCTCTTCGTACATCTGTTGCCTGTTCTCTAAAGAAATCTCCTCCTCTGTCGACGGAGCCGAAGGAAATGGTCGCGTCTTCTGTGGAGAAGACTATCCAGAAAGATGTTGCCACTTTGTCAAGGACGCCTCTGCAAAAAGGAAGAAAACGGCTGGTAAAGGTGTGGTGATATCACCAAATCTTGTTAATGTGGATATGAAAGATGTAAGTCATTCTATACTTCAGAAATTTTCTGCCCATAACTTCTTTTTATTTTTCTTGATATCCTCTGTTGCGATGCTCTTATTCAGCCTTTGATGCGCGAGGTGGTCGACATGGCCTCTCGCTTTGTAAAAATCCGCGATGAAGCCGAAGAACTGAAGGGTATGTCCTGTTCATCTTCGGGATTTCTTTGTGAATTTTTCTCCTCTAGTTTTCATGATCCATTTATGCAGCTGCTGCAAAAGAATCTGGAGTTATTTTGGACCAGGTGATGAAGCGTGCCGATGATCTGGAGGCCAAACTACGGGTTGCCGAGGAGGCTTTGGAGGAGGCCAAGCAGAAGGCGATAGCTGATGGCGACGAAGTGTCCAAACAAGCCGCTATTCGAGATGAAAATCTTCGACAACGCCTGGAGGCCCTTAATGATTCTTTGACCCGTAAGTTTTTTTGTCTTGTGTGGCTTTATTTTATTTCCTTCCTTTGGTCATCAATCTTTTCCCCCTTTTTTATATTCAGAGTTGACTGGCCAGAACCTGACGCTGCACGAAGGCAAGAAGGTTGATCCTTTGTCGGATGTTGTTAGCACCTTGGAGGCCAACAACGTTCGTGGGCGTAACCTTCTTGTCCGCTCCTACCGGGCTTTCAAAAGCCTTCACACCGAAGTGTTTCCAACCAAGGAGGTGACGAACAACTTGAATGATCTTGTCACTATCTTCGGTGTTGATCCTAGCCCCCTTGTTGGTTATAGCTTGACGTAGTCGAAGAGTGGTGCCAAAACTTCAATGGAACTGGCGATGGCGCACGAAGAGAAGGTTGACTGGGAGAAGGTTAGCTCCTTTGTCCCAGTCAACTCCAATGGCCAGGAAATCGACTTGAAGCCTCATATTAAGAGGTCCAAAAAGTACTCTCGACTGCTTTTGGGACTAGTCTCAGGCTCGGAGAAGCCAGTTGCCCCTTCTTCGACGGTCGATCCCTCTTCAGCTGCTCCTGCCGTTCCCGTAGCTAGTGTCCCTTCTGCTAGTGCTACTCTATCTTTGAAGGAGACGACTTCATAGGATTTGTTTTGTAATCTTTATCGTGTCTCCCTTGCTATAATTGTAATAAACCTTTAACTTATCCAGCTTCCTCTTGCTTTCTTTTTACAAGAAAGCAGATTTTGAATATATGCGTATGAGCTTGCTTTTGTATGCTGAACGTTTCATATCTTTCTTGCCTTGCCAGATTTTGAATGAATCTTTGGCTCCTTCTAGATCCGTGCAACTATCGGATGTTGTTCCGTCCTCATCTGTAATAGGTGTAACCAGTACCACCATCGTGCGTATAGTGGACCCACCGTTGTACGCTGAAAAGATTGAACAGGTGAAAAAACTTGAAGGAAAACTTCGGGTCATCCAGTCAATGGGGGATGTTGCCCAATCGAAGAAACGCCAGGCCCTTAATCGTGAAGCCTTTTTCTTGGAAGAAATTTCCAGGGCAAGGGAGAAGCTATTATGTAAGTCTTCTCCCTCTTCTTTCCGTTGCTCCTTCTGGATTTCGGGAAGTCAATATTTCTCCCTAATTTGTAGGCATTCAATTGTGCAAGAGGGAGGAAACCCAATGTCTGCGCAACTGAATGCAAGCTCTTGTGTCCGCCTCCCGAACTTCTGAGTCGGATTTTTGGACCGATCATCGTCGTGCTTATGTTGTGGCGTTGCTTCAGGACCGCCTATCAGAGTTGGAGCAGTTTGTTGAGTGCTGCCGCAGATCGCTTGCCCTTGTCTATAATGCCATGTTTCCTCAGGATCCTCAGCCTTAAAACTTGGCAGATTTACTTGTGAAGTTTCAAAAGATTCATCATTTCGTGAAGCTTCAACTTGTGGTGGGTGCCAAGCTCGCGCTTTCTTGGGTACATGTGCATCATCCAACGCTAGACTTGGATGATGTATCTTCGTGGCTACCCCCTTCCGGTGGTGGCCTTGTTGATATGGCGCCTCATTATGCCGCTGCTTGTAGTCCTGCAAATTAGGATTGTTCGAAGATGCTTGGAGGCAGACAAAGAATTTTTTGTTAATTTTCCTATCTGATAGCTTGTTTGTGCAGCCTTTGTACTTTGTAAAAGAAATATTGTATAGAGCCACTTTATACTTGTCAAACAGGTCGTATGTTTCATATGAGATTTTCATTGTGTATTGTATTTTTGTTGAGGATCCGATGAACCGATGTCTCTCTTCATGTGCCATAGAAATTTGTATGCTGAGAAGTACTTTCTTTATTCATTGATAAACATAAATGGATACATTGCGAGGGCTGATCGCCTGGCTGTTGGCCTTTATTGAATATAAAGTGCATCAAAGTGAAGTTTTTTTTCTTGGAGAAGTTTGGCTTCTATTCTTGGGGTTCTTCATCATGCTCTGTGTTGGTATGTGGGGTGCTCTCGTCTTTTCAACGAGTGGGTCTTCCTATGCGGGACCTATAGTGGAGGCCGCATTTGTTGCTTTTGCGGGACCATTGTGCGCTTACTCTTCTAATGTTTGCTTCTTGTGGGTGTGCCCTTCGTGTAATGTCTCCTCATCCGCTATTTTTAGCTATCCAAGTTCTATCTCCATCCCGAAAGATTCCAATATTTTGTTGAATTCTCGATCGCAGCTGTCCGACCGACTGAAGCTTACTTTTACTGTTATGACCCTGTTGGGGGCTATCATTTTTAGCACTAGGTGTGTGTAGTGAGGCACTACCATGAACCTAGTGAAAACTGATCATCCTAGGATCGCGTGGTACTAAGATGGCCAGTCCATGACTTTGAACTCTAGCTTTTCGCGTCTGAAGTTATTCTTTGATCCGAAGACTACGTCGAGGTGGACTTTGCCCAATGAAATTTCGGCTTTTCCTAGAACTATCCTGTGGAAAGTTGTGTCTATAGATACTAGATTTGTCATGGACCAATTCATAGCCCGCAGAGTTTTGGCATAAATCAGGTTGATGCTGCTTCCTACATCCAAGAAAACTTTGCTCATGTTGAACCCGCCAATTTGTGCTTCGACTATTAGCGCTGACTGGCCTAGTCGAGGGACCCGTAGTAGATGATCAACCCTGTTGAAAGTAA
This sequence comes from Avena insularis, assembly GCA_023614405.1. Taxonomy (NCBI): domain Eukaryota; kingdom Viridiplantae; phylum Streptophyta; class Magnoliopsida; order Poales; family Poaceae; genus Avena; species Avena insularis. The sequence continues at coordinate 48,963,412 of CM042692.1, read as the reverse complement.
TTTCCTATTCTGAACAATGCAGATAGTCTAGTGTAGGAGGTGGCTTTGTTACTGTCATGTTTACTTGCCTAGTGATCAACTTCTGTGTTCTGTTGGAGGGCGGTCCTTTCTGGATCATTGACATTGATCCTTTTGACTTGGGATACTCATCGTCTTGATGTGTTGTGTTTTGCGTCTGTCCTACTGGCGGGTGCCCCTATGGTGGCGGTGGCGCACCGATAGCCAAAGCGCTAGCCGTGGTAGCATAACCTCGGTTTGCTGCTTCAGTTGCCCTCGTGTTGCATAGCTCTTGCATTTTCAAGAATGTTTGGTAGTCCTTCAGGTGGTGATTTGACCGCCTTTTTCCTGTCAAGTCGACGTAGTAGTGCATATTGCAGGCTCCTTCCAACATTTGTCCTATTGACATAGGTGGGTCTCGATTCGTTGGCTGGTATCGTTGCTGCGAATGGCCTCTACCAATGTTGTCCCTGTTACTACGGTATCCGCTGTTGTAATGGTCGCTTTGTCGGTTGTCCCCTCCAGAGAAACTGGCTGCAACGTAACTTTGTGTATTGTACCCATCGTTGGTTCGTCGTCTTCGATCGTTATTGCGACTGTCCCTATCTTCTTTAGGTGAACGGGCTCTTTTGTTGTGTACGACATCCTCTCCGTCGGCCCAACAATTGGCTATATCCATTAGCTGTGAAATTGTCTTTGGCTTGGTTCGTCCTAGTTCTTCAATAAATTCCTGCCGACAAAGTCCATCGTTGAAGGCGTCGATTGCTCTCTCATCGGATATGGCTTCAGCCGAATTTTTTATGATGTTCCACCATTGGACGAAGGCCCATACAGACTCTCCTGGCTTTTGCTTGCAGGCCCGCAATTGCTCCAAAGACGTGGATCGCTTGAATGTGGACTAGAAATTCCTGATAAACTTGTCCTTAAGATCGTTCCGACTGCTGATAGAATCTTCGGGTAGTTTTAGCCAGGAGCGTGCCGCACCGGTTAGGTGCAGCTACAAGCTTTGCATTGTTGTAGCTTTGGATCCACCTTGCAGCATGACGGTTGCCAGATAATCTGTCAGCCAAGCTTCGGGTTCTTGGAGACCATCGTACTTTTGACGATCTTGAGGTAATTTAAAGTCTCTTGGTACCGGAGTCTTGCGAACCCGTCGGGTAAAGAAACTGGCTCCGCATAGTTCTTACCCTTCCTCGCTTTCGCTGTCGTGATATCTTCGGGTGCTACGCTCTTCTCTAGACCGGTCGATCTTTTGCTGAGTGATGTTGTTTCTTGCATCATTTCACGGCTCTAACTCTAAAAAGTGGACCCATTATGCCGATCGAGATCGTCGGGTGTGTCCCACCTGCCGAGGGCTACTGCGATGACGTGGGGATCTATCAAGCTGTCGTGTGGTTCCTTGTTCTGTTTGCACGAGAGATGCTCCTACCATGCTGAGATTCATTAGGGCGGAGCGGTGGAGGGCCACACGAGGATCGTCGGGTGCAGGCTGAGTTGTGAACAGATATGTTTGCGCGACCACGATAGCTTCCTGAGCAGTTTTTCCCTTGATGTTTCCTGCTTGATCGATCGACATGAATGATAGATCAAGATCCCAGATGAGTCCGCCTCTCTCTACTTCAGGGATATTCTCCAATCGAGATGTTCCTCTCCTTGGTGGCGCTCCTCCTGTTATGCTCCTTGATCCTCGAGTGGAGCTTAACTGCGCTCGTCATAGGCTAGATTCGTCGGCTACTCTTTTCCTTTCATCGAGTTGTATCTGCATCCTGAGTAGGTTTATTTTCTTGCGATGAAGAAGGTATTGGTATGCTAATAGATCCTCGTGTGAAGCGTCCGCTATCATCGGAACTGCTCCCGGGATTGCTTCCCTTGCTTTTTGCCATGCCGCTACTAGTAGCCGGAGAGTTTGCCTCTCGCCTCCGCGTGGTTCTTCTTCTTCTTGATTTATATGGTTAACTGTTGGGTCTCCCCCATTTCCTTGGCTTCCTTCATTGCCGTGATCTCCTGCATTATGGCTTGAAAGAATTATCATCGGGGTTAAAAATTGGGTTACCGTTGGAGTCTTGCTAGGTCGAGGCGTCTCCAATGATCACGCATACTTGGTGCTGAGTGATACATGGACTGGTGATGTCGTCGTCTGAACCGAGGGAGACATTGTCGGGTGAACCAGCGAAGTCCATCAGTTTTTGTTCTGGGTAGATTTCTGCATCCTAATTCCAAAGTCGATGTTGTCGCTGCTTTCTTCAGGTTCTGAATTTGCCGGGCTTGCTTCGCGTGGTGGGGTTAGCTGTGGATTTGATCCGAAGGAGATATTGTCGTAAAGACCATCAAGGTCCCCCAGATCCATCTCGATTTGCTCGCTTTTTTTGCCTGCTTTGATCTATGTTGTGGCGTCCATGGATGACCCGGCGGAAGATGCCGGTACTGCCGTAGGCGTAGGTTTTTCCACCGACAGTTCTGATGTGATCAGGGACGAAGGGTGCGATTCTTGCGGGTGTTATACTTGGAAGTGGAAGATTCCGACGATTAGATCGGATCCTCCATTGAAATCGGCAGGTACCAATACAGGGGTGGGCGGGCGTGGAACTACTTTTGTCGGGTTGATGCTTGGTGGAGAGCGGTCTATCGAATCCGTGGTTCCAGCATTCAGGTTTCCCACAGACGGCGCCAATTGACGAGGGATTGTTGGAGATATGCCCACGAGGCAATAATAAAAGTGGTTATTATTATATCTTTGTGTTTATGATGAATGTTTGCATCCCATGCTGTAATTGTATTATAAGGAAACACTAATACATGTGTGTTTTTTAAACATAAAAGGGTCCCTAGTAAGCCTCTTGTTAAACTAGCTTGTTGATTAATTGATGATCATGGTTTCCTGATCATGGACATTGGATGTCATTAATAACAAGGTTGTATCATTAGGAGAATTATGTAATGGACACACACACCCATAGTAAGCGTAGCATTAGATCAAGTCATTAAGTTCACATTGCTATAAGCTTTCAATACATAGTAACCTAATCCTTCGACCATGAGGTTGTGTTAATCACCATCACCGGATGAGTACTTTGATGACATCAAACACCACTTCGTAACTGGGTGGTTATAAAGGTGTCATTAGGTATTCTGAAAGTATGTGTTGAAGCGCATGGACCAAGATTGGGATTTGTCCATCCATATGATGGATAGATATGCTCTGGGCCCTCTCGGTGGAATGTCATCTAGTTAGCTTGCAAGCATGTGACTGGGTCACAAGGGATGGCATAACACGGAACGAGAAAAGAGTACTTATTAGTAACGAGGTAGAACTAGGTATGGAGATACCGATGATCAAACCTCGGATAAGTAGAAGTATCGCGTGACAAAGGGAATTGGTTTCATATGTTAATGGTTCTATCGATCACGAAGTCATCGTTGAGTATGTGGGAGCCGTTATGGATCTCCAGATCCCGCTGATGGTTATTGATCGGAGAGGTGTCTTCATCATGTCTGCATATTCACGAACCGTAGGGTGACACACTTAAGGTTCGAAGTTGTTTTAAGTAGATATTGAATGTGCGTTGGAGACCGAATGTTGTTCAGAGTCTCGGATTGGATCTGGGACATCACGAGGAGATCCGGAACTGTCCGGAGAATAAGATTCATATAATGGGGATCATTTTCTAAGTTAGGAAATGTTCCAGAGTGTTTGTATGGGGATTCTAGAAGGTTTCGGAATGTTCCAGAAGGTTCTAGAAGATATCTTGGAGTTTATTTGAAAACCGAGATAAGATAAGATAAGATAAGGGGAGTTTAAAGGGGAAACTTGGGGGGAAGGACTCCCCCCAAGCTCCCTAGTGCGCCGGCCCTAAGGGGTGGGCCTAGGGGTGGGAACCCTAGGCCACACCCCTCCCTCTATATATAGAGGGGTGGAGGCGCCACCCCTCTTTGCCCCCTCCCACTCCAAACCCTAGCCGCCTCTCTCTTCCTCCTTCCATCTGCTCCGGCTTAGGTGAAGCCCTGTAGAATTCTCTCCACCACCACCACCACGCCGTCGTGTTGCTGGGATTGCGTGGAGAAGATCTACTACCTCCGCTGCTCGCTGGAACGGGGAGAGGCAGGTCTGCTTCGACCAGACGTGTGACCGTCTCATGGAAGCGCCTGCAACGCAGCGCGCGGAAGGATCATCTACTCGATCTTGAGATCGGCAAGTGATCGACTACATCATCCACGAGATCTAATCTCGTTAACGCTTTCGGTTCTACGAGGGTTAGTACCGATCTATCTCGTTGCTCATGTCTAGTAGATTAGATCTTGGCTTTTATCTAGATTAGATCTGGGTTTTGTTCGTTCTTGCGGTAGAAATTTTTTGTTTTCCATGCTACGAACCCATCAGTGGTATCAGAGCCAGGTCCATGCGTAGATCTGTTGCACGAGTAGAACACAATGGTGTTGTGGGCGTTGGTGCTCGTGCCGTCTTTTTGCTGTGTGTACTTTGCATCTTGCGGTATGGTGGGATGAAGCGGCTCGGGCTAACATTACATGTCATCGCACATGAGACTTGCTCCACGCTTGACGTGCAACTTGCTTTGCACAAGTGGCTTTATGGTGTCATCTCTCCCATCATAGTATAGATCAAATCTACACTTTGCACTTGATAGCACTTGTATCAACGTTGTGGTTCAGTTTCGTAGGTAAGATCCGTTCTTATTTGAAAGCCCCAAACCACGTAAAACTTGCAAAGAAAATTAGAGGCGTCTAACTTGTTTTTGCAGGGGTTTTGTGATGTGATATGGCCATCATGTGATTGTGATTATATTTGATGTATGCAATGATCCTTGTTGTAATATGACAACCGGCAGGAGCCTAATGGTTGTCTTTAATTCTGTTAAGACCTGCGTGTCTATTCATCTTGTAATAGCTTTATTCCAAGTAGTTGTAATAGTTGCTTATGATGATGGACAACCATGAAGCGGCGCCACTGACCTTGACGCAATGCTGGTAATGATGGAGATCATGTCCGTGCTTTGGAGATGGAGATCGAAGGCACAAGAAGAAAGGGCCATATCATATCACACTAATTATGAATTGCCTGTGATGTTAATCCTTTATGCATCTTGTATTGCTTAGATCGCGACGGCAGCATTATAAGATGATCCCTCTCACTAAATATCAAGTAATAAAAGTGTTCGTCCTTAGTTGGCACCGCTAAGACTCGCTGTTTGAAGCATCTCGTGATGATCGGGTGTGATAGATTCTACGTGCATACAACGGGTGCAAGCCAGATTTGCACATGCGGAAACTAAGGTTAATCTTGACGATCCTAGCATGTACAGACATGGTCTCGGAACACGGAATACCGAAAGGTAGAGCACGAGTCATATGAATGATATGATGAACATGAAGATTGTTCGCCGATGAAACTACATCTTCTCTCGTGAAGATCGGACTTGGTGTAGTGGACTTGGTTCGTGTAATCACTAAGACAATGTGAGGGATGTTGTTTTGAGTGGGAGTTCACCTAGTTAATTTAAGAATTGAAGTTGAACTCAATTTATCATAAATTTAGTCTAAACTACTTTGCAAATTTGTTGTAGATTATGGCGAACCTCTCCATCAATTTCAATGCGTTCCTAGAGAAAGAAAAACTTAAGAACAATGGAAGCAACTTCACGGACTGGCTCCGTGGTCTGAAGATTGTCCTCAGGGCTGGTCAGATGACCTATGTGCTCGATGCACCACTAGGTGACCCACCTGCAAAAGATGCCACCGATGACGTAAAAAATGTTTACGCCACTCGGAAAAATCATTACTCCACAGTTCAGTGTGCCATCCTGTATGGTCTGGAAACGGAGCTTCAGAAGCGCTTTGAGCACCACGACCCGTTCGAGATCATTAAGGAGCTCAAGCTCATTTTTGAGACTCACGCGGCCGTGGAGAGTTATGAGGCCTCCGAAAAGTTCTTTACCTGCAAGATGGAAGAGGGAAGCTCCGTTAGCGAGCACGTGCTCACCATGTCTAGGCACGCAAACAAGCTCCAAGAGTTGGGGATAACGATTCCTAATGAGGTAGGGATTCACCGTGTCCTCCAATCACTGCCACCGAGTTATAAGAACTTTGTGATGAACTACAATATGCACTGCATGAACAAGACGTTGCCTGAACTATCGTCCATGCTGAAAACTGCTGAAGTGGAGATCAAGAAGGAGCACCAAGTGTTGATGGTCAATAAGACCACCAATTTCAAGAAACAGGGCAAGCCTAAGAACAAGGGCAACTTCAAGAAGGACGGCAAGAAAGCTGCCGCACCTGCTAAGAAGCCCAAGGCTGATCCTAAGCCTGAAACTGAATGCTTCTACTGCAAGGGTGCTGGTCACTGGAAGCGCAACTGCCCCAAGTACCTGGCAGATCTGAAGAACGGCAACATCAAGAAGAAAGGTATATTCGATATACATGTTATTGATGTGTATCTTACTAGTAATCGTAGTAGTGCTTGGGTATTTGATACTGGTTCGTTTGCTCATATTTGTAACTCAAAGCTGCGGAATAAACGAAGACTGGCGAGAGACGAGGTGACGATGCGTTGAAATGGCTCCAAGGTTGATGTGATCGCCGTCACGCTCCCTCTACATCTACCTTCGGGATTAGTTTTAAATTTGAATAATTGTTATTTGGTGCCTGCGTTAAGCATGAACATTATATCTGGATCTTGTTTATTGCGAGACAGTTACTCTTTAAGTCCGAGAATAAAGGTTGTTCGATTTATATGAGTAATATCTTTTATGGTAATGCACCTGAGATGAATGGTTTATTCTTACTGAATCTCGATAGTAGTGATACACATGTTCACAACATAGATGCTAAACGAATAAAATTGAATGATAATTCTACATACATGTGGCAATCGCTGTCTTGGTCACATTGGAGTGAAGCGTATGAAGAAACTCCCTTCTGCTGGACTTCGTGAATCACTTGATTTTGAATCACTTGCAAGATGCGAAGCATGTCTAATGGGAAAAATGACTAAGACTCCATTCTCTGGAATAATGGAGCGAGCTACAGACTTATTGGAAATAATACATACCGATGTGTGCGGTCCAATGAGTGTAGCATCGCGTGGTGGATATCGTTATGTTCTCACTTTCACGGATGACTTAAGTAGATATGGGTATGTCTACTTTATGAAACATAAGTCCGAAACTTTCGAGAAGTTTAAGGAATTTCAAAGTGAAGTGGAAAATCATCATAACAAGAAGATTAAGTTTCTGCGTTCTGACCATGGAGGTGAATATCTAAGTTATGAGTTTGGCATGCATTTAAAGAAATGTGGAATACTTTCGCAGTTGACACCGCCGGGAACACCACAGCATAATGGTGTGTCCGAACGTCGTAATCGAACTCTCTTAGATATGGTTCGGTCTATGATGTCTCTTACAGATTTACCGCTATCGTTTTGGGGCTATGCATTAGAGACAACCGCATTCACTTTAAATAGGGCACCATCTAAATCCATTGAAACGACACCGCACGAATTATGGTTTGGAAAGAAACCTAAGTTGTCGTTCCTTAAAGTTTGGGGTTGCGAAGCGTATGTAAAGAAGTTACAACCTGATAAGCTAGAACCCAAAGCGGAGAAATGCGTCTTCATAGGATACCCTAAAGAAACAATTGGGTATACCTTCTATCAAAGATCCGAAGGCAAAGTTTTCGTTGCCAAGAATGGATCCTTTCTTGAGAAGGAGTTTCTCTCAAAAGAAGTGACTGGAAGGAAAGTAGAAATCGACGAGGTTATTGAACCTTCTCTCGGGGTTGAGAGTAGCGCAGCACCGGAAGATGTTTTCGTGCCGCCTGCACCAACTGGAGAAGAAGCTAATGATGGTGATCATGAAACTTGAACGGTTACTCGAACCTCGCAGTCAACGAGGGTTCGTACCACTCGAGTGGTATGACTCGCTTGAACGTCATGTTGGTGGACAACACCGATGACCCTGCGATGTATGAAGAAGCTATGGTGAGCCCAGATTCACAAATGGCTAGAAGCCATGAAATCCAAATGGGATCCATGTACGAAAACCAAGTATGGACTTTGGTGGACTTACGGATGGCCGTAAGGCTGTCGAGAACAAATGGATTTTCAAAAGAAAACAGATCTTTGATGGTAATGTTATCATCTATAAAGCTCGACTTGTCGCGAAAGGGTTCCGACAAATTCAAGGTGTTGACTATGATGAGACTTTCTCACCAAGAGCGGCTAAAGTCTGTGAGGATTTTGTTAGCAATTGCTGCATATTTCGACTATGAGATAGGGCAGATGGATGTCAAAACGGCGTTCCTTAATGGTGACATTGAGGAAGAGTTGTACATGGTACAACCCAAGGGTTTTGTCGATCCTAGTGATGTTGACAAGGTATGCAAACTTCAGCCCATTTATGGACTGAAGCAAGCATCCCGGAGTTGGAATCAACGTTTGATAAAGTAATCAAAATTTTGGTTTTATACAAACTTATGGAGAAGCTTGTATTTACAAGAAAGTGAGTGGGAGCTCAGGCATTCCTAGTACTATATGTAGATGACATATTGTTGATTGGGAATGATATAGAACTTCTTAATAGCGTCAAAGCCTATTTGAATAATAGTTTTTCAATGAAGGATCTTGGCGAAGCGGCATTTATTCTAGGCATCAAGATTTATAGAGATAGATCAAGACGCCTGCTAGTGCTTTCACAAAGTACATACCTGGACAAAGTTCTAAAGAAGTTTAGAATGGAAGAGAGCAAGAAAGGATTCGTGCCCATGTTGTCAGGTAAGACCTTGAGTAAGACTCAAAGTCTAGCTACGGCAGAAGATAGAGAGAAGATGAATAATGTTCCCTATGCCTCAGCCATAGGTTCTATCATGTATGCCATGTTGTGTACAAGACCGGATATAGCACATGTTGTTAGTTTGACTAGCAGATATCAAAGTGATCCTGGAATGGAGCCTTTGGACGATCAAGAATATCCTTAAGTACCTAAATAGGACTAAGGATATGGTTCTTTCTTATGGAGGTGATGAACGACTTGTTGTAAATTACCGATGCTAGTTGGAACACCAATCCAGATGACTCGAAGTCACAGTCTGGATACGTATTTATTTTGAATGGTGCTGCAGTGAGCTAGAGGAGTGCCAAGCAAAGCGTTGTGGCAAAATCTTTAACTGAATTAGAATACATAGCTGCTTCGGAGGCTGCACAAGAAGCCATATGGATGAAGGAGTTCATTACTGAACTTGGCGTGGTTCCTAGTGCGTTGGACCCGATGGCCATATACTGTGACAACACAGGTGCCATAGCTAATGCACAGGAGCCAAGGTCACATAGCAAGCTGAAGCACATCAAGCTACGTTTCCATGCCATTCGCGAGTATGTCCGAGATGGTGACATAAAGATTTGCAAAGTACACACTGATCTAAATGTGGCAGATCCATTGACTAAACCTCTCCCTAGAGCAAAGCATGACCAACACCAGAACGCCATGGGTGTTAGGTATATTACCATGTAATCTAGATTATTGACTCTAGTGCAAGTGGGAGACTGTTGGAGATATGCCCAATAGGCAATAATAAAAGTGGTTATTATTATATCTTTGTGTTTATGATGAATGTTTGCATCCCATGCTGTAATTGTATTATAAGGAAACACTAATACATGTGTGTTTTGTAAACATAAAAGGGTCCCTAGTAAGCCTCTTGTTAAACTAGCTTGTAGATTAATTGATGATCATGGTTTCACGATCATGGACATTGGATGTCATTAATAACAAGGTTGTATCATTAGGAGAATGATGTAATGGACACACACACCCATAGTAAGCGTAGCATTAGATCAAGTCATTAAGTTCACATTGCTATAAGCTTTCAATACATAGTAACCTAATCCTTCGACCATGAGGTTGTGTTAATCACCATCACCGGATGAGTACTTTGATGACATCAAACACCACTTCGTAACTGGGTGGTTATAAAGGTGTCATTAGGTATTCTGAAAGTATGTGTTGAAGCGCATGGACCAAGATTGGGATTTGTCCATCCATATGATGGATAGATATGCTCTGGCCCTCTCGGTGGAATGTCATCTAGTTAGCTTGCAAGCATGTGACCGGGTCACAAGGGATGGCATAACACGAGCGAGAAAAGAGTACTTATCAAGAACGAGGTAGAACTAGGTATGGAGATACCGATGATCAAACCTCGGATAAGTAGAAGTATCGCGTGACAAAGGGAATTGGTTTCATATGTTAATGGTTCTATCGATCACGAAGTCATCGTTGAGTATGTGGAGCCGTTATGGATCTCGGATCCCGCTGATGGTTATTGATCGGAGAGGTGTCTTCATCATGTTCATATTCACGAACCGTAGGGACACACTTAAGGTTCAAGTTGTTTTAAGTAGATATTGAATGCGTTGGAGACCGAATGTTGTTCGAGTCTCGGATTGGATCTGGGACATCACGAGGAGATCCGAACTGTCCGGAGAATAAGATTCATATAATGGGGATCATTTTCTAAGTTAGGAAATGTTCCAGTGTTTGTATGGGGATTCTAGAAGGTTTGAATGTTCGAAGGTTCTAGAAGATATCTTGGAGTTTATTTGAAAACCGAGATAAGATAAGATAAGATAAGGAGTTTAAAGGGGAAACTTGGGGAAGGACTCTCCCCAAGCTCCCTAGTGCGCGCCCTAAGGGTGGGCCTAGGGGTGGGAACCCTAGGCCACACCCTCCCTCTATATAGAGGGTGGAGGCGCCACCCCTCTTGCCTCCTCCCACTCCAAACCCTAGCCTCTCTCTTCCTCCTTCCATCTGCCCGGCTTAGGCGAAGCCTGCAGAATTCTCTCCACCACCACCACCACGCCGTCGTCTGCTGGGATTGCGGAGAAGATCTACTACCTCCGCGTCATTGGGAACGGGAGAGGAAGGTGCCGCCGACTCCGCACGTGACCGTCATGCGGCGCCGAACGCTACCGGAAGGATCATCTACTCGATCTTGAGATCGGCAAGTGATCGACTACATCATCCACGAGATCTAATCTCGTTAACACTTTCGGTTCTACGAGGGTTAGTACCGATCTATCTCGTTGCTCATGTCTAGTAGATTAGATCTTGGCTTTTATCTAGATTAGATCTGGGTTTTGTTCGTTCTTGTGGTAGAAATTTTTTGTTTTCCATGCTACGAACCCATCAGGGATAACCTTGGCAATGTCCATGGTGAAGGACTTAGGATTTCGCGGAAAAGAGAATGCTGGAGATTTCGTCGGATGTCAGGAAAACAATGAAGTCAAAGTCGCCTGAATATTGAAGAATCGCACTATTACAAGTTGCCTGGAAGATTTTCTGTACCCTCGCTTGGGCTTCTCCCATCTTATATATAATAGACCGGGTCTCAAAGCTGTATGCGGATAGGTTTTACATACACGTGATTACAATACCAATACATTGTCGGTTCAGAGACTCTTTCCTAATACAATCAAAGTTTTTGTCGGTTGCTTCCTTGGGCTATCATCTGAAATCTTCATGGGTCGTAAGCCTTTTACCCAACATAGGGTAGCAAATCATAAGCATCCGAGTAGTTATACCTATGTCAGTGACATATAGGTAAAATCACCTTAGTTGCATATCTAGAAAATTTACCTGTTGTGTCAAACCCTAAATTGAAAAAGAGTAAAATTTAAAGTAGCACCTATTCACCCTCCCTCTAGGTGCCCATACGATCCTTTCAGTGGGATTATAGATCTAGATCTCATGTCTCTATCCCCTCAAATAGATGCAAGAATCATGGGAGGGAGAGGGAGAGGATAAGCTCAAGAGATTCAACAATGGAGGGGAAAAAGAGCTCAAAGGGATAAGATCAAATGGAGAGGAAGGGTCCCTTATATAGGGGCCGAGAAACTGACCGTTACACACCTAGGAGGACTGGTACTACCGGACTCAGCAATAGTAGCACCAGACAAGTACGGTACTCCCGTCCAGGTACCGGAACGACAACCGGGCAAGCCAGGGAGAAAAACGACTGGGGAGAACCAGCTTGATTTCCACTGGTAGTGTCGGGTCCAAGGGCGTTACTACCACTTACCAGTAGTTCCGAGCCAAGGAACGGTACTACCGCTGAACCCCGGTAGTACTAGGTGGCAGTACCAGACGCTCCCGAGGAGGATGCCCAGCTCGCGGCTAGGCTCAGATGTGACTGGTACCACCAGACGGTACTACCGCTACCAAGCGGTACTACCGGACACAAGAGTCCGGTACTACCGGTCACGACAGACAATTCTAGCAGAAATAGCAAATGCAATAACTCGAGCATATGAACTCCAAAAAGGATGAAACCAATATTGGATACCACCAAGGGAGAGAAAATCAAGTATAAAGGTATGTTTGGGACAGCTCCACTTCACTAATCCACAGGTGAAACAGGTGAAACTGACTCAAACAACCAAACTTCAGTTAGTGGAGTGGAGTAGTGATATCCCGTAGAACATTTTGGTGAAGCAGAGAAAGATGTGCTTTACCTGTTCCACTTCACATCCCACACGTATCTGACCCTAGCTAAATTACCCGCAATTGCCACCAGTGAGCCAGCTCTTTCCGAAACGTTTTTCACCCTGCCCCTGATTCCTCCTTCTCCCATGGTCACCGACGACTTGGGCTGGCCGCCGCCACCGTATCCGGCAACCGCCCGCTGTCCGTCGTCCTCCCTCTGTCCCCGAGCACCCAATCTCTTCCACTTTGCTCTCCTGCTCGATTCCGTTCATCCTCTTCGGCCCCTGCCCCCTCAGCCTCTTTCCGTATGATCCCCTATCATTGCATCGACCCGGCGCAACAAGCACAACATTCTTTGTTGTCCCGGTAAAAGCCATCGCCTGAACTGTACAATCAGAATTCCATGGGAGTTGGCTCTAAACTAGCAAGCGCCCCGAAGACCAATAGCACTGACTCTCTTGAACAAATCTATGGTTATGGTAGCAACCACATGGATTTTGGCTCGCTGTCTTCTCAGTCAAAGAGTGCACTGTTCTGTTTTCTGCACTGTCCAAATGATGTGACTGGTGGGCTCCAAACACCAAGTGTTTTGTAGACTGAGAACTCAACCAATGTCTATCATGAACGTTCAAATCAGAATTAATTAAGCGAACGTGTTTAGTTTATCCATCATATCTAGGAGACATGGCAGCAATCACGTGTAGGAGACCATGCATAGAATAAAGGGTACATTTTCACTTTACGCATTGCACCAATCTACTTGTATGCTAACAATGCAAAAAATAGGTGGAGTGGAGTTTTCATTCCAAACAGTTTTTACTACTCTGGAGCAGTTTTTAATACTCTGGAGCAGGTTAGGTGGAGTGAAGTTTAGAAGTGGAGCGGAGTGAAGTGGAGTGGAGCCCTCTCAAACACACTCTAAGTATGTGAGATACCCCCCAAGGTATGGAGCCAGAAAATCTTCAATATCAAAAATGCAATAGGGTATACAAGAGAAATCCTTTTTTATGAACTAGAGCTTGTTATGAAGATTACCACAAGCTGTAGAACCTCACATGGATAAGATCCAAATAACAACCAAGAAAGATGATGCTAAGTATGCAAAGGTTTGAGATCTCTCCGGAAGATATGATCGAGTTACTCACTCGAGAGCCTCTCTTGACAGTACGATTATCTATCCTAAACACGGTCTTCCAACTACCAACTTGAGACCGACAAAAGGGAAAACCTATCAAGATCATACCTTTTCCTTGAGCATTCCACTTGAACTTGATATAGACGATCTTGTCCTCCTAAATATGGAACACCTTTCTTAATTGCTCTTGTCACGGTTGCTTGATGAAGACTTGCAAATTGCTCCCCCATATACCATGGGGAAACCTCTTCTTTGAGCTTATCTTCATCGATCCATGGAACTTAGGATGGCAAGCTTCAAGCATGAGATCTTCTAGATAAGACGCATCTTGAACTTGCACTTCATTTCTTCTATATCCATTAGGATGATGTTTTAAAGATATACATGAGGAAATCCATCTTCTTCAAGACACACTTGATCTTATTTTATTTCTTCTTATTCTTCTTGTACTTCTTCTTCTTCAAAATGATTCCAATAGGCTCAAAGCCCTTGGACAATGCTTATTGTTCTTCATTTCTTCAACCTTGAAGCCAACACATGGTCCAAGCGATGCCAATGGATAATTCCTATAAGTATAACTTGATGCAAACTTTAGTCCATAGAGATTGTCATTAATTACCAAAACCACACATGGGGGCACACATGCCCTTTTAGCAGGGAACCAACAACTACAAATCTCTGTTGGGGCACACCAAATGCCCGCTCAAAATCCTTCATGCAAGCTTCTTGTTCCTTGGCAAAGTGAGCATGCTTGGGGAGCATGGGGATTGAGACAATCTTCACAAATGTTGGTCATCTTGGATGGATGCCATCTACAAGATAACATCCCTTATTGTAGTGGTGCCAGTTGATGTCAAGGTCCACTAGGGGAGCATGACCCTCAACAAGTTTGGCAAAGATAGTAGAATACTAAAGGACGTTGATGTCATTGTTCGATCCCGCCATACCAAAGAAGGAGTGCCAAATCTAGAGATCTTGTGTAGCAACTGGCTCGAGTATCACAATGCAACCTCCTTTATGGACTTTGTGCATTCCCTGCCAAGCAAATGGATATTTCTTCCAATGCCAATGCATGCATTCAATGCTCCGAAGCATCCCAGGACATCCTCTACTGATTGTGAGGATCCGAACAGTGTCTTCAGTAGTAGGTGATGTCAAGTATTGTGGCCCAAACACTCCAATCACTTCCCTGCATAACCTGTACAAACAATCGATGGCGATGGACTCAGCCATGTGTATATAATTGTCGACACTATCACTCGGATCTCCGTATGCAAGCAACCTCATCGCCACCGTGCACTTTTGCAGTGAGGAAAACCCTACCATGCCGGTGCAGTCCTTCTTACTTCTGAAGTAGGGGTTGTACTCCCGGATGGCATGCACGATCTCGAGGAAGAGTTTTCGTCTCATCTTAAAATGACACCGAAACACAGCCTCTTGGTGCAGCGAGTCATCAGCGAAGTTGTCAGCGTGCATCATGCAGTGGCCCTCCATCTGCTACCTTGATTTTCACTTCCAATAACCCTTCATCGAGCCTCCAACCTTTGGCGTTGTAGTCTAGTTGTACAGTATGGCCAGCGAGCCGAGGATCCGCATGTGCTCTTCATCTTCAGAGGCTGCGGTGGTCTCTTCCTCCAACAGAATGGTGAACATGTCCTTATCGTCGGAGTCCATGGCTAAACAAGAAAAACTCCAAACGCTTCACGGGCAAGGTGGCCACAAGCTTGGCGAAGGCGCGAGAAGGAAAAACAAGGCCACCTTTCTATCATCACGAATTCGACTGGGCAGGGCGGGGCAACACCGACGGTGACATGGAGGAGAGGGGTAGATGGGGAGAAGGCACTGTGTCGTGGGAGAGCCGAATCATGGTGGGGAATGGGATGTTGATAGGTTCGTAGCATGGAAAACAAAAAATTTCTACCGCAAGAACGAACAAAACCCAGATCTAATCTAGATAAAAGCCAAGATCTAATCTATTAGACATGTGCAACGAGATAGATCTGTACTAACCCTTGTAGACCCGAAAGCGTTACGAGATCGGATCTCGTGGTTGATGTAGTCGATCACTTGCCGATCTCAAGATCGAGTAGACGATCCTTCCGGCCCAGCGTTCAGCGCTTCCCATGATCGGTCACACGTGCGGAGTCGAAGTAGACCTTCCTCTCCCCGTTCCAGCGAGCAGCGGAGGTAGTAGATCTCTCCACGGAATCCCAGCAGCACGACGGCGTGGTGGTGATGGTGGAGTAGAGAATTCTGCAAAGCTTCGCCTAAGCCAGAGCAGAGGGAAGGAGGAGGAGAGAGGCAACTCGAGATCTAGAGAATAGAAGGGGCAAGGGGGTTTGTGCCTCCACCCCTCTATTTAACAGAGGGAGGCGCCATGGGGAGGTGGAGTCCTTGTAGGACTCCCCTCTCCCTTGGCCGGCGGATCAAGGAGGTGGGGGGAGAGTCCTACTCCCCCACGAATCCTTGTCTTACCCCACAAGGATTCCTTGATCCTTTCTTGGTTTTCAAGTAAACTCCAAAAAATCTTCTAGAACCTTCCAGAACATTCCGAAACCTTCTAGAATCCCCATACTAATACTCCGGAACATTTCCTAACTTAGAAAATGATCCCCAATATATGAATCTTATTCCCCGGACAATTCCGGATCTCCTCGTGATGTCCCGGATCCAATCCGAGACTCCGAACAACATTCGGTCTCCAACGCACATTCCATATCTACTTAAAACAACTTCGAACCTTAAGTGTGTCACCCTACGGTTCGTGAATATGCAGACATGATGGAGACACATCTCCGATCAATAACCATTAGCGGGATCTGGAGATCCATAACAGCTCCCACATACTCAACGATGACTTTGTGATCGATAGAACCATTTAACATACGAAACCAATTCCCTTTGTCACGCGATACTCTACTTATCCGAGGTTTGATCGTCGGTATCTCCATACCTAGTTCTACCTCACATCGATAAGTACTCTTTACTCGTTCCATGATATGTCATCCCTTGTGACCTAGTCACATGCTTGCAAGCTAACTAGATGACATTCCACCGAGAGGGCCCAGAGCATATCTATCCATCATATGGATGGACAAATCCCAATCTTGGTCCATGCGCTTCAACACATACTTTCAGAATACCCAATGTCACCTTTATAACCACCCAGTTACGAAGCGGCGTTTGATGTCATCAAAGTACCCATCCGGTGATGGTGATTAACATAACCTCATGGTCGAAGGATTAGGTTACTATGCATTTGAAAGCTTGTAGCAGAACGAACTTAATGACTTGATCTTATGCTATGCTTACTGTGGGTGTGTGTGTCCATCACATCATTCTCCTAATGATATGATCTTGTTATTAACGACATCCAATGTCCATGATCAGGAAACCATGATCATCCATTAATCAACAAGCTAGCTTAACAAGAGGCTTACTAGGGACTCTTTTATGTTTACAAAACACACAAGTATTAATGTTTCCAGTTAATACAATTATAACATGGGATGTAAACATTTACATTAACATAAAGATATAATAATAACCACTTTATTATTGCCTCTTGGGCATATCTCCAACAGTCTCCCACTTGCACTAGAGTTAATAATATAGTTAAAAAACTTGTGCATTCAACACCTATGGCTTTCTGGTGTTGTATAAACACTATTGCTAGTGGTAAACATAATCTTCGGATCTGACACTTCCAGGTCCGTGTGTATTTGCATGTCCTTGCGTCTCTACGCATTACTCATTCTCCAATGAGATGGCATTGTATAAATTTGGTCCTTTGGTGAGACCTTTAGTTCCTTGGGATTAAATCATGTTGATACAATTGTCATACAATGTATCTTCATAGTATTATCCCGCTATGAACCACACCTAGTTTGATAACAAACTACTTGACGCAAATGCCCTCATTTGCTGCTACAATAGTAGTCATATACTTAGCCTTTTTGTTGTAGTATCTGTCACAATGTTTTAACTTTGGTACTCAACCAAATCCGTTATGGAACTTCCTTTCCATTACATTGTGCCACCCATAGTTTAAATTGAGATAAACTTAATTTGTGACAAAGCTAGTATCAATGCAACAATTTACAATGAACTATTTGTCACCACTATATAAATAATATATTCTTAGTTCTTCCAAAGATCATAGGAATATCCCTACTATTGTCCAATGATCATCTTATGAGTGATTCTGGTATATGCTCATAACATTTAGAGCATAGGACATATCTGGATGTGTACATCTCAAAGAATGATTGATCAAAATATTCTTGTGATTTCACTAAGTGTCAAAACACTTGAATCTCGTGTCAACACACTTGAATCTTGATTCAGTCCTTTCCGTGCATCAAGAACCTTTCTTGTTGTTTCCATATTGAAATCATTCAACATCTTATCTATGTACATTTGGCAAAACCATATTAGCGCCTCAATCTATCCATATAGACATTGATGCCTAATTCTTGGGTTATGCCTAAGTCTTTCATCGAAATGAAATTCTTAACCTATGTCAATAAAAGATACATCATTTATAATCAACAATATGTCTTTCACATAATGTATTAGAAATATGTCTTAGAGCTCCCACTTAATTTCTTGCAAAATGCAAACATCTTCATCATCTCTGATGAAATTAAACCTTTTAACAGTTTCATCACGGTGAAGATTCCAACTCCGCGATGCTCACTTCAACCATTGAAGTTTTGCATACTCTTTTAGCATCCTTTGAATTAACAAAACCCTTTGGATCGTGTCATGGACACATCCTAGGTAACCATTCTATTAGAAGCACTTGTTTTGTTTGTTCAACTACCATATACCAAAATATATGTAGTGGTTGCTACATTAATCCGTCCAGACTAAATATCGCTATGAAAGATCAAATATTATCATAGTCAATTCCTTGAACATTGTCGTAAACTCTTTCCGACATGTCGACTATTTCATAGATGTGAAACATCCATGTCTATTTATTTATAGATCCATATACGACTGTAAGGTCTTGCACCTTTCCAGAGGGTCTTTCAAATTCAAAGCTTGATTTCTCGTGTATGGAATTATCACGGATTTTATGGCTTCAAGCCACTTAATGAAGTCAGGGCCCATCATTGATTATTTGCATGTAGTCGGTTCATCATTGTCAAAAAACAATGATTTAACTCTCAAATCTTGGCATTTGATTACTTACCCGACCTACTTGGTTCAATAGTAACTTAGATCTCCGTGACCACAACCTTTGAGGCATGTGAGCCATGAGCATTGTTGCTGCCTCCGGGACACTTACCGACGCTGCGCAACTCAGCACATATTAGCCAAGGTTCAACAACCTTGTCAAAGTTCTATTGTCCTCCCACTTAACTTTTCACCAAAAATTCCTTCTCAAGAAACTCGACATTCTAAGCGACAAACATTTTTGTCTTCGGTGTTATGGAGGAATACCCAATGGTTATTCAAAATAACCTACAAAGACATGCTCATCCGACTTTGGTTGTAAACACTTTACTTATGCCTAGCACACCAAAAATTTAAGAAAGGACAACCTGGGTTTTATCCCAAACCATGACTTATATGGTGTCATTTCAACGGATCACGATGGAGCTCTTTTCAGTATAAAAGCGGTAGTTACTAAAGCTTTAATCTTTAAAATATAATGCCAGTTTTATAAATGACACCTTTGATCTTACCATGTCAAACAAGGTTTCATTACATATCTTGAACACTCCATACTCCTATGGTGTTTTGGGAAATGCAAATCCATGGAACGATTCCTCAAATCTTAGGTGTTTTGCTAAACTTGTAACTCAAACATCTTTCTTTATGATCCAATCATAAACTTTTTATTTTCTTGTTACCGTGATTTTCCACTTCATCTTGAAAGTCTTTGAACATTTTCAAATGTTTCATACTTCTTCCTTATTGAGTAAGTATATACATATACTCACTCAAATCTTCGGAGAAAGCATATGAAGTTGAAATCCATCGCCCACGACTACACATAATGGACTATATACATCAATATGTACAAACTCCAATCAGTTAGTCGTCTGCCTTTGGCCTCTGAACGGAGTTTTAATTATCTCCAGGAAAGTATCACAAGCGTCATTTGATCAAAATCAAAGACTCCAAAAATCCATCAACATGGAGTTTCTTCATGTATCCCTAATATAATTTAAACGGTGATGTCACTTCGCAAATGATCTTTCAATCATTTGTCTTGCGACATTTTAGCATTAGTTTTATGGTTGTTATTTCTCCAACCAGACTTGTATATCATCCATCTATTATGGAATACAGTAATTATTTGAACAACCTTTTGTCGTCATAATACCTGATCAAAATAACAATTATTGAAACAAATCTTGAAGGTAAGCTTTGATGTTAACGAGCAACACAACAACCCTTTGTTTGTTTTCGATGAACATCATCACATATTCTCTTGCTAGTTACTTAGGCCATTGCAGTTCATGAATTGTGTTGTCCTGTATGACACTTCATACCAACCAATTCGGTATCCAATACTGCAGAACCACATTGTTTAACAACCAAGGAATACAGCCATAACATGTATCTTCTATATACCTAAGTTGGATATCTCCAATCTTTTCTTTTCTGCCAAATATTTTATAGATTCTCTTTCAACAATTCCTTTTCTTTTAAAAGAATCTATCAACATCAATAGTGGTGTCATTCACATGACACATAGTACAAAGTGTGTATAGTCAAATACTAATACCTTTGGACTTGCACTTTGAAGTGGATCACCTTCATCAAATGTTTGGCATTCTTTCAAAATTCCATTCTTTAGTAATATTTTAGTGTAGTAAACATTTTACTTACATCTTCTATTCATCCTTATCATGACAACTTTCATGATCAAGTTGCTATAGCTTATAAAGGTGAATTGCGAGTATAATGTTTCTTTTCCAAAACCTTTTGGAGGATTAGGACGACTAGCGTCTCCAACCTTCACAAATTCTCATCAAATATGAGGACATATACTCTATCATGTTGTAACCAACACATTGTTTTAGATATCGCAATACCTTTCACATATGATGGTTTCTGAAACATTGCTTTCAGCTCTTAGATAAACTTGATATTAAAAACAATCTTTTGAGTATCAAGAATCATGGAGGCAAACATGATACATTAGATACTAACACTGGAATTGTTACTCTTGATTTAATACTGTTTATTAAACTTCACAGAGTAAACGGAGTTTGCTGAAGGTTTGCAATAGGACTTTTAAACTTCAGATTGACACTCAAAACAATACGATACCAGTTCATAAAGCAAATATCCAGAATTTCTATAGTTCCACTATCTCAACTATAACTAAGCGTAAGGTGGTGAACGGATGCCAATGACTACAACAAACTATGCAAATTCACTTTGATTGTGTTTATGATAAATTGAGTTTGACTAATCCAAATTACAAATAAAGTCCCACTCAAAACAACATCCCTCGAGTTGTTTTAGTGATTTACACGAACCAAATCCACTACACCAAGTCCGATCATCACGTGAGATGATGTAGCTTTAAAGGCGAACAATCAACATGTTCATCATATCATCCATATGACTCATGCTTTACCTTTCGGTATTCCGTGTTCCGAGACCATGTCTGTACATGCTAGGCTCGTCAAGGTTAACCTTAGTATCCGCATGTGCAAATCTGGCTTGCACCCGTCGTATGCACACGTAGAATCTATCACACCCGATCATCACGAGATGCTTCGAAACGACGAGTCTTAGCAACGGTGCCTACTAAGGACGAACACTTTATTACTTGATATTTAGTGAGAGGGATCATCTTATAATGCTACTGTCACGATCTAAGCAATACAAGATGCATAAAGGATTAACATCACAGGCAATTCATAATTAGTATGATATGATATGGCCCTTTCTTCTTATGCCTTTGATCTCCATCTCCAAAGCACGGACATGATCTCCATCATCACCAGCATTGCGTCAAGGTTAGTGGCGCCGCTTCATGGTTGTCCATCATCACTAGCAACTATTACAACTACTTGGAATAAAGCTATTATAAGATGAATAGACACGCAGGTCTTAACAGAATTAAAGACAACCATTAGGCTCCTGCCTGTTGCCATATTACAACAAGGATCATTGCATACATCAAATACAATCACATGATGGCCATATCACATCACAAAAACCCTGCAAAAACAAGTTAGACGCCTCTAATTTTCTTTGCATGTTTTACGTGGTTTGGGGCTTTCGAATAAGAACGGATCTTACCTAGAAAACTGAACCACAACGTTGATACAAGTGCTATCAAGTGCAAAGTGTAGATTGGATCTATACTATGGTGAGAGAGACAGACACCCGCAAAGCCACTTGTGCAAAGCAAGTTACACGTCAAGCGTGGAGCAAGTCTCATGTGCGATGACATGTAAGGTTAGCCCGAGCCGCTTCATCCCACCATACCGCAAGATGCAAAGTACACAAAGCAAAAGACGGCACGAGCACCAACGCCCACAAAACCATTGTGTTCTACTCGTGCAACAGATCTATGCATAGACACGGCTCTGATACCACTGATAGGTTCGTAGCATGGAAAACAAAAAATTTCTACCACAAGAACGAACAAAACCCAGATCTAATCTAGATAAAAGCCAAGATCTAATCTATTAGACATGTGCAACAAGATAGATCTGTACTAACCCTTGTAGACCCGAAAGCGTTACGAGATCGGATCTCGTGGTTGATGTAGTCGATCACTTGTCGATCTCAAGATCGAGTAGACGATCCTTCCGCAGCGTTCGGCGCTTCCGTAGTCGGTCACACGTCTGAGTCGGCAGACCTTCCTCTCCCGTTCCAATGAAAGCGGAGGTAGTAGATCTCTCACGGAATCCCAGCAGCTGACGGGCGTGGTGGTGATGGTGGAGTAGATAATTCTGCAGGCTAAGCCTAAGCGAGAGGAAGGAGGAGGAGAGAGGCAACTCGAGATCTAGAGAATAGAAGGGCAAGGGGTTTGTGCCTCCACCCTCTATTTAAAGGAGGGAGGCGCCATGGGGAGGTGGAGTCCTTGTAGGACTCCCCTCTCCCTTGGCCGGCGGATCAAGGAGGTGGGGGGAGAGTCCTACTCCCCCACGAATCCTTGTCTTACCCCACAAGGATTCCTTGATCCTTTCTTGGTTTTCAAGTAAACTCCAAAAAAGCTTCTAGAACCTTTCGGAACATTCCAAAACCTTCTAGAATCCCCATACAAATACTCCGGAACATTTCCTAACTTAGAAAATGATCCCCAATATATGAATCTTATTCCCCGGACAATTCCGGATCTCCTCGTGATGTCCCGGATCCAAAGAGACTCGAACAACATTCAGTCTCAACGCATTCCATATCTACTTAAAACAACTTCGAACCTTAAGTGTGTCACCCTACGGTTCGTGAATATGCAGACATGATGGAGACACATCTCCGATCAATAACCATTAGCGGGATCTGGAGATCCATAACAGCTCCCACATACTCAACGATGACTTTGTGATCGATAGAACCATTTAACATACGAAACCAATTCCCTTTGTCACGCGATACTCTACTTATCCGAGGTTTGATCGTCGGTATCTCCATACCTAGTTCTACCTTGTTACTGATAAGTACTCTTTACTCGTTCCATGATATGTCATCCCTTGTGACCTAGTCACATGCTTGCAAGCTAACTAGATGACATTCCACCGAGAGGGCCCAGAGCATATCTATCCGTCATATGGATGGACAAATCCCAATCTTGGTCCATGCGCTTCAACACATACTTTCAGAATACCCAATGTCACCTTTATAACCACCCGATTCTGAGCGGCGTTTGATGTCATCAAAGTACCCATCCGGTGATGGTGATTAACATAACCTCATGGTCGAAGGATTAGGTTACTATGCATTTGAAAGCTTGTAGCAAAATGAACTTAATGACTTGATCTTATGCTATGCTTACTATGGGTGTGTGTGTGTCCATCACATCATTCTCCTAATGATATGATCTTGTTATTAAAGACATCCAATGTCCATGATCAGGAAACCATGATCATCCATTAATCAACAAACTAGCTTAACAAGAGGCTTACTAGGGACTCTTTTATGTTTACAAAACACACAAGTATTAATGTTTTCGGTTAATACAATTATAGCATGGGATGTAAACATTTATCATAAACATAAAGATATAATAATAACCACTTTATTATTGCCTCTTGGGCATATCTCCAACAGATGTCTCACTGACAAGGTTGGCCCATCAGTTTTTCCATTCACCCGGCGTTCCCAGGCGATTCTCGGCGGGTCAGGTTCAACCTAGAAACGTAAGATGAAAGATGGGCTAAATCCAGCTGAATTTGGCATCCTAGGAATGCGACTAGGTGAAAACTCACCATCCAGATGAAAAAACCGCCTAGGGAGGCCCTCCTAGAAATGCTAGTGAAGATGCTCTAAAGGGTACTGAACCAGTTTTGGGACTCCAGAAGTTTTTATGTTGTGATTGACTCAGACTCCTTCCATATTTGATGATTTCGGCCAAGCCATGACTTTATGGGATCATAAAGGTTCTAGAGGTGCCTAAGAGCCCTTGGATCAAAGGGATATCCATCCCATGGCCTAGATTGCATCTCACCACTATATATTGAGGGAAAACCCTAGTTTTGGAGGCATCCATCAAAATCCACGAATGTTCCTCCTCTTGGCAGCCCCAAGGAGGGGGAGGAGCCCCTCCACACCAACACCATCTCCAAGGAAGAAGAAGGGCAAAGGGGCGATGCTCCCCAAGGGTAGTAGCCGCCCATAGAAGGGCGTCGTGGTCTACCTGCCGCCGGCTCCTTCTCCTCTCCTTGCCGTGGCTGCCTCTCCACTTGGAGAGACACCTATCCATCACCATCTACAACAATTCTCCATCATCCCCTACTATAATCTCTTGGCAAACATGATGTGTGATACAATCTATTATTTTCTCATGATTTATTGTGTATCTATGTTATTGTTTGAGTAGTGAATTGTTTATGACAATTGTGAAATAGTTCATTGATGGTTACATACAAGTATATATTATCTTCTATGATGGTCTTTTGTACTAATATATGGGTGCACACATATGTTGGGGAATACATAAGGTTGTCACCGTTGCATGTTGATAGGATGAGAGCTAAATGGAGATTGACAAAAATCATGTCCCAAGTCTTAAATATGCATGCTATATTAATTCATGGTTCATTAACGGGGGCATAATCATGGAGACCTTAAAGATAACATTAGTGGTTGGACTTTATGTATTAATAATTCCCTAATCATGTTTGCAAGGTAACAACCTTGGGATCAATCACTAAGGATGTATTTTCTTATGTATATGGTTGCACCTATCTATGGCTCCTCTCTAGAAGAAACAATAAAAAAGACTATTCATGTGTTTCACTAATTGTGACAATCAAACGAATGAATAGAGATTTGTATAAACACTTGCTCCCTTGAGAAACTTGCTCCTACTTTACTAGCTCCACTTTACTTGTAGTAGTATACTATAGTATTTACTTCCAAAACTTCATTGTTTTATAGTTAGCAGGAAAAATAAGCACACACACTCAAGTTCATAGCATTGCATAGAAGGCCATATAAGTGGGTTATAGGGCTTTAGAGAATAGATAGTTTATCTTCAGCTCCTCGTGGGTTCGACACTTAAATATTTATTGAATTGTATTACAGTGACCCCCTGCACTTGGAGGTTATCACCATCAGAGGCATATATTGGCGAGGGGAAAGAGCTAATGCATCACGAAATAGAGGCGGGCTTCTCGAAACTAGTGAAAAGAGAGTCTTTGTCCAAGTGGAGAGAGGGGAGAGTGGTCTCTTGGAAAATAGCTCTTGGAACAAAGAAGAGTCATTCTCAGATACTCCTCCCATAATTGAACTACTAAAACGTGATGAGAGGGAGACAACAGCAAGAGAGAGGAGGGAGATTTCAATGCGGCGAGTCCTAGTTTTGTGGGAAGGAGGTCAACATATGTCTTGGAGAGTTGATTTGGCTTGAAAGTCAACATACGACTTGGAGAGTTGATTTTGCTTGAAATTCAACATAAGTCATGCATGATACGAACTTTTGAGGAGACTCTTTTACCTACAAAATATCATATTTTGTTTTTTTGTGAAAACTAGGTCATATAAAAGTAATCTTCGCACATTTACATTTTTTATAATTCTAAAATTTCTTGGCTTTTATTTAAGTAAGGTCAAAATTGGCGGCATGTGAATTCACGACATGTGAATTCACAAAAATTGGTCGATATTTAAAAAATTGCCTATACTGCATAGAACCCACCTTTGAAACCTTGAAATGATTTTTGATAATATTCTGGACCGAACTATGGCACAGCTGTAGTTCAAATTTAAATTAATTTTTGAAAATAGCCCGTAACTTGTTTAAATCGGCAAAAGTAGTTAGAATTCGATAAAAATCAAGATATCCCGTACTTTTACAACAAATTGGTATAGTATTTTTAAAAATTATAGTGGAGCTATTTCACCGCGTACTTTGTGTAGCTTTTTTACAAACTAAATAAAATAGAAAATCAACTTTTTGGGACAAAAAGTTTGAAACTCCCATGGACACTTTTGTTTGCCATGCGAAGATGGATCTATGTGCAAAATTGGGGAACATTATCTTCAAGGAAGCATTGGGTTTGGCCATTCACTTGGTGTTTTGGCTTGAAAGTTGGGATAAATCATACATGATAACAATTTTTGAGAAATCTTTTGACAAATAATTCTCATAACTAGGGTTTTGTATTTTTTCTGAAAACTTGGTCACATAAAAGGACTCTTTACGTTGGATTTACATTTTCTGATAATTCTACATGTTCATTGATTTTGTTCAAAATTGGCCACATGTGAATTCATAACAAATTGACGTAGTTTCAAATTTGTTTTATGGACACTCATAATACCCACCTTGGACATATTGAAACGATTTTTTTGAATAATGTAGACCGAATTGGAGCATTGTTGTAGTTCAAATTTGAATTAATTTTCGGAAATAGCCTTAAAAATAGTTAGAGTTCAGGAAAATTAAGATATCTTGAACTTTGACATCCCATCCCATGTGTTATACTCTCCCAATATAAGATGTTTTAATTTTTGTAAAACTAATGTATCTAGACGCCTTTTAATGCGTAAGTTCACTATGAACCTACTCACTAAAAGATGTCTATATACATTCGTTTCATAAAACCTAAAACATCTTATATTATGAAAGCGTAGGGAGTAGTAGTATTTTTGAAAATTATAGTGGAGCTATTTCACCACGTATTTTGTTTAGCTTCTTCACAAACTAAACCCTATTTAGCACTAATAAATTGGAAAATCAACTTTGTGTGACAAAAAGTTTGGAAGTTCCATGGACACTTTTGTTTGCCATGGCAAGATGCACCTATGTGCGAAATTGGACGCATTATCTTCACATGAGCTGTGAGATTAGTGATTTGACGTCCTAGAGTGCACTATGTGCCAGTTCGCGTCCAGGGCGTCTTTTATCAATATACGCGTAGTGTTCGATAGAATAACAAGCAAGATTTTTGATATTCATAAAGGGAAAAAGTTAGAAATTTTCATAAACTTAATCTCCAATACCTTCTCACACAAAGTACATAGCAAAGTACATTAATACTGATGTTCAAAATGACCAGTAGGTAGGTGGGTCACTCTTCCTTATTTGATAATCATGGGAGGAAGTACTTAACGACAATATTACATCTACACTGCTCTAAAATTTAAGATCTAATAATCCTTGACGATGCAAATGTAGAAATTTAGCTATTTGGATGGCCCATCACCAACTAGGAACCGCGATGGCATCTCCCACTGGACGGTGTGTGGCGACTCGTTGCTCTGCTCCTTGGCTTTCCTTGTGATGTTACTAGATCCAACATATAGCGGAGGGACATGCGCCCACATAGTCATAGTGTATACCAGACGAACACACAAGGCTGACCTGGTGCACACCCAAGCCATGATGGTGGTTCTACTGAGTGCGCCTATGGTTAGGATGAAAGCGACGCTGTTTTTTCCCTAGCTAGTGCGCTGATGGAACGACGAGCCCGACACCGACACCTGCTCTTGGAACAACTTGGTATTTTCATATGGGAACTTGTGCACTTGGATCAGGTGGTCCGACATGAGGTGGACGACAGGCATTGCCGGTGGGCCGATGAAGACACAGTCGGGCTCCATGCAGGGGCAGGGGTCGTCCGGGAACGCGCTTTCATGTTTGTGGTAGTGGAGGAGGCTCCGGCATCCATCATGGGATCACTTGACATGTGTCATCGCAATGAGATTGTATGTGATAGCTTCCAACATTAGGCGTTGAACAACTTGGTGTCCATCTGAAGTTCATTATGCATCCCGAGAATTAGTACAGGTATCTAGCGGTATTAGTAAGCAAATATGAGATTTTCTAAGCTATGAAAATCATAAATCACATAAATTCTCCGAATCTGCTTACCCGAAGAAAATATCGGATTCCGGGTCTGGATGGTGAAGCCGTTGCCTACGGGGATGACAGAGAAGAGGTGCTAAATCTAGTTGATAGGGGCTCGATCTGGTTTGAACGACAACCCGATAGTAAATGAAATGGGAACATAAGTACATGAGCAGACAAATATGCACGTGTTCACTCTCGTTGAACACTCAGAGAGGAGTCAGTCCCATTATCAACAATTAGCTTGTACTACTTTCAACAATTAATAGGTCCCACTATCAGGTATTTGTTGGTCCCACTTCATATTTTCTGGTCTACCCATGTTCTCTCATGGTCCCACTTGTAAGCATTTGAAGATCTCACTCATGTCAGGTTGTCAGCCAAGTAACAGTCAATGGCCTTACTCGATAAAAACATTGTGGGTATTTGCAAGGATAGGTTGGAGAGAGGGCAAAAGTGAGGAGTGTTTCGAGCACTGGTTAGAACTAAGTAGCATGCAGCTTAGTGGGGCACGGAAATAGTTATCCCTTATACAAATGGCCACCCATATCGTTGGTACGGTGAGAAAGTAGAGGCAAGCTTGTGGTTCCCCCGGATTAGTAGTCCGACAATTCCTGTTATGCATATTTCCACGTTCCCATGACCAGTGAGCCATGGAACATAACCGACACTATCATTGCAAAATCCACTACATGTAAAAAACAGATTTACATTGATGCCATTATGGCTATGCCAATCATTAGCAGCGGAACTTCATCAATCGAAGAGCTCGGATCATTCCTTAACCCTATAGGAAGCTGACTGGGAGAACATCCTTGCTCGCATAGTCGTCAATGTCACCTGCTTATTCGCCTTCCCTTCTCTAAGTCTAACCAAGTAAATAGCCAGGGACAATGCAAGTGAGTACGTTGAATGTACTCGCAAACTACCTTAGAGAACAATAATAAGAGGATATGTAGTTTGGCCGTGGTAGCTGGAGAGTTCCATAAGAGGTTCCTTTCTAAAACCAGTTTCTCTTGTAGATATGGCATCTCCATATCTTTATTTAAAACATTTTAAGTTGAAAACAGCTAGTTTAGGGGCACCCAATTTCCTCTCCCGGTCATCCACTGACCGAGCTCTCCTTTCTCCGTGGTCATCTCAGACCACCCTGTTCATAAAACTCTTTCTTTCTCCAAAACCTTTTTAGACACGAAAATCACACTACTAAGCAGCAACCTTTCCAACCGTCCATGACCATGGACACATCTATTCAAAAAGATTTACACTCTCTAGAGGTTGTACACTTTACCCACATCATTCGGGTACTGTTGGGGGGATACCCCCGGGTAGGGTAACACCAGGGTATAAAGGCCGAGTTAGCTGAGGTACGGCACGGTCAAAGCAAGTGCTGGCCGGGTCACCTCAAGGCAGGCCGACCTACGGAGTAACCCGGCCCGTGGAGAATCTCCCTAGCCTTAACCCGACCGGCATAAGATATATGTCGGCCATGTTTGTCTATCTATTACATAGGTATCCTCATAGCCGGGTTAGCCATATGCTAGACGGACTACCACTTGGCTTCCAAGAGAAGGAAGGAATCTCCCGGTGGTCAAAAGGTGGCTTTTCATAGATGTATCGCGAGCGAAGCAAAGCAAAGGGAAGGACCAGCGGGACAGGGGCGACCAAGATGACGAGGGCAATGTCGACTGACGTAGCCCATGTCTAGTGACGCTTAAAGGCAAGGATTACGCTATGGGTTACATCCAAAGTCCGGACGAACCGTTAAAGAGAATAAAGAAGCATCTAGCTTTAACCAAGGGGCATATTCAGGGAATATGCTGCCACGTGTGCCCTAACTTTGTAACCCGGGCTCCCCTATATAAGGAGCACCAGGGCCTCCATAGCAGGGGGTTGATCATTTTCTCTATCTAAGGTAGAACTCTAGAGCTAGGTTGTGGGGAGTAAGAGACATTGTCTCCTTCTCATGAACAGCTTGAGGAGCACTTGTATCCACCATTGATAGAGGAAATATAACAACATTTGTGCTTGGAATCACCACATTTTCCCTTCCTGGATTCCCCTAGAACTCATTGGCCCCATCTTTAGCCTATCCATGACATCTGCCGTGCCACCACCATGATAGTTGGCGCCCACTGTGGGGCAAGCGGTGCTAGCAGGGGTGAAAAACCGGACGGGAAGCATCTCCAACACCGGTGAGCACGTCGTTTCCGGCCTGGTTCAGCGTTTTGGAGCACTGGACTACGTCAGCAACAACGCAGGGAGCTTCGGCAGGCGTCCTCCTCCGCGCAACAGCTTCTTCATCAAGCTTGGAACGCACAAGATCTACGTCGGCATGGACGAGTCCTGCATCCATCCGTGGCATGTCGTCGAGGAAGGCGAACCACCTCTCAGTGCAGTCATGGTGTGTGTATCACACACCCCGCTAGCAGCGTTGAGGTCCTGATGGCCGCGCCAAATGCGGGAGCAAGCAAGGACCCGGTGCCAGTGCCGGAAGTCACGTCAAAACAGGCAAGATCTAGGTTTCCTCCACTAGAGAGGCCAGAGAATGTACTCCAACAAGCAATAGATAGCCTAGCAACGCCAATAGCTCCTGTGGTAGATCCGGCTCAGGCGCAAGCTGAGTTGGAGGAAACTCGGCAGAAAATGTTAGCTAGCGCAAAGAAAGTAGCAGAGTTACAGTAGTCCTTGAACATCACTTTGAGGGAATATGCAAAGGCAAACCGCATAGACGAGGTGAAAATCCAAGGTAGAAACCTGATTACTAAGATCGACAAGGAATACGATCCTAGGTCAGGTCAGATAGCCACGATAGTAACAGGAGGGCTGGAGAGGTATAGTACCCCGGCAAAGAACCTCAGGGCGGCAAACACAGCTGCATCCGAGTTAGAAGGCCTAACTGGGGAGGCCCAGGAAAGGCAACAAGAGAGGGTGAACCACTTGCTGAGGGTCGCTTGCCAGCAAAATGAAGAAATGAACAAAGCAAACCCGGCACCACCAGGAGCATCACACGTGGTTCATTCGGCTAGAAATAACCCGGCAAAATCCGACGGAGCCGCATCATCTCCGGGTCATAACCCCAGGAGGGAAGAAGTGGTAAACTCCGGGAGAAGAGACAAACAGATGGTCCCCTACGACCCGGTAAGAGTTGGAAAAGGCAAAGCAGTGCAAGTGGACAAAGATCGTCACAGTACCAGCCGAGGTGAAGCTGGCCAAGGTAACGTGACCATGTCAATGCCGGTCAAAGGAACGCTGCCAATGGCAATGCCGGACAGCGTGATCTGACGGGAATAGGACAAAACGTACCTCGGCAGTAGCAGCAGCAACGCGCACCTCGGCAGGAGAGAAGTGCAGGTCAAGCAACACAACAGCAGAATGCTTGTCCGGATCAGGAAAAATACAATGATGGTTATTCAGCAATGATTAACGACGGATACCCCAGACCGGAGCACCATGTAATTGGGTCGAGGCTGGGAAGCAGAAACTTGCAACCAGATGATGCGAGGCTAAAATTGGACAGAATTTATAGGCCGGAGTTGATCGAGGTACAGGGTCCTCCTGGTCCGGCGTGCTTTGGGCCCCGGATCATGAGGGAGCCGCCAGTGCTGAACTTTCAATTGGCCAGAGGAACAAGGACCTACGACGGTAGTACCATACCGGAGGATTGGCTTATTTATTATGCAACAACAATCAAGATTGCAGCTGGAAATTTGAGATGGGCGGGAAGGAATGTACCTCAGATGTTAGAGGGACCGGCGAGAGTTTGGCTAAACAACTTGCCACCAGGAAGTGTTAACTGCTGGCTGGAATTTGAGGAGTTATTCGTTAGCAATTTCTCAAGCACTTACAAGAGGCCCAACAGACCACAAACTCTGGTGTTATGCCGGCAAAGACCGAATGAGCCAGACCGAGATTTCCTGACTCGGTGGTGCAACGTGCGCAACTCATGCGAGGGGGTAATTGAATCACAAGCAATCGCGTAGTTCGTCCAAGGCTGTAGATATGGAAGTATGTTGTGGCAAAGGCTGCAGCGAGATATGCGAACCACTTTGGTTGAGACGATCCGGATCGCGGATTCGTACGCTTTGGGAGACCCAACTCAACCCCGGCTAATGTCAAGCGAGGCAAACGAGGAGTATTACAACTGAGATGGCTCTGGGTCATCAAGGAGAAACGATTTTCGAGGAAAGAGAAGGGACGAGTGTCCGGGCTACAGGTATAACTCGCAGCAAGTGGCAGCGGTGGACTGAGATCAACCCAATACCGGCAGCAGCCAGCGCCAGAAAACTGGAGGGCAGAACTGGCAGCAGAAGAGTGAGGGGAAGAAGCCTTGGACCCCGGAACAGAAAAAGCAATGGCAGGAGCGAAAAGATCGATCGAGGTATACGTTCAAGTCTATGCTAGATCAACCTTGCAAGTTTCATACGCCAAGTCCGAATAGCCCGGCGAATCATACAACCCGGTAGTGTGAATGGATGAGTAAGTTAGAACAGGGTAGTTCGGGGAATGCTCAGGCATCTCGGAACAAAGCACCCCGAAATGAAGCGCCTCGACAGCCATTACTAACAGGGGGAATGGACAGCAACTAATGTTGCCTCCACCTCCACTGAGATATGAAAATCAGGAAAGGAGGGATATTGTGCATCAAGTAAACAATAACCAGCAGCAGGACCAAGGTTACCACGCAAATGAGGGACGGAACGAATACAAGGAGCATCATCAAAGCTACTGTGTGTTTACCACGGAAGAAACTGACCGGAAAAGCTTGCAGCACCGACATATGGAGGAAAATGTGGTAATGCCAACAGTGATGAGATATATGCCTTGGTCAGACCAGGAGATTACGTGGAGTATCAAGGATCACCCGAAGCTCATGCCTAGTCCAGGGACCTACGCACTAGTCCTGGATCCGACGTTCATCGGGCCGAATCTTAATGTGAGGTTTTCTAAGGTGCTGATTGATAATGGCAGTAGCATTAACATCATGTACAAGGATACCATGCACAAGTTGGGGATATCAGAGAATATGCTGCAAGCCACAAGGACCACCTTTATTGTGCCAGGTATCTTTTGTGAGCCAATTGGCACGGGGTTGATGTGTTGTTCGGTACAAGGGATAATTTCCTGACTGAAAATTTGGTGTTCGAAGTGGTGAATCTGGAGAACGCCTATCACGCGTTGCTCAGTAGGCCCGCGCTAAACAAGTTCATGGCAAGTACTCACATCAGTTACTTAAAGATGAAACTGCCCGGACCTAGGGGAGTGATAACCATATCAGGGGACTTCAGGCATTCGATCGAGTGCACTTCTACCGGATCTAACTTGGCCGAGTCACTTGTGATAGCTCGGGAAAAGAGGAGGATACAGGAAGTGGTGGTGTTGGCTCAATCTGCGCAGCAACATATGCCGGCACTGACCAACCCACATGGAAGCGTATCGTTCTAGGCAACAAAGGATACAAAGAAAGTACCAATCGATGATCAGTTCCCAGAGCCCACCGTAACCATAGGTGCCGGGTTAAGCAGCAAATAGGAAAGCGAGCTCGTCAGCTTCCTCTGTGAGAATCGGGATATCTTTGCTTGGTCTACACAGGATCTGCAAGGTGTGCCGAGGGAGTTGTCCGAGCACTCTTTGAATGTCAGACCCGGTGCTATGCCGGTGAAGCAACCTCTCCGACATTTCGCTGAGGACAGAAGAAAAGTCATTGGGGATGAGATAGCTAAGATCCTTGCAGTCGGGTTTATCATGGAAGTACTCTATCCAAATTGGCTCTCTAATCTAGTGCTTGTGGAAAAGAAGGATGATCTGAACGTGGCCTTGGTATGGCACATGTGCATTGATTACATGAACCTGAATAAGGCGTGTCCTAAAGATCCATTCCCAATCCCTAGAATAGACCAAGTCATAGACTCAACTACTGGATGTGAACTATTGTCATTCATCGATACGTATTCTGGTTTCCACCAGATACCCCTGAACTCGGAAGATCAAATAAAGACTGCATTTATTACCCCGTACGGGGCTTATTGCTATCGCACTATGCCATTTGGATTATGTAATGCTGGAGCAACGTACCAGCGATGCATGCAAAAATGTTTACATGACCAAATAGGTCGAAATGTGCAAGTTTATGTGGATAATGTGGTGATAAAAACTAAGGAAAGCAATACGCTCCTTGATGACATCCGACAGACATTCGCGAACTTGAGACGGTTCCGAATGAAGCTTAACCCAGAAAAATGCACTTTTGGTGTGCCCGCAGGGAAATTACTCGGTTTTCTGGTGTCCAGTCAAGGTATTGAAGCTAACCCGATGAAAATCTGGGCTATAGAGAGAATGGAATTGCCGAAATGCCTTAACGATGTGCAGAAGTTCACTGGTTTCCTGGCATCGTTAAGCCAGTTTGTATGTCGGCTGGGAGAGAAGGCCTTGCCCCTCTACCAGTTAATGAAAAAGGCAGACAAATTTACATGGACGCCACAAGCGGACAGCGCATTTCGAGAATTAAAAAAGATGTTGTCTACTGCACCAATCCTAGCCGCACCACTACCCAAGGAGCCAATGTTGCTCTATGTAGCCGCGACCAACCGAGTCGTAAGTGCAGTAATTATAGTGGAGTGCGAAGAAAAAGGAAAATTGGTGCAAAGGCCGGTGTATTATTTGAGTGAAGTGTTATCGGCTTCAAAACAAAACTACCCTCACTATCAAAAGATGGCATATGGCGTGTATATGTCGGCCAAGAAACTCAAACACTACTTTGAGGAACATCCCATCAAGGTGATATGTGAGGCACCTATATCAGAGATTATGAGTAACAAAGATGCTAGTGGCCGGATAGCAAAATGGGCAATTGAGCTAGCTCCATATGCACCACAGTTTGACAGAAGAGATGTGATCAAATCGCAGGCGGTGGCGGATTTCTTTGTGGACTGGGCCGAGAGGCAATACGAACCACCTCTGCCGGACTCCAATTATTGGCGAATGCACTTTGACGGATCAAAACTGAAAGAAGGGCTGGGCGTCGGAGTAGTGCTTACCTCGCCCAAGAAAGATCAACTGAAATATGTCCTCCAAATCCACTTCAGTGCCTCGAATAATGTCGCAGAATATGAGGCACTAGTGCATGGTCTCAAAGTGGCAAAAGAAGTGGGGATACATCGGATACAGTTCTTTGGAGACTCGGATTTGGTGGTGCAGCAAGTATCTGGCAACTGGGATGCCTTGGATGCCAACATGGCCCTTTATAGATTTCATGTGCAAAACATAAGCGGATTCTTCGAGGGATGTGAATTCCACCATGTCCTCGGATTGAAAACAAGGCAGCCGACATACTGTCTAAGTTGGGCTCATCCCGGCAACCAATCCTGCCAAATGTTGCCTTGGAACACTTAAGAAAACCATCTATTACCCCATCACCTGAATCCGAGTCATTTCATATCCTGGCCTTCTCCGGGTCAGAATCTACGCGAATGGAGATAGATTGGGGAAGCACCTCAGCAACAGGAACTGCTTCGGCAAACCCGGGGACTGCCTCAGCAAATCCGGGGACTGGTCAGCCAAACCCGGCGGGAGTTATGTCGGTGGATGCAATGGAAATTGACGAGGAACCTTTCTCCATCCGAGCCATACCCGCTTGGGCCAAGCCAATATTTGACTTTCTTAAAGAGGGAATCTTGCCGGGTGATGAGGTACTCTCAAGGCAGATCCAGAGAAGAGCAAAGGCCTATACCATTATCAATGCCGAACTATACAAGAGAAGTATAACCACAGTACTACAATGATGCGTTGACCCGGAGGAAGGACTTAACATACTCCGAGATATCCATCAAGGAGAACGTGGCCACCATGAATCTTCAAGAGCATTAGTGGCAAAGGCTTTCCGGCATGGATTTTATTGGCCAAGTGCTTTGGAGCAAGCAGAAAATTTGGTGAGAAAATGCAATAGCTGTCAGAGATATGCCACAAAAACCCACCTGCCAATGTCGGAACTCAAAACTATCCCTATTACTTGGCCATTTGTTGTATGGTGCCTAGACATGGTAGGGCCATTTAAGCCGGCTAAAGGAGGAATGACCCATATCCTAGTTATGGTGGACAAATTTACTAAATGGATTGAAGTGAAGCTAATTAGGAAATGTGATGGGGCAACAGCGGTGAAGTTCCTCAAGGATATAATCCTGACTTATGGCTACCCCCACAGTATCATAACTGATAATGGCACCAATTTTGTTGAAGGAGCATTTGCGAGGTTCTATCGAGAAAAGAAGATCCGGTTAGATGTAGCCTCGGTGGCCCACCCCGCATCGAACAGGCAAGTGGAAAGATCCAACGGACTGGTGTTATCCAGGATAAAACCCCAGCTCATGGAGCCGCTGCAAAGATCAGCGGGGTGCTGGATAGAAGAGCTACCAGTGGTACTATGGAGTTTAAGAACAACTCCAAATTGATCAATAGGCTATACGCCATTTTTGGTATATGGGGCAGAAGTTGTATTACCAGCCGACATAGAGCATGATTCGCCAAGGGTCACCCAATACACAGAAGCTGAAGTGTGCAAAGCCCGGCAAAATGATGTTGATCTGCTGGAAGAAGGGAGAGAACTGGCCTTGTCCAGATCCGCCATATATCAGCAAAATCTTCGATGCTACCATAGCCGAAAAGTAAACCCCCGAGTTTTCCGGGAAGGTGATTTAGTACTCCGGTTGGTGCAGCGCACTGCTGTCATGCATAAGTTATCCCCTCCATGGGAAGGACTGATGGCTTAGTGCATGACGCCCAGAAAAGTGTTGATGGCTCGTGGTTGATGTAGAGCTTGTTGGGAACCCCAAGACGAAGGTATGATGAGCACAGCAGCAAGTTTCCCTCAGTTATGAAACCAAGGTTTAATCGAACCAGTAGGAGCAAGGAAACACCCCAAAGGTGTTACTAGCTGAGCTTTGGCAGGTGCTAGTAGCAACGTGGAGACCTGCACAACACAACCACAGAACTTTGTCCCCAACTTGCGATGAGGTTGTCAATCTCACTGTGTTTTGCGGAAAACAAAGGATTAAACATATCGAATGGAAAGAAGTAAAAGTTTGCAGAAAGTAAACACAAAGCAGAAACAGATTGTAGATTGTATGTAAAAGACAAGGACCGGGATCCATAGTTCACTAGAGGTGGCTCTCCTTAGATAGATAACATGTTGGGTGAACAAATTATAGCGGGACAATTGACAAACACCGAGAAAGCAATACATGCATATACTAATCATCTTGACTCCTTTGAGACTTGATTGGGCAATACAACATAATACATAGACCTCCATCCAACTGCATCTATGACTAATAATCCACCTTCAGGTTATCATCCGAACCCCCTCCAGTATTAAGTTGCAAGCAACAGATTATTGCTTTACGAACTGCGTGTAAGGTAAACAATACAATTGTTCTATGAACAAAGTGAAGGGAATATGCCTGAGAGGCAATAATAAAGTGGTTATTATCTTATTCCATGTTTATGATAAATGTTTATTTTACATGCTAGAATTGTATTGATCAGAAACATCAATACATGTGTGTTTAATAAACAAAAAGGGTTCCTAGTTATGCCTCTCTTATAGACTAGCTTGTTGATTAACAAGATGATCAAGGTTTCCTAATCATGGACATTGGATGTTGTTAATAACAAGGTCACACCATTGGTGGAATGATGTGATGAACATTCATCCGAAGTATAGCATTATGATCAAAGTCATTATGTTTATATTGCTATAACATCATATGAAGTAATCTTTATCCTTAGACCATGAGATCATGTTAATTGCTAATACCGAAAGAGTATCTTAATAACATCAAATGTCACACCGTAACAGGGTGACTATAAAGGTGGGTTCAGTGCTACGAAGGTGTTATGTTGAGGCTCATGGATCAAGAGTGGGATTTGTCCATCCCGATGATGGATAGATATACTCTGGGCCCTCTCGGTGATATCACATTGAAATAGCTTGCAAGCAAGTGATGTGATCACTAGAATGTTATATCACGGGAACGAGAAAAGAGTGCATGTAGGTAACGAGATCAAACTAGGTATGGAGATACCGATGATCGAATCTCGGACATGTAATATATCGTGGGACAAAGGGATTTAGTTACTAGTGTTAAAGGTTCTCACGATCACAGAAGTCATCGTTGAATGTGTAGGAGTCAGTATGGATCTCCAGGTCCCGCTGCTGATTATTGATCGGAGAGGGGTCTCGATCATTTCTGCATTATTTGCGAACCGTAGGGTGACACACTTAAGGGATACCGACACCATTTGGAGCAAATATGTTTCAGATAAAGATTTAAGAAAGCACTGGAATTATTTCAATAGACACCAAAACTGTTTCGGGTGAAAATGCTGAAATTGGTTCTGCATGTAATATTGAAATGTTGCAGGGGGTTTTATGTGAATGTTTGTTAATTAAAGTAATTAACAAAATTCTGAATAAAAA
This sequence comes from Avena insularis, assembly GCA_023614405.1. Lineage (NCBI taxonomy): Eukaryota > Viridiplantae > Streptophyta > Magnoliopsida > Poales > Poaceae > Avena > Avena insularis. Next base: position 48,924,818 of record CM042692.1, on the reverse strand, counting down.
TAATAAAAGAGTTTTATTAAATGAGAGATCATTAAATTTGGAGAAATTTAATGCATTTAAAGTGGAGACTTTAAAAGAGAATGTGAAGGGGCAAATTTATGTGGAGGGAGTTACCACCACATGAATCCTCCATGCGCTAGCCATGAAGGAGGGGCACCCCCCTCCTCCTATAAAAGGCCACCCCCTCCTCACTTCTCACACACACCTCCTTGTGAAGGATCTCTCTCCCCCTCTAGTATTATTCCCCCATGGTCTCGGATTAGCGAGATACATGTTCCCGGTGGCTTTATCTGGAAAGGAGTTGTTGCTTCCGCTGCTTTGCTGGAGCGAGGGACGGAGGTTGTCGGGGTACCGGACGTGTGTGCGATCACGGATGCACCACTGCTTTGCGGTGCTAGACTTGGTGGTGCTGGAGCCGGACCTGGTGGACTTCATCACGACCTTGAGATCGGCAAGTGTACGACTACATCAACCACGAGTTCCTACTCGTTAACAAAGCTTGTTGTCTATGAGGGTAAGTTCTCTTTGGATGTATGTCCACCCGTTGCTTTGTACCTAGTAGATAGATCTTGGCGAGTAGTTCACACCAAAGGAAATTTTTTGTTTTCTATGCTGCGGACCCAACACAAAGGATCGTTGTTTTCTCCCTAGTAGCAACAACACATTTAGTACCTTAGAGATTTCTGTCACTTCCCCAGATTACCAGAGGCATGAACCCACTATCGAGCATAAATACTAACTCTTGGAGTTGCTAGCATCTACTTGGCCAAGATAGCTACTAACAAAGGAAAGCATGCAAGATCTCAAATAACAAAGACATGATAGAATCAATAATCAATCTGAAATAGCATCTCAATATCCATCGGATCCCCGCAAACACAACATGTATGGATTACAAATAGATGATCTTGATCATGAACGGAGCTCACAAGATCTAAACATGAAAGCACAAAGGAGGAGAAACCAGCCATCTAGCTACTACATGGATCCGTAGTCCAAGGATGAACTACTCACGCATCACACCGGAGGCTTGCATGGTGATGAAGAAGGCGTCCAGGGTGAATTCCCCTCTCCGGCAGGGTGCCGGGAAGAGCTTCAGATCCCCCCGATCTAGGGATGGAGATGACGGCGGCTACAGACTCTTTTGTGGATTTTTTGATCGGGTACCTAGGGTTTTCATCCCGAGGGCAACTTATAGGCGGAAGGAGAGGCCGAGGGGGTGCTGGGGTCGGCTGCACACCCCGGCGTGCCAAGCCTCGGCCGCAGGACAGGTGGTGGCCGGCCCTCCCCCTCTCCTCCGGAGCACAGCACCTTCGGAAAAATAGGCACTTTGGCTTTTGTCCCGTCCAATTCGAGAATATTCATTTTCTGACTTTCCGAACCAAAACAGCAGAAAACAAAATGGCACTGTGGCTCTTGTTAATAGCTTAGTCCAAGAAATCATATGAAAAGTACTCCAAAGTTGGAACAAAACAAAAGAAAGTGGATAAAACCAAGCATGGAACATCAAAAATTATAGATACATTTGCAATGTATCAACATCCCCAAGCTTAACTCCTGCTCGACCTCGAGTAGGTAAGTGATAAAAAGAAAGAATAATTGTTGAGGTGACATGCACCATCAAAGACTTGATCAAAGTATTTGCAAAACATCAAAGCTGGGATCAAAGTACTTCAATCATAACATGAAACACAAAGTTCTAGAAATAAGCAAAGAAACTATGATTCAACATGAAAAGGCACAAACAAAAGATTCATGAATAACAATGCTTTGCAAGACGTTTGTTTGTTTCACATAAAGAAAACATAGCATAATAGTATTCAACTTGTCCCTCCATAGAGTAGCAAGTATAAATGCATAGGACACCTTCAAAGTTCATAAGAGTGACTAGATACAATAGTTTCAAACAAGCAATAACAAGTTATGCATCAATCAACTAGTCTTGGGACAATGCACATAGAACTAAGAATGGCCACTATGCTCTCAAAGTAGGTGCATAAAGGTAGAAGGTGGAGACTCAATATAATGGTGGAAGAAAGGCCTTTTGTAGAAGTAAGTAGGGATTCAAGTCTCATAAAGAGCTTCCAAAAATTATGGTACTTATTAGCTTTCAGATCTCATTGCCCCTATCATAAGCATCTTGAAGGTGATTAAGGTTAAAGTGACACAACTAAGAGGATATGCTTGACAAGTTATAAACCGAAATCTCATGCCCCTTACTTATGAAGACCGATCCTCATGCTACTCAACTTCAGTCACGAGTAAGCTCTTGTCATTGTAAGTATATGTGTATCATTAAGAACCGCCAACGGGGTACCCCTTGCACATGATACGGGAGCTTTCCCATAATCAGAATGACAAGGCAAGCAGACAATGAGCATCTCAGCGATCTTTTTATTTGCTATTTGCATAGGTTTTTATTGAGGATGCTTTATAGAGTGCTCATTATGGTGATGCTGCAAGTTTCCACCATGATTAGGCATGGCTTAGGCTAGCGACCCAGGCGTTTCTCTAACACACATACAAACTCCATGATCTTACAAGTTCCACTTTTATTTCACACCGCCAGGATCCGTAAGCAAAAGAACATGATATCAACGGGGTACAAAGTACAAGTGCAATGTTGAAAGAGTTCCCCATGAAACATGGTTCTGATAACTTCAACTTATAAAGCGCAAGCATATACGCAACAAAGAAGGACCCAATGGTTCAAGTTTATTAGAGGCAATAAAGTAAAGTGTGCCATCAAGTTCGTGAGAGCTTTAATCACTAGTTTTCTCATAACAAGTGAAAGGTAGACAAAAGCATGAATATACTTGGAGTAGCATAAGCTAGTAGGTAGGTATGGTGGACTCTTTGGAATAACTTGGTTTAGGGAGTTGGATGCATGAGTGGAACTCATACTTGGTTGTGGAGGCTAGCAAAAGACTGGGAGCGACAAACTAAGAGAGCAATAATGGCCATAATCATGCAGAGCGACAAAACATCATTGATCAAAGCATAAAGTGTTACTACAAGTTGAAAACTAAAGGATCATAAAGGCTATGGTGACTTGTGAAAGTCATAACATGGTGTGAGCATGCACCAAGTCAACCCAAATAAAGCATCAAAGGAGAATACCACTATACTATGCTTTAATATGCTAAAACAACGCATGATTCATCCAAGGCACATTAAGCAATCTCAATTGTTTATAACAAGTCATGCTACAGCAAAGAATACTAAGAATAAAGCCAAAACAATATCAAGCATGGCATGACAAAGCATAGCCACAGTCAAAAACAAGCTCTTTTTACCACATAAGCATGAACTTTCCTACTCTTTTCCAAACCAAACCAAACTATTTGCAAACCAATGTATGAAAGAGGGGGTCCAACCAATTTATTAAAAAAAATAAACAAACCAAGCAAACTAAAAACCAAAACCAAAACGAAAAGGAAGACGCTCCAAGAAAAACACAACTGTGCATGAAACGATAAAAATGAAGCGTTTGGAAGAAACCTGGAATTTTTATTGATGAAGAAGGGGATGCCTTGGGAATCCCCAAGATTCGACGCTTGCACTTCTTGGATATTTCTTGGGGTGACATGCGTGGCATCCCCAAGCTTGAGCTTTAGTCCATCCTTCATCTCATTACTCATTCCTTCCATACACTTGAAATTTTTTGTTCATACAAAACATCACACAATCTCATTAGCAACATTAGTGCACTTAAGATAAATAAGTCTCAAGGTTCAGTTATAACACCAAATAAACTTCCATTAGAACACTAGATACTGTAGCACTTCCCTCAAAAATCTCAATTCCCCAAAAGAACTCAAGAAGGAACTAACAAGAAGCAAATGCAGAAAATGGCAGAAATCTGTCAAAACAGACCAGCAGGTAAAGCCGAATTTGTTCGAAGACCATCTGTTGCTCAAATAAAAAAGTGTTCAACTAACGAAAGTTAGATAACAACCTGGGGCAGAAGCACAAAAAATTACAGCTCAATCCGACATACAGAGCTCTCTCGGGAATTTTTACAGTGAAGCACAAAAATCTGTTTCGGGACAGCAACTTTCCCAATCATTACTTCTCTCTCATTAGAGGTTACTCTTGGCACAAAAAGCAAATAAAAAGGATAAGGAGAGGTTATTATAGAGGTAATAACTTCCAAGACTCATCTAAAACTCTTGGGTTATCTCCCAACAAGTACTTTTCTTTAATGCCTTTAAGGTAGGCATAAGAAGCAAAGAAAGAATCAAGTGTTCTCAAATGAAGAAGCATTAAAACCAACTTTCTTGCCCTTACCTCTCTTATTTTTATTCTTAACCTTTGGGAAAATGTGATTGTTTGGTGGAGAGGAAAGGTACATGGTCCCCTTTCCCATATCTATTATTGCTCCAAGGAGTTCTAATAGGGACCTTCCAAGTGTAATTTGTCCTTTTCCTGCACATTCAATAACAAGATAATCAGTAGAAATCATTTTCCCAAGGATCTTTGTAAACACTCCTTCAGCTATTCCAATAGGAAATAAGGTAGCATTATTAGCAAGAGATATTTCTTTTCCTCCTTTAGTAAGCCCCCAAAGATTCAAATATTCATAAATATCTTTGGGCATAAGACAAAATTCAGACATGATATCGCAGCGGGCTTGGAAAGTTTCAGTGTTTATCTCAATCTTTACTGTAGGGAGCCACTTTGATGGTTCAGAATTTATTGGAACATAATTGTGATGCTCCCTAAGCGTATTATAGCACCCTTCTAATCTAGTAGTGCTAGCCTCAAGAGAATCCAACCTAGCAAATATTTTTGCGAAGGAAATATCAGTTTGGCTAGGCATGTTGTAAGTGAGGATCAATTTATTTATAGCATTAATAGCATAATCCTCATTACATTGGAGGAAATCTCCTCCCACAATAGCATCTAGGGCATATCTATAGCAAAGAGCAATCCCAAGGTAAAAACTGCTAAGGAACAAGCTTTGAGTCATTTTAGGCTCAGTTTTTTCATGTAGATCAGAGATTCTAGACCAAGCTTCCTTAAAAATTTCCTCAATTCCTTGTTTAAAAGTGAAAATCATTTCTTCGGGTGACATAGTGATTGGAGAAAGGCTAGACATAGTGGTACTCAAGATAGGAACTAATTTTTTTTTGTGTTTTTCCAATAAGAAAGCAAACTAGTAAAACTAATTTTTTTGTGTTTTTTATAGCAAAACAAGCAAACAAAGCAAAAAGAAACAAAGCAAAAAGAAACTAAGCAAAACAAAAACAACAAAGTAAAGAGATTGGTTATGAGGGACTCCCCTTATGAAGATGTCCTTGACTCCCCGGCAACGGCGCCAGAAAAATGGCGCGTGGTTGACGTGGGAGTTTCTTCTTCTACGGATCCCCGGCAACGATGCCAGAAAAATGCTTGATGGCTCAGTTCACGGCGCCTAGAAAAGTGTTGATGGCTCGTGGTTGATGTAGAGCTCGCTGGGAACCCCAAGAGAAAGGTATGATGAGCACAACAGCAAGTTTCCCTCAGTTATGAAACCAAGGTTTAATCGAACCAGTAGGAGCAAGGAAACACCCCAAAGGTGTTACTAGCTGAGCTTTGGCAGGGTGCACTACCGGTGCTAGTAGCAACGTGGAGACCTGCACAACACAACCACAGAACTTTGTCCCCAACTTGCGATGAGGTTGTCAATCTCACCGTGCTTTGCGGAAAACAAAGGATTAAACGTATTGAATGGAAAGAAGTAAAAGTTTGCAGAAAGTAAACACAAAGCAGAAACAGATTGTAGATTGTATGTAAAAGACAAGGACCAGGATCCATAGTTCACTAGAGGTGGCTCTCCTTAGATAGATCACATGTTGGGTGAACAAATTACAGCGGGGCAATTGACAAACACCAAGAAAGCAATACATGCATATACTAATCATCTTGACTCCTTTGAGACTTGATTGGGCAATACAACATAATACATAGACCGCCATCCAACTGCATCTATGACTAATAATCCACCTTCAGGTTACCATCCGAACCCCCTCCAGTATTAAGTTGCAAGCAACAGATTATTGTTTTACGAACTGCGTGTAAGGTAAACAATACAATTGTTCTATGAACAAAGGATCATTGTTTTCTCCCTAGTAGCAACAGCACATCTAGTACCTTAGAGATTTCTGTCACTTCCCAGTTACGGAGGCATGAACCCACTATCGAGCATAAATACTAACTCTTGGAGTTGCTAGCATCTACTTGGCCAAGATAGCTACTAACAACGGAAAGCATGCAAGATCTCAAATAACAAATACATGATAGAATCAATAATCAATCTGAAATAGCATCTCAATATCCATCGGATCCCCGCAAACACAACATGTATGGATTACAAATAGATGATCTTGATCATGAACGGAGCTCACAAGATCTAAACATGAAAGCACAAAGGAGGAGAAACCAGCCATCTAGCTACTACATGGATCCGTAGTCCAAGGATGAACTACTCACGCATCACACCGGAGGCTTGTATGGTGATGAAGAAGGCCTCCAGGGTGAATTCCCTCTCCGTGGTGCCGGAAGAGCTTCATATCCCTCCTGATCTAGGGATGGAGATGACGGCGGCTACAGACTCTTTCATGGATTTTTGATCGGGTACCTAGGGTTTTCGTCCCGAGGGCAACTTATAGGCGGAAGGAGAGGCCGAGGGGGTGCTGGGGTCGGCCAGACCACCCCCTGGCGCGGGCCAGGCCTAGCCGCGTGGCCAGGTGGTGTGGCCGGCCCTGGCCCCTCTCCGTCTCGTATTCTGGCACTTGATCCTTTCCGGAAAAATAGGCACTTTGGCTTTTGTCCCGTCCAATTCCGAGAATATTCATTTTCTGACTTTCCTGGAACCAAAAACAGCAGAAAAGTAACAAAATGTACTTGTGGCTCTTGTTAATAGGTTAGTCCAAGAAATCATATGAAAAGTACTCCAAAGTTGGAACAAAACACAAGAAAGTGGATAAAACCAAGCATGGAACATCAAAAATTATAGATACATTTGCAATGTTTCAAGGTCCTTTCATTGTAAGCAAAGCTTTGCACAATGATTCCTACTATCTTATCGATGCACAGCCACAGGAGAAGAACAAGGCAGATAGGTCCAGAGAGGAATCTAAGCGACCATGGAATGTAGCACTACTTTGTCCATTTTACACCTAGCAAAGAGGTGAATGTATCCGAGCCACTCGTATGTCGGTATGTATGTCGGCAACGAGCTTATCAATGAAACTTCGGCACCCCAAGTAGAAACTCGGGGACTGCCATAATAATCGTTGTTCTTGCTTTCATATTTTTATATGTCGGCTGGGTTAAGTCGTTTATATCTTTGCCGGGTTAGTAATGTGTGAGCACCAAAATCCTAACTCTTTTACTTTGTTGTTTTCCAACAAGAATTGGCTTCATGGTAAGCAAGATAACAAGTTTGGAATTGCAAAGCACATGAAAAATGATTAAGGGAAAGAACTTAAGCGAGCTGACGTTTGTTATTTGGACTAATACTGTGTTTACTTTATTCATCTATCGCCGGATTATTTTGAGCTAATCTCAAAGTTTCAAGTATTGTTAAGTCAATTTTCTGAACCTCGGACTCGTAAGTCAGAAAAACCGAATCAAGGTAGACACGAGCCGAGTCAAAAATTGGGGGAACAAGAAAAGGAAACTCGGGGACTTCGCCCACGATAATCCGACATTAAAAACTTGGTGTAAAACAACACAAATTGTAGCAAAACCAAACCAAGGTACTTAAATACATCTTCACCCGGCATTCCGTGGATCTGACAAATACGGTTAAGTGTTTTCAAGGAGCAGGGGCAGAAGCCGAGTCATCGGCCGATGGTGGAAGTACTTCGGAGTTCGTGGGCGGGGCGCTAGCCTCGGCCTCATCTTCGGGGTTGGCCTCTCCATTTTCCAGATCTTCAACTTCGTAACCAAGTTCAGAGGCCTCGCCCTCGCTTCCCTCGTCTTCCTCACCCTCAGAAGCAACATCATCATCAAATAAATCAAGGTAGCTCGGCCCCTCGTTCCAAGCATGGTAGAAGGAGTACTGGATAAGCTTGTTGGTGCAGGCTTTGCGACGAGCAACGTACTCCGGATCTTCAGACCACTTAGATCTGGTGCGCATGCGGGTGAGCAGCCCCAAGTCTATTCATTCATACCATCATAGGACGAACTACAGCGCGATATCATCCCCAGCTCGTGCAGCAGATTCTCGCCACAAGTGCACCTAAGTATCGCACTCCATCAATTTGGCTATGAGAGCTTCATTTCCTTTGGGAGTAGGCTCAGTGGGCCAGAGGGAGTTGAGCATCCGCATCGCTTCCGGCATAATATCTGCGCCATAATTCTTCACTAGCTCCATGGGAGTGGCGAGGCTCACCAGCAAATCCTCTATATCGTAAGGGATTGTCCCGGAAGCAGGACCTATGGGAATACCATGTTGCTCGCGAGACCGAGCTACAACAACAGCAGCGAGAGTGTCACCTTCTAGAAACTTGCCTGAGAACAGAACAGAGGAAACAATGAGCAAAAGCACTAAGTCCGGAGAAATGAAAATTGAGCAAGGGAAAGGACCTCACGGGCAATCTGGAGGAGGAGATACTGGAGCTCGGCATGGACATTGGTGCTGTTGGCTTGGAGTTTCTCGTATTCTGAGGTCACCGACGTAAGTTTTACGTCGGCTTCCTGCAATAAATCCTTGTCCTTGGAAATTTGCATCGTCAGGCACTCTTTTTCCTCGGCAAACTCCGGGTCAGCCTTATCTAGTTCAGATTTATGGAGGCCCTTAAGCCTCTGGATTTTGGCATTCAGCCGAGTAATTTCCGAGTCCTGGAGGCGCAGCCGAGCTATCTCGTCGCCCTTCTTCTTCAGTTCATCTTGATGCTTTCCTGCTTGTTCGAGAAAATGTGTCATCGTATCAGGAATAGGTACGCTGTCTTCAAGGGCAACTGCAACAGTGGGTTAATCCGGCGGAGCTGAAGTATAAATATCTACCGAGTCAAGAAAAGATCGCACAATGATCGTGTGAACAAGACAAAATACCTTGGATTTCAGCCAGATTTTTTCGCATAATAATGTTCTCAGCCTCAACCTTGGCTGCATAGTTCGAATAAAAAGTTAGTACGGATCATGAATAACTAGAATGAACGCAAGTAAAAAAGGAAAAGTCTTGAGTAAGGAAAGTTATTGTTCTTCTGGTGATCCTCTAAGAGCTTGCCATAACACGTGCGAACATCTTTGTAGGAGTCCAGCAGGCGTTGGAACTCAGCAGTTCGGTAGTTAGTGGTGATCTCAAAAAAATCAAGACAATGTTAGTTCATAGGCAAAGTGAAAATTATTCAAAGTCTACAAGATCCGGGCCAAGTGGAACTTAACCCGGCTCGAAGTGTGTGTGGATATTCGAAGTCTACAAGATCCAAGCCAAGCGGAACTTAACCCGGCTCTAGGTGTGTGGATATTCGAAGTCTACAAGATCCGGGACAAGTGGAACTTAACCCGGCTCTAGGTGTGTGGATATTCGAAGTCTGTAAGATCTGGGCCAAGCCGAACTTAACCCGGATCTAGGTGTGTGGACATTCGAAGTCTACAAGATTCGGGTCAAGCGGAACTTAACCCGGCTCTAGGTGTGTGGATATTCGAAGTCTACAAGATCCGGCCAAGTGGAACTTAACCCGGCTCTAGGTGTGTGGATATTCGAAGTCTACAAGATATGGGCCAAGTGGAACTTAACCCGGCTCTAACTTTATCACTATTTGAAATTGCTAAGGACGTAAACTGAATTCTCTAGGAGCATCTGACCGAGTAACAAGTTACTTCCTCAAAGGCCCGGGGACTAGGGGATATATCTATAAGTGTTCATGCATATAAAGTACCACAGCAGAAGAAAAGGGTTACCTCCATCATCCGGCCAGCCAAAGAGATGGCCTTGGTGGCGGAGTTCATCTGGGTGCTGAACTCCGCTGGGCCGAACTTCTACGGCAGATCATCCCTTGGGTCAATGAATTCAGCGTTATTCCAGTTGTTCGCGTACTCTAGGAGCAGTGGGATGTAACTTTTGCCGCTAGGAGAATAACTCGCCACGAAGCCTTTGATATGGGCCTCTCGCCTCGTGGATTGGGCAGCAGCAGGACTGGTATGCAGGACCAGTTGCCTACTGCCTTCTAATCCGGCAGCGGGAGACCTAGAAGTGGTGCCCTTGGCTATCCCGTCAGCTTTCTTGAGCTTGCCAGATGACGCAGGGCGCGGCAGAAGATCAAAGGCTATTGATCTGGACGGTGCCTGAGAAGCTGGCTGAAAGATGTCTGCAATGGACACCGTAGATCCGGAGACAGCTGATGGAGCTGTCCTCTTTGGAGGTTTGGTGGAGGCTGTTGATGCCGCTGGCTTTGGTGCCGAGGTTGGTGTTGGAGCTGATGCTACTGGTACTAGTGCTGCTGGTATCACTGGTGCTGGTACTACTAGTTCCGAAGAAACTGGAGTCAGAGAACTTGGTTGGGGCGGTGCCAATGAGACTAGCACCTCAGAACTAGGTGCTAGCGCCGAAGAGGAGGAGCTAGGATGATCCGACATAACCGTATCCTAGGCTGCCCCACTATCCCCCGCGCCGACATTGCCCTCCTCTTGATGAGAAGGGATCTGATCAGGCGCAGCCATGGAGTCCTCTTGAATAGGACTGAGCGGGCGAACGTCATCGTCGCGGGGGAGGGGGGAGGACTGCTCCGGATCAGAGAGGCAATGCCCAAGCTGCTCTAGGGAATGACCCTAGGAGCTCTGGAAAATAAAAGAGTAGCACGTCAAAAAGAGAAAGAAAGATCAAACAAGAGGCAAAGGTAAAGGCAGAAATGGAAAAACCCAAGAGTAGACGCAGAAAAACTTACTCATCTGACGTTGGAGGGGCCCGAGGTTTGGGTGCCCTCCGGACCATGCTCTTAGCCGCTGGCTTGGCTGAGGCTTTCACCCCCGGACTTCTTCTGCCTCTTCTTGGGCGGCGACGCCTCCGAACCTATGGCCGAGGTAGCCACGGCTTTTGGGAGGGAGCAGGGACCGGACCACTCGTGGCAAGGGGGGAACCTCATGGACCTGACCGGCCGGGTTAGCTGAAGATTCGAACATAACCGGGAATGCGTAAGAGATGGGCACCGGGTCAAGTACCTCAAGAACCTCAACATCCGAGTCATCATCATCCGGCCAATCCCTTAAAGAAGAGGCCTTACTAGAGGTGCGTTTGACGGTGTCCAGAGTGGGCAGAAAACTCTCCGAATCAGGCTCCACCTTGTTCGACTCGGCACGATCCGGCACCCACTTGCTCGCCAGCTCCTGGCCATCCTCTAGTGGCTGCTAGAGGAATCGCTGAGAATAAAGCAGCAGTGGCTAAGTTAAAAAAGTTGTCTGACATACCAAGAAGACCCGGAAAAATAGTAAGAAGTTTACCTTTGGAGGAGGGTTGTCACGGGTATAGGGCACAATCCCCCATTCCCAAGCCTGAGAGAATTCCTTCTCCATGTTGAAAATGGCCTTAACCCGGTGGTATACCGCCGAGTTATCGACTCGAAGGAGGAAGTCCGATAGGGATCGAGGGGGCCACTCAAGTAGCAGATCTTGTGGGTGAGTTTCTGCAGGGAGGAAACCCGGCTGTGAACGAAGGTGATCATGATATCCTCCCCCCACAGCTTCTCCTTGAGCAGCTCCTTGATCCGGCGGTCAACCTGGTTCACTAGAGCTGTGGGTCGCTTCGGAATGCTCTCCCACAAAGAGGTGTCCCGGACTCCAAGATTGAAGGGGAGGAGCCGGATCAAATCCTCGTCCGTGGTGTTCTGGACATAGAAGAAAGTTCGGGCCCAGCCCTTGTAAGACTCGAGCCCGGTGACCCGGGGGAACGCAGAGCCCTTGCAGGGAGATATGGAGGCTACCCCACACTGAGTCAGATGCTTCTCCGCCGGAGTGAGATGCTTATCCGGAACGACGTTCTTCTGCATACAAAAGAACTTGATCCACCTCTCCTTGGATGGCTAGAGGCCGACATACCCCTCTATGTCAGAGGCAAAAGAAGAGAGAGAGAGGTGATGGCATTGGCAGGGAGATGATTGCAATTGGTAAGTGGAGATAAAATCAAAGAAGAAATCGGAAATAGGAAGGCCGAAGCCGCGCTGGAAGTGGGAGAGAAAAACCACATACTCCCATGGATTTGGAGAGGGTGAAATCTCGTCGGTGGCGAGGCGGCAGGTGACACCTGCGGGGATGCGATGCGTGGCATATAGCCAATCCAAGTCACCTTCGCAGACAAAGGCACCGTCCCAACTACCACGCTCACGGCCCTCGTCTTCCTCCTCCTGCTGAGCGACCATGTCGGATTCTTCCTTAGTTATGGCGAGGTCGAGGTCCTCAAAGGACGAGGTCGGAGTAGAGGTAGCCGGCAGCAGGGAACCTGGAAGCACAGGGCCCCATGGCGAAGATCTTGAACAGAAGCGGCGATGCGGTTGTTGGGAGTGTCTCGATGTAGTTGCGGCGGCACGGCACTGTCAAAGAAGTAGTGGTCATGGTGGCATCGTAGCAAAGAAGAAAGGAGGCAGGGGAGCGCGCAATGGGCGGGGAACCTCCCTAAGATCGCTCCAGCCCCCTATTTAACTGCGCGTGCGGGCGTGTAGTGGGATCCTTTGTGGTGGCCCTGCCGCACGCTGTGGCTGTGTACGTGACAGAATCAACAATTCAGGCGCTAGCCACAACAAGAGCCACACGGAGCAAAAGATCCCGTGACGCAGCGTGGTGTTACAGTTAACGAGGCACTGCTGCGAAGGGACGTGTGTAACAGTTATTCCTGACATTACAATAGTAACCGGCACAGTAAATGGGCATGGCCCTTAAAATGAGGAAAAATGATGATTACCCTCCACGTAGGACATGGGGAAGCGCATGAGAGAAGGAAAGGTAACCCGGATATGTGAGCAAAAGACCCGGCCAACAAGGAATAACTCAGAATGAGCCAAGGGAATGTAGGAGAAAAAAGTCCAGATTACAGATTAACTTGGCCAAAGAGGCGAAGATCCGGATATGGGAACCTGCTGTGGTCTTAACAACTAAAGTTGCTAAGACCGCACCAGCTTCGGGGACTAATGTTGGGGGATACCCCCGGGTAGGGTAACGCCGAGGTATAAAGGCCGAGTTAGCCGAGGTACGGCACAGTCAAAGCAAGTGCTGGCCAGGTCACCTCAAGGCAGGCCGACCTACGGAGTAACCCGGCCCGTGGAGCATCTCCCTAGCCTTAACCCGGCCGACATAAGATATATGTCGGCCATGTTTTTCTATCTATTACGCAGGTATCCTCGTAGCCGGGTTAGCCGTATGCTAGCCGGACTACCACTTGGCTTCCAAGAGAAGGAAGGAATCTCCCGCTGGTTAAAAGGTGACTTTTGATAGCTGTATCGTGAGCAAAGAAAAGCAGAGGGAAGGACCAGCGGGATAGGGGCGACCAAGATGACGAGGGCAATGTCGACTGATGTAGCCCGTGTCTAGTGACACTTAAAGGCAAGGATTACGCTATGGGTTACATCCAAAGTCTGGACGAACCGTTAAAGAGAATAAAGAAGCATCTAGCTTTAACCAAGGGGCATATTCGGGGAATATGCTGCCACGTGTGCCCTAACTTTGTAACCCGGGCTCCCCTATATAAGGAGCACCGGGGACTCCATAGCGGGGGATCGATCATTTTCTCTAGCTAAGGTAGAACTCTAGAGCTAGGTTGTGGGGAGTAAGAGACATTGTCTCATTCTCATGAAAAACTTGAGGAGCACTTGTATCCACCACTGATAGAGGAAATATAACAACATTTGTGCATGGAATCACCACATTTTCCCTCCCTGGATTCCCCTAGCACTCATTGGCCCCATCTTTAGCCTATACATGACATCTGCCGTGCCACCACCACGGTAGGTACCCTGCCCTGATCTCGCATGGATCGGGGGTCGAGTAACCGATCAAGACTCTCAGGATGCCACTCCAGTATAAGCACCTACCCTATGAGTTATTCCTCTCAACATTGAACGTCGAGTACCAAGGACCATCTAGAGCGCCTTTTCCACTATACAAAGTGTGCGCTTTCAATGAGAGGCTCATAGTATTGCCCGGCTGCACCCGAAGGAAGTTTGCACCTCCCCCAAACTATTGCTCCAACATATGGTTTTTCCCTGGAGGGAGACCCAACATTCAAAGGATACGTGAAAGGAATATGCTCGAGAGGCAATAATAAAGTGGTTATTATCTTATTCCATGTTTATGGTAACTGTTTATTTTTCATGCTATAATTGTATTAAGAGGAAACATTAATACATGTGTGATTTATAAACAGAAAAGGTTCCTAGTAATGCCTCTCTTAATACTAATTTGTTGATTAACATATGATTAAGGTTTCCTGATCATGAATATTGGATGTTGTTAATAACAGGGTCATATCATTGGAGAATGATATGATGAACAGTCACCCGCAGTAGATTTAGCAATATGATGAAGTCCTCAAGTTTATATTGCTATCGTATTCATAGTAACTCAATGTCCATAGACCATGAGATCATGTCAATCAATTCCACCAGAAAAGTACTTTGATTCCATCAAATGTCACACTGTAATAGGGTGATTATAAATGTGTCATCGGGTATTTGTAAAGTATTAGTTGAGGCTCATGGATAAAGAGTGGGATTTGTCCGTCCAGATGACGGAGACATATACTCAGGGCCCTCTCGGTGATATCACATTGACATAGCTTACAAGCAAGTGATTTGATCACTAGAATGTTATATCACGGGAACAAGAAAAAGAGTACTTGTAGGTAACAAGATTGAACAAGGTATGGATGATACCAAATGATTGGATCTCGGACAAGTAAAATATCGCGAGATAAAAGGAATTTGATTATAGCGAAAAAGGTTCAAACGATCATTGGATTTTCATGGAACTAGTGGGAGTCATTATGGATCTCCAAATCCCTCTAATGATTATTGATTGGAGAACGTCTCGATCATGTCTAAATAGTTCTTGAACTTGTAGGGAGACACACTTAAGGTTAGTCGATGCAATTGAGTGGATAGGGAACATAGGAGAAGATAATGGACAACGCAGGAATTTATTTGGTCGAATCTGCCAAAATGGTTTCAAGGTATCGAAACAAAGCAAGGAAACAAAATGTTAATGTGTTCATTAAATAAAATGTTCATTAAATGAAGTACTCATTAAATGAAGTGTTCATTAAATTGAGTTGCATTAAAACAAGAGAATTAAAGTGCTTTGATTGAAAGATCTTTTGTTTTTTGAGTGGAGAATAAATGGAGAAAGTGGAGATTGAATTTTGTGTGAGTGGAGTGTCCACCCACATGAATGATAGGAGGGGAGGGGGAACCCCATGGTGCCGGCCAAGTAGGGGAGCTTGCCCCCCTCTCCCCTATAAAATGAGGTGGAGACCTCCTCCCTCTCACACACTTGCCCACTCTTCTCATATGTCCTTTGGTTGGCATCTTCTCCCTCTTGCTAGCCTTGTCCGTTGCCACTAGAAAAGGTGATTAGGCGAAGCCCTGCTCGAGATCTTCTCCTCCACCATATCTACCATGGCATAGCGCTGTTGGAGTTCCTGGGGATCCGCTACTTCCGCTGCTCGGCTGGAGCGAGGGTTCGGAAGTCGTCGACACACCGTACGTGTGACCAATTACGGAGGCGCTTCCCTCTTGTGGCACTAATCATCTGCATGTCCTTGAGGATGATCGTGTACACTCTACATCAACCATGTTTGTTTGCAGGGATGTTATCCCATGTTATGATCTTTGA
This sequence comes from Avena insularis, assembly GCA_023614405.1. NCBI lineage: Eukaryota > Viridiplantae > Streptophyta > Magnoliopsida > Poales > Poaceae > Avena > Avena insularis. The sequence continues at coordinate 48,909,008 of CM042692.1, read as the reverse complement.
GGGTGAGTCCATCTGAAATCGTTACATGTATCTCCTAGATATGATCTTGGTGGTTGCAACCGTAGGATTTTTTTTTGTTTTCTATGAAACTAACCCCATCAATATGATATCTTATAAGTATTTGTGAGGACTCCCATACTATAGTAAACAAACTTCAAGTCAAGCCCTATCCCATTCCAGGGTAATGTGGTTGCACGGTTTAGTTATTTTAGCAAACTACATAAGACCGAGTGCGTTTTCATAAACATTTTTCCTCCTCTTCCATTTCAGTATCCTTTATAAAAAACCTTTTTATTTCTCAAAACTCCTCTTGGTAAGGCAATCCTTACCAAGGTTTTACCATAAAACCTTTTTATAAACTTTACAAGGGTTTCCCAACCTAAAGTTTTGCTTTGGCTAAAATGGGGTATCCAAGGGGGTATGGTGATATCCACCAACTTATAATACTAGGGGACTAGTAGGTGTTATCAAGGGGTTGTACTTAGCAGTACAAAGGTGTAGTAGCTTGGAGGAGATAAACCACTATAAGATATAGTAGCAATATAGTAAAAACCATGCAATTTGCATAAAAAGGTAAGTAAAACATGCATAAGTAAACAGTAGGACAAGGCTTATGAACAAGTAGGTGGCTTACCTACGACCAGCAATATGTCCCTATACTTCTTCTTAGAAAACCATAGTAACCAATATCTTCTCCTTCTTACTTCGATATTATCGCAACTATCATCGTCACGGATCACACATGCACACAAACAAAGGCCACAATCAACACAATGCAAGAAAGCACTAGTACAATACAGCAAGAAAATGAACAATACATCAATACACTTTAGTAGGTTTCGATAGTTTGATTTCAAAACAATTGGAAGTATGCCATTTGCATAATTAGGCTTCTACTTATGACTTCTTTATCAAACATTACCTCAATAAGGGGTGTTAGGCCAAGAACAAGATCTATATGATACCAATGTACAAAACATGGTATCAATAGGTAGGTACTGAAATAAGAAAGCCACCAAAAGTGGTTTCCTCATTTTATCACTTTTATTTAGTCAGTTATGATTTTGCTAGTGAAATTTGTTGTTTTTAGTACTTAATTCACTAGAAAATATATGGGAGTCAAATAATCTTTTCCTCTTAGGGTTAGAAGTATGTTGGAGTACTAGTTCACTGAGAGTTGGATTCATCTCAAAATAATTACCAGAATGCCCTTGGGAAATTCCCAAATTCAGTTCTACAAGCAATTTGTATTTTTCAGCAATTTTACTATACAGGTCCAAATGGCATGATACCAACGACACATGGCAGGTATCACTAATACCATTTTGCATAAATTGGTTTCACTATTTTTAGTGTTGTGGAACTCCAGTTATGATTTACTTGGTGAAACGACTACCACCAGTAGTATTTAAATTGTTAAAATTCAATAGTTGCTCAATAAATTGTGCCATCCTAGAGTTTGGTAGGCCTTTCAGTACCACATCTCTAAGAGTTACAATCAACTCAAAAGTTGTGGTAGATTTACCAGGAGAATTTGTGGAACATAGACCTGGGATGTTTTTGTTATTTTCAATTCTGTAGGTCCATAGCACCAATTGGAATGAGACAAATGATGCATGAAAGGTAGAAAGGATACATTCGAGTAGGGTTTTTACTCAAGGAATTTAGGGTTGTAAAACACCAGATATAATTTATTGATTGAGAAGGGTACATTTTGGTAGAGTAATTGTCAGAAAATATGTACTTATTATTTTGGATACATCTTGATCTAGCATGTTGTGGAAAACATCTGGGCATATGAGAAACTTTAGATCTAGGTAATTTGATAACATCACCATTCTATTTGGGATATAATCCTAGCAATGTTTCAGTAGATCTATAAGAAACAAAAAAGAAAATCCAAAGAAAAATACTAACAGGGCCAGATCTGAGGGGACTGGGCCGCATAGCGCCTGGATCTGGCCCATCTGGCGCCCACGCACGTAGTAGCGCAATTCAAATGGCCAGGGTGGGGGCCCGCCCGTCGGCGGCTGAACTCGGCCGAAGGGGTATCGAGCGTGGGTGACCATCGGATCCATTTAGGATCAACAGCGCTAGCTCATTATCCACCTCCAGCCCGAGATTAGTAAGGGGAAACACTAGGGGCAGGAAGAGGTAGTCGGGGGCTCACCTATGGGCCTCGTCAGCGACGGAGGAGTGGATGAGGTGGAGCGGTGCTCGATGCCGACCTCAACGATGGGCGTTATGGGTAGGATCGACGACATACGATGGGTCGCGCGACGATGACGGTGGTGACTGGTAACCTCGTTGGAGCTTGATAAAGGAGCTGGTTGCCGATGTTCCTGAACCATAGAAAGGGCATCATTAGATGCAGGGGAGCAAGGGATTTCTCTCGCGTCTAAAAGAGAGAGAGATAGGGATTAGAGAGGAGGCCATGTGAGCAAGCTTCTGAGAATGGCCGAAATGCCCTTTTCATCCTCTCCATGGACATGTAGAGCAAGGAGCAAGGTGTGGGGGTGCTGGGAAGCAAGGTGGTGTGGGGAGAGTGAAATGGAGAGGCCAGGAAGGGCTAGGTGGCCTCTGGCCCTTTTATCTCGAGGAGGATGGGTCTAGGGTGGACATGGTCCATGGGGAAAGAGAGAGGGGGTGCGGGGCAGGCATTGGCTAGTTTGGGTGGTGGAGAGGTTATGCTAGTGTCTGGGGGCAGAGGAGAGGCAGGAGGGGCCTTGTAGTGTAAGGAAACATACCACATGTCTATGTTGGTCAAAATAAGGAAAAGGGGAGAGATAGAGGTGCTAGGGTTACAGCCTATGCTCTGAGGAATGGTGAGTGGGTACTGTCATGACCAAAGGAGTGAAGGAGGGTGATGGTTGTTGTGGCATTGAAGCCACAAGATTTGGAGTTATCCCTATGTATCTCTCTCTCACCACATCTAAGCACTAATTGACAAGGGGAGGGGTGATACTATTGTACTATAGTACCTGATCGTCCAGAGCAGGGTGAGGGGTGCTAGAGTAGTCAAGGGGGTGGAGTTATGGTTTATAAAGTTGAATTAAAGAGGGAGAGGGACATATATGTATCATGTGTTTAGGTATTCCATATTCAATTTTTTGGACATGATAAGATGGGATAAGGGAACAATTGGATGGGTATGGTCAAGATACACCTATGGGATTTATTTGGGATTTTCCTAAGATACTTAGACCCATTTATTAATCAATATTCAAAAAGGGCTGAAACTATTTTAATGGGTTCATTTGAAAAAATTTGAATTGTAAAAGGTGGGTTTTTGGTGTGAGATGGTCCCAAATACCATTCCACACATTAGGTAATTTTCCCAAGATTTATTAAGGGATAAAGGTATTTAAAATATGGTTTTGTATTTCTGCCATTTAAGAAAAATAGGCAAAAAAGAATGTGTAAAACTCTTCAAAAATATTCATTTTTAAAGTAGGAGGATAGGGAACAATACATAGGACTCAATTATGCCTAAAGTTCAAAACGTGTTTTGTAGAAAAACAGACTTTCTTCGATAGCAGGAGTTAATAGGGATAAATTGTTTTGTGCCAAAATAGTTATGAAAAAACATTTATTAAAAAATGATCTCCAAGGTAGATGATGGCCACATCATGTAGCTATCATTTTCACTCCAAGGTATATGATGGCCACATAGTGTAGCAATAATTTGCACGCCTTGGGTTTTTAGAATCAACACTTGTTTTGACGAAAACAAGAAATAAAGCAGGAAAAGGGATCTTCGGGCTAGAATATTTTTATACCACCAAAACCATGTTAGATTAAGGGGCTCAGAGCTCCCCTTGGATCATGGGATAGATGTATATATAGACCAAGTGATGTAGATCGTCATGGTATATAAAGTTGGCCTTGAACAAGTTCGAGTGCTCCTAGAATTGAGGCCAAACTTGGTTGAAAATAAGGGTGTCAAAATAGATTATTATTTTGCCTCCAAAACCATGATGGTTTAAGAAGTAGAAGATTCCAATTGAAACAATGGAAGTGTGGTTTGATAGACAAGGCTGAGTAGATCACAACCATGCAAATATTTGGCCAAGAAAGGTTGAGGTGGAGTTGGGAGCTTCTGCCAAAGTAGGCATGTTGATAATTGGCAGAAACAGATTATTTTATTACCTGCAAAAGAATAGGTGGGTCCAAGAATGATATAGTGAAGTGCAAGGGTGTGATTTTTTAAGTACTCATGATGGTTTACAAGATGGTTCAAGTACATTTCCAAAAAGGACCATGGACTAACATAGATAGAGACTCAAAGATGGGATGTTGATAATAGTTTCAGACTTAGTCAACTTTGGCAGTTCCAGGGTTTTTGACTAGAGATGAAGATGGAGTTAGGTAGATGAGAAGAAAGGTTCCAAACTCACTATCAAGTGGATATGGTTGATGAATAGATTGAGTATAAGGAGTTCGTGCTTTAAGTTAGTCTACTCTGCTCTAGAAACTACCAAAGGGATTGTCTCCAAGTTAAACTTGATAACTAGGAGGAAGATAGTCCTCCTACTAGGGTTTTGAGGTTTTGGTCTTCCTGGATGTTAGCGTTGTATTGTTGGTTTGGTTTAGTTACTAAGGGTTGAGCTCCTAGAGTAGCTCCAGCAACTCCTAATCAAACAAGTTAGACAATGTGGTTTAAAGATAGTAGATCAATCCAATTCATATAAACATCTCAAGCAGTCTACCAGCACACACACAAGCATTACCTAAGGTCTAAAGAAGAGGAGCTTTGAAGGGGTTGGGTTTTGAAGAGGGTGAGGGTCCCTTGGTACCTCTACCAAGAGTGAGAAGTAAGTAGCTTTATAAAATATTTTGGAAAAAGACTAGATCGAGGTAAGGATATTTGGAAGGTTCTGTTTGAAAACATAAGTAGATGGCATCATATAGATCTCCATAATTTTGTTAATAGAATCTAAGAGTATTTATTGTTACAAGGCTTGGCTCTTGTTTTGGAAATGCTAGAACATTTGAGAATATGTGAAGTGAGCCAAGACATTGTCTTGTGTTAAATATCTCTGGTAAACCTTGAAGAAGATAGAGAGGTATCTTAGCTACTACACACTCAGAGACATAAGCACAAACAAGCAAAGAACTACTTCACTATTAAGCAAGAAAAAGTTTTTGTTCCCCTATTTTTTGCACTTTGGACACATAGTCAGAATTGCTGAAAGTGGGATGTTACAAAGCTGGTCTATTTTAAGAAGTCTAAAAGGCTACTAAGGGAAGAAAAAAGCTAAGGTAGCCGTAACCCTGTGATCCATGCACTTGGTCCATGAAAGTGAGTTGATCTTGGTCCACGAGGGATGGTACTAATGGGCTTAGTGGGCCGCATTCTTCCTCTGGGGCTTCTTCCTTTCGTTATCCTTTTTGCCTTTTCTTTTATGCCGTTGACGGTGCGCCTTCATGTTTTCGGTGTTTGTGGTGGTCCAATTTTATACCATACAACAGACCATCATGGATATCTATATTTCTTGCGCCTGATAAATAATACTCCCTCCTTCGTAAAATAAGTGACTTGGTTTTTGTCTAGATTCGCACGTAACTAGTCTTAAAACATGTCTAAACACATACGAATTTAGACAAATCTAAGTCACTTATTTTGGGATGAAGGGAGTAATTGCCACATCATAATATTCAAGAATCCACATATATTTTCGTAAAAAAAAGTATCCACATATTTTATTCTAAAAAAAAGAATCCACATATTTTTTTTCCTTTGCTTTTGCATAGCATCCGGGACATGGGTAAAACGACAGCGTACACATTCTCCATACTCATCTCAAAATACAAAACCCAGGTTTAGCATTACTTTTCAGCTATGTCGATGGAAAATGTGAATATCTTTCTTTCTTTGGCGGGAACTTAATGTGAATATCAATGGAAGATCTTATTAGTGGTGCAAATCGAATGATCATTCCGGCCGTTTCCTTGAATAAACACTACAATGCATTACCTAAAACGGTGATTAAAAAATCTAGTATTAGTACTAATTGAATTTGTCGGCATCATCAAGACTCGTTGTTTCCTTTTCCCACCCACGAAAAGAAAAAGGCTCAACCGGAATACTGCTGAGAATGGATGCCAGTGCGAGATTGGCAGTTCTGGGAAACCTGAGCTTCCGAAATGCATATTTTGCAGTGTCATCTATCTAGATCTTATTTTCATCGATGTCCCACGGGACCAAATCTGACTCGTACTTGAAAACTTCTTGAATGCATTTGTGATGCACCAGGACTTCTGCAATCTTGCCCTTCCAAAAATCGTACCTGTAAAGGAAATTAGTCATGTGTTTGCAAAGGAGTATTACTTAAAAAGGGGATTAAACGAGCAATTTGATTACCAGACCACTCTGTATACAGTGTTGAAGAATGCGACCTCCGAGGAGCAGAGATCTCTGAGTACGAGCTCACTCCCTTCCTGCACCGTGAGGCTCTTGAGCCTCACCACCATCTTCTTCTCCCACCTCTCCTGCTGCATGCCGTAGCCAGCGATGACCCACACCTCTGCTTCGTCGTCCACGATTACTACCAGGCACAGCTTCCCCTCCACCGTCACCAGCTTCATGCGCGCCCACCTCTCCGCTCTGTCCTCTATCTCGGGCGGGAGCCCGATGAGCCTCCACGTCTCGCTCTTCATGTCGAATTCGAAGATGTCCTCGGCGCCTGTGAGCCTGTCCGGCCACCGGAGCCAGTGCATGGCGCCGTGGGCTCTTGTCGCGGGGCCGGCGGCCACGAGCGACTCCGGCCACACCATCACCTCTGCGGACCGCCGCCACACGCCCCTCCGCGAGTCGAAGATCTCGCAGCGCAGGCGGTCCCGCAACGTCGCGACCGAGAGCCGGAGGATCTTGAAGTCAGCCGCGGCGCCGGCACCGGCGCTGGCGGGGCGCGCCACCATCGCGGTGGCCGCCGTGGGGAAGCGCAGCCTGGGGTTGGGTAGCGCCAGACACTGCCTCGTGGCGGGCTTGCACGCGTAGTAGCAACGATCCGAGGACGCCTTGCCGCCCATGCGCGCGGCGGCGTCTGCGTCGGCGTCGACGCAGCACGCGAGGCCGCGGTGCGCGGAGACGGCGTCGACGCGGACGTGCTCGCAGGGCAGGAAGTCGAGCGAGACAGGGTGTGTCTGCGTCATGGAGACGAATGTGGCGGTGTAGCGGTTGCGGGCCAGGCCCTGGACGAAGTAGCCCGAGACGACGGCGTCGGCGCGGCGGCGGCAGTGCTGCGGCCCGAACGCCGGCTCGTACGTGAGCCGGCGCCACTGGGCAGAGACCTGGCGGCATGCGGCGAGGTCGTCGAGGGAGACGCGGGTGAGCAACTCGAACATCTGGTCCTCGGGCAGGCCGCCATCGGCGTCGTTGTCGGCTCCACCGCCGCCGTGACATATCTCCGCGTCGGTCGACATAGCCGATCCGTAAGGACAAGGAGCTCGGCGCCTGATACGGGAGACAGGAGGCCAGGTAGTTTGGGTGCGCCGCCGCGCCAATTAAGCAAGGGCTAGTTAACTGGGAGGCTCGCGAGTAGCGACGCGGAGGGGATGGAGAGGTAAGCTTGAGAACCAAGAAACCATGAGTATTGAGAGCCAAGGAATCGTACGATATGTGATTAGCTTCGGAGGAGAGCGCTGTGACCTAGGACAAGATTTTTCGACCGTTGGATGCAGATCTCAGGGTGCTGCTCAGTCAACTGGGCCAAGTTCAATCCCCAATCGTTGCTCGGACTGAGTGGGCTGTACAAGTCGGAAGGCAGCAACCAGTGTCACATGTGCTATGGTAGATCCAAGTTACACACAAAAACAGTAAAAAAAAAGTTACACAAAAAAGAAAAAAAAAGATGAATATAAGTTATCCCTTGCAGCGCTTGGCGCAGAGCCGCAGATTACCGCGTGGCTAAGAAACCTCACAAGTCACAGTGTTTGCATAGTCAAATGAATTCAAGGCTATGTGACTGACAGGTTGAATCTAAATGGCCAGAGGTTGCACAAACGTTAAATTTTGGGTTCATTTTTGCAGGCTGTCTATATGGAATTCCATACCTTGTGTTTTGAGGTAATCTTTGTAAATAGGATGTGCCCTATTCTCTCTTTTAATCACATTATACCCTAGAGAACATATCTACTAATTGAATTTGGGTTCGTGCAGTTAATATTTTTGCAGGCTGTCTGTATGGAATTTAATACCTTGTGTTTTGAGGTAAATCCTTGTAAATAGGAACATATCTACTGATACCGAACACTGGACGATACCAATATTACATGCCAACCTTGAAAAATAGTGAAAATCGTCGTCAAAATTTCTAGAAAAAAATCACATAGATAATGTAAGTATGGACTACCAATGGAAAACTAAGGACCAAAACCGATATGTACATCAAGAGAAACAAAAAAGAAAAATCCATTTGAATAGTGCATATGCTTGTCCTTTTCATGTTGGAATTATTTTTCAACAGGTTTTGTGTTATTTATTCTCACGAAGTAGATTAAATTTTGGTATGGAATTCTTTAAAATAGTATCCCAATTCAGTATGAATGCTGTAAAGTTGAAACTAGAATATATATATATATATATATATATATAGATAGATAGATAGATAGATAGATAGATAGATAGAGTGGCGCTATTTGACACCCAGGGTGAAGAATTTTTTCAAACCGTAAATTTTTCAAACCGTACATGAGTTTTACGTCACGTAAATTTTTTCTTACCTCATAAGTCAAGAAGAACATAAGAAAATTTAGACATGTCGTAAAAAAAATTGTTTGCATACCATATAAAAATATGACATAAAATGCATATTTTCTATGTATTTTACACTATAATGACTCAAAAATTATATTTTTATGTCGATTTTTTTGCATTTCTAATCAATATGAACATAATTATTAGCATATAAAACATAAATTTCTGAATGTGAGAAGATAAAAATATGTGGGGTGCAAAATAACTATTATGCATCCTGGGTGCTGAATAGGGTTTCTATATATATATATATATATATATATATATATATATATATATATATATATATATATATAATATATATTATTTGCACTACATTTTAATAGGTGGTATCATGGTACCAATTAGAGGCTGATATCTCTCCATTGTGAAAGCTGAGAGATCCTCTTAAGATTAGGCTTGTATGTCATTTTCTTGAGTGAAAGGCTTACATGTGGTTAGTCATCAAGAAAAGCATCTTTACCTAAGCTCTAGTGAGTTAGCTCGACTTCCGGTTAGCGTTGTCGCTATTCTGAAATGATATATGAACCTGTTGAAGACCTTGTTTTTGCTAACAAAGTTGGGAGCTACACTATTTTAATTCAAAAAATCGCAAGTTTCTAAGGTTATGCTTAGATCGCTCGCTGCCATGTGACAACATTTCTAGAGCCCAAAGGCACTTATTAGGTCAAGAATTACCACATATTGTACTCTCCAGGGGTGGGGACGAAATAAATCCTCACTAGGGATAGCTTGGTGGGGTCCACAAGTTGTGAGTTATGTGGATGAATTAGAGGAGTCCATAAAATTGTATCTCATGTTCTTATATGTCCGGTGGCTAAGTTTAGTTGGAATATGATGTGTTGTGCCTTTGGCATAAGCTAGGTTCTATAGTCTCCTGAGGAGGTGTGCAATTGCTCAGTAACACATTTCATGTGTAATCTTCATCATACCATTTGAAAATCAGAAAATATATCTTGTTTTGAAAGATGCATTTGGAATACTGGGATGAACTTCAGAAGGCCGCTCATCGACGAGCATTGAAGCTCCATTGAGTTAGCTCAACTTCTTGTGAATGATGTCACTATTCTGAAATGATACATGAAGCCGTTGAAGACCTTGTTATAGCTTTGGTTTCATCAACAAAGTTGGGAGCTATGTTCTTATGATTGAAAAAAAAGAATCGCAAGTTTTCGAGGTTATGCTTAGGCTGCTCGCTACCATAGGGCAACCTTTTTTATAGTGGAATGGCACCAATTAGGATAAGATTTACCACATATTATGCTCTAATTGGGGGGTGTAATATCCTATAGTTTAAGAGAGACAAAATGGGTAGAACATGGAAGCAATGGTGAGGAAATCGATAATCGTTAACTGCTCGGTCGGCTTGAGAGTAGCGATTAATCGGAATTCGGATGATTAACTGATTTAATCAGTCGTCAATTAATCGGTACAACCTACACAAATTAGCGTCTAAAAACATGTATATATAAAAAAAATAGTATATAGGCATTTATATGCCCAACCCTACTTATCTAGATCCCAAAAGCCCATGATTCTCCTCTGACCTCTAAAGTTGCTCTTATCCCACCAATTACCCAGGGTACTGGTTGGTGACTGCGGGAATCGGTCTCAGACATCAAGCGGGAGCTTCGCAAAACCTACTTCATTAGAGCAGGAAAGTGGTTCGACCGATGATATGTGTTGAAAATTTTGCAACTTTTTTGGACAAAGTGTAGTAGTTAATCGGGAATATACCTAGTAATCGGTCTATCAGATCTATTAGTCAGGCTAAAGGATTAACACAGCGGATTAATGTTAATCGACATGGTTAGGGCCCTAGTAGCGATTAATCGGCCTATTAATCGCTGATTCGGACGATTTTTTTGAACAGTGCATGGAAGTGTGTATTGCATCCATGCATGTAAAATCTGAATTTTTTTAAAACTTTTTGTTAGAACTTGTCAAAGTAATTAAAGTTTCACTTAAGTTGATGAGTTAGACTTAGATCATCAAATTGATTGTTATAAACTTTGATGTGACCTTTGCTAAGACTCTAACTTAGGAATGTAGAAGTAGCATTCATGAGTAACGAACCTTAAACCCAAACACATCCCTAGTGAACAAAGAACGAGATCTATTATATGTCATTCTCAATCTATCATCACATGTGCTAGATAATTCTCTAGTACTTTGGAGCATCAAAGCTCAAAACAAAATCCTCATATATCTAATCCTTGATTTGTTCTCTATTCCTTCTCAACACCTTAAATCTATTCAAACCTTGTAAGCAAAAGGAAGAGATCTAGATATATTACAGTACTACCATCATCTTTAGGTAGCAAGAGTAGTCTATACAATAGATAAGCTAACTCAATTTTGAGTAGACCTGAGTAGACATTTGGAACAAACCTATAAAGGTATCACTTGGTAGATTATTCGCTTAAAGGATGAGTCCATACTTGATACTAAGCCATTAGTAGTAGATTTGGATAAACCTTTAGTGAATGTGCTTGAATGAATGGTATTCATTCCAAACACTATACCTAAACTTGATTCACTAACAAGATAAACATATGAGATCATTTATTCACCTTGAGATTTGATGATTAAACATCTTAGACTTTACCTAATCAAACCACCTTGATTATTAAAGTTTTCACTTAATTAAGATTGAAGCTTACAATAATTCGCCATCATTGCAAATTAAGTTTCATTTAAAAATACAAATAAGCCAATGGAATTTCTTAATCCAATTCTCATTATCAAAGCCACATACCAAATAAGGCCAAGGCCCATTAGTGAGAAATATCACTTTGAAGGGGTTCAGTAGTAGAAAACAAAAAATGTCTATGGTAGAACAACCAATATGCCCAGGATCTATCTATTAGTTAATGCAGTACCCTTGTAGACCGAACGCGGTTAACATTCCGCAGAGAACGTGGATGATGTAGTCGAACCTTAGCCGGCATCAAGATCGTCAAGCTCCTTGCTCGTCACCTCCTGGTCCTTGCACGCCAGCCTAGTGCCATAAGTGGAAGTGCCCCGAGATATCGTACACATACGGTGTCCGACGACGACTCCCGTTCTTCTTGATCTAGGCAGGATGCGGAAGTAGACCCTCTAGAATTGGAATCCAGCAGCGCGACAGCGTGCTGTTGTTGTCGACTCTCTCGTGCGCAGTTTTTCATGCAACCGCACTCCTGAGTTTCAACAGGGGAAGAGAGAGGGAAATTCTCTAAGAAAAATAGCCTTAGGTAATCCGTTTTATTTTCGTTGTTTGTTTTTTCCCACCAATATAGACCTCTATATATAGGCAGAAAAGGAGGACTCCCACCCTTAAAGTCCCGGGATGGGACTAAAGTAAAAAGAAGGAGGGAAGGAAGCCGACGGAAGGGTGGGCCACCCCGTGAGCCAGCCCAGCCCGTGGCCTGGCTGTGGCAGCAAGGCGGTTGCTTGGCCGGGTGGGCCTGGCCGCGGTGGCCCGCCAGCGCTTGCACCCGAGTGGGTCGGCCTTGGCATGCTAGCACCGCGATGGCCTGCACTACGCACCGCGCGTGCGCCCACTAGCCATCTACCTCCCATGCGTACCGAGTGGCCAGGTGGGCCTAGCAGTGACAACGGTTTGCTGCTCATTTTGGGTGGCTTCCCTCTAAGTTGATTCACTCCGGGAATTCGGTCCAGTAGAGGAAGTTGCCCTATAAGTATTAATTTAAAATATTTATTATATATATACTAATTCATAATTAACATATATAAATGCAAATTATAAATCTCTATTAACCCGAAACACCTTTCAGCTTCTTTCCTTCAGCGAACAACTTCGGGTCCTCTTTGGAACTTTTCTTATCGGAACAATTCCGATGCTCTCTATTTAGTAATCCCTTCACTTCCATAACGATCTCAGAATGTCGTCAGACCCTTAAGTGTGTTACCCTATGGTTCGGGAATGGCACACACATGATCGATATCTCTCTCTAATCAATGATCAATAGCAGGATCAAGATATCCATAATACCCCCACGCATTGCAAAAAATATGTCGTCTCGAACCATAAACTCTATGTCCCTATCCCTTTGTTTCTTTAATACATGACTTGTCTGGTATTTTATCTTTCGTATCACTATACCAATCTCGTCACCGACATGTCCACTTAACTCGTTACCATGATAGTGTATCCCCTGACCTAGTCAATGGTTACAAACTATTGGATATTGACTCACCAAATGGGCCTAGTGTATCTTCCTGTCACACGGGTGAACAAATCCCGATCTTGATGCATAGGCCTCAATTGTTCCTCTGGAATACCCAATACACATTTTTATTGTCACATAGTTACGGTCATGATGTTTGGTGTGATTAAAGAAGCCACGGGAGACAATGATTAGTATGATCGCATGGTCTAAGGAGAAGCACTTAGTTTCTAATTATTGCAATGATAATCCATGTGACTTGATCATATTGCAATACTGAAGTGGGTAATGTCCATCATATCATTCTCCAATGATACGACTCCATTGTCAACTGGCATAAATGCTGCATGATCAGGAAACCTTGATCATCGGTTGCCCGATGAACTAGTTAAATAGAGGCTATTAGGGACTTGGTTTGTTTACATACCACACATGTATCATTATTTCATCTTGATAGTTATACTGCAGTATGAATTATTATAAACTAATTCGAGATATGATAATAAACCTATTTATTATTTGCCTCTACAACATATCTCCTTCAGTCTCCCACTTTTACTAGAGTACAAATAATCTAGTTCCATTTGTTACTGATCATAAACATAACTGTTTTGATCATGATTTCTTATGGGAAACTTCCTATCTTTGATCTGTTTTACTAGATTCGCATGTCTTTTGCAAATCGTTAAGTATCTCCAAATATTAACACTTACCACATCTATCTATCTATTTATATCTATACTACTCCCTCCGTCTAGAAATAACTGACATGAGTTTGTCTAGATTCGAATGTATCTATACACTAAAATGCGTCTAGATACATTTGAATCTAGAAAAAGGCAAGTCAGTTATTTTTGGACAGAGGGAGTATAATTTTGCTTGAGGTAGGTTCGTTCGCACCTTTTTTGGTTCTAATTTTTTATTTCCAGTTTTGTCCTTGGTAGTTTAGAGAAATAACAACCACTACCACCGCAAAGTCAAACTCGGACGATTCGGTGGCTCAACATAATCCCTGCCTCCTCTTACCGGTCTTGACTGGAGATGGCCGCCCCTATCTCGGCAGCGCGCCTCTAGGTCGACAGCGACCTCGACCGCGCATCGTCGACATGGATACGAGCTCATGCACTCCCCGTCCCCGACCCAAAGACTGTCAAGGAGGGGTGTGTAATCCCTCCCTCTCTCCCTAATTTCGTCCTGATCCAGTACCTGACTCACTCGATCTAGATCGAGGATCTACTCATGGGGCGACTTGCTGTGGCTGCCGACGCTGAGACATTGTGTGCTGATGTAGCTGATGCATGGATTTTTACCTTTTCCAGGCGGGTGGTCACAAGCGAGGAACCTGAGGACCAGCTCGCAGTGCATCCCGACCAAGGCCTTCAAGGCTCGCAAGCTAAATTACACCGATGAGGTAATTCCACTAGTGGAAAACAGACATTTGGTCCAGGGGTATTAGCCCCGGTTTTGCTACAAACCGGGACTAATGCCCCGGTCCAACGACTAGAACTGGCCCTAGGGGGTGGCAGGCACTAGCCCCGGTTCAAACGGGACCTTTAGCCCCGGGTCGTGTAACAAACCGGGACTAAAGGGTTTTGTGCAGGCGGGTTACGCCATACCCTTTAGTCCCGGTTTGTTATACGACCCGGGGCTAAAGGTGGACCTTTAGCCCCGGTTCTAGACAGGAACCGGGGCTAAAGGTCTAGCTATATCTTCTTCCCCTGCCCGAGCCACCATTCAAGCTGGTGGCTCTCCTCTCTCTCTGTCTTGCTTCAAGCTCGAGTTCATGCCCTTTTTTTCCTCAAGATTTGTCTATATTTTGTGGTGCCCCATCTATCCAAAGGTTTTAAAAGGTGAGCAACTTCATCCTTTGAACTCTCATTGCTATATTAGCTCATTTCATGCTCTATCTTGTAGATGGATTTGTGGATTTAGTTTGGTAGTAATTTTTGCAATGATAGCATGAGATCGATGTTTAGATTCTATCTATCTTGTATTAATGTAAGGAACTCTAAGGTAAATATCACAATATGTGTATTCTATCTATATATATCTTGTTTTGGCACATAGTCTCGAAATTTGATTTTAGAAGCACACACATGCGTGAGTTCATCATTCTAACTAGCTAGCTAGGCAAAATATCCTTCTTTGTCTACCTGCGTTCAACAAACTGAAAAAATTGTAACAAAGATAGGGTTAATTCATAAAAGCTTGATAAGAAGACATCACAGTACATCTTCGAGAAGCTCCTCTATGGTGAGCTCCTCGAAGATGTCTGAGGATAGGATCCTAAGACATCTTCGAGAGAAGCTCTGCCGTAGTGGTGTCCCTCTGGCACCATCTTGGAGTTAATAACTTCTCTAGCTATAGATTAATACGCTGGGTAACTAAAACAATTCTCATATTAGGGAGTGCCTCTATGGCGAGCTCCTCGAAGATGTCTGAGGACGGGATCCTAAGACATCTTCGAGAAGCTCTGCCGTAGTGGTGTCCCTGCTCTCGCACACCATCTTTCAGTTTATATCTTCTCTAGCTAGATCAGTATGCTGGTGGAGCTAACTAATTTCACATATTAGAGAGTGCCTCTACGGCGAGCTCCTCGAAGATGTCTGAGGACGAGGTCCTAAGACATCTTCGAGAAGCTCCGCCGTAGTGGTGTCCCTGGTCTCGCACACCATCTTGCAGTTCTTCACAAGAATGCATACATATTTATATATTAAGCAGCACAACATAGTGTCGGGCACTGATGACATAATGTCGACACACTCACCCCTGGCATAGTGCTGCCACCCACCCAAAATAGTGTCGTCATTTAATTTACTGGCTTAGTGTTGCCCACTGAGGACATAGTGTCGACATGTTGTCTCCACATTCACATTTAGTCCCGGTTGGTGCCTCCAACCGGGACTAAAGGTTCATCATATCTTTAGTCCCAGTTGCTGGTTTTAATTTTGTTTTTTAGATTAGTACTAATTAATTATGATTATGCTGCCACCCACCCAAAATAGTGTCATTTAATTTCTTGGCTAAGTCTGCCTCGAGGACATAGTGTCGACATGTTGTATCCACATCCACATTTAGTCCCGGTTGGTGCCTCCAACCGGGACTAAAGGTTCATCATCTCTTTAGTACCGGTTGCTGGCTTTAATTTTGTTTTGTACATTAGTACTAATTAATTATGATTATGTTTGATGTAATTAATTATATAATGCAGATGAGCCGGCAATGGATGTACGCTGACTGACTCTCTAACGAGTTCATTAAAGACATGCATTCTTTTCTTCTTGTGGCCGAGGCAAACAAGCGGAATGGTTTTATGTCTTGTCCATGTGGTGTCTATCGGGATCATAAGGAATACTCTTCCTCAAGAGTCCTTCATAGCCACCTGTTTTGGTCCGGTTTCATGACCGGCTATAATCGTTGGATCAAGCACGGAGAAAGAGGGATTATGATGGAAGACAACGAAGAAGAAGAGAATGACAACGACTATCCTGAATACGATGGTACTACAATGGAAGACATTGATGAAGAAAAAGATGAAGAACGGGCATCAGATCTTCCCGATGATGATCTTAGTCGGGCCATTGCTGATGCCCAGGAAGAATGCGTAACTGAAAGAGAGAGGTTGAAGTTCAAGAAGATGTTAGAGGATCACAACAAATTGTTGTATCCAAATTGTGAAGATGGGCACAAAAACTAGATAGCACACTGGAATTGCTGCAATGGAAGGCAGAGAACGGTGTGACTAACAAAGGATTTGAAAAGTTGCTGAAAATAATGAAGAAGTTGCTTCCAAAGGATAACGAACTTCCCGCCAGTACCTACGAAGCAAAGAAGGTTGTCTACCCTCTAGGATTAGAGGTGCAGAAGATACATGCATGCATTAATGACTGCATCCTCTACCGCAGCGAGGAGTACGAGAAGTTAGATGCATGCCCAAGATACCTTTGCATTGCGGTATAAGATAAGACGAGATGACCCTGGTGATGTTGAGGGCGAGCGCCGCATGAAGAGGGTTCCTGCCAAGGTGATGTGGTATGCTCCTATAATACCATGGTTGAAACGTTTATTCAGGAACAAAGAGCATGCCAAGTTGTTGCGATGGCACATGGAAGACTGTAAGAAAGACGAGATGTTGAGACACCCCGCTGATGGGTCACAGTGGAGAAAAATCGAGAGAGAGTTTCCAGACTTTGCAGGTGATGCGAGGAACTTATGGTTTGGTCTAAGTACAGATGGCATCAATTCTTTTGGGGAGCAGAGCTGCAGTCATAGCACCTGGCCTGTGACTTTGTGTATCTATAACCTTCCTCCTTGGTTGTGCATGAAGCGGAAGTTCATTATGATGCTAGTGCTCATCCAAGGCCCGAAGCAACCCGGCAACGACATTGATGTGTACCTAAGGACATTAGTTGAAGAACTCTTACAGTTGTGGCACGGACAAGGTGTACGTGTGTAGGATGAGAACAAGCAAGAGGAATTTGACCTACGAGCGTTGTTGTTCATAACAATCAATGATTGGCCTGCTCTTAGTAACATTTCAGGACAGACAAACAAGGGATACAATGCATGCACACACTGTTTAAACGAGACTGAAAGTATATATTTGGATAAATGTAAGAAGAATGTGTACCAGGGAATCGCTGCTTTCTTCCGCCATGCACACCCTAAGAAAGAAAGGTAAGCATTTCAATGGTGAGGCAGACAGCCAGTGTAAGCCTATCCGCCGTACTGGTGATGATGTATTTGATATGGTGAAGGATTTAAAAGTAATCTTTGGAAAGGGTCCTGGTAGACAATCTGTTCCGAAGGACGATGTCGGACACGCACCCATGTGGAAAAAGAAATCTATATTTTGGGAGCTACCCTATTAGAAAGTCCTAGAGGTCCGCTCTGCAATTGACGTGATGCACCTGACGAAGAATCTTTGCGTGACCCTGCTAGGCTTCTTGGGCGTGTATGGGAAGAGAAAAGATACACCTGAAGCACGGCAGGACCAACAACGTATAAAAGACCGAGACGGCATGCATCTAGAGCTGTTTGAAGGTACTGCTAGCTATGCTCTTACCAAAGAATAGAAGGAAATCTTTTTTGAAGTCCTTACAGTATGAAGGTCCCGTCTGGTTTCTCGTCGAACATAAAGGGAATAATAAATATGGCAGAGAAAAAATTTCAAAACCTAAAGTCGCATGACTCCCACGTGCTTATGACCCAGCTACTTCCGATTACATTAAGGGGACTCCTGCCAGAAAATGTTCGAGTACCCATTGTGAAGCTATGTGCGTTTCTCAATGCAATTTTCCAGAAGGTAATCAGTCTAGATAGTCTACTAAGGTTACAGAAAGATGTGGTCCAATGTCTTGTCAGCTTCGAGTTGGTGTTCCCACCATCCTTCTTCAATATTATGACTCACCTCCTAGTTCACCTAGTCGACGAGATTAACATTCTTGGTCCTGTATTTCTACACAATATGTTCCCCTTTGAGAGGTTCATGGGAGTGCTAAAGAATATGTTCATAACCGTGCTAGGCCAGAAGGAAGCATCTCAAAGGGATATGGAACAGAGGAGGTCACTGAGTTTTGTGTTGACTTTATTCCTGACCTTAAGCCCATCGGTGTTCCTGAATCACGGCATGAGGGTAGAATTAGTGGAAAAGGCACGCTAGGAAAGAAAGCAAGGATATGTATGGACGGACATTCTCTCACTAAAGCACACTACACAGTTCTGCAAAGTTCCACCTTGGTGGCTCCATATATCGAGGAACACAAGAATATTGTACACTCCAACAACCCGGGGAAGCCTGGCTCCTGGATTAGAGATGAACATATGAGGACTTTTGGCGGTTGGTTGCAGACACATCTCATGAATGATATAAATGTTGGAGAGCAGTTGTACTTGTTGGCCAGATCACCATCTTCGACTATATTGACTTTCCAAAAGTACGAGATAAATGGGAATACATTTTACACGATCGCCCAAGATAAAAAGAGCACCAATCAAAACAGTGGTGTCCGATTTGATGCAACAGACGAGAATGGGCAAAAGGATACATATTATGGTTACATAGAGGAGATATGGGAACTTGACTATGGACCTTTTTTTAAGGTTCCTTTGTTTGATTGCAAATGGGTCAAGCTGACAGGAGGCGGGGTTGAGGTAGACAACAAATACGGAATGACAACAGTGGATCTCAACAACCTTGCGTATAGAAATGAACCATTTGTCCTAGCCAATGATGTGGCTCAGATTTTTTATGTGAAAGACATGTCTACCAAACCGAGAAAAAGAAAAGATAAGCAAAAGAATACAACATCCGATGAGCCAAAGCGCCACATAGTTCTTTCAGGAAAAAGAAACATCATGGGGGTGGAGGATAAGACAAACATGTCAGAAGATTATGGTAAGTTTCATGAAATTCCGCCCTTCGCTATGAAGGATGACCCAAGCATCCCGTTAAGTAAGGAAGATGCTCCATGGTTACAGATTAGAAGAAAACCCTAACATGTGCGGATGATGGTGATGTACAATATTATTAAACCTTTATTTTTAATGATCTTCTTATATGTATATGGATATGAACTATCTTGATCTCAATAGGTAGTATTGCAACTTGTTGTGGCCAGACATTTATTAATATTAAAACGTAAAAATTAGTCATAATCATATCTAGCCCAATAGTACATAGCTTCAGGGTCGTCTTCGGAATCGTCATCGTCATCGTCGTCGCTCGTAGCACGCGGATGGATCCTGAGCCCTTCCTCGTAGCACGCGGATGGATCATTCGGCCTCGGATTCACGACGCGCGGGGGAGGGGGCTCCCGGATGACGACCCCAGTATGCCCTAGGCCTTCACCACCACCATTCTTGTGGCTATGCGGCTGGTGAAAGTGCGGGTACCTCAGGCGAGGATGGTCTCCCATGGCGATGTAGCGCATCACACCGGCGATAGTCCGGTTCGCCCACCACAGGCGGCGACCAACCTCGTTGTGGTTCACTGGGGGCGGGTCGTTACCCTCGTACCTGGCGAGCTCCCTTTCCCGTCGGTTTGCGAAGAAGGCATTCCAGGTGTCAAGGTTGTCAGGATCCCAATGGGGATCCATCCGCTGCTCCGGCATGAGCTCGAGGTAGAAGTGGTTCGTGATGGCCGCCTGGCGGGCCGAACCTTGAGGCACAGGAGGAACAGGAACCGCTCCAGCGCTCATCATCCAGCTAGTGGGCAGCCGGTACCCCGGCGGGCATGGGTAGCTGGAGGCGCACAGCGCCTCGGTCTCCTCGAGCATCAGAAAGGCCCAGTAAGCGGTGTCCGTTGTTGTGAGAGAGAAGGTGTGGATGTGTGGATGGACATGGCGGTCGGTCTAGATATAGAGGAACATGGCGGGAGAACATGGCGGGAAGCGGGGGAAATGGCGGTAGAACATGGCGGGAAGCGGGGGAAATGGCGGGAAAACATGGCGAGAAGCGAGGAAAATGGTGGGAAGCGGGGGAAATGGCGGGAAAATATGTTTTAGTCCTAGTTAATAGTTTTAGTATTAAATATTCTATTTCTAATGAGTCTATTATTTTTTGTGAATATTTTGGTATATTATATGTATTTTTCTGTTTTTAAAAAATAAACTATATTTTTCCAACATTTGTACTAAATATAATACTTGTTAAACAATAGATAATTTCATTTAAGTTGTATAATAAAGTATGATAATAGATTTAAATTATAGATCTTCTTTTTTCGAAAATTTTGAATATAATACATAATTTTCTAAAAAATATAAACTATTTTTGGTTTTGGCGCCAAAAATAACCTTTAGCCCCGGGTTGTAATACGAACCGGGGCTAAAGGGGGACATTTAGCCCCGGTTCATATTACAACCCGGGGCTAAAGGGGGGTGGTATAAATACCCCACCCCCACCCCAGGTCGTGCCACGACCCGGAGAGCCACATTCATCTTCCCAGAGCACGCCACAGACGCCGTGCCGCCGCCTCTGCCTCCGCGCCCGCCAGCCGATCGAGCAGCCCGCCCACTGAGCGCCACGCTTGCGCCCCAAGACTCGCGCTACCAAGACTTTTGCCTCAGCGCCTGTAATGGAGATCGCCGCCCCGTTTTGGTTGATGTTGGTATTAATTAGGTTATTTTGGTTGATTTTGGGATTATTTTGGTTGATTTAGTATTAATTAGGTTATTATAGTATTAATTAGTATTATAGCTAGGTTAGTATTATTTAGTATAATTAGTTAGTATTTAGTATTTAGTTAGTATTAGTATTATAGGTTATTATAGTATTATGTTAGTATTACTATTTAGTATTAGTTAGTATATTAGTATTAGTTAGTATTTAGTATTATTAGTATTAGTATTTAGTAGTTAGTATTAGGTTAGTATAGTATTTAGTATTAGTTAGTATTTACTATTAGTATTAGTTAGTATTAGTATTAGGTTAGTATTTAGTTAGTATTAGTATTAGGTTAGTATTTACTTGTATGTATTAGTATTTATCTAGGGTTAGTTAGAATACTTAGTTAATTAGGTATAGTTTAGTTAGTGTTAGGTTTAGGGTTAGTGTTATTAGGGAAATATTTAGTGATTTAGTTATTGCTTATGTTTATGATTGTTTATTGCTATTATTTAGTTATGTCGCGTCCACCTCATCTGAGCCTACTGGACTCCGTCGGGGATGTCCGAGTCTGGGCTCCGCCGGGTTGGCACTGGGAGGTGCTACCTGTCGAGACTCGTACCTTGGTGAGGAATCCGGGTATCATCGTCGACCCGGAGCTTCTTTGGTGGCGTCCACAAGGTCCAGGAGCGGTGCAGAGGGAGCCAGCCCCCGAGGAGGTGGTACGTCGTCGTATCAGGGAGGAGGACGAGCATGTACGACGATACATGTATCTTTTGGAGAATAGGTTCTCCAATATCTGGCAGGTTCACGGATCTCACCTGAGCTATTCTCTGGTGATGGTTCCACTTCTGTGGTTGCAGAGCTCCCATAGCACAGAACGCAGCAGCCGCGTTCGCTAGTTTGATATGAGCGAGATGTATTCATAATGTACTTTATATTATGAGCGAGATATGAGCGAGATGTATTAATAATGTACTTTATCTTATATTATTGTACTTTATCTTAATCACTAAGTACTGTATCCGAGTTGTCGCAATTGTAATATTCTTTTACTTAATGCAATATTCTTTTTCTGTATTAGTTAAGCTATGGACGGTAGACAGAATGAAGAGGAGCTTCTCAACATGATAGATGAGGGTACTGGGGGGTCTTATTACGATGGCTCCGAATATCTTAATTTGTCTGGAGGAGACGATGGTGGAGAAGATAGTGGAGACGATGGTGCTGACCATGGTGGAGACCATGGTGAAGACACCATAATAATGACAAACTCCGTCGAGGTATATAAAGCCTCTATCGATCGTTCACTAGTATAGATGCACTAATTGATTCGTATATATGTACTGACGAATGTTTCTTCTCTTAGACCTCCGCTTCCGGCCAATCTTCTACAAGGACAAGAGGCCCGACACACAAG
This sequence comes from Avena insularis, assembly GCA_023614405.1. Lineage (NCBI taxonomy): Eukaryota > Viridiplantae > Streptophyta > Magnoliopsida > Poales > Poaceae > Avena > Avena insularis. Next base: position 48,886,552 of record CM042692.1, on the reverse strand, counting down.
TTGCCCGCTGATGTCCGTTTTAGCATTGACTTAGTCTCTCCGCAGGGTCAACCGCTGGAGCCCAAAGAATCTGTGAATGCATTTACAAGTCAATGCGGAGTGATTGTTAGAGACACCGTCCCGATCACCACGCGAAATTGGAACAAGCCAGGAAAGAAAAAGGATCCAACTGGGGCTAGTTTAGTAGATGACAGAGCGAGAGATACGATGTGGAATTATCTCATGACACATTTCACCCTACCAGTCTTGGAGACTGATGAGCTCACACAGCAAATGACGAGGAAAGTCAAGCACTTTGCTCTTAAGAAGATGGCCGAACTATTCAAGGAATGGAAAAAAAGATTATACCACAAATATGCCTTGAAGAAAAAAAAACCTCCATTCACTGGCCCACTAGAGTTGCAGCAGGATAACTGGGCCGCTTTTGTGGAATACAAGACCTCGAAACAAGCTAAGGCAATTTCAACAAAGAATAAGTTAAATGCAGCCAAAAAGAAATATCACCATCGTATGGGCACAAGTGGCTACAGGAGTGCCATGCCTAAGTGGGATAAAGCTGAGTCTGACCTGGAGGAGCAAGGGGTCACTCCAGCTACGTCTTGTTGGCCCAGGAGGTCAAGAAATTGGGTACTCGGGCATGGGGCATCATTAGACCTAGAAACAGGCGAGATTGTTGCAGCCGAAGAAATTTTTTCACCCAAGAATGAACTTATTAAAGTGATAAAAGAGGTTGAAGAGGCAACGTTTGTTCCCGACAGAGAGAACGATGAGCTGACAAAGGCTCTCGGGAATCCTGAAAAGGCTAGACGAACAAGAGGGTTCAGACCTTCTTATCCATGGGTTATCGGGTTTCCCGAGCACCTTGACACGTACAGAAGCCGATCAAGAAAAACAAAGCGGCAAAAAGAGGAGGATACGGAGCCGTTCGCGAGGTTTGAAGCCATGCTGCAGGAGCATCGCCAGGAGCTTAATGAACTTAAAGGACTCCGACAGCAAGATTCTGCACCGGACAGTACAGTCGGCCCATCGCAGTGGAAAAGCAGCGTGGCTTTCACGGAGTGCCACGGTAATGATGCAACGATGGATGTGTACCCCGTGGATGCAATTAAGGAGAAGACTAGTTGTGAGATGCATGTTGAACTGAAGAATATATCCATAAAGGTGGCGGTCGGCTTTGCTTTACCTTCTGCACCGGGAGCGACCTACCATTGCAATCCGATTCCAGCTGGCTATGCTTGTGTCGGTGTGGATGAAATTCAACCTATGTGTCAGTCACTACAGCTTGACATCCCTGGAGGTGAAGGGAAGACGACACTAGGAAAAGTCATGAGTGGCTTCATTCTTTGGAAAAAAGAATACATCAAGTTTCCAGGCTCGACACCAAGGCCACCTTCTCCACCGAGAAACAATCCATCACCTCCAAGGCAACTGTCTCCTCCCAGTAAAAGTCCACCTCCAAGTGCACCGTCTCCTCCCAGTAAAAGTCCACCACCTCCAAGTCCAATCCATGACCCCAACATGAGTCCATCTCAATCTACGCAGCCGCCTCCATCCACTAAGGGCCAAAAGCGGAAGAATATCACCGCTCCGTCGAGCGATAACCGATGCTCAAAGCGACAGTTGTCGCCCCTCCCAAGAGTCCGCCGGTTCCTCCCAAGAGGGCTTACGACCTGACCGATGCGGTCGTACAGGCCGAAGTGGATGCTCATTTTAAAAAGAAACAACCTGAGCCAGAGGTCCAAATAAAACCAGAAACCAAGGAGCACTTTAGGAAATTACTGACGCGGCCATCCCAAGCTTAGTTAAATGCGCCAGATGAGTATACACGATGTCTTCAGAAGATACTGAAACAGGAGAGATCAAGCGGTAGAGGAATCATCACAAAAGAGGTTCCCCATCAGGGGGAACAAGCAAAACAATCGAGTGGTAGCGGAAGCATCAGAACGGACGTCCCCCGGCTAGGGAAACAAGCAAAACAATCGAGTGGTAGCCGAAGAACCAAAAGAGATGTTCCCCAGCTAGGGAAACAAGCAAACCAACCGCTCCCCCCACTCCAGGTGAACATACCCGAACCTCAACTATATGAGGAACCTATGGATCCGGAAACGGCTAAGATATTGGCCGAGCAATGTAATATGTCTATTCATGAAACTCTTCACGGTGATATGCCCAAGGCTGAGGTAGCACCCAAATTTGTTCACGGGGAGCCTATGGTCAGTTCTGAGAGGCTTCGGGATATGCCAACACAAATGCGACGATTCCATGAATGGTACATGAAAGCATCAAAAGAACAGCAATATTGGCTCTTACTGAAAGTTCGAAAATCGCATTACTTCACTGAAGATGAGGTCCCTATTGAATTTACAGAATTATTTCAGTTATTCAATCTAAAGGAACTCGACAACACTATCCTCAATTCGTATTGTCTGTAAGTGATTACTTTATTTATGTAATTAAGTATCTATCTCAGCTTGTTCAATTCATTGTCGGTAAGTATACTCACTATATTCTTTTGTACGCTATATATAATGATGCAGAATGAAGATGCTTGATTGTAAAAGAAAGGCTATCAATGGATTTGGGTTCATTGACCCACATCGAGCTTATGGAGCTATACTAAAGGATAAACCATTGGAGACCGAGCACAACTTGTTGCGGTTTCTCACGAAACAGCATTTTTGTAATTAAATACTATTTCCTTACCACGACGGCAAGTGAGTTTTTGTACACATTAAATTTTGCTTACTCGATGTTACTGACGTATGTAAATCTTGCGTAGGTACCACTGGATTCTTCTAAGCATTTCACTTGACTTGGGAAGAGTTCACATCATGGACTCACTAAACAAAGACATTGAAAACTACCGTATCATTATCGATGCGCTCCAGAGGTAATTTCAACCATTATCGTACTATGTTGGTTTCTTTCGTTCATTTTTTGGGATATCAAATAATTATTAACTCATACATTAATTTTTTTTTGTCGGGTAGGGTTTGGACACAGTTCAAGAACCATGTCCGCGTTAATAGCGTGAGCAGTTATTTTTTAAATCACTCTTGGTAAGTAGTACGAGCTAAGTCCGCACATCTATTTAATTCTAGTTTATATGCATTTATCATGCTAGAGTTATTATTTGATTGAATTCTATTCTTGTAAACTGCGCGAGGCAGCCACAGGGAACTAATCTATATGGATTCTACGTGTGCGAGTTCATCAGTATTGAGAAGCCATCTGAAAATGTTCGAGTAAGTAAACAATATATTCACCCTTTATTTTTATTACAAAAAGTTGTGTTGAGTCTAATTCATACGATCTCCTTTTTATATAGTTGGACGCGATGCGGGACAAGCTCCTACCAGAGGACCACCTAATAGCAATCCAAGAGGAATTTGCTGGATTTTTTGTCGACGAGGTCATAGACCCACGCAGAGAATACTGTATATGTAGACCCTAAAGCATCCATGTAATGATCTCCATGTAATCAAATAGACATGCTCTGGACCCGGTTGGGACTCCATGTATGCTTGTAAGAGAAATTATATTATATATTGCATCAATCTGTACAAGTACTGTGTAGTAGCGTTCCGTACGTATATGAAAACTTGTTTCTAATGAAAACACAAAATAAAAAATAATTGAACACAAAACACAAAATGAAAAGAAAAACACAAAACCCTAAAATTCCATCCCCTGCCGCGGCAGCCAAATGGCCTAAAATGCTGCCGCGGCAGGGAACCTTTAGTCCCGGTTCGTAACACGACCCGGGACTAAATGTCCTGCCGTCCAGCGCGCCTCGCAAGGTCACGTGGTTGGACCTCTAGCCCCGGTTCGTAACAGAACTAGGGCTAAAGTTTGGACCTTTAGTCCCGCTTTGACAGTCCCGGTTCGCAATCCGGGACTAAAGGCCTTACGTACCAGGGCTAATTGTCTGGTTTCTACTAGTGTTCCACTTGAAGCATCTTTGTTTACTAATTCCCAGTTTAGGAGATTTCAATATACAGTAGAGCTTTTCCAAGTAGTTCTTGGGACATTGAATGGAGCGCACAAAGTTCTTAGTGTGATGGAAGTCACAGAGTTGTAGAACTGCATGGTTGACTTGATTGCTTACTTGAATTTCATGGGTTTCTTCTTCCCAAGTTGTTTGAACATTATGATTGAGTGTATATATTTGTGATGTTCTTGAGTGCATTGTTGGAAAGGGGATTTGCTTCATGTTCACACAGAGGATTCTCAGAAGGCTCATGTGTCTATGTTTGTGCGAACTGTACTCGCTCAAGCGTAAACACCACATGAGATTATAGCCTCCAGCGTCCCTGTTCACACCACAAGGGCGTGCGGCCTCAGCGACTGTGGCCGTCGCGGGACAGCGGTGGGCAGCAGATCACCATGAGGATGTGTTTGACAACACGCTATCTCTTCTGCTGCTGCTTGTTCCAAGATTGTTGTGGTCCACGTTAGCAGACATGATTATTATAGTTGTCTCCTTTCAATCAAGTGTTGAATCTACCTACTAGGAAAAAAGACTGTTGTACTATCAAGTTAGCAACGGTTTTCTTGTTTCAACATTGTTCAATCCCTCGACCAGTATAATAGGAAGGGTATTTATGTTCCTTGTTTGGAATTATCTACAAGCCAGAGCGACTATTTTAAAGAATGATCTACGGTTGGCCCCCATGGGTTTTGGTCATTTTCTTATGTAACAACTAATGACGCTAGACCATTTTCATTACTAATTGCTGAAAGCATAATCACGTGGCCGTGAGCAATTCTCAGCTTCTCAAACTTGGCCTACCCAAATCCAACAGGTAATGGTCGATGATATTGTATGTTGATACACGAGAAACAGTGGTTATAATTTACCAAAACAGTCTGACTCGTATTCCCCGCATTTGTGTATCCGTACAGCATGCTAGAAATTAGGATTATATATACTACTTCGAAATAGGAGTGCCTTAGGCCATCTCTAACCGATCCGCTAAAATCGGTTAGAGAAGTAAATTTACTCATCCGCGGCACCTAACCGAACCCCAAAACGGTTAGAGGAGTATATTTTTACTCATCGGAGGAGTAAACTTAGCCTCCGACTCCTAAATTTACTCCTCTAAAATCAATTCCGATAAAACCTCCCGCCTCGGCGCCTCCTCTTCCCACCCTCCGCCGTTCTTTCCCGCCCGCCTCCCCGTGGGATCGATGCGCAACTCTCCAGCGCACCTTCTCTGACCATCCCCGGCACCGGAGACGCCCCGACGCCGCCGCAATCGGAGATCTCCGTCGCGTCCGGGGCCGGAAAGAGGTTTGGGGCAAACAACGTGGTGCGGCCAGCCGACACGGCCGTCAAGGCCTCCGGTAAGGCCGGCGGCAAGCGCGCGGAGGCTCCGGCGCATCCTCCCCTTGCTCCTGTGGCCGACCGGCGGCAGAGCAAGCTGACTCCGGCCAAAGTCGCGCTCGCGGAGGTGGCGGCGGCGAAGATGAGGAAGAAGGCCGAGGCGTCGCTTTCGAAGGCTGCAGCAGCCTCTTCGACGCGCAAGGCATCATCGACGCACCCTCCCCGAGGACGGCCACCGCGGGCGGGCGTCGTCAACGTCGACGACCGCTAGGTGTTCGATGTATCGTCGCCAAGGTAAAAATCTCCCTTTTCTCCTGTCCTCTCATCGGTTGGGCATTTGTACACTCATGGTGACACGGTGATGTTCATTTGATCATAGTCCGGTGGAGGAGGAGGTGGCCACCTTGATCGATGGTGTTGATAGAGTCTACTTTTGAATGAACTCTATGCATGTTTTATTTCGATGACCTCAAATTCGATGAACTATGTTTATGTGAACCGCAAAAGTGATGGATTTCGTGTGTTTGAATTCTCCGTATGTTTTTATTGTTTGTTTGAACTATATATGAGATGTGTGGATGCATATGTGGAGTGGTGGAAAGAAATGGGGCAAAAAAAAGTTTACTCCTCTAAGTTTAGGGGATCGGCTCCGCGCCGCCAACCTTTAGAGGAGTAAATTTACTCCTCTAAGTTTTAGAAGTCGGTTTACTCCTCTAAAGTTTACGGGATCGGTTAGAGATGCCCTTATATGCCAAAAGTAGCTTAGAAACTCTTAACATGGTATAGATGTGGTTTAATGCCAGCTAAAAAACCTTATATGCCAACAGTAGTTCTGAAGTGAAGCACACAATCTCATTCGAATTTGTGATTTTCTTATTTTTACTTGTAAAATAGTTTACTGAGAACATGTTTCTTATAAATGTTAGGAGTGTGTGATGGATATTTTAGCTCCAATGGACTGACCATTTAACTTACTCTTTTTTCTTAGTTCTTCTACAGGGGAACATTGCTCAATGTTATCAGCACAATCTAATCTAACAAGATGGATGAAAATAAGGGATAGATGACGCAAGGATTGATGATCTGCTGATTTGCGGGGAACCCCTAAACTAAAACTATATTTTTGTATTACTCCCTCTGTTTCAATGAATAGACGCCCTAATTTTGTGTGGTTTTTCTTTGATCAAGAAATGCTAAAAATATACACAGGTTATTGATATAAAATTATCATCATTAGAAGATTAGATGGTTACTGAATTTCTTTGTGATTCAATATACAATCTTTGTGCACCGGTGCTAGGAGAACAACATTGACCAAGAACCTGCTTATGAGCCTTTTGCAGTTGCAATCCTACCCTGAATTTTACATTGACATGACATAGAAGGTAGATTCTAGGTTATATATAAGATTAAAATTGTTATATGCACACCAGTTAGTAACACTCTATAAGAAACATGTAGGCCAAGTCAGGCTAACATTTGCTGAAAGTGCTGACACGAAGCAAAGATACTACTCCATGTATAAGAGTACTTGTTTGCTGATAACTGTTAATGGAGTTAGAACTGCCACCATATTAAGGAGGTCCTCATACAAACGACTTTTTTACAAAGTTAATGGCAACTACAATTTTTTCCATATGTGCTAATGTGGGTTCTGCTATTGTTCGTAGGTCTCACGCTACCGTGGTTGTTTCTTTTGGAATTTTAGACGACTCCTTACTCTATATATGTGGATTTTCATGCATCATATATACTTACATGTGAGTCGAGAAAAGAAAGAAATTTAGTAGGCCATGGCAATGCTCGGGTATTTAGCTAGTTATCTCATAATGTATCGAAGTATCCGTTTGGAAGCAAAGTGAGACTCTGTTTCTGAGTACCCCGATGACAGTTGACCAGTCACGAGAACTTTCAATATTGTCATTATACTAGAAATACACTTAGCTAGAGTCGAACTTCATTAACCAAACTAGTCATACTTCCTTTTACTTGAAGTAGTCACCTACTTCAATATCTATGTAGATTCCTCTGTAAGCCTTTGATGATTTGCTTATTTCTAGTTTAGTGATCTACGAATCACATCAAAACGTGTTCTATCAAGAACCATGGGTTAGTCAAATATACAACACGTTGATTTCGTGGAAGATACATATGACATGTTCATATGGGATGAACATATCCCTTTTCTTTCCATCAACATGTGTTAATACCAATGTTTCTCCTAGTTCAACAAGCAAAACAACTTTTCTTGTTCCATTCTAAAATATCTTTAGAATCCAATCTAGGACATTCTGAACTTTCTTCAGAATCCTAACAGAAACATTTTGAATTTTGGTTTCTATAAACTATATCAATCTATCTCTGTAGATTTCAATATTTAATATTTTTTTCAACTTCATTCACATAATATTTAACCCTTAAATATCACTAATATCAATTACACCATCCATTGTATGTCAAGCACTCATATATTAGGATGTTCATCACGCTTCCACTCAAATATGTCATCACATATGAGTCTTTTTGTGATGTCCCTATAACTCCAACTAAAATATGTCATTCACACATTTGGTTAAGAATATATTCACCTCCCACTTAAATACTTCACAAGTATGGGATTTTCTTAACATTTTGGTAATTCCAAAATCTTTTGATCCATTTATCGAATCAAGAATTTTCCCATTATGAGGTATTAGCATCCATATGATTTAAACAACCTTCTGCTCATTGTACTGACTACAACCTTTCTTCAATTTTATATTGGAGAACATGAATATTTGTTAATCATCTAGCAATTATTAAGATTGTATTAATTTTTAATTGAATCCACTAGACTTCAAGCATTGCTACATTTCTGTAGCTAACCATTAAATTTGTCAAGACAATCTTCATGACAAATCGAGCTTTCTGGTTATTTGGGAAATAACAAGTAACCACTTACTTTGATAAGATCACGTAATCACATTGCTTCTATAATCTTTAAATGTAACTTACATCCGGATTTTATGATTCTTAATCATTTCTCGTATTTAGGTCCATCATCGCTTCTTTGTAATTCATAGGTATGTCATGGACTCTATAATGACAAGTGAATCAATGTATTTCCACAAATTTGGAAAACACACCATTGAATCCTACTTTCCGTAAGTAAAATTCTTTAATTGAAACATTATGATCGCAAACATTAGTTTCACCCTTTTCTCGCAGAGTTTCGTTTCACGAAACACATTTCGTTGCACAACTCAGATTTGGGTAAGATTGAACATCTTGATTTTGAACTTTTACTTTCTTCCATCAAATTCTTCTCTAGAGACTTTATCAAAGTCTCTAAAAAAACTCAAACGTGCCATAACTTTTATGGTGTTGTTTCTGCGAATCTAGATGATCTCCTATTTCAAACGTGTTTGCTTATTCTATGATTAACACCTCTAGTTTTAAAATATCCTATTCAGGTATTTTCTTTAGACCATATGTATCCAATACATTATGATTACGATGTTTGAGGTACATCAATACGCTTTGATATACCTAATCACCATAATTTGTGATGCAGTTTTCACAAGTCCTTTCATGCTAAAATTTCAACTCAAATGTCGGCCAACATGATCAAATCATAGAGGTTTGCATTTTCTTTTTAATATCATATCCATATTTTATACTAGAAACATTTGAACATTTCAAACTATTTCAAACTCATGCTTTATTAGGTTAATACCTTTTATTCACTTGATCCCATAATTTTTTTACAAAACAATGATTTTCACTACATTGATGAATAATACATCATTATGTCTAGTATAAAACAATTTATACACTTTGGTTTACCAGAACGTATTAGTTTTAGCTATTTTTGCCTATACGGCATAGTATTGTAAATGTCAAAGGATTTTGAACATCCCACGCCTTCATGTTTTCATAAACACGAATACAACACTATTATGACTTAAACTTTAGTGTCATTCATTATTAAGTTTGGATATCTTTTCGCTTTGGTTTTAGAAATGCATAAAGTATTATAATCAATACTATAAAGAGAATAGCATATTTATAATCGAACAATGTGACCATAATAGAAATTACTCATAATAATCAAACATCTGATTTGTTACAAACTCATTATAAATAACCATCTCACGAGATGCAAGAAACACTAATAAATTCACACTCTCAAATCGATTACAAATGTATTCAAATCTCAACTAATCTAGATGATAAATATAGAAGGATAAATGTCATCGGCCATCAACATCTTGTATGCCATCAACATGCCTGGTCTCCTTGTCTTGTCCACGCAACACTCTTGTAGACGATCCTGTTTTCATAAAACAAGAATAAGTATCAATATACTTAATGAAACTAAAATTATGTTTTGTGAGAAACACATTTATAAACTATATATCATATATACCTTCTCAATCAATGATTTTCCTAGTGATGGGTTCTACCATCACAGATCTCAACTGTTGTAGGAATTCATGAAAGGTGAACTGTTGCTCTCTCATGACGTATACTTTGACGACATTTCTATAGCTAGGGGGAAGCGAATGCAGCACCCCATTTGTCACGAATTTTTCATCCATCCAGTAGTCTGTATCATATATGAGCGACTCATGCAAGTCATGCATTATTCCCATGTTATCATCTAGGCATGTGTTTTCTTCCATCTTCTATGAAAGAAACTTGTCAAGGAGCTCAAACTTCAGAAGCCTAACTTGTTCTTCAAATAACACCCTTAACTCGATAATTATCTCATACGATTAAGTGTGCATGAACTGTGCACACAATTCAGGAACCAGTCTGAACTGAATAGTGCTACTAGCACAGATGTACATACCACGACGATCACGGTATTCATCATAATCCTCTTGACTTGCATGAGCTTTAGGAGGATCTGAAAGTGGGTCTTGTATGTGTCATTAGCTATGAGGACATCCTTTAAGCATTGATATTAGTCCAAGAAGTTGGACCCGTCTACTCTAAGCAACTCATCACGGAATATAGATCTGGGGTTAAATGGCAGAATTTTATTTTCCATGGTCTACAAAGGCATTTGCAAAGACATAAGACTAAGTTCATAATTTTGAGTTCTAGTTTTATAATCAAATTATTACAAGAGATACCACTAAAATCATCATCCCTAAGATGATTCTAGCGATCACACGATCCCTTTACACTATTTCATCCCTCATCTTCACGACCTTTGATATAGCTACCAGGGTGGACTAATCTCGTCGATCACATCGAACATGTGAATTGTTCTCAAACTTTCGATCTTCTCATGTTCCGAGTCCATGTTTGTACATGCTAGGCTCGCCAATTTATCCTAAGTGCATACGTAGTGCATACATGGCTTGCGTCCACCGTATGTGAACGTTGATGTGTCTAGCACCCGATCATCATAGCCTGCTTAACAACGATGGATTTTCTTGGTGGTGCACACTTAGGGGGAACACTAAAGTTAGAATTACTTAATGATCATCCTGTTTTACTACCGTCGTGTATCGAATACAACCAAGGAAACATCATGCACAAAATAACATCACATGTAATTTTATAACTATGATATGATGTGGTCCTTCATGGCATGCGCTATGATCACCAACATACGCCGCGCCTTGATACTCCTCACACGCAGTAGTATGACGCCATTAATGTGGCACTACCAGTCGGTCGTTTTACATGAAGCCCGAAGGATATGTGAATATGACCACATCACATTACTATCGCCTCCCCGCAACATAAAGCTAGACTCTAATACTTTATTAGTTGCAAAATTTACGTGGTTGCTAGGGCAGTCGAGATAGAACCGTTCATACCTACGTCAACCACAACATTGATCTAGTAGTTGTACTGTTACTACCCTCATAGGGCCCTCCATTCTAAATGCCATATCAACTACTATGAGAGAGACAAACACCCGTTGGCCACTTATACGGTACAAGCCATATGTCAAGCATGGAGTCAGACTCGTGTAAGGTTACACGTAAGGTCGGTTCGGCCGCTTGATCTCACAGTGACACAATATTAACAAGCACACATAGGACAGTAACAACTATGTGATCAATGCCCCACATTCAACATGTGGTCTACCCATACTAGCATAACTACGTGTACATCGGCTTTGATACCACTGAAGGGGTTCGGTACCAGAAAAAACTTCTATGGTAGAACAACCCATATGCCCATGATCTATCTATTATTTAATGCAGTAAGGGGGATAGAGATTCAGTTACACACCCTTCTACACCGAACGTGGTTAACGTCCCACGGGGAACATAGATGATGTAGTCAAACTTGGCCGTCCTCAAGGTTGCAAAGATCCTTGCTCTTCACCTCCTGGTCCTTACACGATAGTCCCACGCCACAAGTGGCAGCACCCCTGAGGTATCGCACACGTACGGTGTCCGACGACGACTCTCATTCTTCTTGATCTAGCAAGGATGCAGGAGTAGTCCATCTGGATCTGGGATCCAGCAGCGCAATAGTGTGTCGGTGTTGTTTACTCTCTCGTGCGCAGTTTTTCATGGAACCGCACACGTGAGTTTCAACAGAGGAAGAGAGAGGGAAATTCCCTAAGGAAAATAGCTTTAGGAAATCCCTTTTATTTTTGTTGTGTGTTTTCCCACCAATGTAGACCTCTATATGACATAGGTATGCCCTACATGTACCTACTATTTTCCTATCTGGTCCGGCCCAATGGGGGCCCCACATGACAATCTACCGATAACGGTGAATCCCATAACGATTCGAGTGAGGCCAAGCCCATGAAGGATGTGACTCATGACGGATACGGGAGGATTAGATAGGAGTGTTTTAGGGTTTCGCCCTCAATCTATAACCGACTCGGATGTATCCCAATACCTGGCTCCCCATAGAAGGGCTAGGAGGGAGCGACGAGAAGGGTAATGAATCTCTCGTACACACACCGCCAGATTCCGTCTGCACACCATTGCCATCTCGACACCTTTGTAAACCTTTGGTTCTCCATTAATAAAGAGCAGACAAGCAGGAGTAGGGTTCCATCTAGGGGCTGAACCTGGGTAAACCCCATTTCCCTGCATGCTTGTTTGTTAACCAACGAAGTCTCTAGCACACCACTCTTCCAGAAAACCCAAGTCCATCAAGTATGGGCATTCAGGTGTTAACCCCATGTCAATTGGCTCCATCTGTGGGAAATCCACGCGCTGATGTTGCGACTTTAGCGGCCCCATCACCAGCTATCTATGACTTGTCGACATTGGAGGGACGAATCTGCTTCAGATTCTTCAACTTAACCATCCATTCGTTGGCTGCCCGCTCGACCTTCGACTCCGTCTATGATGGAGCTGACATGGTGATCGGTGATCTGTGCTTCCAGATCGACAAGATTGGCACCCTTCTGATGGGGTTTGTTGCATGGAAAACAAAAAATTCCTACAGATGCAACTACCAAAATCATATCTAGGCGATACTTGTAATAGTTTCAGATGGACTCACCCTTGAAGATCGTAATGTGGGATAACGTTCCTGTAAACAAACGTGGATATTGTAGAGTTTACAAGACCATCCTCAAGGGCGCAATGACAATGCCACAAGTGTAGCGCCTTCGTAATTGGTCACACATACGGTGTGCCAACGACTTCCATCCCTCGCTCCTACGCGGTAGCGGAAGTAGTGGATCCTCGGAAACTCCGCCAACACAACGACATGGTGGTGGAGAATATCTTGAGTAGGGCTTCGCCTAAGTGCCATACTCATGACATTGGACAAGGCTAGAGAGGGGAGGAAGATGCCAACCAAAGGGCATATGAGAGAAGGGATAATGAGTGAGATGAGAGGAGGAGGAGGAGGAGGGGGGCTTTTATAGGTGAGGGGGCAGCCCCAAGGGGCTTGGCGCACTAGCCATGGTGGTTCCCCCACCTCTCCCCCATTTATGTGGGTGGACACTCCACTCACACCCATTTAGCTCCACTCAACTCCCATTCAAGTTCCACTCAAAATTAAGAGTCGTGTAATTAAAACTCCTTTTTAATTCACTTGATTTAATGCCACTCATTCAATCAACACTTCATTTAATAAGTACTTCATTTATTGAACACTTCATTTAATGAACATATTGATAATTCAATCTATGATAATATTCTGATACGCCAAAACTATTTCGGTAGATTTATCAAAACAATTCCTGCACTGTCTAGTATTTTCTCCGGTGTTCCCTATCCACTCAAATGTGTTAACTACCCTTAAGTGTGTCTCCATACGGGCTCGCGAGCTGAGTGGACATGATCGAGACACTCTCCTTTCAATAATCATTAGCAAGACCTGGAGAGCCATATGTTGGGTTCGCAACATAGAAAACAAAAAATTTCCTACGATGTGAACAACTAAGCACCAAGATCTATCTACCTAGACACAACCAACGGGTGGATATACATCCATAGAGAACATACCCTTGAACAGCGACAAAACGTTGTTAACGAGTTTGAACTCGTGGATGATATAGTCGTGCACTTTCTGATCTCAAGATCGTGATGAAGTCTAGCAAGTCCAGCAGGTCCAGTACCAGCAAGTCTAGCACCACAAGGTAGCGGTGCATCCATGATAGCACACACGTCATGTACCCCAACAACCTCCGCATCCTCTCTCTAGGGGTGCAGTAGAAGTAGCAACTCCTTTCAAGATAAAGCCACCAGAAACATGTATCTCGCTAATCGGAGACCATGGGGAATAATTTCTAGAGGGGGAGAGAGATCCTTCACGAGGAGGTGTGAGTGTGATGGAGTAAGAGGGGTGCCTTTTATAGGAGGAGGGGGCCGCCAAAGGCCATGGCGTGGCAATCATGGTGGGTTCCCCCACCTCTACCTCATTCATGTGGGTGGAGAACCCACTCACATAAAAGACCTCCACTCAAAATTCCACTCACACATGCATTGATTTTCCACCAAAATTAATGTATCTCTCATTTAATAAAACTATTTTATTTATTTTATTCATAATTTTGTTAATTATATTAATTAACAAACATTCACATAAAACCCCCTGCAACATTTCAATATCACATGCAGAACCAGTTTCTGCAATTTCACCCGAAACAATTCTGGTTTCTGTCAGAATGATTCCAGTGCTTCCTTAAATCTTTATCTAAAACATATTTACTCCAAATGGTGTCGGTATCCCTTAAGTGTGTCACCCTAAGGTTCGCGAATAATGTAGACATGATCAAGACCCTTCTCCAATCAATAATCAGCAGCGAGACCTGGAGATCCATACTGACTCCCACACATTCAATGATGACTCTAGTGATCGTGTGAACCTTTAACGTCATAACTAAATCCCTTTGTCTCACGATATATTACATGTCCAAGATTCGATCATCGTTATCTCCATACCTAGTTTGATCTCGTTACCGACATGCACTCTTTTCTTGTTCCTGTGATATAACATTCTAGTGATCACATCGCTTGCTTGCAAGCTATCTCAATGTGATATCACCGAGAGGGCCCAGAGTATATCTATCCATCATCGGGATGGAAAAATCCCACTCTTGATCCATGAGCCTCAACATAAAACCTTCAGAGTATCTGAACCCACCTTTATTGTCTCCCTATTATGGTGTGACGTTTGATGTTATCAAGTTACTCTTCTAGTGTTACTGATTGACTTGATCTCATGGTCTAAGAACTAGAATTACTTCGTATGATGTTATAGAAATTTAAATAGAATGACTTTAACTGTATTGCTATACGTTGGATGAATGTTCATCACACCATTCAACCAATGTTGTGACCTCGTTATTAACAACATCCAATGTCCATGATCAGGAAACCTTGATCATCTTGTTAATCAACGAGCTAGTTTATAAGAGAGGCATAAATAGGAACCCTTTATTTGTTTATTAAAAACACATGTATTAATGTTTCCAATTAATACAATTATAGCATGCAAAATAAACATTTATCTGAAGGAAATATGCCCTGAGAGGCAATAATAAAGTTGTTATTATGTATTCCTTGTATATGATAGATGTTTATTTTGCATGCTATAATTGTATTGATAGGAAACATCAATACATGTGTTTAAACAAAGGGTTCCTAGTTATGCTCTCTTTATGACTAGCTTGTTGATTAACAAGATGATCAAGGTCATGATCATTGGATGTTGTTAATAAAGGTCAAGATTTGTGAAATGATGTGATGAACATTCATCAAGTATAGCATTACGATCAAGTCATTTTTTGCTATAACATCATACAAAGTCTTAGTCCTTAGACCATGAGATCATGTTAATGCTAACACCGAGTATCTTGATAACATCAACGTCATCGTAATGATGACCATAAAGGTGGGTTGATGCTATGAAGGTGTTATGTTGAGGCTCATGGATCAAGTGGAATTCGATGGCGATAGATAAAGTGCATGTCCCGATGATCGAATCTCGACATGTATTATATCATGAGACAAAGGGATTAAATATAACGTTAAAGGTTCTCACGATCACGTAAGTCATCGTTGAATATCGAGAATTATGGATCTCAGTCTCTTCGATTATTGATCTGAGGAGTATCAATCATATACGCATTATTCATGAAGGGTGACACACTAAAGGTTGCGGACACCATTAGGAGCACATATATTCGGACAAAAGGTTTGCAAAGCGCGAAATGTTTCGATAGAAAGCGGAATTGTTTTGGGTGAAATTGCGAAAGTGGTTACATGTGATATTGAAATGTTGCAAGGGTTTTATGTGAATGTTTGTTAATTAAAGTAATTAACAAAATTCTGAATAAAATAAATAAAGTTTTATTAATTGAGAGTTGCATTTAATTTGGTGGAAATTAAATACATGAGTGGGATTTTGGGTGGAGGCCATGTTTATGTGGTGGAGGTTCACCACATGAATGAAGGAGGAGAGTCCCCCTCATGCGCCGGCTATGGGAGGAGGGTCTCCCTCCTCCTATATAAAGCCCCTCTCCCCTCTCTGACTACACCTCCTCGTGAAAGATCTCTCTCCCCTCTAGATATTCCCCATGGTCTCGATTAGCAGATACATGTTCCCAGTGGCCTTATGCGTCTAGAAGGAGTTGCCGCTTCCCTGATTCGCTGGGCGAGGAGGTGGAGGTTGTCCGGTGGCTTGAGCGTGTGTGCGAGGATGGATCTTGCTGCTGATTTGCGGCGCTCGGACTTCCACACGATCTTGAGATCGGCAAGCGTACGACTACATCAACCACGAGTTCCTACTCGTTAACAAAACTCGTTGTCTTCGAGGGTAAGTTCTCCATGGATGTATGTCCACCCGTTGCTCTGTATCTAGTAGATAGATCTTGGCGTATAGTTCTCATCGTAGGAAATTTTTTGTTTTCTATGCTGCAGACCCAACATTATCATAAACAAGATAATAACCACTTTATTATTGCCTCTCGGGCATATTCCCTTCACCATAATGACTCCCACCAGCTCAAACGATAAACTAGTGATCGCGTGAACATTTATTCGTAGTAACCAATTCCTTTTGTCTCACGGCATTTTACTTTTCTGGGATCTGATCATTTGGTATCATCCATACCTAGTTCGATCCCGTTACTGAAAAGTACTCTTTTCTCGTTCTCGTGATATAACATTCTTAGTGATTGTTATCACTTGCTTGCAAGCTATGTTAATGTGATATCACCGAGAGGATCCTGAGTATATCTCTCCATCATCAGGATGGACAAATCCCATTCTTGATCCACGAGCCTCACCTGACACTTTCCAAGTATCCAATGACATCTTTATAATCACCCAGTTATGAAGTGATGTTTGATGTGATCAAAATACTCTTCCTGAGTCAGCGATTGACGTGATCTCATGGTCTAAGGATTAGGGTTACTTTGAGTGAGGTTATAGTAGTGTAAACATAATGGCATGATCGTGTTACTATACTTTGGGAGAATGTTCATCACATCATTCTACCAATGTTGTGACCTCGTTATTAACAACATCTAATGTCATGATCAGAAAACCTTGATCATCTATTAATCAACAAGCTAGTGTAGAGAGAGGCACCACTAGGAACCTTTTATTTGTTTATTAAACGCACATGTATTAATGTTTCTGGTTAACACAATTATAGCATGAGAAATAAACATTTATCATAAACATGGAATATAATATAATAACCACTTTATTATTGCCTCTCGGGCATATTTCTTTCAGTCTCCCACTTGCACTAGAGTCAATAATCTAGTTTGAAAAACTTGCGCATTCAACACATATGGCTTTCTAGTGTTCTATATACGTGTTTGCTAGTGGTAAACATAATCTCCAGATCTAACACTTTCAGGTCTATGTGTATTTGCATGTCTTTGTGTCTCTACACATCACTCATTCTCAAATGAGATGGAATTGTATAAATTTGGTCCTTTGGTGAGACCTTAGTTCATCAGGGTTTAAAACATGTTGATGCTATTGTCGTACAATATATCTTCATCATATTATTCCGCTTGGAACTACACCTAGTTTGATTAACAAACTTCTTGACACAAATGCCTTCTTATGCTGCTACTAGAGAAGTCTTATACTTAGCCTTTCGTTGTAGTACCCGTCACAATACTTAACCTTTTGGAACTCATCCAAATCTGTCATGGAACTTTATTCCATCAAATTGTGCCAGCTTAACCCATAGCCTAAATTGAGATAAACTTGATTTGTACCTTGTGAGAAAACTAGTAACAATGTAACACTTTACAATTATTGAAGTTTGCATGCCTTTTTTAGCATCCTTTGATTTAACAAAACCCCTCGGGCCATGTCATGTACACGTCCTAGGTAACCATTCTATTAGAAGAATGTTGTTTTGTTTGTTCAACTAGCATATACAACAATTGACATATGTAGTGGTTGCTACATTAATCTGTCCAGACTAAATATCGCTACAAAATATCAAATCGTGTCATATTCAACTCCTTGAACATTGTCGTAAACTCTTTACCGACATGTCGACTATTTCATAGATGTGAAACATCCATGTCTATTTCTTTATAGATCCAAATACGACTGATAGGCTTTATGCCTTTCAGAGGGTCTTCCAAGTTTAGTAATTTGGTTTCTCGTGTATGCAACTATCACGAATTTTATGGCTTCAAGCCATTTGACGGAGTCAGGGCCCATCATCGCTTCATTGCATGTAGTTAGTTCATAATTATAAAACACTAATGATTTAATCTCAAATCTTAGTATTTGGTTGTTTACCCAACCTACACGGTTCAATAGGAACTTAGATCTCCATGACCACAACCTTTGAGGCACCGGAGCCATGAGCATTATGGCTGCCTCCGGGACATCTTCTGGTGTTGCGCAACTCAGCACATATAGCTAAGGTTCAATAACCTTATCAAAGTTCTATTGTCCTCCCACTTAACTTTTCATGAAAAATTCATTCTCAATAAACTTGACGTTCTAAGTGATAAACACTTTTGTCTTTGGTGTTATGGAGTAATACCCAACTGTTGCTTTGGGATAACCTACAAAGACATGCTTATACAACTTTGGTTGTAAACATTTTACTTATGCCTAACATACCAAATTTTAAGAAAAGACAATTTGAGTTTTATCCCAATCCATAACTCATATGGTGTCATTTCAACGGATCACGATGGAGCTCTTTTTAGTGTAAAAGCGGTAGTCACTAAAGCTTAATCTTCAAAATATAATGGCAACCTTATAAATAACATTGTTGATCGTACCATGTTAAGCAAGATTTGATTATATCTCTCGAATAATTTATACTTCTATGGTATATCAGGAAGCATAAATCCATGGAATGATTTCTTAAATCTTAGGTGTTTTTGCTAAACTTGTAACTCAAAAAGTTTCCTTTATGATCTAATCATATTTTTTTTATTTTCTTATTATAATGATTTTCCACTTCATCTTGAAATCATTTGAACATTTTCAAACATTTCATACTTCTCCCTGATTAAGTAAATAAACATATAGTGACTCAAATCTTTGGTTAAAGTATATGAAGTTTGAATGATCCACCACATACAGCTACACATAATGGACTATATGCATCAATATGCACAATGTCCAATAAGCACATAATGGACTATATGCATCAACATGCATAATGTCCAATAGGTAAGTCGTTCGTTCCTCTTTGGCCTATGAACGAAATTTAAATCATTTCTAGGAAATTCTCACAAGCGTCAATTGGTTCAAAAATCAAAAGGACTCCAAAATTCCATCAACATGGAGTTTCTTCATGTTTTATTTCCGATATGTTAAACTGTAGTGTTACACATAAGTGATCGTCTAATCATTCGTCTTACGACACTTTAGCATCAGTGTTTATAAACGTGATTTATCCAACTAGATTTGTAAGACTTATCCATCTTCAATGGAATATGGTAATTATTTGAACAACAATCATTCTTATAATACCGGAACAAAATAAAAATTATTAAAACAAATCTTGAAGGCAAGCTTTGATGTCAACGAGAAACACAATAACACTTTATTTGTTTTCATGAACATCACCACATATTCTTTTGCATGTTACTTAGGCCATTATAGTTCATGAATTGTGTTGCTTTGTGTGACATTTCACACCAACCAATTCAGTATCCAACACTGGTATCCAATACTCAAGAACCACATTGTTTAACAAGCAAAGAATACACCCATAATGTGTATATCATTTATATACCCAAGTTGGACATTTCCAGTCTTTTCTTTTTTGCCAAATATTTTCTAGATTCTCTTTCAACATTTCCTTTTCTTTTTAAAAGAATCTATCAACATCAATAGTGGTGCCATACATATGACACATAGTTCAAAGTGCGTATACTCAAATACTAATACATTTGGACTTGCACTTTGAAGTGGATCACCATCATCAAATGTTTGGCATTCTTTCCAATTTCATTCCTTTTAATAATCATTTTAATGTAGTAAACATTTTACCTACATCTCCTATCCATCCTCATCATGAAAAATTTCATGATCATGATACTATATCTCATAAGGACAAATCGTGAATATAATGTTAATTTCCAAAACCTTTTGGGTGATTAGGAAACCTAGCATCTCCAACCATTGCAAATTCTCATACAATACGAGAATATGTATTTTATTATATTCTATCATATTGCAACCAAGCATTTTTTTAGATATCATAATATATTCTACACATGATGGTTCCTAAAACAATTTTTAGCTCCTAGATAACATTGATATTAAAACAATTTTTCAATATCAAGAATCATGGAGGCAAGCATGATACTTAGATACCAATGCTAGAATTTGTTACTCTTGATTCAATACTATTTATTGAATTTCATGGAGTAAGTAAGGTTTTCCTGAAAGTTTCCAATAGTACTTTAAACTTTAAATTGACATTCATAAAGCAATACGATACTAGTTCGTAAAGTAAAATTCCAGAATTCTATAGTTCTGTTATCTCAATCATAGCTAAACAAAAGGTAGTAAACGAATGCCAGTGACTACAATGAACTATGCAAATTAACTTTGATTTAGTTTATGATAAATTGAGTTCGAATTAATCCAAAATTACTAAATTGAACTCCCACTCAAAATAACATCCCTCGAGTCATTTTGATGATTCCATGAACCAAATTCACTACACCACGACCGATCAACACGAGTGGTGGTGCAACTCCAATGGCAAGCATCATATGGACATCATATCATTCATATGACTTGTACTTTACCTTTCGGTTCATGTTCCAAAGCCATGTATGTACATGCTAGGCTCGCCAAGTAAGAACCTTAGCACTTGCATGTTAAAACTATCTTACACACGTTGTATACGAACGTAGAGTCTATCACACCCGATCAACATGTGGTGCTTCGATACGACGAACTTTCTTAATGGTTCATACTAAGGAAGAACATATTATAATATTGATATTTAGTGAGAGGGATCATCTTATAATGCTACCGCCAAGATCTAAACAAGACATAAGCATAAATAAGATGCAAACAAACATCATATGCATAAAGTGATATGTTATGGTTCTTGCACTTGATCATTATCTTGTGCATCATGGTATGATCTCTATCATTCCATTTGTGTAGCGCCAAGGTCAATGGCACTCCCACTTACTTTGTTATAATTCCCAAGAGTATCTTATCATACTAAAATTATAACATTTACCATATCATGACACATGCCCAGCAAAAATAAAACTAGACGCTTATAATTTATCTTTTGCATATTTTACGTGGCTTTGGGTTTCGAAGATAGAATCGATCTTACCTACGAACATGGAACCACAATGATGATAATCAAATTATTAGTAACTCATTGTAATTTAGATATCAACTATAGTGGGAGAGACGGACACCCGCTAGCCACTTATGCAAAACTAGTTGCATGTCAAGCATGGAACAAGTCTCATCTGTGAGGACATGTAAAGTTTGTCTGGGTCGCTTCATCCCACTATGCTGCTAATATCCAAAATACATGAAGGATGCATTAAGAGGATCATCAGCGCCCACATATTCATATGTGTTCTCACCATACAAAGCATCTATGCATAGACATAGCTCTGATACCACTGATGGGGTTTGTAGCATGGAAAAGAAAAAAATTCCTACGGTTGCAATTACCAAAATCATATCTAGGCGATACTTGTAACGGTTTCAGATGGACTCACCCTCGAAGACCGTAAAGCGGTATAACGTTCCCACAAACAAGCGTGGCTGTTGTAGAGTGTACACGGCCGTCCTCAAGGATGCGATGGCAACGCCACAAGTGCAGTGCCTCCGTAATCGGTCACACATATGGTGTGCCAATGACTTCCTTCCCTCGCTCCAGCACGGCAACGGAAGTAGTGGATCCATGGGAACTCTGCCAACACTACGATATGGTGGTGATGGTGGTGGAGAAGATCTTGAGCAAGGCTTCACCTAAGCGCCGTACTCATGACAATGGATAAGGCTAGAGAGGGGAGGAAGATACTAACCAAACGACATATGAGAGAAGGGAGAATGAGTGAGATGAGAGGGGGAGGGGGCCTTTTATAGGTGAGGAGGGCATCCCCAAGGGTCATGGCGCACCAGCCATGGTGGTGCCCCCACCTCTCCCCCATTTATGTGGATGGACACTCCACTCACACCCATTTAGCTCCACTCACCTCCCATTCAATTTCCACTCAAAATCAAGAGTCATGTAATTAAAAATCCTTTTTAATTCACTTGATTTAATGCCACTCATTCAACAAACACTTCATTTAATAAGTACTTCATTTAATGAACACTTCATTTTATGAACACATTGATAATTCAATCCCTGATAATATTCTGATACACCGAAACTATTCTGGTAGATTTATCAGAACAATTCCTGCATTGTCCAGTATTTTCTCCGTTGTACCCTATCCACTCAAATGCGTAGACTACCCTTAAGTGTGTCTACCTACGGGCTCGCGAGCTAGGTGGACATGATCGAGACACTCTCTGATCAATAATCATTAGTGGGACATGGAGATCCATAATGACTCCCACCAGCTCAAATTATAAACTAGTGATAGCGTGAACAATTATTCGTAGTAACCAATTCCTTTTATCTCATGATATTTTACTTGTCCAGGATCCGATCATTTGGTATTATCCATACCTATTTCGATCCCATTACTTAAAAGTATTGTTTTCTCGTTCCTGTGATATAACATTCTTAGTGATCGTTATCACTTGGTTGTAAACTATGTTAATGTGATATCACCGAGAGGGCACTGAGTATATCTCTCTGTCATCAGGATGAAAAATACCACTCTTAATCCATGAACCTCAACTAACACTTTCCAAGTATCCAATGACATCTTTATAATCACCAAGTTATGAAGTGACATTTGATGTAATCAAAATACTCTTCCTGAGTCAGCGATTGGCGTGATCTCATGGTCTAAGGATTAGGGTTACTTTGAGTGACGTTATAGTAGTGTAAACATAATGGCATAATCGTGTTACTATACTTTGGGAGAATGTTCATCACATCATTCTACCAATGTTGTGACCTCGTTATTAACAACATCCAATGCCTTGATCAGGAAACCTTGATCATCCATTAATCAACAAGCTAGTGTAAAGAGAGGCATCACTAGTGAAAGGATCGTATGGTCACCTAGAGCGGGGGTGAATAGGTGCTACTTCAATTTTACTTCATTTTCAGATTAGGGTTTGACACAAAGGTAAATCCTCTAGATCAACTATGGCGAATTTACCTATATGTCACACTAGCACACCTAACTAAGGAAGAACTAGATAAAGTAAGGTGCGGTAAAGGATAGAAGTAACCGAAGTGAAGCACACGGGGACACAAGGATTATTTCCCGCAGTTCTTTCCTTTTGAGGGGAAGTACGTCTGCGTTTGGAGATGGGGTGGTATCAAACCACCAACGCCACGAGAGGCCTCCCTTGTTCTCCGGTGAACCTCACCCCAAGGGGATCGATTCACGCTTCCACTATATCGGCAACCTTCAAGGTGGTAGCCGGCACCCTTACAACAAGTTCGAGGCACACACCCACAACTTAATTGGGGGCTTCTGAATCCAAGCAAGCTATCACACAATCAAAGACAAGCTTGTAAGAGTCAAATCAACCAAAACAAGGCTTAGGGTTTCCAATGAAACCCTAGAGCAAGGGGACCTGAAGTTAATGAGGGGGAAATGAATATCTCTCTTGGTGAAGCTTTAGATCGATGCCTCCTCCTCCGATTCCCCAAATATCAACAACTTTGGGTGCTTGGATGAAGAGATCTTGGAGTTTTGGTGGCTCTAATGGTGTGGTCTTATTTTCCTGGAACAAGCAGCCGGAGGAAGGGGATGAGGTCCCCTATTTATAGGCCTCACCCTGTGAACCGTTTTCTGACTGTTGGGACTCTCCACATCAGAGACTCCGGTCTGCCAGACCGGAGACTCCGGCCTGAACCAGAATCTCCGGCCCATCTCCGGTCCATCTCCGGACCGACCATCTATATGTCTTGGGCAGTGTCTTGTCGTCCACTCCGGAGACTGTGGTCGAAACAGTAACATCCCAAAACTTCAATCCAAGCTTATCAAGATCCAAATCATCAAAAATTAGGGTTAACAAAAACTTTCCCAAAGTAAAAATGAAAGCATTCATGTGTATGTGCATTTAAATTAGGAATTGATTTGAATTGCCATGGTTCTGTGATCCTTTGCTTGTAAAATGTTTCTTAGGTGAAATAAACATCATCTAAGTCATTCCCAAACTTTTCCCAAAGAAGAACAACTCAAAATAAATAATTAAAGTGAATGGTCATTTTGGCCAAATTAAGTATCATGCCTACTTTGGCTATTCCTAGTACTCAAAACTTAACAGAAACATGTGTGGATCTTTACACCCCTTGATAGTACACATAATAAGGAACCAAGGCCCACTTTGTGATCTGCAAAAATCTTTCAAATGCTAATTTTAAATGACAGTTCAAAATTGAATCTATTTCATATGGGAAGATCCCACTTTTTCAAAAACCACTCAAACAAGCTCAATTTTCAAAACCCAAGCACCCACAGAGTCTCAAGCCTCTATCTAGCAAACCCACCAAAAATCTTTTCAAAATTCAAAAGTCTATTTCTTGCGGCCATTTAATCAAACACTTGGCAGGCAGGTTTAAACACCTAATCATAGCTCACTGTTTTGAACAGGGTTTTGCCCCCATTTGATCCCCATTTAATCTTTTGGTCCCCTCTTGATCTAACCATGCCATTAGCACCCATCTCCCTTGTCCCTAGACACAGTGCCATGCCAACCCGAGCACCTAGTCGTCGGCCAAACCTTGCCCCGCTACAGCAGACCATCTCCCTCTCTATCGCCATGTCTAGGAGGTAGCCAGGACCTCACCGCCACCCTCTGCCCCTGCCCGAGCCAAGCCCCACAGTGGATCACCGAGGAGAGCCCGCGCCCAGTGCCACTGCCACCATGCCATCTTGAGCACGCCAGAGCGCCTTACCACCCGTGCATCACCGCTGACCAGCCACAGCCCGCGCCCACCGCTCCGCCATGACCCAGGGAACACCCCAGACACCCCCGTTCGCCGCCCAACGCAACACAGCCA
Organism: Avena insularis; assembly: GCA_023614405.1. Lineage (NCBI taxonomy): Eukaryota > Viridiplantae > Streptophyta > Magnoliopsida > Poales > Poaceae > Avena > Avena insularis. Next base: position 48,861,168 of record CM042692.1, on the reverse strand, counting down.
CCGCTCGCCATGGACATCGCCGCCTCTGTCGCTCAGAGCGCCAGCTCGCCCCGACCGCATAACACCACCCCTAAGTCCGCATTCACTTCCTAGAGCACCGCCAGGAGACCGCCTGTCGATCGCCACCCTCAGCCATGCCTCTAGCCGGCCATAGCCATGTCGCCACCATCGCCTGCCCATCCCGCTCGGTCTCACCGTCGGGCCTATAAAAGGAGGGCACCCCCAGCCATTTGAAGCACACCACTCCTCCCCTCACCTCACCGTCCCTGCACCTCTAGCCGAGCAAGGGAGTAGCAGCTCGCCAATTTCACCGAGTAGGCCGCCTCTGGAGGAGAAGGGCGCCACTGATTGACCACCCCGGAGCTGCCTCGGCGTCCAGAGCTCGCGTCGACCACCGGTTGTTTTGCTGCCTCGCCGCAGAGCTGGAGCCACTGCACGTCCTGGTAGACCCCTCCGCCGTTAGGGTTCGATCTCGTCGGCGACGAGTCCGTCGTCGACGACGACTGTGGACCGTTGATCTCTATGCTAATCGTAGCGCCCAGATCGTTCCATACCGTTTCGGGTTTTAAGTCTCACTGACAAGCGGGAACAACCTGTCAGCCACCCTCTGCCATGAGCGCCACTGGCCATGTTCGTTCCTTCTAGCTATTGCCGTTCAAAATTGGATTTTTCTTTTTAGTTTAAACTTAGTTTTGTGTCTGAGTTTAAATCAATTCAGAGAGTTTGACAGATCCAAACTGCATGAAACCAATTTTTCCTGAAAGCTATTGAAATGATCTATCCAAGCCCGTTGGATTTAATTCAATTAGAGTTATAGATCTCTCCTAGTAAAAATAACAAAACAGAAGCATTTGCACCTTGCAACATTTTTATAAAATCAACCAAGATAGCTTTTGAGTTGATTCCAACTCTCAAAAATCACATTTCACCATATCTATCTAAATATGTAATAATATTAAGGTTTACATGCAGTGACTTTGGACTAGTACCAAAATAATGCTATATAGGCATTTCTAGTCACTTTAAATCATTAAATAATGAGCTTAAACCAAAGTAATTATAATCCAACCTTTAAATCTCATTCCCACATGTTAGAATATGTGGTGATGACATGTGTCCACATGATCCCATATTTTAAGTGGTGAATATTAAATCTTAGTTAATTTTTCAATGAGTAGAAATTACTTTTCTAAAATAAAAAGGAAGAAACTAGTGAATTAAACTTGTGATGCTTGTGATGATAATAGATCATCAATTGTGTGCCTTAGAGTGCTAAGTAAACTAGTTAAGTATTGTGTGGTGATTGTGTACTCCGTATGTATTTATAGAAGATAGTACCGACCAAGCTCACGAGGAGGAGGAGTTCTACCAAGAAGAAGACGAAGAAAACTTCAACCACTGCACCAACCAAGGCAAGCTAGCCCTATCCAAGTTAACCCTTGCAAGTTGTACTTGCAAGCCACCATTAACAGTGCAAGCTATTGTTAGCAAGCTAGAATTAAGAAAGATGAATGAGCAAAGATGCTTTAGGCATGCTTTGGTCACACCACCTTGACTATTACTACCCCAAGTATTACCTTACAAGCTTTAATACCTTTAGTTTACACAAAGTCCCTTACTTGTTTTGAAGGTAGCGTAAAAAGTATAAAACTTGACCTATTTAGCTAAGCTTTAGATGTCATTCTATGGCATGAGATTGAACCCATCATCTTTCCCACCTTAGTGAACACTCTTAACTTAGCAGTTAGAGTAGATCAAAACTTGAGTCACTTTAGATGAGAACAATTGGTGAAAATGAATTGTGAAAACCTTGGAATGATGAGTCATTCTATTGAGATGTTTTGACATGTGTTCAGAAACACAAATGGTCTATGATGATGAAAATGTTGAGGCATGAGCCTTAGCCCTTTTATAAAACTGATGGTTGGATTCGGATGCGATACCATTCCAAATTTACCGTACAACCACACTGCCTGAATTAGGTAAGGCTTAGCTGGAAATTTATATGCATTAGTATTAGTTCCCTCGCGGGAGAGATTTGAGATGAGGCTACCTCTCAATGTTGTCCACCTATGCAGTGCCCAAGATGACTGATGGTCATGGTTGGGAGGCCATACTCATAGGAGAGGTGCTTATACTAGGGTGTGTAAAGGAAAGGTTCTGTTTGATTATCTGCATACTAAGTATGATGATTCAGGTTATCCTGATGATGTATCGAATCTTGTGGTGAAAGTGTACCACCTTTGTAGAGTGTCAAACTATTCGAATAGTCGCGTCCGCGGTTATGGACAGTTTGAATGGCCATACTGTTTCGTTGTCAGATGTTTTCCAAATAACTTGAAATGAATGATGAATCTTGACTTGACCACAACAGAGTTGTGTTTATGATAGTTAGCTTCCCACCTTAAGTGATTCTAGAATTTTACTTTATCTTTCTTTGCTTCAGAACTCAACTTAGGTTTCAAACTTAACTTTATAGTTAAACTTAGGTTTAGCACTTTAACTTAGAACTATACTACTTGTTAGTGATAGTTTGCGAGTACTTAAAGAGTACTCATGGCTTTTGTCCCTGCCTCCCTGGCTATTCTCATGGCCAGACTATGAAGGAGACTATCAAGATGATGGCCAGCAGGACGGCTATGATAACTAGGATTATCTGCCTTCGTCAGCATTGCCTGTGCCCCTGAAGATGGACCCCACTGCTACGCTTATCTTTTATTTCCGCTGCTTGTTGTATTCAGACTGGATCATGAGATCCTTATTTGTGTAAGACCTTATGTATGGTTTGTAATGGATGAGGTACTGTGATATCCAATCCGTTATGTCTCGCAAAAATGGTAATCCTGGGATTGCGAGGTATGGCATAACGGGCATCTAGGATTAAAAATCCGGGTGTTGACAGAAACTCCTGACCAGAGATACTAGAGACTCTGGTGTTTCCACACTGGAAACTCCGGTCTGTGAAATCACACCGGTGATTCCGGCTGATATCCGGTCTGTCTCCGGACCCCTTCTCTGACTGACCCAGGGCCGAGTTTAGCACCCACACCGAGAACTCTTGGGGAAACTCCGGACTACACCGAAGACTCCGGTGTTTGCGCACCGGAGACTCTGGTCTAAAATCTTCAGGTAAGCTTAGTTTTGGCCATGGAGTTTCCCACATTAATCTGACTTTTTCTCTTTTCAATAGATTGACCTGTAGACATTAACTCACAGTAAAATGAACCTAATGTTGTTAACAAACACCAAAATAGATGAGGACAATAAATGTCCTTTCAATCTCCCCATTTTTGGTGTTCGATGACAACAAGAGGTTTTGCATGGAACTTTTTAATAAGACATAGCTATGCTCCCCCTAACGATGTGCAGCAAGATAAACAAGTAATACATGCAAGTCAGGTAATGGTAACTATTACAATAAGGAACGGGCATAGACATGTCCACACACATAGATAGTTCACATAAACCAAATAACTCTCGCAAGAACCAAATGAAAGCAAATGTTCGAACATAAATATATGGCAACCCAACCCATGCAAATCCCGAACAACCTCTCCCCCTTTGGCATCAAAACACCGAAAAGGGAAAAGTCCAAGCTATCGTCCCAAATAAGATCACTCGGAATCCTCCTTGCCGTCATCATCCTCATCCTCATCCTCATAATCATCATCATCAGCAGAAGTCTGTGGCCCATTGCCATGAGGGCGAGAAGAGGAGGTGCCCTGAGGTGCAAAACCAGAAGCAACCTCAAAGAAAGGCTGGCAGTTAATCAAGCTTGCATTCATAGCATTTCAAGCACCAAAGGAATGTGTGTGATCAGACTCTGCAGATGATTGAGCTCCATGCTCATCATTGTATTCTGACTCTCCTTCCTCTTCTTCCTCACCTTGAGCCTTGATGTCCTTGAGAAGTTTCTCAATTCTGTGGTTTCTCTTGTATGACTCATCATGTCCCTTTCACTACAAGAAATGTGATAATTTTTGACCCTCCATATTGGTCACTAGATGGTCATTGTTCTCCATTTGTGACCTTCTTGTGACCAAAAACAGATGGTCGAAAGACGAGAGTCACTGACAGACAATAAAGACCTTTTCAGTGTATTGGTCATAGACTACTATGACCAATATAGATAGTTTGGTCACCGGCTATCTAGCGTGTCCACCTAAGCCAATCCTACGTGGCAATCCTTGTAGATCGAATTCAGCCCAATCCAACGAGGTGCTCTACGTGGGCCAAACCCAACAATTCCAGCCTTTTTATTTTATAAATTTGGCATTTAGGGTGCAATTATTTAGTAGGCCAAGCCCAAAACTTCAGCCCAGATATTTTTGGTCCGTGGCATTTTCATTGGCCCAATATTTTATTTTTCCCATTTTAATTATAGTAGGCCCACATGTCAGATGGGTCCTACCTGTTAGGTCCCACACATCAGTATACGTTCTAAATATATGTCCCAATAGTCAACATTCCATAAATGCCCACTTGTTAGATTTCATTCTCACAGTTACCGTTTCAGTAAACAACAAATATTTCCAAGATACAATGAAAACAGATGGAACATTTCAAATGACAGCAAAACAATCTCTATTACAATCATCCAGCAGCAGCAACGTGCACTCGCCAGTGGCCAACCCCAATAGCATTGCATAGCTGCCTGGCGGCGGGCGGCCCTCCCCAGCAGCAGCGCGCACCTCGCCGGCGGCTGTCCCTAGCAGCAGCGTGCAATTTGCCGGCGGTTGGCCCTAGCAGAGGAGCATACCTCGCTAGCGTCCTCGGCACTAGCAGCAGCGGAACCTCTCCGGCAGCCAGACTCAGTGAGAGCAACTCTAGCCTCCGGCCACCTCTAGGCACTCGCCTGCGCCTCATCAGCTTCTCGTCGCAAGCTCATCCTCGTCTCCCCAACAAGCGGATCAACAGCAGCCATGGTTCTTCCTGGCCTCATTTACAGTCCACCTGAAGAAGGCAACATGTCCGAAGAAGAAGATAAAAATGCAGGTCTAGAGTTCAATTCTGTAGATCACTGCAGCATTTTTTATACTGAGAGTGTGAAACAAGTAAGATCTGATGATTTTTTACCTTCACATGTATACATTCAGTTCTTGTCCTAGAATGAGCACAAGCAGAAACCAAATATACATAAGAACTTCAGATGGCTATCCATCTTGTCCTAGAATGAGCACAAGCAGAATCCAAATCAGTTTCAACGAAGAGTATTAGATGTTCCTATTACAGGAAACACTAAAAACAAAAAGTGTAGCCTTATGGAATTGTTTTGATTCGTGTACAAGTATGTTTGATGATACAGCACTGGTACGAGTAACTATGTCAAATTGAGCTCTCTGGTAATTGAACGTCTAAAGGGGGGAAAATTGGCTAACGGTGGCAACATGTACAAATTCAGTTATCCAGTCTGAGATTGGACAAATTCAATTATCTAATCGGAGATTGTACTTTCACACATCGACTTGCTAGAAGCCCTGAAACAATGCAAAAAGGAGTACACTACGCTATGAGCACCTCATCAGTTGAACTGAAACAAATAGGCTGGTATTGTAACTAAATCACATCTACCTTGTGAACAAAGATAACTAGTATGGCAGCAAACATTCACTATATAAAGTTGCTCAGATATTAACTTGTCATGACAGTAAGTACTTGTGCATTCAAACATCTACAACACTAATTTCAGTTGTGTCAACATAGGAATAACTTGTAGAACGGAACCAAATTCGTATTGAAACCTAAGATTGCACTAGGATCAAATTATCTTCTATGCACATCACATTCCGACCAAACATTTCCTTTCTGCTAGAATAAATAAGTGCCCAACATGCACTAGTTATTTCAATCAGCCCCAGTACTGTCCACAATTATTCCCGCTACTGATATCAAGAATAATTCTAGTGCACATTAAGAGAAAATGAAGGCACTGGTATAACTCCACGAGATGAACACAAACATTTTTAATACCTCAGACATTTCTGGAGGTCCTTCATCCTTGGCAAGAACCCACTTTGTGAGGTAGAGATAGAAGAATAAACTTAGAGTACATATACAAAACACGAAGACTATAATTGCTGATGTACTTGCTCCTAAGTAGAACACACCACAGACAACCAAAATAAGAACAATAATCAGGGCCCGAGGATTTATCTCCATAAGCATTCGGAAGACCTACAGTAGTCATAATAGCAACTAGTTGTGATGCAAATACATAGCAGATGGCACAGTAAAATAAATCGGACCAACTGATTAGTCAAAATGTTTAAAACACTTCAAGAAATTTTACTTCACATATGATTATTAGAATTCCAACTTTAGTCAGCTTTGCCAGATGGGACTTTGAGTGTGAGACAAGTATGTATGTTTAATTTCGGAGGTGATCATATATATTTTTCTCACTTTGGTTTTGCATGAACAAGGAACTAATTACTATATGTGTTTATGTATAAAAGAATCGGTACTTATTTGTTAATTTATTGAGTCTGCATGATTTTTTTACGAGAAGTTGTTTACAACAATCTATGTTAATCATTGAGTCACAATTCATAGAGGTAAGGAGCAATTATATTTCCAATGGTATTAGCGCAGCAATACAAATAAACTTACTTTCATGGATAGTCCAAGATGTAACTAATTACGCATTCTCTAGCCTTAAGTATATGTATGAAAACCCAAACCAAACTAAATATTGAGATACATAACCTTTTTATAGAACTATTACACTAACATGATATGTGAATGGCTTCTAATACACAGATTAAGAACTGGGAACGATGGAGTACACCTAAGCTCACCGTGGATATGTGTCGAGGGCAATGTGGAGTTCCTGGTTGACGGATGTGAATAGATTCATCGTCTTTGAACCCCCTCCTCCTTCACCACCCTCTCTTCTCATGGTAGGACCAGCCTTGATGGCTGCGCCACGTCCCTCTGCATGGAGGACCCCCAGGAGGAGCTCGGCGAGGCAGCAGAACCTCTGGAAAGCAAGGTGCCGTCCTCCCACCGGCGCTCCAGAGTCCAGGTGCGGAGTTGTCCTCCCGCTGCTCCGGTGTGGGTCGATGTCGAGCTTCTCGTTGTAGGAGATTGTATCCCGCACTGTTGGACGCAGATCCTGTGCCACCTAAGGCTGCGCGCCGCCATGCAGCACCACGAGTGGGGCAGCCGTGACGGAGAGAGAGGGTAGGGCCGCGCCGGGTGGCCTCTGCTGTGAGTACGGTGAGGGCGGAGGAAATCGGCGAGGCCTTTGCGACGCAGGCTTACTTACACACAAGAAAAGGTAGGGTTCCAAAAATCTAGTAGTTCTGCTCACATCCTCCAGTCTTCTCTTTCCTGCGGTAAAACAAATGCATGTCAAGTTCCAAATGAAATGACAAAATATAACATGAGATGGAAATAAAAGTGCTTAAATATAAATTTCTCATGACACAAGACTAGATTAACACTTCTTCTAGTCACAGCCATTTTCTAGATGGGTAATCATATATCTAATGAACTACAAGGCACAATATAAGTACATATTCTAACAGCCAATAAATCATGTCCAGTAAGAAGTTTGTTCTTCAGCTCACTATTCGTGGTACAACCTAATGCATATCAGCAAAAGTCAAGATAACAGTATATATAAAACTATGCATGTATCCAAGTCAGCATCAGGAACTGTAGGCACAGGATATGAACAGAAGCGGCAAAACACAAGGATATAAGGTTCATCAGAATAATGAAATATATTTGCTCATTTTAGAGAATAAGCAACTATAGAGGAGAGCAATAATGTGTGTTTGACATCTGTTGGAGTTAACTCCCCTAATTCAATTAGACACTAACAGGAATAAGCAGGCCTAGATCCACTAAATAAAAGTAATATATTTCAGGATCTTCGACTTGTATGCACGAGCAAGACGCGAAGAGGGCTACAGATCGGGAGCTTACCATTTCTTGTGAGGTCGACGCAGGCTCCCATCCTCAGCCGCTGCTGCTCGGGCGCCTTGCCCTCGTCATCCTAACCGCCGGCCGGCTGTGTCGCTAGGATCGGGAAGCGTAGGACGGGCTACTGTGGGCGCGAGCAGGGGAGGCAGAGCAGGTGCTCCAGGGCAGGAGGAGTCCAGATCGCGCGGGGTAGTCCAGGATGAGGGTGCTGCCGTCCATGGTGAGGGAGGGTGCGGCTGCGTCGTCATCAGCAGGTTCGCGCACGGTGGCTAGATTGGAGAAGATGGGTGGAGGCTTGGTGGTGGAATCGACCAGGGGGAGGTCGCCAGGGCTGCGTCAATGGGGGGTGGAGCTGGGAAGGAGAGGAGCTGCAGTGACAAGATGTGTTGTGCTCCTCTAGTGAAGAGGGGATCAGGAGAGGAGGGAGACAGCGCACGCGGGTGGGTGAGAGGAGGCGAGGGAGGGGTTGGCGTGATGTGATGGGTAGGGTTGGATGCGCGACTGACCTAGACCAAATTTGCGGTTGGAGGGCCTGTCGCCATGGGAGATGGGTGGGAGATGGAGATACGAAGGTGGTGCGGCGAGCTAGCAGACGAATCAGGGAGAGGTAGGCGGCGTACTAGAGCGGCCGGATTTAGTGTTGGCGGCGTAAGGCTATCGAGCTAAAGAGGATGAAGTGGCTGAGGAGATTAGGGTTTGGAGGGGCTGGGGCGAGGATGTCCCTCGAGATCTCTATGGGTGGGTGGAGTGGACAGCCTGGATGCCATGTCACCGATCCATGCTCAACTGATCCGGATTATAATCCCTTCCGATTTAATCCAACGGCTCTCTTTGTATCTCTCGTCTCCTAAATTATAGTTGTCCATCTATGACCATTTCGTGTTAGGAAATCATGACCTTCTTAATGGACATGGTCATAATTCTTCAAGATTTGGACCCTCCCAACCGCCTCACGACCATTTGGTCCAGAATGGTCATAGATCTATGACCAGAAAAACCTTGGTCATTAAGAAAAGGTCACTAGTAAACATATTTTTTGTAGTGCTTGTAGATGTCTATGCTCATGCAACACGGGGTCTTCTCCCAGAAGGATGCCTTCTTGACTTTCTCCTTAACAAACTCACGTGTGACAGGAGGCATGGGTGCATTGGAGGAATTCTTCCTCCTAGAGCCCCTAGGAGGGGTGGGAGCACGCTCAGCCTCAAAGATCTCCTCATCCTCACTCTCAAACGACTGCCTAGTAACCATCTCCCCTTTCTTTTGAAGGGACACCAATGCATGCTTCGTAAGATTGGGAGGGAGGGTGAGTGGTGAACCATGGGCTTGAGTGTTGATCAGCCTCATCACTAAAGGAGCATAAGGAGGAGACTTCTTGTAGAGAATATCATGGTGCATCTCCTCAAAAATGAAATCCATAACATCAATAGCAAAGCCTTCAGCCTCAGGACCAGCAAGATATACCTTGTGAGCATGGTGAAGTAGGTTGACAAGTACACATCTAATGGCATCATCACTGCCAGCACTGGGAGAGATGTTGTGGCAGAATATCCTCAGAAGCAAGTTGTAAAGAAGCTTGAGGCCCTTGGCCTCACCAACAAACGCATCCTTGTCATAGAGTGGAGCTAACTTAGTCTTGCTCTCACCAAGAGCAGCATCATGCATACAGTGCCCAATAGGAATAACCACACCCTGAAAGCTCTCATTGATGACCCTAGAAAAGTCAAAGAAGGTAGCAGTGCAGCGGACATTGCCGGTCATCCAAGTTATGGACCTAGCCTGATCAATCCCAAATACCACCGTGGCATAGAATTGCTGGACAAGAGTAACGTTGTAGTCCTCTTTGAGCTCTATGAGCCCAAGCAACCCCAGTTTCGTAGTGATCCAGATAGCATCTACAAAGTATTTGTTGGCACACATGTACTCGAGCTCCATATGCTTCTAAGGACAAACATGGGACTTGGTGAGCTTACTATAGATGTCAGTCATGAACACTTTCTTCTCCTTTCTCCAGTAACAGGGATCATCATAGGTCCTTGGCAGCGCATAGAAGTTGGTATTGCGCAGTTCACGAAATTCCTTCTTGGTCCTCTTGGCACGGTTTTCCTCCTCTATGCGCTTATGATTTCTCCTCATGTACTCAGCATCTCTAAGCTGCTGCCTGTGGTTGGATGGGGGAATCACATACTGCCCAGCCTCTTAATCAAGCCGAGGATCCGGCCTTCTAGACTTGGCCTTGGTGCGACCACGATGAGAACTAGAGCCTCCTGTGAACAGAAAGTGAGGGGGTTAGCATGGGCGTAAGCACATATGTCCAGGAGATAGGCACATGACCCTCACAACTATGTCTAATGTGCTAGAGGCAATCTACACCGGAGTCTCCGGAGTGCAACACCGGAATATTCGGTCTAGACCGGAGTTTCCGATCAGATAGACTAGAGTTTCCAGCCTAGACCGAAGTCTCCGGACTAACCAACCGGAATCTCCGGTCTAGAGGTTCTGAGTTGCACATAGAGACATCAGGTGAGATTGATTCTAGCAGATCAGGCAAGGATATGAGACTAAAGTGATGCAGTGCACGCAGGCATGTTATTCCAATGCGCAAAACAGTACAAAAACTCAAAACAAACGAAGGGGATGAACCCTAGGTTCATGGTGAGAGAAAACGGTACCAGATCTATCCATTAGAGAGGTTCCACCGGTGGGGAAGGTCCCCGAGGTGGAGAGGGTGGAGTTGGTCGGCGACACGGCGGATCCCGACAGCAAGACAGCCTCTGGGCAGCAGTTTTGGAGGAGGAGGAGGTGGTTGTGAAGGTGGGGGTCTGGGTGGAAGTTAGAGTCTGTGTGACTCTTTCACCCCCGTCCCCCTTAAGTCATAGCCTGAAACTGCCCTAGACCGGAGACTCCGGTCCACACCGGAGATTCTAGTGTTTGCACACCGGAATCTTCGGTCCTCTTCGACAAAAAATAGCCAGTTTCAAGTTTTGGGACATATATGATAGATAGAATGTTTTCATGGGAGGGTGACAGGCTTAGGTTTAGAGTTTAGACTGTGAAGAACCAAAAAAGGCAATGAACTTCAATTGAAATGGTCATGTGAAACTTCAACACTCAAAAATGCGAACCAAGAACCAATCCTTCATAGTGAAGGGGGCGGTGGCCGAGGCCACCATGTAAGAGTGTGAGGCATGAAACCGCGAAGAATTATCCTTGGGTTCATAACCTCTACTCATCAATGAAGCTCACATATCACAAATGATATTAAGAGAATTTATTTGCTTAATTTTGGCATTATGGGGGGAGAGATAACCCAATGGATTAGGACCGCACTACCCCTATGTCCATGCATGCACCTAAACCACATAATGATCAAGTAATAGGTGTGTATGCAAGATGATCAAGCCAAACTTCTTGAATCTACGATATTTAGCTCATTCCTCAAATAACAAAATATTGCTTCATCAAGTTGCTTCGTGAAAATATCTGCAAGTTGGTCTTTGGTTGACACATAAGAGAGCTCAATATCTCATCGGGCAACATGATCTCTAATGAAATGATGACGAATCTCAATATGCTTAGTTCTAGTATGATCCACCGGATTGTAGGCAATTTTGATAGCACTTTCATTGTCACATAAAAGAGGCACTTTGTCACAATGGACACCATATTCCTTTAAAGTTTGCCTCATCCATAATAATTGAGTGTAAGCACTAGCTGCAGCCACATATTCTGCCTCGACGGTGGACTAAGATATACAGTTTTGCTTTTTAGAAGACCAACACACCAAGGACCTACCAAGGAATTGGCAAGCCCTGGAGGTTGATTTTCTATCATCCTTATCACTAGCCCAATCCAAATCAATGTATCCACAAAGAGAGAATGTAGAGCCCCTAGGATACCATATACCATAGTTTGGGGTATGAGCCAAATGTCGAAAGATTCTTCTGACTGCCATCAAGTGGCTTTCTTTAGGAGCCGCTTGATATCTTTCACACACTCCTACACTTAACACAATATCGGGTCTAGAAGCACATAGGTAAAGCAAAGAACCAATCATGGACCGATATACCTTTTGATCAACATCTTTACCATTTTGGTTAAGTTCAAGATGAGTCTTGGTTGCCATGGGAGTTGGAGCTCCATTTAGTTCCTTCATGTTGAACCTCTTGAGCATGTCTTGGGTATATTTGGCTTGATTAAAAAAGGTTCCTCCTCTTATTTGCTTGATCTCAAAGATAAGAAATACCCTTAACTCCCCCATCATAAACATCCTGAACCTGTCAGTCATAAGCTTCGAGAATTCATCATTAAAAGCTTTGTTAGACGAGCCAAAGATAACATCGTCAACATATATTTGGCAAACAAAAAGCTCCCCATTAACCTTCTTAGAAAAAAGAGTGGGATCAATTTTCCCAACCTCAAATCCACGGTCTAACAACAACTCTCTAAGGTGCTCATACCAAGTACGTGGAGCTTGTTTAAGTCCATAGAGCACCTTATCAAGTTTGTAGACATGGTTTGGGAAGTTGGGATCCTCGAAACCCGGGGGTTGCTTAACATAACTCATGCAATGGCCCATTTAGAAAAGCACTTTCCACATCCATATGTTGTAATTTAAAGTTATGATGTGCAGCATATGCAAGAAGGATACAGATGGACTCAAGGTGAGCCACGGGAGCATAAGTCTCTCCATAATCAATGCCTTCAATTTGAGAGAACCGTTGTGCAACCAATCTTCCTTGTTCCTCACAACAATACCATGTTCATCTTACTTATTCTTGAATATCCATTTAGTGCCAATAACATTGTGGCACTCTTTGGGATTTTCTACTAACTTTCCTACTATGTTTCTCTCGAAGTTGTTGAGCTCTTTGTGCATTGCTTCTAGCCAATCTGAATCTTCAAGAGCTTCCCATACTTTCTTTGGCTCCACCATGGATATATGAGCTTGGTGCTCACTAAAGTTCTTCTATTGAGCTCGAGTGGACATTCCACTCCTTAGATCACCAAGAACATTATCTAGAGTGTGTTCTCTTCTTTCTAATATTCTGTCCACTCTAGCTTTGCGACGAGTTTCGATCTCCTTGTTGTTCCTTGCAGGAGCCTCTTTATCATTCTGGTCCTCATCTTGAACATCAATTTAACCTTGATCAACAATGGGTTCAGCTTCATCAACATGAGGCAGTGGTTGATCTTGGTCTTGATCAGGCAAGTTACTTGAGAGTCTTTGAGATGATCTTGTAGCTACATGAATAAATCTGCCTTGAGCAACTGACTGCGTTGGGCTAGACAATCCCATCAGAGGAGAGAGTGGACAATTCATCCTAGCGCATTCAGCCTATTCATCATTGAGAGGGTTCTCAGCTTGTCTTTGGCTTGGGTCATCATTGCCCTTATAGTGGGATCTTATTGAAGTTGTGAAGATGAGGGCTCCACTTGAGTAGAGCATAGTTCTTCTCAATCCGCCACAAGGGGTTCCTCGACGGGGCAGATGAATCTCGCACCCATTCTTCTTATGGCATCTTGAGGTATTTCATCATCTACATCACAAACATCAACATGCCCTGCTTGGGGCAACCATATTCTTCGAAAACCACACTACAAGATTCTATGACAATTTTGGAGAGTTTATCATAGATTCTATAAGTGTGGCAATCGAGACCATAGCCAACAAAAAGACCCTCTAAAGCTTTGGAATCAAACTTGGACAAACAAACACCTTTTATGAGATAGAAACACTTACAACCAAACACCCGAAAGTATGAAATGTTGGGCTTGTTACCGGTAAGTATTTCATATGGCATCTTGATCAATTCTTTGTGGAGGTAGAGGCGGTTTGATGCATGGTAGGCGGTGGAGATTGCCTCTGCCCAAAAATTGTATGGAGACTTAAACTCAGCCAACATGGACCATGCCATATCCATTAAAGTCCTATTCTTCCTCTCAGCTATACCATTTTGTTAAGGGGTATATGCAGCGGAATATTGATGTTTTATCCCCTCATCACTAATAAAGCCATTTAGAGTGTAGTTCTTGAACTCGGTGCCATTGTCACTTCTTATTATTAGCACAGGCAAATTGTATTAGCGTTGAACCATATTGACAAAGTCAATGAAATATTGTTGGGTCTCACTCTTCAACTTGAAGAAAAATACCCATGAATATCTTGAGTAGTCATCAACAATCACCAAGCAATATTTCTTCCCACCAAGGCTAGCATGAGATGGAGGACCAAAGAGATCCACATGAAGGAGCTCCAAGATCCTTTTTGACTTTATAATATTATTTGGCTTGTGGGGAGCATCATGCATTTTTCCTTCAACACAAGCCCTGCAAACACGATCTTTGGCAAAACAAACATTGTCCTTTAGTCCCACAATGTGGCCACCCTTGTGAAGGCTTTGCAAAGTTCTCATATTGACATGGACTAGTCGGTGATGCCATAACCAACCCACATCAGCCTTTCTGAATAAGCACGTCACATTTGTAGTGGTTTTCCCCGAAAACTCCACCACATACAAATCATTTTCGACATACCCAATGAAAGTGACCTTCAGAGTCTTGCTCCATAAGAGGACCACAATATCATTATCAATAAAGACGGTGAAACCCATCTTGCCTAGGGCATGAACTAAAAGTAAATTATAGCCAAGTGTCTCAACAAGCATGACATCCACGAGAGTAACATCGTGTGCAACCACAACTTTGCCAAGACCCATTACCTGAGATTTTGATTTATCGGCATATTTGACGGTTATATGATCTTGATTTGCCCTCATCTTCGTCATTATTGTCTTGCTTCCGATCATATGAAGTGTGCAACCACTATCAAGCACCCACTTTGACCCACCGGAAGCATAGTTCTACAAGAGATCAAGTAAGTTTTTTAGGTACCCATTTTTCAATGGGTCCTCTCTTGTTAGTGACAAGGGTCTTTAGAACCCAAATAGGCCAAGCAATATAACTATCAAATGGACCAACATATTGTGCATAAACATCACCAAAATAATTACGCATTAAGACATAGTGAGGGTGAGCACTTCCCGCAATGTCATCATGTGACATAGTTTTGCCACTTTGGGCATTACTACCCATAATGGTCTTATCTTTTGGTTGAGAGGGCTTGGCCTTCTTCTTATTTTTGTTATTTTTCTTCTTGGCTTTGGAAACATAGCCAAGACCTCTCTTCTCATTATTTGGCTTTTGTTTACTTAAAAGGTCATCAAGAGACTTGTTACCTTTTGGGAAGGTTGCCTTTGCAAGTTCCCCCTTCAACCTAGCATTTTCTTCAAGGATATTTGTACTACTAGGGGAATGGAAATGCTAGGTGAAGCAACATTAGTTAATTGAGTTTGAAGTTGTTCACTTGACTTTGTGAGAGTCATGAGATCACTTTCCAAGGCTTTGTGAGCCTTGTTAAGATTTTCATAATCCTCAGCAAGTTTGTCATGAAAAACACCAAACTCAATCTTGTCCTTTTTAGCCTTTTTTTATTTGGCAATGGCATGATCACGTTCCTTAATGAGTTTAGCAATAATTCGATCATTTGCCTCATCAAGGCCATCAAGTTTTTCTTCAAGAGACACCCTAGTCTCTTGTTCTTCTTCAAGAGCATTAGTTAGAGCATCCATCTCAAGTAGATGTTCTCTCCCAAGCTTACATCTCTCATATAGGAGCTCTTGTGTGTGCAAGTTGGTTCAAGAGATTTGCAAAATGCTTCTTATGCTCTCCTTGCAAGTTAGTCATGTAAGTATCGAAAGCAACTTATTCTTCCTTCACCTCAAGAGTTATGTCATCATTCAACTCATCATTTATACTAGGGTTGGAGAGAGGAGATGATGATACCTCTGATGCTCTTGCCACGAGGCAATTGACGTTCTTTTTGGAGGTGTTCTCATTTGGGGAACCAAAGAGGGAGAAGGTGGGTGTAGAGGTAGTGGAAATGGCTGCCACACCATTCTTTGTTTCTTCTTATTCCTCCTCATCATTAGAAGCGAACTCTTCATGTGCTATTAATGCAATGTCACCGGACTTCTTGTTGGTGGCATTCTTCTTGTAAAAAGGCTTCTTAAAAGGGGCCTTTGGATTTTTCTTCAATATGAGTGCACCACCATTGTCTTATCTCTTCTCATAAGGACATCCGGCAACAAAATTATAGCGGTCACCATAGTTGAAGCAAGTTCTTAGTCTTGACGAATTTTATTTTCTGCTACTTGGGTTGCTTCTTCGTTGCATCTCCATCTTGGCCTTGGCGGGGTCTTTCCAAAAGTTTCTTGTATAGAAGGCCATGTATTCACCATGAGCAACCTTGACGTCTTCGGGGTGGCTCATAGAGAGTGCACCATCACTTCCTTCTTCTTCATCATACTCCACAACCTTGGCCTTCAAGGCAAGATTGTTACCACTACTCATTCCAATGGCACGAGCACGGGCATCTTTGGCATTCTTGGTAGCAACCTTGAAAGCGGCCATCTCTTGTATAACTTCATTGGAGGTCATGAGATGGTAGTTGTGTCTTCCTTTAAGACTCTTCAAGTTAGTGGGATCGAAAGTCATGAGCACACTCACATACTTCCTCTTGATCCAAGCATCATTAATGTGAGAGGCACCAACATTTCTGAAGGCGGTGGTTGTGGATTTGAGTCTTCAATACATGTCTTCATGATCCTCATCATCCTTCATGAAGAAACCTTCAGCTTCATTGCTTAAGGCATCATATCTATTTCTTCTCATGCTCTCATTTCCAACAAACAAGTCAATGAGAGCATCCCAAGCTTCCTTGGCAGTATATTAGTGCTCAATGTGTGGGAAGTCCTTTGGTCCCACTCCAAGTTGGATCATGTGCAAAGCTATGGCATTGAGTTTTCTATGGACCACTTCTCTTCTTGTCAAGTTGGTTGGATCCTCAATCTTGAGTCCATATTCAATGATGTTCCACAGATCAATTCAAGAGCTACGCACATGAGATTTCATTAACACTTGCCATTGAGCAAAGGTATGTGCAGCTAACTTAGGTTGGTCACCTCTATTATTTATATGGGGATGTGGGTTAGGCGGGTCGGGAGAGTACCATCCAGGAACCGCATGGTGCCCTTCCTTCCCATTACCCTTTTTGGTGGAAGAGTTAGTGGAATTATGTTCATCCCTCACTTCCACACCCGTAGGCATAACCGAAGCATTATCCTTAGGGTTAGGAGGTGTTTCCTCAGGAGAGGGAGGTGGTGAGGCTGACTTTTCTTTAACAAGTTGCTCAACTAGTTGACGCAACTGTTGGATTTCGTTGCCCAAAGTAGATCTCAAGCTTGTTTCCAATTTCTTGAGATCTACCATGGTCACCGAAGTACTAGCCTCACCCTCTCCACCATCCTCATGGTTGACCATTTTCTCTTAGGCGGTTAAGCCTAAATAAAGAGACGAGGCTCTGATATCAATTGAAAGGATCGTATGGTCATCTAGAGTGGGGATGGGTGTATAGGTGCTACTTCAATTTTACTTCTTTTTCAGATTAGGGTTTGACACAAAGGTAAATTCTCTAGATATGCAACTATGGTGAATTTACCTACATGTCACACTAGCTCACCTAACTAAGCAAGAACTAGATAAAGTAAGGTGCAGTAAAGGATACAAGTAACCGAAGTGAAGGGGACACAAGGATTATTTCCCGCAGTTCCTTCCTTTTGAGGGGAAGTACGTCTGCGTTTGGAGTGGGGGTGGTATCAAACCACCAACGCCACGAGAGGCCTCCCTTATTCTCCAGTGAACCTCACCCCAAGGGGATCGATTCACGCTTCCACTATATCGACAACCTTCAAGGTGGTAGCCGACACCCTTACACCAAGTTCGAGGCACACACCCACAACTTAATTGGGGGCTCCCAAATCCAAGAAAGCTGACACACAATCAAAGACAAGCTTGTAAGAATCAATCAACCAAAACAAGGCTTAGGGTTTACAATGAAACCCTAGAGCAAGGGCCCCTCAAGTGAATGAGGGGTAAATAAAGATCTCTCTTGGGAAGCTTTAGATCGATGCCTCCACCTCTAATTGCCCAAAGATCAATGACTTTGGGTGGGTGGATGAAGATATCTTGGAGTTTTGGTGTCTCTAATGGTGTGGTCTCCTTTTCCTGGAACGAGCAGCCGGAGGAAGGGGATGAGGTCCCCTATTTATAGGACTCACCCTGTGAACCGTTTTTTGACCGTTGGGGACTCTCCACACCAGAGACTCTGGTCTGCCAGACCGGAAACTCCGGCCCATCTCCGGTCCATCTCCAGACCGACCATCTGTATGTCCTGGGTAGTGTCTTGTCGTCCACTCCAGAGACTCTGGTTGAAACTCTGGACCAGAGACACCGTAGACTCTAGTGTTTCCACACCAGAAACTCCGGTCTATGAAATCACACCGGAGATTCCGGCTGATATCCGGTATGTCTCTGGACCCCTTCTCTGACTGACCTAGGGCCAAGTTTAGCACCGACACCGGGAACTCTTGGGGAAACTCCGGACCACACCGGAGACTCCAGAGTTTGCACACCCGGAGACTCTGGTCTGAAATCTTCAAGTAAGCTTAGTTTTGGCCATGGAGTTTCCCACATTAATCTGACTTTTTTTCTTTTCAATAGATTGACTTGTAGACATTAACACATAGTAAAATGAACCTAATGTTGTTAACGAACACCAAAACTGATTAGGACAATAAACGTCCTTTCAACTAGGAACCTTTTATTTGTTTATTAAACACACTTGTATTAATGTTTCCGGTTAACACAATTATAGCATGAGAAATAAAAATTTATCATAAACATGGAATATAATATAATAACCACTTTATTATTGCTTCTCGGGCATATTCCTTTCACCTTCTCCTTTCGGATCAGGCCCATCTGATCCTGGAGCAGTCGACACCACCGCCGATCGCACCTACCTCGTGGATCCCACCACCGCTAGGCACCCTCAGCGAGGTCACCGCCTCTTCATCAATCTACAATTTGGGCAGCAACAACAGTTCCGACTCCGATCTAGATGACCCGCTAGTGGAAGATGCCACCCATGGCTCCGATCTAGAGAGCTACGTGAGCAATGACTGCTCCAACCATTACATGTGTGCCTTCATCAACTCCAACACTAGCGAAGGCACTCGTGGAAACCCCGGGGATGGGAACGATGCTGATCGTGACAATGCCAACCGAGACAATGCCAATCACGGTGACACTGAGGAACGCCCCCAGATCCATCTCTCGAAGAACGAATGGGAGACGGTTCATCTAGCCCTAAGGGGCACCCCGCTGCCAGTAGATGTGTCACGCGAAATGCTGATGGTGTATCACTGGTACCTAGACAAGGAGTTCTGATGCCAACAGGCCCTACACACCCAACTCGAAGAACGATGATGACTCGCCAATGAATTGAGTGCCTGACAGGGGGATCTCCGTTTAATCGGTGGATCCTCCTCCAAGGGAAACCACCACACGGGAGCACACAAGAAGTTCTCTCAGATGCATATGACGGACGAAGAAGCAAGGCGCGATGCCAGTCGGAACCTCAACTTCTCGTTCATGTCAACCTACTCACAAGGAAAAATGGTGCCCAAGACTCTAGAGGCTACCATCATCACGGCCACTACCTACTTGTTGTCGAATCCTCCTCAGGCGGGGGATCTACGGGCGTCCATCCACAGATCAGACTCGGACTGGTCGAAGTAGCACTAGCGGGAGAACCTGCCAAAGAGCCAACAAAAGCACCTACGGTGTGAAAGAACAACTACTCGCCATCACGCGACGATGATCCCCCGTGATGACGCCGCAATCCGCGACGGAGGGACCGTGACTACAACGCTCATGACGAAATCATGCAGCATAAAATTGACAAATCATGCGCAAAACATGCCTACTCCACCGAGTTTGACAACGAAGACACAAGCTTTGTGGTGTAAGATGCTTCAGTCGTTCTATATAGGAAACTTGGATGCCGAAAGGTTTCAAATTAGCTTCGGATAACCCAAAATTCGATGGCCTCCAGGAGCCAAAAACCTGGTTAGATGACCACCTGCAATCCGTCATGTGCCATGGTGGATCCAAAAGCATAGCCATGCAGTGCCTATAGCTACAACTAAAGAGTGCCACACGTGCCTGGATCAACAGCCTCCCCTCCAGCTCAATCTGCGGCTAGGAGGACTTGGTGTATAACTTCATCCAAAACTTTGAGGGCACATACAAAAGCCCTATATCCATCAAAGATCTGCGAGCATACATCCAACTATCCGGCAAGTCCCTCTGTTCATATATTCAATGTTGATCCATCATCAAGAACTCCGTAGAGGACATTTGCGAGGAATGAGCGATCGATGCCTTTAACGGTGGTGTGCGTCGTCGAGAGCTCAAGGAGGAACCGGGGCGCACCAAGCCAAATACCATCGATTATCTGATGGACATCACCAACCGCTGGGTGGATGGTGAAGATGCCCTCCATAATAGTCATGCACGTTAGGATGACGAAGACGACAAAGTTCGCTGATGCGACCGCCGAGGAAAGCGCAGAATGCGCCGCTACGAGGATCATGACGGAGTCGACATGGTCACTGCTGGCTACGCCGATAAATGCGACAACGTCAATCGTAGCATCGACTACCATGGTAGCGGCTACCACGTTGATCGGAACACCAGCAAAACCACGCAAGTGTGGCAACTCCATGTCTGCAAGGATGGACCATCCCCGATGCAGCGGCTATCAGGACCATGCAAAATCCACTACATTGACAGCAAAGATGGTAGGAGCAAGTTTAGTCATCTCCTCAAAGACTGTATTGAATTCCAAAAACTCCAAGACACCTACGCCCAACTGTAGCATGAAGCAACAAATCGAGGCTATGGGACAGCTACAAGCCACATAGCATACAGAGCACCCCCACCACCACCCCTTCCAGCCAATGCACCACCACCACCATCCGTTGTCACGGTGGCTCACAACAACGGGGTGACTAGTACCCTCAACCGCTCGGAAACATGGGCTTGATTCAGAAGGGTCAACCCTCCAAATGGACCCAAAAGATGATCTCCCGCCAAGTAGACATGGTCATTACTTCACCCCTGCCATCCGCGAGTACCTCAAAAGATCTGAATACTACATCACATTCGATAGACCTGACCATCTGCATCAGGTCCCATGGCCAGGTTACGCCACCCTAGTGCTTGAATATCAGATCGGCTGCTACGATATGAGCAAGGTCTTCAAGGACAGAGGCAACAACATAAATATCATCTTTGTAAGCACCCTACATGCTATGCGGATCCCTCTCTCAAGCCTCGAGCCATCCGAGACCACCTTTCATGGTATTGCCCCGGGCAAAGGAATCTATCCCCTGGGCAAGATCTACCTGGATGTCATCTTCGGCAAGCCAGACAACTTCAGGCGTGAGCACCTCAACTTCGAGGTGGTGGATTGGCCATCTCAGTACCATGCCATACTTGGGTGGGTAACATTCGCAGGATTCCTCGTGGTACCACACTATGCGTACCTTATGCTGGAAATGCTAGAGCCTAACAGTGTTATCACCATCCAAGGAAGCTTCACAAGATCTGATGCTTGCGACAGGGAGTTCAACATAATCTCTCAATCCTTTGGAATGAAAGAAGAACTGGAAAGGCTCAAGGAATCAATGGACAACAGTGTTCCTCCTGCCACTCAGCACAACTCACCTGATCAGTCCTTCGACTAAACATTCAACACCAAAGAGATCCAGGTTCACTCGATAGACCCCACGAAGATGACCCTCATCACCAACAACCTCAAGCGACTATTGTCAACCTCGCCTATCCTAGTGACCCCTAAGAGAAGGCGTCAATGCTGATGTACATCGCCAACACCAATCAGGTGGTCAGTAATGTGCTCATCATAGAAGGAGCGGAAGAAGGCAAGATCCACGGGGTGCAGTGTCCCGTGTACACACTCAGCGAGGTATTCACACCAACAAAGCAACGGTACTCGCACTATTAGAAGCTAGCATATATCGTCTTCATGACGACACGTCGACTGTGCCAATACTTCATGAAACACCCGATCGTTGTGGTCAATGACGCAACATTGTCCCACATCCTCAACAACCCCGAAGAAAGAGGGTGAGTCGCCCTCTAGGGCACCAAATTTTACCCACGAGACATCATATGAGAGGCGCACAACAATCAAGTCGTAGGTGCTCCTGGACTTCCTAGTCCATTGGATGGAGCTCTAGATACTAGAAGCCCCAGACATGTCAAGTGTCTAGACAATGCACTTTGATAGCTCCAAGTGCCAGGAAGGAGAGGGTGTTGGTGTCATACTGACATCCCTACAAGGCGACAAGACGCGGTACGTGCTTCAAATGAAATTCTATGTGTCCAACAACGAGGCAGAGTACGAAGCCCTGATCCACGACATGCGGATGGCCAAAGCCCGCGGCACAATGCGACTGATGATATACAGCGACTCCAACCTCATCATACAACAAACAATGAACAAGTGTGATGCCATCAATGATAACATGATCGCCTACCATGACCTCTACAACTCACTGGAAGGAAACTTCCATGATTGCGAACTACGACACATCAGCCGTGAAAGTAACGAAGAGGCCGGCAAATGGCCATCATCGGGACCACCTACGCACCCATACCTCCTGGCATCTTCCTGCAGCAGATATGTGAACGGTCAATCAAGACTAGGTCACCCACAAGAACTCAAGGGCTATGCCACCCAATAATTCCAAGGCACTAGCAGCAGTAGAAGCAGAACCCAAACCTGAAGGTCCCATGGAAGTCATGCTCATCGATCCCTCCTGGACTCAACCATACATCACGTACCTGTTGCACATCGCCGGATGACCCAACCGATGACCCAACCGATGCGCGACACATCGCCCATCGCTCGAAGGCCTTCACCATATTCAACGGCGAACTCTACAAGCAAAGCAACACTAGCGTCCTTCAATGATGCGTCACCAACGCCAACGGTAGGAGCATCCTCGACATACACGAGGGCACCTACGGACACCATTTTGGTAGTCGTGCACTCATCTAAAAAGCTTTACGGGAAGGTTTTACTATTCAACCACAATACCAGACGCCAAGGACATCGTTGAGAAGTGCAATGCCTGCCAGAGATTCGTGGACAAGCCACACACACATGCTCCGAGCTATGGCCAATTCCATTGTACTATCCCTTCGCACAATGGGGACTCGACATGGTGGGCAAGCTACAGAAATCCTCCCCTGGAGGACATGTCTTTCTCCTTGTCGCAGTCGACAAGTTCACCAAATGGATCAAGGCCCATCACCAACCAAACCGGCGCCACCTTCGTCAAATTCTTCAAGTCCATCATCTACAGATTCGGGGTGCCACATAGCATCATCACTAACAATAGCTCCAACTTCACATTGAAGGAATCCAAGGCTTCTGCGAGGAGATGGGGATCAACATCAGCTATGCCTCGGTAGCGCACCCTAAACTTAACATTCAAGTCAAAAAGGCCAACGGCCTCATCTGCAATGGCATCAAGAAGCGACTTCTTCGGCCTCTGATGGCTCCAAAAATTGACATCTTCCACCGCGTTTAAACATTGTTTTTAGTCAAGCAATTGATAAGAAACTCTCTATCCTTGCCAGTAATGACTAATAATTGCAAAGATATGCTAACCATTACTTTGATTTGTGTTATGCAGGAAATCTTGCTTTTTAATGCGAAATCTGGAGTCATAATGAAGATTTTGAGGAAGTCCACATGACCAAGTAATTCTGGAGCAAATGCCATGCAACTGCAGCCCTAACTACCACTTGGATGGGCAGGGCCTGCCCGTACCATGTGGAGGAGGCTCCATCTTGTCAAACCCTGCAACTTTCATGAAGACGCCTATACATTTTGAGGTCTCAGCCACCGCGCAGAAGGCCGCCATTCTCAGGTTGCATCACAACACCACCAAAGGAGATCCACACCATTGTCCATCCCTTCCATCTTCCATCCCCTCCATTAGCCATAGCCATTACTTTGTACTTGAGATCTCCTTGTGATTCGGTGACCATTGTAAGAATATTTGATTTCAGTCTAAGTACTTTGCACAATGTTTTCTATCATTGATCTTATTGTTATGAGTGAGTAGTCCTCACGGGCTGCGAGTTGGGGAGAAACCTCACAGCTAATATGTGCATCTAATCTATGGGACATTGTGTATTGTTTGAAATAGAGATTTATATCTTTTGTTTCTTTGGCTCTTGTCTCAATCTTTGGACTTGTAGGTACCCAAGACCCTCGATTTTGATAAAGGCTTGAGGTGAGATACTTCGCTAGCGGCCATCTCATAGGAACCCCAGTGACAAAAAGGGTAGTACGGTCTTCGCTTAGTGACCCATTTGGGATCACAACAACATCATCACTTAATGCTTTAATCTGTGTTTTACACTTAATAATCGTTTGAAGCCCATGGCTTCGTGGTGCACTCGTTTGGATCAAAATACTATTGCTATGCCTACTGCATCACAGGAGCTCTAGTATATTAGGATGTGTTGCCCACAAGAGATTGTCCCTATTAAAACATTACACTTGACTATGCTTATTATTATCTTTTATCCCATATGATGTGCAGCTGCAGGTGGATCTTTAACCCTTGCCTATCTCCATCCATTGAATCAACCCACTATAAAAGTAAACTAGATTGGTCTGGTAAACAAAGATAAAAACAAAGAAACAAAGTCTTGTAGACATGTTCTTTTTATTTCCTTTTAGAATTGCTTTCCAAGGTTCGATTATACCTAGGTCTACTAGGAAAAAAGCTATTATACTACATCCGTGAATCCGAATCGAAGGTATCATCCTCTCAAAAGAGTGGCAGGCGCATGGGCCGAGGAACTTCCATCAGTACTATGGAGCTTATGAACAACTCCGAATAGTGCCGTAGGCTACACACCTTTCTTCATGGTGCACGACGCGAAGGCGGTACTGCCCGACGAGGTACGCTACAATGCCCTACAGGTGGTCACTTACAGTGAGGCTAAATCCACGACCGCACTGGAGGACAACGTCGACTTGCTGGTTGAGGCGTGCAAAATCGTTGCCGCTTGTTTGGTAGTCTACCAGCAGAACCTACACAACTACCACAGCCGACAGCTGCACCTGAGATCCTTCTCCAAAGGATACCTCGTGATGCGACTCAAGAAAAAGGGACACCTCAAGCTAGAAACCCCTTGGGAGGGACCCTACATCATCATCGAAGTTATCCCAGGTGGCACCTATTGCCTTAAGGATGTGGAATCTAGAGTAACATACTTTAACCCCTAGAACATTGTGCAGCTTCACCGCTTCTGCAGTTAGATGTTTTTACCTTTCAATAAGGCTACTTAGCCAGGATATTCAGCGGAAACATGTACATGCTACCTATAATCAACAAAGATAGTTTCCTCTACTGAGAGACGATTACTTGTTTTTCCTTCTACGTATTACATCACTCGGGGGGCTACGCATCCCCAACATACTATGACACACTGTCAAGTAAAGACATTCAAGTATCCCTCGCAAAGGCATGAGTAGATGAACATACCTAACCGTAGAATCCTTGAAACCTGAGTACCTCGGCAAGGTACTGAGACTAAGGGTAATCAGAGTAACAAAAAGGCCTAAGCGTAAAACACTTTTAGTCAACAACAAACTTTACAACAGGACAACACTCTTTACAATAGGCCAACATGCCAACATTTTTTACAAAGGGCCAATAGGCTAATATCCTTTACAAGATTACACACAACTCACACAACGCGCCTCGCAAGAGGATTACGAAACACAAGCACCCGCTAAGCATGCGGGTGGTCCCACTATCACTGAAGAAACAACTGCTCGCTCCCATCAAGATGGCGAGCTATGCTAATAGCTGGTCCATGCACAACCTCGAAGTGAGGAGCAAGCTCCTTATCAGAGCCATCCGGAGTTGGAGGAAAGATCTTCAGTGATGGCGTGTACATCTATTTGCGCATGATGAATCCAAACAAACATGAGAGCCATCTATGCTCCTACAACTAACTAAGCATGCACAAAGTCCACGACTCGACTACAGTCATGGAACCTCCGCATTAATCCTAGTAAGTTGGTGGCCCTGGATCCAGTGGAAACATAATATCATGAACCACATCCAAGATGTTGCGGGCACCCTTCATGCACTTCAAAACTTGTCGAACCCATTCATGAAGCTTGGCAGCACATAGCCTTTATCCTGGTATGTCCAGAAGGATCCACCGACCTCCAAGTCCTCCCCCTCAAGGAATTTAGTCGGCTATTGATGATATTCTCCTCTTCTTGTGGTTTTTGGCTAACATATACGACAAAAGAGAAAATGGTAAATCAAACAATCTATGCGGCCTACAGACAACAAAGAGTTGAACTAGTTTTCGAGTACTCGCATTTCAGATAATCATTGATGTACTCCAACTCCTCAAATAAATATTATTCATGGACGGCGGCTCTTTCTGCCTTGGATTTCCAAATATTCGTGAGACCCTTAAGAGACAAAAAAATTACACATGTCCAAGGTCTTCAACTGGTCGCGAAGCCATGCATTGAGCCACAGCTCAACAACTCTGTCATTTGATTGCGGCCGAACTGAAGAATCTCCGAGCTCCGAGGAACTCGAAGACACATCGACTGCTCCCTGCATAGTAAACACGCAAAACAACATTCAGGTAATCAAATATAAGAATGGAAGACTCATAATACCCCTTCGAGTTACACACTTGTGGGAAAAATAGATACAAGGCATACTACAATTCAGTTGGTGAAATTAAACACTTCATCAGATTCATAACCTCCACACACGAAGAGTAAAAGGAGGAAGTCACATTACAAAAGTCCTAAAGGTTCATCAGCTGAAGGCTCACACTACTGCGACATCCTAAGATATGGTGGCCGATAGTTTGGTGGAATCCTCTAGCACGCTAGCTACATCTAGGCGTTTCTGCTTCTCAAAGTACTTTCCAATCAGCAAGACAAAGGGAGGACCGTATTTCTTGGCTCGCTTGATGAAAGTACAAACCTCCTTGCCCATAACTGCTTGAGGGAGGGAAGAATACACCTTGACGAAATTGTCCTTCACGCCGTGATCTGCTGCAGCTCCAAATTCCATGGACGCTCTAGTAGCTTTCTGCACTCGCTTGAACTCCTTGACTGGATCCCCCAGTTCCTGGAGCGCATCTGCAAGTCTACCGACGTCTTCAACAACAATAGCCTTCAAAAGAATCTCCTAGTGGAAGCACCCCAGCACACCCTTGGCCTTCACCAATGCATCCTTCAAGAAGACGCCATGATATTCAATTTTCACAACAACGGAGGTCATATGATCCATATCATCTTGGGCAAAATGATCGAGAGAAATCTCGGTGGAGCTGCAGACAAAAACAACCACATAGTCAGAAATCCAGAAAGACAAGAAAAATAAGACCTCAAAAAATACCACTCACCCGAAAAAGTTTGAGTGATAGCCACAAGGCGATCACTCAACTTATCCTCACACTCCTTAGACGTGGCCAAAATATCCACCTCACGATGCTTAGCTTCAGCTTTATGCGTGTCGAGAGCCTCCCGGGCATGCTTCTCCATGTTTTCTGCACGACCGAGGCTCTTCTCAAGCTCCTCCACATGATGCAAGGCCTCATCCCTTTCGGTTGCCTCAAGAAGAACAAGGTTAGGAGAAGGGAAACATTATCACTTCAGCATGAAAATTAGCAACACTCACACTTCATTTGGTCCCGTTCCGTCTCCATCTGGATGTACCTCCGGCCTGCATCCACCATGCTACATAGGAAGGGCTAGCAAAACACCCGAGTTAGTACAAACAAACTCGAGGGCTTCACGAATGAGACTACAAAGATAAAAAGCATGGTATCATACTTACATGATCCTCAGAAGACTTTGAAGGACCTTGCAGAGCAACCTATAGATTCACCCTTCTCTGCGTCTGAAGCTTGGCCGAGTCATAATAACGGTCACTACCATGACCATCCGCCGGCTTGGCGACCTCCATGATATCTTCAGACGTCACCTTCGAGTCTACGACTCTCTCTTCCACTTCATCACCGACATCCGCGGGCATAAGCCAGTCGGTGCTGCTAATATATCAAACTCAAATACAGGACAAAAAAAATTCCCAGAAGAATCACATCGAATAAGAAGACACTTACGAGCTCATAGCATCAATGTCCCAACTAGGATTCGACTTCTTGGGAGCTAGCACTAGTGGCGCGGCTCGTATCGGAACCACAGCGAATAGATGAGAAGCAGCAGGCGACGCATCACCATCCATTGTATCTTCATGAGTGGAAGCATCTGAATCTTCACTATGGCTCTGCTTCCGAGAGCCACCAACACTATCCTCTTTGGTAGTCTCAGTGGGGGAACGAATGAGTCGGAATTATCTAGCTCGTCGCTCTCTGCAACTTCGCAATGCCTTGGTAGAAGGGGCATGTACCCCTTCACCTTCGGAGCCTACATTTGAGACCAACAACGACGAAAGCATATTACATAGTAGCAACAACCCTAGGAACGAAGGACCAACAAGAAAGTCAAAAATTACCCGGGGGACCTCTTTTGTCGAGATGAAGGGCACAGTCGAAGTTTCCTTTGGAAGCTTGTCATCTGTAGTGAGATGTATCAAAGACTTTATCTTCTTCTCCAATTCTACGAATGACAATCCCTCCTCCAAGGTGCAAATCGGATCTGATGAACCAGTATACATCCACATCGGATGAGCCCTGGCCTAAAGAGGTTGGAATCGGTGATGAATGAAGGTGCGGATGATGTCGATGGCATCAACTTCGTGACTAGGAATAAGTTGCAACTACTTCACTTGATCATACAAAGCTTTGACTTCAGCCTCTTCACCTGTGAGCACATCGTTCCTCTAGGAACGCTTCCTCTTCACTTTGGCATTCGTGTCAAAGGGGGCCAACCCGTACTTCTTCTCACCAATTTTATGAGCACATATGTAGAACCACTTGGCTCTCCATCCCTGAGAAGATTTGACTACTTGAAGGAGATGTATTGTTGGTTCAGACGGATGGATATGCCACATCCACCAACTTCATACACATTACCCCTAGTACCCGACTGCCTCTTCAAACTATACAACTTCTTAAACAACCCAAAGTGTGGTGCGATCCCGAGACAGCACTCACAGAGGATGATAAAGCAAGAAATGTTAAGAATTAAATTTGGTGACAACTGATGCAGTTGAACACTGTACAGGAAAATAAGACCACACAGTAAATCATGGGAAGGAAGAGACAATCAACGAAGAACAAAGGCCAGGAACATCACCCCAAATACATTAGGAGGATTAGGTATTACCTGTGGTCCTAGAATAATGCAGCCAGCCTCGACCGAAGGAATCAGGCTGGAAAGGCAAAGTTGGTGTAGTTCCGATTTCTTCACCGTCAACCTCCACCAACTACCATTGGTAACTCTCGATGCGGTGGCGCCCTTTTTCTTCCGAGAAGTGGCGGTACTAGAACCAGCACCTCCGGCAGCCTTGCCCTTGATCTTCCCCATAATGGCACCTCAGCTCTTCTTGAAGGCACAAATGATTGTGCTCGAGAATACGTGAAGCACGTCCTGCATCACAAGGAGAAACAATGGCAGGCGCATGAGAATGGGGATGGAAAGGAAGAAGGAGTGAGATTTACTACGGTTTACTCCTTTCTTATACCGTGGCCTAGATAATCTTGGCCATAGGATATTAATCATAGGCACAAAATGCTCTTCGAGCCGAGACACGTGGCAGACCAGAACTAAACCGTCACCGCACTTTCCCTACAGTTCGTGTAAATCGAGGAGGCACAGTTAATACCCATTTTTTATGCATCATGTGGTCAAATTTGATCAGCCTTCCATTGGGGCCCACCAGTCCATGTTCCATTAGTCTTTTCTTCTGACGTCACCAATCGTCAACTCTAACGTCACCACCCATTCAAACCAGACGCAGCTCATCAAGAAATCCAATAGAACATTCGATTGCACTCATAGAACTGATTGCCCGAGTCGAGTAACTATTTGGATGCAGCTACGCCAATATACCAAGACTGAGTTTCTGCTCAAGTCTACGACTCGAACAAACACTTGGGTGCTACTCCTAATAGGAGCACTAGTCGCGCACCCGATGTACTTCCTGGTCTAGTGTAAGCCTATAATACTATTAGCTGAAGCCATCAAGCACAAAGACTCAAGTCTCTATTCGAATCGTAGATTTGGACAGCACTCGAGAGATACACCGAACAAGAACGTTGATCATGCACTAACAAGATTTTCGATTGGTGTGCCCTACCCCTAATTCCAATCCACGATTCGACTCAGGACTCGGGGGCTACTCCCATAGGGAGCACTATTTCAAGCATTCGACGATGAGATGGTATCAACAAGCTTTCAGCATCATCCAACATACTTTTAGAACGATGTGGTTGCACAGTCGATGATTTCTAGTCCCTGCTCAAGTCTACGACTCGAACAGACACTCAGGGGCTACTCCCATAGGGAGCGCTGGTAGCGCATCCTATAGAAAACAAGGAATTCATGCAACTGTCCATTGTGTTGACTACGACAGCAATGATGATTTGCCCACGACAATCAAAATTATTAGCGACTTCGCCTATGCACACTCCAATATCAAGTTCAGAGACAGGGTCTCCTTGGCCACCCTAAACACTTCTATGGTGATAAACCTTTGGATGCTACGTCCATGACGCAAAGATAAGACCTACAGATATAATCTGATGGCCTGGAAACCGCACCCACCGCGCTCTGTCATTTAAATACCACACCAGCAGGTGTGATGAAAATCCCGATGGATGCATTGGGTACATCTGCATTGAAACTGCAGTTCGGCTTAGTAAGGCCTCCATGGAATGAGTCAAATTACACTAGCAATTTCCAAATTCGAGTCAGGGACTCGAGTTTGAATAGGCCATGCTTGTTTTTTCTCAAGAGCAATTAACTGGTCCCGATCCGTTGGATGAACTGGGCACATGCACTGCAATCCCTATGAACTATTCGAACACTTCAGTCAAGCATGACAACCTTCGGGTGAATGATCTCTAAAGTCTCCACCCAAATCTTCGATTCGACTAGACACTCGGGGGATACTGACATAGGTATGTCCTACGGGTACGTACTGTTTGCCTATCTGGTCTGGCCCAATGGGGGCCCACATGAAGATCTGCCGATAACGGTGAATCCCATAATGATTTGGGTGAGGACAAGCCCATGAAGGATGCGACTCCTTGATGGATACGTCAGGACTAAATAGGAGTGTTTTAGGGTTTCACCCCCAATCTGTAACCGACTCGGACGTATCCTGAGACCTGGATCCCCCATATAAGGGCTAGGAGGAAGCGACAAGAAGACTAATCAATCTCTCGTACACACACGCTAGATTTAATTTGTGCACCATTGCCATCTCGACACCCTTATAAATCTTTAGTTCTCCATGAATCAAGAGCAGACAAGCAGGAGTAGGGTTTACCTCTGGGGGCCTGAACCTAGGTAAACCCCTTGTCCCCGCGTGCTTGTTTATAAGCCGACAAAGTCTTTAGGACGCCACTCTTCCTCAAAACCCAAATCCATCAAGTATGGGCATTGATGTTTTAACCCCACATCACTATATATAGGCCAAAAATGAGGACTCCCATCGCTAAAGTTCTGGGGTGGGACTAAAGGAGAAAGGAGGAGGGGAGGCATCTGGTGGCCAGGTGGGCCACCCAGCGAGCCATCCCAACCTATGGCCTAGCTGTGGCCAACAAGGCGATTACTGCAGTAGGGTAGGCTCGTCAGTGGCTCGCCAACGCCTCGGCTGCACTGCACATCGTGCCTGCGCCCAAGTGGGTCAACCTTGGCTTCCTAGCACCACGGCAGCCTGCTGTGCACACCGTGCATGCACCTACTAGCCATCTCCCTCCCATGCAGGCCAAGTGGCTAGGTGGGCCTAGCGGTGGTGGCGGTTTGCTGCCCATTTGGTGTGGCTTCCCTCTGAGCCAATTCCCTCTAGGGATTCAGCCTAGTAGAGGAAGTTTCCCCATAAATATTAATTTAAAATATTTATTTAATATATATTAATTCACAATTTACATATCTAAATGCAAATTATAAATCTCTATTAATCTGAAACACCTTTCGACTTCTTTCCTTCTCCAAACAACTTCGGGTCATCTTCAGAACTTTTCCAGCAATCTCTTATCGGAACAATTCTGATGCTCTCTCTTTAGTGATCCCTTCACTTCCATAACGATCTCAGAACGTCAACAGAACCTTAAGTTTGTTACTGTATAGTTTTATAATGGCACATACATGATCGAGATCTCTCTCTGGTCAATGATCAATAGCGGGACCGGGATGTCCATAATGACCCCCATGCATTCTACCAAACTATGTCGTTTCGAACCATAAACTCTGTGTCCCTATTCCTTTGTTTCTTTGATACATGACTTGTCCGAGATTTGATCTTCGGTATCACTATACAATATCATTACCGAAAAGTCCACTTAACTCGTTACCATGATAGTGTATCCCCTAACCTAGTCAATGGTTATAACCTATTGGATACAATCTTGCCAAGTGGGCCTAGTGTATCTTCCCGTCATGTGGGCGAACAAATCCCGATCTTGGTGCATAAGCCTCAACTGTTCCTCTGGAATACCCAATACACACTTTTATTGTCACCTAGTTATGGTCATGATGTTTGATGTGATCAAAGCAGCCGTAGGAGATAGTGATTAGATTAGATTCTAGGTTTAGATTAGATAAACTGTAATTAGGTTTGTAATGCGTACAAATAAAATATGGAAAATATCTATTATAAAGGTTATTACTATTCGTGCGAGTATCGGTTCCTACCGACTCTGATGTCTCCGTGTGTTTTTATTCTTCCAGTACTATCTTTACTTTTTACGTGTTTACTATCCCATTGTAATGTGTACAAGAATATATTAAAAATATCTATTACGAAAGTCATTACTGTCTGTGCGAGTAATGCTTCCTATTGACTCTAATGCGTACTGCATGTTTTTGTTCTTCCAATACTATTACAATTTCCACGCGTTTGCTTTTTTCACCATATTCTACTTTCATGCTAAACAAAGTACTATGTCTAGGTTCGCATGTACCTAGAAGTTCAAGGTAGTCGTCTGCATAGAAGCCCCTTTATCTGCTCTGTAGTGTATGTAGATTGTTAGATAGGGTTGTAGGATTAGTCGCCAAACTATTTGTTGTCTGTAATTCCATGTGTGTATGTTTCGGTTTACTTTTTTCACGTGTACTTCCCTGTCTTACTATTCTACATTGTATTCCTTTATGCATGCGTCTTCGTGCTAAAAATGCTTACTATGTTGCGTGTTTCGATTCTTGATGGTAGGCGTCCATAAAACTTTACGCATGCGAGCTGCCATCTTTGCATCATGGACTGTAGCTATACGCGCTTTTTTGCGGTAACAGGGCCCGCTGAAAGATGTGGTCGTAGCATAGATAGTAGCTTGCCGCGGGTTCTCACTGCGGAGAGCATGCTCGGTAGCGTAGGTGGCCTAGTTGGCAGCTGATGCATGTAAAATGAATACATGAACTTTCTAGTTTGTTAACATGTTTTCCCACATATTTGCATCATATATAATATTAAATCCCTATTTTACATTGATTTTTGGGGATTTACCAATGATCCCCTTTATTTTGGTTATAACCCTGCAGGGCAGAAAAACCATGTTTTCAATGTTTTTGATGTTTCAGGACCTATACAAAGTCAAATGGACCTGCACTTTTGAGAATGCCAATATTTATCCACGAGAAGCATCTGGAGCACTAGAATCTCACCAGGAGGGCTAAAAGAGCCCAGGTGGCGCGCCCAGGCCTGGTGGGTACGCCACCCATGCTCTTTCCCTCCTCGACCGTCCGATCGCCTTGATTCTTTTGCCTATGGAGTTCTCTTAACCTAAAATTCCCTATATAAGGATCCCTAGGGCGTCCTCCAAAAATAAGAGACGAGAAGCAACGAGAGCCACCAGAGACAAAACACCACTAGATCCAGCAAAGATTAGAGGGGGAAACTCCGCCGGATCCACCTCCGGGGAGATCTCCACCCTCTCCAACATCTCTAGCTTCATCGCCATGATGAAGAGGGAGTAGTCCACCTCTGGGCTATGGGTTTGTGGCAGTAGATTGATCTATTTATCTCTTGTTCTTCATAGATCTAGTACCATATGAGCTTCCCAACATGATTATTGTCATATTTGTAATTCCTATGTGGTGGATCTTTGTTTTATGATTTGATATTTGAGATTGGAATCTATTTTGTGTAAGATGTTTTAATACATGCATATCATGCATCTCGTTCTTCATTGATTGTTTTGATCCAACTTATATACAAGAACTTGTATGGGGAGAAGTGTGTGTTAGATGGAGTAGCATGGGGATGGAGATTGAATTGTGACACATAATATTCAAGATATACTTTGGTTTTTACCTTTCTTTTGTTGTCTCACTAGGGGTAAAGTGAAATCATGTGCTATATTTATCATGTGACAGTGTAATGACCTTGTTAAATCAAGTTAGCATATTTGTATTTCAAACATCATATAATATTGCTTAAATTTGTACTCCGATTTCTTAAATCAGGATTGCATGGAGATTTCCCTTTCTGGAGGAGTATAAGAGAGAGATGTATTCCATCTCAATATTAGAATGTGATGTCCATACTAATTCCTTTTATCAAGCACTTATAGAATTTCCATGAATCTTTATCATTGATGAATTGATTTGTGATCACTACAACCTAAAAAGAGGGTAGATAAGTGAACCCATGAACCCTGGTCTGATTTTTATCATAAGAAACACCTTTCCATTGCATCTACTATCATTTATAATTTCTGCAATTTATTATTTCGAAAATACAAAAATACTTTCTCTACTTGCAATCACCCATAAAAACCCAAAAACTATTCTACTATCTTCCATATCATCTAGTTTGTAGTCCTTTACTTTATTTACTTTGTTTTATATTTTATTTCATATTACTAATACAAAACCTTGTGTTTGACAACCACTTGGTGGAGTTGGGGACACAAGACAAATTATTTTACTTTGCAGGTTGCTTGAAGAGGAGAAGACAAATATCCACGCAATTCCCCGAGAGTTCGATATAAACCCTCGAGTCACCCTTGTGTGGAAAAGAAGCTTGCTACAACACTCTGCACTTGGAGTTGTCGTCGGATTGATGACAAGTACGCCATGAGGGGGTCCTCGAGGCGTGTGGGGTGTGAGATGTACGGTATTCCAGGATAGTGAGCACACAAGTTTACCCAGGTTCAGATCCGCCAACTTTGGATGGATCCTACTCCTGCTAGCAATCCAGTAATATGGCAGAGCCGGAATATGGGTTACAAGGGTTTCGCCTGTGTGAGTTGAGATTGTAGACTATTGTGGGGTGCCCTAAAGGCTTGTCCTAGGACGTCTTATATAGATATCCGGCCTAGGGTTTATAGGAGAAACCTATCTGGCTACGACTAAGAGTCGGTTACAGAGTACACCTTGAACTACAAGTAACACTACATGCCTATGTCGGTAAGTCTTCTGGGCCTTCCCGTAGCCGGACTAGACAATGTCTCTTCTCCTTGACTGGGCCGCCCGTGAAGCAAAGCTCTAACCCAAAGTGGGTCACCCTAGTCAACGAGGCACAGTGAGGATACCTAGAAAGTATATCCCCAATAGCAGCCCCCGGAAGCCTCCAAGATCTAAAGTCGGATTTCATCATCGTCTAGCTTGATCTTTGGCTTGTAGAATCTTGAAGGGTTCTTGAAACTTCAAAAGAAAGTATAGGATCCGAGGCTCAAAGTGGGTCAGACCTATGAGTACATTGTTCGAGTTTCCAGCCGGAAATTCAAACTTAAGCCGGAACTTAGTCTCTGACATAACCTGACATCAGTTAAGGTCAAGTCACATCACTGACAGACATTCCTCTCAGCACGACCGTTGGTGGGTCCGCCTTTTGTGGAACCAAGGCGTCGTTTTAATGCGTGCGTGGAGATCGAGGCAGCGTAATCCTTGCGAGGAAGTTACCCAACTCCTTCCACGACGCGTGGCATGGTTACTGTTTATCCTGCACGAATCTTGGCACTGGCAAAGGATATAAGGGACCAATAGTTCTCCTTTCCTCTTCACCAGTGCTAGTGCTTTATCCTTCCTCTCGACGCTTCCTGTGAAAGAGCTCTTCTTCCTCCCCCAAATCCCACAGCGTCGCACATCCTAGGACATTGATGCCCAGAAAATGGCCGAGGCTTCATCTTCTGCCATGACAGCGACAGTGGCGATGGCCCCTGCGGTGGAGAGGGAGAAGTTTTGCAGGGTCTGGATCCCCTGCGTCCTCGATGATGCTAAGCTCCGTGTTATCGAGAATGAAGGTCTCCTCCGTGCCAGCGACTGGCAGAGTGGCTTTGAACAAATCGTCCTCACACCCAATGCTGACAAGCCAGTGCACTTCGGCACCCACCTCGACAGAGGTTTGAGCTTTCCTCCCTCAGACTTCTTTTCTGAGGTTATAGATCATTGCGGAGTGCAACTCCACCATCTCCCCCCAAACTCTCTGAAGGGAATATGCCCGAGAGGCAATAATAAAGTGGTTATTATCTTATTCCATGTTTATGATAAATGTTTATTTTGCATGCTATAATTGTATTGATCGGAAACATCAATACATGTGTGTTTAATAAACAAAAAGGGTTCCTAGTTATGCCTCTCTTATAGACTAGCTCGTTGATTAACAAGATGATCAAGGTTTCCTAATCATGGACATTGGATGTTGTTAATAATGAGGTCACAACATTGGTGGAATGATGTGATGAACTTCATCCGAAGTATAGCATTACGATCAAGTCATTATGTTTATATTGCTATAACATCATACAAAGTAATCTTTATCCTTAGATCATGAGATCATGTTAATTGCTAACACCGGAAGAGTATCTTGATAACATCAAACGTCACACCGTAACAGGGTGACTATAAAGATGGGTTCAGTGCTACGAAGGTGTTATGTTGAGGCTCATGGATCAAGAGTGGAATTTGTCAATCCTGATGACGGATAGATATACTCTGGGCCCTCTCGGTGATATCACATTAAGATAGCTTGCAAGCAAGTGATGTGATCACTAGAATGTTATATCACGGGAACAAGAAAAGAGTGCATGTCGGTAATGAGATCAAACTAGGTATGGAGATACCAATGATCGAATCTCGGACATGTAATATATCGCAGGACAAAGGGATTTAGTTACTAGCGTTAAAGGTTCTCACGATCACAGAAGTCATCGTTGAATGTGTGGGAGTCAGTACGGATCTCCAGGTCCCGCTTCTGATTATTGATCTGAGAGGAGTCTCAATCATGTCTACATTATTCGCGAACCGTAGGGTGACACACTTAAGAGTTACCGGACACCATTTTGGAGCACATATGTTTCAAACAAAAGAATTGCAAAGCACAGGAATTATTTCAATAGAAACCAGAAATTGTTTTGGGTGAAATTGCAGAAAGTGGTTCTGCATGTGATATTGAAATGTTGCAGGGGGTTATATGTGAATGTTTGTTAATTAAAGTAATTGACAAAATTCTGAATAAATTTAATAAAAGTGTTTTATTAAATAAGAGAGCATTAAACTTGGAGAATTTTAATGCATTTAAAGTAGGGACTTTAAAGGGGAATGTGAAGAGGCATTTTAATGTGGAGGGGTTACCACCACATGAATGGGGGAGGTGAGGAGTCACCCCCATGCGCCGGCCATGAAGGAGGGGCACCCCCTCCTCCTATAAAAGGCCACCCTCTTCCTCCTTCTTCCTCACACCTCCTTGTGAAGGATATCTCTCCCCCTCTAGAATTAATCCCCCATGGTCTCAGATTAGCGAGATACATGTTCGCGGTGGCATTTAAATGGAAGGAGTTCTTTGCTTCCTGGATCACTGGAGCGCGAGGAGGTGGAGGTTGTCCGGTGGCTTGAATGTGTGTGCGAGGATGCGGATGCTGCTTATGGGCTCGGACTTCCTCACGATCTTGAGATCGGCAAGTGTATGACTACATCAACCACGAGTTCCTACTGTTAACAAAACTCGTTGTCTTCGAGGGTAAGTTCTCGATGGATGTATGTCCACCCGCTGTTCGCACCTAGTAGATAGATCTTGGTGTGTAGTTCTCATCGTAGGAATTTTTGTTTTCTATGTTGCGGACCCAACAGGGTATCGAGCACTGATCTGCGTGAGTGCTTTGCACGGGTAGTACATATATGTTTATAGGTGGGCGGTGATGATCATGTTATTGCTTCTTTCATGTATTTTGGATATTGGTGGCATAGTAGGATGAAGCGGCCCAGACCAACCTTACATGTCATCGTACATGAGACCGGTTCCACCACTGACATGCAACTAGTTTTGCATAAGTGGTTGGTGGGTGTCTGTCTCTCCTACTATAGTCAATATCTGATTTACAACGAGTTGCTAATAACTTGGTTATCCTCGTTGTGGTTCCATGTTCGTAGGTAAGAACGGTTCTATCTTCGAAAGCCCTAAGCCACATAAAACTTGCAATTGATAAATTAGAGGCGTCTAGTTTAGATCGTTGCTAGGCTGGTGTCATGATATGGTAATGTTGTAAGTAGATGTATGATAGATACTCTTACAACACACCTAACATGTAAGTTCCATAGACCTTAGCCTTACACATAAAGGAATGATAGAGATCATACCACGATGCAAATGATAGAGATCAAATGCATGGACCATATCATCTCACTTTACACATTAGATGTTAGCATCTTATACTGCTAGTTTGACGCTTTTCGTAGCATTGTAAGATGATCCCTCATTTAGATATCAAGATAAAATGTGTTCTTCCTTGAGTATGCACCGTTCTATGGATCGTGTTTCGAGACATCACGTGACGATCGGGTGTACTCGACTCTACGCTTTCATACAACGGGTGTAAGACAGTTTTACACATGCGAGTACCAAGGTTCTTACTTGGCGAGCCTAGCATGTATAGACATGGCCTCAGAACACGGACCGAAAGGTTAAGCATGAGTCATATAGTTGATATGATGCCCATATAGATGCTCGCCTTTGAAGCTACACCGACTCACGTGATGATCGGACTTGGTGTAGTGGATTTGGTTCATGTAATCATCAAAAAGACATGAGGGATGTCGTTTTTGAGTGGGAGTTCATTAGTAATTTGGATTAGTCGAACCCAATTTGTCATAAACTAAATCAAAGTGAATTTGCATAATTTGTTGTAGTCATTGGCGTCTGTTCACTACCTTATGCTTAGTTTTAATTGAGATAATAGAACTATAGAATTCTGGATATTTACTTTACGAACTGGTATCATATTGTTTTGAATGTCAATTTAAAGTTTATAAGTTCTATTGCAAACTTTCAGCAAACTCTATTTACTCCATGAAGTTTAATAAGTAGTATTAAATCAAGAGTAAGAATTCCATTGTTAGTATCTAAAGTATCATGTTTGCCTTCATGATTCTTGATATTCAAAAGTTGTTTTAATATCGAGGTTATCTAGGAGCTAACAGAATTGTTTCAGAAACCATCATGTGTGAAAGATATTGTGATATCTGAAACAAAGTTTTTGGTTGCATTATGATAGAGTATAATTTAGGAAAATACATGTTCTCATATTGTATGAGAATTTGTAAAGGATGGAGATGCTAGGCATCCGGATCTCCCAAAAAGGTTTTTGGGAACTAACATTATACTCGCGATTCTTCCTTATAGGCTATAGTAGCTTGATCATGAAAGTTGTCATGATAAGGGTGAATAGAAGATGTAAGTAAAATGTTTACTACACTAAAATATTACTAAATAATGGATTTTTGAAAGAATACCAAACATTTGATGATGGTGATACACTTCAAAGTGCAAGTCCAAAGGTATTAGTATTTGACTATATACAAGCTTTGTACTATGTGTCATGTGAATGACACCACTATTGATGTTGATAGATTCTTTTAAAAAAAGGAATTGTTGAAAGAGAATCTATAAGATATTTGGTAGAAAAGAAAAGGTTGGAGATGTCCAACTTAGGTATATAGAAGATATACATGTTATGGCTGTATTCCTTGCTTGTTAAACAATGTGGTTCTGAGGTATTGGATATCGATATTGGATACCAAATTGGTTAGTATAAAGTGTCATACAGGACAACACAATTCATGAACTACAATGGCCTAAGTAATTAGCAAGAGAATAAGTGATGATGTTCATAAAAAACAAATAAAATGTTATTGTGTTTTTTGTTGATGTCAAACCTAGCCTTCAAGATTTGTTTTAATAATTGTTATTTTGTTCCGGTATTACGAGAACAATGGTTGTTCAAATAAATTACTATATTCCATAAAGGATGTATGAACTTTTTACAAGTCTAGTGGGAGAAATCACATCCATAAACACTATTGCTAAAATGTCGCAAGACAAATGATTAAAATATCACTTATGAAGTGACATCGCTGTTTTAAATTATATTGGAAAGAAAACATGAAGAAACTCCATGTTGATGGATTTTTGGAGTCTTTGATTTTGATCAATTGACACATGTGAGACTTTCCTCGAGATAATTGAAACTCCGTCCATAGGCCAGAGAGGAACGGATGGCTAGCTTATTGGAAATTGTGCATGCTGATGTGCATAGTACATTATGTGTAGCCATATGCGATGGATCTTTTTGCTTCATATGCTTTCTCCGAAAATTTGAGTGAATATATCTGTATATTTACTTAATAAGGAAAAAGTATGAAACATTTGAAAATTGTTCAAAGACTTTCAAGATGAAGTGGAAAATCATTGTAACAAGAAAATAAAGAGTTTATGATTTGATCATAAAGGAAGATATTTGAGTTACATGTTTAGCAAAACACTTAAGATTTGAGGAATTGTTCCATGATTTGTGTTTCTCGATAAACCATAGGAGTATGGCATATTTGAGAGATGAAATCAAACCATGTTTGACATGGTAAGATCAAATGTGTCATTTATAAAACTGCCATTATGTTTTAAGGATTAAAGCTTTAGAGACTACCGCTTTTACACTGAAAAGAGCACCATCGTGATCCGTTGAAATGACACCATATAAGTTATGGTTTGGGATAAAACCTGAATTGTCTTTTCTTAAATTTTGGTATGCTATGCATAAGTAAAATGTTTACAACCAAAGTCGGATAAGCACGTCTTTGTAGGTTATCCCAAAGAATTTGTTGGGAATTTCTCCATAACACCGAGGACAAAAGAGTTTATTAATTGGAACGTCAAGTTTCTTGAGAAGGAATTTTTCACAAAAAGTTAAGTGGGAGGACAATAGAACTTGGATAAGGTTGTTGAACCTTAGCTATATGTGCTAAGTAGCACAGCGCCGGAAAGTGTCCCGGTGGCGGCCACAATGCTCATGGCTCCCGTGATTACAAAGGTTGTGATCTCGGAGATTACAGTTCCTATTGAACCGTGTGGGTCGGTAAGAATCAAATGGTGTGATTTGATAAGCAAGTCATTATTGTTTTGACAATGATGAACCGACTACATGCAAAGAAGCGATGATGGGCCCTGACTCCATAAAATGACTAGAAGTCATAGAATCCGTGATAGTATCCATACATGAGAAATCAAGTTTCTGAACTTGGAAGACCCTCCGGAAAGGCGTGAAGCCTATCGGTCGTGTTTGGATCTATAAAGAAATAGACATGGATGTTTAACATCTATGAAATAGTCGACATGTCGGAAAGAAGTTTACGACAATGTTCAAGGAGTTGACTATGACAAGATTTGATCTTTCATAGCGATATTTAGTCTTGACGGATTAATGTAGCAACCACTACATATAATTTGATGTATGGTAGTTGAACAAACAAAACAATGTTCTTCTAATAGAATGGTTACCTAGGACGTGTACAAGACACGGTCCAAAGGGTTTTGTTAATTCAAAGGGTGCTAAAAGGGCATGCAAACTTCAATAGTTGAAGTAAGCATAGCGGAGTTGGAATCTTCACCATGATGAAACTGTTAAAAGAGTTTAAATTCATCGAAGATGATGAAGATGCTTGCATTTGCAATAAATTAAGTGGGAGCGCTGAGACATATTTCTAATACATTATGTAGAGGACATATTGTTGATTGGAAAGGATGTATCTTGTATTGACACAAGTTAAGAATTTCATTAAAATAAGATTTCGATGAAAGACTTGGGCAAAACCGGAATATTAGGCATCAATATCTATATGGATAGATTGAGGCGCTAATATGGTTGTGCCAGACATACATATATGAGATATTGAAAGGGTTCAATATGGAAACAACAAGAAAGGTTCTTGCGGCATGGAAAGGATTGTATCAAGATTCAAGTGTTCCAACACTTGGTGAGTAAAATCACATGAAGATTTTGATTGATTATACCGTGATATGTATATATCCAGAATGTCCTATGCTCTAAATGTTATGAGCACATACCAAAATGATCCATAAGATGATCATTGGACAATAGTAAAGATATTCTTATGAGCTTTGTAAGAACTAAGAATATATCATGTATAAGTGACAAATAGTTAAAGGTAGTTCATTGTAAAGTGTTACATTGATACTAGTTTTGTCACAAGATACAAATTAAATTTATCTCAATTTAGACTATGGGTGGCACAATATAATGGAAAGGATGTTCCATGATGGATTTGGATGAGTTCCAAAGTTGAGACATTGTGATAGATACTACAACAAAAAGGCTAAGTATATGACTGCTATAGTAGCAGCATAGGAGGGCATTTGTGTTAAGTAGTTTGTTATCAAACTAGGTGTGGTTCAAAGTGGGCTAATACTATGAAGATATATTGTGTGACAATAATATCAACATATTTTAACCGGAATAAACTAAAGGTCTCACCAAAGGACCAAATTTATACAATGCCATCTCATTTGAGAATGAGTGATGCGTAGAGACGCAAAGACATGCAAATACACACGGACCTGAAACTTTCAGATCCGGAGATTATGTTAACCACTAGCAATAGCGTATATGCAACACCAGAAAGCCATAGGTGTTCAATACGAATTTTTTTTCAAACTAGATTATTGACTCTAGTGCAAGTGGGAGATCAAGGAATATGCAGAGGCAATAATAAAGTGGTTATTATCTTATTCCATGTTTATGATAAATGTTTATTTTGCATGCTATAATTGTATTGATCGGAAACATCAATACATGTGTGTTTAATAAACAAAAAGGGTTCCTAGTTATGCCTCTCTTATAGACTAGCTCGTTGATTAACAAGATGATCAAGGTTTCCTGATCATGGACATTGGATGTTGTTAATAACGAGGTCACAACATTGGTGGAATGATGTGATGAACATTCATACGAAGTATAGCATTACGATTAAGTCATTATGTTTATATTGCTATAACATCATATGAAGTAATCTTTATCCTTAGACCATGAGATCATGTTAATTGCTAACACCGGAAGAGTATCTTGATAACATCAAACGTCACACCGTAACATGGTGACTATAAAGATGGGTTCAGTGCTACGAAGGTGTTATGTTGAGGCTCATGGATCAAGAGTGGAATTTGTCAATCCCGATGACGGATAGATATACTCTGGGCCCTCTCGGTGATATCACATTAAGATAGCTTGCAAGCAAGTGATGTGATCACTAGAATGTTATATCACGGGAACGAGAAAAGAGTGCATGTCGGTAACGAGATCAAACTAGGTATGGAGATATCAATGATCGAATCTCGGACATGTAATATATCATGGGACAAAGGGATTTAGTTACTAGCGTTAAAGGTTCTCACGATCACAGAAGTCATCGTTGAATGTGTGGGAGTCAGTACGGATCTCCAGGTCCCGCTTCTGATTATTGATCTGAGAGGAGTCTCAATCATGTCGGCATTATTCGCGAACCGTAGGGTGACACACTTAAGAGTTACCGGACACCATTTTGGAGCACATATGTTTCAGACGAAAGAATAGCAAAGCACAGGAATTGTTTCAATAGAAACCGGAAATTATTTCGGGTGAAATTGCAGAAAGTGGTTCTGCATGTGATATTGAAATGTTGCAGGGGGTTATATGTGAATGTTTGTTAATTAAATTAATTAACAAAATTCTGAATAAATTTAATAAAAGATTTTTATTAAATAAGAAAGCATTAAACTTGGAGAATTTTAATGCATTTAAAGTAGGGACTTCAAAGGGGAATGTGAAGAGGCATTTTAATGTGGAGGGGTTACCACCACATGAATGGAGGAGGTGAGGAGTCACCCCCATGCACCGGCCATGAAGGAGGGGCACCCCCCTCCTCCTATAAAAGGCCACCCTCTTCCTCCTTCTTCCTCACACCTCCTTGTGAAGGATCTCTCTCCCCCTCTAGAATTATTCCCCCATGGTCTCGGATTAGCGATATACATGTTCCCGGTGGTGTTTCGTCTGGAAGGAGTTCTTTGCTTCATTTGGATCGCTGGGCGAGGAGGTGGAGGTTGTCCGTGGCTTGAACGTGTGTGTGAGTGCGGATGCGCCTTGTGTTGCGCCGGACTTCCTCACGATCTTGAGATCGGCAAGTGTACGACTACATCAACCATGAGTTCCTACTCGTTAACAAAACTCGTTGTCTTCGAGGGTAAGTTCTCGATGGATGTATGTCCACCCGTTTCTCTGTACCTAGTAGATAGATCTTGGCGTGTAGTTCTCATCGTAGGAATTTTTTTGTTTTCTATGCTGCGA
Organism: Avena insularis; assembly: GCA_023614405.1. Taxonomy (NCBI): domain Eukaryota; kingdom Viridiplantae; phylum Streptophyta; class Magnoliopsida; order Poales; family Poaceae; genus Avena; species Avena insularis. Next base: position 48,816,447 of record CM042692.1, on the reverse strand, counting down.
ACCCAACACTCTCTTATAGAGATGAGCGCTTACGCCTCTTTGTGTGAGGGGTATCTCGGTATTAGGCCGAGTCTTCTCCTTTTCTGGTTTTACTTCCATACCCAGAGAAATTCCATCACCGCCGGTAATCCTTACATTACCGGAACTCTTAGCTTTTCTGTTAGGAGAGAGCGAATCTATCCTAGGATTAAGGCTAGCGAGTCAGTGAAACAATGGCCGTCCATGTTCTTTTATCATAAGGACAGACCAGCTCCCGGCAAAGCCACCGCTTTGCCAGCTTTTGTTGACGGTGCCGACACGCCTCAAGAGTCCTGGGATGCAGATCCTCCAGCTCTCACTGACGATCTGCTTCTTGCTAAGAGGAGGATCGAATATCTGATGAAGCACAAGGGTCTGAAAGGATCCAATTTGGTCCACTACTGGCTGGCGCGCCGAATTCAGCCTCTCCAATATCATGATGATAGGATTATGCACTCCATCACCAGGAGCAAGACGGATTCTCTCCAGATCAGCTCCAAATCTTATTCGGATAAGGACTACGAGTCCCAAATCAAATGGTTAATTAGGGAGCGGGTCGAGAGGAAAATCTCAGAGCTGTCCTTGGACATGCATACAACTGATGATCCTATGACACCAGTAAGTTTTTTAGCATTTACTCGAATATGTGTTCATCTATACATTGCTGTGTCTTTTTGCAATACTAAGATATTTCTTCTTTTCAGCTTGCTGACCTCCCCGAGTTGGAGCTTGCTCCTCTCGAGGGATATCCTCCTGAGTTATCTCAGGACGATGGAGAATTGGTTCCACTGCCGGAGGCGCTTACCCGAAAGCGTAAGACTCCGACAGTGTCTATCAACACAAAGGAAGTGCCTGTTGTGAAGAGGTAACTTTCCTCACAAGGTCTTTGTACTTTATATCTTTTTCTTTCTGAAGTGTAACAATCGTTGTTCTATTACCTCTTCAGAGCTAAATAGCTCTCCAAGGGCAAGAGGAAAGGAGGCTCGTCAAAGCCCCTGTGCCAGTCAAAGTTGAATTTGACTTCTCCTACCACATCGCCTTCGACTCCTGCCCCACAGCCTTCCACCATGCCGGAGATTACTCCATCTCCACCCGTTGTGGAAGATCGGCTCAACAATTAGAGCCAGTGATCCTTAGCTCGCAAACCAACATCACCATGGGTGACTCGGTACTTGATAAGGGTGAACCCATACAGGATAATGATCCCTCGGCAAAGGTTTTCACCGAAAACCTTCTCAGCAATCCGAGTATTGCCAAGCTTGGCATTACTGGGAAATCTGCGGAAGAGATCCAACGGCTAGCCCAGCAATGCTTGGAGAGCCGGAACATCACCGTCGAGGAAGAAGCGCAAGAAGCCGAGAACGTCAATTACTTTGAGCTTCTTGACCAAGTTCGTCTTCGTGAAGAGAAGCTGAAAGCCGGCGTGCTTCCACCACCGCTAGTAATCCCTCTGACCCTCGCCGAGAAGGTTACAACCGAGGTGAACATGATCCTAAGCAGGCTTACTCATGAACAACATGTAAGTTGGAATTCCAACACACTTTTTACTTTATTTTATACCATATCCTCTAGCCCCCAAGCATGAAGTTGGATAGACAATCTGGATTTATGCTTTCATAGGATGCCAAAGGACGAACTAGTGTAGCCCCCAAGGCTCGTGCTGATATTAGCTGAAATATTAGCCCGAGTCTTTAGTAGACTTCAGACTCTGGGTATTATTCTGACTTACGGAAAGTTAATGCTTATAACCAGGAATTATTGAAGAATATTTGCAATAAGCGGAGAGAGATCAGAGCTCTCCGTCTTGAAAATGCTCAATTGAAGATATCAAAGGATGAAGCTAAAGGTAATCATTTCAGACCTTAACCTTGCTATTTTTGCTTTGATAGTTGAATTTCCTATTCAACTGTTGTCTTCTATTTATAGAACTGGTCAAACAGTCATGTAAAATGATTGAAGAGGCCGAGAATTTTAAGACCCTGGATGTGGAGAATGCCGACTTATGGTGGGAGCTGAACAAGCTTAAGGTGGATCACGAGCGTAGCATTGCTAGGATTCTCGAATCCTCCACCATGGCCACCAAAGAACATGATCGAAAGATCGCGGTCCAGGGTAAGAAAATCTCGGATCTCAATGACGAGTTATTCAGAGAGAAGGACATCACTCAAGCTCTCTGGGATGAACTCTAGAGTCTTCGAGCGGAGAAGACCAAAGTTGATGATTCCATCTTTGGTAATTTTCCCATCTTTGACTTTTACTTTTCCGACTCTAGGAGTTCGGATATATTTCTTTGACCTTTGCTTTATATGCGCAAGTCCTCTGAATTTACTGGATTCCTCCTCCACCGAGTCTCGCACTAGCCGGCTTGCCGAAGTCGGCGATGTGCTTCACGATTTTCGCCAGTCACTGGAGGATATTGGTGAAGTTCTTAAAGTTCCGGACATGAACAAAATGTCCGCCTTTGAGGTGCTAGATAAGGAAAAGGAGATGCCTCAGCGCATCCAGGGCTGGAACATGTCCTATGCGCGGACCGCAACACAAAATGCCCTTACCATGGTTATGAGCCACCATGGAAGCATGGAGATCTGGCAAGTAACCAGGGGTTATTCAACTGTGGATGAAGATGGACAGGAGCAAGATATCAAGGCCATCATGGACTCCTGGGCCGGTTATGGATGTCATGTAGCCGATCTGACCAGCTAGGACACTCCTTTCTTCACTCACGTGGAAACGCCTCCACCGCCCACCGAAGAAACAACTGAAGCTTCGGATGATGAGCAAACCATATTGGATTTGAATGTCTCAGAAAGATATCAGGGCGAAGGCGATGTATCCAGTGAGATGGCAGCTCCTACCTCTTCTCCTGCATCATAGAGTATCAAAAAACAATGTGTTATTCTGAAACAATCGGATTGTAAATAAGTAGTTTAATACTTTTGCTAGTGCTAAGATTTGATGCTTCTATTTAGAACTTGTGATTTTATTTTGTCGTGCCTGAAATTTTTACATAAGCACTTTTTGTTTTCCCTATACTTATCGCTTATCTGGCTTTCCGCCTCGTCCCTTTCGTGATCCGGCCAACCTTCCACACGGAAACTCTGCCGAGCAACGGAGCTCAATTGCTAAACCGGTTTAAACTCGAAAACAGAGCCAGCTTTCAGTACCAACCATGCACTACTCGGAAAATGCCCGCATCTGGCAATCATATAAAGAACCAAAGTATAGACTAGAAAATATAGATTTATACCCGAAGGTAGCATTTTTAGAATCAGAAATCTAACCAGAACAAACATGAGCATAAAGTAGTTTCAAGTATTCTGGGATTTTTGATCGTGACATGATCATTCGGAAATAAGATGGTAATATAAAACTTCTCAGAAAATATTGAGGCAACCAATACTTTATTTCTCATTGAACATGTACACATATATGATTACAAAGAAAGATATTTTAAGAATAAAAGGGATGTAGCTGAGCAATATTCCACGGTCTGTCTAATTCTTTCGGGTCTGTACTGCCTCCAACTCTCTTTCTCTTCTTAGTAGCAGGTCTTTCTTTGATTGGCCACATATCAGTTAGATAGTAAGAACCATTGTGCAATACTCGACTAACTTAAAAGGGCCCTTCCCATACTGGGGAAAGTTTGTGCTTTCTTTTTTGCACAAGCCGGAGAACCAAATCGCCTTTATTGAAAGACCGGTTTCTGACTCTCTGGCTATGATACTTGCGTAACTTTTGCTGATAGGATGTTGATCTCATTTCAGCAACGACGCAAAATTTTGGCATCCTCTTCGATGTACGCAGCAACTCGGGGAGAAGTATGAATCAAATCACTAGTAAGAATTGCTTCTATGCCATAGACTAAGAAGAAAGGTGTGTATCCGGTTGCCTGTTCGGAGTTGTTCTCAAGCTCCATATTACAGATGGCAATTCATCTGCCCAAGCCCCTGCAGCACGACGAAGTGGTGCTTCGAGTCTTGGTTTGAGGACTTGTAGGATTAAACCATTTGCTCTTTCAACTTGTCCATTAGACTGTGGATGTGCGACTGATGCAATGTCAAGCTGGATATTCTGTTCAGCGCAGAATTCGGCAAGTTCTCCCATAAAAAAATTACTCCCGTTGTCCGTGATAATCCTATGTGGATAATCGTATCGGATTATAACATCCTTGACAAATCTTTTGGCTGTTGCTCCATCACAACTTGTGACAGGTTTAGCCTTAATCCACTTTGTGAACTTATCCACCATCACTAAGAGATGAGTAAATCCACTTGGAGCTCGTTTAAACGGTCCTACCATGTCAAGCCCCCAGACCGCAAAGGGCCATGTTATAGATATTGTTCGCAGCTGATCAGCTAGAACATGAGCTTGTTTGGTGTACTTTTGGCAGCCTTTGCATGTCCTGACCAGCCGTTCGGCATCTGCCTTGGCTGTAAGCCAGAAAAATCCATGTCTGAAAGCTTTTGCCACTAAAGATTTGGTTGTAGCATGATGACCGCATTCGCCTTCGTGGATTTCCCTTAGGATTTCCACTCCTTCCAAAGATACGCAGTGCTGAAAGACCCTATACACACTCCACTTACAGAGCTCACAACTTATGATAGTATAGGTTTTTGCTCGTCGGACGATCTGCCAGCTCAGAACCTCTTCTTCGGGTAATTTTCCATCTACCAAGTAATCACGGTAGGGTTGAGTCTAGTTGGGAATCACTGCCAGAAATGCTACTAAAGGTGAGTCAGATTTGGTCGGATATTCCTCATCTACTCCTTTTATAGAGGGAACTTTGAGGTGCTCTAAAAAAGCGCCATCCGGGACCTTTTTCCGTGTTGGGTCCGCAACATAGAAAACAAAAAATTCCCTACGGTGTGAACTACACGCCAAGATCTATCTACTAGGTACAAAGCAACGGGTGGACATACATCCAACGAGAACTTACCCTCGTAGACAACGAGCTTTGTTAACGAGTAGGAACTCGTGGTTGATGTAGTCGTACACTTGCCGATCTCAAGATCGTGATGAAGTCCAGCAGGTCCGGCTCCAGCACGTCCATTAGATCCAGATCCAGCACCACCAAGTCCAGCACCACAAAGCAGCGGTGCATCCGTGATCGCACACACGTCCGGTACCCCGACAACCTCCGTCCCTTGCTCCAGCAAAGCAGCGGAAGCAGCAACTCCTTTCCAGATAAAGCCACCGGGAACATGTATCTCGCTAATCCGAGACCATAGGGGAATAATACTAGAGGGGGAGAGAGATCCTTCACAAGGAGGCCGCCACCAGGACACTTTCCGGTGCTGCGCTACTTAGCACATATAGCTAAGGTTCAACAACCTTATCAAAGTTCTATTGTCCTCCCACTTAACTTTTCACGAAAAATTCCTTCTCAAGAAACTTGACGTTCCAAGTAACAAACTCTTTTGTCCTCGGTGTTATGGAGAAATTCCCAACAAATTCTTTGGGATAACCTACAAAGACGTGCTTATCCGACTTTGGTTGTAAACATTTTACTTATGCATAGCATACCAAAATTTAAGAAAAGACAATTCGGGTTTTATCCCAAACCATAACTCATATGGTGTCATTTCAATGGATCACGATGGTGCTCTTTTCAGTGTAAAAGCGGTAGTCTCTAAAGCTTCAATCCTTAAAACATAATGGCAGTTTTATAAATGACACCCTTGATCTTACCATGTCAAACATGGTTTGATTTTATCTCTCGAATATGCCATACTCCTATGGTTTATCGAGAAACACAAATCATGGAACAATTCCTCAAGTCTTAGGTGTTTTTGCTAAACATGTAACTCAAATATCTTCCTTTATGATCGAATCATAAACTCTTTATTTTCTTGTTACAATCATTTTCCACTTCATCTTGAAAGTGTTTGAACAATTTTCAAATGTTTCATACTTCTTCCTTATTAAGTAAATATACAGATATATTCACTCAAATTTTCGGAGAAAGCATATGAAAGCAAAAAAATCCATCGCATATGGCTACACATAATGGACTATGCACATCAGCATGCACAATTTCCAATAAGCTAGTCATCCGTTCCTCTCTGGCCTATGGATGGAGTTTCAATTATCTCGAGGAAAGTCTCACATGCGTCAATTGATCAAAATCAAAGACTCCAAAAATCCATCAACATGGAGTTTCTTCATGTTTTCTTTCAAATATAATTTCAACAGCGATGTCACTTCATAAGTGATCTTTCAATCATTTGTCTTGCGACATTTTAGCAATAGTGTTTATGGATGTGATTTCTCCAACTAGACTTGTAAAAGTTCATCCATCCTTTATGGAATACGGTAATTATTTGAACAGCCATTGTTCTCATAATACCGGAACAAAATAACAATTATTTAAACAAATCTTGAAGGCTTGGTTTGATGACAGAAAAACACAATAACACTTTATTTGTTTTCGATGAACATCATCACTCATTCTCTTGCTGGTTACTTAGGCCATTGTACTTCATGAATTGCGTTGTCCTGCATGACACTTCATACCAACCAATTAGGTATCCAATACCTCATAACCACATTGTTTAACAAGCAAGGAATATAGCCATAACATGTATATCTTCTATATACCCAAGTTGGACATCTCCAACCTTTTATTTTCTGCCAAATATTTTATAGATTCTCTTTCAGCAATTCCTTTTTCTTTTAAAAGAATCTATTAACATCAATAGTGGTGTCATCAACATGACACATGGTACAAAGCGTATATAGTCAACTACTAATACCTTTGGACTTGCACTTTGAAGTGGATCACCATCATCAAATGTTTGGTGTTCTTTCAAAAATCCATTCTTTAGTAATCTATTAGTGTAGTAAACATTTTACTTACATCTTCTATTCATCCTTATCATGACAACTTTCATGATCAAGCTACTATAGCCTATAAGGAAGAATCGCGAGTATAATATCAGTTCCCAAAACCTTTTTGGTAGATTCGGATGCCTAGCATGTCCATCCTTCACAAATTCTCATACAATATGAGAACATGTATTTTGCTAAATTATACTCTATCATAATGCAACCAAAAACATTGTTTCAGATATCACAATATCTTTCACACATGATGGTTTCTGAAACAATTTTCAGCTCCAATATAATCTTGATATTAAAACAACTTTTTGAATATCAATAATCATGGAGGCAAACATGATACTTTAGATACTAACATTGGAATTCTTACTCTTGATTTAATACTACTTATTAAACTTCATGGAGTAAATAGAGTTTGCTGAAAATTTGCAATAGGACTTATAAACTTTAAATTGACATTCAAAACAATACGATACCAGTTCGTAAAGTAAATATCCAGAATTCTATAGTTCTATTATCTCAATTAAAACTAAGCATAAGGTAGTGCACAGATGCCAATGACTACAACAAATTATGCAAATTCACTTTGATTTAGTTTATGACAAATTGAGTTCGACTAATTCAAATTAGAAATGAACTCCCACTCAAAAACGACATCCCTCGTGCCTTTTTGGTGATTACATGAACCAAATCCACTACACCAAGTCCGATCATCACGTGAGTCGGTGTAGCTTCAAAGACGAGCATCAATATGGTCATCACATCAACTATATGACTCATGCTTAACCTTTCGGTCCGTGTTCCGAGGCCATGTCTGTACATGCTAGGCTCGCCAAGTAAGAACCTTAGTATTCGCGTGTGTAAAACTGTCTTACACCCGTTGCATGAAAGCGTAGAGTTGAGAACACTCGGTCATCACGTGATTTCTCGAAACACGATTCATAGAACGGTGCATACTTAAGGAAGAACACATTTTATCTTGATATTTAAATGAGGGATCATCTTACAATGCTACTAAAAGCGCCAAACTAGCAATATAAGATGCAAACATCTAATGTGTAAAGTGAGATGATATGGTCCATGCATTTGATCACCATCATATGCATCGTGGTACGATCTCTATCATTCCTTTGTGTGTAAGGCCAAGGTCTATGGAACTTACACGTTAAGTGAGTTGTAAGAGTATCTATCATACATCTACTTACAATAATACCATATCAAGACACTAGCCCAGCAACGATCTAAACTAGACGCCTCTAATTTATCAATTGCAAGTTTTACGTGGCTTAGGGCTTTCGGAGATAGAACCGGTCTTACCTACGAACATGAACCACAACGAGGATAACCAAGTTATTAGCAACTCGTCGTAAATCAGATATTGACTATAGTAAGAGAGACAGACACCCGCTAGCCACTTATGCAAAACTAGTTGCATGTCAGTCGTGGAACTGGTCTCATGTACGATGACATGTAAGGTTGGTCCGGGCCGCTTCATCCCACTATGCCACCAATATCCAAAGTACATAGAAGATGCAATAACATAATCATCATCGCCCACATATAAACATATGTGTACTACCCGTGCAAAGCACCTACGCATAGATCAGGCTCTGATACCACTGTTGGGTCCGCAGCATAGAAAACAAAAAATTTCCTACGGTGTGAACTACACGCCAAGATCTATCTACTAGGTACAAAGCAACGGGTGGACATACATCCAGCGAGAATTTACCCTCATAGACAACGAGCTTTGTTAACAAGTAGGAACTCGTGGTTGATGTAGTCGTACACTTGCCGATCTCAAGATCGTGATGAAGTCCAGCAGGTCCGGCTCCAGCACGTCCATTAGATCCAGCTCCAGCACCACCAAGTCCAGCACCGCAGCAGTGCATCCGGTGATCGCACACACGTCCGGCACTGCGACAACCTCCATCCCTTGCTCCAGCAAACCAGCGGGCAAAGAACCTTTTCCGAGATAAAGCCACTGGGAACATGTATCTCGCTAATCCGAGACCATGGGGGAATAATACTAGAGGGGGAGAGAGATCCTTCACAAGGAGGTGTGTGTGAGAAGTGAGGAGAGGGTGGCCTTTTATAGGAGGAGGGGGTGCCCCTCCTTCATGGTTTGCATGGAGGAGGTGTCTCTTCACCTCCTCCATTCATGTGGTGGTAACCCCTCCACATTAAAATGCCTCTTCACATTCCCTTTTAAAGTCTCCACTTTAAATGCATTAAATTTCTCCAAATTTAATGCTCTCTCATTTAATAAAACTCTTTTATTATTTTTATTCAGAATTTTGTTAATTACTTTAATTAACAAACATTCACATAAAACCCCCTGCAACATTTCAATATTACACGCAGAACCAATTTCAACAATTTCACCCGAAATAGTTTTGGTGTCTATTGAAATAATTCCAGCGCTTTCTTAAATCTTTATCTGAAACATATTTGCTCCAAATGGTGTCGGTATCCCTTAAGTGTGTCACCCTACAGTTCTCGAATAATGCAGACATGATCGAGACCCCTCTCCGATCAATAATCAGCAGCGGGACCTGGAGATCCGTACTGACTCCTACATATTCAACGATGACTTCTGTGATCGTGAGAACCTTTAACGCTTGTAACTAAATCCCTTTGTCTCGCGATATATTATATGTCCGATATTCGATCATCGGTATCTCCATACCTAGTTTGATCTCGTTACCGACATGCACTCTTTTCTCGTTCCCGTGATATAACATTCTAGTGATCACATCACTTGCTTGCAAGCTATTTCAATGTGATATCACCGAGAGGGCCCAGAGTATATCTATCCGTCATCGGGATGGACAAATCCCACTCTTGATCCATGAGCCTCAACATAACACCTTCGTAGCACTAAACCCACCTTTATAGTCACCCTGTTACAGTGTGACGTTTGATGTATCAAGATACTCTTCCGGTGTTAGCAATTAACATGATCTCATGGTCTAAGGATAAAGATTACTTCGTATGATATTATAGCAATATAAACATAATGACTTTGATCGTAATGCTATACTTCAGATGAATGTTCATCACATCAGTCCACCAATGGTGTGACCTTGTTATTAACAACATCTAATGTCCATGATCAGGAAACCTTGATCATCTTGTTAATCAACAAGCTAGTCTATAAGAGAGGCATAACTAGGAACCCTTTTTGTTTATTAAACACACATGTATTGATGTTTCTGATCAATACAATTCTAGCATGTAAAATAAACATTTATCATAAACATGGAATAAGATAATAACCACTTTATTATTGCCTCTCGGGCATATTCCCTTCATTCCGTGCAGAGCCTATATGAGATAATGCATCTTCTTCCTCATTTTCTGTTTGAGGGATGTGTTGAACTTCAAACCCTTCAAACGATTTAGCTATTTCATCCACGATAGCCCTATATGCTATCATGTGTTTGTTTGCATTATAGATATCCGACACTTGTTGAGCAACAAGATCCGAATCTCCATAACACATTAATCGTCAGATGTCGATATCCTTAGCAATCCGGATTCCATGCAGCAGTGCTTCATATTCAGCAACGTTATTTGTTGCCGTGAAGTGAATCTGCAACACATAGAAAAGTATATCTCCTTGGGGTGATTTGAGCACCACGCCAGCCCCCAAGCCCCCGAGCGCCTTAGACCCGTCAAAATGCAAGGTCCAGTATTCCGACTCTGGGAGGGTCATATTTTTTGTTGTTTCTGTCCAATCAATGACAAAATCAGCAAGGATTTGGGATTTAATTATTGTACGAGGTTTATACTCAATGTAGAAAGCTGAAAGGTCTATGCCCAATTTTCACTACTAGGAAACATCTCTTCTGTGGCGCATGGAATTCCATCTTCTATGGCGCATATCCCTATCGCCACTGTTACCCCGCCACTGATATCTGCTTCCTATGGCGCATATAGGAATGCGCCACAGAAGTCTTAGACTTTTGTGGTGCATTCCTGCATATGCGCCACCGGAAGCAGATATTAGTGGCGCATACAGTCCAATGCGCCACAGAGTCTGTATGCGCCACAGAAACCGTTTCTATATGCGCCACTGAGTATATTACATGTATTCAAAATAAAATAATTCCTGGTGTATAATTAGGTATTTATACAGGATTTATACAGTATTTATCTAGATCAATATAAATAGTACATTGCACATGTAGTAGATGAAAACTGACATATAATATAAACACAAGTATAATGTCATCACACTTAGAGCCCGATCGAGATACATATATAGTGTCAAGTGCCGAATTTTTACACAAGCGCCGAATACAAAGTTCATATCATATCACATTACAAATATGAAGTGGCCACCGCCGCCTACACTAGGATCAAATAGAATACAACTGTGATAATGGTGAGAAAGAGCATTAGCCCGACCAATATCTTCATTTGGTTCTTCTTCCACAAGTGGTTCTTCCACTTGGCTACCGCCTCCTCTCTAGTCGCGTATCCTTTGTAGATGTTGCCGCTGAACTTGTTCACTTGTTTGTGACAATCCTCCCACTCCTCGTAGACTCCTGGAACCCTACCCATGTACACCACATACCACCTCGTCGCTATCTCTATAGTCGACAAGGCATATTAGTAAAAATATAACAAAAAAAATTAATAAAGGGTTCACATCCATATATATATATATGTTCACAGAATATAAAACAAAGGATCCATAAACCTAAAAGATAGATTATCATAGAAGCAATAAGTTCAACAACAACACGACCACAAGGTAGTTTAAGTCTAACAACAATGACCATTTCGACCACGAGATAGTAAATTTTGTGACACACACACTAATACAGCAGGCGTCCATCAAGAATATACACACACTAGATCATGCTAGAGGCACACATCGATCATGATGAATACTTCCTCTTCTCGCTCGGCTTCAGGAACGGTAGATAGCCCTCTTTCGTCATCCACGTCCTTGTGTCACCTTGCTTACGGAGGCGTTCTTCGATCTCCCTCTTACTCAACCCTCTGGCTTGTTGTAGGGCACCCCCCTTGTGTTGACATCTTCAATGATGATTTGCGACAACTTCATCTGAATGCGATGGAAGTCTTCTCTAAGATCAGCATGGTCGATTCGCGCCAAAGTTTTGGCCCATCCTCGGAGACTAGATGGCAGCATTAGGTTCTGGCAATCCCGAACATAGCCTTTAAGGTGATGGAGGACGTAGAAGGCCTCCTTGGCACCAAGAGGTCGATCGCTGACACTGGGAACTCGAGCATGTGCTTGAACACGTGTTTGCCATCCTTGATACATTCCCCCTTATCTAAGAAGGTGCATCCCTTCTTGGTGTAGCCCTCGAGAGCCTCATTGAGAACATCCCTTATTCTGGTGTAGTCTTTCTTCTTCGTCAAACTCCCCGAGTCAAAATACATGGCTAGCGAATACCTCGGGGCAAGGACGATGAGTGAGTAGTATTTGTCTCTGTGCAACACAATTGGAACGGAATGTTGGAAAAAGAGCAAAGGAAGAAATCTATAAGAAATGCATAAGTTACGGTGGCGATAAGCGAGTGTGTGTACTTACTCGGGAAAGAAAGGCAAAAGAAGTGTGCCCCTCCTCTTATTGTCCACCATGAACTTCTCGAGGTACACCGTCGCCTTGGTCCGTGTCTCTGATCCTTCGACCAACTGGCTGTCCCGCATGTAGTAGGGATCCACTATCACGATTTCTGGGGTACTCTCTCTCTTGATCTTGATTGCCAGATTGAGCGCATATAGGCGGACCAAGTTATAGTCCAGCCGTTTCATGAGAAACAGCTTGAATATGTCCTCGAACGCTATGAAGAATATATCCGCGGGGGGTTCATCGACGAAACCCACGTCCAATGGCACCTTGGCCATGAAAACCGAGTAATTTGGATCTTCGTATTTAAGATGGAGGCCCTCTAGTGTCTTGACACCCTGTAGTGCTTCTTCTTCACAACAGTGTCAGCCACTGCCATCTGCTCATCAGCCGCCTTTCGGAGTGTGTTGGGGCTGAAAACCAATCCCGGTTTCTCTTGTGGTGGATCGGCGGTCGGAGGCATCTCTAGAGAAAGACCATGGAAGACCAGCTTCGCATGTATTGGTGACGAACCGATGGTCGCGAGCTGTGAAGGGTTCTTCATCCACAGAAGGCATATACAATCCTTTGGTGGCGCCGGTGTTGATGAAGTCGCCAACATTGACCAATTCATCATCATCTTCATGGGTGCCATCATGTGGTGGTAGTAGCGGGGGCGACGACGGTTGCGGCACAACGTCTTTGCCATGTGGCGGTGCACACGCTGCCAAGAGTTGCTGGTGACGGCTGGTGGTGGCGACGACGACGGCTACTGGCTTCCAATGTGGTGGCCGGGCGATCGGTCAAGAGGTGGCACCAGTGCTCCCTCCCGCAAGACGAATCTGGGTCTTCGGCCATGTCAAGGGCCAGTTGTAGCATTCTCCAAGGGTCTTGTGTTCGTCGGCTCCCTGAGGTTGAAAGGGGGGTCCATGTCATCGCACCACAGCAACACCGAGCCTACGACCTCATCACGTCATCATCCATTGGATTGTTGTGCATCGTGCGGCTCGCCGGTTGTATGAGAGTGCCCTTGGCAACATCCTTTAACTCACCGCCGACATCTTTAAGCAGGAGTACGCAAGAAGTGTCCTGAGGCAAAAACATGTTGTTGGGCATCATGAGATGGCAGCAGTCATGCATCAAAGGCATAAAGGAGATGACTTGCACTAACTAATTAGTTACCTTGCTGATGGCGTGAATCTCGGCTAATGTAGAGACACGGCCGATGCCGGAGGCCGTCCTATCATCATCTGCAATCTCCCGCTCGGGTGCCTCACGAAGCACCACTGCCGTCGTCTGCGCCTTATTGGTATCTTTGGCGGGAGGGGGCGTCGGTGTGACCAAAATGAGCGGCTGTGTCCCGACGTTGACAGTCGGCAGGGTCACCAGGTCCGGTGACATGGTAACATTGATGCCCGAGTTACTGCCGCTTAAGCTGGGCAGATGTATCGGCCCCTGTCGACCTCCCGCATTCCAAGCAGTAAGCCCCTCAAAAAACTCAAGGGGGATCATCGAGCGGAGCTTCTCTTCCACTAACTTGTCCACCGTTTTCTCGTCCACCGCCTTCTCCTCTAGTGTCTGCACCTTCATCTTCAGCTCTTCAACAACGGCTTTATCCTTGTTCTTCCTCTCCCTTCTTTTCTTGGCGTCCTTTTTGTAGTACTCCTTGAACTTCATGCTCGTATCAAAGCCAGACACATGGCCAGCTGAGGATGGCGGCAACCCCTTGTCCCTCTTCTTGTAAGCAACAGGGTGCCCTATTGCAAACCGTGTCCCACGGCTCCGTCGAATCCTGGGACGACTCTGTGGCAGTAGCGTTTAGTTCATCCTCCTACAGAGACAAGGAAAGGTGAACCCATTTAGATTCTTGGCTTCATTATTTTAATTAGAACGCAATAGACTTGAGATCGGCGATAAATTCCTTACCAGCTTCTTCTCGAAGTCCTTTACCTCCGGATCGTCGGTGATGAACTCCCCTGTTTCCTTGTCCAGGCAGTAGCGGGCCCAAACAAATTGCCTAAGCTGCAAGTCCGTGATTTTAAGCCAAGGGCTGTCTTTACCAAGGCGTTCAAGCTCGGTGTCCTCCTTGTCCCAAATGGCCCGTTTCCCCCTGTAACCGCCGCTTCCAAGGTGTTGGTTACCCATGTTCTGTTCCCGCATACTCCTTCCCCATTTAGTCCATTTTATAGCATCAACGGTAGCTATATCCGCCTTGAATATCTTAAACTCCTCTTCGTCGAGCATCGGATTTTTCTTACTAATAACCTCCCAGCTTTCACCTTTGTCAATGCTAGTCTTCACCCTGGTTTTCCAGCTGCTCAAGGCATTGCTCATCTTCGTGAGGGCTAGTTTGTTCATCGGGTTCTTTCTCTCGAGGTTTCTAAACTGCTCTGGGAATCTGTATCGCTTGTGAAGCTTCTTAAGGAGGTTATCGACCAAAGCTGCATTGTCAGCATGTCCGATGTACTTCGTGTTGATCGACATGCTTTCTCGGATGATGCACCCGAGTTGCAGGCCGTACCCTTTAGCAATCGCCTCTAGCACAATCGGTAGGCCACTTTCTGTGACCTCAGTGAACTCATCGCAGACGGTGGCGAGCACTAGCACCTTCCGCTCCTTCTGTTCCTTCTTCTTCTTCTTCTTCGAAGCGACCGGGTTGCCGCTACCGCCATCCGTGTGCTCGCCAACATCGGTGCGGGCGCCGCCATCGGTGGTGTCATCCTCTTCGCCGCCGCCTTCACTAGTTCCATCGTAGTCATCTTCGTCCCCCTCGTAATCAGGATCTCCTCCCTCATTGGCCCTAGCAGCTCTGGCGACGGTCGCCTCCTCCTCCGGTGGTGGTGTCATCCTCATCGCCTCCTCCTCCTCCTCCTGTTGGGACCCCCGCCAGAAGGACTGATTGGCCTGTCTAGCTTGTTCTTCGACGCTGATCATGTTCTTAGAAGGGCCGGCCTCGTTGTTGCCCGACATGTTTTCACTACTCTATTAAAAAGAGGCAAAAAGTTAGCACAAATCTCGGACGAAAAATTTGGCATGACCTTTGCTAACTTTTTGACCTAGGAGTGCCCATTTCTCAACCGAAACGGAAGTGAATCGACACTTCGAGAGAAATGGGCAACTCAAATGAAATCCCTGCAAGACAAAACACCCTATCCCCATATTGACAGCCCCATGCATTGACCCCAACATCATCATCCATGCAGCCCCATCCATCATTCACGCAACAGTATAACAGATACATGTATAAGAAATTCATGCAGAATTCATCTTACTTAGGCTAAGAGCAAAAAGCAAGACACTTTAGAGATCTACTCCAGACCAGCTACAGCAAGCTCCGGGGCAGTACCACATGAAATCAAAATCAGCAAGCTGCAAAACATGATTATTAGTCCATTAACATATGCTAACATCAGGAACAGATACCTGCTCTAGGTGGAATCTCAATACACCACAACCTGCAGAACATGTCCTAGATAATCTTACACTTGTGGATTATGTCATGCTCCGTCCTGGCATCAAATTTCACTTCGGTACACGCCAAAAATAAACATGCCAGTAATCTAAGGCAGGCCAGGTACACGCCCAAAATATAGGAGTATCAGAAATCATCCTAAAACCTTGTGCATATGCACCACTCCAAGGTGAACCATATCTAGCATCTGGAATAGTACCTCAGCCTACAGCAGGACAGAAGTCACCAAATACAAGTACCAGCATTAATACAAGTAAATAGCTTAATAAAAAAGAAAAGGTGAACATGACAGTTTCAGGTTCAATTCTCATAGCTACCAGGGCAGGGCAGAGCAAAGGGCTCCTTCCACCAGCCACCAGGGCAGGGCAGTGCAGAGCATATACCTCTGATGGGCAGGGCATTTGATCAGCATCTTTAAATAAATAAACTGGACAAAAACAAACAAAACCTAATAAATATCCCAGGAACCCTCCCCTATGTGACCTTGCTGGCGTTTGTGTGACTAGAAAATTAAAGAAAGAGCAAGCTCCATCCATAAGATCTCCCAGCCAACTAGCCACACAACAACAACAAGCAATCAATACCATAAGATTGATGACTCAGTACCCAAATAAAGCAATCAGTACTAGCTAGAAGGTACTTAAACCAGTGTGCATAGAGGGCATCCCAAGACAGAGAAGCCTTCAGCAGCACATACTCAGGCAGAAAGATTTGTAAGAGGACTTGTATTTGTGAACAACCAGTGTGCATAGCTAGCTTTAAACGTATCCCATATATATATATATATATATATATATATATATATATATATATTGCATGTCGCACTTCTAAATAAAAAAATGTGTGTGGCACAAAGTACACAGTCAGGTCCATGGTTCATGTGCCAATGTTTTCTCAGCATTAAATCCTTCGTGTTGAGTCTGTCTTGTTGTTGCCGGATCACGACTAGCGGCTAACCTGACGAAAACAAGATTCAGACAATTTGAGACAGTCTTTTTTGTGCTGCGCACACTTCTTGCGGCGTTTTCTGTTTTCTCATTCAACTTATATATCTAGCTACATGCAGGGAGGGGAGGATCGTTCCACGATCCTAAACTCACTCCAGACTCAGCACTAAGCAACGTGCCATCCCACGTTGAGCTGGTGGCATATGTGCTCCGGTTATCTAGCGCAAGACCCGGACACACGCACGCATGCAGCGATGCAATCTGCCCACTGTACACACATGCACACAAAAAACACAAATATGCTGCTACACTACCTATGGCACGAGTGCAAATGCTAACAAATCACCCCGTGGCATCATTTCTTCACGTCAACGATTCAGTAGCACATACTCAGGCAGAAAGTGGACTTTCTTATTTGTGAACTAACATGATATGTGATTTTTATTGTTGTTCTTAGTACTTTGAGGGATTAAAATCTCTATCTGCCAACCAAGTGTTCCATTCTGATAAACCATAGTTTATCTTACAAAAAACATACTCTTTCTTAATTTGCTACATTGCATTGCACACTAAAACAACATGAATATGCACTTGCATTGCATCTAGCAAAAGGATGGCTCTGTCAAGAATGGCTCTGTCAAAGATTAGTTCACACAAGGATCACTAACACCATGCAGTGACCACTAACTAAACTATTTCCTGATCAACAAGACTCGACCATATCACTTGTAGAAAGACACAGAACGACGAGCGCTAGGTGGACGGCGATTACCTAGGGTGGCTTGCAAGGTGGACGACAAGAAGACGGTGGACGGCGAGGTGGCTTCTGGCTGCGGACGGCGAGGTGGCTTCTGGCTGCGGACGGCGAGGTGGACGCTGCGGACTCCGGCGGCGCGGTGCGGTGCTGCCTCCTCCTCCTGAATCTTGGCGGCGCGGTGCTGCCTCCTCCTGCGGACGGCGAGGTGGACGCTGCGGACTCCGGTGGCGGTTCCTCCTCCACGGGCTCCGCCGGCGGGGGCTAGGGTTCCTTGGCACGCGCGGTTGCTAGGGAAAACATAGAGAATTGGATCGAGAGAGAGAAAGGGAGGGGGAGGGTTTAGGGGGAGATCAGGCCGAACTGTCTATTTGGCTAAGTGTGAACGTTCTGTGGCGCATTCTGTGGGAATGCGCCATAGAACTTTTGGACATAGTTCAAAAC
Source organism: Avena insularis (assembly GCA_023614405.1). Classification (NCBI taxonomy): domain Eukaryota; kingdom Viridiplantae; phylum Streptophyta; class Magnoliopsida; order Poales; family Poaceae; genus Avena; species Avena insularis. Next base: position 48,798,388 of record CM042692.1, on the reverse strand, counting down.
AGCGCGTTGTCGTAGTATGAAAAGATCATATACTTGTCCTAGTGGTCTTGCTCGCTAGCTCTCACCTGGGGCAGCCAGGTTCGAATCCTGGCTGTCTCACACTTTTTTTCTTTTTTTTTTTAAATATTTTTAATTACACATATATGCATATTTATTCAAAAAAAAGTAAGAACATATACATATATGCATATTTATTTTAAAAAAGCAAGAACATATACATGTATGTATATTTATTTAAAAAAGCAAGAACACATATGCACATTTATTCAAAAAAACCTCCCGAATTATATATATATGTGTGTTTGCTTGTCACACACAAATGTGAATTTGTATACCCACACGAATATCATATTATATGTTTTAGTCTCTAACTAATACCCACACTAATATCACATTATATCCACACGAATTAATACAGCAAAAAGCCACACAATTGCTAGTGTCTCTTCACAATCTTCTTGCCCTTTTTCGTCGCGGTTGAATACTTTAGCCCGTGCACTTTGGGATTTCTTCTTGTAAATGGACAACCTTTAGTAGGCAGTGTGGTCTTCCTTCTTACTTTAGTAGTAGTAGGCATGTCGAGGTACTTGTCGAATTCCTCTTCGATCTTCGGGTCGCCGTTTTTGTCGAAGTTTTGCTCATTGGCGGCTCCTTCCATTCTGATGATGCTCCTCTTGCCCCTCCTAACTACAACACGGTTGGGCTTTGACGGGTCGGTAATAAAAAAACATTGATCAACTTGGCCAGCGAGTACCCAAGGCTCATTTTTTGCGGAGGCGTTCTTCATCGATTTGGCATCTGGTATAACCATTGTGGTGAAATACCGGCCTTCTTTTTCCACGTTCTTGGCCCATCTAACACGGAACATCGATACGATCTCTCCACAGTAGTCGAGCTCCCATATCTCCTCGATCCTTCCGTAGAATATTTCCATCACAGTAGTCTCATCATCAACAAAGTATAACATAGTTACTCCTGAGTTTTGATATTCGCTATTCCTGTCCTTTTCCTCGGTGTAGAATCTGTAACCATTTATGTCGTATGACTGATAGGTCCTTAGGTTGTGCCCTGGGCCCCGACAAGGAGAATATGAGTTTTTGATATTCCGTAGAAGGCGTCTGTGGGGGATTGTCCAGTTGCCTTTTCTTGAACCAACCCGTGAAGCCAGAGTTGTGCTCTTTGGTTACGTCTCCCTTCTTCCTCGGCCGGCCCCGTGACGATACTCTGCCGATTAAACTTATGCTCTTCGACCCAAGGGCCGACCACTTCAATGTGTTGTAGCGCGACTCGGTGTGCCCTTTCAAAATCAGTGCGTTGACCATCAATGCCGACATGCAGTGAGCGGCAGCCCTCGCGGTGACCATATCCACCGAGCCTGCCGAGGTGCTTCTTTGTGGGTATTCCAACATCCTCGTTCTCGGTGGTTAGATAATTCTGGTAGAAGGAGATGCACTCATAGATCAGAAAGCCCTTGGCTATGCTTCCATCTGGACGAGACCTATTGCGAACGAATCCTTTGATGACACCATTTAGCCTTTCAAATGGCATCATGTTGTGCAGGAATGTCGGCCCGAGCTAGATGATGTCGTCCACGACATGTACAAGCAGATGCACCATGATGTCAAAGAATGCGGACGGGAAGTAAATCTCAAGCTCGCATAGTATCATCACGATCTCTTCCTGTAGCCTATCGAGCTGCTTCACACCGATCGACTTCCTAGATATGACGTCAAAAAAGTTACAGAGGCCAAACAATGTCTCACGGACATGCTCGTCCATTATCCCACGGATCACAACAGGGAGTATCTGCGTCATCAGCACGTGACAGTCGTGAGACTTCATACCGCTGAACCTCTTCTTCGCCATGTCCAAATATCTGCTTATCTTCCCCGAGTAACTGTGAGGAACTTTCACTCCTAAGAGGCACCTAAAAAACTGCTCGAGCTCCTCCAGACTAAGAGTGAAGCAGGCAGCGCGAAGCACCACCTCATTCTTTTTAACTCTTTTGCGGCGACCTTGAGTCCCTTCCGTCTAATCATCATCATCATCATTATCAGGGTACTGAAGATCTTTCTTGATGTCAAGCAATTTAAGGTCCTTTCTTGCTTTTGGCCCATCCTTGGTCCTCTCCGGCATGTTCAGTAGAGTGCCAAGCAGACTCTCGGTAACGTTCTTCGTGATGTGCATTATATCGAGGCTATGGGGAGTGTGAAGGACCTTCCAATACGGCAGGTCCTAGAAAACATACCTTGCTTTCCATGCACCCAGCAGCGGCTTTGTCCTCGGTCGTTTTTTTCCAGGCGCAGGACAATCTACCCAATTATTCAAAAGCTCCTCGATTTCTTCGCCGCTCCTCGGATGCGGGGCTCTTTCGAGGTCGTCGTTACCATTGAACAGGTCACCACGTTTTCTCCACAGGTGATCCATGCGGAGCCACTTTCGAGTACCTTGGAACACGGTTTTCAAAGACTCGGGATCCCTTGGTAGCTGGAGATGCGGTGTCTCATCCATGCACTTGACGCATGCATTGTATCCGTGGTTCACCTGGGCCGATACATATGCATAACCAGGATAGTCCTACACGGTCGTGAGCAACGCGGCTCTCAGATGGAAATATTCTTTAGTGTAGGCATCCCACGTATGGGCTGGCGTCTCCCACAAGCTGGCTAATTCCTCTCTCAATAGCCCGAGATACAGATGCATATTGATACCTGGTTGTTTCGGCCCCTGAATAAGAATTCTCATGTGTACATACCTTTGCTTCGTGCATAGCCACAGGGGGAGGTTGTACGGCCATACAAACACGGGCCAGGTGCTATGCGTGCTACTCTGGTTTCCAAAAGGATTGAGTCCATCGGTGCTCATACCCAGCCTGACGTTCCTTGCATCGCCCCTGAACTCTTCGAACTCGATGTCTAATGCATTCCACTGGCTAGCGTCTGAAGGGTGTGTCAGGATCTTGCCCTTCTCTGGATCATCTTCGGGTATCTCTCTTTCCGCGTGCCATTGCATGAGCTTTGCTTCCTTAGGATCTACGAAATATCGCTGCAGACGGGGGGTGATAGGAAAGTACCATACCACTTTTTGAGGAACTTTCTTGTTCCCTCTCGTGTACCGTCCTTGGCCACACACCGGACATGTGGTTCTATCTGCGTACTCGTTCGGATAAAGTGCACAATCATTGATGCATGCGTGGTATTTAATGTGTGGTAGGTCAAGAGGGCACACGATTTTCTTGGCCTCCTCGATACTTGTTGGCAATGTGTTCCCCTTAGGAAGTCGGTCGTGCCAGTATTCCATGTTCGCGTTGAAGCTCACATTGGTCCATTTGTGTTCAGCCTTCATCTCTAGAGCCTTGAGCGTTACACTCAAACATGTATCCTCGGGGCGACACCCAGGATACAATGGAGTCATCCCGTCTACCTCCATTTGGGTCAGCTTGGCTTTCTCTCTGGCTGCAGGTTTGTTGTTGCTCGTCTCCTTGAGGAGCAGTTCTTGAACATGAGGGTCCTGCAAGACCGAAGTTAGCAACGTCTGTGTGTTCGCGTCTTCTCCTTATTCATGATGATCATGCCCGTCTCCATCTCCTTCTCCATGCTGATCATGCCCGCTAGCATCTCCTTCGTCATGATGATCATGCCCGCCGGCATCTCCTTCGTCATGATGATCATGCCCGGTAGACTCTTCGTCTTCTCGCACGCCCACGTCTTCTTGACCACCACCATGTCTTGCCGGCGCCTCATTGAGGTCGTGCATGAAACCGTGTCTGAGCAGGTGACCCTCCAATTGTCCAGATTCAGGGTCGATCTAGCACTGCAGTTTGCATGTTCGACATCGACATCTTATCATGGTCTTGTTGTTTAGAATCATGTCCTCCTTCGTGCCTTTCTTGTACCTAGCAATTCGACCTTCGCTCATCGTGAGGACCATGGTTGCTTGAGCGGTCAAAACAGAGAGTATAGGTGAGAACTACACCATATGAACACACACATGCATGAATGCTAGCCGAAAAAAATTCGGCATGACCTTTCCTAAAATTAGGACATATGGGTAGTGCAAAATTTGCTGAAATGGAAATGAATCAACATTTCGGCAAACATCCATGCAACCACACCGGCCGGGACAACAACAAGCAAGCAACAAAAAACTTCCTCCCATTGCAAACATTCATGCACCACACAAGCATCATCTCGCCATGGATCGCACACACACACCACCCGCGCGACAAGCTTCACCTACATGTTCATGGCCAAGTACTCACCTAGTAGACACAATAATAGCGAGACGAGACCGCGCGATGAGAGAGTGTGGATAAATAGATCTACAAGTTGGTGGAGAGCAAATTAGTAAACAAATAGAGATGCGAGAGAGAAAAGTAAGGAACTTTTAGATCTATAAGTTGGAGGGAAGCTTCCACTTACCAATCTATGGATTAAAGTAGGTTTAGTTACAAGAAAATGGAGAAACTATGGGAAAAATGGGGTGTGAGGGAGGAGGAAGCCGAGTTGGGAGGAAGAAAGGAAGAGATGTGAAATGGGTGGTGGTGGATAGATAAGAGCTTTTGTCACCTTTTTAACATGGATCTGGACGCCCTCATCTGTGGCGCATATGGAGAAAATGCGCCACAGATGCTGAATCTTCTGTGGAGCATAAGTCCATATGCGCCACAGAAGTGGGTGAATTAGATTTCCTGTGTGGGGCCCTCCTCCATGTTCTGTGGAGCATGTGGGGTTATGCGCCACAGAAGTGAAACACATCTGTGGCGCATATCAAAAAATGCGCCACAGATCGTGGGGAATTAGATTCCGTGGTGGGGCCCTCCTCCATGTTCTGTGGCGCATAATAAAATATGCGCCACAGAAGAGGCAACTTCTGTGGCGCATATCTCGCTATGCGCCACATAACTTAGATCAACCCACCCAAGCTGGCGGGTCCCACCAATCTTCTGTGGCGCATATTGTAGAGAATGCGCCATAGAACTTCCAGGTTTTTGTGGCGCATATTTTCTAGTGCGCCACTGATATTTATCTGTGGCGCATGGTGTCACATATGCGCCACTGAATATCTTGTCTATCTATAGGTTGTTTCCTAGTAGTGTTTGCGGCACGTCCTGTAGCATCGCTATTGTTGATTATATCTCTCATGGGAGTTGTGCTCACCATGGTAATTGGATATTCCTAAAAGTAATGCCGTAACTTCCGGGATGCGAAGAACACACTGTAAGCCAACTTTTTATAGTGCGGATACCGCTGCTTTGATTCAGTTAGGACTTTGCTGAGGTAGTAAGTCAGACGCTGCACCAGGTGTTCATGTTTTCCTACGGTCTTTCCACCACCATGACGACACTGACGACTCTGTTTGTCACAGCGAGATAGAGCAACATCGGTTCACGAGGTTCCGGTGCTGCAAGGATATGAGCAGACGAGAGTACTGCTTTCAAGTCTTGTAGTGCAGCTTCAGCTTCATCAGTCCAAACGAACTTTTTGGTCTTTTTCAGGAGCTTGTAAAGTGGTGCGGCTCTTTTACCGAGCTGGCTTACGAACTGACTGACTGCAGCAATACAACTAGTTAGTCGTTGAACGTCCTTCAGGCGAGTTGGCCTGGAAATATTGAGTATAGCCTTGATTTTGTCACGGTTCACCTCTATGCCTCTTTGAGACACGATGAAACCTAACAACTTTCTAGCTGGTATTCCAAAGAAGAATTTCTTCGGATTAAGCATTATGTTGTATTTGTGTAGATTGGCGAATGTTTCCTCCAAGTCGGAAATTAGGATTTCCTTCTTTTTGGACATCACCGCTATGTCATCCACATATGCATGTACATTGCGTCTGATTTGATCATGGAGGCAACGTTGCATAGTGTGCTGGTATGTAGCTCCTGTGTTCTTGAACCCAAAGGGCATCGTAACGAAACAGAAGGTTCCGAAGGGGTTATGAATGAAGTTTTGACTTTGTCTGATTCCTTCATCCGAATTTGGTGATAACCGGAATATGCATCGAGAAAACATAGGAGTTCTGAGCCTGTCGTGGAATCGATAACTTGATCAATTCTAGGCAGAGCAAACGGATCTTTGGGACAAGCCTTGTTCAAGACGGTATAATGAACACACATCCTTTAATCAGTGGTGTCCTTTTTAGGGACCATTACAGGATTGGCTGACCACTCAGTGTGGATGACCTCTTCTATGAATTCGGCTAACTCGAGCCGAGCTAGTTCCTTAGCTATTGCTTTTCGCTTTTCATCACCGAAACATCGTAAGGACTATTTGACGGGTTTAGCATTTTGGTGTACATTTAGAGAGTGCTCGTCAAGTTCCCTAGGTACTCCGGTCATGTCAGATGGCTGCCATGCGAAGATATCTTGATTTGCTTGGAGGAACTTGATGAGCGCACTTTCCTATGCGCTATCTAAACCTACACCTATCTAGGTCACCTTGTAGGAGTCATCATCCTTGAACGGCGTTGTCTTCGTCTCTTCTGATGCCTTGAACTCTGGAGTTGGCTTTGTAACCTCCTTCTTCGTCACGGGCATCTCGGATGGGTCGATGGTCTTCTTGATCTCCTGGTACTCCTGGGCGTGCAGCACGGCTTCAGCAAAGGCGGCATTTCCGTCCTTGCATTCTCGCGCTTTCTTTGGGTCTCTCCTGATGGTGATCATGCCATTGGGACCTAGAATTTTCATCATATTGTAAATGTAACACGGACGAGCCATGAAAGCCCAGTAAGCTAGCCATCCGAATATAGCATGGTAGGTACTCTTGAATGGGACCACTTCGAAGGAAAGTGCTTCCGTCCGGTAGTTCTTTGGAGTTCCAAAGGTAACATCCAAAGTGATCTCTCCCAGGGAATTTGCTTGTCTTCCTAGGACAACTCCGTGAAAGATCACAAAGCTGTGATTTAGCTGAGTTTCCGAGATCCTCATCCGACGCAGCATTTCGACATATAGAATATTGATGCTGCCGCCGCCGTCCATGAGAGTCTTGGAGAAACCATAGCCGTCAACAAGTGGATTGACAACTAAGGGGTATTTCCCTCTCCTATGCAACTTAGGCGGACGATCAGCACGGTCAAAGGTGATTGTCACTTCTGACCAGTCCAAGAATTGAGGGACAGCCATAACAGTTGCGTTTCGCTCATGCAATACTGCTTTCTTAACCTTAGCTGGTTGAGACCCAAGGAAAGTGACATAAGTGTCTTTCTTCGTTGGGAAGTTCTTCTTTCCATCCAACTTGGGATTTGAAGGCTTTGCTTCCTCCATGTCGGAATCTTCCTTGGTCTCCCTTTCTTTTTCGGGATTCTTCTTTCCCTTCTTCCACTTAGCCCTATAGCCAGCGGAATCGTCTGTCTTGATGTCTTCATTGAAACGACACCCGGCGTTTGTGTGGGACGAGCCCCCGTTGGCATCTAAGTGATGCACACACAGGTTATTGGCAATGTCGACCCAAGAGTAGGTTTTGCCAGGTTGCTGGTCTCCTCTACCTTGGACCCTTAATGTCCCACGACCGTGTCCGCGGCCGCCGTCGCGCCCTCCTCGTCCTCCAGACCCGAAAGTAGCAGTGACAACCGTTGTTTTCGCATTGGGTTTTCTTCCGAGGTATTCTTGCGCTTCCGTGCTTCTTGCTTCGGATGTTTTGACGACTGTGGTATAGTCAGGATGTTTAGTAGCCCTTCTGCATTATCGTTGGCATCTACATATTTGCTAGCCGTTTCAATCATCTCTCCCAAATTAGTGACCTTGTCGCACTTCAAGCAGTGACGCAGTAAACCAATTGGGAGTCCTACAATGAAAGCTTCAATCATAGTTTGATTGTTTACTCCTTCACAGGAGTTCTTGGTGTCGATCCATCATCTGAGGTAATCTCAGCAAGTTTCTCTGGCTTTCTGGGTGCAACGCTGTAGGTCTCCTACCATACAGGGCCTCCGATATGTACCTTCGAAATTCTGAAAGAACACACTTTGCATGTCATACCAGTTGTGGATGGTATTCTTCGGAAGTTCATTGATCCAGGATTGTGTCGTCTTCCGCAGCATAAGTGGGAGATACCGGGTCGCGACCAAGCTATTTCCGCCTTTGGTGATGCAGCAAGCCTGGAAAGAATCCTGTAGCCAAGTATCTGGCCGGGCCACACCAGCGTAGGCTTGGATGTGTCTTGAGATAGCAAATCCTTCCAGGAAATGTGTTTGTCGAATGCACGGTCCGAAGCATTTTGGATCCACATAGATATCATCGTTCTTGTAGCACCGCGCCTCTATGTTAGAATTGATCCGGTGTTTCGCATCACTTGGTGACAGTTGTGGCTGCGGTGCCTTGGAGCCGGACTTCTGCTTCTACCACCACCTCCTCCACCACGACACCCTCCTTGGCCTCCTTGGGGGCCGTTGTGATGGCTGCTTGGTGGTGAGGGTGGTGCAGGTGGATTGTTTCCGGCTGATCGCTGGCCTCCATCCGGAGCATCATTATTCCAGTTCCGGTGAGGATCTTGACTATGATGAGCCCCCTGCCGGCTTGACTCAGCATGGTGTCCATCATTCCTTCGTCCATTGGTTCCCCCGTTACAATGAGGTTCAGCCAGACGGCTTGTATGTCTAGAAGGTCGCATCCTTTGTTGGTCCTCCTCCTGATGTTGCTCTTTGTCTTCTTCCCTGCGATTGTTCGACTCTCATCAGGGAGGGTGTCTTGGAACTAGCACCGCAACCGCGTCTCGCTCCACGGCTAGAGCAACATTTCTCAAATCACATGCGGTTCTGTGCGGTTGCGCTGAAGATCCTGTTCTTGACTAATTATCTTCCCAACGGTAGGAATGGTGATGTTGTTTCGGGTCCCGTTGGGGTCTAATGTCATTCCAGACTGGATCCGTGCGACATTGGTCGGATTGAGAGACCAGTTTTCTGCTTCCGGATTTCGCGACCTTCTGTTGCTCTAGACCCTTGGTAAGTAGCTTTACGCCTAACCGGACTTGGTCTGGGTTTGGATTGTTCGCCAGGATATCTCGAGCCGCAGTAGTGTTTTGCACTGGTGTTGGATACACTAGATCTCCCTTGCTATCGAGCCGAGGTGCTCCTGGGTCTCCCTCAAAGAGGACTTTGTGGACTTCCGGATATTTGTCGGCCCGCACGTGGCCTTTCCGGGTCTTCTGATGCTGCAGAGAGATGAACTGCTCCGCAGTAGCAATGCGCTTCTTCTCTTCCTTGATGTTGTTACCTTCATCCAGGAGTACTTGACGACGCACTTCTAGGGTTTGAGCCCTTTCTTCCAATTCTGCAGGTGTAAGCTCTGCAACGGTGGGGATTAGTGTTGTTAACACATCTCCGATGAGTTTATGAGCACCAGTGGTAATCACGTATCCATCAACCGGAGTCTCCTTTGACTCGTCTGGGATTAGGGCTCCATCCGAGTCTTCCTCATACTCTTCGGCAACCACTTCCTCTGTTGGAGGATCTTTCGCCGGAGTCTTGTTCTTCTTGTTCCTCCTCTTTGCCTTCTTGGCAGCACTGGTAGCAAAGACGACTTTGAGTCTATTTCTCGGAGTCAAACTCTGATCGGTACTTTCGTACATCTGGACATCGGGATTAGCTCCAAGATCCATGTCATCTTGCGCTTTGGGAGAATTTTCCCCGGATCCTTCATCCATGGCTTCTCCTTCTTCTACAGCTTTGGAGTTAAACTCCTCTTCATATTCCTCGAAGAACTTTCGGAAATCCGCCGACGTCATAGAATCATCCAAAGATGCTAGTAAGTCGGTGTTTGTTCCGGTCGCCTCCAGCACTGAGTCCTTGTTGTCTCCAGCATCGGCAGAGCCGGATCCAGATCCAACATATCCGACAAAGTGCGACACGTGCGTCCTGAGGTAATTGTGGCTTTCTTCATGGGCTTCCTCAAAACACCTAATGGTCTCGAGAACCACATCCATGCTTGCGTCTTGCATCATCATGCGCCTCAACGTATGCCTTAGGAAAGGTTGATCTGTTCTAGCGTTGGCAGAGCCAGAACCAGAGTTGTTGTCTTGCTCCTCCTAGATTTCGACCTCGATGGGAATATCGATCTAGGATTCGACCTTGCTAGGGAGATCCACTCTAGATTCGATGTTCACCGTAATATCTTCCTCAGGCTCAGCTTTCTCCACTATCTCCGCGTTAGGTGTGGGCTAGGTGGGATTGGGGGTTTTCGGGATCCGGAACTCTGCCGCCTCCGCAAACAAAGGGGACCCAGAAGCTTCTTCTGCCTCTATCATCACTGCTGGGGTGGGTGGGGCAGGTTTAGCGAAACCGATGTAAACATCGATCTCACCAAAAGACATGATGGTGTAGGTAGTCACGGCCTCCCTAGCCAGAATCTAGGTCTTGTCAAGAACGATGAGAGGGATGTCGCTGGCGTAGACGATGCGACTGACAGCGATTGTCTTGCTGATTCCGATTCTTGCAGATTCCGGTCGAAACGCAGATCCGAAGCTCACTTGCCCCATGGTGGGCGCCAACTATCGTCGGATTGATGACAAGTACGCCATGAGGGGGTCCTCGAGGTGTGTGGAAGAGAGGGGTGTGAGACGTACGGTATTCCGGGAAGGTGAGCACACAAGTTTACCCAGATTCGAATCCGTCGGCTTTGGACGGATTCTACTCCTTCTAGCAATCCAGTAATACGGCAGAGCTGGAATATGGGTTTCAAGGGTTTCGCCTGTGCGAGTTGAGATTGTAGACTATTGTGGGGTGCCCTAAAGGCTTGTCCTAGGACAGCTTATATAGATATCTGGCCTAGGGTTTACAGGAGAAACCTATCCGGCTACGACTAAGAGTCGATTACAGAGTACATCTTGAACTACAAGTAACACTACAAGCCTATGTCGGTAAGTCTTCTGGGCCTTCCCGTAGCCGGACTGGACTCCATCTCTTCTCCTTGACTGGGCCGCCCGTGAAGCAAAGCTCTAACCCAAAGTGGGCCACCCTGGTCAGCGAGGCAGAGTGAGGATACCCGGAAAATATATCCCCAACAGGAGTCCCAATGAAAAGTGGCTCCGTTTGTTGCCATCAAGACTATTTTCTGGTGTCGTTGCCGAGGAATCAGTGGAGACATATCACAAGTGGTTGCAGTGTGGTGAAACTCCCACGGTGACTGTTAGATCATCTTCTGGCATCTTCATCTTCATCAACTTGTGCAATAACCCAAGCTTGGGGAGGTTGCAACACTATGAGCTTTTTTATTCTCCTTTTAGATTTTTAAAGTATTTTATTTTGTCTTGTTTTTAGTTTTTTTAAGTTTTCCTTAAAATACAAAAACACATAAAAATTAGTATTACCTTTTTATTTGCAAACATGGGGAAAGAGGAACAAAACTTTATGACTACACAAACACCCCTAATGATCACTTCATGGCTAGACCCATTACCACTCCTGAAATTACTACTGAAAGTTTTGAAGTAAGCCCTGGTCTTTTAAATCTTATAACTAGAGAACAATTTGGGGGGAGTGCTAGTGAGGATGCCTCTATGCATTTGCATGATTTCTGTCAAATTTGTGATGTGCAAAAGTTTAAAAATGTGGAAAATGACATTGTCAAACTTAAACTATTCCCATTTTCACTAAGAGGTAAAGCTAAAGAATGGTTATCATCACTTCCTGTTGCTAGCATAAACTCTTGGGATGACCTCAAGGAAGCTTTCATTAAGAAATATTACCCACCGGTTAAGATCCTACAAAATAGAAATAGTATCTAATCATTTAGACAAAATGATAATGAACATGTAGCAACAGCTTGGGAGAGAGTTAAAAACATGCTTAGATCTTGCCCATCACATGGAGTAAATAAATGGACCATACCACATTCTTTTTACAATGGCCTAAATATTATCTCAAGAAGCATTCTAGATTCTGCTGTGGGGGTGCATTTATGAGTAAAACTGAGTCCGAAGCTAAAACTATCCTAGAAAGCATGCTCCACAACCATAGTCAAAGGCATACTGAAAGAGCAACAAACCCATAGTCAAAGTTAACTACATTGAAGAAATAGACTCCACAGGAAGTAAACTTGATGCCTTATTTGCCTACATATTGATACATTGCAAATGTATCTATAATTTTTGATGTTCCATGCTTGGTTTTATCCACTTTCTTGTTTTTGTTCCAACTTTGGAGTGCTTTTCATATGATTTCTTGGACTAACCTATTAACAAGAGCCACAGTGCCAGCTGCCTGTTTTCTGCTGTTTTTGGTTCCAAGAAAGTCAAAAAATGAATATTCTCGCAATTGGATGGGACAAAAGCCAAAGTGCCTATTTTTCCGGAAGTCATCAGATGCCAGAATACGAGACGGAGAGGGACCAGGGGCCCACCACACCACCTGGCCGCACGGCCCAGCCTGGCCTGCGCCAGGGGGTGGTGTGGCCGCCTCCGGCACCCCCTCGAACTCCCCTTCCACCTATAAGATGCCCTCGGCACGAAAACCCTAGGTACCCGATCAAAAATCCATGAAAGAGTTTGTAGCCGTCATCATCTCCATCCCTAGATCGGGAGGGATCTGGAGCTCCTCCCGGCACCCTGCCGGAGAGGGGAATTCACCCTGGAGGCCTTCTTCATCACCATGCAAGCCTCCGGTGTGATGCGTGAGTAGTTCATCCTTGGACTACGGATCCATGTAGTAGCTAGATGGCTGGTTCTCCTCCTTTGTGCTTTCATGTTTAGATCTTGTGAGCTCCGTTCATGATCAAGATCATCTATTTGTAATTATGCATGTTGTGTTTGTGGGGATCCGATGGATATTGAGATGCTATTTCAAATTGATTATTGATTCTATCATGTCTTTGTTATTTGTGATCTTGCATGCGTCCCGTTGTTAGTAGCTATCTTGTCCAAGTAGATGCTAGCAACTCCAAGAGTTAGTATTTATGCTCGATAGTGGGTTCATGCCTCTGGTAATCTAGGGGAAGTGACATAAATCTCTAAGGTACTAGATGTGCTGTTGCTACTAGGGAGAAAACAACAATCCTTTGTTCATAGAACAATCGTATTGTTTACTTTACATGCAATTCGTAAAGCAATAATCTGTTGCTTGCAACTTAATACTGGAGGGGTTCGGATGATAACCTGAAGGTGGATTATTAGTCATAGATGCAGTTGGATGGCGGTCTATGTATAATGTTGTAATGCCCAATCAAGTTCCAAAGGAGAAAAGATGATTAGTATATGCATGTATAGCTTTCTCGATGTTTGTCAATTGCCCTGTTGTAATTTGTTCACCCAGCATGTTATCTATCTAAGGAGAGCCACCTCTAGTGAACTATGGATCTCGGTCCTTTTCTTTTACATACAATCTACAAACTGTTTACTGCTTTATGTTTACTTTCTGCAAACTTTTACTTCTTTCCATTAGATACGTTTAATCCTTTGTTTTCAGCAAAACACGGTGAGATTGACAACCTCATCGCAGGTTGGGGACAGAGTTCTGTGGTTGTGTTGTGCAGGTCTCCACGTTGCTACTAATCGGTAGCGCTGCAAGGCTCAGCTAGCAACACCTTTGGGCTGTTTCCTTGCTCCTACTGGTTCGATGAAACCTTGGTTTCATAACTGAGGGAAACTTGATGCTGTGCTCATCATACCTTCCTCTTGGGGTTCCCAACGAGCTCTACATCAACACCGAGCCTGAAGGGAATATGCCCGAGAGGCAATAATAAAGTGGTTATTATCTTATTCCATGTTTATGATAAATGTTTATTTTACATGCTAGAATTGTATTGATCGGAAACATCAATACATGTGTGTTTAATAAACAAAAAGGGTTCCTAGGTATGCCTCTCTTATAGACTAGCTTGTTGATTAACAAGATGATCAAGGTTTCCTGATCATGGACATTGGATGTTGTTAATAACAAGGTCACACCATTGGTGGAATGATGTGATGAACATTCATCCGAAGTATAGCATTACGATCAAAGTCATTATGTTTATATTGCTATAACATCATACGAAGTAATCTTTATCCTTAGACCATGAGATCATGTTTATTGCTAACACCGGAAGAGTATCTTGATAACATCAAACGTCACACCGTAATAGGGTGACTATAAAGGTGGGTTCAGTGCTACGAAGGTGTTATGTTGAGGCTCATGGATCAAGAGTGGGATTTGTCCATCCCGATGACGGATAGATATACTCTGGGCCCTCTCGGTGATATCACATTGAAATAGCTTGCAAGCAAGTGATGTGATCACTAGAATGTTATATCACGGGAACGAGAAAAGAGTGCATGTCGGTAACGAGATCAAACTAGGTATGGAGATACCGATGATCGAATCTCGGACATGTAATATATCACGGGACAAAGGGATTTAGTTACTAGCGTTAAAGGTTCTCACGATCATAGAAGTCATCGTTGAATGTGTAGGAGTCGGTATGGATCTCTAGGTCCCGTTGCTGATTATTGATCGGAGAGGAGTCTCGATCATGTCTGCATTATTCGTGAACCGTAGGGTGACACACTTAAGGGATACCGACACCATTTGGAGAAAATATGTTTCAGATAAAGATTTAAGAAAGCGCTGGAATTATTTCAATAGACACCGAAACTGTTTCGGGTGAAATTGCTGAAATTGGTTCTGCATGTAATATTGAAATGTTACAGGGGTTTTTATGTGAATGTTTGTTAATTAAAGTAATTAACAAAATTCTGAATAAAAATAATAAAAGAGTTTTATTAAATGAGAGAGCATTAAATTTGGAGAAATTTAATGCATTTAAAGTGGAGACTTTAAAAGAGAATGTGAAGGGGCAAATTTATGTGGAGGGAGTTACCACCACATGAATGGAGGAGGTGAAGAGTCACCTCCTCCATGCGCTGGCCATGAAGGAGGGGAACCCCCCTCCTCCTATAAAAGGCCACCCCCTCCTCACTTCTCACACACACCTCCTTGTGAAGGATCTCTCTCCCCCTCTAGTATTATTCCCCCATGGTCTCGGATTAGCGAGATACATGTTCCCGGTGGCTTTATCTAGAAAGAGTTGCTGCTTCCGCTGCTTTCTTTGGAAGCGAGGATGGAGGTTGTCTCCGGACGGGCGTGTGCGATCATGGATTCACCGCTGCTTTGCGGTGCTGGACTTGGTGGTGCCGGAGCTGGATCTGATGGACGTGCTGGAGCCGGACCTACTAGACTTCATCACGATCTTGAGATCGGCAAGTGTACGACTACATCAACCACGAGTTCCTACTTGTTAACAAAGCTCGTTGTCTACGAGGGTAAGTTTTTGTTGGATGTATGTCCACCAGTTGCTTTGTACCTAGTAGATAGATCTTGGCGTGTAGTTCACACCATAGGAATTTTTTTGTTTTCTATGTTGTGGACCCAACAGTGGTATCAGAGCCTGATCTATGCGTAGGTGCTTTGCACGGGTAGTACACATATGTTTATATGTGGGCGATGATGATCATGTTATTGCATCTTCTATGTATTTTGGATATTGGTGGCATAGTGGGATGAAGCGGCCCGGACCAACCTTACATGTCATCGTACATGAGACCGGTTCCACGACTGACATGCAACTTGTTTTGCATAAGTGGTTGGCGGGTGTCTGTCTCTCCTACTATAGTCAATATCTGATTTACAACGAGTTGCTAATAACTTAGTTATCCTCGTTGTGGTTCATGTTCGTAGGTAAGAACGGTTCTATCTCCGAAAGCCCTAAGCCACGTAAAACTTGCAATTGATAAATTAGAGGCGTCTAGTTTAGATCGTTGCTGGGCTAGTGTCTTGATATGGTATTGTTGTAAGTAGATGTATGATAGATACTCTTACAACACACTCAACGTGTAAGTTCCATAGACCTTGGCCTTACACACAAAGGAATGATAGAGATCATACCACGATGCAAATGATAGAGATCAAATGCATGGACCATATCATCTCACTTTACACATTAGATGTTAGCATCTTATACTGCTAGTTTGGCGCTTTCTGTAGCATTGTAAGATGATCCCTCATTTAAATATCAAGATAAAATGTGTTCTTCCTTAAGTATGCACCGTTCTATGGATCGTGTTTCGAGACATCACGTGATGATCGGTGTTCTCAACTCTCGCTTTCATGCAACGGGTGTAATACTGTTTTACACAGTCGAATACTAAGGTTCTTTCTTGGCGAGCCTAGCATGTCTGAGACATGGCCTTGGAACACGGACCGAAAGGTTAAGCATGAGTCATATAGTTGATATGATGGCCATATTGATGCTCGCCTTTGAAGCTACACCGACTCACGTGATGATCGGACTTGGTGTAGTGGATTTGGTTCATGTAATCACCAAAAAGACACGAGGGATGTCGTTTTTGAGTGGGAGTTCATTTCTAATTTGGATTAGTCAAACTCAATTTGTCATAAACTAAATCAAAGTGAATTTGCATAATTTGTTGTAGTCATTCGCATCTGTTCACTACCTTATGCTTAGTTTTTATTTGAGATAATAGAACTATAGAATTCTGGATATTTACTTTACGAACTGGTATCGTATTGTTTTGAATGTCAATTTAAAGTTTATAAGTCCTATTGCAAATTTTCAGCAAACTCTATTTACTCCATGAAGTTTAATAAGTAGTATTAAATCAAGAGTAAGAATTCCAATGTTAGTATCTAAAGTATCATGTTTGCCTCCATGATTATTGATATTCAAAAAGTTGTTTTAATATCAAGATTATATTGGAGCTGAAAATTGTTTCAGAAACCATCATGTGTGAAAGATATTGTGATATCTGAAACAATGTTTTTGGTTGCATTATGATAGAGTATAATTTAGCAAAATACATGTTCTCATATTGTATGAGAATTTGTGAAGGATGGACATGCTAGGCATCCGAATCTACCAAAAAGGTTTTGGGAACTGATATTATACTCGCGATTCTTCCTTATAGGCTATAGTAGCTTGATCATGAAAGTTGTCATGATAAGGATGAATAGAAGATGTAAGTAAAATGTTTACTACACTAATAGATTACTAAAGAATGGATTTTTGAAAGAACACCAAACATTTGATGATGGTGATCCACTTCAAAGTGCAAGTCCAAAGGTATTAGTAGTTGACTATATACGCTTTGTACCATGTGTCATGTTGATGACACCACTATTGATGTTAATAGATTCTTTTAAAAGAAAAAGGAATTGCTGAAAGAGAATCTATAAAATATTTGGCAGAAAATAAAAGGTTGGAGATGTCCAACTTGGGTATATAGAAGATATACATGTTATGGCTATATTCCTTGCTTGTTAAACAATGTGGTTATGAGGTATTGGATACCGAATTGGTTGGTATGAAGTCTCATGCAGGACAACGCAATTCATGAAGTACAATGTCCTAAGTAACCAGCAAGAGAATGAGTGATGATGTTCATCAAAAACAAATAAAGTGTTATTGTGTTTTCCTGTCATCAAACCAAGCCTTCAAGATTTGTTTAAATAATTGTTATTTTGTTCCGGTATTATGAGAACAATGGTTGTTCAAATAATTACTGTATTCCATAAAGGATGGATGAACTTTTACAAGTCTAGTTGGAGAAATCACATCCATAAACACTATTGCTAAAATGTCGCAAGACAAATGATTGAAAGATCACTTATGAAGTGACATCGCTGTTTAAATTATATTTGAAAGAAAACATGAAGAAACTCCATGTTGATGGATTTTTGGAGTCTTTGATTTTGATCAATTGACACATGTGAGACTTTTCTCGAGATAATTGAAACTCCGTCCATAGGCCAGAGAGGAACGGATGTCTAGCTTATTGGAAATTGTGCATGCTGATGTGCATAGTCCATTATGTGTAGCCATATGTGATGGATCTTTTTGCTTCATATGCTTTCTCCGAAAATTTGAGTGAATATATCTGTATATTTACTTAATAAGGAAGAAGTATGAAACATTTGAAAAATGTTCAAAGACTTTCAAGATGAAGTGGAAAATCATTGTAACAAGAAAATAAAGAGTTTATGATTCGATCATAAAGGAAGATATTTGAGTTAAATGTTTAGCAAAAACACCTAAGACTTGAGGAATTGTTCCATGATTTGTGTTTCTCGATAAACCATAGGAGTATGGCATATTCGAGAGATAAAATCAAACCATGTTTGACATGGTAAGATCAAGGGTGTCATTTATAAAACTGCCATTATGTTTTAAGGATTTAAGCTTTAGAGACTACCGCTTTTACACTGAAAAGAGCACCATCGTGATCCATTGAAATGACACCATATGGGTTATGGTTTGGGATAAAACCCGAATTGTCTTTTCTTAAATTTTGGTATGCTATGCATAAGTAAAATGTTTACAACCAAAGCCGGATAAGCACATCTTTGTAGGTTATCCCAAAGAATTTGTTGGGAATTTATCCATAACACCGAGGACAAAAGAGTTTGTCGCTTGGAACATCAAGTTTCTTGAGAAGGAACTTTTCGTGAAAAGTTAAGTGGGAGGACAAAAGAACTTTGATAAGGTTGTTGAACCTTAGCTATATGTGCTAAGTAGCGTAGCGCCGGAAAGTGTCCCGGTGGTGGCCACAATGCTCATGGCTCTCATGATTACAAAAGGTGTGATCTCGGAGATTAGAGTTCCTATAGAACCGTGTGGGTCAGTAAGAATCAAATAGTAAGATTTGATAAGCAAGTCATTATTGTTTTGACAATGATGAACCGACTACATGCAAAGAAGCGATGATGGGCCCTGACTCCATAAAATGACTAGAAGTCATAGAATCCGTGATAGTATCCATACACGAGAAATCAAGTTTCTAAACTTGGAAGACCCTCCGGAAAGGCGTGAAGCCTATCGGTCGTGTTTGGATCTATAAAGAAATAAGACATGGATGTTTAACATCTATGAAATAGTCGACATGTCGGAAAGAAGTTTACGACAATGTTCAAGGAGTTGACTATGACAAGATTTGATCTTTCATAGCGATATATAGTCTTGAAGGATTAATGTAGCAACCACTACATATAATTTGGTATATGGTGGTTGAATAAACAAAACAAGGTTCTTCTAATAGAACGGTAACCTAGGACATGTACATGACATGGTCCGAAGGGTTTTGTTAATTCAAAGGGTGCTAAAAGGGCATGTAAACTTCAATAGTTGAAGTAAGCATAGCGGAGTTGGAATCTTCACCATGATGACCTTTGTTAAAGAGTTTAAATTCATCGGAGATGATGAAGATGCTTGCATTTGCAAGAAATTAAGTGGGAGCGCTGAGACATATTTCTAATACATTATGTAGAGGACATATTGTTGATTGGAAATGATGTATCTTGAATTGACACAAGTTAAGGATTTCATCAAAATAAGATTTCGATGAAAGACTTGGGAAAACCCAGAATATTAGGCATCAATATCTATATGGATAGATTAAGGCGCTAATATGGTTGTGCCAGACATACATATATGAGATATTGAAAGGGTTCAATATGGAAACAACAAAAAAGGTTCTTGCTGCATGGAAAGGATTGTATCAAAATTCAAGTGTTTCAAAACTTGGTGAGTAAAATCACATGAAGATTTTGATCGATTATACCATGATATGTATATATCCAGAATGTCCTATGCTCTAAATGTTATGAGCATATACCAGAATGATTCATAAGATGATCATTGGACAATAGTAAAGATATTCTTATGAGCTTTGGAAGAACTAAGAATATATCATGTATAAGTGACAAATAGTTAAAGGTAGTTCATTGTAAAGTGTTACATTGATACTAGTTTTGTCACAAGATACAAATTAAATTTATCTCAATTTATACTATGGGTGGCACAATATAATGGAAAGGATGTTCCATGATGGATTTGGATGAGTTCCAAAGTTGAGACATTGTGACGGATACTACAACAAAAGGCTAAGTATATGACTGCTATAGTAGCAGCAAAAGAGGGCATTTGTGTTAAGTAGTTTGTTATCAAACTAGGTGTGGTTCAAAGTGGGCTAATACTACGAAGATATATTGTATGACAATAATATCAACATATTTTGAGCCGAACGAACTAAAGGTCTCACCAAAGGACCAAATCTATACAATGCCATCTCATTTGAGAATGAGTGATGCGTAGAGATGCAAAGACATGCAAATACACACGGACCTGAAATTGTCAGATCCGGAGATTATGTTAACCACTAGCAATAGCGTATATGCAACACCATAAAGCCATAGGTGTTCAATACGCAAAGTTTTTCAAACTAGATTATTGACTCTAGTGCAAGTGGGAGACTGAAGGGAATATGCCCGAGAGGCAATAATAAAGTGGTTATTATCTTATTCCATGTTTATGATAAATGTTTATTTTACATGCTAGAATTGTATTGATCGGAAACATCAATACATGTGTGTTTAATAAACAAAAAGGGTTCCTAGTTATGCCTCTCTTATAGACTAGCTTGTTGATTAACAAGATGATCAAGGTTTCCTGATCATGGACATTGGATGTTGTTAATAACAAGGCCACACCATTGGTGGAATGATGTGATGAACATTCATCCGAAGTATAGCATTACGATCAAAGTCATTATTTTATATTGCTATAACATCATACGAAGTAATCTTTATCCTTAGACCATGAGATCATGTTAATTGCTAACACCAGAAGAGTATCTTGATAACATCAAACGTCACACCGTAACAGGGTGACTATAAAGGTGGGTTCAGTGCTACGAAGGTGTTATGTTGAGGCTCATGGATCAAGAGTGGGATTTTTCCATCCCGATGATGGATAGATATACTCTAGGCCCTCTCGGTGATATCACATTGAAATAGCTTGCAAGCAAGTGATGTGATCACTAGAATGTTATATCACGAGCGAAAAGAGTGCATGTCGATAGAGATCAAACTAGGTATGGAGATACCGATGATCGAATCTCGGACATGTAATATATCATGGGACAAAGGGATTTAGTTACTAGCGTTAAAGGTTCTCACGATCACAGAAGTCATCGTTGAATGTGTAGGAGTCAGTATGGATCTCCAGTCCATTGCTGATTATTGATCGGAGAGGGGTCTCGATCATGTCTGCATTATTCATGAACCATAGGGTGACACACTTAAGGGATACCGACACCATTTGGAGCAAATATGTTTCAGATAAAGATTTAAGAAAGCGCTGGAATTATTTCAATAGACACCGAAACTGTTTTGGGTGAAATTGCTGAAATTGGTTCTGCATGTAATATTGAAATGTTCCAGGGGTTTTTATGAGAATGTTTGTTAATTAAAGTAATTATAAAAATTCAGAATAAAAATAATAAAAGAGTTTTATTAAATGAGAGAGCATTAAATTTGGAGAAATTTAATGCATTTAAAGTGGAGACTTTAAAAGAGAATGTGAAGGGGCAAATTTATGTGGAGGGAGTTACCACCACATGAATGGAGGAGGTGAAGAGTCACCTCCTCCATGCGCCGGCCATGAAGGAGGGGAACCGCCCCTCCTCCTATAAAAGGCCACCCCCTCCTCACTTCTCACACACACCTCCTTGTGAAGAATCTCTCTCCCCCTCTAGTATTATTCCCCCATGGTCTCGGATTAGCGAGATACATGTTCCCGGTGGGTTTATCTGGAAAGGAGTTGCTGCTTCCGCTGCTTTGTTGGAGCAAGGGACAGAGGTTGTCGGGGTACCGGACGTGTGTGCGATCACGGATGCACCGCTGCTTTGCGGTGCTGGACTTGGTGGTGCCGGAGCTGGATCTGATGGACGTGCTGGAGCTGGACCTGCTGAACTTCATCACGATCTTGAGATCGGCAAGTGTACGAGTACATCAACCTCGAGTTCCTACTCGTTAACAAAGCTCGTTGTCTACGAGGGTAAGTTTTCGTTGGATGTATGTCCACTCGTTGCTTTGTACCTAGTAGATAGATCTTGGCGTGTAGTTCACACCGTAGGAAATTTTTTGTTTTCTATGATGCGGACCCAACAGAGCCATCAAGCATTTTTCTGGCACCGTTGCCGGGGAGTCAAGGACATCTTCACAAGGGGAGTCCCTCATAACCAATCTCTTTACTTTGTTATTTTTGTTTTGCTTAGTTGCTTTTTGCTTTGTTTGCTTGTTTCTTTATCAAAAACACAAAAAAATAGTTTTACTAGTTTGCTTTCTTATTTGAAAACCCCAAAAAATGACTACTCTTGAAAACACTAAGTTGTGTGACTTCACTAGCACCAACAACAATGATTTTATGAGCACACCTATTGCTCCACCTGTGCCTGAAGATACTTTCTTTGAGATAAAACCTGCTTTACTCAATCTTTTTATGAGAGGACAATTTTATGGTATTGGTAATAAAGATGTTGCTGCCCATCTAAATAACTTTGTTGAACTTTGTGAGATGCAAAAGCATAGGGATGTAGATGGTGATATTATTAAGCTGAAATTGTTTCCTTTCTCTTTGAGAGGGAAAAGCTAAAGAATGGTTGAATTCCTTAACTAGGAATAGTATTGATTCTTGGACTAAGTGCAAAGATGCTTTCATTGGAAAATACTATCCTCCTGCTAATATTATATCTATGAGAAGTGAAATAATGAAGTTTAAACAATCTGATAATGAACATGTTGCTCAAGCTTGGGAAAGAATGAAATCTTTGGTCAAGAATTGTCCCACTCATGGACTGACTGCTTGGATGATCATCCAAACTTTTTATGCAGGATTGAACTATTCTTCAAGGAACCTATTGGACTCTGCTGCTGGAGGTACCTTTATGACCATTACTTTGGGTGCTGCAATGAAACTTCTGGACGATATGATGGTTAATTATTCTGAATGGCATACTGAGAGAGCTCCACAAGGTAGGAAGGTAAATTCT
The DNA here is from genome assembly GCA_023614405.1 of Avena insularis. Classification (NCBI taxonomy): domain Eukaryota; kingdom Viridiplantae; phylum Streptophyta; class Magnoliopsida; order Poales; family Poaceae; genus Avena; species Avena insularis. Next base: position 48,775,584 of record CM042692.1, on the reverse strand, counting down.
GTTGAGGAAACCTCCTCCTCGAGTGATAAGATTGATATTATTATGTCTATGCTTGTTAATGGGAAAGCCCATATTGATCCAAATAATGTTCCTTTAGCCTCTTTGGTTGCTCAAGAAGAGCAAGTTGATGTGAACTTCATAAGAAATAACAATTTTGGCAATAATGCTTATAGGAATAATTTTGGTAACAACAATTATAAGCCATATCCTCCCAACAATGGTAATGCTTATGGAAATTCGTACAACAATAATAGGAGTGCTCCCTGAACTTGAAGTTATTCTTAAAGACTTTATTAGTAAACAAACTGCTTTCAATAAAACTATTGAGGAAAAACTCTTTAATGCTGAAAGAAATATAGCATCTTTGGCTGAAGCTCAATCTTCTTTGAATAAAATGGCTGCTAAACCTGAAACTAATGATAATCCCTTTGCGGCTACTAATGCCATACAAGTAAGAATTGATAAAAATGTTAGACTATTAGCTGAATTACATGCTAAGTGGGAAAGAGAAGATGAAATTGCTAGAAACATTAGTGTTTCTACTATCACAACCACTAGTGTTGAGGCTAGTAATAGTTCTACTACTTTAGATGATAAGTATGTTTTTGATCTTGATGGTTGCAATATCTCTAAAGTTATTAAGTTCCTACAAAAGCTTGCTAAAAGTCCTAATGCTAGTGCTATGAACATGGCCTTTACAAAACACATTATTGATGCTCTCATAAAGATTAAAGAAGAAAAGATGAAACATAAAGCTTCTATTCCTATAAAACAAGAAGATGGTTGGGAACCCATCATTAATATGAAAGTGAATTACTTTGATTTCAAAGCTTTATGTGATCTTTATAGTAGTGTTTCTATTATGCCTACAAGGATTTATGATATGCTTGATTTGCCTCCTCTTGGAGATTGTTATTTGAATGTCCCACTTGATGATAATGCTAAAAAGAAACTCATGGGGAGTCTTAATGATGTTCTTATTATGGTTAACAATGCCTATGTCCCTGTTGATTTCTATGTTTTGGATGTTGAATACAATGCTTCTTGTCCTATTACTTTGGGAAGACCTTTTCTTAGAACTATTGGTGCCATTATTGATATGAAAGAAGGCACCATTAAATATCAACTCCCACTCAAGAAAGGTATAGAACACTTCCCTAAGAAGAGAGAGAAGATTTCTTTTGCTTCTCCTATGAAAACAAAATTTGGACTTAATGCTTCTTCATTTGAGAACACTTGATTCTTTTTCTTGCTTCTTATGCCTAACTTAAAGGCGTTAAAGAAAAGTACTTATTGGGAGATAACCCAAAAGTTTTAGATGAGTCTTGGAAGTAATTATTACTTTAGTAATAACCGCTCCTTATCCTTTTTATTTGCTTTTTGTGCCAAGAGTAACCTCTAATGAGAGAGAAGTAATGATTGGGAAAGTTGTTGTCCCGAAACAGATTTTTGTGCTTCACCGTAAAAATTCGTGTAAAATGTCTGAATGTCTTTTTGAGGCGTGAAGTTTTGTGCTTCTGCCCCAGGTTGTTATCTAACTTTATTTAGTTCAACACTTTTTGATTTGAGCAATATAAGGTCTTCGAAAAAATTCGTCTTTACCTGCTAGTCTGTTTTGATAGATTTCTGCCATTTTCTGCATTTGCTTCTTGTTGGTTCCTTTTTGAGTTCTTTTGGGGAATTGAGCTTTTTGAGGGAAGTACTACAGTAGCTAGTGTTCTAATGGAAGTTTATTTGGTGTTAGAACTGAACCTTAAGACTTATTTATCTTGAGTGCACTAATGTTGCTAATAAAGATTGTGTGAAGTTTTGTATGAAGGAAAAATTTCAGGTGTATGGAAGGAATGAGTAATGAGATGAAGGATGGACTAAAGCTCAAGCTTGGGGATTCCACGCGTGTCACCCCAAGAAATATCCAAGAAGTACAAGCGTCAAAGCTTGGGGATGCCCAAGGCATTCCCCTCTTCATCAATAAAAATCCGAGGTTTCTTCCAAACGCTTCATTTTTATTGTTTCATGCACAGTTGTGTTGTTCTTGGAGCGTCTTCTTTTTCGTTTTCGTTTTGGTTTTTTGTTTGCTTTGGTTTTCTTAGTTTGCTTAATAAATTGGTTGGACCCCCTCTTTCATACATTGGTTTGCAAATAGTTTGGTTTGGTTTGGAAAAGAGTAGGAAACTTCATCCTTATGTGGTAAAAAGAGCTCGTTTTTGACTGTGGCCTATGCTCTATCATGCCATGCTTGATATTGTTTTGGCTTTATGCTTAGTATTCGTTGTTGTAGCATGACTTGTTATAAACAATTGAGATTGCTTAATGTGCCTTGGATGAATCATCCGTTGTTTTAGCATATTAAAGCATAGTATAGTGGTATTCTCCTTTGATGCTTTATTTGGGTTGACTTGGCGCATGGTCACACCATGTTATGACTATCTCAAGTCACCATAGCCTTTATGATCCTTTAGTTTTCAACTTGTAGTATCACTTTATGCTTTGATCAATGATGTTTTGTCGCTCTGCATGGTTATGGCCATTATTGCTCTCTTAGTTTGTCGCTCCCAGTCTTTTGGTAACCTCCACAACCAAGTATGAGTTCCACTCATGCATCCAACTCCCTAAACCAAGTTTTTCCAAAGAGTCCACCATACCTACCTACTAGCTTATGCTATTCCAAGTATATTCATACTTTTGTTTACCTTCCAAATTAAACTTGTTATGAGAAAACTAGTGATTAAAGCTCTCACGAACTTGATGGCACACTTTACTTTTCTTGCCCTTAATAAACTTGAACCATTGTGTCGTCTATGTTGTATATGCTTGCACTTATTTGTTCGGAATTAGCAGAACCATGCTTTCATGGGGAACGCTTTCAACATTGCACTTGGTACTTGTACCTAGTTGATATCATGCTCTTTTGTATATGGATGTCGATTAGGAAATGAAAGGGGAGCTTGTAAGTCCATGGAGTTATGTATATGTGTTAGAGAAACGCCTGAGCCGCTGGTCTAATCCATGCTGACATGGTGGAAACCTGCAGCGTAACCATAGTGAGCTGTCTATGAAGCATTCTTCTTATAAAAAAAGAGTCCTATATTGAGAAAAAAGAGAAAAAGAAAAAAAAAGATTATGAAAAGAGGAAAGAGAGAAAAAAGCACCATATTCCCATGGTAAATAAGAAGATTGCTGAGATGCTCATTGTCTGCTTGCCTTGTCATTTTGATATGGGGATTCTTCCGTATCATCGGGCAAGGGGTACCCCGTTGGCGGTTCTGTATGATACACATGTACTTACAATGACAAGAACTTACCGGTGACTAAACTTGAGTAGCATGAGGAGCGACCCTCGTATACAAGGGACATGAGATTTCTAACTTATACTTCGTCAAGCATGTACACCATAGTTTGTTCACTTTAACCTTAATCACTTCAAGATGCTTATGATAGGGGCAATGAGAGCTGAAAGCTATAAGTACCATAATTTTAGGAAGCTCTTTATGAGACTTGAATCCCTGATTCTTCTATGAAGGCCTTTCTTCCACCAGTATATTGAGTCTCCACCTTCTACCTTTATGCACCTACTTTGAGAGCATAGTGGGCATTCTTAGTTCTATGTGCATTGTCCCAAGACTAGTTGATTGATGCATAACTTGATATTGCTTGTTTTAAACTATTTGTATCTAGTCACTCTTATGAACTTTGAAGGTGTCCTATGCATTTATGTTTGCTATTCTATGAGGGACAAGCTGAATGCTATTATGCTATGTTTTCTTTATGTGAAACAAACAAACGTCTTGCAAAGCATTGTTATTCATGAATCTTTTGTTTGTGCCTTTTCATGTTGCATCATAGTTTCTTTGTCTTATTGCTAGAACTTTGTCTTTCATGTTATGATTGAAGTACTATGATCCTAGCTTCGAATGTTTTACAAATACTTTGATCAAGTCTTTGATGGTGCATGTCACCTCAAAAATTATTCTTTCTTTTTATGACTTACCTACTCGAGGACGAGCAGGAGTTAAGCTTGGGGATGTTGATACATTGCAAATGTATCTATAATTTTTGATGTTCCATGCTTGGTTTTATCCACTTTCTTGTGTTTTGTTCCAACTTTGGAATGCTTTTCATATGATTTCTTGGACTAACCTATTAACAAGAGCCATAGTGCCAGCTGCCTGTTTTCTACTGGTTTTGGTTCCAGGAAAGTCAGAAAATGAATATTCTTGGAATTGGACGGGACAAAAGCCAAAGTGCCTATTTTTCCGGAAGTCATCAGATGCCAGAATACGAGACGGAGAGGGGCCAGGGGCCCACCACACCACCTGGCCGCGCGGCCCAGCCTGGCCCGCACCAGGGGGTGGTGTGACCGCCTCCGGCACCCCCTCAGCCTCCCCTTCCGCCTATAAGATGCCCTCGGGACAAAAACCCTAGGTACCCGATCAAAAATCCACGAAAGAGTCTATAGCCGCCGTCATCTCCATCCCTAGATTGGGAGGGATCTGAAGCTCTTCCCGGCACCCTGTCGGAGAGGGGAATTCACCCTGGAGGCCTTCTTCATCACCATGCAAGCCTCCGGTGTGATGCGTGAGTAGTTCATCCTTGGACTATGGATCCATGTAGTAGCTAGATGGATGGTTCTCCTCCTTTGTGCTTTCATGTTTAGATCTTGTGAGCTCCGTTCATGATCAAGATCATCTATTTGTAATTCTGCATGTTGTGTTTGCGGGGATCCGATGGATATTGAGATGCTATGTCAGATTGATTATTGATTCTATCATGTCTTTGTTATTTGTGATCTTGCATGCGTTCCGTTGTTAGTAGCTATCTTGGCCAAGTAGATGCTAGCAACTCCAAGAGTTAGTACTTATGCTCGATAGTGGGTTCATGCCTCTGGTAATCTGGGGAAGTGACAGAAATCTCTAAGGTACTAGATGTGCTGTTGCTACAAGGGAGAAAATATCAATCCTTTGTTCATAGAACAGTCGTATTGTTTACTTTACACGCAATTCATAAAGCAATAATCGGTTGCTTGCAACTTAATACTGGAGGGGGTTCGGATGATAACCTGAAGGTGGATTATTAGTCATAGATGCAGTTGGATGGCGGTCTATGTATAACGTTGTAATGCCCAATCAAGTTCCAAAGGAGTCAAGATGATTAGTATATGCATGTATTGCTTTCTCGATGTTTGTCAATTGCCCCACTGTAATTTGTTCACCCAGCATGTTATCTATCTAAGGAGAGCCACCTCTAGTGAACTATGGATCCCGGTCCTTTTCTTTTACATACAATCTACAAACTGTTTACTGCTTTGTGTTTACTTTCTGCAAACTTTTACTTCTTTCCATTCGATATGTTTAATCCTTTGTTTTCAGCAAAACACGGTGAGATTGACAACCTCATCGCAAGTTGGGGACAGAGTTCTGTAGTTGTGTTGTGCAGGTCTCCACGTTGCTACTAGCACAGGTAGTGCGCCCTGCCAAGGCTCAGCTAGCAATACCTTTGGGGTGTTTCCTTGCTCCTACTGGTTCGATTAAACCTTGGTTTCATAACTGAGGGAAATTTGCTGTTATGCTCATCATACCTTCCTCTTGGGGTTCCCAACGAGCTCTACATCAACACCGAGCCATCACATATCTAAGCAAACTACCAATAATATTCCTCTACAAGAATTAGTAACAAGGGATTTCTATTTTCATGCCCCTGGTTTGTTAGTTGTACTCAGTTTTGCCCATCCGCTTAAATTTCCCTCACTTTTGCCCCTCTCCTTCTCAGAAACCCATCAAAGAGCTCGAACGCCAGCTGCCATCTAGTTGGCCGTTGGCTGACGTGTGGGGCCACGCGGTGTGGGACCATGTGGGGTCTTTTGGTCAGGAACACGTTATGCTAACGTGTGGGGACACGCCATGTGGGACTGCGTGGGGTCGGTTTGTTGGGAACATGTTATGGGGGACGTGGTGTGGGACATGTCGCCTAAATTGGAAGTTTTATTTTTTATTTTTATGATTGGCCTTTTTAAGAGCGCCTTTTCCCCTCTCTCTCGCTAACAGTTGTGTTTTTTTTCCAAAAAGGTAGCAAATCTAGAGAAGCTTATCTCTTCATTCGATGTTCCTTTTGGCCCTCATTATTTCCCAATCTGTAGCAAATCTAGAGCAGCAAATCTAACCAGAACCATAAACACATTCAGTAAATAGAGCAGATGTAGATAAAGAAGCTAATGTAGGATATATAGCAGATGTAGATAAAGCAGCTAATATAGGATATATATAGTACAGTACTTAAAGAGGTTCGACAATTAGGCTGCTCAGCAGTAGCAGCGGACAAGTTCAACACAGACAATACAAAAGAAGCTGCTTTACAGCAGCCACAACACAAGATCAGTGGCCCCTCATGGCCTTCGCCAGGAGGGCCTCCTCCTCCTCCCTCTAGTGCCTCCTCCACTTCTTGCTGCCCAGTCCCTTCACCTTGGGCTCCTTGGGCTTGATCGGGGCATGCGACCCTCCTTGATGGCCATCTTCTAGAGGTTGCGGAGGTGAAGACCGAGCGCTTGGTGCTTGGCTTTGAAGCCGTGGACGTTCACGGACTCGCCGCAGGTCCTCACGTCCTCGGCATGCTTCACGGGGGAGTTGAAGTCGGTGGCGCGGAGCCTCATGGTGGTGCAGAAAGGGCACCTGTAGACGTCACCGACGAAGAAGTTGTCGCACTGGCCGGACTTCAGCCTCCTCAGCACCTGACGAGTCTTGGTGTCCTTGGACTCATCGTCGCTCCAGACATCGCTGATATCCTCCTATTGGAAAAAATAGTAGAGTGCAATAAGGACATGATTGAGATACCTTGATTATCGAGATTGATTATTTGTATAAATTAACCGATTGAGATCCCCTGATTATTCCCCAAATCTCAAACCAAATCAAATACTGATCCCAACTATGAATAGGGGGAATCAAATACGAACAGGGGATTCATCGAAATACGAACAGGGGGATCATCGAAATACGAACAGGGGGATTCATCAAAATATGAGATCTAACACAAGAGGATTAGCTACTGTAAAAATACAAACAGCCGAACCCTAATAACATATGATCTAGCATCCAACGATGGGAATGGGGGAAGAACAAGGGAAGGGGAGAAAACCCTAGTTACCACCGACCATGGGTCGGTGATGCTGGTGTCGTAGGGGTTCTCTAGCCTGATGTAATCATCCTCCTCGAAGGGGTCCCACCCGAGTGGGATCTTCCCGAGACCGGCAGGGGCCTCCTCATCGGCGGCTACAGCGGAAGCAGGGACAAGGGTCTGGACGGGAATGGCGGCTGCCTTCGATGCCTCGACGGGTGCCTTGTAGGCGATGATGTCCATCTCGCCATTCTTCTCCATCGCTGGTGTGGTTGGGGTTTTCTTGGGGGTTTGCAGAAGGTGATGGGACAGTGGAAAAAGTTGAGTGAGCGAGTGAGGGATTAGTGAGAGTGAGGAGGCCTCTATAAAGGAGAAGGGAAGGGATGTTTCGTTGCACCACCGTGCACCGGGTAACTACGTACGCTACGGCACCATGCACGACCACACGTGTCCGCTACCGCCCCGTGCACCGCGACACACGTACTGTGAGTCATGTTTTTCCTTTGTGTCTAACCCTGTTGACTTAGTTATGCTCAGTTATACCCTCGAGTGTAACACTAGTAGTTTGGTTGTACTCAATTTTTCCCTCGAGTAGTAACACTGTCGTGTGCAATATACTCAGTTTTACCCATGGGTGGCTGGTCAACAGAGAATCAACGAATGGGTTTTAGCTAGCTAATTGAGTCATTTTATGCACAACAAATTCAAAAATATCAAAATATAGTGGCATCTACCTAGGGAGTCTTATTGTGTGAGTTGCCACCATAAGAAATGTATATAAATAAAGTTTTAACCTAAATCACCACTTCTCAAATCACCTACTATCTATGAAGGTTCATGGCTTTCTACTCAAGCCTCTTCCTAAAACATCCCTCTCCAAAACATAGTTTGTCTGAATAAGGCAATAATTTTCAAATTGGTGTATATTTGAATTGCAAATAGTTTGATGTATGCCAAGATGTATTTTATTGTATAAAAATGCATTTTCCATTTTTAAATCTCTTTCTATTTTCTTTTTGAATCCCTTTGTCAGTCTTGCCCTTGGTTTTTTAAGTTCTACTCAGTTTTGCCCTTGGTTCTTAAGTTCTACTCAATTTTCCCCTCTCTCTTAGTCACAATCTCTCACACCTGTGCTCATCATGGCTGCTACACTCTGATTGGTTGAGACAGTTGTCACGCGGATCGTTCCCACCAACCGTTGATCTCTATGATCTAGCAGACAGAATAACCCCTATATCTGTCGGGGGCACCCCTCTATCCATGCAAAATAACGAGTTTGCCACCGGTAGTTTAACTCCATAAACAAATGATTTTGAATATAATTTGAAGGGAAAGTGTTCAAAGGTGTATAATTTGTGCATTACATTACACTCTATGAAAATGATAATCTCTCAAAATTTTCTTAGCACAATATTATCACGTATTAAGTGCGATTTCAAAGAGTTCAAATGTGTATAATTTTCATATATGCAAGTTTATACATTACATTCCCTTTATGAAAACGGGGGAGAAAATGATAATCTCTCAAAATTTTGCTAGCACATCATTATCACGTATTAAGTGCGATTTCACAGTGTTCAAAGGTTTATAATTTTCGTATATGCAAGTTTATGCATTATATTTCACTCCATGGAAATGATAAGTGATCAGGATTTGATTAGCACAACATTATCGTGTCCTAAGTGCGATTTCAAAGAGTTCAAAGGTGTATAATTTTCATATATGCAAGTTTATGCATTACATTCCACTATATGAAAATGATAATCTCTCAAGATTTTCTTAGCACAACATTAGCACGTATTAAGTGCGATTTCAAAGAGTTCAAATGTGTATAATTTTCGTATATGCAAGTTTATGCATTACATTCCACTCTATGAAAATGGGGGAATATGATAATCTCTCAAAATTTTGTTACCACATCATTATCACATATTAAGTGCGATTTCACAGTGTTCAAAGGTTTATAATTTTTGTATACGCAAGTTTATGCATTATATTTCACTCCATAGAAATGATAAATGATCAGGATTTTATTAGCACAACATTATCATGTCCTAAGTGCGATTTCAAAGAGTTCAAAGGTGTATAATTTTCATATATGCAAGTTTATGCATTACATTTCACTATATGAAAATGAAGCTAGACAAAGGGATGCCGTCGCCGGAGAAGAAGAAGAAAGGGGAGGCAACGACACGGGAGCGGGGCTGGCTCGGGGTCCCATCTTGCAACGCCAACCTGGGTAAGCTGTGGGTCTGACGCTCACATGGATAAGTTGTGGGTCCGATGCTGATCTGGATAAGTGGAGAGAGGTGTCACTATGGGAACCGACTGAACACGGCCCCACTTGTCAGGATGTAGCGGCGAGGGTCCACTACGGGACCCGACAAAACACGATCCTACTTGTCAGCATGTAACGGCAAGGGTCCACTACAGGACTTGACTGAACGCGGCCCCACTTGTTAGCACGTAACGGCAAGACTAACGGACAGCGAGTTTTCAAACCGTGTGAGAGTTTTGTAGAAGGAGATGGGCCAAAGGGAGGAAAAGTTAAGCGGCTAAGGAAAACTGAGTACAACTAACTAACCGAGGGCACAAAAATAGAAATCCCTAGTAACAAATACCAATGAATGTGTAGATGTCAACTACATAAGAAACTTTGGTAGTAATGGGAACAACTATAATAAATCATATGGTAGACCACCCTATGCTCCAAACAACTATGGTAGACGTCATTTTGTTCCATATCCTAAGGCTAATGAAAATAAATGGAAACTAGCTACCATTCCAGAAGCTAATGAGAATTTGGAGAAACAACAAGAGCCTAGTAAAAATCTTAGTGAACAAGTAGCTCACCATGCCACCATGATATAAGAACTTCATAAGTCACTTTCATCCATAAGTTCTGATATTAAAGGCTTACAAAACCAAGCAGCTGGTTTAGACAAAGCTCTATCAAAACTCGTTAATAATCAAGCGACCTTGTTAAGCATGTCTACAGGAAAACCACAAGGACCACCAGCCATAGGTATAAAATCTATTACTATCACAACTAGTACACCATATTTGGAAGAAACTTATAATGAATTAATGAATTATACTTATTTTCTTGGACCACTAGTATCACAACTCAAGATCCAACTGGTAGAAGAATCATTAAAAGATGATAAAGAAACTACTATGATTGGAAATGAAAAAGAACCAACAAGAGATAAACAAGTAGAAGAACTCAAGATGCTAAGTGAAACAAAAGAACATCTACTTGATCTTGATAAATGTAGCTTGCATGAATTCATTAATTTATTACAAAATAATCTAATTATCCATCCTTTAATGGTCATCAAGCAGGATTTGGTTCGTACCTAGAAAATTATGTTATAAAAGAAAAGATTGAAAGATACAATAGAGAAGCTATGATACCACATAAGCTTGGGTATGTATGGATCCCCAAGGTATTAATCACTATTGGAAAAGAGACACATCATGCTATTCTAGATTTAGGATCTAGTGTCTCAGTTTTGTCTAAAGAGCTATATGATTTACTTGAATTGAAACCTATGGAAAAATGCTTAATAGATCTTTTACTTGCTGATGATTCAACTAAACATGCTCTAGGAAAAGTTCAAGATATTATGGTTGAATTACATGTGACATTTGTACCTGTTGATTTTATTGTCATGGATACGGGGAGCAATACCTCAAGTCCTATAATACTTGGTATATCTTTTTTGAGAACCACAAGTGCAATCATTGATACAAAAGAAGGAAATGTGAAATTTCAATTTCTTCACAAGAAGCGTATGGAACACTTTCCAAGCAAGAAGTAGGTACCTAAGAAGCACAAGATATCCCATGAGTTCCACATCACCTAAACCAAGTAAGTAAAGCCTAGCTATATGGCTATAAAGAAAGTGCTTTGCGAGAGGCAACCCGGTTATTTTTTTCTTTTAGATTTTTTTGAACTCTTGATGTAGTAAGAGAGTTTTGTTTTGGTTTTATTTCTGAAGTTTTTAATAAAGTACCAAGTGTAACCCATTTTGGATGTTTTAAAAGTTAATAAACATATGGAGTAGCAAATTTCTCTAGAAACGTTTTTTGTGCGTGACTTTTCTGATTTTTTGTAAATCTAATTGCGCTCAGATTCTTATAGAATTTACAACTTTTCATCCTCTATATGCACAAAAATTGGCTAAAATTCCTTACATGTCTAAGTAGACAAAAAAATCGTTTTGCTATTGCTGAAAATTTGGAGAGATTCTGCCATGCTTTGTTTTAACCATTCCCAAGTGTCCTAAGATGATTTGTATGAGTCATATTATATGCTAGGGATATGTAGGAACATTATATGCTTGCTATAACATTTATAAAGAATTTGGTATTTGATATATAGGCATCGGATATCATATTCTTGTGCCACTAATGTCACCTCTCAGAAAAGAGATGGGAGAAAAAGTTTTGTGTTGAAGTTTTTTGACAGGGAATAGAGGAACACCACACCAAGAGAAATCCAAGGATGGTGCAAACCATAAGATTGGGGATGCCCAAGGCACCCCACTGTACCAACTCAACTCTCGGTTTGCAAACCTCTAAACTTTATTTTTTGAGCAACATAGAACTATCGTAGAAACTTGGAGCGTATGATTTGTCATTTTACTTTTTGTTTTGCATTAGAAAGACCACCACCATTATTATTATTGTATGATTAGATACTGTAAATAAACTCTACCTTGATGAGATTGAAACCAAAAAGAATGCCATGTAACAAAAGAAAAGGGGAGATAAAAACAAAAGTTGAAATTCATGTTGTGTCTAGTTCTTAAACTCAAGTACTTTATATGAAACATGATCTGTTTTATGCCTATTAAATTGTATCCTTTGCTTGTGAATATTTATGTTCAACATTAATAAGCAAGGTGAGAAAATAAATGTTGACATTATGAACTAGATGGCACACTCTTTATATCTCTTTTTGCTAAACCTTTTCTACACAAGCTAAGACTTGTTCCAAGCCCCTTAAAACTAGACTAGGCATACCCACCTACTTGTAGGAAAAGCTACTTTCAAGTATAGTATGTATGTTAATCCTCCAAACACTCTTAAAACACCCCTTTTCATGTATTTTAAAGCTCATAAGAAAGTAAGGTCTGGGGTGATACCACTATGGAAATTTTTGTGCTTCACATCTTATTAGTGGTTGTTAGCTAAACCATGACAGGCATGGCACAAAGCTTTCAATATTAAATGTTGAATATCAATCATGTTTAAGTTCTACCTATGGATTGCAACAATGTGAAATGAAGTGTGCACACTGGAGTAGGCATGTTGGTAGAAAACGCTCCTAAACCGCTAGCCAAAGCCATCCATGACATAGTGAAAACTTACAGCATGATGATCCTTGTTGATATGATTCATATGTCTGTTTTTCTTGTCTTCTGGAGTAGAGATACTACCCACCTCCCACCTTGAACACAATCAAGGAATTATATTATCTTTAATGCTAAAATAAGCAAATAAATAAATGCCAAAAAGAGGGGCATATAGCTACATAGGGGCAAGAGTACTTCAGTGATGCGGTTTCACAAGACCAACATGAGTATACAATGACATGACTAAGTTGAGTAGCATGAGGAGTGCAAGGTCATAGACTAGGTGCATGAAACAATCAACTTGTAAGATGTTTAGCACATAGACCATACGATGCTTTAAAACAAAGTGAAAATAAAAAGCTAATGGGAACCCCATCCTTATTAGTATTGTTGACATGAATTACATAGCTCAAATTTCTATTTTTATTCTTTATGGAGGATTAACATATGTATTCAATGCTTACTATCGGTATGGGATGCAAAACATCTCAACAGAAGACATAAAACTAAGAAGTGAGTCTTCCAGTCAAAGGCATGAAACTAAGAAGTAGCCCATAAATAAAGGCATGAAAACACCAATGCCAATCATGAAAAGAGTCTCTTATTATATAGGTTCATCAAAGTGTGCTTGAAGGTTTATTTTGTTCATAATTTTTTATCACACCATCAATTATTGTTGAGCATATTTATGGATGTCTAAAAGATACAACTTGATAGTACACTTACATATTATGTTTCATTGAAAAGAATTGAGCCTATGAACTCTACATGATAATGAAGGAAGCAAAGGTAACAAACTCCAAAGTCCATGTTTAGTTTTATCACCTTCATGCTCGAGGACAAGCATAGGTTAAGCTTGGGGATGTTCATGCATGTAAAATGCATACATGAACTTTGTAGTTTGTTAACATGTTTTCCCACATATTTGCATCATATATAATTTTATATCCCTGTTTTATATTGATTTTTGGGGATTTACCAATGATCCCTTTTATTTTGGTTATAACCCTGTAGGGCAGAAAAATCCTATCTTCAATGTTTTTGATGTTTCATGACCTATACGAAGTCAAATGGACCTGCACTTTTTGGAATGCCAATATTTATCAACGAGAAGCATCTAGAGCATTGGAATCTCACCAGGAGGGCCAGGAGGGCCAAAAGAGCCTAGGTGGCATGCTCAGGCCTGGTGGGCGTGCCACCCATGCTCTTTCCCTCCTCGACCATCTGATCACCTTGATTCTTTCTCCCATGGAGTTCTCTTGACCTAACAATCCCTATATACGAGGTCTCTGAAAATTGTAATTGATAGTCCATAAATTGTTATAGGGACCTAAAAATCCCTATATACGAGGTAATTTATGGACCTAAAATTCCCTATATACGAGGTCCCTATGTTGAAGAAAGGAAGAACTACTGCTGAATAAGGAAAGGCTTATGATTATAGGGCTTCTATTTCTAAAAAGTATAGACATCTAATTCCTGTTCCTGAAGGAAATAGTAATTTAAGCCCCTGAGTCCACTTCCCATTGTCTTAGAAAACCAGATGACGTAATTGGAAAATATGCCGCCGAGTCAGAGTACTCAAGGAGTAGCAAGGTTCTTCTTCTGCTTTCACCACAGGATTGTCTTAATCTTTCATTTCACTCTACAAAGCTATATCTTTGATAAGGGGGAAAGAAGAGATTTGACACGATGGTTAAAACAGGACCATTGACGCATCTTTTAGAGATGGATTTGGTTCCAAAATTGGCTTCTGCATCCATGCTTCTAGAACAAACAGCAACTAAGGTATGCTAATAGTGGTACATAATGAATGCCTCAACTATAACCTGATGAGTCACTTGCCCTGAGTAAGCTGCAAGATCCTTCACAGGTCACTGTCCTAATGAGAAAAGAAAACTAGAACTTGACTATAAGCTGGGAACTCTTTCTGACTAAAGAAAAATAAGTAGTCCGCTTATCTCTAGCCCATGAACTTAGCGGATACTATGATAGCACCGAATTTTGCCAATTCGGCAGTGAGCCTATTAATGAAGCAAATTCAATGAAACAACAACTGGTACCATATAAACTTACAAGAAGCAAAGTGGAAACGGGAGCTTTCCCACCAAGTACCGGCATCAGGCCATAGAAACACGTTCTGGCGAAGGTAATTTTTTTCTTAGAGCAAAGAGAAAGCGACGAGAATTTCTATGAAAGCGTTTCATTTGCTTCTCTTCCATGGAATATTTCTTGCTGAAAGTATCCCTGATCCCACTGATAATGAGTAGGCCTGAATAATTTGTTTGGGCTCGTTGTTGACCCATACCACATAGTTCCAGCAACTATGAAAGTTGTCTTCTTATTCTTCCTAAATAGAACCCCCACCCTCACCTTCATGCTAAGAATAGCTAGGATTCCAGAAGAAGATGGCATTCATTTGATGAGAAATAAAAAGGAATATCGAGATCTCTTTTAGCTCAGTTTAAGATCTTTTTCCATTGAAAGAGAACATTGCGGGAAGGTGCGGTGAACTAACAGTTCCTTCTGTCGTGTATCCTCGATTGATGCGCAGAGATGACTATGAAAACACCTTTTTGGATCCTCGAATTGAAAGAGAGACCAATATGTTCCATCTTCCTAGAAAAGATGATTCATTCTAGA
This sequence comes from Avena insularis, assembly GCA_023614405.1. Taxonomy (NCBI): domain Eukaryota; kingdom Viridiplantae; phylum Streptophyta; class Magnoliopsida; order Poales; family Poaceae; genus Avena; species Avena insularis. Next base: position 48,760,468 of record CM042692.1, on the reverse strand, counting down.
AAAGTTCCAAAAGATGATAATGGTAAGCAAGAAGATTGTTTACGAAGAAACACCAAAACTCCATTAGCCAGGAATGAAAATCAATTCCATATGCCATTAGTAACTCTCCTATCTTCCCCACATGGTAGCGATCCAACTAAAGATTTTGATTCCAATTATTGATTGCAAGCATGATTCATTTCTAGTTCAATTGTGCAATTTATTCCAATTAGTAAGAGGGACCTTGAACTAAGAAATAGACCTAGCAGCTAAAAGAGGGTATCTTGAAACAAAACTAATTTTTTTTAAAGAATAACGTTTGACAAAATAATTAATGCAAAACGATCAATTGAAGAAAAGAGTTGATACAACAATTTGATTATTCAATCAATTAGTAGTATCCCTAGATTCCACTCCTCCCCCATACTACTAGGGAAAGAGAGAATGTAAATACTACCATTTTACACGGTTCCAAATTAATGCCAGATAAAAAGGATTTTGGGTATAGTTTTCCTTGTGACGGCCCAGGGCGCGCAGGGTAACCCCAAGGGTTTGTGGGTTTTTTTTCTACCAATGGGGGCTTTCCCTTCACCGCCATTTGCAAGCATTAAAGGCTAGGCACCTAACAGTGGTTATTCCTCCAACAGGTTATTCTGGGTTACGCTAAACCTTCAAGCCTTTTACCAGCAGATGAATACTTAATCTATCCCCTCTGCGCACGGAAAGGGAACATGTTTTTCAGTCGTTCGTTTGTTTTGTTTTGAATTGACATAGAGAAAGATTTCTCGAGTTCCCTTAGTTCAGTACATCACTAGGTTAGCGGGACCTGAAGAAAGACTAAGTCTGTATGTCGAAAGCTTAGTTGTTGGTTTGGTGATACTAGTGCTTTCCGGCACAAACGGTTCCTAGACACATGGCTTCTTTTGCTTCATATTGCTACCCCATCAGCGCCTATTCCAATGTTCCTCGTGAAAGAAAGATATCTGACCCGATGCGTCCTACTCTATTTATAACCGATGGCTCCATCCTAGAGAGTGCTAAAGGAGTCATTCAGAAGTGAGTGAAGGGGTGCAGAAAAAAGCTCATTTCTTTCATTCAGGAATGGACACTGGACTAGAATGAAATGTGGGAATATCGGGATTGGCAGATTTGTTATATTGAAATATATAAAACTCAACACGACTAGTGAATTCAAATTAGAGTCACTTGCGGATCGTAACCGCTAGGCAACATCGTCCCCTTAACCAGAATCATCTAGATTACAGATTTCATAACTGCATTTCGCAAGAAGCCCATTCTATATCCCATCTGCTATAGCTTGAAGCAGTCCCAGGGGGCCTACATATTCAGGACCAATACGTTGTTGTATCGACGTGGATGTTTATCTTTATATAGCTTCCCCGCAACTCCAACTACCGGAAACATTAGCTCGAACATTTGAGTTAGAGATGAAAAGGACCGCCCTTCAGCTAGTGCTCCATGACTGAAAATCGATATGAGATGCTTCTACAGGGTTTGCTTGGCTTTAAGCTTCGCCAGAAGAAAGCAAGATGATGAAGCGAAGCTTCGTAGACAAGGATTATAGTATTGATTTTGGAGTTTGTATATTTTGTGGTAATTGTGTTGAGTACTGTCCGACAAAGAATCAATAGAAGGAGAATCGGACGGTATCTTTCTTGAAACAAACAAAAAGGAAAAGAAAGAGAAAACAACAGCTTGTATCTCAATAGGACTGAATGTTTAAGGAGTTAGGTTAGTCTAATGTGCCAAAACGTTAGTCAAACCACCTAGGTTGTGTTTGTTCTGGAGAGTTCAACTTCACTTGAACCACTTTACTTTCCTTGGATTTATTCTCCTGCTTGCTTGATTGGAATCTATTCACATACAGAGGTTTAGCTGTACGAAAGATGGGTCTAGGGGGAATTGAAGGCAAACCAATACTATTGTAAGTAGTCTTGCCGAGGTAGGAAGAAAAAGTGAAAAGAAGAACTGTTGATGTCATTATATCTTTCTCTAGAGTTCCAGATAACTGGTGATCAATGCCATGCTCTACTTCGAACGCCACAAATGTCTCACCTCGAGGTGTGGTGGCTCGATGGTCAACCAACGCCACAAAAGGCCTCACGCCAAGATGCGAAGGCACGCAACTCACCGACGCCACAAAAGGCTCACCCTATTCTCCTATGAGCTCGCCACAAAGGCCTACTCATGTTCCACTATGGGACACTTGAGGACAGTCACCAAACGCGTACAAGGCTTGGGGCAATCTCCACAACTCAATTGGAGGGCTCCCAAGAAACGCCACAAAGGCTCCACAATGCCACAAAAGGACAACAAGCTTGGGGAGTCTCCACAACTGAATTGGAGCCCCCAAGAACACACCACAACTACACACAACCGTCTAGGGTTCCAAGAACCCAAGAGAACAAGCCCAATAGCTTGAACTCACCGAATATCCAAGGAGAACTCAAACCTATGCACCAAATGCAAGAGGCAAGTCCTTCACTCTCAAATTCCACCAAAGCTACAAAAGCTATGGGGGGAATAAGAGAGGAAGAACACAAGAGGAGAACACAAAACTCTCCAAGATCTAGATCCCAAGGATTCCTTTACTAAGAAGGGATTTGGTTTGGTGGGGGTTGTAGATCTAGATCTCCTCTCACAAATCCCTCAAAAAGATACAAGAATCATAGGAGGGAGAAGGAGAGAGGGCAAGCTCTTCAAGGTCAACAATGGAGGAGAGAGAAGGGCAAAACCAAGAAAAAGCAAGTGACCCCACAAAGGGGAAGGGGAGCTCCTTTTAAAGGGCTCCCCGATCTGGCCATTATGCACATATTCATGCACGGTCGGTAGTACCAGTGGGTGGTCGGTACTATCGGTGGCACCCAACCAACAGTCGAAAACAGCGATGCGGAAAGAGAAAATAAGTTGGCCGGTACTACCACCAAAAATTACACCGGTACTACCAGCGGCAAAAATGCCCTAGCGGTACTACTACCTGAACTTCCGACCGAAATTCTGACAAACATACAATGACCAAAACAGAGAGGTTACTGAACAGAAATCGGGATTGCTGGAAGTTAGGCCGAAATTAACACAGGTACTATCAGCGGCAAATGCCGTAGCGGTACTACCGGTGGCACACTGGAACTACCGGTCAGGCAAAAACTCCAGAACCAAAACTACCACAACTTTCGGATCCGAACTCCAAATGAGACGAAACATCACCATGGCAGAAAATACCATAAATATATATGTGAGATATCTCCCAAGGTGTGGAGCCGGAAAATTCGCAAGATAAAAAATGCAATAAGATATGCAAGGGAAATCCGTTTTTGATGAACTAGAGCTTGTCATGATGATAACCACAAGCTCTAGATCCTCACATGGACAAGAACCAAACAACAACCAAGAAAGATGATGCTATGTATGCAAAAGTTTGAGCTCTCTCCAAAAGATATGATCGAGCTACACACTCGAGAGCCCCTCTTGATAGTACGGCTATATATCCTAAACCCGATCTCCCAACACTATAAGATAACGGTAAAATAGAAACTCTATCAAGGTCATACCTTTGTCTTGAGCATTCCACTTGATCTTGATGTAGACGATCTTGTCACCTTCAATATGGAACACCTTTCTTGATTTCTCTTGCTTGCTCTTGTTTGATGAAGACTTGCGAATGTCTCCCCCATACTCCATGGGGAAACCTCTTCTTTGACCTTATCTTCATCACTCCATGATCACCGAGGATGGAAAGCTTCACACATGAGATCTTCTAGAGATGGTACACCTTGATCTTGCCCTTCATTTCTTGATGATGTCTTGAAGATGACCATAAGGAACTCAACCTTATTCTTCTTCTTCTTCAAGACATACTTGATCTTCTTCTTCTACTTGATTCCAGTAGGCACACAACCCTTGGATATTGATTCTTCTTTTTTGACCTTGAAACCAACACATGGTTCACATGATGCCAATGGACAAACCTACAAGTGAAACTCAATTTACACGCTAGTCCATAGAGATTGTCATTAATTACCAAAACCACACATGGGGCATACATGCCCTTTCAACAGGGAGTAGTCCACCTCCGGGCTATGGGTTTATGGCAGTAGCTTGATATATTTCTCTCTTGTTCTTCATAGATCTAGTACCATATGAGATGCCCAACATGATTATGGTCATATTTGTAATTCCTATGTTGTGGATCTTTGTTCTATGATTTGATATTTGAGATTGGAATCTATTTTCTGTAAGATGTTTTAATAGATGCATATCATGCACCCTGTTCTTCATTGCTTGTTTTGATCCAACTTATATGCAAGAACTTGTCTAGGGAGAAGTGTGTGTTAGATGTAGTAACATGGGGGTGGAGATTGAATTGTGACACACAATATTCAAGATCTACCTTGGTTTTTACCTTTCTTTTGCTGCCTCACTAGGGGTAAAATGAAATCATGTGCTATAGTTATCACATGTCAGTGTGATGACCTTGTTAAATCAAGGTAGCATATTTGTATTTCAAACATCATATAATATTGCTTAAAGCTATACTCTGATTTGTTCTTAAATCAAGATTGCATGGAGATTTCCCTTTCTTGAGGAGTATAAGAGAGAGATGTATTCCATCTCAATATTAGAATGTGATGCCCATATTAATTCCTTTTATCAAGCACTTATAGAATTTCCATGAATCTTTATCATTGATAAATTGTTTTATGATCACTACAACCTAAAAAGAGGGTAGCCAAGTGAACCCATGAACCCCGGTCTGGTTTTTATCATAAGAAACACCTTTCCATTGCATCTACTATCATTTATAATTTCTACAATTTATTATTTTGAAAATACAAAAATACTTTCTCTACTTGCAATCACCCATAAAAACCCAAAAACAACTCTATTATCTTCCATATCATCTAGTTTGTATTTCTTCACTTTATTTACTTTGTTTCATATTTTATTTCATATTACTAATACAGGTTGGGGACACAAGACAAATTATTTTACTTTTACAGGTTGCTTGAAGAGGAGAAGACAAATATCCACGCAATTCCCCGAGAGATTTTTATATAAACCCTCGAGTCACTCTTGTGGGGAAAATAAGCTTTCTACAACACTCTGCACTTGGAGTCCCAACGAAAAGTGACTGTGTTTGTTGCCGTTAGCAGCGTAGGCTATAGCAAGTAGCGGCTTATCGCGGCGTGTTCATGCGGTTGGTTTCGTTTGTGAGCCGTGCTGGCTAAGGAAACTATGACCGCATGCGGGTTATCATGGTGAGGAAGTATTGTGGGTCCCGTAAGCATCCGATTCAAATCTTCGGTTTGAGTATCATAAGTCGCTTCATGAGTTGTGTCGTGGGTACTGGACGTGTGCAAACCCGTTTCATGTGCTATAAGTCTAGCCTCACCTCGACAACTTAGTGCTGTTTGAGCCAGCTACCCAGCAATGAGAGTACAGACAACCAAATTTGAGGCTTAACCTTAGGAACTCTAGTCCCTATACCTTAGGAACCCCGAAATGATTTTTATCTTGTGTTAATTTTTCATTAACCTATTGATTAATATTTTGACTAAGAGCCATGCCCAGGGGGCGCAAAGAGAAGACTAGTTCTCTAAAATCCCATTCATAATGCATCATATCAATTACATTATTTTGATGAGGAGATCCCTACTTAATAATGAGAGAAATTAAGTGGATGAAGTATACTCTATTCTTCAGTAGAGCATATATATCTTTCATGTCATAGTGGCCCTAAGAGAAATTCAATACTATATTTGCATGCATAGCTAGTAACTCATCTCTATCAAACTCATCCAAATCATAAATCTATGATGGTACAACCATATATCATCTCATCTACTATATTTAAATCTAGTGTTGAGATGAACAATTCCACACCCTCTCGTGAAACAAATACATTCTTCTAGCACTAAACCCTAGTGTGATGTGGATATGATTAGAACCACAAGTCCCTAGGTGAAGTAAACCTACATCTTGTCCAAGGATTTAAAGGACAACTATTTTATCTTAGTCTTGGATAAAACACACAAAGGATATCTTATGACTTTTAGCATAAGAATATCTACTCAAAATCACTTTTGTGCCCCAATAGTCAATCTACTAAGGACACATACTAAATTCTTTACAAATATTCCCAGTTAGCTTTGAGTTATTAAAGATATCATAAAGAACTTACAAATTATCAGGAATTCATTTGAGATTTCTCCCACTTCAAAACCCTAATGTCATTCTACATCAAAATCATTCTTATCTTCAACTAGTGAATCCACTCCAATCAAAAACTAAATTCTTTATAAGTATCACAAGTCAATTTTGAATTACTCATGAGCTTATAAAGTATTTATTTACATAAAGTATTCATTTGGGATAACGTAGTATTATTCTACATAAATAGAAAGGGGTGTAGAAATCTTGTATATGCTATACATATAGAAGAAAGGAATATGTAAGAGACCATGGAGATTCCTAGTGTTCAATATTTTCACTTTGGACCATGACTCTAATTGAAGGTCTTCCGTATTCTTTTTCTGCATAAAGAAAACTCTTTCTTATTAAGAAAGTATTTCCTACTATTCTATTTTATTAAAATTAGTACAAAATATTGAAACCAACTAGAATTCAACAACTCTATTTGAAAAATCCAGAATATACATTATAGACAAATACTTTTGAAATGGATAAGATATATTTTAATTACACATATTAATATGTGAGAAAGAAATAATTTTAAACCAACCCTCAAATAAGATTTGAGAGATGGAAATAGATCTCATGGATTTCCTCAAAGATTCAAATAATTGAGGTATTTCAAATCATCTCAAACCATAACTAAATTCAAAACTCAATTCAAAATGGAAAATCAAACTAGAAAATACAAAATAAAAAAGAATTAGATAAGAAAAACTTAAGCAGACCGTAGCCCACTTAGCCAGCCCACTGACCTAGCCCATATAAAATCCCACCTTGGCCCCACTTAGCTTACCTCGCCGAGGAACGGGTCCCACCCGAGAGCGAACCGGTACCGCCTCATTTCCTATCGCCTTCGTCAACGACAGGGAGACGATGATGCCGCCGGTGAGCAACCGACCTACTCATGTGTATATAATGTGCGTGAGAGGTAAGCGATCTCCGGTGAGCTGTAGAAGAAAGGCTTGACATGAACCACCTCTAAGCGTGACATCCGAACCTCAAAATTGAACCGCCTCTACTGCTGCATCTTCGTCATTGCTGGAGACAGTGTTGGAGATACTAACCTTGTCAGGACCTATAAATAGCCTAGTAGCACTGCACCGAAGTCCTCGCACCTCATAGTAAGCTTAGAAATTCTCTCTAGCACTTAATCTCTCTCACTCCCGAAACCCTGGCCAAAACGGAATTCTGGCTAGACACCGGTGAAAGACCTCCGCTTATTCAACTAAGCATGCTCGGAGCTTCTATGCAGATAGGGTAACATTCTGGCAGAAGGAATCATACTAGGAAGCCCTCCCTTATTGCAATCGCAACCTTCTTCTCCTACGCCGATCATCGGAAATCGGGACCGTGCGCTTGATATGTTACTAACATATCCATAATTTTTGATGTTCCATGCTTGGTTTTATCTATCTTTCTTATGTTTTGTCCACACTTTGGAGTACTTTTTCATATGATTTCTTGGACTAACCTATTAACAAAAGCCACATTGCCAGTTGCCTGTTTTTTGATGTTTTTGGTTCTAGGAAAGTCAGAAAATAAATATTCTTGGAATTGGACGGGATAAAAGCCAAAGTCAGTTTTTCACCGATGGACACCCGGATCCAGAATACGAGATGGAGAGGGACCGCCACACCACCTGGCCGCGTGGCCTAGCCTGGCCCGCGCCAGGGGTGGCCTGGCCGCCTCCGGCACCCCCTTGGCATCCCCTTTCGCCTATAAGATGCCTCCGATACAGAAACCCTAAGTACCCGATCAAAATTCCACGAAAGAGACTGTAGCCGTCGTCATCTCCATCCCTATATCGGGAGGGATTTGAAGCTCTTCCCGGCACCCTGACAGAGAGGGGAATTTACCTTGGAGGCCTTCTTCATCATCATGCAAGCCTCCGGTGTGATGCGTGAGTAGTTCATCTCTGGACTACGGGTCCATGTAGTAGCTAAATGGCTGGTTCTCCTCCTTTGTGCTATCATGTTTAGACCTTGTGAGCTCCGTTCATGATCAATATCATCTATTTGTAATTCATACATGTTGTGTTTGTGGAGGTCTGATGGATATTGAGATGCTATTTCAGATTGATTGTTGATTCTATCATGTCTTTGTTATTTGTGATCTTGCATGCTTTCTGTTGTTAGTAGCTATCTTGGCCAAGTAGATGCTAGCAAATCCAAGAGTTAGTATTTATGCTCGATAGTGGGTTCATGCCTCTAGTAATCTGGGGAAGTGATATAAATCTCTAAGGTACTAGATGGGTTGTTGCTACTAGGGAGAAAACAACAATCCCTTGTTCATAGAACAATCGTATTGTTTACTCGTAATGCAATTATCCGTTGCTTGCAACTTAATACTGGAGGGGTTCGGATGATAACCTGAAGGTGGATTATTAGTCATAGATGCAGTTGGATTACGGTCTATGTATAATGTTGTAATGCCCAATCAAGTCTCAAAGGAGTCAAGATGAGTAGTATATGCATATTGCTTTCTCGATGTTTGTCAATTGCCCCGCTGTAATTTGTTCACCCAACATGTCATCTATCTTAAGGAGAGCCACCACTAGTGAACTATGGACCCCGGTCCTTTCTTTTACCATCAATCTACAATCAAGCTGCTTATCGCTTTACTTTCTGCAAACTATTACTTTCTTCCACTCGATACGTTTAATCCTTTGTTTTCAGCAAAACAGGTGAGATTGACAACCTCACTGTAAGTTGGGGACAAAGTTCTGTGGTTGTGTTGTGCAGGTCTCCACATTGCTGCTGACATTGGTAGTGCGCCCTGCCAAAGTCCAGCTAGCAACACCTTTGAGGTGTTTCCTTGCTCCTACTGGATTGATAACCTTGGTTTCATAACTGAGGGAAACTTACTTTTGTGCTCATCATATCTTCCTCTTCGGGTTCCCCAACGAGCTTGTTATTACATGAGTTAGCAAGTGATTTTCTGAAGCCTCTTGCCGGGGAGTCAATGACATCTTCACAAGGGGAGTCCCTCATAACCAATCTCTTTAATTTGTTTTATTTGTTTTGCTTAGTTTATTTTTGCTTTGTTTGCTTGTTTCTTTATCACACACAAAAAATTAGTTCCTACTATAGTTGGTATTTTTGTTGGTCTGTAATTGTCTTGCTTTATCATGCTTACTATCAATGGTTGGTTTCTTTGAAACTGAATCTAATTGGCAAGGTGGGTTCACGGAAGAACAAAAATATTATTATAAGGAACACCGCTTGTCACAAAAAGGGAAACTCTTATGGGAACAAATTGATAAATTGAATACCATTGCTAGAAACGTGTGCTCTACTTATAATGTTACTTATTGCGTTGATAAATCTTGTTGCTGTAGGAGGTATAAACACCTCCCTTTTCAATGTGAGTATAATGATAATGTTACCATATCTTCTTATGTTAAAGGAAATTATGACTTTTATGATGTGGAACAAATTGAAGAATTTATTGCTTGGAAGGGTGCATTTGAACTTGCTAGTTTGCTTGAAAATACAGATGATGCACCTTATAAATACGAGGTTTATGATATACTTCATTTTTTCTTTGATAATTACAAGGAAGAAAATGGCTATATTCTTGAATATCTTAATAGATGCTCTCCACCAGCGGAAGAGACTAATGCCTTGCAGGAGCCTATGGAAGAAGAAATTGCTGAAACTGGATGCTCATTGGATAAAAAGAGGAGGAGAGTGATGATCAAGAGGAGGAAGAATGGATCTACCCATTCTTACCTTCTAATGAGAGTAACTCTTTACCCCTTACAATATTTGATTGTCCCCCATGCTTACTAAAGGAGGATGAATGTTATGTTCCTGAGGATTCTTTTGAAAATGTTTATAATAAAGCTCTAGTGCTTGTAGATCATGAAAAGCATGCTTTATGTGATAGTTATATTGTAGAGTTTATTCCTGAGGCTACTGAAAATTATTATGAGAGAGGAAAATATGGTTGTAGAAGTTTTCATGGTACTGAACACCTCTCTATGTGCTGAAAGTTTTGAAGTTACTTTTGTTTTATCTTCCTATGCCTGTCACTTTGTTCTTTGTGAGTTTATTTGTGTATAAGATTCCTATGCATAGGAAGTGGGTTAGACTTAAATGTGTTTTTAATTTTCTTCTTGCTGCTCTCTTTTACTTCAATTCATATTTCTTATGTGAGCATCATCGAAATTCTTATGCCTAACTTAAAGGCGTTAAAGAAAAGTACTTATTAGGAGATAACCCAAAAGTTTTAGATGAGTCTTGGAAGTTATTAACTCTGTAATAACCGCTCCTTATCCTTTTTATTTGCTTTTTGTGCCAAGAATAACCTCTAATGAGAGAGAAGTAATGATTGGGAAAGTTGCTGTCCTAAAATAGATTTCTGCGCTTCACCATAAAAATTCGTGTAAAATCTCTGTACGTCCTTTTGAGGCGTGAATTTTTGTGCTTCTGCCCCAGGTGGTTATATAACTTTCATTAGTTTAACACTTATCGATTTGAGCAACAGAATATTTCAAAAAAAATCGTCTTTACCTGCTGGTCCGTTTTGACAGATTTCTGCCTTTATTTGCATTTGCTTCTTGTTGGTTCCTTTTTGAGTTCTTTTGGGGAATTGAGCTTTTTGAGGGAACTGCTACAGTAGCTAGTGTTTTAATGGATTTTTTATTGGTGTTGGAACTGAACCTAAAGACTTATTATCTTGATTGCACTAATGTTGCTAATAAGATTGTGTGAAGTTTTGTATGAAGGAAAAATTTCAGGTGTATGGAAGGAATGAGTAATGAGATGAAGGATGGACTAAAGCTCAAGCTTGGAGATGCCACCCATGTCACCCCAAGAAATATCCAAGAATTACAAGTTTCAAAGCTTGGGTATGCCCAAGGCATCCCCTTCTTCATCAATAAAAATACCAGGTTTCTTCCAAACACTTCATTTTTATTGTTTCATGCACAGTTGTGTTGTTCTCGGAGCGTATTCTTTTTCATTTTTGTTTTGGTTTTTTGTTTGCTTGGTTTGCTTAGTTTGGTGAATAAATTGGTTGGACCCCCTCTTTCATGCACTGGTTTTCAAATAGTTTGGTTTGGATTGGAAAAGAGTAGGAAAGGTCATGCTTAAGTGGTAAAGATAGCTTATTTTTGACTGTGGCCCATGCTTTGTCATGCCATGCTTGATATTGTTTTGGCTTTATGCTTAGTATTCTTTGTTGTAGCATGACTTGTTATAAACAATTGAGATTGCTTAATGTGCCTTGGATGAATCATGCGTTGTTTTAGCATATTAAAGCATAGTATTATGGTATTCTCCTTTGATGCTTTATTTGGGTTGACTTGGCGCATGCTCACACCATGTATGACTATCCCAAGTCACCATAAGCCTTTATGATCCTTTAGTTTTCAACTTGTAGTATCACTTTATGCTTTGATTAATGATGTTTTGTCGCTCTGCATGATTATGGCCATTATTGCTCTCTTAGTTGGTCGCTCCCAGTCTTTTGCTAGCCTCCATAACCGAGTATGAGTTCTACTCATGCATCCAACTCCTAAAACCAAGTTATTCCAAAGAGTCCACCATACCTACCTATTAGCATATGCTATTCCAAGTATATTCATGTTTTTGTCTACCTTCCGAATTAAACTTGTTATGAGAAAACTAGTGATTAAAGCTCTCACGAACTTGATGGGACACTTTACTTTTTTGCATTTAATAAACTTGAACCATTGCGTCCATCTTTGTTGTGTATATGCTTGCACTTTATAAGTTGAAGTTAGCAGAACCATGTATCATGGGGAACGCTTTCAACATTGCACTTGTACTTTGTACCCCATTGATATCATGTTCTTTTGCTTATGGATCCCGGCGATGTGAAATAAAAGGGGAACTTGTAAGATCATGGAGTTTATATTTGTGCTAGAGAAACGCCTGGGCCGCTAGCCTAAGCCATGCCTAATCATGGTGGAAACTTGCAGCATAACCATAATGAGCACTCTATAAAGCATCCTCAATAAAAACCTCTGGAAATAGCAAATAAAAAGATCACTGAGATGCTCATTGTCTGCTTGCCTTGTCATTTTGATTATGGGATAGCTCCTATATCATGTGCAAGGGGTACCCCCTTGGCGGTTCTCTATGATACATATGTACTTACAATGACAAGAGCTTACTTGTGACTAAAGTTGAGTAGCATGAGGTTCGGTCTTTGTAAGTAAGGGGCATGAGATTTCGGCTTATAACTTGTCAAGCATATCCTCTTAGTTGTGTCACTTTAACCTTAATCACCTTCAAGATGCTTATGATAGGGGCAATGAGAGCTGAAAGCTAATAAGTACCATAATTTTTGGAAGCTCTTTATGAAACCTGAATCCCTACTTCCTTCTATGAAGGCCCCTTCTTTTACTTTTATGTTGAGTCTCCACCTTCTATCTTTATGCACCTACTTTGAGAGCATAGTGGCCATTCTTAGTTCTATGTGCATTGTCCCAAGACTTGTTGATTGATGCATAGCTTTGATATTGCTTGTTTTAAACTATTTGTATCTAGTCACTCTATGAGGGACAAGCTGAATACTATTATGCTATGTTTTCTTTATGTGAAACAAACAAACGTCTTGCAAAGCATTGTTATTCATGAATCTTTTGTTTGTGCCTTTTCATGTTGCATCATAGTTTCTTTGTCCTACTACTAGAACTTTGTCTTTCATGTTATGATTGAAGTACTATGATCCCAGCTTTGAATGTTTTACAAATACTTTGATCAAGTTTATGATGGTGCATGTCACCTCAAAAATTATTCTTTCTTTTATCACTTACCTACTCGAGGACGAGCAGGAGTTAAGCTTGGGGATGTTGATACATTGCAAATGTATCTTTAATTTTTGATGTTCCATGCTTGGTTTTATCTACCTGCTTGTGTTTTGTCCACACTTTGGAGTACTTTTCATATGATTTCTTGGACTAACCTATTGACAAGAGCCACAGTGCCAGCTGCCTGTTTTCTGCTGTTTTTGGTTCTAGGAAGTGAGAAAATGAATATTCTCGGAATTGGACGGGACAAAAGCCATGCTATTTTACCGGAAGACATCTAGAGCCAGAATACGAGACGGAGAAGGGCTGGGGACCGGCCACACCACCTAGCCGCGCGGCCAGGCCTGGCCCGCGCCAGGGGGTGGTCTGGCCGACCCCGGCACCCCCTCGGCCTCTCCTTCTGCCTATATATTACCTCTGATACCAAAACCCTAAGTACCCGATCAAAAATCCACAAAAGAGTCTGTAGCCGCCGTCATCTCCATCCCTAGATCAGGAGGGATCTGAAGCTCTTTCCGGCACCCTGCCAGAGAGGGGAATTCATCCTGGAGGCCTTCTTCATCATCATGCAAGCCTCCGGTGTGATGCGTGAGTAGTTCATCTCTGGACTACGGGTCCATGTAGTAGCTAGATGGCTGGTTCTCCCCCTTTGTGCTTTCATGTCTAGATCTTGTGAGCTCTGTTCATGATCAAGATCATCTATTTGTAATTCTGCATGTTGTGTTTGCGGGGATCCGATGGATATTGAGATACTATTTCAGATTGATTATTGATTCTCTCATGTCTTTGTTATTTGTGATCTTGCATGCTTTCCGTTGTTAGTAGCTATCTTGGCCAAGTAGATGCTAGCAACTCCAAGAGTTAGTATTTATGCTCGATAGTGGGTTCATGCCTCTGGTAATCTGGGGAAGTGACAAAAATCTGTAAGGTACTAGATGTGTTGTTGCTACTAGGGAGAAAACAACAATCCTTTGTTCATAAAACAATCGTATTGTTTACTTTACACGCAATTCGTAAAGCAATAATCTGTTGCTTGCAACTTAATACTGGAGGGGGTTCGGATGATAACCTGAAGGTGGATTATTAGTCATAAATGCAATTGGATGGCGGTCTATGTATAATGTTGTAATGCCTAATCGAATCTCAAAGGAGTCAAGATGTTTAGTATATGCTTGTATGCTTTCTCGATGTTTGGCAATTGCCCCGCTATAATTTGTTCACCCATCATGTTATCTATCTTAAGGAGAGCCACCTCTAGTGAACTATGGACCCTGGTCCTTTCTTTTACAATCAATCTACAAACTGTTTACTGCTTTGTGTTTACTTTCTGCAAACTATTACTTCCTTCCATTCGATACGTTTAGTCCTTTGTTTTCAGCAAAACCGGTGAGATTGACAACCTCATCACAAGTTGGGGACATAGTTTTGTGGTTGTGTTGTGCAGGTCTCCACGTTCTTCTTTGGCACCGTAGTGCACCACCTTAGCGTTCAACTAGCTACACCTTTGGGGTGTTTCCTTGCTCCTACTGGATTGATAACCTTGGTTTCGGACTGAGGGAAAACTTGTTGTTGTGCTCATCATACCTTCCTCTTGGGGTTCCCCAACGAGCTCGATATATTTTGGGCTATCATCAAGCCTCAACTTAGACATCATGGGTAGGGACTGAAATATTTTTTTTCATGTCTCATCATTTATAACAATGATCTCATCGAACCTAGCCAAATCAACCATAGTAGATCATGCTTAAATGACTCTGCTGATGTGCACACTCTAGGGAGGCACCATAGTAGTGGATCACAGCAATTGAAGCCACCAAATTAATTTGCACAGGTCAAAGTTGTTTAGCATAGTTACTTGGCAATGAGCCACATGTCAAGTACACAGCTACAAGCCAAATAAAACCAACATCTTTCTAATTCATCTGCTAGTAGGCATAGGTTGTATGTAAATCATTTTCCTAGACAGTTGTCTAGGAATCATTTAGTTTCAAGCATCACCATTCAACCTATATCCAAAATATCACTTAAATATCACTTATTCAACCACAACCTACAGTTAAGTCAGTTACTAAGTCAAAAAATGAAAGTGCCATAGTATAACAATATAAACGAGGGTATTTCCAACATCATTTCCCTAGTCTGCAAAATCTAGGAACCATTTAAAACCCTATTGTCTTATTGATATAATATATATAAAAACAACTCAGCTTTAGGCATAAGTGTTATCAAATGAGCTCATTTCATTTTTGGCCATCTTAAAATGCCAGCACAACTTTAAATCATTACTAGGCTTGCATCACTAGCAAAATGGACAGGGGCAAGTCCACTACCATCTCTAGTTAACCCCAATATCATCAAGCTATAGCATCAACTTAATAAAAACACAATAGATGTGAGTGTAAACCACACCAGTAGTGCAGCAGCACAAGTTAAACAATATGGAGCCAATACCAGGCAGTTCAATAAGCCAACTAAAGCAAAACCAGAAGGCATTGGATCATCAACACAATCAGCTAAACCTAGATTCACCACTCAATCCAAACTATAGTAATTTTGAGTTAATCTCACTAAATAGGATCGTTGACAAAGTTGTTGGAGGCACATGGACCAAAGAGAGAAAACCCTAATAAGGTTTAACCTCTAGGATAGACAGAGAGACTATGAGAGAGGGAGAGTAGGGAGTATACTTACCCGACATCCTCGCTTAAGCCTCAGAAGAGGAAGCAGAGGGGGTCGATGATGGTGGCCACAACGTGACGACACGGTGGGAACCAAGGGGCACCAACATCACGATGCGCCTCACCGTGTGATGATCACCAAGCTCCAGCGGCACCATGGTTGCAGGAGATGTCGTCTCGACGACGCTAGTGATGAAGATGAGGGGATCCTAGAGCATTGGGAAGCAGCATCAGAGCCATACCTCACCACCAGTATCACACCATCGTACCACCATGTCAACACCACTATTGGACCACCGAGGTTGCGGTTGAACACCACCATCCACCGGTGTTCGAGAGAAAGAGGAATTAGGGTTCGGGGGTGAGCTCGTACGCGAGAGAGCGATAAAGACAAATCGAGATAGACGAGAAGATAGAATAGATGGCGGTGAAGCTTTTGCTACCAACAGCGACATCCGCAATGTTTAGCATCACTGGAATCGAATGGCGATGGCGGCACGGACGCAGTTTCGCTAGAGAGCGAGAGGAGAGTCCTGGGGAGATAAGGTGCGAGTGGGGGTCTAGGTCAGTCACACCTGACCAAGTGGACCAGATCACATGGTACAATCCGACCCGCTAGGCTAGGCCGTGGGCCAAGCCTGGTTTTAAAAAGAATTTTACAAAATAAATTAAACCCAAATATAAAATGACCAAAATGCCCCTATACACAATTTAAGCTCTAGAAAATCCTAAAAATGCCTATAATATATCAAAATGCTTACAAAAATAATATCTAACTAGGAAAATATAAAATTGATTGTTTGAGTTAAATAAAATGCAACTAAATATTAACACCATTAAATTCCTTAATGAAATATAACAGAATAAAGAGAAGTCCTAAAATCATTTTTGTGTATAAAAATAAATCTATTATTTTATAAAAATGTTAATTATAAAACTCCAAGTAACTTTCGTAATTATTAAAATAAATCAGATAAAAGGGTATTAAATCCTTTTTCTTGCATTTAAATAAATAGAATATATTTTCATCTATCATCTATAAATTCAAATAAATTCCTTATAACTTCATTTAAGCTATTTAGAATTTATTATTTTAGTAAAATACCAGTATATCCTTCATAGATGAAATAAGAATGATTCCAATCTTAAATTTATTTCCTAACTAATAAATTAGGTAAAACAACCATAGAAAAATAAAATCCATACAATCTACTTAAAACCATAACTATAATTTATAGGGATTTTTATTTTCGTGCCCTCGGTTCATTAGTTGTACTTAGTTTTCCCCAGCCGCTTAGTTTTTCCTCACTTTTGCCCATATCCTTGTACAAAACTCTCACATAGTCTAAAACTCGCCATCCATCAACCTTACCGTTACGTGCTGACAAGTGGGGCCGCATTCAGTCGGGTCCCGTAGTGGACCCTCGCCGTTACGTGCTGACGAGTAGGACCACATTCTGTCGGGTCCTGTAGTGTACTCTGGCCATTACATGCTGACAAGTGGGGCCGCGTTCAGTCGATTCCCGTAGTGGACACCTCTCTCAACTTATCCAGATCAGCATCGGATCCACAGCTTATCCACGTGAGCGTCAGACCTACAGCTTACCCAGGTTGGCGTTGCAAGATGGGACCCCGAGCCAGCCCCACGCCCGCGCCCGTGCCGTTGCTTCATTTTCATATAGTGAAATGTAATGCATATGCGGAAATTATACACAAGTTATACACCTTTGAACTCTTTTAAATCGCACTTATAACATGATAATGTTGTGCTAATAAAATCCTGATCATTTATCATTTCCATGGAGTGAAAATATAATGCATAAACTTGCGTATACAAAAATTATACACCTTTAAACTCTTTGAAATCGCACTTAATACGTGATAATGTCGTGCTAAGAAAATCTTGAGAGATTATTATTTTCTCTCCCATTTTAATAGAGTGGAATGTAATGCATAAACTTGCGTATACGAAGTTTATGCACCTTTGAACTCTTTGAAATCGCACTTAATACGTGATAATGTTGTGCTAAAAAAATCTTGAGAGATTACCATTTCCATGGAGTAAAATATAATGCATAAACTTGCGTATACGAAGTTTATACACCTTTGAGCTCTTTGAAATCACACTTAATACGTGATAATGTTGTGCTAAGAAAATCTTGAGAGATTACCATTTCCATGGAGTGAAATATAATGCATAAACTTGCGTATACAAAAATTATACACCTTTGAACTCTTTGAAATCACACTTAGATTGTGATAATGTTGTGCTAAGAAAATCCTGATCATTTATCATTTTCATGGAGTGAAATATAATGCATAAACTTGCATATACAAAAATTATACACCTTTGAACTCTTTGAAATCGCACTTAGGTCGTGATAATGTTGTGCTAAGAAAATCTTGATCATTTATAATGCATAAACTTGCGTATACAAAAATTATACACCTTTGAACTCTTTGAAATCACACTTAATATGTGATAATGTTGTGCTAAGAAAATCTTGAGACATTACCATTTCCATGGAGTGAAATGTAATGCATAAACTTGCGTATACAAAAATTATACACCTTTGAACTCTTTGAAATCACACTTAATACGTGATAATGTTGTGCTAAGAAAATATTGAGACATTATCATTTCCATGGAGTGAAATATAATGCATAAACTTGCGTATACAAAAATTATACACCTTTGAACTCTTTGAAATCGCACTTAATATGTGATAATGTCGTGCTAAGAAAATCTTGAGAGATTACCATTTCCATGGAGTGAAATATAATGCATAAATTATACACCTTCAAACACGTTCCCTTCAAATTATATTCAAGTTCATTTGTTTATGGAGTTAAAGTACCAGTGGCATACTCGTTATTTTGTACGGATATAGGGGTCCCCCCCAGACAAATATAGGGGTTATCATGTGCGCTAGATCACAGAGGATCAACGGTTGGTGGGCACAATCCGTATGAAAACTGTCTCGACCAATCAGAGCGTAGAAGCGAAGATGAGCACAGGTGCGAGAGATGGATACAAAGAGAGGGGAAAACTGAGTATCACTTAAGAACCAAGGGCAAAACTGAGTAGAACTTAAAAACCAAGGACAAAACTGACAAAGGGATTCAAATAGAAAATAGAAAAAGATTTAAAAATGGAAAATGCGTCTTTTAAAATACATCCTGCCATACATCAAACTATTTGCAATTCAAATATACACCAGTTTGACAATTATTGCCTCATTCAGACAAACTATGTTTTGGGGAGGGATGTTTTGGGAAGAGGCTTGAGTAGAAAGCCATAAACCTTCATAGATAGTAGGTGATTTAGGTTAAAACTTGGTTTATATACATTTCTTATGGTGGCAAGTCACATAATAAGACTCCCTGGGTAGATGCCACTATGTTTTGCTCTTTTTGAATTTGTTGTGTATAAAATGACTCAATTATCTAGCTAAAACATATTCGTTGACTCTTTGTTGACCAGCCACCGGAGGGTAAAACTGAGTATATTGCACACGACAGTGTTAGTACTGGAGGGCAAAACTGAGTAGAACCAAACTGCCAGTGTTACACTCGAGGGCAAAACTGAGTACAACTGAGTCGCCAGGGTTAGACACGAGGGAAAAAACGTGACTCACGGTACGCATGTGCGGTACACGGGGCGGTAGCGGACAAGTGTGGATGTGCATGGTGTAGTAGCGTACGCGGTTATGCGGTGCACGGTAGTGCAACGAAGCGTTACTTCCCTTCTCCTTTAATAGAGGTCTTCCCACTCTCACTCATCACTCACTCGATCACTCAACCGTCTCCACTGTCCCATCACCTTCTGCAAACCCCCAAGAAAACCCCAACCATGACGGTGATGGAGAAGAACGACACGGTGGCCATCGGCGCCTCCAAGGCCACCGGTGATTAGGGCACTGTCCCTGTACAGGCCCTTGTCCCTGTCCCCGCATCCGTCAGAGCCCGCTGAGGAGGTTGTTTATATAAGGCCGGAGAACCCTTACGACACCAGCATCGCCGACCCATGGTCGGAGGTAACCAGGGTTTTATCTCCTTCCCTTGTTCTTCCCCTGTTCCCATCGTTGGATGCTAGATCGTATGTTATTAGGGACCGGCTATTCGTATTTTTATAGTAGCTAATCATCTTGTGTTAGATCTCGTATTTCGATGAATCCCCCTTTTCGTATTTGAACCCCCCTGTTCGTAGTTGGGATCAGTATTTGATTTGGTTTGAGATTTGAAGAATAATTAGGAGATCTCAATCGGTTAATTTATGCAATAATCAATCCCGATAATCAAAGTATCTCAATCATGTCCTTATTGCACTCTACAGGAGGATAGCGGCGACGTCCGCAGCGACGACGAGTCCAAGGACACCAAGACTCATCATGTGCTGAGGAGGCTGAAGTCCGGCCAGTACAACAACTTCTTCGCCGACGATGTGTACGTGTGTCTCTTCTGCCCCACCAGGAGGCTCCACACCACGGACTTCAATTCCCTCGTGAAGCATGCCGAGGACATGAGGACCCGCGGCGAGTCCGTGAACGTCCATGGCTTCATAGCCAAGCACCAGGAGCTCGGTCTTCACCTCCGCAACCTCTCGAAGGTGGCTATCGAGGAGGGTCGCATGCCCTCGATCAAGCCCAAGGCAACCAAGGTCAAGGGACTGGGTAGCAAGAAGTGGAGGAGGCGGAGGCCCTCCTGGCAGAGGCCATGAGGGGCCACTGATCTGTTGTTGCTGCTGTAAAGCGGCTTCTTTTGTCGTGTCTGTGTTAAACTTATCCGCTACTGCTACTGAGCAGCCTAATTGTCGAACCTCGTTAAGTACCATACAATATAACATATATTAGCTGCTTTATCTACATATGCTCTA
This sequence comes from Avena insularis, assembly GCA_023614405.1. NCBI lineage: Eukaryota > Viridiplantae > Streptophyta > Magnoliopsida > Poales > Poaceae > Avena > Avena insularis. The sequence goes on along the minus strand of CM042692.1, from coordinate 48,739,938 downwards.
TTTACTGAATTTATTTATGGTGCTGGTTAGTTTTGCTGCTCTAGATTTGCTATCAGATTAGGGAAAAACGAGGACAAAAGGAACAATGAATGAAGAGAGAACCTGCTCTAGATTTGCTACCTTTTTGGAAAAAAACACAATTGTTAGCGAGAGAGAAGGGGGGAAGGCGTTCTTAAAAAGGTCAATCATAAAAATAACAAAAAAGAAAACTTCTAATTTAGGCGACAGGGCGTACATAACCACCAAATGCACCCCACATGGTCCCACACCACGTCCCCCATAATCAGCGAGAGATGGATGGTTGGTCCGCTGTGTATCCTGGCCCCACCTGTCAGTATGTAACGGTCGAGGCGACGTAACGTAACGCTCAACGCACGACCCGCCCCAACACGGTCTCACCGGTTAGCATCTAACGGTCAAGCCTTTGACCTTACGGCATCCCCCGTCCGACCGCATGTGAGGGTTTTGAAATGGAGGAAGGGAAAAAGTGAGGAAAAACTAAGCGGCTGGAAAAAACTGAGTACAACTAACGAACCAGGGGCACGAAAATAGAAATCCCTAATTTATAATATGATCTATGAATATTAAACATGCTAGATCTAAGTCCTTAAAGCTATGCTTTATATTTATAAGATTTCATCTTTGATTATACTTAGGGAAACTCCAGAATTTGGCAATGCCATAAATATTATGTCTTAAGTCCATTTATGTTTTTATAGTTAACTTTGGTCTAATGTATAATAAACTAGAAGTATATTCACTGAAGATCATTTGTACTTTACTTTTAGGCTTTGTATGTTAACCTTAAAGTCTTTGTAATTTTAATAATTTGTGAAGTAAACTTAAAGATAAATCAAATCTTAAAGAAATCATCTAAGTTCAACTCACTTATAATATTGTGGGTTACTTCGAAGGTTTTACAAAATGTATCTCATTACTTATGCATAATAGCATATTGCTTCTTTAAACATTGTTCTTACGAGGCAATGATGATATTTTGTAGAACCCGAGGTCCGGGGTCAAGTCGAAGCACTCGACTATAATACTTCGCTATATTAAGACAAGTTCACACTTTCTCATGTCCTTTGGTTATTTACTATCAAGTATTTGCAAATTGTTACTGTTAACTCCTGCATTTCGAAAGGATGGTAGAAAACATTATTTTCATAATCACTTTGACTATTGGTTACTGGTTTGGGGTTATCAGCTAATCTATTATGACTGGCAATGGAAGCACCATTGTTCGGGAATGTATCATCTAGGATTTAACAACAAATGTTGCCAGTGATTCTTGCGCAGTAGATTACGTGTTAACCATAAGATCTATATAGGCTCTAGGAAGTCATCTGGATCTTCTTCCTTTCGCATCAACGGATGACTTGGACGTGGCTATAATTCTCAGAGAGGGTTGACAGCATATGGGTGGGATCCCTCAACGTCCCACGACATCTAGTTTCTACGAGGGTTGTGTGTTTCATACTGTAATTGAAAACAAGTTTTATCCTGAGTCTGGCGTGCAATACGATGGGCATGCAGGGTCACGGAGAAGGGCAGTGATTGGCTTGGATCCTTATACCGGGCCCCATACCAAGGAAGTATGGAGAAGGTCATGACTTGGATGTGCAACATGGATAAGGATCTCTTATGGGTAAAGCAACACACATCTGTAGAGTGTATAAAAGTGTGACATGTTACTCCCTATTACGGGAAAGAGTTGTGAACGCCGTACGAAAGAAACTCCACGAAGTTCTAATCAACATGTTAACACTAACGGATATAGCCTTTTAGAATAAAAGCAATCTTTGAAGAAATATTTACGAAAACTTGCATACCCTACGACCTATGATTTGTGGCTGTAGTTACTGCATCAAACATTACTTTTTAGTGAACTTGCTGAGTACGTCGTAACCATAAGACATTAAAGATCAAGAAGATGAAACACTCTATTTAGCTGAAGACCAATCAGAATTCCGCTACGAGGAGCCAGAGTTACCCGGAAGCGTCGAAGGAAACAACTACAGAAGCATCTATGGAATGGAGGCCGAAGAGTCTGAAGCATAGATATGTGAGATGGTTAATTAAGTCTAGTAGTATAGATCTCTATCATCTAACTAGTATTCTCGTATTATAGTAAGGTTTAGTTTACTTCTTTATCATGTTCTCAAGTTATTACAGCTTCGCTTTGAGTCATCGGGATTCCTCTATGAACCTAGGAGAATTTTAAAGTCATCATGTAATTTCTGGTTGTAACAATAATGTATGTTTATGAATCCGCTTTATTTTTATTATACCACTCTGAAAGATGTAATATTTGCGAAACGTTATTTCGTAAATGTTATGTTAATGACTATAGTGTACACATCATTAAGTAGTATACTGGATCACCGTAGATCTAGACGGAAACCATGTCGCTGCCCCTTGCCGTCGCGGCCAACCTCGCCGCGGCCACGTAGCAGAGAGGCCGTAACTTGCGCGCCCTCTGTTCTTGCCGAAAAGGTAAGCAGAAACGAGATAAAAAGGAGGAGCGCGAGGGGCCTTCTGCAAATTTTTCATCTCACTGCGCGCGGAAGGACTTCAATGTGATTTCTATTGCGCGTGGAAGGACCTCAACGTGATTTCTCTTTCTCTCCTGGACACACGTGTGACAATTAAAATTTGAAAACAACTGACGTGGCTGGTTTGGACTAAAAACATTCAGTTGGTGCAAGTCGTGGGACTAACTTTTTCTAATTTGCAAGATGTGGTACTAAAACGCAATCTGGGTGTAAGATTTGGGGTCAGAAGTTTAATTTTCTCTGTTTCATTCTTCATGCAGTCTACATCGTCAGTGATGTGTCAAACAGAGTACCTTGCTTATTACTACCTCCGCTCCAAAATAATATAAGCCATTTTAGCATTTCAATTTGCACTACTTATATTACGGAACAGAGGTAGTAGTATATAATGCAATGCTTATTAGTTCACTATGTGATCAGTTTCAACAGTCAAATCACTTTTCCTTTCCATTGTGGTGGTTGATTAGCATTATCAACACCTTTGCCTGATTGCTACCGCATTTGGCCTTTTCTCTCTTTGAACACCGAACACCATATCTTTACCGACAGAGATAGAGATTTGACAGCCCAACTGAGAACTGCAGATCCCCCTTTGGGTACTACCTTTGATAGAATTGGAATGATACCGACAGTGCAACATCTCTGAATTTCACACTGATCTAAACCCCGTAGAATAAAGCTATGCACAAAGAAGAATACAATCCAGAGAACAATGTTTTGGAAAAGGCGATAAAAGCAATGTGAAAAATACCACTAGCAGAACACCTACAGTTGCCAACTTGAGGACGCCTCACATTCTTTACCAACAAGCAAAAAGGCCTAAAGAACATGCTCTCGGCGTCTCCTCCCCTATCAAAATAACTCTTCAGATCATTCCTACAGATCAGGAATCACCTACCTTGCCCGGTCATAGCAATCCGAACGGAGGATGCTCCTGTGCTATGGAAAGCATGATCACCACCGCAATTGCTAGGCCGGCCTGGAAAGCTCCAGACGCCGACCATGACGCGGCGGCGAGAGCACCGGCACCGCTAGTTTTCTTCAAGCTCGCCAGCCATACGTCGTCTTCGAGCTGCTCGTGGCTCGGCCTCCGCAACGCATGCTTGCCCTTTCCACTGTAAAATGTAAAAATAAGTTGATCTGATCAGACTCAACGCATAGTAAGTCACAACCAGTTCAACGGTTAAATCACAACCTGTTGTCAGTAATAAGGAATCAACCGATGGTGAGTTAGCAATTACATGTGTGCTTTCCCAGATTCCAACTAGGCAACTGCAACTTTCTAGTCAAGCCCAACACACAAGGACAAGGTGGGCCATGGGGGCCGTTATTCGAGACAGCAATGGGAGATGTCTGGGCGCTGCAAGCTTGCTTCTTCAGGGCTTCGGTTCGCCAGAAATTGCTGAGGCCATGGCGATGCGAAGTGCGCTCGAGGTCACTCGCGACAAGGGCTTTGATAGGGTCATCCTCGCGTCAGATTGTTTGGCGTTGATTCAGCGCCTCAGTTCCTCTTCCCCTGATCGGTCCCAAGTCGGCGCCATTGTCAAGGATATCAAGGCTCAAGCAGCAGGGCTCTCCTCTGTATCCTTCCGTCATGTTCCTCGTTCTCTGAATGAAGCGGCACACGTGCTGGCTAGGTCATGTAACTTAGCCTCAGTAGGGTTTATTTCAGACTTTGCACCGGATTGTACCCGGAAGACTCTGTGTTTTGATGTGATTTAATCAATAAAGTGCCGTATTCGTGTCAAAAAAAAAGGACAAGGTGGGGATGGAACAAAGGCAAAAGACAGAGCAACACACTCAAAGCTACTTTTTCTTTGCTCGAAGCCTAACTTTGTCCACTGCTCCCTCCTTTCCCCATTGGCCATTTCACATCTCGAATCAAGATTTCATTTTGTTTTTAGCTCAGATGAAAGATCTTGGTGAAGTTGAATGAGGTCTACAACAGGATGGTTGCAACTACTAGATCGTGTTGTCATAGCATCAGGAAAAAAGTTAGACGAAGGAAGGTACGTACCTGTTTGGATTTGACAGTGGACAGAAGGTAATGGTGTAATCGGTGTGGTTGCAGGTGAAGGTGGATGTGCCGTCGTCGTAGGCGTAGCTGTAGGACTTTGGGCAGGCCGTCTTGAAGATCTGCGAGTACTGGGAAGGGTGGCACGTATCAGGTGTCGCGTAGGCGCCGTTGCAGCAGTACTCGGGCTTGCCGAAGGCCTCGCAGGCGCTGCGGCAGGCTCGGCCTCCGCCGGAGCGGAGCTCGGAGGGGCAGCGCTCGTTGAGGTCGACGAGGCAGCCGGTGTCGGGGCAGCCCGCCACGGACGGCTGCACGAGCATGGGCAGGTTGTAGCCGTCGACGAGGCTGACGTCGTAGAAGTCCTTCCCGCCGTCGCCATCGAGTGTGAACTCGGCGAGCGTGGCGGGCGGGGTGGCCCCGGCGCCGCGGCACTCGACCTCGCCGGAGCCGCAGTCCCCCGTGGCGCAGGTGCCCTTGCCGCCGCCGTCGAAGTCGCAGCCGGAGCGGCCCCAGAAGCGGCCGGACCAGCCGGTGGGCCCGTAGAGCGAGCGCGACTGCCCCGGCGAGAGCGCGAAGCCGGTGGTCTCTAGCGGCGGCGAGCCGGAGCCCGAGAGCAGGCCGGGCCACACCGTGTCCGTGCACCGATTGGCGAAGGTGAACGTGATGGCGCCCACCACCGGCCCTGCGCACTCGCGAGAAACAACAAAATCCCAACAATCAGCTCACCAAATCGAAATCACGCTCGCCGCTTTGCCGCGCGCATCCAAATCACAACCAATCGCAACAAGAATAGCCAAGTTTTGAACCACCGACGGATCGATGGATGGGTGGATTGATTGATACCTCGGAAGAAGGCGAGGAGGAGGAAGGCGATCGATGTCGGGGACCCTAGGAGCAGCGACGGCGGAGCCATACGAGACACTCAATTCCAGGAGTTGGTCTCGAATCAATCGCGGAATTAATCAGGTAAGCCGCGCCGTTGCCTTCCCGGGCCGGAGAGGAGGAGCTTAGCTAGGTCTGATGTGGTGACTAGGGAGCTCAGCCTCCTCGACTGGCGGGCTGGCGGCTAGGAGGAAAGGGGGGAGGTGGCGTCGGTTGCGGGGGAGAGTGGGGGACGAAGTGGGCACCAGCACGGCCACGGCCCGTACGCCCCGTCAGCTGATTTTTACAACGCCGAAGTGGGCACGACCGTGGTCGGCGGCATGGAATGATTGCGCCTTTCTTGCGTAGATTTGCTTGATGTCCTCTCGTCACAGGGGAGTCAAACTAATGCTGCGACGGGAGCCTGGGGGATTTCCCGTTTCGGTGTTGGCGTCTACTGCAGGAATACGAATTTTGTGAGGGCCACACAGTCTTGTCCACCCCTTCGTTCGAATCCCCTCTCGTTTGATTCTGTCTATGTCTGTTTAGTCGTCAAACTTTGGCAGCGTGATGCGAATAGAGTTCATTAGTTTGGGCATGATAAAACTTACCTAGTTTACTAAATTTGGCCAAAGTAACAGGTGTGGATTCGGGTATAATTCGATTGAACTAATAACTACTACTCCCTCCGATCCAAATTAATTGACTCGGATTTGTCTAGATTCGGATGTATCTAGCAAGTTTTAGTGCTAGATACATCCGAATTTAAACAAATCTAAGTCAATTAATTTAGATCAAAAGGAGTAATAAAAAGGATGAGCCATGTTGCGGCAGCCGCGACATCCGGTTTTTCTTCCTTCCAAACACGAGGATAAACTTCAGACATTTGCATCAACCGACACACAAAACAATACTCCCTCCTGTCCAAATTAATGTTCTCAGCTTTTGCTAGATTCAGCAAGATACATCCGAATCTAGACAAATCTGAGAACATTAATTTAGATCGAAGGGAGTATGTTATTTATTGTTGTAAACAACGTTAACCAAAGTCAAAGAACAATGTTGAACAAATCAACAAAGTAAACCTGAAGGACATTCATAATAGTTTGTTCAACAAGTTGGGATGCTGAAAGGGCAAGCTACTATCATATGGCGATCATTTAGTACTTATTAATTCTGTTTTGACTAGCTTACCTATGTTCATGTTGTATTTTCTAGAGATCCTAAAGGGTTAGAAAGAGGCTTGATTTCTATAGGTCTCGCTTTTTTTAGCAAAGTGATCAGAATAAATGAAAGTATAGATTAACAAACTGAAATATAATATGTAGGCCAAAAGATCAAAGGTTAATTGGATAAATGTCATTGCAACTTCTGGCTATTTGAGAAATGCCACTATAATTTTTAACTTTTGAAAAACGCCACTCCAATTCTCTATATTTTATAGATGTCATTATGTCCATTTTACCACACATATCACGTAGTATACACTCGTATTTCTGTAGTCCATGTGTATACATGGTGGGGCCCATCCTGATGAACTTAGTGCCGCCTTACTCCCATTAATGACTTTTCGCGAGCAAATAATATGGCTATTTTTTTAAATAATATATTTAATTTCAGAAATTTCACGAATAATACGTGATCTGAGGGATTACGGAATCTAGCGTGGCATCGTCTATTTAAAAACCGACTGCGCCGTCTTTTGAAGTGTCGAAAGGTGTGAGAGTGGGCCCCACCCGGCCGGGCTATCGGGAGACAGCGACTCGTCTTTAATTGAAAAGCCGACCAGCCCTCGTCTTTAATTGAAAAGCCGACCAGCTCTCGTCTTTAATTGAACAGCCGACCAACCCCTCTTCTTATCCACGCGCGCGCCGGCCAGCCCCGCGCGTCCTTCTTCTTGCTCTTCCTCCTAGCTTCTCGTCTTTAATTGAAAAGCCGACAGACCTCGTCGGTTATTCAAAAGCCGATTCTGGCCTGACACGCCCTGACACCCACCGACACGGTAGTCGGTTTTTCAAAAACAGACTAGTCCTTTCGGCTTTTCAAAAGCCGATATTGCGCTATATTTGACAATTCCTCAAATCGCGTATTATTCAGAAAAATTATGAAAAAAATGTATTATTTAAAAAAATAGCAATAATATGAGATGGATTGGGGATATTATCTAGTTCATGATGCACACATTTTAAGTGTAGTTTGTACCGAAAGTTTTGAAATAAAACTACACCAATAAAGATTAAATGTTTCCGTTGCATGTTACTTTGAACGTGGAGCTAAATGTGATCCTTATCATGAGTGGAGATGAGTGATCCTAAAGCTATATAATGAGTAACATGTCAATTTTATCCAAAATACTGTCACAAATCCCTTCTTTTGGAGCATGTTTAAGCTGATTCTGGTGGGCCCTCGTGTATACGTACAGAAATACGGATTGTGTGGTATGTGTGTTAAAATGGGTATAATGGCATCCATGAAATGTAGAGAGAATTAGAATGGCGTTTCTCAAAAGTTAAAAGTTGCAGTGGCATTTCTTAAATAGCCAGAAATTACAATGGGGATAACCGCTCCTCCCCGTCCCCGCTAGGGCTTCGGCTGGACAAAGCCTACTCCTTGTCGGCGACAGGGGGAAAGATTGTCTCCTCTCGGATGGGATTGCGATGATGGACGCTTCCCCATGGAGGATGTGATGCACGTCGGAATCAAGGTGACAAGGCTTCTACGGCGGTGCTGCACGCTCAGAGTTGATGCGTGTGGCGGAGGGCGGCTCGGTGGTGATCCCCGTGGCGGTCTTCGACCGCTGGCGGGGTTTTGAGGTGGCGTTGGGCTCGATATGGCATGGCGGTGCGGTGGGTGCAAACCAGGGCGACCCAATCTCCTCCCCCATGGTGATGCTCGGCGCCTAGGGCATGGTGGCCAGGGTCGTCTCGTTTTGCCAGCCTGCCGGCGAATCTGGTGGCTAGGATGGTCAGTTGCATTGGGGATCGGCCTGAATAAAGGCGGAGGTCCAAGGATTCCTCTCCTGCCATGATGATGTTCTGTTATTTGCATGTATTCATTGATCTAGCTGAAGTGTCGAGTTTCGGAAGGCTCCGCCGGTGAACTCCCATGGATAATTCATGCCTGGAGATTGTTGGAACAGATAGGATTTGATCGCGCGTAACCATGTTTTTTCTGACCGTTTGGTTTCAGAGGAAGTGAGATGAGGCTCTGCAGTTTGTTGCCATCGTGGAACATGTCTTTAGTTCCATGGTGAAGTCAGTGTGTAGAGAATGTCATGGAAGCCAAGATTTGAGAACTAGCAATGATGGATCAGGTCCTGATGGTGATGAGGAATTGGCTTGGTGATTCGTGACTTGTAGCAGCGGCATCGGAAAGTGGGGGAGGCAACACAGGAGGAGTTCACAGTCTTACCTTGCAAGGTGAAAATCCAAGTTCTGACCTTAATTGGTCATGTCTGGCAATGACCTTGTTGAAGGTATTGTTTTGTGAGCGAGAACTTTCTTTAAGGTGAAAACCTATGATCTTTGATTGGGCGATGGTGCTTGTTCTCTGTTTTCCTTTTAAATGTGTTGCTATTAGAGATATTGGACTTCTGATGTTGTTCCATGGTGTTAGCGTTGTCGCTACTAACGATCTGATTGATGTAGCGGGACTTTTATTTTTTATAATTTTTTTTTGATTGTGTGCGTCTGTAATGTCAATAGATTAATGCGTTGTTGCAGAGACTGGGTGTAATTGTTATGGTCGTAATATTAATGTATGCTCATTTCAAAAGAAAAGAAGGAACATAATCATTGAGCGTGGAGCATGTACAGCATAAGTGCTCAGAGAAGTGTTAGCGTGTCGAAAATACAAAAATATTTTTTTCCAATAGGATAGTAATCTATGCTTATTTGGAAGCATGTGTTAGGTATCAATCGTGCCTAGGCATTTTTTTTAGATGAAAAGGGATCACTCCCTCGGCTCCATTTTATAAAAAAAATGAAACCACCGGAGTTTAAAACAGCAACCACACACACCATACTGAAAAGAACTAAAAGAAAACTCCAGGAGCTTAAATGACACTTGATGACCCACAAGTATAGGGAGTGTATCGCAGTATTTTCGATAAGTAAGAGTGTTGAACCCAACGAGGAGCAGAAGGTGCTGGCTAGTGGTATGGATCAGAAATTCTCTGCAAATACTTAGCAAACGGATTTTTAGGGTTTTTGATAATGCAAGTAAATAAAGTACGAGTAAATAAAAGACGATAAGAATAGATGCAGCAGGTGGCCCAATCTTTTATTCGACAAAGGACAAATCGGTTGTATTACTTAAGATGACCAAACGTTCTCGAGGACACGCGAGAATTTTGTCAAGTGCTTTCGTTTCATATAGTTGATCAATCTTCTTTAGTCTGCTAAGTGTTGTGTGGGTGAACCTGTGCTAATGTACCGACCTTCCTAGGACTAATACATACTTGTGATTATACCCCTTGCAAACATCCGTAAGTACAAGAAAGTAATTAAGATAGAAACCTAACCATAGCTTTAAACTCTAAGACCCTGACGTCCCATGTGTAATGGTTTCCTAATGGGGGTTTAAGTTTCTATCACTCCGGAAACCCCTACGATTAGTAGACAAATACACAATGCATTCCCTTAGGCCTATATAGGTGAAGTGTCATGTAGTCGACGTTCACATGACACCACTAGAAGAAGTACACCACAACTTAAATATCAAACTATTGAATCTTTCTCAACACAACTCCACTACTAACAACATGACTTCTCTCATGTCCTCAAGAACAAAACGAACTACTCACAGGACATCATATGGATCATGATCAGAGATGGAATAATGATGTATAATAATCTAAACATAAACGATAATTCAATGGTTCACTCAATAGCATCAACTATAAAGAGTAATCAACACCGGGAAAGTTTCCCCTAAGAACTATGCAAGATTCAACCCAATTGTTACAGCAATATGGAGATGGTGATGAGGGTGCTAATGGTGATGATGGTGGTGATGATGGTGATGATGATTCCGATGAAGTCCAGCTTGATGGTGGTGTTGATGGCGACGATCTCCCCTCTCCAGGAAGGAATTCCCCCGACAGAAATCTGTCTGCCGGAGAGATCTTTCTCTCTCGGTGTTTTCCGCCCCGCAGAGGCGGCGGAATCTTTCTGTGGTCGCTCCCCAGGTATTAGGGTTTTGTGGAGATAATATACGTCAGAGGGGAGAGCTGGAGGTGGGCCAGGGCGGCCACACCACCTGGTGGTGCTAGGGTGGCCCGCGCCAGGGGGTGGTGTGGGCCCCCTATGGCCCATCTCCACTCTTCCTTCTGGCAATCTTCGTCTTCTGGAAAAATAGGATTTTCCATATATTTTCCCAGATTTTCTGATCTTCGTGAATTTTGCCTCCAAATGAATTTTGCCTCCAAACAGCACCTTTTCCATCAGAATCCTGACTACAGCGGTCCATGCTCCAAAAGTCATCAACCATGCAAAAACAGATGAAATAACATAAGTATCACCTCTTAATATGAAATATATCAATGAATAACAGTGAATTATGATATAGAATAGTGATGCAAAATGGACGTATCAACTTCCCCCAAGCTTAGACTTTGCTTATCCCCAAGCGAAACCGAGCTCAATAAACATGGCCTCAGGTTTATGGAGTGAAGAGTCGATAAAAGAATACGGACAAGAAGCATCACATTCATCAATACATAGATCATAATAGAAGACAACTCACTATTATATAACTTAACTTGCAATAAGTAAAGGAAACACAATAGAGATACATAAAGTGAATCATAATTGGTAATGGCAAACTTAGCTCTTGGTCGAAGAATAGTTGACAATTTGCTGGAGTTCACAAATAACTGATTTTCAATGATAGCTTTCAAAGTAGTAAACACCAAGATAAGAGCAATGTGCAAAACAAGGAACATAAGAGACATGATTGAATAGATCATCATATGAATGAATGAAACACAACAACTCAAAATACTTGTTGAGATAGAAAGGAATAGGTTTACTGACTCAACTAAAAAGTAAAAGAAAGGCCCTTCGCAGAGGGAAGCAGGGATTTCAAGTTTCATAAAGAGCTCCAAAAAATTATGATACTTATTAGCTTTCAGCTCTCATTGCCCCTGTCATCGGCATCTTTAGGTGATTAAGGTTAAAGTGATCAAATACGAGGATATGCTTGACAAGTTGTAAATTGAGAATCTCATGTCCCTTGAATACGAGGGTCGCTCCTCATGCTACTCAAGTTTAGTCACCGGTAAGTTCTTGTCATAGTAAGCACATGTGTATCATGGAGAACCGCCAACGGGGTACCCCTTGCCCGATGATATGGAAGAATCCCCATATCAAAATGACAAGGCAAGCAGACAACGAGCATCTCAGCAATCTTCTTATTTACCATGGGAATATGGTGTTTTTTTCTCTCTTTCCTCTTTTCTCATCTTTTTTTTCTTTTTCTCTTTTTCTCAATCTCTATCTCTTATTTTATAAGAAGAATGCTTCATAGATGCTTGTTATGGTTATGCTGCAGGTTTCCACCATGACAGCACGGATTAGGCCGGCGGCTCAGGCGTTTCTCTAACACACATGCATAACTCCATGGACTTACAAGCTCCCCTTTCATTTCACACCGACGACATCCATAGACAAAAGAACATGATATCAACTAGGTATAAAGTACCAGTGCAATGTTGAAAGCGTTCCCCATGACAACATGGTTCTGCTAATTCACAACTCACAAAGTGCAAGCATATACGCAACATAGATGGGCACAAGGGTTCAAGTTTATTAAGTGCAAGAAAGTAAAGTGTGCCATCAAGTTCGTGAGAGCTTTAATCACTAATTTTCACATAACAAGTTTAATTTGGAAGGTAGATAAAAACAAGAATTTACTTGGAATATCAATAGTGCTAATAGGTAGGTATGGTGGACACAAATGGCATAGGTTTGGTTTAAGGATTGGATGCACGAGAAGAATTCCCTCCCAGTACAGGTTTTTGGCTAGCAAGGCTGAGTAGCAAGTGTAAGAGTTGAAGGAAACAAACAAACATACAAGTGATAAAAACAAACATGCAATCTTCCTTGGAAGCACAAAAGATCTTAACTAGAGAATACTAAACTTATGAGCAAATCAAGAAAGAAAGATGATGAAATTATATTTCTTTAGAGTACTTTTTATCTTTTCATTCAACTCTCAAAAATAGTGTTGCTACTGACCGAGCCAGGTTTGCCAAAACCAACTAAATTGACTCAATGATCCCAAAGTGATACCAATGCTAACAACAAGATCAATCATATAACCACGAATTGAAAACTAATATAAGATATGCAAAAGAGTAAATGATAGAACTTCTCATTAATATTCCATAACGGCTACTCACACCAAGGGATACATATCTAACGAGAGAGGGGACACTTCCATAATGCAAACCATCCTACATGATAACTTCTCTATTCATGATATGACTCTACTAAAAAGGTAAAAAGATAGAAGATAGTGATATGATACTGCGGCACTCCCCCTAGCTTGGAACAAACCAAGGGGATGCCAAACCTGATGACGAATTACTCCTTCGGTGGTGGTGGTATCCTCTCGTCATCATCTGACTTCCAAGGTAAGGGCTCCCCATCAACAAAGGACATCATGGTCTCCAGCATCCTGAAACTTGCAGCAGCACTTATGCGTTTAAACCTAACCTCGTACTCATAGTTTTGATTTTAAACGTTGTAGAGTTGTGCTTGCAGTTTGTTGGTTGTTTGGCGGAGTGAGAGGACTTCATCCTTGAGCTCAGCAGTATCCTTTTCGTGCTCGGTGATGAGTTCGGAACAAATCTTATGGATGATATCCACTTCGTGTTCCGCCATCTTCTTGTACCTAAAGACTTCTTGCTCCAGTGCTTCCATCCTGTCCTCCAGACTTCCTTCACCTTTAGGGCCTTGAACCTCTTTTATCCGTACCTCCCCATCTTCAAGCAACAACTCTTTGGGATGAATCTTCAACTCTCTCATGTATGGGTTGATGATATCCACTGAGGAATCTTCCTTGGCTGATCTAGCGGAAGACATTGTGACTCCAAATCTAGGACTCTACCTGTCAGAAACATATCGAAACAAAAACATGACGAGAACACGATATAGGAACCTCGGGAGATCCGGGGGATTATATATTACGAAGTTTCATAACAAAAGGAAGGTACTGGTAGAAAACAGGTCGGAGACGGAGTCCGAGGTGGCCACACCACTTGCTGGCGTGGTCAGGGGGGCGCGCCAAGGGGTGGTGTGAGCCACCTTGGCTCCGTTTCCGTCCCTCTTTCGCTTCGTAACTTTCCTTGTTGGATAAAAACTGCAAAAATATAACTGGATAGATCTTTCGCGGAACTTTTCTTACCAGAACTGTTACCTATTTGAAAATGGACTCTGTAGGTCTCCGAATTTGGGTTTTGATAATTTTTTCTGGAGTTATAACTTGAAAAGCATCGACATCTTCATTATAAGAATCCCGAGCAATGTAGTGCTTAAGTCGCTGCCCACTCACCACTTGTGTAGTGTTATCTTTTAAAGAAGAAATCTTTATTGCTCCTGAGCGGTACACTTCTTCAATAACGAAAGGTCCTTCCCATTTTAACAGTAGTTTTCCTGCAAAAAATCTGAGACGAGACCTATACAATAAAACTTTCTCACCAACATGGAATTCTCTCTTAAGTATTCGCTTGTCATGCCATCTTTTAACTTTTTCCTTAAAGAGTCTAGCATTCTCATAAGCTTCACTCCTCCATTCATCCAAAGAACTTAAGTCAAATAATCTTTTTTCACCAACAAGCTTACAATCTCTATTAAGTTCTTTAACTGCCTAATAAGCTTTGTGTTCTAATTCTAAAGGTACGTGACAAGCTTTCCCATAAACCATTTTATAAGGAGACATCCCCATAGGGTTTTTATAGGCAGTCCTATAAGCCCATAAAGCGTCATTCAACTTTTTAGCCCAGTTTTTTCTAGATCTATTAACAGTCTTTTGCAAGATGGATTTAACTTCTCTATTTGATAAATCTACTTGTCCACTAGTTTGGGGATGATAAGCTGAAGCAATTCTATGATTAACATCATATTTAGCAAGGGTCTTTCTAAAACCACCATGAATGAAATGAGAACCTCCATCAGTCATGAGATACCTAGGCACTCCAAACCTAGGAAAGTTAACATCCTTAAGCATTTTTAGAGAGGTCTCCCCGTCAGCACTCTTCGTAGGTGAAAGAACATTTCATGTTTTCCTATGTTTTGCGTGTTAGATAACAATACTATGGAGACTTTTCATGTGTGCTAAGTGTGCAGGAAGTTTTGAGGGGGGGGGGGCGGATAATCCGCCCCTCCAAGGGCCGGATAATCCGCCCCTCCAAGGGCCGGATAATCCGGCCTACCTCATCTCTCAAGGAAGCCAAGGCGCGTCGCTCTGTGTCCAATCGGATTTTCTCCCGGAAAATCCGAACTGGGGCGATTTTTCCTCCCCAGGCCAGATAATCCGGGTTTCGCAAGGGCTGGATAATCTGGCCCCCAGTTTTCGAGCAAAAGGAGCCAAGGCGCGTCGCTCGGTATTCGGTCGGATTTTCTCCTAGAAAATCCGAACTGGGACGGTTTTTCTTCCCCTGGCCGGATAATCCGGCCTTCGCAGAGGACCGGATAATCCGGTCCCTAGAAGTTGATCAAGGGCAAGCTCGGCGCGACGCTCTGTGAGGGGGCGGATTTTCTGCCGGATATTTCGAGTCTGGGGCGGTGTTTTCCCCAGGCCGGATAATCCGGCCCTCACTTGGGCCAGATAATCCGGCCCCCAAAGTGTGCAACGGCTGGTTTTTGGAAGGGGGTATAAGTACCCCTTCTTCCCCAACGTTCAGAACTTTTGATTCATTCGAAATTGACCAGACCTTGTGCAAGAGCTCTCATTCTCGATCTCCCACTTCAACCACCCGAAGGTCTTGATATTTGGTGGAATTGAAGGAGGAGAAGTTCATCATCAACATCAAGAGTCAAGCGCTTCAACTCCTCTCCATTCACTTGGAGAAATCCCTAATCTAGTATTCTTGTCAATACCTAGATCTTGTTATTGTGTTTGACAACTTTGTTCTTGTGGCAGCTTGTTGTCATTTCGGGAGCCTCCAAGTTGTTGTGGAGTTGTTGCCCCGCTAGTTGTGTAAAGGCGCCGGTGCCCGCCTCGAAGGGTACCTATAGTGGAAGGTGGATCAGGCTTGTTGTGGCGAGATCCATCGGAAAACAGGGTGAGGCCTTTTGTGGCGTGGTGGTCTTAGTACCGCCCACCCCTCCAACACAGACGTACTTCCCTTAACAAGGAAGGAACTGCGGTCAAACAAATCCTGTGTCTCTGCGTGCTTCACTTCGGTTCACTCGTTCCTCTTCCACTCGCTCTTTACTCGCTAGTAGATAGGTTTGCATATAGGGAAATTCCACCCATTAGTTTATCTAGAGAATTTACCTTTGTGCTAAGCCTAAAATTGAAAAAGAATTAAAAATTGGTGTAGCACCTATTCACCCCCCTCCCTCTAGGTGCCCATACGATCCATTTCAATTGGTATCAGAGCCCCGGCTCTTAATTCGGGCTTAACCGCCTAAGAGTAGTATGGGTACCAAGGATGATGGAAATGAGGCTGTGGATAAGGTCACAATGGATGACCTCAAGTCGTTGGAAACAACCTTGTTGAAATCCTTTGAGGCCAAGATGGAGGAGATGAATCAAATTATTGCTTTCATTACATCATCCATAGCCCCATCTCCATCCTCCTTTGAGGCTCCCACACCATCATCTAAGGAAAAGGGTAACACCGGATCCAAGGATGATGATGTGGAAGGTGAAAAACTAAATGGCTCCACCTCCAAAAAGGGAAATGGTAAGGAGGAATATAGTGAGGTTTGCCACGTATATTCCCCCGACCCACCTATCCCTCATCCTCATATAAACAATAGGGGTGATCCACCCAAGCTCACTGCATCCTCTTTTAACCAATGGCAATTTCTAATGAAATCTCATGTTTGCAGCTCCTCTATTGAATTGTGGAGGATTATTGAAGAAGGTCTTCATATTGGAGATCAAACCAATCTAACGAGAAGGGAAGTTGTGGATAGCCAGTTGAATGCCACCGCTCTCCACATGATACAGCTGGGTGTGGGTCCCAAGGACATGCCACACATTGAACATCTCAACACAGCTAAAGAGGCGTGGGATGCTCTTACAGACCTTTTCGTTGGAAATGAAAGCATGAGAAGAAACAGGTATGATGCCCTTAGTAATGAAGCTGCGGGATTCTACATGTTGGATGGTGAAAACCATGAGGACATGTATAGAGGACTTAAGGGCATCGCAACAACATTTCGGAAGCATGGGGCAACTCACATTGATGATGCATGGATAAAAAGAAAGTATGTGAGTGCCCTAATGCCTTTCGAACCAATGGATTTGAAGAGCTTGCAAGGTAGACACAACTATCATCAAATGACATCCTACAAAGTCATGCAAGAAATGGCGTCATTCAAAGTGGCGGCAAAGAATGCTGAAGATGCCCGTGCTCGGGCCATTGGAATGCAAAAGGGTGTCAATGTGGCTCTCAAAGCCAATGTTGTTGAGCAAGAGGACGATGAAGGAGCTTTTGAGGGGGTATCCATGGACTGCCCCGATGAGGTCAAACGTGCTCATGGTGAGTACATGACATTCTATGCAAGGAACTTTTGGAAGGACCCTGCCAAAGCCAAGTCTGAACTTGAGCGCAAGAACGGGTCAAATGGAAGAAGAGAAAGTGGCTCAAGATTGAGAACTTGTTTCAACTATGGAGATAGACTGCACTTTGTAGCCGAGTGACCTTATCAAAATAGAGAAGACAATGGTGGCAGGCTCATTCTTAAAGAGAAATCCAAAGCTCCTAAGAAGAAGCCGTTTACTAAGAAGAATGGCCCTTTCAAGAAGAAACCCAAGATGGTCCTTGTAGCTCAAGAGGAATACTCCTCCGCAAGTGAAGATGAAGAGGATGATGATAGTTCCTGCGAAGTGGCTGCTATAGCCACCACATCGACTCCCTCCTCTCTCTTCGACTCGCCGAACGAGAATGCCATCAACAACAACGCCACTTGTCAAATGGCAAGAGGATCCGAGGGCTATGCTTCCGGTGGTTCTAAATGGGTACTCGATAGCGGTTGCACGAGTCATATGACCATAAGCAAGGAGATCATCACGAAGATGCGGCCAAACCTTGATCACATTGCCGTCGCCTATGGTGACAAGTCAAAATCTGAGGTACTGGGTCTCGGTAAAGTTGTGGTGGCTCACGATATCTCTCTCGTGGACGTCATGCTTGTTGAGACCCTCGGGTATAACTTACTTTCAGTTCGTGCCCTTGGTAAGATGGGCTTTGCAGTTTACATCGATGCTGATTTAGTGGTGCTCTTGTGGAGCAAGTCTCTTAAAGTCGCTTTCGTGGGATATGTCGAAAACGACCTGTACGTGGTGGAATTTTCGGGGAAAACCACTACAGGCCCGATGTGTCTCTTCGGAAAGGCTGACGCGGGGTGGCTATGGCATCGCCGACTAGCCCACGTCAATATGAGAACTTTGCAAAGTATCCACAACGGTGGCCACATTCTTGGACTAAAAGAAAATGTCTCTTTTTCCAAAGATCGTGTTTGCAGGGCGTGTGTTGAAGGGAAAATGCATGATTCACCCCATCGAAGGAAAACCATTATCTCTTCAAAAAGGATTTTGGAGCTCCTTCATGTGGACCTCTTCGATCCTCCATCTCATGCAAGCCTCGATGGGAAGAAGTATTGTCTAGTGATTGTTGATGATTACTCGAGATACACTTGGGTTTATTTCTTCAAGTTGAAGAGTGAAACTCAACAAACTGTCATCGACTTCGCCAACGAGGTTCAACATCAACACAACGTCCCCATTTTGGCTATAAGGAGTGATAACGGCTCGGAGTTCAAGAACTACACCTTAAATGAGTTCCTAAGTGAAGAGGGGATAAGACATCAATGTTCCGCTGCGTACACCCCTCAACATAATGGTGTAGCCGAGAGGAAGAATCGAACTCTAATGGACATGGCAAGATCAATGCTAGCCGAATTCAAATCTCCATATAACTTCTGGGCTGAAGCAATCTCTACTACTTGTCATTCTTCCAACCGTTTATACCTCCGCAAGATTTTGGACAAGACTCCTTATGAAATACTTACTGGTAACAAGCCAAACATCTCATACTTTTGGGTATTCGGGTGTAAGTGTTTCTTTCTTATTAAAGGAGTTCGTTTATCTAAGTTTGAATCTAAGGCTCTAGAAGGTATTTTTGTTGGTTATGATGCCGAATCCCACACTTATAGAGTCTACAATAAGCTCTCCGGAACTGTTGTAGAATCTTGTAGTGTGGTGTTCGACGAAAATGACGGTTCCCGTGCGGAGCAAGTTGGTGTTTGTGATGCAGATGTTGAAATACCCCAAGATGCCATAAGAAGAATGAGTGTGGGATTCTTCCGCCCCATTGAGGAACCCCTTGTGGCGGACCGGGAAGGACAATGCTCTACTCATATAGAGCCCTCATCTACACATTCGCAACATGCTCCAACCACGGAGGAAACTTCTACACCATCTCCATCAACTGCTAAAGGTCAAGATGCTCCAGAAAACTCCAGGCCGGATTTTCCGGTTGACACCGGATTATCCGGCCACCCTGCTCCAGCTGACCATGCTGCTCCTGGTGGTGAAGATATCAACGCAAGCTCCAGGCCGGATTTTCCGGCTGACCCCGGATTATCCGGTTCCTCGCCAGTTCAAACAAGTCCCAGGCTTCCTGATGAAGCTGCTGCAAGTACTCCCAGGCCGGATTATCCGGCCTCTTCATCGGCCAGATTATCTGGCCCTGACTCTCTAGTTCTGCAGCCTCCTGTTATGGCTACGGATTCACCTCAAGGGCATGCGTCTCCACCACCTGCTACTGATGTTCTAGTTACTGATGAAGGCGGAAAAAATGCTTCCAATGAAGACTCAAGTGGTGAATCTCCTCCACCAAGAGACAACAAACTTATTGAACTTCGTCGCAAGGCTCGGGCTGATCGTAACCTTGAGTTGAGGGGTCACACTCTCGACAAGGTTGTTGGTGATCTTCGACGAAGGGTTTCTACAAGAAGAGAATTGGCCAGTTTTGGTGAGCATCAAGCTCATATCTCCATGGTGGAACCTAAGAAGGTCTTTGAAGCTCTTGAAGACCCAGACTGGGTTGTTGCTATGCATGAAGAATTGAATAATTTCGAGCGCAACAAAGTCTGGAAACTAGTGGAGAAACCCAAAGAGTGCCGCAATGTTATCGGCACCAAGTGGATTTTCAAGAACAAGCAAGATGAGAATGGCATTGTTGTGAGGAACAAGGCAAGCCTTGTGGCACAAGGGTACTCCCAATTTGAGGGCATCGACTTCGGCGAGACCTATGCTCCTGCGGCTCGCCTTGAGTCCATCCGTATCCTACTTGCTTTTGCTGCTCATAACAATTTTAAGTTGCAGCAAATGGACGTCAAGAGTGCCTTCCTTAATGGTCCTCTACATGAGTTGGTATACGTAAAGCAACCCCCGGGGTTTGAGAATCCTAACTTCCCGAACCATGTCTATAAAATCGATAAGGCACTCTATGGACTTAAACAAGCCCCACGTGCGTGGTATGAGCACCTTAAAGAGCTTTTGTTAGATCGTGGCTTCGAAGTTGGGCAAATCGACCCCACTCTTTTTACTGAGAAGGTTAAGGGGGAGCTCTTTGTATGCCAACTATATGTAGATGATATCATCTTTGGTTCTACTAACAAAGCTTTTAACGATGAATTTTCAAAGCTTATGACTGACAGGTTTGAGATGTCTATGATGGGGGAATTACAGTTCTTTCTTGGATTCGAGATCAAGCAACTTAGAGAAGGAATCTTTATTAATCAAGCAAAGTACATCCAAGACATGCTCAAGAGATTCAAGATGACGGATCTAAATGGTGTCGCCACTCCGATGCAAACAAAGTGTCATCTTGAACTCAACCCTCATGGTAAAGATGTGGACCAAAAGGTATACCGGTCCATGATCGGCTCTCTTCTTTACCTCTGCGCATCTAGACCCGATATTGTGTTGAGTGTGGGAGTGTATGCAAGGTATCAAGCAGCTCCTAAAGAAAGCCACTTAGTGACAGTCAAGAGGATCTTTTGATATTTGGTTCATTCCCCCAACTTTGGTCTCTGGTATCCCAAGGGCTCCAATTTCTCTTTATGTGGTTATACTGACTCAGATTGGGCTGGTGATAAGGATGATCGGAAGTCCACTTCTGGAGCTTGTCAATTCTTGGGAAGATCTCTTGTTTGTTGGTCCTCAAGAAGCGTAATTGTATATCTCTCTCCACCTTGAGCTGAATATGTTCTTCTTTGCCATTGTACCCAATTATTGTGGATGAGGCAAACTTTAAAGGAATACAGTGTCAATTGTGACAAAGTGCCTCTTTTATGTGATAATGAAAGTGCAATCAAAATTGCGTACAATCCAGTTCAGCACACAAGGACGAAGCATCTTGAGATTCGGAATCATTTTATTCGTGACCATGTTGCTCGAGGCGATATTGATCTATCTTTTGTGAGCACGAAGAACTAACTGGCGGATATTTTTACAAAGCCACTTGATGAAGCAAGATTCTGCTATTTGAGGAATGAGCTAAATATCATTGATTCCAGGAGCTTGTCTTGATTACCCATGCACCCACTCGTACATCTCAATACTTGTTTGGCCTAGGTGTGGGCATGGATATAG
This sequence comes from Avena insularis, assembly GCA_023614405.1. Lineage (NCBI taxonomy): Eukaryota > Viridiplantae > Streptophyta > Magnoliopsida > Poales > Poaceae > Avena > Avena insularis. The sequence goes on along the minus strand of CM042692.1, from coordinate 48,718,668 downwards.
GGGGAGTGTGGTCCTAACTCATTGGGCTAACCCTCCCCCCATAATTCCAATAGCAAGATATATCATTTCTCTTAATATCATGTTGTGATATGTGAGCTTATTGATGAGTATTGGTCGTGAACCCAAGATATATCTTCGCGGTGTCACACCATACACTCCAACAAGGTGGCTTCGGCCACCGCCCTCTCCCTTGCGGAGAATTGGATCTTTTTGGTTGTTGTTTGCTCTCTCATGTTTTTATGGGAATCACACTCAATCTTGGCTTTTATTTGATTTGGATTTTGCAATTTTGAGTGTCTAGTACCATCTCAGTTTGGCTCTCTTAATCCTAAGCCTTCCCTACCCCTAAGCCATCTATTCTTGCACACAAGTCCCTTGTACACCTTGTGGGGGTGTTGTTTGGGGACGCGTGGACATGGTTCTGTGTGTAACAGAATCCCAGAATTTAGGCCGGATAATCCGGCCCAAGTGGTGGCCAGATAATCCGGCCCTGGTAGATTTCATCTTAAAGGGCAGGGCTCAGGGGGAAGGGCTCATAACGAGCAGCACTTCTCCCCCAGCCCTCTCCTTCTCCCAGCCACCGCCTGCCGCCCCTCACCCTCCCCGGAGCCTCTCCGGGCCTCCCCGGATCTTCTTCTCCGCGCCTCCGGGTACCTTCTCCTCTGCGTTCTTCCTCCAATGAGTGAGGGTAACTCCCTCTCTCCCCATCTTTGGCTAGATGTGTATCTTGTTGGGTGGAACGTTGTCTAGAAGGATGTGTTTTCGCATAGAACTCGTAGTCTTGTAGTTTCTAGGCCCGATCTACTTTTTTGCATGCATTCTAGGTGAAATCAAAAATTTCTGCCAGGTCCGGATTATCCGCCCCTGGCCAGGCCGGATAATCCGGCCTGACAGATTCAAGTCTGCTTTAGTTTCACTATGGTGTATGCATTGAGTAGTTTGTCCTATGAACTTTTTGACTACTTTTTCCATGCTCTCTCCTGGACTTGTGTGTATGCTTATCCCCATCTATCGCCCTTATTCTCCTCATAGGTGGTTCCGGTGTCTCCAAGACCTACAAGCGCCGTCCTCGCGCCAAGTACTTTCGGGACGACGGACAGGGTCACTTAGTGGACGAAGTTGAATTAAGGAGAAGGAAGAACGAAGAGAGGCGCATGGCTGAACAATCCAAGAGGACTAGAAAGGGGGTGTCCAAGAGGAAGGGCAAGGAGCCCAAGATCAACTACCGGACTTTGGATGTAGTCTCCTATTCCGCCATCCGTCACCGTGACTTGTTTGCTGAGCTGCCTCGTGATGATGAGCTGGGGGATACCCGGTTTGGGTGTGCAGAACAGAAGGGGATTTATGAAGACATCTATGTCAGGCTGAACATTAGGCCTATGCACCCACTGGTACTTGCTGAGGCTTTGGAGAAGGCGCATCTTGTGGATGCCATGTATGTGGCTAAGAGGATGGGGCTGCACCATCTCATGTCTCTCCAGTGCTCTTTTGACTCTGAAGTGATGAAGCAGTTCTTCTCCACTCCGGTGATTTGTGGGGATGAGCGTCGCACTATGAAGTGGATGACTCATGACAAGCCCATGACTGCTGATTTTCACGTGTTTGCTGACGTTCTAGGGTACTCCTTCCACAGCAGGGATAGAGCCAGTGGCCACCGCATCATCACTCAGCTGAAGCCCAACAAGGATGCAGCTCTCTCTCTGTGCACTGTGGACAATGGCATTGTGGGTACTGTGGCTGGTCTTGCTCTCATCTATGCTGCATTGGTGGGTCTCTTCCGTGACTCTATTACACCGAGTGGGGGCAACAATGACAGCATCCTTGGTCACTTTGTTCAGCGACTTCAATTTTCTCATGAGGTTGCCTCCTGCGAGGACGAGTCAATGCAGTACAGGCTGGATGTCATGGACTTCATTTACCATGAGCTGTGTGATGCTATGTTCAATCGTCTGTCCATTCCCTATGCGCCCTACATTATGCTGCTCATCCATACACGCTTCCCTCTTGAGGAGTTCCACATTGACTTGGTGCACAAGGCCAAGAAGATATACAACAAGGTTCGGAAGACCTCTCACCCATCCTCTGCTCCTGAAGGCCTCATGAGGGATGCTCGCAGGCCCCCAGTGCCTCCCGTAGCCCGTGAGATCAAGCAGCTGAACTGGTTCCAGCATCACATTCTCTGCATGGGCGTGGACACGCACAAGGATCAGTACGAGGCATACAGGCAGTGCCATGAGTTGGCTCACTCCCAGCAGCTCATTCTCCACCACGTGTCTGGCGCTTCGGGTGCTCCTCCGGCTCCTACACCTCCCACTCCGTATGCTCGGTGGAACTCTTCCTCCGGGCTAAACTATGGTGAGCTGGAGCGTCACTTGTTCCCCTCTGCGCCTGCTGCTGATGCTGAAGATGAGGAAGGTGACACTGAGGAGCTCGAAGATGAGGATGAGGAAGAGAATGAAGAAGAGGACGAGGATGAGGACTACGATGAGTGATCCCATGGGGTGTTAGCATCGCTCTTCTCCCTTTTTGGTGTCTCGATGCCAAAGGGGGAGAAGTAGTTCTATTAGGTTGTCCGTAGATTTGCATGGGTCGGGCATAAGCACTTGCACTTTTCTATTCGTTATTTCTTGCTTATGCCCATTTAGCGTTCAACTTTTAAATTCGTGGTTTGTGATTTGTGGTTGAGACTTTTATGTGGTTGTCTGGATGATACCTATGGACTTCATATCATGGATTATGCTCATGGTTATGTCTATTCATATCCTATTGCTGGAGGTTTATCACGGAAGGCGCACGCTCATAATGGTTATCCAATAATAATTGTGATTTATGTCAAGGATGCCTATTCTCTACTTCGGTGGTATGTGTTTTTGCCCTTATGTCTATGGAATAGATTCACCTATTTGTGTGCATTTATATTCCAATGCAAAACTCTATTATGCACACATTGAGGGGGAGTCCCTTTCATAGTTATCTCTGTTTGTCTTGTGTCTTTCTCCTGCAAATCCTAGTATTGTCATCTAACACCAAAAAGGGGGAGATTGAAAGAACATTTCATGTTTTCCTATGTTTTGCGTGTTAGATAACAATACTATGGAGACTTTTCATGTGTGCTAAGTATGCAGGAAGTTTTGAGGGGGGCAGATAATCCGCCCCTCCAAGGGCCTGATAATCCGGCCTACCTCATCTCTCAAGGAAGCCAAGGCGCGTCGCTCTATGTCGGTCGATTTTCTCCGGAAAATCCTGAAGCGTTTTTCCTCCCCAGGCCGGATAATCCGGGTTTCGCAAGGGCCGGATAATCCGGCCCCCAGTTTTCGAGCAAAAGGAGCCAAAGCGCGTCGCTCGGTATTCGGTCGGATTTTCTCCCGGAAAATCCGAACTGGGACGGTTTTTCTTCCCCTGGCCGGATAATCCGGCATTCGCAGAGGACCGGATAATCCGGCCCTCAGAAGTTGATCAAGGGCAAGCTCAGCGCGACGCTCTGTGAGGGGGCGGATTTTCTGCCGGATATTCCGAGTCTGGGGCGGTGTTTTCCCCAGGCCGGATAATCCGGCCCTCACTTGGGCCGGATAATCCGGCCCCCAAAGTGTGCAACGGCTGGTCTTTGGAAGGGGGTATAAGTACCCCTTCTTCCCCAACGTTCAGAACTTTTGATTCATTCGAAATTGACCAGACCTTGTGCAAGAGCTCTCATTCTCGATCTCCCACTTCAACCACCCGAAGGTCTTGATCTTTGGTGGAATTGAAGGAGGAGAAGTTCATCATCAACATCAAGAATCAAGCGCTTCAACTCCTCTCCATTCACTTGGAGAAATCCCTGATCTAGTATTCTTGTCAATACCTAGATCTTGTTATTGTGTTTGACAACTTTGTTCTTGTGGCAGCTTGTTGTCATTTTGGGAGCCTCCAAGTTGTTGTGGAGTTGTTGCCCCGCTAGTTGTGTAAAGGCGCTGTTGCCCGCCTTGAAGGGTACCTATAGTGGAAGGTGGATCAGGCCTGTTGTGGCGAGATCCATCGGAGAACAGGGTGAGGCCTTTTGTGGCGTGGTGGTCTTAGTACCGCCCACCCCTCCAACGCAGATGTACTTCCCTTAACAAGGAAGGAACTGCGGTCAAACAAATCCTATGTCTCCGCGTGCTTCACTTCGGTTCACTCGTTCCTCTTCCACTCGCTCTTTACTCGCTAGTAGATAGGTTTGGATATAGGGAAATTCCACCTATTAGTTTATCTAGAGAATTTACCTTTGTGCTAAGCCTAAAATTGAAAAAGAATTAAAAATTGGTGTAGCACCTATTCACCACCCCCCCTCTAGGTGCCCATACGATCCATTTCAGTAGGTATGGCTTCTACCCACTTAGTAACATAATCGACGGCAACAAGAATATGCGTATAACCTTTCGACGGAGGAAAAGGGCCCATAAAGTCAAATCCCTAGCAATCAAAGGGTTCAATAACTAGAGAGTAGTTCATAGGCATTTCATTGCGTCTAGAAATATTACCAACACGCTGACCCTCATCACAAGATAAAACAAATTTTCTTGCATCTTTAAAAAGGGTAGGCCAGTAGAAACCTAATTGTAGCACCTTTTGCGCAGTTCTATCTCCCGCATGATGTCCTCCATAGGCACTACCATGACATTTCCGCAATATCTCCTTTTGTTTGTATTCTGGAACACATCTTCGCATAATACCATCCACTCCTTCTTTATATAAATGTGGGTCATCCCAAAAATAATGCCTCAAATCGTAAAAGAACTTCCTTCTTTGCCGGGTTGTAAAAGTTGGAGGCAAATACTTAGAGACAATAAAGTTAGCGTAATCAGCATACCAAGGGCTCCCTCGTGAGCTTACCCCTATTGCAGTCAACTGTTCATTCGGGAAACTATCATTAACAGCCATAGGATCAAAAGAGATATTTTCCAACCGAGATAAATTATCAGCAACAGGATTTTCAGCACCTTTCCTATCTATAATATGTACATCAAACTCTTGTAAATGCAGCACCCATCTAATAATCCTAGGCTTAGCATCCTTCTTCGTCATAAGATACTTAATAGCAGCATGATCAGTATGAATGGTGACTTTTAAGTCTACAATATAAGGTCTAAACTTATCACAAGCAAAAACGACAGCCAAGAATTCTTTTTCAGTAGTAGCATAATTCATTTGAGCAGTGTCAAGAGTTTTACTAGCATAATGAATAACATTTAACTTTTTATCTATTCATTGCCCAAGGACAGCACCTACAACAAAATCGCTAGCATCACACATTATTTCAAAGGGTAAACTCCAATCAGGTGGTTGAACGATAGGAGCTGTAGTTAAAGCCTTCTTAAGAGTTTCAAAAGCTTCCTTACAATCATCATCAAAAACAAAGGGTACATCTTTTTGAAGAAGATTAGTGAGGGGTTTTGATATCTTAGAGAAATCTTTAATAAACCTTCTATAGAAACCAACATGACCAAGGATACTATGAATACCTTTGATGTCTCTTGGGCAGGGCATTTTCTCAATTGCCTCAACTTTAGCTCTATCCACTTCTATGCCTCTTTCGGAAACCTTATGCCCAAGGACAATCCCTTCATTAACCATGAAGTGGCATTTCTCCCAATTAAGAACAAGATTAGTTTCTTCACACCTCTTCAAAACTTTATCAAGGTTGTGCAGATAATTATCAAAAGAAGTTCCATAGACGGAGAAGTCATCCATGAACACTTCCACAATTTCTTCACAAAAACCATGAAAGATAGCAGACATGCATCTTTGAAAAGTAGCAGGAGCATTACATAAACCAAAAGGCATATGTCTATAATCATAGGTTTCGTAAGGGCATGTAAAAGTAGTTTTTTCTTGATCTTGTTGTTTAATAGCAATTTGAGAGAAACCAGAATATCCATCAAGAAAATAAAAATGGGTCTTTTTAGACAACCTTTCTAACATCGATAAAAGGAAGTGGGTAATGGTCTTTCTTAGTAACTTTGTTAAATTTCCTGAAATCGATGCACATTCTATATCCTACTACTATTCTTTGGGGAATAAGCTCATCATTATCATTAGGAACAACGGTAATTCCTCCTTTCTTAGGAACACAATGAACAGGACTAACCCATTCACTATCAACAATAGGGTAAATAATACCAGCATCAAGGAGTTTCAATACCTCATTTCTTACCACTTCTTTCATCTTAGGATTCAAACACCGTTGGTGCTCTACTACTGGCTTTGCATCTGGTTCTATATTGATAGCATGCTGACATATAGTAGGAGAAATCCCTTTTAAATCATCCAGAGTATAGCCCATAGCCCCTCGGTGTTTCTTCAAAACCTCCAATAACCTTTCTTCTCCCTTCACTGAAAGTTTAGAGCTAATAATAACATGATATATCTTATCGTCATCAATGTAAGCATATTTAAGATCATCAGGGAGAGTTTTTAGATCGAAGACCGAATCCTTTTTAGGTGGCAATGTGGTGCCCAAGTCTTCTACATGCAAGTTATGCTTAAGCATCTTAGGTTGACGACGGAGGATCTCGTCAATCTCATTCCTTTCTTCCATGAAGATCTCACTTTCGTGGTCTTCCATAAATTGCTGCAAAGCATTATTAGGAGCAAGAGAAATAGACGCAAGTTGTTCAACTCGAAAATCCTCATTATGGGCTTCATTTTCACAAGGTTCTTTAGTAAATTTTGAAAAATTAAACTCATAAGATTCCCCATCAAAATTAGTCAAGATTTTCTCCCTCATGCAATCTATAATGGCTCCACAAGTACTCAAGAAAGGTCTACCAAAAATGATGGGATAAGTTTTACTAGCAGCTGAACCAAGTACTAGAAAATCAGCAGGATATTTAATCTTACCACAAAGAACTTCTACATCCCGCACAATACCAATTGGAGAAATGGTCTCTCTATTAGCAAGGTGAATAACCACATCAATCTCTTCCAACTCGCAGGGACTGATTCCATGCATAATTTCTTTAGAAAGCTCATAAGGAATAACACTTGAACTAGCACCAATATCACACAAACCATAATAGCAATGATCACCAATTCTAACAGAAAGCACATGGACACTAGCCTTTTTAGTTCTATTGGGATGTGAGACAATATTAGAAGCGTCCTCACAAAAGACTATGTGTCCATTTTCTACACTTTTAGTGACAAGATCTTTAACAATTGCTACAACAGGTTCAATGTTTATTTGTTTATCAGGTTTTACAGTTCTCTTTTCACTTTTAGTGATTACACTAGTTATCATAGGATGATCCTTTACCTTATCTGGGAAGGGTATCTTCTCGATATAAGGTTCAGGTAAGATGTGATCAATAGTGCAATACTTAGTACTCCCAACAGGAACACAGTCAACAATATCTTTATAAGGTGCATGGTACTTGCTCCATCCCTTTTTTGGGATTTCAATATAAGAAGCAAAAGCCTTAAAACAATTTGTAATAACTTGTAAATCAAGACCATAAGCATTACTAATATTTTGAAAGTCATCAGTTCCCATAAAAGATTCAATGCATTCATAATCATAATTTATACCTGACTTTCTACCTTTGTCATTCTCCCATGCTTCAGCATTGTCTTGAATACGGTCTAGAAGATCCCATTTAGCTTCTTCTTCCATGCGAGTGAATGAAGTTACTCATGAATGGGACATTTGAGCATTAGTAACTTCAATCTCCCCCAAGCTTGAGTTGTACTCTCTCCATCAAGAGGCCAAAAGTTGTATATTTGATTCTGATCTTTATGAATCTCACTAGGAGGATAAAACTTTGAATAAAAGAGAGGCACTATTTCCTCCCATTCAAGAGCTTGACCATTCTTCAGCAGCTTATACCATTCCTCAGATCTTCCTTTCATTGACAATGAGAATAACTTCTTCTTAACTTGATCTGTAGTAATACCTGCACACTTGAACAACCCGCATAATTCGTGTATAAAGAGCAAATGATCACCGGGATGGACAGTTCCATCCCCAACATAGTAGTTATCCATAACACAATCAATAATTCTTGTAGGTATTTTAAAAGCATCATTCTCAGCAGGTGGTGGTTCATCTACTACCTTAGCAGTAGTAGTAGCATTACGAAATAAGAAACTCAGCGAATTATCCATAACGAAAATAAAGCAACTAACAGAAGTAAACAATACTCACAGTAGAAGTTTCCTTTACCAGTTCCACTCTCCATAGCGCTTCACTCCTCGGCAACGACGCCGAAAATAGTCTTGATGACCCACAAGTATAGGGGCTGTATCGCAGTATTTTCGATAAGTAAGAGTGTCGAACCCAACGAGGAGCAGAAGGTGCTGGCTAGTGGTATGGATCAGGAATTCTCTGCAAATACTTAGCAAACAGATTTTTAGGGTTTTTTGATAATGCAAGTAAATAAAGTACCAGTAAATAAAAGACAATAAGAATAGATGCAGCAAGTGGCCCAATCCTTTATTCAGCAAAGGACAAGCCGGTTGTATTACTTAAGATGACCAAACATTCTCGAGGACACACGGAATTACATCAGTGCTTTCGCTTCATATAGTTGATCAATCTTCTTTAGTCTGCTAAGTGTTATGTGGGTGAACCTGTGCTAATGTACCGACCTTCCTAGGACTAATACATACTTGTGATTATACCCCTTGCAAACATCCGTAAGTACAAGAAAGTGATTAAGCTAGAAACCTAACCACAACTTTAAACTCTAAGACCCTGACGTCCCTTGTGCAATAGTTTCCTAACGGGGGTTTAGGTTTCTGTCACTCTGGCAACCCCTACGATTAGTAGTCAAATACACAATGCATTCCCCTAGGCCCATATAGGTGAAGTGTCATGTAGTCGACGTTCACATGACACCACTAGAAGAAGTACACCACAACTTAAATATCAAACTATTAAATCTTTCTCAACACAACTCCACTACTAACAACATGACTTCTCCAATGTCCTCAAGAACAAAACGAACTACTCACAAGACATCATATGGATCATGATCAGAGATGGAATAATGATGTATAACAATCTGAACATAAACGATAATTCAATGGTTCACTCAATAGCATCAACTATGAAGAGTAATCAACACCGAGAAAGTTTCCCCTAAGAACTATGCAAGATTCATCCCAATTGTTACAACAATATGGAGATGGTGATGAGGATGCTGATGGTGATGATGGTGGTGATGATGGTGATGATGATCCCGATGAAGTCCATCTTGATGGTGGTGTTGATGGCGACGATCTCCCCTCTTCGGGAAGGAAGTCCCCTGGCAGAAATCTTTCTGCCAGAGAGATCTTTCTCTCTCGATGTTTTCCGCCCCGTAGAGGCGGCGGAATCTTTCTGTGGTCGCTTCCCAGGTATTAGGGTTCCGTGGAGATAATATACGTCAGAGGGGAGAGCTGGAGGTGGGCCAGGGAGCCCACACCACCTGGTGGCGCGGCCTAGGGTGGCCCGCGCTAGGGGGTGGTGTGGCCCCCCCTGTGGCCCATCTCCACTCCTCCTTCTAGCAGTCTTCGTCTTCTGAAAAAATAGGATTTTCCATATATTTTCCCAGATTTTCTGATCTTCGCGAATTTTGCCTCTAAACAACACCTTTTCCATCAGAATCCTGACTGCAGCGGTCCATGCTCCAAAAGTCATCAACCATGCAAAAACAGATGAAATAACATAAGTATCATATCTTAATATGAAATATATCAATGAATAAAAGTGAATTATGATATAGGATAGTGATGCAAAATGGACGTATCAACACTACAGTCTAGATCTCAGTTCATGAAAACAGAATGACATAAAAAAGAAAAGCCCACACACTCGCCGAGCACCAGGAAAACTCTAGCCCAGGATAACATGAATCACATCGTCCTCTTCAGGGTGCGCCTTCAGGTACTCAAGCGAGGCTCTCCCATCATGCTTTGACGAAGCACTGGTCTTCCAGGTGGAAATCCACGCAAAATCAGTGCACTTTAGTTCATCGGGAGCGTCAGGGGCATTTTTAATCCGTCTGTCATTTTGTTTATGTAGATCTCCATCTTCCCACCCTCCAGTTCCTTGAAGGGAACCTTCTAGTTCCGGAGGTACAGGAGGACCAAACGCCAAATCTTCTTCATGTTAATCCATGAGTAAGAATTAAAAACTAAGTTATTTCTATTGTTCCAAATACTCCAAAGGATTGCAGCAGAAACTACATTAAAGTGCATATATTTCTTATTAGCAAGCCATTTAGAAGCAATGGACAAGAAACTATCTACTGTGATATCAAAAACCTCGCGAACATCATCCCACATGATTCTGGAGACAGTGCACTCAAAGAAAAGGTGTTTCATAGAATCTATTTCCTAACATAAGTTGCACTCTAGGGGTTTAGGGATACCTCTTGCTCTCAGGTTATCCCTGGTCATAATTTTATTTTGGGAAAACAACCAAAGGAAGACCTGTATTCTAGGGGGGATTTTCAAAGACCACACTACTGGTAAATAAATTGGAGTGACCCCTCTAAAATTAATCATTGCATACATGGATTTGGAAAAGTAAACTCCAGAAGATTCATATGTCCAAATCATCTGGTCCTCAGAATCCTCAAGGGAGATGGTAGCAGCAATGTTCAACAGATCAAACCATTGTACCATCATCTCCTCAGCGAAAATTCTCCTAAAATCACATCTAAGTTGAGATCCATCCCATAGATCTGCTATAGTTTAGTTTGCTGATTGGAAACTAGGTAAATGTTCCAGAACTGAGTCGCTAGAGGGGAATTACCAAACCAGATGTCTTCCCAGAATCTAATACTTCTACCATTACCAATTTTCCACTTATATCCTAGAGCTACTGCTCTCGAAGTCCGCATCACACTTTCCAAAAAGTGGAAGGATGGATATCCCTGCAACAAAGGATATTTGGGGATCCAGAATAAACTAATGTACTCCTTCCATCTTAAAATAAATAATTTAGATTTATCTACCTTCGCATGTATCTAGCCAATCTACTTATTTTAAAACAGAGAAAGTACTTAATTCATCTAAGCGCTTTTGGATAGGATCTTGCATATTTGCAATAGATGAAACATTTTCCTTTATGCTTAACGATGCGAGAATAATCTCTCTTGTAAATCACTTAAGGAGTGTCTAATTTTGCTTCGGTGGCTAACCAGTGCTTGTAAAAGTTATTGTTGTATAGATTTAGGCATTCCAACATGGAATTTTCAGAGACTTCTTTAGATATGTTTTTTGACAAATAGAATATATTCATATCGCGAATATACCAATTATAGTTGGTCTCTTCAACAACGTAATGCCTTATTGGCAATGCGGATGCACACGCCAAAAAAAATAAAGAAGAATTTTAAAAATCCGGCTACAATGATCTATTCTTTATAACAGCTGACCAAACAGCACCAAGATAACACCATAAATCAAACTTATCCAAAAACGACGCATTTAAGAAGAAAATAGTGTACAAGCGCCGACTTCGCCTGATTATAGATCATAGGTTTTCACCATGGAGAAAAATCCACGCTCTCAAAGCAATGCTTCAAAAAGGTTATTGCCAGGCACAACCAATTAAGGACAGATCTTGAGTTTTCACCCTGAAAGTATAGACACCGAACTTCTACTATGCTATCGCCCACACTTTTTTATGTTGCTGCTACAAGTCACGAATCACCAAGCAAATTCCTCACAGTCATCAGGACTCGAACCACCATTCTTATCTAAATACATTCGATTCACAAAGCTAAAATGTTTTATATTTCTAAACGAAGGGAATACATGCCATTACAAAGTACCGGATCAGTTTAGAGGCAGTGCCTTGGAGGACGTACAATGTTTACCTTTTCTTTCTGAAACTTATTTTCCCTTCTTTATCAAAAGCAAAGTGTGGGAGATGAGAAAGAGAGAGGCCAGGAAGAGTTTGAGCTTGCTGTCTAGTGTCATTTCCCACTGTCGGTTGCTTCAGCCTGCATCGTGGTTAAACATCGCTTTTGGCTAAGCCTTGAATCTTGTCCAAAAGCTACTGTCCTGCGAAGCGAGGCCTGTACATCTCTGTAATGTATAGTCTAACTCCTACGAATGAAATATTTCAACTGTTGCTCACACTTTTTTTTTCCTAGTGAAGGTTTGCATCTCTCAATACATATGGCATTCTCAGTAGGTGCGCACTGGTCGGTCCTCCTGGGAAACTCCAAGCAAAATAGCTTCTACTATAAGGAACACATTCTAATACTCCCTCTGAGCCAAATTACTTGACTCAAATTTGTCAAGATACGGATGAATCTAATACTAAATCGTGTCTAGATAAAATTAAATATAGACAAATCTAAGTTAACTAATTTGGATCGGAGGAATAACAAAGATGAATAAATACATAAATAAATACTACTCCCTCCGGTCCATATTAATGGTCTCAATTTTATCTATATTCGTATGTATCTAGTTAAATATTTAGAATAGATGCACTTGTATCTAGACAAAGTTGAGTCCATTAATATGGATCGGAGGAAGTACTAAGAAATATAATCTGCCGACAAGTTTAGTCTCTGATGAGCTAGGCTATTTGAATGCTGCTGATGCAGAAAACATATGCAAACTCCCAGCAAAATAGTTTCTACATGAAGCATATTTTTTGCAGCAGCAGTAGTAGAAATACAAACCTGAAATAAGCAAACAATACTAAAAAAGACGGGTGGAAAAAAGCGAGCAAAAACACAGAGTGCATAGGATGCATTGGAGCACCCAGTTGTTGAGATTGGGACTACCTGTTGAGCTTTGCTTGGCACAAATGTGCTAACCAGATGAGCAACAAGGTACTCCCTCCATCCAGAAATAACTGACTTGGGTTTGTCTATATTCAAAATATATAGATACATTTGAATATAGACATATTTCTGGACGGAGGGAGTACTAATTAACTGATAGATCCGAGCAATTGCAGGAGTCACTATCCAGGCATACAAGTGGACTCATGTCTATGTAATACAGATAAGTTAGCGAATTACAGGATTAAAGCCTACAGGTCCATTTCAAAGGCCACGGCTTGCACATTGGATGGGCCTACATAAGACTACATATCAGGATAATGTCAGGCTGTCAGCGTCGACATCACATCAGCAGCCACATCATACCTAAGCAGAATCGAACTACAGCACAGAGTCATTTCTGCATCTCAGCAAACAGGACATAACTAAGATACCCTGCAAAACAATCAATGTCAACGGTCAAAACCAATCTGTACTAGTCACTCACTGAAAAACAGTTCATAATTCTGGAGATCATGATGAAAATATCAAACATTGAATCATCCCGTAATTATTAGAAAATAGTACTAAAATCACCCTGGCAATAGAAGAACAATTAGTTTGCAGTGTTTTACACACCTCGAACCTCTATTGTTGGCCTGTTCTCTAGTTTTGGGCTACATAATTACATATCACCGGTACAAACAATGAGATCGGTGTCTCAATTCCTCTTTTACAAAATAGTGAACTTCCTAGATTTATTTAGAGGCTCACGTAGAAGTCTGATACCTAACTCATAAACATGGTTTTTGGGAATGCGGGAACTAGCCAGTTAAGAAATTGAACAAATTTGTGTCGTACAGTTGTAAAGGCCTCAAAAAAGAGATCTCACATCATCTTATTGATTCGTAATCAAGCAAGAAGATATATTTACAGCACCTGTTCAACAAACATAGTACATTAGCAGATCTCATGTGTTCACATTTTCAGCTCCACCATCTCCACCAGTAATGCCCCTACCTACACGCAAAAGAAGCCCAAGAAATCAATGGAAAAGCCAAACCAATAGGAAGGCATATGTGCAAACCGTCATACATATTCTATGTACGACGTCACCTGAGGAAAAAACAATACTTTATGACAAGGATAAGGATATGTAAACGAAGCTAAAAATTGCTAGGAGCAAGGAAAAAAGATAATAATCATTTAACAAGCAATGAAGGATATGCTATGGCAGTTTCTGTGGTCAAAGAAAATGTACTCATCTAGAATTATTTTTAAATATCCAGTCAACCCTTAAGCAAACCAACAATGTTATATCAAACATGTAACAGAAGTAATGGGAATGAATCTCATCAAAAGATGTGATGCAGTTTGTTACATGTGCAATGCAGGAGATGAGGTATTACCTGCAGTACAGAAATTTGTATAGGGATAATACTTTCTGGAAGTCCTGTACTCTCTTGTACCAATACACTTGAACTGCATGGAGTCGAGTTGGAGGATGAAGTCATGAGACTGTGAAGACAGAAAAATCACATTTGTGTCCTCATCATACCCCGGCATCAGGAACAGTTTTTCCAAGCGTGCGGGTTGTGAAAAGAGGTCATCACGTTGAATGGTTTTCTGTAGTACCCATGAGATAACACAATCATATTTGGATCTCCTCATCCATAACTGAATGCTTTGTGTTGACACTGACAAAATGGCGAGGCCGAGGCCATTATCCTCTCCTCGTAAGATCTGAAAGGACCAGTCGACACCATACTCAGGAACATGAGCGTCTGCCGGCTTCTCAATCACAGCAAGGGTCAGCCTTTCAAAATTAAACTCAAGGAAGTCGCCTCCACCAAGCAACCAGCAAAGCGCATTCCCAACCAATATGCTTGGCCTCTTCCAAGAAATCACATTTGTAGTCGCTATGGAGATAATATCTCCCCATACACCAGACATGGATTCATATACGCAAACAGATGTCTTTGTGGGTTTAGCATCATGGCATACGAATACCAGCCTGAATGGGCTCAAGTGGCAATCGTCGTGCACATGCTGCTCGTCAGCGGCAGAGCCTAAGAGCATCTCCACTCGTGGCCCTCAAAGGCCTCCCCAAAGGCCTTTGAGGGCCGCCGGCGCCAATTTTCGGCCCCAGCCGCGTCCCCTAATTTCGATTTGGCGCCGGCGCGCGCGCTCGATTTACCCGGCGCGTCCGGTCGAAATCCAATTCCAAGGAAGGCTATCGAGGGTGCCGGAGGGCGGGAAAAAGTTCGGCGGGCCAGCCTTGTCGGCGACCTAGCTGAAATTATTCCCTTTTCCCACCAAAATTAGCGCCGGTTCCCTCCAAAATTAGCTCCTACCTCCCACCTCCCCTCTCGCCTCGCCTCCTACTCCTGCCATTTCCCCAGCACAGACCAGATCGCGCCGCCATGCCACCGAAGAAGTACGCCGCTCCCCGCGCAGCAGCGCCGCCGGCGAAGAAGAGGGGCAAGCCAGAGAAGGAGCGGCCGGAGGGGATGACGAACGCGGAGTGGGCGTTCGACCTGCAACGCTGGCAGGTCGAGAACGCCAGCCGCCGGCAGAGAGAGCTCAGGGCGAGGAAGAAGCGGGCCTCGGAGGCTCTGGCCGCGGAGGTGCTCATGGCGCAGAGAGCCGCCCACATGGCGGGCATGCCGAGCTTCCCCCCGCACGCGTGGGGGAGCCAAGGGAGCGTCTCGTCACCGTCGCCGTCTTTGGCAACAACCCAGGCTGGCCTGATGTCCCAGGACAGCCAGGGTACACCCAAGCTATCTCGCTTCTCGCCGTGCGGGCCACTCGACGCGGGCGGCAGTTTCAACCCCAATGCCTTCAGCGCCGTCGACCTCAACGCCAGTTTCAACCCCAATGCCTTCAGCCAAGGTGCACCCAACCTGGCCGCCTCTCCTGCTCTCCACCGCCCCCTATTCCACGGCGGTATGCCCACCACCGCTGTTAGCAGTGGCGGCAGCCATGGGGTGCTCGACGAAACAACGCTTGGCACCGACGCCATCATGACCGACATGATCAACGGTGGGGGGCTGCCACCGTTCTACACGCAGGGGGAGGCGGAGGCCTACGATGGCTGCGATGACAGCCAAGAACCCTAGGAGAACGATGCCTACGCGTTCGCCGAGGACGACGAGGAGGCGGCGCCCGCGCCGGTGCCCGAGGTGGTGCCCGTGGTCAAGAAGAAGAAGAACGGCGGCCGCGGGCTGAAGTAGAGCTCACGGGAGGACGAGTGTCTTGCCGATGCTTGGAAATCGGTCAACATCGACCCCTTCACCGGCGCGAACCAGAGCTCCGAGGCCTACTGGCTGCGCGTCAAGGCGGCCTACAACGAGCGGTGGCTCTTGGACCCCTACTTCAAGGACCTGTACCACGACCGCAACGACTCCGGCATGTCGCACCACTGGCACATAATCCAGCACGCTTGCAACAAATGGCATGGCGTCGTGGAGGAGGTGCGCCGTGTCCATGTCAGCAGCACCAACTTCGAGGACCAAGTAAGTGAACCCACCGTGTCCACTGTCCATCGTAGCCTTGTGTTGGGTCGCCGACCATTGATCACGGTCGTTTGTTCGCTGCATTGCATTGCTTTCATAGATGCGCGCCATGATCACCGCCTACCGCGAGGACAACGACGACGTCGAGTTCAAGTTCATCCATGTGTTCGCCAGGATCGAGACGTGCGACAAGTGGACCGAGACGCGCACGACGCTCGCCAAGGGCAAGTACGACCCCGACGCGCCGCCAGCTCTCTCCTCGGAAGGTCGTCCGATCGGGCAGAAGAAGGCCAAGGCGGCGAGGGATGCCGCGCCGGCCATCGAGAAACTGCACAGCTCGATCATGCTCAGATGGCGATGCCGCCGCACGCCGCCCGAGAGCAGGCCGCCAAGATGGAGCAGGTTGCCGCGGTCAGGTGGGCGTCGGTCATCGAGAGGCAGGACGCCAAGCTCGAGCTGATCAGGGCCAATGTGGCCGCGAAGAAGAGGAGGGAGGACCTGTCGATCCTCATGGTCAACACCAGGGACATGGACGCCGACGTGCGGGCGTGGTGGGAGGACCAGCGCACCGCGATCCTGCACGAGGTCCGAGGCCCACCGGCATCCACTTTGCCATCGCCTGCGGCATCCACTACCCCAGCACCTGCGGGCGCACCGGCGACAGGCACTCCCCGCCCGATGTCGTCGACGCCGTCCCGATGCCGCTATGCTCTATGATGCCCGCGCGGCTTCTTTTGATCGCTAGACTATGATGATTTGCAGCGATTTGCGCCGATGTGATCATCGAGACTTTGTTTTGTAACGCCCAGACTATTTATGTTCGGCTATGCGATCGGCGATCGTCCGTTCTACCCGCCATATTATTGTTCTTGCTCGAATTTCAAATTTCTAATTTGAGGGCCGATTTGGGGGTCACGGCTGGAGACCGGCTCCTTCCATAGCCGGTTTTTGCGCCGACGCCCCCATATGGTCTTACGCCAGGGTTAAATTGGGGGTTGCAAGTGGAGATGCTCTAACACCACAACGCTCCAGATGTAGTTATCTCGGAGATTGTCGAATCCCGGTGGAAAAGCCACACGACACTGGACTCCGGTGAGGGGGTTCCACAAGACGGCCTCACGGCGCTTGCGGTCAAGAAAGAGAGCGATTCCGTCGTGGCAGCCATGAAAAGAGAAGGAGAGGTGGACATGGAGGGTGGCCCACAGAGTCCAACCAACGAGGTTCTCCGGTAGGGCGAAGTTGGCGACGGGGATGCGGTCGGGCGGGTCCATCATGGGAGTGAAGAAGGGAGCATCGCCGCATTCTTTGTTAAAGAAGCCCAGGGAAGGTGGTCTCCGGTGGTGTTTGCGGAAGCGGCGGATGAATCGGGGGTCGGAGAGGATGCGGTGCCAGCGCGTGCAGACGAGGGATGCACGAGGAAGTGAGGATGGCTTCGGAGGGAGGACGGCCGTGAGTCGGTTTTTCAAAAGACGACGAGAGCCGTCAGACGGCGTCAGTTCAACCTTTTAGCTTTTGAATTAAAGACGAGACCTTTCAGCTTTTGAATTAAAACGAGGCCTTTCAGCTTTTGAATAGCCGACGTCTGCATGCATGCATACCCTAATTCCCTAACTCGTTTCCCGCCGTTTATCGTTTATTTCCTGCTAGTTTTCGCGCAGTTTATCGCGTGCCAGTATTTTTCTCGCCTTTTTCTCCCGTCACGCTTTCGCGCCGCTTATCTCCTGCTAGTTCTTTCCGCCTTTTTCTCCCGTCAATTCCTCCCAGCGCCCCTATAAATCCGAGCACCGAGATATTATCTCTTCATCCAGTCCATGTGTTTCTTCTCGTTCTCTCGCATTTCGTTCTCCTCTCCATCATGAGTGTGCCATGTTCGGACCAAGAGTAAAAAAGCCGTGGACATACTGCCTGAAATCTTGAATGGTCTGCTTACACAACTTGGTGAGAAGGAGGTTTTATAGAGTAACCAAACAAGAATTGGCGGGAACTCAATGGCGGGAAAAATTATGGCAGGAAAAATTGTGGCGGGAAACCTTTTGGCGGAAAATATTTGCCAGGAAACATCAAGGTACTATAACTAAAATGAAGATACATCACGACACTACAACTGAAATAAAGATACACCGGAATACTACAACTGAAGTGAAGATACATTGGTACTGAGACATACGTCTACCTTTCCTGAGTTCAACGCGTGTACTTCCCAGTCTTGTCACCACGTTCCTCTGCCGCCTGCGCCTCAGCAGCCCTTTCTCTTAGTCTCTTCCTTTCTGAATCCCGGGCCTCGTTGCGCACATGTTCCTCCGCATACCTGCGCTCTTCTAGTTCCGCCATCCTCTTCATGTTTATCTCCCGGTTCCGAGCTCTCTCCTCTCCTATTTCTTCCAGCTCTCTCTCCTGCTCCTTCTTCTCATTCTCGGTCCTTCTTTCGGCATGTTCCCCTTCGTGAAAGGCAGCCAACGCGGCTCAGCTCCTATCACGAGTCTCTTACACGGCCCAAGCTGGCTGCTCCATGTCAATCCAATGGTACCACTTGCAAAGAGGAGGAGGAGACTGCAAGCACATCAATAGATGAATAAAAGAACACGTAATAACGTGAATCGTTCATATTCACCATGCTCTGGGAACATATCGGAGGCCTCACGTACGACGAACTTGCTTGCCGGGGCGGGCTTGCATCGTAGTTGGGACACATGAAAAACTTCATGCCCATGCAGGTCGAGAAATCGATCGACTCCTTCACCTTGCCGAGATGGCCGGACCAACAACGCTCGTGTGTCACCCCTTGTGGCAACCTGGCATCTTTCTTATTCGTAGGCTTATACTCTGGGTCCGAACATGGCACACTAATGACGGAGAGGAGAACGAAATGCGAGAGAACGAGAAGAAACAGATGGACTGGATGAAGAGATAACATCTCAGTGCTCGGATTTATAGGGGCACTGGAAGGAATTGGCGGGAGAAAAATGCGGGAAGAACTGGCGGGAGATAAGCGGCGCGAAAGCGTGGCGGGAGAAAAAGGCGGGAAAAATACTGGCACGCGATAAACGGCGCGAAAACTAGCGGGAAATAAACGATAAACGGCGGGAAACGAGTTAGGGAATTAGGGTATGCATGCATGCAGGCGTCGGCTATTTAAAAGCTGAAAGGGCTCGTCTTTAATTCAAAAGCTGAAAGGTCTCGTCTTTAATTCAAAAGCTGAAAGGTCGGCCTGACACCGTCTGATAGCCTCGTCGTCTTTTAAAAAACCGACTCACGGTCGTCGGCTTTTGGAAAAACGACAAGTACCTTTCGGCTATTCAAAAGCAGACACCGCGTTATATTTGACAATCCCTCAAATCGCGTATTATTCCTGAAATTAAGTAAATAAAACGTATTATTTTAAAAATATTAGCTGTTCCTAGCCACCATTCCCTCCAACAATTACATATTCATTTATTTCACATGCATAGATAAAAGACGATTATCTGCGTTGCAACTCCGCGCCATCCTAATTTATTATTGCCGCTTTCACTATTGTTGTCGCCCTCTTCATCATTGGTGTTGTCCGCCGCATCGCCGTCCTCCTCCTCCGTGTCGGAATCGAGGTCTTGACGGTGTGCCGCGTCGATAGCGGTGTAGATCGTACGCACACGCACTTCCCAGAAGCGCTGCTTCCTTCGCGTTTGCGCAAATCCGGGTGGAGCTGCCGCTGGTGAGTTCGGCACAGCGCAAGCTCCTTCGCCCGCTTCTTCTTGAACCGCTTCGGCCAATACGTGCTCGTACCAGGCCATCGCCCTCTTCCGCTCCGGCAGCTTGCGTCAACGCTGTTCGATTTGCATCGTCAACTCAGCGCCACGCAAAGGCAGCGCCACGGGCACACCGGCGTAACTGAGCTCGAAGGGAGAGCATCACAGCCTCTAGAAATTGAGGTTGGGCCTCTCCATGATGGCTGCGGCGGCGGGAGGGAAGCGAATAGGGAGGGGTGTCTAGATATAGCGGGGAAAATGGCGGGAAGACAGAGCAGGAAGCGGCGAAAAGGGTAGGAACAAAGCTTTCTTCTACTGCCAAGGCTGGCCCGCGTCGTTTTACCTCCATCCGGCACCCCCGCTTGCCCCCCCTTGTGGGTAGGGTGCAGCCTGGGAGCGTCGGATAACTAAATGGATCGTGCCGACGCGAAAAAAGATTTTGGGGGCAGGTTGGGCGTCATTTTGAGCGTCTACACCCCCGATAGCTCTTTTATGGAGGCTTTAGGACCCCCGAGTGGAGATGCTCTTACAAATTCTATTCTAGTCCGTAGGTAGAAGGAAAAAAGGAAAACAATGTTTTATCATGTACTCCCTCCGGCCTGAATTAACGACTGCACGGTCCATTTTGCAACAAAAAAAAACACGCTAAATCCCCGACAAGTTCCTCACTCCACTCGTCTTCTTCGACATTCCGGGATCCCCCCCCCCCCCCCCCCCCGGGCCCCAAGCTGCTGCACACCCCCTCTCCACAGCACCCTGCTGCACCCCACCCGCCCCTTGTTGCCGATTCCCCACGCTGTGTTGCTGCCGCCTAGCTCCCCCGCAATTGCCTACTGCCAAGACATCACCGCCCAAGGTCGAGCTTTTCTATCCAAACAACGTCGTCACCTTGCTTCCCCATGCCGCCTTGCTGGATCTACGAGCATAACTACTTGATCTACTCTCTGACGGCGAGGATAAGCTCTAGGTCGTCATCCTCGTTCTCACTGATTTTGTTTGAACTGTCCGTGCGACCAATAATTTACACCGGAGGGAGTAGATTAATTGGAATGCTCGAATTTGCAGTCTAGTTGTACGGTATGAACTCTACAATCCAAACAGACCCTGAGATAGTTTGAATCTACTCGGATATTTTACCCAGGTGATAGCAATGCACCATCTGTTAACATATCTTCCCTTCTGAATAAAATAAAATATTTTTTTCCACGGTCCTCGATAAAACAAACACACTTCCATGTCCGGGAGGAAAACAACACTTGTTTTCATCGGTAAAAAAAAAACTTGTTTTCTTCATCCCAGAAAACACTGAGAAAAAACAAAATAAACAAATTACTACGATGTAAATTATCCTATATGCTGATCTGATGGCCAGTTATAAATCTGTAGTTATCCTTATGGTAGCTGGCTATTTTGCTAATTTAGATATTTGTATGCATAGAGGTTCAAGAATTGTTTTGTCATTCTTTGAACCCCTATACATAAGGGTATGGTAGCACACAGCGTACATCTGAAAACAGAAAATAAAGGAGGCAGCAGGCTATCGCAGACATAAGAGCAGCTCTAACATAAAAACACGAATTGTATAACGTGTTTTCAGTCTACGGAAAATGGCTTTTACAGTACGAGGTAACTGTAAAAACACGAACTATATAACGTGTTTACGGAAAATGGATTTTACAGTTCGAAAACAGCTTGAGCAGAACGGTGTCTCTAAATCGGAACTGCAAATTTGAAAATATGCAAACACGGATAAATTGAACGACGAACACACATTTGGTCAAAGTTCCTGATTGCGATTCATACACATATTTACATAGATTAGCAGCGAATCAAAAGTTGCGCGGTTGGGGATTAATACTACGGGGCGTCGCCGCGTCCTAGACCAAAAATGAACCCCTGGTCAGGTGTTGCAGGGTGCGACGGCGTTGTGCGGCGAGGACCTCACTCATCGGTGAGGTTGATGAGGTCGCCGAGCTCGACCTTGCGACGGCGGCCGAGTTGTTGCTGGCCTCCCTCTCCTTGGCCTCGCGCCTTCGACGAGAGCGATGGGCCGACGCTGCTCGGTCCGCTCGATCTCGAGCTCCATGGCGACAGCGAGCTCGGACTCGCGCACCATGAGCTCCATGGCGATGCGCTCCTCGTCACCGTCGTGGGAGTAGTCTGCCGCACCTACGATGGTCGCTGGAGGAGGGGACGGAGAGCTGAAGCCGTCAGAGGAGGGAGGGGAGGGAGGAGCTAGGTCGTGCGAGGATCCCTCCCCGGCGTGTGCGTACCTAGCGGCGAGATGCTCACGACGCTGATTGTCCCTCACCGCCAGCCACTACGCCGACGTGTAGGCGTGGAGAGACAACGGCGGGGACACGTCGCGGTTCACCCACCGCGCGCTTCTTCGCGCCCTCCGACCGGACGAACTTGGCGTGCGCTTCATCAGCGACGCGGCGCGGAGGACGGTCGCCGCCGCCCCCTCATCTGCATCTCCCTCTGTCAAACCCGCAACTACCTCTACGTGAAGACATGGCCTCGATCTCGTTTGGGTGCGCGCGCGGTTGCTCGCCGGAGTTCGAGCTGGCGGCAGCGGCGCTAGGGTTGGATGGGGCGGAAAGAACGGGTTTGGACCCCTACTCACCGACGATGCAGCCTCTATTTGTACAGGTCGAGCTGGACCGTTAATGGGTCACTGAAAAAAAATACAGGCCAAGCTGTTAGAGCGACAGATTTCGTAATTTCGGCGGATTTACGGTTACTGTTAGAACTACTCTAAGAGATAGGAGCACCTGGTTTAATACTCCCTCCGCCCCAAAATAAGTGAAGTGAGTTTGTCTAGATTCGCATGTATCTTTACATGCGAATCTAGACAAACTCACACTTATTTTGGGTCCAATCGTCACTGAACTTGTGATTGACTCAAAACGCGGACTGCACTTGTCTAGAACAGTTCTGCTGCTGCCCTACTACACAGCTAGGGCATACTACTGCACTTGTGAATTCAAAACCTTCCCATGTTTCCAACAAAACACAGAGCAAGGATCAGGATGGTGATAATTAAGCATTACAAGATCTATGCAAGTGATACGTAATTGCACGACAAAAGCCAAGATGCTACTATAGTACTAGTAGTACAATTGTTCCAGCAGTACAGATTTGGTGCTCTTCATATCTGGATCGAAAACTTATAGACTTCATGTCTGTGTCGTCGACTTTGGAACGACAGTGACCTCCACCAAGCACGGAGGACCCCCTCGAATCTTGGCCCTGCAGACGAGCACCGTGTCGTAGCAGGACACCACGTCGCACCCGGCCGGCATCTTCACCGCCACGTCCACCGCCGCGTCGCCTCGCCGCATCTCGCCGGCCAGCTGGTCCCGGAGGAATCGCGGCACCGCCACGTCTTGCCCCCACGCCCTGACCTGCTCCTCGCGCTCCCCGTTGGCGTCCGCGCATAAGGGCGCCACGGAGCCCTTGCCGAGGAACGCGTTCCCGTAGGACACGGACGCCGTCGAGAGCAACGCCTGGTACTTGTCATGGGTGTTGCTGACGCGGAGCGTGAGGTTGAACACCGGGGAGAGCGTCGGGTGGCGGTCGCCCGCCGCGACGTCGTCCACGTCCAGCCCGGCGAGGCCCGTGATGGAGATCGAGTACACGGGGGGCTGAAGCTGACTGGCAAGTTTCCTGTCAATCTTGTTACCTAGAAATATGCCGCCAACCAGGAGCGCGATGAACGCCACGATGAGGAGCGCGAAGAGTACAGGACCTGGCACGCGGCATCTCCATCTTCTTCTTTCGTCGCCGATTTGTTCCGTCATGCTGGAAAAAGCTTCCCGATCTCGATTCGACGTGGTTTGTGCTCCAACAGGGGGACGCGTACGTGATGCAGCAGTTCAGCGTAGCAGCGATACACGTATACCCGGTGTAACTTATTAGTCAAGATAGAGATCCGGGTTGTTGTAACGATGTAAACCATCGATCAACAGGCCCGTCGAGGAGGGCGTGCGAGCTGTGCTGCTGAACAGGGCCCCCAAAATAGTGGGACGCCTAAATCACATTAATCGGTCATTAGTTGGTACACTAACAACCATAAATCACATATAGTTTGATACGTTAAAAGGCCATGCATTATCTGTGATTCAAGCCCCCATCTAGTATCGTATGTCATGAATAACCTTCATTAATCATGTCCCGCAAATACTATCCTCAATCAAATCACATCACACGGCCGCCATCACCGTCCTCCCCAATTTTTAAGTCGCCATTCTCCTCAGTTGTCTTGATTTGTTATTCAGTTTCCTCTGGGTTTGAAGTTCTTTATTGAGGCCCCATCTTTCGTTGTTGTGAATCATGATGCGAGGGCGCTCTCTACAGCTTGGTCGCCGCGCCAAGGGTACCAACCAGACCGCTCTCTCAACTAGTCGCAAATCTCAATCATGAAGGTGTCTTTTCTCTTGTCACAGATTTGAATCCGTTCAACTAATTTAAAAGCATTGTGGACTTTTTAATTCCATTGGCACTTTGGTGCTCGACCTTAGGTTGTGCAGACTACAGTTTCGCTTGCACCTACAATCCATCAATTATTCTTCTGAGGTATACTCTAGCCTAAAAAGATTATATTGTTTCAGTTCATATAAAAGTTATACCGCAGATTGAACAACATAATCATCACTCTTCGTAAAAAAAAATCATTTTGAACTAATTTTACAAATTTATGACGACTTTCTTGTTCAAAACATGAATTTAATTGGAGAATAGTTTGAAAATTTGAGTAACAAATTTAGAGGCTATATATATTTTATATTTTGCACTGGGGCCCGATATGTTTGGAGACGACCTTGTCGATCAAGATAAGATCGATCGATCTCTTCCTATCTCTTCCTTCTCCCGTGCGTTGTATTTTTTTTAAACGTAGACTTTATTGATCACATATCAATAATTAGACTCTCCTATCTAGGTCATATGTTTCTGATTAGTTTTTCGTGTGCACGGATTAATATGGCAACACAGTCATATACATGCATACGGCCTAGCCGTCACGTAGAATTCATTTTAAGTTCCAAACTTTCAAATGTTTTATCTCTTCAACTGTAATTCGAAATTCAGATCCGCTTTTATGGTTAGCTTTTTTTGCGTCGAGATCTTCGAAACTAGATACATGTTCATATATTTTAACAACTTTTTTTATCCTAATTACCAAATTACTAACACTTGATTACCAGGTAAAGTCAAGATGGTTACCAAGTTAAAATCAAATGGTTAGTAGAGATTTCTAAACTTTATTTCTCAACAATATAAGCCTTACATGATGCGGAAATTCATTTTGGCTCCTGAGTTTATCTACATCTCTATATTTGGAACACGATTGGTGCAACTCCGGTATTTCAACATGTATATGTATTTTCCCCATCTTTTTGGACAGTATCATGCCCTACTTGATTGGACAGATTTAATGCAGTTCAGCTCACCGGTGCATTGCATGAAAAGGCTAACGAACATGGACCGTCCCGTATGACGCAAGTAGGCAGCCTGACTCGCAAGTACACATGACATTGCTTCTCTGCCGCTGGTTGGTTGCCGGCGAGCTGATGTAACCATGGTGTCGTCCGCTGCTGCCCCTTGGTCGCCAGTGCTGGTGCCGCTGCTGCTTGGTCGCCTGAGCTGCTGTCGCTTGGTCATCGCCGCTGCAACCACTGGATGTTGCTTGGTGGACGGCGCGGCTGCCGCTTGGTCCCCTGCGCTGCTGCCGCTTGGTCATCGGTGCCGCTCCTACAGCCATGATGGATTGCTATGCAATGGCCGCTTGGACACAATGGTTGTACACTTATCATACCAGAAGCAATGTCGCACAACATATTCGTATGCACAAAATTGTTGTTTACTCTTACCCAAAACCACAAGGAAGAGTATTAAAAAACCTAATTGTAGCCCACGAATTTTTCTGTCGTACACGTGGCCGAGACACTCCGACGCGGATTAGTAGAATTAAATAGTCCCGATCCAATGTACACATCTAGTCAGTTTGATGGACCACCAAGTACATACCGTGAAAATGGCGCGTCAAGGCGGACGGGAGCAAACGGCGTGGTGCAGAACACCTAACTTGTGGTGGGTCCACCGTAGTGCTGATTCAATACCTGTCCCACTTTAACTCTGTTTTCTGCGTGATCGTATCTCTCCTCAAAATCTATTCGCACATATCATGAAAGAACATCCAATGGTACAGCTAGCAGGAGTATCTAAACCCCGGAGATAAAACTCCATGCCCTGATATGATGGTAATACAGTGTTTTACATGTTTAGAGTAGATCAAATACCTACTTTCTGTACATATAAATTATTTGTTATCATTAGAAACATGTAAAATTATTTAGTCAAGATAAAGACCGAGGTCGGTGTAACAATGTAAACGATCGATCAAGTTAAGATCGATCGATCTCTTTCCTATCCCTTCCTTCTCCCATGCGTTGTAATCTCCTTGTGTAAATCCCTTGCGGAGGTGCAGCCTATATTAACATGTAGACAAGTCCGAGAAAAATGACAATACTAGTTCAAAGTGATCATATGGTATCAGAGCCTACTTCTTAAACACATCTATGTCTCGCACCATGCACCTCTGCCACTATATCAAGCCCCTTAGCAAGCAATAGAGTGAGCGAGAAGTTGACGAGAGAGAGAATTATCTCCTTTGGCAATCACAAATTCTTCCGCCGATCCGTGGAGCTCGGCTGACAAGCTTCCTCGACAAGAATACGATGTCTGAGACCATCGTTGTCGATAAGGATGGTAAGCCGACCAAGGAACCCAACCCCGCCTACGACACGTGGTTGGCGATGGATCAATGAGTTCTCTCCTTCCTGTTGAGCACGTTGTCCAAGGACATCCTCATCTCCATCATTGGGAATTTTGGATGGAGTCGGCTGCTAAAGTTTGGGTGTAGGGGCAATCAAGGCGATATTTCTGTCCCAGCCAAGGACGCGGGTCTCGAACCTACTCCTCGCCAAGACGAGTAAGGAGAACATGACGACCACCGCCTACTTCACCAAGATGAAGGCGCGAGCTAACGAGCTTGAGTGGTAGGCCGACCGATAGATGAGGAGGAGCTCATCGAATACCGTGTCTCTGTGTTATCAAAAGAACTATATGATCTACTAGAACTCAAAACCATGGAAAAATATTTAATAGATCTTTTGCTTGATGATGACTCAAATAAACATGCTTTAGGAAAAGTAAATTATACAATGGTTGAGTTACATGTGACTTTTGTGCCTGTTGATTTTTTTGTAATGGATATGGGGAGAAAAACCTCTAGTCATATAATTCTTGGAAGACCTTTTTTGAGAACTACAGGTGCAACAATTGATTCAAAGGAAGGGAATGTGAAGTTTCAATTCCCACATAAGAAATGCATGGAACACTTCCGAAGGAAGAACTTGTTAGCACCAAGGTACAAGCTACCATATGATCTCCATATCACTTGAAACAAGTAAGTAAGCCTAGCTAAATATCTATAAAGAAAGCGTTTTACGGAAGGCAACTCAGTTTGTTTTCTTTTTAATTTTATTTTTGCTTGCTTGCTGTAGTAAAAGAGTCATTTTTTAGTGTCTTTTCTTTAGGTTAACAATAAAGTACCAAGTAGAATCCATTTTGGATGTTTTAAAGTTGACAAAACATATGGAACAGAAAATTACTGCACAAACTATTTTCAGAAAAAACACCTCTGATTTTTTATGTAACTCTGATTTCTCTAAAATTTATACTGTAGTTGCAACTTTTCATCTTCTATATGCACGAAAATTGGCCAAAATTCCTGACATGTATAGGTGGTCGAAATAAATTCGTTTTTCTGCTGCTGAAAATCTGGACAGATTCTGCCCACTAGTGTTTGAGCCATTTCTTTGGGTCCCAAAATGATTTTCCATGAGCATTTTGATATGCTAGGAATATATAGGACACTATATGCTTGCTGGACTACTAATGTTTTTTATTTGATATATATGGTAGCTATTTATCATATCCTTGTACCACTAATGTCACCCCATAGAAAAATAAATAAGAGAAAGTTTTGTGTTGAAGCTTTTTGACAGTGAATGGAGGAACACCACACCAAGAGCTATCCAAGAATGGTGAAAACCATAAGCTTGGGTATGTCCAAGGCATCCCACTGGACCTATTAAACACTCGGTTTGAAAACTTCTAAACTTTGTTTTTTGAGCAACATAAAATGATCATAGAAATTTGGAGCGTCTTTGTTTAGTTTTATGTTTAGTTTTTCCTGATATGTGTGGAAATAAACAGGACCACCATGATAGATATTTTGCATGCTTAGTAAAGAGCTACTGAAATAAATTATCCCATGATTGAATGCCTTTCTTGAAGTAGAAAAAAGGGGGAAACAACACTATGCATGTTATTGCTTTAAGTTGGAATGTTCATATGCTTTAAGAAGTAATGGCTTATAAGGGTATCATCTTGTGTTATTTCTTATATTCAACATAAATGATTCTCAATGCTTATATTGTCTTCTAGAAATGACTTAGTACTATGGGCACTTTGCATTCTTGTAGAAGGTCAAATGGTTACCATTGCTAACCCCCGCCATACTGAAACAACCTCCTTTAGAAAAACAAACTTAGAATTTATATAGGAAACATCTACCCAAATAGCTCAAGCTATATCCCAAAGTATACTATCATGTGTGAGATATTATTTACTTTCCAAATACTATTATTATGGGTATGGGTGACATGGAGAAGTTAGTCGTGGGGTAACCACGAACTCATTGGGCATAGAGTACCCCTTCCCAAAAAGCAATAAGAGGATGCATACATTAAAATATGAGGGGGAAAACCCACCATAGAAGGGGTACCACCGCTAAGATGAGGGCAAAAACACTCCAAGTAATCATATGATATCAAAAGGTGAGAAGAGAGAATATGCAGAGGCTAGGCCTTCCCAACAATCAAAACAAGCAAAACGTGACATAGAAAAAAGAGGAAAGAAGAAAAAAGGCCAAAACAAGAATGCCAAAAGAATCAGGTAATGAGGGGCAATGGAACCAAACATTAATGATGAACTATGCTTCAACCATCAACTTAATGGATAGTGTTTGGAAGATAGCTGGTGTCTCACATATGATATTCCCTACTTGTCAACTGATACCTTCGATCCGGATTACAGATGTAGTATAGCTTCTTTTTCCCTAGTAGACCTAGGTTTATCGAATCCTCAGGAAGAAGATGCGTAGTGAAGTTACTTTAACGGACCTTTGGGAGTTTTAGAATTCCTTTTGTGTTTTTACCGGACCAAGAGTTTGCGTATTTTTGTTATTGTCGATGATGGAGAGAGAGGGCCTAGGGCGTTCGGTTTCACCTGTAGCTGTGCAAAACATTTCACGGGAATAAAAGATAGAAATAAAGTATGCATGTAATTGTTAGAGCAATATAAATTATATGTGGGAAGTGCATCCATAATTTCTATTGCCTCCGCCACCGCTTATAGCAATAACCTACTAGTATCATCCATAGAATAAAGAGAACTAATGGTATGCATAGTGATGTCACCGTTAATCCCAAGTAAATCCCTCACATACAGCCGTACTATCCCTTCTATCACTAGGGTTCCTAACCTGCAAATTAGTCATTACTCATACTCTCTATACCTGGCTCAATCCTCGGGGTCTTGGGTACCTGACAAGTCCTTAGATTGAGGCAAGAGAGGATACAATAATCATCATGTCGTACAAACTAATACATGATCCCATCTATGATAAATAACATGCACAAAAGCTACATGGCTAGGCCGAAGCCCTTAGCCTAAGGAGAATTACTTACACATAGAGATGAGATCAACAATCACAAATATTGTAATGGAAATCATAAGATTGATAGCAAATAGTCTTACAATGTCGTCAATCGAAGATGAGATCTACTATTACAAGTGGTGGAATATGGCTATGGTGGTGGAGAAGGGCTTTGGAGATTAGATCTAAGTCTATTCTTCCGGCGGCACTTCGGTGTGGTGGATGGAGATCTGGAGGTGGCTGATGATCTGGGGCAGGGACCCTCGAGGCTCTTTTCTCGTCGCCCGAGGCTTCTTTATATAGGGGTCCCTTCACGAAAGTTGTTTTGTTTGACCTAGCGGTGTCATTGGCAACTACACGACCGAACTATACGGCCGGAATTTTATTCCAGTCGTATAGTTGGTCGTTAAAGCGTTTTCCTCTGACCCACGACTCCTGCTTTCTTCTGGTTGTTGGAAATCTCATATCTTTGACTTTAATGTAGTGATTCCCATTATTAAACGTCATTATCTGCGCAGGAAAAAAATGGAAGGAAAGGATTGCATACCCTTTTGATTATTAGGCATTAGTGGCAGGGTTTAGAGAGATTTTTTATCAAAAATATGAATAATATCCAGTTTAAATATGGACGTAGATGGCTATATTTCAGAGCCATTGTAAGATCCCTCCTTTATAAAGGAAAGGATCCCTGTGATTGCAATGCTAGTCCCTGGATCAATGCTAGCATCCACAGTTTAAGATGAAGTACACAGATACAATGGTCGTTTATTACAATCATTCCAGAGATAAAACATAGTCTTTTACAACTCAGGGCCAAAGGCCTAATACAAGAGTTTATGGAATAAGTAAATAAACATAAGTCTTCATCTTCATGTGCCACAGGCAAGCATGTTGGGTGTAGACTCATGACTCCTAATCATCATCGGAGTAACCTGCAACATTACAAGTTACAGCCATCGAGGGTCAATACTTTGGAATAGTATTGGCAAGTGATGCCTTAGTATATTTAAAGTGGACTAAAATACTATATGCATTTTGGCTAAGTGGAGCTTCGCTTGCTTTGCTCAAAATAGATTTTTCCTTATCTTTTGAAAATACTAAGTTTTGTTTGGCACTAAACACCCAAGGCATCTACCAATCAAAGACTGAAGATCCACTCAGGGCATCTACCAATCCAAGACTGAAGATCCTTTTAACCCTTGTTCACCCACAAGTTTTATTTAGAAATTGGAGTGATGAGATTCTTGAAGCTTCCATGTCTTGATGCTCATATTGTCCTTTACCAGGGACATGGCTAAGTACTTAGGTTTTACACTCTGCAGAGGTGGTGCACTTTCCCCACAAGACTTGGTTTCCCAAGACAAGATCCTTTAGAAGCCTTTCCTTAGTCAAATGGACGCGTTCCAACCTATCATTCCCTCTACCACCAACTGTCCAAGAGACTAAGTTCTAGCAACCTAAGATCATGGCAGAGCCCATATTGCCAAGTGGTTGCACTTGAAGCTTCTCAACATTTGACATCTCAAATCTCTTTCTTCCTGGGTGGCCATCCACAAGTGAGATACACAAGCCAAGTCCATGGCCTTGTGAACCACTCAACATAAACCATTCCTTCCATTCCACCCAGGTGATTCATTAACTTAGTTGTTTTGTTAAATAAAACACAAGTCCTCAGACTTAGAATATTTTTCCATAGTGTGAATATATAAACCACCCTTGTTTTCTAGTAGCTAGGCTAAGCATGGCATGGCAACTTATCCTTAGGAAATTTTCCTAGCAATTTCTACCATTCTATTCTACATAGGATTTCCCAACATAACCCTTGACAAAAGTGGCATGCAAGTCTTAGCAAAATATCTAATGCAAGTATAAAATATAGGAATGGGATATTCATGAAGATATCACTTGCCTTGGTAATGTGGAGAGTAGCACTCGTCACAATCACAATCACTAGCAAAATCTACACACAAAGTTGTAGCACACAATTACACACAAATATATACAGCAAAAAATAATATGAATGCATGCATGCATGAATCTACTAAGTGGTGATTTTTGAAAACTCTACCAAGCAAGTGCAAGTTTACAGAAACTAAACAAGTCACAAAAATAGCCAAGACAAACTTATTTAACCCTAAAACAAAATACTAAACTAAATCTATACTCAAAAAGGCCTCAACCAAGTTTCTGCAAATAAGCCAATCTAATGGTTACTATTTGTTAAACAAATTGGATAGGCAGAAAGGTCTTGTCTCACTGAATCCAACGGTATAAAATTTGCAGAAATCTAACGTGGCATTCAAAAGTTATAAGCATTTGAATTTGGATCAAAATTCTGGTTTTAAATCTATTTTTAGATCTAACCCTAGCCACGCGTCACGCTGTGATTGGCGCGTACCGCTTCGGTTGGATCGCGCTCTGCAGCCGCAGGATCTAAACAGATCGTACGCTCCAGATCGCGTACCGCTTCGGGGTTAAGTGAATCTATCCTAGCGCTCGGATCTGGATCTAACGGTGCTCGTCCAAACGACCACGTCCTGGCGGCGCGCGGTGTCAGCGAGCGGCGGAGCGCTCGGTCTACGGCGGCGCTTGCGTTTCGGGTCGTCCGCGAGAGGGAGAAGGGTCATACCAGGTTCGCAAGAGGCTGCTGAAGCTCAAGGTGGCTCTGGTTTGTCAAGGGGCGCACGGAGTTGCGGTAGATTTCTCGCCGGAGTTGAATCTGGCAACGGTGGTTCTGTTCGAGGTCAGAGGCGACGTTGTAGATCACTAGGATGCAAACAAAGGGCGTGGTCAGATGCAGAAGATCATGGCGAAGATGCGTGCGTGAACGACAAGGTTCGGGGCGGTCTGGACTTACCACTAGAGCTCGTCGGAGTTGATGTTGCCGTCGGTGCTTGCGGTGTCGAGTGGAACCGGCGACCTGGGGCAGTACAGGACGGACTAGTGGAGTCAGGAGGTGCGCAAAGACACACTGAGTCAGATAGCAAGAACGAGAGGCAGAGGGGAACACGAGGCTCACCGGAATCGATCGCCGGAGAGGGCTCTGTCTGCGGCGGTGCGAGGATGATTGAGAGCAGCCTGGTGGCGGAGTGAGCGAGGTGTTTGGGGGAAAATGCTCGCGAGGCAGAGAGGGTCTTATAGCCAGAGGCTCGACAGGAAACGCTCGCGGTTTAATGCCCAATTACGCCGCGCCATTACCGGCAGTGACTGCAGTAGCGACGTGGTCGCAAGCGGTTTAGGAAGACGAGACGGCGTGGACCGGGCCCGCTTCGTCGGCCAAGTGTGCAAGGTGAAGGTGGGGTGCCGTATGCAGGATGTGGGTGTAAGCCACGTGAGAGAGGAAAAAGGAGATCCCCGGGTGGGCTTGATGGGCCTGTTTCTCTGCTGGGCCAGAAACCTGGCGCTCGGCCTTTTTCCTTTGTTTAAGTCTTTTTCTTTTCTAATTCTATTTTATGGAATGAATTTTGATATGAATTCAAATCCTTTTGAATTCAAACAAAACTAGGGATCTTTGCAGGGTTCTGTGGTTTCAAATACAGTCATTTAACCATGTGGTTACCTTGCAAGGGCCTGGTCAAGCTTGAGCTTTGAAATAAACAGAGACTTTGTCTCTAGTTTGAAAATGTTTGAAATAGGGTTTTGAAATTATTTCTAAATTGGAAACTTGGGTTAAAATGCTACACCTAATCTTTCCAACAATGGAGGCAAGCAAACAAGTTCCTAAGCAATCAAATCTCAAAGAGTGATGGCCAATTGAGATAAATAGCTCACATGAAATCATAGCACAAACTTCTGTCTCTAAATGATTTTGAGAAAAACCCTAAATGAATGAAGGATGCAAGGATGATATGAATGAGTTTTGAAATATGATTTTAGGGATGTTACAAATCTACCCCCCTTAAGATGAATCTCACCCTCGAGATTCGGATTGGCTAGCAAATAGGTGAGGGTGGTCTTTCCGAAGATCATCTTCTCTTTCCCATGTTGATTCCTCTTCGGAGTGATGACTCCATTGCACTTTGCAAAACTTGATAGTCTTTGTCCTTGTGACTCTTTCTGTGGTCTCAAGAATTTTGACAGGCTTTTCTTCATAGGTGAGGTCACTTTCTAGTTGAACTTCTTCCAAAGATATGGTATCCTTCAAAGATGATTCTTCCATTTGGTGACATTTCTTGAGTGACTCACATGAAAAACATTATGGATTTCTTGATAAAGATCTTTGGCGATTTGATTTCATATGCAACTTCTCCCTTGCGACTTAGAATGTTGAATGGTCCAACATATCTTGGCGCCAACTTTCCTTTGACTCCAAATCTTTTCACTCCACGAAGTGGTGATACTCTAAGATAAGCTCTATCCCCAACTTCGTAGGTGACTTCTCTATGCTTAGAATCTGCGTAGCTTTTCTGTCGAGACTGTGCTATCTTCAACCTGTCCTTAACCAATTTGACCTTTTCCTCGGCGTCTTTTATAAGATCTGGTCCAAACAAACTTCTTTCTCCCACACCATTCCATAGCAATGGGGTGGTACACTTCCTTCCGTAGAGAAGCTCAAATGGTGCCATCCCAATGCTAGATTGGTGACTGTTGTTGTAAGAAAACTCTGCGTAAGGCAGACTTTCATCCCAACTTGCTCCATAGTCTAGGGCACATGCCCTTAACATGTCTTCAAGAATTTGATTAGTCCTTTCCGTTTGTCCATCCGTTTGAGGATGAAAAGCAGTGCTGAATTCCAACCTCGTTCCTAAAGATTCATGAAGTTGTCTCCAAAAGTGAGAAGTGAACTGAGTTCCTCTATCAGACACAATACTCTTAGGCACACCGTGAAGGCATATAATTCTGCTCATGTAGATTTTGGCTAACTTGGAACTGGTATAAGTTGTCTTCACGGGTATAAAATGAGCCACTTTAGTTAGGCGATCCACTACTACCCATATGGAATCATACCCTGACCTGGTCCTTGGTAATCCGGTAATGAAATCCATACCAATATTTTCCCACTTCCATTCAGGAATAGGCATTGGTTGAAGCAAACCTGCTGGTTTCTGATGCTCCGCTTTCACTCTACTACACACATCACACAAAGCAATGTGTTCGGCGATGTCCCTTTTGAGATTATTCCACCAAAATCTTTCTTTCATATCCATGTACATTTTGGTGTTTCCCGGGTGAATAGAATACAGAGAGTTATGGGCTTCTTGTAGAATCAGTTTCGCATTCGGATCTTGTGGAACGAAATCGTTTCCGTGCCATAAAGTACCTTGTTCGTCCATATGGAAACTTTTAGCTTTCCCAAGCTAATCTTTTCCCTAATCTCTTCGATTTCTTTATCCGACTTTTGGGCTTCTTTAATCTTATCCAACAGAGTGGGTTGAACATCCAAAGACATGAGATGTCCTTCTGGCACAATCTCCAACCTGAGTTCCTTGAATTGCTTACACAAGTCATCTGGCAATTCACCTTTGGTAAGGTCATTTACAAACGCCTTACGACTTAGAGCATCTACTACTACATTTGCTTTACCGCGGTGGTATTGCAAACTCAAGTCATAATCCTTGATAAGCTCTAGCCATCTTCTTTGTCTCATATTGATTTCCTTCTGGGTGAAGATATATTTTAGACTCTTGTGATCCGTGAATACTTCACAACGTTTTCCCAAAAGGTAATGTCTCCATGTGTTTGAGTGCATGGACAACATCGGCTAACTCTAAATCATGAGTAGGATAATTTACTTCATGAGTTTTGAGTTGTCTCGAGGCATAAGCCACAACTTTTCCGCCTTGCATAAGCACGGCACCTAATCCTTGATGCGAAGCATCACAATACACTTGAAAATCCTTTTCTAAATCTGGTAGGCATGTAACCGGTCTTGACACAAGTCTCTTCTTTAATTCTTGAAAGCTGAGTTCACAACCTTCAGACCAAGCAAATTTCTTATCTTTCTTTAACAATTCTGTCATTAGTTTAGCAACCTTTGAAATTTTTTCAATGAATCTTCTGTAGTAACCTGCTAAGCCAAGGAAACTACGAACCTCTTTTACGCTCTTAGGAGATTCCCATTCTGTCACAGCTGAAACTTTAGCGGTCAATGCTACACCATCCTTTGTCATAACGTGACCAAGGAATCCAACTTCCTCTAACCAAAACTCACACTTGCTGAATTTGGCATAAAGCTTATGTTCCCTTAGTTTCTCAAGTATCAAGCGTAGATGTCTTTCATGCTCTTCCTTGCTCTTGGAGTAGACTAAGATGTCGTCGATGAAAACGACAACGAACTTGTCGAGAAATTCCATGAACACTTTGTTCATCATATTCATGAAGTATGCTGGAGCGTTGGTTAAACCAAAAGGCATCACAGTGTACTCATACAATCCATACCTTGTGGTGAATGCTGTTTTTGGTATGTCTTGCTCTCTTATCTTGAGTTGAAAATAGCCTGACCGAAGATCAATCTTCGAGAACACACACGCTCCTTCTAGCTGATCAAACAAGTCATTGATTCTTGGCAAAGGATATTTGTTCTTGATGGTTACCTCGTTGAGAGAACGGTAATCTATGCATAACCTTTGAGTTCTGTCTCTCTTTTCTACGAACAAAACTGGAGCTCCCCAAGATGAAGAACTTGGCTGGATGAATCCTTTCTGTAATTGTTCTCCAAGTTGTTTCTTGAGTTCCTTAAGTTCGTCAACTGACATTTTATAAGGCCTCTTTGCTCTTGGTCCAGAACCTGGTACCAAATCTATTATAAACTCTACATCTCTATCTGGTGGCATTCCCGGTAACTCTTCCGGAAACACATCCGGATATTCACACACAATTGGCACCGTGTCCATGCTAACCCCCTTAAGAGAATTCAGTTTATTTCCTTTAGATTTAAAATTGGATTTGAATTTTATCCTCTTACCATCAGGGGTTGTGAGTGTAAGCATTTATTGGCACAATCTAGTACTCCCTCATACTTAGCCATCCAATCCATTCCCAAAATTACATCCAATCCTTGGGAATTCAGGATTATTAGGTTCACTGGAAACTTATGTTTTCCAAACTCTATGACTAAATCATGACATCCTGAGTTTACTATCATTTCTCCACCAGGAGAACTTACTCTTATAGGACACCCAATGGTTTCTACCGGTAGTTCATTTCTTTCGACAAATGCTCTTGACATGAATGAATGAGATGCACCAGTGTCAAAGAGTACAAATGCTGAGATGGAATTGAGTCTGAACTTACCAGCAACAGCATCAGGCTCTTCATAGACCTCCTCCACATTGAGGTGGTTAACCTGTCCCTTATGAAAAGGATTGCGCTTGTTAGGTCCTTCAACTTTCTTTTCAGGGCACTCATTAGCATAGTGCCCTAGCTTCTTGCATTTGTAGCATTCAACCTGACTGATGTCCGTCTTAGGCTGGCTTCTACTTCCACTTCCACTTCCACTATGGTGGCTCTTATGTCCACTCTTGTGATTCTTGTACTTATTGTTGTCATGACTGCGATGATGCTTGTTGTCATGATGGTTGTGGTTTGGTGCTTGTTAAATTTCCCATGCTTGTGGGATCCTGAGCTGACACTATCATCATAGTGAGATCGTTTATGAGACGACCCCGAGCTATGCTTGTCGGAGTGTTTCCTCTTTCTACTCTCGACTTGCTTCATTTTATTTTCCACAATAACAGCCTTGTCACACAGCGACTGATAAGTTGGAACATATGCCACAGATAGCTGCAGATTCAGCTCATCATTCAGGCCTTCCAGAAACTTTTCCTTTCTTTTGGCATCTGTGTCAACCTCATCCGGTGCATAGCGCGCCAGATTGTTGAACTCTTCAATATATTCAGCATCGTGGTGGTACCGCTTGAGTTGTGAAATTCCTTCTTTTCAGGCTCATCATTCTGGTGAGATATGAGTAGTACGAAACCATCTTCAAAGATAGCCCAAGTCACCTCATCGATAGGAGTGGTGATCCGAAGTTGTCCCACCATGTCGCTGCGGTGGTCCTTCCAACAGATGTGCTGCGAACGACCTTTTCAGCATCCGTGCATTCACGGTCACTAAGTCTTTGTTTACAGAACGTAGCCAATCATTGGCCACCATGGGATCAGTCGTTCCCGAAAACTTAGCTGGCCTCAGACGCAGAAATCTGGTGAGCATATCAAAATCTGGAGGGTTGTTGTTGTTGTTATTGTTGTTGTTGCTATTGGGGTTGTTGTTGTTGTTGTTCTGGTTCTGGATGAACGTCGTCATCATTTGCATAAGCTGTGTCTGCGCATTCATCATTTGTTGCATTTCCGGGGTAATGTTGGGGTTGGGGTTTGCGCGACGGGGCGGCATCTGTGGTTTTTTCATATAGAGATAAGAATGAGATACCCTTATATGATTTATGCACAATACATTACACAAACAAACACATAGCATGCAACACAAGGATAAAAGCTCAACAACAAGATAACAAAAGTCTCAAAGTAAGAACACACAAGTGGCAAGCCATCCACATGTCGGATGGTCCAAATAATAAGTTCACAAATAACAAGTGCGGTAAATAAAGATAACTAAGTAGTCAAGTCTACTCGTCAGCATCAATCTCCTCCTCGACAAAGGTAAGACCTGCGTTCTCCATTGCGGTCTTGTTTTCCTCGATGGTAGTGGTCAAAGAGTCGATCTTGGCCTTGAGAGCCCTCTTCTGGGAACGAAGCCTCTCAATCACTGTCTGCTGCTGCTCTAACTCGAAGTCCTTGGACTGCAGTTCCTCGGTCATATCACGAATCCTCTTGTTCCTATCACGACACGCTTCTCTTGACTCTTGAACTTACGGTCTTGGGCCTCGAACTTCGCCTCCATCTCCTTGACTATCTCGTCCGCTTTGTGAAGAGCTTGTCCTTCTCGACTGAGCTGCACAGGCTTCGTCATTGCTGAGCATGACGTTGGTCCTGTCGATATCCACGTGCCTAATAAGAGTCTCTAAGTCCTGGAGGTACAGTGCGACGGCTCTCATTGTGGCCCTCGTCGTCCTAAAAGTCGATGGACTCTCCGTCATCATCACGCCTTCGAAAGCGTGGAAGTGAGTGCCTCTAACTGCCGAGAGTGATCGCCTAATACCATCCTATCAGATCCTGCATGACAACCTCCATGCCTCTCTCCCTGTCATCGTGCATAAGCTTGAAGACGATGGCCTCCGTAGTAGGCTCTGTCTGACGTCCTGGCTGGTTCACCTTGAAGCCCAGAGGTCCTTCCTCTCAAACTTGG
This sequence comes from Avena insularis, assembly GCA_023614405.1. Classification (NCBI taxonomy): domain Eukaryota; kingdom Viridiplantae; phylum Streptophyta; class Magnoliopsida; order Poales; family Poaceae; genus Avena; species Avena insularis. Next base: position 48,679,670 of record CM042692.1, on the reverse strand, counting down.
TGAGTGGGTGCACCGTGATGATAGGAAGAGGGAGATCGAGTAAAGTAGTAAGCTCTACGATACGAGGTCCAAAACGGGTAACCTGGAACTCCTCAACAGTGCTGATGGCAATAGGCATCTAATTATAAGATTGAAAAAGTTAGAACAACATAATTTAGAATAATCAGACAAACATTCATACATATTCATGGAACACAAAAATCACACAAGTCATGCATACATGAATCCATTACATCAACCAAGGTTCAAACTTATTAAGGTATCATTTTGGAAAATAAGGTGATAGGTGGTGGTCCAACTAATGAAGTGCGCTTACAATCCTATCTCACTGGATCTGGTGGCTAACACAATGTTCCTAGTGGCAATCGCCCTATCTTGTTCACATGCTTCTATCACTAAGTCTATAATATCTCCTCTTAAGGTTTGGTTGGTGACTTCCAACTCTTGGATATGTTCCTTGTCCTTCTCTAAGTCTTTTTGGAGGTTGAGCATCTTGCACTGGACTCTAGCACTTAGTTCTTTGATAGTCTTCCAAGCTGCTTCTTTTGCTGACTCAAAGAATGTGGTGTGCATAAAAGTGTTGGTGTACATGCAAAAGCCCTTTTCTTTGTGGTTGTCTTCCTTGTTTTTGTACAAGTGAAGTTGCACCCACCAATACTCCACTCCTTCCTCCATCACTGGAAAGCCCTTGTATACAGCTGCACCATGTACTCCCATGGTCTCCATGAGGTCCTTGAGAATCTTGGGAAACTCAGTCTCACACTCCAAGGTCATGGTCATGAGTGGTCCTCTCTTCACGGCTTCGTTGATGGAGTTCATCTACAAATAGAGATGAGAACGAGAAGATTATATAAGTTTACGAGAAGAATAGACAAGTGTAGAAGGAGTTAAATTTTTTTCCTTAGAGGTTTCCAATCCTAGGGTCATATTCCTACAGGCAACACAGTGCTCTGATACCATCTGTAAGATCCCTCCTTTATAAAGGAAAGGATCCCTGTGATTGCAATGCTAGTCCCTGGATCAATGCTAGCATCCACAGTTTAAGATGAAGTACACAGATACAAAGGTCGTTTATTACAGTCATTCCAGAGATAAAACATAGTATTTTACAACTCAGGGCCAAAGGCCTAATACAAGAGTTTATGGAATAAGTAAATAAACATAAGTCTTCATCTTCATGTGCCACAGGCAAGCATGTTGGGTGTAGACTCATGACTCCTAATCATCATCGGAGTAACCTGCAACATTACAAGTTACAGCCATCGAGGGTCAATACTTTGGAATAGTATTGGCAAGTGATACCTTAGTATATTTAAAGTGGACTAAAATACTATATGCATTTTGGCTAAGTGGAGCTTGGCTTGCTTTGCTCAAAATAGATTTTCCCTTATCTTTTGAAAATACTAAGTTTTGTTTGGCACTAAACACCCAAGGCATCTACCAATCAAAGACTGAAGATCCACTCAGGGCATCTACCAATCCAAGACTGAAGATCCTTTTAACCCTTGTTCACCCACAAGTTTTATTTAGAAATTGGAGTGATGAGATTCTTGAAGCTTCCATGTCTTGATGCTCATATTGTCCTTTACCAGGGACATGGCTAAGTACTTAGGTTTTACACTCTGCAGAGGTGGTGCACTTTCCCCACAAGACTTGGTTTCCCAAGACAAGATCCTTCAGAAGCCTTTCCTTAGTCAAATGGACGCGTTCCAACCTATCATTCCCTCTACCACCAACTGTCCAAGAGACTAAGTTCTAGCAACCTAAGATCATGGCAGAGCCCATATTGCCAAGTGGTTGCACTTGAATCTTCTCAACATTTGACATCTCAAATCTCTTTGTTCCTGGGTGGCCATCCACAAGTGAGATACACAAGCCAAGTCCATGGCCTTGTGAACCACTCAACATAAACCATTCCTTCCATTCCACCGTGTGATTCATTAACTTAGTTGTTTTGTTAAATAAAACACAAGTCCTCAGACTTAGAATATTTTTCCATAGTGTGAATATATAAACCACCCTTGTTTTCTAGTAGCTAGGCTAAGCATGGCATGGCAACTTATCCTTAGGAAATTTTCCTAGCAATTTCTACCATTCTATTCTACATAGGATTTCCCAACATAACCCTTGACAAAAGTGGCATGCAAGTCTTAGCAAAATATCTAATGCAAGTATAAAATATAGGAATGGGATATTCATGAAGATATCACTTGCCTTGGTAATGTGGAGAGTAGCACTCGTCACAATCACAATCACTAGCAAAATCTACACACAAAGTTGTAGCACACAATTACACACAAATATATACAGCAAAAAATAATATGAATGCATGCATGAATCTACTAAGTGGTGATTTTTGAAAACTCTACCAAGCAAGTGCAAGTTTACAGAAACTAAACAAGTCACAAAAATAGCCAAGACAAACTTATTTAACCCTAAAACAAAATACTAAACTAAATCTATACTCAAAAAGGCCTCAAACAAGTTTCTGCAAATAAGCCAATCTAATGGTTACTATTTGTTAAACAAATTGGATAGGCAGAGAGGTCTTGTCTCACTGAATCCAACGGTATAAAATTTGCAGAAATCTAACGTGGCATTCAAAAGTTATAAGCATTTGAATTTGGATCAAAATTCTGGTTTTAAATCTATTTTTAGATCTAACCCTAGCCACGCGTCACGCTGTGATTGCGCGTGCGCTTCGGTTGGATCGCGCTCTGCAGCCGCAGGATCTAAACAGATCGTACGCTCCAGATCGCGTACCACTTCGGGGTTAAGTGAATCTATCCTAGCGCTCGGATCTGGATCTAACGGTGCTCGTCCAAACGACCACGTCCTGGCGGCACGCGGTGTCAGCGAGCGGCGGGCGCTTCGGTCACTGGCGGCGCTTCGCTTTCGGTCGTCGCGAGGGAGAAGGGTCATACCAGGTTCGCAAGAGGCTGCTGAAGCTCAAGGTGGCTCTGGTTTGTCAAGGGGCGCACGGAGTTGCGGTAGATTTCTCGCCGGAGTTGAATCTGGCAACGGTGGTTCTGTTCGAGGTCAGAGGCGACGTTGTAGATCACTAGGATGCAAACAAAGGGCGTGGTCAGATGCAGAAGATCATGGCGAAGATGCGTGCGTGAACGACAAGGTTCGGGGCGGTCTGGACTTACCACTAGAGCTCGTCGGAGTTGATGTTGCCGTCGGTGCTTGCGGTGTCGAGTGGAACCGGCGACCTGGGGCAGTACAAGACGGACTAGTGGAGTCAGGAGGTGCGCAAAGGCACACTGAGTCAGATAGCAAGAACGAGAGGCAGAGGGGAACACGAGGCTCACCGGAATCGATCGCCGGAGAGGGCTCTGTCTGCGGCGGTGCGAGGATGATTGAGAGCAGCCTGGTGGCGGAGTGAGCGAGGTGTTTGGGGGAAAATGCTCGCGAGGCAGAGAGGGTCTTATAGCCAGAGGCTCGGACAGAAACGCCGGTTTAATGCCCAATTACGCTACGCCATTACCGGCGATGATCGCAAGCGGCGTGGTCGCAGCGCGGTTTGGGGAAGACGAGGACGACGTGGACCGGGCCCGCCACGTCGGCGTGCAAGGTGAAGGTGGGGTCTATGCAGGATCGGGTGTGTGCGCTCGCGCGTGAGAGAGGAAAAAGGAGATCCCCGGGTGGGCTTGATGGGCCTGTTTCTCTACTGGGCCAGAAACCTGGCGCTCGGCCTTTTTCCTTTGTTTAAGTCTTTTTCTTTTCTAATTCTATTTTATGGAATGAATTTTGATATGAATTCAAATCCTTTTGAATTCAAACAAAACTGGGGATCTTTGCAGGGTTCTGTGGTTTCAAACACAGTCATTTAACCATGTGGTTACCTTGCAAGGGCCTGGTCAAGCTTGAGCTTTGAAATAAGCAGAGACTTTGTCTCTAGTTTGAAAATGTTTGAAATAGGGTTTTGAAATTATTTCTAAATTGGAAACTTGGGTTAAAATGCTACACCTAATCTTTCCAACAATGGAGGCAAGCAAACAAGTTCCTAAGCAATCAAATCTCAAAGAGTGATGGCCAATTGAGATAAATAGCTCACATGAAATCATAGCACAAACTTCTGTCTCTAAATGATTTTGAGAAAAACCCTAAATGAATGAAGGATGCAAGGATGATATGAATGAGTTTTGAAATATGATTTTAGGGATGTTACAGCCATCAACCTCCCCAAGCTTAAACTTGATCGTCCTCGAGCAAGAAAACCAAAATCATAAGGGAACTCAACATTTAAACTGAAATAACGAGATCATGATCTTACTCATGATTGGTAGTCTCATGTTTCCTCCACATCATAAATCTGAAAAACTTTAGCATAAATAGATTAATGGCAAGCATATCATACGGGTTTTAAGCATCCTTATAGCGCAGCAAAATTGTTGTTAACATGGATGATTCAGATGAGTAAACTTTACTCCATGTCATGTAATCAACTCATAGGCTTGCCTTTGAACAATAAAGTATAATCATGTAAATTCAGAGTGTGAGAGTTGTCATGAAAAGCACGAGTATCTCAATTCTCCCACATCAATAAATCAAGACTTTTCAAGCACTACTTTTCTATTCATTGTCCTTCAAGAATTTCAGTTCTTGAGTAACTGAGAGATTTTTATTAGTTTATCGGGCTTGGATGGACACTTGTGGCATCACTAAGGTTTTTGTTCCTTTTGCATAATGATTACTCATAACATCCAGAGGAGTGATTCCATCATGAACACATCTACCTGGGAGTGCCAAGAATCTTACCCACTATAGCATTGCTACTACATGTGTTTAATCAACTCATAGCCGAAATCTAGGAGTTTCCTCCATGAAGATCGTTCGTAGGCCAGTGGAATTATTGACATCCCATGAAGTTTGACACGCATAAAGCTATATCATTCTTATGATTAACAAGTCAAACTTTGGCGTTCTCACAAAACCGCCAAACATTATTTCAATCGAACAAATCCTTTTAAAGAGAGCTATCAAGTCAATCAATATTTTCAGTGGTGTTGAGTGTCTCTAGAAATAAGTCTTCAAGACTAAACACTACGACACCCAAGCCTTCAATTGTGAGACTTTTTCTTATTACAATTGTTTAGCAATTTTTAGGCAAGACTTGGTTAATTACGAGAGTTGGAACAAAATGTACCCAACTAAATACCCACGCAAACAAAAATCTTACTACAATAAAAGACTCACTCCACCAATATAACATCTCAACAATTACTACTAACTAGCATGGGTTTCTCAAACTTAAAAAGTGGGGAGTCATAAGGCATACCTCTCATGTTTGGTTCCACTTCTCTCTTCCCTTTTTTTATTTGTTTCTTAGAAACTCGAAGTCGATCACTCTCCTGCAAATATATGAGAACCTCGAGGCGAAAAGAAAAGAAAGAGGGAAAATAAAGAAAAATGGAGAAATCATTTTGTTGTTTTTAAGAGAGGGAATTTAAAGAATAGAAAATTGGCAGCAAAGCTCAGCTAGAAAATCTCGAAAGCAAATAGAAAGATTTAAAAATAAAGTGTTGGGGAAACCAACATGAGTGCTTATAAACTCGAATTAAAAAAACAATCTCGAAATAAATAAATGCAAATGTACGCCAAATAAAGATACATGAGGAAAACTTCCCCAAACTTAGGCTTTTGCAAGCCCTTCAAATCATTGAGGTGGCGAGAAAAAGTCGTAACTCCAGTTCGCAAATTGAGTTGATAAATTACTAGTTGTTCCTCGGAGGTTCAAAGAGAGGCTATGCATTCTCTCCACAGTCCCTCCGAGTTCTTGGAAGTCTTGGTATGTGGCGAACCGTGTTTGTGGCTGCTCCTCTTGATAAGGAACTTCTTGCTCCTCTTCTTGGTCCTCATCCTCCTCTAGAATCTCCTCCTCGGGTTGGTGTTTCTCAACCTGCAAGTCATATAGCAAACGTCCTTCCTCAATAGAGAAAAGACCATTAGGCATAGGAGTGGGGTAGAGACACCCAGCTCCAGCAATATGCATGTAATGAACACCACCTATCCTAGTGAGCATTCCACAATCTTTTAAAGTAGAGAAACCAACACGTCGCTCACCTAGCACAGGTTGTAACTCACCCATGTCGATTCCTAGGGCGGTGGCAAGCACGGTGATGACGCCTCCACCTGTGATTGGTCCTTGGCTTTGGGAGGATTGGTGCTCCAGGTAGCGCACAAGGATTGCGCCCAAGTTAAGTGTCAAGTCGCAGTTGATGTAAGCAGCCTTTGCAAGGACTAAGATGTCCTCCTCATTGAGTCTTGTGAACTCATTACATGCCTGCAAGGTGTTAGCAATAACATAGAATAAATAGTGAATTGCAGGATGTTGAATATTCTTCCCCTTGCTTACTCTAGTAGTGAAACTCATTTCATTATAATATTGTGCAGGGGAAGGGTCTAAGCCAGTAAAGGATACACGTAAGTCATTAACATCATTGTTTGGAAAATTGAAACATGCGCACCACTCATCTAGTGTTAAAGTGTAGTTGTTGTTCATAAGTCGGAAAGAAATCGTGTCCTCTCCTTGCCATAGTTTAACGGTGCTTTGCAAAGAACTTAAGAATTCAATAGTTAAACGGTGATAAGTAGGCACATCATTGTACACAAAGTTTTGCAGCCCAGCTCTATTGCAAAGTAGATTGAAGTGTTGGTTCAGTATAATGGGGCAAGCCCATTTGGTGGCCTTCACTTCTCGGTTCTTGATCTTGTTGAAGCGATCACGTTGGAGCTCATTCCTGAACCGTATCCCCATGCGTTCTTGAGTGACAGCCCGAGAAGCACTAGCGGCGGCACGAGCATGAGTTTGGCTCTTTGTGTTTATCATCTAAAATAATAAAGAAAGACAAAAATAAAACTTTTTGATCCAACAACAGTAAGTATACCATATTCCTCATCATAGCACACTAAAGAATCTCCTCAAAATAATAATCTAGGCAAGAGAATCATGGCAATTAGTTCATAGTAGGTCTCACCCTAGATTGATAATGACAATAGATCGAAGATGAATTTACAAAAAGTAATTGGAGGATCGGAGAATAAACATACCGTAGATCACTTATGTGCGAGAAAATTGAACGAAATTGAGTAGAGATGAAGATCTCTTGAGGTTTTGAGAGAGTTTGGAGGTAGAAGAAAGAAAAATGATTGAAGTTTTGGGGTTGGAGGTACCTCCTGTGGCGTGTTTATGGTCGGACGCAACTATACGGGCGGAACAATGTGTTCCCGCCGTATAGTTGGCCTGCTGTCAAAATTTTAGGGTTTCCACCCGGCGGCGCGACTATATGGCCGAAACTATACGGCCGGAACAATATGTTCCCGCCGTATAGTTGATCGTCATACCGTCTGTACCTAGGAAAAGAAATTGTACAAGGACATCGATATCTATATGACCAGAACTATACGGCCGGAAATTTTATTCCCGCCATATAGTTGGTCGTTAAACCGTTAGTACATGGAAAATAATTTGTACGAAAGCACCGATATCTATACGACCAGAGCTATATGGCCAGAATTTTTATTCCCGCTGTATAGTTGGTCGTTAAATCGTCAGTACATATGAAAGAAAAATTGTCGATGGCAAAGATATCTATACGACCAGAACTATACAGCCGGAATTTTTATTCCCGCTATATAGTTGGTCGTTAAACCTTCTGTATGCATAAAAAAAATTCTGTTTCTTCGAAAATTATTCTTATCATGTAACTTAGTGAAATACCTTGTTTTTGACAGAAAATGACAGTAAATATTGTCGACCAACAACAACATGAATAAAGCAGGATTTTTAGTACTACCGAACTTCTTCTCTTCAATTGGAGTTTTTTAGCACTCTTTATTAAACATAAACTTAAACTAAAACTTAAAAACTTTACTCAAACCTTTATTTCACATGGGTTGCCTCCCATGAAGCGCTCTTTTATGGTCAATAGCTTGACCTCAATGTTGCTCACTTAGGCCAGATGAGTGGAACACCCACCCAAAATAGTTAGCCTTCAAAGTGATTGCCTCCTTTTCATCATGCTTGGCTTTCTTCTTTCTGGGGAAATGAATAACAAAAGGATCCCGCAAAGGCAATTGAAGCTTCACGTTCCCTTCATGAAGATTAATCAAAATCTTAATAGTTCTTAAGAAAGGACAGCCTAATATAATAGGAGCAGTAGCATCTTCAGGCATGTCAATAATAACAAAGTCAATAAGAGCAGGACAACCTTTAATGTATACTAAAATATTCTCCTTAATTCCTACAACTTGTTTGTAGGTAGAATCTGCTAGATGCAATTTTAACTCAGTGATCTCAAAAGAGCCAAGATTTAACTTGTTAAAAAGACTCTTTGCAATTATTGAGACGCTTGCACCTAGATCACAAAGTGCAGCTATCTCATTGGTCCCAATTTTAATCTTAATAGTAGGCTCAAATATGTCATCAAGCTTCATAGGTAAATTTTCAGCAATTTGCTTATATTCTTCCTCAAGCTCACGTACCTTTATTGCTACCTGATTAACGAACTGTTGGTACATAGCTTCCTCATTTCCTTCACTTACTGGAATCTAAACGTTGATCCTTTTTACGAGATCTTCAATGGTATAGCTTCGTGAAGGGGAATTACTATAATCAAGTTCTTCAGGATCCCCACTTTGGATTCTCATCATCTTGAGGTCTTCAACAGGATCGGGCTCAGCTTTATCTGCAAATTTAGCTAGAATGAGAATTTGACTCTCGGTTATCTTACCTAGCTGTGCCACACCGATCCTCGTTCTTTCATGGAGGGCCTGCAAATCATTTCTCAAACTTATAGCTTGGTTAGATAATTTACCAAGCATAGCATCATGTTTCTACATTATTTTAACAAGAATATTGTTTTGTTCATTCTGTGAGTCTATAAAAGACTTAAGTGTTTCTTGGAGACTACCATTACTAGTTCCCATATTATTATTAGAGTTACCTACAAGATTAAAATAGTGTTTCTGAAAATTAGGATTATAATTCTTCTTCTAAGCAGGGTTATAATCATTACGAGCTATGAAGTCTATTTCTTCAATATTTGTTTCTAGGATAGATCTTACCTGGGTTTGCTTACCTTTTACGGCTAGTATGAGCTCATCCAACTTAGCATTGAGTTCTTCATTTTCTTGTGGTGAGACGGAGTTCACCTTCTTCGTGTTTGATATATCCACATGCCATTGGGCATGGTTGTCTTGCATATTGTCTAGCAGCTGCTTTGCTTCGGTAACATGTTTACCCATAAATGTTCCTCCAGCTGCAGTATCAAGCATAGACTTAGACATGGGGTTAAGAGCATTATAAAATTGATGGAGAATTAACCAGTCTTCCATCCCATGACTAGGATAGTTTCTCATGCATTCTTTCATCCTCTCCCATGCAAGCGCTAGTGGCTCACACTCTTCCTGTCTAAAACCAGTAAATTAGATCTTAGTTGCATAGTCTTTGCAGGTGGGAAAAATTTAGTCATAAATAAAGAAGTGCATTCCATCCATGATGTAATAGTATTTCTAGGCAAATATAGCAACCATTCTTTTGCTCTTCCTCTAAGAGAGAAATGAAATAAATGCAATTTGACCGCATCGGGGTCAACGTCTTTTATACGCATCATATCACATATTTCAGTGAAAGTATTCAAGTGCATACCTGTGTCCTTGATACGTTGCAAACGTATCTATAATTTTTGATGTTCCATGCTTGTTTTATATCTACTTTCTTATGTTTTGTCCACACTTTGTAGTATTTTTACACATTTTCTGGAACTAACCTACTAACAAGATGCCATAGTGCCAGTTGCTTGTTTTCTGCTATTTTTGGTTTCAGAAAAGCTAGTAAGGAAATATTCTCGGAATTGGACAGGACAAAAGCCCAAGTCAATATTTCACCAGAAGGAACACGGAGTCTAGAGGGAACACGAAGAGGGGAGCTAGGCCGGCCACACCTGGTGGTGGTGCGGCCAGCCCTAGCCGCGCCACCAGGTGGTGTGGTCCCCCTGGTACTCCACCGACCTTGCCCCTTCGCCTATATATTGCCTCTGGGACGAAAACCCTAAGTACCCGATCAAAATTTCACGAAAGAGTCTGTAGCCGCCGCCATCTCCATCCCTAGATAGGGAGGGATCTGAAGCTCTTCCCGACACCCTGCCGGAGGGGAGAGATCAGCCTCGAGGCCTTCTTCATCACCATGCCTGCCTCTGGTGTGATGTGTGAGTAGTTCATCCTTGGACTACGGGTCCATGTAGTAGGTAGATGGTTGGTTCTTCTCCTTTGTGCTACCATGTTTAGATCGTTTGAGCTCCGTTCATGATCAAGATCATCTATTTGTAATCTAAATGTGTTTGCGGGGATTCGATGGATATTGAGATGCTATTTCAGATTGATTATTGATTCTATCATGTCTTTGTTATTTGTGATCTTGCATGCTTTCCGTCGTTACTATCTATCTTGGCCGAGTAGATGCTAGCAACTCCAAGAGGGAGTATTTATGCTCGATAGTGGGTTCATGCCTCTAGGAATCTGGGGAAGTGACAGAAATCTCTAAGGTACTAAATGTGTTGTTGCTACTAGGGAGAAAACAACAATCCTTTGTTCATAGAACAATCATATTGTTTACTTTACACACTTTGCTTAATGTAATTATTTGTTGCTTGCAACTTAATACTGGAGGGGGTTCAGATGATAACCTCAAGGTGGATTATTAGTCATAGATGCAGTTGGATTACGATCTATGTATAATGTTGTAATGCCCAATCAAATCTCATAGGAGTCAAGATGATTAGTATATGCATGTATGCTTTCTCGGTGTTTGTCAATTGCCCCGCTGTAATTTGTTCACCCAACATGTCATCTATCTTAAGGAGAATCACCTCTAGTGAACTATGGACCCCGGTCCATTATTTTACCATCAATCTACAATCTACTATTTACTGTTTTCTGTTTACTTTCTGCAAGCAATTACTATCTTCCACACAATATGTTTAATCCTTTGTTTTCAACAAAACCGGTGAGATTGACAACCTCACTGTAAGTTGGGGGCAAAGTTCTGTGGTTGTGTTGTGTAGGATTCCAAGTTGGAAACAACACCTTGGAGGTGTTTCCTTGCTCCTACTGGTTCGATAACCTTGGTTTCATAACTGAGGGAAAACTTGCTGCTGTGCTTATCATACCTTCCTCTTGGGGTTCCCCAACGAGATCGACGTGTTGAGTCCGATCATCAAGGATTTTTCTAGCACCGTTGCCGGGGAGTCAAGGACATCTTCTCAAGGGGAGTCCCTCATAACCAATCTCTTTACTTTGTTTTATTTGTTTTTCTTAGTTTATTTCTGCTTTGTTTGCTTGTTTCTTTATCAAAAACACAAAAAAATTAGTTGTACTAGTTTGCTTCTTTATATTAAAAACACAAAAAAATGACTACTCTTGAAAACACTAAGTTGTGTGATTTCACTAGGACCAACAAAAATGATTTCATGTGCACACCTATTACTCCACCTGTTCCTGAAGCTACTTTCTTTGAAATTAAACCTGCTTTACTCAATCTTGTTATGAGAGAACAATTTTCTGGTATTGGTACTGAAGATGCTGCTGCTCATCTTAATAACATTGTTGAACTTTGTGAGATGCAAAAACATAGGGATATAGATGGAGATATTATTAAGCTTAAATTATTTCCTTTCTCTTTGAGAGGAAAAGCTAAAGAATGGTTGCAATCCTTAACTAGAAATATTATTGATTCTTGGACTAAATGCAAAGATGATTTCATTGGAAAATACTATACTCCTGCTAAGATTATATCTATGAGAAGTGAAATAATGAAATTTAAACAATCTGATAATGAACATGTTGCTCAAGCTTGGGAAAGTATGAAATCTTTGGTAAAGAATTGTCCCACTCATGGACTGACTGCTTGGATGATTACCCAAACCTTTTATGCAGGATTGAATTACTCTTCAAGGAATCTACTGGATTTTGCTGCTGGAGGTACCTTTATGACCATTACTTTGGGTATTGCAATAAAGCTTCTAGATAATATGATGGTTAACTATTCTGAATGGCACACTGAGAGAGCTCCACAAGGTAAGAAGGTAAATTCTGTTGAAGAAACCTCCTCCTTGAGTGATAAAATTGATGTTATTATGTCTATGCTTGTTAATGGGAAAGCTCATATTGATCCAAATCATGTTCCCTTAGCATCTTTGGTTTCTCAAGAAGAGCAAGTTGATGTGAACTTTATTAGACACAATAATTTTAGCAACAATGCCTATAGGAATAATTTTGGTAATAATAATTATAGGCTATATCCTCCCAATAATGGTAATGCTTATGGAAATTCCTACAACAATAATAGAAGTGCACCCTCTGAACTTGAAGTCATGCTTAAAGATTTTATTAGTAAACAAACTGCCTTCAATAAAACTATGGAAGAAAACTCTCTAATCCTAAAAGAAATATAGCATCATTGTCTGAAGCACAATCTTCTTTGAATAAAATGGCTGTTAAACCTGAAAATATTGAAAATCCCTTTGCTGCTACTAATGCCATACAAGTTAGAATTGATGAAAATGTTAGACTGTTAGCTGAATTGCATGCTAAGTGGGAAAGAGAAGATGAAATTGCTAGAAATATTAGTATTTTACTATCACTACCACTAATGTTGAAGCTAGCAAACCCAATGGAACCTTTTCTAATAAAAATGCTGAAATTCTTCAAAATATGGGAAACAATAGCTCTACTACTTTAGATGATAATTATGATTTTGATCTTGATGGTTGCAATATCTCTGAAGTAATTATGTTCCTACAAAAGCTTGCTAAAAGGCCTAATGCTAGTGCTATGAATATGGCCTTTACAAAACACATTACTGATGCTCTCATAAAAATTAAAGAAGAAAATATGAAACATAAAGCTTCTATTCCTATGAAATTAGAAGATGGTTGGGAACCCATCATTAATATGAAAGTGAATGATTTTTTATCTTAAAGCTTTATGTGATCTTGATAGTAGTGGTTCTATTATTCCTAGAAAGATTTATGAAATGCTTGATTTGCCACCATTGGAAGATTGTTATTTAAATGTCCCACTTGATGATAATGCTAAAAAGAAACTCATGGGGAGTATTAATGATGTTCTTATTATGGTCAACAATGCCTATGTCCTCGTTGATTTCTATGTTTTGGATGTTGAATGCAATGCCTCTTGCCCTATTACTTTGGGAAGACCTTTTCTTAGAACTGTTGGTGCCATTATTGATATGAAAGAAGGCACCATTAAATATCAATTTCCACTCAATAAAGGTATATAACACTTCCCCAAGAAGATATATAAGATTCCTCTTGCCTCTCCTATTAAAACAAAATTTGCTCTTAATGCTTCTTCATTTGAGAATACTTGATTCTTTTCTTGCTTCTTGTGCCTAGCTCAAATGCGTTAAAGAAAAGCATTTATTGGGAGATAACCCAAAAGTTTTAGTTGAGTCTTGGAAGTTATTGCCTCTGTAATAACCTATCCTTATCATTTTTGTGTGGTTTTTGTGCCAAGAGTAACCTCTAATGAGAGAGAAGTAATGCTTGGGAAAGTTGCTGTCCCGAAACAGATTTTTGTGCTTCGCTGTAAAAATTCTTGAAAAATCTATGTACGTCGGTTTGAGATGTAATTCTTTGTGCTTCTTCCCTAGGTTGTTATCCATCTTTCATTAGTTCAACACTTTTCTATTTGAGCAACAGAAGGTCTTCGAAAAAATTGGTTTTTACCTGCTGGTCTGTTTTGACAGATTTCTGCCATTATTTGCATTTGCCTCTTAATCTCTTTCTCTTTGAGTTCTCTTTTATCATTTGAACTTTTTAAAATGAAGTGGTACAGTAGCTTTTATTTTAATGGAAGATTTACTTGTGTTGAAACTGAACCAAAAGACTTATTATCTTGAGTACACTAATGTTGCTAATGAAGACTGTGTGAAGTTTTGTATGAAGGGGATTTTAAAGTGTAGGGAAGAGTAATGTTATAAGATGAAGTATGGACAAAATCTCAAGCTTGGGGATGCCACCCGTGTCACCCAAGAAATATTCAAGAAGTACAAGCGTCAAAGCTTGGGGATGCCTAAGGCATCCCCTTCTTCATCAATAAAAGTTTTAGGTTTCTTCCAAACACTTCATTTTTATTGTTTCATGCACAATTGTGTTGTTCTTGGAGCGTCTTTGTTTTCATTTTTAGTTTCCGTTTGCTTAGTTTGCTTGAATAAATTGGTTGTACCCCCTCATTCATGCATTATTTTTCAAATAAAGTTGATTTGGATTGGAAAAGAGTAGGAATGTTCATGCTTAAGTGGTATAAAAGGAGCTTGTTTTTGACTGTGGCCTAGGCATTATCATGTCATGCTTGATATTGTTTTGGCTTTATGCTTAGTGATTATTGCTGTATCATGACTTGTTACAAACAATTGAGATTGCTTAATGTTCCTTGAAAGAATCATGCGTTGTTTTAGCATATTAAAAGCATAATATTGTGGTATTCTCCTTTAAATGCTTTATTTGGGTTGACTTGGTGCATGCCCACACCATGTTAAGACTATACCAAGTCACCATATCGTCTATGATCATTTAGTTTTCGTCTTGTAATATCACTTTATGCTTTAATTAATAATGTTTTGTCGCTTTGCATGATTATGGCCATTATTGCTCTCCTAGTTGGTCGCTTCCAGTCTTTTGCTAGCCTCCATACCAAGTATGAGTTCCACTCATGCATCCAACTCCAAATAAAACCAATTTATTCCAAAGAGTCCACCATACCTACCTATTAGCATTTGCTATTCCAAGTATATTCATGTTTTTATCTACCTTCTGAATTAAACTTGTTATGTGAAAATTAGTGATTAAAGCTCTCACAAACTTGATGGCACACTTTACTTTTCTTGCCCCTAATAAACTTGAACCATTGTGTCATCTATGTTGTATATGCTTGCACTTATACGTTGGGATTAGTATAACCATGCTGTCATGGGGAATGTTTTCAACATTGCACTTGTACATTGTACCTAGTTGATATCATGCTCTTTTGTTTATGGATGTCTTTAGTGTGAAATGAAATGGGAGCTTGTAAGTCCATGGAGTTATGTATGTGTGTTAGAGAAACGCCTAGGCCGCTAGCCTAAGCCATGCCTAATGATGGTGGAAACTTGCAGCATCATCATAGTGAGAAATCTATGAAGCATTCTTCTTATAAAAAAGAGATAGAGATTGAGAAAAAGAAAAAAAAGAGATGAGAAAAGAGGAAAGTGAGAAAAAGCACCATTTTCCCATGGTAAATAAGAAGATTGCTGAGATGCTCATTGTCTGCTTGCCTTGTCATTTTGATTATGGGATAGCTCCTGTATCATGTGCAAGGGGTACTCCGTTGGCGGTTCTCTATGATACACATGTACTTATTATGACAAGAACTTACCGGTAACTAAACTTGAGTAGCATGAGGAGCGACCCTCGTACTCAAGGGACATGAGATTTCCAACTTATACTTTGTCAAGCATATACTCCATAGTTTGTTCACTTTAACCTTAATCACTTCAAGATGCTTATGATAGGGGCAATGAGAGCTAAAAGCTAATAAGTACCATAATTTTTGGAAGCTCTTTATGAGACTTGAATCCCTGCTTCCTTCTATGAAGGCCTTTCTTTTACTTTTATGTTGAGTCTCCATCTTCTATCTTTATGCACCTATTGAGATAGCATAGTGGCCATTCTTAGTTTAATGTGCATTGTCCCAAGACTTATTGATTGATTCATAACTTTGATATTGCTTGTTCTTAAACTACTTGTATCTAGTCACCCTTATGAACTTTGAAGGTGTCCTATGCATTCATGTTTTGCTACACTATGAGGGACAAGCTGAATACCATTCTCATTATGTTTTCTATATGTGAAACAAACAAACTTCTTTTAAAGCATTGTTATTCATGAATCTTTTGTTTGTACCTTTTCATGTTATAACATAGTTGCTATGTCTTATTGTTAGAACTATATCTTTCATGTTATGTTAAAGTACTATGATCCCAGCTATTGATGTTTTACAAATACTTTGATCAAGATTATGATGGTGCATGTCACCTCAAAAATTATTTTTTCTTTTTATCACTTACCTACTCGAGGACGAGCAGGAGTTAATCTTGGGGATGTTGATATGTTGCAAACGTATCTATAATTTTTTATGTTCCATGCTTGTTTTATATCTACTTTCTTATGTTTTGTCCACACTTTGGAGTATTCTTACACATTTTCTGGAACTAACCTATTAACAAGATGCCACAGTGCCAGTTGCCTGTTTTCTACTATTTTTGGTTTCAGAAAAGCTAGTAAGGAAATATTCTCCGAATTGGACCGAACAAAAGCCCAAGTCAATATTTCACCAGAAGGAACACGGATTCCGGAGGGGAGACGAAGAGGGAGCCAGGCCGGCCACACCTGGTACTCCACCGACCTTGCCCCTTCGCCTATATATTGCCTCTAGGACGAAAACCCTAAGTACCCGATCAAAATTCCACGAAAGAGTCTGTAGCCGCCGCCATCTCCATCCCTAGATCAGGAGGGATCTAAAGCTCTTCCCGGCACCCTGCTGGAGGGGAGAGATCACCCTGGAGGCCTTCTTCATCACCATGCCTGCCTCCAGTGTGATGCGTGAGTAGTTCAGCCTTGGACTACGGGTCCATGTAGTAGCTAGATGGTTGGTTCTTCTCCTTTGTGCTACCATGTTTAGATCTTGTGAGCTCCGTTCATGATCAAGATCATCTATTTGTAATCTACATGTTGTGTTTGCGAGGATCCGATGGATATTGAGATGCTATGTCAGATTGATTATTGATTCTATCATGTCTTTGTTATTTGTGATCTTGAATGCTTTCCGTTGTTAGTAGCTATCTTGGCCGAGTAGATGCTAGCAACTCCAAGAGGGAGTATTTATGCTCGATAGTGGGTTCATGCCTCTAGGAATCTGGGGAAGTGACAGGAATCTCTAAGATACTAGATGTGCTGTTGCTACTAGGGAGAAAATAACAATCCTTTGTTCATAGAACAATCGTATTGCTTAGTTTACACACTTTGCTTAATGCAATTATCTGTTACTTGCAACTTAATACTGGAGGGGGTTCGGATGATAACCTGAAGGTGGATTATTAGTCATAGATGCAGTTGGATTACGGTCTATGTATAATGTTGTAATGCCCAATCAAATATCATAGGAGTCAAGATGATTAGTATATGCATGTATGCTTTCTCGGTGTTTGTCAATTGCCCCGCTGTAATTTGTTCACCCAACATGTCATCTATCATAAGGAGAATCATCTCTAGTGAACTATGGACCCCGGTCCATTCTTTTACCATCAATCTACAATCTACTATTTACTGTTTTCTATTTACTTTATGCAAGCAATTACTATCTTCCACACAATACGTTTAATCCTTTGTTTTCAGCAAAACCGGTGAGATTGACAACCTCACTGTAAGTTGGGGGCAAAGTTCTGTGGTTGTGTTGTGTAGGATTCCAAGTTGGAAACAACATCTTGGAGGTGTTTCCTTGCTCCTACTGGTTCAATAACCTTAGTTTCATAACTGAGGGAAAACTTGTTGCTGTGCTCATCATACCTTCCTCTTAGGGTTCCCCAACATGATCGACGTGTTGAGTCCGATCATCAGTCCTCAATATTAGTGCCTCCAAATTGATTATGTTGAACCAAACTTAAATAATGGGGCTTAATTTCATAGTCATCAGTAGCAATTGCTGGCTGAGTAATAGGAGTACGCAAATAATCATTGTTGGGAGTAGCAAACTCCCCAAGGTTCTTTTCAGCCATATTTCCAATGTTTTTGGGTTTTCTTAAACAGAGACTTATAATAGTAAAAGAAAGAATTTAAAGACTAACTATTTTTTTTGGTTTTTCAAATAAAGACTAAAAGCAAACTAACAAAATTAAAAACAAGAATTAAAACTAGCAAGGTTCCTACTAACCTCACCTGGGTAGCTATTGCTTCCCCGACAACGGTGCCAGAAAAAGGGTTGATACCTTCGATCCGGATTACAGATGTAGTATAGCTTCTTTTTCCCTAGTAGACCTAGGTTTATCGAATCCTTAGGAAGAAGATGCGTAGTGAAGTTACTTTAACGGACCTTTGGGAGTTTTAGAATTCCTTTTGTGTTTTTAGCGGACCAAGAGTTTGCGTCTTTTTGTTGTTGTCGATGATGGCGAGAGAGGGCCTAGGGCGTTCGGTTTCACCTGTAGTTGTGCAAAACATCTCACGGGAATAAAAGATAGAAATAAAGTATGCATGTAATTGTTAGAGCAATATAAATTATATGTGGGAAGTGCATCCGTAATTTCTATTGCCTCCGCCACCGCTTATAGCAATAACCTACTAGTATCATCCATAGAAGAAAGAGAACTAATAATATGCATAGTGACGTCACCATTAATCCCAAGTAAATCCCTCACATACAACCGTACTACCCCTTCTGTCACTAGGGATCCCAACCTACAGATTAGTCATTACTCATACTCCCTATACCTGGCTGAATCCTCAGAGTCTTGGGGTACCTGACAAGTCCTTAGATTGAGGCAAGAGAGGATACAATAATCATCATGTCATACAAACTAATACATGATCCCATCTATGATAAATAACATGCACAAAAGCTACATGGCTAGGCCGAAGCCCTTAGCCCAAGGAGAATTACTCACACATAGAGATGAGATCAACAATCACAAATATTGTAATGGAAATCATAAGATTGATAGCAAATAGTCTTACAATGTCGCCAATCAAAGATGAAATCTACTATTACAAGTGGTGGAATATGGCTATGGTGGTGGAGAAGGGCTTTGGAGATTAGATCTAAGTCTATTCTTTCGGTGGCTCTTTGGTGTGGTGGATGGAGAACTGGAGGCGGATGATGATCTAGGGCAGGGACTCTCGAGGCTCTTTTCTCGTCGCCCGAGGCTTCTTTATATAGGGGTCCCTTCACGAAAGTTGTTCTGTTTGACCTAGCGGTGTCGTTGGCAACTATACGGCCGGAACTATACGGTCGGAATTTTATTCCGGTCGTATAGTTGGTCGTTAAAGCGTCTACCTCTGACCCAACGACTCCTGGTTTCTTCTGGTTGTTGGAAATATCGTATCTTTGACTTTAATGTAGTGATTCCCATCATCAAATGTCATTTTCTGCGCAGGAAAAATGGAAGGAAAGGATTTCATACCCCTTTGATTATTAGGCATTAGTGGCAGGGTTTAGAGAGATATTTCATCCAAAATATGAATAATATCCAGTTTAAATGTGGACGTAGATGGCTATATTTCAGAGCCATCATCAGCCATACACTCTTTCCAACCTCCTTTGCCAAATATTCTGATCATAGAACCACCACTATATAAAAATACATTTCTCTATGTGAAGAATACACTATTGCCTTATCTTACTATATGCAATTGTGTTAGACATTATGATACATTCGATCCGCATTCACGGATGTAGTATAATAGCTTTTTCCCTAGAAGACCTAGGTTTAATCGAACCTCGGAAAGCACCGCTAAAAGGTAATAAAAAAGGACACGCCTACAAGACTTTGTTTGTTCGTTTTACCTTAGTTGACCGGACTAATCTAGTTTACTTTATAACGGGTTTGAATCAATGTATGGAAATAGGCCAGGGTTGAAAATCCACCTGCAGCTACACATCAAATGGGATAAAAGATAATAATAAGTATCACGTATAATGTTTGAATGAAGATAATCTATTGTGGGTAACACATCCTAATATTCTAGAGCCCCCGTGATGCAGTGGGCATAGCAATAGACTTTTAATCCAACCGTGCACACCGAAGCCACGTGCTACAAACGATTATTAAGTGTAAAACACAGATCAAAGCTTTAAGTGGTGATGTTGTTGTTAATCCCGAATGGTGTGCTAAGCGAAGACCATAGTACCCTTTCTATCACTGAGGTTCCTATGAGATTGCCGCTAGCCAAGTATCTCACCTCAAGACTTATCAATCTATGGGATCTTGGGTACCTACAAGTCCACAGATCGAGACAAGAGACAAAGAAACAAAAGATAAAAATCACAATTGCAAACAAAATACAATCCTCCCATGATCTAGATGCACATAATCGCTGCGAGGTTTCTCCCTAACTCGCAGCCCGTGAGGACTACTCACTCATAACAAATAGACCGGAGATAGAAAACATCATACAAATACTTACATTGAAATCAAATATTCTTACAATGATCGCCAAATCACAAGGAGATCTAAACTACAAAGCAATGGCTATGGCTGGTGGATGGATGGATGGGGAAGTGATGAGGATGAACAATGGTGTGGATATCCTTTGGTGGTGTTGTGATGTAATCTAAGAATGGTTGTGATGTAATCTGAGAATGGCGGCTCTCTGGCCAGCGGCTGGAGCCTCGAAATATATAGGTATCTTCACGAAAGTTGTAAGGGTTGATGAGACGAAGTTGTCGCCACCTGGTTCGGGCGGACCATGCCCGTACCAGTGGTCATTAAGCATGCTGACACCCTGGCTTGGCTTTCCAATTACTTGGTCGTGTATACTTCCTCAAAATCCTTCATTATGACTCCTTATTTCGCATTAAAAGCCGTGATTTCCTGCACAACATAAATCAAAGAGAGGATTTGCAGATCTTTGCAATTATTACTCATTTGTGGCAAGGATTGAGAGTTACTTTGGAAATTTCTTAACCAAAAACAATGTTTAAATGAAGTGGAAGATGGCAAAAATCAGAGCCATCAACTTCCCCAAAGCTCAAACCTTGATCATCCTCGAGCAAGAAGAACCAAAATAACTATAAGGAATTCAACTTTTAAACTTGAAACAACGAGAATAAGAGTTCACTTATAGTTGGTAGTCGTATGTGCTCAACGCTTCATTCATTTGCGAGGCTTATCAAAGTTAGAGAGATGACAAGAATACTATACAAGTTTTGGTAAGTCAAGGCAATCAAAGTAAAGTTTAATATAAGTATAAGTAACTAGAAGTGTAGCAATCAATCCAATTACTCTAATTAACTCTCAGCTTGCCAAGGAACACTAGGATGTTTTAAATAGCATAATTGAGTAAGAGAGTTTCATGTCCCAAGTAGTATAACAATGGAGTGTCTTATTTACACCCACATCAATAAATAAAGTCTATCAAAAACACTTCTAATCCAATCATTGTCTTTCAAGAAAAAATTGTAAAGTAATAATGAGACCATGTCAATGACTTGTTATGTGGATCCTCATAGATATCTTTTTTCTTTCTTTCATTTTTTCAAGGATCGCTGATTGTTTCTTTTGCAAGTGTTTACACAACCTTTGAGAGTACCAATACTTTTGCCTGTATATTGACACGTATGCCACTCATGTCATCAACGCATAGCCGAAATCTAGGGTTATACCATAGATCGTTCAAAAGCTAGCCGAGTTGTTGGCATCCCAAAGGTGTGCATTAGAGACATAGGACAAAGTTGTCTCACTTCTTTCTCTTTCTCTTTTTTGAGCTAGTACCGTGGTTTGATCCACAAGATTAGCTTTGGCATGCATCACAATTACCACTAGACTTTATTTCAATCAAACAATTCCTTTCATGAGTGTCGTTAAAACTATCAAAATATCTATGGGGTTAAGTATCATCAAGGATATACTCTCAAGACAATTATTCATTAAACAAGTCATAAATTTCAGACTTCTTATTGTTCTTGTTTGGCAATATTATTTCAAAGGCAAGAGTCGGTTAACTAAAAGAACTAGAGCAAGACCTTCAACAACTAATCATCATACCAATAAAAAGCCTTACTCCAACCATATTAAATTACTTCCCACTAGCATGGCATCTTAGCAAATCAACTAACTAAGATAAACAACTCAAACTTCATAAGTGGAAGACATAGCACATACCTCTCATAAATGACTTCATGATCCTCTTCGTTATAGGGATGTACTCCTTCAAAACTCAAACACGATTACTCTCATAATGATATTAAAGCAAAGAGGCAAAGTGTGAATCCACATTTACGAAAAAAGGAAAAACGGAAAAATCTTTTTGTATTTTTGAGGATAGGGATTAAAGAATAGAAAAGAACTTGCGACCAAGCAAGGGTTTAAGAAAAGAAAACAAACAGAAATAAAAATAAACTAAAACAAAAGCAAATTAAATAGCAAAGAAAAAAAGCAAAGTGTTGGAACAAGCCAAGATGAGTGTTTCAAAGCTCCCAAGGAGCTTGAGTACAACCTTGTTATTACACAAATAAATTTGCCGGGAGAACACATCCCCAAGCTCAGACTTTTGCAAGCCCTTTTGTTGATCATTGTGGTGGTGGTGGATAATCTCCCACGTTCCATTGGCTGCTCCAGTCATGGAACTGGGTGGCAAGGTTTGCAGTAGCATCTCGAAGGTTGATGGAGAGGTTATTCATGTTTTGAATATTTCCTTCTGGTGCATAAATGTCTTCATAGGTGGTGGTGTAGTTTGGTGGCTTCTCATCTTGTTCGGGTCCTCCTTGTTCTACTTCTTCATCTTCTCCTCCTCCCACGGGTATTTCTTGTTGGGGTAGATTAGCTTCAACATGCGCGTCAAAATGCAAATGTCCATCCTCGATAGAGAATAAACCGCTAGGCAAAGGAGCTAGGATCAAGTGATCCACTCCAAGTACATCGAAGAAATATCTACCATGATTTTTAGAAATCATACGACATGCCTTTAGAGTAGAAAGACCGAGACAGTGACTTCCAGTCAACGGTTGGATGTTACCTAGATTGATGTGAAGTGCGCATGCAAGAATGGTCACAACTCCTCCTCCGCATATGGGTCCTCCATATTGAAGAGCCTGATGCTTAAGGTAAAACACGAGAAGAGCGCCCAAATTTGGCGTTAAGTTACAATTTATAAGAGCAGCTTTTGCGAGGATCAACATGTCCTCCTCATTAAATCTAGTAAACTCACCACGTGCCTGTAAAGTATTAGTAATCACATAGAATAAATACCGAATAGCAGGATGATCATTTTGGTTCCCCTTGGGTGTGTTTCCACGAATTCTCATCAAATTAAAGTACTGTGAAGGGGAAGGATCTAAAACAAAGGTAGTTGTGCGTACATTAGTGGTGTTGTTGGCAAACCCAAAG
Source organism: Avena insularis (assembly GCA_023614405.1). NCBI lineage: Eukaryota > Viridiplantae > Streptophyta > Magnoliopsida > Poales > Poaceae > Avena > Avena insularis. The sequence continues at coordinate 48,656,509 of CM042692.1, read as the reverse complement.
CATTGAGCCCATTGGCTGAGTGTCAAAGTGTACTCATAGTTCATAAGGGGGAATTTGATTCGATCAACTCCGGGCCTTTGTTCCTCGGTACAACCGTAAGGATTCACCGTGTGTATCCAGCTACCAATGAACTCAAGCGTCAAGTAGCGATACGTGGTAACATCCTGAAAGACAAAATTATATAAACCAACATTGTTGCAAAGTAAGTCGAAATCAACACGAATGCCAAGTTGGTTCAGGATATAAGGACACGCCCACTTGGTGGACTTGATTTCTCGAAGACCGAGACGATTGAAACGGTTTAGCTAGAACTTCTCGGTGAACTCGATACCAAGAGACTCGGGGGTCAACATATCAACGGGTGGTGCAGAGGACTCCATAGCCATCTCACGTGTACGACTCCTCGTGTTCATCTAATAAATAAAAATAAGACAAAGTAAATAAAGATTGCTAATATTTTTTTTGGTCCAATAGAAACATAGCATAAGTGATTCTCTACACTAAATACAAAAGAAACTCCTCTAAAAACAATGCTAAGCATACTTAATATCAAGATTGAATCAAGAACAAGACCTATGTCTAGATTGATAATGATGAATGATTGAGTGAAACTTTTGCACAAATAAGTTGGGGATCGGAGGAGAACCAGACCTTAGATCAAATGAGTGCGAGGAATCAAAGAAAGATTAAATAAATTTTAAGATCCAGGAGGTTGAAGTTTGGAGGAAGAAGAAAAAGAAAAAATGATTTTGGGGATTTTTAGGTTACCTCGTTGGTGTGTTTATGGCGTCCGCATACGTGGTACGGGCGGGCGGTATAGCCGGAGCCCACCTGTACCGGGTGACTTACCTTGGGGGCGACGACTGCTCCCAGGCGGTGCACTCGGTACAGGCGTGCGCTACGGTTACGCGCGCCCGTACCGCTGGTCGTTAACTATTCGATGCCTTTGCTTAAAATCTGATATTTGCTCGAGGGTATGGTACGGGCACGCGGTATGGGTGCGTCCGGCCGTACCAGTGCTCGTTATCAACACTGATTCCTTCGGCAAAAATCAAAATTTCTATCTCCCGTTGGCTTGATGTGGTACAGGCGCACAGTACGCCCAGTCCGGCTGTACCAGTGGTCGTTAAGAACACTGTGAGCTACAAAACTTAAGGAATTTGATTAGTAGCTCTATGTGCCTTTGCACATCTTATCAAAGGACAAAATAATAGAAAAAATACTAAGTAATGATCCAGCAATACTTCTTAGGCTATGCGTTAGTAAAATAAAATATAGAGGATTGCCTTATTTCTTCTCCTCTTCCCATATGTCTTCTTGAACACTCTTTTATTAAAAACAACAACAAAACTAACACAATACAAAATATATAAAGAAAGAAATTTATTTCACATGGGTTGCCTCCCATGAAGCGTTTCTAGTTAAGGCAGTTAGCTTAACCTTGATGGTAGTCACTTGGGTTTGTGAAGTGGAACACCCACTCCAAAGTAGTTGGCTTTCAAAGTAATTACACCATCATCATCATCATTAGGCTTGGCCTTCTTCTTCCTAGGGAAGTGGACTAAAAAAGGATCTCTAGATGGTAGCCTTATTCTCACATTCCCTTCATGTAAATTAATCAAAGCTTTAATAGTTCTTAGGAATGGCCTACCTAGAATTATAGGTGCTATGGGATCTTCAGGCATGTCCACAATAACAAGATCAATAAGAGCGGGACTATCTTTAATTTCAATAACTATATTTTCTTTGATCCCAACAACTTGTTTATAAGTTGAATCAGCTAGATGGAGTCTTAGTTCAGTATTAACAAATGGCCCCATGTTTAATATATAGAATAAGCTTTTGGATATTGTTGAGACACTCACACCAAGATCACAAAGTGCGGATAGCTCATTAACTCCCAACTTAATTTTAATAGTGGGCTCAAATATATCATCTAGCATAGCTGGAAGCTTATCAACTAGTCTTTTATACTCCATCTCTAAATCGTGAACTTTAGATGCTACTTGTTGTATAAATTGTTGGTACATATCATCAGTACCTTGTTCTATACCTAGATTCTTAACGGTGATCATCTTCAATAGATCTTCCATGGTATATTCCGGTGTTGGCGCGTTGCTATAATCCAGCTCTTTAGGTTTTGCTTCATTGGTTACCACCCTCATCATCTTGAGGTCTTCTACCAGATTTGGCTTGGGTTTTCCAGCAAACTTTGCTAGTATGAGATCTTGGATCTCAGCTACCTTACCCAGCTGAGCCTCCACAGTCTTTGTTCTTTCCTGTAGAGCCTGCACATCATTTCTAATTGCAATGGCCTGGTTAGATAATTTTCCTATACTACTTTCATGGTTCTCCATAATCTTAATAAGCATATTATTTTGCTTGATTTGAGCTTGTATAAATTTTCTAACAGTTTGCTCAAATGGGAGATTTCCATGATTTTCTGCATTAGTATTCATAATTATTATAAGGAGCTCCTGCAGGATTAGCATGATATTTTTGAACATTGGAATCATAATTATTTTTCCATGCAGGATTAAAAGGAGTGCGAGCTATAAAATTAGCATCATTAACATTGGTAGTGATAGCATTAACTTGGGTATCTTCCTTACCCTTTACTAAGCTAAGCAACTCATCTACCTTAGATGTAAGCTCTTCATTATTTACCTCGGTAATTGAACTTACTCTCTTCAAGGTCCTTTCCACATGCCATTGGGCATGGTTATTTTGCATATCATCAAGTAATTTCTTTGCAACACTCACTTGCTTTCTCATGATCGTTCCTCCTGCTATAGTATCTAGCATAGACTTAGACATTGGGTTAAGACCATTATAAAACAAATGTAATATAAGCCACTCTTCCATCCCATGACTAGGACAGTTCATTACGGCTTCTTTCATCCTTTCCCACACAAGCGCTAGTGGCTCACGGTCTTCTTGTCTAAAGCTTGTAATGTTGGATCTTAGCTGCATAGTCTTAGCTGGGGGGAAATTTTAGTCATAAACATATTAGTACATTCCTCCCAAGATTTAATAGTGCCCTTTGGTAGAGCTAGCAACCAATCCTTAGCCTTTCCTCTAAGAGAGAAAGGAAACAATCTTAGCTTAACAACATTTGGATCTACATCCTTAATACGCATCATGTCACAAATTTCAGTAAAAGTATTTAAGTGCAAACCCAAATCTTCAGCGGATGAACCCCCAAATTGGTTTTGTTGGACCAAACTTAAAAGTTTAGGTTTTATCTCGTATGTTTCTGCATCAACTGCGGGCTGAGTGATGGGTGCATGAATAAAATCATCAGTGTGAGTAGCATACTCCCCTAATCTCTTTTGAGCCATGGCTCTTATCTTTTTGGTAATTTTTAAGTAATGAAAACGAATAATAAGTAACTAATTTTTTTGGGTTTTCAAATAGACAACAAGAAAGTAAACTAATAATAAGAATTAAACTACAACTAATAATAAAACTAAAAACAAGGTCTCTAATGACCTCACTAGGATAACGAAATTGCTTCCCCCGCAATGGTGCCAAAAAAAAGGTTGATACCTTCGATCCGGATTCACAGATGTAGTATAAGAGCCTTTTCCCTAGAAGACCTAGGTTTAATCGAACCTCAGAAAGAACTGCTAAAAGGTAATAAAAAAGGACACGTCTACAAGACTTTGTTTGTTTGTTTGTTTTACCTTAGTTGACCAGACTAATCTAGTTTACTTTATAATGGGTTTGAATCAATGGATGGAAATAGGCCAGGGTTGAAGATCCACCTACAGGCTACAGCTGCACATCAAATGGGATAAAAGATAATAATAATCATAGTCATGTATAATGTTTGAATGAATATAATCACTTGTGGGTAATACATCCTAATATTCTATAGCCCCCGTGATGCAGTGGGCTTAGCAATAGACTTTTAATCCAACCGAGTGCACACCAAAGCCACGGGGTTACAAACAATTATTAAGTGTAAAACACAGATCAAAACTTTAAGTGGATATTTTGTGTTTAATCCCAAATGGGTCCCTAAGCTAAGACCGTACTACCCTTTCTGTCACTGAGGTTCCTATGAGATTGCCGCTAGCCAAGTATCTCAACTCAAGCCTTTATCAATCTATGGGAACTTGGGTACCTACAAGTCCATAGATCGAGACAAGAGACGAAGAAATAAAAGATACAAATCACAATTGCAAACAAAATACAATGCTCACATGATCTAGATGCACATAATTGCTGCGAGGTTTCTCCCCAACCCACAACCAATGAGGATTACTCACTCATAACAAATAGATCGGAGATAGAAAACATCATACAAATACTTACATTGAAATCAAATATTCTTACAATGGTCGCCAAATCACAAGGAGATCTAAATTACAAAGAAATGGCTATGGCTAGTGGATGGATGGATGGGGGAAGTGATGAACAATGGATGAACAATGGTGCGGATCTCCATTGGTGTTGTTGTGATGTAATCTGAGAATGGCGGCTCTCTGGCCGATGGCTGGTGCTTCGAAATATATAGGCGTATTGATGAAAGTTGTAGGGTTTAACGAGACGAAGCTTTCGCCACCTGGTATGGGCAGACGGTATGGGCGGACCGCGCCCGTACCAGTGGTAGTTAAGCATGTTGACGCCCTGGCTTGGCTTCCCAATTACTTGGCCGTGTGTACTTCCTCAAAATCCTTCATTATGACTCCTTATTTCGCATTAAAAGCTGTGATTTTGTGCACAACATAAATCAAAGAGAGGATTCACATATCTTTACAATTATTAGTCATTAGTGGTGTCGTGGAAATGGCCATGGCAGTCGCTGTAGTAGGCAACGATTGATAGAATCAGGGGCGAGAGCTAGCAGCCATCTACGGTGTGAGATGGGGGCGGATGCACATGGATTTATCCAGGTTCGGCCCCCCGAAGGGTAAAGACCTACTCCTGCTAGATTGGATTGATAGAGAGCAAGTTACAATGGTGGCAATCTCGGCGCCTAAGCAGCGAGTCGCCCGAAGGGGTGTATGATGGAACGTAAATCCTTAGAGTACCCTAGGGAGGTTTATATAGGATGCACCTCTCTAGGGTTTACAGTTTACAACCGAACAAGATATGGATTCAGAGGCTTTGACCTAATCTGACTGGGCTTCAAGTATGCTCCTGGGCCTCCAGTCTCCAGTCGCCAGGCCTTCTCCTTAGACGCATTCCAGTCACCGTCCCGCAGGCCCACTCGCGAGGCCTTTGGCCAAATCGGAACATCCTGTTGGGCATACCCCATTCGGCATATCCCCATCAGTAGTCCCCAAGGCCATCGTTGATTCAGACGCAGGTGTTCATTTGGCTGTCGGAGTAGGCGAGTCCAATTTGCACGCCTAGTCGAATCGGCGATGGAATCCACCGAAATCAAGGAAATTTTCCCCAAGTTTCTAGTCGCCGTTTCGGTGAATGCAACCGCTGACAAGTCACTGCTTTGGCGAGTGGTCAGGGCCCAATTTCAAGCGAGTCGAGTGAAGGAGTTGGACCGTCATCTTGGTCAAACTATCCGTTGGATAGTCCAATGGTAACTTCGGCGCCATTACCGCGGGCAACAGCTACCCCGAGATTGGCGGGTAACACCCCCTTATTATTGGAGCGACATATCAGTCCTGCAGATCCTTCCCCACATTCTTCATTCTCGCGCATCCATTTCTTCTGTCTTCCCTCGATCCACACTCTCCAGACCGAGCGACTCTGTCTTCCTTCTCGTTGGCGCCTCTGAAAGGATCGTGGGGGAAATCAAAGTGTACCACGGTGTAGCTCAGGTCTTTCAAGGACGTCGGGGTCCTCCACAAGGGAATTGGCGGATCCCCACGTCTTTTGAGATCGAGCCGAAGCCGCGCGCCGGCGAGTTCATCTGCTTCCCAAGCCATTTGGAGAGGGGCTTGGGATTCCCTACCTCGCTATTCTTCCGGCGATTTTGCGCATATTATGCGATCAAGCTGTCAGATCTCGGTCCGCACAGCATCGAGCAGCTGGCGATTTTCGTCGCCTTCTGTGAGTGCTACCTTGGCTGCAGGCCATACTTCCTGTTGTGGCTAGAGCTTTTCCACGGCCGCATCGGACGTGAAGGGTCCGGCGGCCCGATCTTGGCGGCCGGAGGCATCACCTTTCAGCTGAAGCCGAAGGCCAACTTCGTCAAGCTTATGCTGCCAAAGAAGGCCGCGAGCAAGTGGAAGAGGAGCTGGTTCTATGTGAAGGAGTCCACTCCCTCTGGTGAAGTAGCGTTGCTGGAATTCGTCGTGGAAAGAAGCGAACCCTACCGGCTAGCAATGGACAGGCTCCCTAATGACCAAAGGATGGCTGTCGCGGAGATGATGGACCAGATACAGAAGCTGAAGGACCAAGGTTTGTCCTTGATCAACCTGTATAATTGCTGGCTTGGGCAGCGACTGGTCCCATTGGCGGCCCGGCCGCACTAGATGTACGAGTACAGCAGGAAGAATGATCCTTCCCGGACTAGCAAGGAATCATGGGACGCCGAAGATTACAAGGCCGCCCTAAAGAAGATCACTGATGCGGAATTTACAACCATGTCAGCGGGGCTCGCTCCGTACGTTCCTGTGAAGAATGAAGCCCCCACAGTAAGTTCTTGTCTCCGAATTTAACTTCAATCGTAATTCTTGTGGTGCGATTTGCAGCCGCATCGTCTGAAATTTATTCGCGTCTACTCTCAGTTGTTTCAGGTTTTGGAGGGCTGGCTCCCCCCACTCGATGAAGAGGTTCCCCACGAGTTCGAGGAGGGAGCCTCAGGAGAATCTTCTAAAGACGAAGAGGAGGAGGTAGAGGCTCCCCCAGCGCCTGCGGCCCGCAAGACTTGCATGTAGAAGCAACGCAAGCTCGAGGCGAGCCGTAGTCTCGAAGAATGCAAAGAAGGCGATGAGATCTTGCAAGAGCATACTTCTCGGCGGACAGCCACGCCGGCGAAACCCTCGCGCAAGCCGAAGTCGCCAGCGAAGAAGGCGGCATCACCATCCAGGTCGGCGGTGGTGTTCGAGTCGGATGATGAGTCCGATGATGACGCGGCTGAAACCTCGCGCAAGATCCCAGAGGGCACGGTTCCGATGACGGGATCAGAGGCTGAAGGCGTGGAAGCGGCGGTGGAGGTTCCCCTTGCAGTGATCATGCCACCTGCTTCAACGGCGCCAGAGCAGGAGGTAGCTGAGGCCACTACGTCAAAGTCACCGCGACCTTCGGGAATGGCGGTGTCTTCTGAACCGGAGGTTCCTGCGACTGGGCCTCATCATCAAAGAGGCCCGCGGTGTCGTGGGCTTTGGATGTCTTTGAGAGAGGTCTAACACGCAAGCTAGGCCCAGAGTTGGATAAGCCTGCCTACATCAGCATGGGGTTGTGTTTTCTTCCAGTCGCCAAGTAAGCCTCGGGTTCTCCCTTCCGATTCTTGATCCTCTTTTTCTATGACTTGTAAGCTAACTTTGGAGGTTTGGCAGGTCCGGCGCCAAGAAGATTGGTCGCCCTTCAGTGGCAAAGATTCCGCCAGTCGCCACCGCAGGGGAAGGCGATCTTCCCAAGAAGACGAAGCCTGCTGCAGACGTCGCGCCTGTGGAGGGTGCAAAGAAGCAGAAGGGAGGTGCAAACGATGCTGTGGCAAGAGATAGTGCCAAGGGGAGTGATCCTACTGCAGGCGCCGAGGAGGTGGCGGTTACTCGATCGGAGCCAGCCACGGGGGCTCCGATGACGGAACCATCGACCCCGACGACTAGTGCCCCGGCTAGAGCCTCAGCGACATTTCCGTTCTTCATGGCGAAGGGATTTCCGGGCATGGCGGAAAACCAGTCTCCACAAAGCCCGGAGATTGTTGACGAGGATGTTGGGTCTCGTCGCAGGTGTACCTCCTTCGTGGTCCCTTCGACGGACGCCAGAGAACTTCACAACATGCTTGGCGCCGCCCTTCAGATATGTCTAGTCCCCGAGTGTCTAGTCGCTGAATTTCAGCGGCTAGGCACTGAGTTTGTTCTAGTCTCCAGTCCATGAGTTTCTAGTCGCTGAATTTCAGTGGCTAGGAACTGAATTTCTTCTAGTCGCCAGTCCCCGAGTTTCTAGTCGCTGAATTTCAGCGGCTAGGAACTGAATTTCTTCTAGTCGCCAGTCCCCGAGTGTCTAGTCACTGAATTTCAGCGGCTGGACACTTATTTTGTGTTTTTGTAATTGCTAACTTTTCGTTCTGCTTGCAGGGCTTGGAGAGGGAGTCAACAGATCGACAGGCCACAAAGGAGCGTTTGGAGCGTGATCTGCGCGTGGCGCAGGAGGCAAACCAGCGACTCCAGGAGACTGTTGGTGATTACTTGATTCATTTTTCAGCTAGGAACTGCTGGTGTTCCGGAGTGCTGACAGTCGTTTCTTTTCTGTTCAGATGGTATTTCGGCTGCGATTGCCAAGGCCCGAGAAGGATATGTCCCAATGGCCGAGCTGGACGTGGCGAATGGGCGTATCGACTCGCTGGTCAAGGAATTGGAGGAGGCGAAGGCGGCCTCGATCTCTTCTGAGGATAGAGCAAAGGCTACGGTCACTGCAGCTGAAGATGAGCGGAAGGCTGCAGACTCGATCATCCTTGGGCTGCAAAGTGATAACGCCACCCTAGAAAAGCACGTCACCGAGAACTGCCAGAAGCTCCTTGGTGAGTCGCTACTCTTTTATTTGATGTGTGCGGTGAGTCCTCGAGTGGGGAAATCCGTAGTGGCACCGACGTCTGAAGTTGCAGCTATGATAGGGCAAAGCGACCCGGTGGTGCAGACCTTCAATGCCTCGCAGTGTGTGACTGCGGTGGTGAACGCGGCCACCGTCTCGGTGTTGTGTGTCCATGCAGTTCTTCAAGGAATGTCCCCCACCGAGGCTATACCTGGGGGACTAACTGAAGAATGGCGCTATTTGGAGGAGGTACCCAGCATCGTGGAATGGATGGCGTGCTCGGCTTTCAGGCGCGAGGCCACCACGGTGTTGAGTCTGGGGCTTGCTCACTTCCCCGACGACTTCGACCTCGACGACATCACCAGCAGCTACCCTTCGGCGACTAGTACTGTGGAGATGCCGGAGGTATTGAAGCTAACCGCCAAGGCCGCCCCCTTCGCTGATCGGGTGTTGGCGATGGGGGACCTGCTACCATACCAGGAGACGGTGGTGGCGCCAGGCAACCCTGAATAAGAGCATCGTGATCTCAAGTCGGAGCAGCCCTTCCGGTCGGTGCTGTCAAAGTCGCTGTCGACTTACCCGATGAACCCGTGGCAACCATTCGTTCGCGTCAAGGGTGGTGGGGATGCTTCTTCATCAGGGCCTGCAAAATAGATAACTTCTCTAGGCGGTTTTGTAAGATATGCCAAGTGGCGACTGTTTGTAATATGAACAATATTTTGTATGAGAGTAAGAGGAGTCAATCGACTCGCAATGCAAGCTTGATTTTGTGGTATGTTTAACTTTTGTGTGAGCGAGTCCCCGAGCGCGTCCGCCCTTTAGTGGGGTATAACTCCTTTGTGTACGTATGTGTTTGCTTTGGTTTTTTGTTTTTGGTTGTCCCTTGCGACTCCCAAGGGGCGAGTCCCCGAGTGCGAGTGGGGTTGTTTTTAGGCGAGTCCCCGAGCATAGTACTTAGCCGTTTTGGGCTCTTGCCTATTGTGAGTTAGTGGTGCGATGTTTGTAACGCGTCCCTTCCCCTGGTTCAGAGAACCAGTCGCTAGGCGAGTCCAAGACAGCTCTCTTACTTGGTGTATTCCCGAGCCGCGTGAGGGTTTTTCGTTTGCGAAGTCCCCGTGCATGGTACTTAGCCGTTCGAGTCGCTTTGTGCGAGGATGGGAAGGACGGGTCGCTATGGGAAGCGAACGTCGATCGTCTTGGCCTGGTGGGCCAGTCGAGCGGGGCGACTCCGATGGTGGCTCCGGGTTGGCATGTTCGTGGACGACACAAGGCCCGAATGTCTTCGGTGCCCTTGCGTCGCACTACTTAGCCGTGTCGGTCGCTCAACCAAGGGTTGACTTCCGTAGATAGCATATTGCTAATTGTAGAAGTGCGAGTGGCACAAGAGTATGGCGAGTAGACACAATTTGTGTGATCCGAATGAATTTCATTATATATCATCTAGGTACAAGTTTGAGTTCTATGTATAGAACTTTCGGAGAAGGTTTACATGCCATGGTCTCCCGACCTCGAGCTGGCCGTCGCCTCGTATGTCGATGAGGTAGTATGCGTTGTTGCCAAGGACTCGCCCTATGGCGAATGGCCCCTCCCATGGGAGGGAGAGTTTGTGCATGCCCTTCTTGTCCTGGGCTAGTCATAGGACCAAATTGCCCTCCTGGAAGGTGCGGGTCCAGACTCGGCGGCTGTGGTAGCGGCAGAGTCCCTGCTGGTAGATGGCGGTGCGGGAGCGAGCCAGGTCGTGTGCCCCGTTGATCTGGTCGATGCTGTCTTGGTGGGTGATCTCATTTGTCGCCTCGACGTAGTTGGTGACTTGAGGTGAGTCGTGCTCCAGGTCGGTTGGCATTACAGCTTCAGCATCGTACACCATGAAGAAGGGTGTGAACCCCGTGGAGCGGTTGATGGAGGTGCGGATCCCCCATATTACAGAGGGAGCTCTTCGACCCAGCACCCTGAGGTGCGCTCGAGGGGCACTTGGATTCGCGGCTTGAGCCCGTGGAGGACGCTTTGGTTGGCGCGTTCTGCTTGGCCGTTCGATTCCGGGTGGGCGACTAAGGCGGGGTTGAGTCGTATGCCGTGCTCCTCACAGAACTCTGCCATGGCACCCTTGGCGAAGTTAGTGCCATTGTCCGTTATGATATTGTGCGGGTAGCCGTACCGGTAGATGAGCTCACGTAAGAACTTGGTGGCCGTCTTGCCATCGCACTTTTTGATCAATTTGGCCTCGACCCATTTGGTGAACTTGTCGACCGTGACCAGGAGATGGGTGAAGCCGGATGGGGCCTTCTTGAACGGGCCGACCATGTCCATGCCCCATACATTGAATGGCCATGTTATGGGGATGGTCTTGAGTGCCGAACCAGGGAGGTGCGTCTGGTTGGTGTATTTCTGGCACCCGAGGCATCGTTGGACGATGTCAGTGGCGTCGGCGTCTTGATGAGCCAAGAGAAACTCTGCGCATGGCCTTGGCGACCAGCGACTTGGCGCCGGCGTGATGGCCGCAGTCGCCGGCGTGGATGTCCTGGAGGATCTCGCGGCCTTCTTATGGCTGTACACAGCGCTAGAACACGCCAGTCACGCTGCGTTTGTGGAGCTCGTTGTTGATGATGACGAAGGATTTGCAAAAGCGCACAATCATTCGCGCTTCCGTCTCGTTGCTTGGGAGGATCTTGTGCTCGAGGAAGGCGACATATGGTGCCATCCAGTCGTTGGGCTCCACGATCATGGCGACTAGGGCCGGCTCGAGTTGTAGTGGTATCCCGATGTCGATCTCCTTCGGTAGGCATACCGAAGATTTGTGGATGATGTCGAGGAAGACGCCTGCAGGTGGCGTTTGTCGAGACAACCCGATGCGAGAAAGGGCATCTGCCTCCTTGTTCTTGCGCCTGTCGATCCACTCGACTGAGTAGCCGTCGAAGTGTCCTCCTAGCTGGTCTACCGCTTGGCGGTACGCTATCATTGTCGGGGAGACGGCGTCACAGGTTCCGGCGACCTGGCCGGCGACTAGGCCGGAGTCGCCGTAGCACCGTAGGCGGTTGATGTTCATCTCCTTGGCGGCCTGCTGTTGGAGATATGCCCAAGAGGCAATAATAAAGTGGTTATTATTATATCTTTATGTTTATGATAAATGTTTACATCCCATGCTATAATTGTATTAACCGGAAACATTAATACTTGTGTGTTTTGTAAACATAAAAGAGTCCCTAGTAAGCCTCTTGTTAAACTAGCTTGTTGATTAATGGATGATCATGGTTTCCTGATCATGGGCATTGGATGTCGTTAATAACAAGATCATATCATTAGGAGAATGATGTGATGGACACACACCCATAGTAAGCGTAGCATAAGATCAAGTCATTAAGTTCGTATTCCTGTAAGCTTTCAAATACATAGTAACCTAATCCTTCGACCATGAGGTTATGTTAATCACCATCACCGGATGGGTACTTTGATGACATCAAATGCCGCTTCGTAACTGGGCGGTTATAAAGGTGTCATTGGGTATTCTGAAAGTATGTGTTGAAGCGCATAGACCAAGATTGGGATTTATCCATCCATATGACGGATAGATATACTCTGGGCCCTCTCGGTGGAATGTCATCTAGATAGCTTGCAAGCATGTGACTGGGTCACAAGGGATGACATAACATGGAACGAGTAAAGAGTACTTATCAGTAACGAGTTAGAACTAGGTATGGAGATACCGACGATCAAACCCGGATAAGTAGAATATCGTGTGACAAAGGGAATTGGTTTCGTATGTTAATGGTTCTATCGATCACAAAGTCATCGTTGAGTATGTGGGAGCCGTTATGGATCTCCAGATCTCGCTGATGGTTATTGATCGGAGAGGTGTCTTCATCATGTCTGCATATTCACGAACCGTAGGGTGACACACTTAAGGTTCGAAGTTGTTTTAAGTAGATATGGAATATGCGTTGGAGACCAAATGATGTTCGGAGTCTCGGAATGGATCCGGGACATCACGAGGAGATCCGGAATGGTCCGGAGAATAAGATTCATATATTGGGGATAATTTTCTAAGTTAGGAAATGTTCCGGAGTGTTTGTATGGAGATTCTAGAAGGTTTCGGAATGTTCTGGAAGGTTCTAGAGGATTTCTTGGAGTTTACTTGAAAACCAAGGAAGGGATCAAGGAGTCCAAGTGGGGCAAGACACGGATTCGTGGGGGAGGAGGACTCCTCCCCCCTTCCCACCGCCGGCCCTAGGAGGGGAGTCCTACTAGGACTCCCCCTCCCCAGGCGCACCTCCCTCCCTTAAATAGAAGGGAGGGGGCGCCCCCTCTTGGCCCTCTTCCATAACACCCAATCTCTGCCGCCTCTCTCCTCCACCTTTCTTCTGCACTGGCTTAGGCGAAGCCCTGCAGAAATCTCTACTCCACCACCACCACCACACCGCCGTGCTGCTAGGATCCCGTGGAGAAGATCTACTACCTCCGCTGCTCATTTGGAACAGGAGAGGAAGGTCTGCCGACTCACGCGTGTGACCGATCTGAAGCCGCTAACACGCCAGAAGGATCATCCACACGATCTTGAGATCGGCAAGTGATCGACTACATCAACCCCGAGATCTAATCTCATAACGCTTTCGGATCTATGAGGGTTAGTACAGATCTATCTCGTTGCACATGTCTAATAGATTAGATCTTGGCTTTTATCTAGATTAGATCTGGGTTTTGTTCGTTCTTGCGGTAGAATTTTTTTGTTTTCCATGCTACGAACCCATCAGTGGTATCAGAGCCAGGTTTATCGTGAGATCTGTTGCCGCAGTAGAACACAATGATGTTGTGGGCGTTGGTGCTCGTGCCGTCTTTTGCTATTTGTGTACTTTGCATCTTACGGTATGGTGGGATGAAGCGGCTCGGGCTAACATTACATGTCATCGCACATGAGACTTGCTCCACGCTTGACATGCAACTTGCTTTGCACAAGTGGCTTTGCGGATGTCTGTCTCTCCCATCATAGTATAGATCAAATCTACACTTTGCACTTGATAGCACTTGTATCAACGTTGTGGTTCAGTTTCGTAGGTAAGATCCGTTCTTAGTCGAAAGCCCCAAGCCACGTAAAACTTGCAAAGGAAATTAGAGGCGTCTAACTTGTTTTTGCAGGGGTTTTGTGATGTGATATGGCCATCATGTGATTGTGATTGTATTTGATGTATGCAATGATCCTTGTTGTAATATGGCAACCGGCAGGAGCCTAATGGTTGTCTTTAATTCTGTTAAGACCTGCGTGTCTATTCATCTTGTAATAGCTTTGTTCCAAGTAGTTGTAATAGTTGCTAGTGATGATGGACAACCATGAAGCGGCGCCACGGACCTTGACGCAATGCTGGTGATGATGGAGATCATGTCCATGCTTTGGAGATGGAGATTAAAGGCATCAGAAGAAAGGGCCATATCATATCATACTAATTATGAATTGCCTATGATGTTAATCCTTTATGCATCTTGTATTGCTTAGATCGTGACGGTAGAATTATAAGATGATCCCTCTCACTAAATATCAAGTAATAAAGTGTTCATCCTTAGTAGGCACCATTGCTAAGACTCGTCGTTTCGAAGCATCTCGTGATGATCGGGTGTGATAGATTCTACGTGTGCATACAACGGGTGCAAGCCAGATTTGCACATGCGGGTACTAAGGTTAATCTTGACGAGCCTAGCATGTACAGACATGGTCTCGGAACACGGAATACCGAAAGGTAAAGCATGAGTCATATGGATGATATGGTGAACATGTTGATTGTTCGCCTTTGAAGCTACATCATCTCACGTGATGATCGGACTTGGTGTAGTGGATTTGGTTCGTGTAATCACTAAAACAACTCGAGGGATGTTGTTTTGAGTGGGAGTTCTTTTGTAATTTGGATTAGTCAAACTCAATTTATCATAAACAGAATCAAAGTGAATTTGCATAGTTTATTGTAGTCATTGGCATCCGTTCATCACCTTACGCTTAGTTATAGTTGAGATAGTAGAACTATAGAAATTCTGGATATTTGCTTTACGAACTGGTATCGTATTGTTTTGAGTGTCAATCTAAAGTTTAAGTCCTGTTGTAAACTTTCAGCAAACTCCATTTACTCTGTGAAGTTTAATAAACAGTATTAAATCAAGAGTAACAATTCTCGTGTTAGTATCTAATGTATCGTGTTTGACTCCATGATTCTTGATACTCAAAATATTGTTTTTAATATCAAGTTTATCTAAGAGCTGAAAGCAATGTTTTAGAAACCATCATATGTGAAAGGTATTGCGATATCTAAAACAATGTGTTGGTTACAACATGATAGAGTATATGTCCTCATATTTCATGAGAATTTGTGAAGGTTGGAGACGCTAGTCGTCCTAATCCTCCAAAATGTTTTGGAAAAGAAACATTATACTCGCAATTCACCTTTATAAGCTATAACAGCTTGATCATGAAAGTTGTCATGATAAGGATGAATAGAAGATGTAAGTAAAATATTTACTACACTAAAAGATTACTAAAGAATGGAAGTTTGAAAGAATGCCAAACATTTGATGAAGGTGATCCACTTCAAAGTGCAAGTCCAAAGGTATTAGTATTTGACTATACACACTTTGTACTATGTGTCATGTGAATGACACCACTATTGATGTTGATAGATTCTTTTAAAAGAAAAGGAATTGTTGAAAGAGAATCTATAAAATATTTGGCAGAAAAGAAAAGATTGGAGATGTCCAACTTAGGTATATGGAAGATACATGTTATGGCTGTATTCCTTGCTTGTTAAACAATGTGGTTCTGTAGTATTGGATACCGAATTGGTTGGTATGAAGTGTCATACAGGACAACACAATTCATGAACTGCAATGGCCTAAGTAACTGACAAGAGAATATGTGATGATGTTCCTCGAAAACAAACAAAGGGTTGTTATGTTGCTCGTTAACATCAAAGCTTGCCTTCAAGATTTGTTTCAATAATTGTTATTTTGATCAGGTATTATGACGACAAAAGGTTGTTCAAATAATTACCGTATTCCATAATAGATGGATGATGTACAAGTCTGGTTGGAGAAATAACGACCATAAAACTAATGCTAAAATGTCGCAAGACAAATGATTGAAAGATCACTTGCAAAGTGACATCGCCGTTTAAATTATATTGAAAGGGATACATGAAGAAACTCCATGTTGATGGATTTTTGGATTCTTTGATTTTGATCAAATGACGCTTGTGATACTTTTCTGGAGATAATTAAAACTCCGTTCGTAGGACAAAAGAGGAACAGACGACTAACTGATTGGAATTTGTACATATTGATGTATATAGTCCATTATGTGTAGACGTGGGCGATGGATTTCAACTTCATATGCTTTCTCCGAAGATTTGAGTGAATATATGTATATACTTACTCAATAAGGAAGAAGTATGAAACATTTGAAAAAGTTCAAAGACTTTCAAGATGAAGTGGAAAATTATTGTAATAAGAAAATAAAAAGTTTATGATTGGATCATAAAGAAAGATGTTTGAGTTAAAAAGTTTAGCAAAACACCTAAGATTTGAGGAATCGTTCCATGGATTTGCATTTCCCAAAACACCATAGGAGTATGGAATGTTCAAGATATGTAATGAAACCTTGTTTGACATGGTAAGATCAAAGGTGTCATTTATAAAACTGCCATTATATTTTAAAGATTAAAGCTTTAGTGACTACCGCTTTTACACTAAAAATAGCTCCATCGTGATCCGTTGAAATGACACCATATAAGTCATGGTCTGGGATAAAACCCAGGTTGTCCTTTCTTAAATTTTTGGTATGCTAGGCATAAGTAAAATGTTTACAACCAAAGTCGGATGAGCATGTCTTTGTAGGTTATTTCGAATAACCATTGGGCATTCCTCCATAACACCAAAGACAAAAGTGTTTGTCGCTTAGAATGTCGAGTTTCTTGAGAAGGAATTTTGGTGAAAAGTTAAGTGGGAGGACAATAGAACTTTGACAAGGTTGTTGAACCTTGGCTAATATGTGCTGAGTTGCGCAGCGTCGGTAAGTGTCCCGGAGGCAGCAACAATGCTCATGGCTCACGTGCCTCAAAAGTTGTGGTCACGGAGATCTAAGTTCCTATTGAACCAAGTAGGTCAGGTAAGTAATCAAATGCCAAGATTTGAGAGTTAAATCATTGTTGTTTGACAATGATGAACCGACTACATGCAAAGAAGCAATGATGGGTCCTGACTTCATTAAGTGGCTTGAAGCCATAAAATCCGTGATAATTCCATACACGAGAAATCAAGCTTTGAATTTGAAAGACCCTCTGGAAAGGTGCAAGACCTTACAGTCTTATATGGATCTATAAAGAAATAGACAGGGATGTTTCACATCTATGAAATAGTCGACATGTCGGAAAGAGTTTACGACAATGTTCAAGGAATTGACTATGATAAGATTTGATCTTTCACAGCGATATTTAGTCTGGACAGATTAATGTAGCAACCACTACATATATTTTGGTATATAGTAGTTGAACAAACAAAACAAGTTCTTCTAATAGAATGGTTACCTAGGATGTGTCCATGACACGATCCAAAGGGTTTTGTTAATTCAAAGGAAGCTAAAAGAGTATGCAAAACTTCAATGGTTGAAGTGAGCATCGCGAAGTTGGAATCTTCACCATGATGAAACCGTTAAAAGGTTTAATTTCATCAGAGACGATGAAGATGCTTGCATTTTGCAAGAAATTAAGTGGGAGTGCTAAGACATATTTCTAATACATTATGTGAAAGACATATCATTGATTAGAAATGATGTATCTTTTATTGACACAGGTTAAGAATTTCATTTCGATGAAAGACTTAGGCATAACCCAAGAATTAGGCATCAATGTCTATATGGATAGATTGAGGCGCTAATATGGTTTTGCCAAATGTACATAGATAAGATGTTGAATGAGTTCAATATGGAAACAACAAGAAAGGTTCTTGGCCTTGCGGAAAGGACTGAATCAAGATTCAAGTGTGTTGACACGAGATTCAAGTGTTTTGACACTTGGTGAAATCACAAGAATATTTTGATCAATCATTCTTTGAGATGTACACATCCAGATATGTCCTATGCTCTAAATGTTATGAGCATATACGAGAATGACTCATAAGATGATCATTGGAAAATAGTAGGGATATTCCTATGATCTTTGGAAGAACTAAGAATATATTATTTATATAGTGGTGACAAATAGTTCATTGTAAATTGTTACATTGATACTAGTTTTGTCACAAATTAAGTTTATCTCAATTTAAACTATGGGTGGCACAATGTAATGGAAAGGAAGTTCCATAACGGATTTGGTTGAGTACCAAAGTTAAAACATTGTGACAGATACTACAACAAAAGGCTAAGTATATGACTGCTATTATAGCAGCAAATGAGGGCATTTGCGTCAAGTAGTTTGTTATCAAACTAGGTGTGGTTCATAGCGGGATAATATTATGAAGATACATTGTATGACAATTGTATCAACATGATTTAATCCCAAGGAACTAAAGCTCTCACCAAAGGACCAAATTTATACAATGCCATCTCATTGGAGAATGAGTAATGCGTAGAGACGCAAGGACATGCAAATACTCACGGACCTGTAAGTGTCAGATCCGAAGATTATGTTTACCACTAGCTATAGTGTCTATACAACACCAGAAAGCCATAGGTGTTGAATACACAAGTTTTTAACTAGATTATTGACTCTAGTGCAAGTGGGAGACTGTTGGAGATATGCCCAAGAGACAATAATAAAGTGGTTATTATTATATCTTTATGTTTATGATAAATGTTTACATCCCATGCTATAATTGTATTAACCGGAAACATTAATACTTGTGTGTTTTGTAAACATAAAAGAGTCCCTAGTAAGCCTCTTGTTAAACTAGCTTGTTGATTAATGGATGATCATGGTTTCCTGATCATGGGCATTGGATAGATTAATAACAAGATCATATCATTAGGAGAATGATGTGATGGACACACACCCATAGTAAGCGTAGCATAAGATCAAGTCATTAAGTTCAGATTCAGTAAGCTTTCAAATACATAGTAACCTAATCCTTCGACCATGAGGTTATGTTAATCACCATCACGGATGGGTACTTTGATGACATCAAATGCCGCTCAGAATCGGGCGGTTATAAAGGTGTCATTGGGTATTCTGAAAGTATGTGTTGAAGTGCATAGACCAAGATTGGGATTTGTCCATCCATATGACGGATAGATATACTCTGGGCCCTCTCGGTGGAATGTCATCTAGATAGCTTGCAAGCATGTGACTGGGTCACAAGGGATGACATAACATGGAACGAGTAAAGAGTACTTATCAGTAACGAGTTAGAACTAGGTATGGAGATACCGACGATCAAACCTCGGATAAGTAGAATATCGTGTGACAAAGGGAATTGGTTTCGTATGTTAATGGTTCTATCGATCACCAAGTCATCGTTGAGTATGTGGGAGCCGTTATGGATCTCCAGATCCCGTTGATGGTTATTGATCGGAGAGGTGTCTTCATCATGTCTTCATATTCACGAACCGTAGGGTGACACACTTAAGGTTCGAAGTTGTTTTAAGTAGATATGGAATATGCGTTGGAGACCGAATGGTGTTCGGAGTCTCGAAATGGATCCGGGACATCACGAGGAGATCCGGAATGGTCCGGAGAATAAGATTCATATATTGGGGATCATTTTCTAAGTTAGGAAATGTTCCGGAGTGTTTGTATGGAGATTCTAGAAGGTTTCGGAATGTTCTGGAAGGTTCTAGAGGATTTCTTGGAGTTTACTTGAAAACCAAGGAAGGGATCAAGGAGTCCAAGTGGGGCAAGACACGGATTCGTGGGGGAGGAGGACTCCTCCCCCCTTCCCACCGCCGGCCCTAGGAGGGGAGTCCTACTAGGACTCCCCCTCCCCAGGCGCACCTCCCTCCCTTAAATAGAAGGGAGGGGACGCCCCCTCTTGGCCCTCTTCCATAACACCCAATCTCTGCCGCCTCTCTCCTCCACCTTTCTTCTGCACCGGCTTAGGTGAAGCCCTGCAGAAATCTCTACTCCACCACCACCACCACACTGTCGTGCTGCTGGGATCCCGTGGAGAAGATCTACTACCTCCGCTGCTCGCTGGAACGGGGAGAGGAAGGTCTGCTTCGACTCCGCATGTGTGACCGACTGCGGAAGCGCCGCGGAGCAGCCTTGGAAGGATCGTCCACATGATCTTGAGATCGGCAAGTAATCGACTACATCAACCCCGAGATCTAATCTCGTAACGCTTTCGGATCTACGAGGGTTAGTACAGATCTATCTCGTTGCACATGTCTAATAGATTAGATCTTGGCTTTTATATAGATTAGATCTGGGTTTTGTTTGTTCTTGCGATAGAAATTTTTTGTTTTCCATGCGACGAACCCATCACCTGCATGCCGTGAAGGAGGGCCTCGTACTCTGCCATGTTGTTGGTGCAGGGCTTGAAGTTGAGGTGGAGCACGTAGCGAAGCTTGTCTCCCTTATGGGAGGTCAGTATGACCCTGGCCCCTGCGCCATCGGTGTTCTTGGACCCGTCAAAATGGAGCAACCAGTAGTGGAGGTATGGTAGCTTCTCTGGCTGCTATGCTTCTTCCCAGCCTACGAGGAAATCAGCCAGGGCTTGCGACTTGATCGCTTTGCGGGGCTCGTATTTGATATTGTGGACGCCAATTTCGACGGCCCACTTGGCGACTCGCCCAGTCGCCTCGCAATTGCGTATTATGTCTTGAAGTGGTGCGGAGGAGATGACCGTGATTGGGTGCTCCTAGAAGTAATGTGGGAGTCGCCGTTGAGCTCGGAATACCGCGTATACCATTTTTTGGTACTACTGATAGTGCTATCTTGAGTCCGTCAGGACTTCACTGATGTAGTAGACGGGGTGTTGTATGGGGCGCTCCTTGCCCTTCTCTGGCTGTTCGACAACCATCACGGTGCTGACGACTCGAGTGGAGGCCGCCACATAGACGAGCATTGGCTCTTTGTCTACTGGGGCGGCAAGGAGTGGGGCCGCGAGTATCACTTCTTTGAGCGCTTTGAGTGCGTCGTCCGCCTTCGCGTCCCATTGGAACGTGGGGTTCTTGCGCATCAGGCGATAGAGGAGCATTGCCTTCTCGCCAAGCCGGGGGATGAAGCGATTGAGAGCCGCGACTCGCCCGGCCAGCTTCTGGACGTCGCACAGGCACTCGGGTTTCCCGAGTCACGCAATGGTGTCGATCTTGGTGGGGTTGGCCTCGATGCCTCGCTTGGAGACCACGTATCCTAGGATCTGTCCGGTGGGGATGCTGAAGGTGCATTTTCCTAGGTTTAGCTTGATGTTGTACCTCCGCAGGTTTGCGAAGGTTTCGGCCAGGTCGGCTAGCAGGTCGTCTTGGCGGGTGGATTTTACCATCACGTCATCGATGTAGACGTGAATGTTGCTGCCAATTTTGCTTGCGAGGCACTCCTGCATGCACCTTTGGTATGTGGCGCCGGTGTTCTTAAGGCCGAACATCATGGCCGTGTAGCAGAAGGCGCCGAATGGCGTGATGAACACCGTCTTCTCCTTATCCTCGACCGCCATTTTGATCTGGTTGTAACCAGAGTACGTGTCGAGGAAGCATAGTGACTCCGATCCCGCGGTCGAGTCGATGATCTGGTCGATGCGCGGTAGGACGAACTCCTCCTTTGGGCAGGCGCTATTGAGGTTGGTGTAGTCGATACACATTCTCCATGAAGGGAATATGCCCGAGAGGCAATAATAAAGTGGTTATTATCTTATTCCTTGTTTATGATAAATGGTTATTTTGCATGCTATAATTGTATTAATTTGGAAACGTTAATACATGTATGTTTAATAAACAAAATACAAAGTTCCTAGTAATGCCTCTCATATAAACTAGCTCATTGATTAACAAGATGATCAAGGTTTCCTGATCCTGGACATTGGATGTTGTTAATAACAAGGTCACAACATTGGTGGAATGATGTGATGAACATTCATCCGAAGTATAGCATTACTATCAACGTCATTATGTTTATATTGCTATAACATCATACAAAGTAATCTTAGTCCTTAGACCATGAGATCATGTTAATTGCTAACATCGAAAGAGTGACTTGATAACATCAAACGTACACCATAAAAGGGTGACTATAAAGGTGGGTTCAGATACTACAAAGGTGTTATGTTGAGGCTCATGGATCAAGAGTGGGATTTTTCCATCCCGATGACGGATAGATATACTCTGGGCCCTCTCGGTGATATCACATTGAGAATAGCTTGCAAGAAAGTGATGTGATCACTAGAATGTTATATCACGGGGACAAGAAAAGAGTGCATGTCGGTAACGAGATCAAACTAGGTATTTGGATGCCAATGATCGAATCTCGGACATGTAATATATCACGAGACAAAGGGATTTGGTTACGACATTAAAGGTTCACACGATCACAAGAGTCATCGTTGAATATGTGGGAGTCAGTACGGATCTCCAGGTCCTGCTGCTGATTATTGATCGGAGAGGGGTCTCGATCATGTATGCATTATTTGTGAACTGTAGGGTGACACACTTAAGGGATACCGACACCATTTGGAGAAAATATGTTTCAGATAAAGATTAAGAAAGCGCTGGAATCATTTCGATGGAAACCGAAATTGTTTCGGGTGAAATTGCAGAAACTTGTTCTGCATGTGATATTGAAATGTTGCAGGGGGTTTTATGTAAATGTTTGTTAATTAAAGTAATTAACAAAATTCTGAATAAAATAAATAAAATAGTTTTATTTAATGAGAGTTTGCATTAAATTTGGTGGAAATTTAATGCATGTGAGTGGAAGTGTGAGTGGAGGCATATTTATGTTAGTGGAGCATCCACCACATGCATCATGGAAGAGGTGGGGGCACCACCATGGCTGCCATGCCATGGCCCTTGGCTGCCCCTCTCTTCCCTATAAAAGGCCCCCCTCTCCTCCTCACAACACACACCTCCTCGTGAAGGATCTCTCTCCCCCTCTAGTTATTCCCCATGGTCTCGGATTAGCGAGATACATGTTTCCGGTGGCTTTATCTAGAAAGGAGTTGCTGCTTCCGCTGCTTTGCTGGAGCGAGGGATGGAGGTTGTCAGGGTACCGGACATGTGTGCGATCACGGATGCACCGCTGCTTTGCGGTGCTGGAATTTGCGGTGCTGGACTTGCTGGAGCTGGATTTGATGGATGTGCTGTAGCCGAACCTGCTGGACTTCATCACGATCTTGAGATCGGCAAGTATACGACTACATCATCCACGAGTTCCATCTCGTTAACAAAGCTTTGTTGTCTTCGAGGGTAAGTTCTCTATGGATGTATATCCACCCGTTTCTTGTATCTAATAGATAGATCTTGGCGATAGTTCCCATCGTAGGATTTTTTTTTTCTATGCTGTGAACGCAACCGTGGTATCAGAGCCTGATCTATGTGTAGGTGCTTTGCACGGGTAGTACACATATGTTTATATGTGGGCGATGATGATCATGTTATTGCTTCTTTCATATATTTTGGATATTGGTGGCATAGTGGGATGAAGCGGCCCGGACCAACCTTACATGTCATCGCACATGAGACCGGTTCCACGACTGACATGCAACTAGTTTTGCATGTGGTGGCAGTGTCTCTCTCCTACTATAGTCAATATCTGATTTACAACGAGTTGCTAATAACTTGGTTATCCTCGTTGTGGTTCCATGTTCGTAGGTAAGACCGGTTCTATCTCCGAAAGCCCTAAGCCATGTAAAACTTGCAATGGATAAATTAGAGGCGTCTAGTTTAGATTGTTGCTGGGCTAGTGTCTTGATATGGTAATATTGTAAGTAGATGTATGGTAGATACTCTTACAACACACTTAACGTGTAAGTTCCATAGACCTTGGCCTTACACACAAAGGAATGATAAAGATCATACCACGATGCATATGATAGTGATCAAATGCATGGACCATATCATCCCACTTTTCACATATGATGTTTGCATCTTATATTGTTAGTTTGGCGTTTTAGTAGCATTATAAGATGATCCCACATTTAAATATCAAGATAAAATGTGTTCTTCCTTAAGTATGCTCCGTTCTATGGATCATGTTTCGAGACATCACGTGATGATTGTGTGTACTTGACTCTATGCTTTCATACAACGGGTGTAAGACAGTTTTACACACGCGAATACTAAGGTTCTTACTTGGCAAGCCTAGCATGTACAGACATGGCCTCAGAACATGGACCAAAAGGTTAAGCATGAGTCATATAGTTGATGCGATGCCCATATTGATGCTCGCCTTTGAAGCTACACCGACTCACGTGATGATCGGACTTGGTGTAGTGGATTTTGTTCATGTAATCACCAAAAAGGCACGAGGGATGTCATTTTTGAGTGGGGGTTCATTTATAATTTGGATTAGTCGAACTCAATTTGTCATAAACTAAATCAAATTAAATTTGCATAATTTGTTGTAGTCATTGGCATCTGGTCACTACCTTATGCTTAGTTTTAATTGAGATAATAGAACTATAGAATTCTAGATATTTACTTTACGAACTGGTATCTTATTGTTTTGAATGTCAATTTAAAGTTTATAAGTCCTATCACGAACTTTCAGCAAACTCTATTTACTCCATGAAGTTTAATAAGTAGTATTAAATCAAGAGTAAGAATTCCAATGTTAGTATCTAAAGTATCATGTTTGCCTCCATGATTATTGATATTCAAAAGTTGTTTTAATGTCAAGATTATCTAGGAGCTGAAATAATTGTTTAAGAAACCATCATGTGTGAAAGATATTGTGATATATGAAACAATGTTTATGGTTCCAATATGATAGAGTATAATTTAACAAAATACACGTTCTCATATTGTATGAGAATTTGTGAAGGATGGAGATGCTAGGCTTCCTAATCTACCAAAAAGGTTTTGGGAACTGATATTATACTCATGATTCATCCTTATAGGCTATAGTAGCTTGATCATGAAAGTTGTCATGATAAGGATGAATAGAAGATGTAAGTAAAATGTTTACTACACTAAAAGATTACTAAAGAATAGATTTTTGAAAGAATGCCAAACATTTGATGATAGTGATCCACTTCAAAGTGCAAGTCCAAAGGTATTAGTATTTGACTATATACACTTTGTACTGTGTGTCATGTGAATGACACCACTATTGATGTTGATAGATTCTTTTAAAAGAAAAGGAATTGTTGAAAGAGAATCTAAAAAATATTTGGTAGAAAAGAAAAGGTTGGAGATGTCCAACTTAGGTATATAGAAGATATACATGTTATGGCTGTATTCCTTGCTTGTTAAACAATGTGGTTCCGAGGTATTGGATACCGGTATTGGATACCGAATTGGTTGGTGTGAAGTGTCATACAGAACAACACAATTCATGAACTGCAACGGCCTAAGTAACTGGCAAGAGAATAAGTGATGATGTTCATCGAAAACAAATAAAGTGTTATTGTGTTTTCATTGTTGTCAAACCTAGCCTTCAAGATTTTGTTTTAATAATTGTTATTTTGTTCCGGTCTTACGACAACAATGGTTGTTCAAATAATTACCGTATTCCATAAAGGATGGATGAACTTTTACAAGTCTAGTTGGAGAAATCACATCCATAAACATTATTGCTAAAATGTCGTAAGACAAATGATTGGAAGATCACTTATGAAGTGACATCGCTGTTTGAATTATATTGAAAAGTAAACATGAAGAAACTCCATGTTGATGGATTTTTGGAGTCTTTTGATTTTGATCAATTGATGCTTGTGAAACTTTCCTCAAGATAATTGAAACTCTGTCCATAGGCCAAAGAGGAACGGATGACTAAATTATTGGATATTATGCATGTTGATGTATATAGTCCATTATGTGTATCCATATGCGATGGATCTTTTTGCTTCATATGCTTTATCCAGAAATTTGAGTGAGTATATCTATATATTTACTTAATAAGGAAGAAGTATGAAACATTTGAAAATTGTTCAAAGACTTTCAAGATGAAGTGAAAAATCATTGTAACAAGAAAATAAAAGAGTTTATGATTTGATCATAAAGGAAGATATTTGAGTTACAGGTTTAGCAAAACACATAAGATTTCAGGAATTGTTCCATGAATTTGGATTTCCCGATAAACCACAGGAGTATGGTATGTTTGAGAGATCAAATCAAACCTTGTTTGACATTTAAGATCAAAGGTGTCATTTATAAAACTACCATTCTGTTTTAAGGATTAAAGCTTTAGAGACTACCGCTTTTACACCGAAAAGAGCACTATCGTGATCCGTTGAAATGTCACCATATGAGTTATGGTTTGGGATAAAACCCGAATTGTCTTTTCTTAAATTTTGGTATGCTATGCATAAGTAAAATGTTTACAACCAAAGTCAGATAAGCACGTCTTTGTAGGTTATCCCAAAGATTTTGTTGGGAATTCCTCCAT
The DNA here is from genome assembly GCA_023614405.1 of Avena insularis. Taxonomy (NCBI): domain Eukaryota; kingdom Viridiplantae; phylum Streptophyta; class Magnoliopsida; order Poales; family Poaceae; genus Avena; species Avena insularis. Next base: position 48,630,341 of record CM042692.1, on the reverse strand, counting down.
AACACCGAGGACAAAAGAGTTTGTCGCTTGGAACGTCAAGTTTCTTGAGAAGGAATTTTTCGTGAAAAGTTAAGTGGGAGGACAATAGAACTTTGATAAGGTTGTTGAACCTTAGCTATATGGGCTAAGTAGCGCAGCACCGTAAAGTGTCCTGGTGGCGGCCACAATGCTCATGGCTCCCGTGATTACAAAGGGTGTGATCTTGGAGATTAGAGTTCCTATTGAACCATGTGGGTCGGTAAGAATCAAATAGTAAGATTTGAAACAGAAGTCGTTATTGTTTTGACAATGATGAACCGACTGCATGCAAAGAAGCGATGATGGGACCTGACTCCATAAAATAACTAGAAGTCATAGAATCCGTGATAGTATCCATATACGAGAAATCAAGTTTCTAAACTTGGAAGACCCTCCGGAAAGGCGTGAAGCCTATTGGTCATGTTTGGATCTATAAAGAAATAGACATGGATGTTTAACATCTATTAAATAGTCGACATGTCGGAAAGAAGTTTACGACAATGTTCAAGGAGTTGACTATGACAAGATTTGATCTTTCATAGCGATATTTAGTCTTGACGGATTAATGTAGCAACCACTACATATAATTTGGTATATGGTAGTTGAATAAACAAAACAAGGTTCTTCTAATAGAGTGGTTACCTAGGTCGTGTACATGACATAGTCCGAAGGGTTTTGTTAATTCAAAGCGTGCTAAAAGGGCATGCAAACTTCAATAGTTGAAGTGAGCATAGCGGAGTTAGAATCTTCACCATGATGAAAATGTTAAAGGAGTTTAATTTCATCGAAGATGATGAAGATGCTTGCATTTGCAAGAAATTAAGTGGGAGCGCTGAGACAAATTTCCAATACATTATGCAGAGTACATATTGTTGATTGGAAATGATGTATCTTTTATTGACACAAGTTAAGAATTTCATTAAAATAGGATTTCGATGAAAGACTTGGGCAAAACCAGAATATTTGGCATCAATGTCTATATGGATAGATTGAGGCGTTAATATGGTTATGCCAGACGTACATATATGATATATTGAAAGGGTTCACTATGGAAACAACAAGAAATGTTCTTGCTGCATGGAAAGGATTGCATCAAGATTCAAGTGTTTCAACACTTGGTGAGTAAAATCACATGAAGATTTTGATCGATTATACCATGATATGTATATATCCAGATATGTCCTATGCTCTAAATGTTATGAGCACATACCAGAATGATTCATAAGATGATCATTGGATGATAGTAAAGATATTCTTATGAGCTTTGGAAGAACTAAGAATATATCATGTATAAGTGACAAATAGTTAAAGGTAGTTCACTGTAAAGTGTTACATTAATACTAGTTTTGTCACAAGATACAAATTAAATTTATCTCAATTTAGACTATGGGTGGAACAATGTAATGGAAAAGATGTTCCATGATGGATTTGGATGAGTTCCAAAGTTGGGACATTGTGACGGATACTACAACAAAAGGCTAAGTATATGACTGCTATAGTAGCAGCAAAGGAGGGCATTTGTGTTAAGTAGTTTGTTATCAAACTAGGTGTGGTTCAAAGTGGGCTAATACTATGAAGATATATTGTATGACAATAATATCAACATATTTTAACCCGAACGAACTAAAGGTCTCACCAAAGGACCAAATTTATACAATGCCATCTCATTTGAGAATGAGTGATGCGTAGAGACGCAAAGACATGCAAATACACATAGATCTGCAACTGTCAGATCCGGAGATTATGTTAACCACTAGCAATCGCGTATATGCAACACCGGAAAGCCATAGGTGTTCAATATGCAAAGTTTTTCAAACTAGATTATTGACTCTAGTGCAAGTGGGAGACTAAAGGGAATATGCCCGAGAGGCAATAATAAAGTGGTTATTATCTTATTCCTTGTTTATGATAAATGTTTATTTTGCATGCTATAATTGTATTAATTTGGAAACGTTAATACATGTGTGTTTAATAAACAAAATACAAAGTTCCTAGTAATGCCTCTCATATAAACTAGCTCGTTGATTAACAAGATGATCAAGGTTTCCTAATCATGGACATTGGATGTTGTTAATAACGAGGTCACAACATTGGTGGAATGATGTGATGAACATTCATCCGAAGTATAGCATTACGATCAAATTCATTATGTTTATATTGCTATAACATCATACGAAATAATCTTAGTCCTTAGACCATGAGATCATGTTAATTTCTAACGTCGGAAGAGTGACTTGATAACATCAAACGTCACACCGTAAAAGGGTGACTATAAAGGTGGGTTTAGATACTCCGAAGGTGTTATGTTGAGGCTCATGGATCAAGAGTGGGATTTGTCCATCCTGATGACAGATAGATATACTCTAGGCCCTCTCGGTGATATCACATTGAGAATAGCTTGCAAGCAAGTGATGTGATCACTAGAATGTTATATCACGGGAACAAGAAAAGAGTGCATGTCGGTAACGAGATCAAACTAGGTATTTGGATACCGATGATCGAATCTCGGACATGTAATATATCGCGAGACAAAGGGATTTGGTTACAACGTTAAAGGTTCACACGATCACAAGAGTCATCGTTGAATATGTGGGAGTCAGTACGGATCTCTAGGTCCCGCTGCTGATTATTGATCGGAGAGGGGTCTCGATCATGTCTGCATTATTTGCGAACCGTAGGGTGACACACTTAAGGGATACCGACACCATTTGGAGCAAATATGTTGCAGATAAATATTAAGAAAGCGTTGGAATCATTTCGATGGAAACCGGAATTGTTTCGGGTGAAATTGCAGAAACTGGTTCTGCATGTGATATTGAAATGTTGCAGGGGGTTTTATGTGAATGTTTGTTAATTAAAGTAATTAACAAAATTCTGAATAAAATAAATAAAATAGTTTTATTTAATGAGAGCTTGCATTAAATTTGGTGGAAATTTAATGCATGTGAGTGGAAGTGTGAGTGGAGGCATATTTATGTGAGTGGAGCATCCACCACATGAATGATGGAAGAGGTGGGGGCACCACCATGGCTACCATGCCATGGCCCTTGGCTGCCCCCTTCTTCCCTATAAAAGGCCCCCTCTCCTCCTCACAACACACACCTCCTCGTGAAGGATCTCTCTCCCCCTCTAGTTATTCCCCATGGTCTCGGATTAGCGAGATACATGTTTCCAGTGGCTTTATATGGAAAGGAGTTGCTGCTTCCGTTGCTTTGCTGGAGCGAGGGACGGAGGTTGTCGGGGTACCGGACGTGTGTGCGATCACAGATGCACCGCTGCTTTGCGGTGCTGGACTTGGTGCTGCTGGACTTGCTGGAGCTGGATCTGATGGACGTGATGGAGCCGGACCTGCTGGACTTCATCACGATCTTGAGATCGGCAAGTGTACGACTGCATCATCCACGAGTTCCATCTCGTTAACAAAGCTTTGTTGTCTTCGAAGCTTTGTTGTCTTCGAGGGTAAGTTCTCTATGGATGTATATCCACCTGTTGCTTGTATCTAATAGATAGATCTTGGCGATAGTTCCTATCGTAGGATTTTTTTTGTTTTTTATGCTGCGAACCCAACACTCCACGTGTTGTTCTTTTTTAGAACCAGGACCGGTTTTGCTAACCACTTGGAGTATTTTATTGGCCGAATGAAGCATGCGGCTAACAGGTGTTGTATTTTTTTTCGATTGCTCGACGACGCTCTTCATTGAAGGGCCATAGCAACTGCTTTACTGGTCGCACTTTGGGTCGGTGTTGAGTTTGTGCTCAGCGAGTTCCCTCGGGACACCTGGCATGTCAGAAGGTTTCCATGCGAAGATGTCGCGGTTCTCACGGAGGAACCCGATGAGCACGCTTTCCTATGCGGGGCTCATGTGCGCCCCAATGGTGACCGTATGGATGGAGTCACTCGGGACGAGCTCGATGGTGCGGGTGTGTGTGGTCGCCTCGAATGTGGAGTTTGTGGCAGTTGGCTTCTTCAGGATGGTGGGGTCGTCCTTGTTGATGTTGCCCGCTTATTTCGCGAGCTCCTCCGCGTGGTCAGTCTCCATGGTGATGACGGTGTCAGCGAGCTCAACACCTTTGTCCTCGCATTCCACGGCCATATCGGGGTCGCCGTGGACGGTGATGATGCCGCTCGGCCCCAGAAGCTTCATCATGTTGTATGCGTAGTGGGGAGTCGCCATGAATTTCGTGAACGTTTGGCATCCCAGGACATAGTGGTAGGGGCTGCGGAAGTTCACCAGCTCGAACACGATCCTCTCCATGCGGTAATTTGCCGGTGTGCCGAAGGTGACTGGCAGCATCACTTTTCCAATCGGGTATGCCTTCCGACCGGGGACGATGCCGTGGAAGGTTGTTAGGGTCGGCTCGATTGCTGCTTCTAGGAGCTAGAGCCTCTTGAACGTGTCCAGGTACATGATGTTGATGGATCTCCCGCCGTCCATCAGTGTCTTGGGCAGCCAGTAGTCGGCCACCTTGGGCCTGACCACCAGGGTGGCTCGCCATGGGTATTCGATCCTAGGCGTGTGATCCTGGCGACTCCAGGTGATGCTCTATTCGGACCAGTTGAGGAAGCGAGGGATGTCAACTTGGGTCACCGCATTGACGGTGACCGCGCGGGCAAGGACCTTCTTCTCGCATTTGGTGCCGAGCCCGGTGAAGGTGTGTAGCGAGCCGACGGCGTTGCCGAAGCCGCCGACATTTCCGTTATCCCGAGGCGGGTTGTTGTTGGGGTCCTCCCTTGCTCGCCTTGCCTTTTCGATCTCCTTGAGGGAGTGGCAGAGGGCGGTGGTGTGGGTGGTGGGTTTTCCCTCCCTGCTGTGGTAGATGCAGGGCTGGTTGAGCAGGGCAGCGGGGTCGAATTTTAGCCTCACCGTGTTGTTGGCGCGGTAATTTTCGCGTCGTGGTAGTTTCCTCCGTCGTGTCGGAAGTTCTTTGAGTCGCGTTGGCCAAAGCCGGTGTTGGCGACGAAGTCGACTCGCCCATCGCTACGACGCTTGCCGGTGATGCGATTGTTGTTGTAGCGCATGTCACGCTGTCGTGGCTGCTGGTGTGTCTTCTTCCTCCTGACTCATCGTCGGAGTCTTGGTTGGGGTCCTCTTCCGCGTAGCGCTTGGTGATCTCGAGGAGGTCGGGGATGTTGTCGAGCGTCCGGTAGACCCTCTTGATCTTAGCGACCAGGGGCTCATACCGGCATGCATTCTTGAAGCAATGTATCGCCATGTCCGGGTGGATGCCGGAGGCGTTGATCCATAGTTCCTGCCACCTTTGGATCCAGTGGTGAGTCGACTCACGTTGTCCCTAGATGCATCACTCAAGGTCCTCAATGGTGGTGGCGCGGATGTAGAAAACCTCAAAGTGCCTGACGAAGGCATCCCGCAACTCCTCCTAAGAGTCGATGCTGTCAGCGGGGAGGGTGTTGATCCATTGCCAGGTCGCACCTTCCATCATTAGGGGAAGGTAGCAAGCGGCTAGTAGGTCGGTGTGGCCAGCGATTTCCATCGCCATGAGGTATGTGTCCAGCCAGATCGCTGGATCGTACGTCGGATCGTACTTTTCGATCCCTTTGGGCGCCTTGAAGTTGGCGGGGTACTTCTCTCCTCAAATCATAGGTCCGAAGCACTGGGGGCCGACTCGGCTGAGCGAGCCCCTGGGTTCGGGGTCGCCGCGGTTATTGAGGGTGTGCCTCAGGTCGTTGGGCTGGCACGCTCGCCAGGCCTGGTTGTTGACGATGTGCGTTCGGGCATCGATGGGCTGCCCATTGGCGGTGACCGTGTTGTTCACCGGTCGCAGCTCGTTGGTGGAGAGCATGGGGTTTGCGGCCCTTGGCTGGGTCACCAGGGGCTGCGGTGGTGGGCAGGTCACGACGTTGGCGACGGTGGGGTGACCGCTTGAGGCCGCCCTGCTTGCCGAGGAGCAGGAATACATCCGCCCCCACGGGTCGACTCCAGTGGCTTGCTGCTCGACGCCCCTGGCAAGTAGGGCCTTGGTGTACTGGATCTACAACGCGCCCTCTCCCTGGACATTGAGGTTGGCGACCGCCGCGTCGGCTGCGATGATGTTTTCCATCAGGGTAGAGTATAGTGGGAGTCCGTTGCCGTCGCGAGCCTGTGGCGAGATTATGATTCGCGGCTGGTCCGGCGGGGGTGCGCGGCCAATGGGTGGTGGCGGGGCCCCAGTCGCCGGTGCGACGGGTGGTGGTCGGTTGCTGCCGCCTGGTGGTGCGTTCTCGTAGTACTCGCGCTCAGCTGCGCGTGCGGGGTCGCTCTCGTCGTTGGAGTTTAGGCGGGTCCTGATGCGGCGCTAGTGGTAGACAGCTCCTGCACCTTTGCCCGCTCGAGGCAGAATTTCTCGCGCTCGGCTATCTCCTTGCGCGTCGCCTCCTCTAGTCCCTGGCGGGGTTCCTCCACCTCTGTGGCCGTGGCGGTTGGCGGGATCGGTGTGGAGAATGGATCTGGCGGGGCGACCGTGCTGCCCGCCATGTAGATCGCGTTGAAGCGATCTGGCGCGGAAGTCCTCGGGGGACTCCGAGCCAGGATCGAAATCAAAGTTCCCGAGGATGGAGGATTCCTCGAAGTCCTCAGGGTTGGAGACCCGCCTGATGGAGTCCTCCCGTGATGCCGTGGTGATAGATCCGTCGACCGAGGCAGGGGTCACGGAGTCGGCATCGTCGTGTAGGGACGCGTTGTTCGCGGCGGTGTTGGTCTCGGCCGTGTTGCTAGCGGCCGAGTCGTACTAGGTGATGAGGCTCCTGATGGAGTAGACCTGCTCCTCCGAGAGCAGATCGCGGCGCAGCGGTGATCCGCCGACGATCATCGTTGCCGCTGGGTCGACCGCACCGGTGAAGCCGATGAAGAGGTTGATGGTGCCGACCGACATTATCGCGTTGTGGGTGATCGGGCGCAACGCCGGGATGTAGCTGCTAGGCAGGATCTGTAAGATCCTGCCGATGGCGATCATGCGGCCGATGGCGATCGGCCAATCGATCAGCGAGTAGGGTCTTGATGGCTCGGTGTTGATGTGGAGCTCATTGGGGAACCCCAAGAGGAAGGTATGATGAGCATAGCAGCAAGTTTCCCGCAGTTATGAAACCAAGGTTTAATCGAACCAGTAGGAGCAAGGAAACACCCCAAAGGTGTTGCTAGCTGAGCCTTGGCAGGGCGCACTACCGGTGCTAGTAGCAACGTGGAGACCTGCACAACACAACCACAAAACTTTGCCCCCAACTTGCGATGAGGTTGTCAATCTCACCGGCTTTGCTGAAAACAAAGGATTAAACGTATCGAATGGAAGGAAGAAATAGTTTATAGAAAGTAAACACAAAGCAGTAAACAGTTTGTAGATTGTATGTAAAAGAAAGGACCCGGATCCATAGTTCACTAGAGGTGTCTCTCCTTAAGATAGATAACATGTTGGGTGAACAAATTACAGCGGGGCAATTGACAAACATCGAGAAAGCAACACATGCATATACTAATCATCTTGACTCCTTTGGAACTTGATTGGGCATTACAACATTATACATAGACCGCCATCCAACTGCATCTATGAATAATAATCCACCTTCAGGTTATCATCCGAACCCCCTCCAGTAGTAAGTTGCAAGCAACAGATTATTGCTTTACAAATTGTGTGTAAAGTAAACAATACGATTGTTCTATGAACGAAGGATTGTTGTTTTCTCCCTAGTAGCAACAACACATCTAGTACCTTAGAGATTTACATCACTTCCCAGTTACGGAGACATGAACCCACTATCGAGCATAAATACTAACTCTTGGAGTTGCTAGCATCTACTTGGCCAAGATAGCTACTAACAACGGAAAGCATGCAAGATCACAAATAACAAAGACATGATAGAATCAATAATCAATCTGAAATAGCATCTCAATATCCATCGGATCCCCACAAACACAACATGCAGAATTAAAAATAGATGATCTTGATCATGAACAGAGCTCACAAGATCTAGACATGAAAGCACAACGGAGGAGAACCAGCCATCTAGCTACTACATGGACCCGTAGTCTAGAGATGAACTACTCACGCATCACACCGGAAGCTTGCATGATGATTAAGAAGGCCTCCAGGGTGAATTCCCCTCTCCGGCAGGGTGCCGAGAAGAGCTTTAGATCCCCCCCCGATCTAGGGATGGAGATGACAGCGGCTACAGACTCTTTCGTGAATTTTTGATCGGGTACTTAGGGTTTTGGTCCCGAGGGAAATATATAGGCGGAAGGAGAGGTCGAGAGGGTGCTGGGGTCGGCCAGACCACCCCCTGGCGCGGGCCAGGCCTGGCCGCGTGGCCAGGTGGTGTGGCCGGCCCCCAGATCTTGTCCGTCTCGTATTCTGGCATCATATGTCTTCCGGAAAAATAGGCACTTTGGCTTTTGTCCCGTCCAATTTCGAGAATATTCATTTTCTGACTTTCCTGGAACCAAAAACAGCAGAAAACAAGCAGCTAGCACTGTGCCTCGTGTTAATCGGTTAGTCCAAGAAATCATATGAAAAGTACTCCAAAGTGTGGACAAAACACAAGAAAGTAGATAAAACCAAGCATGGAACATCAAAAATTATAGATACATTTGCAATGTATCAACATCCCCAAGCTTAACTCCTGCTCGTCCTCGAGTAGGTAAGTGATAAAAAGAAAGAATAATTTTTTAGGTGACATGCACCATCATAAACTTGATCAAAGTATTTCTACAACATTCAAAGCTGGGATCATAGTACTTCAATCATAACATTAAAGACAAAGTTCTAGCAATAAGACAAAGAAACTATGTTGCAACATGAAAAGGCGCAAACAAAAGATTCATGAATAACAATGCTTTGCAAGACGTTTGTTTGTTTCACATAAAGAAAACATAGCATAATAGCATTCAGCTTGTCCCTCATAGAGGAGCAAATATAAATGCATAGGACACCTTCAAAGTTCATAAGAGTGACTAGATACAAATAGTTTAAAACAAGCAATATCAAGATATGCATCAATCAACTAGTCTTGGGACAACGCACATAGAACTAAGAATGGCCACTATGCTCTCAAAGTAGGTGCATAAAGATAGAAGGTGGAGACTCAATATAAAGGTGGAAGAAAGGCCTTCATAGAAGGAAGCAGGGATTCAAGTCTCATAAAGAGCTTCCAAAAATTATGGTACTTAATAGCTTCCAGATCTCATTGCCCCTATCATAAGCATCTTGAAGTGAATAAGGTTAACGCGAACAAACTATGGTGTACATGCTTGACGAAGTATAAGTCAGAAATCTCATGTCCCTTGAATACGAGTGCCACTCCTCATGCTACTCAAGTTTAGTTACCGGTAAGTTCTTGTCATCGTAAGTACATGTGTATCATAGAGAACCGCCAACGGGGTACCCCTTGCCCGATGATACGGAAGAATCCCCATATCAAAATGACAAGGCAAGCAGACAACGAGCATCTCAGCAATCTTCTTATTTACCATGGGAATATGGTGCTTTTTTCTCTATTTCCTCTTTTCATAATCTCTTTTTTTTCTTTTTCTCTTTTTTCTCAATATAGGACTCTTTTTTTTATAATAAGAATGCTTCATAGACAGCTCATTATGGTTACGCTGCAGGTTTCCACCATGTCCGTATGGATTAGACCAGCGGCCCAAGCGTTTCTCTAACACATATACATAACTCCATGGACTTACAAGCTCCCCTTTCATTTCACACCGACGACATCCATATACAAAAGAGCATGATATCAACTAGGTACAAGTACCCGTGCAATGTTGAAAGCGTTCCCCATGACAACATGGTTCTGCTAATTCCCAACAAATAAGTGCAAACATATACAACAAAGACGACACAATGGTTCAAGTTTATTAGGGGCAAGAAAAGTAAAGTGTGCCATCAAGTTCGTGAGAGCTTTAATCACTAGTTTTATCATAACAAGTTTAATTTGGAAGGTAAACAAAAGCATGAATATACTTGGAATAGCATAAGCTAGTAGGTAGGTATGGTGGACTCTTTGGAATAACTTGTTTTAGGGAGTTGGATGCATGAGTGGAACTCATACTTGGTTGCGGAGGCTAGCAAAAGACTGGGAGCGACAAACTAAGAGAGCAATAATGGCCATAATCATGCTGAGCGACAAAACATCATTGATCAAAGCATAAAGTGATACTACTAATTGAAAACTAAAGGATCGTAAAGGCTATGGTGACTTGATATAGTCATAACATGGTGTGAGCATGCGCCAAGTCAACCCAAATAAAGCATCACAGGAGAATACCACTATACTATGCTTTAATATGCTAAAACAACGCATGATTCATCCAAGGCACATTAAACAATCTCAATTGTTTATAACAAGTCATGCTACATCAAAGAATACTAAGCATAAAGCCAAAACAATATCAAGCATGGATGACAAAGCATAGGCCACAGTCAAAAACAAGCTCTCTTTACCACATAAGCATGAACTTTCCTACTCTTTTCCAAACCAAACCAAACTATTTGAAAACCAATGTATGAACGAGGGGGTCGAACCAATTTATTCAGCAAACTAAGCAAACCAAGCAAACGAAAAACCAAAATGAAAACGAAAAAGAAGACGCTCCAAGAACAACACAACTGTGCATGAAACAATAAAAATGAAGCGTTTGGAAGAAACCTGAGATTTTTATTGATGAAGAGGGGGATGCCTTGGGCACCCACAAGCTTTGAAGCTTGTACTTCTTGGATATTTCTTGGGGTGACACGCGTGGCATCCCCAAGCTTGAGCTTTAGTCCATTCTTCATCTCATTACTCATTCCTTCCATACACCTGAAATTTTTCCTTCATACAAAACTTCACACAATCTTTATTAGCAACATTAGTGCACTCAAGATAATAGGTCTTAAGGTTCAGTTATAACACCAATAAAATTCCATTAGAACACTAGCTACTGAAGCACTTCCCTCAAAAATCTCAATTCCCCAAAAGAACTAAAAAAGGAACCAACAAGAAGCAAATGCAAAAAATGGCAGAAATCTGTCAAAACAGACCAGCAGGTAAAGACGATTTTTTTCGAAGACCTTCTGTTGTGCAAATCAAAAAGTGTTGAACTAACGAAAGTTAGATAACAACTTGGGGCAGAAGCAGAAACATTCACGCCTCAAAAAGACATTCAGATATTTTACACGAATTTTTAAGCTGAAGTAGAGAAATCTGTTTCGGGACAACAACTTTCCCAATCATTACTTCTCTCTCATTAGAGGTTACTCTTGGTACAAAAATCAAATAAAAAGGATAAGGAGCAGTTATTACTGAAGTAATAATTTCCAAGACTCATCTAAAACTTTTGGGTTATCTCCCAATAAATACTTTTCTTTAACGCCTTTAAGTTAGGCATAAGAAGCAAGAAGAATCAAGTGTTCTCAAATGAAGAAGCATTAAAACCAATTTTTTTCATAGGAGAAGCAAAAAAAGACTTCTCTCTCTTCTTAGGGAAGTGTTCTATACCTTTCTTGAGTGGGAGTTGATATTTAATGGTGCCTTCTTTCATATCAATAATGGCACCAACAGTTCTAAGAAAAGGTCTTCCCAAAGTAATAGGACAAGAAGCATTGCATTCAACATCCAAAACATAGAAATCAACAGGGACATAGGCATTATTAACCATAATAAGAACATCATTAATACTCCCCATGAGTTTCTTTTTAGCATTATCATCAAGTGGGACATTCAAATAACAATCTTCAAGTGGAGGCAAATCAAGCATATCATAAATCTTTCTAGGCATAATAGAAACACTACTATCAAGATCACATAAAGCTTTGAAATCAAAGTCATTCACTTTCATATTAATGATGGGTTCCCAACCATCTTCTTGTTTTATAGGAATAGAAGCTTTATGTTTCATCTTTTCTTCTTTAATCTTTATGAGAGCATCAGTAGTGTGTTTTGTAAAGGCCATGTTCATAGCACTAGCATTAGGACTTTTAGCAAGCTTTTGTAGGAACTTAATAACTTCAGAGATGTTGCAACCATCAAGATAAAAATCAAATTTATCATTTAAAGTAGTACAACTATTACTAGCCTCAACACTAGTGGTGGTGATAGTAGAAACACTAATGTTTCTAGCAATTTCATCTTCTCTTTCCCACTTAGCATGTAATTCAGCTAATAGTCTAACATTTTCATCAATTCTTACTTGTATGGCATTAGTAGCTGCAAAGGGATTATCATTAGTTTCAGTTTTAGCAGCCATTTTATTCAAAGAAGATTGAGCTTCAGCCAAAGATGCTATATTTCTTTCAGCATTAGAGAGTTTTTCCTCAATAGTTTTATTGAAAGCAGTTTGCTTACTAATAAAGTCTTTAAGCATAACTTCAAGTTCAGAGGGAACACTCCTATTATTGTTGTAAGAATTTCCATAAGCATTACCATTGTTGGGAGGATATGGCTTATAATTGTTGTTACCAAAATTATTCCTGTAGGCATTGTTGCTAAAATTGTTATTTCTTATGAAGTTCACATCAACTTGCTCTTCTTGAGCAACCAAAGAAGCTAAAGGAACATTATTTGGAACAATATGGGCTTTCCCATTAACAAGCATAAACATAATAATATGAATCTTATCACTCAAGGAGGAGGTTTCTTCAACAGAATTTACCTTCTTACCTTGTGGAGCTCTTTCAGTATGCCATTCAGAGTAGTTAACCATCATATTATCCAGAAGCTTTGTTGCAGCACCCAAAGTAATGGTCATAAAGGTACCTCTAGCAGCAAAGTCCAATAGGTTCCTTGAAGAGTAGTTCAATCCTGCATAAAAAGTTTGGATGATCATCCAAGCAGTCAGTCTATGAGTGGGACAATTCTTTACCAAAGATTTCATTCTTTCCCAAGCTTGAGCAACATGTTCATTATCAAATTGTTTAAACTTCATTATTTCACTTCTCATAGATATAATGTTAGCAGGAGGATAGTATTTTCCAATGAAAGCATCTTTGCATTTAGTCCAAGAATCAATACTGTTCCTAGTTAAGGAATTCAACCATTCTTTAGCTTTTCCTCTCAAAGAGAAAGGAAACAATTTCAGCATAATAATATCACCATCTATATCCCTATGCTTTTGCATCTCACAAAGTTCAACAAAGTTATTTAGATGGGCAGCAGCATCTTCATTACCAATACCAGAAAATTATTCTCTCATAACAAGATTGAGTAAAGCAGGTTTTATCTCAAAGAAAGTGTCTTCAGGCACATGTGGAGCAATAGGTGTGCTCATAAAATCATTGTTGTTGGTGCTAGTGAAGTCACACAACTTAGTGTTTTCAAGAGTAGTCATTTTTTGTATTTTTGAAATAAGAAAGCAAACTAGTAAAACTAATTTTTTTGTGTTTTTGATAAAGAAACAAGTAAACAAAGCAAAAAGAAACTAAGCAAAACAAAAATAACAAAGTAAAGAGATTGGTTATGAGGGACTCCCTTGTGAAGATGTCCTTGACTCCCCGACAACGGCGCCAGAAAAATGCTTGATGGCTCGGTGTTGACGTGGAGCTCGTTGGGGAACCCCAAGAGGAAGGTATGATGAGCACATCAGCAAGTTTCCCTCAGTTATGAAACCAAGGTTTAATCAAACCAGTAGGAGCAAGGAAACACCCCAAAGGTGTTGCTAGCTGAGCCTTGGCAGGGCGCACTACCGGTGTTAGTAGCAACGTGGAGACCTGCACTACACAACCACAGAACTTTGCCCCCAACTTGCGATGAGGTTGTCAATCTCACCGGTTTTGCTGAAAACAAAGGATTAAACGTATCGAATGGAAGGAAGAAATAGTTTGTAGAAAGTAAACACAAAGTAGTAAACAGTTTGTAGATTGTATGTAAAAGAAAGGACCGGGATCCATAGTTCACTAGAGGTGGCTCTCCTTAAGATAGATAACATGCTAGGTGAACAAATTACAGCGGGGCAATTGACAAACATCGAGAGAGCAACAAATGCATATACTAATCATCTTGACTCCTTTGCAACTTGATTGGGAATTACAACATTATACATAGACCGCCATCCAACTGCATCTATGACTAATAATACACCTTCAGGTTATCATCCGAACCCCCTCCAGTATTAAGTTGCAAGCAACAGATTATTGCTTTATGAATTGCGTGTAAAGTAAACAATACGATTGTTCTATGAAAAAAGGATTGTTGTTTTCTCCCTAGTAGCAACAGCACATCTAGTACCTTAGAGATTTCTGTCACTTCCCCAGATTACCAGAGGCATGAACCCACTATCGAGCGTAAATACTAACTCTTGGAGTTGCTAGCATCTACTTGGCCAAGATAGCTACTAACAACAGAAAGCATGCAAGATCACAAATAACAAAGACATGATAGAATCAATAATCAATCTAAAATAGCATCTCAATATCCATCGGATCCCCACAGACACAACATGCAGAATTAAAAATAGATGATCTTGATCATGAACGGAGCTCACAAGATCTAGACATGAAAGCACAAAGGAGGAGAACCAGCCATCTAGCTACTACATGGACCCATAGTCTAGAGATGAACTACTCACGCATCACACCAGAGGCTTGCATGATGTTGAAGAAGGCCTCCAGGGTGAATTCCCCTCTCCGGCAGGGTGCCGGGAAGAGCTTCAGATCCCTCCCGATCTAGGGATGGAGATGGCGGTGGCTACAGACTCTTTCGTGGATTTTTGATCGGGTACTTAGGGTTTTGGTCCCGAGGGCAATATATAGGCGGAAGGAGAGGCCGAGGGGGTGTTGGGGTCGGCCAGACCACCCCCTGGCGCGGGCCAGGCCTGGCCGCGCGGCCAGGTGGTGGGGCCGGCCCCAGCCCTTCTCCGTCTCGTATTCTGGCATTAGATGTCTTCCGGAAAAATAGGCACTTTGGCTTTTGTCCCGTCCAATTCGAGAATATTCATTTTCGACTTTCTGAACCAAAAACAGCAGAAAACAGGCAGCTGGCACTATGGCTCTTGTTAATAGGTTAGTCCAAGAAATCATATGAAAAGTACTCCAAAGTATGGACAAAACACAAGAAAGTAGATAAAACCAAGCATGGAACATCAAAAATTATAGATACATTTGCAATGTATCCGGTCTCGCCGCAGAACTCAGGCCAGTCCGGCTAGACCCCACGGTGGGCGCCACTGTCATGGAAATGGCCATGGCAGTCGCTGCAGTAGGCAGCGATTGATAGAATCAGGGGCAAGAGCTGGCGGCCATCTGCGGTGCGAGATGGGGGCGGATGCACATGGATTTATCTAGGTTCGCCCCCCGGAGGGTAAAGACCTACTCCTGCTAGATTGGATTGATGGAGAGTGAGTTAAAATAGTGGCGAGCTCGGCGTCTAAGCAGCGAGTTGCTCAAAGGGGTGTATGATGGAACGTAAATGCTTAGAGTACCCTAGGGAGGTTTATATAGGAGGCACCTCGCTAGGGTTTACAGTTTACAACCGAACAAGATATGGATTCAGAGGCTTTGACCTAATCGGACTGGGCTTCAAGTATGCTCCTGGGCCTCCAGTCTCCAGTCGCCAGGCCTTGTCCTTAGTCGCATTCCAGTCACCGTCCTACAGGCCCACTCGCGAGGCCTTTGGCCCAATCGGAACGTCCTGTTGGGCATACCCCATTCGGCATATCCCCATCAAGTGTGGCAAGGATTGAGAGTTTCTTTGGCAATTGCTTGACCAAAAACAATGTTTAAACACAGTGGAAGATGGCAAAAATCGGAGCCATCACATTATAAACATTGTGTTCTCAAGTATGACATTATAAGGAGTGATACTTTATGATATGCTTACTTGTTGTTATTATCTTAAGCATTGAACTATTTAACTTTCTTGTGATGCTTTATAGTGTAAAGAGGCATGAAACTCCAAAGCCCATGTTAGTTTTATCACCTTTATGCTCGAGGACGAGCATAGGCTAAGCTTGGGGATGTTGATGCATGTAAAATGCATACATTAACTTTGTAGTTTGTTGCTATGAATTCCCACATATTTGCTACACATATGATGTTATATTCATGTTTTACATTGATTTATGGGGATTTACCAATGATCCCCTTTATTTTGTTAATAACTCTGCAGGACAAGAAAATCCTGTTTTGTGTATTTTTTCCTTTCAGGGACCTAAACAAAGTCAAATGGAGCTAGGCTTTCGGGAGCATCAATATTTTATCAATAGAAGCACCTGGAGCACTTGGACCTCATCGGATGATCCAGGAGGACCAAAAGGGCCTAGGTGGCGCGCCCAGTACGGGTGGACGCGCCACCCATGTCCTTTCCCTCCTCAACCATCGATTTTCTTTGATACTTTTCCCACCACCTTCGTATGACCTAAAAACCACTATATAAAGGGCCCCTCGGGAGTTTATAGAGAGGGGCGCCGCGTAAACACCGAAACACCAAAAATAGAGCTAGAACCAGTGATGATTGGAGAGGGAAACTCTACCGAAGCCACTACCGGAGGGATCTCTACCTTCTCTAATGTATCCACCATCATCACCATGATGAAGAGGGAGTAGTCCACCTTTGGACTATGGGTTTGTGGAAGTAGCTTGATCTCTCTCTCTCTTGTTCTTCATAGATCCAGTACCATATGAGCTTTCCAACATGATTATGGTCATATATGTAATTCCTATGTGGTGGATCTTTATTCTATGATTTGATATATGAGATTGAAACTATTATGTGTAAGATGTATTGATATATGCATATCATGTACCCTGTTCTTAAGTACTTGTTCTGATCCAACTTGTATGCAAGAGCATGTGTGGAGAGAAGTGTGTATTAGATGGAGTAGCATGGTGGTAGTGATTGAATAGTGACAACAAATTCAATATCTACTATGGTATTTTCCTTCCTTTTGCTGCCTCACTAGGGATAAAGTCAATCCATGTGCTATAATTATCTTGTGATAGTTAGATAATCTTGTTTGGTCAAGGTAGCATATTTGTGATTCAAACATCATGTCAAATTACCTAAGGCTATACTCTGTTGATTCTTAATTCAAGATTGCTTGGAGTTTTCTCTTTCTTGAGGAGTATAAGAGAGATGTGTTGCATCATATCTATGTTAGGATGTGATGCCCATATGAATGCTTATCAAACACATGTAGAAGTTCCACAATATTATGCCTCTAATGAATTGTTTGTGTTCAGTGCAACCCAAAAGAGAGTAGACAGGTGAACCCATGAACCCCATTCCATTTTAAACCATTAGAAACACCACTTCAACACCACTATCACACTTTATATTTTCTTCATTTATTATTTTGAAAATACAAAAATACTTTCTTCACTTGCAAATACACACAAAACCCAAAAACAATGATTCTTTATTGCTATTGTGTTGCCTGCCTAGTTTTTATTTGTTTTACTTTATTTTACTAATACGAAACCTTGTGCTTGAAAACCACACGGTGGAGTTGGGGACACAATACAAAAAATTCCTTTGTAGGTTGCTTAAAGAGGATAGGAAGGATAAATCTCTAAGAAAATTCCCTAAGAGTTCGATATAAACCCTCGAGTCACCCTTGTGGGGAAAAGACGCTTGCTATAACACTCTGCATTTCGAGTCCCAACGAGTTGGTACACATGGAGTTGTTGCCATCAGGTGTATACTTTAGATTTCATCGTGCATTATGTATTTTTGAATAGATTTGATCACCTCGTCGAGTACTACTTTGCCCTATGTTGGGAGATGCAATGAATATAGTGCCTTGACTAATGTCTAGGGCCAAAGGTATTATCATCTTGAAGCTTCCCCTCCCTCTTGGTGGGTATGTGCCTTGCAAACGTGCCTTGAGTCAGACACTTCCCCTCAAGCCCTTCTTCCTTGGGCCATACCCTTCCCCCAAGCCCTTCTTCCTTGGGTCATAGCTTTCCCTTCAATCCCTTCTAGGGTCCCTTGAGAGCCTCTCTCTTTGAGTTATATTCCATGTGGGAGTGAATGGTTGCCCGCTCTATGAAAGGCATTTATAGGCTAGGGATATCGATAAATGACCAAGACTATCCTTAAGAAAAGAATAATGGTGATAAAATAGTAAAGCCTAGTCCATGGTGAACTAGTATGTTGTCCATATTCCATGGCAAAGCATCTTACCCCTCCACCATAGTGGGCTGCTTTCATCTTGGGCCTTGGCTTGATTTTTATTTTATCTCTTTTACTTGTCGACCATGGCTAGACCTTCATGATCATGCCACATAGGACTAGGTAGGGAATACACCCTAGTAGGATGTATCCACTCTTAGAAGCTTAAATCTCTGCACTCCCCCTCAACAAACTGCATTAGCCATTCACACCATTTCGGAGTGAATCCCTCATATGAAAATAAAAGTTTGCCGCAAGAAGGACCATTTAGATCTTTGATAAACTTACTTAAAGTCCACCTTGAAAATAGCTATATCCAAGTTTTTTCCATGAAAACTTGTGAATGTTCTCATGCAAGAAAACTTCCTAGCATGAAGGAAATTTGAGCGGGTCATCATAACATTGTAAGCAATGGAGGTTAACCTGTTTGTCCCAACGCTAGTATTTTTTTTGGAAACTCCCATTTAGAAGAAAAATATGATGGTACTATTGGATTTGGACAATATCTTCTTTTCTAGGCAGCAGCGTAATAGTAATTAAATTCAGTTGATGTAGGGACAAAGTCCCTTGTCAAAATTCGATGAAAGATGTCATTAGATCATCCTGGACCGCCTCCCAATTTTTTTTTGGTATAGATATGCTGGGAACTCATCTGAACTTGCGGCCTTATTATGCTCCATTTGGAAATCACTTCTTTAACTTTCTTCTCATTAGAAGGATATGTTAAGATAGCTTTGTCCTCTTGGAATAGTTGAGGTATATCACCCGGCGACTTTCTCATCCAAAAAGAAGTTGCTTTCTGGAGAACCAACCAAATTCTTGTGGTAGTGGAAATGATCATAAACACATCATGAAAGATGATTATGAAGATCCAACCATTGCCCACAAGAGTTTGGTGGATTCGTTAGCCAACCCCATAGGTGTAGAACAAACAAGAGGTTGCCCTCGCTTGCGTCGCCCATCCCAAGGGCGACTCGGGTACCCCTACCCTAGAGCCGCCTCCCCTACCTCCCCCTCTCGCCGCGCTACAATCGGGGGAAGCCTGTGTAGACGATGGCGGTGGTAGGGCGCTCGCTCACGGCAGCCTCCGATATGTAGGGCGGCAGATTTGGGCGACACGAAGGCCTCCAATCGTGATACTGCTCCCTCTCGTGCATGTGGGGGATCAGTGGAGCAGGTGAGGCTTCCTGGCGGAGTGGCGGCGGCTCCTCGTCATTTTGGCTGACGTCGCAAGGGCACTAGCCTGGCTCCCTCCTGTCGGTGTGGCTCCATCCATTGCGAGCGCCATGGGGGTCTGGGTTACCGTCTAGTGCTTGGCTTGGTCGACAACAAGGAGATGATCAGTGGCCG
The DNA here is from genome assembly GCA_023614405.1 of Avena insularis. Lineage (NCBI taxonomy): Eukaryota > Viridiplantae > Streptophyta > Magnoliopsida > Poales > Poaceae > Avena > Avena insularis. Next base: position 48,610,900 of record CM042692.1, on the reverse strand, counting down.
ACCGATGTACAAACTGTTGGATGGAGTTTTGGTGTGGCAGATCCGGGTGAAAACCCAAGGTTTTGGCCTTTGGCTGGTGCCGGTGATGGAGATGTGATGTGCATTCTTGAAGACATCACTGAGGTGAGGCGCCCGGCTCCTTCCGCTACCCTCCAGGGGAAATCCCGGATTCTTTGGATCAGATGTTGGTGGCACTCATACATCGCTCCCCTTTGGGGGCATGAACCTTGGAGGTGTACATCATCCCGAGGGACCACATCGACATTGGCGGGTCTCGGCGGCATGGAGCAACGGGGTCTCGGCGATGAACATGGCTTGGTGGACTCACGCGGGCCGGTGACACTGTTTGGCGTCGTGGTAACGTTTATGGCAGGCCTCGCAAAATCGGTGCATTGATTTCTCCTAAAGATGGGCTTACGCAAGACGGCGACGGCGATGACTTTTGGAGCTATGTTGGTGGTTTGACTCTGATCTCTGTATTCCTCTTGTAAGGTGTAGTGGATAATTAATGAAAAAGTATGCCTCAACCTCCATCTCGAAAGAAAAGAAGGGTACAGAAGAAACAAACCAACCATGTACTCCCATATATAGTCACGAGACAACAAGATTTAAACTTGAGAATTCCATTGTCAGTAGATGAGTACTGTAATAATATACACCGACCATCAGGACGAAATGAGTACATGATGCTAAACTAGAAAGGCAAAAAACACTATACCAACAAGGTACAAGTTAATGACGAATTAACACCATATCCTACAAAACCTTCTCATGCCTGCGACCAACAAGATCAATCGCCTCCAGTGTCAAAGCCCTAAGTTCCCCAACCAAATCGACAAGAGTGTATCACCTGAAATCACCTGACAAGAGTACACACATACCTGAAATCACACGGATTGCTACAAACCATTGACCCATGTATGTATGTTAATGTTGGGTTCAAAAAGGGTCAAGGAAAGTTTGCGCAAAAGCACCTGAAATGTATATACACATTGCTAGGCAGATGTGAGCTCGTGTTCTTCCTACGTACGTGTACATGCATGATGCATCCGAGCCTCCCTGTACGTTCCTGCGACAGAACCGGTGGGCGTGGATCGATCAATGTGAGACGACATACGTCAGTAGTCAGTGGTAACCTTTTGCCCCTCTTGATTGGTAGAGCTCCATCCTGATCTTGGCCTCCGGCAACAAGTTGTCGATCAACGGGTCCTGCATCATGTACGCCTGCTTGGACGCCCACTCCAGCACCGTGAGGATCTCCGCCTGCGCGAGGTCCTCGCTGTCCGGGACGTTCTGCGCGATGTAGCACACCAGGAGCAGCGACGCCACCTGCACCACCTGCTCGCCGAAGTACACCAGCTGGACCAGGTGCTTGGCGCCGCCGGCGTTTATGATGGCCTTGGAGTGGTCCACGTGGAGGTAGTTATCCGTGCAGGCGAACTTTGTCAGGGCCACGGCGGCCTCCTTGGACACGTCGGCCTCCCGCTCGTCGAGGAGGTTCACCAGCGGCCCGATGATCCGTGTTTCCGTCGCCCGGAAGGTTCTCGACAGGCACCCCAGCGACATGATGCAGGGGATCAGGAGCTCGTCGTACTCCCCTTTCGTCACGACGCGGAGGAGCTGGTCGACGACGGCGCGCGCCGCGGGGGACGTCGGCTTGAACGCCGACCGCCGGAGGTCGGAGTTCTGCTCCGCGACACGGCAGATCTCCATGAGCGCAAGGGCGGAGTTGTACTTGACGTCGGGAGCGCCCTTCTCCAGCAGGATGGAGAAGCACAGCAGCGCCCTGGACTCCGTGATGTTCTTGCACACGGCCGGGTTGCCCGTGGCGAGCTGGCACAGCGCCTTGGCAGCGTTGGCCTTCATGTACGCCTTGGTCTCCTCGTCCTCGTAGTCCCTCCCTCTCGTGCTCGTCCCCGACAGGGACACGCTGTGCTGCTTCGTCCCGGCCACGCTGACCATGCTCGCGGCGGCGCTTGCGGCGGCGCTTGCGGCAGGGCTTGCGGCGGAGCCCGCGGCGCCGGCGCTCGAGCTGGTGCCGCCGCCGCCGGCGCTTCCGCCCGCGGTGGGCTTCGCTGCCATGTTGGGGCCGGCGTGCTCCACCGCGTCCATGGCGTCCTGATGCGACGCGTGGTTGCCGCTGCCCTTCCTGTCCATGAGCACGGAGTGGATGGACATCCTGGACGCGACGGCGTACTTGGAGTGCTCCTGCACCGTCTCGAAAGCGAGGTGGGAGACGAGCAGGCGGATGACGTTGCTCTGCATGAAGGCGTCCTGGCATTTGGGATGGTTGGTGGCGAGCTCAGACACGGCCCACGCCACCATGCCCTGCACCTTCATTGGCGCGTCCTTGAGGATCTTGGAGAAGGCGGTGCACACGCCGGCGAGCACCATGAGCTCGACGCACTCGGGGTCGCGCCCGAGGAGGCCAATGGCAAGCGCCGCGGTCTCCTGGCCCTCGGGGCGGCCCTCCTTGATGAGGCGCAGCAGCGGCGGGACGCCGTCCTCCTCGATGATGAGCCTGCCGTAGCGGTCGTTGTCGCGCGCGAGGGAAACGACGCTGGCCGCGGCGTCGGCGCGGGCGTCGGAGGTGCCGGTGTAGAGCACGGCGATCTGCTCCCAGATGAGGAAGAGGATAGGCTCGTTCTGGGCGATTGGTGGCAACCCAATGTGGTCGTCGAGGTCATCGCCGGCGTTGGCGTAGTTGGACACACGGAGGATCCATGAGAGGTCGCCGAGGGAGTTGTCGAGCTGGTTGGATGTCCTCTTGAAAGAGCCGGCGGGGATGATGGTGAAGACGCGGTGGACGATGCCGTGGCCGCGGCAGCGGTCGACCAGCACGGCGGCCTTGTCGAGCGCCTTGCCGGTGTCGTCGAGAATTCGGCGGGCGGGGCGCTCGTAGAGGTCGGCGCGCGCGGCCTGGCGGAGGAGGGAGGCGAGGCGCTCGACCTTGGCCTTGAGATCCAGGCACTCCTGCCGGTTTGTCTGCGCCTCCTCCGCCCACTTGATCACCTGCTCCGCGACCTGGATCGGCCGCGCCAAGACCGCCTTAAGGTCGTCCATCCTGCGCCTCCGCGGCCCCGCCCCCTCCTAATCACCGGCCGATAAGCGGAGCAATGGCCAGCGAAATTCTCGATCTCTCTGGGTTTCCGGTTCCAGTTCCGGCCGTCCTCCGGCGGCGGCGGCGGGGAATGGGGAATGTGCTAATTTAGCTTCGTTTTTTTGGGAACGGTAATGGGAGGGAGAGGGAGCGGGAGCCCAGGGGCGTGACATGCGAGGGATGAGGCGTGAGCTCCTCCTGGCCTTGATGGCTGGATGGGAAGGAACGGGAATGGGAGAGGACGCGACGGCGGTTTCCTTTCTTCCTCTTCCTCTACCCTTTTTGGGCGTTTGATTACAGACCGTTAGATATGAACTCTGATGGCCATTTTTTCCCCCTTTTCTACCACACGGGAATTTTACAGTGACTAGGGTTGAATCCGGCATGATTCTCAGAAGATTCTTCCTATCAAACAGACCTCATTTGCTCTCATTCGAGTTAAGAATTTTCCGTCCGTGGATCAATTTGTCCAAGAGGGGCACCCATGTTTTTTTTTTCTCTCGTTCAAATGACGTCATTCCACGATTTCCATGTAACCATAAACCAACCAAAAAATACTAGGTTCAAATCTCGCGGCAGTAAGTTCGAATGACCTATAACTTGATTTTCATAAAGTTTAACTTCAGTAGGAGCGGTCTCCTAGTCGCTCCTAGACAACTCCAAGGCTGCCAGCCTATTGACCCGCCGCTACCACCGGATCCCCTAGCCGTTACCGTTCCTAGCCTCCAACGGCGGTGGCAGTCTGCCTCTTCCCGCGTTCTTAGCACACACACGTTTGTCCCTTCACCTCCTTTCATCACGGCCCAAAATCACCCGTTCGTGCGCTTATGTGTCTTCGCTGTGTAGAGCGGCCATGCTCTGTTATGGGCCCGCGTCCTCCGCTAGATCCGGCGACCCTTGCTCGAGACTCGCCCTAGTTTTGGTCCATCTACTCCTCATGGCCTGGCGGTGGTAGGTCAAACCCTGGTTCTCCGATCGGTCGCCTGTCTATCCATCTAGTGGTCAGGATCCCCTCGCACCGCAAGGCGAACTCTTTTGGAGGCGGCTGGCTGCTTTTCACAACTTGGCCTCTTCGGTGCGAAGACTTGCCTCCCGCGGGCTCAGCTCTAGGTAGATCTTCCGCGCTTCTGTTTTCCCGGCCACAACCTAGACTCCTCGCGCTGCCGATGGATGCAATGAGGTGTGTTTGTGGAGAAATCCTTGCTCTAGATTTCTGTTCGAGCATAATACGACGGCGCTATCGCTTCATTAACCCTTGTGGGGGTGTGGTCATTGAGAAAGACCTCCAACTAGCGTGATGTGGAGGTGGTTCCGTGAAAGGGTAAGATGGTTAACCTAGAGAGAGTGAATAGGTTTCCACAGATTTCTTTATAATCTTTTACAAGTTTTAGGCTGCGGAATATAAGTGTGTCTACATGCAAACTAGGTGAGGCAATCTAGTTGATGATACAAGATACTTCAAACACAAGGGCTATCCAAAAGCATACAACGCAAGTAAAGAGACTGGTTAGGAACAACCAAAGTATGTAGAGACGAAGATATATTCCCATGTTCCCTTCCTTGGAGGGAAGTACATCACATTGGAGAGGTGTAAGGTACCACAATGAATTCCCCAACGCCGCGAAGGCTCACCTTTTTCTCCGAGTCTATCCCACGAAAAATAGCTCATTTACTCATGGTAGACTTTAAGGTAGTCTCCAAACCCTCACAAACTTTCCACGAGGCAAATCACAAGCCGAAAGCCTCTAGGCGACCCTAGCCGCCTAGGGTTTCCCACAAACCTAAGAGTAATTAGCAAACTTGATGAACTCAAGGGGGAATGAAATACGTCTTGGTGGAAACATAGATCGGGACCTCCTCTTGCTTTCTTCCAAAGGGATTTGGCTTTGGTTGGGTAGAATGGAAGATCCTCAAGCTTTTGGTGTTTCAATAATGGAGTGATAGAGATCAAGGAATGAATATGAATGATTGACCTAACCTCTCAGTGGAGAAGAAAGGGGTATTCATAGTCTGAGTGGAACGAGCCATTTTGGGGGAGCTGTCGACTGACCGATGATAAGTTTGATGGGTCTAGAAGGTTCTGGTGCTAGTCCCGGCAAGCCGAAAACCAGACCAGGAACTTTCTAGCGATAGTCCCGGCTAGCCGAAAACTAGATCAAAAAATTCCGGTGCCAACCTAGAATCCCGGTGGCCCGATGGAACAACTGTATATATAGTGTTCCGTCGGCCGCTAGGAATTTCCGGTGGACGAAGTGTTCCGGCAGTATTTCCGGTGGCGCCGAGAACACCAATTTCGCAGAACCCCTTCACGAGCTATTTTTCCACTTCAACTTTTGGCTCTTCTCAAGTGGGTGTGGTGGCTATTTGGTATTAGGATGTGTATATTGTGTTTTGCATCCCCAAAGAGATCTTCGAGACCACCCCTCTTAATAGTGCGGTGTTTCCCAAACAACTCAAATAACAATAAGAGATAAAAGCAACAAAAATATTGGCTCTTCTCATGATTAGTGATTGGTGTTGGGCCACACAAATATAAACAAAACCTTTTCCCTACGCGGTGCTCCCAAGATCTAGCTGAGGTATAAGGCCACGAGGATTACTACTAGACGCGTAGGTGCGGATTACTAATGAAGCGTGTCGGTTCATGCAGTGCAGCCCCACAATCCAATCCAATCCCACGATTGTGAAAGCTCTTATCATACAACACCTCGGTCGGTATCCACACATACGAGGAGGAGATCCAACGATGGACTGCTAGGTCTGGTGTGGTGGCTGGACTGAATGGGGGCTAGGGTTTCCAACACATGGAAGTGTCTAACTGTGCACTTTGGGCAACCTGCATCCCACTACATATAGGGAGTGTAAGTGGATGATGAGTGCAAATATGATGCATATTTAAGCATACAATTTATCCATGTTGTCACTCATCACATGCTATATCTAGATACAACTATGCTCATTATGCTTGATTACAAGTTCTCATTCATTTTCATATGGACTTTGCACAACTAGTCGTTTTAGTAGGATTTTATTACTTTTACGTGTCTTTGACTTATGTGTAGGTGCTATGGACAATCATGGATAAAAGGATCTAAGAGAATTCAATATGGAGAAGTTATAGGCGTCAAACTTAGCCATATGAGATGTGGAAAAGTCATATTTTTCATCATCTCACATTGCTGATACAAGACCACAATGTTGTATCCCTCGACCATACGAATCCAATGATCCAAACAACACCTCAATCAGAGTCCATATGAAGAAATGGCGTCAAAAACACCACAGAGTACTAAGGGTTTAACGACATGCGGTTGATGTCTGCAAGAGCACAGATCGTTTGTAGCTAGTTTCGAAGTTCAGATATCGATCCCATAGGGAGCCCAAAGGTAAATGTTTATGGGTGAAGTCTCTGTCACACCCGAAGTTGTCACAGGTCTTCGAGTGAATTGACTGCAAGTGTTGAAAATAGGAATGGGGTTTTGATTAAATGAGATGTATTTAAATAGAACTAAAATATAAACTTCAGAAATATAAAGCATAAAAGTAAAGAATGGCTTGGTTGTTTGTTGTTTCCTGCAGATGGAGAAAGAAGGCATGGGGACATCCAGTTCATGGTCATAGTGACGGTGCCAGGTGGACGAATGATAAATGTAACAATTATAATCTTATAAATATATGTGTAGGCGAGCAACCCATAATTAGCCAGAACTCCTCTTGGTAGATTTCATCCCAACTTTAATAATCCTACTAGCCTGTTACCAAAACCATGGTCACACACTAGACGATTAAAATCTTTCAGGTCGCTTAGCGATTAAGCTCCTTGGATCGGACTAATGCAATAGGCATAGTGGTTCCTCGTTATTCTCGAGTCTACTAGCTTTCCATTGATATCCCCGTGTCACCCGGGGGTCACCGGTCCACTAGCGAAAAAGATCTTATCTATGTAGAACAAAGCATCATGTTGTCTGGGCCCTTAATTGGACAACAAGCATTAGGCATCCCATAGATAGTCAAGCACACATAATTGTAGGGGTTCTGCGTATGAAAACAATAATTTTTACCCTATGCCCCTGAACCCCTGATGCTGCCAGGACCTATCTATTAGTAATATAGTAACGGGAGGGGCTTTTTGCAAACTTACCCTTGAAGACCGAAAAGCGTTGTCAACGCTCAGAAGAGCGTGGTTGATGTAGACGAGCCGAAGCCACCTCAAGGTCGTGATGAAGTCCTTGCGCTCCTGTGGCTCCAACGACTTGAGTGCCTCAAGTGTGACACCTCGCGGGGAGTTACGCACGTCCGGTGCTTGATGATGACCCCCGCTTCCCTGATCCAGCAGCAGTTGTAGAAGTAGAGCTCCTGGATCTGAATCCCACAGCACGACGGCGCTCCGCGGTGAAGATGTATCTCGTTCGCGCAGTCCGAACTTGGGACCACAGTCACGAGAGAGAGAATATCAATTGGAGGTCTTCCCAAAAGTGAGAAGACCTTTATTGAATATTGTGTGTATTTATCTGGCCAAATACCCCCACTATATATAGGGGAGGGGAGGTACTACCTCCCTCAAAGTCCCGAGGTGGGACTAAAGGAGAGGAGAGGGGGAGGGGTGGCACCGCCGGCCACCCCCATGGGCCCTGCATGAAGGGGGGGCTGGCCCACTAGGGCGCCGACCACCCCCTCTGGCCCTTCTCCCTCTTGCCTTTCCCTAATGGGCCCTCTTCCCTCCGGAATCGGCCCATTAAGCCTTTTGACCTTTTAAATTGATTTTATCTTTATTAAATAATTATGAATAAATGATTAAATCAATATTTAACATTCATTCATATATTATTCAATCTCCGTGGCTATGGAACACCTTCCACCTCCACTCCGGACATCCTCTGGACTTACCGAAACCCTTCCGGTTTTCTCTCTACTATTCTTCGGCGATTCTATTGATCCTATAAACACTCTCTAAGCATCATCAAACCCTTAAGCGTGACACCCTATGGTTCGGGAACACTCCAGACATGGTCGAGACATTCCCGGACCAATGATCGATAGAGGGACCTAGATGGCCATGTGACCCATGTGCGTTCCACGAAGATCTTTCATCGTTTGAACCATCGTGTCTTATTCCCTTTGTCTCTTGATACTTGTATTGCACGAGATCTGATCAATGACATCACCATGTCGTGTTCAATCTCTTTACCGAACAATGCTACTTGACTCGTTCCGACAAGTGATATCCCTGTGATCAAATCACACGCTGCGCAGCTATTGGATATAACTTCTTCGAGTGGGCCCTTGAGTATCTTTCCATCATGTGGACGGACAAATCTGCTCTTGACATATATTGTATCTATAGTTTCCTCTGAGTACCTGAACACATCTTTATAACCACTGTATTCCCAAGTGGCGCTTGATGCTATCTAAGGACTCTCGGGAGACAGTGATTGATATAGCCTCACAGTCTAAGGAATAGTCTACGAGGATCCATTTCTAATCATCATAACTTGAACTTCGTGACATGATTGGGTCACTATTATTAGGTTGGGTATTGGTTCATAATCTCATTCTTAGAATGAGTTGACTCCATTTCCAACTGGCATAAATGCCACATGATCAGGAAACTTGATCATCTATTGACAATGAACTAGTGACTAGAGTTTCACTGGGAACCCCTGGTTGTTTATATATCACACGTGTATTGATGTTTCCACTCAATACAGTTATAGCATGATATAAAAATTAATCATAAACTTTATGAAATATTTTAATAGTCCTTATTACTATTTGTCTCTAGGGCATATTTCCAACAGTCTCCCACTTACACTAGAGTATAAATAAACTAGCTGCATTTGTTCTTAATCGTTGGCACCATATATCCGGTACCCTGAACATTCTTGCTCATGGAAGAGGTTGAGTCTTGGGTCTGTACTTTATAGTCCCAAATCCTTTGCAACTTACTAATGTCACCTTGATTGACATTAATACTTTATCATCACATGATAACATCTATGTGTATGCATCGTCGCTATGGCAGCAGAACGAGGCCTGATTCCAGAAGCCTACAATGACTTTAGGTCAACCTCGAGGGCTTTCTCATGGGCACTGTGCCCTGGGACACATCATTCTACGTTAAAAGCGAACTAGCCCCACCATAACATTATACAACACTATAGATGGTACCCTTATCTATTATTATAAATGTAATCATCGAAACACGAGTGCACCCTGTGCAACTTTTGATGTTTTTGTTCACCTCGCTTCCTACTTGACTTTAATCGGTATTATGGGAGTTTCCAACATATTCCCTTATAACATAACCCTTTATGTTTTAAGATATGTCATCCTTTATGGATTTGGAAAATATGTCTGTAGTTCTCTATTAGACACTACGGACAAACTTAGCTCAACGTTCTGTGATTAAAACTTAATCACTTTTAAACATTCGTTATTGGATCATATATTATGTTAAGTTATCATCATGGTTTTCTAAGATAGAACCTATGTCTCAACATAGTGGATGATGATCATCCTTTTCTTTCTTTCAACCATTCATGTTAAACTTAATACTATTCCTAATTTGAGTTATTAAGGACCAGTTCCTTAATTAACTTCTATTCCAAAACCCTTTTCAGAATCCCTTAAGGAATACTACATAATATCATAATACACTTATTGTCAACTTCCATACCTTATAAATCATTATTTATCGGTACTTGTGCTTTTATTCTTAACACACTTAAGAATAACTCCTATAAGCTCCCACTCAAAATATGTTCCCACATATTTGGGTATGAGTCAGTACTCTTACTCAAACTATGTTCCTACATATTTGAATTTGAGACTTATATTGCTCCCACTCAAAAATATGTCATTCACATATTGTTTTAGGAAGACTTTCATAGCTCCCACTCAATTTTATGCAAATTGCATATCCACTCACTATTTTGAACAATTTCAAAATCCTTTGATTAAATATCAAACTTGGAGTTTTATTATGAGATACTAGTACTTTTACTAGTTTTAAATCCTCTAGACATTCGGCACACTTAAATCAAATTTATTTGAATTCGTCCAATACTTGACAAATTGTGCTTTTGCCATTGACCCCCTTTTCCACAATGGCTTTGCAGTCATTTGGGAAAATTCCAAGTAACCCCTTTTATTTGTGAGATTCAGCAACGAATTGCTTTCTAATCTCAAGTGAATTTTGCTTCTAGGATTTCTCATAATTCTAGTTTACCATTATTTCCTTAGTAGTTCGTAGGTATGTCATATTCCAAGAATCATGACAAATGATTCACAAATGTCTCTATACAAGATATGGATTATTTTGAATCCTACTTCATGTAGTTAAAACACCAGTGGGGAACACACAATGATCATTATCATTGATTCTTTCCTTTGTGAAGAGAATCATTCAGGAACATTGTCTGTTGTGCTTCTCAACACTCTGATGTAGTGATATGAATTCTCATCGTGTTTTTCACTATCTTCCATTTGCTCCATAATTGAGAAATATCACTGAATGCGAACTTTCTCAAAAATGTACCAAAAACCAAGCAATACAAGTTTTGCTTCTCTTTTGGTTTCAGCTATGGATTTCGTATTCAAAGTTTCCAATGAATACTCTACAAGGACTTATTCGCTATTGTTTTGGTTATATCGAATAACCCCAAAACTTTCACGACGATCCATACTAGATATGGAGCCGCTTTCACGAATTCAAATGGTTCACTATATATTCGAATTGAGTGCTAACTATTTCTAACTAGTGGTCTCTACATCTATACTACAACGATTTATTTGGCGCCTTCTATTAACCCACTTTGATATCTAGTATCACATTGTGATGCTTTGCATTTTGTCATTTCAAACGCATTGCATTCCACAATTTCTTTTATGCCATTCTTATAAAGTCGAATTTCATTACTATTGATCAAATCATAGTAATTAGATTCTCTTTTATCTTTAACACCCTTTGTTTGATGAAACACTTTGATCAAATCAAATAGTTTCATACTCATGTTTCCTCTGGTAAACTTCTTTACACTTTAAACAATCATATAATGATAATTACCATTTTCGTTAAAACACAATACATCGAATATGTATTTACTTTTAACAATTCATTAAACACTTTGTATTCAAGTAATACACGGTGTTCAAGTTATTTTTCCAAACTTAGGCATGATTTATATGTGACAAGAAATCAAATGAATTTTACATATTATCACATAACTTTGAATTTTAAACAATGGTTTCATTCATTAATGAATATATCATTAAGTTGGGAATTTTAAAGCATTTCTATATTTTACAAATGTTCATTTATTATCAATTAGTTTCAAACAACAAGGATAATTCACAGATAATCAAATAAGATATGAACACGAATAGATATTATTCATAAAAGTAGAACAACTGTTTGTTACAAGCTCATATGAATAACCGTCTCACAAAGTGTGAGACACACTAAAGAAGTTCATAATCTTTTGATTACAATAATCATCCTAAACATAAACTAAATGATAAATGTTAAGGGAGAGTGTCGTCGGCCATCATCATCATGCTTGGCATCAACACACAATGTCACCTCCTCTCCAGCAAGCACCTCTCATGCAGAAGGACCTGTTTTCAGTAAAACAGAACAAGTATCAAATATACTTAACACTGCAAATGCGTTTGCAAGATTATAACATTTATAAAATTGTATATCAAATATATACCTTTGTCATTGATGATCTCAGCGACATCGGGTTCAACCATCACATTCCTGAGATGTGATACAAACCTGTGGAATTCCATTGATTCCACGTCGCCTCTCATAATGCAAGTCCTGACTTGTGCTTGGTAGCTTGGTGACAGCGACCGCAGCACAACGCCATTTGCAAAAGAGCCTGTCATCCAGCTATCCAGGAAGTATGCAGGCCTCATGTACACATCATGCATGCGCTCCAAGTGGCCGTCAAGTGATGAGTTTTCCTCCATCTTAATGGAGAGGAAGTCTCCCATCAACTCATGCTCCCATATGCGTGCTTGTTCCACGAAATGTGTCCTAAGCTGTAGAATTACCGTGCAAGGGTTGACATTACCCACGATAGGCCATAGCTCGTCCACCATTCCGATACGCATTGTAACTGAAATGAAGGAGGCCATCTCCCAATGGTGATAGCGGTCTTCCCGCTGCTCTGGGGTCTCTAGGTCAATGGGCTGATCCAAATCCATCTCGTCGAGTATGTAGTCGACCACGTTATTCTCGCTAAGGAGAACGTGGAGACGCGCAACCCACATAGAGAAGTTTGATCCATCTAGTCTGAGCTTCTCTCCTTCTAACCAATCAATTGTCAATAGGAAAGGTGGCATCAGGGAAAACCTTTTCTACATTTATAATTGCAAAAGGAATTTAGACTAAGTTTATAATTAAATGAGTTAATAATAACTCCACTCAGAAACACCTATCCCTAGAAGGGTTCCTAGTGATAACACGACCCCTTTCAGCCACATCTCCCCCGATCATCACGACCATCAATGTGGGTTCAAGGGTGGACGCTAAACGTCGATCACATCATTCATGCGACTCGTGCTCGATCTTTCGACCATCCGTGTTCCGAGGCCATGTATGTACATGCTAGGCTCGCCAACTCAACCTTAGTGTATTCACTATGCAACATGGCTTACACCCACTGTATGCGAACGTAGATATGTCTGACACCCGATCATCACGGCCTGCCACATACTGAAGAACTTTCTTGGTGGTGCACACTAAGGGGGAACACAACCATTGGTAATTTTAACAGGGATCATCTTATTAGGCTACCATCAAGAATCTAATACTAGCACACAATAGGATATACAAACAATAACATTGAATGTAAATGCGATGTGATATGGTCCTTCATGTCGTGATCTCTATCCGTCGTCACCGGATTCCGGCGCCAGGGTTCCGGTGCCGACACGAGGGTACCGATGTCTTTCTGGCATGGTAATTCGTCACCTCCGTGACTATCTACTACTACGTAACATAAGGTAATAACTTTACCTTTGCCACAACCATATCACAAAGCAACGCCCCCTGCAAAACAAAGTTAGACGCCTCTACTTTATCTTTGCATATTTTACATGGCTGAATGGGCTTTCGCACAAGAACCGTTCTTACCTACGAACTGTCACCACAACATTGATCAAGTAGTTGTCTATACTACACCCCTTTTGGGGCCCTCCGTTGTAAATGGCATACCAAGTAATGCGAGAGAGACAAACACCCCCTAAGCCACTTTATACGGCACAAGACGTATGTCAAGCGTGGACCAGTCTCGCGAATGAACGCGTAAAGTTGGTTGGGGGCCGCTTCATCAAGCATTACTACGCTATACGCAAGTACACGTGGGAGGGTAACAACTAAAATATCAACACCCACACGCTACATCTCGTGTGTTCTACCCGTACTAGCATTACTACGCATAGATCTAGCTCTGATACCACTGTAGGGGTTCCACGTATGAAAACAATAATATTTACCCTACGCCCCTGAACCCCTGATACTGCCAGGACCTATCTATTAGTAATACAATAACGGGAGGGGCTTTTCGTGAACTTACCCTTGAAGACCGAAAAGCGTTGTCAACACTCAGGAGAGCGTGGTTGATGTAGACGAGCCGAAGCCGACCTCAAGGTCGTGATGAAGTCCTTGCGCTCCTGTGGCTCCAACGACTTGAGTGCATCAAGTGTGACACCGCGTGGGGAGTTACACACGTCCGGTGCCTAACGATGACTCCCGCTTCCCCGATCCAGCAGTAGTTGCGGAAGTAGAGCTCCTGGATCCGAATCCCGCAGCGCAATGGTGCTCCGCGGTGAGGATGTCTCTCGTTCGTGCAGTCCGAACTTGGGACCATGGTCACGAGAGAGAGAGAGAGAATATCAGTTGGAGGTCTTCCCAAAAGTGAGAAGACCTTTATTGAATATTGTGTGTATTTATCTGGCCAAATACCCCCACTATATATAGGGGGAGGAGAGGTACTACCTCCCTCAAAGTCCCGGGGTGGGACTAAAGGAGAGGAGAGGGGGAGGGGTGGCACCGCCGGCCACCCCCATGGGCCCCATGCGGGGTGGGGGGTGGGGGGGGGGGGGGGGGGGGGCCCACTAGGGCGCCAGCCACCCCCTCTGGCCCTTCTTCTTCTTGCCTTTTCCTAATGGGCCCTCTTCCCTCCGGAATCGGCTCATTAAGCCTTTTGACCTTTTAAATTGATTTTCTCTTTATTAAATAATTATGAATAAATGATTAAATCAATATTTAACATTCATTCATATACTATTCAATCTCCGCGGCTATGGAACACCTTCCACCTCCACTCTGGACATCCTCCGGACTTATCGAAACCCTTCCGGTTTTCTCTCTACTATTCTTCGGTGATTCTACCGATCCTATAAACACTCTCTAAGCATCATGAAACCCTTAAGCGTGATACCCTATGGTTCGGGAACACTCTAGACATGGTCGGGACACTCCCGGACCAATGATCGATAGAGGGACCTGGATGGCCATGTGACCCATGTGCGTTCCACGAAGATCTTTCGTCGTTTGAACCAGGACGATCATGTCTTATTCCCTTTGTCTCTCGATACTTGCATTTCCCGAGATCTGATAAATGACATCACCATGTCGTGTTCAATCTCGTTACCGAATAATGCTACTTGACTCGTTCCGACAAGTGATATCCCTGTGATCAAATCACACGCTGCGCAGCTATTGGATATAACTTCTCCGAGTGGGCCCTTGAGTATCTTTCCGTCACGTGGACGGACAAATCCCGCTCTTGACATATATTGCCTCTATGGTTTCCTCTGAGTACCTGAACACACCTTTATAACCACTGTATGACCAAGTGGTGCTTGATGCTATCTAAGCACTCTCGGGAGACAGTGATTGATATAGCCTCACGGTCTAAGGAATAGTCTACGAGGATCCATTTCTAATCATCATAACTTGAACTTCGTGACATGATCGGGTCATGATGTTTAGGTTGGGTATTGGTTCATCATCTCATTCTCAGAATGAGTTGACTCCATTTCCAACTGGCATAAATGCCACATGATCAGGAAACTTGATCATCTGTTGACCAATGAACTAGTGACTAGAGTTTCACTAGGAACCCATGGTTGTTTATATATCACACGTGTATTGATGTTTCCACTCAATACAGTTATAGCATGATATAAAACTTAATCATAAACTTTATGAAATATGATAATAGTCCTTATTACTATTTGTCTCTAGGGCATATTTCCAACAAGAATATAGTAATTAGAATCAATCACAAACTAATGGAAAATATATGAAGGCACATCACATCTCACCAATATCCTACATCTCCCAAGCCCAAGGGAATTACTCACTCATGATAGAAGAACGAATCATCAATATAATTAAATAAAGGGAATTCGTCTTTGTATTACCATGGAGATCCACAATAAGAATAGAAAAATATCCAACACAAATCAAGATGGGAAGAAACATTCTCAAACCCTAGTCTTGCAAAGTGGAGATCCCTCTCTCTCTCAAGTACAAGTAGTAGCTATGGGGGTGTATTGGCTAGGAGGTCGAAGATCGTGGAGCGAGATGAAGAATGTCTTCCCCTTATTCTCCGGATCTCTTCTTTCTCCCTTCTGGATTGTATGGCGGCTGCTGTGTTGTGTTTTCGTCCTCGGTCCCTTCATGGAAGTTGTCCGTTTTGACAAGACAGAGGCGGCGGCAACTATACGGCAGGAACTATACGGCCGGAAAAATATTCCTGCCATATAGTTGCTCGTTAAAGCTTCTGTGAGCTCCCCTCGCGTGCTTCCAAAGTGAGACTCACTTGTTTTCTCTAGAATATTGTGTTTCTCTAGTTAAATCCTTCTGTTGATGTTCAGAACCTGACACACACATTAAAAACCAAGTTTTCTTCGCTACCAAAGTATAGCATTAGGTAAAGCCAGAAAACTATCAAATCCGGAAGAAAACCATCAATAAAAGCCTAAAAAATGTGTCGAATCTCATAGCTATCAACTCCCCCAAGCTTAGATGTTGCTCACCCTTGAGTGACAAGGAAATAAGGAAAAATAGCAGAGATTCGAGACTAAAAAATAAAGGAACTCACAAGTTTGAATTGGTGTCAAATTCTTTTCTTCACAATCCCTGCAATCTTAAATATGATCATACAAGTATTCACAAGGTTGCACTGTCTCCACTTCCTAACCACGTATATCTTGTTAGCAAATAAATCATATGACCAAGCAAGTGTCGAAAGTTTAGCTAGGAAAGTGAGACAAATTCTTTGGTGCCTCTCTTTATAGAGAGATGAATTTTTTTTGTTCTTGTTTGTTTAACCATTAGGAGTACTCAAGTCGGCATCAAAGCATGTAATTTAAGAACAACTCATCTATCCCATGTCAAAATTTCAAGACTATCAAAGAAACTCTTTCTTTTCTTTTGCTTTTCAAAAACTTTAGTTCTTTCATAGAGAAATCATGCCACTATTTTTATCATGTTTAATTGGGGCTGTGTTGTGCACTCGTGACCATGCCAATAAATAATTGTTGAGCATAATTGGCCAGAGGAGTACTACAACTTCACTTGGAACGTGAAACCATGAGGAGACTAAATTTTTTACCCGTCATAGCATTGCTGCTATAGTCTTTTACATAACTCAATAGCCGAAATCAAGTGGTCTCCCACATTTAGATCGTTCGTTGGCCAGCGGAGTTAATAGTTCCCCATGGAGCACGATAGAGTTGTAATGACACGCGTAAAGCAATATCTTACGGTAATTATTAGAAAAGGTAGTGGCATAATTTCTACTACTTCGAAACATCCATTTTATCAAACAATTTCAATCAATGGTACTTATCAAGTCTATTTATATTAAGCTCAAATGGGATGGAGTAGTTCTAAAATTAAATTCTTTGGGCCAAACATGGACTCAAGTCATCTTCAGATGCTTTTTCTTGTTGTAAAAATGTAGGAAGTATTTTTAACCAAGTTCTTTGCTCATTGTTTCAAAGCTAAAAGGAGACACTAGCAAAGGAATAGAATTTATAGGATAACAAGCTAACTAGGGAGCGATCTCAGGGCAAATGAGTAAATAATTGTAGGGTCAATTTAAGGTTGCAGAAAGGATGATGAAAGGAATGTGATACCTCTTCTAACTGGCTTCATTCTTGCATTTGAGTCGAACCCCCTCTATGCTTCCCTATTGCCAAGTCACCTGAAATTAAGCAATCTACGAGAGAAACAAAGAAACGAACTTGCGAATAAAGTTACAACTAATTTCTTTTGTATTTTCGGTTTAGAAATGCAAAGCTGGAAATAAACATGCAAATTTGAAGAAATAAAATAAATCAAAAGAAGCAAAGAAAATATGAATACAAAGTTTGGAGTTTTTCAAACCTCCCTCAAGCTTAGGCGATTGCCAGGCTCAGTTGTTGCCGTTATTTGGCGGCTGGTGCGAATACTGCTGGTAGTAGTCGGGGAAGTGGGTCATGAAGTGACTGAAGTTGTGAGTCAAAGTATTCACATCTTCATTCACATCCTGGAGAGTGTGGTCGATCTCCCCAACGCGCTGGTTGAGCTGCTGGAACTTCTGATAGGGGACGTAGCTGTACCCCTGTTGTGGCTGGTTGGGCCACGGGTCCCAAGCTCCTCCTTGCTGCTGCTACTACTGTCCATCCCAAGCAGGGTTGTGTCCCTGCTCTTCCTCCTGCTCCTGCTCCTCATCATCCTACTGTCCTTCATCTTCCTCTTCCTCGGGCTGGAGCTCGGCCAAGATCTCCGTCACTTGGTCCTTGGTGAGGATCCAAGTGTTCTTATCCACAATCAAGAAGGCTTGAGGGTAGGGCAACTGAACCTGCTCACCCTGTGCATCACCAAGATAACTGAATTGATATGCTTGGAGCCTTCGGTTAGCATGGTAAACACCAAGGAAGCCACAAGCAGTCAAATATTTGACGTCCATGAGTTTGGAGCTATCAACAGGTTCCATAACAGGTAGTTCAATGTTCAATGCGTAGGCAAGATGGGTTACCAATCCACCAATGCAAATATCACCTTTGGTCTTGTTGCTTTGGTGGTAGAAGTGTGATAGGTCCATTTTGCATCACTATTCTATGTCATAATTCACTGTTATTCATTGATATATTTCATAGTAAGAGATGATACTTATGTTATTTCATCTATTTTTTAATGGTTGATGACTTTTGGAGCATGGACCACTGCAGTCAGGATTCTGATGGAAAAGGTGCTGTTTGGAGGCAAAATTCGCGAAGATCAGAAAATCTGGGAAAATATACGGAAAATCCTATTTTTCCAGAAGACGAAGGCTGCCAGAAGAGGGAGTGGAGATGGGCCACAGGGAGCCCACACCACCCCCTGGCACGAGCCACCCTAGGTCACGCCACCAGTTGGTGTGGCCACCCTGGCCCACCTCTGGCTCTCTCTGGCGTATATATTCCTCCCGAAACCCTAAGACTCGGAGAATGACCACAGAAAGATTCCGCCGCCTCTGCGGGGCGGAAAACACCGAGAGAGAAAGATCTCTTCGGCAGACAGATTTATGCCGGGGGAATTCCTTCCCGGAGAGGGGAGATCGTCGCCATCAACACCACCATCAAGCTAGACTTCATCGGGATCATCATCATCAGCATCACCATCATCATCACCATTATCACCCTCATCACCATCTCCATATTGCTGTAACAATTGCGTTGAATCTTGCATAGTTCTTAGGGGAAACTTTTTCGGTGTTGATTACTCTTTGTAGTTGATGCTATTGAGTTAACCATTGAATTATTGTTTATGTTCAGATTGTTATACATCATTATTCCATCTCTGATCATGATCCATATGATATCTTGTGAGTAGTTCGTTTTGTTCTTGAGGACATGGGAGAAGTCATGTTGTTAGTAGTGGAGTTGTGTTGAGAAAGATTCAATAGTTTGATATTTAAGCTGTGGTGTACTTCTTCTAGTGGTGTCATGTGAACGTCGACTACATGACACTTCACCTATATGGGCCTAGGGGAATGCATTGTGTATTTGGCTACTAATCGTAGGGGTTGCCGGAGTGACAGAAACCTGACCCCCCGTTAGGAAACCATTGCAGAAGGGATGTAAGGGTCTTAGAGTTTAAAGTTGTGGTTAGGTTTCTACCTTAATTACTTTCTTGTACTTACGGATGTTTGTAAGGGGTATAATCACAAGTATGTATTAGTCCTAGGAAGGTCGGTACATTAGCACAGGTTCACCCACACAACACTTAGCAAGCTAAATAAGATTAATCAACTATATGAAGCGAAAGCACTTGACAGTCTTCCCATGTGTCCTTTAGAACGTTTGGTCATCTTAAGTAATACAACTGGCTTGTCCTTTGCTGCATAAAGGATTGGGCCACTTGCTGCATTTATTCCTACTATCTTTTATTTACTTGTATTTTATTTACTTGCTTTATCAAAACCCCCTAAAAATCCGTTTGCTAAGTATTTGAAGAGAATTCCTGATCCATACCAATAGCCAGCACCTTCTTCTCCTTGTTGGGTTCGACACTCTTACTTATCGAAAATACTACGATACACCCCCTATACTTGTGGGTCATCAAGACTATTTTCTGGCGCCGTTGCCGGGGAGTGAAGCGCTATTGGAGAGTGGAACTGGTAAAGGAAACTTCTACCGTGAGTATTGTTTACTTCTGTTAGTTGCTTTATTTTTGTTATGGATAATTCACTCAGTTTCTTATTTGGTAAGGCTACTACCACTGCTAAGGTAGTAGATGAACCACCACCTGCTGAGAATGATGCTTTTAAAATACCTACAAGAATTATTGATCGTGTTATGGATAACTACTATGTTGGGGATGGAACTGTACATCCCGGTGATCATTTGCTCTTTATACACGAATTATGCGGGTTGTTCAAGTGTGCAGGTATTACTACTGATCAAGCTAAGAAGAAGTTATTCTCATTGTCACTGAAAGGAAGAGCTGAGGAATGGTATAAGCTGCTGAAGAATGGTCAAGCTCTAGAATGGGAGGAAATAGTACCTCTCTTTTATTCAAAGTTTTATCCTCCTAGTGATATTCATAAAGATCAGAATCAAATATACAACTTTTGGCCTCTTGATGGAGAGAGTACAGCTCAAGCTTGGGGGAGATTGAAGTTACTTATGCTCAAATGTCCCATTCATGAGCTCCCCAACAATATTATTATCAATAACTTTTATGCAAGGCTCCCTCTACATGATAAGGATTTATTGGATGCTTCTTGTGCTAGATCATTCACATGCATGGAAGAAGAAGCTAAATGGGATCTTCTGGACCGTATTCAAGATAATGCTGAAGCTTGGGAGAATGACAAAGGTAGAAAGTCAGGTATAAATTATGATTATGAATGTATTGAATCTTTTATGGGAACTGATGACTTTCAAAATATTAAAAATGCTTATGGTCTAGACTCTCAAGCTATTACTTCTTATTTTAAGGCTTTTGCTTCCTACATTGAAGTGCCTAAAAAGAAGTGGAATAAGTATCATGAACCTTATAAAGATATTGCTAAGAGTGTTCCTGCAAGAAATACTGAAGTTTATACTGCTAATCATGTTTTACCTGAACCTTACATTGAGAAAATGCCTTTCCCAGTTAAGATAAAGGAACATTCTATGATAGTTAGTATGGTTGATGAAAGTATAAGCAAAGCTGTTGAACCTAATAAAAAAATGGTTGATGAACCTATAATAGAAAATGTGAAAGACTTTGTTACTAAATATGTAGAAGAGGGACACACTATCCTTTGTGAGGATACCTCTAATATTGTTTCACATAGTAGTGTTATGAGAGCTAGTATTCCTGTGTTTTCTGTTAGAATAAGTGATCATTGCTACGATGGTCCTTGTGATAGTTATATTGTTAAGTTTATGCATGATACTGAAAGTTACTATGAGAGAGGGAAAAGTGTTCTTATGCATCTCAATAATATCAAGTTTCCTCGTTTTATGCTGAAAGTTTTTATGTTGCACTTCTTTTACCTTCCTATGCTAGTAGCCTCTGGTTTCAACAACTTGTTTGTTTACAAAATTCCCTTGCATAGGAAGTGGGTTAGACTTAAATGTGTGTATTTTTGCTTCTTAATGCTCTCTTCCACTTCAATTCATATTCCTAAGTGAGCATCATCAAAATTATCATGCCCATCTTAATGGCTATAAAGAAAGAGCTTTTTGGGAGACAACCCAATTTATTTTTGCTTTCAGTTTGTTTTTGTTTCTTTGAGTCTTGGAAGTTATTACTTCGGTAATAACCGCTTCTTATCCTTTTTGTTTGGTTTTTGTGTCAAGATCAACCTCTAATGAGAGAGAAGTAAGATTTGGGGAAGATGCTGTCCCGAAACAGATTTTTGTGCTTCATCGTAAAAATTCGTGAGAGATCTTTATATGTTGGATTGTGCTGTAATTTGTTTTGCTTCTGCCCCAGGTTGTTATTTAACTTTCGTTAATTTTGCACTTTTTGATTTGATCAACAAAAGATTTTCGAAAAAATGGATCTTTACATGCTGGTCTGTTTTGACAGATTTTGCCACTCTTGCATTTGCTTCTTTATTCGATTTCGTTTTTGAATTCTTTTTGGGTTTTTGGAAGGAGTTGCTACAGTAGCTTATGTTTTGATGGTTTTTAGTCGAAATTGGACACAAAAGGTTTTATCACTTCACTTATACTATTGTTGCTAATGAGAACTATGTGAAGTTTTGTATGAAAGAAATTTCTAGGTAATGGAGATACTGGTGTAATAAGGAAGTGAAAGGTTTCATGACTCGCAATAAGTGTATGAAGATGAAGATATTGATGTTATTCAAGTGGTGACTCCGGAAGAATCTACTAAATACCAAATTCAGAGACATGCAGAGTCCGTTTTCAAATAGGTAACAGTTCTGGTAAGAAAAGTTCCACGAAAATACTATCCAACTATATTTTTGCAGTTTTTAGACAATAAGGAAAGCTACGAAGCGAAAGAGGGACGAAAACGGAGCTAGGGTGGCTCACACCACCCTGTGGCGTGGGCCCACCCCTGGCCGCGCCACCAGGTGGTGTGGCCACTCCGGACTCTGCCTCCGACTCGTTTTCTCCCAGTACCTTCCTTTTATTGTGAAACTTCATAATATATAACCCCCCGAATCTCCCGAGGTTCATATATCGTGTTTGCGTCGTGTTTTCATTTCGATCTGTTTCTGACAGGTAGAGTCCCAGATTTGGAGCCACAATGTCTTCCTCTGGATTAGCCAAGGAAGATTCTTTAGAGGATATCATCAACCCATACATGAGAGAGTTGAAGATTCATCCCAAGGAGTTGTTGCTTGAAGATGGGGAGCTCCAGATAAAAGAGGTTCAAGGCCCTAAAGGTGAAGGAAGTCTGGAGGACAAGATGGAAGCACTGGAGCAAGAAGTCTTTAGGTACAAGAAGATGGCGGAACACGAAGTGGATATCATCCATAAGATTTGTTCCAAACTCATCTCCGAGCACCAAAAGGAGACTCGGAACTCAAGGATGAAGTCCTCTCACTCCGCCAAACAACCAACGAACTGCAAGCACAACTATACGATGTTCAAAATCAAAACTGTGAGTATGAGGTTAGGTTTAAACGCATAAGTGCTGCTGCAAGTTTCAGGATGCTAGAAACCACGATGTCCTTTGTTGATGGGAATCCCTTACCCTGGAAGTCGGACGATGATGAGAGGATACCACCACCACCGAAGGAGTAATTCATCATCAGGTTTGGCATCCCCTTGGTTTGTTCCAAGCTTGGGGGAGTGCCGCGGTATCACATCACTATCTTCTATCTTTTTACCTTTTTAGTAGAGTCATATCATGAATAGAGAAGTTATCATGTAGGATGGTTTGCATTATAGAAGTGTCCCCTCTCTCGTTAGATATGTATCCCTTGGTGTGAGTTGTCGTTATGGAATATTAATGAGAAGTTCTATCATTTACTCTTTTGCATAGCTTATTTTAGTTTTCAATTCCTGGTTATATGATTTATCTTGTGGTTAGTATTGGTATCACTTTGGGATCATTGAGTTAATTTAGTTGGTTTTGGCAAACCTGGCTCGGTCAGTAGCAACACTATTTTTGAGAGTTGAATGAAAAGATAAAAGTACTCTAAAGAAAAATAATTTCATCATCTTTCTTTCTTGATTTGCTCATAAGTTTAGTATTCTCTAGTTAAGATCTTTTGTTCTTCCAAGGAAGATTGCATGTTTGTTTTTTATCATTTATATGTTTGTTTGTTTCCTTCAACTCTTATACTTGCTACCCAGCCTTGCTAGCCAAAAACCTGTACTGAGAGAGAATTCTTCTCGTGCATCCAATCCTTTGAACCCAAAACCTATGCCATTTGTGTCCACCATACCTACCTATTAGCATTATTGCTATTCCAAGTAAATTATTGTTTATATCTACCTTCCAAATTAAACTTGTTATGTGAAAATTAGTGATTAAAGCTCTCACGAACTTGATGGCACACTTTACTTTCTTTCACTTAATAAACTTGAACCATTGGGTCCTTCTTTGTTGCGTATATGCTTGCGCTTTATGAGTTGAAGTTAGCAGAACCATGTATCATGGGGAACGCTTTCAACACTGCCATGGTACTTTGTACCTAGTTGATATCATGATTCTTTTGCCTATGGATCCCGTCAATGTGAAATAATGATGGGTTCATAGCATGGAAAACAAAAAATTTCTACCGCAAGAACGAACGAAACCCAGATCTAATCTTGATAAAAGCCAAGATCTAATCTATTAGACATGTGCAACGAGATAGATCTGTACTAACCCTCGTAGATCCGAAAGCGTTATGAGATTAGATCTCGGGGTTGATGTAGTCGATCACTTGCCGATCTCAAGATCGTGTGGACGATCCTTCCGGCGCCGCGTTCCGGCAGCGCTTCCGCAGTCGGTCACACTTGCGGAGTCGAAGCAGACCTTCCTCTCCTGCTCCAGACGTGCAGCGAGGTAGTAGATCTTCTCCACGGAATCCCAGCAGCACGACGGTGTGGTGGTGGTGGTGGAGTAGAGAAATCTGCAGGGCTTCGCCTAAGCCTGAGAATAGGGAAGGAGGAGGAGAGAGGCGGCGGCTAGGGTTTGTTATGGGAGAGTCTTAGGGGGTGGCGCCCCCTCCCCTCTATTTAAAGGAGGGAGGCGCCATGGGAGGGGGAGTCCTAGTAGGACTCCCCTCCCTCCTTGGCCGGCGGATTGGGAGGGGGGGGGGGAGGAATCCTCCTCCCCCACGAATCCGTGTCTTGCCCCACAAAGACTCCTTGATCCTTTCTTGGTTTTCAAGCAAACTAAAAGAAATCTTCTAGAACCTTCCAGAACATTCCGAAACCTTCTAGAATCTCCATACAAACACTCCGGAACATTTCCTAACTTAGAAAATGATCCCCAATATATGAATCTTATTCTCCGGACAATTCCGGATCTCCTCGTGATGTCCCGGATCCAATCCAAGACTCTGAACAACATTCGGTCTCCAACGCATATTCCATATCTACTTAAAAACAACTTCGAACCTTAAGTGTGTCACCCTACGGTTCGTGAATATGCAGACATGATGAAGACACCTCTCTGATTAATAACCATCAACGGATATGGAGATCCATAACGGCTCCCACATACTCAACGATGACTTCGTGATCGATAGAACCATTAACATACGAAACCAATTCCCTTTGTCACGCTATATTCTACTTATCCGAGGTTTGATCATCGGTATCTCCATACCTAGTTCTACCTCGTTACTGATAAGTACTCTTTACTCGTTCCATGTTATGTCATCCCTTGTGACCTAGTCACATGCTTGCAAGCTAACTAGATGACATTCCACCGAGAGGGCCCAGAGCATATCTATCCGTCATATGGATGGACAAATCCCAATCTTGGTCCATGCGCTTCAACACATACTTTTAGAATACCCAATGACACCTTTATAACCACCCAGTTACGAAGCGGCGTTTGATGTCATCAAAGTACCCATCCGGTGATGGTGATTAACATAACCTCATGGTCGAAGGATTAGGTTACTATGCATTTGAAAGCTTACATCAATACGAACTTAATGACTTGATCTTATGCTACGCTTACTATGGGTGTGTGTCCATCACATCATTCTCCTAATGATATAACCTTGTTATTAATGACATCCAATGTCCATGATCAGGAAACCATGATCATCATTTAATCAACAAGCTAGTTCCACAAGAGGCTTACTAGGGACTCTTTTATGTTTACAAAACACACATGTATCAGTGTTTCCTTATAATACAATTATAGCATGGGATGTAAACATTCATCATAAACACAAAGATATAATAATAACCACTTTTATTATTGCCTCTTGGGCATATCTCCAACAGTCTCCCACTTGCACTAGAGTCAATAATCTAGATTACATGGTAATATACCTAACACCCATGGCGTTCTGGTGTTGGTCATGCTTTGCTCTAGGGAGAGGTTTAGTCAACGAATCTGCCACATTCAGATCAGTGTGTACTTTGCAAATCTTTATGTCACCATCTCGGACATACTCGCGAATAGCATGGAAACGTAGCTTGATGTGCTTCAGCTTGCTATGTGACCTTGGCTCCTGTGCATTAGCTATGGCACCTGTGTTGTCACAGTAGATGGCCATCGGGTCCAACGCACTGGGAACCACGCCAAGTTCAGTAATGAACTCCTTCATCCATATGGCTTATTGTGTAGCCTCCAAAGCAGCTATGTATTCCGATTCAGTTGAAGATTTCGCCACAACGCTTTGCTTGGCACTCCTCCAGCTCACTGCGGCACCATTCAAAATAAATACGTATCCAGACTGTGACTTCGAGTCATCTGGATCGGTGTTCCAACTAGCATCAGTGTAACCATTTACAACAAGCTGTTCATCACCTCCATAAGAAAGAACCATATCCTTAGTCCTATTCAAGTACTTTAGGATATTCTTGACCGCTGTCCAGTGTTCCATTCCAGGATCACTTTGATATCTGCTAGTCAAACTAACAGCATGTGCTATATCCGGTCTTGTACACAGCATGGCATACATGATAGAACCTATGGCCGAGGCATAGGGAATATTATTCATCTTTTCTCTATCTTACGTCAGAGCGGACTTTGAGTCTTACTCAAGGTCTTACCTGACAACATGGGCACGAACCCTTTCTTGCTCTCTTCCATTCTAAACTTCTTTAGAACTTTGTCTAAGTATGTACTTTGTGAAAGCGCTATTAGGCGTCTTGATCTATCTCTATAAATCTTGATGCCTAGAATATATGCTGCTTCGCCAAGATCCTTCATTGAAAAACTATTATTCAAATAGGTTTTGACCCTATTAAGAAGTTCTATATCATTCCCAATCAACAATATGTCATCTACATATAGTACTAGGAATGCTACAGAGATCCCACTCACTTTCTTGTAAATACAAGCTTCTCCATAAGTTTGTATAAATCCAAAGTTTTTGATTACTTTATCAAAACGTTGATTCCAACTCCGGGATGCTTGCTCCAGTCCATAAATGGAGCGCTGAAGTTTGCATACCTTGTCAGCATCACTAGGATCGACAAAACCCTTGGGTTGTACCATATACAACTCTTCCTCAATGTCACCATTAAGGAACGCCGTTTTGACATCCATCTGCCAAATCTCATAATCGAAATATGCAGCAATTGCTAACAAAATCCTCACAGACTTTAGCTTCGCTACTGGTGAGAAAGTCTCATCGTAGTCAACTCCTTGAATTTGTCGGAACCCTTTCGCGACAAGTCGAGCTTTATAGACGGTAACATTACCATCAACATCTGTTTTTCTTTTGAAAATCCATTTGTTCTCAACAGCCTTACGACCATCCGGTAAGTCCACCAAAGTCCACACCTGGTTTTCGTACATGGATTCCATCTCAGATTTCATGGCTTCTAGCCATTTGTCGGAATCTGGGCTCACCATAGCTTCTTCATACGTCGCAGGGTCATCAGTGTTGTCCACCAACATGACGTTCAAGGCAGAGTCATACCAAGCAGGAGTGGTACGAACCCTCGTTGACCTGCGAGGTTCAGCAGTAACTTCGTTCGAAGTTTCATGATCACCATCATTAGCTTCCTCTACAATTGGTGCAGGCGGCACAAAAACATCTTCCGGTGCTGCGCTACTCTCAACTCCGAGAGAAGGTTCAATAACCTCGTCGATTTCTACTTTCCTTCCAGTCACTTCTTTCGAGAGAAACTCCTTCTCAAGAAAGGATCCATTCTTGGCAACGAAAACTTTGCCTTCGGATCTATGATAGAAGGTATACCCAATTGTTTCTTTAGGGTATCCTATGACGACGCATTTCTCCGCTTTGGGTTCAAGCTTATCAGGTTGTAACTTCTTTACATACGCTTCGCAACCCCAAACTTTAAGGAACGACAACTTAGGTTTCTTACCAAACCACAATTCGTACGATGTCGTTTCAACGGATTTAGATGGTGCCCTATTTAAAGTGAATGCGGCTGTCTCTAATGCATAGCCCCAAAATGATAGTGGTAAATCTGTAAGAGACATCATAGACCGAACCATATCTAAGAGAGTTCGATTACGACGTTCGGACACACCATTACGCTGTGGTGTTCCCGGCGGTGTCAACTGCGAAAGTATTCCACATTTCTTTAAATGCATGCCAAACTCATAACTCAGATATTCACCTCCGCGGTCAGAACGCAGAAACTTAATCTTCTTGTTACGATGATTTTCCACTTCACTTTGAAATTCCTTAAACTTCTCGAAAGTTTCGGACTTATGTTTCATAAAGTAGACATACCCATATCTACTCAAGTCATCCGTGAAAGTGAGAACATAACGATATCCACCACACGATGCTACACTCATTGGACCGCACACATCGGTATGTATTATTTCCAATAAGTCTGTATCTCGCTCCATTATTCCAGAGAATGGAGTCTTAGTCATTTTTCCCATTAGACATGCTTCGCATCTTTCAAGTGATTCAAAATCAAGTGATTCAAGAAGTCCATCAGAATGGAGTTTCTTCATACGCTTCACTCCAATGTGACCAAGACGACAGTGCCACATGTATGTAGAATTATCATTCAATTTTATTCATTTAGCATCTATGTTGTGAACATGTGTATCACTACTATCGAGATTCAATAAGAATAAACCATTCATCTCACGTGCATTACCATAAAAGATATTACTCATATAAATCGAACAACCTTTATTCTCAGACTTAAAAGAGTAACCGTCTCGCAATAAACAAGATCCAGATATAATGTTCATGCTTAACATAGGCACCAAATAACAATTATTCAAATTTAAAAGTAATCCTGAAGGTAGATGTAGAGGGAGCGTGCCGACGGCGATCACATCAACCTTGGAGCCATTTCCAATGCGCATCGTCACCTTGTCTCTTGCCAGTCTTCGTTTATTCCACAGCTCCTGTTTCGAGTTACAAATATGAGCAACCGAACCAGTATCAAATACCCAGGCACTACTACGACTACTAGTAAGATACACATCAATAACATGTATATCGAATATACCTTTCTTCTTGATGTTGCCGTTCTTCAGATCTGCCAGGTACTTGGGGCAGTTACGTTTCCAGTGACCAGCACCCTTGCAGTAGAAGCATTCAGTTTCAGGTTTAGGACCAGCCTTGGGCTTCTTTGCAGGTGCGGCATCTTTCTTGCCATCATTCTTGAAGTTGCCCTTTTTCTTAGGCTTGCCCTATTTCTTGAAATTGGTGGTCTTATTGACCATCAACACTTGGTGCTCCTTTTTGATCTCCACTTCAGCAGTTTTCAGCATGGACGATAGTTCAGGCAACGTCTTGTTCATGCAGTGCATATTGTAGTTCATCACAAAGTTCTTATAACTCGGTGGCAGTGATTGGAGGACACGGTGAATCCCTAACTCATTAGGAATCGTTATCCCCAACTCTTGGAGCTTGTTTGCGTGCCCAGACATGGTGAGCACGTGCTCGCTAACGGAGCTTCCCTCTTCCATCTTGCAGGTAAAGAACTTCTCGGAGGCCTCATAGCTCTCCACGGCCGCATGAGTCTCAAAAATGAGCTTGAGCTCCTTAATGATCTCGAACGGGTCGTGGTGCTCAAAACGCTTCTGGAGCTCCGTTTCTAAACCGTATAGGATGGCACACTGAACTGTGGAGTAATGATTTTTCCGAGTGGCGTAAACATTCTTTACGTCATCGGTGGCATCATCTACAGGTGGTTCACCTAGCGGTGCTTCGAGCACATAGGTCATCTGACCAGCCCTGAGGACAATCTTCAGACCACGGAGCCAGTCCGTGAAGTTGCTTCCATTGTTCTTAAGTTTTTCTTTCTCTAGGAACGCATTGAAATTGATGGAGAGATTCGCCATAATCTACAACAAATTTTCAAGTAGTTTAGACTAAGTTTATGATAAATTGAGTTCAATTTTAATTCTTATATTAACTAGGTGAACTCCCACTCAAAACAACATCCCTCACATTGTCTTAGTGATTACACGAACCAAGTCCACTACACCAAGTCCGATCTTCACGAGAGAAGATGTAGTTTCATCGGCGAACAATCTTCATGTTCATCATATCATTTATATGACTCGTGCTCTACCTTTTGGTATTCCGTGTTCCGAGACCATGTCTGTACATGCTAGGCTCGTCAAGATTAACCTTAGTTTCCGCATGTGCAAATCTAGCTTGCACCCTTTGTATGCACACGTAGAATCTATCACATCCGACCATCACGAGATGCTTCGAGACGACGAGTCTTAGCAACGGTGCCAACTAAGGACGAACACTTTTATTACTTGATATTTAGTGAGAGGGATCATCTTATAATGCTACCGTCGCGATCTAAGCACTACAAGATGCATAAAGTATTAACATCACAGGAAATTCATAATTAGTGTGATATGATATGGCCCTTTCTTCTTATGCCTTTGATCTCCATCTCCAAAGCACGGACATGATCTTCATCATCACTAGCATTGCGTCAAGGTCAGTGGCGCCGCTTCATGGTTGTCCATCATCACCAGCAACTATTACAACTACTTGGAATAAAGCTATTACAAGATGAATAGACACGCATGTCTTAACATAATTAAAGACAACCATTAGGCTCCTGCCGGTTGCCATATTACAACAAGGATCATTGCATACATCAAATATAATCACAATCACATGATGGCCATATCACATCACAAAACCCCTGCAAAAACAAGTTAGACGCCTCTAATTTTTTTTGCATGTTTTACGTGGTTTGGGGCTTTCGAATAATAACGGATCTTACCTACGAAACTGAACCACAACGTTGATACAAGTGCTATCAAGTGCAAAGTGTAGATTGGATCTATACTATGATGGGAGAGACAGACACCCGCAAAGCCACTGGTGCAAAGCAAGTTACACGTCAAGCCTGGAGCAAGTCTCATGTGCGATGACATGTAAGGTTAGCCCGAGCCGCTTCATCCCACCATACCACAAGATGCAAAGTACACAAAGCAAAAGACGACACGAGCACCAAAGCCCACAAAACCATTGTTTTCTACTCGTGCAACAGATCTACGCATAGACAAGGCTCTTATACCACTGATGGGTTCGTAGCATGGAAAACAAAAATTTTCTACCGCAAGAACGAACGAAACCCAGATCTAATCTAGATAAAAGCCAGATCTAATCTATTAGACATGTGCAACGAGATAGATCTGTACTAACCCTCGTAGATCCGAAAGCGTTACGAGATTAGATCTCGGGGTTGATGTAGTCGATCACTTGCCAGTCTCAAGATCGTGTGGACGATCCTTCCGGCGCCGCGTTCCGGCAGCGCTTCCGCAGTCGGTCACACGTGCGGATTCGAAGCAGACCTTCCTCTCCCTGTTCCAGCGAGCAGCGGAGGTAGTAGATCTTCTCCACGGAATCCCAGCAGCACGACAGTGTGGTGGTGGTGGTGGAGTAGAGAAATCTGCAGGGCTTCGCCTAAGCCTGAGCAGAGGGAAGGAGGAGGAGAGAGGCGGCGACTAGGGTTTGTTATGGGAGAGTCTTAGGGGGTGGCGCCCCCTCCCCTCTATTTAAAGGAGGGAGGCGCCATGGGAGGGGGAGTCCTAGTAGGACTCCCCTCCCTCCTTGGCCGGCGGATTGGGAGGGGGGAGGAATCCTCCTCCCCCACGAATCCGTGTCTTGCCCCACAAAGACTCCTTGATCCTTTCTTGGTTTTCAAGCAAACTCCAAGAAATCTTCTAGAACCTTCTAGAACATTCCGAAACCTTCTAGAATCTCCATACAAACACTCCGAAACATTTCCTAACTTAGAAAATGATCCCCAATATATGAATCTTATTCTCCGGACAATTCCGGATCTCCTCGTGATGTCCCGGATCCAATCTGGGACTCCGAACAACATTCGGTCTCCAACGCATATTCCATATCTACTTAAAAACAACTTCGAACCTTAAGTGTGTCACCCTACGGTTCGTGAATATCCAGACATGATGAAGACACCTCTCCGATCAATAACCATCAGCAGGATCTGGAGATCCATAATGGCTCCCACATACTCAATGATGACTTCGTGATCGATAGAACCATTAACATACGAAACCAATTCCCTTTGTCACGCGATATTCTACTTATCCGAGGTTTGATCGTTGGTATCTCCATACCTAGTTCTACCTCGTTACTAATAAGTCCTCTTTACTCGTTCCATGTTATGTCATCCCTTGTGACCTATTCACATGCTTGCAAGCTAACTAGATGACATTCCACCGAGAGGGCCTAAAGCATATCTATCCATCATATGGATGGACAAATCCCAATCTTGGTCCATGCGCTTCAACACATATTTTCAGAATACCCAATGACACCTTTATAACCACCTAGTTATGAAGCGGCGTTTGATGTCATCAAAGTACCCATCCGGTGATGGTGATTAACATAACCTCATGGTCGAAGGATTAGGTTACTATGCATTTGAAAGCTTACAGCAATACGAACTTAATGACTTGATCTTATGCTACGCTTACTATGGGTGTGTGTCCATCACATCATTCTCCTAATGATATAACCTTGTTATTAATGACATCCAATGTCCATGATCAGGAAACCATGATCATCATTTAATCAACAAGCTAGTTCCACAAGAGGCTTACTAGGGACTCTTTTATGTTTACAAAACACACATGTATCAGTGTTTCCTTATAATACAATTATAGCATGGGATGTAAACATTCATCATAAACACAAAGATATAATAATAACCACTTTTATTATTGCCTCTTGGGCATATCTCCAACAAATAAAAGGGGAACTTGTAAGATCATGGAGTTCATATGTGTGTTAGAGAAACGCCTGGGCCGCTAGCCCAAGCCATGCCTAATCATGGTGGAAACTTGCAGCATAACTATAATGAGCATTCTATGAAGCATACTCAATAAAAACATATGCAAATAGCAAATAAAAAGATAGCTGAGATGCTCATTGTCTGCTTGCCTTGTCATTTTGATTATGGGATAGCTCCTGTATCATGTGCAAGGGGTACCCCGTTGGTGGTTCGCAATGATACACATATATTTACAATGACAAAAGCTTACTCGTGACTAAAGTTGAGTAGGATGAGGTTCAGTACTCGTAAGTAAGGGGCATGAGATTTCAACTTATAACTTGTCAAGCATATCCTCTTAGTTGTGTCACTTTAACCTTAATCACCTAAAGATGCCTATGATATGGGCAATGAGAGCTGAAAGCTAATAAGTACCATAATTTTTGGGAGCTCTTTATGAAACTTGAAATCTCTGCTTCCCTCTGCGAAGGGCCTTTCTTTTACTTTTAGGTGAGTCAGTAAACCTATTCCCTTCTACCTCAGCAAGTATTTTGAGTTGTTGTGTTTCATTCATTCATATGATGATTTATTCAGTCATGTTTCTTATGTTTCTTGTTTTGCACATTGCTCTTATCTTGGTGATTACTACTTTGAAAGCTATCATTGAAAATCAGTTATTTGAGAAACTCTAGCAAATTACCAACTATTCTTCGACCAAGAGCTAAGTTTGCCATTACCAATTATGATTTACTTTATGTATCTTTATTATGTTTCCTTTACTCATTGCAAGTTGAGTTATATAATAGTGAGTTGTCTTCTACTACGATCTATGTATTGATGAATGTGATGCTTCTTGTCCGTATTCTTTTATCGACTCTTCACTCCATAAACCTGAGGTCATGTTTATTGAGCTCAGTTTCGCTTGGGGACAAGCGAAGTCTAAGCTTAGGGGGAGTTGATACGTCCATTTTGCATCACTATTCTATGTCATAATTCATTGATATATTTCATATTAAGAGATGATACTTATGTTATTTCATCTGTTTTTGCATGGTTGATGACTTTTGGAGCATGGACTGCTGCAGTCAGGATTCTGATGGAAAAGGTGCTGTTTGGAGGCAAAATTTGTGAAGATCAGAAAATCCAGGAAAATATATGGAAAATCCTATTTTCTAGAAGACGAAGGCTTCTAGAAGAGGGAGTGGAGATGGGCCATAGGGGGCCCACACCACCCCCTGGCGCGGGTCACGCTAGGCCATGCCACCAGGTGGTGTGGCCGCCCTGGCCCACCTCTGGCTCTCCCCTCTGACGTATATATTCCTCCCGAAACCCTAAGACTCGGAGAGCGACCACAGAAAGATTCCGCCACCTCTGTGGGGCGTAAAACACCGAGAGAGAAAGATCT
This sequence comes from Avena insularis, assembly GCA_023614405.1. Lineage (NCBI taxonomy): Eukaryota > Viridiplantae > Streptophyta > Magnoliopsida > Poales > Poaceae > Avena > Avena insularis. The sequence continues at coordinate 48,577,034 of CM042692.1, read as the reverse complement.
CTCCGGCAGACAGATTTCTGCCGGGGGAAGTCCTCCCTGGAGAGGGGAGATCGTCACCATCAACACCACCATCAAGCTGGACTTCATCGGGATCATCATCATCATCATCATCATCATCACCACCATCATCACCATCATCACCCTCATCACCATCTCCATATTTCTGTAACAATTGCGTTGAATCTTTCATAGTTCTTAGGGGAAACTTTTCCGGTGTTAATTACTCTTTGTAGTTGATGCTATTGAGTGAACCATTGAATTATTGTTTATGTTTAGATTGTTATACATCATTATTCCATCTCTGATCATGATCCATATGATGTCTTGTGAGTAGTTCGTTTTGTTCTTGAGGACATGGGAGAAGTCATGTTGTTAGTAGTGGAGTTGTGTTGAGAAAGATTCAATAGTTTGATATTTAAGTTGTGGTGTGCTTCTTCTAGTGGTGTCATGTGAATGTCGACTACATGACACTTCACCTGTATGGGCCTAGGAGAATGCATTGTGTATTTGTCTACTAATCGTAGGGGTTGCCGGAGTGACAGAAACCTGAACCCCCGTTAGGAAACCATTGCACAAGGGACGTAAGGGTCTTAGAGTTTAAAGCTGTGGTTAGGTTTCTACCTTAATTACTTTCTTGTACTTACGGATGTTTGCAAGGGGTATAATCACAAGTATGTATTAGTCCTAGGAAGGTCGGTACATTAGCACAGGTTCACCCACACAACACTTAGCAAGCTAAAGAAGATTAATCAACTATATGAAGCGAAAGCACATGACAGTCTTCCCAAGTGTCCTCGAGAACGTTTGGTCATCTTAAGTAATACAACTGGCTTGTCCTTTGCTGCATAAAGGATTGGGCCACTTGCTGCATTTATTCCTACTGTCTTTTATTTACTCGTACTTTATTTACTTGCTTTATCAAAAACCCCTAAAAATCCGTTTGCTAAGTATTTGCAGAGAATTCCTGATCCATACCACTAGCCAGCACATTCTGCTCCTCGTTGGGTTCGACACTCTTACTTATCGAAAATACTACGAGACACCCCCTATACTTGTGGGTCATCAAAGTGCTGGATGAGTAGAGCTGCAGGACTGGGGCTTTGCGGTGAAGTGGGGAAGAGGGCCTTGGTGATCATTGCCATGTCCGCATTGGCCATGGAGCCTATGTCACCTCTTCCCAATAATGTGTTGGCGAGGAACATAGCGTAGTAGAGGATGGTTGGGTTATGAATGGTGGACATCTTCTTCTGATAAAAATGCCTGCCACCATTAACAGAAATAACCTCCCAACTCTCTCCACTTGTGATGCTATAGAGTTTAGTAACATTGGGCTCCCCAGTATGAGGGAAGCTGAAAGCATTGCAAAATTATTCGAAACTTATGTCATAGTGCTGCCAGTTCATGGTGAAGCTTATTGTGCACAAATTACCTTTCTCCCTGTGGTCGTTGTTGAAGGAGGAAAGGAACTCATGGGTAAGCTCGGTGTAGCTATCGTGGCTCGCGAAGCCAAGTACCGCCAACCCTACCCTGCTGCACATGAGGTCGAAATCCTCCTTCAACCCCGCCATGGTGAGGAAGTTGTGGTCGGCCCATCATGTGGACAGCACCCTCCTCAATGAGACAATGTCCAACTTGGAGTTGCACGGGGCTCGGGACCCTAAGCTCGAGCCCTCACCCCGTTGGTGCTTGCTCGAACGAAAAAGGTTACCGATTTTGTTCATCGTGATGCACTAATAAATTCAGCATAAAACCTTAGGCATATAGTTTCTATATGATATATGAACAATTCTACGTGGAAAAATTCAATCCTAACATGGGAAATTAATAGGAAAAACAAAATAAGCTTGATTTCATCCACTAGATCAATGTGAGAGTTTCAACCATGGAAATCTGAAAATAAAGCATGGATAGGGAGAGAAACATACCGATCTATTGATTCCCCCACTCAAACGAATGAAATCCACGAAGAATCAAGAGATTTAGGTGGATTTTGAGAGGTTTGGAGAGAGGATATGAGAGAAATAATGAGGAGAGGAGGAAGACCTAGCTGCCCCGGTGCGATTTTGTGGTCACACTGAACTATACGACCGGAACTATACAGGCGGGTGATGTTGCTCCGTCCGTATAGTTGCGGCGGTGCCGCTAACTAGGGTTTCTTTATATGGAAAACATCTATACGGACGCAACTATATGGCCGGATTGCAACGATCCCGCCGTATAGTTGGTCGTTAAACTGTCTGCCTCTCGAGATAAATTTCTAAAACTAGCATCGATATCTATACGACCGGAACTATATGGCCGGAATTTTTATTCCTGCCGTATAGTTGGTCGTTAAACTCTTAGTACCTTTAGGATGAAATTCTATGAAGGCATCGATATCTATACGACCGGAGCTTATAGTTGGTCGTTAAAATTTTTGTGCCTTTGGGATGAATTTTTACGAAGTCATCGATATCTATACGACCAGAGCTATACAACCGGAATTTTTATTCCCGCCGTATAGTTGGTCGTTAAACTCTCAGTACCTTTCAGAAATTTTTGTGCGAAGGCATCGATATCTATATGGCTGGAGCTATACGGTCGAAATTTTTATAGCCGCCATATAGTTGGTCGTTAAGCTCTCTGTGTGTTCGAAGAAAATTTGTTGATGACAAAGATATCTATACAACCGGAACTATGCGGCCGAAATTTTTATTCTCGACGTATAGTTGGTCGTTAAACCATCAGTAATCATCAAAAAATTCTATTTCTTTGAGGGTACCTTCTTATCCCAAAACTTAGCAAAATACCTTATTTTTAACAAAAAATTGATAGTAAAAACTATCGATCAACATTAGCATACTAAAAGCAAAATTTTAGCTTCTGTAAATATAAAACTCAAACTTTTGTTCTTATTATTATTCGCTACTCATTCAATCGACGTTTCTACTACTTTTTGATAGCTGCATCTTCACGGGCGCGCTTCCGCAAGAATGTCTGTGAAAAATTGGTAGGAATGTGATAAACTTCTTATTTTCTAATCTATTTAATTTATAGGCTAGGTTGACTCCCATTAAGCATTTATTAAGAATGGTTGAGTAACTCAACCTCTTCTCTCTTCTCGAATTCTTACCTTGGGTTGCCCTTTATCAAAGGCACTTACCACATGAACTCGTTTTTCTGGTGAAACATATCTTTCTCCTGCTTCTAGCTTCTTTGGAAAATACTGGATGATTTTAGCATCATAAACATTGAAGATTATCTTTCCTTCAGCATAATCTACTGATGCACCTGCAGTACTGAGGAAAGGTCTTCCAAGTATTATAGATAATCTTTCATCTTCTGGCATTTCAAGGATAATAAAATCAGTGGGAATAACATGCTCATCTATCCTAAGTAAGACATCCTCAATCATACCAACGGGTTGTTTAGTGGACCTGTCAACCATCTGTAAAGTGATAGTAGTAGGAGAATACTCCCCTAATCCTAACCTTTTATAGAGGGAGTATGGTATTACACTAACTCCTGCTCCTAAATCACACAAGGCATTGTGAATATCATTTTGACCTATTGAGCATGAAATAGTTGGTATTCTGGGATCTTCAGACTTAGACAACAACTTCCCATTAGTAGGATAGCTAGTTACCATGGCAACAATTTCAGTTATTTCTTTCTTTCTACTAAGAATATCATGAAGGAATTTACCAAAAGTAGGAACTTTGATTGCATCCGCAAATGGGATTTCCAGACAAAGGTCACTAAGTGCCTTTGTAGAAGAATTATAAATTACCTGATCCGGTGCTTTCTTTTTTCGATCTGGGTAAGGAAGCTTTTCTCACCTGACTTACTCTTGTCTTTTACCTTTTGTGGGGGGTCAGGCTCTTTTGTTGCTTTCTTTTATTGTTGCTTATTGCTTTTCTTATTTTATATTACAACAACTTCGTCTTCCATGCTTATTTCTTTATCTTTTCTTGGATCAACTGTCTCTGTATCAGAGTCATAATGGTCATCTTGTGCATCATTTTGGTCCTCCTTGGTTTGCTCTTGCGTCTCAGTTTCATCTTGAGGATCCACCAACGTATCATCTTCTTGGCTTGCTTCGAGCAAGGCTTTTTCCTTTCGCTCTTTTTAGCTTCGTATTTCGATGGTCCAAGGGTCCTGTAACAACTGCACCCCTTCTTGTGACAACATTAGTAGAAACAGGAATATCTTTATCTTCACGAAGAAAAAATTGATAACCAGATGCTATTTGTTCACACTGGTTTCAATCATACTAAGATACTTGTGAAATAATTTTATTTCTTGGCCAATCTCATCATAATTTTCCGTGAGTTCTGCCAAAATCTTTTTGTGTTTTTGGAAATGCTTATGCAAGTTACTATGAGATTTTACTTGTCGATGTTTTAATTCTTGAAAAACTTTTCTAGTTTCATCTTCTTCAATTAAAACTTGTAACAAATCTACTTTGTTTTCCTTAACAAGTTCAGAAGGTATACCTTTTTCTTTCATAGTTTTATGTACCTCAGGCATAAGATCAGGAGTTATCTGAAGTATCCCTTTTTCTGGCTTAGTGCCAAAATTAGGATTATATAAAGAATCATTCTTAGCCCTAGTAGACATTAATTCCAAACATTCTTTAATAGTTAAAGTATTTATTGATCCTCCTGCTGAGAGGTCAAGCAACTCTCTACATTGAGTATTGAGACCATGGTAAAACAAATGACAAATTGTTAGTTCAGAATAGCCATGATTAGGAATACTATTGATCATTCCAAAGAATCTTTCCCAAGCTTGTGGGTAGTTTTCTCCCACATTCTGACTAAAGTTTCTTATGTTCTTGCTTAGTTCAGTTACCTTTTTAAAAGGAATAAATCTGTTTATAAATTTAGTAATGCATTTTCCCAACATTTAATGTAATGGCGAGGGAGAGAATATAACCAGTCTAGAGCTTTACCTTTAAGAGACAATCGAAATAATTTAAGACGAGAGAAGTCTCTTGGCAAACCTTTTGGCCCGAGCGATGTTATCACATCGTCGAATTCTCTAATCTGTCTTCCTGGGTCTTCATCTTCCCTTCCACTAAAAGCTTTCTCCTGCAAAATTTTAATAATTCCACCATCAAATCGATATTCTCTAACTCTAGGATTAGGGAACTCTATTGGTTGTTTAAAAAATTCAGAACTTGGAGCACTGTATTCCCTGAGAGTTTTCTCAGGTTTCATAGGAGTTGTCCTGTAAATAGACATGATTTCCATAATATCACTCAGGTTTTCAACTTCCGCTTTATTTGATCTTAAAAGTTTTTCAATAATTTCTTCGCGCCTCTGAGCAGGCACGCGCTCAATATAATCTGGTAGGTAGGTCCTATCAGAGCGTGTAGACCCTTTGTCTCCTAAGGAGAACATTTTGTAGTAGCAACACCTGAAATGTCAAAAGACAAACACTTAGCGCTTAGCTTCCTGGAAATGGCGCTAGAAAATAGCTTGATGTCTACAAGAGTACAAATCGTTTGTAGCTAGTTTCGAAGTTCAGATATCGATCCCACAGGAAGCCCAAAGGTAAATGTTTATGGGTGAAGTCTCTGTCACACCCGAAGTTGTCACAGGTCTTCGAGTGAATTTACTGCAAGTGTTGAAAATAGGAATAGGGTTTGGTTAAATGAGATGTATTTAAATAGAACTAAAATATAAACTTCAGAAATATAAAGCATAAAAGTAAAGAATGGCTTGGTTGTTTATTGTTTCCTGCAAATGGCAAAAGAAGGCACGGGGAGATCCAGTTCATGGTGATAGTGACTGTGCTAGGTGGACGAATGATAAATGTACCAATTATAATCTTATAAATATATGTGTAGGCGAGCAACCCATAATTAGCCGGAACTCCTCTGGGTAGATTTGATCCCAACTTCAATAATCCTACTAGCCTGTTACCGAAACCATGGTCAGACACTATACGATTAAGACCCTTCAGGTCACTTAGTGATTAAGCTCCTTGGATCAGACTAATGCAATATGCACAGTGGTTCCTCGTTATCCTCGAGTCTACTAGCTTTCCATTGATATCCCCGTGTCACTCGGGGGTCGCCGGTCCACTAGCGAACAAGATCTTATCTATGTAGAACAAAGCATCATGTTGTCTGGGCCCTTAATTGGACAACAAGCATTAGGCATCCCACATATATTCAAGCATACATAATATAGTAATTAGAATCAATCACAAACTAATGGAAAATGTATGAAGGCACATCACATCTCACCAATCCCCTACATCTCCCATGCCCAAGGGAATTACTCACTCATGAGAGAAGAACGGATCAACAATATAATTAAATAAAGGGAATTCGTCTTTGTATTAATGTGGAGATCCACAATAAGAATAGAAAAATGGGATTACTATTTTCGTGCCCTCGGTTCGTTAGTTGTACTCAGTTTTCCCTAGCTGCTTAGTTTTTCCTCAGTTTTGCCCATCTCCTTTTACAAAACTCTCACATGGTCTGAAACTCGCCGTCTGTCAGCCTTGCCGTTATGTGCTGACAAGTGGGGTCGCGTTCAGTCGGGTCCCATAGTGTACCCTCGCTATTACGTGCTGACGAGTAGGACCGCGTTCTGTCAGGTCCCGTAGTGTACCCTTGCCGTTACATGCTGACAAGTGGGGCTGTTTTCAGTCGATTCCCGTAGTGGACACCTCTCTCAACTTATCCAGATCACCATCAGACCCACAGCTTATCCACATGAGCGCCGGACCAACAGCTTACCCAGGTTGGTGTTGCAAGATGGGACCCCGAGCCAGTCTCGCGCCCGTGCTGTTGCTTCATTTTCATATAGTGAAATGTAATGCATATACGGAAATTATACGAAAGTTATACACCTTTGAACTCTTTTAAATCGCACTTAGGACATGATAATGTTGTGCTAATAAAATCCTGATCATTTATCATTTCCATGGAGTGAAAATATAATGCATAAACTCGCATATACAAAAATTATACACCTTTGAACTCTTTGAAATTGCACTTAATACGTGATAATGTCGTGCTAAGAAAATCTTGAGATATTATTATTTTCTCCCCCATTTTCATAGAGTGGAATGTAATACATAAACTTGCATATACGAAGTTTATACACCTTTGAACTTTTTGAAATGGCACTTAATACGTGATAATGTTGTGCTAAGAAAATATTGATAGATTACCATTTCCATGGAGTGAAATATAATGCATAAACTTGCGTATATGAAGTTTATACACCTTTGAACTCTTTGAAATCACACTTAATACGTGATAATGTTGTGCTAAAAAAATCTTGAGAGATTACCATTTCCATGGAGTGAAATATAATGCATAAATTTGCGTATACAAAAGTTATACACCTTTGAACTCTTTGAAATCTCACTTAGGTCGTGATAATGTTGTGTTAAGATAATCTTGAGAGATTACCATTTCCATGGAGTGAAATATAATCCATAAACTTGTGTATCCAAAAGTTATACACCTTTGAACTCTTTGAAATCACACTGAGGTCGTTCATACGTTGCAAACGTATCTATAATTTTTGATGTTCCATGCTTGTTTTATATATACTTTCTTATGTTTTGTCCACACTTTGGAGTATTTTTACACATTTTATGGAACTAACCTATTAACAAGATGCCACAGTGCCAGTTGCCTGTTTTCTGCTGTTTTTGGTTCCAGAAAAGCCAGAAAATGAATATTATCGGAATTGGACGGGACAAAAGCCAAAGTCGATATTTTACCGGAAGAGTCACGGAGCCAGAAGACGAGACAGAGAGGGGCCAGGGCTGGCCACACCATGTGGTGGCACCGGTCCCCCTGGCCGTGCCACCAGGTGCTGTAGGCCCCTGGTCCACCCTCTGACTTCATGGCTGGAGGCTGGATAGTTTAGGCCCCTGGCCCGCGGGACGAAAACCCTAAATTATCCAGCCTCCAGCCACGAAAAGTTCTGCAGCGCCGCCTCCACCGAAGGGGAGATTTGGGGGATAGAAAGTCTCTGTTCCGGCACCCTGTCGGGATGGGGAAGTGCCTCCGGAGCCATCTCCATAGATCTCCACCACCATCTCCATCGCCGTTGCTGATTCCCATGATGATGAGGGAGTAGTTCTTCCTTGAGGCCAAGGGATCTACCGGTAGCTATGTGTTCATCTCTCTCTCTCTATGCATGATCATATTGTGATCATGAGCTTTGTAATCAAGTAGATCTACTTTGCTACTCAAGTGCTTTAATAGATCTCTGCTCTCCCCACGTGTGTGAAAGTGACAGCATGCACACCATGGTGGCACTTAGGCTAGTGATTACAAATACTTGTTATGAGTTATATTTGGAGTTGGATGTCTCTATGAAATTGTGGTGTTTGTTGGAACCATCTAGCGCTCAAGGTGATAGTGTGGGGTTATCTAGATGGGGAAAGCGGACTTTGAGGAGTGCTATTATAGCCCTACCATGGATTAGAGTGTCTAACTGGAGAGTAGTTCAGAGTAGTATCATGAAGAGAAGATATTTATATGAGAGTGTTCGCTAGTGAAAGTATGATCCCTAGGCCTTGTTTCTAAGCATTGAAACACCGTTTGCAACTAGATCCGTTACATGTTTGCTTGCTGCCATCTTTATTTCAGTTTGCCTTTAGTCTCTTCCACACCATCAAAGTATTTTCGGGCACCATTGTCTTATATCCATACCACTTGTATTTTATTATCTCTTCACCGAACTAGTGCACCTATACACCGGACAAGTGTATTGGGTGTGTTGGGGACACAAGAGACTTCTTGTATCTTGATTGCATGTTTGCTTGAGAGGGATACCTTTGACCACTTCCTCCTTGAGTTTGATAAACATTGGGTAATCCACTTAAGGGAAACTTGCTGCTGTTCTACAAACCTCTGCACTTGGAGGCCCAACAACTGTCTACAAGAATAGAAGTGCGTAGACATCAAGCTATTTTCTGGCACCATTGTCAGGAAGGTAAGGTAAAAGCTACTCACATCTTCTGGCTACTAAGCTATCTTCTAGTACTATTGCTGGTGTGTGTGTGTGCTCGAAGTTATTTCCTTTAGATTCTGCAATCATATCTTTTTGTTTCTTGTTTTTATTTTCACTAGTTAGGCTTAATTGAAAACAACAACAAAATTAGAGAGCTTTATAGTATTTATCTTGAGTTAGGACATGAAGTGTTTGAAGAGAAAATTAAAAAACCCATGGAACTTTATTTGCGTGCTAATAGTAATGTTATTAGTATGAATTCTTTGAACACCATTATTGCTAATGCTATGGAAAAGTCAAAGCTTGGGGAAGCTAGTTTTTATGAAAATGAAATTTTTAGTCCCCCAAGCACGGAGGAGAAAATTTACTTTGATGATACTATGCCTCCAATATATGATGATTACAATGATGAATATGATATTTTCAGTCCACCTACTATCGAGGATAAAATTAGTTATGATTACAATATGCCTCCTATATTTGATGATTATGGTGATGAGAATAATAATGATAGCTATTTTATTGAATTTGCTCCCACTATAATTAATAAGAATGACTATGTTTATGTGGAGAGTATTAATTCTTTTATGCATGTGGCTCATGATAAGAATGTTTTATGTGATAGTTATATTGTTAATTTTATTCATGATGCTACTGAGAGTTATTATGAGAGAGGGAAGCATGGTTTTATGCATCTCAATAATATTAAGTTTCCCCTCTTTATGTTGAAAGTCTTGAAGTTGCACTTGTTTTGCTCTCCTATGCTTGTTGCTTTGTGCTTTCATGACTTGTTTCTTTACAAGATTATTTTTCATAGGAAGTGGGTTAGACTTAAATGTGCTTTGAATTTGCTTCTTGATGCTCTCTTTTACTTCAATTCATATTTCTTATGTGAGCATCTTCTCAAACTATCATGCCTAACTTAAAGGCGTTAAAGAAAAGTACTTCTTGGGAGATAACCCAATAGTTTTCTTGAGCCTTGGAAGTTATTACTTCTGTAATAACCTCTCCTTATCCTTTTTTATTTTATTTTTGTGCCAAGAATAACCTCTAATGAGAGGGAAGTAAGATTTGGGGAAGTGCTGTCCTGAAACAGATTTTTGTGCTTCGCTGTAAAAATTCGTGAAAAATCTCTGTAGGTCGGTTTGAGCTGTAATTTTTTGTGCTTCTGCCCTCGGTTTTTATCCAACTTTAGTTAGTTCAACACTTTTCGATTTGAGCAACAGAAGGTCTTCTAAAAAATTGGTTTTTACCTGCTGGTCTATTTTGACAGATTTCTGCCATTATTTGCATTTGCCTCTTTATCTTTTTCTCTTTGAGTTTTCTTTGATCATTTGAACTTTTTAAAGGAATTGCTACAGTAGCTTTTGTTTTAATGGAAGTTTTACTCGTGTTAAAACTGAACCAAAATACTTATTATCTTGAGTACACTAATGTTGCTAATGAAGATTGTGTGAAGTTTTGTATGAAGGAAATTTTAAAGTGTAGGGAAGAGTAATGTGATAAGATGAAGAATGGACAAAATCTCAAGCTTGGGGATGCCACCTCGTGTCACCCCAAGAAATATTCAAGAGGTACATGTTGGGAATATGCCCTAGAGGCAATCATGGTTGATGATATTTCCCAAAGTATTCATAAAGTAAAGTTGTCCTTATATGAACATCAGATATATATCACTGAATGCGTGATTCAGTTGTGGAACTATGTATTCATGATTGTTCATATTAGATTGTCCTTTTTCGTTGAGGTTGTGCTGGATACACAACTTAGACCAATTTGCAAGTCGGCTGATGACACGGTTCCACTTGTCATGGGCATGGTGATGCTATTCTGACTTACACTGATTTGGCTAAAGAGTTTAGCGAGTCGGACTGACCCACAGTTGAGATGCAATGAGCATGTTGTCATTTGCAGTCTCAAGAAATAGAATCCTTCGACCTGAGGTGATTGCATGATCCAAGTTGTGGATCGCCAACTTAGGTTCTATCAAACGCTGTTCCATAAATGGGTAGTTATAAAGGTAGAGTTCGGGTTGGTTGTGAAGCAAGCTACGTGACGTGGATTACCAAGATGGGATTTGCCCCTTCGTAATGGAGAGATATTCTCTAGGCCCTCTCATGTGATATGATTCGAAGCATGGTCATGCGCTACTCAGTTAAGTGTTAACTGAGGAGTCGGACTAAGAGTTAGTCCAGTCAATCACATATCATGGTACGAGAAGAGAGTTAAGCTATTTAAGGGATGACAACTACTCGCCTATAGCTTAACAGATATATCATGAGGCAAAGGGACTTGGACGAAAGTCACATTGAAGGTTTGTCTTCTGACTTTACGACACTTGGGAGTTGGCACGTCTTGCTAGAGGCCGCTACCATCTATCGACTTGATTTGCTTGGTTTGCTGCAATAAGTTGGTTGGATCCCAGCACACTTCTTTTGGAGAGAGAGACACTCCGTTTTCATTGTTTAGAACACTCTACTTTTCATTCTTATTGTTTTGTGAGTGTTCTCTTTTGCTAGCACTGTGTTTAGCCTTAGTTTTCTTGTGCTTTCATCTTAGAACTTTTTAGTTCTTCTTTGTGGATTTGTGAGACAAGCTCACTAATCTTTATTTAGTATTATCTTTGTGAGTTGTTTCAAATAAGTCAATTGGTGTTGTAAGAGAGTAGAAAGCTTCATGCTTTAGTGGTACAAAAGGGAGCTTGTTTCGACTATGGCTTAGACTTTATCATGTCATGCTTGATATTGTTTTAGCTTTATGCTTAGTGATAATTGCTGTAGCATGACTTGTTATAAACAATTGATATTGCTTAATGTGCCTTGAAAGAATCATGCGTTGTTTTAGCATATAAAAGCATAATATTGTGGTATTCTCCTTTGATGCTTTATTTGGGTTGACTTGGCGCATGCTCACACCATGTTAAGACTACACCAAGTCACCATAGCCTCTATGATCATTTAGTTTTCGACTTGTAATATAACTTTATGCTTTAATTAATAATGTTTTGTTGTTTTTCATGATTATGGCCATCATTTCTCTCTTAGTTGGTTGCTCCCAGTCTTTTGTTAGCCTCCATACCAAGTATGAGTTCCACTCATGCATCCAACTCCAAATAAAACCAAGTTATTCCAAAGAGTCCACCATACCTACCTATTAGCATTTGCTATTCCAAGTATATTAATGTTTTTATCTACCTTCTAAATTAAACTTGTTATGTGAAAATTAGTGATTAAATCTCTCACGAACTTGATGGCACACTTTACTTTTCTTGCCACTAATAAACTTGAACCATTGTGTCATCTATGTTGTATATGCTTGCACTTATACGTTGGGAATTAGCAGAACCATGCTGTCATGGGGAACGCTTTCAACATTGCACTTGTACATTGTACCCAGTTGATATCATGCTCGTTTGTTTATGGATGTCGTCGGTGTGAAATGAAAGGGGAGCTTGTAAGTCCATGGAGTTATGTATGTGTGTTAGAGAAACGCCTGCGCCACTAGCCTAAGCCATGCCTAATCATGGTGGAAACTTGCAGCATAACCATAATGAGCATTCTATGAAGTATTCTTCTTATAAAAAAAGAGATAGAGATTGAGAAAAAGAAAAAAAAGATGAGAAAAGAGGAAAGAGAGAAAAAGCACCATTTTCCCATGGTAAATAAGAAGATTGCTGAGATGCTCATTGTCTGCTTGCCTTGTCATTTTGATTATGGGATAACTCCTGTATCATGTGCAAGGGGTACCCCGTTGGCGGTTCTCTATGATACACATGTACTTACCATGACAAGAACTTACTGATAACTAAACTTGAGTAGCATGAGGAGCGGCCCTCATATTCAAGGGACATGAGATTGCCAACTTATACTTTGTCAAGCATATACTCCATAGTTTGTTCACTTTAACCTTAATCACTTCAAGATGCTTATGATAGGGGCAATGAGAGCTAAAAGCTAATAAGTACAATAATTTTTCGAAGCTCTTTATGAGACTTGAATCCCTGCTTCCTTCTATGAAGGCCTTTCTTTTACTTTTATGTTGAGTCTCCATCTTCTATCTTTATGCACCTATTGAGAGAGCATATTGGCCATTCTTAGTTTAATGTGCATTGTCCCAAGACTTGTTGATTGATGCATAACTTTGATATTGCTTGTTCTTAAACTATTTGTCTCTAGTCACCCTTATGAACTTTGAAGGTGTCCTATGCATTTATGTTTTGCTACACTATGAGGGACAAGCTGAATGCCATTCTCATTATGTTTTCTATATGTGAAACAAACAAACGTGTTGCAACGCATTGTTATTCATGAATCTTTTGTTTGTACCTTTTCATGTCACAACATAGTTGCTATGTCTATTTGTTAGAACTATATCTTTCATGCTATGTTAAAGTACTATGATCCCAGCTATCAATGTTTTACAAATACTTTGATTAAGATTATGATGGTGCATGTCACCTAAAAAATTATTCTTTTTTGATCACTTACCTTGGGGATGTTGATACGTTGCAAACGTATCTATAATTTTTGATGTTCCATGCTTGTTTTATATCTATTTTCTTATGTTTTGTCCACACTTTGGAGTATTTTTACACATTTTCTGGAACTAACCTATTAACAAGATGCCACAGTTCCAGTTGCCTATTTTCAGCTGTTTCTGGTTCAGAAAAGCCAGAAAATGAATATTCTCGGAATTGGACGGGACAAAAGCCAAAGTCGATATTTTAACGGAAGACTCATGGAGCCAGTAGACGAGACGGAGAGGGGCCAGGGGCTGGCCACACCATGTGGTGGCGCGGGTCCCCCTGGTCGCGCCACCAGGTGGTGTGGGCCCCTGGTCAACCCTGTGACATCGCCCCTTCGCCTATAAAATCCCCTAAGGACGAAAAACCTAAATTATCTAGCCTCCAGCCACGAAAAGTTCCATAGTGCCGCTGCCACCGAAGGGGAGATTCGGGGGACAGTAAGTCTCTGTTCCCGCACCCTGCCGGGACAAGAAGTTCCCTCAAAGCCATCTCCATAGATCTCCACCACCATCTCCATCACCGTTGCTGATTCCCATGATGATGAGGGAGTAGTTCTTCCTCGAGGCTAAGGGCTCTACCGGTAGCTATGTGTTCATATCTCTCTCTATGCATGATCATATTGTGATCATGAGCTTTGTAATCAAGTAGATCTACTTTGCTACTCAAGTGCTTTAATAGATCTCTGCTCTCCCCACGTGTGTGAAAGTGACAGCATGCACACAGTGGTGGCACTTAGGCTAGAGATTACAAATACTTGTTATGAGTTATATTTGGAGTTGGATGTCTCTATGAAATTGTGGTGTTTGTTGGAACCATCTAGCGCTCAAGGTGACAGTGTGGGGTTATCTAGATGGGTAAAGCGAACTTTGAGGAGTTTTGTTATAGCCCTACCATGGATTAGACTGTCCAACTGGAGAGTAATTCAGAGTAGTATCATGAAGAGAAGATATTTATATGAGAGTGTTTGCTAGTGAAAGTATGATCTGTATGCCTTGTTTCTAAGCATTGAAACACCGTTTGCAACTAGATCTGTTACATGTTTGCTTGCTGCCATCTTTATTTCAGTTTGCCTTTAGTCTCTTCCACGCCATCAAAGTATTTTCGGGCACCGTTGTCTTATATCCATACCACTTGTATTTTACTATATGTTTGCCGAACTAGTGCACCTATACACCTGACAAGTGTATTGGGTGTGTTGGGGACACAAGAGACTTCTTGTACCTTGATTGCAGGGTTGCTTGAGAGGGATACCTTTGACCACTTCCTCCCTGAGTTCGATTAAACTTGGGTAATCCACTTAAGGGGAACTTGCTGCTGTTCTACAAACCTCTGCACTTGGAGGCCCAACAACTATCTACAACAATAGAAGTGCGTAGACATCAGTCGTGATATTGTTGTTCTAAGAAAATCTTGAGAGATTACCATTTCCATGGAGTGAAATATAATGCATAAACTTGCGTATACAAAAATTATACACCTTTGAATTCTTTGAAATCGCACTTAGGTCGTGATAATGTTGTGCTAAGAATATCCTGATCATTTATAATTTCCATGGAGTGAAATATAATGCATAAACTTGCGTATACAAAAATTATACACCTTTGAACTCTTTGAAATTGCACTTAATACGTGATAATATTGTGGTAAGAAAATCTTGAGACATTACCATTTCCATGGAGTGAAATATAATGCATAAACTTGCGTATACAAAAATTATACACCTTTGAACTCTTTGAAATCGCACTTAATATGTGATAAGGTTGTGCTAAGAAAATCTTGAGACATTACCATTTCCATGGAGTGAAATATAATGCATAAATTATACACCTTTGAACACGTTCCCTTCAAATTATATTCAAGTTCATTTGTTTATGGAGTTAAAGTACCGGTGGCATACTCGTTATTTTGCACGGATAGAGGGGTGCCCCCGACAGATATAGGGGTTATCTTGTCCGCTAGATCACAGAGGATCAACGGTTGGTGGGCACGATCCGTGTGACAACTGTCTTGACCAATCAGAGCATAGTAGTGAAGATGAGCACATGTGCGAGAGATGGATACAAAGAGAGGGGAAAACTGAGTAGCACTTAAGAACCAAGGGCAAAACTGAGTAGAACTTAAAAACCAAGGGCAAGACTGACAAAGGGATTCAAATAGAAAATAGAAAAAGATTTAAAAAATGGAAAATGTATCTTTTATACAATAAAATACATCTTTGCATACATCAAACTATTTGCAATTCAAATATACACTAGTTTGACAATTATTGCCTCATTCAGATAAACTATGTTTTGGGGAGGGATGTTTTGGGAAGAGGCTTGAGTAGAAAGCCATGTACCTTCATAGATAGTAGGTGATTTGAGAAGTGGTGATTTAGGTTAAAACTTGGTTTATATACATTTATTATGGTGGTAGGTCACATGATAAGACTCCCTGTGTAGATGCCACTATGTTTTGCTCTTTTTGAATTTGTTGTGCATAAAATGACTCAATTAGCTAGCTAAAACTTATTCTTTGACTCTCTGTTGACCAGCCACCAGAGGGTAAAACTGAGTATATTGCACACGACAGTGTTAGTACTGGAGGGCAAAACTGAGTAGAACCAAACTGCTAGTGTTACACTCGAGGGCAAAACTGAGTACAACTGAGTCCAGGGTTAGACACGAGGAAAAAAAACGTGACTCACGGTATGCGTGTGCGATGCACGAGGCGCTAGGGGACACGTGTGGCCGTGCACGGTGCAGTAGCGTACGCGGTTACGCGGTGCATGGTAGTGCAACGAAACATAGCTTCCCTTCTCCTTTAATAGAGGCCTCCCCACTCTCACTCATCACTCACTCGCTCACTCAACCGCCTCCACTGTCCTATCACCTTATGCAAACCCCCAAGAAAACCCCAACCATGTCGACGATGGAGAAGAACAGCGCGGTGGCCATCGACGCCTCCAAGGCCTTCGGCGAGGAGGCCCCCGTACAGGCCCCCGTCCCCATCCCCGCATCCGCCATAGCCTCCAGCGAGGAGGACCCGCCGGTCTCGGGCAGATCCCGCTCGGCTGGGACCCCTATGAGGAGGTTGTTTACATAAGGTCGGAGAACCCCTACGACACCAGCATCGCCGACCCATGGTCGAAGGTAACCAGGGTTTTCTCCCCTTCCCTTATTCTTCCCCTGTTCCCATCGTTGGATGCTATATCGTATGTTATTAGGGACCGGCTGTTCATATTTTTACAGTAGCTAATCATCTTGTGTTGGATCTCATATTTTGATGAATCCCCCTTTTCGTATTTGAACCCCCCTATTCGTAGTTGGGATCAGTATTCGATTTGGGGAATAATCAGGAAATCTCAATCGGTTAATTTATGGAAATAATCAATCCCAATAATCAAAGTATCTCAATCATGTCCTTATTGCACTCTACAGGAGGATAACAGCGACGTCCGCAGCGACAACGAGTCCAAGGACACCAAGACTCATCATGTGCTGAGGAGGCTGAAGTCCGGCCAGTACAACAACTTCTTCACCGGTGACGTGTACAGGTGTCCCTTCTGCCCACTAGGAGGCTCCATGCCATGGACTTCAACTCCCTTGTGAAGCATACCGAGGATGTGAGGACCTGTGGCGAGTCCGTGAACATCCACGACTTCATAGCCAAGCACTAAGCGCTCGGTCTTCACCTCCACAACCTCTAGAAGGTGGCTATCAAGGAGGGTCGCATGCCCCCGATCAAGCCCAAGGCGCCCAAGGTCAAGGGACTGGTCAGCAAGAAGTGGAGGAGGCGTCAGAGGGAGGAGGCGGAGGCCCTCCTAGCAGAGGCTGTGAGGGGCCACTGATATGCTGCTGCTGTAAAGCAGCTTCTTTTGTCGTGTCTATGTTGAACTTGTCCGCTACTGCTGCTGAGCAACCTAATTGTCGAACCTCATTAAGTACCATACTATATAACCTATATTAGCTGCTTTATCTACATCTACTCTATTTACTGAATTTATTTATGGTGCTGGTTAGTTTTGCTGCTCTAGATTTGCTACCAGATTGGGGAAAACAAGGGGAAAAGGAACAATGAATGAAGAGAGAAGCTGCTCTAGATTCGCTAGCTTTTTGGGCAAAAAAACACAACTATTAGCGAGGGAGAGGCGGAAAAGGCGCTCTTAAAAAGGCCAATCATAAAAATAACAAAAAAGAAAACTTCCAATTTAGGCGACAGGGCCACCAAACGCACCCCACATGGTCCCACACCATGTCCCCCATAATCAGCGAGAGATGGATGGCTGGTCCGCTGTGTATCCTGGCCCCACCTGTCAGCATGTAACGGTCGAGGCGATGTAATGTAACGCTCAACACACGACCCCCCCCAACGCGGTCCCACCGGTCAGCATGTAACGGTCAAGCCTTTGACCTGACAGCATCCCCCTACCCGAGCGCATGTGAGGGTTTTGGAATGGAGGGAGGAAAAAAGTGAGAAAAAACTAAGCGGTTGGGGAAAACTGAGTACAACTAACAAACTAGGGGCACGAAAATATAAATCCCTAGAAAAATATCCAACACAAATCAAGATGGGAAGAAACAATCTCAAACCCTAGTCTTGCAAAGTAGAGATCCATCTCTCTCTTAAGTACAAGTAGTGGCTATGGGGGTGTATTGGCTAGGAGGTCGAAGATCGTGGAGCAAGATGAAGAACGTCTTCCCCTTCTTCTCCGGATCTCTTCTTTCTCCCTTCTAGTTGGTATGATGGCTGCTGTGTTGTGTTTTCATCCTCGGTCCCTTCACGGAAGTTGTCCCTTTTGACAAGACAGAGGAGGCGACAACTATACGGCCAGAAAAATATTCCCGCCGTATAGTTGCTCGTTAAAGCTTCTATGAGCTCCCCTCGTGTGCTTCCAAATTGGGACTCGCTTGTTTTCTCCAGAATATTGTGTTTCTCTAGTTAAATCCTTCTGTTGACGTTCAGAACCTGAAACACACATTAAAAACCAAGTTTTCTTTGCTACCGAAGTATAGCGTTAGGTAAAGCCAGAAAACTATCAAATCCGGGAGAAAACCATCAATAAAAGCCATCAAAAATGTGTCAAATCTCATAGCTATCAACGGTACGGGCAGAGCCCGCCAAAATTGTACGGTCATACTAACCTTTCTTGACTTTGTTTCGTCAAACGGAACAACATTTGTGAATCCACGATGGGCATATTCGACCTCGAGCTCCGTCGGTACCTCCAGAATGACTATTTGAAGAGGGGAACCCTAGCCGCCTCCACATCAATCCATCCACGCCTTGGGGGTGGAGCCCTACTGCTCTACCACCTCCATAGCCACCATAGACAATATCTCCACCACCATACCACTCAATAGGAAGAGAAGACTTGTATCTTGAAGGGCTACGCATCGATCTTCATCAACAACGTATCCAACATCGATCCCTTTTTTTTGATGTAATCCAAATTCTATTGTGGATTTGCACTTGTATTCAATTGTACCTTCACATATCATCCATATTATTGCCATGATGTTGATCCCCTTCATGTATGAGTAGTTGCCTTGTTCTTGGGGAGAGATGGAGAAACCCTAGTATTATTATGCATTGAAATAAAGATGATCTATAACTTTGGTCCTTGATCTATTGATTTATGATATTGTATTAGATCTGTCTCTTTAGATGGTATGTGAAGTCGACCATGTAGCATTTGCCTTCGTGACTAAAGAGAGGGAGCTACCCTTGGGACGTGTATGGGAGTATGTCCAATGCTATTTTGTGACTATAAGCATTGGCTTATAACCAACATGATCAAAGGGGATCAAGAGTGATTCACTAAGATCATTACGATATCCATGGGGAAACCCTTAATTGTGGTGGTCCGTAGAAGTGATTTGCTCATAGGCATCACAGTTGTTATTTAGAGATGACCTCAATACTTGAGTCGTAGAAGCGTCTACTCATGAGACTTGTAGTGAACATCTTATTATGGAGCTCTCTCCACACATGTCATGACGAAAGATATAGGTTATTCTAATCATACAGAATT
Source organism: Avena insularis (assembly GCA_023614405.1). NCBI lineage: Eukaryota > Viridiplantae > Streptophyta > Magnoliopsida > Poales > Poaceae > Avena > Avena insularis. Next base: position 48,557,524 of record CM042692.1, on the reverse strand, counting down.
CTCCCATGCTAGTGGTAAATCCTACACTCCTTGAGAACCCCTCAATCACATCAAACCACACTTCATAAACACTCTCTTGCTTTAGTTTAATTTTCTCATTTACTTTGTCACTAGTTACCTTAAATCTCTCGTGTTTACTATTATTCTAGCAACTTATAGTATAGACTATTTTGAAACACTGTTTTGGGTGCGAACGTGGCCTCATTGACAACGTGGCTGCGGGGTTGTGTTGTTTCCATCCACAAAGCTTCCAAGGGACGAACTTTATAAATGTTATTTGCAGCTACAATTACTACAATAACCCTGGTTGATGTAGGAACCTAGACATAACAACATTTGAGGCCCAAACACTAAGGCCCTATAAAAGTCATCGCGAGTGCGATGACCCAACATACCACTGCATGATGTAGTACACTATAATCGTTGACTTAACACCAATGAAACACTGTTCGACTAGTATTACATCCCTCATAGTGGTAAAACAGAAAGATAGCAAGTCCAAGACATGACTATAGATTACAACTTGACTCTTTACAAAACTCTAGGTTATAGAGAGAGAAGGCGACTTCTTGCAAAGAATAATCAAAAATAACAACTCATAAATATCATACTAATAGACTAGTGTCTAAACTATCTGGCTTGCAAATGCTTCTATTGCATTGCTCTACAGAAGTAGGTTCTATGGCTAGATATTATACTCCTACCTAAAGAGTAACTTCGTCTTCACTTCAGTTGATGTATACGCTGTCTCCATTGATTTCCTTGAAGAGCTTGAGCTTTTGATGATAATTCCTTCAAGTGTTACTTGCTGTTGACGACGTCTTCTTCGGCTTTAGAATCTAGCAAGGGTTAATAAGGCATGACTGAGAATGACCGTACTCAGCAAGTTCACTAAAAAGGAGTGTATGATGCACTATCTACAGCCATAGACCATAGGTCGTAGGCTATGTAGGTTTTCGTAAAAAAATCTTCAAAGGTTGCTTTTATTCTGAAAAGCTATGTCCGTTAGCCTTCACATGTTACCGGAACTTCATGGAGCTCCTTTCCTACCGTGTTCTTAGCTCCTTCCCGGAACATGGTGTAATATGTCACAGTTTTATACACTCTGCGTAGGTGCATCACTTTTCCCATAAGAGATCTTAAGCTTTGTTGCATAGCTAGGAGTATGTCCCCGTTCAAACTTCCATGGTTTGAGGCCCAACCTAAGATCCAAGACGATCACTACAATTCTTCATGACCCCACATGCCAACATGACCCTCCAGACCTACCCATCTCTATTAAGCCCCTTATAGGACACTATAACTCTGATAGGCCCCTGAAGACTCTGTGAGTTAGTTGTGCCCCTGGAATGATCCTTCAAAAGGCCCGACCTTCTTCTAGTAGACTGACACAGATAATCTAGACACTAAAACCGTGGAGCCTAAGGGTTCCCACCCATATGCTGGATCCACACAAGGAATCACATGTCATGTTAAGGTCATCCGCTGACACACGAAAGGAAGAAGATCCAGCTAACTTCTCCATCCTATTCCAGATCTCATGGTTAACGCATATTATATGGTGTAAGAATCACTAGCGACATTGGTTGTTTAAGTCCTAGATAATATGTTCCTTTACCACCAGAACTTCCATAGTAGATTATTACCACTTAGTAAATAACCCATAATCATATTATTATGAAAATAGCGTGTTCTGACCTTTTTGAAATGCAGGTGATGACAACATTGGATTTGCAAATACTTGATATAAAATAACCATATGACATGAGCAAATGTGAACTTGCCTTTTGTGATTGCAAGATTATGCACCTACGGTCTTCGAGAAAATAAAAGATCCAACATCTGAAAACAACATCATTGGTCTGGTAGGGACTAATGTTTAAAGAAACAAGATGCTATTGTGCATAAGTAATGTAATGCAATTTTGTAAACTTGAAAGTCCTAGAATAAGCATTGTTGATCTAGGGTTTGGGAGCATGTGATGATTTCTTTAGAATGTGTTGCCATTTTATCTTAGTTTCACAATTGTGCTTCTTGTTAAGTTTTGTGAGTGTGTGTGAAGTAACTTACAAGAACAATAAGGTAACATACCATAATAAAACACTCAAGTGTCAAACGCATCCAAGGAATTCTTATATATGATGGTTCATCACTTAGAGCCTTTATACAGATGCTTAAGAATTAATTTTTATGTAACCTAGAAGAATAACTTTTGAAGAAAAGTTTATTTAAGCAATTAAAAGCAGTTAAATTTGAAGTTAACTATTTTTAGGGTTTCCCTTGAATCTAATTATCCAAGAAGAAACCTTACTGCATTTGAATAATTACCACCAAACTTGTAGTTCAAATTTATATGCTTTGAATATGAAATGATACCATAGGTTGCTTACTTCCTAATACTTCATAAAGGTGGAACAAAAGTATTTTTATTTTTTTGTGGGTAGTGTTTTGTTGAGGCCATAAGTGAATTAATGGAATCATTTATCTGGTTAGGAATTAATGGTTTTATTTGGTAGACATGGAAATTGTATTATTTTGATTACTTATGAACTATCTTTAGAGTCTAAGTAAAGTTATAAACTTGTAAAATAAATGATGGTGGAAAAATTTAATAAGTAAACAAAATTATTTTTGATGATCTTTTAAATGAATAAAATCCCTTTAGAAAGTAATATATAATTATTTTTGGAATGATGTTTTTAGAAAATGTATTTAAGGTAATTTAGATTATTTTTATCTAATGCAAGGATCATTTGAAGTTAATACTTCCCTTATATCTTAAAAGAATACTATTAAAGACATAAACAAATTTATATATAGACTTTTATGAATTGTAAGTAAAGGAATTAAGTTTAAACACACTTTAATAGATTATTAAATTTTTATTTACTTCAAAAATGGGATGTTATATTTTTTATCATGTAGATATTATTTTAGTGATCATTTTGATATATTATAAATATTTTTATGATTTATAATTAATAAGATATGAGTTCCTAAGATTTATTACTTTATAAAAGATAAATATTTGGTTAAGTGATATAATAATATATGAGTGTAGTTTTAAATTGTAGTTTTTATTTTTCTAAGAATTTTGAAAGATTATTTATATTTTCTATTTTGAAATGAATAAAATATGCCTTTTTAAGATTTATACTTAATAGAATACTTAATAAATAATAATATACTTTATTTAGGTTGGATAACAAAATATGATAAGTAGATTTAAATTGCAGATCTTATTTTTCTAAAGATTTTGATATATAATACATATTTTTCTGAACTATATAATATTAGTTATTGTATTTACAATATTGATTATATTTTCTGAAATTGAAACAAACACTGGAAAACCTTTTTTTACTAATACTATCCCTTTCTACAGTCGCTGACATAGGGGCCCAAGGCCACCTCAGCCTCCATGCGGAAGGATAGGTCCCACCCCGGGTTTGACTGGGCTAACCAGCGTTCATTGACGTCAGTGCAGCGTCAACGTGACGTCAGCCGGCGGGCTCCTCCCAGGTGGCCAAAAGAACGGAGCTACGCAAGAAAGCGTGTTAGATGCGTGCACGTGCAAGGAACCAAACTAGGGCTATGCCGCTAGCAAATGGTCCTGGAGAGAACGGCGGAGACTAGCTACTGTGGCGACAAATTGTGTGCTATGGCGGGAGCTTGCTACGGATCAGGAGCGAGGTGATGGGGAGGTCTAGGAGGACTATAAGCTTACCCTGAGCCTGCTTGTGGTGTCAGTGAAGCGAAGGGAGGTCAGTAGCATCGGCACAGTCACCGACGAGCTTCGATGGTGGCAGGAAAAAAATTATGGCGACAGCGATTGAGAGCATGCGGCTTCGATTGCTTCCAAAGAAGGACCATCACGATGAGGCAGAGCCGACAGTGGTCCCAGATGGGTGAGGGTAGACCGAAGTCGGCGATGCGGTGTGGAGTATGACAACTAGGGTTTTAATCAGGGAGGAAAAAGAGAGAGAGTGAGCTTATCCGCGAGACAAAGAAGATAGGGATGAGAGAGAGAGGCGTCAGGGCAGGCTCTTATCCACCTCTGAGACGGAGGCGGGCATCACGGCACGCGGCTGACGAAGATGGTGGCATCGGGCGGCGAGGGTTGCTTCAGAGAGCTGCTTGTGATGCAATAGGAAGACGACGCCGAACCGGTACCTAGGCCTGGGACGAGATGGGCCGTAGAAAAGTGACAGAAGGAGCCGACTGCTACTGCTCGCCGTGTTAGATAGGTGGAAGATAAAATGGGCCATGAGCCAGAAACTGGGCTAGTCTCTTTCCTTTTCTGTATTATTTTATATTTCTATTTTATTTTCTATTTATTATTTCCATTCCATTTTGATTTCTACAATGTCTTAATGATTCAAAAAATTGGTGGAATATTGTAGGGATCTTTGAGACTAAGTGGTTCTTATATTTTTCCTGATTTTCAGAAATTCAAACTATTAGGAAAGTATTTTATTGATTGTAACAATTATCCCTTAGGGTTTTTGTGTTTTGTTTATTATATAAAAATCTTATAAAAATGATTTTATTTTCACCATGATAATTGTAATGGTAAAGATTTAAGATGGTTAATGATATCCATAGAATCTTTTTATTCTTAGCATCATATAGTAACCATTATATATGGTGGTTCCAATTTTAGGGTTCTCAATTTTGGTGGTTCCTTCTACCCAAAGCCCACTTGGTTTTAGTGTTTAGAATTACCATGGAATATTCTAGTGACCATTTTAAAATATAGAATGGTTTTATTACCATATATAATTTAGGCATAATATTTAATATATAATGGTTTATAGTAAGTATTACCTAAGTGATAATATTGTCTACTTACTAATCATGTAGTAATAATTTAAGGTGTGAAAATATAAGTATCAACTATATCTCTAGAGGATTTACTATCCTTATGTTCATTGATAAACATTGGTAAGGTTAATGGTTAAATTCATTTTTTAAGCTTGAGATCCCTGATGATTCTTCGAACTATGGTAAGATAGTAAAATTGTTTTCTAACATGGTCTTAATGGTTCCATGGAACTAAATCTTGGTTAGGGATTAGAAGGATGAGTTAAACATGGGACTTACCAAGGCTTGATATAGTCTTGGTTAAACCATTATCAAGAACTCTTATCTTCCATACTTCATTAAGCTTGGCTTTAGTTAAGAAATTCCATTCCTAGATATACTCTGTATAAACCTCTAATCTTATTCACAAAGATCACATCTTCTTAAATAAACTAATCATCCGACTCCACCATATTCGTCATCATCTGATGCCATTGTCATGCCACTTCTTAACTACTCATTCTCCAATCTTCTTTTACTACATAACTTGTACTTCTTAACTGCCCTTGATGAATTCATCCATGTAGTTCTTTCTAACTCCACTCATTAACTCTTTTATAATTCCCTTATATCTACTCCCAAGGTTTGTAAGACTACAAGTGTCACTATATCACATGTGCTATCAATCCTCAAGAAGAGGTGTGGTACTGCTCCCATAATACATGATTTTCCTTGTATAAGCTTGATCAAAATACTATGTCTTCAACTACTCTATACAACTCATGCTCCAAACTTCATCATACACTAGCTTGACTTATCATGATCGAGCTAGGTGAATTAACTAACTAAAGTTTAGTATAGCTTAGTATACTCACAACATTTCTTCAACACCTAGTCTTCTATTCCCAAGTGACTTGAGAATAATGACCACCATCCTTTGATCACACTAAGCTTAGGTTTCTAATTGTCTGGTCAAGATCTATCCTGAACTAAGTAACAACTTGTCCTACACCTGGTCTATTTTTAGGTTTACCTTTTAATGAAGCTTACTCTATGAATATACTTACTTGGCTCAACAAGATTACTCCTTGATACTATATCCTTACTAGCTTTATCATAACTTCTAATTTCCAACTTATCTCTTAGGTCTAGATGCTTCTTCTAGTTAACCCATGAATGAGTTAACACCCCTAGTAAGACATGGTTTGATCTTCATTAACTCTCATCTACTGATGAGGGCACATGCTAACATAACTAGTTCCTTCTTCTTATTAATTTACTTCAAAGCTTTAGAAGGTCAATATAATAGGTCAAGGGCTAAAGGTCAACAATTGCTAAGTCAAAGGTTGCTCACTCAACATTGATGGTCACATGCTCTATAACTTGGTTTAATAGGAAGGTCATCTATTAATAAGGTAATAAGGATATGTGGTGAATGGTCTTGGCTTGACTTCCTTCCTACTCTATTTGTGATAGGAGGTTAGTGTTTAGGAACTACCATGATGCTCATTGTAGGAATAACAATGATAAACATGTTTGTCAAGGTTTAGTTATTGAGTTTATTTACTTGGTTTACATACTTGATTTGGTATCCATTGGTGGTTGTAAAGAATACATTGATATAGTCTCTAGAATATCTGGTATTTATCATGAAGTAATATGTTGTGGGTTTAGTTTTATTCCATTTGATCTTCCCATAGATCAAATCATATTTACCAAAAATAAGATTTTAGCAAAGCTCATATTGAAACTTATCGCACTCAACTTAATGATCTACTTCAGTTTCATCAAGTTAAGAGAAGATTCAATCACTTTGACAAGTTTTGTTCAAAAGCGCGAAAATTATCCAGATTTTCTATGCATGAATGCACACACCTGATCTTATCTTATTTCTAAGCTCTAATGCTAGGATGTTACAGCGAGGTAAGACCTTGTCTTAATACCTTATCTCAAGGCCTTGTCTAAAGGCATTGTCTCAAGACCTTATCTTAAGACCTTGTCGCACTCACTGACCGAGTCTATGTCTGGTTCAGGTCCAACATGACTGACGTACATGCTCCCACTCTTAAATCTGTGACCCTGTAGGCTCATGGCGACTTGGACACGACTGGAGTCTGACTTGCAATCAATCAATCGGTAGAGGATCCTAGAAGAATGTGCTGCCTCCCAAGTACCAAAGAGTCATGACGACATACCTTCCAATGCGACTAAGGTATGAGTCCTTTTTGCCTCACGATATACCCTGTCAAGCTATAGGAGAATTACCGTCTTCCCTTTAATAGCTCAACCCTCTTCTCAATCCGTGATATGTGATTCATCCGACTAACTCTTTAGTCAATCGCCCTGGTTAACACTTAACGAAGTCGCGCATGGCCATGCTTCCGAATAATATCACACGAGAGGGCCCAGAGAATATCTCTCTAGTTGGAGGGCAAAATCCCAAATTGGTTATCCACATCATGCAACTTGATTCTCAATCGACCCTAACTCTGCCTTTATAACTTCCTTGTTACGGAACAATGTTTGACAGAACCTAAGTCGGTTGATCCATAACTCATATTGTGTCACAACCTCAGGTCTATGGATTACATTGATTGAGACATAAAAGTGACAACATGTTTGTTGTATCTCAATATGGTTCAGTCTGACTCGCTAAAATCTTTAGCCAAATCCGTGTAAGTCGAAATAACATCACCATGCCCATGACAAGTGGAACCTAGTCATCAGCCGACTTTCACATTATTCTAAGTTGTGTGTCCAGCACAACCTCAACGACCAAAGACATCTAGTATGAACAACATGAATATATAGTCCAACAACTAAATCACATATTCAATGATGCACATCAGAATTTCATTGGGAATTTATAGTCCAACAACTTAATAACTTTATGAATACATTGGGAATTACATCATACACAATCACCTCTAGGTCATATTCCCAACAATTGGGGGGTCTCTCACCACCTCTCATCATCACTTGTGGACTAAAACCTCTGTAAACAGTAGTAGGTAACATTAGTCCACACTTTAGCTCTGGTGTCAACATTAACCAAAATAATGGATAAGGGAATTTTGCCCTTACAATCTCCCCTTTTTGTTAACGATGAAAACCGAGCTAGAGTCACAATAAGATATTATTATAAGCTTAAAAGAAATGTTTCCATGGAAAATATTAGGTAAGCTCCCCCACAATGTATGCACTTGGTTGAATTTGCTTTTGAATGCAAAGTGCAATAATAGGAATATGGAGAGCTCCCCCAATATCTTTAGGAAACAAGCAGACAACAACAAGTTAAAGACATGGATATCTAGCAATAATTAAACATGATAACATAAGGATATCCAAGTACTTAAATAATAATACAAACTTGTCCATCATACCACACGAATATAAAAAGGTTAGATAGAACTACCAAATAGTCACACAAGCCATAAGAACCAAATAAAGTACTAAGATAAGGCTTGTGTGAACAGCGAACCCTGGAAAACCCCGACAAGGAACCTGTATCCTAAATAGACTCTACTCTCTTGTCCCTCTTTGCCATTGAAACACCAAAAAGTTACAAAAGAGTAGACGATGCTAGCGCTGAAAAAGCAAAGTGAGAATTGTCACGAGCAAAAGCAACAGCAGCCTCAACATCTTCCCCATCTTCGTCCTCATTGTCATCGTCATAATCATCATCTTTGGTGACAAACTGAGAGAAGTCATACCCTTGGAACATGTCATAATCAATGTGAGGCATGCCATGGTTCACATAGGTAACCGGTACCAAGTTAGTGGAATCATTAGGAACTGGCAACCTAGCTCCTCAATAAAATCATTGTGGCTCCTACGCTTTTCCTGGCTGATCTTAAGACTCTTGTGGGAAACATCATATGAGCCCCAACACACCTCAAAGTGGGTAGTGAAAAATCTGGCAAGACCCTTCTTGCGGGGAGGGGTGGTGCGGCGAGAGGATCCAGAACCAAAAGCCCCAAACTGTGGGTCATGAACAACCTTGGTCTTGCGCTAGGTTAACTTCATCTCAGGAAGTTCCACAAAGTGGCCACAAAGGGGAAGATCAAACTAATCCATCTCAATATGTTGTCCTTTGATCATGTCATGGGGGCTGTGGAGGTTGAGCACACCCTGAATAACTGATAGTAGTTGTGTGTCATGCGCTTATCCACAGACCTTTGGAATTCTTGGAAGATGAAGTCATAACCATTAATTTTCCTTAGCCTATCAGGGCAACATTAGTGCATGAAGTTGCGGTTGTATCCACGACAACTAGAATCATCTCTCACCTTACTCACAAGGTTGCAACAGAAGAGCTTGGTAAGGGCATTGTAGTATTAGTACATGCCAGAGAGACTTGGTGAAGGCATAATTGGGTCCTAAGGATAACAATGAGGAATGGCATCTTTTCTCAAGATCTTCTCTAAGTGAATGCAAAAGCTAGTTGCCCTGTCATCCCCATAGCCCAAGGTCTCACAAAGCTGAGCAAAAGTGATGGTATAAGGAGTAGGGCCTATCATCCAAGTGATGGAGCGCACATCATCTGAGTGAAAGAACACCGTGCAATGAAATTGATGAATGAGCTTGGGATGAATGATCTCTCGGATCGTGACAATATCATACACATCCATATTCTTCAGAGCGACATCAATGTAGTAAAAATCCCCGTTGAGATTGTTTTGAAAGTGATCCTCATTGAGTGCCTTGGGGGGGACATGGAAACTACTCTTCATGTAATCCTTTTGGGAGTAGAAGTTATCCCAAAAGCAACACTAGATCTCAGTCCAGAACTACTAGTCAGAGCCGGTATAATTCCTCTCATGGAAGTGATAGGGATTGATCTGCCTATGCCGCCTCCACTCAACAATGATCTCCACATAACGAGTGTCAGCTGGTATCGCTTCTTCTAGAGTTGGACCAAGGTTCTTGCCCTTGTCGGCTTGAGACTTCTTGTTGTTGGGTGCATTCTTCTTAGTTTCTAGAACACTACCCCCACACTAGAATTACCTAGAGCCGCGGCGACTTTCTAAGCTGGTTTGTTAGAGAGGCAGCCACTAGTACAAACCCTAGGTGGTGGAGGAGCAAGATTCCTTTTCTTCTCATCAAACTATTCTGCCAAGAACCAATGTACTCACTATGCTTGCTTTCCACATATTCTGCACAAAAACAAAAGAATATAGAGGATAACACAAGATGAATGTACATGTTGTGGGAAAAGAACCCAAAAAACTGTGTTTGAACAAGTGCATTTCAAAAAACTTGGAGATGGAGGGTTTCATTGCTAGTTCGCGAGGCTGGAACCTAGGCCGAGATGTCCTGGCGCTAGGTCCGTGGACCGGAATCAACCACCGGAAATTTTTGTGCTAGGGCTGGTGGACTGGCACGACCACCGAAGACCATTATGGTGCCAAATATTTTTCACAATGTCTCACAAATTTACAAAAATGGCTTAGGAACTTGTACACGCATAATTTAGTGAGTATAGGGGAGACCATGAATTGACGTGGGTGGTATCCAATGGCATAGAAACTAATCCTATATCAAACCCTAGATATTCAACACACAAAAGCATGGAGTACATCTAGAAAAGAAACAAGGACTAGAGAGAGAGGGAAAACAAGATTACTGATAGCTGTGAGATTCGACACATTTATGTTGGCTTTTATTGATGGTTTTCTCCCGGATTTGACGTTTTCTGGTTTTACCTAACGCTAATACTTCGGTAGTGAAGAAAACTTGGTTTTTAATGTGTGTTTCAGGTTCTGAACGTCAATAGGAGGATTTAACTAGAGAAACACAAATTCCGGGGAAAACAAGCAAGTCTCACTTTGGAAGCACGCAAGAGGAGTCAACAGAAGCTTCAACGAGCAACTATACAACGGGAATATTTTTCTGGCCGTATAGTTCTCGCCCTATAGTTTCCACCGCCTCTATCTTGTCAAAAGGGACAACTTCTATGAAGGGAAGGGGGACGAAAACACAACAAAACAGCCGCCACACCATCCAAAGGGGAAAAGAAGATATCCGGAGAAGAAGGAGAAGACGTTCTTCATCTCGCTCCATGATCTTCGACCTCCTAGCCAATACACTCCATAACCACTACTTGTACTTGAGAGAGAGGGATCTCCACCTTGCAAGACTAGGGTTTGAGATTGTTTCTTCCCATCTTGAATTGTGTTGGATATTTTTCTATTCTTATTGTGGATCTGCATGGTAATACCAAGACGAATTCCCTTTATTCAATTATATTGATGATATGTTCTTCTCTCATGTGATAGTAATTCCCTTGGGCGTGGGAGATGTAGGGGATTGGTGAGATGTGATGTGCCTCCATATATTTTCTGTTAGTTTGTGATTGATTCTAATTACTATAATATGTGTGCTTGACTATCTATGGGATGCCTAATGCTTGTTGTCCAATTAAGGGCCCAGACAACATGATACCTTGTTCTACATAGATAAGATCTTGTACGCTAGTGGACCGGTGACCCCCGGGTGACACGGGGATATCAATGGAAAGCTAGTTGACTCGAGGATAACGAGTAACCATTATGCTTATTGCATTAGTCCGATCCAAGGAGCTTAATATCTAAGCGACCTGAAGGGTCTTAATCGTCTAGTGTCTGACCATGGTTTTGGTAGCAGGCTAGTAGGATTATTGAAGTTGGGATGAAATCTACCAAGAGGAGTTCCGGCTAATTATGGGTCGCCTACACATATATCTATAAGATTATAATTGTTACATTTACCATTCATCCACCTGGCACAGTCACTACCACCATGAACGGAATCTCCCCGCGCCTTCTTTCGTCATCTGCAGGAAACAACAAACAAGCAAAGTTGTTCTTTATTTTTATGCTTTATATTTCTGAAGTTTATATTTTAGTTTTATTTCGCTTTTAATCAAAACCCATTCTTATTTCAACACTTGCAGTCAATTCACTCGAAGACCTATGACAACTTCGGGTGTGACAGAGACTTCACCAATAAACACTTACCTTTGGGCTCCCTATGGGATCGATATCTAAACTTCAAAACTAGCTACAAATGATCTGTGCTCTTGCAGACATCAATTACCTAATATGGTTCTTCTTTCCACCACTTGGCAAGAAGATGGACCTCAAAGGAAGAACTTTAAAAGTCCCTGATCTCCCAATGCGGTCAAAGGAACAAGATGTCCTTTGGTGGAGATCCTTCCAAAGACCAGATCTATGACTTGGTGGAGTTTGGGGGGGGGGGTGGGTGGTTGGAAGAGGCTAGGGGAGAGTGGAGCAATAGGAGGTGGCGACAATGGAGGCTAGGGGAGTTGGGAAGGAGGATGGGAAAATAATCAACTATTCCCCATGCACACATGATGCAATATATAGGATGACGATTTCCGGCGGTAAGTTTGGCGGGACCAGGGTTGGGGCCAAAAATTTCTAGCGTGCACCGTGAATTCCTGGTGACTGCCGAAATACAGATTAGTAACCAGGTTAGCTAGGCACCAAGAATTCGCGGTGGCTACCGAACCATTCCGGCGACTTGCCCGGCACCCACCGGAACACTCGTCGAAACCTGCTGAGGCATGTATTTGGGATTTTTGGAAAAAATGTATAGATTTCGATTGTGTAAATTGTGTAGCGATTGTGACATGTACATATAGACAAAAGAGATGTATTTTAGGCATACCTATTGGAGTAAAAACAAATAAGAGTTGAATAGCAACAAGGGGTATGTGTTCGAAATATATCAAGATTCCAAGATTTTGCAAATGAACACACAGAGCCTCAAAATATTGGAAACACCAAGATGCATAGGAGGCAAAGGATTGGCGAGGGATTTCTCCCCTATGTTTAAGCACACATGTCATGGCACTGCAAAGATAGATGTTTGGACCCATAAAATGACATGAAATCAATTAATGTTGCACACATAGGTATGCATCATACCAAGACATGGTAGGATTACTATCCCTACATGTGTGGTGTGACTAGGCTACATAGAATGTTAAGATCAAGAATATAGTGCAAGAAGTAAATCAATACAAGTTTTTAGGATCAAGAATACCTAGTTCCCACCTAAACATGACAAAACGGTCTTCATCCAAAGGTTTCATGAAATATCCACCAATTGGAACATCGTTCCCACATGAGTGAGATTGATGTCACCATTTGCATGATGGTCATGTAGGAAGTGGTGGCGGATGTCAATATGTTTGGTGTGGAAATATTGGATGGGTTTATTGGCAATCTTTATTGCACTGAAACTGTCACATACAAGATGCACCGTACCAAGAGGCACACCATAGTCTTTCAAGGTTTGGTTCATCCATAACAACTGAGCGCAACAAGATGCCGCATATATGTATTTGGTTTTGTTGGTGGATAGGACGATGGATTTTTTTCTTGGATGAACAACCCACCAATGACCGGCCAATAAATTAGAAAGCCCTAGAGGTTGACTTTGGTCAACCTTATCACCTTCCTAATCGGAGTTCGAATAGGCAACAAGCTCAAAGGTTGACCCCTTTGGATACCAAAGCCCGAGTGTAGGAGTGAGAACATGATATCTAAAAATCCATTTGACCATCTGCAAATGCACTCCTTGGGAGTGGATTGAAAGCGAGTACACATTCCAACACTTAACATGATATCTGGCCTAGAAGCACAAAGGTAGAGCAAGGAACTAATCATGGAGCGATATAAATTTTGGTCCACATCCTTCTCACCTTCTCTAAGACTAGGTTGCCCATTTAGGGGCATGGCTGTCTTCGTGGGATTAGCCTTGGTCATGTCAAACTTCTTAAGCATGTACTTCACATAATTCTCTTGGGAGATGAAAGTGTCATGAGCAAGTTGCTTCACAATGAATCCTAGAAAGTACTTCAACTCCCCCATCATGGACATCCTAAATTTCTTAGTCATCAACTCGGAAAAAGATTTGTTATGAGATTCGTTAGGTCCACCAAAAATAATATCATCAACATAATTTTTACATATGAACAAGCCACCCCCTTTAACCCCCTTGTGGAGCATATACACATGGTTAGGATAGCATGTGTATTCAAAACCTAGGGGTTGAGCAACATATGCAACCTCTTTCAAGGGACCATTAAGAAATGCAATTTTCACATCCATTTGATAAACCTTGAAGTTATGAAAAGATGCATATGCAAGCAAGAGACAAATAGCTTCAAGGCGATCGATGGGCGCAGAATTTTCCTCATAGTCCATACCTTTTATTTGAGCATACTCTTGCGCCACTAATCTTGCTTTGTTTCTTGTGATGGTTCTATTCTCATATTTCTTGTTCTTGAACACCCACTTGGTCCTAATGATATTGATGCGATGGTCTTTAGGCCTCTCCACTAGATACCAAACTTCATTGCGGGCAAGCACTTGAGTTCTTCTTGCATGGAAACAACCCAATAGGGATCCTCCAAGGCTTCATGTACCTTGAGTGGTTCAAAGTTGGACACAAATGCATGTTGTACACAAAAGGTTGCAAGATCCTTCTTCTTCTTACAGGTCTTGATGCCTCTTGATATGTGTCCAAGGATATTGTTTATTTGAATCCCACTTTCAATGGAGGTGGCCTTTATATGCCAGATTGTGCATTCATGATCAATAAATTCATATCTTTAAGGTCCTTTATCATTGACAACATCTTGAGCTTGACCTTGAGATGGTAGTTCCTTTTCTTCTTCTTGCTCTTGCTCAAGGGTTTTAGGGCTTGTTTCTTGTTCTTCAGTATGCGAGTCCTCTTGAGTTAGTGGTTCATATTATGGTGCACTTGATGGTTCAACTTGAGTAGAGATAGGCTGTTCTTGGGTTCAGCTTGATTCTTCCTCATCATCTTCTAGAGCGTGATTATGAGACTCAATGGGCAATATATAACCAATTCTCATCAACTCAATGACTTGAGAAGAATCACCATCACCTATGTCACGTGAAACAACTTGCCCCTCTTGGGAGTCATTATTCTACAAAAACTCCACGTCACAAGATAGTTCAATACATCCATTAGATTTATTGTAGTATATATATATATATAGGCATGAGAGTTTTCCACATAACCAACAAAGATACCCTCTATAGTTCTATATTCAAATTTACTAAGCTTTTATTTCTTGTTCTTGATGAGGCACTGATACGTCCATTTTGCATCACTATTGTATGTCATAATTCACTGTTATTCATTGATATATTTCGTATTGAGAGGTGATACTTATGTTATTTCATCTGTTTTTGCATGGTTGATGACTTTTGGAGCATGGACCGCTGCAGTCAGGATTCTGATGGAAAAGGTGCTGTTTGGAGGCAAAATTCACGAAGATCAGAAAATCCGGGAAAATATATGGAAAATCCCATTTTTCCAGAAGACGAAGGAAGCCAGAAGGGGGGCTGGAGATGGGCCACAGGGGGCCCACACCACCCCCTGGCGTGGGCCAGCCTAGGCCACGTCACCAGGTGGTGTGGCCACCACAGCACTCACCTATATTATCCTCCCGAAACCCTAAGACTCGGGAGCGACCACGAAAGATTCCGCCTCTGCACAAGTAAAACACCGAGAGAGAAAGATCTCTCCGGCAGACAGATTTCTACCGGGGGAATTCCTTCCCGGAGAGGGGAGATCGTTGCTATCAACACCACCATCAAGATGGACTTCATCGGGATCATCATCATCATCACCATCAGCACCCTCATCACCATCTCCATATTGCTGTAACAATTGGGTTGAATCTTGCATAGTTCATAGGGGAAACTTTCCTGGTGTTGATTACTCTTTGTAGTTGATGCTATTGAGTGAACCATTGAATTATTGTTTATGTTCAGATTGTTATACATCATTATTCCATCTCTGATCATGATCCATATGATGTCTTGTGAGTAGTTCGTTTTGTTCTTGAGGACATGGGAGAAGACATGTTGTTAGTAGTGGAGTTGTGTTGAGAAAGATTCAATAGTTTGATATTTAAGTTGTGGTGTACTTCTTCTAGTGGGGTCATGTGAACGTCAACTACATGACACTTCACCTATATGGGCCTAGGGGAATGCATTGTGTATTTGGCTACTAATTGTAGGGGTTGCCGGAGTGACAGAAACCTGAACCCCCGTTAGGAAACTATTGCACAAGGGACGTAAGGGTCTTAGAGTTTAAAGTTGTGGTTAGGTTTCTACCTTAATTACTTTCTTGTACTTACAGATGTTTGCAAGGGGTATAATTAGAAGTATGTATTAGTCTTAGGAAGGTCGGTACATTAGCACGGGTTCATCCACACAACACTTAGCAAGCTAAAGAAGATTAATCAACTATATGAAGCGAAAGCACTTGACAGTCTTCCCATATGTCCTCGAGAACGTTTGGTCCTCTTAAGTAATACAATCGGCTTGTCCTTTGCTGCATAAAGGATTGGGACACTTGCTGCATTTATTCTTATTGTCTTTTTTTACTCGTACTTTATTTACTTGCTTTATCAAAAACCTCTAAAAGTCTGTTTGCTAAGTATTTGCAGAGAATTCCTGATCCATACCACTAGCCAGCACCTTCTGCTCCTCGTTGGTTTCGACACTCTTATTTATCAAAAATACTGCGATACACCCCCTATACTTGTGGGTCATTAAGACTATTTTCTGGCGCCATTGCCGGGGAGTGAAGCGCTATTGGAGAGTGGAACTGGTAAAGGAAACTTCTACCGTGAGTATTGTTTACTTCTGTTAGTTGCTCTATTTTCGTTATGGCTAATTCGCTGAGTTTCTTATTTGGTAATGCTACTACCACTGCTAAGGTAGTAGATAAGCCACCACCTGCTGAGAATGATGCTTTTAAAATACCTACAAGAATTATTGATCGTGTTATGGATAACTACTATGTTGGGGATGGAACTGTCCATCCCGGTGATCATTAACTCTTTATACACGAATTATGCGGGTTGTTCAAGTGTGCAGGTATTACTACAGATCAAGTTAATAAGAAGTTATTCTCATTATCACTGAAAGGAAGAGCCAAGGAATGGTATAAGCTGCTGAAGAATGGTCAAGCTCTGGAATGGGAGGAAATAGTACCTCTCTTTTATTCAAAGTTTTATCCTCCTAGTGAGATTCATAAAGATCGGAATCAAATATAAAACTTTTGGCCTCTTGATGGAGAGAGTACAGCTCAAGCTTGGGGGAGATTGAAGTTACTAATGCTCAAATGTCCCATTCATGATCTCCCCAACAATATTATTATCAATAACTTTTATGCAAGGCTCCCTCTACATGACAAGGATTTATTGGATGCTTCTTGTGCTGGATCATTCAATCGCATGGAAGAAGAAGATAAATGGGATCTTCTGGACCATATTCAAGATATTGTTGAAGCTTGGGAGAATGACAAAGGTAGAAAGTCAGGTATAAATTACAATTATGAACGCATTGAATCTTTTATGGGAACTGATGACTTTCAAAATATTAGTAATGCTTATGGTCTTGATTTACAAGTTATTACGAATTGCTTTAGGGCTTTTTCTTCTTATATTGAAATTCCAAAAAGGGGATGGAACAAGTACCATGCACCTTATAAAGATATTGTTGACTGTGTTCCTGTTGGGAGTGCTGAGTATTGCACTATTGATCACATCTTACCTGAACCTTATATCGAGAAGATTCCCTTCCCAGATAAGGTAAATGATCATCCTATGATAACTAATGTAATCACTAAAAGTGAAAAGAGAACTGTAAAACCTGATGAACAAATAAATGTTGAACCTGTGGTAGCAATTGTGAAAGACCTTGTCACTAAAAGCATAGAAGATGGACACATATTTTTTTGTGAGGATGCTTCTAATATTGTTTCACATCCTAATAGAGTTAAAAAATCTAGTGTCCCTGTGCTTTCCGTTAGAATTGGTGATCATTGCTATTATGGTTTATGTGATATTGGTGCAAGTTCCAGTGATATTCCTTATGAACTTTATAGAGAAATTATGCATGAAATCAGTCCCTGCGAATTGGAAGAGATTGATGTGGTTATTCACCTTGCTAATAGAGAGACCATCTCTCCAATTTGTATTGTATGAGATGTGGAAGTTCTTTGTGGTAAGATTAAGTATCCTTCTGATTTTCTAGTGCTTGGTTCAGCTGCTAGTAAAACTTATCCTATCATTTTTGGTAGACCTTTCTTGAGTACTTGTGGAGCTATTATAGATTGCAAAAGGGAGAAAATCTTGACTAAGTTTGACGGGGAATCTTATGAGTTTAATTTTTCAAAATTTACTAAAGAACCCTATGCAGAGGAAACCCATAATGAGGATTTTAGAGTTGAACAACTTGCTTCTATCTCTCTTTCTCCTAACAATGCTTTGCAGCAATTTATGGAAGATCACAAAAGTGAGATCTTCATGGAAGAAATGAATGAGATTGACGAGATTCTCCGTCGTCAACCCAAGATGCTTAAGCATAACTTGCATGTAGAAGACTTGGGGACCACGTTGCCACCTAAAAAGGATCCGGTCTTCGATCTAAAACCTCTCCCCGATGATCTTAAATATGCTTATATTGATGATAAAAAGATATATCATATTATTATTAGATCTAAACTTTCAGGAAAGGAAGAAGAAAGGTTATTGGAGGTTTTGAAGAAACACCGAGGAGTTATGTGCTATACTCTAGATGATTTAAAAGGGATTTCACCTACTATATGTCAGCATTCTATCAATATAGAACCAGATGCAAAGCCAGTAGTAGAGCACCAACGACGTTTAAATCCTAAGATGAAGGAAGTGGTAAGGAATGAGGTATTGAAACTTCTTGATGCTGGTATTATTTACCCTATTGCTGATAGTGAATGGGTTAGTCGTGTTCATTGTGTTCCTAAAAAGGGAGGTATTACCGTTGTTCCTAATGATAATGATGAGCTTATTCCCCAAAGAATAGTAGTAGGCTATAGGATGTGCATTGATTTTAGAAAGGTCAATAAAGTTACTAAGAAATGTAACATCCCAATTTCAGCAACCCTGATTAGTTATCCAGAATGCAAAAATCAGGGGGAACAAAACCTTTTTATTGTTTAATGCTGAAGTCTTTGCTTGTTGTTTGGATATGCTTATGCATATGAATGTGTATTAGATGATATACTCCTTACCTTAACACCAGTTGACAAAAGCTACTTCCCAAAACAGTCTTGGCTTAATTCCCATATTCTCAAATGTTCTGGCATTGCAAAACCTGAGCCAAGAAGCCTTTGCAAACCAACTATTTTAGTAGCTTCTATTGATCAAACTATGGAGAGCTATATAACATAATCTCCTTATGTTTTCAAGACAGAACATTCTACTACTCTTATCTCTAGATTTAACAAAACCCTTTTATGAACCATTTGAATTCTACTCTTGGTAGAGATACCAAAGACTCTCATCTTATTCAAACTCCAACCCTTTCCAAATTTCCCAACCTTACCTCAAGTCAGACTTGATGGTAACCCTAGTAGTAGTTGATTTGTTTGCAAGATGAGTTGCCTTGATCTGTTGTTTACTGAATTGCCCTGGTCTGCTGCTTGAATTGTTTGCTTAGGAGATAGTATGAGCTACTCTAGGAGCTCATCAGTAGGATCAAGAGGTCTCCAAATCACCACACCCTAGGCCAGAAAACAATCTGGACCAAATCTCTAGATGCAAGGTGACCATCTAAAACCCTTAACCAGATCCGTTCTGCAGTGATCCCTTCTAGAAGCCTCCAAGTCAATGAGGACCAATATCAAGCATGGATCCCTTCTACTCAATCTACACTTCAACATCATCCACTTGATGATTCTTGGGTACCTTGCAACCCAACAAAAACATCCCCTCTCATATTCTAGTCAAAATCCCTAAATCTACCAAATTTGGCTAGTCTGGAAATCCGTTTCCAACATTACCTTTTTGAATGACTCCCTTTCTCCACCCTTCTGCATTTTTGGTAATGCACTTGAATAATATTGTTAACCATCCTAAGTACTACCAAGGCCCACTCTCGCCCTTGGTTATATCATCCTCCAACCCACTTGTTCTTGATGGTT
Organism: Avena insularis; assembly: GCA_023614405.1. Classification (NCBI taxonomy): domain Eukaryota; kingdom Viridiplantae; phylum Streptophyta; class Magnoliopsida; order Poales; family Poaceae; genus Avena; species Avena insularis. The sequence goes on along the minus strand of CM042692.1, from coordinate 48,537,703 downwards.
TTGCAGGCAAGAAAATAACTATTCCTGCAAATCTAGTCAACATGCCTACTTTGTTAGAAGCTCACACCACCATCCAACCTTCTATGGACCAAATCTTTGCATAGTTGTGTTCTACTCATATAGTTATATTAATATCTACTTCAATTGTTCCAAGTGGATCTTTGTGCTTCTTAAACCAACATGGTTTATAAGGCATCATGACTCATTTTGCATGGCAGCCATAATTTCAACTAAGTTTGCCATCACTTCTAGATCACCTCAAATGAATTTAATCCAAACACCTTCTGCCATGTTCATCTATATGACTTGGTCTAACTAACCATCTATCCCATGCCCCAAGGGGAGATCTGAACTCCAAGATTCAACCATGTTTTGATGGTATGAAATTAACATCACTCTAGATCCTTAATCTAGGGTATTCAACCAAAATCAACTTGGATTCTCCAATACCAAGGTTTCAAATGCTTGCTACACCATGCCTACATCATCTACCTTGATCATCAAGGTTTATCAATATTTATCCATAATTATTATGGCCCCAAATCTATTTAATTCCCTTATTAGACAAGATCTCCAAAACTCCCTTCCCAAAGGAAAGTTTGGTTTTTGCCAAAACATTTCCCCAACTCTAGGCACTTTTGAGTCCTATACATCATACCCCATCCTCCCACTTCAAAAATAAATATTTTTGAAGAGTTTTATTATTTCTTTTTGCCCATTTTTTAAATGACGGAAACAAGAAATAATCCTTTAAAAATACTTTCCCACCTCAATAAACCCCAATAAAATTCCTCAAGGTGCGATATGGTATCTAGGACCATCTCACATCAAAATCCAACAAAGTCCAATGTAAAAATATCAAATGAGCTCCAATACTTCATTTCTGCAGTTTTTGAGTAAATGGATTTAAGTGGACTTTAAATCTTTAGAAAAATCCCAAATAATTCCTGGATATCTACCTTGACCTCATCTATCTACCAGTACCATCTCCCTACCTTGTCTTATACTATTTATCAAACTTCCTTCACAAGCACCTATGTACTCATATTAGCAAACCTAGCTAGTATTGAGTTAAATCAAAACCAAACCACCACCAATCTTGCAAGGAAATGCACCATAACACCTAGCACTCATCTCTAGTCGTGATCACTATAGCAATTACTGTAGCATGCTAGTCCTCTAGTGCTTGGACACTAGTGCTTAACCCCATGTGGGTGTCTTGGTTTGCAAAATCCCTCTAGCAACAGCTACCCCTCCCCCTCTGCTCTGCAGCCCGACCAGAAAACCACCTCCCTACCCACATCATCCTCGGTTAAAAGGGGCTGAGGCCACCCAGTGCCTCCCCCTGCCGTCATTTGCCCCCTCCCACTCCACCTCACCTCCCAGAGCGTCCTCTCCCCCTCTCCTACTCTGTATTGCTCAAGAGAGAGAGAGAAGAGAAGGTTCGGCCATTTCCAAAAACTCGAGCTAGGGCTCCTCCCTACTGCCTCTCCCTCTCTGCATGTCACCATGTGCTGCTCCTCTACCCTCTCTAACCCTTCCCTTCTATTCTCCTTGCCAGGCACGAGCCCAGGAGTAGCCCCGGCGAGCACCGAAGCCTTCTACACCGGTGCCATCGCCGCGACGATTTTTGGAGTAGAACCCCGTCGTCTCGCCCATCTTTGAGCTCGTCGTGAAGCGCCGCGCTGCCTCCGCACCTTCCCCGCTGCCAGCGAGCACCCAGGTGAGCCCTTGTCACTTCCCCGTCGCCCCTAGGGTTTCCCCTCACCGTCGTTGTGTTTGGGGAGGACGACGACTGCTGGCCGTCGATCCGAACTTGATCGGACGGCCAGCGTTGCCCCATACCCCTTTGGCGCCCCGTGTGGCTGACCGCCAGGCCCCACCCGCAGGCGATTTGAACTCCCTCCCGCTCACTGAGTCGCCCGTGTGGGCCGCTTCTCCCTTGGACGGCCCAGCTCCCCTCTAGATCAGGCCCGACAGTAGTTTTACTTTTTCTTTTTCTCTGGGAATTCTAGATCTGAATTTTACCTGTTAGTTTAAATTCAATTAAAATATAAAACCGCTTGATATCGTCCGGATGGCAATTTTAAATTGTCCCCTAGGGTTTTCTTCAACATGCAGAACTAGCCCCTTGCCGAAAATAATTTTTATTATTTTCTGGCATTTAATCTGCCAAAGAGTATATTTTACCCTAAATAAATTCCTTATTAAGTTGTACTCATCCAATTGGGATGAATCAAAGTTCCCCTAGAAGGTAATTTCCATACCAATCAATCAACATAGGTCTCATGTCAAGGTGATCTCTAGTCTGCCTGTAGCAAAAATAGCAAAATCCATGCAGTTAGGCCCTTGGAAAATTCTCTACACAAAACCATGAGTCCAATTGAACAAATTCTAAATCCCAGTGATGTGGTACTTCAATAAATACCTAAATCTAGGAGCTCAGGATTTATTGAGCCTTGGCTGTTTTTCTGTGAATTAAACTACTCTGTGCATGGTTTATTCACCTCTAAATTCACTACAGTAGTTTTACTGCTCCAAAAAGGTTGATTCCAATTTCTACAGAATGGTATTCCAAATACCTACACTGTGTCTTTGGAATCAAATCAAAACCTTCTGTAGATTAAATTTGGTGAAAAAGACAAAACGTCTACAGAACTGCCTTTGTGAATTGCCTGAGGGCATTGTGGTATTTATTTTGGAGTGATTCCAACTCTCAGTGAACAAGCTCATCAAGCCTTACCTAACCACCTAAGGAAATAATTTTTGGAGCTCCAGAACAATTCTGGTGAATTATTTCCTAAAACTAGAGCTTTTATCACTAAAATATACATAAGAAATTAAAGAAAAGTGATAAATTAGTGAAACCACTTTTGTTGGTTTCTTTTTATCAACTCCTATCTGTTGGTATCATTTTTGTACAATGGCATCATACATATTATGTCCTTGTTCCAAAACCCCCTCTTAAGTAGTTTCGCGACAATAAACCCGAAGGGGTGTTCATCCCCCTCTCCTAGGGCCATCTGAAGCTCCTATTTCCAATCCTCTCAAAACCATCTGAATCTTAATATGGTATTATTCAATTGTTTGCTGGATTGTATTGGTGCTTGTATGCCTTGTTTGATTGTGGTCTTGCTTGTTTGCATGTATACTCGGTGATGACGATAGTTGCGCTTGTATTGACCCGAGAAGAAGAGATCTTATTATATTTGGTATTATGGTTTTCTAAGAAGAAGTCCAGGAAAATATTGCCATATTGCTGATCATCAGGCGAGCCACCTTAGTGTCAACCTAATCCAAGGAACCCGCTTTGTTCACTATGCAAGTCGTGATTCCATGGGAATGCCGCTAGAGATGCCAAGTCACCCAATACTGAAGCGTCAAGTGGAGAACCTTGACTTCCTACTGTACAACAGACAGAAGGAGTTGGACAATGCTAGAGAGTTAGCCAACCACAACCTCTCCCTTGCCGCCCAGAAGGCCCAGACTTTCTCGCTGCTCGTCAAGGATTGTTAGTCTCTTCGCCGTCAACATGCAAAGAAGGGTCGCACCATCGCCCGTCTTCGTAAGAAGGTGGCCGACCTCGAGAAGACCATAAAGGAGGAAGAAGCGCATCTTGCCGTGGAGGAAGAAGAAGAGGAAGGTGAAGATATCCAAGGGGACATTGACTCCTACATCAGCAATGATGATGACTTTCTGGAGGAAGACGCCGTGGACTTCTACACCGACGATGATGACTCCGACTTTATCGATGATAAGTAGATGCACTAGAGCACTATCGTAGGAGTGAGAAGTATCGGTCCCATTGTAACTTAGCTTACAGAATGGTTCTTAAAACCATCTGTTTTCCTTTGTTGTTGTGGTGTGTGTGTGTTTGTACTGTGTGTTGCTTGAATGAATGAAAGGAAGTTAGTTGCAAAACCTGAGTCAAACTCAAAGTTTTAGCTTTGAAATCAAAACCATGAACCTTAGAATTTTCCCTCTTACCCCTTTATCTACCTCAATCTTCAGATGACTCGTGGAAACCAAGGAGGGAGCAGCTCATCGTAAGACCCAATGCTGCAGATTCTGCAGACTCTCATTGCAGACCATGAAGCAAGCAGGGCAGAGCACCAAGCTAATCTAGCAACACTGCAGCAGATTGCCCAGATGGCTCACAATAACCAGAACCATGGAAATCAGGATCATCATGGATCCAAACTCAAAAACTTCTGGAATACAAATCCCCCAATCTTTAGTACTTCAGAGAACCGACTGAATGCGGATGACTGGTTGCAGATAATGGAGAACAACTTAGAAGTAGCAGGAGTGGATGCCAACGATAATGTTCTTTTTGTCACCCACTATTTGGCAGGAGATGCAAGAGCATGGTGGAACAGCATCCGCACAATGAACCATGGTCAAGTGATGACACGGAAAGCCTTCAAAATCAAGTTCAGTCGCACCCACGTGCCGCAGGGTCTAGTCACCAGAATGAGGGATGAATTCAGAGAGTTGAAGCAAGGCAGAATGACTGTAGTGGAGTACCGTGACAGATTCTTGTCCTTAGCCATGTATGCACCTGATGATATCAACATGGAGGCCAATAAGAAGGAGAGATTCCTTAACGGAGTGCATGATCAGATGCAGACTGTTCTCGTCAACATCCGTTTCCAGGATCTCAACGAGCTAGTCGACTCTGCCATTCAGATGGAAGGGAAGATTAATCAAGCAAACGACAACCGCAAACGTCGTATGATGCACCAAGCTGGATCCAACAGTCACCAGAAGTACCGTCCCAACCCTTCAGCGGGATATGCACCGAGGAACAACCGACCCCCAATGTCTCGCCCAAGCTACCCCAACCGTAGTGGAGGAAATGTGAAGTCCGGAGGAAACAACAATCACCCCGTCAACACCAACAATTTCAACCGTGCACCTCCCAGGAGCAAAAACAACAACAACACCGCACCCAGAACTGGAAGCAATGTTGTGCCCGTGGCAGCGAAAGACAAGTCTCAGATCACTTGTTTCGAGTGTGGAGTGAAAGGTCACTATTCCAATGAGTGCCCCAAGAAGATTGCCGCCACTGCCAATGTGAATGCCCCAGCTCAATAGCAGCGTCGTGTTCAACCAGGAAGAAGATTCACCCTAGGGAACCCTCATAACCACAACGGCCGTCTCTTCCACATGAACGCCGAAGAAGCCCAAGAAGCACCAGATGTCGTGCTGGGTATGTTTTCTGTCAACTCAGTTTTAGCAAGAGTGTTGTTTGATTCTGGAGCATCGCACTCATTTGTCACCGAAGAATTTGCATGCACTAGTAAGATTCATCCAACCAACCTGAATCATGTTATGATAGTTCAAATCCCCGGTTCAACTACAAAAGCTAGAAAAATTTGCAAAGCTGTGCCTATCAGAATACATGGGATAGATTTTTATGCCAATCTAATAGTACTTGGAACCAAAGGTTTGGAAGTAGTACTAGGAATTAATTGGATGTCAAAGCATAAAAGATTTATTGACTGTGCCAAGAAAGCCATCACCATGACCAGTAGCTCTGGAGTCTTAGTAGAACATATATCTGAAACCTTGCCCCGTCAATTCAAGTGCAACAAGAGTCTAGCCCTACCCACCATTGACCAAGTCAGAGTAGTCTGTGAATACCCCGACGTATTCCCAGATGAATTGCCCAGTATGCCCCCGAATAGGGATATTGAGTTCATTATTGAACTAATCCCCTGAACCGGACCCATAGCTCAGAGACCCTATAGCATGAACCCCTCAGAGTTAGTGGAACTGAAGAAGCAGCTGGATGCTATGCTGGCAATAGGCTTGATTCAACCAAGCGCATCGCCATGGAGATCGCCAGTGTTATTCATCTACAAGAAAGATAGAGGCAACCGTTTGTGCATAGATTACAGGAAGCTGAATGACGTCACAATCAAGAACAAGTACCCTTTGCCAAAGATAGAGGATCTATTTGATCAGTTGATTAGAGCAAATGTGTTCTCTAAGATCGATCTTAGGACTGGTTATCACCAACTTAAGATTCATGCAATGGATATTCTGAAGACCCCCTTTACTACTCGTTATGGTTTATACGAGTATACGGTCATGTCTTTTGGATTAACCAATGCCCCTGCTTATTTCATGAACCTCATGAATAAGATCTTTATGAATTTTCTAGACAAGTTTGTCATTGTGTTTATCGATGATATCCTTATCTACTCCAAGTCAGAAGAAGAGCATGAGCAACATCTAAGAATCATCCTTGAAACCCTTAGAGAGCATCGGTTGTATGCCAAGTTCAGCAAGTGTGAGTTTTGGCTGAAAGAAGTAGGATTCCTAGGACATATTGTGTCTGCCGGAGGAGTCGCTGTTGATCCCGCCAAGATCAAAGATGTCGAAGAATGGGAAGCCCCAACCACTCAAACCCAAGTCCATGCATTTCTCGGATTAGCAGGATATTACCGCAAGTTCGTAGAAGGATTTTCGAGTATCACAAGACCCATGACCCAATTGTTGAAGAAGGACAAGAAGTTTGAATGGACCGACAAGTGTGAAGCCAGTTTCCAAGAGCTGAAGTAGAGATTGATTTCAGCCCCAATATTGATCATGCGAGATATCAAGAAGCCGTTTGATGTATATTGTGATGCATCCAAGATTGGTCTCGGATGTGTATTGATGCAAAAAGGCAAAGTCATCGTGTATTTGTCTCAAAAACTGAAGCAGCATGAGCAGAACTATCCGACCCATGATCTTGAGTTAGCAGCTGTAGTTTTGGCATTGAAGACATGGCATCATTATCTTATGGGTAATGGCTGTGAGATTTACTCAGATCACAAAAGCTTTAAGTATATTTTCACTTAGAAGGAGCTAAATATGAGGCAAAGGAGATGGATAGAGTTAATCAAGGATTATGACCTTAACATTCACTATCACCCCGGCAAAGCCAATGTGGTAGCGGATGCTCTTAGCAGATTGCCATGTAGGTTAAACACCATGATCAAGGAGAAGCAACGAAGTTTGTATGAGGATATGGAGCAGTTTAGAACTGAGCTAGTTAGCAAAGGATTCTTAGCTAGCATTGAACTTCAACCCACGTTAATTAGCCAAATCAAGGAAGCCCAGAAGGGAAATGAAAGTATCGACAGAATCAAACGTCGTATTGGTACGGGAAAGGTACCTGGATTCACCGAAGACGAAGAAGGAGTTCTGTGGTACAAAGGCCGTATCTCTGTGCCAGCAGATTCGGAGCTGAAGCAAGTTATCATGCAGGAAGCTCATGATACTCTTTATTCTATCCACCCCGGAGGAACAAAGATGTATCAGGATTTGAAAGAGCATTTTTGGTGGCACAAGATGAAGAGAGAAATCGGAAGCTACATCGCCAAGTGTGATATATGTCAAAGAGTCAAGGCGGAACATCAGAGGCCTGCAGGACTGTTGCAACCATTGCAGATTCCGGAATGGAAATGGGATTCTGTCGGAATGGACTTTATCACCAGTTTGCCTACTTCTAGTAGGGGAAATGACTCAATCTGGGTCATTGTTGGTAGACTTTCTAAAGTAGCTCACTTTATACCTGTCAAGACAACCTACCAGAATTTGAAGCTAGCAGAACTATACATTGCCAATATTGTTAGTTTGCATGGAACCCCCAAGACCATAGTATCTGATCGAGGAACCCAATTTACCTCAAGATTTTGGCAGAAAGTCCAGGAAGGATTAGGAACCAAGTTGAATTTCAGCACCGCTTATCACCCGCAAACCGATGGACAGACTGAAAGAGTCAACCAAATCCTAGAGGATATGTTAAGAGCTTGTGTGTTAGAATATGGATCAAAATGGGAAGATTGTCTGCCTTTCTCAAAATTCTCATACAACAACAGTTATCAAGACAGTTTGCAAATGGCACCATTTGAGTTCCTATACGGAAGAAAGTGTTGTACCCCTTTGAATTGGTCACAATTAGGAGAGAGTCAGATTTTTGGACCCGACATTCTCCAAGAAGCTGAAGAGAAGGTTCACGAAGTTCGTGAGCACCTCAAGACCGCCCAATCCAGACAGAAGAGTTATGCTAACAAGAGAAGGAGAGACCTGACTTTCAATGTCGGAGATTTTGTATATCTCAAGGTTTCGCCATTGAAGGGAACCCAACGTTTTAGTCTGAAAGGAAAGTTAGCCCCCAGATATATCGGACCCTTCAAGATTCTGAACCGCCGAGGAGAAGTATCTTATCAACTAGAACTGCCTGAAGAGATGTCTGCCATCCACAATGTGTTCCATATCTCGTTACTTCGCAAATGCCTAGAAGTGCCAGAGAAGACCGAAGTTTTCAAGAACATCGATCACCGAGCTGTTGATATCAACAAGGATCTGACGTATCGTGAAGTGCCCATCCGTATCTTGGAGGAAGCCTACAGAACCACCAGGACCAGGAGCATCACGTTTCTCAAGATTCAACGGAGCAACCATACCGAAGAAGAAGCCACTTGGGAGCGAGAAGATTACATTAGGACTGAGTTTCCAGATCTCTTTAGTTCCTAGTTTTCTTTCTTAAATCTCAGGACGAGATTTTTTTAAGGGGGGGAGGTTTGTAACATCCCAAAACTTTAATCCAAGTGATCAAGATCAAATCTATCCAATTTAATGTTAACAAAAACTTTTCTATTTAGAAATCTTTAAGCATTCATATGTGTGTGCATTTAAAATAGGAGTTGTTTGAAATGCCCTAATTGAGTGATCTATTGGTTGTAAAATGACTCTAGGATGAATTACACATCATCTAGATCATCCCCAAGCAAATCCCAAAGAAAAAGAAATCAAAAAGAATTAAATAAGGAAATAGTCACTTTTGGCATTTTAATCACCTAGCCCACTTTGGCTATTCCTAGCACTCAAATTTAAACAGAGACAATTGTGGTTCTTTGCACCCCTTGCTAGTACAAGTAGTGATGTGCCAAGTCCCACCTTGTGATCTCCCAAAAACATTCAAACTCTAATTGTAAATGACATTTAAAAATTGAATCTAGTTCATATGTCTAGATACCACTTTTCCAAAAACCACTCAAATGAACTCCCTTTTCAAATCCCAAGCACCTAGATGCTTAAGTATAATATGAATCACTCCACCAAAAATCTTTCAAAAATTCAAAAGTTTCTCTCATGCGGCCATTTGATCGAACACCTTGTTAGCAGAATCATTATGGCATAACTAACACTGTTTTGGAGCAAATCTTGTCGAGAAATTTGATGCACATTGATCACCTTGGTCTCTCCCAGGCCCAACCAGACCAAAACCACCCCATGCCCTAGCCCCTGGCGCCAGTGCACCGCCACCCCGAGGCCATGCTCGCCGGCTAAACGGGCACAAGCCGCAGCGGACCACCAGCCCCTCTCCACCGCTCCAGGGAGTGAGGCGTGACCTCACCGCCGCCCACGGTCCACCCCACGGCCCCTGCTAGCCACTGGACCACCTCAGAGCTGCGCCACCCTTTCTCTCTGCGTGTAGCCAGAGCGCGCCAGAGCGCGATCGCCGCCAGCACACCCCAGACCACGCCTCGACACCAAATCATGCACGCCGCTCCGCCTCGACCCCCTCACCCTGCTAGACACGGTCGTGCACCGCCGCTCGACCCACAGTCGCCGGGAGTCGCGTCGAGCATCGCCTCTGTCTCCTAGAGCGCGAGAAGCCCCCGACCATTTGCCACCGCCCCTAGCATCGCCATTACGCCGTAGAGGACCGCCAGCAGACCGCCCACCATCCGCCTACCTCGCCCATGCCGGTAGCCCCCTGTATCGCTGTCACCGACGAGCTCCGCCCACACCCGTCGGTGTTTGGTTCGCAACATAGAAAACAAAAAATTTCCTACGGTGTGAACTACACGCCAAGATCTATCTACTAGGTACAAAGCAACGGGTGGACATACATCCAACGAGAACTTACCCTCGTAGACAACGAGCTTTGTTAACGAGTAGGAACTCATGGTTGATGTAGTCGTACACTTGCCGATCTCAAGATCGTGATGAAGTCCAGTAGGTCCGGCTCCAGCACGTCCATCAAATCCAGCTCCAGCACCACCAAGTCCAGCACCGCAAAGCAGCAGTACATCCATGATCGCACACACGTCCGGTACCCCGACAAACTCCGTCCCTCGCTCCAGCAAAGCAGCAGAAGCAGCAACTCCTTTCCAGATAAAGCCACCGGGAACACGTATCTCGCTAATCCGAGACCATGAGGGAATATTACTAGAGGGGGAGAGAGATCCTTCACAAGGAGGTGTGTGTGAGAAGTGAGGAGGGGCTGGCATTTTATAGGAGGAGGGGGGTGCCCCTCCTTCATGGCCGACGCATGGAGGAGGTGACTCTTCACCTCCTCCATTCATGTGGTGGTAACTCCCTCCACATAAATTTGCCCCTTCACATTCTCTTTTAAAGTCTCCACTTTAAATGCATTAAATTTCTCCAAATTTAATGCTCTCTCATTTAATAAAACTCTTTTATTATTTTTATTCAGAATTTTGTTAATTACTTTAATTAACAAACATTCACATAAAACCCCCTGCAACATTTCAATATTACATGCAGAACCAATTTCAGCAATTTCACCCGAAACAGTTTCGGTGTCTATTGAAATAATTCGAGCGCTTTCTTAAATCTTTATCTGAAACATATTTGCTCCAAATGGTGTCGGTATCCCTTAAGTGTGTCACCCTACGGTTCGCGAATAATGCATACATGATCGAGACCCCTCTCCGATCAATAATTAGTAGCGGGACCTGGAGATCCATACCGACTCCTACACATTCAACGCTGACTACTATGATCGTGAGAACCTTTAACGCTAGTAACTAAATCCCTTTGTCCCGCGATATATTACATGTCCGAGATTCGATCATCGGTATCTCCATACCTAGTTTGATCTCGTTATCGACATGCATTCTTTTCTCATTCCCGTGATATAACATTCTAGTGATCGCATCACTTGCTTGCAAGCTATTTCAATGTGATATCACCGAGAGGGCCCAGAGTATATCTATCCGTCATCGGGATTGAAAAATTCCACTCTTGATCCATGAGCCTCAACATAACACCTTCGTAGCACTGAACCCATCTTTATAGTCACCCTGTTATGGTGTGACGTTTGATGTTATCAAGATACTCTTCCGGTGTTAGCAATTAACATGATCTCATGGTCTAAGGATAAATATTACTTCGTATGATGTTATAGAAATATAAACATAATAACTTTAATCGTAATGCTATACTTCGGATGAATGTTCATCACATCATTCCACCAATGGTGTGACCTTGTTATTAACAACATCCAATGTCCATGATCAGGAAACCTTGATCATCTTGTTAATCAACAAGCTAGTCTATAAGAGAGGCATAACTAGGAACCCTTTTTTTGTTTATTAAACACACATGTATTGATGTTTCCGATCAATACAATTCTAGCATGTAAAATAAACATTTATCATAAACATGGAATAACATAATAACCACTTTATTATTGCCTCTCGGGCATATTCCCTTCAGTCTCCCACTTGCACTAGAGTCAATAATCTAGTTTGAAAAACTTTGCGTATTGAACACCTATGGCTTTCTGGTGTTGCATATACGCTATTGCTAGTGGTTAACATAATCTATGGATGTTACAGTTTCAGATCCTGTGTATTTGCATGTCTTTGCGTCTCTACGCATCACTCATTCTCAAATGAGATGGCATTGTATAAATTTGGTCCTATGGTGAGACCTTTAGTTCGTTCGGGTTAAAATATGTTGATATTATTGTCACACAATATATCTTCATAGTATTAGCCCACTGTGAACCACACCTAGTTTGATAACAAACTACTTAACATAAATACCCTCCAATGCTGCTACTATAGCAGTCATATACTTAGCCTTTTGTTGTAGTATCCGTCACAATATCTCAACTTTGGAACTCATCCAAATCCATCATGGAAAATCCTTTCCATTATATTGTGCCACCCATAGTCTAAATTGAGATAAATTTAATTTGTATCTTGTGACAAAACTAGTATCAATGTAACACTTTACAATGAACTACCTTTAACTATTTGTCACTTATACATGATATATTCTTAGTTCTTCCAAAGCTCATAAGAATATCTTTACTATTGTCCAATGATCATCTTATGAATCAGTCTGGTATATGCTCATAACATTTGGAGCATAGGACATTCTGGATATATACATATCATGGTATAATCGATCAAAATTTTCATGTGATTTTACTCACCAAGTGTTGAAACACTTGAATCTTGATACAATCCTTTCCATGCAGCAAGAACCTTTCTTGTTGTTTCCATATTGAACCCTTTCAATATCTTATATATGTATGTCTGGCACAACCATATTAGCACCTTAATATATCCATATAGATATTGATGCCTAATATTCTGGGTTTGCCCAAGTCTTTCATCGAAATCTTATTTTAATGAAATCCTTAACTTGTGTCAATTCAAGATACATCATTTCCAATCAACAATATGTCCTCTACATAATGTATTAGAAATATGTCTCAGCGCTCCCACTTAATTTCTTGCAAATGCAAGCATCTTCATCATCTCTGATGAATATAAACTCTTTTAACAGTTTCATTATGGTGAAGATTCCAACTCCGTTATGCTTACTTCAACTATTTAAGTTTACATGCCCTTTTAGCACCCTTTGAATTAACAAAACCCTTCGGACCATGTCATGTACATGTCCTAGGTTACCGTTCTATTAGAAGAACCTTGTTTTGTTTATTCAACTACCATATACCAAATTATATGTAGTGGTTGCTACATTAATCCGTCAATACTATATATCGCTATGAAAGATCAAATCTTGTCATAGTCAACTCCTTGAACATTGTCGTAAACTTCTTTCCGACATGTCGACTATTTCATAGATGTTAAACATCCATGTCTTATTTCTTTATAGATCCAAACACGACCGATAGGCTTCACGCCTTTCCGGAGGGTCTTCCAAGTTCAGAAATTTGATTTCTCATGTATGGATACTATCACGGATTCTATGACTTCTAGTCATTTTATGGAGTCAGGGCCCATCATCGCTTCTTTGCATGTAGTCGGTTCATCATTGTCAAAACAATAACGACTTGCTTATCAAATCTTACTATTTGATTCTTACCGACCCACACGGTTCTATAGGAACTCTAATCTGCCAGATCACACCTTTCGTAATCATGAGAGCCATGAGCATTGTGGCCTCCACCAGGACACTTTCCGACGATGCGCTACTTAGCACATAAGCTAAGGTTCAACAACCTTATCAAAGTTCTATTGTCCTCCCACTTAACTTTTCACGAAAAGTTCCTTCTCAAGAAACTTGATGTTCCAAGAGACAAACTCTTTTGTCCTTGGTGTTATCGAGAAATTCCCAACAAATTCTTTGGGATAACCTACAAAGACGTGCTTATCCGACTTTGGTTGTAAACATTTTACTTATTCGTAGCATACCAAAATTTAATAAAAGACAATTCGGGTTTTATCCCAAACCATAACTCATATGGTGTCATTTCAATGGATCACGATGGTGCTCTTTTTAGTGTAAAAGCGGTAGTCTCTAAAGCTTCAATCTTTAAAACATAATGGCAGTTTTATAAATGACACCTTTGATCTTACCATGTCAAACATGGTTTGATTTCATCTCTCGAATATGCCATACTCCTATGGTTTATCGAGAAAACACAAATCATGGAACAATTCCTTAAATCTGAGGTGTTTTGCTAAACCTATAACTCAAATATCTTCCTTTATGATCAAATCATAAACTCTTTTATTTTCTTGTTACAATGATTTTCCACTTCATCCTGAAAGTCTTTGAACAACTTTCAAATGTTTCATACTTCTTCCTTATTAAGTAAATATACAGATATATTCACTCAAATTTTTGAAGAAAGCATATGAAGCAAAAAGATCCATCGCATATGGCTACACATAATGGACTATGCACATCAGCATGCACAATTTCCAATAAGCTAGTCATCCGTTCCTCTTTGGCCTATGGGCAGAGTTTCAATTATCTCGAGGAAAGTCTCACATGCGTCAATTGATCAAAATCAAAGACTCCAAGAATCCATCAAAAATTCCACTCTTGATCCATGAGCCTCAACATAACACCTTCGTAGCACTGAACCCATCTTTATAGTCACCCTGTTATGGTGTGACGTTTGATGTTATCAAGATACTCTTCCGGTGTTAGCAATTAACATGATCTCATGGTCTAAGGATAAAGATTACTTCGTATGATGTTATAGCAATATAAACATAATGACTTTGATCGTAATGCTATACTTCGGATGAATGTTCATCACATCATTCCACCAATGGTGTGACCTTGTTATTAACAACATCCAATGTCCATGATCAGGAAACCTTGATCATCTTGTTAATCAACAAGCTAGTCTATAAGAGAGGCATAACTAGGAACCCTTTTTTGTTTATTAAACACACATGTATTGATGTTTCCGATCAATACAATTCTAGCATGTAAAATAAACATTTATCATAAACATGGAATAAGATGATTACCACTTTATTATTGCCTGTCGGGCATATTCCCTTTAGTTGGTCCCCTCGTAGAGCCTATAAAAGGAAGCCTTCCCAGCACCATTTCTTCACACCATCTCACTCCGCTCTCTCCACTGAACATTTTTCCTCTCTCGCCGGAGCCGCTCGAGCAGCCCATCGTCGGAATTCCACCAGAGGTAGCCGCTGTAGAGGAGGAGAAGTCCCCGTTGATTTTGTTCACCTCAGCCCCTGCCGCGACCTCGCCTGAGTCCGTCGTCGCCATCCAGTTTGTTTGCCTGCCTCACTGCACTAGCTGGAGCCCTGGTACGTCCCCAGTAGACCCCCACCGATGAGTTAGGGTTCAGTCTCGCCGGCGACGAGTCCGTCGTCGACGATGACCGTGGACCGTAGATCTGTGTTCTAATCGTGTGGCCTAGATCGCCCCGTACTGCTTCGGGTTTTAAGTGCCGCTGACATGCGGGACCAGCCTGTCTGTTGCCTTCTGTGCCGCTGAGCATCACTGGGCCGGCCCATTTAGTTTCCCGCGCGACCCAGCTAATTCAAATATAGGTTTTTCTATTCGAGACTTAAATCAATTATGTCCCTTAGTTCAAAAATCTATTCAGAGAGTTTTACAAATCCAAATTGAGTGATTCCAATTTTTCCGAAAAGCTACTGAAAATATCTATCCAAGCCCATTGGATTTAAATCATTTAGAGTTAGAGATCTCTCCTAGTAAAAATAACAAGACAGAAGCATTTTCACATTCAAACATTTTTATAAAATCAACCATAATAGATTTTGATTTGATTCCAACTCTCAAAATTCACATTTAACCATACCTATCTGAATATGTAATAATATTAAAGTTTGCGTGCAGTGACTTTGGACTAGTACCAAAATAATGCTATATAGGCATTTCTAGTCACTTTAAATCATTAATTATTGAACTTAAACTTATTAAAATGTGATCCAACCCTTAAATCACATTCCCATATGTTAGAATATGTGGTGATGACATGTGTCCACATGATCCCATATTTTATTTGGAGAATATTAAATCTTAGTTAATTTCAATGAGTAGAAATTACTTTTCTCAAATAAAATAAATGAAGCTAGTTCATTAAACCTTGTGATGCTTGTTATGATAATAGATCATCCAATGAGTGCCTTAGTGTGCTAAGTAGACTAGTTAAGTATTGTTTGGTGATTGTGTATCCCGTATGTATTTATAGACGATAGTACCGACCAAGCTTTCGAGGAGGAGGAGTTCTACCAAGAGGAGGAGGAATAAAACTTCAGCCACTGCACTAACCAAGGCAAGCTAGCATTATACAAGTTAACCATGCAAGTGATTACTTGCAAGCCATCCTTAGCAATGCAAGATCACCCTTGCAAGCTATTGTTAGTAAGTTAGAATTAAGCTAGATAACCTAAGCAAATGCATTAGGCATGCATTGGTTATACCATTTCTGACTTATACCTACTCCAAGTTCTATTTACAAGCTTTACTTCCTTTACTTTACCAAAGTCCTTTACTTGTTTAAAGGTAGCATAAAGAGTATAAAACTTGACCTATCTAGTATGCTTAGATGCCATTCTCTGGCATGAGATTGAATTTAGCATCCCACATTAGTGAACACTCTTAACTTAGTAGTTGGAACTAAACCAAAACTTGATTCACTTTAGATGGGAATACTTGGTGAAAATGATCTGTGAAAAACTTGGAATGATGAGTCATTCTATTTAGATGTTTTGACATGTGTTGAGAAACACAAATGGGTTATGATGATGAAAATGATGAGGCATGAGCCTTAGCCCTTTTACAAAACTGATGGTTGGGTTCGGATGCGATACCATTTCAAAATTTACCGTACAACCACAATACCTGAATTGGGTAAGGCTTAGGCAGAAGTTTATATGCATTAGTATTAGTTCCCTCGCGGGAGAGGTTTGAGCTGAGGCTACCTCTCAATGTTGTCCACCTATGCAGTGCCCAAGATGACAGATGGTCAAGGTTGGGAGGTGATGGCTCAGTTTACGGCGCCAGAAAAGTGCTAGTGCGGTGTTTATGTAGATGAAGGTATGATGAGCACAACATCACGTTTCCCTCAGTTATGAAACCAAGGTTTAATCGAACCAGTAGGAGCAAGGAAACACCCCAAAGGTGTTGCTAGCTGAGCCTTGGCAGGGCGCACTACCGGTGCTAGTAGCAACATGGAGACCTGCACAACACAACCACATAACTTTGTCCCCAACTTGCGATGAGGTTGTCAATCTCACCGTGTTTTGCGGAAAACAAAGGATTAAATGTATAGAATGGAGAGAAAGTAATAGCTTGCAGAAAGTAAACACAAAGCAGTAAACAGTTTATAGATTGTATGTAAAGAAAAGGGCAGGGATCCATAATTCACTAGAGGTGGCTCTCCTTAAGATATATAACATGCTAGGTGAACAAATTAGAGCGGGGCAATTGACAAACATCAAGAAAGCAATACATGCATATACTAATCATCTTGACTCCTTTGGAACTTGATTGGGCATTACAACATTATACATAGACCGCCATCCAACTGCATCTATGACTAATAATCCTACTTCAGGTTATCATCCGAATCCCCTCCAGTATTAAGTTGCAAGCAACAGATTATTGCTTTACGAACTGCGTGTAAAGTAAACAATACGATTGTTCTATGAACAAAAGATTGTTGTTTTCTCCCTAGTAGCAACAGCACATCTAGTACCTTAGATATTTATGTCACTTCCCCAGATTACTAGAGGCATGAACCCACTATCGAGCATAAATACTAACTCTTGGAGTTGCTAGCATCTACTTGGCCAAGATAGCTACTAACAACGGAAAGCATGCAAGATCTCAAATAACAAAGACATGATAGAATCAATAATCAATCTGAACTAGCATCTCAATATCCATCGAATCCCCGCAAACACAACATGTATGATTTACAAATAGATGATCTTGATCATGAATGGAGCTCACAAGATCTAGACATGAAAGCACAAAGGAGGAGAACCAGCCATCTAGCTACTACATGGATCCGTAGTCCAAGGATGAACTACTCACGCATCACACCGGAGGCTTGCATGGTGATGGAGAAGGCCTCCGAGGTGAATTCCCCTCTCCGGCAGGGTGCCGGGAAGAGCTTCAGATCCCTCCCCATCTAGGGATGGAGATGACGGCGGCTACAGACTCTTTCGTGGATTTTTGATCAGGCACTTAGGGTTTTCGTCCCGAGGGCATCTTATAGGCGAAAGGAGAGGCCAAGGTGGTACTGGGGTCGACCAGACCACCCCCTGGCGCGAGCCAGGCCTGGCCGCACGGCCAGGTGGTGTGGTCGGCCCCCAGCGCTTCTCCGTCTCGTATTCTGGCATCTGATGACTTCCGGAAAAATATGCACTTTGGCTTTTGTCCCATCCAATTCCGAGAATATTCATTTTCTGACTTTCCTGGAACCAAAAACAGCAAAAAATAGGCAGCTGGCACTATGGCTCTTGTTAATAGGCTAGTCCAAGAAATTATATGAAAAGTACTCCAAAGTGTGGGCAAAACACAAGAAAGTGGATAAAACCAAGCATGGAACATCAAAAATTATAGATACATTTACAATGTATCAACATCCCCAAGCTTAACTCCTACTCGTCCTCGAGTAGGTCAGTGATAAAAAGAAAGAATAATTTTTGAGGTGACATGCACCATCAAAGGCTTGATCAAAGTATTTGTAAAACATTCAAAGCTGGGATCATAGTACTTCAATCATAACATGAAAGACAAAGTTCTAGCAATAAGACAAAGAAACTAAGATGCAACATGAAAAGGCACAAAAAAAAGATTCATGAATAACAATGCTTTGCAAGACGTTTGTTTGTTTCACATAAAGAAAACATAGCATATTAGTATTCAGCTTGTCCCTCATAGAGTAGCAAATATAAATGCATAGGAAACCTTCAAAGTTCATAAGCGTGACTAGATACAAATAGTTTAAAACAAGCAATATCAAGTTATGCATAAATCAACTAGTCTTGGGACAATGCACATAGAACTAAGAATGGCCACTATGCTCTCAAAGTAGGTGCATAAAGATAGAAGGTGGAGACTCAATATAATGGTGGAAGAAAGGCCTTTATAAAAGGAAGTAGGGACAATTCAAGTCTCATAAAGAGCTTCCAAAAATTATGATACTTATAGCTTTCAGCTCTCATTGCCCCTATCATAAGCATCTTGAAGGTGATTAAGGTTAAAATGACACAACTAAGAGGATATGCTTGACAAGTTATAAACAGAAATCTGATGCCCCTTACTTACGAAGACCGGACCTCATGCTACTCAACTTTAGTCCCGAGTAAGCTCTTGTCATTGTAAGTACATGTGTATCATAAAGAACCGCCAATGGGGTACCCCTTGCACATGATACTGCAGCTTTCCCATAATCAAAATGACAAGGCAAGCAGACAATGAGCATCTCAGCGATCTTTTTATTTGCTATTTGCATAGGTTTTTATTGAGGATGCTTCATAGAGTGCTCATTATGGTGATGCTGCAAGTTTCCACCATGATTAGGCATGGCTTAGGCTAGCGGCCCAGGCGTTTCTCTAACACACATACAAACTCCATGATCTTACAAGTTCCACTTTTATTTCACACCGCCAGGATCCGTAAGCAAAAGAACATGATATCAAGGGGGTACAAGGTACAAGTGCAATGTTGAAAGCATTCCCCATGAAACATGGTTCTGCTAATTTCAACTTATAAAGCGCAAGCATATACGCAACAAAGAAGGACCCAATGGTTCAAGTTTATTAGATGCAAAAAAGTAAAGTGTGCCATCAAGTTCATGAGAGCTTTAATCACTAGCTTTCTCATAACAAGTTTAATTTGGAAGGTAAACAAAAGCATGAATATACTTGGAATAGCATAAGCTAATAGGTAGGTATGGTGGACTCTTTGGAATAACTTGGTTTGGAGAGTTGGATGCATGAGTGGAACTCATACTTGGTTGTGGAGGCTAGCAAAAGACTGGGAGCGACAAACTAAGAGAGCAATAATGGCCATAATCATGCAGAGCGACAAAACATCATTGATCAAAGCTTAAAGTGATACCACAAGTTGAAAACTAAAGGATCATAAAGGCTATGGTGACTTGGGATAGTCATAACATGGTGTGAGCATGCGCCAAGTCAACCCAAATAAAGCATCAAAGGAGAATACCACTATACTATGCTTTAATATGCTAAAACAACGCATGATTCATCCAAGGCACATTAAGCAATCTCAATTGTTTATAACAAGTCATGATATAGCAAAGAATACTAAGGATAAATACAAAACAATATCAAGCATGGCATGACAAAGCATAGGCCACAGTCAAAAACAAGCTCTTTTTACCACATAAGCATGAACTTTCCTACTCTTTTCCATACCAAACCAAACTATTTGAAAACCAATGTATGAAAGAGGGGGTCCAACCAATTTATTCAGCAAACTAAGAAAACCAAGCAAACGAAAACGAAAAAGAAGACGCTCCAAGAACAACACAACCGTGCATGAAACAATAAAAATGAAGCGTTTGGAAGAAACCTGAGATTTTTATTGATGAAGAAGGGGATGCCTTGGGGAATCCCCAAGCTTTGACGCTTGTACTTCTTGGATATTTCTTGGGGTGTCACGCGTGGCATCCCCAAGCTTGAGCTTTAGTCCATCCTTCATCTCATTACTCATTCCTTTCATACACCTGAAATTTTTCCTTCATACAAAACTTCACACAATCTTTATTAGCAACATTAGTGCACTCAAGATAAAAGGTCTTAAGGTTCAGTTCTAACACCAAATGAACTTCCATCAGAACACTAGCTACTGAATCACTTCCCTCAAAAAGCTCAATTTCCCCAAAAGAAATCAAAAAGGAACCAACAAGAAGCAAATGTAGAAAATGGCAGAAATCTGTCAAAACAGACTAGCAGGTAAAGAAGAATTTTTTCGAAGACCTTCTATTGCTCAAATCAAAAAGTGTTGAACTAACGAAAGTTAGATAACAACCTGGGGCAGAAGCACAAAAATTCACGCCTCAAAAAGACATTCAGAGATTTTACACGAATGTTTACGGTGAAGCACAGAAATCTGTTTCGGGACAGCAACTTTCCCAATCATTACTTCTCTCTCATTAGAGGTTACTCTTGGCACCAAAAGGAAATAAAAAGGATAAGGAGCGGTTATTACTTAAGTAATAACTTCCAAGACTCATCTAAAACTTTTGGGTTCTCTCCCAATAAGTACTTTTCTTTAACGCCTTTAAGTTAGGCATAAGAAACAAGAAAGAATCAAGTGTTCTCAAATGAAGAAGCATTAAAACCAAATTTCTTGCCCTTACCTCTCTTACTTTTATTCTTAACCTTGGGGAAAATATGATTGTTTTGTGGAGAAGAAAGGTGCATGGTCCCCTTTCCCACATCTATTATTGCTCTAAGGAGTTCTAATAGGGACCTTCCAAGTGTAATTTGTCCTTTTCCTGCACATTCAATAACAAGATAATCAGTAGAGATCATTTTCCCAAGGATCTTTGTAAACACTCCTTCAGCTATTCCAATAGGTAATATGGTAGCATTATTAGCAAGAGATATTTCTTTTCCTCTTTCAGTAAGCCCCCAAGTATTCAGAGATTCATAAATATCTTTGGGCATAAGACAAAATTCAGACATGATATCACAGCAGGCTTGAAAAATTTCAGTGTTTATCTCAATCTTTACTGTAGGGAGCCACTTTGATGGTTCAGAATTTATTAGAACATAATTGCGATGATCCCTAAGTGTATTATAGCAATCTTTTAAGCTAGCAGTGCCAGTCTCAAGAGTGTTCAATCTAGCAAAAATTTTTGCGAAAAAAATATCAGTTTGGCTAGGCAAGTTGTAAGTGAGGATCAATTTCTTTATAGCATTAATAGAATTATCCTCATTACATTGGAGGAAATCTCCTCCCACAACAGCATCTAAAGCATATCTATAGCAAAGAGTAATTCCAATGTAAAAACTGCTAAGGAACAAGCTTTGAGTCATTTTAGGCTCAGTTTTTTCATGTAGATCAGAGATTCTATACCAAGCTTCTTTAAAACTCTCCTCAATTCCTTGTTTAAAGGTGAAAATCATTTCTTCGGGTGACATAGTGACTGGAGCAAGGCTAGACATAGTGGCAAATTAGGATAGGAACTATTTTTTTTGTTTTTTAAATAAGAAAGCAAACTAGTAAAACTAATTTTTTGTGTGTTTTTGATAAAGAAACAAGCAAACAAAGCAAAAGTAAACTAAGCAAAACAAAAATAACAAAGTAAATAGATTGGTTATGAGGGACTCCCCTTGTGAAGATGTCCTTGACTCCCCGGCAACGGCGCCAGAAAAATGCTTGATGGCTCAGTGTACGGCACTAGAAAAGTGCTGGTGCGGTGTTGATGTAGAGCTCGTTGGGAACCCCAAAAGGAAGGTATGATGAGCACAACAGCAAGTTTCCCTCAGTTATGAAAGCAAGGTTTAATCGACCCAGTTGGAGCAAGGAAACACCCCAAAGGTGTTGCTAGCTGAGCCTTGGCAGGGCGCACTACCGGTGCTAGTAGCAACGTGGAGACCTGCACAACACAACCACATAACTTCGTCCCCAACTTGCGATGAGGTTGTCAATATCACCGTGTTTCGCGGAAAACAAAGGATTAAATGTATCGAATGGAGAGAAAGTAATAGTTTGCAGAAAGTAAACACAAATCAGTAAACAGTTTATAGATTGTATGTAAAGAAAAGGACCGGTATCCATAGTTCACTAGAGGTGGCTCTCCTTAAGATAGATAACATGCTGGGTGAACAAATTAGAGGCGGGCAATTGACAAACATCGAGAAAGCAATACATGCATATACTAATCATCTTGAGTCCTTTGGAACTTGATTGGGCATTACAACATTATACATAGACCGCCATCCAACTGCATCTATGACTAATAATCCACCTTCAGGTTATCATCCGAACCCCCTAAAGTATTAAGTTGCAAGCAACAGATTATTGCTTTACGAACTGCATGTAAAGTAAACAATACAATTGTTCTATGAACAAAAGGTTGTTGTTTTCTCCCTAGTAGCAACAACACATCTAGTAACTTAGAGATTTCTGTCACTTCCCCAGATTACCAGAGGCATGAACCCACTATCGAGCATAAATACTAACTCTTGGAGTTGCTAGCATCTACTTGGCCAAGATAGCTACTAACAACGGAAAGCATGCAAGATCACAAATAACAAAGACATGATAGAATCAATAATCAATCTAAAATAGCATCTCAATATCCATCGGATCCCCTCAAACACAACATGCATAATTACAAATAGATGATCTTGATCATGAACGGAGCTCACAAGATCTAGACATGAAACCACAAAGGAGGAGAACCAGCCGTCTAGCACTACATGGATCCGTAGTCCAAGGATGAACTACTCACGCATCACACCGGAGGCTTCCATGGTGATGGAGAAGGCCTCCAGGGTGAATTCCCCTCTCCGGCAGTGTGCCGAGAAGAGCTTCAGATCCCTCCCGATCTAGGGATGGAGATGACGGCGACTACAGACTCTTTCGTGGATTTTTGATCGGGCACTTAGGGTTTTCGTCCCGAGGGCATCTTATAGGCGAAAGGAGAGGCCGAGGGGGTGCTGGGGTCGGCCAGACCACCCCCTGGTGTGGGCCAGGCCTGGCCGCGTGGCCAGGTGGTGTGGCCGGCCCCCATCCCTTCTTCGTCTCGTATTCTGGCATCTGATGACTTCCGAAAAAATATGCACTTTGGATTTTGTCCCGTTGATGCGCTCGACTTTCAACGTAGAGCTCGTTGGGAACCCCAAGAGGAAGGTACGATGAGCACAGCAGTAAGTTTTCCCTCAGTTATGAAACCAAGATTTAATCGAACTAGTAGGTTCAAGGAAACACCCCAAAGGTGTTACTAGCTGAGCTTTGGCAGGGCGCACTACCGGTGCTAGTAACAACGTGGAGACCTACACAACACAATCGCAGAACTTTGTCCCCAACTTGCGATGAGGTTGTCAATCTCACCGTGTTTTGTGGAAAACAAAGGATTAAACGTATCGAATGGAAAGAAGTAAAAATTTGCAGAAAGTAAACACAAAGCTGTAAAAGATTGTAGATTGTATGTAAAAGACAAGGACCGGGATCCATAGTTCACTAGAGGTGGCTCTCCTTAAGATGGATAACATGATGGGTGAACAAATTACAGCGGGGCAATTGAGAAACACCGACAAAGCAATACATGCATATACTAATCATCTTGACTCCTTTGAGACTTGATTGGGCATTACAACATAATACATAGACCACCATCCAACTGCATCTATGACTAATAATCCACCTTAAGGTTATCATCCGAACCCCCTCCAGTATTAAGTTGCAAGCAATAGATTATTGCTTTAAGAACTGCGTGTAAATTAAATAATACGATTGTTCTATGAACAAAGGATTGTTGTTTCCTCCCTAGTAGCAACAACACATCTAGTACCTTAGATATTTCTGTCACTTCCCCAGATTACCAGAGGCATGAACCCACTATCGAGCATAAATACTAACTCTTGGAGTTGCTAGCATCTAGTTGGCCAAGATAGCTACTAACAACGGAAAGCATGTAAGATCTCAAATAACAAAGACATGATAGAATCAATAATCAATCTGAAATAGCATCTCAATATCCATCGGATCCTCGCAAACACAACACGTATGATTTACAAATAGATGATCTTGATCATGAACGTAGCTCACAAGATCTAAACATGAAAGCACAAAGGGGGAGAAACCAGCCATCTAGCTACTACATGGATCCGTAGTCCAAGGATGAACTACTCATGCATCACACCGGAGGCTTGCATGGTGATGAAGAAGGCCTCTAGGGTGAATTCCCTCTTCGGTGGTGCCGGAAGAGCTTGCATCCTCCCGATCTAGGGATGGAGATGATATGCCATGCACTCTTTCGTGGATTTTTGATCGGGTACTTAGGGTTTTCGTCCCGAGGGCAACTTATAGGCGGAAGGAGAGGCCGAGGGGGTGCCAGGGCTGGCCTCACCACCCCCTGGCGCGGGCCAGGCTGGGCCGCGCGGCCAGGTGGTGTGGTGGCCCCCTGGTCCCTCTCCGTCTCGTATTCTGGCACTTGATCCCTTCCGGAAAAATAGGCACTTTGGCTTTTGTCCCGTCCAATTCCGAGAATATTCATTTTCGACTTTCCGGAACCAAAAACAGCAGAAAACAAAAGCCGGTATACGGTGGCTCTTGTTAATAGGATAGTCCAAGAAATCATATAAAAAGTACTCCAAAGTTGGAACAAAACACAAGAAAGTGGATAAAACCAAGCATGGAACATCACAAATTATAGATACATTTGTAATGTATCAACATCCCCAAGCTTAACTCCTGCGTCTCGGTAGGTAAGTGATAAAAAGAAATAATTTTTGAGGTGACATGCACCATCAAAGACTTGATCAAAGTATTTGCAAAACATTCAAAGCTGGGATCATAGTACTTCAATCATAACATGAAAGACAAAGTTCTAGCAATAGGCAAAGAAACTGTGATGCAACATAAAAAGGCACAAACAAAAGATTCATGAATAACAATGCTTTGCAAGACGTTTATTTTTTTCACATAAAGAAAACCTAGCATAATAGTATTCAGCTTGTCCCTCAATAGAGTAGCAAGTATAAATGCATAGGACACCTTCGAAGTTCATAACAAGTTATGCATCAATAACAAGTTATGCATCAATCAAGCAATGACTAGATACAATAGGAGGAGAACCAGCCGTCTAGCACTACATGGATCCGTAGTCCAAGGATGAACTACTCACGCATCACACCGGAGGCTTCCATGGTGATGGAGAAGGCCTCCAGGGTGAATTCCCCTCTCCGGCAGTGTGCCGAGAAGAGCTTCAGATCCCTCCCGATCTAGGGATGGAGATGACAGCGACTACAGACTCTTTCAAGGATTTTTGATCGGGTCCTTAGGGTTTTCGTCCTGAGGGCAACTTATAGGCGGAAGGAGAGGCCGAGGGGGTGCCAGGGCTGGCCTCACCACCCCCTGGCGCGGGCCAGGCTGGGCCGCGCGGCCAGGTGGTGTGGTGGCCCCCTGGTCCCTCCCCGTCTCATATTCTGGAACTTGACCCCTTCCGGAAAAATTAGCACTTTGGCTTTT
Organism: Avena insularis; assembly: GCA_023614405.1. Lineage (NCBI taxonomy): Eukaryota > Viridiplantae > Streptophyta > Magnoliopsida > Poales > Poaceae > Avena > Avena insularis. The sequence continues at coordinate 48,511,939 of CM042692.1, read as the reverse complement.
GTCCCATCCAATTCCGAGAATATTCATTTTCTGACTTTCCTGGAACCAAAAACAGTAGAAAACAGGCAGCTGACACTGTGGCTCTTGTTAATAGGTTAGTCCAAGAAATCATATGAAAAGTACTCCAAAGTTGGAACAAAACACAAGAAAGTGGATAAAACCAAGCATGGAACATCAAAAATTATAGATACATTTGCAATGTATCACCCGTCCAATTCCAAGAATATTCATTTTCCAACTTTCCGGGAACCAAAAATAGCAGAAACAGGCAGCTGGCACTATGGCTCTTGTTAATAGGTTAGTCCAAGAAATCATATGAAAAGTACTCCAAAGTGTGGGCAAAACACAAGAAAGTGGATAAAACCAAGCATCAAACATCAAAAATTATAGATACATTTGCAATGTATCAGGAGGCCATGCTCATAAGAGAGGTGCTTATACTAGAGTGTGTAAAGGAAAGGTTATGTTTGATTATCTGCATACTAAGTATGATGATTCAGGGTTATCCCTGACAGATGTATCAAATCTTGTGGTGAAAGTGTACCACCTCTACAGAGTGTCAAACTATTCAAATAGCCGTGTCCACGGTTATGGACAGTTGGAGTGGCCATACTGTTCCGTTGTCATATGTTTTCAAAACAACTTATCAAATGAATGGTGACATGACTTGACCACAATAGAGTTGTGACTATGATGACTAAGTTCCCACTTAGGTGTTTTCAAACTTTATTTTATCTTTCTTTGTTTTTGAACTCAGCTTAGGTTTCAAACTTAACATTATAAATAAACTTAGAGTTAGCCTTCATACTAGAACTATACTACTTGTTAGTGGTAGTTTGCGAGTACTTAAAGAGTACTCATGCATTTTTGTCCCTGGATATTCCTATGGCCAGACTATGAAGGAGATTACCAAGATGAAGGACATCAAGATGGCTATGATAACTAGGACTATCTCCCATCGTCAGCATTGCCTGTGACTCTAAAGATGGACCCCACCGCTATGCTATTTATTCTGCTACTTGATTGTACTAAGACTGGATCATGAGATCCTTTATTTGTGTAAGACCTTATTATGGTTTGTAATGGATGATGTATTGTGATATCCAATCTATTATGTCTCGCAAAAATGGTAATCCTGGGATTGCGATGTATGTCATAACAGGCATCTGGGATTAAAAATCCGGGTGTTGGCACCTTCTTAGTTGGAATGGCACCATTCTTGTTGTTCTTTGGGTCGAACCCAATTCCTTGCTTTGGAGGTCTCACATTTTGATAAACAAGAATCTCATCGAGAATCTTGCCCTTGGTAGTAGGTGTGAGATCCTCCTTCTCAAGTTGTTCTTTCAACTTCTTGTTCTCCTAAAAAAGGAGAGCTTGATAAAAGTTAGAGTTAGAGGTACAAGCGATATTTTCAACAATAATTGGATCCTTCAATGTACCAAGAGCCTTCTCATAAGTTACCTGAAGATAATCATGATTCTCCCCAAGTTTTGTGAGCTCACACTTAACGAGAAAGTTAGACTTTTCAAGATGCTCAAGGTCATTGGTGAGAGAAGCATGATCAATCTCAAGTTGCTTCTTTGAATCATCAAGTTTTTGGTACAAAGAATTATCCCTATCAATAGTATCCATATATTTTTCCTTATCAAGTTCAAAGGTTTCGATTTGTTGTTTAAGAAGTGAAGTAGTGTTATTATCTTTGCTTAGCTCTTGCATAAGGTCCATTAATTGCTTGAATCTAGCATGAGCATTGTTAGGAAGACACACCATAATTTTATACATTTATTGTACATAGTTTTAATCAAACTCATCATTGTCATTATCATTGTCATCCAAGAGATAGAGAGAGATGGAGGGGAAGTTATTAACTTGGCGCTCCTTTCCATAATATAAGTGTTGACAACCTTAGGAGTAGGAGAGTCATCGATGTAGTCCTTGGTGTAGTTGTAGGTTAAGAGTGACCCGAGCATAAGCCAAACTGGCCACACCCACAATCTTCTCCTCATCCTCACTCTCTGCACCAGATATGTACTCTTGACCTAGGAGGCCTTTGCCATCACACCTCTTGTTGGAATCCCTTGTTGATGGGATTGGGCCTCAATATTGGCTAGGCACCCTCTTCATATTTGGGCTTTTCAAGCCTAAAATCAGCACTTGTCGGTGAAGTGATACGATTGATCACAATTGTAGCAAGTCCTTTTCTTCTCACTTGTTCTGGCTGAGCTTCTCCTTCAGAACTTCAATTTCTTGGTGAAAAGGGACAGTTGAGAGAGCATCCCATCAATGTAACATCCTAGAATTTAGGACAAAATGAAGGGTAGATTTAGGATTTTGTGCATCTGCATGCATGCATATGAAAATTAGGGTAATTTTTTTGCCAAATTAAAAGACTAGAGTGATCAGAGTTCTCTCACTCTGGTGAATTAGGTTTAAGTCATCTAAGGTGAGTGGGATGAATTTTGACATGTCCTCTATTGATTTATTGATTTATGAGGGGAGAGATTTTAATTATAAACAATTATAAACCATACATAAGTTAAAAAACAATTAAGTATTGAAATAAAGGAATTGAATACAATAAAATAAAATAGTATTCTTTATTGTAATCCATATATAAATTTGATTAAATAATTACTTCCAATAACACAAATACAAGTATTATAAATAGAAATATAAAGATTACTTGAGTCAATTATTATAATGTTCTTTTATAATAAAAGAGTAAAGGTAAATTACAATGAAATGAATAAATAGAAAAAAAAGAAAATGGTAAATGAATTATAATAATGAAATAAATAAAACAGTTCTTTATTAAAAGAATATATATTACATTGTTATTTCATAATAAAGGAATATGTTACAAAAATTATGAATATTACACTTTACAAATGAAATAAATAAAAAGAAAATCCTAAAACTAATATTCCTCTTCATATCTATATCGTTTTCTAACCTTGTTCCTGTAAAATAAAAAGGTAATCAAATAAAGTAGAAATGAGATATGGGGTTAGTATTGCTATTAGTAATGCAATGTGATGCATTTCTTGTTGCATCGTCGAGTTTTAGAACAAAAAAGGGGTCAAGTGTAAATCTGTTCATATTAGAAATTTGGCCTCAGTTCAGCATCATAGACAATCAGGGGCAAGTTTCACCATTTAGAGATCCAACTACCAAGAAAGAGGGGATAGTAAAAACCAGGAAATCACTTGTCACTTGAGCTGATCCATAACAAATATTTCTACAGCCATAGAAACCTAAACCTGTAGGTCCCACAGGTAAGCAGCTCACTCAACTCATGCAGACATGTGTGTTGTCAACACACCAGGAGTATTAGGAAGTAGATAAGAGTAGGAAGCAGCCGTAGCAAAGCAACTAGCTTGCTTCTTATTTCTCTGTTGCTAGAACCCCATTAGAATATATTCACAATCCACACAACAACATAGCACCACAAATTCTTTCGTTCCATTTCTCCCAACCAAACTCATCTATCTCCCAAGGACACCCCTAGCTCTTACCAATTTCCCACAGATCCACCTACCATACTCAAATTTCCAACATGAATCTCAACATGGTGGTGTGAGCAAGGTCAGGCAGCTCAAGAGGAAGCAGGCCCTCAACATTAGGAGACAGAGAGGGACAAGACAACAAGATCCACATCAGGAGTAGCCATCAACAATCAACTGTATCAACCACACATCTCTAGTATCCTGGTTTCTTCAAGAAGCCATCCAAGAGGTGAGACAAGTGGAGCAGGATATCAAGATCCAGCCACATCTGAATAAATTTTATAGAAAGAAGAGTCTCAATGCAATTGCATGTAGTTATCTCTCCTAAATCAAACAAAGCACCTATTCTTATTCTTTTATTTAAAGAAAGGAGTTTGGAGTGAGAGGGAGCTCTCAGAATGCATAGATGATATGCAGGTCATCATAGAGGCTGTAGGGACAAATAGTATCTATTCTTATTTTAGAAAGGTATTGGCCTCAGACTTGGCATCATTGGCAATGATGTGGAACAACACCTTAAGTAAAAGTATAGCGGATGGGGACACATAATATTGAACCCAAAAAATCCTGGTAGGATTCGTAATCATACTAGCAAGTTCTTGTAACCCTAAATAGCTCTAGAACATGAAGAAACTTCTAATTAGGATGAATATCATAAAATAAATAAGAGGAACCCTAATTATGGTTCATATAGAGAAAGAGAGAGAAAGAAGTAGAAGAGAGAAGAGAGGCGAAGAGGGAACACCTACCTGGAGGTGAGACGTAGGTCAACGGAGTGATAGCAGAGTGGTTGCGAAAAGCCAAGCATGGCGGCATAAGGAGCACTATGGCGCTCGACCTGCGCCAAGCCGCTCTTACAGCATCAGCTCGTCGCCACAACAGTGGTGGCCGACGACCACCATAACAGCACCCCCACCACGACATCATTACCACCAGGTGGTCACCGGAGCACAGTGGCGTCAGAATCCAAAAACTCTAGAACCAACGAATTAAAGGGGACGAGTTCAATGGAGCTCCATCTCAAAATCGAGTTGGATGGAGGTGTAGATCTAAGGTCGGTGGAGCTACGGTGGCCAATGGCAGTGGCCAATGTCAGTTTTCATCGGAATTTGGCGGGCAGTGGCGGAGACCGTTGCCAGGGGGAGCACGAGCTCATGCTCGTGTGTTGTGTGCGAGAGGGGTGACGGAGACGGGGTCATGTTGACCCCAAGCCAGGCCTAGCTGGGTCGATTTGGCCAAGTTGCATAACCAAACAAGTCAGAATAATATATATACATTAGCAAAGGGGAAAATAAAATAAGGAAATGACCAAAATACCCCTGTACACAATTTACACTCTAGAAAAATGTAGAAAAATCCTAAAAATACCAAAATACCTATAATATATAAAAATGCTCACAAAAATAATCTCTAACTAGGAAAAATATAATAATACTTATTTGAGTTAAATAAAATGTAAATAAATATTAACTCCATTAAATCTCTAAATGAAATTTAGTAAATCAAGGAAGAGTCCTAAAAATCACTTTTGGGTACAAAGAGAAATGTATCTTATAAAATTGCTAGTTGTGAAATTTCAAGTTATCTTAGGATTTATAGAAAGTAAATGTTGTGTTTAGATTTATAAAAAGTGGTTTCTTAAAATGTATTTCTTTTATCTTTATAAACCAAAAATAAGTTGTTTAAGTCATTTAGAAATTATTACTTTGGAAAAGAATTATTCTGTTCTCAAAATTGTTTATTACTTAATAAATTAGGTAAAACACCCAAATAAAGATTAAGTCCAAAAGTTACACCTATTACAATTTCTAATAAAATATAAAATATAAAAGTAAATTGCTAACTATATAATGCCTTTTAAATTTTTAACTAACTATAATTCAAAGATTTACAAGTTTATTTTGCAAATCATTAACTTATATTAGAGGGAGTAATCTCAATTTATATATAACCATATTTTGTATAACTCTTAAACTTGGTATTAACTAAATAAACTATATAATAAATTCACCTATTTCCCATAGACAAACCTTATAATATTAATTATGAATGTCAAACATGTAGATCTAAGCCTTAAAGCTATGCTTCATACTTATAAGATTTCATCTTTGATTAAACTTAGGGAAAACTCTAGAATTTGGCAATGCCATAAATATTATGTATTAAATTCATTTATATTTTTAACTTTGGTCTGTTTCAAGACATAAGGCATCTCAAATCCAAACTGTTTGAACAAACGCAAACAACATCGATCACATTCTATTAGCCATAAAGATTCTTTAAACCTTATCAAAGAAACCTTTTCTTCAAAAGTTATTGGTTTTTCCACTTCAAAATAAACACTATGCTATTTCATTTAAATCATAACAACTTATAACATGAGATTTGGAATAGTTACAAGATACCACTCAACCTTAATCTTGTATTACAATTATACTTCACCATTTATGTATTATATGTTAATCTTAAAGTCCTTGCAATTGTACTCTTTTGTGAAGTAAATTTGAAGATAAATAAAATCTTAAACAAATCACCTAAATCCAACTCACTTGTAATGTTAGGGGTTACTTGGGGGTTTTACAATATGCATCTCATTACTTATGCATAACAACATAATGCTTCATTAAACATTGTCCTTACCAGGCAATGATGGTATTTTGTAGGACCCAAGGTCGAGGGTCAAGTCAAGATATTCGACTACAATACTTCGCTATATCAAGGAAAGTTCACACTTTCTCATGTCCTTTGATTAGTTTCTATCAAGTATTTGCAAACCAAATGTTGTCATCACCTGCATATCAAAAAAGGCCGGAAACATTTTTTCGATAATAATGTGAACTATTGGTTACTGATCCAGGGTGATCAGCTAATCTATTAAGTCTGGTAATTGGAATACCATTGCAGAGGAATATATCATCTATGACTTAACAACCAATGTCGCCAGTGATTCTTGCACCGTATAATACGCATTAACCATGAGATTTGGAATGGGACGGAGAAGCCATTAGGATCTTCTTCCTTTCGTATATCAGCGAATGACTAGGTCGTAACTGTAACTCCTCAGTGACGGTTATCAGCATATGGGTGTGATCCCTCAACGTCCCACGACTTCTGGTATATATGAGAGTTGTGCGTTTCTAGATATAATTGGAAACAATTTTTATCCTGGGTCTAGCATGCAATCTAATTAGCATGCGGGATTGCGGAGAAGGATAGCAAATGGCTTGGATCTTAGACTGGGCCCCTCACCAAGGAAGTGTGGATGAGAATGCAACTCGGATGTGCAACAAAGCTAAGGTCTCTTATGGGTAAAGTAGCACACCTCTGCAGAGTGTAAGAAATGTGACATGTTACTCCTGTTCCGGGAAGGATCTACGAACACGGCAGGAAAGGACCTCCACGAAGTTCTGGCAAACATGTGAAGGCTGAAGGACATAGCTTTTTTTAGAACAAAAGCAACCTTGGAATAAATGTTTACGAAAACTTTCATAACCTACGACCTTTGGTCTGTGGTTGTAGTTAGTGCATGAAACACTCCTTTTTAGTGAACTTGCTGAGTACGCTCATACTCAACCGTACCTTATTAACACTTGCTAGATTCTGACGACATTGACGACAAAGAAGGTGAAACACTATATTCAGCTGAAGACCATAAATAAATCCACTACGAGGAGCCAGAGTTATCCGGAAGCATAGAAGGAAACAACTATGGGAGCACCTATGGAATGGAGGCCGAAGAGTTTGAAGCATAGACGTGTCAAATATAGTTAATTAGGTCTAGTAATATGATCCCCATCCTCTAACTAGTAATCTCGTATTATAGTAAGGTTTAGTTTTCTTCTTTATCTTGTTCTCAAGTTATTATACTTTAACTTTGAGTCATCGGGATTCCTCTATGGACCTAGGAGGATCTCTGAGTCGTCATGTAATTTCTGGTTGTAATAACAATATATGTTTGTGGACCTGCTTTATTTCTGTTGTACCACTCTGAGGGATGTAATATTTGCGGAATGGTGTTCCGTGGGTGTTGTGTCAATGACTATATGGTACTACATCATGTAGTGGTATGCTAGGTCATCGCAATCAACTTCACCCATTTATTTGGTCTTGGTCATCAATGCTAGGGTCTGGGATGATCCAATAGCACGGTTTATATCCTTGATCCTATGTCCCTCATTTGCCATATTTTCCGTGGCAACAAGGTATGATACTAGATCATCTGGAGAGAAGGGGTTTCTAGCATCGAGGAGTTGCACGTTTAAGGAAAGATGTCTATCATTGGCTGTTATCATGGCAATGATCTGCGACTTGATGAGCTCATCATTCACATTGAATCCTTCATCATACTTATCATTAGGGATGAAAACATAGCAGAAATGGATGGAACTGAGTGGTGCCACATTTTTTTTCATATTATTTTTCGGAAGCAGAAACAAATGTAGAAATCCCGGAAACAAAAACAAAATTAGATATTTTCGGAAACAAATACAGACCGAATACCGTGCAGATACGAAATGATCTAGATTTTATCCCGAACTAAGAGAATCCTAGTATCATGCAACAAATCTCAAACATTCAAGAAAACAAACAAAATTGTGCCCTAATTATAGAAATGTGCTTGGTATACAAGGGAATAAGGGAAAGATAAAATTGTGGAAGTCTCCTCGAATGGATAAAGGGATTACATGGTCATCAGTTCTGGGATGGGCTCCTTTGCAAGTTTGGCTTGACAAGGTCATGTAATGGGACAGTTGGATTTTTCCATACACATAAACCCTAAAACGGAAATTCCATATTAGACATAAACGGAAATTTCATTTCTGCTTCTATTCTGCCGGAAAATGCTGTTCCGTTTTCGTTTCTGTTTCCACCAAAAATGTTCCATTTCTGTTTCATTTTTGCAAAATTACATTTCCGTTCCATATTTTCATTCCGTTTACTTTTTCCGCGGAAAAGTCGGAAACTTTCGCTCCACTTTCATCCCTAATTATCACAACCAAGACCCTTTATCTTCACACGAAGAGGAACGAGTCTTGCATACACCTTAGAGATGGTCTCCCCATTTCTATTCATGAACAAGTTCATCACTGACTTGGCGACTTTGTGCTTGGACTTTTGGATGAGAGAAGTTCTCTCTTAGAGAACAACAATCCTAGCCCAAAGCTCCTTGGCGGTGTGAATGTCACTAACTTGATCAAGAAGAGTGCGGTAAATGGCACTTTGAATCTAGTCACAAGCCATAGCATTTAGTTTTCGATCATAGTACTCTTCTCGGGTGAGGTTATTGAGATCCCGTTGGTTGAAGACATTGACCACAATCTCCCATAGCTCCACATTACAGCTTCAAATATGAGATTCCATAGTAGCTTTCCAATAAGAGAAGTGAGTTCCATCAAATTGATGTGCGGGAGCCAAACCATTAATATGAGGCATGATATTCTTTTGCTTAGGATATACATAGGAAAATTGATTATGTGGAGTAGATAGTTTGGATGGGTGGTTCTCATGAGAAGACTCCTCAACATTATCCTTCCTAGTGTCCAACGGCCTTCCATGAGGTACTACCGAAGGGTTACCGAGAAAGGAGTTAGAATCCACATTAGCCTTTTCACGGGCTTCATGGTCAAACGTTTTGCAAAGCTGCTTGACTGAATAAGTCTTGCCCTCATTATCATCGGAAAAAACATCTTACCCTTTAGGCGGTAAATCCCTTAAAAATGTTGCTTGACTCTAATACCAATTGAAAGGGTAATATGGTTAACCTAGAGGGGGCTGAATAGATTTCTAGAAATTTCTTTATTATCTTTTGCAAGTTTTAGGCTTTGCCGAATATAAGTGTGCCTAAATGCAAACTAGGTGAGGAAACTATGATGATGATACAAGATACTTCAAGAACGAGGGCTATCACAAAGTAAATAACACAAGTAAAGAGATTGGTTAGAAATAACCAAAGCACGCGGAGACGAAGATGTATTCCCATGTTCCCTTCCTTGCGGAAGGTACGTCATGTTGGAGAGGTGTGAGGTATCAAGAAAGATTACCTAATGCCATGAAGTCTCACCTTCTTCTCCAAGCCTATCCCACAAAGGAATAGCTCACTTACTCGTGGTATACTTTAAGGTAGTTCCCAAACCCTCACAAACTTTCCACAGGGGAAATTACAAGCCGAAAGCGTCTGGGCGACCCTAGCCACCTAGGTTTTCCCACGAACCCAAGAGTAACAAGGAAACTCAATGAAATCAAGGGGGAATGAAATATGGTTTGGTGGAAACATAGATCAGGACATCCTCTTGCTTTCTACCAAAGGGATTTGGCTTTGGTTGAGTGGAATGGGAGATCCTGACCTCTCAAGGAATGAATTTGAATGATTGACCTTACCTCTCACTGGACAAGAAAGGGGTATTTAAATTCCAGGTGGAAAACAAGCCGTTTTGGGGGAGCTAGCGACTGAACCAATGATAAGTTCTGCGGGGTTGGAAGGTTCCGACAATAGTCCTGACGAGCCGGAAACCAGACTGGGAACTTCCTGGTGCTAGTCCTAGCGGACCGGAACCTAGACCGAAAACATTCCGACACCAATCGAGAATCCTGGGGGACCACTAGAATAATAGTCTATATAGTGTTCCGTTGCGCATCGGGAATTGCCGACTGATACCTTCGATCTGGATTTATGGATGCAGTATAGTAGCTTTTTCCCTAGTATACACTCCAAGAAAATTTGGCTTTTACTACGGACAATTTTCATGGTTGAAGGCCCGTTTTTCATGGCTAAAAAGTCTTCCGCGATGGATGGCCTACGTGGTAAAGGCCCCATCACAAATGAATCAACCACGCTTATTTTCCTACCATGGTGGATAGCACCATTCAGCCATGAAAACTTCTTCCATCGTAGATCTGTTCACCAGCCGCGCTGATTGCTGACGTCATGCAAACTGCCACGTGGCAGCCGCTATTAACATCTGGTTACCATGTTAACGATCATCGAAACCATGGTAGAAGCTATGCCCAGCCAAGGACTGCTAATTATTAAATGGGCTGACCCATGAGGAGAGCCCAATAGGAATACAAACTTTTACTATTTTGTCATGCACTATCTGGAATGAGCCCAATACTGTAGCCAGCAGCGGCTCGTACACTTTCGGACCCGATATTATTTCGGCCTACATGAGGCCCAAGTTAGCCCAACTCTGTGCTACCACTTGAGTCCTACACCAAGACGGTCCGGTACTGTTCATGACTGGTGCCAATCTAGTCTTTTACTATTCAGGCCCGTTACTGTTCCAGCCTTTTAGGATTTTCGCCCTGCTACTGTTTAGGACCTTTAGAGTTTGGGATTTTATCTATTTAGGCCGGTACTTTTTGGCCTGTTACTGTAGTTATCAGCCACTGTACTGGTCTTTCAATGTTCTGGCCTTTTACTGTTCTGGCCTTTTACTGCTCTGGCCTTTAAATGTTCTTGCCTTTCACTGTATCAGCCACTGTTCAGGCCTTTCACTATTCCGGCTTTCTACTATTTAGGCCTTTCATAGTTTTGGTCTTCTAATGTTTTTGCCATTCACTATTCTAGACTTTCACTGTTCTGGCCTTCTACTGTTCTGGCCGTCTACAATTTTGGCATTTTACTGTTCTGGCCTTCTACCATTCTAGCCTTTTATTGTTCTGGCCTATTACTATTCTAGTCTTTTCTGTTCTAGCCTTTTACTGTTCTCCCCTTTAAATTTTCGGTTTGGGCCATCCATGCGCACGTTGTTTCAACATTCAGAATGTTACTGCACCGACCTGTTACTATTTTGGACTTCTTTTTGCTAGCGCCTGGCAGAACACAGGAATATCAAGACATCAATTAATAAACACGCACAAATTAAAACTACTTATTACCCAACAATAAAAGTTTATTACAACATATTATACAACAAGATCGAAATTCTGAAAGATTACAAAGTGTTGGTATCATCAATAAGATATCGATAGATGGAAGTTCGCTTCAATGTATCATCTATCATGTTCTTCAACATTTCAGCTATAGATCTAAGAGCAGCTACACCCTTTCTTTCTGTATGCAATACAACCTTTATATATTTATCACCTGCAGGAGTTGTTCTAGGTGGACTATTAAGTAAGTTGTTTGCTTCATAAATGCAATGTGAGGATGAATGGGAACAGGGATCACAACTTTCAGTCCTGCCTTCCGAGGACTCCTGCTTGATTTTAACTACAGCCTACTAAAATATGGTGAAAGAGGTTAAAACAAAGAACAAGGGAAACAAGTAGTATTATATAAAGTAGAGATCATTTAAAGTAACGTTCCGGGTGACAGTAGCTCCTTCTTGAGCGGGTGTGACTCCTGGTTAATCTGTTAGAAGAATCTGAGCCGAGCAGCTGGAACTCTGGTCCTTGTACTGCATTATCATTTCTCTGCATTAAGGCGTGGAATTTAAAACCCAGTTAGCTAGTTTGGAAGGATGAAAACTCTTGAAAAACACCAAAACATAGCATTAAAAATTACCATATGTATGATTCAAACTAGATAGCTGGTTTGGAAGGATGAAGACAGGTGAAAACACCAAAAATAGCATTAAAATGACCAGATATATGATTCAAACTAGATGGACATTTTCTGAATTAAGTATTCGTAGATAGAAACACAATACAACATGAATGCAAAATGTCATGGCAAGGTTTAGGTAGAATGACTTATTAACTTATTAGGCATGCAGGTTATATAACTTATTAACATGACAAGAAACTGGCCTAAGTAACACAAGAAACCTCGCACTTCAGTCTTGTTTGGCTTCAGATTGTCAGTGTTGGATCCTCTATGAGATGTTTGGATGACCCGTGCGAGCGCTCAAAAAGAATAACATCTATGAGTTAGTGTTGGAGGATTATACCGATAGAGTGAGAATGTAAGGAAGGGAATAAAAGCGAGAAGCTAATGATGTGGATAGGACCTAGCAGCTGTGGGGTGCAAACGAAATGGCAATAGCATGCAGGATATTAAGCTACATTCTAACGATTTTGTAGCTTACAAGTACCAAAAAAATAGCAAATGGTCAAGATAAATTACCGCTACGCGGCGAGGACGAGTGTGATGGGAAAGAGGGTGGTGGGGGTGTCGGCTGGGCATTTAGGGGTTAGTGATAAGTGATTTACACTACAAGAAAAGTTGGCTTTTACAACGGATGATTTTCGTGGTTGAAGGCCCGTTTTTCGTGGCTAAAAAGTCTTCTATGACGGATGCCCATCGTGGTAAAAGCCCCGTCACAAAAGAATCTACCATGTTTTTTCCTCACCGTGGCGGATCGCACCCTTCAGCCACAAAAACTTGTTCCGTCGTAGATCTGTTTGCCAGCCGCGTTGACTGCTGACGTCATGCAAAATGCCACGTGGCACCCGTCGTTAACGGACGGTTACTGCTGTTAACGACCACGGAAACCATGGTAGAAGCTAGGCCCAGCCAAGGCCTGCTCATAACAAAGTGGGTCGGCTCATCAAGAAAGCCCAATAAGATTACGGCCCGTTACTGTTTCTCCCGACAATGTTTGAAATGGGCCCAAACATGTGGCCAGCATGACACGCGAATGTCGCCTATTACATACTGCTTCGCCTACAAGAACCCACACTTTTGAATCATCGGCGTTAACGGGCTCGTCAAGTAGGCCCGACATCAAGTAAAGTCCACGGTCAGCCTGTCACTATTCTCCCAGCTCGTCATGGGCCGCCTACGAACGACCCACTTTAGAAGGTCCGACACTGTTCTGGCCTTTTACTATTCTGGCTTGTTACTATTCTGGCCATTTACTATTCATGTCCTTTACTGTTGTGGCCCTTTACGTTTCGTTCATCGTGTCGGTTGCCCCTGCTCTAGCCTGTTACTATTCAGGCATGTTACTATTCTGACCTGCTATTATTTAGGAATGTTACTGTGCTGGATTTGCCACTGTTCTGGTCTGTTGGTGTTTTGACCTGCTACTGTTTGGCCTGTTACTGTTAGGCCTATTACTGTTTTGGCCTGTTACTATTTTGGCCTGTTACTGTTTCGACCTGGTAAACTTTCGGCCTGTTACTATTTTGGCCTGTTATTGTTTTGGTCTGTTACTGTTTTGTCACGTTGCTGTTTTAGCTAGTTACCGTTGCTGTTTTGGTCTCATCCTTTGTCGTATATCGTTTTGGCCATTACCGCTATCGCTTCGGTAACTCTAAAACATGATCGACCTGGCTGGTGCAGTTATGGTATAGCCATGCGTGGATGGTGTCAACTAAATGCCTAAATGGCCTATGCGAGTTATCTAGATTTTACATCAGCTGCAAACTTCTTAAAAATATTACAAAATATGAACAAAAGGGAAAGAAAATTCAGCACTTCAGTTGCGAATCAAGTTGATAGCAGAGTCCTCAATTTGCTTTCTCAATCCATCAACTACATCTCCCTTTGAGTGTGACAGCTACATTGGAAAACCACCTTGAGATATGATCTTGCAGTCCCCTCTTTGGTAGGAATAGCAATAATTGCAGTCTGAAACTAACTAATAACAAGTTAATACAGCAAAGAAGACAAACTACTCATAGCTAAGAATGAGCTAGATAGGAATTATAACAGCATAATACAAACTTGTAGAGCAGGAATGCAAACCATGAATGAACTATATAGTAGAGGATAGTTATGTCGTTGCCTAAGACGAATCAGAACCAGATACGAGATATAATGGTGTGGCTTATGAACCTGTAGAACATGACAAACAAGCATTAGACAAGTATGCCAACAATGAAATGAGCAATCAAACAAAGTGTTTCTTAGAATTTCAGTATAAACTAGCCAGGTCATTTCAGCAAATATATATGGAAGCAGTGGTATCTCCTGGAATGCAAGAGACATTGGGTTACTCGGAATTTGCGGTGAGCTACACAATGGCATGTAGTTACTGTCATAGCTAAGAATGAACCACATAGAAATTATGACCGCATCATACCACAACTTGTTGAGCAGGAATGGAAAACATGAATTAACTATACAGTAAAGAATAATTATGCCGTTGATTAGGACGAACCAACACTAGATACATAAAATATATAATGGCATCGCTGGTGGACCTATAGGCTATGCAAACCAAGCATGGCGGCATAAGGAGCACTATGGCGCTCGACCTGCGCCAAGCCGCTCTTACAGCATCAGCTCGTCGCCACAACAGTGGTGGCCGACGACCACCATAACAGCACCCCCACCACGACATCATTACCACCAGGTGGTCACCGGAGCACAGTGGCGTCAGAATCCAAAAACTCTAGAACCAACGAATTAAAGGGGACGAGTTCAATGGAGCTCCATCTCAAAATCGAGTTGGATGGAGGTGTAGATCTAAGGTCGGTGGAGCTACGGTGGCCAATGGCAGTGGCCAATGTCAGTTTTCATCGGAATTTGGCGGGCAGTGGCGGAGACCGTTGCCAGGGGGAGCACGAGCTCATGCTCGTGTGTTGTGTGCGAGAGGGGTGACGGAGACGGGGTCATGTTGACCCCAAGCCAGGCCTAGCTGGGTCGATTTGGCCAAGTTGCATAACCAAACAAGTCAGAATAATATATATACATTAGCAAAGGGGAAAATAAAATAAGGAAATGACCAAAATACCCCTGTACACAATTTACACTCTAGAAAAATGTAGAAAAATCCTAAAAATACCAAAATACCTATAATATATAAAAATGCTCACAAAAATAATCTCTAACTAGGAAAAATATAATAATACTTATTTGAGTTAAATAAAATGTAAATAAATATTAACTCCATTAAATCTCTAAATGAAATTTAGTAAATCAAGGAAGAGTCCTAAAAATCACTTTTGGGTACAAAGAGAAATGTATCTTATAAAATTGCTAGTTGTGAAATTTCAAGTTATCTTAGGATTTATAGAAAGTAAATGTTGTGTTTAGATTTATAAAAAGTGGTTTCTTAAAATGTATTTCTTTTATCTTTATAAACCAAAAATAAGTTGTTTAAGTCATTTAGAAATTATTACTTTGGAAAAGAATTATTCTGTTCTCAAAATTGTTTATTACTTAATAAATTAGGTAAAACACCCAAATAAAGATTAAGTCCAAAAGTTACACCTATTACAATTTCTAATAAAATATAAAATATAAAAGTAAATTGCTAACTATATAATGCCTTTTAAATTTTTAACTAACTATAATTCAAAGATTTACAAGTTTATTTTGCAAATCATTAACTTATATTAGAGGGAGTAATCTCAATTTATATATAACCATATTTTGTATAACTCTTAAACTTGGTATTAACTAAATAAACTATATAATAAATTCACCTATTTCCCATAGACAAACCTTATAATATTAATTATGAATGTCAAACATGTAGATCTAAGCCTTAAAGCTATGCTTCATACTTATAAGATTTCATCTTTGATTAAACTTAGGGAAAACTCTAGAATTTGGCAATGCCATAAATATTATGTATTAAATTCATTTATATTTTTAACTTTGGTCTGTTTCAAGACATAAGGCATCTCAAATCCAAACTGTTTGAACAAACGCAAACAACATCGATCACATTCTATTAGCCATAAAGATTCTTTAAACCTTATCAAAGAAACCTTTTCTTCAAAAGTTATTGGTTTTTCCACTTCAAAATAAACACTATGCTATTTCATTTAAATCATAACAACTTATAACATGAGATTTGGAATAGTTACAAGATACCACTCAACCTTAATCTTGTATTACAATTATACTTCACCATTTATGTATTATATGTTAATCTTAAAGTCCTTGCAATTGTACTCTTTTGTGAAGTAAATTTGAAGATAAATAAAATCGTAAACAAATCACCTAAATCCAACTCACTTGTAATGTTAGGGGTTACTTGGGGGTTTTACAATATGCATCTCATTACTTATGCATAACAACATAATGCTTCATTAAACATTGTCCTTACCAGGCAATGATGGTATTTTGTAGGACCCAAGGTCGAGGGTCAAGTCAAGATATTCGACTACAATACTTCGCTATATCAAGGAAAGTTCACACTTTCTCATGTCCTTTGATTAGTTTCTATCAAGTATTTGCAAACCAAATGTTGTCATCACCTGCATATCAAAAAAGGCCGGAAACATTTTTTCGATAATAATGTGAACTATTGGTTCTTGATCCAGGTGATCGGCTAATCTATTAAGTCTGGTAATTGGAATACCATTGCAGAGGAATATATCATCTATGACTTAACAACCAATGTCGCCAGTGATTCTTGCACCGTATAATACGCATTAACCATGAGATTTGGAATGGGACGGAGAAGCCATTAGGATCTTCTTCCTTTCGTATATCAGCGAATGACTAGGTCGTAACTGTAACTCCTCAGTGACGGTTATCAGCATATGGGTGTGATCCCTCAACGTCCCACGACTTCTGGTATATATGAGAGTTGTGCGTTTCTAGATATAATTGGAAACAATTTTTATCCTGGGTCTAGCATGCAATCTAATTAGCATGCGGGATTGCGGAGAAGGATAGCAAATGGCTTGGATCTTAGACTGGGCCCCTCACCAAGGAAGTGTGGATGAGAATGCAACTCGGATGTGCAACAAAGCTAAGGTCTCTTATGGGTAAAGTAGCACACCTCTGCAGAGTGTAAGAAATGTGACATGTTACTCCTGTTCCGGGAAGGATCTACGAACACGGCAGGAAAGGACCTCCACGAAGTTCTGGCAAACATGTGAAGGCTGAAGGACATAGCTTTTTTTAGAACAAAAGCAACCTTGGAATAAATGTTTACGAAAACTTTCATAACCTACGACCTTTGGTCTGTGGTTGTAGTTAGTGCATGAAACACTCCTTTTTAGTGAACTTGCTGAGTACGCTCATACTCAACCGTACCTTATTAACACTTGCTAGATTCTGACGACATTGACGACAAAGAAGGTGAAACACTATATTCAGCTGAAGACCATAAATAAATCCACTACGAGGAGCCAGAGTTATCCGGAAGCATAGAAGGAAACAACTATGGGAGCACCTATGGAATGGAGGCCGAAGAGTTTGAAGCATAGACGTGTCAAATATAGTTAATTAGGTCTAGTAATATGATCCCCATCCTCTAACTAGTAATCTCGTATTATAGTAAGGTTTAGTTTTCTTCTTTATCTTGTTCTCAAGTTATTATACTTTAACTTTGAGTCATCGGGATTCCTCTATGGACCTAGGAGGATCTCTGAGTCGTCATGTAATTTCTGGTTGTAATAACAATATATGTTTGTGGACCTGCTTTATTTCTGTTGTACCACTCTGAGGGATGTAATATTTGCGGAATGGTGTTCCGTGGGTGTTGTGTCAATGACTATATGGTACTACATCATGTAGTGGTATGCTAGGTCATCGCAATCAACTTCACCCATTTATTTGGTCTTGGTCATCAATGCTAGGGTCTGGGATGATCCAATAGCACGGTTTATATCCTTGATCCTATGTCCCTCATTTGCCATATTTTCCGTGGCAACAAGGTATGATACTAGATCATCTGGAGAGAAGGGGTTTCTAGCATCGAGGAGTTGCACGTTTAAGGAAAGATGTCTATCATTGGCTGTTATCATGGCAATGATCTGCGACTTGATGAGCTCATCATTCACATTGAATCCTTCATCATACTTATCATTAGGGATGAAAACATAGCAGAAATGGATGGAACTGAGTGGTGCCACATTTTTTTTCATATTATTTTTCGGAAGCAGAAACAAATGTAGAAATCCCGGAAACAAAAACAAAATTAGATATTTTCGGAAACAAATACATCAATACCGTGCAGATACGAAATGATCTAGATTTTATCCCGAACTAAGAGAATCCTAGTATCATGCAACAAATCTCAAACATTCAAGAAAACAAACAAAATTGTGCCCTAATTATAGAAATGTGCTTGGTATACAAGGGAATAAGGGAAAGATAAAATTGTGGAAGTCTCCTCGAATGGATAAAGGGATTACATGGTCATCAGTTCTGGGATGGGCTCCTTTGCAAGTTTGGCTTGACAAGGTCATGTAATGGGACAGTTGGATTTTTCCATACACATAAACCCTAAAACGGAAATTCCATATTAGACATAAACGGAAATTTCATTTCTGCTTCTATTCTGCCGGAAAATGCTGTTCCGTTTTCGTTTCTGTTTCCACCAAAAATGTTCCATTTCTGTTTCATTTTTGCAAAATTACATTTCCGTTCCATATTTTCATTCCGTTTACTTTTTCCGCGGAAAAGTCGGAAACTTTCGCTCCACTTTCATCCCTAATTATCACAACCAAGACCCTTTATCTTCACACGAAGAGGAACGAGTCTTGCATACACCTTAGAGATGGTCTCCCCATTTCTATTCATGAACAAGTTCATCACTGACTTGGCGACTTTGTGCTTGGACTTTTGGATGAGAGAAGTTCTCTCTTAGAGAACAACAATCCTAGCCCAAAGCTCCTTGGCGGTGTGAATGTCACTAACTTGATCAAGAAGAGTGCGGTAAATGGCACTTTGAATCTAGTCACAAGCCATAGCATTTAGTTTTCGATCATAGTACTCTTCTCGGGTGAGGTTATTGAGATCCCGTTGGTTGAAGACATTGACCACAATCTCCCATAGCTCCACATTACAGCTTCAAATATGAGATTCCATAGTAGCTTTCCAATAAGAGAAGTGAGTTCCATCAAATTGATGTGCGGGAGCCAAACCATTAATATGAGGCATGATATTCTTTTGCTTAGGATATACATAGGAAAATTGATTATGTGGAGTAGATAGTTTGGATGGGTGGTTCTCATGAGAAGACTCCTCAACATTATCCTTCCTAGTGTCCAACGGCCTTCCATGAGGTACTACCGAAGGGTTACCGAGAAAGGAGTTAGAATCCACATTAGCCTTTTCACGGGCTTCATGGTCAAACGTTTTGCAAAGCTGCTTGACTGAATAAGTCTTGCCCTCATTATCATCGGAAAAAACATCTTACCCTTTAGGCGGTAAATCCCTTAAAAATGTTGCTTGACTCTAATACCAATTGAAAGGGTAATATGGTTAACCTAGAGGGGGCTGAATAGATTTCTAGAAATTTCTTTATTATCTTTTGCAAGTTTTAGGCTTTGCCGAATATAAGTGTGCCTAAATGCAAACTAGGTGAGGAAACTATGATGATGATACAAGATACTTCAAGAACGAGGGCTATCACAAAGTAAATAACACAAGTAAAGAGATTGGTTAGAAATAACCAAAGCACGCGGAGACGAAGATGTATTCCCATGTTCCCTTCCTTGCGGAAGGTACGTCATGTTGGAGAGGTGTGAGGTATCAAGAAAGATTACCTAATGCCATGAAGTCTCACCTTCTTCTCCAAGCCTATCCCACAAAGGAATAGCTCACTTACTCGTGGTATACTTTAAGGTAGTTCCCAAACCCTCACAAACTTTCCACAGGGGAAATTACAAGCCGAAAGCGTCTGGGCGACCCTAGCCACATAGGTTTTCCCACGAACCCAAGAGTAACAAGGAAGCTCAATGAAATCAAGGGGGAATGAAATATGGTTTGGTGGAAACATAGATCAGGACCTCCTCTTGCTTTCTACCAAAGGGATTTGGCTTTGGTTGAGTGGAATGGGAGATCCTGACCTCTCAAGGAATGAATTTGAATGATTGACCTTACCTCTCACTGGACAAGAAAGGGGTATTTAAATTCCAGGTGGAAAACAAGCCGTTTTGGGGGAGCTAGCGACTGAACCAATGATAAGTTCTGCGGGGTTGGAAGGTTCCGACAATAGTCCTGACGAGCCGGAAACCAGACTGGGAACTTCCTGGTGCTAGTCCTAGCGGACCGGAACCTAGACCGAAAACATTCCGACACCAATCGAGAATCCTGGGGGACCACTAGAATAATAGTCTATATAGTGTTCCGTTGCGCATCGGGAATTGCCGACTGATACCTTCGATCTGGATTTATGGATGCAGTATAGTAGCTTTTTCCCTAGTATACACTCCAAGAAAATTTGGCTTTTACTACGGACAATTTTCATGGTTGAAGGCCCGTTTTTCATGGCTAAAAAGTCTTCCGCGATGGATGGCCTACGTGGTAAAGGCCCCATCACAAATGAATCAACCACGCTAATTTTCCTACCATGGTGGATAGCACCATTCAGCCATGAAAACTTCTTCCATCGTAGATCTGTTCACCAGCCGCGCTGATTGCTGACGTCATGCAAACTGCCACGTGGCAGCCGCTATTAACATCTGGTTACCGCTGTTAACGATCATCGAAACCATGGTAGAAGCTATGCCCAGCCAAGGACTGCTAATTATTAAATGGGCTGACCCATGAGGAGAGCCCAATAGGAATACAAACTTTTACTATTTTGTCATGCACTATCTGGAATGAGCCCAATATCAGCCAGCGTACTCGTACACTTTCGGACCCGATATTATTTCGGCCTACATGAGGCCCAAGTTAGCCCAACTCTGTGCTACCACTTGAGTCCTACACCAAGACGGTCCGGTACTGTTCATGACTGGTGCCAATCTAGTCTTTTACTATTCAGGCCCGTTACTGTTCCAGCCTTTTAGGATTTTCGCCCTGCTACTGTTTAGGACCTTTAGAGTTTGGGATTTTATCTATTTAGGCCGGTACTTTTTGGCTCACATCAGAAGTTATCAGCCACCGATCGGTCTTTCAATGTTCGCCTTTTACCTTGTTACGCCTTTTACTGCTCTGGCCTTTAAATGTTCTTGCCTTTCACTGTATCAGCCACTGTTCAGGCCTTTCACTATTCCGGCTTTCTACTATTTAGGCCTTTCATAGTTTTGGTCTTCTAATGTTTTTGCCATTCACTATTCTAGACTTTCACCGCTCGCCTTCTACCGTTCGCCGTCTACAATTTTGGCATTTTACTGTTCTGGCCTTCTACCATTCTAGCCTTTTATTGTTCTGGCCTATTACTATTCTAGTCTTTTCTGTTCTAGCCTTTTACTGTTCTCCCCTTTAAATTTTCGGTTTGGGCCGTCCATGCGCACGTTGTTTCAACATTCAGAATGTTACTGCACCGACCTGTTACTATTTTGGACTTCTTTTTGCTAGCTAGCGTAACACGTGAATATCAAGACATCAATTAATAAACACGCACAAATTAAAACTACTTATTACCCAACAATAAAAGTTTATTACAACATATTATACAACAAGATCGAAATTCTGAAAGATTACAAAGTGTTGGTATCATCAATAAGATATCGATAGATGGAAGTTCGCTTCAATGTATCATCTATCATGTTCTTCAACATTTCAGCTATAGATCTAAGAGCAGCTACACCCTTTCTTTCTGTATGCAATACAACCTTTATATATTTATCACCTGCAGGAGTTGTTCTAGGTGGACTATTAAGTAAGTTGTTTGCTTCATAAATGCAATGTGAGGATGAATGGGAACAGGGATCACAACTTTCAGTCCTGCCTTCCGAGGACTCCTGCTTGATTTTAACTACAGCCTACTAAAATATGGTGAAAGAGGTTAAAACAAAGAACAAGGGAAACAAGTAGTATTATATAAAGTAGAGATCATTTAAAGTAACGTTCCGGGTGACAGTAGCTCCTTCTCGAGCGGGTGTGACTCCTGGTTAATCTGTTAGAAGAATCTGAGCCGAGCAGCTGGAACTCTGGTCCTTGTACTGCATTATCATTTCTCTGCATTAAGGCGTGGAATTTAAAACCCAGTTAGCTAGTTTGGAAGGATGAAAACTCTTGAAAAACACCAAAACATAGCATTAAAAATTACCATATGTATGATTCAAACTAGATAGCTGGTTTGGAAGGATGAAGACAGGTGAAAACACCAAAAATAGCATTAAAATGACCAGATATATGATTCAAACTAGATGGACATTTTCTGAATTAAGTATTCGTAGATAGAAACACAATACAACATGAATGCAAAATGTCATGGCAAGGTTTAGGTAGAATGACTTATTAACTTATTAGGCATGCAGGTTATATAACTTATTAACATGACAAGAAACTGGCCTAAGTAACACAAGAAACCTCGCACTTCAGTCTTGTTTGGCTTCAGATTGTCAGTGTTGGATCCTCTATGAGATGTTTGGATGACCCGTGCGAGCGCTCAAAAAGAATAACATCTATGAGTTAGTGTTGGAGGATTATACCGATAGAGTGAGAATGTAAGGAAGGGAATAAAAGCGAGAAGCTAATGATGTGGATAGGACCTAGCAGCTGTGGGGTGCAAACGAAATGGCAATAGCATGCAGGATATTAAGCTACATTCTAACGATTTTGTAGCTTACAAGTACCAAAAAAATAGCAAATGGTCAAGATAAATTACCGCTACGCGGCGAGGACGAGTGTGATGGGAAAGAGGGTGGTGGGGGTGTCGGCTGGGCATTTAGGGGTTAGCGATAAGTGATTTACACTACAAGAAAAGTTGGCTTTTACAACGGATGATTTTCGTGGTTGAAGGCCCGTTTTTCGTGGCTAAAAAGTCTTCTATGACGGATGCCCATCGTGGTAAAAGCCCCGTCACAAAAGAATCTACCATGTTTTTTCCTCACCGTGGCGGATCGCACCCTTCAGCCACAAAAACTTGTTCCGTCGTAGATCTGTTTGCCAGCCGCGTTGACTGCTGACGTCATGCAAAATGCCACGTGGCACCCGTCATTAACGGACGGTTACTGCTGTTAACGACCACGGAAACCATGGTAGAAGCTAGGCCCAGCCAAGGCCTGCTCATAACAAAGTGGGTCGGCTCATCAAGAAAGCCCAATAAGATTACGGCCCGTTACTGTTTCTCCCGACAATGTTTGAAATGGGCCCAAACATGTGGCCAGCAGCGGCCCGCGAATGTCAGGCCTATTACTGTTTCGGCCTACAAGAACCCACACTTTTCGAATACTGTGCGGCCCGTTAACAGGCTGCGTCAAGTAGGCCCGATACTGTTAAAGTCCACGGTCAGCCTGTCACTATTCTCCCAGCTCGTCATGGGCCGCCTACGAACGACCCACTTTAGAAGGTCCGACACTGTTCTGGCCTTTTACTATTCTGGCTTGTTACTATTCTGGCCATTTACTATTCATGTCCTTTACTGTTGTGGCCCTTTACTGTTCTGGCCCGTTACTGTGCTGGTTGCCCCTGCTCTAGCCTGTTACTATTCAGGCATGTTACTATTCTGACCTGCTATTATTTAGGAATGTTACTGTGCTGGATTTGCCACTGTTCTGGTCTGTTGGTGTTTTGACCTGCTACTGTTTGGCTTTATCGTTAGGCCTATTACTGTTTTGTTACTATTTTGGCTCATTCGCTTCGACCAGTAAACTTTCGGCCTGTTACTATTTTGGCCTGTTATTGTTTTGGTCTGTTACTGTTTTGTCACGTTGCTGTTTTAGCTAGTTACCGTTGCTGTTTTGGTCTGTCACTGTTTTGTCGTGTTACTATTTTGGCCAGTTACCGTTACTGTTTCGGTAACTCTAAAACATGATCGACCTGGCTGGTGCAGTTATGGTATAGCCATGCGTGGATGGTGTCAACTAAATGCCTAAATGGCCTATGCGAGTTATCTAGATTTTACATCAGCTGCAAACTTCTTAAAAATATTACAAAATATGAACAAAAGGGAAAGAAAATTCAGCACTTCAGTTGCGAATCAAGTTGATAGCAGAGTCCTCAATTTGCTTTCTCAATCCATCAACTACATCTCCCTTTGAGTGTGACAGCTACATTGGAAAACCACCTTGAGATATGATCTTGCAGTCCCCTCTTTGGTAGGAATAGCAATAATTGCAGTCTGAAACTAACTAATAACAAGTTAATACAGCAAAGAAGACAAACTACTCATAGCTAAGAATGAGCTAGATAGGAATTATAACAGCATAATACAAACTTGTAGAGCAGGAATGCAAACCATGAATGAACTATATAGTAGAGGATAGTTATGTCGTTGCCTAAGACGAATCAGAACCAGATACGAGATATAATGGTGTGGCTTATGAACCTGTAGAACATGACAAACAAGCATTAGACAAGTATGCCAACAATGAAATGAGCAATCAAACAAAGTGTTTCTTAGAATTTCAGTATAAACTAGCCAGGTCATTTCAGCAAATATATATGGAAGCAGTGGTATCTCCTGGAATGCAAGAGACATTGGGTTACTCGGAATTTGCGGTGAGCTACACAATGGCATGTAGTTACTGTCATAGCTAAGAATGAACCACATAGAAATTATGACCGCATCATACCACAACTTGTTGAGCAGGAATGGAAAACATGAATTAACTATACAGTAAAGAATAATTATGCCGTTGATTAGGACGAACCAACACTAGATACATAAAATATATAATGGCATCGCTGGTGGACCTATAGGCTATGCAAACCAACATGTTCAATGTTGCCTTTTTGAGCTCTACACAAATAAAAGGAAAATAGTCAGTGTTGCAGCTTTTGAAGAACCAGATGGCAACAACAAAATTATAATCGAACTAGTATGATGAGGTAGATCCGGTGCAGTGAACGGCGATGGCTGTGCAGCTGGTCTAGGGCGGTAGACATGGAACTCTTTGAACTAGATCACGCCTGGTGGACACGGTGAAGCGGATCCGGTACGGTTGGGTAGCTTTCGGCAACGAGGTAGCAGAGCTTGGGTGGTCGATGATGCCATCGACATGGTGAACAACCCCTCAGCTCCTAGATCTGGTGGGTGAGCGTCGGTGAAGCGGCTGCATGACGGTGCACGAGACCGCATCTCAAGCCGGTGCGCGTGGTGTTCGTGGAGGGGACAGATGAGCTTGGGATTTTTGGGAGGGCCGGCGGGAAAAACTAAGGGAATTGGGACCATAGAGGTGAGCAAAAATAATAATTACGATCGTGCCCCCGAGCTACCGACTTTAGCATGCCCATTTGTCATCTGAACAATGGGTAGATTTGGAATTTTAAATTCTAAAGTTTTTGAAACGGAAGGGCGCGAAATGCTTCAAGGTTGGTGTGTGGTTTTGCCGCTCGATTGAGAATTTCAATTTGGCTTGCGCCCATCTAATAATAATAATAGAAAAATGGTACTCCCCCGATCGGTGGGATATTTTGGCTCAAAGTTTTTGAAACGGTGGGGCGGGAAATGCTTGGTAGGTGGGTGATTTTGCCGCTCGATTGAGATTTTGAATTTGGCTAGCCTCCATCTACTAATAGAAAAAAGGTAGTAGACCGTACGCTATCTCTCCAGGAATTCAAGGCCGAGAGTCACATCAACTGATCATCCATAAACAGTTTTTTGCACAGAAACTTGGATCCCTTCCATTCACACAACATAGGCGGTAAATTATGCCGCTTGACTCAGATTTTAAATTTGTCTAGGGTCCATGTAATAATATAAAAATGGTACTACCTTTGTGGGTGATTTTCCCTGAAATTGTTTGAAACAGAGGGGGTGCAAAATGCTTCGGGGTCGGTGGGTTATTTTCCCGCTCGATTACGATTTTGAATTTGGCTGCTGGCCAAGTTTTTATTACTAGAAAAAAGGTTATGTAGTTCAAACGCCATCTGGTCAGGAATTTAAGGCGAGACTCACATCAACTCATGCCTCCGATTCAAATGGGTAGGCGGTAGGTTTTGGCGGTCGACAGTGATTCTGAATTTAGAGATTGTCTAAAGAATAATTAAATAAATAGGCTGTTCTCCCTCTATTTCAGGGATCCAAGTCAGGGAGAGTGATTATCTACCACGCGGATGAAAATGCAGATCTCCGATACAAGAATGTTTGTTTAACATAATAACAAAGAAATGTCTGAATTAGCTCTGATTCAAGCATGTGAAAATGGTGTGCAACCAAGGTCTAGTAATTATTTAGGTGTCGGCACAGACTCTTCTACAGGAAGCACTAACTAAATGGTAGTACTAATTCAGATCAAATAAAAAATCCTGCTACAGTTCCATCAGCTATCAAAATAAACAAATATCAGACTGTAGCTCCAAATAATACAACCCAAACAAGCCTTGCTTGTTCATCTGAGTGTTATTTTCATCTCCTTGATGTTGCAGTTTTAATCAGCTGTGTTGCAGACAGGACTTCCTTTTCGTTTCTTTGATTTAGCACTCTGAATCACGTCAGTTGCTGAAGGAAATGAGCAAAATGATCAGCAAAATCATAGGTGTTCAAAAATGCAAGGGTTGCACATGAATGACTGCACTAACCATGTGTCATAATGTAGGGATGTAAAATACACCAACATTTACGAGATTTGAACTTCTTAGACTTCATGCTGCTGAGATCTAATTCGAATACTCCCTCCTTCGCCCATATAACCACCATTTCTATATCCTCAATGCGCAGAGTAACCTTACTGCATCTTTCCCACCATATGCCCATGATTTATCAAGGCCAAGGAGAGTATCCAACTCAACCTTTATATGAGGCACCCAAGCTTCCCATTTGCCTGTTGATGATCTTGCACTAGACCACGTGTTTAGACTAAAGTCTCTTATAACTGCAAGGGCAACATCTCCATTATGCCCCTTAGCGATGACAAAATTGCGTCTGGAAATACCATGTGTCTCATGGGGGCACTCAATATAACACAGTTTTGTTGTCACATTATCGAAGGCAATTATATATCTGGAGTTCATTGTTGGCCAGTACAAAATGTCCCCTATGAGAGTTGATGGCCTGCGATCAATCTTAGTCAGCATCTCAGCAGGTTCAATCCAGTCGTCCCATTTTCCAAACTTTGATGAGTACCTCTGCACTAGTGCTTGGTTACCATTGGTTACTATCCAAACAACCCAGAAGTTGCTGCAACAGTGTGAAGACAATTTCCCATGATTTGTCGAACAGAGAATTGTGCCGCTATCATACTCACGTCTCCGCCAAATTGGTGGTTCTAGCATCACTGTTTCACTTCCACTAATTGGATCCCAGGCATTTATCATGTTAGACCCTTGCAGATAATGAAGTAACACCCTACCATTGCGACATCCGAGTACATATGGTTTGTAGGCTTACTTCCACCAGCCTGTTCAGCTTCTGGAAGATGGATTGGTCAAGATTATGATCTGTTAAGAATCGAGCGTCCTCGTAGCTATTGGTGAAAAACCCAAGTAACGGCGTTCCTCTGTTGTGTGACAGGGTTTGCCTTTTGAAACCTTTGCTTCCCATGAAGTCCATCCAACATTTTTGGATGACTGATGCCCTCAGTATGCAGGATGGGTGAAGAGGAAGCCTAACAAGAATCTGACCAAATACATCACCTGGCAAGTCATTGATTGTTGCATATGTTCTTCCACCGAAGATGGTAGGATGATGCAAATAGCACAAGTGCATCATCAGAATTAAGTAAACAGCACAATGCACAATGCACAACCCTAAAAAAGAATTAAGTAAACACCATAATGCATCATACATTTTGACAGGAAAATTTATCATCGAAATTTCCTAAACTGCACCCATCTGAAAAACTACCTAAAAAGCAGAGTCTGTCAACAAAATAACCTAAACAACACAAGAAATCAACCAGAGTAATACGAAAGCACCGCAAAATGCTTCAGCATGTCGAAACTGGGGAAAGGGAATTGTAACTACCTCGGTGAATTACGCTCCTAGTTACAAGCCTGGATGAGCGGAAATGGTTAAAATAGTACGGTGGGGCCCAAATGCCACTCACAGGTAGACCTTTCGGCCGCCCTAACCATTTCCAAACATCGGGACAAGAACGGGCGGCGTAATCGGCAGGCGAAGGGATCAACTACATACACAAATGAGTATGTATGCAAGCCACCATACAACAGTACATCAGAGCCATTCCATCTAAAAAGAAAGGAAATATAGCAACGCCATACGGCAAGATCCAAATATCCTAGATAGATATAATAGTTTAGGATATCTCCTCATACATCAAACATCAAAGTATCCAGCGGAAGCGGAAGACAAAATCCGAGTACGGATAAGAAGCAAATTGGCATAAGATGCCCCATAAATAAACACATCCCGCCCACAGATCTCACGGATCCCCGTTCCCGGAATCTCTACACCGAATGATCGTTGCCCACATCGTCCGTCTCCTCCACCCAGTATCCATCTTGCGAGCTTACCTGTTCATCTGAATCAAACAATTTATCGTGTGAGACCCTAGGGGTACTCAGCAAGTCTTTATGCCTCTAAAGGGGACACAACCTGGGGTGACGCAATTGCAGCAAAATATAAACCCTAACAATTCTAGAGATACTCGCTAACCATCCGCCTAACCAGAGATAGACGGATGTCCGTGAATTAATAACAACAGTTATAATAGTAATAACGGTAATATCCACAGATCCATCCTCCTCCCGCTTCCGACGAGAAGCGGACGAACAACCCATCCGTTGGCAGTTTTATTATCCATTCCATGAGTGTTGCACTATTTACTAGTCAGTACTTAGTCGATTAAAAGCGGTACTTTAGTTATGCTTGTCTATGATCGGAAACTGCTCCAAGTCGCCCATAACCGCGGACACGGCTTTGGAAAGTTTTACCCTGCAGGTGCACAAATAGCAACACACTCGATCAACCTCGGAAAAACCAAATCAAAACCAACGAGGCGATCCGACAAAGCGATCACAGATTCAGAAATATTTCGGGGCCACCCCATTAAGCTACCATAGCAAGTGGCCCTCTGAGAGACGGACTCAAGGTTTGTGGAGCCGGTAACGACTAGGAACCCGAAAGTGTGGACTGGCTTGTCGATACAGCAAAAGCAGGTCACGGCCCTAAGCAGACAAAGGCAAAGACATCGCACAATTTAATTAAAGCATAAAGCATGGCATAAGTACAGGATAGTAAATAAAACCTCAAACTAGTTTGTGGCCCCAAGAAATAAGAATGAATCAAGCTCTGCTCGGGGGTTCATAAGCCTCCGGATGTGGATAGCGAATATTCAAGGAACAGGAATCAAGTACTGGGTCCTCACGGGACACAAGTGAGCCTGAAAACCAAATAGCGAATATGGCTCACCGATGCCACTTTCATTAGTTATCCCATTACTATTCAGGTTAAGTTGTTTAGGTACCTCGTTATCCATCGACACTCACATACCCTACACATGTCCCTACACTGCATGGCTCAAACAACTCCTGTAGTAATGGCTCATGGGATGGAGGAACAAGCTTCGGTGGGGTTTAAAAGTAAAGGCTATGCAATACTTGGGATTCAATTTAATGCAATCGCGACTCAATGATGCAAGAATAAGATAGAGGCAATAGGTGCTATATGTATGCAAGCATGTGGTAGTGCTTGCCTGGCAGTTCAATTGAAGCGAGAGAAGGATCTGGGTAGTGCTCCTGGGTCTCTTGATATATCCCCTGCTCAGCGTCTATTCGAAGAAGAACCAAACAAACAAGGGCCAACATAAATAAAGTGCACAAGCATATGAATAAAATGCGACAAGCAAACACTCATGCCATGATGAATGATGCACAATTTGCATGGCAATAAAGTAGCATGGCATGGGTGAGGTGTGGAATACAATAATAAATCATTTTATTGAGTTTTGGCCCCATTTTAACCTCATTTTAGTTGCTGTATACTTTATATTTATATGATGCATGCTGCAATTCAAAACAAGGAATGCATAAACAGAAAGGTCTCGTCAAGCTAATCATTTTAGACATATTATTTGTTAAATTTGGACTTATAAAACAAAAGTTATTAATTAATTAAGGCAAAAGGGCATTTTCTTGTAATTTTAATTAACTTGGAAATTAAGTTGTACAAAATATATTTTGAATGGCATATTTGAAATCCTCACATTTTTCTGATTTCAAAACATATATTATTTGTATTATTTGGATTTATATTTTAAAAGTTATTTAAAAACAGAATTAAAATTTGAATTTGAATTAATTTGAAAAAGATTTGAATTAAAAAGATCACAGAAAATACTTTTGTTACTACTAGCCCAGCTAAGACAACGACCAGTGGGTCCAGCTGACTCAAGCAACACAGTGTGAAAACATTTTCTCACCGCAGCTTGATCTAGCCACGAAGTGACAGTGGGTCGGAGCACACCTGCGTCCCACTCATGGCGCCAATGGCGCCGACACGTGGTGGATCCAGGGAGCGCGGGTTGAGATTTTAAAAGGCCAGGGGGTGTTCTGTGAAATGTGCAGAGAGGCTGACGGTGGGCTCGGTGGACCGCGGGTTAAGCAGAAAACAAAACGGAGGGGGTATTTGTAAAGTGGCAGCGGCTACTGTTTCTCTTCTCTATTCTATCGACGGATCGGTGCTCGACAAAACAACGCGGCGTGATGGGGAATCGAACCCGCGACCTGGGCGCGCGCGCAGAGGGGCGGAGCCGCTGCGGTAGGTGGGGGTTGCTGTCAGGAGGGCGTAAGTAGGCTAGCTAAGCGGTTCTTGCGCGATGTCGTCTGGCTTCGCTTCGCCGGTGCGAAGAGTGCTCGATGAAACGCGCAGCACGACCGAACAGCGGATCGGCCTGGGGTGTCTGGGAGGTCGGTAGCTCACCAGGGTTGTCGTGGGAAGGTTCGCCGAAACGTAGAGGATCGGCGGTGGCTGGCGGCGTGGCTAGGGTTTCAGGCGTGGCGTCGGTGGTTCAGTGGTTTCGCCCTTCTCCTTCTCGACTCGGTGCAGCAGGCTCTGAGGTTCTACTTGGTCTTCCTCGGCGTCGATCACGCGCCCTCCTTCGCTACGGTGGTGGTGGGGTGATGCTGCGGCAGTGGAGAAGAAGGGAGGAAGGCCAGGGCGCCTCGGCCAAATCTGGAGAGGCAGAGGAGAGCCGGGAGTGGTGGTAGATAGCAGAGGGGAGAGGGAGATGCCGTGGGGAGGTGGGGTAGATGGAAAAGGTGGCTCGGCCACCTTTCCCTCCTCCTTCACGTGCTCGAGCTGGGGGCCAAGGTAGGCACGGGCAGGTGATCAGGGACGTCCAGGTGGGGCAGGGTGAGGCCAGGAGGTAGGCTCGGTGTAGGACCCGCTTGGCAGAGAGAAAAGAGAGAGGGAGGAAGAGAGGGAGCTCGGGTTGGAGCTAGGGTTGGGTAGATGGGTGGCTCGGGCTAGGGTTTGGTACCAGGGTTGGGGTAGCTAGGTGGGCCAGGTTGAGGAACCAGGTGGGGCCAGCGAGGAGGGGATCGGCATGGAGAGGTTAAGGGGAGGGTTAGGGTTGATGGAGAAGAGAGAGGGGGTTTAGGGTTTTGCTTAGGGTTAGGGGGTATGGTGGTGATGGGGTAGGTGATTAGGGAGGATCTAGATAGGGGGTAAGAGAAAGAGGGTAATGGCTTAGGGTTCTAGAAGCTTGCATGCCCCAACTTAGATCAAGCAAGAACATGCCAAGCTACAACAAGATTAAGACAGGAAAAGAGAGGGATGTGGTGATAGGGTTTAAGCAAGATCAAATAGATCAAGCAAAAGAGGGGAGAGGTAGAGTATGATCCACTCTAAAATTCAAATAAAAATCCAAAGGACAAGCAAAAGGTGGTACTTGCATGGGCCATGCATAACTAATTAATACCATGCTTATTTTTGTGGAAACAAGATTATTTACATGGCATTATTATTATGCATTCCAAAATGTGGAGTAAGGCCTAAGCAAAAGAATTTAAAAGAAAGTTCCAAGTGGAGTAGATGGAGATGATCACATTTGATTATAATTGGGACTTGCTAGTGTGTATGTGCCACTAGATGCTTAATAGTCCCAAAAATATTCCAACATGAGCATGATTCCATGATAATCCATATGGAAGCTAGGAAAAAGGGTTCCACTCACAAGGCATGCAAAGGTGGCCATGTGGCTCTCATATATCAATGATGTGAAAACAACATGATGCTAAGGTGAGAGCATGTGGAAAAGAATTGGATCCATCCCAACCCACATGAGCTAGAGGTAAACTCAAATAAAGTGCAAAGCTCATATTTAGTTGGATGGTGGAATTATAAAGTGGTGAAAGAAAAGGTGATGGAGTTGAATAATAGATATGCCCCCAACTCAACTTGGGCATTTAAACAATATATTAAGAACCAAATACAATATCAAGAGGCAAATACAATTAATAATGCATATGAGATAAGAACCAAAAGAAAAAGGGTTTTATATGATGCTCAAATGCAAGGTGGCATGATGACATGAGCATGATATAGTTATGATGCAACAATTATATATATGAAGTAGCCATTATATTACTAGACCAAGTAGCATTACAATTGTTAGACAATTGGGATGCTACAACTCTCCCCCATTAAACAGGAATCTCGCCCCGAGATTCTAGGAAGAAGAAGAAGACACGAAGAGGGTAGGATACTTGGCACGGAGCTCATCTTCACGTTCCCAAGTGGCTTCATCAACAGAATGGTGCGACCACTGCACCTTGCAGAACTTGATGGACTTGTTGCGAGTCCTTCTTTCTGCGACTTCAAGGACTTTTGTGGGGTGTTCTTGATAAGACAGGTCTTCTTGGAGATTGATAAGCTAATGGTCCACGGTCCTGCCGGGATCCTTGAAGCACTTCTTGAGCTGAGAGATGTGGAAAACATCATGGACCTTGAGTTTTTCCGGGAGCTCAAGAGCATAAGCAACTTCTCCTCTTCTTCCACGAATTTTGAAAGGACCGATGTATCTAGGAGCCAGCTTTCCTTTGATACCAAAGTGGTGCGTGCCTCTCATGGGAGTGACACGAAGGTAAACGAGATCCCCAGGGACATACTCCATGTCCGTGTGCTTCCTGTCATAATTGCTCTTCTGGCGACTTTGAGCAATCCTCAGATTTTCAAGAATGATATGAACTTTCTCCTCCGCTTGAGTCACAATGTCAGGGCCAAACAATATTCTTTCTCCTGCACCTGACCAACCAATCGGAGTTCTGCATTTGCGCCCATAGAGAGCCTCAAATGGTGCCATCTTCAGACTTTTCTGGAAGCTGCTGTTGTAAGAGAATTCAGCATAAGGAAGACATTCTTCCCACTTCATGCCGAACGAGATGACGCAAGCACGGAGCATATCCTCCAGAATCTGATTGATCCTTTCAACTTGTCCTTGCGACTGAGGGTGGTAAGCTGTGCTGAAGTTCAACTTTGTTCCCAAAGCATCTTGGAAACTTTCCCAGAACTTGGAAGTGAAGATGCTTCCACGGTCTGAACTGATCTCGAGAGGAACCCCATACAGAGAGACAATTCTGTTGATATAGAGCTCCGCCAACTGAAATGCAGAAATTGTTTCCTTGACGGGGAAGAAGTGAGCCACTTTAGAAAGCCTATCAATGACAACAAAGATTGCATTGTTGCCCTTCTGCGACCTTGGAAAACCAGTGATGAAGTCCATCTCTACTTTCTCCCATTTCCACTCCGGGGGTTTCAATGGCTGTAGAAGACCGGAAGGTTTCTGATGGACAGCTTTAACTCTGCGGCAGACATCACACTCCGAGACATACTTGGCACAATATCGTTTCAAACCCGGCCACCAATATTGTGTTTTCAAGTCCATGTACATCTTTGTGCTGCCAGGGTGGATAGAAAGAACAGAATCATGCGCCTCCTTGAGAACTTGCTCTCTCAAACCCGGGTAGTTCGGAACAAACATCCGGTGTTCAAAGAAAAGCGTGCCTTGATCATCGACGTGGAAGGACTCATACTTCGGAAGCTGGAGTTTGGAGATGATCTTTCTTGTGTACGGATCACCAAGATGAAAGGAGCGAACCTTTTCTTCCAAGAGAGGAGTTGCTAGAAGGTTCAGGAGATACCCTTGTTCCACAATTTCAAGGTTGAGCTGACGGAATTCCTCGCACAAGAGAGGCTGTTGTTCTTCCATCATGAGGTTGTTGACATAAGCTTTGCGGCTGAGAGCATCTGCCATGACATTAGCTTTGCCCGGAGTGTAGTTGATGGTCAAATAAAAATCATTGATTGCTTCAATCCATCTCCTCTGCCGAAGGTTGAGATCAGGCTGAGTGAAGATATACTTCAAACTCTTGTGATCAGAAAAGATCTAGCGGTTGCCAAGCAAGTAGTGCCTCCATACTTTCAAAGCAAAGACAACTGCTGCGAGCTCGAGGTCATGTGTAGGATAGTTGATCTCATGCGTCTTCAACTGTCGAGAGGCATAAGCAACAACTTGTTTTTCTTGCATAAGGACCGCACCCAATCCTTGCAAAGAGGCATCACAGAATATCTGGAAAGGCTTGGATGTGTCCGGAGGAACCAAGACTGGTGTGGAAGTGAGCTTCTCTTTGAGTGTCTCAAAGCTTGCTTGACATGCAGGAGTCCAAAGGTATTTCTTGCCTTTCTTGAGGAGATCGGTAAGAGGCTTCGCTATCTTGAAAAGTTACGAGCAGGCGACGGCAATAACTAGCCAAGCCAAGGAAGCTCCGCACTTCTTTGACATTAACAGGAGGAAGCCATTCAACAATTGTCTTCACGGTTTCCGGGTTGACGGCAATTCCCTTGGCAGAGATGACGTGACCCAGATAGGTTACTTGAGGCAGCCAAAACTCACACTTGGAGAACTTTGCATACAAGCGGTTCTCACGAAGATTGTTTAGGACACACCGAAGGTGTTCTTCATGCTCTTCTTGTGACTTAGAATAGACTAGGATGTCATCCAGATATACCACAACGAACTTATCAAGATACTCCATGAAAACCGAGTTCATGAGCCTCGAGAAGGTGGCAGGTGCATTGGTGAGACCGAAAGACATGACCGTGTACTCATACAGGCCATAGCGGGTGGTGAAAGCTGTTTTAGGAACATCTTCCTTGCGAATCTTGATTTGGTGATAACCACTTCTCAAGTCAAGCTTAGAGAACACCACAGCTCCAGCTAGCTGATCGAAGAGATCATTAATCCGCGGAAGGGGATATTTATTCTTGATGGTTTTAGCATTGAGATCCCGATAGTCAACACAAAGTCTATCAGTCTTGTCTCGCTTCTTAACAAAGATTGTTGGGCTACCCCAAGAAGAAGTACTATGCTGAATGAAACCCAACTTCTCTTGTTCATCAAGCTGTCGTTTGAGTTCAGCCAACTCAGCAGGACACATTTTATAAGGCCGCTTGGAGATAGGAGCGGTACCAGGTTCAAGCTCAATTACAAACTCAACCTCACGATCCGGAGGCATACCAGCAACTCTTCAGAAAGACATCCAACTCACAGACCACCGGAACACTCTGAATAGCTTCCATAGCATCATCATTCAGAGCCGCCAAAGAGAAAAGCTAGATAGCAGGAGTCAGACTTGGAGAATAGACTATATGGCCTTCAGGAATCTTCAGAGAAATCGAGCGTTCAGCACAATCAATCACAGCTGCATTTGCTGTCAACCAATCCATGCCCAAGATGACATCAATGCCAGAGTTGCCCAGAAAGATTAAGGACGCCGAGAATGAAGAGCCACCAATCTCAATTTGATTGCCATGGCTGATATGAGCAGCCCTCATGTTTGAACCAGGAGATTGTACCACCAGACGATGTGATAAAGGAACCTTATCCAGATCATGCTCTTGCGCAAACTTATGCGAAACAAAAGAATGCGAAGCACCAGAATCAAACAAAACTCATGCAGGGACTGAGTTAACGGGAAGCATACCCATCACAACTCCAGGTGCATGCTCAGCTTGAGCGGCGTTGACACAGTTGGCACGAGCAACAGTAGACCCGGGCTTGGTGTTGATGTTGAGAGCCTGAGGTGGTGGTGCACGAACCAAAGGAGAGCTTGCCGCAGATCTTGGAGGTGGTGGAGGAAGAGCTTTGTTCTTCATCGGACAGTTCCAGTGTTGATGCCCAGTGTTTCCACACGTGTAACAAGCACCAGCTGGACGTGGAGCAACGTAGCCAGGGACTCCGCCAGGCGATCCAGGGTAGTGGTGGTTGTAGCCCCTGGGAGCATCAGTGAGGAAGTTTGGTGGCCTTGCCGTGAAGCTTGAAGGTCTTGGTGTAGCCGGGAGCGACGGTGGGGTGTTAGGAACCCAGACACGACGCTTAGCAGGAGCTGACATAGCTGAAGAGCTTGCTGCATCACGGCTGTGTTTCTTTGACTCCTCAAATACTTGCCTACTTGCTTCTTCCTGCAGAGCTGTATGCTGAAGTTCCAGAAAGGACGCCGGTCTTGCATGTGTGATTGCATACTTAATCGATGCATTGAGCCCTTGCCTGAACCTCTTTTGCTTCTTCTTGTCATCAGAGATCTCATCGCCACCATAACGAGAAAGGTTCATGAAGTTCCTGATGTAGGTATTGACATTATCATTGCCCTGCTTGAGGTTGAGAAACACTTCCTTCATCCTCTCCATGACAATTTCCGACAGTCTTGCTCTTTGAAAGCTCCAGTGAACTGTCCCCAAGTAGGCTGAAAACCAGTGCAGTTTGCCTTCAGGTAATTCTCCCACCAGAGAGCTGCATCTCCCTTCAGAAGGTGAGTAGCACACTTTACCCATTCTTGCTCAGGAACATCAGCAGTCATCAGCAGCCTTGACATCTCACGCAACCAATCATCAACATCAAGTGGTTGATCAGAAACATCAAATTGGCATGGGTTGAACTTCAGAAAGCTTTTGATGTCTCCTCGCTTGGGAGGTGGAGGTAGCGGAACAAACTCATTCCTCCTAACACTTTCTTCAAAACGCTGCTGGTTCTGCTGCATTGCTGCCAAGGCATTGGCGATGCTTGACAACGCTGCCCCCAGTTCAGGTTGTATGTCCTCCTCGAGCAGTGGTGGTGCCATCCTGTTATTGATATAAAACACAAGTCAGTACTATGATGGAAAATAATAATAATCCAAGATAGTACCAAGATGGAATTAACCAAGATTAAAGGATACAATTTACTAAGATGATATTAAAATATCAACAAAGTTCAAAGCACCTAGAAGATATTAAGCATATCGCACACGACTGAAAAGGAGTGTGGTACACAGATATATCAAAGAAAAATTTTCCGCAAATTTCGGCATTAAAATACCAATAGATGCGCAAAATCACTTAACGAATCAAGATTAGTGACTCTACCAATTCAATATACAAGAGCGAATGATAAGAGTAGTGGTATGGTCGCGACTCCATCCCGCACCCAAATCATTACTCCGCACATGAATAAGTAAAACACATATCCCAACACCTTCTGCTCACGATGAACCTAAAGATTAGTAACTACAGAACGAACATCCCAAACAAGATAACGTCGGATAACAAAGAATAAGACAGATCGCGGTGGTATACAACGAATCAGATAGATCGCGTCGGTTTGCAAAAGCCTGTCGGTATGGAATGTACCAACAGTTGATAACCAAAAGGCAGATTGTGATAACAACTTGGATGCAACAGATAGACAAGGAATTACACACACACACACACACACAGATACACAACCTATGGTACTACGGAAACCCAGAACACGTGAATCCTAGTTTGAATTTTAAGAAGAGGATAGAAAACGTTACACTTCCTTACCAGAAAAGGGTGGGTGGGTAAGAAGAAAAGTGGAAGCAGTCCTACTCTCACGTTTTGTTTTTCCCTAGTATACATAACTACCAAAAATATTTGCTAGACCGACAACGACCATTTGGCTGAGACCCTGAAGGGCGGGATGGCTCTGATACCAATTGTAACTACCTCGGTGAATTACGCTCCTAGTTACAAGCCTGGATGAGCGGAAATGGTTAAAATAGTACGGTGGGGCCCAAATGCCACTCACAGGTAGACCTTTCGGCCGTCCTAACCATTTCCAAACATCGGGACAAGAACGGGCGGCGAATCGGCGAAGGGATCAACTACATACACAAATGAGTATGTATGCAAGCCACCATACAACAAGACATCGAGCCATTCCATCTAAAAAGAAAGGAAATATAGCAACGCCATATGGCAAGATCTAAATATCCTAGATAGATATAATAGTTTAGGATATCTCCTCATACATCAAACATCAGAGTATCCAGCGGAAGCGGAAGACAAAATCCGAGTACGGATAAGAAGCAAATCGGCATAAGATGCCCCATAAATAGACACATCCCGCCCACAGATCTCACGGATCCTGCTCCGGAATCTCTACACCGAATGATCGCCCACATCGTCTGTCTCCTCCACCCAGATCCATCTTGCGAGCTTACACTGCTCATCTGAATCAAACAATTTATCATGTGAGACCCTAGGGTACTCAGCAAGTCTTTATGCCTCTAAAGGGGACACAACCAGGGTGACGCAATTGCAAAAAGATAAACCCTAACAATTCTAGAGATACGCTAACCATCCGCCTAACCAGAGATAGACGGATGTCCGTGAATTAATAACAACAGTTATAATGATAATATCCACAGATCCATCCTCCTCCCCGCTTAACGAGGAAGCGGACGAACAACCCCCCATCCGTTGGCAGTTTTATTATCCATTCCATGAGTGTTACACTATTTACTAGTCAGGTACTTAGTCAGATTAAAGCGGTACTTTAGTTATGCTTGTCTATGATCGAGAAACTGTGCTCCAAGTCGTCCATAACCGCGGACACGGCTTTCAGAAAGTTTTACCCTACAGGGGTGCACAAATAGCAACACACACTCGATCAACCTCAGAAAAACCAAATCAAAACCAACGAGGCAGTCACGACAAAGCGATC
This sequence comes from Avena insularis, assembly GCA_023614405.1. NCBI lineage: Eukaryota > Viridiplantae > Streptophyta > Magnoliopsida > Poales > Poaceae > Avena > Avena insularis. Next base: position 48,472,835 of record CM042692.1, on the reverse strand, counting down.
ACAGGATTCAAATATTTCAGGGGCCACCCCATTAAGCTACCATCAAGCTGGCCGGCTACGAGACGGACTCAAGGTTTAGGAGCCAGAACGCATCGGGAACCCGAAAGTGTGACTGGGCTTGTCGATACAAAAAACGGTCACTCCTAAATGCAGTAAAGACATCGCACAATTTAATTAAAGCAGTAAAGCATGGCATAAGTACAGGATAGTAAATAAAACCTCAAACTAGTTTGTGGCCCCAAGAAATAAGAATGAATCAAGCTCGCTCGGGGGTTCATAAGCCTCCCGGATGTGGATAGCGAATATTCAAGGAACAGAATCAAGTACTCGAGGTCCCACGGGACACAAGTGAGCCTGAAAACCAAATAGCTTAATATGGCTCACCGATGCCACTTTCATTAGTTATCCCATTACTACTCAGGTTAAGTTGTTTAGGTACCTCGTTATCCATCGACACTCACATACCCTACACATGTCCCTCGACTCGCATGGCTCAAACAACTCCTGTAGTAATGGCTCATGGGATGGAGGAACAAGCTTCGGTGGGGTTTAAAAGTAAAGGCTATGCAATACTTGGGATTCAATTTAATGCAATCGCGACTCAATGATGCAAGAATAAGATAGAGGCAATAGGTGCTATATGAATGCAAGCATGTGGTAGTGCTTGCCTGGCAGTTCAATTGAAGCGAGAGAAGGATCTGGGTAGTGCTCCTGGGTCTCTTGATATATCCCCTGCTCAGCGTCTATTCGAAGAAGAACCAAACAAACAAGGGCCAACATAAATAAAGTGCACAAGCATATGAATAAAATGCGACAAGCAAACACTCATGCCATGATGAATGATGCACAATTTGCATGGCAATAAAGTAGCATGGCATGGGTGAGGTGTGGAATACAATAATAAATCATTTTATTGAGTTTTGGCCCCATTTTAACCTCATTTTAGTTGCTGTATACTTTATATTTATATGATGCATGCTGCAATTCAAAACAAGGAATGCATAAACAGAAAGGTCTCGTCAAGCTAATCATTTTAGACATATTATTTGTTAAATTTGGACTTATAAAACAAAAGTTATTAATTAATTAAGGCAAAAGGGCATTTTCTTGTAATTTTAATTAACTTGGAAATTAAGGTGTCCAAAATATATTTTGAATGGCATATTTGAAATCCTCACATTTTTCTGATTTCAAAACATATATTATTTGTATTATTTGGATTTATATTTTAAAAGTTATTTAAAAACAGAATTAAAATTTGAATTTGAATTAATTTGAAAAAGATTTGAATTAAAGCAGATCACAGAAAATACTTTTGTTACTCGCCCCAAGCTAGCCACAGCAAGTGACAGGTGGGGTCGGAGCACACGCGGTCCCACTCGCGGGCGCGCCAGCGGGGACGCGACACGTGGTGGATCCAGGGAGCGCGGGTTGAGATTTTAAAAGGCCAGGGGGTGTTCTGTGAAATGTGCAGAGAGGCTGACGGTGGGCTCGGTGGACCGCGGGTTAAGCAGAAAACAAAACGGAGCGGGTATTTGTAAAGTGGCAGTGGCTACTGTTTCTCTTCTCTGTTCTATCGACGGATCGGTGCTCGACAGAACAACGCGGCATGATGGGGAATCGAACCTGCGACTGGCGCCAGAGGGCGAGCCGCTGCAGTAGTGGGGGTTCTTTGTCGAGGGCGTAAGTAGGCTAGCTAAGCGGTTTCGGGCGATGTCGTCTGTATTCCCGCCGCACGGCGAGAGTGCTCGATGAAACGCACGGCACGACCAGGCAACGGATCGGCACGCGGGGGTGTCTGGGAGGGTCAGGCGCTCACCGCGGGGTTGTCGGTGGGGAAGGTTCGGCCGGAAACGTAGAGGATCGGCGGTGACGCTGGCGGCCGGCGAAGCTAGGGTTTCGGGCAGCGCGTCGATGGTTCTGGTGGTTTCCGCCCTTCTCCTCCTCGACTCCGGGTGCAGGCAGGCTCCTGGGGTTCTACTTGGTCTTCCTCGACGTCCGATCCACCGCGCCTCCTACGCTACGGTGGTGGTGGGGTGATGCCGATGGCCGTTGGGGTAGTGGCGGTGGAGAAGAAGGAGGAAGGCAGGCGCCTCGGCCAGATCTGGAGAGGCAGAGGAGAGCCGGGAGTGGTGGTAGATAGCAGAGGGGAGAGGGAGATGCCGTGGGGAGGTGGGGTAGATGGAAAAGGTGGCTCGGCCACCTTTCCCTCCTCCTTCACGCGCTCGAGCTGGGGGCCAGGGCAGGCATGGGCAGGTGATCGGGGACGTCCAGGTGGGGCAGGGTGAGGCCAGGAGGTAGGCTCGGTGTAGGACCCGCTTGGCAGAGAGAGAAAAGAGAGAGGGAGGAAGAGAGGGAGCTCGGGTTGGAGCTAGGGTTGGGTAGATGGGTGGCTCGGGCTAGGGTTTGGTACCAGGGTTGGGTTAGCTAGGTGGGCCAGGGTGAGGAACCAGGTGGGGCCAGCGAGGAGGGGCTCGGCATGGAGAGGTTAAGGGGAGGGTTAGGGTTGATGGAGAAGAGAGAGGGGGTTTAAGGTTTTGCTTAGGGCTAGGGGGTATGGTGGTGATGGGGTAGGTGATTAGGTAGGATCTATATAGGGGGTAAGAGAAAGAGGTTAATGGCTTAGGGTTCTAGAAGCTTGCATGCCCCAACTTAGATCAAGCAAGAACATGCCAAGCTACAACAAGATCAAGACAGGAAAAGAGAGGGATGTGGTGATAGGGTTTAAGCAAGATCAAATAGATCAAGCAAAAGAGGGGAGAGGTAGAGTATGATCCACTGTAAAATTCAAATAAAAATCCAAAGGACAAGCAAAAGGTGGTACTTGCATGGGCCATGCATAACTAATTAATACCATGCTTATTTTTGTGGAAACAAGATTATTTACATGGCATTATTATTATGCATTCCAAAATGTGGAGTAAGGCCTAAGCAAAAGAATTTAAAAGAAAGTTCCAAGTGGAGTAGATGGAGATGATCACATTTGATTATAATTGGGACTTGCTAGTGTGTATGTGCCACTAGATGCTTAATAGTCCCAAAAATATTCCAACATGAGCATGATTCCATGATAATCCATATGGAAGCTAGGAAAAAGGGTTCCACTCACAAGGCATGCAAAGGTGGCCATGTGGCTCTCATATATCAATGATGTGAAAACAACATGATGCTAAGGTGAGAGCATGTGGAAAAGAATTGGATCCATCCCAACCCACATGAGCTAGAGGTAAACTCAAATAAAGTGCAAATCTCATATTTAGTTGGATGGTGGAATTATAAAGTGGTGAAAGAAAAGGTGGTGGAGTTGAATAATAGATATGCCCCCAACTCAACTTGGGCATTTAAACAATATATTAAGAACCAAATACAATATCAAGAGGCAAATACAATTAATAATGCATATGAGATAAGAACCAAAAGAAAAAGGGTTTTATATGATGCTCAAATGCAAGGTGGCATGATGACATGAGCATGATATAGTTATGATGCAACAATTATATATATGAAGTAGCCATTATATTACTAGACCAAGTAGCATTACAATTGTTAGACAATTGGGATGCTACAGGAATGAAGAACTTTTTTAGGTCACCGGGGAGGATAGAAAGGCCCCCACCTAAATTTTCTGATTTTATCATAAAAAGAGGAGAAAAAACAGACGCAGCTTCAGTGACTTGGTGAACCCAAGTCTCACGGTGACTTGCCCCAGGATCCACCTTCCATCTTAGATCAAACGTATGATAGTAGTTCAGATTTTGAACTAAAAAGTAAAACTATTCGAAAAAATTGACAAAAATCAGTAAATCATCGGTGCCTAGGTTTGAATCCTGTGAAAGTTTCATCCCATTCGGATCACTAGTTTGTGATTAAATAGATTTTTATGTTCCCAGTACTACTAGTTTAAACTAATATCCACTGCGTCCAGAAAAAACCCCAGAGCAGAATACACAAAAGAGGGAGGAAGTTAGGGAGACAAAATCCAACGCAGAACTTACAATGGGGTCGACGAGTTCTGAGCAGATGGAGCAGGCGTCGCCGAAGAATGACGAGCCACAGCCGTTGATGCTGAAGAAGCACGACCACGAGCTGGCGCATTCCTTGCATCCCACGCAGCCGTCGCTTTGGCAGTGGTAGCCAACATAGCCGAATTTTTTCCAGCAGTAGCCAGCGAGGATTTCGACTGCGCCTCCACCGCTTTCCAAGCATCACTCAACACTGCCTAAGACTCTGATGCGGTACAAGCATCAGCCTCCGCATCCGCTTCACATGTATCCGCTGGTGCTGCTTCAGCATCTAGCTCTGCTTTACAAGGATCCGCCGACGCAGCAAATGCATCCGCCAATGCCGATTCCATTTCCTGTAAACGCCACGAGCTTATTTAGCTCGCAATGCCCAAAAATAAATGGATTCTATCCTTTAGAAATCCCGTAATGGCTGGAGGTTGGGGACGTACATACCAGCGAACGGCGGTGCGGTGGTGTTCAATGGTGGAGCGGCGATGACGGTCTGGTCGAGGGAGGGTGGCCAGGCGGAGAAGATGAGGACGGGGTCGAGGGGCACACGACTGAGCTACCTCGAACTCGAAACTAACTTTCGCCCCACTATTTTTTTTATGAACCCCGCTTTTTTTAGGGGAAACCCCGACTGTATTAATAGTAGCAACCACACGACTGATACAAGTTTGTGCACTTGCGTTGCTCAGTTTCCCGCCTACAGACATCAAGTTTGTGCACTTGGTGTGATACAATCAATTGCTGGGTAAAATATTCCAGGTGGTTGAAGCCTGCCCTTTCTATGACATCAAGATCTAGAGTTCAAACATCGACCTGAAATTCCACAATCTACAACTACAAGTTACTACCAGAAACATGCTAACAAATCACTCGCAACTAGCATTAACATCATCATTAACAGATCTCAGAAGGAAAAAATTGAAAGATAAAAAACCACCGCAAGTTCGAATAAGATGACTGTTGTTGACAAATATAGTCACATAAAGGCAGGTCCAATATATATGTCATAATAGTACATCAAATATATAGATTCGTGGACACCACACACTAGCAGAGCAAAACAAAAACAGTTATAGTACCCGACTTAACAAACAGTCATCCTCACAAGAGACCCAAACCCTTCAAAAATGAAAGTAGATCGGTAAATATGGTTACAGATTTCCTCATCTTTTGCAGGATCAGGACTATATGGGCGTGGAGAATCTCGAATTTCTATCAGAGTCTCATATGCTTCTAGAGCTGAATTGAAAAGATTATCAGCTTGCATTCCCACCTGTTCCAAGATCTGGTCATACACCTGGCCAATTAGCTCGTCGCCATCCACATCAGGAAACTCAGGAACTAAGTTGTCAGCCATGAACTTTTGAAAATCAACAGCAGCAACATGAGCAACTGAAATTGATGTATTCCATCCTGTAGTCAAATCAGCTATCCGCTTAGTGGATGTGGACACTTCTTCCTTCAGGCGCCTAATCTATACATCCTGGTGTTTCACTTTCTCTTGAAGGCATGAAATCATGTGTCTATGAGCTTTGTATTTCTCTCGGAGACGGGCAATTGTCAAATCCTTGTAGTGACCAGCACCATTATGCCATGAGCAATATGAATATGGTGGAAACTGCAGATAACAAATCAAAAATTAAACCAGATTCTCATTTCAAAAAAATAAACCAAATTCTCGTTTCACAATCCAAATTCAGCTGCACACATCGTGCAAGCTCCACAGTGGTACCGCAAATGGCAAAGAACCATAGAGGCATATTTCCCAAACATGGGAAACAGAACCGACATGAAAAGGGTCGTACTTTAGGGTTTGCCTTCTTAGCTGGCACATGAGCAGTCCTGGCCTTAGTAATAAGTGGCAACAGATCAGAATGACTTCGTTTCTGCAAATCATGATGCAACAAAAATGATTAGTATATTTTAGGGGATATTTTAAGTAATAAAGCACTCTTTATCAAAAAAAATGTTTTCGGGGACAAAGCATAGGTTATTGAAATTCTAGCAAAGCAGCTTGATACATAAAAACACTTGTCACTCGATAATGCCTCCTCCACGGGTGGAACATGCGCATGATACTAAATGAAATGCAGCAAAACCAGTAAATTTTAGGAAAGAACACATCAACTTTGCAATGCAAAGAAGGATACGTGCATTAATCTGATGCCAAGGATTGGGCGTGTTTCCCTTTAACGAACAATATAATTTAAAGAACTCAACAATGCAGGACACCGGCAAAAAATAATCTGTTTATGAATGATATCCAACAAATTACATCTGTGAAATAAAGCTAGGGGGCAAAGTTCCCATCCTCAAAAGACTCTTCTTGGCATCATATACTCACCTATTTTTAGTGGACCTTATAACTAATTTCGTGGCTACAGCCATGGTGATCCCAGCTTCCTAATGTGGCATATGGATCTACTATTTCAAATAGCAATCACCTAAACAACCATCCAGATGGTTGCGGACTCCGTGATTACCTTCGATGCGATGGAAAGGTGGACGCTGCTGGGTAAAGAAGGTGCACAACGGGGGAGGTGCACAAATGTGCAAAAAAAGTAGCGATACTCGTATATAGATAGAGATACCAGTGACACATAAACCAGATCAATTAGTAGTAACCATAAACTCCAGAAGGGCTATAAGAAGACTGTCAACTACTCCCATATTAATTAACCTAGTGTAATTTAATGTGGTAGTATTATGAGATGGTGAGTACTAGTAAACAAAAGGGGATTACTTAATTATTAGTGAATCTACAGCCAGCCACCAAAAGCATCATGAGCATGCTAAATATCTAGATTGCAGACCATACTTGGTTAAGAACCTAATGTCCAGCTCGAATTATCCAAATCTAAGAGCATCTATTCTATTTACGACTGAGTGCAGTGAGTTGGAGACATCTGTTAACTCTGTAGCCATCTCCCCGGCATGCATCTGATGGCACTCTTGCTCCTCCTCTTCGAGTTCATCGCGGATCTCGAGCTATAACCATAACGATATCATCGCGCGCTGCAGCGAAAGTGAGTGCGGTAGATCTACCCAGTGGACGAACGTGCAGCTCTCACATTCGTAGTTGCAACCCAAGAACCTGCGGCCGAAGTTCATTCCCTTGAACGCGACGTGGCGACAGGGAGCCAGGGCGCAGTAGCACCAGATCCGAAGATCTGCATCGGTAACGATGTCATACCACTCCACGTCTACCATCCGTGCCGGCACCTGAACCTAGGAAACATCGTCGATCGAGACAGGAAGAATAGAGAAAAACCGCAAAAGGAGAGAACCCATAAGCTGAATTCGAGAAAATAAACCAAAACCACGAACTCTGGCGTACTTACCCTAACCCAGCCGCCTTGTGCATCAAGATCCCCCATCATTTGCCAGATCGGCATGACTGAATCCCCCGACATTGCTCGAAAAAGAGCGTGCCTTCAAAGCCTAGTGCAGAGGCTTCATGGAGAAGGAAGAGGTAGGGGAGCCGGTCCTCACATTCGCTGGCTACTACTCTGTATTGGATTTAACTCGACCACTAATAACTAGGGGCCACACTAGAGAGCCCATGGGCCCCCAAACATCACTCACCTAGTTTGACTTGCATTACATGGAGTATTTTTTGGAAAAAAGATCAAAATTCAATAAGTAAATAAACCAAAGGCCCCCCTCTCTTTTTGTGAAAACCCATTACAAAATGGAGACGCTCACAAATGCGTACACACACTCACCCCTATGAATGCAAGTACTCACACCTTACACCTATGAGCACTTCAGAAAGACGGGATCTTGACACTAATCCCGTGGGGCTTGAGCTTGACGAAGTCACCATAGGCACCTCGCTATATATTGACGGGAACGTCACCTCTCACTGCCCTCATAACCATCCTTGAAAGTCGAGCACCGAGGCTTCATGGCGAAGGAAGTGTTTGGGGGTTAGATCTCATATTTGTTGGCTGCTATGGGATGTAATTGAAGCACTAATAATGTGGCCCTCAGTAGTGAGCCCATAGACCCTAGACACCAGTGACCATTACAATTACTTTGGGAAACTGAGAAAAACTTAATACAAACAGAAGGCCCATCTCTCTCATTTTTGTGAAAATCCACTACAAAATGCACACGCTCACAAATGCATACACACACTCACCCCTATGAACGCATATCCTACCCCTATGAGCACCTGCGAAAGATTGTGTCTTCAGACTGTCTAGTGGGGGGCTTGAGCTTGACAAAGTCACCATAGGAACCTATTGCCCTCGCAACCATCCTTCAAAGCCGAGCGTCGAGGCTTCATCGATAAGGAAAATCTAGAGGAGTCAGAGCTAACATTCGTTGGCTGCTATAGGATATAACTAGACCACTAATAACAATGGGGCCCCACGGTAGTGAGCCCATTGGCCCCAGACATCAAAGCAAGCACGGTGTCAAGTCTTAAACATATATCTTAACGGTCGAGTGGGTAGTGCTACCAAAAATATTCTTCAAGGTGATTCTAGTGCTAGACTTATGTCTAAAAGAATCAATTGGGAGGGCCCACTATTCAGTGGATACCGGTCTATTTTCTTTTTAGCATGGTTGTGTGGACCCACTTCAGTTCTAAACGCTGGACCTAAAGTAGTTTTCATAGCTACTTCTAGACACTGCACACGCCCTTACTATGCGTAGCTTAGAAATTTACTAGCCTCGTGTCTAAGAAAATTGTAGTTTGCTTTGAAAGTTTTTCAAAAAAGCTTTTGGAGGTTCCTATAGAGGGGTCAATTAATATATCACAAAACACCAAGAGTTTTGAAAATAGGTTTAACTTCTTGCTAAGATAGATTTTGCATCTTGACAATTTAATGAAATTAGGTCAAACTTGAGCTACAAGTAAGCGCGATATAGATTGCTCGTCTTTTTGGAGGTCTATAGGTGTATCTTGTTGTAGTAAACAATTCCATCACTATGAGTTTCCTACTATCTCAGGAAAGAAAATTCTCAATTTTCCGAGTGTGATGACGAGATTGTTCTTTCCGTAAAGCAAGTCTGAAGAATATGGATATGAATGACACACGAGGCAAGTTTTCAGACATATATTGTGGACCAACATGTTGTACTTACAATTTCCCATGTTTTATGAGTTCTCAAACTTCCTAGCTAACTTCGCCCACTCGATTGATTTTATGCCGATTTATCGAAATTATTAGGTACAAATTGAACTGCAACAAGTAAATTGAAGGTTGCTTTGAAAGTTTGATGAAATATCTCTCTTGGAGGTACCCATATCTATTGGGGGGAGGGGTCAATTAGTATATGGGAAACCATCAAGAGTTTTGATGATATATAGGTACGGTTCAAATTCTTGCTAAGATTTTCAGGCTCCATCTCTCCTCCCCTTTCCCCTCGCGCACCGGTTCGGCTGATCTCTCTCCCCTCGTCCATAGCATGGCGCTGCGCACGTGTGCCTTGGTACGGCGGCTCTGTGTCTCTGGCGTGTTCGGTAGCCGTGCGTTGCTGTGGAGTAGGGACGAGGAGGAGTACATAGGAAGGAAACCACTTTGGTCCTTAGGGGCACAAAAATTCAAACTTTTCCGATTTTCAAAATTTTCACTTGCTTCCCAAACATCAGGAGGGAAGGTTATCCAAAAGATCGACCAAACACCGGGTTTATTTCAACCCGAACGACCAAGGTCATCAAGGCCATATTGACATCATAGTTTACAATTTGATAGAGTTCCCACGATAGTTTGGTAGATGTGTGCATTTTGGCGTAGTAAGCATTGTTGCATGTGGGAGTCCAAATAATATGGTTCAGAATGCCACAAGCCACACATACTGTAGTTGATCATGGTTCCTATCTAACTTCGGCTAAACGTTTACATATTACGATGGGTCGTGACACGTGGTACTAGTACACATACTACAGTACTACGTAGTAGATTTTCTCTCTCCTTCGCTCCCCTCTCACCATCCATCCACTATCCTCTCCATCTCTCCTTCCTTCCCGTGTAAGCTTTCACACAATGATTATACTTCTAGTCTGAGATGCAGCGGTGCAGAAAAAGATGAGGCCCACACCATACCACCATCAATCAAGTTCGGTGACGCAACTTTGTGAAAAGTATACGTATACTAGTAGTACTATAGCTAGATAAGTATGTACTACTATAGACACTTAATTTTTAACGGAGGAAGTAAGAGACACCGAGTAATTCAGCATGATCTGCATGATTCTATTCATTTTTGGATAAAACGGGGCGCATCCTGAATTCTCTGGGCCGAGAAAAATCAAGAACCGACAAGTCTGGTGTAATCCTTTTTTTGTTGACGGGACGAGTCTGGTACAATCTATTTATGAGATTTTGGGATAGTTTTCAGGGTATTAACACAATCATGACTATAAATAGACATTATAAATTGCAACAATACGCACCCCTACTTTCACCCAAAACATCCAACCCACCGTTGCTTAGAACTCGATCTCTCTCTATTTTCTTCCAAAATGTCTTATGACAACTCTCTCTCCAGAACACGTCGATTGACCTGACAAATGGGAAAGGCCCCGAAACTCCACCTGGAAGCCCAGCCTTAGTCGACGGGCCATGGCTGCCGCCGCTGTCTGACTCCTCTGATGAAGAAGATAGCCACTAGGAGCGCTTTTTCGAGGGGACACCACCACCAACGCTGAGTGACTCTGATAAGACGGAAGATGAGACTGGGGAAGAGGAGGAGTCTGAGGTCGACTTTGAGGAGGAGGCCGAGGACGATGATGGGGAGGAGGCCGAGGACGACGACGAGGAGGTCTCTTCCTACCCCCCACCGAAGAAGCATGCCCAAGTGCAAAATTAAATGGCGTCCAGAGAAGATGCGGGGAGTGTACTATATCTCGTTCTACGAAGCATCTTGGCTTTGGTAAATAATGTTGTTAATAAGAGTTCCAAACTTTTAGGAAAATGCTTTTCAATTTCCAAGTGATAGGATTTGTTTTTAGTAATTAAGTATGTCCGGATAATTAGGCTTAGAGTGCACTCACTATATTCTAGTAAAATATAGATAATTTCCACCGCATGTTAGTACTATATGAAAATACTTATTTCAATGTGTGTCATGATACATAGTTTTTTTGCGGGAGGGGCGTGGTAATGATACATAGTTGAAACTTAAATGGTGTCCTCTTATATTTGTGCTTGTTTGGACGAAAACTACAAACATAGATTTGGACAAATTTCGAAAAACTTGCTACACAATAGTAGAATAACCATGTATGAACATTGTTCACATTTTAAGCCAAGTTACCAATGCCAAGGTCATATCTGCATCACTCGTCCCATTTATTGGGATAAATTAAAGAAAAGTAAAGAAAACAATAAAAAAATGTTAAGCACTTATGTATGGTGTCCTCTTCCATAAATGATAAACATGAATTTTGACAAGGTTTAAAAACACTTCTTCACAATATGACCAGCGATGTGTTAACATATACTTGGGTTTCAAGTTAAATAATGACAAAGGTCGTGTCCATTTAGGGTAGACGGGGTGCATCTTGGCATGGCATACTAATGTTGTTAATTGGACTTTTCAACTTTTATGTATAAAATTTTGTTAAATTATTTTAGAAGTGCCACATATAATTATTTTTTAAAGAAAATGCAAAGGGTATGACTCCGAATGCCATAACACACTAAATTTTACACAAAATAGAGTATGTTTCATGGTTAAAAAGTTTCATGAATTTTCAGGCCTTCTAGCTAATTTCGCATAATTAAATGACATTTTGTCAATAAAACCAAAGTGGGTAAATTTTGAACTACAAGTGCGTGATAGATTGCTTGTAAATTTGTAAGAAATTTATATAGTATTAATTATTGTACCCACGCAGTCATACTGAAAACCGACTATTGTTTTGAAAGATACAACTTCTTTGTATGAATTTTCATGCTGACAGATCTGACCATGTTTCAAAGGAGTGAAAGAAAATAAGGAAACATGCACACAGCCTTTTAGTAGTACTCCTATTAAAAAATCATACTTGTAAAATAGTAAAGATGGCGCTGTTAAAGTTTGAATACAAGGGACATGGGAACCTTCACCGGCCCTCCACAATTAACCTTTCTTCCTCTTAGACTTTGCAGCTATGGCTCCAAAGACCGGAGCTCCCCGTGGGAAGAAGAAGACCCAGGTGGTGGCGACAAAGGCCGTGGAGAAAAAGAAGTCATGTCACCAGCTTCCGAATCCTACTCTGGCCACTCCAAGTCGCAGTCTCGCACCAGGCAGCCACAGGAAGAAGCAGGTGTCGAGGTCCATCAAGGACGGGCTGCATTTCCCCATCGATCGGATCGGGCGCTACCTCAAGGAGGGTCGGTACTCCCAGCGCATAGGCTTCAGGGCTCCCATCTACCTCGCGACCGTTCTCGAGTACCTCACCGCCGAGGTGCTAGAGCTTGCCGGGCAAGCCACGAAGGACAGCAAGAATATCCGCATCATCTTGAGGCACGAGGTGCTCGGCGTCATGCTCGACGAGGAGCTCAGCAAGCTGCTGGCCGGTGTTACTATCACACACAGCGGCGTGCTGCCCAGCATCCATGAGTCCCTGCTTGGTGATAGTACCACGGAGGACGCAGCCAAGTTACCCGCGGAGGATGCTGCCAAGTTACCAGAGAAGACCGTGAAGTCCCCCTAGAAGTCGTGAAGTTGTACTACTACTACTCCGCATGTGTTTGGGTTTGCTCTGTTTGCAGTTTGGTTAATCATCAGTGTCAATGTAATATTCAGATCTGTGATGCTAAGAAAAAACCTTTGAGGGTTCTAAAAAAATGTTGTTTTCCTAATCTTATCCTATACTTCATTTATTTAATACTCCCTCTGTTCAGAAATATAAGAAGTTTTAGCTTTGTGAATCGAATGTATCTAGACGCCCATACACTAAAAGGCTTCTAGATTCATTCATTTTACAGAGCTAAAATGTCTGATATTTCTAAACAGTGGGGGTATTACTCAGCATATTAGGTTTATTAAAATCAACCATTAGAAAGTTTGACCAAAATATATACAGTATTAAATAGTATACTCATTGAAAAAACATATACAATAATATCGTCGGTGTGAGTTTTGAACTATCATGAAAGAACATTCAATTCTCAATTTTCCGAGAGATGACAAATTGACAAGCGAGGTTGTTATTTTTCGTCAAGAAAGTTCGAAGAATATGGATCTGAATGCCACAATCCAGGTTTTCAGACATATATATAGTGGACCGACATGTTGTACTGACGATACCCATGTTTTATGTTCTTTCAAACTTCCTATCTAACTCTGCCAACTTGAATGACTTTATCCCGATTTATCGAAATTATATTAGGTCGAATTTGAACTACAAGTAAATTGTAGGTTGCTTTGAAAGTTTCATGAAAAAGCTTTTGGAGGTACCCTTCGGGGGAGGGGTTGAATTAATATATCAGAAACCACTATGATCTTTGATGATAGGTTCAACTTCTTTCTAAGATTTTGTATCTTGAAAATTTAACAAAATTAAGTCAGAATTGAGCTACATGTAAGCGCGATAGATTTCTCTTGAATTAAATTTCTTTTCGGAGGTAGATGGGTGCATCTTCTTGTAGTAAACAATGTCTTCGGTGTGAGTTTCTAATTATCAGGAAAGACCATTCTCAATTTTCTGAGTGATCTCAAGATTATTCTCTCTCGTAAAGAAAGTTCGAAGAATATCGATCTAAATGCCAGAAGCCAAGTTTTCACACATATATATAGTGGACCAACATATTGTACTTATGATTTCCTGTGTTTTATGAATTCTCAAACTCGCTACCTAACTCCGCCCACTTGAATTACCTAATGTCGATTCGTCAAAATTAGGTCAAATTTGAACTACTACAAGCAAATTGTAGGTTACTATGAAAGTTCTATGAGAAAGATTTTGAAGGTACCCATCGGGGGGTCACAATTAATATATGAGAAACCATCCAACGAGATTTTTGACGACAAATTGAACTTCTTGGTGGGTCCCCAGCATAGAAAACAAAAAATTTCCTACGGTGTGAACTACACGCCTAGATCTATCACAAAGCAACGGGTGAACATACATCCAACGAGAACTTACCCTCGAAGACAACGAGTTTTGTTAACGAGTAGGAACGCGTGGTTGATGTAGTCGTACACTTGCAGATCTCAAGATCGTGAGGAAGTCTGAGCGCCGCAACTCAGTAGCGCATCCGTACTCGCACACACGTTCAAGCCACCGGACAACCTCCACCTCCTCGCTCCAGCGATCCAGTGAGCAACAACTCCTTCCGACGAAATGCCACCGGGAACATGTATCTCGCTAATCCGAGACCATGGGGAATAATTCTAGAGGAGAGAGATCCTTCACAAGGAGGTGTGTGGATGAAGGAGGAATGGGTGGCTTTTATAGGAGGAGCGGGTGCCTCTCTCCATGGCCCGCATGGGGGTGACCCCTCACCTCCCCCATTCATGTGGTGGTAACCCCTCCACATTAAAATGCCTCTTCACATTCCCTTTTAAAGTCTCCACTTTAAATGCATTAAATTTCTCCAAATTTAATGCTCTCTCATTTAATAAAACTCTTTTATTAAATTTATTCAGAATTTTGTTAATTACTTTAATTAACAAACATTCACATATAGCCCCTTGCAATATTTCAATATCACATGCAGAACCACTTTCTGCAATTTCACCCGAAACAATTTCCGGTTTCTATTGAAACAATTCCTCGCTTTGCAATTCTTTCGTCAAAACATATGTGCTCCAAAATGGTGTCCGTAACTCTTAAGTGTGCCACCCTACGGTTGGCGAATAATGCGAACATGATCGAGACCCTTCTCCGATCAATAATCAGCAATGGGACACGGAGATCCGTGATCGACTCTACACATTCAACGATGACTTCTGTGATCGTGAGAACCTTTAACGCTTGTAACTAAATCCGTTTGTCTCTCGATATATTACATGTCCGAGATTCGATCATCGGTATCTCCATACCTAGTTTGATCTCGTTACCGACATGCGCTCTTTTCTTGTTCCCGTGATATAACATTCTAGTGATCACATCACTTGCTTGCAAGCTATCTTAATATGATATCACCGAGAGGGACCAGAGTATATCTATCCGTCATCGGGATTGACAAATTCCACTCTTGATCCATGAGCCTCAACATAACACATTCGTAGTACCGAACCCATCTTTATAGTCACCCTGTTACGGTGTGACGTTTGATGTCATCAAGATACTCTTCCGGTGTTAGCAATTAACATGATATCATGGTCTAAGGATAAAGATTACTTCTTATGATGTTATAGCCATATAAACATAATGACTTGATCGTAATGCTATACTTCAGATGAATGTTCATCACATCATTCCACCAATGGTGTGACCTTGTTATTAACAACATCCAATGTCCATGATCAGGAAACCTTGATCATCTTGTTAATCAACAAGCTAGTCTATAAGAGAGGCATAACTAGGAACCCTTTTTGTTTATTAAACACACATGTATTGATGTTTCCTGATCAATACAATTCTAGCATGTAAAATAAACATCTATCATATATAAGGAATATATAATAACAACTTTATTATTGCCTCTCAGGGCATATTTCCTTCAGTCTCCCACTTGCACTAGAGACAATAATCTAGTTCACATAGTGATAAATCTAACACCCATGGAGTTCTGGTGTTGATCATGTTTTGCCCTAGGGAGAACTTTAGTCAACGGATCTGCTACATTTAGGTCCCTGTGTACTTTACAAATCTTTATATCTCCATCCTTGACATGCTCGGAGATGGAGTGAAACCGGCGCTTAATATGCTTGGAATTCTTGTGAGACCTTGGTTCCTTTGCGTTGGCTATGGCTCCATTGTTGTCACAATAGATCACCATTGGGTACAACACACTGGGAACCACACCTAGTTTCTTAATGAACTCTTTCATCCAAACTGCCTCTTGCGCGACTTCTGAAGCAGCAACATATTCCGCCTCCGTCGTTGATCCAACCACCACAGGTTGTTTGGAACTCCTCCAACTAACTGCTGCTCTGTTCAAGAGAAATACGTATCCATTGAGACTTAGAGTCATCTGGATCGGTGTGAAAGCTAGCATCAACATAACACTTAGCGACTAGCTCTTCTTCACCTCCGTATATAAGAAACATATCCTTAGTTCTTCTCAAGTACTTGAGGATGTTCTTTACCGCTATCCAGTGTTCCGAACCTGGATCGGATTGGTACCTACTAGTCAAACTAATAGCATGTGCCACATCCGGTCTTGTACATAGCATGGCATACATAATAGAGCATATGGCCAAGGCATATGGGATCTTATCCATCATCTCTCTTTCTTCCGCCGTAGCCGGACTTTGAGTCTTACTCAATGTCTTGCCTTGCAACATAGGTAAGAACCCCTTCTTACTTTCGTCCATATTAAACTTCTTTAATATCTTATGAAGGTATGTACTCTGTGATAGCCCAATTAGGCGCCTTGATATATCTCTATAGATTTAGTGCCTAATATATATGACGCTTCACCAAGGTCTTTCATCGAAAATTTGCTGTTTAGATAACTTTTAACACTGTTTAAAAGATTTATATCATTTCCAATCAATAATATGTCATCCACATATAATATCAAAAAAGCCACATTGCTCCCACTCACTTTCTTGTAAATACAAGCCTCTCCATAAGTTTGGACAAATCCAAACTCTTTGATCACCTCATCAAAGCGGAGATTCCAACTCCGGGATGCTTGCTTCAGTCCATAGATGGATCACTGAAGTTTGCATACCTTATTAGCATCCTTAGGATCGACAAAACCCTTAGGTTGTATCATATACAACTCTTCTTCAATATTACCATTGAGGAACGCAATTTTGACATCCATCTGCCATATTTCACAATCGAAATATGCAGCAATTGCTAACATAATCCTAACCGACTTAAGCATCGCTACGGGAGAGAATGTCTCATCGTAGTCAACTCCTGGAATTTGCCGAAACCCCTTTGCGACAAGTCGAGCCTTATAGATGGTCACATTACCATCAGCATCTGTTTTTCTTTTGAAAATCCATTTATTCTCAACGGCCTTTCGATCGTGAGGTAAGTCCACCAAGTTCCAAACTTGGTTCTCGTACATGGATTCCATCTCGGATTTCATGGCTTCCAGCCATTTGTTGGAATCCGTGCTCATCATCGCTTCTTCATACGTTGCAGGGTCATCCATTTCATCAACCATGAAATTCACAACATGATTGCCGTACAGTTCAGGAGCTGCACGTGTCCTACTTGACCTGCGAGGTTCGGTAGTGTCCTCTTTCGGAGTTTCATGATCATTATCATTAGCTCTCTCTTCATCGGGTGAAGTCAACTCCGAAACAACTTCCGGTGCTGCACCACTCGCCATTCCATGAAGAGAAGGTTCAATAACCTCTTCGAGTTCTACCTTCCGACTACTCACACCTTTCACGAGAAACTCCTTCTCAAGAAAGGATCCATTCTTGGCAACAAAAACCTTGCCCTCGGATCTATGATAGAAGGTATACCCAATTGTTTCCTTAGGGTATCCTATGAAGACGCATTTCTCCGCTTTGAGTTCGAGTTTATCTTGTTGAAGTCTCTTCACATAAATATCGCATCCCCAAACTTTAAGAAATGACACCCTAGGTTTGTTTCCAAACCATAATTCATATGGTGTCGTTTCAACGGATTTAGATGGTGCCCGATTTAAAGTGAATGCAGCTGTTTCCAGTGCATAACCCCAAAATGACAGTAGCAAGTCAGTCAGAGACATCATAGATCGAACCATATCCAATAAGGTACGATTATGACGTTCCGACACACCATTACGTTGTGGTGTTCCGGCAGGCGTGAGTTGTGAAACTATTCCACACTTTTTCATGTATTTGCTAAACTCGTAACTTAGATACTCTCCTCCACGATCAGACCGTAGAAATTTGATCTTTCTATTACGATGATTTTCCACTTCATTCTAAAATTCCTTGAACTTTTCAAAAGTTTTAGACTTGTGTTTCATCAAATAGATATACCCGTATCTACTCAAATCATCCGTGAAAGTAACAAAATAACGATATCCACCTCGCGCCGACACACTCATTGGTCCACACACATCAGTATGTATGATTTCCAATAGATCTGTCGCTTGTTCCATTGAACCGGAAAAACAGCGTTCTAGTCATCTTGCCCATAAGGCATGGCTCACATGTATCAAATGATTCAAAATCAAGTGATTCCAAAAGTCCATCAGAATGGAGTTTCTTCATGCGTTTAACGCCAATATGACCTAGACGGTAGTGCCACATATATGTAGACATATCATCATCAAGTTTAATCTTTTTAGCATTAACATTATGAATGTGTGTAATATTACTATCGAGATCTATCAAAAATAAACCATTCAACATAGGTGCATGACCATAAAAGATATCATTCTTATAAATCGAACAACCATTGTTTTCAGATTTAAAGGAATGACCACTTTGCATCAAACATGATCCAGATACAATGTTCATGCTCAGTGCAGGCACTAAATAACAATTATTTAGGTTTATAACTAATCCCGATGGCAAATGGAGAGGTAGCGTCCCGACGGCGATCACATCAACTTTTGATCCATTGCCAACCCGCATCCTGACCTCATCCCTTGCTAGTTGTCGCTTGTTTTGTAGCCCCTGAACCGAGTTACATATATTAGCAACCGATCCCGTATCAAATACCCAGGTGCTACTGCGAGTACTAGTCAAGTACACATCAATAACATGTATATCACATATACCTTTGTTTGCCTTGCCGGACTTCTTGTCCGCCAAATACTTGGGGCAGTTGCGCTTCCAATGGCCAGTTCCCTTACAATAGTAGCACTCGGTGTTAGACTTAGGGCCAGCTCGGGGTATCTTTTCAGGCGTGGCAACAGACTTGCCACCCTTCTTTCCCTTGTGCTTGCCTTTCTTGTCTTTCTTGAAACCGGTGGTCCTATTGATCATCAACACTTGATGTTCTTTCATAATCTCCACTTCTGCAGTCTTAAGCATTGACAGAAGCTCGGGAAGAGTCTTCTTCATGCCCTGCATATTATAGTTCATCACAAAGCTCTTGTAGCTAGGTGGCAGAGATTGGAGAACACTATGTATGCCTAAGTCAATGGGAATCGTTATTCCCAAGGACACAAGCTTATCGCCGTACCCAGACATTTTGAGTACGTGCTCACTAACGGAGCTGTTTTCCTCCATCATGCAGCTAAAGAACTTTTTGTTAGCATTATAACTCTCTACGACAGCATGGGTATCGAAAATCATTTTCAATTCTACCATGGTATCAAAGGCATTGCCATTTTTCGAAACGCTTTCGAAGTTCTGGCTCTAGCCCATATAGTATGCCGCAATGAACTAAGTTGTGGTCCTCCTGACGAGTCACATAGACATTCTTTTCCTCGTCGTCAGGCATCGGGAGCTGGTGGGGGGCCTAGCGACGCATCTAGCACATATTTCTTTTGTGCAGCAGTGAGGAGAATCCTCAAGTTCATAGCCCAGTTGGTGAAGTTGCTACCATTCGCAGCAAGTTCTCTTTCTCCATGAACACATTGAAATTAAAAGCAGGTGGTGCCATCTACAACAGAATTTGTAAAGTTTATTTAGACTAAGTTTATGATAGATTGAGTTCAACTAATCCAAATTACTAATGAACTCCCACTAAAAAACGACATCCCTCGTGTCCTTTTGGTGATTACATGAACCAAATCCACTACACCAAGTCCGATCATCACGTGAGTTGATGTAGCTTCAAAGGCGAGCATCTATATGGGCATCATATCAACTATATGACTCATGCTTAACCTTTGATTGCATGTTCGAGGCCAGAATGTACATGCTAGGCTGCCAAGTAAGAACCTTAGTATTCGGCGTGTGTAAAACTGTCTTACACCGTTCCTAGGAAAGCGTGATTCAGTACACCCGATCATCACGTGATGTCTCGAAACACGATCCACGAGCAGTGCATACTTAAGGAAGAACACATTTTTATCTTGATATCTAAATGAGGGATCATCTTATAATGCTACCAAAAGCGCCAAACTAGCAGTATAAGATGCAAACATCTAATGTGTAAAGTGAGATGATATGGTCCATGCATTTGATCTCTATCACTTGCATCATGGTATGATCTCTATCATTCCTTTGTGTGTAAGGCCAAGGTCTATGGAACTTACACGTTGAGTGTGTTGTAAGAGTATCTATCATACATCTACGTACAACAATACCATATCAATACACTAGCCCAGCAACGATCTAAACTAGACGCCTCTAATTTATCAATTGCAAGTTTTATGTGGCTTAGGGCTTTCGGAGATAGAACCGTTCTCACCTACGAACATGAACCACAACAAGGATAACTAAGTTATTAGCAACTCGTTGTAAATCAGATATTGACTATAGTAGGAGAGACAGACACCCGCCAGCCACTTATGCAAAACAAGTTGCATGTCAGTCGTGAAGCCGGTCTCATGTACGATGACATGTAAGGTTGGTCCGGGCCGCTTCATCCCACTATGCCACCAATATCCAAAATACATAGAAGATGCAATAACATGATCATCATCGCCCACATATAAACATATGTGTACTACCCGTGCAAAGCACATACGCATAGATCAGGCTCTGATACCACTGTTGGGTCCACAGCATAGAAAACAAAAAAATTCCTATGGTGTGAACTACACGCCAAGATCAATCTACTAGGTACAAAGCAACGGGTGGACATACATCCAACGAGAACTTACCCTCTAAGACAACGAGTTTTGTTAACGAGTAGGAACTCGTGGTTGATATAGTCGTACACTTGCCAATCTCAAGATCGTGAGGAAGTCCGAGCTGCAACTCGAGCGCATCCGCATCGCACACACGTTCAAGCCACGGACAACCTCCACCTCCTTGCTCCAGCGATCCAATGAAGCGCAACTCCTTCCAGACGAAATGCCACCAGGAACATGTATCTCGCTAATCCGAGACCATGGGGGAATAATTCTAGAGGGGGAGAGAGATCCTTCACAAGGAGGTGTGTGTATGAAGGAGGGAATGGGTGGCCTTTTATAGGAGGAGGGGGTGCCCCCTCTCTCCATGGCAGCGCATGGGGGTGACCCCTCACCTCCCCATTCATGTGGTGGTAACCCCTCCACATTAAAATGCCTCTTCACATTCCCTTTTAAAGTCTCCACTTTAAATGCATTAAATTTCTCCAAATTTAATGCTCTCTCATTTAATAAAACTCTTTTATTAAATTTATTCAGAATTTTGTTAATTACTTTAATTAACAAACATTCACATATAGCCCCTTGCAATATTTCAATATCACATGTAGAACCACTTTCTGCAATTTCACCCGAAACAATTTCCGGTTTCTATTGAAACAATTCCTGCGCTTTGCAATTCTTTCGTCTGAAACATATGTGCTCCAAAATGGTGTCCGGTAACTCTTAAGTGTGCCACCCTATGGTTCGCGAATAATGCAGACATGATCAAGACCCTTCTCCGATCAATAATCAGCAGCGGGACCTGGAGATCCGTACTGACTCCTACACATTCAACGATGACTTCTGTGATCGTGAGAACCTTTAACGCTTGCAACTAAATCCCTTTGTCTCTCGATATATTACATGTCCGAGATTCGATCATCGGTATCTCCATACCTAGTTTGATCTCGTTACCGACATGCACTCTTTTCTCGTTCCCGTGATATAACATTCTAGTGATCACATCACTTGCTTGCAAGCTATCCTAATGTGATATCACCGAGGGCCCAGTATATCTATCCGTCATCGGATTGACAAATTCCACTCTTGATCCATGAGCCTCAACATAACACCTTCGCGATCTTGAACCCATCTTTATAGTCACCCTGTTACGGTGTGACGTTTGATGTTATCAAGATACTCTTCCGGTGTTAGCAATTAACATGATCTCATGGTCTAAGGATAAAGATTACTTCGTATGATGTTATAGCAATATAAACATAATGACTTGATCGTGATGCTATACTTCAGATGAATGTTCATCACATCATTCCACCAATGGTATCACCTTGTTATTAACAACATCCAATGTCCATGATCAGGAAACCTTGATCATCTTGTTAATCAACAAGCTGGTCTATAAGAGAGGCATAACTAGGAACCCTTTTTTTTTATTAAACACACATGTATTGATGTTTCCTGATCAATACAATTCTAGCATGTAAAATAAACATCTATCATATATAAGGAATATATAATAACAACTTTATTATTGCCTCTCAGGGCATATTTCCTTCACTTCTTGCTAAGATTTTGCATCTTGCCAGTTTAACAAAACTAGGCCAAACTTTAGCTACAAGTAAGTGTAATAGATTCCTCTTGCTTTAAAAGTCTTTTCAGAGGTAGATATAGGTGCATCTTCTTGTAGTTTTCACACATATATAGTGGACCAACACGATGCACTTACAATTTCCCATGTTTTATTAGTTCTCAAATTTCCTAGCTAACTTCACCCACTTGAATGAATTTATGTTGATTTATCAAAGTTAGGTAAAATTTGGACTACTACAAGTAAATTGTAGGTTGCTTTGAAACTTTTATGAAAAAGCTCTTGGAGGTACCCATCGAGGGGAAGGGTCAATTAATATATATTAGAAACCACCGAGAGTTTTGACGACAGGTTCATCTTCTTGCTAAGATTTTGCATCCTAACTATTTAATGAAATTAGGTCAAACTTTGCTCACTGTTTCATGAAATTAGGTCAAACTTTGCTAACCGATTAACTTTGAACATTGACCGTTGGATCAAGACTGGCAAATCCAAACATTGCTAACCGTTGGATCTTCTTTTCTATTCTTAGCATCTATAAAGATTATATTGATAGCCTTTAGCATGATGAAGACTAGTATGCGCAAACCTCAAAACACACAGTACTTCGTTACTCGGTTTCAGGGTCCTTGTGATAAATGCATGGACTTGGATGCAATTTTCATTTTTTATGAGATCCTTGATATAAATTGTAATTTTACCCACCGTGTTAACTCTCAAGCACCTCGCTCTTACGAGACCTACCATTAGATCGGCCATTTGCCGTACTTCTTATCTTATCTTTTATCTTGTCTCATATCTCTTACAATACCATACCACTACATAGTGTAGGGATTAACTTTGAACATATTAACCATTGGATCAAGACTAGCAAATCCAAACATTGCTAACCGTTGGATATTTTTTCCATTCTTAGCATCGAGAAAGATTCGATCTATTGATAGTCTTTAGTACGATGAACACTAGTATGCGCAAACCTAAAAACACATAGTACTTCATTGCTCAATGTCAGGGTCCTTGTGCTAAAATGCATGGACTTGGATGCAATTTTCATTTTTACGAGGTTCTTGATGTAACTTGTACTTCCACCGACCGTGTTAACTCTCAATCACCTCGCTCCTACAAGACCTACCATTAGATCGACCATTCGCAGTACTTCTTATCCTACCTTTATCTTGTCTCTTATCTCTTACAATACCATGCATACCACCACTAAATATTGTAGGGATTAACTTATTTGAACATTGAACGTTGGATCAACACTGGCAAATCCAAACATTGCTAACCGTTGGATCTTCTTTTCCGTTCTTAGCATCTAGAAAGATTCTACTGATAGTCTTTAGCACGATGAACACTAGTATGCGCAAACCTCAAAACACATAGTACTTCATTACTCGGTTTAAGGGTCCTTGTGCTAAATGCACGGACTTGTTGCAGACAATTTTCATTTTCTGTGAGGTCCTTAATGTAACTTGTACTTACAACGACTGTGTTAACTCTCAAGCACCTCTCTCTTACGAGACCTACCATTAGATTGGCCATTCGCAGTACTTCTATCTTATCTTTATCTTGTGTCTTATCTCTTACAATATATACCATACCACTATATATAGTGTAGAGATTAACTTTGAACATTAATAGTTGGATCAAGACTGGCAAATCCAAACATTGCTAACCGTTGGATCTTCTTTTCCATTCCAGCAATCTAGGTCTGTACTCCCTCTCTCCATCCCAAAATATAAGGCGCCTAAGGATTGGTCAAAAGTCAAACCTTCCTAACTTTGACCAAATATTTTTAAAAAAATCTACATCTACAATATTTAATGGACATATTAAGAAAATATACTTTATGGTGAATCTATTGATATTAATTTAGTATTCTAAATTTTTTATATTTTTGTGTATAATCATGGTCAAACTTAAAAAATGTTGACTTTTGACTAATCCTTAGGCGCCTTATATTTTGGCAGAGGGAGTACTATTCAACACGAATCCAGTTGCTCTGAACCATTGGATCTATTAGCCCAACGGTCATGATTAGTGCTATGGATCCAATTCAAAACTGCTCCACTATAGTAGTATATAAGTAGAGACAATACAGTCTACTGTGCTACGAAATTTTGGGGGTGGTGATATGATGGTTGTAGAACATGCATGGTGGAGTTTTCTCTAGGTACTATTCAACACGAATCTAGCTTCTTTGAACCATTGGATCCAACAGCCCAATGGTCAGGATTGGTGCTATGGATCCAATTCAAAACTGCTCCACTATAGTAGTATAGTATAGATGTTGATCAAATTTATATTTTTTGTGCTTTACCAATTATAATTTTATATAGTGATGATATGCCATACAATTTACTATCTGAGCCTTATTAAGGTGTGCTTTTTTACACAATGCAGGAGTAGTATATTTCTTTGCTTAGACATATGGTCACCTCTATCCATGCGCTGTACATGCTGAGAGAATAAAACGTTGGCAGGGGAAGAGGGCAGCAGCGAAGAGAAGTTGAAGGCGGTTCCATGTCAGAGCAAAGTTATGATGGGTTTCTAACACGAGGGACTCCTGCGGCCTTACAGTGTACACTCTACTAGTAGTAAATTTCAGGACCTATGCACGCAAAACAAATCGTGTGTTTTCTCTCTCCTTCCCTATGCTCCATCTCTCCTCCCCTTTGCCCTCGCGCACCGGTCTGGCTGATCTCTCTCCCCTCGTCCACAGCATGGCGCTACGCACGTGTGCCTTGGTACGGCGGCTCTGTGTCTCTGGCGTGTTCGGTAGCCGCGCATTGGTGTGGAGTAGGGACGAGGAGGAGTACATAGGAAGGAAACCACTTTGGTCCTTGGCGGCAAAAAAATTCAATATTTTCCGGTTTTCGAAATTTTCACTTGCTTCCCAAACATTGGGAGGGAAGGTTATCCAAAAGATCGGCCAAACATCAAGAGGGAAGGAAATTTTGAACTAGTTTTGAACATTGACCGTTGGATCAAGACTGGCAAATCCAAACTTTGAACATTGACCGTTGGATCAAGACTGGCAAATCCAAACTTTGCTAACCGTTGGATCTTCTTTTCCATTATTAGCATCTAGAAAGATTCTACCGATAGTCTTTAACACAATGGACGCTAGTATGCGTATACCTCAAAACACACACTTCATTTCTCAGTTTCAGGGTCCTTGTGCTAAATGCATGCATGGACTTGGATGCCATTTTCATTTTTATGAGGTCCTTGATGTAACTTGTACTTCCACTGACCGTCTTAACTCTCAAGCACCTTGCTCCTATGAGACCAACCATTAGATCGGCCATTCGCGGTACTTCTTATCTAATCTTTATCTTGTCTTATCTCTTACAATACCATACCACCATTGTATAGTGTATGAATTAACTTCGAACATTGACCGCTGGAACAAGACTCCCAAATCCAAACATTGCTAACTGTTAGATCTTCTATTTTCCCTTAGCATCGAGACAGATTCTATTGACAGTCTTTAGCACGACAAACGCTAGTATACGCAAACCACAAAACACACACACTTCATTATTTAGTTTTAGGGTCATTGTGTTAAATGGATGGACTTGGATGCAATTTTCATTTTTTATGAGGTCCTTGATGTAAGTTGTACTTCCATCGATCGTGTTAACTCTCAAGCACCTCTCTCCTACGAGACATACCATAGTTAAAAGAAAATGCAACCACCCCAATTATCACACAAACTGGACCAACAGTTTCTTATACATAATGCCCAAGTTTTTAGTACTAGGATTTTTCAAGCTTCGTCCTAGCAAACTTTGCACACTTCAGTGACTTCTTGTCGATTTAACGAAATTAGATCAAACTTGAGCTACAAGTAAGCGCGATAGATTTCTCTTGAATTAAATGTATTTTCGTAGGTAGATGGGTGTATCTTCTTCTAGTGAACAACGTTGTCGGTGTGAGTTTCTAACTATGAGGAAAGAAAATCCTCAGTTTTCCGAGTGATGACGAGATGGTTCTTTTATGTAAAGAAAGTCTAAAGGTTATGGATCTCAATGCCATAAGCCAAGATTTTAGACATATTAAGTGGACCAACGTGTTTTACTTTTGATTCCCATGTTTTATGAGTTTTCAAACTCCCTATGTAGATAATTAACTTTGCCCCACTTGAATGACTTCATGCCTATATTTATCGAAATTTGGTCAAACTTGAACTACAAGAACTAAATTATTGTAGGTTGCTTCTAAAGAATTACAAAAAACTTTTGGAGGTGTACCCTTTGGGGGATTAGTTAATATATCAAAAAACAACCGAGAGTTTTGACAATAGGTTTTTAACTCCTTTCTAATTAATATTTTGCATCTTGACAATTTAACGAAAAATTAGCTCAAACTTGAGCTACAAGTAAGCGCGATAGATTTTTATTTAGTGAAATGTCTGTTTAGAGGTAGATGGATGCATGTTCTTGTAGTAATCAATACCGCCGATGTGAGTTTCCAACTATCAGGAAAGAACATTCTCAATTTTCCGAGTGATGATGAGATTATTGTTTGTTTTTGTAAACAAAGTCCAAATGATATGGACCTGAACGCCACCAGCCAAGCTTTCAGACATATATAGTGGACCCTCATGTTATTCTTATGATTCCCATGTTTTATGAGTTTTCAAACTTATTCTATAGCTAACTTTGCCCACTTAAAATTGATTTTATGTCAATTTATTGAAATTAGTTCAATTTTGAACTACAAGTAAATTGTAGGTTGCATTGAAAGATTTATGTTTTTAGAGGTAACCATTGGGGGCTGATTTAATATATCAAAAACCACCACCCATAGTTACCTTTTTATAGGTAACCATTGAAAGATTTTGCATCTTGACAATTTTACGAGATTATATCAAACTTGAGCTACAAGTAAATGCGATAAATTTCTCTTGAGTTAATTGTCTTTTCGGAGGTGGACGGGTGCATCTTCTTGTAGTAAACAATGTCGTCGATGTGAGTTTCCAAATATCAGGAAATATCACTCTTAATTTTCCGAGTGATGACAAGATTGTTCCATTCTGTAAAGACAGACTGAAGAGTATGGATCTGAATGCCACAAGCCATGTTTTTAGACATCTTATCTTACCACTATATAGTGTACAAGTAACTTTGAATATTGACCATTAGATTGAGACTCACGAATCCGAACATTTCCAGCCATTATTGGATCTTCTTTTCCATTCTAGCATCTATAAGATTCTATTGATAGTCTTGAACATAATAAATGCACTATGCATAAACCTCTCAAAACACACGTCTCCATCATACTAGAATCTTCTCCCTCGTTTCTCTAGACCATGTTACCAAAAATTTCAAGTGTTAGGTAGCTAATAATCTTTGACTTCTACACATGATGATACATAGTACAAGAACCAATTATACACCCATACTTTATAGATGTTGATCAAATTTATATTTTTTCCACTTTACATACTATAAATTTATATAGTGATGATATGTCAGACGTCTATTATCTGAGCCTCACCTGCAGGGCACGTGCAACCTACTAGTATCTTATCTTATTATCTTATCTTATCATATCTTACCATTATATAGTGTACGAATAACTTTGAATATTGACCGTTGGATCAAGTCTCATGAATCCTGCATTTCTAGCCATTGGATCTTCTTTTCCATTCTAGCATCCAGAAGATTCTATTGATAGTCTTCGGCATAATGAATACTATGCACAAACCTCAAAACAAACTTCTCCATCATACTAGAATCTTCTCCCTTGTTTCTATACACCATGTTATCAAAAATTTCATGTGTTAGCAGGTAGCTAACAATCTTTGACTTCTACACATGATGATACAAAGTACAAGGACCAAATATACACCCACACTTTATAGATGTTGATCAAATTTATAATTTTTGTGATTTACAAATTATAATTTTATATAGTGATTGTATGTCATACGTCTACTATCTGAGTCTCATGTGCAACTTACTAGTATCTAATAATCGTTGACTTCTACATGATCCTACCACTATATAGTGTACAAACAACTTTGAAAATTGACCGTTGGATCAAGACTCACGAATCCCAACATTTCCAGTCGTTGGATCTTCTTTTCCATTCTAGCATCTTGAATATTGTATTGATAGTATTCTTTACAAACCACTATATAGTGTACGAATAAATTTGAATGTTGACCGTTGGATCAAGACTCGTGAATCCCAGCATTTCTAGCTGTTGGATCTTCTTTTCCATTCTAGCATCTAGAAGATTCTACTGATAGTCTCCGGCATAATGAATGCTATGCACAAACCTCAAAACACACTTCTCCATCATACTAGAATCTCCTCCCTTGTTTCTCTACACCATGTTATCAAAAATTTCATGTGTTAGCAGGTAGCTAATAATCTTTGACTTCTACACATGATGATACAAAGTACAAGGACCAAATATACACCCGTTATTTATAGATGTTGATCAATTTTATAATTTTTTGTGCTTTACAAATTATAATTTTATATAGTGATGATATGTCATACATCTACTATCGGAGTCTCATGTGCAACTTACTAGTAGCTAATAATCATTGACTTCTACTTGATCTTACTACTATATAGTGTACAAACAACTTTGAATATTAACCGTTGGATCAAGACTCACGAATCCAAACATTTCTAGTCGTTGGATTTTCTTTTCCATTCTGGCATCTTGAAAATTCTATTGATAGTCTTCATTACAAACCACTATATAGTGTACGAATAACTTTGAATGTTAACCGTTGGATCAAGACTCGCGAATCCTAGCTTTTCTAGCCGTTGTATCTTCTTTTCTAGTCTAGCATCTGGAAGATTCTATTGATAGTCTTCGGCATAATGAATGCTATGCACAAACCTCAAAACACACTTCTCCATCATACTAGAATCTTCTCCCTTGTTTCTCTAGACCATGTTATCAAAAAATTTAGTGTTAGGTAGCTAATAATCTTTGACTTCTGCATGATGATATAAAGTACAAGGACC
The DNA here is from genome assembly GCA_023614405.1 of Avena insularis. Classification (NCBI taxonomy): domain Eukaryota; kingdom Viridiplantae; phylum Streptophyta; class Magnoliopsida; order Poales; family Poaceae; genus Avena; species Avena insularis. The sequence continues at coordinate 48,443,473 of CM042692.1, read as the reverse complement.
AAATATACACCCATACTTTATAGATATTGATCTAATTTATAATTTTTTGTGCTTTACCAATTATAAACATATATAGTGATGATATGTCATACGTCTACTATCTGAGTCTCACGTGCAAGGCACGTGCAACTTACTAGTATATATAGTGGGCCAACATGTTGTACTAACGATTCCTATGTTTTATGAGTTTTCAAATTTCCTAGCTAACTTCGCCGCTTGAATGACTCTATGTAGATTCATCAAAATTAGGTCAAATTTTAACTACAAGTAAATTGTAGGTTGCTTTGAAAATTTTAAGAAAAAGCTTTTGGAGGCACCCATCGGATAGTCAATTAATATACTCCATATCAGAAACCACATAGAGTTTTGACAAGAGGTTCAACTTCTTACTAAGATTTTGCATCTTGAAAAACTTGAACTACAAGTATGCATAGATACTTGTCTCGAATTAAATGTCTTTTTAGAGTTAATTAATGAAAAAAGGAAGTGACGTAATAACTTAGCTAGTTACCATAACATCACACATACCAAGACTAGTAGTATATGATTCTACTCCCTCCATTCAGAAATATAAGGCGCTTTAGCTTTGTGACATGAATGTATCTAGACGCCTTTTAGTGTATAGGTTCACGCTTAATTTCTACAAACCCATACACTAAAAGACGTCTAGATACATTCGATTCGCAAAGCTAAAATGTCTTATATTTCTAAACGGAGGGAGTACAACCTAATTAATTAGGCCTTTGCGTGACACTACACACATGTTGTTACCCACTATGATGAAGGTACATGTGCAAGTTACTGGAGTAGTCTAAGTTATTTAGAACTATGTGACCATCCTAAATTAGAACGGAGGTGTACATACTGTATGCCTTAAAGGCACCTATTCCGCTGCGCTTCAAGCTGTTCACGACTCGTGTCGACTCTCACTGGTCAGACGGATAAAGCCACTGACTTGTTGATTTGGAACTGTATATCGTCGATCTTCTTCCGTCACTGACAGAGAATAAATTCTTCTGCAGCTTCCAGGCACGTGCTTTCGCGGAGCTACAACCAGTAGCTCAGACGACTACTACTCCCATGCGACGCTCGAGCAATTGCGATCATCCGTTCATAATGGATGGGAAGCATTAGACAATGGATTTTCTTTTGGTGGATGGTTGATTTTTTTTAGAGATTGTCGACTTTTTTTCTTTATTGAACTGAGAGATGTTCGATTTTGGGTCCAGTAAGGCCGACAGGGGAGAGGAAATTGGCGGTGTGGCAGGCAAGCTTATTTGAGGTGGCAGCATGTGGGTGTACAGATGGTACTGCCGTACTAGTAGCCCATTTTCTGAGCATTTTGTTGTTGTACTACACAAGAGTTCGAGAGTAGTAGTATTCCAGTTTTGGTTCCTTAATTACCGGTGGAACCTTTATGTGTTTATTAGTTACAGTAGTAGTAGTACAGTAGTGACTGCACAAGATGATGAATGTAGAAGATCAAAGGATTATTACGTTCGGCGAGAGGAGCTCCGAGTATACTCCAAACTGTCTCTCTGCCATGACCATTTATTTGAGAGGACAGTACGGCTCCATCCCGTGCTAGTCTAATCCTGATGATGTCTATGCACTTCTATTCTTGTAGACAGTTGTTGGGCCTCCAAGTGTAGAGGTTTGTAGAATAGAAGCAAGTTTTCCCTTAAGTGGATCACCTAAGGTTTATCGAACTCAGGGAGGAAGTGGTCAAAGGTATCCCCTCTCAAGCAACCATGCAATCAAGATACAAGAAGTCTCTTGTGTCCTCAACACACCCAATACACTTGTCAGGTGTACAGGTGCACTAGTTCGGCGAAGAGATAGTGAAATACAAGTGGTATGGATAATTATAAGTGGTAACGGTGATAGAAAATAACTTGATGGCATGGAAAAGACTAAAGTAAAACTGAAATAAAGATAGAAGCAAGCAAACATGTAATAGATCTAGTTGCAAACGATGTTTCAATGCTAAGAAACAAGGCCTAGGGATCACACTTTCGCTAGTGAACACTCTCATATAAATATCTTCTCTTTATGATACTACTCTTAACTACTCTCCGGTTGGACACTCTAATCCATGGTAGGGCTATAACAGCACACCTCAAAGTAAGCCTTTCCCATCTAGATAACCCACACTGTCACCTTGAGTACTAGATGAGTCCAACAAACACCACAATTTCATATAAATATCCAACTCCAAATATAATTCATAACAAGTATTTGTAATCTCTAGCCTAAGTGCCACCATGGTGTGCACGCTGTCACTTTCACACACATGGGGAGAGCAGAGATCTATTAAAGCACTTGAGTAGCAAGGTAGATCTACTAGATTACAAAGCTCATGATCACAATATGATCATGCATAGAGAGAGATGGACACATAGCTACCGGTACAACCCTTAGCCTCGAGAGAGAACTACTCCCTCCTCATCATGGGAATCAGCAATGGTGATGGAGATGGTGGTGGAGATCGATGGAGATTGCTCTAGGGGCACTTCCCCGTCCCGGCAGGGTGCCGGAACAGAGACTTTCTGTCCCCTGAATCTCCCCTTCGGTGGCGGCGGCGCTGCAGAACTTTTTATGGCTAGAGGCTTGATTATTTAGGGTTTTGGTATCGGGAGGCTCTTATAGGCGAAAGAGGCAAGGTCGGTGGCCGGCCAGGGGACCCACACCATGCCCTGGCACGGCCTGGGCTGGCCCGCGCCACGGGGGGTGTGGCCACCCTATGGCCCCTCTCCGACTCTCCTTCTGGCTCCATGAGTTTTCCAGGAAAATAGTAACTTTGGATTTTGTCCCGTCCAATTCCGAGAATATTCATTTTCTGACTTCCTGGAACCAAAAACAGCAGAAAACAGGCAACTGGCACTGTGGCATCTTGTTAATAAGTTAGTCCAAGAAATCATATGAAAAGTACTCCATAGTTGGAACAAAACATAAGAAAGTAGATAAAACCAAGCATGGAACATCAAAAATTATAGATACATTTGCAATGTATCAACATCCCCAAGCTTAACTCCTGCTCGTCCTCGAGTAGGTAAGTGATAAAAAGAAAGAATAATTTTTGAGGTGACATGCACCATCATAAACTTGATCAAAGTATTTGTAAAACATTCAAAGATGGGATCATAGTACTTCAATCATAACATGAAAGACAAAGAAACTATGATGCAACATGAAAAGGCACAAACAAAATATTCATGAATAACAATGCTTTGCAAGACGTTTGTTTGTTTCACATAAAGAAACATAGCATAATAGTATTCAGCTTGTCCCTCATAGAGTAGCAAATATAAATGCATAGGACACCTTCAAAGTTCATAAGAGTGACTAGATACAAATAGTTTAAAACAAGCAACATCAAAGCTATGCATCAATCAACAAGTCTTGGGACAATGCACATAGAACTAAGAATTGCCACTATGCTCTCAAAGTAGGTGCATAAAGATAGAAGGTGGAGACTCAATATGTAATGGTGGAAGAAGGGCCTTCATAGAAGGAAGTAGAGATTCAAGTTTCATAAAGAGCTTCCAAAAATTATGGTACTTATAGCTTTCAGCTCTCATTGCCCCTATCATAAGCATCTTGAAGTAAATAAGGTTAAAGTGAACAAACTATGGTGTACATGCTTGACGAAGTATAAGTTAGAAATCTCATGTCCCTTGAATACGAGGGCCGCTCCTCATGCTACTCAAGTTTAGTCACCGGTAAGTTCTTGTCATCGTAAGTACATGTGTATCATAGAGAACCGCCAACGGGGTACCCCTTGCCCGATGATACGAAAGAATCCCCATATCAAAATGACAAGGCAAGCAGACAACGAGCATCTCAGCAACCTTCTTATTTACCATGGGAATATGGTGCTTTTTTCTCTCTTTCCTCTTTTCATAATATCTTTTTTTCCTCTTTTTCTCTTTTTTCTCAATATAGAACTTTTTTTTATAAGAAGAATGCTTCATAGACAGCTCATTATGGTTACGCTGTAGGTTTCCACCATGTCAGCATGGATTAGACCAGCGGCCCAGGCGTTTCTCTAACACATATACATAACTCCATGGACTTACAAGCTCCCCTTTCATTTCACACCGATGACATCCATAGACAAAAGAGCATGATATCAACTAGGTACAAAGTACCCGTGAAATGTTGAAAGCGTTCCCCATGACAGCATGGTTCTGCTAATCCCCAACAAATAAGTGCAAGCATATACAACATAGACAACACAATGGTTCAATTTTATTAATGGCAAGAAAAGTAAAGTGTGCCATCAAGTTCGTGAGAGCTTTAATCACTAGTTTTCTCATAACAAGTTTAATTCAGAAGGTAAACAAAAGCATGAATATAATTGGAATAGCATAAGCTAGTAGGTAGGTTTGATGGAATCTTTGGAATAACTTGGTTTAGGGAGTTGGATGCACGAGTGGAACTCATACTTGGTTGTGGAGGCTAGCAAAAGACTGGGAGCGACAAACTAAGAGAGCAATAATGGCCATAATCATGCAGAGCGACAAAACATCATTGATCAAAGCATAAAGTCATACTACCAGTTGAAAACTAAAGGATCATAAAGGCTTATGGTGACTTGAGATAGTCATAACATGGTGTGAGCATGCGCCAAGTCAACCCAAATAAAGCATCAAAGGAGAATACCACTATACTATGCTTTAATATGCTAAAACAACGCATGATCCTTCCAAGGCACATTAAGCAATCTCAATTGTTTATAACAAGTCATTCTACAGAAAATAATACTAAGCATAAATACAAAACAATATCGAGCATGGCATGACAAAGCATAGGCCACAGTCAAAAACAAGCTCTTTTTTCCACATAAGCATGAACTTTCCTAGTCTTTTCCAAACCAAACCAAACTATTTGCAAACCAATGTATGAAAGAGGGGGTCCAACCAATTTATTTAGAAAACTAAGAAAACCAAGGCAAACGAAAAACCAAAACGAAAACGAAAAAGAAGACGCTCCAAGAACAACACAACTGTGCATTAAACAATAAAAATGAAGCGTTTGGAAGAAACCTGGAATTTTTATTGATGAAGAAGAGGATGCCTTGGGCATCCCCAAGCTTTGACTCTTGTACTTATTGGATATTTATTGGGGTGACATGCGTGGCATCCCCAAGCTTGAGCTTTAGTCCATCCTTCATCTCATTACTCATTCCTTCCATACACCTGAAATTTTTCCTTCATTTAAAAAACTTCACACAATCTTTATTAGCAACATTAGTGCACTCAAGATAATAAGTCTTTAGGTTCAGTTTCAACACCAATAAAACTTCCACTAAAACACAAGCTACTATAGCCCTTCCCTCAAAAATATCAATTCCCCAAAAGAACTCAAAAAGGAACCAACTAGAAGCAAATGCAAATAATGGCAGAAATCTGTCAAAACAGACAAGAAGGTAAAGACGAATTTTTTCGAAGACCTTCTGTTGTTCAAATCAAAAAGTGTTGAACTGACGAAAGTTAGATAATAACCTGGGGCAGACGTACAAAAATTCATGCCTCAAAAGGACGTACAGAGAGTTTACACGAATTTTTACGGTGAAGCACAGAAATCTGTTTCGGGACAACAACTTTCCCAATCATTACTTCTCTCTCATTAGAGGTTACTATTGGCACAAAAAGCAAATAAAAAGGATAAGGATAGGTTATTACATAAGTAATAACTTCCAAGTCTCATCTAAAACTTTTGGGTTATCTCCCAATAAGTACTTTTCTTTAATGCCTTTAAGTTAGGCATGATAGTTTGAAAAGATGCTCACATAAGAAATATGAATTGAAGTAAAAGAGAGCATCAAGAAGCAAATTCAAAACACATTTAAGTCTAACCCACTTCTTATGCATAGTAATCTTGTAAAGGAACAAGTCAAGAAAGCACAAAGCAACAAGCATAGGAAAGCAATACAAGTGCAACTTCAAAATTTTCAACATAAAGAGGGGAAACTTAATATTGTTGAGATACATAAAACCATGTTTCCCTCTCTCATAATAACTTTCAGTAGCATCATGAATAAAATCAACAATATAACTATCACAAGAAACATTCTTATCATGATCCACATGCATAAAAGAATTAATACTCCCCACATAAACATAGTCATTCTTATTAATTGTAGTGGGAGCAAATTCAACAAAATAGCTATCATTATTATTCTCATCATCATAATCATCAAATATAGGAGACATATTGTAATCATAATTAATTTTCTCCTCAATAGTAGGTGGACTGAAAATATCATATTCATCATTGCAATCATCATATATTGGAGGTTTGGTATCATCATAAGCAATAGAATAGCTATCTTCCAAAGCTGGGGAACTAAAAAGATCATTTTCATCAAAACTAGCTTCCCCAAGCTTAGACTTTTCCATAGCATTAGCAATAAGAGTGTCCAAAGAATTCATACTAACAACATTTCTATTAGCATGCAAATAAAGTTCCATAGGTTTTTTAATTTTCTCTTCAAACACTTCATGTCCTAACTCAAGATAAATACTATAAAGCTCTCTAATTTTGTTGTTGTTTTCCATTAAGCCTAACTAGTGAAAACAAGAAACAAAAAGACAAAATTGCAGAATCTAAAGGAAATAACTTCGAGCACTCACACCGGAGGATGCGAGTACCTTTTACCTTAACTCCCCGGCAACGGCGCCAGAAAATAGGCGTTTGCCGTGGGAGGTTCTTCTTCTTTAATCCTCTGGTGTGAATACCTTTTACCTTTCCTCCCCGGCAACGGCGCCAGAAAATAGCTTGATGTCTACGCACTTTTATTCTTGTAGATAGTTGTTGGGCCTCCAAGTGTAGAGGTTTGTAGAACAGCAGCAAGTTTTCCCTTAAGTGGATCACCCAAGGTTTTTCAAACTCAAGGAGGAGGTGGTCAAAGGTATCCCCTCTCAAGCAACCCTGCAATCAAGATACAAGAAGTCTCTTGTGTCCCCAACACACCCAATACACTTGTCAGGTGTACAGGTGCACTAGTTCGGCGAAGAGATAGTGAAATACAAGTGGTATGGATAATTATAAGTGGTAACGGTGATAGAAAATAACTTGATGGCGTGGAAAAGTCTAAAGTAAAACTGAAATAAAGATAGAAGGAAGCAAACATGTAATAGATCTAGTTGCAAACAATGTTTCAATGCTAAGAAACAAGACCTAGGGATCACACTTTCGCTAGTGAACACTCTCATATAAATATCTTCTCTTTATGATACTACTCTTAACTACTCTCCGGTTGGACACTCTAATCCATGGTAGGGCTATAACAGCACACCTCAAAGTAAGCCTTTCCCATCTAGATAACCCCACACTGTCACCTTGAGTACCAGATGAGTCCAACAAACACCACAATTTCATAGAAAGATCCAACTCCAAATATAACTCATAACAAGTATTTGTAATCTCTAGCCTAAGTGCCACCATGGTGTGCACGCTATCACTTTCACACACATGGGGAGAGCAGAGATCTATTAAAGCACTTGAGTAGCAAGGTAGATCTACTAGATTACAAAGCTCATGATCACAATATGATCATGCGTAGAGAGAGATGAACACATAGCTACCGGTATAACCCTTAGTCTCGAGAGAGAACTACTCCCTCCTCATCATGGGAATCAGCAATGGTGATGGAGATGGTGGTGGAGATCGATGGAGATGGCTTCGGGGGCACTTCCCCATCCCGGCAGGGTGCCGGAACAGAGACTTTATGTCCCCCAAATCTCCCCTTCGGTGGCGGCGGCGCTGCGGAACTTTTCGTGGCTGGAGGCTTGATTATTTAGGGTTTTGGTATCGGGAGGCTCTTATAGGCAAAAGAGGCAAGGTCGGTGGCCGGCCAGGGGGCCCACACCATGCCCTGGCATGGCCTAGGCTGGCCCGCGCCAAGGGGGGTGTGGCCACCCTATGGCCCCTCTCCGACTCTCCTTCTGGATCTGTGAGTCTTCCGAGAAAATAGTAACTTTGGCTTTTGTCCCATCCAATTCCGAGAATATTCATTTTCTGACTTCCTGGAACCAAAAATAGCAGAAAACAGGCAACTGGCACTGCAGCATCTTGTTAATAGTTTAGTCCAAGAAATCATATGAAAAGTACTCCAAAGTTGGAACAAAACATAAGAAAGTAGATAAAACCAAGCATGGAACATCAAAAATTATAGATACATTTGCAATGTATCACCTGACCTATTTACTCGATAGGCACCAGGAAACGCAGAGAAGAGAGAAAAACCACGCTCGGTAGGCGGTACGATTTCAATTAATTTATCCTATTTTCTTTGCTCTCCGTCCTCTTCCTCTCCATCTTCTCATTGATCCCCACTCTCCCACCTTTAGCACACGCCAACGTCGCCATGCCGCTTTCGGAGCATCTCCATAGCCCAGTTCGATAGGCACTATAGATTTAGCAGAGAGAAAGAAGGCATGCTTGGTTTGATTTCATTCCGTATTTCTCTTTGCCTTGATCTCCATCCTCACTTCACCTCCAGCATCCTGGCGATGGCCATTAGAACTTGCACACCAATACAGGCATGCGCCAATGCCGCCATACCGCTTTAGGATTAGCTCTGCCGCCTAGTTTGATAGACTGTTTTCCGTCTCGCCTTGCCAGCTTCCGCTCGCTCTCTTGTCCAAAATTCCCAATCAAAACCAAACGCCATCACCCCCACCTGCTCGAGCCCTTCCTCTGGATGGACCAATTGATCGATGACAGTGACACTTCTAGGGTGTTTTCCGATGGCTCCCTTGAAGAAATCTCTGCTAGATGCGATGTCATCACCGCCGCGATCCTCACCACCTGCTGCAAACTTTATCTTTACTCAACAACACATAGTGCATCCCTGTCGAAATCTCATCCGTTTGGTCTTCCCTGTGTTCTTCACTCTCACTCAACTGAGGTACCGCGTGAGTATAATGTCTTACCGCGACAATCGCATGAAGCAGTTCTACAGGGAAGCTACTATTGCGGTAGGGGCAAGCAGAAGCCACATAAGAAGTTCGGGTGGACCTTGTGCGAGCTGACGCCGCTAGACAGGTCCTCCTCTGATGCTGTGATGCCATATTGTGAGGGTAAGAAGTGGGCAGGCACCCATGGAGATTGGATTACCAATGTTGTCCTCGCCTGGAACTGGGAGCTTGTGAATGTGTTCACTCGTCGCCGGATTCCTCTACCAGCGATCTTCGATTTTGAGGCCACACCCGAGGTACTTAAGTTTATCGCGGCTGGTCAGTCTACTAATCTATTGAAGATAGCCATTTGCCGACTTCCCACAGATGCTAGGAACTATAAGGATTTCTCTGTCCTGGCCATCTTCGACATGGTAATTGCCTTCCTTGATGGTTCTCATGGTATGTGGATGGTTCTTGAGAACCAGTTCCGCATGATCAGCTACCGTGATGCAATTATCCACCATGTAGTTGTCTATGCTGTAACTCAGATTGGCAATGTTTATGCATGGGATCCTCGGGCATGGGGTAAAATTTCCATCCTTAAATTTTCAAGCTTCATCATTCAAATTTTACTCAGCTGACCTCTGAATGTGCTTTCCATGCAAGGTCTTGTGCGTCTTCCGGGGCCACCTGAATTAGACGGTAATCATGAGTACAGTCCTGATCTGTGGTGGTTAGCAAGATCTCCTGATGGTGGTAGCCTTATTCTGATCAATACTGTGGGCGTTAGTGCTAGGCGGTATGACACTAGTTATCCTGTGGCTGAAAATGTTGGTTATCATCACGGCCGCAATATTCACATCTATTCTACTGGGTTTTGCTCCCATGTGTTCTCGATTGACACTAGTAGGTTACTTCCATCGAGGCAATGGCGGAGGGTTTTAGACCTTGGAGCATTTTCTATCTTCCTTGGATGGAACTATCCATATACCATTCCAGTTGGCGCGGCAGGACTTTGCCCTGGAGATCTAACGAGGATCAACTGTGTATACACCTCGCCACATGCAGTTAGTTGATGACCCACAAGTATAGGGGGTGTATCGCAGTATTTTTGAGGGAAGTGAAACCCAATTTATTGATTCGACACAAGGGGAGCCAAAGAATATTTATAAGCCTTAACAACTGATTTGTCAATTCAGCTGCACTTGGAAACAATCTTGCTCACAACAGTTTATCAGTAGCAACAATTTTGTAGTAGGAATAGCAAAGTAGCAGCAGTAGTAAAGCAAGGACAACAGTAACAAAAGCAGTAAACAGTGGGATTCGAGTGCGGTAGGCATAGGGATGGATGGACGGGCGTTGCATGGACAAGACAATTCACATAGCAATCAGAACATAGGGCAATTGCAGATAAATAAGATAAAGCATCCAAGTACTAGACAATCCTAGGCATGTGTTCCATATATACTCATACGTGCTCACAATGAGAACTTGCACAACATCTTTTGTCCTGCCAGCCCGTTTGCAGCGGGGCCTCTAGGGAACTACTGGTAATTAAGGTGCTCTGTTTAATAGAGCACCGGAGCAAAGCATTAACACTCCGTGAACACATGTGATCCTCACATCAAAGCCATTCCCTTCTGGTTATCCCGATTTCTGTCACTTCAGGGCCATAGGTTCCAGACAACAACGTGTGTATACAACTTGTAGATAAGACCAGAAACAATACTATCATAATGAATCAATAACATGTTTAGATCTGAAATCATGGCACTCGGGCCCTAGTGACAAGCATTAAGAACAACAAGTCCTGTGGCTCCAATTCTGAGAATATTCATTTTCTGACTTTCCTGGAGACAAAAACAGCAGAAAACAGGCAGCTGTCACTGTGGCTCTTATTAATAGGTTAGTCCAATAAATCATATGAAAAGTACTCCAAAGTGTGGACAAAACACAAGAAAGTGGATAAAACCAAGCATGGAACATCAAAAATTATAGATACATTTGCAATGTATCAACATCCCCAAGCTTAACTCCTTCTCGTCCCCGAGTAGGTAAGTGATAAAAAGAAAGAATAATTTTTGAGGTGACATGCACCATCAAAGACTTGATCAAAATATTTGTAAAACATTGAAAGCTGGGATCATAGTACTTCAATCATAACATGAAAGAAAAAGTTCTAGCAATAAGACAAAGAGACTATGATGCAACATGAAAAGGCACAAACAAAAGATTCATGAATAACAATGCTTTGCAAGACGTTCGTTTGTTTCACATAAAGAAAACATAGCATAATAGTATTTAGCTTGTCCCTCATAGAGTAGCAAATATAAATGCATAGGACACCTTCAAAGTTCATAAGAGTGACTAGATACAAATAGTTTAAAACAAGCAATATCAAGTTATGCATCAATCAACTAGTCTTGGGACAATGCACATAGAACTAAGAATGGCCACTATGCTATCAAAGTAGGTGCATAAAGGTAGAAGGTGGAGACTCAATGTAATGGTGGAAGAAAGGCCTTTATAGAAGGAAGTAGGGATTCAAGTCTCATAAAGAGCTTCCAAAAATTATGGTACTTATAGCTTTCAGCTCTCATTGCCCCTATCATAAGCATCTTGAAGTGATTAAGGTTAAAGTGAACAAACTATGGTGTACATGCTTGACAAAGTATAAGTCAGAAATCTCATGTCCCTTGTATACGAGGGCTGCTCCTCATGCTACTCAAGTTTAGTCACCGGTAAGTTCTTGTCATTGTAAGTATATGTGTATCATAGAGAACCGCCAATGGGGTACCCCTTGCCCGATGATACGAAAGAATCCCCATATCAAAATAACAAGGCAAGCAGACAACGAGGATCTCAGCATTCTTCTTATTTACCATGGGAATATGGTGCTTTTTTCTCTCTTTCCTCTTTTCATAGTATCTCTTTTTTTCTCTTTTCTCTTTTTTTCCCAATATAGGACTCTTCTTTTATAAGAAGAATGCTTCATAGACAGCTCATTATGGTTACGCTGCAGGTTTCCACCATGTCAGCATGGATTAGACCAGCGGCCCAGGCTTTTCTCTAACACATATACATAACTCCATGGACTTACAAGCTCCCCTTTCATTTCACACTGACGACATCCATATACAAAAGAGCATGATATCAACTAGGTACAAGTACCAAGTGCAATGTTGAAAGCGTTCCCCATGAAAGCATGGTTCTGCTAATTCCTAACAAATAAGTGCAAGCATATACAACATAGAAGACACAATGGTTCAAGTTTATTAAGGGCAAGAAAATTAAAGTGTGCCATCAAGTTCATGAGAGCTTTAATCACTAGTTTTCTCATAACAAGTTTAATTTGGAAGGTAAACAAAAGCATGAATATACTTGGAATAGCATAAGATAATAGGTAGGTATGGTGGACTCTTTGGAATAACTTGGTTTAGGGAGTTGGATGCATGAGTGGAACTCATACTTTGTTGTGGAGGCTAGCAAAAGACTGGGAGCGACAAACTAAGAGAGCAATAATGGCCATAATCATGCAGAGCGACAAAACATCATTGATCAAAGCATAAAGTGATACTACAAGTTGAAAACTAAAGGATCATAAAGGCTATGGTGACTTGAGATAGTCATAACATGGTGTGAGCATGTGCCAAGTCAACCCAAATAAAGCATCAAAGGAGAATACCACTATACTATGCTTTAATATGCTAAAACAACGCATGATTCATACAAGGCACATTAAGCAATCTCAATTGTTTATAACAAGTCATGCTACAGCAAATAATACTAAGCATAAAGCCAGAACAATATCAAGAATGGCATGACAAAGCATAGGCCACAGTCAAAAACAAACTCGCTTTACCACTTAAGCATGAGCTTTTCCAAACCAAACTATTTGAAAACCAATGTATGAAAGAGGGGGGTCCAACCAATTTATTCAGAAAACTAGCCAAACAAAAAAACAAACGAAAACCAAAACGAAAGCGCAAAAGAAGACGCTCCAAGAACAACACAACTGTGCATGAAACAATAAAAATAAAGTGTTTAGAAGAAACCTGGGATTTTTATTGACGAAGAAGGGGATGCCTTGGGCATCCCCAAGCTTTGACGCTTGTACTTCTTGGGTATTTCTTGGGGTGACACGCGTGGCATTCCCAAGCTTGAGATTTAGTCCATCCTTCATCTCATTACTCATTCCTTCCATACACCTGGAATTTTTCCTTCATACAAAACTTCACACAATCTTTATTAGCAACATTAGTGCACTCAAGATAAATAAGTCTTAAGGTTTAGTTCTAACACCAAATAAACTTACATTAGAACACTAACTACTGTAGCACTTCCCTTAAAAAGCTCAATTCCCCAAAAGAACTAAAAAGGAACCAACAAGAAGCAAATGCAGAAATGGCAGAAATCTGTCAAAACAGACCAGCAGGTAAAGACGAATTTTTTCGAAGTACTTCTGTTGCTCAAATCACAAAGTGTTAAACTAGCGAAAGTTAGATAACAACATGGGGCAGAAGCACAAAAATTCACGCTTCAAAAGGATGTACAGAGATTTTACACGAATTTTTACGGTGAAGCACATAAATCTGTTTCAGGACAGCAACTTTTCCAATCATTACTTCTCTCTCATTAGAGGTTACTCTTGGCACAAAAAGCAAATAAAAAGTATAAGGAGCGGTTATTACTAAAGTAATAACTTCCAAGACTCATCTAAAACTTTTGGGTTATCTCCCAATAAGTACTTTTCTTTAATGCCTTTAAGTTAGGCATAAGCAAAAATTAAAATGGATAGAATAGAAGTAAGCGGAGATAATCATGGTGAAAACATTGTTTTGTTCAATGAAATCCTTTTGTTAACAAGGTTGATCAGGTCTTGTTACCAAAACAATTTCATATGAGACAAAACTTTGTATTCCACTAATGATTATGTTACCTCAACCTTGATAGCAATGGTCCCAATCATAATAGTTTCAAATTTTTCTCTTGGTATGGGACAATATATTTCTCCAACTTGAATGCCCTCAACATGTTCAATTGAATTCAAGCCATAAGTCCTTTCAATCTTCTTGGGGAAATAGACAATATGTTCCTTTTCATTAACATTGAAGGTCACCTTCCCTTGATTATAATTAATAACAGCTCCTGCAGTATGTAAGAAAAGGTCTCCCAAGAATAATTGACATATTATCATCTTCAGGCATAAAAGTTTGAGAGGATGCTCTCATAAGAAATATGAGTTGAAGTAAAAGATAGCATCAAGAAGCAAATTCAAAACACATTTAAGTATAACCCACTTCCTATGCATAGGAATCGTGTATGCAAATAAATTCGCAAAGAACAAAGTGACAGGCATAGGAAGATAAAACAAGAGTAACTTCAAAACTTTCAGCACATAGAGAGGTGTTTCAATACCATGAAAACTTCTACAACCATATTTTCCTCTCTGTCAGGGGGATGGTCCCCAGGTACCCCAACCGGATAAGAAACAAGACATTCGGATAGCGTTCGGCTGGCCAGATGCAGCCGGACAGGGTAAGACAGGACGGCTATCACCCGGTAGCCGGATCAGGAAGAGACAACCGGATACAGTGACGTAGCCGGACCCAATCAGTGAGACAAGACGACATGCATATCAGTGCACTGTACACCCTGTACGATGACAAGACTGGCAACCACCCAGCCATACTGAAGACTTTGCGAGGGTGACGCAGGAACAGTGGCCTATGCTGACGACGGGCTCGCACGGCGTCCACTATGCCTACGACAGCCATACCGCTCGTACTTCGATAATACATGCCATACTGGATACTATAGATGACTAGCCGGCTGGGAACCGCCTATGGGGCCCACCAGTCGGACTAGCCAGTGAGACCTTTGCCTCTCTGCCTATATAAGGGGAGGCAAGGCCTCAGTAGAAAGGGTTGGTCATACAGCATTTAAGGCAGTAGCTAGCACATACAGCTCGAGGAGCACTTGTAGTTCGTGTATTCCACAAAGTCAGATCCGGCAGGAGTAGGGGCTTTACCTCACCACGAGGGCCCTGAACCTGGGTACTTCTTGCGTCCCGCTACGCTCGCTTGTATCCAATATCGCCTGTGGACGCCGTCAATAGCTTCCCTGCTAGTCCCCACACCTCTATCTAACCTTCTCAGGTACTACCGTTCCCAATACAACGACAATTGGCGCCCACCGTGAGGCTAGATGGCTTCGATCGGAGTCACGTTCCGCACGGGACCCCGCACTTCAGCCGGTGAGCGCGTGGCCTCCGGCCTGGTGCTCACGCTTGGCAAGTTCGACTGCGTCATCGACAACGCCTCCTGCTTCGCCGGAGCCTCCTTCCCGGCGAACGGCACCGTCCTGCTATTCGGTGATCTCCCTATCTACATCGCCACCATCCCGGAGCGTTTCCCTAGGGAAATCGTCTCTGTCGCGGAGCTGCCGCGCTCAGGCGGCAGCGCCTCCGTCGCACCCTGTGGCGTGGATGTCATGATGGCCGGTTCCAGTTCGCATCCCCGCCAGCTGCGGGAGCGAGGCACGGACGAGGTCGGAACTTCCGCCCCCCCGCAGCCTCGGAACCCGGTGGAGGATGCCATTGATCGGCTCTTGACGCCGGTTAACCTCGGGGATAACCCGGAGGAAGCGGAGGCCAACTTCACCATGGAGAGACAGATCCTCCTCCAGGAGGCCATGGAGCTGGCGGCAGCCCGCAAGCAACTCGAGATCACTCGGCAAGAATACGACCGCGCACACGGCCTCACTCCGGCTACCGCGGAGCCGAGCCGGCGTGGCCAGGTATGGCGTCGGGGCGGTGAGCTGGGCGGTAGGATGGAAAAGGACAGGGAACTGGATCCCACGCCTGCCCTCACACGGCCCACCTACAGCACGCCCATCAAGAACCTGCGCGCGGAGTGAGCCGCGGCGGAGGAACTACCGATCCTGGAGGGCGAGGAGCGAGCCGCCAAGACGCTTCAGCGTCGGAGCTCCTCAGCGTCATGACGAGCAGGCCGGTGCCAACCGACAGATGCAGGAAGACCTTAGCTACTCCAAGGGGAGCAAGCTACCTGCCAACAGCAGGGGCGCGCCACGCGACACCCAGCAGGCGTCCTCCCCTCAGCCGCCCAGGGCCCGCAGCAGGCGTCGCAGCTCTCACAACAGGGGCCAGCCACGCCAGGAGCAGAGGTGAACAGCAACCCGCCACCTCCCCTACCGCCAGCCGGAGTGCCCACACCAGCCGGTTCCCGTCTCTCGGGCCGGGTGGGAGCGCCCAACCCGGATTGGCCGGATGCCCGCGACCGCATCGAGCTCCTCGCTCAAGCGCATGTCACGGAGGAGGAAGATTCGACCGGCCCGGTTTGTTTCGGACCCTGCATCCGGAACGAGCCATTTCCGGATAAATTCTCCCTGCCCAGGGACACCCCCAAGTACGACAGCAGCATGAAGCCGGAAGATTGGTTGACCGACTATGCTACGGTAGTCGGCATCGCCCATGGGAACAAGCGCACAACCGTGCTCTACGTCCCCCTCATGCTAACCGGGTTGGCAAGGACATGGCTCAATAGCCTTGCGCCCAACAGCTTCAACGCCTGGCCTGACTTCGAGAAGGTGTTCGTCCGCAACTTCAACGACACGTACAAACGTCCAGGGCGCCCGCGCGACCTGGCCTTGTGCGTCCAGGGCGACCGCGAGACCGACCGCGAGTACCTCGCCAAGTGGACGGAGCTGCGCAATACTTGCGAGGGCATCCTGGAGAGCCAAGCCATCAGTTTCTTCATCGAGGGTTGCTGAGAAGGCACCATGCTTTGCCACCGGCTACTGTGTGACGAGCCGAAAACCATGGCGGAGCTCATGACGGTTGCGGACCAGTACGCTACGGCAGATGCCGCCATGAAGAAGCCCCTCCGAGTAAACGCGGACGGTCGTCCGACTCCCACGGAGCCAGCTCGCGACCGACCAAGCAACCCGGCAGGAGAAGCCGGATCCTCCAGACGCCACGACAACGACAACCGGTTCCATGGGGACAGCCAGGCTGGACAGCAGAAGCCTCGCTACCACGGTCGGCAGGTCAATGCTGTGGACGGTGCGCCCGACGCACCGGCTAATGAGGCAAGAAGGCAGAAGCCACGGCTCACCTTTGACCAGATGTTTGACGGCCCATGCAAGTGGCATAGCGGTCCCTTCAAACCGGCTACGCACACCACCCGGAACTGCAGCTAGACCCACCAGCTAAAGGACCAGGGTAACCAACCTCGCCTCCCCCCTCCCCCACCGGGCGGACCTCCACCACCGGCTAGGGGAGCCGGTAATGATGGTAACGGCGGCAACAACGGCAACAACAACAATGGCTACCCCCAGCCGCACGCCGCCTACCACATCTTTGAGACGGAGCAGGACGACAAGCACAGTCGCAGGCGACGCTCCAAGGAGGTCAATGCCATTGTCTCTCTGGTCCCCCAGTACCTGAACTAGTCGGAAACCCCCATCACCTGGAGCCGTGTGGATCAACCTGAGCATCTGCCGAATCCTAGGGGCTACGCCATGGTGCTCGACCCTCTCATCGTCTCCAACGCGCGCACCTGCCAATTCTCGCGCGTCCTCATCGACGGAGGCAGCAGCCTCAACCTCCTCTACCAGTCCTCGCTGGAGAAGCTGAGCATTTGCGAAAGCGACCTGCGCCCGACTACCACGACGTTCCACGACGTACTGCCGGGGCCATCCTGCGCCTCGCTGGGGAAAATCCAGCTGGACATCATCTTCGGGACCGAGGAGAACTTCCGCCGCGAACCAATCTGGTTCGAGGTGGTAAATCTGACGAGCTCCTACCATGCTCTCCTCGGGCACCCCGCCCTCGCCAAGTTCATGGCCATCCCCCACTACGCATACCTCAAGACAAAGATGCCGGGACCCCACGGCATGATCACCGTCGCCGGCTGCTTCAGGCGGTCGATGGAGTGCGCCTCAGCCCGTTCCAAACTGGGAGAGGCCCTCATCATAGCCGAAGAAAAACGCGTGATCATGCGCAATGTGGCCATGGCCTAGCAGGACATTCTGGCTAGCAGCAAACCAGCTGGAGAAGGAGCTTTCCAGCCGGCAAAGGAGACGAAGAGGATCCTGCTCGACCTCTCCGATCCGACTAAGTTCGTCACCATTGGTGCCGGCTTGGACAGCAAATAGGAAGGCGCGCTCGTCGACTTCCTCCGTGAGAATTGGGACATCTTCGCATGGTGCCCCAAGGACATGCCGGGTGTGCCGAGGGAGTTCGCTGAGAACTCACTTCATGTGCGTCCGGATGCCAATCCGGTCAAGCAACCTCTGCACCGGTTCGCAGAGGACAAGAGAAAGATAATCGGTGATGAGATCACCCGGCTCCTTGCAGCCGGGTTCATCATGGAAGTGTACCACCCGGACTGGTTGGCGAACCTAGTTGTTGGGGGATACCCCCGGGTAGGGTCACGTCAGGGTATAAAGGCCGAGTTAGCCGAGGTTCGGCAAGGCCAAAGCGGATGCTGGCCGGGTCACCTCAAGGCAGGCCGAATCACGGGGTAACCCGGACCAGGGGCGTTCGCCTAACTAAGTCTCAACCGACTTAAGAAGTAACTTGTATGCAGGAACAGGTGTGGCCGGATCAACTATGATACGGGTCACATTTAGCTTCTAGGAGAAGGAAGGAATCTCGCTGGTCAAAAGAAGCCCGATGCGCCTTGCTGAAGCGGAACAAGGCAGGACCACCGAGGCGTGGCCGACAAGGGTGACGATGCCCATGTAGGCTGACGCGGGCGCCGTAGAGGCTCACATAGCCTCTGCATGTGTGACGCGAGGGAAAAGTAACCCGGTCGGCTTACTACTTTGGGAGATGGCATATTCTTAGGAATATGCCTCCACGTATGCCCTAAGTGGAGATCTAGCCCCCCTATATAAGGAGGGCTAGGGCTTCTGTAGAGGGGGTTCCGATTTTTTTGATTTGGATAGGGTTTTAAGTGTGATCTGTGAGTGAGAGTAAGAGAGCTCCTTCCTCCTCTCGCCAATACAGCTCTAGGAGCACTTATAACCTTGGAGGCAAAGCAAATATAAACTTCTGTGTGGAGAATCACTTCACTATCCCTCCCTGGATTCCCCTAGCGTGTATTAGTCCCCACCTTTAGCCTATCCATGGCATCTGCCGTGACACCACCACGACAATTGGCGCCCACCATGGGGCTAGCGACGCTAGCAGGGGTGAAGATCTGGACGGGAAACCTCATCGGCACCGGCGAACGCATCGTCTCTGGGCTCGTTCAACAACAACGCTGGCTGCTTCGGCACGCGCCCACTTTCGTGCAACGGCATCTTCGTCAAGTTGGGTGCACACAAGGTCTACGTTGCTATGGACGTATCATGCGTTCATCCGCGGCACGTCGTCGAGGCAGGGGAGCCACCCCTTAGCATGGTTCACGGGGCGCGTATCACTTGCTCCCCGGACCATGCTGAAGTAATGATGACTGCGCCAGGTGTAGGCGCAAAAAAGGATCCGACACCACATCCAGAGGTAACACCTAAGGCATCGAGGAAAGGTAGAGGACCTCCACTAGAGAGGCCTGAGAATGTACTGAGAGAAGCTATGGATAGCTTGGCAAACCCGGTAGCAACAGTGGTAGATCCGGCTCAGGCACGGGCCGAGCTAGAGGAAACTAGGCAGAAAATTCTAGAGGGAGGAAAGAAGATTGCTGCTGCTCAGCAGTCGTTGAACATGACGCTGCGTGAGTACGCAAAGGCAAATAAAGTAGATGCTGTAAAAGTGCAGGGGAGAAATCTCATGAGTGAAATGAACAAAGAAGGTGATACTCGGATTGAGGAGTCAGAAAACTGTTTGTCCGTGGGGCTGCCGAAGTACAGTACCCCGGCGAAAAACCTCAGAGCAGCGGATGCAGCTGCATCCAAGCTAGAGGGTCTAACGGGTGAAGCCCGTCAGAGACAGCAAGATCAGGTCAATGAGTTGGTTTGGATCGTGAACAGGCGAAATGAGGAACTGCTCAGGACAAACCCAGAGAGAGCTGGGGCCTCCAAGATCGTTCATTTGGCGGTGGGTAACCCGGAGAAATCTGCTGGAGCCGCATCGTCTCCTCATGGTGGTCCAAGGAGAGAGGAGGTAGTAACCTCGGCCAGGAGAAACAAGCAGATTGTTCCGTATGACCCGACAAGGGTAGGAAAGGTAAAAGAGGTACAAGGAAACGACGATCGACAGAGTGTAAGCCGAGGTGAAGCTGGCCGAGGTAACCGTGACCAAGGCAATGTCGGTGAAGGAAACGCTGTTAACGGCAATGCCGGACAGAGCAGAGTGTCGGCCGAGGTATGCAACAGAGAGATGCGCCACGGGAGCGAGATCGATACAACGATGGAGATTCAGAAATGGTAAATACAGGATACCCAAGGCCGGACTATCATGTGATAGGGTCGAGATTGGGAAGCAGGGATTTGATGCCGGATGATGCCAGGTTGAAACTGGATCGACTGTATAGGTCGGAGCAAATTGAAAGTCAAGGTCCTCCGGGTCCTGCG
Organism: Avena insularis; assembly: GCA_023614405.1. NCBI lineage: Eukaryota > Viridiplantae > Streptophyta > Magnoliopsida > Poales > Poaceae > Avena > Avena insularis. The sequence continues at coordinate 48,423,026 of CM042692.1, read as the reverse complement.
TGTTTTGGACCCCGGATCATGAAAGGGACACCGGTACCTAACTTCCAGTTACCCAGAGGCACGAAGACGTATGACGGCAGCACTAAGCCGGAGGATTGGTTGATAAATTATGCCACGGCTGTGAAAATTGCTACAGGTAACTTGCGATGGGCTGTGAGATACGTACCCCGGATGTTGGAGGGGCCAGCTAGGGTATGGTTGAACAATTTGCCGCCCGGAAGTATTAACTGCTGGATCGATTTTGAGTAAATGTTCATCAGCAATTTCTCAAGTACGTATCAGAGGCCAAATAGGCCACAGACCCTAGCTATGTGCAAGCAAAGACCGAATGAGACGGACCAAGAGTTTTTGACCCGGTGGTGTACCGTGAGAAACTCGTGTGAGGGCGTGATAGAGTCACAGGCCATAGCATGGTTTGCGCAAGGATGCAAATATGCAAGCGAGCTGTGGCAAAAGTGGCAAAGGAAAATGCCAACTACGTTGGCAGAGATGATCCGGATTGCAGATTCGTATGCTTTGGGTGATCCGACTCAACCTAGGCTCGTGTACAACGAGTCGAATGAGGAGTACTACTAGAGAGATGGAGCCGTATCATCCCGGAGGAATGATTACAGAGATAAAAGGAGAGATGATAGACCAGATCACTGGTACAGTTCGCAACAAGTTGCATCCGTGAATCAAGATCAGCCCGGAACAGGGAGCAATCAACGTTAGAAAACTGGAGGGCAACAATGGACACCAAGGAATGATGGAAAGAAAACTTGGACGCCAGAACAGAAGAAACAGTGGCAAGAAAAGAAGGACCGTCCGAGGTACACTTATGAGTCGATGTTGGATCAGCCATGTAAATTTCACACGCCAAATCCGAGTAGCCTAGCGGGTCATACAACGAGGCAATGTGAGTGGATGCGTAAGATAGAACAAGGCGGTTCGGGGAATGCTCAGGCACCCTGGATTGATCAACCTCGGCAGGAGTTACCCCGGCAGCAATTGCTCTCCGGAGCAAACACGCAACAGCTAATGCTGCCTCCCCCTCCGCCGAGGTATGATAACCATGAGAGAAGGGATGCAGCGCATCAAGTAGAAAACCAGCATCAGCCGGATCAAAGGTACCCCAGAAATGAGGGGAGGAATGAGTAAAGGGAGCATCATCAGAGTTACTGTGTATTTACCATCGAGGAAACAGATAGGAAAAGCTTGCAGCGTCGACATATGGAGGTCAATGCGGTAATGCCAGCGGTGACGAGGTACAAGCCTTGGTTGGACCAGGAAATCACCTGGAACATCAAAGATCACCCCAAGCTTATGCCGAGTCCTGGTTCGTATGCGTTAGTGCTGGACCCGATATTCATTGGGCCTAACATCAATGTGAGTTTCTCGAAGGTACTGATTGACAATGACAATAGCATTAACATCATGTATGCCTATACAATGCGCAAGTTGGGTATCTCGGAGAAGATGCTCTAGGCTACAAGGACAACCTTCCATGGTATTGTACCAGGAATTTCTTGTGAGCCCATAGGCAAAGTCCGGGTTGACGTGTTATTCGGCACGAGAGATAATTGCCGAACTAAGAATCTGGAGTTTGAGGTGGTGAACTTGGAAAGTGCGTATCACGCGTTACTCGGAAGACCAGCATTGAACAAGTTCATGGCAAGATGCCACATCAGTTATCTGAAGATGAAGTTGCCTAGGCCAAATGGAGTGATTACCATTGCTGGAGACTTCCGATGTTCCATTGAGTGTGCCTCAGCCGGGTCTAACCTAGCCGACTCACTCGTGATTGCGCAAGAGAAAATAAAAATCCAAGAGGTGGCGGCATTAGCTCAGTCCGTGCAGCAGTATATGCCGGTGTTGAGTAACCCGCATGGTAGCGTTTCGTTCCAAGCCGCAAAGGATACTAAGAAAGTGCCTGTTGATGATATGTTCCCAGAGCGCACCGTAACAATTGGTGCCGGGTTGAATGATAAATAGGAAAGCGAGCTCATCAACTTCCTTCGTGAGAATCGGGATATTTTTGCTTGGTCTACACAGGACTTGCAAGGTGTTCCGAGGGAGTTGGGCAAGCACTCTTTGAACGTGAGACCCGGAGCAAGGCCGGTGAAGCAACCTCTCCGCCGCTTCGCCGAGGATAGGAGAAAAGTCATTGGAGACGAGATAGCTCGGTTGCTAGCAGCAGAATTTATCATGGAAGTACTCTATCCGGATTGGCTCTCTAATCCGGTGCTGGTGGAGAAGAAGAAGGATGACCCGAACGTGGCAGTGGTTTGGCGTATGTGTATCGATTACACGAACCTGAATAAGGCGTGTCCGAAAGATCCATTCCCACTGCCAAGGATAGATCAGGTCATAGACTCAACTGCTGGATGTGAACAGTTGTCATTCATTGATGCATATTCTGGTTTCCACCAGATACCTCTGAATCCGGATGATCAAATAAAGACTGCGTTTATTACCCCGTATGGGGCTTATTGCTATCGCACAATGCCGTTTGGTTTACGTAATGCAGGTGCAACGTACCAAAGATGTATGCAAAAATGTTTGCACGACCAAATAGGTCAAAATGTACAAGTGTATGTGGATGATGTGATTATCAAGACCAAGGAAAGCAAAACGCTCCTTGACGACATCAGGCAGACATTCACGAACTTAAGAAGGTTCCGAATGAAGCTTAACCCGGAAAAATGTACCTTCGGTGTCCTGGCTGGAAAATTACTCGGATTTCTCGTCTCCAGCCGAGGTATCGAAGTTAATCCAACTAAGATCCGGGCCATTGAACGAATGGAGCTGCCGAAGTGTCTTAACGATGTCCAGAAGTTCACTGGGTGCCTAGCATCGTTAAGTCGGTTTGTATGTCGGTTGGGAGAAAAGGCATTGCCTCTCTACCAACTTATGAAAAAGTCGGATAAGTTTGTTTGGACGCCACAGGCCGATGAAGCCTTTGCCCACTTAAAGAAGATGTTAGCCACTGCACCAGTGTTAGCCACTCCACTATCGAAGGAGCCAATGTTGCTCTATATAGCCGCAACCAGCCGAGTTGTAAGTGCAGTGATAGTGGTGGAGCCTTGACGAAGAGGTAAGTCGGTGCAGAGGCGATGTATTAATCGGCGAGGTATTATCTGCCTCAAAGCAGAAGTACCCACACTTTCAAAAGGTGGCATATGGTGTCTATATGGCAGCAAAGAAGTTAAAGCATTACTTTGAGGAGCACCCCATCAAAGTAATTTGTGAAGCTCCCATATCTGAGATAATGGGTAACAAGGATGCAAGTGGTCGAATCGCAAAATGCGCAATCGAACTAGCTCCTTATGTGCCACAATATGACAGAAGAGAAGCAATCAAGTCTCAGGCTATGGCAAACTTTTTTGTGGATTGGGCCGAGGTACAATACGAACCACCGCCACTAGATCCGAACTACTGGAGGATGCACTTTGACGGGTCAAAAACAAAAACCAGGCTAGGCGCCGGAGTTGTGCTTACCTCACCAAAGAAGGACCAGCTGAAATATGTGCTGCAAATCCATTTCGCGGCATCAAACAATGTCGCTGAGTATGAAGCACTTGTGCATGGGCTCAAAGTGGCAAAAGAGATTGGGATACGTCGGATACTATGCTTTGGCGACTCGGATTTGGTAATACAGCAAGTGTCGGGGTTGTGGGACGCCCTGGATCCAAACATGGCTCTATACAGATTTCATGTGCAGAAGATATCCGGTTACTTTGAGGGGTGTGAATTTCATCATGTACCCCAGGTGGAAAATGAGGCTGCTGACATGCTGTCAAAGCTCGGATCAACCTGACAAGCAATTCCACCGGGTGTAGCATTGGAACACCTCAGAAAACCATCTATCAGGCCGTCCCTAGGAACCAACTCAATCTATGTCCCGGAAGATACACAATTCGGAGCTGAGCCCATGGATATTGACATGGGAGGTGGTGCACAAAACCCGGGGACTGCATCAGCAAACCCGGGGACTGCCTCAGCGAACCCGGGGACTGCCTCGCAGGACCCGAGGACTGCTCAGCGTGATCCGATTGAAGTTATGCCGGTGGATCAGATGGAAATTGATGAGGATGTGTTCCCTGTACGAGAAATACCACATTGGGCACTGCCTATATTTCAATTCCTAAAAGATGGAATGTTACCCACTAAGGAGGTATTATCCAGGCAAACTCAGAGGAGAGCAAAGGCATACACAATTATCAATTCCGAGTTGTACAAACGGAGTGTGACCAATGTGCTCCAGTGATGCGTTGACCCAGAAGAAGGGCTTGACATCCTCCGAGATATACATAAAGGGGAGTGTGGGCATCATGCCTCGTCCCGAGCCTTGGTAGCAAAAGCTTTCCGGCATGGATTCTACTGGCCAAGTGCCTTAGAACAAGTAGAAGATCCGGTGAGAAAATGCAATGGTTGTCAGAGGTATGCTCCCAAGACGCATATGCCAATGTCAGAACTCAAGACCATACCAATTACATGGCCATTCGCCGTATGGTGCTTAGATATGGTCGGCCCGTTTAAACCAGCAAGGGGAAATATGACTCACATTTTGGTCATGGTGGATAAATTTACAAAATGATTTGAAGTAAAGCCTATAAGAAAATGTGATGGAGCTACGGCCGTAACATTTGTCAAAGACATTATCTTGAGATACGGTTATCCTCAAAGTATCATAACTGATAATGGAACAAATTTTGCTGAAGGAGCATTCGCGCGTTTCTGCCGGGATAAGAAGATCCGGCTGGACGTTGCCTCGGTAGCCCACCCCGCATCGAACGGACAGGTGGAAAGATCCAACGGATTAGTGTTATCCGGGATAAAACCCCGGCTCATTGAGCCGCTGCAAAGATCAGCGGGGTGCTGGGTAGAAGAACTACCAGTGGTACTGTGGAGTTTAAGAACAACTCCGAATCGATCAACAGGCTATACGCCGTTTTTTCTGGTATATGGGGCAGGAGCTGTATTACCAGCCGACATAGAGCATGATTCGCCTAGGGTCACCCAATATACAGAAGCCGAAGTGCAAGAAGCCCGGCAAAATGATGTTGATCTGCTGGAAGAAGCGAGAGAACTGACATTGTCCAGATCCGCCATATATCAGCAAAATCTCTGACGCTATCATAGCCGGAAAGTAAGCCCCCGAGTCTTTCGGGAAGGCGATCTGGTGCTCCGGTTGGTACAACGTACTGCCGGCATGCATAAATTATCCCCCCCATGGGAAGGGCCGTTCATCGTGAGCAAAGCATTGCACAATGACTCTTATTATCTTATATATGCAAAGCCACAGGAAAAAAACAAGGCGGACAGGTCCGGCGAGGAATCTAAGCGCCCATGGAATGTAGCTCTACTTCGTCCTTTCTACACTTAGCAGAGAAGTGTATCGAGTCTTCTCATATGTCGGTATGTATGCCGACAATGAGCTTATCAATGAAATGTTGGCACCTCGGGCAGTAACTCGGGGACTGCCTTAATAATATTTGTTGTCTTTTATTATTTATACATCAGCTGGAATAAGTTGTTCTACTTAACTCGGATTAGTAATGTGTGAGCACCAAAAACCCAACTCTTCGACTTGCTGCTGTCCAACAAGAATTGGCTTCATGGCAAGCAAGAGAACAAGTTTGGAATTGCGTAGCACATAAAAAACGACTGAGGAAAAGAACTTAATCGAGCCGACATTTGTTTTTTGGACTAACCTTGTATTTACTTTCAAACTATTATGCTAAATTATTTTGAGCTAAGCCTAAAAGTTTCTAAGTATTGTTAAAACAAGTTTTGAAGGTCGGATTCGTAAGTCGTAAAACCGAATCAACATAGACACGAACCGAGCCAGAAGATTGGACGAACAAGAAAATGAAACTCGGGGACTACGCCCAAGTTAATCCGGCATACAAACTTAGTAGCAAAATATCACATAAGTATGGGATACAATTCCACCCGGCATACCGGGGATCTGATAAGTTTTCAAGTGTTTTTACTTAAGGAGCAGCAGAAGGAGGAAGTTCAGCGTCATCTTCGCCTTCTTCGATATCTGAGGCATCGTCCTCTCCATCCTCATCTGGACCATCTTCAACATTCTCGACCTCTTCGTCGCCAGCGGCTTCCAGGAAGCTCGGACCCTCAGTCCATTCGTGAATGGGAGCATATTCAATGAGGCTATGGGCGCAAGCCTGGCGCCGAGCTACCCATTCCGGGTCATTGCTCCACTTGGATCCGGTCTTGGTAGCGTCAGGAGGCTGAGATCGATCTTCTCATACCACGTGAGTATGTGGTGAAGAACGGTCTCAGCTGTAGCACGTCCAGCGGACTCCCTCCAAAGGTCGAGCTGGGTCTCGATCTCCGTCAGCTTTTTAGCAAGAATTGCGATTCTCTTCGGAGCGACCTCGCCGGGCCAGAACGTGTTGAAGACTCGGACTAAAACGTCAAGGAGATCCTTGCTGTAGTTCTTGATGATTTCCACGCGAGATGACAGGCTGACCAATAGGTCCTCCATGTCAAAGGGAATGTTCTCACCGTCAGGAGCGACGGGAGTACCCCTCTCTCGGCGGAAATTGGCAACAGCGGCGCTCGCAATGGGAGTACCCTCTAGAAATTTTCCTAAAAACGGGACAAGAGAAGCAAGTAATGAAAAGACATGTGAGATAACCCGAAGAAATATGCCGGATAAGGAAAAGGAACTTACGTAAAATGTGGCTGTGGATCCGGGTCAATTCATTGATGCAATTATCACGTCTTTGGCGGAGCTACCAGTTCAGCGTTCGCCGACTCGAGTTTGATGTCGGCCTCCTGGAGAAGTTCGCGGTCCTTAGCAATTTGGAGGTTGAGGCGCTCAAGCTCTTCGGTGTAGTCCTGGCCAGCCTTTTCAAGCTCGGTTTGGTGCGGCGCCTTCATCTTCTTCATTTCTGCCTTTAGCTTGGCAATCTCGTCGTTCTTGGTTCGGAGGAGGGCAAGCTCATAGTCTTTGTTTTTGAGGTTGGCCTGATGCTGCCCTGCTTGTTCGAGAAAATGCAGCCTCATGTCAGGCACGAGCACACTATCTTCAAGAGATGCTAAAATAGCGTGTTTTGACCCGACAGAGCCGAGGTATGAATGTTTGCCGAGCCAAGAAGAAAAGAAGATGGAAAGCAAAGCAGGGTCGGACAAAAAGGACTTACCCTTGATCTGCTCCAGGTTCTTTCGCATAATCTTGTTCTCAGCCTCCACTCCAGCTGCCGAAACCAAATAATGAGATTAGTTCGACAGAGGAAGATGAAGGAAAACGGAGAAGCGCCAAGGGAGAAACTTACCCCTTTTCTCATGCTCAGCGAGATGTGCATAGTGCTTGGCGAGCAACATCTTGTGGGTATCCAGAAGACGCTGGAACTCAGCACTCTGGCGGTTGGTGGTCACCTGAAAAGAATACAAAAATTTGGCTTAAGCCTTGTGCATATTCGAAGTGTACAAGATCCGGTCCAAGTGGAACTTAACCCGGCTCTAGGTGTGTGCATATTCGAAGTGTACAAGATCTGTGCCAAGTGGAACTTAACCCGGCTCTAGGTGTGTGCATATTCGAAGTGTACATGATCTGGGCCAAGTGGAACTTAACCCAGCTCTAGGTGTGTGCATATTCAAAGTGTACAAGATCCGGGCCAAGTGTAACTTAACCTGACTCTATGTGTGTGCATATTCGAAGTGTACAAGATTCGGGCCAAGTGGAACTTAACCCGGCTCTAGGTGTGTGCATATTCGAAGTGTACAAGATTCGGGCCAAGTGGAACTTAACCCGGCTCTAGGTGTGTGCATATTCGAAGTGTACAAGATCTGGGCCAAGTGGAACTTAACCCGGCTCTAGGTGTGTGCATATTCGAAGTGTACAAGATCCGGGCCAAGTGGAACTTAACCTGGCTCTAGGTGTGTGCATATTCGGAGTGTGCAAGATCCGGGCCAAGCGGAACTTAACCCAGCTCTAGGTGTGTGCATATTTGAAGTTGTCAAGGAGCTACGTTAGTTTTCTAAGGAGCATCCGACAGAGTAACAAGTTACTCCCCCGGAGGCTCGGGGACTAATGGTTATATCGCTAGTGCATGCTAAGGAAAGGGTGAAGTAACGTACCTCCATCATCCGGCCCGCGAGGTTAATCGCCTTAGAGGCTTTGTTCGTCTGAGCAGCGAATTTGGCGGGACCGAACTTCTCCGGGAGATTGTCGTTATAGACGAACTCCGCCTTATTCAAATTGTTCATAAACTCGATCAAGGTCGGAGGATATTGCTCACCGCTGAGCATGTGGGGCGCCACCAAGCCCTTCGCATGTGCCTCTCTCCTCTCAACCTGAGCAAGGGCCGGACTGGTGTGCAGAACAAGTTGCTGCACACTAGTTGGCTCGGCAGGGGCGTCCTTGATCTTTGGAGCCTTCAGGCAAGCATGGACGCCGAGTGCTGTCCGAGACCAGTGGACGCTGCCCTGGTGACGTCAGGGGCTTTCTTGCCTTTGGCTTGCTGAGAGGAGGAAGTGGTTGCGGCAGATTTCCCCTTAGGAGCTGCCTGGGTACTTCCTCACCGAGACTGAGAAGACTCGGACGAGGCGGAGGAGCTTGGCGCTGGTGCCCTTGTTGCTAGAGCTGGTGCTGATGCTGATGTTCTTGCTGTCGGAGTTGGTGCTAGTGCCGGAATTGGTGCTGGTACGGAGGTAGTCTCGGTAGTTGCTAGTTGCGGTGGAGCCGAAGTGGTGGATGCCACTACCTCGGCTAGGTCCGTCTCCCCCGCTCCGGGGTTGCCCCCCTCTTGACGAGGTGGGCTGGAACCCGGAGCAGCCGCAGAACCCTCTGGAATAGGGCTCAGCGGGCGTGACTCATCATCATGAGGGGGAGAAGGACTAGGTCGGAGCGGTGAAGAGATGCTAGATCCACTCTGGGGAACATCCTCCGCAACACTGCCAAATCAAACAATGCCAGAAGAGAGACTAAAACAATGCAAGGAAGAATAAGTTGCAGAGGGAAAAGAGGCTTACGCATCCGAGGTCAGGGGTTCCTTGGGTTTCCGAGCCCTTTGTGCTGCGGCCTTGCCTGCAGGCTTGGAAGCAGTTTTGTCTCCGGACTTCTTTTGCCTTTTGGAGGGTTGAGAAGGTCCGGAGGAGGAACTTGATGCAGCTCCACGCCTTTTCTTCGGCGCTGCCGGAACAGGTTCACCCGTGGCAAGGGGAGGGTCCTCGTGGATCTGCCTACCGGGGTTAGCTAATGCCGAAAAGGCAAAAGAAAGGGGGACAGCATCAACAGGTTCAATCACCTCGATATCCGAGTCAGCTTCATCATCGGGCCAATCTCTAATAGAAGAGGGTTTACCGGTGGGTCGCTTCGTAGCATCGGTCATCGGGAGGAACATCTCCTGGTCCGGCTCTTCCTTGTCCGGGGTCTCCTGGTCGGGCGCCCATTTAAGGGTCGGATCGGTGCCGTCCTCGAGGGTCTGCTGAAGGAATAGCTGAGAAAAGAATGAACAACGGAGTCAAAATGGAACAATGACCAACATATAATTAACCCGGAGTAAATTTGCGCGACGAAGCTTACCAAGGGAGGAAGCCTATCCCGGCAGAAATGCTCAATTCCCCACGTCCACTCAGAGGAAAAGTCCTTGTGGGTGGTGAAGAGAGCCTTGACCCGGCGATAGATCTCCGAGTTGCTCAACTCGAAGGACGAGGTTCGGTTGGGGTCGCGGCCGAAGCTCATGTGGCACACCTTGTGGGTGCGCCTCTGGAGGGGGGAGATTCGGTTGCGCACGAACGTGATCATAGCATCCTCGTTGCGCAACCCGAGCTTCTTCAGCTCCACAAACCTCTTGTTGACCTGGTTGGCCAAGGCTGTGGGCTTCTTGGGGACAACGTCCCACAACTCCAGGTTAGGTGGACCCGGAGCATAGGGAAGCAGCCGGATCAAGTCTTCAGTGCCCTTGTTCTGGACATAAAAGAAAGTCCGGGCCCATCCTTTGCAGGAGTCCAACCCGGTGACTCGAGGGAAAACGGATAGCCTCCAGCGTGAGATGGATGCAGCTCCGAATTGAGTGAGCTGCTTGTCCTCTGGATCGAGTTGAATATTCGGAATGACATTACGACGAAGGCCGAAAAACCGGATCCATAGCTCCTTCGTGGGCCATAATCTGGCGTAGCCCTCGATCGTAGAGGCAAAAGCAGAAAGAGAAGTGATTGCGTTGGCAGGAAGGTGGTGCGGCTGGAGTTCGTATGTGCTTAACCAGTCATGGAAGAAATCGCTGACCGGCAAACCGAACCCCCGTTGGAAGTGCAACAAGAACACAACGTACTCACCCGGATTGGGTGAGGGGGCGAGTTCGGCGGAGGAAAGGCGAGCGATGATGCCGGCGGGGATGCGTCTGGTGCGGTAGAGCCAGTCCAAGTCATCTTGGCAGACCCAGGACCCGGCCCACACACCACAGTCCGCAGCAGTGGAGTCCTCCTCCATCTCTTGCTCAGCAACGAGGAGCTCCTCCTCCGTCATCTGATGATCGCTGCCCTCGCTGGCGCTAGCGGCGGCGGGGGGCAAAGGCCTAGATTGGCAGCGACCCGTGGTGGAGGAGGCGCGTAGCGGTGGCGACGACGTAGAAATATGGGGGAAAAGATGCAGCGGCAGCGCTGCTGCTTGGGAGCACTGGCGGCGGCGCGGTCGCGAGGAAGATGAAGAAGAAGAGCAAAGGGCAGAGGGGCGCAGTAAGGGGAAAACGTCTAAGTGATGCGCCCCTTCCCTATTTAACCTCTCCCACGAGGAGAAAGTGGGATCGCGTCCTACGGGCACGCCGCACGCAGTGGCCGTGTACCACCCGCATCGACCAATCAGCAAGGAGCCACACGGAAAGCCACATAGTGGAGTTGGTCCCATGACGTGACGCGTTGATGCGGTAAACAAGGAGGCAGGCGTGACGTGACCCACGCACAGTGATGACTGACAATTACTACGGAGGTTACTGTGCTGGCCCTTAAAATGAGACAACATAATGATTAGCCTCCACGTGGGTTGGCATACGAGAGAAGGAAGCAAGACCCAGATAGGATCGTGGTAACCTGGCCAGCAAGTGAAAACTTGGAATGTGCCAAGGGAAAGTAAAACCATGAGGTCCGAGTTAGGGTGGTAACCCGGCCAGCAAGTGAGAGCTTGGAACATGCCAAGGGAAAGTAAATCCAGAGAATCTGAGACAATGAGAGAACCCGGAGAAGGAGCACAAAGCTCGGCGGAATTGAACCTGTTATGGCCTTAGAGGCTAAGGCAGCTAAGACCGCACCAGCTTCGGGGACTAATGTTGGGGGGATACCCCTGGGTAGGGTCACGCCGGGGAATAAAGGCCGAGTTAGCCGAGGTTCGGCAAGGCCAAAGTGGATGCTGGCCGGGTCACCTCAAGGCAGGCGGAATCACGGGGTAACCCGGACCAGGGGGTGTTCGCCTAACTAAGTCTCAACCAACTTAAGCAGTAAGTCCTAAATGCATGTTTAACTTGTATGCAGGAATAGGTGTGGCCGGATCAACTATGATCCGGGTCACATTTAGCTTCTAGGAGAAGGAAGGAATCTCGCTGGTCAAAAGAAGCCCCGGTACGCACTGCCTGAGTGAAGCAGACAAGGGCAGGACCACCGAGGTGTGTCCGACAAGGGTGATGATGCCCATGTAGGTGTGGCCAGGTGCCTTGAGGCTCACGTAGCCTCTGCATGTGTGACGCGAGGGAAAAGTAACCCGGTCGGCTTACTACTTTGGGAGATGGCATATTCTTAGGAATATGCCTCCACATATGCCCTAAGTGGAGACCTACCCCCCCCCTATATAAGGAGGGCTAGGGCTTCTGTAGAGGTGGTTCTGATTTTTCTGATTTGGCTAGGGTTTTAAGTGTGATCTGTGAGTGAGAGTAAGAGAGCTCCTTCTTCCTCCTCTCGCCAATACAACTCTAGGAGCACTTGTAACCTTGGAGGCAAAGAAAATATAGACTTCTGTGTGGAGAATCACTTCACTATCCCTCCCTGGATTCCCCTAGCGTGTATTAGTCCCCACCTTTAGCCTATCCATGGCATCTGCCATGACACCACCACGACACCAGTCTTGGAGCTGAAGAAGAACAAGACCTAGCGCATGTGTATCGACTACACCAGCCTGAACAAGGCGTGCCCGAAAGACCCCTTCGCCTTGCCCCGTATCGATCAAGTCATCGATTCCATGGCCGGCTGTGATTTGTTGTCTTTTCTAGATTGTTATTCCAGATACAATCAGATCCGGCTAAACCCGGCTGATCAGATTAAGACATTATTTATCACCCCCTACGGGGCTTTCTGCTATGTAACCATGCCTTTCGGCCTAAAGAACGCAGGCGCCACCTATCAGTGATGTATGCAGAAATGCTTGCACTCGCAGATAGGCCGAAACGTGCACGCTTACGTGGATGACATGGTCATCAAGACCAAGGAGAGGTGCACCCTCCTCGAGGATCTGGGAGAGACATTTGGCAACCTCCGCCAGTACCAGATGAAGCTGAACCCAGAGAAGTGCGTCTTCGGAGTACCATCCGGCTAGCTACTCGGTTTCCTCGTATCACAACGAGGTATCGAGGCGAATCCGGAGAAGATCGCGGCCATCGAGAGGATGTAGACGCCCAGGACCCTGCTTGGGGTCTAGAAGTTCACCGGATGCCTGGCTTCCCTCAGTCGCTTCGTCAGTCGGCTGGGGGAGAAGGCACTCCCGTTGTACCAGCTGATGAAGAAGACGGAGAAGTTCTCCTGGACTTCGCAAGCCGACGCCACGTTTCACGACCTCAAGCGCATGCTATCCACAGCACCGGTTCTAGCCACGCCGGCTAGCAAGGAGCCGATGTTGCTCTATATAGCAGCCATCAGCCGGGTCGTCAGTGTCGTCCTGGTGGTGGAGCGCCCCGAGGAAGGCAAGGCTCAGCCGGTTCAGAGACCCGTCTACTACCTCAGCGAGGTCCTCTCCCTCTCCAAGCAGAACTACCCCCACTACCAAAAGATGTGCTACGGTGTGTACCTGGCATGCAAGAAGCTCAAGCACTACTTCCAGGAGCACCTGATTAAGGTCGTGTGCACTGCACCCCTTTCGGAAATAATCGGCAACAAGGACGCCACCGGCCGAGTCGCCAAGTGGGCCATCGAGCTCGCCGCCTACTCCATCCAGTACGAGCCCCGGCTCACGATCAAGTCACAGGCGTTGGCGGACTTCCTCGTCGACTGGGCCGAGACCCAGTATCTCCCACCAGTTCTGGATTCGGACCACTGGCGGATGCACTTCGACGGGTTGAAGATGCTCTGGGGCTTGGGAGCCGGCATCATGCTCACCTCGCCCAAAGGAGACTGGCTGGAGTATGTGCTGCAGATCCACTTCAAGGCCTCAAACAACATAGCCGAATATGAGGCACTGGCATACAGGCTCTGGCTGGCCAAGGAGATCGGTGTCAACCGGATCCTGTGCTTCGGTGATTCGGATTTGGTGGTGCGGCAGGTGTCCGAAGAATGGGACGCCAGAGATGCAAACATGGCTCTCTACCGATTCCACATCCAGAAGCTCAGCGCCTCCTTCGACGGGTGTGAATTTCACCACATCCCCCGCACCAACAACGAGGCAGCCGATGCGCTCTCCAAGATCGGATCCACCAGGGGTCTCCTTGGAGCACCTGCGCAAGCCATCCATCAACCCGTCACCAGAATCAGACTCCATCGTCTGGGCAGGAGGCGTTCCAGCTGATAGAATGGCAGAAGCGGAGCCGGCAGAACCACCGAAGAAGAAGACCCGCACCAATTCCGGCCAGGCAGCGCCTTCCGGCTCGCAAGACCCGGGGGCTGCTGGCTCGCCTAGTGGCTCGGGGGCTGCCGTCCTGGGTACGCCACCCGGACGACCCGCCGACACCCGTCAGCCGGAGGACAGGAGCGTCCTCGTCATTCGGGAAGTACCATCCTGGGCACAACCCTTCATGAGCTACATCGCCAATGGAGAACTCCCAGACGACGAGGTGGAGGCCAGGCAAATCCGGCGCCGCATGCACACGTACACCATCATAAACGACGAGATGTACAAGCGCAGCGTATCCGGTATTTTCCAAAGATGTGTTGATGTGGACACGGGCTACCGGCTACTCAAGGATATCCACCAGGGCGAGTGCGGGCACCACGCTTCGTCAAGGGCGATAGTCGCCAAGGCATTCCGCCATGGTTTCTATTGGCCCACCGCCCTCGAGGACGCTGAGCAGCTGGTCCGCAGATGCAACGGTGCCAACGGCAGCTGCACATGCCAACTTCGGTACTCAAGACCATACCGATCACCTAGCCCTTCGCGGTTTGGGGCCTTGACATGGTCAGTCCTTTCAAGCGAGCACGCGCGGGCATGACCCACCTGCTGGTAGCGGTGGACAAGTTCACAAAGTGGATCGAGGCCAAGCCTATCCGGAATCTGGATGGAGCGACGGTTGTTACCTTCTTCACCGACATCATCAACCTCTTCGGCTACCACAACAGCATCATCACCGACAACAGCACGAACTTCGCCAAGGGGGCCTTCGCCCGGTTCTGCAGCAACAAGGGCATCCGACTGGACCTTGCCTCTGTCGCACACCCGCAGTCCAACGGGCAAGTCGAAAGAGCAAACGGCTTGGTGCTAGCCGACATCAAGCCACGTCTCATCGAGCCGTTGGAGCGGTCACCCGGATGTTGGATCGAAGAGCTTCCGGCTGTGCTGTGGAGCCTCCGCACCACACCGAATAGGTCAACCGGCTACACGCCATTCTTCCTGGTCTACGGATCGGAAGCCGTCCTCTCCGCCGACATCGAGTTCGACTCCCCTCGCAAGCTCCTGTACGAGGAAAAGGCCAACAGGGAGGCGCGAGAAGACGGAGTGGACCTCCTGGAGGAGGCCCGCGAGCTGGCCCTGTCCAGATCAGCCCTGTACCAGCAGCGACTGCGTCGCTACCATTCAAGCCGGATCCGCCCAGTCTTGTTCCGTGAGGGCGACCTGGTTCTCCGGCTGGTGCAAGACACGAAGGGCATGCACAAGCTATCACCACCATGGGAGGGCCCCTTCATCATCAGCCGGGTGCTGCCCAACGACTCCTACTACCTCATCGACGCACAGCAGCCGCGCAAGAACAAGATGGACAAATCAGACAAGGAGACCGAGCGTCCCTGGAACGCGGCCCTACTGTGCCCGTTTTACACCTAGTCGCCAGGCAGTGTATGTATCCTGAAAACCCTATGAATGAAAATGCGGACCCCCACGAGAATCTCGGGGGCTCCTTACTAGAAATGTGTGTGCACCTGTTTTCCGGTTCACATTTTCTGGCTCCGGCAACCCCTACCCGAGGGCTCGCCGGCTGGCCGGCCTGCTAAGTTAACAAACCGGCTGAGTAGTGTGTGATGATGTCAGAGGCCCACTCTTCGTCTCAGCTACAGACCGCAACCCGGTTGTCCGGCTAGCAAGAGCAAAAGCCCGAGGCATCCCACACGAAAAACGAGGAGGAGACGCGATAGATCGGGCGTCCCGGCCCTGCAACTAGCTCGAACCAATCCGGCTGCTAAGCCGTTAGTACCGTGTGTAATGTACTGTCAGCTCCCTTCGATTCTGGCTGCAGACCGCAACCCGGCTGCCCGACAAGGACGCAGCGAAAACAGCAGAGCACACGGGAAAGCGACTAAGTTTCTAGAAAGGAGCAAGCCAGTTTTTGAAAAAACAAGCCGTTTTCCGGCTACAATTTAACAGACTAACCTACTAACCTATGTGGACATGTGTGTATGCGTATGTACATTCTTGTCCGACTACCTCGAGTCAGAATTCAGGAGAAGGAAAGAAGATTCGTAGTCCTTGCCTTCATCAAGCGCTCCAAATCTCGGGGGCTACACCCACTGGGTGCGCTCGCGTGCCCCTAGTGGAATCTTGTAGCTCCTGACCGGCTAAGGGAGTTTAGCCGGCCGTTCAGAGCCCAGGTGAGGGCAAGGGCAGGAGGAAGAAAAGACAAGAAAGATTCAAAGCACCTGGCTACGCCAGCTACTCCGAATCTCGGGAGCTACACCCAGTGGGTGCGCTCCTGCGCCCCCACTGGAATGTTAGTTCCCCCGGCTGAAGGCGTTCAGCCGACGAAAGCGACCGTCTGGGATGAGGCCTGTTGGATAAAGTTAGAAGACTTGGGAGAAATAAGAAAGATTCGAAGCACCTGGCTACGCCAGCTACTCTGAATCTCGGGGGCTACACCCAGTGGGTGTGTTAGCGCGCCCCCATTGGAGGTGTAGTTCGTCCGGCTAAGAGTGTGTGGCCAGACGAGGTTAGCCGGGCGGAGCAAGCCGGCAAAAACATCAAATGGAAACTCAACGCACAAGTTAAGAGACTCAAGAATTTCAATGATTAACAAACAAAAAGGAGACGAAGCTCCCATAAGTTACCCGGCGTCAAAGACAGCCGGTACAATGTAAGACAAGACAAATACACCCGGCATCCCAGGGCAATAACTAGACGGCAGGACCCTTGCCGTGAGGGAGATCTTGGCCGGCAGAAGCTTCGGGCGGAGGAGGAGGCGCAGAGCTCGATCCGGTTCCGGCACCTGTGGGCGGCGGCATTGGGCCCTCCACATCAGGAGTACTGACGGACTCCGAGTCGGTGAGCACCTCGTCGGGATCCACGTAATCGGCGATCTTGATTGCGGATCCGCGGAGCTCCGGATGGGCTTGGCGGATGGCGACAAGATCGGCTCCGGCACAGAAGCCACCGTCGATCTTCTCGACGCGGGTGTCCTTGTACCAGGAGAGCATGAGGGCCAGAGCCATCTCTGCTCCGGCCCGCGCCGCCAACTCCCGCAGCCGGTCCATCGTAGCTGGCACTTCTCCCACCTTCGCGGCCAACTGCGCCATTGTCTCCGGAACCGGAGCCTCCGGCCACATGAAGGAGAAGACGTCCCATACCACTTGACGAAGCTTGGCAGCCTCCTCGCCAAGAAGGACGACGAGCTCCTGGGCCGTCGGCTGCGCTCTCGGCCAGTTCTCCTACAGCCGGTTGTAGGCCAGCAGGTCTATGCCGGGGTAAAAGGCTGTCAGAAAAAAGGGTCAGATCTGGCTACCGGATCCAGAAAGAAAAGAAGACGGAAAAAGGAACTCACCCTTGGCAGTATGGCCGACCTACATCAGCTCCTCCAATAGTGCCTTCTCCTTGATCGCTAGCCGTTTCATCTCCTTCTCTTGGTCCTTGTTCTGGGCCTCGAGAAGGGTGAAGGCTTCGGCCTGGCTAGCGAGCGAGGCGTCGTGCTCCTTGACGGTGGACTCCAGACTGTCTACCCTCGTGTGCCAATCCTTGTTCTGCAGCCACAGAGTGGAATTGGACTTGCTCAGCCGGTCGTTCGCTTTCTTCAAGCGATCGATCTTGCGCTGACCGCACACGAGGATGGCTGCAACAAAACCGGATATCAGTACAAAAAAAGAGCAAGCTGGGTGAAGCGAACTTACTCTGGGAAGTCCTGTTGGTGGCAACAAGCTTCTGCTCCAACGTCCGGTTCCCACCGGCTGCAGCCTCCAACAGCCGGATCTCCTTCACCGCCAGCTCGAGCGTGGTGGCAAGGTCTGACAGCGAGGCGGCGGAGGAAGCGTCGTCATCCACGGCATTGACGGCCAATGACTCCTTCGCTGCGACCACCGTCGTTCGCCATTCCTCCCCGAGCTCCTCGTCGGAGTTTTCATCGCCAACAACGACGAGCTCCTTGTCGGCACCCCCCCACGCTCGCGGAGGAACCTTCTGGCTGGGAGGGCTCCACTTCCGGTTGGGGACCTTCCGGCTGGGCGGAGGCGGTCGGCTCAGCTCGGGGAGCAAAAGGCGCCTCGAAGAAGGAGGCGCCCGGTCAGGCGGTCAGGCAGCGACCGACGGCGCCAAGGCCGGGCTCGCGGCTCTGAAGGAGACCAGTGTGCTAAAAAGAAAGAGGAGAAGGCAAAGGAAAAATAAATCAAAGTCAGAAAAACAAGAAAGAGGGCAAGCAGACAAAAAGCGCCAAAAGAAAAAGGGGGAGAAGGAATGTACCCCGGCACAACTGGGGGCGGCCCCTTCTTCCGGCCAAGGCAGCAGGGTGCCGGACCGGCTCCTCTTGGGAGCCGGCTCCTCCATCGCAGGCTGGCGGGAGCCCAAACGACTGGAGCCGCTCCCGCCTGCCTCACCGTCCGTCACGGAGCGCGTCGCCGGGTCCATGGTCGGCGCGGCCTCCTCCTCCTCCTCGTGCACCTCCGCGTGCCGGGTCGGCAGTCGGCTCGTCATGCCGGCTGGGGAAGGCATCGCCGTCCCCATCCGATTCCTCGCCAGACCGCCGAGCGCGCGGCTCGGGCAAGTCAGTGTGAATACCTCGAGGGGATCCCCGCCCTCCTCGCGAAGGATGCAGGCGAAGATCTACCGAATACAAGAAGTCAGTCAGACAGAACAAGGAAACAACACAGAAAGAGCAAATAAAGTTTCCGGCTATAAGAACTTACCCGGGGCGCGCGGTTCTCCCGGCTGTAGGGCGCCAGACTGAACTTCCAGTTCTCCGGCAGCCGCTCCTTGCTGATCGTCCACAACCACTCCTTCAAGTTGTGGTAGCGGGGTTCGCTGCGCGACAGCCGGCCGGAGTAATAGCACATCTTATGCACCCGCTGCTGCATCGGGCATCATCAGCCGGGACATCCAGCTAAGAGTGATGTCCCGGCCGGTTAGCCGGCAGGTGATGAGGGAGCGCATGCGCTGCAGCATCGCGTCCGTCTTCGCCTTGTCACCGTGGAACTTCAAGTCCCAATTCTGCCGGCTGGACTCGATGTCCTGGAAGGCCGGAAGATTTATCCGGTCGATGTTGGTGACGTTCTTGACGTAGAAGTACGACTGCTGCCACAGCCGTACCGTGTCCTGGAGCAAGAACTGGGGGTAGCCGGATTGGGAGCGGGAGTAGATGGAGGCGCCGCCGCAGACGACTAGCGCCCTTCGTATCGCACTGCGTCGAACTCGGAAGAGCCGGCAGAAGAGCCCGAGATCCGGCTGGATCCCGAGATAGCTCTCGCAGAACGCCATGAAGTGCGCCAGCGTCCTGATGGCGTTGGCACCGAGGTGGTGAAGACGGAGGTCGAATAAGGCGAGAAACGTCAGGAGGAAGGGGTTCACCGGAAGGGCGAACCCACGCGCTAGATGAGAGAGGAAGATGACGCGCTCCCCCTCCGCCGGGTGCGGCGAAACCTCTCCCGCCGGCACCAACCGCAGCGCCACCTCCTCCTCCGACGGGAGAACGCGGGTGGCGCGGTACTTCTGAATCTGGTCCTCGGTGACGGAGGAGCGGCACCAAGCCCCGCGGTCGGCGGCCATTTCCGGCTGGTGGAGAGGAGCGGTGACGGAAGAGTGGCAGTGGCCCGTATCGTCGATGACGGCGAGCGGGCGGCGCAGCGGGCTACGGTGTAGAAGGCAAGAGCGCAGAAGCAGGAGCACGCGGGGGAGAAGGAGACTACGGTGGGGGAGCGAAGGAAAGGAACTGCCTCCCCTGCGGCGTCCCTTTAAAGGACCGGAAGGGCAACCGTCGACGGGGCCACGTGGCACGCACCCGGGCAACCCACACCCCAACCGCCACCTAGATCCCGTGTGCCAGGGCAGGAGGCACAGAAGATCCCGGAGCGAGAACCGAAGCGCCGGATAGCGGTTTCCCAAGGTGACGTGCGACGGGACATTACGCTTCCCGCCGCAGTGCAATGATGGCACGTGCGCGTGTGGCCGGCGTCAGCACTGACGTCACGAGTAGCGCAACCGCCAGGCGCAGCGGGATACAAATTCAAAATCGGGAGGGAGCGCGCGCACATTTCGCCTAAGGGCAGAATCCACACACGCTCGGGAGCTAGTGTCAGGGGGATGGTCCCCAGGTACCCCAACCGAATAAGAAACAAGACAGTCGGATAGCGTCCGGCTGGCCAGATGCAGCCGGACAGGGTAAGACAGGCCGGCTATCACACGGTAGCCGGATCAGGAAGAGACAGCCGGATACGGTGACGTAGCCAGACCCAATCAGTGAGACAGGACGACGTGCGCATCAGTGCACGGTACGCCCTGTACGATGACATGACTGGCAACCACCCAGCCATATCGAAGACTTTGCGAGGGTGACGCAGGAACATTGGCCTGTGCTGACGACGGGCTCGCACGGCGTCCACTGTGCCTACGACATCCATACCGCTCGTACTCTGATAAGACATTCCATACTGGATATTGTAGATGACTAGCCGGCTGGGAGCCGCCTGTGGGGCCTGCCAGTCGGACTAGCCAGTGAGACCTTTGCCTCTCTGCCTATATAAGGGGAGGCAAGGCCTCAGTAGAAAGGGTTGGTCATACAGCATTTAAGGCAGTAGCTAGCACATACAACTCGAGGAGCACTTGTAGTTCGTGTATTCCACATAGTCAGATCCGGCAGGAGTAGGGGATTTACCTCACCACAAGGGCCCTGAACCTGGGTACTTCTTGTGTCCCGCTACGCTCGCTTGTATCCAATTTGGCCTGCGGACGCCGTTGATAGCTTCCCTGCTAGTCCCCACACCTCTATCTAACCTTCTCAGGTACTGCTGTTCCCAATACAATGACACTCTCTCATAATAATTTCCAGTAGCCTCATGAATAAACTCAACAATATAACTATCACATAAACCATGATTTTCATGATCTACATGCACTAGAGCTTTATTATAAACATCTTCAAAAGAATCCTCAGGAACATAACATTCATCCTTCTTTAGTAAGCATGGGGGACAATCAAATAATGTAAGGGATAAACAGTTACTCTCATTAGAGGGTAGGCATGGGTAGCTAATCCATTCTTCCTCCTTTTGTTCATCACTCTCCTCCTCTTTTTCATCTAATGAGATTTCAGGTTTATCAATTTCTTCTTTCATAGGATCCTGCAAGGCATTAGTCTCTTCCATTTGTGGAAATCAACTATTAATATATTCAAGAATATAGCCATTTTCTTCCTTGTAATTATCAAAGCAAAATCTAAGTATATCATAAACCTCATATTTATAAGGTGAATCATCAATATTTTCAAGCAAACTAGCAAGTTCAAATGCACCCTTCCAAGCAATAAATTCCTCAATTTGTTCTGCATCATAAAAGTCATAATTTCCCTTAACATAAGAAGATATGGTAACATTATCATTATACTCACATTGAAAAGGGAGGTGTTTATACCTCTTACAGCAACAAGATTTATCAAAGCAATAAGTAACATTATAAGTAGAGCACACGTTTCTAGCAATGGTATACAATTTATAAATTTGTTCCCATAAGTGTTTCCCTTTTTGTGACAAGCGGTATTCCTTATAATAATATTTTTGATCTTCCGTGAACCCACCTTGCCAATAAGATTAAGTTTCAAAGAAACCAAACATTGACAGCAAGCATGATATAGCAAGACAATAACAGACCAACGAAAATAACAACTAGAGTAGGAACTAACCTTTTTTGTATTGTTGATAAAGAAACAAGCAAAAAAAGGCGGAAATAAACTAAGCTTGAATAATAGTGATTCCAAGTGGACTTGATAAATAAATCTATGCTCCCCGGCAACGGCGCCAGAAAATAGTCTTGATGACCCACAAGTATAGGGGGTGTATCGCAGTATTTTCAAGGGAAGTGAAACCCAATTTATTGATTCGACACAAGGGGAGACAAAGAATATTTATAAGCTTTAACAACTGAGTTGTCAATTCAGCTGCACCTGGAAACAATCTTGCTCACAGCAGTTTATCAGTAGCAACAGTTTTGTAGTAGGAATAGCAAAGTAGCAGTAGTAGTAAAGCAAGGATAGCAGTAACAAAAGCAGTAAACAGTGGGATTCGAGTGCGGTAGGCATAGGGATGGATGGACAGGCGTTGCATGGACAAGACAATTCACATAGCAATCAGAACATAGGGAAATTGCAGATAAATAAGATAAAGCATCCAAGTACTAGACAATCCTAGGCATGTGTTCCATATATAGTCATACGTGCTCGCAATGAGAATTTGCACAACATCTTTTGTCCTGCCAGCCCATTTTGCAGCGGGGCCTCTAGGGAACTACTAGCAATTAAGGTGCTCGTTTTAATAGAGCACCGGAGCAAAGCATTAACACTCCATGAACACATGTGATCCTCACATCAAAGCCATTCCCTTCCGGTTATCCCGATTTCTGTCACTTCGGGGCCATAGGTTCCGGACAACAACGTATGTATACAACTTATAGATAAGACCAGAAACAATACTATCATAATGAATCAATAACATGTTCAGATCTGAAATCATGGCACTTGGGCCCTAGTGACAAGCATTAAGCACAACAAGTCGCAGCAAAGTCATAAAGCACTAATAAAAGATACTAGGCACCATGCCCTAACAATCTAATGCCATTTGTTGAACGATCTCATCCAATCCCTACCATCCCCATAGCCTACAGCGGGGGATTACACACTCATAGATGGGGGAAACATGGATGGTCGATGGAGAAGCGATGGTGATGATGATGGCGATGATCTCCTCCAATTCCTCGTCCCGGCAGGGTGCCAGGACGGAGTTTCTGGTGCTGTTTTGTGGAATATGGTGGTGGCGGCGAAGCGGAACTCCTTCTGGAAAAACGTCGAACCCCCCGGAGTTTTTAGGTCAAAAGGCTTCTTATAGGCGAAGACGGAGACTGAGGGGGTGCCTGGGGCCACCACACCATGCCCTGGCACGGCCAGGCCCAGCCCGCGCCTGGGGGGGTGTGGCCAGCCCCTAGCCCTCCTCCGTCTCGTATTCTGGCTCCTGGAGTCTTCTGGAAAAATAGGCACTTTGGCTTTTGTCCCGTCCAATTCCGAGAATATTCATTTTCTGACTTTCCTGGAACCAAAAACAGTAGAAAACAGGCAGCTGGCACTGTGGCTCTTGTTAATAGGTTAGTCCAAGAAATCATATGAAAAGTACTCCAAAGTGTGGACAAAACACAAGAAAGTGGATAAAACCAAGCACGGAACATCAAAAATTATAGATACATTTGCAATGTATCATTAGTCTCGGTGGATTTAATATTTTTCCTGAAATATGCCGCATCAGTATGAATGCTCAAGACGTTGTTGTTGGTTTCTCAACCAACAATGGCTGGAATTTCCCTCAAAAAAAATTGCCTGGAATTGGTGGCACACTCCATTGTGGTTCATCCCAAACTTGTCTAGCGCGAAGGATTGGAACTGGCATAATTAACGGTTCAAGGGAGATCATATGGAATAGGGATTTGTGTACCTTGAATTATTTCCTTCACCTTATTTGTATCGTATGGCCTCAGCCGTTAACTTGCTGTACTCTAACACTCATTTCGCCGCAATGTAGTGCAAGGCCTGCGATTTAATCAAACTCCTTATGTATGCAAGCCATAGTTTTAGTCAGTACGGGTTGAATATTCTGCAACTCGTTGCGCCCGCACCCCTTTATTATTTGTTGCACTTTCGAGTTCTCAAAAAATGTGAAATTAATCCGGAACATTGGCTATGTTGTATCTTGTGCATCTACAATATTTGGTCCCACAATAAGATCTTATGTGACCTGTGTCAATTAAAAAGAAAAAACCTAAGCAAACAATATCTTGTGTTTATTTGTTCATTTTGTGGTGGCCAGGCCATGTACTAGTAATATTTTTGGGATGGAAATTTATAGATGAACTATATAAATATGATCTATGTTCATGATTTATTTCACATTTTCTGAAAACTTGGAAATGCCACATGCAACAGCTTGTTGCTGGTGCAGCTAGTTGCAAATTGTAATTTCCATCGTGGACGTACCTAGTGGCTCCAAGCGCATGGTGCATGTATATTCTCACTGTCAGGTGGAGACGACCTTAATAGGGCCCACATGTCAGTGAATCAAAGCCACATAAAGTCATGCACATTGCCTAACTTGACCGAAATCTAGTGTCCTTGCACGTCTCTCATTTTGCTACACGGTTGCATGTTGTACATGTGTAATTCCAT
Organism: Avena insularis; assembly: GCA_023614405.1. Classification (NCBI taxonomy): domain Eukaryota; kingdom Viridiplantae; phylum Streptophyta; class Magnoliopsida; order Poales; family Poaceae; genus Avena; species Avena insularis. The sequence continues at coordinate 48,399,063 of CM042692.1, read as the reverse complement.
GTACCTTGTACAAGAAGATATATAAACACATGCAACATGCCAAAAATACCACGGACACACCCGTACTGTGCATTATATCCGGTGTATATATTTTCGGTTCTGTGCTACGAGTTCTACATGTAGTCGAACAAGATGAAAGTACATGTGTGCATGTCGCGGCTACTACTACTACTAGTAGTTCATCCTCCTATTTTCCGTTGAAAATACTAGTACACTATGTTGAAATGAAAGCTATAAAAAGAAAACCCTCTGGTCAAACTGATGTGACTAGACAATACTGCACCTCTGATATGTAGTAAGTAGGAGTATTGTCAAATTACTAGCTGCGTGGCATGCTAGTCTAACATACAATGAAGTCTAGGTGGCGGTGTCCTCGATGCTGCTGTTGACTAGATAGAGCAAGCAAGTAAAATCTCCTCCCTCGTTATTTTCTTTGCCTCTCCATCATCTTCCCTAGTCCCACTCCGCCCATGATCTCCCCCATGCTCTCTCTTCTAATGCTCCCCTAATCCTGCAGAAAACCCCAGCCGCACTTGGCATCCGGCTAAATCCATCCGGCTGTGATGGCCGATTTGAAGCTCAGCAGGTGATGCAAGTGGGATCAACTCAGCGCGGACGATGTCGACCTCATCGTTCAGCGTCTGGACATTTCCAGCACCGTCAGGCTAGCCGCATGCTGCAAGCTGCTGTACGATCGTATCGCCAACAACGAAGGTATGAAATGGACTGTTCACCATCGGAATGAACCCTACCTACTGATGCCTCAGCCTTCTTATTGGTTCGACGAGCACTATGACGATATGAGGGTACACCGTCTGTATGACACGGTGTACGACGTGGTGCCCCTCGACCATCCTCGGCGCACCACCATCCTGCCCTTCATGCATGGAAAATTCTGGGTTGGCATGAACGGCGACTGGCTCGCCGTGGTGGACCAGCGCGGGGCCTAGTGCCTAGCAAACATCTACACCTATCGAGTAATCGACCTTCCATCGACGGATACTTGTGACATTGCGGCCGCCTCACATCCACAATATAACCTGTAATGCTACTAGCCAGCCAGGGTTCCCCCAGTTACATGTAGTCATTTCTGAACTCATTCACATTTCAAAAGTATTTTTTGGTGAATCCGTAGGTATGGATAAAAGTTCAATAAGTCATGGGATGGATCTCTTGAGCTGTTGAAGATCGTAATCTGTAGAGTGCCCATAGAAGCTAGGGGTTACACAGACTATAAGCTCCTCACATTGTTCGACGGTGAAATCGCCTACCTGGAAGGCGGTGGACAAGTTTGGAGATGTCTAGAGCATTCAGGTCTTGGAAAACGATAGTACTATGATGCCATTGAACATGGTGGCCTCATTTATGCGGTCATAAGTCAAGGCTACACCTACTGCTGGGATCCCACATCGGAAGGTAATGCTAGTTCCATGATGATACATTACGAGTGATTCAATGAAGTTGTTCTTTAACTACCTTGTTTAAGTTTTACCTTTCGAATGACTGAATGAGCACACGCTTTATGTCCTAAAAAATGAATGAAGCATTGCTAGTAATGAATTAGTACCAGTAATATGCCTTCCAAAAATATAGTGTATGACGACGTCCCTGCACTACTAAGTTCGTCCATTGTCAAAATATGAAAGGTATTATTAACCAGCATCTCAATTGTGAGCGCAACACAGTGAAGCCGGGTTTCTTTATCTGTTTGTACTTTCAGGCCCTCTTCGGATTGTAGGAATCACATAGGATTTTTGTAGGACACCAATCTTTCCTTTTCGAATTTTTCCTTGGGATTCACAGGAATTGTGTAGGATTTGGATCCTTAGAAAAAATTCTATAAAATGCTGTTTGATTCGAAAGAGTATAATCCTTAGGAATTCCTTCAAAGGATTCCTTTGCACTCTATTTTGGAGGAAAATTTCCATCCACTCCAACCTCTTTGTACAATTCCTTTGGTCTTCCTGTGCAATCAAACACCACTTGATCCAAAATACTGTAGGCATCTAATCCTATAGGATTCAAGTGGACATGCCTCTATATAAAAAAGTGGCGCTTCCTCTTTTGAAACTTACAACAACTAGGAAACTAAGATAAGAAAGGAATCCAAATGTTCGAAATAGCAGAGTAAGAAATGCAATTCCTAATGTTGTTAATTTATTGAGTAATATTATTGTTAGGATTTGCCTATTCACACTGTTAGCATGAACAATGAAGAATACTGGTGTTAGAATATGTATGCCAGTAATGCACTTTTTTTCTCGAATTCGGATGTTGCAGGAAAGAAGGAGCTTTCGTTTGTAATTCCAGCACCTATTCTGAATGATTGGCTAGGCATGTGGTTCCTCGCTCGATCGGCTGATGGTGAATGCTTGATGATCATAATTACAACGTATGGCTTGGGGGTTGCCCATGGCGAAGAAGGTGAAATCATTCATCATGCTCAAAATAGGACTAACCTACGCCTATATCTTGCCTCTCGTGTCTACATTTTTGAAGAGGATTCTAGCTCTTCTGGACCTCCAGGGGTCATCGTTTGGAGGCAGATTAACAGCCTAGGGAACAACTCTCGGTTTCTTAGTCTCAATTATCCAATCATTGACAAGATGATGAAGAAACGCAGATGCAAGGCTGCTGATGGCACATTGCTCCCATTCATGAGGAAAAACTGTGTGTACACAACATAAAGCAGATTTTGTGGAATACAATTCCCTCAGATTAAACGCTACAACCTACAGCTAACTGAAGGTGAGCCTGTGGCAGTTATCAGCCTTCCCAAAGATGGTTGGAACTCTGTGCGATAGCCGGTAATTTGGTTTAGGCCTAGTTTAGGTTTGGTATGCTCGTTGTGCCGTCCCAAGACTGAGTTGTGGATCTTTCTGGTGTATCGTTGTGTCATCTTTTTTTGCATCGTGGTTCAACAGTTGACTGTTAGTACACTGATTTTAGTGGCCATCTTGAATTAGTTTATATGAGCCCTGCTGTGCTTTTGTATTTAGTATTGCCTTCCACGGTATAATCCACATAGCCGTGCTTATTTTGTAGCGTGATTTCTGTACTATAGTGTTCAGTACTGTTACTAGCTTGTAGTATATACGCGACTCGTGCATTTTTTTGAACCATCGCACCTCGTGCAGCCATGTGTTTTGAGAGAAATATTCCTTCTTTCCTCTTAGCGAACAAGGAAAAGTAGGTCACTGCTTTTTATAGGGCCACGAAACAGGCCTTAACTGGGCCGTAATTGATCTTGGCTCGGTACGCGAAAGCAGTCCGAGACACCCTAGGATGATAGCCGCAAATGTTTATGCCGATATTCTAAAAAAGAGAGTTAATGCACACCCTTCCCAAAAAGAAAAATTGTTTACGCAGACCCCATATTGTCTCTGATACATGGCATACTTTTGGCGCTACCATGAAATTACTTGTTCAATACAGTATGTATCCTTGCTCATTCTTCTGTATGTGAAATGAACAACTCAACCTTTGATGTGACATGAACAAGTCAAGCTCTGATGTGCTGACATTGAACTGTTTGTATTATTGTGTTCGAAACTGTCAACTAAATGTGCGAATTCTGAGCCTTTTTGCATGATGACAGTGCCACATGTTGGCTCTAATTGCGGCATGTACTAATTTCATCATACGGAAGCATACAACTTCGAGTGATCAGTTTAAGCTGGTGCTTACCCGAGCTATCTGCGGCTGGGCAAGTCAAGGCCACTATGTGTCTATCGCCAATAGTTTATATGGCATGATTACAAGGTTTTGAGTACATCAAATCGATTAAGCACTTAGGCCGATTCAAAGCCACCCAAACCATCTCGAAATATATCCTTTGCTGAAAAGATGATTGCGTGCTGTAAGACTTGATATGACACGGTTTTATGTCAATCAGTCAAACTCCCTCCAGTACTTTCCATGTTCAAATCCTGCGTTGCCCAAGTTCCTCGCTATGTTCGCTATGTATAGTAAGGCGCAATATCAGTCACTTTTCTCCATTTCCAACTTCATTCTTTCGGATTCGGCATAGGTACAGCCAGGTCAGGTGGACCATCCACCTTCCATACAATATATTTTTACTACTCAGCCTATGAAAATGAATATTTCAACTCCACTTCGAAATAAAAACTTCCCATAGTCTTGTTTCAAAAGAAAACCCTTAATTAGCCTTTCATGGTGAGCAGAGTATATATTTTTTAGGGTACCAACTGCATTTTTTTGGAGGATGGGGTACGAACTACATTGAATTTTCACTAAGGACCTAGCGAAAAGATTACACATTCGATCCAACACTGGCCCAAAACCTTGCAAATTTAGCCTGCCGGGTCAGGTGGACTGCCGACCCGCGACATATTGAGTACATTGAATTTTTAGTGAGGAGGTTATTAGAAAATAGTAGTACATTCTACCCAACTGTGGCCCAAAACCTAGCTAATTTATCCTTTCGGGTTCAGGTTGGCTGTGGGCCGCCAACCCTCAACACATTATTACTTGGTTTTTAAAGCTTGAACCACACTGAAGAAGTTTTGGTAAGGAGCCCAGGATAAGAAGCCCATTGGTTCACAAGATTGGACCCAAGTTATTTTTTTATCACCCAAAATCATCTTAATTTAGTATTTTCGTGCCATTCTGATAAAGTATAGAACAAGCTTCTCCTACCCATGTTGTATTTGTACAGAGCATTTAGCTTTTTTTATGGCAACTCGTCCGGGTCGTTGTAACATCCCAAAACTATAATCCAAGATTATTAAGATCCAAATCATCAAAATTAGGGTTAACAAAAAAATTCCAATTAAAATTATTAAAGAATTCATATGTGTGTGCATTTAAATTAGGAGTTGATTTGAATTGCCATGATTAAGTGATCCATTGCTTGTAAAATGATTCTTAGGTGAAATAAACATCATCTAGATCATTCCCAAACAAATCCCAAAGAAAAACAAATCAAAATGAATAAAAGAAGTGAATGGTCACTTGTGCCATTTTAATCAACATGCCTACTTTGGCTATTCCTAGTACTCAAAACCTAACAGAAACAAATGTGGATCTTTGCACCCCTTGCTAGTACACATAATGATGTATCAAGGCCCACTTTGTGATCTGCCAAAAACATTCAAACACTATTTTTAAATGGCATTTGAAAATTGAATCTAATTCATATGGGAAGATCCCACTATTTCAAAAACCACTCAAATGAGCTCAATTTTCAAAACCCAAGCACCCACAGAGTCTCAAGCTTATTACTAGTACACCCACCAAAAATCTTTACAAAATTCAAAAGTATTTTTCTTGCGGCCATTTTTACAAACACTTGGCAGACAGAGTTTACACCTAGTAATTAGCTCACTGTTTTGTACAAGGTTTCGCACCCAATTGTCCTCAAAACACTCCCACTGTCTCCAAATGATCTAACCAGACCATTTACACCCCATCCCCTACCCCCTAGTGGCATGCCATGCCATGCCGAGCACCATGTCACCGGCGAAACTTGCAACCGCCGCAGCAAACAATCCCTCTCCCTCTCACCATGTCTAGTAGCTAGCCCCTACCTCACCGCCAACCTCTGTCCCCTCCCCGAGCCAGGCCAAGCCCTGGACCACCAAGGAACCACAGCGCCCAGTGCGTCTGCACCATGCCGAGCACGCGCTAGAGCGCCGCACCCGACACGCATGCACACGCCGCCCCTCGACCGCAGCCCGCGCCCACTGCATCGCCACGACCCCAGGAACACCGCAGACATGCCCGTTTGCGGCCCATTGCACCACAGCCATCGCTCGCCGTTGAGACCGCCGCCTCTGCCGCTCAGAGCGTGCGCACCGCCCAACCACATACCACCATCCCTAGGCCCGCATTTACTCCATAGAGCACCGCCAGGAGACCAGCCACCATCCCCTACCTCGAGCCATGCCGCTAGCATGCTCTGCAGCCCTCGCCGGAGCCGCCCGCCCATGCCTTTCGGTCGCATCGTCAGGCTATAAATAGAGGCCACCCCCAGCCAGTTTCTACACACCACTCACCTCCCCTCTTGCCACTGACCCTTCCCCACCTCTAGCCGATGCAGCACGAGCACTTGTTCGCCAGAATTTGGCCGGAGTAGCCCGCAACAGAGGAGTAGAGGGCGACGTCGATTTCGTCCACCCCCGGAGCTACCTCGACCACACCTGAGCTTGCCGTAATCTACTAGTCCGTTTGCCCGCCTCGCCATCGTTGCTGGAGCCTGCACGCCTCGAGCACCCCAATGAGCCGCTAGGGTTCGACTCACTGTAACCTGTTAAATGATTGACGACGAGCCCCAGCTGTTGATCCTATTTCTAATCTAACGGCCCACATCGCCCCATACCTCTTCGCGCGTTATGAGCCCCTGACCGGTGGACCCCCCCGTCAGCTGTGCCCCGTGCCGCGTAGTGTCACTGGGCCCGCCCGTTAGCATTCCCGCACGACCCATTTAGTTTGAATTAGGATTTTTCTATTTTAGTTTAAACCTAGTTCTGTCCCCTAGTTTGAAAATCAATTCAGAGATATTTACAAATCCAAATGGAGTGATTCCAATTTTGTTAGAAAGCTACTGAAAAGATCTATCCAAGAACGTTGGATTTAATTAAATTAGAGATAGAGATCTCTCCTACTAAAAATAACAAAACAGAAGCATTTGCACCTTGCAACATTTTTATAAAATCAACCAAGATAGCTTTTGAGTTGATTCCAACTCTCAAAAATCACATTTCACCATACCTATCTAAATATGTAGTAATATTAGGATTTACATGCAATGACTTTGTACTAGTACCAAAATAATTCTATATAGGCATTTCTAGTCACTTTAAATCATTAAATAATGAACTTAAACCAAAGTAATGATGAACCAACCCTTAAATCACATTCCCACATGTTAGAATATGTGGTGATGACAAGTGTCCACATGATCCCATATTTTAAGTGGTGAATATTACATCTTAGTTATTTTCAATGAGTAGAAATTACTTTTCTTAAATAAAAAGAATGAAACTAGTTAATAAAACTTGTGATTCTTGTGATGATAATAGATCATCAAATGTGTGACCTAGAGTGCTAATTAGACTAGTTAAGTATTGTTTGGTGATTGTGTACTTTGTATGTATTTATAGACGATAGTACCGACCAAGCTTTCGAGGAGGAGGAGTTCTATCAAGAGGAGGAAGAAAACTTCAACCACTGCACCAACCAAGGCAACCACCATTAACAATGCAAGATAACCCTTGCAAGCTACTATTAGCAAGCTAGAATTAAGTTAGATGACTTGAGCAAAGATGCTTTAGGCATGCTTTGTTCATACCACTTTGACTATTACTTACCCGAAGTATTATTTTTTCCAAGCTTTACTTCCTTTACTTTACCAGAGTCCCTTACTTGTTTTGAAGGTAGCATAAAGAGTATAAAACTTGACCTATTTAGATAACATTAGATGTCATTCTATGGCATGAGATTGATCCTAGCTTTCCACCTTAGTGAACACTCTTAACTTAGTAGTTTAGAGTAGATAAAAACTTGAGTCACTTTAGATGGGAACACTTGGTGAAAATGAATTGAGAAAACCTTGGAATGATGAGTCATTCTATTGCGATGTTTTGACATGTGTTGATAAACACAAATGGTTTATGATGATGAAAATGTTGAGGCATGAGCCTTAGCCCTTTTATAAAAACTGATGGTTGGATTCGGATGCGATACCATTCAAAATTTACCATACAACCACAATACTTGAATTGGGTAAGGCTTAGACGGAAGTTTATATGCATTAGTATTAGTTCCCTCGTGGGAGAGGCTTGAGCTGAGGCTACCTCTCAATGTTGTCCACCTATGTAGTGCCCAAGATGACAGATGGTCATGGTTGGGTGGCCATGCTCATAGGAGAGGTGCTTATACTAGGGTGTGTAAAGGAAAGGTTATGTTTGATTATCTGCATACTAAGTATGATGATTCAGGGTTATCCCTAACAGATGCATCGAATCTTGTGGTGAAAGTGTACCACCTCTGCAGAGTGTCAAACTATTCGAATAGCCGCGTCCGCGGTTATGGACAGTTGGAATGGCCATACTGTTTTGTTGTCAGATGTTTCCAAAAATAACTTATGAAATGAATGATGAATCTTGACTTGACCACAACAGGGTTGTGTTTATGACACTAGCTTCCCAACTTAAGTGATTCTAGAACTTTCTTTTATCTTTCTTTGCTTCTGAACTCAGCTTAGGTTTCAAACTTAACTTTATAGTTAAACATAGAGTTAGCACTTTAACTTAGATCTATACTACTTGTTAGTGGTAGTTTGCGAGTACTTAAAGAGTACTCATGGTTGTTGTCCCTGGATATTCTCATGGCCAGACTATGAAGGAGACTACCAAGATGATGGCCAGTAGGACGGCTATGATAACTAGGACTATCTCGCCACAAGATTGCCTGTGCCCCTGAAGATGGACCCCACCGCTACGCTTATCTTTTATTCTGCTGTTTGTTGTATTAAGACTGCATAATGAGATCCTTATTTTTGTAAGACCTTATGTATGGTTTGTAATGGATGATGTACTGTGATTTCCAATCTGTTATGTCTCGCAAAAATGGTAATCCTAGGATTGCGACGTATGACATAACAGGCATCTGGGATTAAAAATCCGGGTGTTGACAAGTTGGTATCAGAGCCATCCTGACCATAGGAGACCCTAGTTAGAATGGACGTCCAAACAAAAACTTAGTTTCAAAACCAAAGTGAGTATTTATGAAAAACTATTTCCTCTCTTATCCTTTGGAATTCATTCTTTCTCAAAAATTCATGTTACTCAAAATTCTTACATTACTACTTAAAATTTGACACACTTGATCACTTCACTAACTTCCTCATCCTTAATTCTTGTAGATGGAGACTCAGTTCAGCAAGTTCTACCAGTTGGGAAACGGAGGTCAACTGATCTTTGAGAGGGATCTGGATTCATTGTCGTAGTTACTGGGACGCCCGCATCCGGAGTTTCTTGGAGCTCAACTTCCAGGACCCCCAGGAGATTTGCGGTGGCTAGTCACCGCTGATCTTAGAGGAAGCATCGAAGCACCAACATCCGGGAGAAGCCAGTTCTCCGTGAGAGAGAATAATTGGCTAGATGGATTAGCCAGGGAAATGCATGAAGCTCTCGCACGTCTGTGTGCCCTTAGTGTCAACCAACTCCAGGGAACCCGTTTTGCTCACTATGCAAGATGTGACTTCATGGGAATGCCAATGGAGATGCCAAGTCAACCGGAGCTAAAGCGTCAAGTGGAGAACCTTGACTTCCTGTTGTATGATCGCCAGAAGGAATTGGACAATGCTAGGGAGTTCGCCAACCACAACCATGCCATTGCCGCCCAGAAGGCCTAGACTTTCTCAATGCTAGTCAAGGATCGTCAGTCTCTTCGCCTCCAGCGTGAGAAGAAGGATCGCACCATCGCCCGTCTTTGCAAGAAGGTGGCCGACCTCGAGAAGACCGTCAAGGAGCAGGAAGCTCATCTTGCAGCCAAGGAGGTAGAAGAGGAGGTGAAGACATCCAGGGAGATATGTATTCTTACCTCAGCAATGATGATGACTTTCTGGAGGAGGATGATGTGGACTTCTACACTGATGATGAGGACTCCGACTTCATCGACGATGAGTAGATGCAGTAGAGCACTATCGTAGCATGAGATGTAATGGTCCCACTGTATCGTAGTTTGCAGAATGGTTCTCCAAACCATCTGTTTTCCTTTGTTGTTGTGGTGTGTGTTTGCATCGTGTGTTTGTTTGCATGAATGAAATGAAGTCAATTGCAAAACCTGAGTCAAACTCAAAGTTTTAGCTTGAAACCAAAACCATGAACCTTAGAATATTCCCTCTTACCCATGTATCTACCTCAATCTTCAGATGACTCGTGGAAACCAAGGAGGGAGCAGCTCGCTGAAAGACCCAATGCTGTAGATCTTGCAGAATCTCATCGCAGACAGAGAAGCAAGCAGGGCAGAGCGCCAAGCTAACTTAGCAACATTGCAGCAGATCACCTAGATGGCTCTCAACAACCAAGGGCATGGAAACCAGGATCACCATGGATCCAAACTCAAAAACTTTCAGAATACCAATCCCCCAATCTTCAACCAAGCTAAAAACCCACTAGATGCTAATGACTGGTTACAGACAATGGAAAACAACTTAGAAGTTGCAGGAGTTGATGACAACAAGAAAGTTCTCTTCGCCACCCACTATCTAGCGGGAGATGCAAGAGCTTAGTGGACTAGTATCCGTAACATGAAGCATGGTCAAGTGATGACATGGGAAGCCTTCAAAGTCAAATTCAGCCGCACCCACGTGCCGCAAGGTCTAGTCAACAGAATGAGGGATGAATTCCGCGACTTGAAGCAAGGCAGGATGACTGTGGTGGAGTACCATGACAGATTCCTATCACTTTCCAAATATGCACCTGATGAGATCAACACGGAGGCCAAGAAGGAGAGATTCTTGAACGGACTACATGATGAGATGCAGACTGTCCTCGTCAACATCTGTTTTCAGGATCTCGAAGAGCTAGTCGACTCTGCCATCCAGATGGAAGGGAAGATTAATTAATCAAACGACAACCGTAAACATCGTATGATGTAGCAATCTGGATCTAGCAGTCACCAGAAGTACCGTCCCAACCCCACACCAGGATATGCAGCAAGGAACAATCGACCCCCAATGTCTCGCCCAAGCTACCCCAACCGTAGCAGAGGCAATGTGAAGTCCAGAGGAAACAACCACAACTCCGGCAATGCCAACATTTTCAACCATGCACCTCCCAAGAGAAACAACAACAAAAACACTGCACCTAGAACTGGCAGCAATGCTGTGCCTGTCGCAGCAAAGGACAAGTCCCAGATCACTTGTTTCGAGTGTGGAGTGACGGGTCACTATTCCAATGAGTGTCCCAAGAAGACTGCAGCCACTGCCAATGTGAATGCCCCAGCTCAACAGCAGCGTCATGTTCAACCAGGGAGAAGATTTGCCCCAGGTAACCCTCACAACCACGGTCGTCTCTTCCAGATGAACGCCGAAGAAGCCCAAGAAGCGCCAGATGTACTGCTGGGTATGTTTTCTGTCAACTCAGTTTTAGCAAGAGTATTGTTTGATTCGGGAGCATCGCATTCATTTGTCACCGAAGAATTTGCATGCACTAGTAAGATTCACCCAACCAACTTGAAGCATGTAATGATAGTTCAAATCCCCGGTTCAACTACAAAAGCTAGAAAATTTTGCAAAGTTGTGCCTATCAGAATACATGGGATAGATTTTTATGCCAACCTTATAGTACTTGGAACCAAAGGATTGGAACTAGTACTAGCTATGGACTGGATGTCAAGGCATAAAGGAATGATAGACTGTGCTAAGAAACCCATCACCATGACCAGTAGCTCTGGAGTAACAGTAGGGCATATCTCTGAAACCTTACCTCGCCAATTCAAGTGCAACAAGAGTCTAGCCCTACCCACCATAGACCAAGTAAGAGTAGTCTGTGAATACCCCGACGTATTCCCAGATGAATTGCCAGGTATGCCCCCGGATAGGGATATTGAGTTCATTATCGAACTAATCCCCGGAACCGGACCCATAGCCCAGAGACCCTATAGCATGAACCCCACAAAGTTAGTGGAATGGAAGAAGCAGTTGGATGCTATGTTGGCAACAGGCTTGATTCAACCAAGCGCTTCGCCATGGAGATCACTAGTGTTATTCGTCGACAAGAAAGATGGAGGCAACCATCTGTGCACAGATTACAGAAAATTAAATGACGTCACCATCAAGAACAAGTACCCTTTGCCAAAGATAGAGGATCTATTTGATCAGTTGACTGGAGCCCAGGTATTCTCAAAGATTGATTTTAGGACTGGTTATCACCAACTTAAGATTCGCGCAACAGATATTCCGAAGACCACCTTCACTACTCGCTATGGTTTATACGAGTATATGGTTATGTCTTTGGATTAACCAATGCCCCTGCTTATTTCATGAATCTCATGAATAAGATCTTTAAGAATTTCCTAGATAAGTTTGTAGTTGTGTTCATCGACGACATCCTTATCTACTCCAAGTCAGAAGAAGAGCATGAGCAACATCTGAGAATTAGCCTAGAAACCCTGAGAGAGCATCAGATGTATGCCAACTTCAGCAAGTGTGAGTTTTGGCTGAAAGAAGTAGGATTCCTAGGACATATTGTGTCTGTCGGAGGAGTTTCTGTTGATCCCGCCAAGATCAAAGACGTCGAAGCATGGGAAGCCCCAACCACTCAAACCCAAGTTTGTGCATTTCTCAGATTAGCGGGATACTACCGCAAGTTCGTAGAAGGATTCTCGAGCATTGCCAAACCCATGACCCAATTGTTGAAGAAGGACAAGAAGTTTGAATGGACAGACAAATGTGAAGCTAGTTTTCAGGAGATGAAGAAGAGATTGATATCAGCCCCAATATTGATCATGCCAGATATCAAGAAGTCGTTTGATGTGTATTATGATGCATCCAAGATTGGTCTTGGATGTGTATTGATGCAAGAAGGCAAAGTCATCGCGTATCTGTCTCGACAACTAAAGCAGCATGAGAAGAACTATCCGACCCATGATCTTGAATTAGCAGCCATAGTTTTGGCATTGAAGACATGGCATCATTATCTGATGGGTAATCGCTATGAGATTTACTCAGATCACAAAAGCTTGAAGTATATTTTCACTCAGAAGGAGCTGAAAACGAGGAAAAGGAGATGGATAGAGTTAATCAAGGATTATGACCTTGACATTCACTATCACCCCGGCAAAGCCAATGTGGTAGCGGATGCTCTTAGCAGATTGCCGTGTAGGCTAAACACCATGATCAAGGAGAAGCAACCAAGTTTGTATGAAGAGTTGGAGCAGTTCAGAACTGAATTAGTTAGCAAAGGATTCTTAGCTAGCATTAAACTTTAACCCACATTGATTAGCCAAATCAAGGAAGCCCAGAAGGGAAATGAAAGTATCGACAGCATCAAACATCGTATTGGTATAGGAAAGGTACCTGGATTCACGGAAGACGAAGAAGGAGTTCTGTGGTACAAAGGACGTATCTGTGTGCCAACAGATTCGGAGCTGAAGCAAGTTATCATGAAGGAAGCTCATGATACTCTTTATTCTTTCCACCCCGGAGGAACGAAGATGTATCAAGATTTGAAAGAGCAATTTTGGTGGCACAAGATGAAGAGAGAAATTGGAAGCTACATCGCCAAATGTGACATTTGTCAAAGAGTCAAAGCAGAGCATCCGAGACCCCCAGGACTGTTGCAACCATTGCAGATTCCGGAATGGAAATGGGATTCCGTCGGAATGGACTTTATCACCGGTTTGCCTACTTCTAGTAGGGGAAATGACTCAATCTAGGTCATAGTTGATAGATTGTCCAAGGTAGCTCACTTCATACCTGTCAAGACTACCTACCAGAGTGCGAAGCTAGCAGAGTTGTACATTGCTAGGATTGTTAGTATGCATGGAACCCCCAAGACCATAGTATCAGATCGAGGAACCCAGTTTACCTCGAGATTTTGGAAGAAACTTCAGGAAGGACTAGGAACAAAGCTGAATTTCAGCACCACTTATCACCCGCAAACGGATGGACAAACTGAGAGAGTCAACCAGATCCTAGAGGATATGTTAAGAGCTTGTGTGTTAGAGTACGGATCAAAATGGGAAGACTGTCTGCCTTTCGCAGAATTCTCATATAACAACAGTTATCAAGCTAGTTTGCAGATGGCACCATTTAAGTTCATATACGGAAGAAAGTGCCGTACCCCTTTGAATTGGTCGCAAGTAGGAGAGAGTCAGATCTTCGGACCCGACATTCTCCGAGAAGCCGAAGAGAAGGTTCACAAAGTCCGTGAGCACCTCAAGACCGCCCAATCCAGACAGAAGAGTTATGCTGACAAAAGAAGGAGAGACCTGACTTTCAATGTTGGAGATTTTGTATATCTCAAGGTTTCACCATTGAAGGGAACCCAACGCTTTAGTCTGAAAGGAAAGTTAGCCCCCAGATATATCGAGCCCTTCAAGATTCTGATCCGTCGAGGAGAAGTATCGTATCAACTGGAACTGCCTGAAGAGATGTCAACCATCCACAATGTGTTCCATATCTCGTTACTTCGCAAATGCCTGGAAGTACCAGAGAAGACTGAAGTTTTCAAGAACATCGATCACAGAGCTGTGGAGATCAACAATGACCTGACCTATCGTGAAGTGCCCATCCGTATCTTAGAAGAAGCCTACAGAACCACCAGGACCAGGAGTATCAAGTTTCTCAAGATTCAATGGAGCAACCATACCGAGGATGAAGCCACTTGGGAGCGAGAAGATTACATTAGGACAGAGTTCCCAGATCTCTTTAGTTCCTAGTTTTCTTTGTAAATCTCGAGACGAGATTTTTTTTAAGGGGGGAAGGTTTGTAACATCCCAAAACTTTAATCCAAGATTATTAAGATCCAAATCATCAAAATTAGGGTTAACAAAAACTTTTCCAATTAAAATTATTAAAGCATTCATATGTGTGTGCATTTAAATTAGGATTTGATTTGAATTGCCATGATTAAGTGATCCATTGCTTGTAAAATGATTATTAGGTGAAATAAACATCATCTATATCATTCCCAAACAAATCCCAAAGAAAAACAAATCAAAATGAATAAAAGAAGTGAATGGTCATTTGTGCCATTTTAATCAACATGCCTACTTTGGCTATTCCTAGTACTCAAAACCTAATAGAAACAAATGTGGATCTTTGCACCCCTTGCTAGTACACATAATGATGTACCAATGCCCACTTTGTGATCTGCCAAAAACATTCAAACACTATTTTTAAATGGCATTTGAAAATTGAATCTAATTCATATGGGAAGATCCCACTATTTCAAAAATCACTCAAATGAGCTCAATTTTCAAAACCCAAGCACCCACAGAGTCTCAAGATTATTACTAGCACACCCACCAAAAATCTTTTCAAAATTCAAAAGTATTTTTCTTGCGGCCATTTTTACAAACACTTGGCAGGCAGAGTTTACACCTAGTAATTAGCTCACTGTTTTGTACAGGGTTTTGCACCCAATTGTCCTCAAAACACTCCCACTGTCTCGAAATGATCTAACAAGACCATTTACACCCCAACCCCTACCCCCTAGTGGCATTGCCATGCCATGTCGAGCACCATGTCGCTAGCCAAACTTGAAACCGACGCAGCAGACAATCCCTCTCCCTCTCACCATGTCTAGTAGCTAGCCCCTACCTCACGGCCACCCTTTGTCCCCTCCCCGAGCCAGGCCAAGCCCTGGACCACCAAGGAACCACCGCGCCCAGTGCGTCTGCACCATGCCGAGCATGCGCCAGAGCGCCACTTTCCGTGCTGCACACGCCCCTCGACCACAGCCCGCGCCACGCGTCGCCACGACCCAGGAACACCGCAGACATGCCTGTCACGCCCATTGCACCACAGCCACTGCTTGAGACCGAGACTCCGCTGCTTCGCTGCGTGTCGTGTGCAGGGACCATACGCCCCGCCGGCTGTGAGAGACGCTGCCCTCTGCCCAGCTCAGGCGGTGCAGCCGTGACCCGACCGTGTCCCTAGGCCCGCATTTACTCCATAGAGCACCGCCAGGAGACCAGCCACCGTCCCCTACCTTGAGCCACGCCGCTAGCATGATGTGCAGCCCTTGCCGGAGCCTCCCGCCCATGCCTTTCGGTCGCATCGTCGGGCTATAAATAGAGGCCACCCTGAGCTAGTTTCTGCACACCACTCACCTCCCCTCTTGCCACTGACCCTTCCCCACCTCTAGCCGGAGCACCACGAGCACTTGTTCGCCCGAATTTGGCCGGAGTAGCCCGCAATAGAGGAGGAGAGGGCGACGTCGATTTCGTCCACCCCTGGAGCTACCTCGACCACCCCTGAGCTCGTCGTCATCTACCAGTCCGTTTGCCCACCTCGCCGTCGTCGCTGGAGCCCTGGTACGCCCCCAGAGCACCCCTACCGAGCCGCTAGGGTTCGACCTCGCTGGTGACCTGTTCGTCATCAACGACGAGCCCCAGTCGTTGATCCTATTTCTAATCTAACAGCCCACATCGCCTCGTACCGCTTCACGCGTTATGAGCCACTGACCGGTGGACCCCCCTGTCAGCTGTGCCCCGCGCCGTGTAGTGTCACTGGGCCGGCCCGTTAGCGTTCCCGCGTGACCCATTTTACAAATCCAAATGGAGTGATTCCAATTTTGTTAGAAAGCTACTGAAAAGATCTATCCAAGCCCGTTGGATTTAATTCAATTAGAGTTAGAGATGTATCCTAGCAAAAATAACAAAACAGCAACATTTTCACCTTGCAACATTTTTATAAAATCAACCAAGATAGCTTTTGAGTTGATTCCAACTCTCAAAAATCACAAGTATTGGGTTAGATGACTTGACCACCATTAACAATGCAAGCTAACCTTTGCAATCTACTACTAGCAAGCTAGAATTAAGTTAGATGACTTGAGCAAAGATGCTTTAGGCATGCTTTGGTCATACCATTTTGACTATTACTTACCCCAAGTATTATTTTTTCCAAGCTTTACTTCCTTTACTTTACCAGAGTCCCTTACTTGTTTTGAAGGTAGCATAAAGAGTATAAAACTTGAACTATTTAGATAACATTAGATGTCATTCTATGGCATGAGATTGATCCCATCTTTCCACCTTAGTGAACACTCTTAACTTAGTAGTTTACAGTAGATAAAAACTTGAGTCAATTTAGATGGGAACACTTGGTGAAAATGAATTGAGAAAACCTTGGAATGATGAGTCATTCTATTGAGATGTTTTGACATGTGTTGAGAAACAAAAATGGTTTATGATGATGAAAATGTTGAGGCATGAGCCTTAGCCCTTTTATAAAAACTGATGGTTGGATTCGGATGCGATACCATTCCAAATTTACCGTACAACCACAATACTTGAATTGGGTAAGGCTTAGACGGAAGTTTATATGCATTAGTATTAGTTCCCTCACGGGAGAGGCTTGAGCTGAGGCTACCTCTCAATGTTGTCCACCTATGTAGTGCCCAAGATGACAGATGGTCATGGTTGGGAGGCCATGCTCATAGGAGAGGTGCTTATACTAGGGTGTGTAAAGGAAAGGCTATGTTTGATTATCTGCATACTAAGTATGATGATTCAGGGTTATCCCTGACAGATGTATCGAATCTTGTGGTGAAAGTGTACCACCTCTGTAGAGTGTCAAACTATTCGAATAGCCGCGTCCACGGTTATGGATAGTTGGAATGGCCATACTGTTTCGTTGTCAGATGTTTTCAAAAATAACTTATGAAATGAATGATGAATCTTGACTTGACTACAACAGGGTTGTGTTTGTGACACTAGCTTCCCAACTTAAGTGATTCTAGAACTTTCTTTTATCTTTCTTTGCTTCTGAACTTAGCTTAGGTTTCAAACTTAACTTTATAGTTAAACATAGAGTTAGCACTTTAACTTAGAACTATGCTACTTGTTAGTGGTAGTTTGCGAGTACTTAAAGAGTACTCATGGCTGTTTTCCCTGGCTATTCTCATGGACAGACTATGAAGGAGACTACCAAGATGATGGCTAGCAGGACGACTATGATTACTAGGACTATCTGCCTTCGTCAGCATTGCCTGTGCCCCTGAAGATGGACCCCACCGCTACGCTTATCTTTTATTCCGCTGCTTGTTGTATTAAGACTAGATCAGGAGATCCTTATTTGTGTAAGACCTTATGTATGGTTTGTAATGGATGATGTACTGTGATATCCAATCTGTTATGTCTCGCAAAAATGGTAATCCTGGGATTGCGATGTATGACATAATAGGCATCTGGGATTAAAAATCCGGGTGTTGACAGTCGCTGCCTTTTCATTTTAAGTGATTTCAACATTTCTAAATGTAATCTTTTCCAGTAGTGGCATAGATGGTTTTGGCATAGTGGAAGCACGCGCGGTTCCCATTTGTTGAAGTCTTGAGTTTGATTCCTAGTTTTTTCAATATAAATATATAATATATAGTATAATTTATGTCGTTATTTTACATTTTTCTAGCATACACACGTTTCTTACACAGAGATGGCTGATATCTGGGACCCAACAACATTGCCAAGGTCAAAACAGCAGAGTGCATCATACACACTTTGCATTTGCAGAGACCCTGACATGTTGGAACCAGTAGAGACCTTATACAGATGTTGCATCGAGCAATCAATGTTTCATTTACATAGAGGCTGATATGTGGGACCCAACAGTGCGACCTTATACAGATGCTGCATCGAGCAACGTTGCCAGTTCGAAACAGGGAGGCGCGAGCGAGAATAAAGTTCAGCATGCACACGTTTCTTGTAATGAGAGGCTAGAATGGGGGACCCAGTAGCGTGAGCAAACAGTAGATTCGTCGAGCAACGCTATCTAGTTCGGAACAGGGTAGCGCTAGAGAAGAAAAAAATCGATCATACCGATGATTCTTCTAATGTGAGGCTGGCATAAGGGACCCACCAGTCTGAATAAACCGCTGATGCAGCGAGCAACGCTATCAAGTTCGGAACACGAAGGCATGACAGAGGGTAAAAAATACATCATACACACATTTCTTCTAATGAGAGGATGACATGTGGGGCCCAACATCGTGATTAAACGGTAGATGCATCGAACAACGCTATCAAGTTCGGAACAGGGTAGCACGAGCCAAGGAAAAAAATCTATCACGCATTTCTTCTAATGAGAGGATGACATGTGGGGCTCAGGAGGTTGGTTAAATGGTAGATGCGTCGAGCAGCGCTATCAACTCAGAACAGGGTAGCGTCAGCGAAGGAAAAAAATCCATCATACACACGTTTCTTCTAATGAGAGGATGACATGTGGGGCCCAGCATCATGATTAAATAGTAGATGCATCGAACAATTCTATCAAGTTCGGAACAGGGTAGCATGAGCGAAGGAAAAAAATCAACCATACACACGTTTCTTGTAATGAGAGGATGACATGTGGGGCTCAGGAGGTTGGTTAAATGGTAGATGTGTCGAGCAGCGCTATCAACTCGGAATGGGGTAGCTCCAGCGAAGGAAAAAATTCCATCATACACACGTTTGTTCTAATGAGAGGATGACATGTGGGTCCCAGGAGGTTGATTAGACGATAGATTCGTCGAGCAGCGCTATCAACTTTGGAATAGGGTAACGCGAGCAAAGGAAAAAAAATCCATCATACACATGATCCTTCTAATGAGAGGCTGACATGTGGGACCTAGCAGCCTAACTAAACGGCAGACGCCTCGAGCTACGTTATCAAGTTCAAATCAGGGAGGCGTGACCGAAAAGTATGGTCCGCTAGAGACATTGATGTCCGGGACCCACACGCTTCAAAAGACTTCGGCGAGTCAACATCACACGAGGAAACGGAAATCTTGCTTCTGCCATGCGCTGGCCGAGCTTCCTCCATGTTTTTATCAGATCCGTCGTATTAGAGGGCCGCGAAACCGGAAAAAAAAGTTTTCCATCGGCCACAGCCGAGCCAAGAATTTTGTTGCGGAAGACGCGCCTTCTACGATGACTGTCGGGCCAATTAGTTGCGGAAGGAAACTTTTCTTGTAGTGTTAGTGAAGCGCCCCCGTAGGGTAGACGACGACATTGGTGAAGCAGATCATGTGCGGTGAGGGTGTCGGTGAAATAGTTCTGGTGAGGAAGAGAGTGCCAATAGTGAAGGTGCTCCGATATGGAAGAGAGGGTCGGCGGTGAAGCAGCTGGAGGAAGGTCGAGGTTGGAGGGGTGTGGGCAGGGAAGAGGCGACGGGTGGATATAGGTGGGATGGTGCACATTTACCACCTATACCCCTCTATTATTGCATTACTCCTCTGGTCCTTGTTTTCGGACCAGGGATAGAAGACGAATTTTGCATTTTCAAAAAGCAGGGTGGGATATTTGAATAGATGTGCGGGATGTTTTGGCGTTCTACGGAAATTTTGAGGTTGAAACTTCCGACGTACGCTGCTCCAATGCGGCCGCTCTCACGTGTTGGCCCCGTCTAGACCAACACGCCAACGACAGTATGCTTACCAACATTTAAACGAGTTTCCATACATTTGCCGAAATTGATAAACATTATATTTTGAAGGCTTTCATACAAGATGACCAAGGTCATGGCCATATCTCTGCTACAGTTTATGATAGCGTGTTAATATCTGGTAGATCGCTGCATCTTGGCATTTCAGAAGAAGATTCCAGATTTAATGGATAATACCCAACTTTCATGAATTTCCAAACTTCCTAGCTAAATCTATGTAATAAAATGACATTTTGACAATCTGAAGTATGTAGGTATAATTTCGAACTGCAAAGTGTGTGATATAACTTGCTCTTGACTTTTTAAAAATAATTCAAAGGTACCAAGTAGCTAAATATTGGAGAACCACCGAGAGTTTCGCAAGATTCAACTTTTTGATATAAATGTGACACCAAATTTCAACCTTTTTAAAAAAATACAAAAAACAAAATATAAAACGAAATACAACAATTCTTTTCTCTCTTGGTGTCTTACTATCTGCACTAGCTAGTTTCCATGGAAAAATATAATCTTAAAATTTGGTAACTTTGGAAAAAAATGTATCACAATATATGGAGTACCATGTATGAATATGCATGGCTTTAAACCCAGATGACCAAGGTCATGGCCATATCTTTTATATAGTTTATAATAACCTATCCATATTTGGTACTTGGTGCATATTCGCATTTAAAATATTATTTACAAAGGAAGCTTCCAAATTCAAAGTTATTTCAATTTGTTGGCTTTTGTCATGAAGCAACTACAAAATATGGCTCAAAATCCCACTGCCTCAGTTTTCACACAAAGTATATATAGCCTAGGATTTAGGGTTTAGGGGTTCATGGTTTAGGGTTTAGGGTTTAGGGGTTTAGGATTCATGATTTAGGGTTTAGGTTTGCTCAAGGTTTTAGGGTTTATCATTGTTTAGGTTTTAGGGTTTAGGGAATTTTCAATAATAATATTCAAGCTTTATATATATGCTTATATTCATGGAGTAGAATGGCATTATTTCTATTTAATGGAAGTATCTCAAATTTTGATCTATAAGTGCATTATACCTGCTTGGTAAGGGTTTAAGGTTCTAGGGTTAGGAGGTTAGGGTTCTAGGGTTAGGAAGTTAGGGTTTGGGGTTAAGGGTCTTTGATTTTCAATAATGTTCAAGATTTATGCTTATATTCGTGCAATAGAATGGCGTTACCACTATTTATTGAAAGTATCTCAAATTTTGATCTATAAGTGCATGGTACCTGCTTGGTTTAGGGTTTATGGGTCGACGATTTAGGGTTTTATGATTTCACGGTTTAGGTTTTATGGGTTGTTTAGGGTTTAGCAAATTTTCAATACTCCTCAAAGATTTATTCTTATATTCGTCGAATAGAATGGCGTTACTTGATTTAATGAAAGTATCTCAAATTTTTATCTATAAGTGCATGATACCTGCTTGGTTTGGGTTTATGGGTTTAGGGTTTTGGGTTTTAGGGTTTACGGTTTAGGTTTTATGGTTGTATAGGGTTTAGCAAATTTTCTATAATGTTCAAGCTTTATGCTTATATTCGTCGAATAGAATGGCGTTACCTAATTTATTGGAAGTATCTCAAATTTGGATCTATAAGTGCATGATACCTGCTTGGTTAGGGTTTATGGGTTGAGGGTTTGGGGTTTCAGGGTTTATTATGGTTTAAGTTTTAGGGGTTGTTTAGGGTTTAGGGAATTTTCGATAATGTTCAAGATTTATGCTTATATTCGTCGAATAGAATGGCGTTAGCTGATTTAATGAAAGTATCTCAAATTTTGATCTATAAATGCATGCTACGTGCTTGGTCAGGGTTTAGGGTTTAGGATTTCGGTTTTAGGGGTTTAGGGTTTAGGGTTTCAGGAATTTTCAATAATGTTCAAGCTTTATGCTTATATTCACGGAATAGAATGGTGTTACCCAATTTAACGAAAGTATCTCAATTTTTGATATATATATATATATAGAAGTGCATGATACATGCTTGGTCAGGGTTTAGGGGTTTATAGTTTATGCTTTAGAATTCCATGAATTATCAATAATATGTTCAAACTTTATGGTTATATTCATGGAGCAGAATGGTGTTACTGCAATTTAATGAAAGTATCTCAAAATTTGATCTAGAAGTCGATGATACCCTGCTTGGTCATATTTTTTGTTAAATACAATTGAAGGTACCCAAGTACTAAATTAAGGAAGAAACACCAACAATTCCGTGAGATTTAGGCGCTGTTTGGTTGGGCTCTAATTCTGGCTTTTGATTTTTGGCTTATCAAGCCAGGAACATGTTTGTGGCTTTGTTTTTTAGCTTTTACTCCGACATAGTTGAATGATGGTATAAGCCAACAGAAAAAATCTAAAGTGGATTATAAAATTGATAGATAAGCTTAACCAAACAACCCCTCAACTTCTTGATATGAATGCTAATGCAGCCCAATTTGGGACCTTTTGAAAGAAAATCCAAATAAAAAATATATAAATTGAAGCAATGTCTTTCTTTCACAAAGTATTTAGTTATGTGCACTACCTAGTTTCCATGAAAAAGTATGTTAAAACTTGACAACTTTTGAAGAAAGTCGTTTCACAATATGGCATACCATATGTATGAACATTCATGGCTTTCAAATGAGATGACCAAGGTCATGGTAATATGTTTGCCATAGTTTATGATAACGTGTCCATGTTTGGTAGATCGGTGCATAACTGCATATTGGCATTTCAAACAATGTTTACATAGGGTGAATCCAAATTTGAAGTAATTTTAAATTGTCCAAGTGACAACATGGCTTCCGTTGTGAAGCAACTACAAAGACTATATGTGGTTCAAAATCTCACCACACCAATTTTCTCACAAAGTATAAAACATTGACGGATAATGCCCAAGTTTCATGAATTTTCAAGCTTCAGAGCCAGGTTCACTGATTTTAACAATTTTATCTCGGTTTAGCAAAAAATGTTCGAATTTTGAACAACAAGCGATTGGAATCTCTACTTCCCATAATTCTGGCTCACTGACATGTGGGTAACTTGCATGGTGGGTCCAAAAAGTTAGTGTAGGTCGGAGTCGGCAGGCAGGTAAATATTGAAGAAGGGCAGGGAAATGTCGATTGGGTGATGCACTTGGGAGAACACAAATTTACCACCTATATACCTCTGTTATTGAAGTGCTCCTCGGATTCTTGTTTCTGGAGCAGGCATAGAAGAGGAATTTTGCATTCTTAAAAGAGGTGAAGCATGTTTGAATGGATGCATGAGATATTTTAATGGATGGGTGCGATGTTTGGGCGCCATACCAAAATTTTGAGGTCGAAGCTTCTAGCATACGCTACTCTGACATGGGGCCGCTCAGATGCGATGTCACCGTCTAGACCCGCAGGCCAGCGAGATCATTTAAATGAGTTTCTAGGCATTTGCTGAAATTTTTGAACAATTCAAGGATTTCAAGAAGATGACCACTATTCAAAAAAGGTGACCAAGGTCATGGAAATAGTTTATGATAATATTTCCACATTTGGTAGATCGGCCCATCTTGGCAGATCAACCAATATGTCTGGTTCCAAATTTGAAGTTTGTTTTCGAATTTCCAAGTAACAAAAATATGTTTTGTTGTGGAGCAACTAAAAAGATGATGGCTCAAAATGCCACCGACCCCATTTTTCACACAATGTATAGCGCCCTTTCAAGCTTCTAGGCTAAATTTGTGCAATAAAATAATTTTTGGGGCTGGATATTTGAATGGATGGGCGAGATATTTCGGTGCTCTGCGGAAATTTTGAAGTTGAAGATTCTAAGGTACGCTACTCCCACTTGGGATGTTATCCCCGTCAGATAGACCCACATGCATATATTCTTTCCAGCATTTAATGAGTTTATAGACATCTGCTGAAATTAATGAACATTAATTCAAGGCTTTCAAACAAGATGCCCAAGGTCATAATCATAGTTTCTGTACCGTGTCCATGTTTTGTACTACTCCGTACATTGAGGCATCTTCGCTAATCAAGCTTACAAACATGTCCATATTTGGTAGATCGGTGCATCTTGGCATTTCAAGTAATTGTTTCCAAAAGGAGATTCCATGTTTGATGGATAATGCCCTACTTCCATGAATTTCCAAGCTTCCAAGCTAAAGATGTGCAATAAAATGACCTTTTGACAATTTAAAGTAAGTATGTCTAATTATGAACTACAAAGTGTCTGATATAGCATGCTCTTGACTTTTAAAAATAATTTAAAGGTACCGAATTAGTCAAATATTGGAGAACCACCGAGAGTTTTGCAAGATTTCAACTTTTTGATATGAATGGTAATGACACCAAATTTGGGCCATTTAAAAAACGAAATACAACCATTTTTCTCTATTGGTGTCTCACTGTGTGCATTAGCTAATTTCCATGAAAAATATATAATCTTAAAATATAGTCTTATGGTTTAGATTTTATGGGTTGTTTAGGGTTTAACTGCTTTATGCATGTATCCCTCTAGGTTTTAGGTTGCACCTCGGGTTCTTCGTGTTGTTGTTTCCGGAGCAGGGATATAAGAGGAATTATGTATTCTAAAAAAAGATAAAGTATGTCTGAATGGATGTGCAGGATATTTGAATGGATGCGTGCGATGTTTGGGCGCAGTACCAAAATTTTGAGGTCGAACCTTCTAACATACGCTGCTCAGGCATGGGGCCGCTCAGATGCGATGTTACCCTCTAGACCCGCATGCCAATGAGAGTTGCTTTCCATAATTTAAATAAGTTTTTAGGCATTTGCTAAAATTATAAAATAATTCAAGGATTTCAAAAAGATGACCATCATCCAAAAAAATTGACCAAGGTCATGGCCATAATTTATGATGACGTGTCCATATTTGGTATATTAGTGCATCTTGGAAAATCAACCAATATGTCTGGTTCAAAATTTGATGTTTATTTTCAAATTTCCAAATCTGGCCCCTTTTCGAAAAAATTAGGGACAAAATTAAATATATGTTGAAATAAAGCCATTCGTTCACAAAGTGCAATGCTATGTGCATTAGTTTCCATGGTAAAACATAAACTTGTATTTTGAAAACTATTGGATCAATTTTGATCTATGGTGATTGTTAGGTGGGCCACATATATGGTGGTGCCCAAAGCAGGGTAGGTCAGAATTTCCAAACTTAGCCATCCCCACCCCTTCATGCTGTGTAATAACTTCCACCCTCCGTCGCCTAGACCCTCACCCCCTTGTACATAAAACAGACGCGCTCACGACCACTCCTCATCACCACCGTGCACGAAGAAGCATTCCCTACCCGTCGGTCTTATTGAGACGCATAGGTGGGCACATCGATGCCACGCTAGTCCTTCTATCTCTAGCTTGATCTGGTTGGCATTTTATTGCCCTTTCACCCGATCTGCCTCCTCAAATACGTAGTTTAATTTGTCCTCAGTCTGCATGGTCAAAGTTTATTCTGTGCTCTACCTATGTTCTTAAATGCCTTCGGTGATTTTTTTGTCAATATGTTTGGTGAAATGCATAGGCATATATAGTTTTTGTACTCCATCTATATGTTTCCTGCTTTTGTTTTAATAAGAACCAATCGTGTATGTCATAATTAAATAGATAGGAAGATTTTGGATAGAGATTGCTCCATTAGGCAGCGCTAAACATATCCTTGGTTTTCTATGATTTATGGAGTTTGTTAGAGCTCATTGTGACAACTCAAAAGTACACTGCCCCTACCGGTTCTGTGTGAATCGTACGGTGCTGCCTCAAAGTATAGTGGAAGACCATATTTTTATTTTTGGGATGCTAAGCACATATGTTAGATGGGTATTTCATGGTGAGCCATATGATCCTCCATATGAACTGGGGGAAGCACATATTTATCATCAAGATCAAGTAGGGGAAGCGGATGTTGATCATCTAGATCAACTGACAGAGGAAGGTCCTGAGCATCTAGATCAACTTGGAGATGGGGAGGAGAGAAAAAGCACAAGCTGCATGAAACGGGTCTCATTTCTGGTACTTCTGCTATGCCAGGTATATCTGTAGAATGAAAAATGTTCAGGTTGTGTGTCTTTGATGTTTGTCTATAAACGCAGCTGTTAATCTACTAATCTCAGAAGCAGACAACCGAAGAGGACTTTGATGGTAATGACGATGATTTTTTCATTGATGATCCTGCACTTGGGGCTGTGGATCGGGTACACTGCTTCTGGATGGAGTTGATGCAGAGCTGTTGATCATCAGGGGTGTACTTTTGGTGCCGTCGGGGTAGTCTCATGACCACTAGCCCAGCCGCAAAACTCTTGGGATGTAGAGCTACCCCATAATTGGTTCACTACTGTCGTAGTTCTGTAATATGGAGCTACCTTATGATTTCTAGGCCTTTGGTAGAAAAATTGTAATTGGAAACTATTTCGTATTAGTATATATATGTGTGTTTGTCTATGTTTCTAGTCTGAAATCTGAGCTTATGCTTTTATTGGTTCCTAAACGGTTTTTGAGGCCCTAGCGCTGGTGCCCTATGCTGCAACTACCGCCATTTTGTCCTCTTCTAGACCTTCCCCTCCCTCAATGCTCCGTGAGCTGAGTCAGCAAAAGGATATATAAGCTTGGATCAATTTGATTCGAAGAGGGGCGATTTTTTTGGTCCTTGCAGAGGAACCCGGGAGAAATAGTAGTACCAAGGGAAGAATGAGGTTGGCTCGGTCTAGTCTTTATCTCACCCTCTTGATGTGGGACCCTCTTTAACTCATCCTTGACCTGGGTCCCACTTGAAACAGTTGTAGGCCACCACATGATAGATGGGATCAAAAATTCGGGAATCTCTCCCGGCAAAATGTTCCCACCACTGCCACTTTAAAAATACTTACTGTAGAAAAAGTGTACTTCCTAGCCCTACTACTAGTACTACTACACCCCTTCCCATGCCTTTCTAGCGACGACATGAAAAGAAACCACCACTAGCTAGCTCCCATCCAACAAGCAACTGTTGGAACTGGTGTAACCTCTAATTGGGGAATTCTTGCTGAAATAGGTGGGTGTATTTTCTCACCTTGAACTCCGTATTTGTTTAATTTGCTTCCGATTGGGCCATTGGGGGTACTATTAGTACTAGTAGTAGTATTCGGTATGCTTTGATTGTGGAGTTCTTGCTTATTTCTCACCTCGGAATCACCTAATCAAGATCTTTTCCCTCTACTCTGATCGATTGGGTCATTTGGGTAGGGGTGGGGGTAGGGGTAGTGGTGGGAGATTTGGGCGGGGGTACTGATTTCGTACGGATTCGGGATCGGGCATGGTCACCGCTGTTTTGATTGGGGCATTTGGTCGAGTTCGATTTTGGTGTTCTTCACTTCTATAACCTTTAGTTGCTACTCGTAATGTGCAATGGATTTTGCGTTAGATTATGTATGGAGAACTATGGGTCAGTGGCGCGCATGGCCACTACGGACATGGATGGTCCCGTTAGTTCCCTTAAAAGTTGCCTAAAAAGGTAATGTAGCAGTATATTCGTTGCGTTTGTCCATTCTTTCCAATGCTGATAGTGGCTGGCTGCAACTTAGATGTATCCTTATGCTAAAAGTTGTTTCTGTCTGCATCCTGTTTTTGTGGAAGCCTTTGTGACACAATCTCTTCTTTATTTATTGTACCATGGTGGTACATACCTGCAAACGTGCAGTGCTCCAGGTGCGGCAAACAGGATGGTACCCCCACATGCCATAGGATCTGGCAAGTACCACTACTCACCAAACAAGCGCAAGGCCACTGACCAGCTAGGAGGGCCTAGATTAAAGAGAAAGGTATTTTTCTTAATACCCGTATTACCATGCTATAGTCTAATTTAATTATTACCCGCTTGGTGTCATGCATGCTTATCATATGTTCAGAAACATACGTGTGATTTTATTAATTCTGGCACTGTGTTTATGTGAATCCAGATCTGGATATGTCTGTCTGTCTCATACAGTCAGTATATGACTACTATGTATTGTATTGAACTGTTGAGCTCTATTTCTATTTATGTAGATTGAAGGTGCTGTTGCGGAGGCTGAGGTTGTTGTAGAGGCTAGTAGATTGCTGATGCCCGCACTAAAAGTGGACATCATCTACATGACGAGGAAGCACCAACACAGTACCCAGGTGGGTAGTCACCTCTCTAAGAAGTGGGTATAATTTGGAAATCCACAATTTCACATGTTATAATTTTCCAAGTTATTGTTATCAACTAGTACTATATCTCTACGCTCATCAGAAGTTCTCAAAAATCAAATATGTTTGCTTTACAAGCAATAGTTTTGTGTTATATTATTATATTTACTTGCTCTTTACATAATTTAACATTTCCACTTAATTTCAATCAGTACCACGCACCAGCTGCTCATCCCTTTCTACTATCATCCTCTTGTCAAGCTCGTGGATTGAAAGGGTTGCCCTGTATGCTCTTCCAAAGGTAGAGGGAAGAACAATGGTGCAAGGCCACCCTTTGCAAAGGGTACCCATGGTATCAGGAATGGATTCCAAGTGGTTTAGACCGACTTGATGTAAGAACTTGTATCTCACTTTTTTTGTTGTTGCCTTACTTCTCTATCAATTTTCTCATGAAGGATATCCCCTGTGTCGCTCACCCCATTATAAACAAGATGTTTGAAAACGACAAGTTTCTAACTCTGTAATGCGAGGGCCCTAAAGGCATGAGGCAACTATATGATGTGGATGTCTCCTAGACGATGGTCATCACCTATTTGGGTGGCCGAGGTTGGTCCAAGTATGTCTGTGAGAATGGTCTGAAACAGGGGGACAAGGTAACATTCGATTTTAGCAAGCCTAGGCATATACTTGCACGCCATCGTACACCTGTTGACCTAAGGACCAAGAACAGAGGTAGTACTAATTAATTTCCTTATGTACTCATCACAACCTCTAATGATTTTCTTGCGACTAATTGTTCTACACCATTGTCTTTACTCGTCATATGAACCTGACCACCTCTATAGTCCGCTTCTCCATATGTACCCCTGAAGGGTACCAGCATCAAGATGCTGGCAACGGCACTGGCCCCAGTTCTTGCAACAGCACCTGTTGACCTCAGTAGGAGAAAGAATAGAGGTAGTAACTTAATTCGCTTGTATACTCTCATCTATGTCTAGGAGTAACTATTGTATAAGAAACCATTTTGCTTGTACACATCTCATATGCCTCTCTGACCACTCCTACAGTCCCCTTACCTACCCAGAAGGTAACTAGCATCAAGTTGATGGCACCCACACTGGAACTAGCCCTAGTTCCTTCTTCGGCACTTGTTGACCTAAGGAGAAAGAATGGAGGTAGTAACTTAATTTCCTTGCATAGTCATCTGATCACTTTCTTATGAGTAACTGTTGTATAAGAGACCATTTTGCTTTTACACATCTCATCAGCCTCTACCATCCCCGTAGTCAGCTTATCTACCCCTCAGAAGGAATCTAGCATCATGCTGCTGGCGCCGGCACCAGTTCTGGGCCTTCTGGCTCCTGCACCAGCCCGTCTACAATTAGTGGCACCATCTCCTACACCAGCTACCATACCAGCCCCAGCACACGCACTAGCACAAGAACCTTCATCACCCCGGGAAGTGCCTTGTCAGGCCATATCCTACACATGTGTCATCACAAGGTCGCATCGGATTATGTTTGTGAGTATATGGTGGCAGATAAACTGCTCTAAATGTCTTCTCAAGTTTCACATGATTCAGTGCATTACTCTTAGTAATTATGCGTCTATCTCTTGCTTTAACTCAGAAATTGCCTAAGAGTCCTTATAGACATCTGTTAGCGAATATCATAGAGTGAGGATTACCTTAATTTCTTCTCCTCTATTCAAAAGACCTTCTTGAAGAATCTTTATTAAAATCAAATGAAACACAAAAAAACTAAGACAAGATAAAAAAATATTTCACATGGGTTGTGACATGGGTATGAGTACTTGGGTACTTATGTTTGGTTACCCTGGCTACATGAAGGTTCATGACCCATGAAGACTAAGAAGAAGGCCCAGGAAGCATATGACAGAAAGTGTAGTTTTACTAGATAATGAAATAGAAACAGGCTTTATGTTGGTGTTGTAATCATAAAATTGTAACCTATCCGTATACGGCCTCGGGACCAGCCTATTATATATAGGCTGGGAGGAGCCAGTGGAGAGGTACTGAAATACACCCAAGCAATCTGTAACCTCATTGTCCATCGATAATAAGACGACTTCGACTCCCTTGTTTGTCTGACATCCGACGAAATCCCCAGCGTTCTCTTTTCCTCAAAACCCTAAGTCCATAACCATGGCATTGTCGAGGTTACCCCTCGTCAATTGGCACCATTTGTGGGAAACCTAAATGCTGGTGACATGGATATACCCTACAGGTACTCAAGTTTGGCATATATGGTCCAGATACAGCAGAAGCCCACGGAGTTGCCAAGGCCCAATGTAGAATCCGGGTGACCCACGGACTCTCTGATTGCTTGCGGTGCAAGAAGAAGCTTAAGATAGAAAGTTCAAAGGACGAATCCTAATCTGTAACCGACTCGACCTGCTACCCGAGACCTAGACTATCTATATAAAGGCTAGGAGGGGGCAGCGAGGAGGATAATCATAAACCTAGTTTCCACAACCATCGCCAGATTGCATCTGTGCACCCCTGTAACTTTCGACTCCCTCGATAATTCCAAGAGCAGACAAGCAGGAGTAGAGACCTCTATGAGGCCTGAACCTGGGTAAACCTTGCGTCCCTGTGTGCTTGTTTGCTAGCCGATTGATGCCTCAAGTGCTCCCTCCTTCTCTAAAACCCAAGTCCATAACAATGGGCATTTGCGAGTTAAACCCACGTCAATTGGCGCCGTCTGTGGGAATTGGGAGTGTTGATGTCACGGCTTCTTCAGCCCCATAAACCGCGATCTACAACTCTGCAACAACGGAGATTCGCCAGCTCTTCGGCGCTTTCGACTTCACCGTCCACACACTGGCCACTCGCCCGGCTTTCGAGTCCGTGGGCGATGGGATCAGCCTGGCGATCGGGAGCTTCCGCTTCCAGGTCGGTCAATTACGCACGCTTCGCCTGCCTGACCAGCTGACGACACCCGTGATTGCTCCGGCATCGTGGTTCCCGCCACCAATCGGCACCCTTAGCAAACTCAATGCCCCGACAATAGCTGGGGGCACGGATAGTGATAGCAGTCGCGGATCCGATCTGGGTGGTCTGGCCACAGAAGATGGAGCCTACGGCTACAGATCTGAAAGTTGTGGGAGCAGAAGCTTCCCCAATCACTTCATGTGTGCCATCATCAACGCGGGCGACACCAGTGTCAATCGAGAAAACACCGGCACCAGCACTGGACCGAACAACAGCGGTATACCAGTCGCAATCGATGGCCCCACCAACGGCGCGCCCACTAATAACGGGACATGAGGAGAACCTCACATCACGACGAATGAGAACACCGGCGAGCGTATGCTGATCAAGCTCAACGACAATGAGTGAGCCCGTTGTCGAGAAGCTCTATGGGGCAATCCTCTACCCCCTAACACCCTGCAGGACATGCTAATGGGCTACCATTGGCTGCTGAAGGAAGAATTCAAATGCCAGTAGCAGGTAATCATGCAACTCGAGGCACGCAGAAAGGCAGCGGACGAGTCGAGCCTTCGGCGAGCTCAGTTCTCCTCCCACGGAGGATCCTCCTCCAAGGGCAACGAGTACCTGGCCAACAAAAGGCAATCTCGACTGGCCCAACTCACCAACCAAGAGCACGTAGAGGACACGAAAGTCCTTGACTTTGGCTCTATGACAGTGGATACGTGGGGCAACATGCTCCCGACGACCCCGCAAGCTGCAGTGACAGCAGCCACCATGTACCTCCTCAACAACCAGCCACCGACTGTAGATCCACGAGCTGCCATGCACCGATCTACGATCGCAGGCCCTGGGCTAATCCAGGCCACCCTCGACAAAGAGCCAACACCGGAGCCGAAGAAAAGCAAGGCTCTGGCCAAATACTACTACTCGTACTCCTCTAGCAACGAAAGCCACGATCTATCACGGTGACGTTGCTCTCGGTGGCATGACCACGACTATGATGCACGTGATGACATCACGCAGCGCAAGGTCGACAAGATGCGAGCAAGGCGTGCTCGGTCGGCTAACTCGGAAGAAGACGAGATGGAGCTCTGCGGCGCCAGATGCTTTAGTAGGGCCATTAGGCAGAAGCGAATGCCTAAGGGGTTCAAACTCCCATCGGAGAACCCAAATTTTAACGGCCTGCAGGACCCGAAAATCTGGCTGGAGGATCACATCTCCTCCGTCAGGCTACACGGTGGAAGCTCAAGCACGACAATGCAATGCCTGCAGCTACAGCTGCAAGGCGCCGCCCACGCATGGCTCAACAATCTCCCACGCAGATCAATTCGCAGTTGGGAAGTGCTGGTCTACAACTTCGTGCGCAACTTCAAAGGCACTTACAAAAGGCCCGCGTCAATCAAAGAACTGAGAGGCTGCCACCAAAGGTCCGGTGAGTCACTGTGCTCGTACATACAGAGGTGGTCGATCATCAAGAACTCCACAGAAAACATCTCGGAGGACCACGCAATCGACGCGTTCAATGGCAGCGTTCGCCGTATAGAGCTCAGGGAGGAGTTGGGACGCTCGAAGCCCAAAACGATCGACCACCTGATGGAAATCGCGAATCGATGGGTGGACGGAGAAGATTCAGTAAAAAACTGTACCTACTCCGACAATGATGACGATCTTGGGCATAGACGCGGCCGCCGAGGAAAACATCGAATGCGCGTCTACGAGGACCGCAACGAAGTCAACATGGTTGCGGCCGTCTACACCGACAAACGCGATGACAACCGCAACAGCAGATATCGCAGTGGGGGATACCGCAATGCTGGGAAAGCCATGCAAGTGTGGCAACACCGCATTCGCGAAGAGGCACCCGTAGCATCCATCTAGGACAAACTGTCTAGACCATGCAACGTGCACTTCTACATCGACAAGCACGATGGAAAGAAAAAACCTAGCCACCTTCTAAAGGATTGTCGCGAGTTCCTCAAACTCCACGAGGGCCTCGCCTAGATGAATCGCAACGCGATCAACCGGGGCTATGGAGCTGCCCCAAGCACTGTGGCACATGGAGCTCCACCACCATCGCCTGGACCACCACCACCTGCGGCTGCACCAGTCCAGCATCATGGAGGTGAGCCGTACCCGCGAGCTATGGGCAACATGGGGATGATCCAAAAAGGGCGCCCTCCAATCGAATGCAGAAGGCAATCACTTGCCAAGTCAATTTGGCGATAAACTCTCCACCGTCCACCACTGAGTACCTCAGTGGAAGCGTGACCACCCGAACCAAGTTCCTCATCTAGGCCACTGTCCCCTCGTACTCGAGGCGCTGATCGGGGGCTTCGATATGAGTCGTGTCTTCATGGACGGTGGAAGCGGCATCAACCTCATGTTCGCAAGTACCTTACGCGTGATGAGGATCCCTCTAACTTGTCTGGAAGTTTCGGACACGACGTTCCATGGCATCATCCCAGGGAAGGGCATATACCCCCTAGGCAAAATCAACCTCGACGTCATCTTCAGCATGTCGCAAAACTTTCGGCGAGTGCGCATCAACTTTGAAGTCATCGACTGGCCCTCACAATACCACTGCATCCTCGGATGTGTCGTGTTCGCAAGGTTCATGGCAATACCACACTACACCTATCTGTAGATGAAGATGCCAGACCCAAACGGCGTCATCACAATCAACAGAACTTTTGAGAGGTCCGACAGCTGCGACCGGGAATTCAACAGAATCTCCTAGTCCTTTGGCATGGAAGAGGAACTCGCAAAACTGAAGGAGTTGACAGACAACAGTCTACCTCCCCTGAGCAGGCCAAGTTCACCCGACCTGTCCTTCGACTCAACGGTGCACACAAAGAAAGTCTAGATCCACCCAACGGACACGACCAAGACGGCCCTCATTGCCAACAACTTGAGTTCCGCATAGGAACTCGCGCTCGTTGCATTCTTCTGTGAACACTGGGAAATCATCTCCTAGTGTCCAGCGGACATGCCAGGGGTTCCCAGGGAATTTGCCGAGCACTCACTCAACATGAATCCAGACACACAGCCAGTCAAGCAGACAATACGGCGACTGTCTGAACCAAGAGCAAAAGCAGTCGGTATGGAGATCAACAGACTCCTCGATGCAAATTTCATACGCGACATCAAGGAAAGCACCTGGCTCGCAAACACAGTGCTTGTGCCTAAAAAGACACGGATATCCTGCGGATGTGCATGGACTTTACCTCCTTGAATAAGCACTACCCAAAAGACCACTTCCCGTTGCCACGGATCTATCAAATCTTCGACTCCACCACGGGATGTGAGTGCCTCTACTTCCTCGACGCCTACTCAGTCTACAATCAGATTCGAATGAAGGAGGAAGACCAGGAGAAAACGGCATTTACAATGCCCTTTGGTGTGTTTTGCTACAACACGATGCCTTTCGGGCTAAAAAATGCAGGAGCCACCTATCAGCGGTGCATGCAGGCTTTCCTCAAGAACCAACTTGGTCGCAATATCCAAGTCTACGTTGACGACATCATCGTCAAAACCAAAGAGGAAGCTACGTTAATCGACGATCTCCGCGAGACCTTCGCTAACCTCGACCGCTACCGGATCAAGCTCAATCTGGACAAATGCGCCTTCGACGTGCCATTTGGCAACTACTCGGGTATCTCATCTCTGCGAGGGGGATCGAAGCAAACCCAAAGAAAATAAATGCCATACTGGCCATGGAGAAGCCGAAGAATGTAAAAGACATCTAGCAGCTGGCTGGATGAATTGTGGTGCTCAATCGATTCATCAATCGAATGGGCGAAAAGGCATTTCCCTTCTCCCAACTCCTCCGCAAAGCTGGCAAGTTCGAGTGGATAGACGAGGCGCAAGAAGCATTCGAAGACCTCAAGCGTCTACTATCCACCTCGCTAGTACTGGTGACGCCTCGCGAAAAGGAACCACTACTGCTCTACATCTCCGCCACCAACCAGTTGGTTAGCACGATGCTCGTGGTGGAATGAGCCGAAGAAAATAAGGTCCACGGGGTCCAGCGCCTAGTATACTACCTCAGCGAGGTGCTCACGCCAACAAAGCAGCGGTATCCGCACTACCAGAAGCTGGCATATGGCATCTTCATGACAGGCAGGCGACTGCGCCACTACTTCCAGGAGCACCCAATCGTGGTGGTAAACGACGCCCTGCTCAGGCATATACTCAATAATCCTGACGCCACCAGACGAGTCGCGCTCTGGGGAATCGAACTGTCTCCACGAGACATCACATATGAGAAGTGCGACGCGATCAAGTCGCAAGTCCTCCTGGACATCCTCGTGCACTGGATGGAGACCCGGCTCCCCGACAAGCCAGATATGTCCTATCTTTGGACAATGCACCTCGACGGGTCCAAGCGAAAGGACAGAGCTAGCGCAGGTGTCATACTGACATCGCCCCAAGGAGACAAGATGAAATATATTCTGCAAATGCAGTTCACTGCCTCCAATAATTAAGCTGAGTACGAGGCCTTAATCCACGGGATGAGGATGGCGAAAGCCTGCGGCACCAAGAGGCTCATTATCTACGGTGACTCCAAGCTGGTGGTCAACCAAACGATGCATGACTGCGACGCACTAAGCCACAACATGATCGCCTACCGCCACCTCTACGACACGCTTGAGGGAGAATTCGACGGATGTGAGCTGCGACATGTAGGCTGCGAAAGCAATGAAGAGGCGGACCTACTCGCCAACATTGGCTCCACCTACGCCCCCATACCACCTGGGGTATTCCTCGAGCGCATCTGCGAGCGCTCCATCACGCCCAAGGCTCCAGAGAACAAAGCAAGCACGTCAATGGACTCGGGGGCTACACCACCCAACGAGCCAATGGCACCTGATGACATGGAGCTTGGTACGGGACTCGAAGGCCCAATGGAGGTCATGATGATCGAGCCATCTTGGACACAGTCGTACATCACATATCTACTCAGCAAGAGGATGCTAGATGACCCAACTGATGCACGACACATTGCACGATGATCCAAGCCATTCGCCCTCATCAATAGCAAATTGTACAAGCACAGCATCACATGGGTACTTCAACGGTGCGTCTCCAATGGGGAGAGAAGGGTCGTCCTCCTCGACATACATGAAGGCACTTGCGGACATCACGCTGGCAGTCGCGCCCATGTTGCCAAAGCTCTGTGAGCTGGATTCTACTAGCCCACGACCATGCATGATGCCAAGGACATCATCCAGTGCTGCAACGCTTGCCACCGATTCACAGACAAACCACACGCACCTGGCACGGAACTCAGGCCAATACCATTAGCCTGGCCCTTCGCACAATGGGGACTCGACATGGTCGGCAAGGTCCCAAAGTCCTCGCGAGGAGGTTATGTCTACCTCTTAGTTGCGGTCGACAAATTCACCAAGTAGATCGAGGCCACGCCGGTGACAAATCAATCAGGAGCCAGCGCTGTCAAGTTCTTCGAGTCCATCGTCTACCGTTTTGGAGTGCCACATAGCATCATCACGGACAACGGGACGAACTTCACCTCCAAGGAGTTCCAAGAATTCTACGAAAACCTGGGAATCAGCGTTAGCTATGCCTCGGTGGCTCACCCTCAGACCAATGGTCAAGTCGAAAAGGCCAATGGCCTCATCCGCGGTGGAATCAAGAAGTGACTCCTTCGGCCACTCGAACAAGTCGCCGGATGCTGGCCAGACGAATTGCAATCCGTACTTTCGAGCTTACACACAACTCCAAATAGCGCCACGGGCTACACCATGTTCTTCATGGTGCACGGTGTTGAGGCGGTGTTACCCGCAGAACTGCGTTACGACGCTCCGCGAGTGGTTGCTTACAACAAGAAGGAGTCAACTCTGGCACTCGAAGACTCCGTTGATCTCCACGATGAGGCATGCAAGATCGCAGCGGAGAGATCAACGATCTATCAGCAGAACCTCCGCCACTACAACAGCAGACGGCTATGCCCCAGATCCTTTGTCGAAGGAGATCTGGTCCTGCGATTGAAGCAGCAAGGGCACCTCAAACTCGAGCCCCCCTGGGAAGGACCTTACGTGATTACTGAAGTAATCCTAGGTGGCGCCTGTCGCCTCAAAGACCTAGCAAGCGGAGTCACATACTCCAACCCCTGGAACGTTGTGCAGCTGTGTCGTTTCCAACCCTAGTCGTTTTTACATTACAAATAAGGATATTCAGCCAGGCTACGTAGCCACACATTGTACATCGTACTATTCTACGAATAAATAAAGCTAAGTGCCCCGAAACTCTGTGTCTTTTCCTATTTTCTTGCAATTTCATCACTCGGGGGCTGCGCCACCCTTTACACTTTTATTCCACGAACAAATCGCAGTATCCTGAGTAGCTGACAGAATACCAATCGAACCCTTGATAAACACCAACCTAGTTGCAACGCACCTGATAGGTTGGCAAGGTGCTGAGATAAACACATGTCAGGCTAACAAAAAGGAACCGCAGAGTACAATACACTCGAAAAATATACAAGCTAGCAAGCTCCTCACATATTAATGGGTATTAAATACACCCAACACAATCATACGAACTTTACAACACTTAAACATGTATGTGCAGGATACAAAGTTATGCTACTACTGCAAAAGATGCACATTCGTCTGCTCTTCAAAGAAGTCGATGATGTCCTCTGCTGGCTGATCAATTGCCTGGTAGTTCGGCACCATGTTATAGGTCATCCCTTCTGGCGGCGGTGGCGGCCCGGCAGCAACAGACGCTATGTCCACATCTGGCTGATACAGTCGCACCAGCGACAGGGCAGCCTTGGCACCAGCGACTAGCTGCTGCCGCACGCACTCGCGTACCGCGCTTATATCTTGAAACTTCGCCAGAAGAGCCAACATGCTTGAAGGGACGGTGTCCAATGGAAACATCGTCTGATAAATGTGCCTCAGACATGACTGCGCCTTCTTCACGCATTGAAGTACTCGAGAAGAATGATCCTGCAGGGTCGCCAACGCGACTGCACGGTCGTGGTCCACCCAAAAATACCCACTAGCATGCAGTTGCTCGTGGATCAGATTATTCATTCGAATGGCCACCCAGTCCTTCTCATCCTGCGGATGGCGAGCGCTAACAACTACACCAAGCAAGTAGCAAAGTATAAGGACAAGGCACCGCCACGACTGACTAAAAGACAAGATGAGAAGACAGAGAGCTAACATTTAAACTACTCGTTCAATTGCGCCACTTCCTCCAAGAGATACTTCTCGCGGGTGATGGTTCTCAGCTTTTGACTTCCACACATCTACGTTACCATGGACGATGGGCAACTCACGCTCCAACTGCTTAATGCGGTCGCGCAGTCGCGAAAGAAACGACAATTCCTCCACCTTTGAACGCGGTTGTGTCGTGGTTTCATCGGTGGGAGGAGAATCATGAGGACCACTCGAATGACCACTCGAAGGACCCTAGGTACAATCAAGCAAGAGGCAAATGAGTCTAATCATGCATCGATAAAAAGAGGACTGCATTCAAATTTGATAAAAGTGTCAAGGGGGCACCCCCCACAAACTGCGGACCAACAAAAGAATCTACACCTATTACAAAGGGTAACTACGGAGCAATCTGCTTCTTGAACTTAGACTTCGACTTCGGGGGCTTCATCGCATCCATGGCAGTCTCCGACGCCATGGACTTGCCGGCGGTAGCCCCAGATGCCGTGGTCTTCGCCGCCGCTCCTCAGAGTATTTTCCGACTGTCTCGATAAGCTAAGGCCCATATATACCGCAGCTACTAGCGAAAGGAGCAAACACTACCTACTGGCCTCCGGCGTCGATAGGCATCGCCTCGGAGATCATGGCGGAATCCAACTCCACGCCATGGGCTTGCACCATCACGAGTGCCATGGTGGCGCCGATAGACCGCTAGGAGTTCCTAAATTCCATGGGAATACCTCCAGCGAAGGATTCCACCAGGTCATCAAGATTGTCGACCAGCCTGGCCTTGGGAGTCAGGTCCTCTCGGAGGTGACTCAGCACACCTTTGGCCTTCCCCAACGTCTCCTGAAGGGAGATACTGTGGTCCTCGACTGCGGTCACAACGCCAACCAAAGCATCCGCATGACACAGTGTTTGCGCGTCAAAGCTCACGTCGACGGCTGATGACCCACAAGTATAGGGGGTGTATCGTAGTATTTTCGAGGGAAGTGAAACCCAATTTATTGATTCGACACAAGGGGAGCCAAAGAATATTTATAAGCCTTAACAACTGAGTTTTCAATTCATCTGTAGCTGGAAACAATCTTGCTCACAGCAGTTTATCAGTAACAACAGTTTTGTAGTAGGAATAGTAAAGTAGCAGCAGTAGTAAAGTAAAGACAGCAGTAACAATAGCAGTAAATAGCAGGATTCGAGTGCGGTAGGCATAGGGATGGATGGACGGGCGTTGCATGGACAAGACAATTCACATAGCAATCAGAACATAGGGCAATTGCAGATAAATAAGATAAAGCATCCAAGTACTAGATAATCCTAGGCATGTGTTCCATATATAGTCATACGTGCTCGCAATGAGAACTTGCACAACATCTTTTGTCCTACCAGCCAGTTTGCAGCGGGGCCTCAAGGGAACTACTGGAAATTAAGGTGCTC
The DNA here is from genome assembly GCA_023614405.1 of Avena insularis. NCBI lineage: Eukaryota > Viridiplantae > Streptophyta > Magnoliopsida > Poales > Poaceae > Avena > Avena insularis. The sequence goes on along the minus strand of CM042692.1, from coordinate 48,359,240 downwards.
CTTTTAATAGAGCACTGGAGCAAAGCATTAACACTCCATGAACACATGTGATCCTCACATCAAAGCCATTCCCTCCGGTTATCCCGATTTCTGTCACTTCGGGGCCATTGGTTCCGGACAACAACGTGTGTATACAACTTGTAGATAAGACCATAAACAATACTATCATAATGAATCAATAACATGTTCAGATCTAAAATCATGGCACTCAGGCCCTAGTGACAAGCATTAAGCATAACAAGTCGCAACAAAGTCATAAAGCACTAATAAAAGATACTAGGCACCATGCCCTAACAATCTGACGCCATTACATGAACGATCTCATCCAATCCCTACCATCCCCATAGCCTACAGCGGGGGATTACTCACTCATAGATGGGGAAACATGGATGGTCGATGGAGAAACGATGGTGATGATGATGGCGATGATCTCCTCCAATTCCTCGTCCTGGCAGGGTGCCCTAATGGAGTTTTTGGTGCTGTTTCGTGGAATCTGGTGGTGGCGGCGGAGCGGAACTCCTTCTAGAAAAACGTCGAACCCCCTAGAGTTTTTATCTCAAACGGCTTCTTATAGGCGAAGAGGGAGACCGAGGGGGTGCCTGGGGGCCCACACCACCCCCTGGCGCGGCCTGGCCTGGCCCGCGCCAACAGGTGGTGTACCCACCCCTAGCTCTTCTCCGTCTCGTATTCTGGCTCCTGGAGTCTTCAGGTGAAATAGGATTTTTGGCATATTTTTCGGGATTTTTCCTGATAGTTGATTTTCTGCACAAAAATTAGACACCAAGGCAATTCTACTGAAAACAGCGTCATTCCGTGTTCGTTTCATCCAAATCACACAAGTTTAGAGGAGAAACAATAGCAAAAGTGTTCGAAAAAGTAGATACGTTTTGGACGTATCAACTCCCCCAAGCTTAGCTTATTGCTTGTCCTCAAGCAATTCAGTTGAAAATTGAGTGCGATAAAAGAACTTTCACGAACACATTTGCTTCATATGATGTAAATATTCTCAGCAATGTGATCAACTACTTAGACAGATAAAGAGTATGCAACTAAGTTTACTTAATAGGCATTGCAAGCTATGAAGAGATTCGAACTCAAAAATAATAAGTAGCATGAAGCATAAACATAAGCAACATTACAATGCTCATAAAAAGGTATGATAGAGTGGTATCTTGCTGGCCTTTGATTATGAATGCCAAGGCACCTCTGAAGTTCAAGTGATGACTAGAAGTAAAGATATCAAAGATACAAGCATCAAAGTCATAACACAAATAATCAAGTAATGGGACAAGCACAAAGAATGACAACTATGCTCTCAAGAAGGTGCTCAAAGAAAATGTGGAGACTCAACAAGTAAAAGAAAAGGTTTTGAATAATTTTGAAAGGCTTCCAAATGCTGAAAGTATGATACTCATTAGGTTTGAGCTCTCATTTCCCCTAACATAAGCATCTTTAATGTGGTTAAGGTGAAAGTGAGGTCCAATCTGAGTTATATGCTTGACAGACTATAAACTGAAAATCCCATGTCCCTTGAGTACGAGGGCCACTCCTCATGCTACTCAACTTTAGTTACCAGTAAGTTCTTGTCATCGTAAGTATGTGCGTATCATAGAGAACCGCCAACGGAGTACCCCTTGCCCGATGATACGGAAGAATCCCCATATCAAAATGACAAGGCAAGCAGACAATGAGTATCTCAGCAATCTTCTTATTTACCATGGGAAAATGGTGCCTTTTTCTCTCTTTCCTCTTTTCATAAATCCCCTTTTTTTCTTTTTCTCAATAGCTATCTCTCTCTTTTTAATAAGAAGAATGCTTCATAGATATCATTATGGTTACGCTGCAGGTTTCCACCATGTCAGCATGGATTAGACCAGTGGCCCAGGCGTTTCTCTAACACACATACATAACTCCATGGACTTACAAGCTCCCCTTTTATTTCACACCGACGACATCCGCCAACAAAATAGCAAGGTATCAACTGGGTATATATTTACAAGTGTTGAAAGCGTTCCTCGTGATAGCATGGTTCTGCTAATCCCCAGCCTATAATTTGCAAGCATATAACTTTCATGGATAGTCACAATGGTTCAGGTTTATTAAGTGCGGAAAATAAAGTGTGCCGTCAAGTTCGTGAGAGCTTTACTAACTAACTTTCTCATAACAATCAAACATTTTATTCCGAAGAAAACAAGGCATATTGAATATGCACGGAAATAGCAAACGATGCTAATAGGTAGGTATGGTGGACACTTTGGAAATATTTGGTTTAGGGAGTTGGAAACATGAGTAAAACACTCAGTGGAAGTGTACGCTAGCAATAGTAAGGGAGCAACAAACGAGATAGCAATAGCTGTCATAATCATGCTTGCAACAAAATAGGACTACTCATGGCATGAAAGTGAATCAAGATCCTCAAGGCAAAATAATTTATCGAGGATTAACTGATTAGTACAGTCATGTGCATGCGTGAGCATGTGCCAAGTCAATTCAAATGAAACATTCAGAGGAGGATACCATGGTGTCATACCAATTTATGAACAAAGCAATGCAAGCAAACATTCATAAGACATGCTACAAACTATTAGCGAGCTGGAGCTAATCAGAAGAAAGCAAGAACTACTAAGCATCCAAAGATAACATACACCCTACATGAACGGACTAAGCATGCCCACAGTGATGAGTATATGTACAAAAATGGAAACAAATAGAGTTCGTTACCAGCCTCTTACCACGCCTCAAGTTGTCATTAATCCTCATTATTGCTCTTCACTTGTGTGGCTTGAATAATAATATGAAACCAATATTCCACTGAGGACTGCTGAACCCTGTAGCAAACTCACAAAACCAAAGAAGAATGACAAATATTTTTGTTGTTTTCGATTTTAAAACAAGAACCAAAAAGGAAAAACAAGCAAAGCAAAATCTTTTTGGGTTTTTCGAATAGTTCAAACAAAGCAAAAAGGAAAAAACAAACCAAGGCGAAAAGAAGACGAAAACCAAAGAGAAACAATAGAAATATTTTTGGTCTTTTTGTGTTTTAGAAAGCAAAAGCAAAGAAAGAACGAAAACTAAAAAGAGAACGAAACATGAATATACAAAGTACCGACACAACATGATAAGGAGATGAGTGCGGTGTCGGCGTACCTTCCCCCAAGCTTAGGATTTTGGCCTAAGTGGGTATCAATCCCAAGCTGGCCAGGATGAAGTGTCACTGTGGTATGACGAAGAGGTCCCCTCGTCCTGGTGCGAGCTCGAGTACGTCCCTCCGTAATGTGCAGAGTAATCATAGGAGGGCACATCCTCCTGGTGCTGCTCGTGGAAACCCAGCAAGCGAAGCTGCTCGTCCGCCTCCTCCTTGGAGCGCGACCATGGTCTCCTATGAAAACTAAACAAAGAAGGTTGTGGCAAAGGGATCTCCCTTTCATGTCCGTCAGTGAAGAGCATCCTATATACTAGACTGTCCAAATCAGAAGTAGCAATGACAAAGTGATGAGTTTTCATAGCAACAAGGTCAAGCCTCTGTGGTGCCAGTATAGCATCATTGGGATCCACTAAAAGACCTAATGCATTGACTATATGCGAGGCAATGATGCCCCCATAGATAGGCCCCCTGGCAGCTAGGCGGCGAGCAATAAGCGAACCAAGATTGTACCGAGTATCATTGTTAAGCGCAGCAGCAAGGAATGCCAAATGATAGTTGGAGATATTACTTGTGTTCTCCCTACCTAGTACACTAGTAGCAAGATAATATGCAAAGTATCTAAGAGCGGGGAGTTGGATATTTCTTATCTTTCCGCGTTGTGCCACGCGGTCATCATCATTGGTCACCCCTCGGTAAAGCTCCAACAAATCAGCGGGTCGTCCTTGAATTTTCTTCACGGTCACTGTCATGCGTACACTTACAATACTACAAAATCTCTCCAAAAGCATGGTGAAGGGCAGATTATAAATTTTGAAAGAGACAGTCGACTGATAGGATGTGTTAGTTAACGTGAAGCTCTCAACAAAGGTTTTAGTGAGCATAGCGTATTGCTCACTCTCATATTGCATATATGAGGTCAAACCAACCCTCCCAATCAGTAGCAAGAAATCATCAAGAATACCTGCAGCTTGTAAGAAAGTAAAACAAGGAAAAGTGGATGCGTGAGCATCCCCATCATCCCTTTCATTACCAATATGAGTTGCAATGAGATCTTCATTGTATGATGGACTAAACTGAGAGGCCGATCTTGAGGGCCTCGACCTCCTAGGTGCATCACTCTCAAATATCTATCCAACGGTATGGTTGTTCATGCTTGGTATTCTGAAATTTAAACACCTATTAAACAAGTGATTGCAAAGTAAATATAATGAAGGATTCTACTCATAGGGACTTGTAAGAGGCCTAAACATGCATCAGAACTATATCTCTAAGCATCAAACAAGCTTACAAGCTCTCATAACCTGTCACCTATAGCAGCAAAATATTCAATATATAATCCACCAAACAGAAATCTACTTGGACAAGGAGAGGAGTCACATACCAAGGAATAATTGCTCCAAATTTCAGCAAGAAAGATGGGCTGAGCAAGGAGATCGAAAAAATCGAGAGCAAGCATAGCAAGAACACAATTTTGAGCAATGAACTAGAGCTTACTCGAGAGAGAGAAGAAAGTGGCAGGTGAGAGAGTTAGTGGGGGCCAAGGGTGGCCCACACCAGGGCATGGCGCCACCCAGCGCAGGCCGCACCACCAGGTGGTGTGCCTTCCTGGTGGGTCCCCCTGGTACCTCCCAGGTATTCCTCTGCCCCTTTTTTCACGTAAAAATTTAATATGAATTTTCTGGAATTTTTCGAGACACTTTATTTTTGGGCATTTTCAGGCATAGAAGAATGATTTTCTGACAGACAGATTTTTTTGGAAACATGATGAAAGGACAAAACAAAGCTAGAACTATAGAAGTTCTAAGACACTCTAACATGCAAGCAACTAACAACAAAGAAAACTAAATGCAAACAAAAACTAAGATGGATAGAATAGAAGTAAACAGAGATAATCATAATGAAAACATTGTTTTGTTCAATGAAATCCTTTTGTTAACAAGGTTGATCAGGTCTTGTTACCAAAACAATTTCATATGAGACAAAACTTTGTATTCCTCTAATGATTATGTTACCTCAACCTTGATAGCAATGGTCCCAATCATAATAGTTTCAAATTTTTCTCTTGGTATGGGACAATATATTTCTCCAACTTGAATACCCTCAACATGTTCAATTGAATTCAAACCATAAGTCCTTTCAATCTTCTTGGGGAAATAGACAATATGTTCCTTGTCATTCACATTGAAAGTCACCTTTCCTTGATTACAATTAATAACAGCTCCTGTAGTATTAAGAAAAGGTCTCCCAAGAATAATAGACATATTATCATCTTCAGGCATTTCAAGCACAACAAAATCAGTTAATATCAAGCAATTATGAGCCACTTGAACAGGTACATCCTCACATATACCAACAGGAATAGTGGTAGATTTATCAGTCATTTGCAAAGATATATCAGTTGGTATTAATTTTTCTAGTTGAAGCCTCTTATAGAGAGAGAAAGGCATAACACTAACTCCTGCTCCCAAATCACACAAAGCAGTTCTAATATAACTGTTCTTAATAGAGCAAGGGATAGTTGGAATCCCTAGATCTCCAAGTTTCTTAGGAACCTTACCATTAAAGGAATAATTAGCAAGCAAAGTAGAAATTTCTTCATTAGGGATCTTCCTTTTATTCGAGACAATATACTTCATATACTTTGAGTAAAGAGGAAATTTAATAGCATCAGTCAAAGGAATTTGCAGGAATAAAGGTTTGATCCACTCACAAAACTTATTATAGTATTCATCTTCCTTAGACTTGTGTTTCTTATCAGGGTAAGGTATAGGTTTTTGGACCCAAGGTTCTCTTTCACTACCATGTTTCTTAGCAATAAAATCTTCTTTGGTGTATTTAGTATTCTTAGTGTGGTTTTCAGGTTCTTCTTCAACATTTTCTTCATTAGGAACTTCATTTTCTTCATTACAACTTTTAGTTTCAGCATCAGAGATAGATATACTATTAGGATCTATAGCAGGTTCAGAGGGTTCTACAATAGTTTTATGTTTCCTTTTCCTTTTCTTATGAGTAGAACCACTATTTTCAGCTTGTTAAGAATCCTGCTCAATTCTTTTGGGATGCCCCTCGGGATATAGAGGATCCTGGGTAGCAGCTCCACTTCTAGTTCTAATTTCATAAGCATGTTTTTCTTTAGAAGCATTAACTAGCAAGTCGTTTTGCACTTTAACGAGTTGATCTATTTGAGTTTGAACCATTTGAAAGTGTTTAACAATCATTTTAACATCATTAGATGTTCTTTCCACAATATCTTTCAACTCAACAATATCTCTAGTGTTTTCCATTAGATGATTTTGCACCCTTTTATTAAAATTATCTTGCTTAACAATAAAGATATCAAATTCTTCTAAGCATTGATCAGGAGGTTTAGAGTAAGGGATATCACCTTCATCAAAGTGTTGGAGAGAGTGTACCTCAATGGTGGGTGAGTAGGGAATAGGCTTACATAATTCTTCTATAGGAGGTAAATTCTTGACATCTGCAACTTTGATTCCCTTCTCCTTAAGACATTTCTTAGCTTCCTTCATCACTTCATCATTTAATTCAATAATTCCCCTCTTCTTTGATGTTGGAATAGGCTCCGGAATAGTAGGTCCAGGTATAATTACTTCAGGTATAGCTTGTTTAGGAGGAGTCCAATCTTCATAGTTCTTACTTATATTAGCCATTAATTCCTCAGCTTCCTTAGGAGTCCTATTCCTGAAAACATAATCAGTACAACTATCTAGGTATGTCCTAGATTCTTCGGTTAGTCCATTATAAAATATATCAAGAAGCTCATTCTTAGGTAATGGACTTCCAGCTTGTGCATGAATCAAAGCACAAAACCTTGCCCAAGATTCGGGCAATACCTCTTTTTCTCCCTGTTTAAAATCAAAAAGTTCCTGCAAAATAGCATGTCTAGCACTAGGAGGAAAATATTTCTGCAGGAAAGTACTAATCAAGCACTCAGGGCTATCAATAGATCTAGGAGGTAAATTACTAAACCAAGTTTTAGCTTCTCCTTTCAGTGAAAAGGGGAAAATCTTAGTAACAAAGTAAGTACACAACTTAATATCATCTGAAAACAAGCCACACATGGTAGAAAGTTCATTCATATGTGCTACCGCACTTTCATTCTTAGTCCCACAAAAAGGTTCTTTCTCAACAATAGCTATGTAAGATAGATCAAGAGAGAAATCATAATCTTTATCTGTAATGTTTATGGGAGAAGCAGTAAACTTAGCAATAGGAGACAATTTGGGTCTAATAGTACACCTCTCAAGGAGACTCTTAGCAGTGCTCCTATCATGGGTGTTTTTACATTCTTTAATAAATTCATCGGTCATCTCAACATAACCATCTTCAATGTTATAACTCTCACTAGACTCAGGTGAACTAACAGGTGTAGTAGTGTCTTCATTAGGAGTTTCAGTATTTCCAGCTATAGTTCTAGCATAGCATCTAGGAAAGGACCTAATGAACCACTCTTATCAAGCACAGTAGAAGAAGCATCATAAGCATCAGAAGTTTCAGATTCAGCAGTAGTAGCAGAGTGTGTAGCATGTGTATGTGGTGGTGTACCGAGCTTACTTATAACAGATGGTGAATCAAGAGCAGCAGAGGTGTTCAGAACCGTACCTCTTCTTGTAGTGGATGGTCAAATAGGAAACTTGCCATCATGAGACTTAACCATGATGGATGGATAGCAGCGAACAATAGAGAATCCAAGTGAACTTGATAAATAAAGCTATGCTCCCCGGCAACGGCGCTAGAAAATAGTCTTGATGACCCACAAGTATAAGGGTTGTATCGCAGTATTTTCGAGGGAAGTAAAACCCAATTTATTGATTCGACACAAGGGGAGCCAAAGAATATTTATAAGCCTTAACAACTGAGTTGTCAATTCAGCTGCACCTGGAAACAATCTTGCTCACAACAGTTTATCAGTAGCAACAGTTTTGTAGTAGGAATAGTAAAGTAGCAACAGTAGTAAAGTAAAGACAACAGTAACAATAGCAGTAAACAGCGGGATTCGAGTGCGGTAGGCATAGGGATGGATGGACGGGCGTTGCATGGACAAGACAATTCACATAGCAATCAGAACATAGGGCAATTGCAGATAAATAAGATAAAGCATCCAAGTACTAGATAATCCTAGGCATGTGTTCCATATATAGTCATACGTGCTCGCAATGAGATCTTGCACAACATCTTTTGTCCTGCCAGCCCGTTTGCAGCGGGGCCTCAAGGCAACTACTGGAAATTAAGGTGCACCTTTTAATAGAGCACCGGAGCAAAGCATTAACACTCCGTGAACACATGTGATCCTCACATCAAAGCCATTCCCTCCGGTTATCCCGATTTACATCGCCGGGGCCATTGGTTCCGGACAACAACGTGTGTATACAACTTGTAGATAAGACCATAAACAATACTATCATAATGAATCAATAACATGTTCAGATCTGAAAGCATGGCACTCGGGCCCTAGTGACAAGCATTAAGCATAACAAGTCACAACAAAGTCCTAAAGCACTAATAAAAGATACTAGGCACCATGCCCTAACAATCTGACGCCATTATGATACATTGAAAATGTATCTATAATTTTTGATGTTCCATGCTTAGTTTTATCCACTTTCTTGTGTTTTGTTCCAACTTTGGAGTACTTTTCTTATGATTTCTTGGACTAACCTATTAACAAGAGCCATAGTGCCAGCTGCCTATTTTCTACTATTTTTGGTTCCAGGAAAGTGAGAAAATGAATATTCTCGGAATTGGACGGGACAAAAGCCAAAGTGCCTATTTTTCTGGAAGGGATCAAGTGCCAGAATACGAGACGGAGAGGGGCCAGGGGCCGGCCACACCACCTGGCCGCGCGGCTAGGCCTGTCCCACGCCAGGGGGTGGTGTGGTGGCTCCCGACACCCCCTCGGCCTCTCCTTCCGCCTATATATTGCCCTCGGGACGAAAACCCTAAGTACCCACTCAAAAATCCATGAAAGAGTCTGTATCCGCCGTCATCTCCATCCCTAGATCGGGAGGGATCTGAAGCTCTTCCCGGCACCCTGCCAGAGAGGGGAATTCACCCTGGAGGCCTTTTTCATCACCATGCAAGCCTCCGGTGTGATGCGTGAGTAGTTCATCCTTGGACTACGGATCCATGTAGTAGCTAGATGGTGTTGGAGATATGCCCAAGAGGAAATAATAAAAGAGGTTATTATTATATCTTTGTGTTTATGATGAATGTTTACATCCCATGCTATAATTGTATTATTATGAAACACTAATACTTGTGTGTTTTGTAAACATAAAAGAGTCCCTAGTAAGCCTCTTGTTAAACTAGCTTGTTGATTGATTGATGATCATGGTTTCCTGATCATAGACATTGGATGTGATTAATAACAAGGTTATATCATTAGGATAATGATATGATGGACACACACCCATAGTAAGCGTAGCATAAGATCAAGTCATTAAGTTCGTATTGCTGTAAGCTTTGAAATACATAGTAACCTAATCCTTCGACCATGAGGTTATGTTAATCACCATCACCGGATGGGTACTTTGATGACATCAAACGACGCTTCGTAACTGGGCGGTTATAAAGGTGTCATTGGGTATTCTTAAAGTATGTGTTGAAGCGCATATACCAAGATTGGGATTTGTCCATCCATATGACGGATAGATATACTCTGGGCCCTCTCGGTGGAATGTCATCTAGATAGCTTGCAAGCATGTGACTAGGACACAAGGGATGACATAACATGGAAACGAGTAAAGAGTACTTATCAGTAATGAGGAAGAACTAGGTATGAAGATACTGACGATCAAACCTCGGATAAGTAGAATATCACGAGACAAAGGGAATTGGTTTCGTATGTTAACTGGTTCAATCGATCACGAAGTAATCGTTGAGTATGTGGGAGCTGTTATGGATCTCCAGATCTCGCTGATGGTTATTGATGGGAGAGGTGTCTTCATCATGTCTGCATATTCACGAACCGTAGGGTGACACACTTAAGGTTCGAAGTTGTTTTAAGTAGATATGGAATTTGCGTTGGAGACCGAATGTTTTCCGGGGTCTCGGAATGGATCCGGGACATCACGAGGAGATCCGGAATGGTCCGGAGAATAAGATTCATATATTGGGGATCATTTTCTAAGTTAGGAAATGTTCCGGAGTGTTTGTATGGAGATTCTAGAAGGTTTTGGAATGTTCTGGAAGGTTCTAGAGGATTTCTCGGAGTTTACTTGAAAACCAAGAAAGGATCAAGGGAGTCCAAGTGGGGCTAGACACGGATTCGTGGGGGAGGAGGATTCCTCCCCCTTCCCACCGCCGGCCCAAGGAGGGGAGTCCTACTAGGACTCCCCCTCCCTAGGCGCGCCTCCCTCCCTTAAATAGAAGGAAGGGGCGCCCCCTCTTGCAGCTTGTCTCATAACAATCTCTCTCAGCCGCCTCTCTCCTCCACGTTTCTTACCCCTTGAGGCATAGGCGAAGCGCAGAATTCTCACCTCCACCACCACCACGCCCGTCGGGTTGCTGGGATTCCGTGGAGAAGATCTACTACCTCCGCTTCTCGCTGAACGGGAGAGGAAGGTCTCGCCGACTCACGCGCAGGTGACCGTCAGGAAGCTGCCGAACGCTGCCGGAAGGATCGTCCACACGATCTTGAGATCGGCAAGTGATCGACTACATCATCCACGAGATCTAATCTCGTTAACGCTTTCGGTTCTACGAGGGTTAGTACCGACTTATCTCGTTGCTCATATCTAGTAGATTAGATCTTGGCTTTTATCTAGATTAGATCTGGGTTTTGTTCGTTCTTGCGGTAGAAATTTTTTGTTATCCATGCTACGAACCCATCAGATGGCTGGTTTCTCCTCCTTTGTGCTTTCATGTTTAGATCTTGTGAGATCCATTCATGATCAAGATCATCTATTTGTAATTCATACATGTTGTGTTTGTGGGGATCTGATGGATATTGAGATGCTATTTCAGATTGATTATTGATTCTATCATGTCCTTGTTATTTGAGATCTTGCATGCTTTCCGTTGTTAGTAGCTATCTTGGCCAAGTAGATGCTAGCAACTCCGAGAGTTAGTATTTATGCTCGATAGTGGGTTCGTGCCTCTGGTAATCTCGGGAAGTGACAGAAATCTCTAAGGTACTAGATGTGCTGTTGCTACTAGGGAGAAAACAATGATCCTTTGTTCATAGAACATTGTATTGTTTACTTTACACGCAGTTCGTAAAGCAATAATCTGTTGCTTGCAACTTAATACTGGAGGGGGTTCGGATGATAACCTGAAGGTGGATTATTAGTCATAGATGCAGTTGGATGGCGGTCTATGTATTATGTTGTAATGCCCAATCAAGTCTCAAAGGAGTCAAGATGATTAGTATATGCATGTATTGCTTTCTCAGTGTTTGTCAATTGCCCCGCTGTAATTTGTTTACCCAGCATGTTATCTATCTTAAGGAGAGCCACCTCTAATGAACTATGGATCCCGGTCCTTTACTTTACATACAATCTACAATCTTTTACTGCTTTGTGTTTACTTTCTGCAAACTTTTACTTCTTTCCATTCGATACGTTTAATCCTTTGTTTTCCACAAAACACGGTGAGATTGACAACCTCATCGCAAGTTGGAGACAAAGTTATGTGGTTGTGTTGTGCAGGTCTCCACGTTGCTACTAGCACCGGTAGTGCGCCCTGCCAAAGCTCAGCTAGTAACACCTTTGGGGTGTTTCCTTGCTCCTACTGGTTCGATTAAACCTTGGTTTCATAACTGAGGGAAACTTGCTTTTGTGCTCATCATACCTTCCTCTTGGGGTTCCCAACGAGCTCTACATCAACCACCAGCCATCAACACTTTTCTGGGCGTCGTGCATTGAGCCATCAAGCGATTTTCTGGCGCCGCTGCCGGGGAGTCAAGGACATCTTCACAAGGGGAGTCCCTCATAACCAATCTCTTTACTTTGTTGTTTTTTTTTTGCTTAGTTTCTTTTTTCTTTGTTTGCTTGTTTTGTTCTTCAAAAAACACAAAAAAAATTAGTTTTACAAGTTTGCTTTCTTATTGGAAAAACACAAAACAAATTAGTTCCTATCTTGAGTGCTACTATGTCTAGCCTTGCTCCAATCACTATGTCACCCGAGGAAATGATTTTCACTTTTAAACAAGGAATTGAGGAATGTTTTAAGGAAGCTTGGTCTAGAATCTCTGATCTACATGAAAAAACTGAGCCTAAAATGACTCAAAGCTTGTTCCTTAGCAGTTTTTACCTTGGGATTACTCTTTGCTATAGAGATGCCCTAGATGCTATTGTGGGAGGAGATTTCCTCCAATGTAATGAGGATGATGCTATTAATGCTATAAAGAAATTTATCCTCACTTACAACATGCCTAGCCAAACTGATACTTCCTTCGCAAAAATATTTGCTAGGTTGGATACTCTTGAGGCTAGCACTACTAGATTAGAAGGATGCTATAATACGCTTAGGGAGCATCACAATTATGTTCCAATAAATTTTGAACCATCAAAGTGGCTCCCTACAGTAAAGATTGAGATAAACACTGAAACTTTTCAAGCCCGCTGTGATATCATGTCTGAATTTTGCCTTATGCCCAAGGATATTTATGAATCTTTGAATCTTTGGGGGCTTACGGAAGGAGTAAAAGAAATATCTCTTGCTAATAATACTACCATATTACCTCTTGGAATAGCTGAAGGAGTGTTTATAAAGATCCTTGGGAAAATGATTTCTATTGATTATCTTGTTATTGAATGTGCAGGAAAAGGACAAATTACACTTGGAAGGTCCCTATTAGAACTCCTTGGAGCAATAATAGATGTGGGAAAGGGGACCATGCACCTTTCTTCTCCACCAAACAATCACATTTTCCCAAAGGATAATAATAAAAATAAGAGTGGTAAGGGCAAGAAAATTGGTTTTAATGCTTTTTCATTTGAGAACACTTGATTCTTTCTTTGCTTCTTATGCCTAACTTGCGTTAAATAAAAGTACTTGTTGGGAGATAACCCAAGAGTTTTAGATGAGTCTTGGAAGTTATTACCTCTGTAATAACCTCTCCTTATCCTTTTTATTTTCTTTTTGTGCCAAGAGTAACCTCTAATGAGAGTGAGTAATGATTGGGAAACTTGCTGTCCCGAAACAGATTTGTGTGCTTCACCATAAAAATTCCTGAGAGAGCTGTGTATACCGGATTGAACTGTAATTTTTTGTACGTCTGCCCCAGGTTGTTATCTAACTTTCATTCGTTCAACACTTTTTGATTTGAGCAACATAAGGTCTTAGAAAAAATTCGTCTTTACTTGCTGGTCTGTTTTGACAAATTTCTGCCATTTTCTGCATTTGCTTCTTGTGGGTTCCTTTTGAGTTCTTTTGGGGAATTGAGCTTTTTGAGGGAAGTGCTACAGTAGCTAGTGTTATAATGGAAGTTTATTTGGTGTTAGAACTGAAAATTGTGTGGAAGTTTATAATGGAAGTTTATTTATCTTAAGTGCACTAATGTTGCTAATAAAGATTGTGTGAAGTTTTGTATGAAGGAAAATTTTCAGGTGTATGGAAGGAATGAGTAATGAGATGAAAGATGGACTAAAGCTCAAGCTTGGGGATGCCACGTGTGTCACCCCAAGAAATATCCAAGAAGTACAAGCGTCAAAGCTTGGGGATGCCCAAGGCATCCCCTTCTTCATCAATAAAAATCCCAGGTTTCTTCCAAACGCTTCATTTTTATTGTTTTATGCACAGTTGTGTTTTTCTTGGAGCGTCTTCTTTTTCGTTTTTGCTTTGGTTTTTAGTTTGCTTGGTTTGCTTAGTTTTCTGAATAAGTTGGTTGGACCCCCTCTTTCACACTTTGGTTTGCATTTAGTTTGGTTTGGTTTAGAAAAGAGTAGGAAAGTTCATGCTTATGTGGTAAAAAGAGATCGTTTTTGGCTATCGCCTATGCTTTGTCATGCCATGCTTGATATTGTTTTGGCTTTATGCTTAGTATTCTTTTCTGTAGCATGACTTGTTATAAACAATTGAGATTGCTTAATGTGCCTTGGATGAATCATGCGTTGTTTTAGCATATTAAAGCATAGTATAGTGGTATTCTCCTTTGATGCTTTATTTGGGTTGACTTGGCACATGCTCACACCATGTTATGACTATCTCAAGTCACCATACCCTTTATGATCCTTTAGTTTTCAACTTGTAGTATCACTTTATGCTTTGATCAATGATGTTTTGTCGCTCTGCATGATTATGGCCATTATTGCCCTCTTAGTTTGTCGCTCCCAGTCTTTTGCTAGCCTCCACAACCAAGTATGACTCCCACTCATGCATCCAACTCCCTAAACCAAGTTATTCCAAAGAGTCCACCATACCTACCTACTAGCTTATGCTATTCCAAGTATATTCATGCTTTTGTTTACCTTCCACTTGTTATGAGAAAACTAGTGATTAAAGCTCTCACGAACTTGATGGCACACTTTACTTTACTTGCCCTTAATAAACTTGAACCATTGTGTTGTCTATGTTGTATATGCTTGCACTTATTTGTTGGGAATTAGCAGAACCATGCTTTCATGGGGAATGCTTTCAACATTGCACTTGGTACTTGTACCTAGTTGATATCATGCTCTTTTGTATATGGATGTCGTCGGTGTGAAATGAAAGGGGAGCTTGTCAGTCCATGGAGTTATGTATATGTGTTAGAGAAACGCTCGTCATTGGTCTAATCCATGCTGACATGGTGGAAACCTGCAGCGTAACCATAATGAGTTGTCTATGAAGCATTCTTCTTATAAAAAAAGAGTCCTATATTGAGAAAAAAGAGAAAAGAAAAAAAAGATACTATGAAAAGAGGAAAGAGCGAAAAAAGCACCATATTCCCATGGTAAATAAGAAGAATGCTGAGATGCTTGTTGTCTGCTTGCCTTGTCATTTTGATATGGGGATTCTTCCGTATCATCGGGCAAGGGGTACCCCGTTGGCGGTTCTCAATGATACACATGTACTTACAATGACAAGAACTTACAGGTGACTAAACTTGAGTAGCATGAGGAGCAGCCCTCGTATAAAAGGGACATGAGATTTCTGACTTATACTTCGTCAAGCATGTACACCATAGTTTGTTCACTTTAACCTTAATCACTTCAAGATGCTTATGATAGGGGCAATGAGAGCTGAAAGCTATAAGTATCATAATTTTTGGAAGCTCTTTATGAGACTTGAATCCCTACTTCCTTTTACAAAAGGCCTTTCTTCCACCATTATATTGAGTCTCCACCTTCTATCTTTATGCACCTACTTTGAGAGCATAGTGGCCATTCTTAGTTCTATGTGCATTGTCCCAAGACTAGTTGATTGATGCATAACTTGTTATTGCTTGTTTGAAACTATTGTATCTAGTCACTCTTATGAACTTTGAAGGTGTCCTATGCATTTATATTTGCTACTCTATTGAGGGACAAGCTGAATACTATTATGCTATGTTTTCTTTGTGTGAAACAAACAAACGTCTTGCAAAGCATTGTTATTCATGAATCTTTTGTTTGTGCATTTTCATGTTGCATCATAATTTCTTTGCTTATTGCTAGAACTTTCTCTTTCATGTTATGATTGAAGTACTATGATCCCAGCTTTGAATGTTTTGCAAATGCTTTGATCAAGTCTTTGATGGTGCATGTCACCTCAAAAATTATTTCTTTTTATCACTTACCTACTCGAGGACGAGCAGGAGTTAAGCTTGGGGATGTTGATACATTGCAAATGTATCTATAATTTTTGATGTTCCATGCTTAGTTTTATCCACTTTCTTGTGTTTTGTTCCAACTTTGGAGTACTTTTCTTATGATTTCTTGGACTAACCTATTAACAAGAGCCATAGTGCCAGCTGCCTGTTTTCTGCTGTTTTTGGTTCCAGGAAAGTCAGAAAATGAATATTCTCAGAATTGGATGGGACAAAAGCCAAAGTGCCTATTTTTCCGGAAGGTATCAAGTGCCAGAATACGAGACGGAGAGGGGCCAGGGGCCAGCCACACCACCTGGCCGCGCGGCCAGGCCTGGCCTGCGCCAGGGGGTGGGGTGGTGGCTCACGGCACCCCGTCGGCCTCTCCTTCCACCTATATATTTCCCTCGGGATGAAAACCCTAAGTACCTGATCAAAAATCCACGAAAGAGTCTGTAGCCGCTGTCAACTCCATCCCTAGGTCGGGAGGGATCTGAAGCTCTTCCCGACACCCTGCCGGAGAGGGGAATTCACCCTAGAGGCCTTCTTCATCACCATGCAAGCCTCCGGTGTGATGCGTGAGTAGTTCATCCTTGGACTACGGATCCATGTAGTAGCTAGATGGCTGGTTTCTCCACCTTTGTGCTTTCATGTTTAGATCTTGTGAGCTCCGTTCATGATCAAGATCATCTATTTGTAATTCATACATGTTGTGTTTGTGGGGATCTGATGGATATTGAGATGCTATTTCAGATTGATTATTGATTCTATCATGTCCTTGTTATTTGAGATCTTGCATGCTTTCTGTTGTTAGTAGCTATCTTGGCCAAGTAGATGCTAGCAACTCCAAGGGTTAGTATTTATGCTTGATAGTGGGTTCATGCCTCTGGTAATCTGGGGAAGTGACAGAAATCTCTAAGGTACTAGATGTGTTGTTGCTACTAGGGAGAAAACAACGATCCTTTGTTCATAGAACAATTGTATTGTTTACTTTACACGCAGTTCATAAAGCAATAATCTGTTGCTTGCAACTTAATCTTGGAGGGGTTCGGATGATAACCTGAAGGTGGATTATTAGTCATAGATGCAGTTGGATGGTGGTCTATGTATTATGTTGTAATGCCCAATCAAGTCTCAAAGGAGTCAAGATGATTAGTATATGCATGTATTGCTTTCTCAATGTTTGTCAATTGCCCCGATGTAATTTCTTTACCCAGCATGTTATCTATCTTAAGGAGAGCCACCTCTAGTGAACTATGGATCCCGGTCCTTTACTTTACTACAATCTACAATCTTTTACTGCTTTGTGTTTACTTTCTGCAAACTTTTACTTCTTTCCATTCGATACGTTTAATCCTTTGTTTTACGCAAAACACGGTGAGATTAACAACCTCATCGCAAGTTGGGGACAAAGTTCTGTGGTTGTGTTGTGCAGGTCTCCATGTTGCTACTAGCATCGGTAGTGCGCCCTGCCAAAGCTCGGCTAGTAACACCTTTGGGGTGTTTCCTTGCTCCTACTGGTTCGATTAAACCTTGGTTTCATAACTGAGGGAAACTTGCTGTTGTGCTCATCATACCTTCATCTTGGGGTTCCCAACAAGCTCTACATCAACCACGAGCCATCAACACTTTTATGGGCGCCGTGCATTGAGCCATCACATTACATGAAAGATCTCATCCAATCCCTACCATCCCCATAGCCTACAGCGGGGGATAACTCACTCATAGATGGGGAAACATGGATGGTCGATGGAGAAGCGATGGTGATGATGATGGCGATGATCTCCTCCAATTCCCCGTCCCGGCAGGGTGCCAGAACAGAGTTTCTGGTGCTGTTTCGTGGAACCTGGTGGTGGCGGCAGTACGGAACTCCTTTTGGAAAAACGTCGAACCCCCCGAAGTTTTTAGGTCAGAAGGCTTCTTATAGGCGAAGAGGGAGACCGAGGGGGTGCACAGGGGCCCACACCACCCCAGTGCGGCTCTGGCCTGTGTGGTGTGGCCACCCCCTGGCTCCTCTCCGTCTTGTATTTTGGCTCCTGGAGTCTTCGAGTGAAATAGGATTTTTGGCATATTTTCCGGGATTTTTCCTGATAGTTGATTTTCTGCACAAAAAGTAGACACTAAGGCAATTCTGCTGAAAATAGCGTCAGTCCGTGTTAGTTGCATCCAAATCACACAAGTTTAGAGGAGAAACAATAGCAAAAGTGTTCGGGAAAGTAGATATGTTTTGGACGTATCAGCGGCATCTGCGTACAAAGGGTGTCAGCACAGCAGCAAGACATCAAACAAGGAGCAATGCAACTCAAACTAAAAATTACCTGAGAGAGCCTTGGCAATCGAGAAAAGTTGTTCTTCGAACAAATTCTCCCTTTCAGCATTGGAAGAGCGCAAATCTTCCTCACGCTTCTGCGACTCGTCCAGAGCCGCGACTGCCTCATCGCGCTTCTTCTCCTGTGCCGCAAACCCCTTCTCAAGGGAAGTGATGCGGTGGAGAAGTTCATTATGCTCACCTAAAAAGGACGGGGTTTTAACAGAAATTGAGTTGACAAATTTCCATGAAGACAAAGACAAAGTCAAGAACAAACCTTCGACTGCGCGGTGGCGATTGTCCAGCTAGGCATGCTGTCAACCCAAAGAAAGGATTTGCTCCACAAGGCGAGCAGATTCCTTCACAATGAGATATACCAAGGGAAACGAAGACTCGGAGTTAGCCAAAAGCACAAATTCGACAGACTAATCAGTAAAACAAACACTCACATGTTCCTCCAGGGACTCCGAAGATGCCTATCGGGCAGTCGTCCGTGCAACCATCTGGTGCTCCCCAGCATGTGGGGAACTCAAAGAATTGGCACCGGAGGGGGCCGCCACCGGAGGAGAAGGAGACCGTGCGGCCACCTCCTTGGCCTTGGAGTCTGCGACTCCAGACTCTTTCACAAATTGGACATCGTCAGAAGACAACGACACCGTTTGACTATAAAACATGTCCAGCACCACTTCAGAAAAGCAACTCCAAAGAAAAGAAAGACGAACTTGTGGAAATTACAACTCACCATTTAAATTTGTCGAGGTTAAAGGAGTCATCCGACGACTCCTTCGACAGCGCAGCTTCTTCCGAGTGGGAGGAGCCATGGCGCGCACGGGTATGGAAGGAATCAGCTCCTCTGAAGCAATAGAGGGACCTTCCGGCATCATCAGCGAGGAGGCGTCAGAATCTTCGCCGCGGGAGCGCTTGCAAGTGTCGTGGCCACTGGACTTGGGGTCTTCCTCCTCTTCTTCAATTGGGACGGTCGAATCCGACTCGTCCTCTTCCACCGCTTCACGCGGGATAACCCCTTCAGGCAGAGGAGGTAAGTTGGAGGCCACTTTCCAGTCCTACATTCAAACCAAACATCAGCACATATTACGCACTTGGCAACCAATCGAAAAAGTACAAGACTACTTCACAAGAAAACTTTACCTCAGGCGAAGGGTTGCTAGCATCGAAAGGGGGCATGACTGATTCGCCTGGGAGATCTTCCTTGGCGGTGTACTTGGTCACTAGTCGCAACCTCCTATCTACCTCACCCGCAGAAATTCCCTTCGCAGATGTGCGAGTGACATCGCCAGCACCGACCCAGCGGTACATCGGATGGACCTTGCCTGTAGAGGCTGGATACGGTGGCGCAACCATGTGCGAATGAGAGCGGTGCCACCCTCTCCTTTTCCTATGCAGCCTTCAAGGTTGCAGACACACTGAGACAGCATCTCTGTTTCCTCGGACCCGCAAGGCATCACGACGTTCTTCCAGGAACGCCTCCTCTTGCAAGTCACCACGGGATCGAAGGGCGCGAGTCCGTAGTGCTCTCCATCGGCCTTCTGGTTGCTGATGTAGAACCACTTATATCTCTACCCTTGGATAGACGCGGTGACCTTGATATCAAAGTATGTGGAGGAAGAGTCGATGTGGATCCCGCAGCCTCCTACATCATAGACTACTGAACCCAACCCCGACTGACGCTTTAGCTTAAAAAGCTTCTTGAAGAGACCAAAGTGTGGCTCGATTCGGAGCTAGCACTCGCACAAAGTGATGAAACGGGCAATGTGGAGAATCGAATTTGGGGATAGCTGGTGCAGCTGGAGCCCGTAGAAACAAAGAAGACCCCTAACAAAGGGATGGAGGGGAAGAGAGAGACCGTGGATGATGAATGCAAGGAACATCACCCGAAAACCAGCAGGAGGAACGGGAATTGCCTCCTAGCCAGGTACGTGGGAGTCGCCTTCCACGGAAGGAAGTGCTCCATCTTGACGGAGATTGAACAGCTCCGCGGGCTTGATGGTGGATGGGCGCCAGGACCCATTGGTGACGCGAGTCCCCGCGCCCTTCTTTTTCCCAGCGCCGGCAGTGCTGGTGCCCACGATGGCGGCGCCTCCCTTCTTCTTGGTGGCAGCAATGGTGGTCATAGATCCAGCGCCAGAACCTCCTTTCTTCTTGTCCATCTTTCGATGGCAATGCGAGCGGAGGAAGTAACTGGGGAAAACGCGGAGCTGGTCTAGTGCCACGAAGAGGAAGTGCGCAAAGAAGCAGAAAGCGCAACAAAGGTGAAGGAGGCACGAGCAAGAAGAGAGATGGTAAAAATTACCGCAGCTGCGCTGCTTCTTAACCTCCTCGTGGATGTCATCCAACAGCTTGCAGAAACCCTATTGGACACGTGGCACACATCACCATCGATGCGTGGCGAAGGTGAATCACGAACCGTCCCCCACTACTCCCATTACACGCGGTAATTGAGGAGACGCACACCCAGTCAAATCAAAGTCAGAAAGTGGGACCCATCGCTCGTCACATCCCGTCAAAGCCGCTCACGCGGTCAACTACAGTCATCACATCGTCAGCACTGACGTCATAGTTTCTAGCAGAAGAACATTTTGACTACTTTAGTCCTTTCTCGAGTCTTCAACTCGACCAAGAACTCGAGGGCTACTCCTAACAGGAGCACTGGCCGCACACCCGAGAGAATTTTATGCAGGTGTATAAGCTTCACAAAAACCCATCACTCAAATCAACGATTCGATAGTGAACTACGGGTTACTCCTATAGGGAGCGCTGGAAGTACATTCGACTGAAACAAGCAACAAAAGACGACAGCAGTCGCAACTATTTTTTAGTCCCCACTCGAGTCTACAACTCGAATAGGCACTCGGGGGCTACTCCCATAGGGAGCACTGGTCACGCACCCTATGATTTTTTGTACATCGTACTGTGTGTTGATAACATCCACACTCGAATGCTATGGCGACTCCGACTCATATTTTTGTTGGGTCCGCAGCATAGAAAAACAAAAAAATTCCTACGATGAGAACTACACGCCAAGATCTATCTACTAGGTACAAAGCAACGGGTGGACATACATCCATCCAGAACTTACCCTCGAAGACAACAAGTTTTGTTAACGAGTAGGAACTCGTGGTTGATGTAGTCGTACACTTGCCGATCTCAAGATCGTGAGGAAGTCCGAGCGCCACAACTCAGCAGCGCATCCATACTTGCACACACGTTCAAGCCACCGGACAACCTCCACCTCCTTGCTCCAGCGATCCAACGGAAGCAGCAACTCCTTCCAGACGAAATGCCACCGAGAACATGTATCTCGCTAATCCGAGACCATGGGGGAATAATTCTAGAGGGGGAGAGAGATCCTTCACAAGGAGGTGTGAGGAAGAAGGAGGAAGAGGGTGTCCTTTTATAGGAGGAGGGGGGTGCCCCTCCTTCATGGCCGGCGCATGGGGGGTGACTCCTCACCTCCCCCATTCATGTGGTGGTAACCCCTCCACATTAAAATGCCTCTTCACATTCCTCTTTAAAGTCCCTACTTTAAATGCATTAAAATTCTCCAAGTTTAATGCTCTCTCATTTAATAAAACTCTTTTATCAAATTTATTCAGAATTTTGTTAATTACTTTAATTAACAAACATTCACATATAACCCCTTACAATATTTCAATATCACATGCAGAACCACTTTCTGCAATTTCACCCAAAACAATTTCCGGTTTCTATCGAAACAATTCCTGCACTTTGCAATTCTTTCGTCTGAAACATATGTGCTCCAAAATGGTGTCCGGTAACTCTTAAGTGTGTCACCCTACGGTTCGCGAATAATGCATACATGATTGATACTCCTCTTAGATCAATAATCAGAAGCGGGACCTGGAGATCCATACTGACTCCTGCATATTCAACGATGACTTCTGTGATCGTGAGAAACTTTAACGCTTGTAACTAAATCCCTTTGTCTCACGATATATTACATGTCCGAGATTCGATCATCGGTAGCATACCTAGTCTGATCTCGTTGCCGACATGCACTCTTTTCTCGTTCCTGTGATATAACATTCTAGTGATCACATCACTTGCTTGCAAGCTATATCAGTGTGATATCACCGAGAGGGCCTAGAGTATATCTATCCATCATCAGGATTGACAAATTCCACTCTTGATCCATGAGCCTCAACATAACACCTTCTTAGCACTAAACCCATCTTTATAGTCACCCTGTTACGTGTGACGTTTGATGTTATCAAGATACTCTTCCGGTGTTAGCACTTAACATGATCTCATGGTCTAAGGATAAAGTTTACTTCGTATGATGTTATAGCAATATAAACATAATGACTTGATCATAATGCTATACTTCGGATGAATGTTCATCACATCATTCCACCAATGTTGTGACCTTGTTATTAACAACATCCAATGTCCATGATCAGGAAACCTTGATCATCTTGTTAATCAACAAGCTAGTCTATAAGAGAGCCATAACTAGGAACCATTTTTGTTTATTAAACACACATGTATTGACGTTTCCGATCAATACAATTATATCATGCAAAATAAACATTTATCATAAACATGGAATAAGATAATAACCACTTTATTATTGCCTCTCGGGCATATTCCCTTTAGTCTCCCACTTGCACTAGAGTCAATAATCTAGTTTGAAAAACTTTGCGTATTGAACACCTATGGCTTTCTGGCGTTTCATATACGCGATTGCTAGTGGTTAACATAATCTCCGGATCTGACAGTTTTAGGTCTGTGTGTATTTGCATGTCTTTGCGTCTCTACGCATCACTCATTCTCAAATGAGATGGCATTGTATAAATTTGGTCCTTTGGTGAGACCTTTAGTTCGTTCGGCTTAAAATATGTTGATATTATTGTCACACAATATATCTTCATAGCATTAGCCCACTTTGAACCACACCTAGTTTAATAACAAACTACTTAACACAAATGCCCTCCTTTGCCGCTACTATAGCAGTTATATACTTAGCCTTTTGTTGTAGTATCCATCACAATGTCTCAACTTTGGAACTCATCCAAATCCATCATGGAACATCCTTTCCATTACATTGTGCCACCCATAGTCTAAATTGAGATAAATTTAATTTGTATCTTGTGACAAAACTAGTATCAATGTAACACTTTAGAATGAACTACCTTCAACTATTTTTCACTTATACATGATATATTCTTAGTTTTTCCAAAGCTCATAAGAATATCTTTACTATTGTACAATGATCATCTTATAGATCATTCTGGTATGTGCTCATAACATTTAGAGCATAGGAAATTTTGGATATATACATATCACGGTATAATCGATCAAAATCTTCATGTTATTTTACTCACCAAGTGTTGGAACACTTGAATCTTGATACAATCCTTTCCATGCAGCAAGAACCTTTCTTATTGTTTCCATATTGAACCCTTTCAATATCTCATATATGTATGTCTGGCACAACCATATTAGTGCCTCAATCTATCCATATAGATATTGATGCCAAATATTCCAGGTTTGCCCAAGTCTTTCATCGAAATATCATTTTAATGAAATTCTTAACTTGTGTCAATACACGATACATCATTTCCAATCAACAATATGTCCTCTACATAATGTATTAGAAATATGTCTCAGTGCTCCCACTTAATTTCTTGCAAATGCAAGCATCTTCATCATCTCCGATGAATTTAAACTCTTTTAACAATTTCATCATGGTGAAGATTCCAACTCCGCTATGCTTACTTCAACTATTGAAGTTTGCATGCCCTTTTAGCATCCTTTGAATTAACAAAACCCTTCGGACCGTGTCTTGTACACGTCCTAGGTAACCATTCTATTAGAAGAACATTGTTTTGTTTGTTCAACTACCATACATCAAATTATATGTAGTGGTAGCTACATTAATCCGTCAAGACTAAATATCACTATGAAAGATCAAATCTTGTCATAGTCAACTCCTTGAACATTGTCGTAAACTTCTTTCCGACATGTTGACTATTTCATAGATGTTAAACATCCATGTCTTATTTCTTTATAGATCCAAACATGACCAATAGGCTTCATGCCTTTCCGGAGGGTCTTCCAAGTTCAGAAACTTGATTTCTCGTGTATGGATACTATCACGGATTCTATGACTTCTAGTCATTTTATGGAGTCAGGGCCCATCATCGCTTCTTTGCATGTAGTCGGTTCATCATTGTCAAAACAATAACGACTTGCTTATCAAATCACACTATTTGATTCTTACCGACCCACACCGTTCAATAGGAACTCTAATCTCCGAGATCACACCCTTTGTAATCATGTGAGCCATGAGCATTGTCGCCGCCACCGGGACACTTTCCGGCGCTGCGCTACTTAGCACATATAGCTAAGGTTCAACAACCTTATCAAAGTTCTATTGTCCTCCCACTTAACTTTTCGCGAAAAATTCCTTCTCAAGAAACTTGACGTTCCAAGTAACAAACTCTTTTGTCCTCGGTGTTATAGAGAGATTCCCAACAAATTCTTTGGGATAACATACAAAGACGTGCTTATCCGACTTTGGTTGTAAACATTTTACTTATGCATTGCATACCAAAATTTAAAAAAAGACAATTTGGGTTTTATCCCAAACCATAACTTATATGGTGTTATTTCAACGGATCACGATGGTGCTCTTTTCAGTGTAAAAGCGGTAGTCTCTAAAGCTTCAATCCTTAAAACATAATGGCAGTTTTATAAATGACACCTTTGATCTTACCACATCAAACATGGTTTGATTTCATATCTCGAATATGCCATACTCCTATGGTTTATCGGGAAACACAAATCATGGAACAATTCCTCAAATCTTAGGTGTTTTTCCTAAACACGTAACTCAAATATCTTCCTTTATGATCGAATCATAAACTATTTATTTTCTTGTTACAATGATTTCCCACTTCATCTTGAAAGTCTCTGAACAATTTCCAAATGTTTCATACTTCTTCCTAAATATACAGATATATTCACTCAAATTTTCGGAGAAAGCATATGAAGCAAAAAGATCCATCGCATATGGCTACACATAATGGACTATGCACATCAGCATGCACAATTTCCAATAAGCCAATCATCCGTTCCTCTTTGGCCTATGAACAGAGTTTCAATTATCTCGAGAAAAGTCTCACAAGCGTCAAATGATCAAAATCAAAGACTCCAAAAATTCCATTAACATGGAGTTTCTTCATGTTTTCTTTCCAATATAATTGAAAACAGCGATGTCACTTCATAAGTGATATTTTAATCATTTGTCTTGCGACATTTTAGCAATAGTGTTTATGGATGTGATTTCTCCCACTAGACTTGTAAAAATTCATCCATCCTTTATGGAATATGGTAATTATTTGAACAACCATTGTTCTCGTAATACCGGAACAAAATAACAATTATTAAAACAAATCTTGAAGGCTAGGTTTGAAGACAACGAAAAACACAATAACACTTTATTTTTTTTCAATGAACATCTTCACTTATTCTCTTGCTAGTTACTTAGGCCATTGTAGTTCATGAATTGCGTTGTCCTGTATGACACTTCATACCAACTAATTCGGTATCCAATACCGGTATCCAATACCTCAGAACCACATTGTTTAACAAGCAAGGAATACAGCCATAACATGTATATCTTCTATATACCTAAGTTGGACATCTCCAACTTTTTCTTTTCTGCCAAATATTTTATAGATTCTCTTTCAGCAATTCCTTTTCCTTTTAAAAGAATCTATCAACATCAATAGTGGTGTCATTCACATGACACATAGTACGAAGCGTATATAGTCAAATAATACTACCTTAGGACTTGCACTTTGAAGTGGATCACCATCATCAAATGTTTGGTATTCTTTCAAAAATCCATTCTTTAGTAATCTATTAGTGTAGTAAACATTTTACTTATATCTTCTATTCATCCTTATCATGACAACTTTCATGATCAAGCTACTATAGCCTATAAGGAAGAATGACGAGTATAATGTTAGTTCCCAAAACCTTTTTGGGAGATTCGGATGCCTAGCATCTCCATCCTTCACAAATTCTCATACAATATGAGAACATGTATTTTGTTAAATTATACTCTATCATAATGCAACCAAAAACAATGTTTCAGATATCACAATATCTTTCACACATGATGGTTTCTGAAACAATTTTCAGCTCCTATATAATCTTGATATTAAAACAACTTTTGAATATCAATAATCATGGAGGCAAACATGATACTTTAGATACTAACATTGGAATTCTTACTCTTGATTTAATACTACTTATTAAACTTCATAGAGTAAGTAGAGTTTGCTAAAAGTTTACAATAGGACTTATAAACTTTAAATTGACATTCAAAACAATACGATACCAGTTCGTAAAGTAAATATCCAGAATTATATAGTTCTATTATCTCGATTAAAAATAAGCATAAGGTAGTGAACATACGCCAATGACTACAACAAATTATGCAAATTCACTTCGATTTAGTTTATGACAAATTGAGTTCGACTAATCCAAATTAGAAATGAACTCCCACTCAAAAACGACATCCCTCGTGCCTTTTTGGTGATTACATGAACAAAATCCACTACACCAAGTCCGATCATCACGTGAGTTGGTGTAGCTTCAAAGGCGAGCATCAAATGGGCATCATATCAACTATATGACTCATGCTTAACCTTTCGGTCCGTGTTCTAAGGCCATGTATGTACATGCTAGGCTCGCCAAGTAAGAACCTTAGTACTCGCGTGTGTAAAACTGTCTTACACCCGTTGTATGAAAGCGTAGAGTCGAGTACACCCGATCATCACGTGATGTCTCGAAACACGATCGATAGAACGGTGCATACTCAAGGAAGAACACATTTTATCTTGATATCTAAATGAGGGATCATCTTACAATGCTACCAAAAGCGCCAAACTAGCAGTATAAGATGCTAACATCTAATGTGTAAAGTGATATGATATGGTCCATGCATTTGATCTCTATCATTTGCATCGTGGTATGATCTCTATCATTCCTTTGTGTGTAAGGCCAAGGTCTATGGAACTTACACGTTGAATGTGTTGTAAGAGTATCTATCATACATCTACTTACAACAATACCATATCAATACACTAGCCCAGCAACGATCTAAACTAGACGCCTCTAATTTATCAATTGCAAGTTTTACGTGGCTTAGGGCTTTTGGAGATAGAACCGTTCTCACCTACGAACATGAACCACAACGAGGATAACCAAGTTATTAGCAACTCGTTGTAAATCAGATATTGACTATAGTAGGAGAGACAGACACCCGCCAGCCACTTATGCAAAGCAAGTTGCATGTCAGTCGTGGAACCGGTCTCATGTATGATGACATGTAAGGTTGGTCCGGGCCCCTTCATCCCACTATGCCACCAATATCCAAAATACATGAAAGAAGCAATAACATGATCATCATCGCCCACATATAAACATATGTGTACTACCCGTGCAAAGCACCTACGCATAGATCAGGCTCTGATACCACTGTTGGGTCCACAGCATAGAAAAACAAAAAAATTCCTACGATGAGAACTACACGCCAAGATCTATCTACTAGGTAAAAAGCAACTGGTGGACATACATCCATCGAGAACTTACCCTCGAAGACAACGAGTTTTGTTAACGAGTAGGAACTCGTGGTTGGTGTAGTCGTACACTTGCCGATCTCAAGATCGTGAGGAAGTCCGAGCGCCGCAACTCAGCAGCGCATCCGTACTCGCACACACGTTCAAGCCACCGGACAACCTCCACCTCCTCTCTCTAGCGATCCAGCGGAAGCAGCAACTCCTTCCAGACGAAATGCCACCGGGAACATGTATCTCGCTAATCCGAGACCATGGGGGAATAATTCTTGAGGGGGAGAGAGATCCTTCACAAGGAGGTGTGAGGAAGAAGGAGGAAGAGGGTGGCCTTTTATAGGAGGAGTGGGGGTGCCCCTCCTTCATGGCCGGCGCATGGGGGGGGTGACTCCTCACCTCCCCCATTCATGTGGTGGTAATCCCTCCACATTAAAATGCCTCTTCACATTCCTCTTTAAAGTCCCTACTTTAAATGCATTAAAATTCTCCAAGTTTAATGCTCTCTCATTTAATAAAACTCTTTTATTAAATTTATTCAGAATTTTGTTAATTACTTTAATTAACAAACATTCACATATAACCCCTTGCAATATTTCAATATCACATGCAGAACCACTTTCTGCAATTTTACCCGAAACAATTAACGGTTTCTATCGAAACAATTCCTGCGCTTTGCAATTATTTCGTCTGAAACATATGTTCTCCAAAATGGTGTATGGTAACTCTTAAGTGTGTCACCCTACGGTTCGCGAATAATGCAGACATGATTGAGACTCCTCTCAAATCAATAATCAGAAGCGGGACCTGGAGATCCATACTGACTCCTGCATATTCAACGATGACTTCTGTGATCGTGAGAACCTTTAACGCTTGTAACTAAATCCCTTTGTCTCGCGATATATTACATGTCCGAGATTCGATCATCGGTATCTCCATACCTAGTTTGATCTCGTTGCCGACATGCACTCTTTTCTCATTCCCGTGATATAACATTCTAGTGATCACATCACTTGCTTGCAAGATATCTCAATGTGATATCACCAAGTGGGCCCAGAGTATATCTATCCATCATCGGGATTGACAAATTCCACTCTTGATCCATGAGCCTCAACATAACACCTTCATAGCACTGAACCTATCTTTATAGTCACCCTTTTACGGTGTGACGTTTGATGTTATCAAGATACTCTTCTAGTGTTAGCAATTAACATGATCTCATGGTCTAAGGATAAAGATTACTTCGTATGATGTTATAGCAATATAAACATAATGACTTGATAGTAATGCTATACTTCGAATGAATGTTCATCACATCATTCCACCAATGTTGTGACCTTGTTATTAACAACATTCAATGTCCATGATCAGGAAACCTTGATCATCTTGTTAATCAACAAGCTAGTCTATAAGAGAGGCATAACTAGGAACCCTTTTTGTTCATTAAACACACATGTATTGACGTTTCCGATCAATACAATTATAGCATGCAAAATAAACATTTATCATAAACATGGAATAAGATAATAACCACTTTATTATTGCCTCTCGGACATATTCCCTTCAATTTTCCCTACAAAGAGATTACATCTCCTGGGCCACCCGAATCATCTCTGCGATGACAAAAATCCGGATGCCGCGCTTACAGCGTGAAGATAAGACTTGAATAAGGCCTGGTAACGCATCTGCTGCGCACTACCAGAAATATATCATACCTACAGGTACGATGAACATGCCTTGACAGACATGTCAAGTGCTCACATTTAAGAACTGGAATTCTACTCCTGTAAGACCTCCGCTGCTTGAGTCGAATTACTCCAGTACTTTTCCAAATTCGAGTCCGAGGACTCGAGTTTGAGTAGATTGCGTTGTTTTGCCCTAAGGCAGTTAGCTGATACCGATACATCGGATAAATTAGGCATGTATATCAACAATCCCTATGACATAGACAAGAACACTCGAAAATATGCTCAGTCATGCACTCGAAAGACTTCATAAAGTCTCCAGTCGAATCTGCGATTCCAGTAGACACTCGGGGGCTACTGACATGGGTATACCCTACAGGTACTCGAGTTTGGCATATACGGTCTAGATACAGAAGAAGCCCATGGCGTTGCCAAGGCCCAATGTAGAATTCAGGTGCCCACGGACTCTCCGGTTGCTTGCAGTGCAAGAAGAAGCTTAAGATAGAAAGTTCAAAGGACGAACCCTAATCTGTAAACAACTCGAACTGTTAGCCGAGACCTAGCCTATCTATATAAAGGCTAGGAGGGGGCAGCGAAGAGGAGAATCATAACCCTAGTTTCCACAACCATCGCTAGATTGCATCAGCGCACTCCTATAACTTTCGACTCCCTCAAGAGCACACAAGGAGGAGTAGGGACCTCTACGAGGCCTGAACCTGGGTAAACCTTGCATCCCCGTGTGCTTGTTTGCTAGCCAATTGATGCCTGCAGCGCTCCCTCCTTCTCCAAAACCTAAGTCCATAACAATGGGCATTAGCGAGTTAAACCCTTGTCATCTGGAGTCAAGGACTCGGCGGACCCCCTTCCATCAAGCAGCAATCCAACAGAAGCGGCACCACGCTTGCCCACCCCTGTCTTGCTTCCCGCTGACTTCAATGGCGGATCCGATCTTATCCTCGGAAGTTTCCACTTTCATGTGGAGGAACCCAAAGAGTAACGCCTATCAGCTCCAATCTTGTCAGGACCGTCGGTCAAAAAAGTGGCGCCTATGGCGATGCCTGCATCCTCCATCAGATCATTCGAAGAATTCACGCCACATATGGCAAACAGCGGGGAAAACTCTGGAGAATCAGCGGATCTGTGGGATCTTGACGGTCTCTATGATTGTCTCTCCCTCAGATTGGACTCCCAGCTAACGCCACCACGTGGATCAAGCCTAATAAACACTAAACCCGAAGGAAGAGACGTAAGTATTGACTTTGGAATCAGGATGGCCAAAATCTACCCAGAGCAGAAACTATTGGATTTCACTGATTCTCCAAACAGTGTCTCCTTAGGATCTGACGATGATGTCACGACTTCATATATAATGCACGACCAAGTATGTGTGATCATCGAGGACGCCTCAACTCAGCGCGACGCCAATGGTAACCCTATACTCGATCCCAATGATATTTTATCGGATGATAATGGAGGAAATCACAAAAACGAAGGAGACCTAACAAACAACCGCATAATCCAAGGAGGTGGAGAACCACGTAGAGGTGAACGGAAAACTCTCTGGCTGTCAGGCGAAGCATGGCAAAAAGCAAGGGACGCAGTATCGGGTGCGGTTCCAATGACAACTGAGGCCATGCGTGGAGAACTAATGGCCTACCAATACTTGCTCCATTACAAGAAGAGGGGTCTACTAAGGATGCAGAGGCAACTCGATGAAAGAAAAAGGCTAGCCGACGAATCCAGTCTTTAGCGGGCACAACTAAGTTCTACCCGAGGATCAGGAAGTGTAACTAGAGAAGCACAGCCAAGGAGAGGAGCCTCACGACTATAGAACATCCTCGAAACTGAAAGAAACGAACTAACCCAAGATCTTGATTTATCATTTATGTTCGTGGATCCAGCAAGACACATCAAAGCAAAAAACAACATAAGACGCAATTGTAGCCACGCAAATATACATGATTACAACTCAACCCGCACCCGACGATCCTCGTGCGGCTCTCCATCGCTCTGATTTCATGAACCTCGGCATGGTGGGTGAATCTCTTGGGCAAGTAGAACAAGGAAACGCACAATAGCCCGACAGATCCCCACGCTGTCGTAGCATCCCTCGGCAGGTGGGACACACTCCGACGATCAAAATTGCCACATCGGCTGCACTTTCCAAGCTCTAAGCCACAAAACGATGCAAGAGACAACATTACACAACGCAGGATCGATTAATCTAGGGAAGAGCACAGTAGCCGAAGATATTACGATGGTGAAAGCGAGTATGAATTATGAATTATGTGGATCCAGTTGCTTTACCCGACGGGTTCGCAAGACTCCAGTACCCAACGACTTCAAACACCCTCATGACCGCCAGAAGTATGACGGCCTCCAGGAACCTGAAGCTTGGTTGGCAGATTATCTGACCATCGTCAAACTACAGGGTGGCTCCAAGGCCACCGCAATGCTAAGCCTACAGCTACACCTAACCGGTGCCGCCCGATCCTGGCTAAGGCAGTTACCCGAAGAATCCATCAGTAGCTGGAACGATCTTGAACACAAGTTCATCTGAAATTTCCGCTCCATATTCAAGCAACCTATATCCTTGGAGAAATTGCGAGCATGCAAGCAGAAATTCGGAAAATCAATACGAGCCTTCATCCAACGGTGGAACATCATCAAAAATCCGGCTGAGGCTATATCCAACGAAAGGGCAATTGATGCCTTCAATGATGGCCTTCGCCGATGAAAATTCATAGGAGAGATGGGATGGGTCAAACCCAAAACAATTTCACAGCTGATGGATATGGAAAATCGTTGGGCTGATGGAGAATACGTGGTACACAATAAATGAGCCTGTTCACCCGAAGAATACAGGGACAGATGCAACAACGACAGAAGACGACGAAGCAATTATGGATACAACAGACCAAGCTATGTTTCAGCTGGTTTCTTAGGAGGGGACAACCGAAGAAACAACGATCACAACAACAGGTACCGTAGAAATAGAGACGATGTTGGAGGAAGCCAACGGCTAGGCGAGCACGCCAAAAAACATGTACCCTCTACTATTCAACGATAAAAAAAGATAAGTTCCCAAAACTAGGTCTCAAGCTTTCTTCTGCTCTATTTTGTTCATCAACCCGATATTCAGGGGATATATCAACCAATAATTGGTCATCAACCCACCCGATAATCGAGGGCTTCTCCAAGCGTATCCTATCAAAATCTTTAGCTCCAATACAATGCGCTTTTGACCAGAATAGCTGACTCTGCCTCTAGGCATTAGGCAAAAAAAGGTCTCGCACGAAAAACAAAGTCTCTTATAAATTTACAACCTTTTTGCTAAAAACAAAGGAACCATACATTACTCCGTGAATACAAGTATACATAATGTATATGCAGAAAACATTCAGATGGTGAAATTTAGGAAGAAATCTTTGTCTTCCTCCAGGCACCTCCGGACAATCCTAATGGCAGGCCTGCAAGCAGCCGCGTAATGAGGACACATACTAATCATCCCCATCGTCAGGAGGGGAAGGTAGTCCCAGTGACTCGGCATCGAAATCCAACAGAGGATAGTGCACGTGCACCCAAGAAAGTGGAAGTTTAGCAACCGCCAAAAGCTATAGCTTCACAAAGTGGAGAATCCTTTCCCCTTGCCAAAATTCCGCCATTAGATCATCCAGGCTCTAGGGCTGAGGATCCCGGGGAAACATAGCATTATACACAATAGGCAAAGCTCTACGACAGCACTCGGCGAACTGCTCCACCTCCGATACACGATCCTGCAACAAGGCCACCGCATACGCACGAAGGTGATCAGTCCAGAAATCATTATCAGTGCCTTGATACGCGTCCACCAAAGCATTATTCGACTACGTCGATGTTGGTTTTCCTCCCTCTCGCGCAGTTGGATACCTAGAGAAAACGAGGAAGATCAATTCCCACGACTGATCAAGAAAAATTCGGGAGCGCCGGGGAAAACTTACATAGCATCTTTTCGCTCGCCCTGGAAATTTCCTCTAAGAAATACGCTTCATGATCCAGGGCCTTGCGCATCTTTGACTGAGAAACGTCCACCATTGCTTGTACAACCCGAAGATTACCCTCAAGCCTCTTCACCAGCTCGATCTTTTCTGCATACAACGATGGATCAATCACGTGAACAACAATAGTTTTGGATGCGCCCACCCCAGATGAAGATGGATGTGCATCCAAAGCCTGAGTGGGCCCATACGGAGCCGCCGAGTCATATAATATCTAGCAGAGAAGACGAAAAATACAGAAATTTTAGTACACAAAGGGCGATTTGCACGCACAATAAAGAAATACACGAGATCTTTCTCGATAAAAGGAGTGATTAAACCAAAGGAGCAAAGTTCATTACAGGGCAGAATAAAAACAAGAGACCCCTACGACTAAAAACTAAATTATGGGACAGTTTTCTCCGTAGACAAAGTGGCAATGGGAGATGGAGCGTCAGCTGAAGTAGGGATAATTGGACTGGCACTCGCTGAAGGAGAGCCAGCCGAAGATTTGGGCAGTGGATTTTTAGGCCTTGCACCTATGCCTAGGAGAAGCCGAGAATACTTCTTGGCCTTCTTAATGAAAGGTTTTATGTCAACTGCATGGCCATCATTGGTGACTGGAACAGAGGAGCTAACCTTCTGCCAGTCGACCTTTTTTCTGTGTACCATTTCCAGGGCCATAGAAGCTTCGGCGCTTCTCTTCGACTGCGTCACGCTGTAGCCAACCAGCAGGTTTGGATCAACACTGAAAACAGATGTCATTCAAATCTGCCGATGCCTCCTTCGTCAAAAAAATCTCGACATGAAGAATCTTGAAGCGTGACATGAATGAATAAGAAGATTGCACCCACGAACATTGTTGGCTTCAAAAGTACCAACCGCATCTGATAAAGGGTCAACCCTCTTGTCCTCGTCCAGCACCAAAGACTGACCAATGATCTCTGTAATACAAAGACGTATAAGACCAAGAACCAAAGAAAAATATAAGAGACAAAATACAAATTATCTTTTGAAGATAGGAAACTCACAAGTCAAAGAAGTGTTGAGGGTTTCCAATCGCTTCCGAAGATTTTCATCTCGTTCGGAACGAGCAATTGTTTGCTTCTCCCTCTCTTCGGTGCCAGCCTTGGCCTTTTGCTTTGCCTCCTCCAAAGCTTTCTCAGTGACCCATAGTTTAGCCTCCAAATCATCGGCACACTTTATTGCCTCATCCCGGATAGCCCCAGACTCTTTGGTAGCGGCTAGACAATCATAAGGGGGCATAAAATCAATAGAAGTAAATAATACAAATTTCTTTAAGGGGGCGGTGGAAGCAAACCTAAGGACTCTTCAGCTCGCGTATTAGCGGTTGTCAATACAATGAACAGGAAGTCGGAAAAATAAGAACAAGGACAAGCCACGACAAACAACATCCAAAAATGTACTTAAATCATGCATGTAAACCCTGGCGGTATATTCGGATATCACCACACCTATATCTGCAAGTTTCTTATTTTCTATCATGGCGGCTTCAATAGAGTGGCAATATATTTTTGGATCGTCTTTCCCATAGGAGATGCATGCGTTTTCTTCGGATCCGCTGACGGCTCAGGCAACTTGACTGGAGGAGGAGCAGTAGAAGTACCAAGGGGGGCCATGGGAGGATCTTATTCTTCATCATCACTACAAAAGCAAAGTAAAAAACTTTGGGAAACTATCATCAGCAAAAAACAACAGAGAAACAAACAATACTCACGAGGAAACATTCTGCGTCATCTAGAAGATATTCAATTGTGGCAGAGCCGATGAAATAGGATTAGCACGCAGCGGCTTTGAGCCAGTTGAATTATCCGAGTCTTCAACTATTTTTGTAGCCTCGGTGCGTTTCCTTTTCTCACCAGCGGGAACCCTTTGAGAATCTTCAGACCGAGCCGAAGCAACAAACTGGGTATGTGAAGAAGACTCAACAATAGATGCCTCCACTTCTTCATCAACAGCAGTCCTGGCCCTAGCAAAATCTTCGGATAGAGAGGCACTGGCTGGAAGCTCACCACTTTCTAGAAGAGGAAGGGAAGAGAGGTGATCATAATCCCACACCATCAAGGGAAAAAATATATAAGCGACAAAGTATGATGGCATGAAAAACAAAGGAGAAATAAACGGAAACTTACATCTGGGAGACGACTTTTCTTGCCAAAGGGCGCTACCCTACAATCTGAAGGAACTGGGCTTTTCTTGGTTAGCGTGGTGAAGGAACACACTTTCTTATCGTACATCTTGAGAGTGAGGTCATCCAGAGAAATCCTCATAGGATCCTTCTTATTGGTGTAAGCCCACATACCAGATAACCTTGCCTGAAGAGGCTGAATACGCACCCAAAGAAAGTATGCTAGGATCTATAATCCTGACAGTTCCTTGCCAATCTCAGTATGCAACTTCTTTATCCTTGTTAGCAAGGGTTTGATCTCCATCATTTCTTCGGGAGTTGGGTGCTGGTCCCATGAATCAAGCCTTCGGCAGGTCTTCTTAGGGTCAAAAGGAGCCAACCCGAAGAACTGGCCCTCGTTTTTCTAGTCCTTAATGTAAAACCATTTGGTTTTCCACCCTTGGCCAGAATCTGAAATTTTGAAGTCGAAATAATCAACTTCAGAGCAAACAGAGAAAATGGCGCCACCAACATAAAATACTTCCACAGGCCCCAGTGGGGGTGATTCCCGAGGAAACAGTCGCAAAGACTGATAAAACAAGAAACATGGAGAATGAAATTGGGCGTGAGCTGGTAAAGCTGCAGGCTGTAGACAAAGAGAAGACCATGAATCTACGATTCAGATGGAGCCTCAGGGTCTAGTGACATGGGTATGACTACTTAGGTACTTATGTTTAGTTACCCTGGATACATGAAGGTTCATGGCCCATGAAGACCAAGGAGAAGGCCTAGGAAGCATCTGACGGAAACTGTAGTTTTACTAGATAAGGAAATAGAAACCGGCTTTATGTTGGTGTTGCAATCATAAAACTGTAACCTATCCGTATACAGCCTTGGGACCCAGCTTGTTATATATATACTTGGAGCATCCAGTGGAGAGGTACCAAAAACACCCAAGCAATCTATAACCTCATTGTCCATCGATAATCAGACAACTTCGACTCCCTTGTTTGCCTGACATCTGACGAAATCTCTAGAGTTCTCTTTTCCTCAAAACCCTAAGTCCATAACCATGGGCATTGCCGAGGTTACCCCTCATCAGGTTGCCTCCCATGAAGC
Organism: Avena insularis; assembly: GCA_023614405.1. NCBI lineage: Eukaryota > Viridiplantae > Streptophyta > Magnoliopsida > Poales > Poaceae > Avena > Avena insularis. The sequence goes on along the minus strand of CM042692.1, from coordinate 48,322,489 downwards.
ACTTCTAGTTAAGGTCAATTAGCTTGACTGATGACTGCAAGTGCACAGATCGATTATAGCTAGTTTCAAAATAAGAGTATCAAACCCACAGAGAGATATTTTGTTAAGGTCTTTATGCCGCTCATCACTATCTACCAAAGGATACTTCTAAGCTGCCTTTGATTTCAAGTAAAGGGTGTTTGAAAGGTTTTTGGTTAAAAGCAGAAAAGTAAATAAAACAAGTAACGAAAGCATTTGGAATGGTGGTTGAACTCAATAAGGCTAAAGCGTTCTCAGGGATGTAGGATATACCACGAGCATGTTGCAATTAATCATAATTAGGATAGCCTATTTCTTATGTCATGACATGTGTGGAGAGAGCTCTGTAATAAGATGTTCACCGAAGGGCTCATAGGCAGTCACTTTGTTGAGCCAAGGAATGAGGTCATCTATAAATAAACAACGCGATGTTTGAGAGCAGTCACCCATACAGACCACCTCAATTAAGGGTCTCCCCGTGGATATCTTAATTAGCTTAGTGAATCTCTCGTTATTCCTCCTTTGACCATGAAGGTTATAAGCCAGTGCTTTTAGTCACAAATAGCTATGGGAATACTTCCAAACACATCCAAAGGATTTCACCCTTTTCTTTAGACCCGAAGGAAAATGATATGTGGCTGACTACACATACCATCTAAAGAGAGAGATCAAACACACATCATTGATCAATAGATCATGGACATAAGTAATAGATCATCTTTATTTCATTTCATAATAATGCTAAGGTTTCTCCATCTCCCCAATAACGAAGGAAACTAATTACACATGGAAGAAATCAACAACATCATCATAATCAAATGTATGGACAAAAGTATGTGGATAAATCTAGTGCAAACCACAATTGAATCTGGAATTACAACAAGATCTGATGGATGGAAGATGGGAGTAGTAATGGTGATGGAGATGTAGTGGTTGATGGTGAAGGGGATGATGCGATATCCTCCAATGATCCATGAAGCAGAAAGTATTTTCCCTTCTCCAAGTTCCTCCTCCAGATCCCTTTCTGATGTGGTTTTTCGTGGCTAGAAGTTTCTATGAATGTCGGATCTCAGATCCGTATTCGCGAGGTGAAATTATTTCACTAGGAGGACGTGATGCCGTATGGTACAGGCGGGCTCCACCCGTACCAGTGGTCGTTAAGGCACTTGTGTCCTCCTCCGCGTATGCAAATCTCCCAGGTGCGAGGAAAAATCAATTAAATGACTTTTATCACTTAAAAATATCATATGAGAACATAATATGATACTCCCAATCATAAGAGACTTAGTAATTCGCGATCCTATTAAAACAAGGACAAAAGGTGCACGCAAACGCAGTAAAATACTAAAAACCCTGCTCTACTTATGAAAAACAAGAGGTAAATATGCTTCAATTTTTGACTCATCATTGATCCACATGGTGATTATTTAGGCCTTGCGAATGGGACACCCACTCCAAAGTAGTTAGCTTTTAAAGTGATTACACCATCATCATTAGGCTTGGACTTGTTCTTCCGAGGGAAGTGGACTATAAAAGGATCTCGAGATGGTATTCCTATTCTCACATTCCCTTCATGTAAATTTATCAAAGTTTTAATGGTTATTAGGAATGGACTACCTAGAATTATAGGTGCTATGGGATCTTTAGGCATGTCCACTATAACAAGATCAATAAGAGGAGGACATCCTTTAATTTCAACAACTATGTTTTCTTTTATCCCAACAGCTTGTTTATAAGTTGAATCAGCAAGATGGAGTCTCATTTTAGTAGTTGTGAATGGCCCTAAGTTTATTTTATCAAATAGACTCTTAGAAATTGTTGAAACGCTTGTACCAATATCACATGGAGCATCTATCTCATTAATTCCTATTTTAATTTTAATAGTGGGCTACCTTAGCTAGAAGCTTATCAGCTAGCTTCTTATATTCCATCTCTAGCTCACAGACTTTAGATGATACTTCTTTCATAAACTATTGGTATGTAGCATCATTACCTTGGTTTATACCTAGATTCTTTACGGTGATAATCTTTAGTAGATATTCCATGGTATAGTCTAGTGATGGCGCATTCCTATAATATAGCTCTTTAGGCTTCTCGTCTTTACTTTCTGCCCTCATCATCTTGAGGTCTTCCACCGGGTTTGGCTCGGGATTTCCAGCGAATTTTGCAAGTATGAGAGATTGACTCTCGAATACCTTGCCCAATTGTGCATCCACGGTCTTGGTTCTTTCCTGTAGAGCCTGCACATCATTTCTAATTGCAATGACCTGGTTAGATTATTTTCCAATATTATTTTCATGTTTCTTCATGATTTTAATAATCATATTATTTTGCTAGGTTTGAGCTTGCATAAAGGTTCTAATAGTATTTTCAAAAGAGAGATTGCTATGATTTTCTCCACTATGATTATCATAATTATTATTATGCGGGCACCTGCAGGATTAGAATATTGTTTTTGAAAATTTGAGTCAAAGTTTTGACTCTTCCAAGTATGATTATAAGAATTATGAGCTATAAAATTTACTTCATTTGCATCGGTAGTGATAGCATTAATTTGGGTATCTTCCTTTCCCCTCACAATATTGAGTAACTCATCTACCTTTGCAGTAATCTATTCATTATGTTGCTCGGTGATTGAATTCAACTTTTTTGAGGATCTCTCTACATGTCATTGGGCATGGTTGTTTTGCATATCATCCAGTAGTTGTTTCGCAACATTCACTTGCTTTCCCATGATGGTTACTCCTGTTGCGGTATCTAGCATAGACTTGGACATTGGGTTAAGACCATTATAAAATAAATGTAGTATAAGCCATTCTTCTATCCCATGACTAGGACAGTTCATTGCGGCTTCTTTCATTCTCTCCCAAGTAAGCGCTAGTGGCTCGCGGTATTCTTATTCTTATCTAAAGCTGGTAATGTTGGATCTTAGCTGCATAGTCTTAGCTGGAGGGAAAAATTTAGGCATAAATGAAGGGTTCACAACATAGAAAACAAAAAAATTCCAACGATGGAAACTATTATACGCCAAGACCTATCTATTAGATACAAGCAACGGGTGGATATACATCCATAGAGAACATACCCTCAAAGAAAACAAAGCTTTGTTAACGAGATGGAACTCGTGGATGATGTAGTCATACACTTGTCGATCTCAAGATCGTGATGAAGTGCAGCAGGTCCAGCAGGTCCAGCTCCAGCACGTCCATCAGATCTAGCTCCAGCAAGTCCAGCACCACCAAGTCCAGCACCGCAAAGTAGTGGTGCATCCGTGATCGCACACAAGTCTCGTACCCCGACAACCTCCATCCCTCGCTCCAGCAAAGTAGCGGAAGCAGCAACTTCTTTCTAGATAAAGCTATCAGGAACATGTATCTCGTTAATCCGAGACCATGGGGAAAAATACTAGAGGAGGGGAGAGATCCTTCACGGGGAGGTGTAAGTGAGAAGTGAGGAGAGGGGGCCTTTTATACGAGGAGGGGGTACCCCTCCCCATGGCCGGCGCCTCATGGAGCTGACACCTCACCTCCCCCATTCATGTGGTGGTAACCCCCTCCACATAAATTTCCCCCTTAACATTCCCTTTTAAAGTCTCCACTTTAAATGCATTAAATTTCTCCAAATTTAATGCTCTCTCATTTAATAAAATCTTTTATTAATTTAGTTCAAATTTTTGTTAATTACTTTAATTAACAAAAATTCACATAAAACCCCTGCAATATTTCAATATCACATGTAGAACCAGTTTCTGCAATTTCACCCGAAACAATTTCTATGTCTATTGAAATAATTACAGCGCTTTCTTAAATCTTTATCTAAAACATATTTGCTCCAAATGGTGTAGGTATCCCTTAAGTGTGTCACCCTAAGGTTCACGAATAATGCAGACATGATCGAGACCCCTCTCAGATTAATAATCAAAAGCGGGACCTAGAGATACATACTGACTCCTACACATTCAACGATGACTTATGTGATCGTGAGAACCTTTAACGGTAGTAACTAAATCCCTTTGTCTCGCGATATATTACATGTCCGAGATTTGATCATCGGTATCTCCATACCTAGTTTGATCTTGTTACTGACATGTACTCTTTTCTCGTTCCCGTGATATAACATTCTAGTGATCTCATCACTTGCTTGCAAGCTAACCAATGTGATATCACCGAGAAGGCCTAGAGTATATCTATGCATCATCGGGATGGAAAAATCCCACTCTTGATCCATGAGCCTCTACATAACACTTTCATAGTACTAAACCCACCTTTATAATCACCCTTTCACGGGGTGATGTTTGATCTTATCAAGATACTCTTCTAGTGTTAGTGATTAACATGATCTCATGGTCTAAGGACTAGGATTACTTCGTTAGATGTTATAGTAATATAAACAAAATGACTTTGATCATAATGCTATACTTTAGATGAATGTTCATCACATTATTCCACTAATGTTGTGACCTCGTTATTAACAACATCCAATGTCCATGATCAAGAAACCTTGACCATCTTGTTAATCAACGAGCTAGTTTATAAGAGAGGCATAACTAGGAACTTTTCTTTTGTTTATTAAACACACATGTATTAACGTTTCCAAATTAATACAATTATAGCATGAAAAATAAACATTTATCATAAACAAGAAATAAGATAATAACCACTTTATTATTGCCTCTCTGGCATATTCCCTTCAGTGTCCCACTTGCACTAGAGTCAATAATCTACTTTGAAAAACTTTGCGTATTGAACACCTATGGCTTTCTGGTGTTGCATATACGTGATTGCTAGTGGTTAACATAATCTCCGGATCTGACAGTTTCAGGTCTATGTGTATTTGCATGTCTTTGCGTCTCTACACATCACTCATTCTCAAATGAGATGGCATTGTATAAATTTGGTCCTTTGGTAAGACTTTTAGTTCGTTCGGGTTAAAATATGTTAATATTATTATCATACAATATATCTTCGTAGTATTAGCCTATTTTGAACCACACCTAGTTTGATAACAAACTACTTAACACAAATGCCCTCCTTTGCTGCTACTATAGTAGTCATATACTTAGCCTTTTGTTGTAGTATCCGTCACAATGTCTCAACTTTGGAACTCATCCAAATCCATAAAGGAACATCCTTTCCATTACATTGTGCCACCCATAGTCTAAATTGACATAAATTTTAATTAATATCTTCTGACAAAACTAGTATCAATGTAACACTTTACAATGAACTACCTTTAACTATTTGTCACTTATACATCGTATATTCTTAGTTCTTCCAAATCTCATAAGAATATCTTTACTATCGTCCAATGATCATCTTATGAGTCATTCTGGTATATGCTCATAACATTTAGAGCATAGGACATATCTGGATATGTACATATCATGGTATATTTTATTGATCAAAATATTCATGTGATTTCACTCATCAAGAGTCAAAACACTTGAATCTTTTTTCATTCACCAAGTGTCAATACATTTGAATTTTGATTCAGCCTTTTCCATGCAGCAAGAACCTTCCTTGTCGTTTCCATATTGAACTCATTCAATATCTCATATATGTACATTTGGCATAACCATATTAGGGCCTCAATCTATCCATATAGAAATTGATGCCCAATATTCCGGTTTTGCCCAAGACTTTCATCAAAGTCTATTTTTAATGAAATTCTTATCCTATGTCAATAAAAGATACATAATTTCTAATCAACATCATGTCATCTACATAATGTGTTAGAAATATGTCTTAGCGCTCCCACTTAATTTCTTGCAAATGCAAGCATCTTCATCATCTCCAATGAATTTAAACTCTTTTAACAGTTTCATCATGGTGAAGATTCCAACTCCGCCATGCTTACTTCAACCATTGAAGTTTGCATGCCCTTTTAGCATCCTTTGATTTAACAAAACCCTTCGGACCGTGTCATGTACACGTCCTAGGTAACCATTCTATTAGAAGAACCTTGTTTTGTTTTTCAACTACCATATACCAAATTATATGTAGTGGTTGCTACATTAATCCGTCAAGACTAAATATCGCTATGAAAGATCAAATCTTGTCATAGTCAACTCCTTGAACATTGCCATAAACTTATTTTCAGCATGTCAACTATTTCATAGATGTTAAACATCCATGTCTATTTCTTTATAGATCCAAATACGACTGATAGGCTTCACGCATTTCCGAAGGGTCTTCCAAGTTCAGAAACTTGATTTCTCGTGTATGGATACTATCACGGATTTTATGACTTCTAGTCATATTATGGAGTCAGGGCCCATCATCGCTTCTTTGCATGCAGTCGGTTCATCATTGCCAAAACAATAAATACTTGTTTATCAAATCTTACTATTTGATTCTTACCCAACACATACGGTTCAAATAGGAACTCTAATCTCCAAGATCACAACCTTTGTAATCACGGGAGCCATGAGCATTGTGGTCGCCACCAGGACACTTTCCGGCATTGCGCTACTTAGTACATGTTGCTTAGGTTCATCAACCTAATCAAAGTTCTATTGTCCTCCCACTTAACTTTTTGCAAAAAATTCCTTCTCAAGAAACTTGATGTTCCAAGAGACAAACTCTTGTCCTCGGTGTTATGGAAGAATTCCCAACAAATTCTTTGGGATAACCTACAAAGACGTGCTTAACCAACTTTGGTTGTAAACATTTTACTTATGCATAGCATGCCAAAATTTAAGAAAAGACAACTCGGGTTTTATCCTAAACCATAACGCATATGGTGTCATTTCAACGGATCACGATGGTGCTCTTTTGATTGTAAAAGCGGTAGTATTTAAAGCTTTAATCCTTAAAACATAGTGGCGGTTTTATAAATGACAACTTTGATCTTACCATGTCAAACATGGTTTGATTTCATCTCTCGAATATGCCATACTCCTATGGTTTATTGGTAAATGCAAATCCATGGAACAATTCCTCAAATCTTAGGTGTTTTGCTAAAGTTGTAACTCAAATATCTCCTTTATGATCCAATCATAAATTATTTATTTTCTCGTTACAATGATTTTCCACATCATCTTGAAAGTCTTTGAACAATTTTCAAATGTTTCATACTTATTCCTTATTAAGTAAATATACAGATATATTCACTCAAATTTCTGGAGAAAGCATATGAAGTCGAAAGATCCACCGCACATGGCTACATATAATGGACTATATATACATCAACATGTATAATATCCAATAAGTTAGTCATCCGTCCCTCTTTGGCCTATGGACGGAGTTTCAATTATCTCGAAGAAAGGCTCACAAGCGTTAATTGATCAAAATCAAAGACTCCAAAAATCCATCAACATGGAGTTTCTTCATGTTCGCTTTCCAATATAATTTAAACGGTCATGTCACTTTGTAAGTGATCTTTCGATCATTTGTCTTGCGACATTTTAGCAATAATGTTTATGGATGTGATTTCTCCAACTAGACTTGAAAAAGTTCATCCATCCTTTATGGAATACCGTAATTATTTGAACAACCATTGTTCTCGTAATACCGGAACAAAATAACAATTATTAAAACAAATCTTGAAGGCTAGGTTTGACAACAACGAAAAACACAATAACACTTTATTTGTTTTCGATGAACATCATCACTTATTCTCTTGCTAGTTAATTAGGATGTTGCAATTCATGAATTGTGTTGTTCTGTATGACACTTCACACCAACCAATTCGGTATCCAATACCTAAGAACCACATTGTTTAACAAGCAAAGAATACTGCCATAACATGTATATCTTCTATATACCTAAGCTAGACATCTCCAACCTTTTCTTTTCTGCCAAATATTTTATAGATTCTCTTTCAGCAATTCCTTTTCCTTTTAAAAGAATCTGTCAACATCAATAGTGGTGTCATTCACATGACACATAGTACAAAGTGTATATAGTCAAATACTAATACCTTTGGACTTTCACTTTGAAGTGGATCACCATCATCAAATGTTTGGTGTTCTTTCGAAAATCCATACTTTAGTAATCTATTAGTGTAGTAAACATTTTACTTATATCTTCTATTCATCCTTATCATGACAACTTTCATGATCAAGCTACTATAGCCTATAAGGAAGAATGACGAGTATAATTTTAGTTCCCGAAACCTTTTGGGATCTGAATGCCTAGCATCTCCATCCTTCACAAATTCTCATACAATATGAGAACATGTATTTTGTTAAATTATACTCTATCATAATGCAACCAAAAACATTGTTTCAGATATCACAATATCTTCAACACATGATGGTTTTTGAAACAATTCATTCAGCTGCTAGATAACCTCGATATTAAAACAATTTTTGAATATCAAGAATCATGGAGGCAAGCATGATACTTAAGATACTAACACTGGAATTGTTACTCTTGATTTAATACTATTTATTGAATTTCACAGAGTAAGTGAGGTTTTGCTGAAAGTTTGCAATAGGACTTCTAAACTTTAGATTGACACTCAAAACAATACGATACCAGTTTGTAAAGTAAATATCCAAAATTCTATGGCTTTATTATCTCAATTAAAACTAAGCATAAGGTAGTAAACAGATGCCAATGACCATAACAAATTATGCAAATTCACTTTGATTTAGTTTTTGACAGATTGGGTTCGACTAATCCAAATTAGAAATGAACTCCCACTCAAAAACGACATTCCTCGTGCCTTTTTGGTGATTACATGAACCAAATCCACTACACCAAGTCCGATCATCATGTGAGTCGGTGTAGCTTCAAAGGTGAGCATCAATATGGGCATCATATCAACTATATGTCTCATGCTTAACCTTTCGGTCCATGTTCTGAGGCCGTGTTTGTACATGCTAGGCTCTCTAAGTAAGAACCTTAGTACTTGCGTGTGTAAAACTGCCTTACACCCGAAATATGATCGTGGATTCAAGTACACCCGATCATCACGTGATGTCTTGAAGCGGCGAAACATAAATGATGTGTACTTAAGGGAGAACACATTTTTATCTTGATATCTAAATGAGGGATCACCTTATAATGCTAATAAAAGCGCCAAACTAGCAATATAAGATACGAACATCGTATGTGTAAAGTGGGATGATATGGTCCATGCATTTGATCACCATCATATGCATCGTGGTATGATCTCTATCATTCCTTTGTGTGTAAGGCCAAGGTCTATGGAACTTACACGTTAAGTGTGTTGTAAGAGTATCTACCATACATCAACTTACAACATTACCATATCATGATACTAGCCCAGCAACGATCTAAACTAGACGCCTCTAATTTATCAATTACAAGTTTTTACGTGGCTTAGGGCTTTCGAAGATAGAACCAGTCTTACCTATGAACATGGAACCACAACGATGATAACTAAGTTATTAGCAACTCGTTGTAAATCAGATATTGACTATAGTAGGAGAGACAGACACCCGCCAGCCACTTATGTAAAACTAGTTGCATGTCACTCGTGGAACCGGTCTCATGTGCGATGACATGTAAAGTTGGTCCGGGCCGCTTCATCCCACTATGCCACAAATATCCAAAATACATGAAAGAAGCAATAACATGATCATCATCACGCACATATAAACATATGTGCACTACCCGTGCAAAGCATCTACGCATAGATCAGGCTCTGATACCACTGAAGGGTTCGCAGCATAAAAAACAAAAAAATTCCTATGATGAGAACTATTATACGCCAAGATTTATCTATTAGATACAATCAACGGGTGGATATACATCCATAGAGAACATACCCTCGAAGACAACAAAACTTTGTTAACAAGATGGAACTCGTGGATGATGTAGGCGTACACTTGCCGATCTCAAGATCATGATGAAGTCCAGCAGGTCCAGCAGGTCCAACTCCAGCACGTCCATCAGATCCAGCTCCAGCAAGTCCAGCACCGCAAAGCAGCGGTGCATCCGAGATCGCAGACACGTTCGGTACCCTGAAAACCTCTGTCCCTCACTCCAACAAAGCAGTGGAAGTAGCAAATCCTTTCCAGATAAAGCCACTGGGAACATGTATCTCGCTAATCTGAGACCATGGGGAAAAATACTAGAGGGGGAGAGAGATCCTTCACGAGTAGGTGTGAGTGATAAGTGAGGGGAGGGGGCCTTTTATAGGAGGAGGGGGTACCCCTCCCCATGGCCGGCACCACATGGAGGTGACCCCTCACCTCCCCCATTCATGTGGTGGTAACCCCCTCCACATAAATTTCCCCCTTAACATTCCCTTTTAAAGTCTCCACTTTAAATGCATTAAATTTCTCCAAATTTAATGCTCTCTCATTTAATAAAATTCTTTTATTAATTTATTGATAATTTTGTTAATTAGTTTAATTAACAAACATTCACATAAAACCCCATACAATATTTCAATATCACATGCAGAACCAGTTTCTGCAATTTCACCCGAAACAATTTTGGTGTCTATTGAAATAATTCCAGCACTTGCTTAAATCTTTATATGAAACATATTTGCTCCAAATGGTGTCGGTATCCCTTAAGTGTGTCACCCTACGGTTCGCGAATAATGCAGACATAATCGAGACCCCTCTCAAATCAATAATCAGATGTGGGACCTAGAGATCCATACTGACTCCTACACATTCAATGATGACTTTTGTGATCGTGAGAACCTTTAACGCTAGTAACTAAATCCCTTTGTCTCGCGATATATTACATGTCCGAGATTCGATCATCGGTATCTCCATACCTAGTTTGATCTCGTTACTAACATGTACTCTTTTCTCATTCCCGTGATATAACATTCTAGTGATCTCATCACTTGCTTGCAAGCTAACCAATGTGATATCACCGAGAGGCCCCAGAGTATATATATCCGTCATCGGGATGGACAAATCCCACTCTTGATCCATGAGCCTCTACATAACACTTTCGTAGTACTGAACCCACCTTTATTAGCACCCTTTCACGATGTGACGTTTGATGTTATCAAGATACTCTTCCAGTGTTAGTGATTAACATGATCTCATGGTCTAAGGACTAGGATTACTTCGTTAGATGTTATAGAAATATAAACACAATGACTTTGATCGTAATGCTATACTTCGGATGAATGTTCATCACATCATTTCACTAATGTCGTGACCTTGTTATTAACAACATCCAATGTCCATGAATAGGAAACCTTGACCATCTTGTTAATCAACGAGCTAGTTTATAAGAGAGGCATAACTAGAAACTTTCCTTTTGTTTATTAAACACACATGTATTAACGTTTCCAAATTAATACAATTATAGCATGCAAAATAAACATTTACCATAAATAAGGAATAAGATAACACTTTATTATTGCCTCTCGGGCATATTCCCTTCAATAAAAAGGTTAGTGCATTCCTCCAAAGATGTGATAGTGCCTTTTGGCAAAGCTAGCAACCAGTCCTTAGCCTTTCCTCTTAAAGAGATAGGAAATGAACATAATTTAACCATATTGAGGTCAACATCTTTAATGCGCATCATGTCACAAATTTTAGTAAAAGTATTTAAGTGCAAACCTGAGTCCTCAGCAGATGAGCCTCCAAATTGGTTCTGTTGAACCAACTCAAAAGGTTAGGCTTAATTTCATAAGTTTCCGCATTAATAGCGGGCTGAGTAATAGGTGCACGAATAAAATCATCAGTGGGAGTACCATACTCCCCAAGTTTCTTCTGAGCCATGTCTCTTTTCTTTTTGGTATTTTAGAATAAGGCAAAAAATTACACAAGTAACTATTTTTTGGTTTTTTATAGATAACAATAAGTAAACTAATAACAAGAAATAAACTACAAAAAACTAAAACTAAAAATAAGGTCTCTAGTGACCCCACCAGGATATCAAAAATTACTTCCCTGGCAACGACGCCAGAAAAAGGATTGATACCTTCGATCCGGATTTACGGATGCAGTATATTAGCTTTTTTCCTAGTAGACTTAGATTTAATCAAACCTTGGGAAATAATGCTAATGGAAAATAAATGAGACACGTCTACAAGACTTGTTTGTTCGTTTTGCCTCCGTTTACCAGAACTTTCTAGTTCACTTTTAGAATGTTGTTTGTTGCAATGGATGGAGATAGGCCAGGGTTGAAGATTCACCCGCAGTTGCAGATCATATGGGATAAAGATAGTAATACGCATATTCATGTGTAATGATTTAACAAAGATAAAAAATTTGGGCAGCACATCCTAATATACTAGAACCCCTATGAGTCACAGACATAACAATAGTCTTTTGATCTAACCGTTATACCACAAAATACTAGGCAATAACAATTATTAAGTGAAAACACAGATCAAAGCCTTAAGAAGTGGTGTTGCTGTTCTTCCCAAATGGAGTGCTAAATGAAGATCATACTACCCTTTATGTCACTAGGTTTCCTATGATATCACCGCTCACCAAGCATCTCACCTCAAGCCTTAACCAATCTCTGGGATCTTGGGTACCTATAAGTCCGTGCATCGAGACAAGAGAGAAAGAAACAAAGATACAAATCTCTATTAAATCAATACACAATACTCTCATGAATTAGATGCACATAATTGCTGTGAGGTTTCACCCCGACCCATAGCCCATGAGGACTACTCACTCATAAAAATAAGATCAATGATAGAAAACATTGTGCAAAATACTTTGAAATCAAATATTCTTACAATGGTCGCCAAATCACAAGGAGATCTCAAGTACAAGATAATGTCTATGGCTATGGAGAGGATGAACTACAGTGGTGGATCTCCTTTGGTGGTGTTACGATGCAATCTGAAAATGGCGGCCCTCTGCGCGATGGCTGGGACCACGAAATATATAGGCGCCTTAATGAAAGTTTTAGGGTTTGACTTGATGAAGCTGCTGCCACCTGGTACGAGCGGGTGATACGGGTGGAACTTGCCCGTATCATTGGTCGTTAAACCCTCTGGAAGCTGGGTTTCGACCCTGGTTTGCTTGGTTGTGTAGACAACCTTATAATCTTCATTAATAGCTCCTAATTTCACACTAAAAGTGTAATTTCCTGCACAATATAATTCAAAACAAAGGATTACATATCTTTGGAATAATTAGTCATTAGTACCAAGGCTAGATAGATTCTTCGTCATTTTTTGACTAAAAATGCGATTTAAACAAGGAGAAAGATAGCTATTTTCACAGCCACCACCGAGGGTGACCAAAGTGTTCTGACAGCAATTTCTGCGGTGCCATGAATCTCGCTGATTTTGCAGAACCCCTTCATGAGCTATTTTTCCATTTCAACTTTTGGCTCTTCTCAAGTGGGTGTGGTGGCTATTTGGTATTAGGATGTGTATATGGGTTTTTGCATCCACAAAGAGCTCATAGCAACCATCCCTCTTAATAGTGCGGTGTTTCCAAACGACTCAAATAACAATAAGAGAGAAAAGCAATGAAAACACCGTTTCTTCTCATGATTAGCGAATGGAGAGTCTCTCACCACCAAGCATCATCACTTATGGACTAAAACCTGTGTAAACACTAGTAGGTAACATTAGTCCACATTGTAGCTTCGGTGTCAACATTAACCAAAATAATGGATAAGGGAATTTTTATCTTACATTCCGTATGAAAGCTTAGCGGTTGTGGTGCCTTGTGGTGCCATCTTTCCTTCTTGAAGGCATTGCAAGGGAATATCTTGGTCGGTGGTGATTCTTTGGATCACGAGGTGCCCTTTGACTTCGTCTCTCTCCCTTGGCCTTCAAATCTTGGCTTTATCCAATGGTGATGATCATGGGTATGTTATGAGCTTTGTGTTCATGGTGTGGTCATAGTGGATTGGTCCCCTCTGATGGTGTTGGTCACCTCCTTGCCTCGCAAATGCCTAGGGATGTTTCTATGGTTGATATAGTGATCAAGATTCATGAAGTTGGTTGCATCTCGGTCTTACATGAATGCCCTTCGACACTGTTGGCATAAACTCCTGGCAGATATGGCATTCATTCATCTAGCAAGCTTCGTGTTTGCATCGTTTGGCGGAGTGTAAGTCCCTTCGACAATACTAACAAAACTCATTGATATGTATGCTCCTGATTGTCAATGTCACTATGCAAGAGTGTGATTATGATGCAATTTGTAGGGTCTTGATAGTGTGTTACCCTTTGATGGCATCAGTGGAACTCAATGCACTGTCTATGTCTTCCTAGTAATGGTCGCGGTGCTGGCACATCTGGTTGTGCTTCTCAAGTGATCTTTAACCCACCCTTTTCCTTTTTCATTTTAGCGCCCATGTATCCAGACCAATGGCCTCTCAAAAAGGAGGTATGGTAATAACCTGATCATGTAGTGCTCGTTTTGAAGCCATACATTAATTTGGGGTTTTATCCTCCCAATGATAGCCTAAAAACATAATTCTCATTTGAATTAGAACTAGCAAAAACTCTTTTTGTCCGCTATATAGTCTTCTGAACAATAATTGAAGGGGAATGAAAGAAATATAGCAAGGTAAAACAATAATTGAAAACCCGATGGAACGTTGGATGTCGAGCACCCACTACGGGGCACAAACGTGCTAACCCTCAAACCAATGCGAATGAAACACAAATAGTACCAAAGTTATTAAAGGGAAGGGACAATATAGTAGAAAACACCGGCTAACGACACAACGGGAAAATAAATAGTGAAGCAGGGACTTTGAGGGTCAAGTGACACTATCAGATTCTGCCAGCAGAAGAAGAATCAAACATATGGCCATGTTGATCAATATGCATAGTTTTCTTCATTAGTTGATTGGCACTATTGCAACATGTCTCCAAATTCTTATTTGTACAAATCAGCCTCGTAGAGAGTAAACAAACACACATTGAAGAAGATCTCACGGGAGACTTGACCACATGTTTCTCACACGTGGATTTTTTTGATTGTCCAAATGGAAAAACAAACAACCGCCAATCTAATCATTAGAAACATGTTACCACTAGGAAGGATAAAACATACGACCAAGTCATGGTTTGCCACAATCGATCCAATGATGCCCAAAACTACCTTGGCTACCCTGTAGTTGTAAATAAAAATATTGGCTACCCTGCAAGTAAGTAGAGGACAGTTGACTAAGGTTCAACTTCATCACACAAAAAGAAAACAAGGGAACGAGGCCAATTTCTCTTCCACATATTGTCTATTATAAGCACATCATCTTGAAATATTTGCCAGTGAAAGATTACTATTTTAAAAGGTATTTTTGTTTACAAATCCACTTATTATGAGCACCGTCTAAGTCCTTTCCTATCCATTTCTGAACTTATAAAGCAGAAAGTTAACCATTTTTGTTTCAAGACCAAGTGACACCATGGCCTAATTTTTTTGACACCTTTCAGTTGATCTAAAAGCTCACCATAGAATATCCTCTAAAGACTAAGAAATAGGATTCCACCATATGCTCTATAATACAAATCTGAGATTGGCTAATGCCAAATATGTAAAAATGACAAGTGTGTAAAGGAGAATTCTTCCGAAATATTTCCAAAACCTCTTTCGGTTCCCTTTATTTAAAGTCAACCTCCTACTGTAGAAAAAACTCATTTCACTTTAAGTAAAGCTTTCCAATTGGGAGCATGACAAGCTCTAGATTTCATAAAGGCAACATATTTATTATTAAGATACATTTAAGCACAAGAATAGTCTAAAAATAATTGAAAAACCTTAAGGTTAAGCTTCATGTGTTTGATCAATTATCCGGTCTCAAAACCATATTCCAAAAGAGTGAGTTCTTATTTGAAGAAGTGTACGAAGCCAAAACTCATTATATGTATATTTTTCGACTGTGAATCCATTCATTTCCTTATCTTCTATCTAGCTATTCTGATCCATAGCTGAGGCTCAAAACATAATGGAAGCATGTTGCAGAAAGACTAGAAAAGAACATAATAATGCGAAATGAAAGCATTTTTTCGAATGGGGTGCTCCGTCTTAATAACTTTTGTGCTTATAAACATTGTTTCTTCTACAAAGAGGTGTTGTAGAGACCGCATTACTCTAAGTTCAGATTTTTAGGTAAAGTGATAATATAGAAAAGAAATATAGCCTGACAAAACAGGGTGCGATCTAGAGGCCAAAATATAAGGGGGTATAAAGCTTCAAAATTTTGAAGCCAAAGGGATCACGTGTGTGCATTGCATTCATGCATAGAAAATCTGAATAATTTTCGCGCTTTTGACTAAAACTTGTCAAAGGGATCTCTTAAATTGAAGTAGATCAGCAAGTTCAGTGCGATAAGTTTCAATATGACCTTTGTTAAAACCTTATTTTGGGTAAATGTGATTTGATCTATGGGTAGATCAAATGGAATAAAACTAAACCCACAACACCTTACTTAATGATTACCACCAGATCTTATAGAGATCATATCAAGGTATTCTTTACAACAATGGATACCAAATCACAAGTAAAAGAAATTCAATAACTAAATCTTGATATACATACTTTTCATAATAATTTCTACCATGAACATCATGGTAATTCTTAAACTCTAACTCTTTAACTTATGTTGAGTAGGAAAGAAATAGAACCAAGGCTCTTCATGACATATCTTTCTTACCATGTTAATCCTTGTCATTCCTACTAAATTATGTTCTAGTATCAGTTGATAATCAATGTTGGGTGATCAACTGTTGACCTATCAATTCTTGACCTTTCAAATCTATACCTACTATATTGATTTTTCCAAAGCTTTGAAGTAATTAATAAAAAAGAAAGGAAAAACTTGATATGATAGAATTTGACATCATCTTTAGGATGAGAGTCTTAGAAGGAATCAATCTATTTTATAGTTGGAGCAGTTAACTCAATCATGAGTTGACTAACGAATTATCTAGAATTAAGAGTGAGTTGATAACTAGGAGTTAACTCAATCCTTGATGAACTAGATGATTTATAATGAGTTAAGATACATGATGGTAAGAGGAAATCATAAGGAAGTGTTCCAAGGATTAAGTTATTAAGGATTAGACTTATTAAATCATGTTAATATAATCATGGAATAAGCTTCTTAGTAAAATAGAACTTCTTAGGGCTTAGTTGTACAAGTCCAGTGCTTAGTTGAGACTAGAACTTGACTAGACATCTAGAAACCTAAGCTTTTGTGATCAAGGGATGGTGGTCATTATTCTTAGGTCACTTGGGAGTAATTGACAAGGTGTGATAGAGTTGATATTGATATAGAAATCTAGTTCAAACTTTAAATAGATAACATATCCTAGCTTGGTCATTAGATGTCAAGCTAGAGTATGAATAATTATGGAGCATGAGTTACATGGAGTGGTTGAATCCATAATATTTTAAGCAAGCCATATAAGAGCAACCTTGGATTATAGGAGGAGTATCATGCATCTTGCAGAGAAGTGTCATCCCTTGTGATATAATGGGGATTGTAGTATTACAATCTTTAGAAGATTATTAGTGATCAATGTCAAGTTAGTTATGATAGAAGTTGGAATCCATAATTAGTGGTTATAGCTAAGTAAGTGTGTTACAGAGAAAGGTATGATCAGTCTCTAAGTCTTATAAGTGAGCTTATGAAATAGTTTCGAATGAAGTAAGTTTATCATTCTTATATACATGATTCATTAGAAGTAGTTAAAGGAAGAGAATGTCTCTAATATAAGTAGGGAGCTTTTGTATCAAGCTCATATGATCAACCAATGGATTTAAATAGAGAAGATAGAATAATATGCAAGGATACTTAGTAATAAACTCTTAAGAGCCATTAATGAAGTTGAAGAGTAGGTTGAAAATAAAGGAAACCAAACCTTCGGACGAATGTGAACTCAATAGAGATACTCTAGATATCGAAGCTATCTCTATGAGGAGTACGATCCAAACCATTGCCAACCATTATACTTTAATCCTTTATCTAGAATCATCCACATCTGAAAAGGTAGAAAATAACTACTATATGAATTTATTCTTGTCTTATGGAAAATATCAAGTGTTATGGTTCATAATTGGCAATCTAGCAAGAATAAATATTAAGCCTTATTAAATCTTATACCTAATTCATCTATAGTAGAAAAAACTATTTCCTATATCTTGATAGCCACAAGAATAATCTTAAGGATAAATTTAAAAATTAAAACCAAATGGGGTTTTGAATAGATGTGGTCACAATTTAGTGAAGCACAAAATTTAAACTACCATAAAATATACATTCATTATTATATGATGTCATACCTAAAAGCATTCTTATAGCCATCATTAATTTGCAACCCCAATTCTTTAGTATTCCATTAATCAAAGGATAAATGGAATCATGTTTTAGAAAGCCCTTAAATAATAAAGGAAACCCAAAATCCTAAATCATATTTATCTTATTTAGTAAATCCCTCTTAAATAATTTGAATTTTGAAATTACTAAAAAAAATTATGGAAGTAACTTGATTACAATAAACCCTGCAATATTATGAATGTTTTACACAAACCTTTTGTATTTTAAACCTTATGGTAATCAAAGTTGAAGAGGTTTTGTAAAATTAGTAAATAAAAAAATAAAAAGAACGGCCTAGTTTCTGGCATGTGGCCCATTTTACTCCCAGCTTATCTACCACACAGTGCAGTAGCAACTCTCTCTTTCTCTTACTTTGACACAACCCGTCTGGCCCATGTGCAGCCCGATCTGAGACCATACCTATTTGAGCATTTGTCATCATCTTCAACCTCACGCTAGGCAGTCGCCCGATGTTGTTGGCCATGCCAAGATGAAAGTCGCCACCCCTGGAGGCCTATAAAGTGTCGCCGCCACCACGTAGGAAGCCCTAGCACGCCCTTCCTCCTTCCCCCTCGTCTCCCGGGCGAACCCTGAAACCCTAGGTTACGGTTGTTGTTGTTCGTCACCATCGCTAGATACCACCCCATGCCCCTCCAAGTACCCCAAGGAGCTCCACCTCGCTCTCCTCGTTTACCATGTTGAATAACGCAAGCCAGAGTAGCCTTGGACGACCGAATTGAACCCTCGTTCTTGTCGCCGGTCACCGCAGTTACCATCAATTCCGGCCGCGCTCGCCTCGCCGATCCCTCCGTGAGCTTCCTAGTGAGCTCTTGAGCATGCTAGTGCTCTCCCCTTCCTCTATTGCTTTCTAATTTTCGCTCATGTCGCCGCAGATGCTCGCCATTGTCACTCCTCTAGTGACCAAAAACGAGCGGCACCACAACCACTAAATTCTCCTCGGTCGAGTGCACCACCCCACACTGCCCCACGCGCTCTCTAGCGTCAATACCGTGCTTGACCTGGGAGCTGCTCCCATTGATGACGTCAGCATGATTTCATGTTGGCATCATTATCCTTTTTCTTTCCATTTATCTATTTCTTGTAATTCATTTCTATATTTTATAAAATGCTAACATGTGGGTCCCATATGTAACGCATAGAATCATTTTTAGAAATATTTTTGTTAATCAAATTATTAACATATATCCAATATGTAATAGTTTGTATCTTTGCAAAATGATTTAAAAATGGATTAAATTTTAGAAAATTCATTATAATTCAAAAATATATTTATAATATCAAAATCTTCAGAAAATAAAATCTACAATTTTAAATTATTGATAGGCATTATTATGACACTTAAATGAAACAATTTATTACTTAGCAAATATTCTATTAAGTAATAACTCTTAGAAAATCATATCTTATTATTTATAAATAAAAAAATACATATAATATACCAAAATGATTATTAAAATAATATCTACATGCTAAAATATAATATAATACTTTTGAATTAAATAAAAGTATAAGGATCTAATAAACCTTATTTAGACCTTTTTATTATTAATTCATAAAAGATCATATAAAAATTGTTTAAATCCTTTATTATTATCTACTTAAGTTTTAGGATGGAAATAATAATTTCAATCCTTACCTTGAATAATAAAAGGTTTTATAAAATATAAAACTATCATATATATTGAGGAGAATACATTTGTGCTTTTACACGTGGGTACAAGACCTATCCGACTTAGATGATGGATGTTACTTTGAGATCTAGAAACATATGTTTAGCAAAAATGGATTTTTTTCTATTTTATGTAATTCTGAATATAGGAGGGAATTCAGGAAAAGGTATAGCAGTGTGGCGGGCGTACCCGAAAACATGAAAAAGTTAGAGAGAGAGTCATAAGGTGTAGCCTTTTTCCAGAGCCCGCATAACATCTTACAAGGAATAGCCTGTGAAGTATCGCTAGATGCTTTTTGATGTATCTATCTATCTATCTATTAATTTACATAGCCGTACGTTTGGCACCACAGGAAAATTTCTGTCTGCCATAAAATACGGTTTTGCCCCTATTGATCGTAGAAAATTACCCACGTTGCCACCGCTAAGTGAAAACTAGACGGTTCCAGCTGGCGAAGAAATAACAGCACTGCCACCGCAAGTCAAAAGCGGTCGTCCACAGCAGTGGCGACGGTAAGCTGCGCGCGCAGACAAGCAATTGTCAAGGCCAGGATAAGAGTGGCTGCCGCCAACTAGAGGCGAGCAGATGTACGGGCCGGTGGAGCTTGGAGGCGAGCTCGAGCGCATGTGGCGATGGGGCTCTGACGGGAGGAAGGAGAGGGGGATCGAGGAGATTGAGCGCTCAAGCCCGCCGGACCCATCCATCCGCCACCATGTGGGTCTCCGGCCACCGGCGACCTCCACCTTCTCCATCCGGTGGAAAGGGACCACGAATACCCTAAAACTCCTCGCCCGAGATCTCTAGGTCCTCTCATGGCGGAGTCCCCGTCCAAGGTTCTCCCATGATTGAGGTTCAGATGAGACTGACGGCACGGATAGCTCTAGAGGCCAAATTGGATTCAGAGTGGCAGGGGAGCGGTATCACGGCGATGCGTTTACCCTGCTTGTGCTGTTGGGGGATTTTCTTCCTGACAAAAATTGATCTCCGGTCGATGCATGATCTCTCGAAACCATTGCTTGCCCACAGGATACCAAGAGCTCTTCCCCTCGCCGGCTCGGATGAGCGGGCATCGGTTGCCTCCACCAACTCGACCATGAGGGATTCATCCAGAAGCTGTCGGAAGGCGACCGCGACGACGTCGGACACATCAGGGTCGACCATCAATGGCCTGCCTGCTGGTTGTCGCCGCGATCTCCACACAGTTCGCGGCAGGTGCATGCTCCTTCTGCCCTGCTATATAGGCATCTGAGATTTGTGAGTGCAACGTGGGGGTCTGGTTGAGGGGGTTCAGTACCAATTCTTCCCCCAGTTGATGTGATGTTGAGGAGAAAGCCACTATTGATGGATGTCATTGTTGATGACATGTATGGAGAACTCTGCACTGCAACAAATGGAAACGCCAAAATATCAACAACTGAATTTATCAGTTCCTGTTTTCCCACCACCGAGACCAGTCCAAGCTGCCAACGCCTTCAGGTGAATATCACATAGCATGTCAATCAAAAGCTTTACATGTTCCTTTTTATACCAAAATTTACTCGAAGTAGAAAATGAATGAGCCTGAACAGATTTACTCCGTGTAAGTTTTGAAGGATTACAATATCATGCTTCACTTAGGCTTGGATCCCGCAACAAAGAGGGCATACATATAATGTTTTTTCACTTTGACGTGAATCCACCTGCTGCTAATTTAATTAAAAGCCTTGAATGTACAATATGTTGGTTGATAATGCAACGTGGTCTTAACATTCCTTCTTAACAACCCACCATGGTTATGCAACAACTAGATTTTCTAATAGTAGTTTTTTCTATGTTCAAATTGTTTCATTTCAATTATTGCAGTATCGGACCGTACACAGGAAAGAACGGAAAGAAGATGTAGGAGTTGTTAGGCCTAGATGACAAGGTAATTATTTATTTTATCAAGCCTATTGCTACTCTGTCCAAATGATTATAAGAAGACAATGAATTAAACATTTTGTTTATCAAGCCGACTGCTACTCTATATGAATGATTATAATCAGAAGACGGTGAATTAAACACTGCCAATTAATGCACTTAGGCTGATCATCCCTTCCGCCGCTAGGAGGCTCGCCAGTCTTTGCAAATTCTCACTGCCGCAAGAGGAGGTGTAGGCGCAGCGTCGGGAAATAAAGTCGTCCAGACATTATCTGGAGCACATATATAATGTTGTTTGATGTGTTGGAGGTGTCGCGGATCAGCGGACAACAATGCAAACCAAATATCCATCCATGTGTGCGTCCTTGCCATGTCCGATATTGGTTCTGCTAAGACTGTCTTCTTGATGATCTAGGTGTCCTCCTACTGCCAAGTTATTCCTAAGCTTTTCTAATGGAAAAATCAGAGTAAGGGAGCTGGACCTACCGAGAATATCCTGATCCAATTTCCGGTTTCTCTACCATTTGTGTAACTAGCAAGGTGGCCCACGCAAATGCGCAGGCAGGGTCTTTTCGTTACTCATATTCTATGTATTCTATATTGTCTCATTTGAAACATATGTGTGCAATTGTTCTTCTTAGGCATATCACATATGTATGTATAATCAAGGCACAATCAGTAAGCGTATATGAATACTCAAAATCAAGTACGGGTCCTTTCTTGGTCAAGGGTGTATAGATGAACACCCAAAATTTACTGCAAACAATTCATATATATGCATATGTAACATTTCTGATATTTCACAGCATGTATATGTCTTGCTTC
This sequence comes from Avena insularis, assembly GCA_023614405.1. Taxonomy (NCBI): domain Eukaryota; kingdom Viridiplantae; phylum Streptophyta; class Magnoliopsida; order Poales; family Poaceae; genus Avena; species Avena insularis. The sequence continues at coordinate 48,299,865 of CM042692.1, read as the reverse complement.
TCATCGAAATCAAGCTCAAACCTCAAATGTGTACTTCTATCGACGTGATGGTATAGATAGTTTTTGGTTTTTCACCCTTGGTTGGAATTTGAAGACAGAAAGATAAATATATGGATTTGTCCCTGCCTAGGATCACTATGTGTCAAAAGGACGTTGAACACTCAAATGTTGATGGCAATCCAATGATTGATAGACATGATCATACACATCAAGGACAACATAACTCTATACACAAATATTCATACTCATGTGCATGATTATAAATATTACTACACGACAACTTCTGCTTTATTGACGGACCACTCAATTTGGCCCAATGTGAGACTGCCCTTAATTTTTTTGCATATAAATTAGAGGTCAAAGTTAATGAAAAGATATCAAGTTTGGCTATGTGCCTGAATATATCAAGCGCTGGAAGCCGGCACAATATATAAAAGTAAATTATAAACGAATTATATGTTGGCATGTTAGGATAACACCTTACTCGCACAATATTCATTTTTTTTAACTACAGGTGCACTCTCTAGGGTCGACAAAAACACGATTACTAACAACAAAAATATTATTTTATCAAAGCAACCTATTACTAAGTTTATATATACTGTACAATCATGTGAGCCATTTTGTACTTGTGATATCATAAAAGATTCTACATGCACATGCTCTAAGGTATAAATGAATTATATGTTGGCATGGTAGGATCCGTCTGGCTCGCGCCAAGTCTAAAGTAAGTTTTATAAGAATATTCATTTTTAATTTAATTACTGGTCAACATCTCTATGGTCAACAAAATGATACAAACGACTATTACCAATGACAAATATAGTATGTTATGAAAGCAACCTACTACAAATTTCTTATATATTTTACTATCATGTGAGCTATTTGGTATTTGTGACATAAAAGAATTTACATACACCTGCTCGAAGGATGTGGGCGGAATAGCTAGTGATGGTATACCTGCGTTCAGAAGAGAAATCAAGTAGTTTTTTGTGCACAAAGTCCGCTCTCATGAATTTAAATTATAAAATATATTCATGTAAATTTCCATGGTACCCTTTGTTTTTCTTCTACCCTCTAGCCGTTTAGGCAAGTTTGCATCATGACTCTATTTTAACAAAAAATTATAAGCATAATTCAGGCTTGTATGATATCAATCTGAAACTTCACGACGGAGTAATTTGCTCTGTAATTCTGTTCTTTCATATAGAATTATAGATGGATACACACCGCTTGCTCTACATTGCCTATCCTGATGCGGGCCAACTCCAATAGATTAAATATATGCTTACATGGTAAAAAAAGTGATGGCATCAAAGGAAAACTTACATGCAATTACCTGGCTTTGGCTGTCTAGCTGTGTGCATGAAGCATGTCATGTGGACGGGTACATGTAACAGATTCTCCATCAAGGACCTGAACTGAAATTATTGTCAGGTCTTCTTGGTACCTAGTTTTGTCGTTTTAGATTCGACTTTGACCTTATACTGAAGTTCAGGATAGTAAAATATACTATTTCTACTTTTATACATATCTAAAACCATATAGATGAGAACTTTCAAAAAAAAATATAGATGAGAACTGTTACACACCTGATGATGTTGAACGTTCAGACGAAACAATGTGTCACAACCTTAGTGAAAAGTTTGCTTACTCATATTTCCTCCGTTTGAAATTAGTTAGGCAACTTTATCTAGATATATATGTATGTACATGCTAAAACATGTCTAAATACATACTCCGTATGTTCAGAAATATAAGACATTTTAGCTTTATAAATAGAATGTATCTAGACGTCTTTTAGTGTATAGGTTCATACAGGTTCGGAGTGAACCTATACACTAAAAAATTCTAGATACATTCATTTTATAAAGCTAGAATGTCTTATATTTCTAAACAGAGGGAGTACATATCTAGACAAATCTTTATCAATTAATTTGAAACGGATGGAGTATGTTGGAAGAGTGTGGTTAGTTTGCCTCCTTGCTGGTGCCTATTAAGCCATCAATCTCCACGACGACCATGACCACCATATTGTATGCGAGAACTGAGATGAGAATCTCAGCAGCTCGATCCCAATCACCATGGTGCTAATTGCTTGGAATAAATTCAACGTAACACTGCAGCTTGACAATTATTACTCTAATCTGACATTGTATGTGAGTACATCCATGTTTGACATCCAGCCTACTGGAATATACTGATCCTTTTATGTTGAGATGCAGCTGTGCTCTATATCAGCAGTCTCTTCACCTGGCGAGAAGATTTAATCTAACAATTAACGGGGATACTTTACCAAGAATCTTGTTCTCCATGCTGATGCTGATTGTGAAGTTGATAAAGTCCTAAAAACTATATGTCACAAAGTAAAGAAATACACAATCAGCAAAGAAATAATTATCACGTGCTATTACCTGCTCGGGGCTGTCCGGTAGTTTGCATGAGGTACATGGCGATCGAACCATATCCACCTTTTGTATGCTTGAGGCAAGATTGGCCGTATGTAAGCCTGCACGTGAATGAGAATGGGCACCGTCGGCGGCAGATTGCCCGAGGACATCTTGGAGAATGGAATACGGTGGCGGCGGCAACGGATGTGAGGAGTCCCATATCGGAATTCAGCGGTGGCTGCAGCGTGCAGATTGATTTTTTTAGGGTTGTAGATTTATTGTCTTTTTAGCTAGAAGTACTAAGTCAAAATGGTATGGACAACTTATTAAGGGTATTGGTGGGTAATTTATTAAATATTAATGTCTACATAGGGTACTTTTTGGATCCACGGTTATAATTGATTATTCGTATAGTAAACTAATGGCCAGATGTTTCTAATTTTTGTGAGATTTTCTAATCTATTTCTCTATTTTCTGGTTAACCCGTAATGTATTTTTAATATATAATAGATATGACATTAATTAAAACCTTGCAGGTTAGGAAATTTTGTTTTATCATCCAATGATTTTCTTGCTTCACAGCTTTGATTTGATTTGAGATAAATTAATGTGATGTACTGCTCCTGCCTATTGCGCGTGTAGCTCCGGTTTGATGGTCCAGTAATTGGTCTCTCATCTAATTCAAACATATGGTGGCGTATTAGCATTGCTATTTTGGCATCTTCCTCATACAGTATAAACAATAAATAATTCTGTAACTTTAGTTGGCTTGCAACAATTCATATGACTACTAACTATATGCTATTTCATCTTAAAATTTCTATTTTAAGATAATTTTTTTACAGATTAGAGTGACTATCATTTCAATACAATAAGTTTTCCATGATACAATAGATTCGAAACATGCATTTTTCCCCTCATATAAACATTTAATAAGGCATCTATGTATTATGTGCTCATATTTCGTCATGTTGATCAGCCAATGGAAGCGGTAACTCATCTTGCTTTCTTGGGTACAGATAAATAGGACAAAACAGACAAGGTTTCTTCTATATAATCAAGATTGTGCACAAGGTATTCGTAAAAATAAAATTGTGCATAACCTGTGGCCTGACATACAGTTGTTTGTTTGTACCTGATTCCAGAATGTTCAAATTGGGGCTTTATAATGTAATTGACATGGTATTATAATCCCAGTATGTTCAAATTTTGTGTGCCCCCCTAACACATCCCCTTGCTCCGTCCGATCTGTTCAACTTCGCCGAGGGTCCTCTGGTGGCTGTTGCAGTCGGAGAGAGGTCTCCGAGGTCCGTGCTCGGGAGGTCGCGGAGGTGGGGGAGTTCCACGGCGACAGTTTCGAGGGACAGGGCGTCTTTGTTCGGGCCTGACAGCACCACCTACCACGGAGCCTGGCGCCAAGAGCTACTCCAAGGCCGAGTACTGGCCGAGTACTACGAGGGCCAGTGGCGCCACAACATACAGGATGGCCATGGCCGGTACGTCTGGATCGGCATGTGGAAGTCTGAGGGCGAAATGGGGGACATCACCTGCGACATCTCGGAGGAGGCCGCACCCACACTCGAGGCGTCCATGCTCTATCGGGAAGCTTTTCTAAATTTCTTATGTATCACTTAAATACATCTATAACCATGATATGAGCCTCTTCATTCATCCTTTGTCTTCCATGGATTCGCTAGGTTGACCTAACATTTTCACAGATACACTAGGTTAATGTGACATGTATTGTGTTTACAACACTTATAAGGAGTTATATGTCGTAGGATAGTGCATAAGGTGTGTGTAGTGCACATTGTCAACTACAATATTGTTTGCACAATGCATTTGTATCTGATTTTCTGCTCCGTGGCAACACACGGGCATTTAGATAGTCCTAATTAATCACCCAACTTGTAGCTCCGATGTACTTAGCAACGGAAAAAGCTATGCCGCCCACCCGCATCTTCCGTAGACCAAGAACACATGCATGATGAACAAGAACAAACACAGCCATCGGCTAGCAGCCTAGAACACAGCTGGATGATCGAGAGTAGAAACCTTGAGCTGCCATGCTGGTGCGAGGGAGACGAGCTCGTCCCCGTCTTCTGCTTCTCGTCATGATGCCAATGAGGAAGGGAGGCCGACAACCGCGTCGTCCTCATGCTCGAGCCTCCTTTGGCTGGGGCTCGATCGGTGGCGGCGCCCTCCCTCTGGCCCGCGTGGTGGCCTCTCCATTGGTGCTCCCCAAGGACTGGGAAGGTCGCAAGCTCGTCCCTTCCTCCTGCTCCGCCGCTGATGCGCGCTTGAAGCCATAGCAGCTTCCAAGGACGCCAACAGCACGCATAGCTCTAGTGCGGCCACAGAGGCGATGGACAGGAGGAGACAGGCCACCGCGCGCATCTACGGACGCGAACGGAGCCGGAGCAGAGAAGAGCCGTCTGGCACCCGCACGCCTCTGCTTGTCCTCGATGGCGTCGCCCGCGGCTTGAACGAGCGGTGCAGGACGGCCGGGAGCGCTGGCGCTCGCGTGGGAGCGGGGGTGGCCGATTGTGGAGGCATCGGGGACGTCATGCTGTCGTGTTCTCTCGGCGGAAGGATCTTGGGCAGAGGAGAAACAATGGCGTTTAGGGCGATGCGCCGATGTAGTGATATGTTCTGGAAAGATAAATGTAGATCTTATTCTCTCTCTAGTCAGCATGTATCAGGGAGGGAAAAATAGAGAAAGGCATCCACAAACGTGATTTGGAAATTCAACAAGGAAAATCATAAACATCACGGTGCAAAGTGGACGCGAATCTCGAAGCTTAGACGAAAGGACAAGATAGGTCATGCACCCATGTGTACAAGCACAAAATCCATTTTCTATATATTGATTATAAATTAATAATCAATTCACCTGCTATTTGTTCTTACAAATTCATGAACTCATTTAAAATTTAAAAGGAAAACTCTAATGGAAGTAAAGTAAAACTTTTCCATAAAGATAAAATCTAATCACTACTTACCTTATAAGTAAAATGACTATATTAACATTGAATGGTAATAAAGCACAATTTGAATAGGAGAAATGCTGCTCTCAATTCACCCTTAAGGTATAATATGTAATGACCAAAGTTCAATGTCATGCTTATTAAAAATATTTTCAAGTCTGTTTGGGGGATACCCCCGGGTAGGGTCACGCCAGGGTATAAAGGCCGAGTTAGCCGAGGTTCGGCAAGGCTAAAGCGGATGCTGGCCAGGTCATCTCAAGGCAGGCCGAATCACGGGGTAACCTGGACTAGGGGGCGTCCACCTAACTAGGTCTCAACCGACTTAAGTCGTAAGTCGGAATGGCGTATTTAACTTGTATGCAGGAACGGGTGTGGCCGGATCAACTACGATCCGGGTCATGGCAAGCTTCTAGGAGAAGGAAGAAATCTCGCTGGTCAAAAGAAGCCCCGGTACGCACTGCATGAGTGAAGCAAAAGAGGGCAGGACCACCGAGGCGTGGCCGACAGAGGTGACGACGCCCGTGTCGGCTGACGCAGGCGCCGCAGAGGCTCACGTAGCCTCTGCATGGGTGACGCGGGGGAAAAGCACCCCGGTCGGTTTGCTATTTTGGGAGCACGTATGCCCTAAGTGGAGACCTAGTCACTCCTATATAAGGAGGTCTAGGGCCTTTGTAGAAAAGGTTCCTCTATTCTGATTGGTTTTAGGTTCTAAGGGTCTTGTACGGGTTGACTGTGGGTGAGAGTAAGAGAGTTCCTTTTTCCTCCTCTCGCCAATACAGCTCTAGGAGCACTTGTAATCTGTGAAGTGAATCGAATACAAATCTTCTGTGTGGAGAATCACCTCACTATCCCTCCCTGGATTCCCATAGTGCTATTAGTCCCCACCTTTAGCCTATCCATGGCATCTGCCGTGACACCACCACTACAGTTGGCGCCCACCGTGCGGCTAGCGGCGCTAGCAGGGGTGAAGATCCGGACAGGAAACCTCATCGGCACCGGCGAACGCATTGTCTCCGGGCTCGTTCAGCGCTTTGGAGCGCTGGACTTTGTCAGCGACAACGCTGGCTGCTTCGGCACGCGCCCACTTCCGCGCAACGACCTCTTCACCAAGCTCGGTGCGCACAAGGTCTACGTTGCTGTGGACGTATCATGCGTTCATCCGCGGCACGTCGTCGAGGCAGGGGAGCCACCCCTTAGCGTGGTTCACGGGGCGCGTATCACTCGCTCCCCGGACCGTGCTGAGGTGATGATGACTGCGCTAGGTGCAGGCGCAAGCAAGGATCCGGCACCAGATCCGGAGGTAACACCTAAGGCACCGAGGAAAGGTAGAGGACCTCCACTAGAGAGGCCTGAGAATGTACTGAGAGAAGCTATGGATAGCTTGGCAAACCCGGTAGCAGCAGTGGTAGATCCGGCTCAGGCACAGGCCGAGCTAGAGGAAACTAGGCAGAAAATTCTAAAGGGAACGAAAAAGATTGTTGCGGCTCAGCAGTTGTTGAACATGACGCTGCGTGAGTACGCAAAGGCAAATAAAGTAGATGCCGTAAAAGTGAAGGGGAGAAATCTCATGAGTGAAATGAACAAAGAGGGTGATACTAGGATAGAGGAGTCAGAGAACTGTTTGTCCGTGGGGCTGCCAAAGTACAGTACCCGGCAAAAAACCTCAGAGCAGCAGATGCAGCTGCATCCGAGCTAGAGGGTCTGACGGGTGAAGCCCGTCAGAGACAGCAAGATAGGGTCAATGAGTTGGTTCGGATCGCGAACAGGCAAAATGAGGAACTGCTCAGGGCAAACCCGGAGAGAGCTGGGGCCTCCAAGATCGTTCATTCGGCGGTGGCTAACCCGGAGAAATCCGCTGGAGCCGCATCGTCCCCTCATGGCGGTCCTAGGAGAGAAGAGGTAGTAACCTCGGCTAGGAGAAACAAGCAGATTGTTCCGTATGACCCGACAAGGGCAGGAAAAGCAAAAGAGGTACAAAGAAACGACGATCGACGGAGTGTAAGCCGAGGTGAAGCTGGCCGAGGTAACCGTGACCAAGGCAATGCCGGTCAAGGAAACGCTGTTAATGGCAATGCCGGACAGCGCAATTCGGCAGGACAACCGCAGCAGTGGAATATACCAAGGCAAGAGCAAAGTGCTGGCCGATGTATGCAACAGAGAGATGCGCCACGAGAGCGAGACCGGTATAACGATGGAGATTCGGAAATGGTGAATGCAGGATACCCAAGGATGGACTATCATGTGATAGGGTCGAGATTGGAAAGCAGGGATCTGATGCCGGACGATGCCAGGTTGAAACTGGATCGACTGTATAGGTCAGAGCAGATTGAAAGTCAAGGTCCTCCGGGTCCTGCGTGTTTTGGACCTCGGATCATGAAAGAGCCACCGGTGCCTAACTTCCAGTTACCTAGAGGCACGAAGACATATGACGACAGCACTAAGCCGGAGGATTGGTTGATAAACTATGCTACGGTTGTGAAAATTGCTACAGGTAACTTGCGATGGGCTGTGAGATATGTACCCTAGATGTTGGAGAGGCCAGCGAGGGTGTGGTTGAATAATTTACCACCCGGAAGTATTAACTGCTGGATCGATTTTGAGGAAATGTTCATCAGCAATTTCTCAAGTACATATCAGAGGCCAAATAGGCCACAGACCCTAGCTATGTGTAAGCAGAGACCGAATGAGACGGACCGGGAGTTTTTGACCCGGTGGTGTACCGTGAGAGACTCATGTGAGGGCGTGATAGAGTCACGGGCCATAGCATGGTTTGCGCAAGGATGCGGATATGCAAGCGAGCTGTGGCAAAAGTTGCAAAGAAAAATGCCAACCACTTTGGCAGAAATGATCCGGGTTGCTGATTCGTATGCTCTGGGTGATCCGACTCAACCTAGGCTCATATCAAACGAGTCCAATGAGGAATACTACTAGAGAGATGGAGCCGGATCATCCCAGAGGAATGATTACAGAGGTAAAAGGAGAGATGACAGACCGGATCACCGGTACAGCTCGCAACAAGTGGCAGCTGTGAATCAAGATCAGCCCAGAGCAGGGAGCAATCAACATCAGAAAACTGGAGGGCAACAATGGACGCCAAGGAATGATGGCAAGAAAACTTGGACGCCAGAACAGAAGAAACAGTGGCAAGAAAAGAAGGACCGTACGAGGTATACTTATGAGTCGATGTTGGATCAGCCGTGTAAATTTCACACGCCAAATCCGAGTAACCCAGCGGGTCATACAACGAGGCAATGTGAGTGGATGTGTAAGATAGAACAAGGTGGTTCAGGGAATGCTCAGGCACCCCGGAATGATCAACCTCGGCAGGAGTTACCCCGGCAGCAATTGCTCTCCGGAGCGAACACGCAATAGCTAATGTTGCCTCCCCCTCCGCCGAGGTATGATAACCATGAGAGAAGGGATGTAGTGCATCAAGTAGAAAACCAGCATCAGCCGGATCAGAGGTACCCCGGAAATGAGGGGAGGAATGAGTATAGGGAGCATCATCAGAGTTACTGTGTGTTTACCACTAAGGAAACCGATAGAAAGAGCTTGCAACACCGACATATGGAGGTCAATGCGGTAATGCCAGTGGTGACGAGGTATATGCCTTGGTCGGACCAGGAAATCACCTGGAACATCAAAGATCATCCCAAGCTTATGTCGAGTCCTGGTTCGTATGCGTTGGTGCTAGATCCAACATTCATTGGGCCAAACATCAATGTGAGGTTCTCCAAGGTACTGATTGACAATGGCAGTAGCATTAACATCATGTATGCAGATACAATGCGCAAGTTGGGGATCACGGAGAACATGCTCCAGGCTACAAGGAAAACTTTCCATGGTATTGTACCAGGCATTTCTTGTGAGCCCATAGGCAAAGTCCGGGTTGACGTGTTGTTCGACACGAGAGATAACTGCCGAACAGAGAATCTGGAGTTTGAGGTGGTGAACCTGGAAAGTGCGTATCACGCGTTACTCGGAAGACCAGCATTGAACAAGTTCATGGCGAGCTGTCACATCAGTTACTTGAAGATGAAGTTGCCCGGGCCAAATGGAGTGATTACCATTGCTGGAGATTTCCGACATTCCATTGAGTGTGCCTCAGCCGGGTTAACTTAGCCGAGTCACTTGTGATTGCGCAAGAGAAAAGAAAAATCCAAGAGGTGGCGGCATTAGCTCAGTCCGCGCAACAGTATATGCCGGCGTTGAGTAACCCGCATGGTAGCGTTTCGTTCCAAGCCGCAAAGGATACTAAGAAAGTGCATGTTGATGATATGTTCCCAGAGCACACCGTAACCATTGGTGCCGGGTTGAATGATAAATAGGAGAGCGAGCTCGTCAACTTCCTCCGTGAGAATCGGGATATTTTTGCTTGGTCCACACAGGACTTGCAAGGTGTTCCGAGGGAGTTGGTCGAGCACTCTTTGAACGTGAGACCCGGAGCAAGGCCGGTGAAGCAACCTCTCCGCCGCTTCGCCGAGGATAGGAGAAAAGTCATTGGAGATGAAATAGCTCCGTTACTAGCAGCAGGATTTATCATGGAAGTACTTTACCCGGATTCGCTATCTAATCCGGTGCTGGTGGAGAAGAAGAAGGATGACCCGAACGTGGCAGTGGTTTGGCGTATGTGTATCGATTACACAAACCTGAACAAGGCATGTCCAAAAGATCCATTTCCACTGCCGAGGATAGATCAGGTCATAGACTCAACTGCTGGATGTGAACTGTTGTCATTTATTGATGCATATTCTGGTTTCCACCAGATACCTCTGGATCCGGATGATCAAATAAAGACTGCATTTATCACCCCGTACGGGGCTTATTGCTATCGCACCATGCCGTTTGTTTACGTAATGCAGGGGCAACGTACCAAAGATGTATGCAGAAATGTTTGCACGACCAAATAGGTCAAAATGTACAAGTGTATGTGGATGATGTGGTTATCAAGACCAAGGAAAGCAAAACGCTCCTTGACGACATCAGGCAGACGTTCGCGAACTTAAGAAGGTTCCGAATGAAGCTTAACCCGGAGAAATGTACCTTCAGTGTCCCGGCTGGAAAATTACTCGGATTTCTCATCTCCAGCCGAGGTATCGAAGTTAATCCAACTAAGATCCGGGCCATTGAACGAATCAAACTGCCGAAGTGTCTTAACGATGTCCAAAAGTTCACTAGTTGCCTAGCATCGTTAAGTCGGTTTGTATGTCGGTTGGGAGAAAAGGCATTGCCTCTCTACCAACTCATGAAAAAGTCGGATAAGTTCATTTGGACGCCACAGGCCGATGAAGCCTTTGCCCACTTAAAGAAGATGTTAGCCACTGCACCAGTGTTAACCTCTCCACTATCAAAGGAGCCAATGTTGCTCTACATAGCCGCAACCAACCGAGTTGTAAGTGCAGTGATTGTGGTAGAGCGCGGCGAAGAAGGTAAGTCGGTGCAAAGGCCAGTGTATTACTTGAGCGAGGTATTATCTGCCTCAATGCAGAACTACCCACACTATCAAAAGGTGGCATATGGTGTCTATATGGCAACTAAGAAGTTAAAGCATTACTTTGAGGAGCATCCCATCAAAGTAATATGTGAATCTCCCACATCCGAGATAATGAGTAACAAAGATGCAAGTGGCAGAATTGCAAAATGGGCAATTGAACTAGCTCCCTATGCGCCACAATATGACAGAAGAGAAGCAATCAAGTCTCAAGCTGTGGCGGACTTTTTTGTGGACTGGGCCGAGGTACAATACGAATCACCGCCACCAGATCCAAACTACTGGAGGATGCATTTTGACGGGTCAAAAACAAAAACCGGGCTAGGCGCCGGAGTTGTGCTTACCTCGCCAAAGAAGGACCAGCTGAAGTATGTGCTGCAGATCCATTTCACGGCATAAAACAATGTCGCTGAGTATGAAGCACTTGTGCATAGGCTCAAAGTGGCAAAAGAGATTGGGATACGTCGGATACTATGCTTTGGCGACTCGGATTTGGTAATACAACAAGTGTCAGGATTGTGGGACACCCTTGATCCAAACATGGCTCTGTACAGATTTCATGTGCAGAAGATATCTGGTTACTTTGAGGGATGTGAATTTCACCATGTACCCTGGGTGGAAAATGAGGCTGCCGACATGCTGTCGAAGCTTGGATCAACCTGGCAAGCAATTCCACCGGGTGTAGCATTGGAACACCTCAGAAAACCATCTATCAAGTTGTCCCCAGGAACCGACTCAATCTATGTCCCGGAAGATACAGAATCCAAAGTTGTGCCCATGGACATTGACATGGGAGGTGGTGCGTGAAACCTGTGGACTGCATCAGCAAACCTGGGGACTGCCTCAACAAACCCGGGGACTACCTCGCAGAACCCGGGGACTCCTCAGCGTGATCCGGTTGAAGTTATGCCGGTGGATCAGATGGAAATTGATGAGGATGTGTTCCCTGTGCGAGCAATACCAGCTTGGGCACTGCCTATATTTCAATTCCTGAAAGATGGAACGTTACCCACTGAGGAGGTGTTATCCAGGCAAACTCAGAGGAGAGCAAAGGCATACACAATCATCAATTCCGAGCTATACAAACGGAGTGTGACCAATGTCCTCCAGCGATGCGTTAACCCGGAAGAAGGACTTGACATCCTCCGAGATATACATCAAGGGGAGTGCGGGCATCATGCCTCGTCCCGAGCCTCCCGAGCCTTGGTGGCAAAAGCTTTCCGGCATGGATTCTACTGGCCAAGTGCCTTAGAACAAGCAGAAGATCTGGTGAGAAAATGCAATGGTTGTCAGAGGTATGCTACCAAGACTCATATGCCAATGTCGGAACTCAAAACCATACCAATTACATGGCCATTTGCCGTATGGTGCTTGGATATGGTTGACCCGTTCAAACCAGCAAGGGGGGATATGACTCACATTTTGGTCATGGTGGATAAGTTTACAAAATGGATTGAAATGAAGCCTATAAGAAAATGTGATGGAGCTACGGCCGTAACATTTCTCAAAGACATTATCTTGAGATACGGTTACCCTCACAGTATCATAACTGATAATGGCACAAATTTTGCTGAAGGAGCATTCGCGCGATTCTGCCGAGATAAGAAGATCCGGCTGGATGTTGCCTCGATGGCCCACCCCGCATCAAACGGACAAGTGGAAAGATCCAACGGATTAGTGTTATCCGGGATAAAACCCCGGCTCATTGAGCCGCTGCAAAGATCAGCGGGGTGCTGGATAGAAGAACTACCACCGTCTTGTGGAGTTTAAGAACAACTCGAATCGATCAACGAGCTATCGCCATTTTTACGGTATATGGGCGAAGCTGTATTACCAGCCAACATAGAGCATGATTCGCCTAGAGTCACCCAATACACAGAAGCCGAAGTGCAAGAAGCCCGGCAAAATGATGTTGATCTGCTGGAAGAAGCAAGAGAATTGGCATTGTCCAGATCCACCATATATCAGCAAAATCTCCAACGCTATCATAGCCGGAAAGTAAGCCCCCGAGTATTTAGGGAAGGCGATCTGGTGCTCCGGTTGGTACAACGTACTGCTGGCATGCATAAGTTATCCCCCTATGGGAAGGGCCATTCATTGTGAGCAAAGCATTGCACAATGATTCTTATTATCTTATCGATGCAAAGCCATAGGAAAAGAACAAGGCGGACAGGTCCGGCGAGGAATCTAAGCGTCCATGGAATGTAGCCCTACTTCGTCCTTTCTACACTTAGCAGAGAAGTGTATGTATCCCAGTCTTCTCATATGTCGGTATGTATGCCGGCAATGAGCTTATCAATGAAGTGTTGGCACCTCGAGCAGTAACTCGGGGACTGCCTTAATAATATTTGTTGTCTTTTATTATTTATACGTCAGCTGGAGTAAGTTGTTCTACTTAACTCAGATTAGTAGTGTGTGAGCACCAAAAACCCAACTCTTCGACTTGCTGCTGTCCAACAAGATTTGTCTTCATGGCAAGTAAGAGAACAAGTTTGGAATTGCGTAGCACATGAAAAACGACTAAGGAAAAGAACTTAATCGAACCGACGTTTGTTTTTTGGTCTAACCTTGTATTTACTTTAAAATTATTATGCTGAATTATTTTAAGCTAAGCCTAAAGTTTCCAAGTATTGTTAAAACAATTTTTAAAGCTCAGATTCGTAAGTCGTAAAACCGAATCAAGGTAGACACGAGCCGAGCCAGAAGATTGGACGAATAAGAAAATGAAACTCGGGGACTACGCCCAAGTTAATCTGGCATAGAAACTTAGTAGAAAAATATCACATGTGTACTGAATACAATTCCACCCGGCATACCGGGGATCTGATAAGTTTTCAAGTGTTTTCACTTAAGGAGCAGCAGGACGAGGAAGTTCGGCGTCATCTTCGCCTTCTTCGATATCCGAGGCATCATCCTCTCCATCCTCGTCCGAACCAGCTTCAACATTTTCAACCTCTTCGTTGCCAGCGGCTTCTAGGAAGCTCGGATCCTCAGTCCATTCATGAATGGGAGCATATTCAATGAGGCTATGGGCGCAAGCCTGGCACCGAGCTACCCACTCCGGGTCATTGGTCCATTTGGATCCAGTGCGCAGGTGTGTCAGGAGGTTGAGGTCGATCTTCTCATACCACGTTAGTATGTGGTGAAGAACGGTCTCAGCTGCAGTATGTCCAGCGGACTCCCTCCAAAGGTCGAGTTGGGTCTTGATTTCTGTCAGCTTTTCAGCGAGAATTGCGATTCTCTCCGGAGTGTCTTTGCCAAGCCAGAACATGTTGAAAACTCGGACTAAAACGTCAAGGAGATCCTTGCCATAGTTCTTGATGATTTCCACGCGAGATGACAGGCTGACCAACAGGTCCTCCATGTCAAAGGGAATGTCTTCACCGTCAGGAGCGACGGGAGTACCCCTATCTCGGCGGAAATTGGCAACGGCGGCGCTCGCAATAGGAGTACCCTCTGGAAATTTGCCTAAAAACAGGACAAGAGAAACGAGTAATGAGAAGACATGTGAGGTAACCCGGAGAAATATGCCGGATAAGGAAAAGGAACTTACGTAAAATGTGGTTGTGGGTCCGGGTCAATTCATTGGTACAATCATCGCGTCTTTTGCGGAGCTGCACCAGTTCGGCGTTTGCCGACTCAAGCTTGACGTCGACCTCCTAGAGAAGTTCTCGATCCTTGGAAATTTGGAGATTGAGGTGTTCGCGCTCTTCGGTGTAGTTCTGGCCGGCCTTTTCAAGCTCGGTTTGGTGCTGCGCTTTCATCTTCTTCATTTCTGCCTTTAACTTGGCAATTTCATCGTCCTTGGTTCGGAGGAGGGCAAGTTCATCGTCTTTCTTCTTGAGCTCGGCCTGATGTTGCCCTGCTTGTTCGAGAAAATGCAGCATCATATCAGGCACGGGCACACTATCTTCCAACGATGCTGAAATAGCGTGTTGACCCGGCAGAGCCGAGGTATGAATGTTTGCCGAACCAATAAGAAAAGGAGATGGAAAGCAAATCAAGGTCGGACAAAAGTAGCTTACCCTTAATCTGATCCAGATTCTTCCTCATAAGCTTGTTCTCAACCTCCACCCTAGCTGTGAAAACCGAATAAAGGATTAGTTCGGCAGAAGAAGATGAAGGAAAACAGAAAAATGTGAAGAAGAGAACTTACCCCTTTTCTCGTGCTCAGCGAGATGTGCATTGTGCTTCGCGAGAAGCATTTATGAGTGTCCAGGAGACGCTAGGACTCAGCGCTCCGGTGGTTGGTGGTCACCTAAAAAGAGTACAAAAATTTAGCTTAAGCCTTGTACATATTCGAAGTGTACAAGATCCAGGCCAAGTGGAACTTAACCCGGCTCTAGGTGTGTGCATATTCAAAGTGTGCAAGATCCGGGCCAAGTGGAACTTAACCCGGCTCTAGGTGTGTGCATATTCGAAGTGTGCAAGACCTAGGCCAAGTGGAACTTAACTCGGCTCTAGGTGTGTGCATATTTGAAGTTTTCAAGGAGCTACGTTAGTTTTCTAAGGAGCATCCGGCCGAGTAACAAGTTACTCCCCCGGAGGCTCGGGGACTAATGGTTATATCACTAATATCTACAGCATGCTAAGGAAAAGGTGAAGTAACATACCTCCATCATCCGACCCGCGAGGTTAATCGCCTTAGCGGCTGTGTTCATCTGAGCAGCAAACTCGGCGGGACCAAACTTCTCCGGGAGATCGTTGTTGTAGACGAACTCCGCCTTGTTCCAGTTGTTCATAAACTCGATCAAGGTTGGAGGATATCGCTCACCGCTGAGCATGTGGGGCGCCACCAAGCCCTTCGCATGTGCTTCCCTCCTCTCAACCTGAGCAAGGGCCGGGCTGGTGTGCAGAATAAGTTGTTGCGCATTAGTTGGCTTGGCAGGGGCGTCCTTCGGTGCTGGAGGCTTCTGGGCAAGCATGGACGTGAGGGTGCGCTGTCCAGACCCGGCGGACGCTGCCCTGGTGGCGTCAGGGGCTTTCTTGCCTTTGAGCCGCTGAGAGGAGGAAGTGGTTGCAGCAGATTTTCCCTTAGGAGCTGCCTGGGTACTTCCTCGCCGAGACTGAGAAGACTCGGACGAGGCAGAGGAGCTTGCCGCTGGTGCTCTTGTTGCTGGAGCTGGTGCTGCTGCTGATGTTCTTGCTACCGGAGTTGGTGATGGTGCTGGAGCTGATGCTGGTGCTGGAGCTGGTGCTGGTGCTGAGGTAGTCTCAGTAGTTACTGGTTGCGGCGAAGCCGAAGTTGTGGATGCCACTGCCTCGGCTGGGTCCGTCTCCCCCGCTCCGAGGTTGCCCCCCTCTTGACAAGGTGGGTTGGAACCCGGAGCAGCCACAGAACCCTCTGGAATAGGGCTCAGCGGGTGTGACTCGTCGTCACGAGGGGGAGAAGGGCTAGGTCGGAGCGGCGAAGATATGCTAGATCCACTCTGGGGGACCTCCTCCGCAGCACTGCCGAATCAAATAATGTCAGAAGAGAAACTAAAACAATGCAAGGAAGAATAAGTTGTAGAGGGAAAAGAGGCTTACGCATCCGAGGTCAGGGGCTCCTTGGGTTTCCGAGCCCTACGTGCTGGGGCCTTGCCTGCTGGCTTGGAGGCGGTTTTGTCTCCGGACTTCTTTCGCCTTTTGGAGGGCTGAGAAGGTCCGGAGGAGGAACTTGATGCAGCTCCATGCCTCTTATTCGGCGCTACCGGAACAGGTTCACCCGTAGCAAGGGGAGGGTCCTCGTGGATCTGCCCACCGGGGTTAGCTGATGCCGGAAAAGCATAAGAAAGGGGGACAGCGTCAACAGCTTCCATCACCTCAATATCCGAGTCATCCTAATCGTCGGGCCAATCTCTAATAGAAGAGAGTTTACCGGTGGGTCGCTTGGTCGCGTCGGACATTGGGAGGAACATCTCCTCGTCCGGTTCTTCCTTGTCCGAGCTCTCCCGGTCAGGCGCACATTTGAGGGTGGGGTCGGTGCCATCCTCAATAGTCTGCTGAAGGAATTGCTAAAGGAGAAAAAAGACAACGGAGTTAAAAATAAAGCAGCAACCGACATAAGATCTAATTCGGAGAAAGTTGGTGGCATGAAGCTTACCACGGGAGGAAGCCTATCCTGGCAATAATGCTCAATTCCCCATGTCCACTCAGAGGAGAAGTCCTTGTGGGTGGTGAAGAGCGCCTTGACCCGGCGGTAGATTTCTATGTTGCTAAGCTCGAAGGACGAGGTCCGGTTGGGGTCGTGGCCCTAGCTCATGTGGCACAACTTGTGAGTGCGCTTCTAGAGAGGGAAGATCCGGTTGCGGACGAATGTGATCATGGCGTCCTCGTTGCGCAACCCGAGATCCTTAAGCTCCTTGAACCTCTTATTGACCTGATTGACCAAGACTATGGGCTTCTTGGGGACAACGTCCCATAACTCCGGGTTAGGAGGACCCGGAGCATAGGGGCGAAGCCGGATCAAATCTTCAGTGCCTTCATTCCGAACATAGAAGAAGGTCCGGGCCCATCCTTTGCAGGAATCCAGCTCGGTAACCCAGGGAAAGACAGAGAACCTCCGGGGTGAAATGGACGCAGCGCCGAACTACGTAAGTTGTTTATCCTCCGGCTCTAGATCTATGTTCGGAATGACATTACGACGAAGGCCGAAAAACCGGATCCATAGCTCCTTCGTGGGCCATAGTCCGGCATAGCCTTCGATCGTGGAAGCGAAAGTAGAAAGAGAAGTAATTGCGTTGGCACGAAGGTGGTACGGCTGGAGTTCGTATGTGCTTAGCCAATCATGGAAGAAATCACTGACCGGCAAACCGAACCCCCGCTGGAAGTGGGACAAGAACACAACGTACTCACCCGGATTGGGTGAGGGGGCGAGCTCGGCGGAGGCGAGGCGCGCGATGACGCTGGCGGGAATGCGTCTGGTGCGGTAGAGCCAGTCCAGGTCGTCTTGGCAGACCCAGGACCCAGCCCACGCACCGCGGTCCGCCGTGGCGGTGTCTTCTTCCATTTCTTGCTCGGCAACGACGAGCTCCTCCTCTGTCATCTCCAGTTTGTTGCCCTCACTATCGCTAGCAGCGGTGGGGGGCAGCGGCCTAGATTGACAGCGACCCGTAGCGGAGGAGGTGCGCAGCGGCGACGGTGATGCAGAGGTGTAGGGAAGCAGTGCGGCGGCGGTGATGCTACTTAGAGGCAGTGGCGGCAGCGCTGTCGCGGGGAAGACGAAGAAGAAGAAGAGCTAGAGGAAGAGGGGCGCGGAAGGGTGAAAAGACCTAAGCGGTGCGCCCCTCCCCTATTTAACCACTCCCTCGAGGGGGAAGTGGGATCGTGTCATGCGGGTGCGTCACACGGTGTGGCCGTGTATTGCTCACGTCAACCAATCAGTAGCGAGCCACACGGAAGGCCACATGGCGTAGCTGATCCCATGACGTGAGGCATTGATGCGGTTAACGAGGAGGCAGGCCAGACGTGACGTGCGCCACAGTGATAACTGACAATTACTACAGCGGTTACTGTGGCTGGCCCTTAAAATGAGGCAACCTAATGATTAGCCTCCACGTGGGTTAGCGTATGAGAGAAGGAAAGAAGACCCAGATGAGACCGTGGTAACCCGGCCAGCAAGTGAAAACTTGGAATGTGCCAAGGGAAGGTAAAATCATGAGGTCCGAGTTGAGGTGGTAACCCGGCCAGCAAGTGAAAACTTGGAACGTGCCAAGGGAACGTAAATCCACACAACCCGAGATAAGGAGATAACTCAGAGATGATATCCAAATCTTGATAGAATTGAACCTGATGTGGCCTTAGCAGCCAAGGCAGCTAAGACCGCACCAGTTTTGGGGACTAATGTTGGGGGGATACCCCCGGGTAGGGTCACGCCGGGGTATAAAGGCCGAGTTAGCCGAGGTTCGGCAAGGCTAAAGCGGATGCTGGCCGGGTCACCTCAAGGCAGGCCGAATCACGGGGTAACCCGGACCAGGGGGCATCCACCTAACTAGGTCTCAACCAACTTAAGCCATAAGTCGGAATGGCGTATTTAACTTGTATGCAGGAACAGGTGTGGCCAGATCAACTACGATCCGGGACATGGCAAGCTTCTAGGAGAAGGAAGGAATCTCGCTGGTCAAAAGAAGCCCCGGTACGCACTGCATGAGCGAAGCAAAAGAGGGCAGGACCACCAAGGCGTGGCCGACAGAGGTGACGACGCCCGTGTCGGCTGACGCAGGCGCCGCAGAGGCTCACGTAGCCTCTGCATGGGTGACGCGGGGGAAAAGCACCCCGGTCGGTTTGCTATTTTGGGAGGAGGCATATTCCCTGGAATATGCCTCCATGTATGCCCTAAGTGGAGACCTATCCACTCCTATATAAGGAGGGCTAGGGCCTCTGTAGAAGAGGTTCCTCTATTCTGATTGGTTTTAGGTTCTAAGGGTCTTGTACGGGTTGACTGTGGGTGAGAGTAAGAGAGTTCCTTCTTCCTCCTCTCGCTAATACAGCTCTAGGAGCACTTGTAGTCTATGAAGTGAATCGAATACAAATCTTCTGTGTGGTTAATCACCTCACTATCCCTCCCTGGATTCCTCTAGTGCTATTAGTCCCCACCTTTAGCCTATCCATGGCATCTGCCGTGACACCACCACGACGAAGTCTTTAAATAAAATGTTAAACAATAATGTTGATAGTTTTATTTCATAGTACTTGGGAGTTAGAAGAAACCCTAAAGGAAGCCACCTACAAATTTAAATACTTTTAATTCATTAAGTAAGTTTTCTTCAAAAGTTATTCTTTTTAAAGAACATAATAAGCAAACTTTCATCATCTCTTTTGCTCTAACATGAGTAACAATATTTATATAAGAAGTCTTTGGTTATTTATCAACACTTGGATATTTTATTGTTACATGCTACTTTATTATACTTATTAGTCATTTCACAAAGTATCACAAGTCTAGTAAGAAGCACATATGTGAACTTGGTATAAAAGTGCAACACATCCCAAAGAAATCATCACAAGTCCACAAACCCTAGATCATCGATGTTTGTTTCAGGGATTTCAAGTTTAAAAGTTGCATTACATTACTTATGCATAATAGCATATTGCTTCTTTAAACATTAGTCCTTACCGAACCAATGGTGTTGTTTTTAGATATTGGAGTTTATGTTGTCTTGAAGACCTTGGCTGCATAATCTTGCAGTCAAAAAGGCAAGTTCATACTTGGTCATGTCCTTTGATTATTTTTTATCAAGTATTTGCAATATATTACTGTTATCACCTGCATTCTAAAAGCAAAATATAGTTTCATAATTAACTTGAACTATCGATTACTGATCTGGGGTGATCAGATAATCTACTATCATGTATGATATGTGGATTGGTGGAGGTACCATTGCACGAGAAAGTATCACCTACAACTTAATAACAAATATTGCTAGTGATTCTTGCATCGTATATTATGCGTTAACCATAATATATGAAATGGGGCAGAGAATTTAGGTGAATCTTCCTCCTTTCGCATGTCAATGGATGACCATACCGTGATGCTGCAAATTCCTCGCTAAGGATCCAACACATGGGTGGGACCGTTAGTGCCCAGTGATACTTGGTGTCTAGATTATCTATGAGGGGATGTCGGTGGTAGGTCTGGCATTATGATGGGGGCTACCATGGGCAGGTTCTGCTTACAGAGTCTACAAGAGGTGTATCAGAGTACCCGTAAGGGGTTATATCAGAGGTAGGGATGCTTGTAGAGTCAGGTGGGCATGCAGGATTGTGGAGAAGGGTCGTGATCGGCTTGGATCTTAGACTAGGCCCCACACCAAGGAAGCGTGGACGAGAATGCAACTCAGATGTGTAACAATGATAAGGTCTCTTATGGGTAAAGAAACACACCTCTGCAGAGTGTATACTTTTTTTGACATGTTACTCTTTGTTCCGGGAAGGATCTACGAACGCGGTAGGAAAGGAGCTTCATGAAGTTCTGGTAAACCTGTGAAGGCTAACATACATAACTTTGAATATTTTTTTATGAAAACCTGCATAGCCTACGACCTATGGTCTATGGCTGTAGATAGTACATCAAAGAATCCTCTTGAATTGACTTTCTAAGAACGCTCGTACTCAACTGTACCTTCTTAACCCTTGCTAAATTCTAGAGCCATCAAAGACATCAGCAACACCAAATGATGCTCATAAGGATCACTATAAGAAGTTACAATTCTTTAGAAAAGTCAATGGGATCGACATCTACATCAAGGAAACTGGAGACACAATATCTAGAATAAATAGGGATACAAATCTCTAGCCATAAAACCTATTTCTGTAGAGCATTGCAGTAGCAGCAAATTGCAAGCTAGATAGTTTTGATAGTAGTCTTATTAGTAGTGTAGTTATGAGTTGTTATTTTTGGTTCTTGTTTGTAAAAAAAAATCTTTGTCTTTATAAATAAGAGTTTCTCTAGATCTTTTGTAAAGCTCTGAGTTGTAATCTATAGTAATATCTTAGACTCTCGATGTTTCTGTTTTACCACTATGAGAGATGTAATACCGGTGGAACGATGTTTCATTGGTGTTATGTCAACGACTTGCATACTACATCATGCAATGAAATGCTGGGTCACCTCATCTCCTTAGTAAATGATTATTCAAGATTATTACCAAGGACAACATACCGAAAATCTCATGAAAAAAATATGTGGATCAAAAACCATTTTTCAAGTTCACAGAAAACCGATAGACCCCCACTTCTTGGCCAACTTGATGAAGTTGAAACTCACCTTTTTGCTTACGAACCTTCACTATCAAGAACAACTTACTTATTATATTTTGATACTAAGAGACATAGTATGTAAATGTTCCTCTTAGATACCAGTATCTAGGCTTATGCCACACCGTACGCAAGAAGCACGACAATATTTAAGAAATCCATTCATGTTGCTTCCCCTCCTAGTGTGTCCTTTCGGCAGGGCGTAGTTTGTCCAAGGCTAGTAACATGGCAACTCTACTTTTGTAGTTAGCTAATATCACCATGTCAGAAGAGCAAGATGAGATTTTCGAAAGAAAAAAGGAAGAGCAAGATGAGAATGGTCTTCTTAAACTAATCTATGTTGCCCTCGTGCACCCAATATATAGACAAAAACATATGTAGCTAAAAGACCTGCTAAGATTAAAAGATGACCTTTCATTTCTTAGAAAAGAAGTCATCACAAAAACAAACAACCTAGTTAGGCTCGACTAACATGGGATTAAATATTATTGGATTTTTCTATGTATATGAAGCAATCAAAATGGGTTCCCCAAATTTCAGTTTGCTCGTTCATGTCGCCTATAGTTTGTATCTTCCTTGAAATGTTCATGGTATGTCGTAGCTGGCTTCGAGGTATTGAAACAAACATCATAGCACTATTCTTGCTAGGATTGATATGTCTTTGATAAAAGGAAAATCTATTCTCAATGCATGTTATTCACTTGTGCATGCACCCACTCCCTATGTGGACCTTGCTTCAACACCCATAGAACATGGTGGGGAGTTAGTTGCAGTGTCATGTATCAATATGGAGTGGGAAAGACGGCATAGCATTTTGGCCGTCCCTCTTTCACTGTAGGTTGTTTTTATTTGAGACTATTTTATGTTTCTGCTGAGATGTAATAAGTGTTTTATGTGGGTTGTATGCTTCTTCTTGTGTAGATGATTGGTATGAACTCTTGCTGGTTGTATCGTCTTAAACGTGACTTGGTGATTTAATAAAATCCACATTATATAAAAATGCAAACCTCTAAATTAGGTACGCGCAATATGATTACCACAATATGTAGAATAATAATAATATTTGAAAAAAGCAAGAAATTATAGTAAAGAATTACTTTCCTGTATCAAATATGTTAGATGAGATTTTTTGGTGGCTCCTTGATCCTAGTATAGCTAGATAGTGAGCCTAATGTGACGTGACTACAAAAAATTCGATAAAAATTCACTTTATAAATTTTTGCATGCAAACCTCTGCATTAGGTAGAAGCACAACGTGATTACTATGGTATGTAGAAAAATGAAAATAAATCCAAAAACTAATCACTGATGCAAAAACTATCGTACATAATTACTTCTCTCTATCTAACATGTTAGATGAGATCGGGTCGCAGGGCCCATTTCTAGTTTAGCAAGGTAGTGAGTCTAACCTGGTCATGGTGCAAGAGTAGCAATAATACTTATTGACAACAATCTTATTACTTTTAGGATTTGGACTATTTGTACTAATGTTGACGATTATTAAAAGATCGATTGAGTTGTAAAAGAATACTAATATCAAATCACATATACAATGTCATGAAACAGGAGCCACCGCCATTTTACTTTGGCTTGAGACCGATCGGATGGGATATAGGCATATTAGGAAAAGCTTATTGAAATTTCTAGTAGTACACTTATTATGGATAAATTAACTTGACACATATTATGGATCGTGGAGAATACGTTTAATCTACAAAGCAAGTTGTCCGTAGGTATAGGATTATTGGGTTCAAAATGCCGTCGGTTGTCAACCATGCTTGGCCTCAAAAGAGAAGGAGAAAACAGTATTGTTGAAAATATGAGCAATTTACCATATGAATTAATCAACAAAAATAATAAATAAAACACGAATAAAAATAAAGTAATAAAAGTTGTCATGCAATCTAACATATAGATTGTAAATAGCAAGTCTAAACATATTGCTACACATAATACATGAGCCATAATTAACAATAGCAGGAATATGATCTGAACAACATAATTGATAAGCGTGTACATTGCAGAAGAGAACCGCGTGTGTTGGTGTTGTCAGCTATGTCGTCGAATAGGTTGTTTGTGCCCCCCAAATCAACAGTCCTAGAATCCTAGTTATGCATAAATTTCACGTTCCCATGATTAGTGAGCCGTGAGCATAACTACTAGGTATCATGACATCATCCATTACATAATGAGAACAATACTTACATTGGTGCCATTATGGCTATGCCAATCATCAGCAGCGGAACTGCATCAATCACAAAGTCTAACTCATGCCTTAACCCTACATGCAGCTAACTAGGAAGATAACCTAGCTCGCATTGACATCAACATATCCTTCATCCTTCGTGTATCTGAAAGTCTTTCCAAGTAAATAGCCAGACATAACACCAGTGGGTACTTTTGAATGTACTCGCAAACCACCAAGATAAGGTAAACAAGATAATGTAGTTTGGTTGTAGCAAGATAACTCTAACTATGGTTGCATTGAAAAATCTAGTTTCTCTTATAAATATGGTTGCATTGAAAAATCTAGTTTCTCTTGTAGCAAGATAATAACTTTTTTGAAAATCCTTTTAGGAGGAAAACCCTTTTTAAAACATCTTCGGCCATCCACGGTCAAAACAATACCTCAATATCAAGTCATCACATGACCATATCACATCCTTTTTATCTTTACGAAACCATCACTTGGGTCCTTCTAGCAATCACCTTTCCAACCATCCTTGACCGTGGACGTGGCTATGCGAATAGATTATATTCGACGTGGTTATTTAAATAGATTATACTCTGAGTATAATCTATTCTAATAGGCATGTCCACACTAAAGGATGGTTGGAAAAGTGATTTCTAGAAGGACCCAAGTGATGGTCTTGGAAAGATAAAAGGAAGTGTTGTGGTCATGATATGACCTAAGTTTGAGAGTTTGTTTAGACCATGGCTGGTCAAAGATGTTTTAAA
Source organism: Avena insularis (assembly GCA_023614405.1). Lineage (NCBI taxonomy): Eukaryota > Viridiplantae > Streptophyta > Magnoliopsida > Poales > Poaceae > Avena > Avena insularis. Next base: position 48,275,302 of record CM042692.1, on the reverse strand, counting down.
AATGGTTTGCCTCCAAAAAGGATTTTCAAAAAGGTTTTTAACAAGGATATAGAGATGTCCAACTTTTAAAAAGGACACATGTTTTTCAAAAGTATCTTTCAACAAAGATATATAGATATGTCATATCTACAAGAGACACTAGGATTTTTAAAACAACCCTAGCTAGAGCTATCTCGCTACAGCCAAACTGCAATACATTGTTTACATTATCTTGGTGGTTTGTGAGTACATTCAAAAGTACTCACTAGCGTTGTTCCTGGATATTTACTTGGCTAGACTTCTAGAACCAGGAAGGAAGAAGGAGATGTTGACGTATATGCGAGCTAGGTTGTCTCCCCAGTCAGTTGCCTATAGGATTAAGACATGACTTGGGCTCTACGATTGATGAAGTTTTGTTGGTGATGATTGACATAGGCATACTGGTATAAATATAAGTCTTGTTTCGTTATGTAATGGATGTTACAATGATACTTGTGGGTTATGTTCCGCGCTTCACTGATTATGGGAACATGGAAATATGCATAACCGGGATTCTCGGACTGCTAATCCGGGGGGCCACATTGTCGATGTGAGGGAAGAAATCGCCATCTGAGAGGTATTCATCGGTGTCCGTGGTAAAGCCACTAGTCGCTAGGAAGTACTTCCCAAAAACCTTATCGCCTCTCTCTCGTACATGATCACAAGAGGCGGTGACATGGGTATACCCTACGGGTACTCGAGCTTAGCCTATACGGTCCATCCCAAGAGGAAACCGCGGGACAACTGAAGCCCAACAAGAATTCGGGTGGCCCAAGTCTGGAGGAAGACGACTCCTTGAAGGACATGGCAAGCAATAGATAGAATTACAAAAGGGGTAAAACCCTAATTTGTAACGGGCTCCGCCTGCTATCCCGAGACCTAGCCTACCTATATAAAGGCTTCGAGGGGCAGCGAGGAGGACATACACAACCCTAAGAGCGGACAAGCAGGAGTAGGGTCCCTTCCGAGGGCCTGAACCTGGGTAAACCGCATGTCCCCTTATGTACTTATTTGCTAGCCGATCGACGCCTCCAGTGCTCCCCCATCCCTCAAACCTAAGTCCATCAATGATGGGCATTGGCGAATTAACCCATCGTCAAGTGGCGCCGTCTGTGGGAACTAGGAGCACTGATGTTGCGGCTTTCTTGGCCCCATCAACTGCGATCTACAACTCCGCTGCAATGGAGAATTGCATCCTCTTCGGCACCTTTGACTTCACCGTCCACTTGTCGGTGACTTTCCCGAACTTCGAGTCCGTGGGTGATGGGATCGACGTGACGATCAGAAGCCTACGCTTTAAGGTTGGTCATATCGGCACGCTCCGCTTCCTTGATCACTCGCAGGCTCCTTAGATTACCCCTGTGTCGTGGTTCCTACCACCGATTGGCACCCTGAGCGAGCTCAACACCTCGGTATCAGCCTATGATGCGGATAGCAACAACAGTTGCGAGTCTGATCTGTGCGATTTGACGTTATAAGATGGCGCCTATGGCTTAGGATCTGAGAGCTGCGGGAGCAGTGGTGTCCCAAACCACTACATGTGTGTCATCATCAACAGTGGCTATGTAGGCACTCAAAGGGACACCGCTAACGGTGGGCCCACCAACAACAGGCCTACCAATCAAGTCCCCACCATCAGTCCCGTCAACGGCGAGCAGCTGCAACCGCCCACCCTGCCTAGCTCTGATAATCAGGGTGGACCCATCAACAACGGGACGAGGCGGCAGAAGATCCACCTCAGCAACATTGAGTGGGCACGGTGTAGGGAAACCCCTGCCGCCAAACACATCACAACAGATGCTAATGGGATACCATTGGCTACTCATCTAGGAGTTCAACTGCTAGCAGGCAGTGAGTGCATAACTCGATGAATGCATGAAGGCCACGGACGAGTCGAGTCTTCGGCGGGCGGCACTCTCCTCCATTGGTGGATCCTCCTCCAAAGGTAACGACCCTACAGTCCCCAAAAGGTGCTCTAGACTAGCCAACCTCAATGACAAAGATCAGGATGAGGCAAAAAAATCCCTCAACTTATCGTTCATGTCAGTGGACTCACGGGGCAATATGATCCCAAAAATGCCACATGCAGTGGTTACAGCAGCCACCATGTATATGCTTACCAATCAGCCGCTAGCCGGAGATCCACGATCTGTCTTGCACTGGTCCACAATAGCTGGCCTTGGACCGGTCAAGGCCACACTGTCCAAAGAGCCAACCTGGAGCCAAAGAAAAGAAAAGCTCCACCCAAATACTACTCGTTATGTTCTAGCAAGGACGAGCACGAATTATCGTGGCGACGCTGCAGCTCACGGCGATATGACCACGATTATGACGCGTGCAACGAGATCACCTAGCGCAAGGTCGACAAGATGTGCGCCAAGCGCGCCTACTCAACTGAGTCATAACATGAAGGAACAGAGCTCTACGGTGCTAGCTGCTTTAGCAAAGCCATACGGCAAAGGCGAATGCCAAAGGGATTCAAACTCCCTTTGGAAAAACCGAAGTTCGGTGGCCTCTTGGACCCAAAGATCTGGTTGGAAGACCACATCTCTTCCATCAAGCTGCATGGCGGAAATAAATGAACAGCCATGCAATGCATTCAGCTGCATCTATAGGCACTGCTCGTGCATGGCTCAATAATCTGCCCCACGGATCGATCCATAGTTGGGAGAAGCTGGTCTACATATTCGTCTGAAACTTCAAGGGCACTTACAAGCGGCCCGCGGCAATCAAAGAGCTCAGGGCCTGCTACCAGAAGCTGAGCGAATCCCTTCGCTCCTACATCCAAAGGTGGTCCATCATAAAAACTCGGCGAAAGATATTTTCGAGGATCGCGAAATCGACGCGTTCAATGGCAGTTTCCTCTGTAGAGAGCTCAGGGAGGAGCTAGGATGCACGAAGCCCAAAACCATTGACCACCTGATGGACATCGTGAATCAGTGGGCAGATGGAGAAGACTCGTTGAACAACAATCGCGTCCATTCAGACAACGAGGATGACCTTGGTCGCAGACGCGACTGCCGAGGAAAGCATCGACTATGCGGCTATGAGGTCCGCGAGGAGGCGACATGGTCTTATCTAGCTATGCCTACAAACAAGATGAGGGAAACCGCAACAGCGGGTATCGTAGCAGCAGCTACCGCGACAACGGAAAACCGCACAAGTGTGGCAACACTGCACCCGCGATGATGCACCTAGAATATCCATCCAGGAGAAGTTATCTGGACCTTGCAATGTTCACTTCTACATCGACAAACATGATGGCAAGAAGAAGTCCAACCACCTCCTCAAGGACTACCGTGAGTTCCAGAAGCTCCACGAGGATTACGCCCAGCTACATCATGATGCGATGACTCAGGGGTACGGAGCTACCCTAGGCTCCATAGTTCATGGAGCACCATCACCGCCACCTAGAGGACCCGTGCAGCCTACGGCGACGTCAGTACAAAACAACGGAGGCGAGCAATACCCACAAGCGCCAGGGAACATGGGCATGATCTAGAAGGGGCGCCCCTCAAACAGGGTGCGGAAAATGATCACCCGCCAAGTCAATTTAGCGGTCAACACCCCTCATGCAACCCCTAAGTACCTTAGTCGGTCGGAGTGTTGCATCACCTTCAACAGAAGCGATCACCCGTGCTAGGTCCCTCGCCCAGGCCATTCTCCCCTGGTGCTTGACACGCGGATAGGAAGATTCAAGATGAGTAGAGTCTTCATGGACGGCGGCAGCAGCATCAACCTCATGTTCGCCAGCACCTTGCGCACCATGCGAATCCCCCTCTCTAGCCTAGGACCATCTGAAATGACGTTCCATGGCATTGTCCCAGGGAAATGAGTGTATCCCCTGGGTAAAATCTGGCTGGATGTCATCTTCGGCACACCCGCAAACTTTCGGCGAGAGCGCCTCGAGTTCGAAGTGGTTGACTGGACCTCATAGTACCAGACCATCCTCGAACGTGTCGCGTTCGCAAGGTTCATGGCGGTCCCAAACTATGCATACTTGTAGATGAATATGCTAGGACCAAACGGCATTATCACCATTAACGGAAGCTTCACCAAGTCCGATAGCTGCGACGGGGAATTCAATAGAATCGCCCAATCCTTCGAAATGCAAGAAGAGTTAGCAAGGCTCAAGGAGTCGACAGACAATAGTCTTCCTCCTGTGGGCAAGCGGAACGCACCAGACCAGTCTTTCGACTCGTCGGTGAACACTAAGGTAGTCTAGTCCATCCAACAGACCTGGCCAAGATGGACCTCATCGCCACAATTTGAGTTCCACATAGGAACTCACGCTCGTCGAATACCTCCATGAGCGCTGGGAAATATTCGCCCAGTGTCCTGCGGACATGCCAGGAGTTCCCAGGAAATTCGTCGAGCATGCACTCAACGTGAATCTAGATGCAAGACCAGTCAAGCATTCGATGCATCGACTGTCACAACCAAGGGCAAAGGCGGTTGGCATGGAAGTCAACAGACTCCTCGACACTGATTTTATACGCAAAATCAAGGAAAGCACCTAGGTGGCTAACCCCGTGCTCATTCCCAAAAAGGACACGGATATCCTGCGGATGTGCGTGGACTTCACCTCCCTTAACAAGCACTGCCCGAAGGACCACTACCCATTACCGCGGATCGACCAGGTAATCAACTCCACCATGGGATGCGAATGCCTCTGCTTCCTCGATGCCTACTTAGGCTACCATCATATTCGAATGAAGGAATAGGAACAGGAGAAGACGGCCTTCATCACACCTTTTGGCGTTTACTACTACACCATGATGCCCATTAGGCTGAAGAACACAGGAGCCACCTATCAGCGGTGTATGCAGGCCTGCCTCAAAAACCAGCTTGGTCGAAACATCCACGTTTATGTCGGCGACATCGTCGTCAAGACCAGGGAAGAAGCTACACTCATCGACAATCTTCGCGAGCCCTTCGACAACCTCGACCGCTATCGGATCAAGATGAATCCGGAGAAATGCGCCTTCGGCATGGCATCCGGGAAATTACTCGGGTACCTCATATCTTCCAGGGGCATCGAGGCTAACCCGAAGAATATAAGGGCCATACTAGCCATGGAGAAGCCGAAGAAAGTCAAAGGCATCGAGCAGCTGGCCGGGTGAATCGTGGCGCTCAGTCGATTCGTCAGTCGAATGGGCGAGAAGGCACTACCATTCTACCAACTCCTCCGCAAAACCAACAAATTCGAGTGGATGGACAAGGCACAAGATGCATTCAAAGATCTCAAGAGCCTTCTCTCCACCTCGCTTGTGCTGGTGACCCTAGGAAAAGGAGCCAATGATGCTATACATCTCTACCACCAACTAGGTGGTCAGTACTGTGCTGGTGGTAGAACGAGCCAAAGAAAACAAGATCCACAGGGTGCAGCGCCCAGTATACTAACTCAACGAGGTACTGACACCAACAAAGCAGCGGTACCCGCATTACCAGAACCTGGCCTACAGTGTCTTCGTGACAGCACGGCGACTGCACCACTACTTTTAGGAGCATCCCATAGTCATGGTGAATGATGCCCCGATGGGCCACATCCTCAACAATCTCGATGCCATCGGATGATTCGCCCTCTGGGGCATCGAGCTATCCCCATGGGACATAACATATGAGCGGCAAACAACAATCAAGTCACAAATATTGTCGGACTTCATCGTCCACTGGATGGAAAACCAACTCCCAGACACACCGTACATGACCTACCTATGGACAATGCACTTCGACGAATCTAAGAGTCAAGAAGGAGCTGGCGCTGGCGTCAGCTTGACATCACCACAAGGCGACAAGATGCGGTATGTTCTGTGAATGAAGTTCTATGCATCCAACAACAAGGCAGAGTATGAGGCCCTGATCCACGAGATGCGGATGGCCAAAGACTATAGCACAACACGACTCGTCATCTACGGCGACTCCAACCTCGTGGTGCAACAAACCATGTAGGCCGTGAAAGCAACGAGGAGACCGACATACTCGCCAACATAGGCTACACCTGAGCCCCGATGCCACCAGGCGTATTCCTCGAGCAAATATGTGAGTGCTCCATCAAGCTGAAGGCTCCCACAGGACCATCCGGCATGGCGACAGACTCGGGGGCTATGCCACCTGAAGAAGTCAAAGGATCCAGTGATGCAGAACAAGGGTCCGCACCCGAAGGGCCTATGGAGGTCATGCTCATTGAGCCATCCTAGATGCAGCCGTACATCACATACCTGCTCACCAAAAGGCTGCCAGATGACCCAATAGATGCACGACACATAGCGCGATGCTCCAAGGCTTTCACCATCATCAATGGCGAGTTGTACAAACATAGCATCATGGGCGTCCCCCAGCGATGCGTCACCAATGGCGATGGAAGGGGAATCCTCCTAGAGATACACGAAGGCACCTGCGGAGATCAAGCGAGCGGTCGCGCCCTTGTAGCTAAAGCTCTACGAGTTGGCTGCTACTGGCCCACCGCTATGCGTGATGCCTAGGACATCGTTGAACGGTGCAACGCCTATTAGAGATTTGCGGATAAGCCGCACACACACCAGGCGTGGAACTGAGGCCAATACCCGTGGCTTGGTCCTTTGCACAATGGGGACTCGACATGGTTGGCAAGCTGCAAAAGTCATCATCCGGAGGATATGTCTACCTCCTTTTTGCCGTCGACAAGTTCACCAAGTGGATCGAGGCCATACCGATGACTAACCAGACTGGCGCCACCACCATCAAGTTCTTTGAGTCAGTAGTCTTCAGGTTCGGGGTGCCACATAGCATCATCACCTACAACGGGACAAACTTCACCTCGAAGGAGTTCCAGGATTTCTCCGAAAACTTGGGAATCAACATCAGCTATGCCTCCATGGCACATCCCTAGACCAACGGTCAAGTGGAAAAGACCAACTTCCTCATCTGCAACGCCATCAAGAAGAGACTTCTTCGACCACTTGAACGAGCAGCTGGTTGCTGGGCTGAGGAGCTATCTCCGTACTGTGGAGCCTGCGCACAACGTCGAACAGTGCCTCGGGTTACACACCATTCTTCATGGTGCATAGTGCTTAGGCGGTACTACCCGCAGAAGTAAGCTACAAGGCCCCAAGGGTGGTCGCTTACAGCAAGGCCAAATCTACGGCCGCACTTGAGGACTATGTCGACCTTGTCGACGAAGCATGCGAAATCGCGGCGGAGCGATCAATGATCTACCAGCAGAGTCTCCGCAACTACCACAGCCAACGGCTACGTCCAATGTCCCTTGTCGAAGGAGACCTCGTCCTATGTCTGAAGCATAAAGGGCACCTCAAGCTCGAATCACCATGGGAAGGGTCCTACGTGGTCACCGAAGTAATCTCAGGTGGCGCCTATCGCCTGAAAGACATAGAAAGTGGAGTCGAATACTCCAACCCATGGAACGTTGTGTAGCTGCGACGTTTTTACCCCTGGATGTCTTTACTTTACAATAAGGCTACTCAGCCAGGCTACTTAGCTGAACAATGTACCTCCTGCTATTCTCCAAATAAATAAAGCTAAGTACCTAAACTATGAGTCTTGTTATATTTGTTTTTATTCGCATTTTACACTCGGGGGCTACACCTCCCTGACGACCTTGTCCCATGTAGAATTCCATATTGCAATGACATGAGTAGCTGACTTTGCTTTCAATCGAACCCTTGATAAACTCCAACCCAGCTGCAAATCAACTAACAGGTTGGCAAGGTGCTGAGATCCAAAAGTGCCAGGCTAACAAAACGGGATTGCACAAGAGAAACACTTAAAAAACACATAGGGTAACAAGCTTGCATACTAAGGATGACAAAAGCCTAGTCGAAAAATTATACAGTCTTTACAACATCTATACATCCTGTGTAGGTTAAAAACTACCCTATTGACGTTGAAGAAGTACATTGGTGCGCTCATCGAAGAGGTTCACAATGTTCTCTGCTGGCTCGGTGACTGCTCGATAGTGCGGAACCATGTTCCATGCCATTCCCGCCAGAGGCGCTGGTGGCCCTTCTACGATAGTATCCAAGTCCACGTCTGGGCGCTGCATATGCACAAGCGCAAGCGCGGCTTTAGCACCTGCGACAAGTTGGTGGTGCACGCACTCGCGAACGGCATCAGCGTCACGGAACTTCCGCAAGAGCGACAACATAGTCACAGGAACTACGTCTAGAGGGTACATCTCCCAGAATATATGCCTAAGCGATGATCACGCCATCTTCAATAAATGTAGCACCTGCGAGATGTGATCCTGCAGGGTTGCCAATGTGGTCGTCCGATCTCGATCGGTCCAGAAGAAACCACCAACTTCCAGATTCACCTGAGTCACGCAGTTTAATCAAATGCTGATTCGATCCTTCTCTTCCTACGGAATGAGATTGATAACTACACAACCAAGAACAAGATACATCAGTTGAAATTACGGGAAAAACAGAACAGCACATGGCAGTCGAATAAAGCTCACATCACAAATGCTCATTGATTTGAGCAACTTCGCCAAGGAGATACTTCTCCCTCTCAACGGCCTTCTCCGCCTTCCACTTCCACACGTCAGTGTGACCACGGATGATCAATGTGTCCCGCTCCAAATACTTCACGCGGTCATGCGGGCGGGACAAAAGCGACAACTCTTCCACTCTAGATGGTGGAGAGACCAAAGGCGTGGCTGCAGATGGCAGATCCTGCACGCCACTCGAAGACCCCTAACCAATCAAAAATTCAAAGTGTAAGAGCCCTCGGCACATGGAATTCAGGTACAGTAGAGGCAAGCTAATGATTCATACGCCAAACTTAAAAGAGGTTTCAACAGAGACACCCCCACAAAAGTATTTCAGGACAACCCTGAGTCCTAGCATCACTATACAGCAAAAAGGAAGAGACAACTATGTCTACGCATCAGCACTTAAGGGCTTCGCAAACTCCATGGCCGCCTCCGACGTCGTGGCCTTTGCAGCAGCAGCCCCTGACCCTGTGGCCTTATCTTCACCCAGTCGCTTCTGCTCCGTAGAGTACTTAGCAAGCATCTCTATTAGTCGGGGGCCATACTTATGACAGCGAGCATCAAATGGAGCGAATGCTACCTCTTCACCATCTGCGGTCACCGGTATCCTCTTCGTAATGTTGCTCATGTCGAGATCGGTGCCACAAGCTTGCGCCATTACCAAGCCAAAGGACGCGCCCACTCCTTTCTGGGCCTGCTTGTACTCCGTCGGTATGCCTCCAGTGAAGGAATCTGCGAGGCTGCCCAGATCTTCAATAGCCTTGGCCTTTGGCGTCATTTCCTCCCAAAGACGGCGAAACACAGCCTTTGACTTTTGAAGTGTGTTGGTGGTGGAGGCACTGCGGTCCTCGACTGCGACCATTGCGCCAACGAGCAGATCCTCGCGAGCAAGCGCTTGATGGTCGAAGTCCATTCCGTCAGCATCTATGAAAGCCCAGAAGTCAATGGCTAAGCAGAAAAAGAAGAAGCCACAAATGTACAAACCACAAAAATAAAGACCTACTGGAGAGAGCCTGGGCAGCCGAAAGAAGTTGTTCTATGAACATCTTCTCTCTAAAAGTTGCAACTGTCAGGAGATCCTCCTCACGTTTCTTCGACTCCGCCTTGAAGCGCTCGAGGGCGTCGAGTGCTTCGTCCCGCTTGGTCTCCATTGCACTAATCCCCTTTTAAGGGATCTCAGTCGGCAAAGAACATCATTGTTCTCCCTGGTATACGAAGAGAGCACATAAAACATAGTTGAGCCTAGCTTTTGACAAACTACGCAAGGGAAAGTAACATACTCTATAGCTGGCGGTGTTCAGTATCTAGGCGAACATGCTCCTGGCCTAGGCGGACCATCTCCTCGCCCAGGCGAATAGCCTCCTGAAGGAAGGGCTGCAGAAGACAATGTGTCAAGGGAGCCATGCGACATGGGGGGTCTTCGAGTTACAGCAAACGAATACTTACATGGTCACCCGAAGACTCCAAAGGTTCTTTCTCGACCGTCCGAGCGATGACCTTGTGCTCTCCCAAATTGGGAGAACTCGAGGAGCTTGTGTCGGAGGTGGCCACCATCTTCGGGGAAGGCTTGGACCTCTCCACATCCCTGCCTTTCGAGGTCACAACTTCTATATCCTCTAGTTTGTGTCAAGTGTCGGAGGACGACGATGGTGCAGTCATGCTTCAGCAGACATAGAATGCGTTCAGCACAAGGAAATGAACAATAATTATCGACAACTGACGACAAAGACTCACCCGTCAAAATTATTAAGATCAAAGATCTCATCTTGCTTCTTCTTCAAATTCTTCAGCGTAGGAGGAGCTATGCTGCAAATAGGCACTGCCGGAATCAGGTCCGTGGTGCCCACCTCTCAGGCACAGAATCATTTGGTGTTCCTGATGTGGAAGCATCTGAATCTTCACTCTGAGAGCGCTTACAAGTTCCATACACGCTGGACTCGGGGGCTCCATGCGCCTCGGCAACATGCACAGTCGAATCTGACTCGACTGCCTCTATGGCTTTAGGAGGAATGATGCCTTCTGGCTACGGAGGCAAGGAGGGTGCAACTTTCTAGTCCTGCAACAGTAGTGACAAAACGTTTAGTTAATCATGCAAGTAAACTAGCGAATGGAAGGAAATATACATCAACAAAAACTACCTCTGGTGGAGCAAAATAAGAACGAAAGGGAAGGGTGCTTGACTCGGCGGGCAAAACCTCCTTCATAGTGATCTTGGTCAAAGCTCTAATTTTCTTGTCAAGCTCCGTCGAGGTCATGTCCTCCTGACAGACGCGAGTCACGTCCATCACACTTGACTAGAGATACATCGGGTGAGCTCTAGTTTGGAGAGGCTGCACTCAACGCTTCAGCCAGGTGCAGATCAGGTCTACACCTATGACCTCCTTCCCTCGAACAAGTTGGAGGTATAGCACTCGTTTGTAAAAAACCTCAACATCTTCAGACTCGCCTGGCATCAGGACATTCTGCCAGGACCTCCTTTTCTCACCTCTACATTCAGGTCAAATGGGGCAAGGCCGAATAACTGTCCCTCTACCTTCTTGTCCCGAATGTAGAACCATTTGTCCCTCCATCCTTTGTTGGATTCGACCAGGCCAAGGGTAAAATACTGGACATGAGGATACACGTATATGTTGCACCCGCCAAGATCATACACCACCGAACCAGACCCCGACCGCCTCTTCAACTTGAACAATTTTTTGAAAAGACCAAAGTGCGGCGCGATTCCGAGCCAGCACTCGCAGAGCATGATAAAGCACGCAATGTGCAAGATGGAGTTGGGAGTCAGCTGATGGAGCTGAATCCCGTAGAAACAAAGCAATCCACAAATGAATTCGTGGAGGGGAAGAGACAAACCGCGGAGAAGAAAGCCAATGAACATCACGCGGAAGCCAGCAGGAGGATGACGAATTACCTCCGGGCTAGGCATTTGGCAATCACTTTCGTCGGCTAGAATTATTTTGGCCAGGCAATGCGTATGAAGCTTGTGGGTCTTCAAGAAGGAGCACCGCCAAGACCCGTTGGTCACGCGAGTCCTGGTACCCTTCTTCTTCGTGGCCGCGATAGGTTTGCCAGACCTAGTGGCGGCGACGGCCTTCTTCTTCATCATGGTGGCAGCAACGCCAGATACCACAGTAGCAGTGCTGTTTTTCTTCCCCATTCTTCAACAGAGGAGATACCGGAGGAAATAGCTGGGAAAAGCTTTAAGGACATCCATCATAACAAAGAAATGTGGAGTAGTGAAGCAGAGGATAACAACAATGGCGACAGCGCGGCGGAGATGAAGATGCAAAGTGCGGAAGTTACTGCCTAAACTTGCTACTTAAGCGACGGGGCAGATCCATCCGACAAATAGAATTCCTCTGCTTCAACATATGGTGCACATCGGCGATGACACATGGCAACGCGTACACTAAACCGTCATTGCACAATTCCCACTCAGCACAAAAATAGAGGGGGCGCAGTTAAACCCCAAAAAATTATGCATGACTAGTCAAATTCTGGTCAGACGTTGGGGATCAAGTGATCCGCTCTAGGTATATCGAAGAAATATCTACAATGATTTTTAGAAATCATACCACATGCTCTTAGAGTAGAAAGACCGAGACGGTTACTTCCAGTCAATGGTTGTATGCTACCTAGGTTGATGCGAAGTGCGCGTGCAAGAACGGTCACGATTCCTCCTCCACATATGGGTCCTCGAGATTGAAGGTCTAGATGCTTAAGGTAAAACACAAGTAGAGCGCCCAAATTTGGTGTTAAGTTACAATTGATAAGTGCAACTTTTGCGAGGATCAACATGTCCTCCTCATTAACTCTAGTAAACTCACCACGTGCCTACAATGTGTTAGCAATCACATAGAATGAATATCGAATAGCAGGATGATCAATTTGGTTACTCTTGGGTGTGTTTCCACAAATTCTCATCAAACTAAAATATAGTAAATAGGAAGGATCTAAAACAATGGTAGTTGTGCGTACATCGGTGGTGTTGTTGGTAAACCCAAAGCATTGAGCCCATTGGCTGAGTGTCAAAGTGTACTCAGAGTTCATAAGGCGGAATTTAATTCGATCAACTCCGAGACTTTGTTTCTCGGGACAACAATATGGATCCACCGTGTGTGTCAAGGTGCTGAAGAACTCAAGCGTCAAGTGGCGATATGTTGCAACATCCTGAAAGAAAAAATTGTACAAACCAATATTGTTGCAAAGTAAATCGAAATCAGCACGAATGCCAAGTTGGTTCAGGATATAAGGACACACCCACTTGGTGGACTTGATCTCTCGAATCTTGAGACGATCAAAACGGGTCAGATGGAACTCCTCGTTGAACTCGATGCCAAGTGACTCGGGGGTTAACGTATCAACGGGTGGTACAGAGGCTCCGCAGCCATCTCATGTGTACGGCTCCTCGTGGTGTGATGGACTCCGCAGCCATCTACACTAACTACAAAAGAAACTCCTCTAAAAGCAATACTAAGCATGCTCAATATCAAGATTGAATCAAGAACAAGACCTAAGTCTAGATTGACAATGATGAATGATTGAGTGAAACTTTTGCACGAATAAGTTGGGGATTGGAGGAGAGTCATATCTTAGATCGAGTGAGTGCAAAGAATCGAAGAAATATTGAGTAAATTTGAAGATCCAATGGAGGTGGTTTGCAGTTTGGAGGAAGAAGAAAAAGAAAAAATGATTTGGGGATTTTTAGGTTACCTCCTCGGGGTCATTATGGCGTCCACGTACATGGTACGGGTGGGCGGTACGGCCGGGGCCCGCCCGTACCGGGTGACTTACCTTGGGGGAGATGGCTGCTCCCAGGCGGTGCACTCGGTACGGTCATGCGGTACGGTCGCGCGCGCCCATACTACTAGTCGTTAACGCTGCGGTGACTTCTGCTTAAAATCTAATATTTGCTCGGGGATACGGTACAGGCACGTGGTAAGGGTGCATCCGGCCGTACCAGTGGTCGTTATCAACAATGTTCCTATTGGCAAACATCAAAAAAATTATCTTCGTTTTCCTTGAGGTGGTACAGGCGCACGGTACGGTCCACTCCGACCATACCAGTGGTCGTTATCGACACTGTGAACTACAAAACTCAAGGAATTTTATTAGTAGCTCCATGCGCCTTTGCGCATCTTATCAAAGGGTTAAATAACAACAAAAATACTAAGTAATGATCCAGTAATACTTCTTAGGCCATGTGTTCGTAAAATAAAATATAGAGGATTACGTACCTTATTTCTTCTTCTCTCTCCATAGTTCTACTTGAACACTCTTTATTAAAAAAGCAAAAAACAAAACTAACGCAAATAAACATACTAGGAAATATAAAGAGAAATTTTATTTCACATGGGTTGCCTCCCATGAAGTGCTACTAGTTAAGGTCAATTAGCTTGACCTCGATGGCAATCACTTTGGTTTGAGAAGTGGAACACCCACTCCAAAGTAGTTTGCTTTTAAAGTAATTACACCATCATCATCATTAGGCTTGGCCTTCTTTTTCCTAGGGAAGTGGACTACAAAAGGATCTCTAGATGGTAACCCTATTCTCACATTAGCTTCATGTAAATTAATCAAAGATTTAATAGTTCTTATGAATGGCCTACCTAGAATTATTGGTGCTATGGGATCTTAAGGCATGTCCACAATAAAAAGATCAATAAGAGCAGGACTGCCTTTAATTTCAACAACTATATTTTCTTTGATCCCAATAGCTTGTTTATAAGTTGAATCAGATAGATGGAGTCTCAGTTCAGTTGTAACAAATGGCCCCAATTTTAACTTATCGAATAGGATATTAGAAATCGTTGAGACGCTTACACTAAGATCACAAAGTGCGGATATCTCATTAACTCCCAACTTAATTTTAATAGTGGGCTCAAATATATCATCTAGCTTAGCTAGAAGCTTATCAGCTAGTATTTTATACTCCATCTCTAAATCACGAATCTTAGATGCTACTTGTTGTATAAATTGTTGTTACATAGCATCATTACCTTATTCTATTCTTGGATTCTTAACGGTGATCATCTTCAATAGATCTTCCATGGTATATTCTGGTGTCGGTGTGTTGCTATAATCCAGCTCTTCAAGTTTTTCATCATTGGTTACCACCCTCATCATTTTTAGGTCTTCTACCGAATTTGGCTCGGGCTTTCAGGAAAACTTTGCTAGTATGACAGCTTAGCTCTCGGCTACCTTACCTAGATGAGCCTCCATAGTCTTTGTTCTTTCCTGTAGCACATGCAAATCATTTCTAATTGCAACGGCTTGGTTAGATAGTCTTCCTATACTACTTTCATAGTTCTCCGTAATCTTAATACACATATTATTTTGCTCGGTTTGAGCTTGTATAAATGTTCTAACGGTTTGCTCAAATGGCAGATTACAATGATTTTCTTTATTAGTATTATCATAATTATTATAAGGAGATCCCGCAGGATTAGCATGATATTTTTGAACATTAGAAGCATAATTATTTTTCCATGAAGGATTAAAAGGAGTGCGAGCTATAAAATTGACATCATTAACATCAGTAGTGATAACATTAACTTGGGTATCTTCCCTACCCTTTACTAATCTAAGCAACTCATCTACCTTAGATGTAAGCTCCTTATTGTTTACCTCGGTAATTGAACTTACTCACTTCGAGGTTCTTTCCACATGCCATTGGGCATGGTTATTTTGCATATCATCAAGTAACTTCTTTGCAACACTCACATGCTTTCCCATGGTCGTTCCTCCTGCTGCAGTATCTAGCATAGACTTAGACATTGGGTTAAGACCATTATAAAACAAATGTAATATGAGCCACTCTTCTATCCCATGATTAGGAGAGTTCATTACGGCTTCTTTCATCCTTTCCCACGCAAGCGCTAGTGGCTCACGGTCTTCTTGTCTAAAACTTGTAATGTTGGATCTTAGCTGCATAGTCTTAGCTGGGGGAAAATTAGTCATAAATAAATTAGTACATTCCTCCCAAGATTTAATAGTGCCCTTTGGTAGAACTAGCAACCATTCCTTGGCCTTTCCTCTAAAAGAGAAAGGAAACAATCTTAGCTTAATAACATTTGGATCTACGTCCTTAATACGCATCATGTCACAAATTTTAGTAAAAGTATTTAAGTGCAATCCCGAATCTTGAGTAGATGAACCCCCAAATTGGTTTTGTTGAACCAAACTTAAAAGGTTAGGTTTTATCTCATATGTTTCCACATCAACTGCGGGCTGAGTGATGGGTACACGAATAAAATCATTAGTGGGAGTAGCATACTCCCCTAATCTCTTTTGAGCCATGGCTCTTATCTTTTTGGTAATCTTTAAGTAATGAAAACGAATAACAAGTAACTAATTTATTTGGGTTTTCAAATAGATAACAAGAAAGTAAACTAATAACAAGAATTAAACTACTACTAATAATAAAACTAAAAACAAGGTCTCTAATGACCTCACCAGGATAGCGAAATTGCTTCCCCGGCAATGGCGCTAGAAAAAGGGTTGATACATTCGATCTGGATTCACGGATGTAGTATAATAGCTTTTTCCCTAGAAGACCTAGGTTTAATCAAACCTCGGAAAGCACTATTAAAAGGTAATAAAAAAGGACACGTCTAAAAGACTTTGTTTGTTTGTTTTACCTTAGTTGACCGGACCATTCTAGTTTACTTTATAACGGGTTTGAATCAATGGATGCAGATAGGCCAGGGTTGAAGATCCACCTGCAGATGCACATCAAATTGGATAAAATATAATAATAAGAATAGTCATGTATATTGTTTGTATTGAGATAATCTCTTGTGGGCAACACATCCTAATATTCTAGAGCCCCAGTGATGTAGCGGGCATAGCAATAGACTTTTAATCCAAACGAGAGTACACCGAAGCCATGGGTTACAAATGATTATTAAGTCTAATGATATATCAAAGCTTTAAGTGGTGATGTTGTTGTTGATCCCGAATGGGGCACTAAGTGAAGACCATACTACCCTTTCTCTCACTAAGGTTCCTATGAGATCGCTGCTAGCCAAGTATCTCACCTCGAGCCTTTATCAACCTATGGGATCTTGGGTACCTACAAGTCCACAGATCGAGACAAGAGACGAAGAAACAAAAGATACAAATCACAAATTCAAACAAAATATAATTCTCCCATGATCTAGATGCACATAATTGTTGCGAGGTTTCTCCCCAACCCGCAGCCCATGAGGACTAATCACTCATAACAAATAGATCAGAGATAGCAAACATCATACAAATACTTAGATTGAAATCAAATATTCTTATAATGGTCGCCAAATCACAAGGATATCTAAAGTTCAAAGCAATGGCTATGGCTAGTGGATGGATGGACAGTGGAAGTGATGAACAATGGTGAGGATCCCCTTTGGTTGTGTTGTGATGCAATTTGAGAATGGCGGCCCTCTGGCCAGTGGTTTGAGCCTCAAAATATATATGCGTCTTCACGAAATTTGTAGGGTTTGACAAGACGAAGTCGTCGCCACCTGGTACGAGTGGGCGGTACGGGCGGACCATGCCCGTACCAGTGGTTGTTAAGCATTCTAACGCCCTGGAAAGCTTCTCCAATTACATGGCCATGTGTACTTCCTCAAAATCCATCATTATGACTCCTTATTTCACTATAAAAGCCGTGATTTCCTGCACAATATAAATCAAAGAAGGGATTTGCATATCTTTGCAATTACTAGTCATTAGTGGCAAGAGTTGACCAAAAACAACGTTTAAACGCAGTGGAAGATGGCAAAATTCGGAGCCATCAACTTCCCTGAAGCTCAAATTTTGATCGGCCTCGAGCAAGAAGAACCAAAATAACTATAAGGAATTCAACGTTTAAACTTTAAACAACGAAAATAAGACTTCACTTACAGTCGGTAGTCGTATGTGCTCAACACTTCATTCATTTGCGAAGCTTATCAAAGTTAGAGAGATGACAAGAATACTATACAAGTTGCGGTAAGTCAGGATAATCAAAGTAAAGTTTAATATAAGTATAAATAACTAGAAGTGTAGCAATCAATCCAATTCCTCTAATTAACTCCCAGCTTGCCAAGGAACACTAGGATGTTTAAATAGCATAATTGAGTAAGAGAGTTTCATGTCCCAAGTAGTATAACAATGAAGTGTCTTATTTACACCCACATCAATAAATCAAGTCTATCTAAAACACTTCTAATCCAATCATTGTCTTTCTAGAAAAAATCGTCAAGTAGTAATGAGACCATGCCAATGATTTGTTATGTGGATCCTCATAGATACATGTTTTCTTTCTTTCATTTTACAAGGATCGCTATTTGTTTCTTTTTGCAAGTGTTTGCACAACCTTTAAGAGTACCAATACTTTTGCCCATACATTAACATGGATGCCACTCTTGTCATCAACGCATAGCCAAAATCCGGGGTTATACCATAGATCGTTCAAAAGCTAGCGGAGTTGTTGGCATCCCAAAGGTGTGCATTAGAGACATAGAACAAAGTTGTCTCACTTCTTTCTCTTTTTCTTTTTTTTCTTTTTTTGAGCTAGTACTGCGGTTTGATCCACAATTACCACTAGACTTTATTTCAATCAAACAACTCCTTTCATGAGTGTCGTTGAGACTGTCAAAATATCTATGGGGTTAAGTACCATCAAGGGTATACTCTCAAGACAATAATTCATCAAACAAGTCATAAATTTTAGACTTTTTCTTATTGTACTTGTTTGGCATTATTATTTCCAATGCAAGACTCGATTAACTAAAAGAACTAGAGAAAGAGCTTCAACAACTAATCATCATACCAATAAAAAGCCTTACTCTAACCATATTAAATTACTTCCCACTAGCATGGAATCTTAGCAAATCAACCAACTAAGTTAAACAACTCAAACTTCATAAGTGGGAGACATAGGACATACCTCTCATAAGTAACTTCATGATCCTCTTCCTTATAGGGATGTGTTTCTTCAAAACTCAAACATGATTACTCTCGAAATGATATTAAAGTAAAGAAGCAAAGTATGAATCCACATTTATGAAAAAAGGATAAACAGAAAATTATTTTTGTATTTTCGGGGATAGGGATTAAAGAATAGAAAAGAACTTGCGACCAAGCAAGGGTTTAAGAAAATAAAAACAAAGGAAAGCAAATAACTAAAATGAAAGCAAATTAAAAAGCAAAGGAAAAATGCAAAGTGTTGGAACTAGCCAACACGAGTGTTTCAAAGCTCCCAAGGAGCTGGAGTACAACCTCGTTATTACACAAATAAATTTGCCGGTAACACATCCCCAAGCTCGGGCTTTTGCAAGCCCTTTTGTTGCTCATTGTGGTGGCGGTGGATAATATCCCACGTTCAATTGGCTGCTCCAATCATGGAACTGGGTAGCGAGGCTTGCAGTGGCATATCGAAGGTTGATGGAGAGGTTGTTCTTGTTTTGAATATTTCCTTCGAGTGCATAGATGTCTTCATAGGTGGTGTAGTAGTTTGGTGGCTGCACATCTTGTTCGGGCCCTTCTTGTCTACTTCTTCATCTTCTCCTCCTCCCACGGGTATTTCTTGTTGGGTAGGTTAGCTTCAACCTGCGCATCATAATGCAAATGTCCATCCTCGATAGAGAATAAACCATTAGGAAAAGGAGCTAGGATCAAGTGATCCGCTTCAGGTATATCGAAGAAATATCTACCATGATTTTTAGAAATCATACCACATGCTCTTATAGTAGAAAGACCGAGAAGGTAACTTCCAGTCAACGGTTGGATGTTACCTAGGTTGATGTGAAGTGCGCGTGCAAGAATGGTCACGATTCCTCCTCCACATATGGGTCCTCAAGATTGAAGGGCCTGATGCTTAAGGTAAAACACAAGTAGAGCTCCCAAATTTGGCGTTAAGTTACAATTGATAATTGCAGCTTTTGCGAGGATCAACATGTCCTCCTCATTAACTCTAGTAAACTCACCACGTGCCTACAATGTGTTAGTAATCACATAGAATGAATATCGAATAGCAGGATGATCAATTTGGTTCCCCTTGGGTGTGTTTCCACGAATTCTCATCAAACTAAAATACTGTAAAGGGGAAGGATCTAAAACAAAGGTAGTTGTGCGTACATCGGTGGTGGTGTTGGTAAACCCAAAGCATTGATCCCATTGGCTGAGTGTCAAAGTGTACTCATAGTTCATAAGGCAGAAATTAATTCGATCAACTCTAGGCCTTTGTTCCTCGGAACAACCATAAGGATCCATCGTGTGTGTCAAGGTGCTGAAGAACTCAAGAATCAAGCAGCGATATGTCGCAACATCCTGAAAGACAAAATTGTACAAACAAACATTGTTGCAAAGTAAATCAAAATCAGCACGAATGCCAAGTTGGTTCAGGATATAAGCACATGCCCACTTGGTGGACTTGATCTCTCGAATCTTGAGACGATCGAAACGGGTCAGATGGAACTCCTCAGTGAACTCGATGCCAAGTGACTCGGGGATTAACATATCAACGGCTGGTGCGGAGGACTCCATAGCCATCTCACGTGTACGGCTCCACGTGTTCATCTAATAAATAAAAACAAGACAAAGTTAATAAGATTGCTAATAATTTTTTTGGTCCAATAGAAACATAGCATAAGTGATTCTCTACACTAACTACAAAAGAAACTCCTGTAAAAGAAATACTAAGCATGCTCAATATCAAGATTGAATCAAGAGTAAGACCTAAGTCTAGATTGACAATGATGAATGATTGAGTAAAACTTTTGCGTGAATAAGTTGGGGATCGGAGGAGAAACATACCTTAGATCGAGTGAGTGCAAAGAATCGAAAAAACATTGAGTAAATTTGAAGATCCAATGGAGGTGGTTTGAACTTTGGAGGAAGAAGAAAAATAAAAAATGATTTGAAGATTTTTAGGTTACCTCCTCAGGGTCATTATGGCGTCCGCGTACGTGGTACGGGCGGGCGGTACAGCCGAAGCCCACCCGTACCGGGTGACTTACCTTGGGGGCGATAGGTGCTCCCAGGCGGAGCACTTAGTACGGGCGCGCGGTACGGTCACGCGCGCCTATGCTGCTGGTCATTAACGCTGCGATGACTTCTGCCTAAAGTCTGATATTTGCTCAGGGGTATGGTACGGTCACGTGGTACGGGCGTGTCCGGTCATACCAGTGGTCGTTACCGACATTGTTCCTTTTGGCAAACATTAAAAAAATTATCTTCCTTTGACTTTAGTTGGTACGGGTACACGGTACGGTCCACTCCGACCGTACCAGTGGTCGTTATCAAGACTATGAACTACAAAACTCAAGGAATTTGATTAGTAACTCCGTGCGCCTTTGCACATCTTATCGAATGGTTAGATAACAGCAAAAATATTAACTAATGATCCAGTAATACTTCTTAGGCCATCTGTTAGTAAAATAAAATATAGAGGATTACCTTATTTCTTCTCATCTCTCCGTAGGTCTTATTGAACACTCATTATTAAAAACAAAAACAAAAACAAAAACAAAACTAACACAATAAAAACATACTAGGAAATATAAAGAGAAATTTTATTTCACATGGGTTGCCCCCCATGAAGCGCTTCTAGTTAAGGTCAATTAGCTTGACCACAATGGCAATCACTTTGGTTTGTGAAGTGGAACACCTACTACAAAGTAGTTTGCTTTTAAATTAATTACACCATCATCATCATTAGGCTTGGCCTTCTTTTTCCTAGGGAAGTGGACTACAAAAGGATATCTAGATGGTAGCCCTATTCTCACATTCTCTTCATGTAAATTAATCAAAGCTTTAATAGTTCTTAGGAATGGCCTACCTAAAATTATTGGTGCTATGGGATCTTCAGGCATGTCCACAATAACAAGATCAATAAGAGCAGGACTACTTTTAATTTCAACAACTATATTTTCTTTGATCCCAACAGCTTGTTTATAAGTTGAATTAGATAGATGGAGTCTCAATTCAGTTGTAAAAAATGGACCCAAGTTTAACTTATCGAATAGGCTTTTGGAAATCGTTGAGACGCTTGCACCAAGATCACAAAGTGCGGATATCTCATTAAATCCTAACTTAATTTTAATAGTGGGCTCAAATATATCATCTAGCTTAGCTTGAAGCTTATCAGCTAGTCTTTTATACTGCATCTCTAAATCATGAACCTTAGATGCTACTTGTTGTATAAATTGTTTGTACATAGCATCATTACCTTTTTTTATATTTTTGGATTCTTAACGGTGATAATCTTGTAGATGTTCCATAGTATATTCCGGTGTCGCCACATTGCTATAATCTAGCTCTTCAGGTTTTTCATCATTGGTTACCACCCTCATCATTTTGAGGTCTTCTACTGGATTTGGCTCGGGTTTTCTAGCAAACTTTGCTAGTATGAGAGACTGGCTCTCGGCTACCTTACACAGCTGAGCCTCCACAATCTTTGGTCTTTCCTGTAGAGCATGCACATGATTTCTAATTGCAACGACCTGGTTAGATAATCTTCCTATACAACGTTCATGGTTCTCTGTAATCTTAATAAGCATATTATTTTGCTCGGTTTGAGCTTGTGTAAATGCTCTAACGGTTTACTCAAACGGGAAATTCCCATGATTTTCTCCATTAGTATTATCATAATTATTATAAGGAGATCCTGCGGGATTAGCATGATATTTTTGAACATTAGAAGCATAATTATTTTTTTCGTGCGGGATTAAAAGGAGTGCGAGCTATAAAATTGACATCATTAACATCGGTAGTGATAGCATTAACTTGGGTATCTTCCCTGCCCTTTACTAAGATAAGAAACGCATATACCTTAGATGTAAGCTCCTCATTAACCTCGGTAACTGAACTTACTCACTTCGAGGTTATTTCCACATGCCATTGGGCATGGTTATTTTGCATATCATCAAGTAACTTCTTTGCAACACTCACATGCTTTCCCATGATCGTCCCTCCTGCTGCAGTATCTAGCATAGACTTAGACATTGGGTTCAGACCATTATAAAATAAATGTAATATAAGCCACTCTTCCATCCCATGATTAGGACAGTTCATTACGGCTTCTTTCATACTTTTCCACGCAAGCGCTAGTGGCTCACGGTCTTCTTTTCTAAAACTTGTAATATTGGATCTTAGCTATATAGTCTTAGCTAGGAAAACATTTAGTCATAAAAAAATTACTACATTCCTCCCAAGCTTTAATAGTGCCCTTTGGTAGAGCTATCAACCAATCCTTGGCCTTTCCTCTAACAGAGAAAGGAAACAATCTTAGCTCAACAACATTTGGATCTACATCCTTAATACACGTCATGTCACAAATTTTAGTAAAAGTATTTAAGTGCAATCCCGAATCTTCAGTAGATGAACCCCCAAATTGGTTTTGTTGAACCAAACTTAAAAGGTTAGGTTTTATCTCATATGTTTCTGCATCAACTACGGGATGAGTGATGGGTGCACGAATAAAATCATCAGTGGGAGAAGCATACTCCCCTAATCTCTTTTGAGTCATGGCTCTTATCTTTTTGGTAATTTTTAAGCAATGAAAACGAATAAAAAGTAACTAATTTTTTGGACTTTCAAATAGATAACAAGAAAGTAAACTAATAACAAGAATTAAACTACTACTACTGATAAAACGAAAAACATGGTCTCTAATGACCTCACCAGGATAGCAAAATTGCTTCCTCTGCAACGGCGCTAGAAAAAGGGTTGATACCTTCGATCCGGGTTCATGGATGTAGTATAATAGCTTTTTCCCTAGAAGACCTAGGTTTAATCAAACCTCGGAAAGCACTACTAAAAGGTAATAAAAAGTACATGTCTACAAGACTTTATTTCTTTGTTTTACCTTAGTTGACCGGATCAATCTAGTTTACTTTATAAAGGGTTTGAATCAATGGATGGAGATAAGCCAGGGTTGAAGATCCACCTACAGCTACACATCAAATGGGATAAAATATAATAATAATAAGCATAGTCATGTATAATGTTTGTATTGAGATAATCTCTTGTGGGCAACACATCCTAATATTCTAGAGCCCCCGTCATGCAACGGGCATAGCAATAGACTTTTAATCCAACCGAGAGTACACCGAAGCCACGGGTTACAACCGATTATTAAGTGTAAACACATTTCAAAGCTTTAAGTGTTGATGTTGTTGTTAATCCCGAATGGGGCGCTAAGCGAAGACCGTACTACCCTTTCTGTCACTGAGGTTCCTATGAGATTTCTGCTAGCCGAGAATCTCACCTCAAGCCTTTATCAATCTATGGGATATTGGATACCTACAAGTCCACAGTTGAGACAAGGGACGAAGAAACAAAAGATACAAATCAAAAATTCAAATAAAATACAATTCTCCCATGATCTAAATGCACATAATTGCTGCGAGGTTTCTACCCAACCCGCAGCCCGTGAGGACTACTCACTCATAACAAATAGATCGGAGATAGCAAACATAATACAAATACTTAGATTGAAATCAAATATTCTTACAATGGTCGCCAAATCACATGGAGATCTAAAGTACAAAGCAATGGCTATGGCTAGTGGATGGATGGATGGTGGAAGTGATGAACAATGGTGTGGATCCCATTTGGTGGTGTTGTGATGCAATCTAAGAATGGCGACCCTCTGGCCGGCGGCTAGAGCCTCAAAATATATAGGCGTCTTCATGAAAGTTGTAGGGTTTAATGAGACGAAGCCATCGCCACCTGGTACAGGTAGTAGGCGATACGCGACCACGCCTGCATTTCAGGTGGTTAAGCTTGTCGGGACGACACCGAAAGCTTCTCCAATTACTTGGCCATGTGTACTTCCTGAAAATCCATCATTATTACTCCTTATTTTGCTTTAAAAACCATGATTTCCTGCAGAACATAAATCAAAGAAGGGATTTGCATATCTTTGCAATTACTAGTCATTAGTGGCAAGAGTTGAGAGTTTCTTTGGCAATTGCTTGACCAAAAACAACGTTTAAACGCAGTGGAAGATGGCAAAAATCAGAGCCATCAACTTCCCCAAAGCTCAAACCTTGATCGTCCTCGAGCAAGAAGAACCAAAAGAACTATAAGGAATTCAGCATTTAAACTTTAAACAACGAGAATAAGAGTTCACTTACAGTCAGTAGTCGTATGTGCTCAACACTTCATTTGCGAAGCTTATCAAAGTTAGAGAGATGACAAGAATACTATACAAGCTTCGGTAAGTCAAGATAATCAAAGTAAAGTTTAATATAAGTATAAATAACTAGAAGTGTAGAAATCAATCCAATTCCTCTAATTAACTCCCAGCTTGCCAAGGAACACTAGGATGTTTAAATAGCATAATTGAGTAAGAGAGTTTCATGTCCCAAGTAGTATAACAATGAAGTTTCTTATTTACACCCACATCAATAGATCAAGTCTATCTAAAACACTTATAATCCAATCATTGTCTTTCAAGAAAAATTCGTAAAGTAGTAATGAGACCATGCCAAGGACTTGTTATGTGGATCCTCATAGATATCTTTTTTATTTCATTCATTTTTCAAGGATCGCTATTTGTTTATTTTTGCAAGTGTTTGCACAACCTTTAAGTGTACCAATAATTTTGCCCATACATTAACAAGGATGCCACTCATGTGATCAACTCATAGACGAAATCCGGGGTTATACCATAGATCGTTCAAAAGCTAGCGGAGTTGTTGGCATCCCAAAGGTGTGCATTAGAGACATAGAACAAAGTTGTCTCACTTCTTTCTCATTCTCTTTTTTTGAGCTAGTGTCGCGGTTTGATCCACAAGGTTAGCTTTGGCATGCATCACAACTACCACTAGACTTTATTTCCATCAAACAACTCCTTTCATGAGTGTGGTCGAGACTTTCTAAATATCTATGGGGTAAAGTATCATAAAGGGTATACTCTCAAGACAATCATCCATCAAACAAGTTGTAAATTTCAGACTTTTTCTTATTGTACTTCTTTGGCATTATTATTTCCAAGGCAAGACTCGGTAACTAAAATAACTAGAGCAAGAGCTTCAACAACTAATCATCATACCAATAAAAAGCCTTACTCTAACCATATTAAATTACTTCCCACTAGCATGGCATTTTAGCAAATCAACCCACTAAGATAAACAACTCAAACTTCATAAGTGGGAGACATAGGACATACCTCTCATAAGTAACTTCATGATCCTCTTCCTTATAGGGATGTGTTCCTTCAAAACTCAAACACGATTACTCTCGAAATGATATTAAAGCAAAGAGGCAAAGTATGAATCCACATTTACGAAAAAAGGATAAACGGAAAAATATTTTTTTATTATTGGGGATAGGGATTAAAGAATAGAAAAGAACTTGCGACCAAGCAAGGGTTTAAGAAAATAAAAACAAAGGAAAACAAATAACTAAAACGAAAGCAAATTAAAAAGCAAAGGAAAAAATCAAAGTGTTGGAAGTAGCCAACACGAGTGTTTCAAATTTCCCCAGGAGCTTGAGTACGACCTCGTTATTACACAAATAAATTTGCCGGGGGAACACATCCCCAAGCTCAGGCTTTTGCAAGCCCTTTTGTTGCTCATTGTCGTGGTGATGGATAATCTCCTACGTTCCATTGGCTGCTCCAATCATGGAACTGGGCGGCGAGGCTTGAAGTGTCATCTCGAAGGTTGATGGAGAGGTTGTTCATGTTTTGAATATTTCCTTTGAGTGCATAGATGTCTTCATAGGTGGTGTAGTAGTTTGGTGGTTGCACATATTCTTTGGGTCCTGCTTGTTCTACTTCTTCATCATCTCCTCCTTCCACAGGTATTTCTTGTTGGGGTAGGTTAGCTTCAACATGCGCATCATAACACAAACGCCATCCTCAATAGAGAATAAACTGTTAGGCAAAGGAGCTAGGATCAAGTGATCCGCTCCAGTTATATCAAAGAAATATCTACCATGTTTTTTAGAAATTATACCACATGCTCTTAGAGTAGAGAGACCGAGAAGGTAACTTCCAGTCAACAATTGGTGTTACCTAGGTTGATGTGAAGTGCGCGTGCAAGAACGGTCAAAATTCCTCCTCCACATATGGGTCCTCAAGATTGAAGGGCCTGATGCTTAAGGTAAAACACAAGTAGAGCGTCCAAATTTGGCGTTAAGTTACAGCTGATAAGTGCATCTTTTACGAGGATCAACATGTCCTCCTCATTAACTCTAGTAAACTCACCACGTGCCCAAAGTGTGTTAGCAATCACATAGAATAAATATCGAATAGCAGGATGATCAATTTGATTCCCCTTGGGTGTGTTTTTGCAAATTCTCATCAAACTATAATATTGTAAAGGGGAAGGATCTAAAGCAAAGGTAGTTGTGCATACATCGGTGGCGTTGTTGGTAAACCCAAAGAATTGAGCCCATTGGCTGAGTGTCAAAGTGTACTCAGGGTTCATAAGGCGGAATTTAATTCGATGAACTACAGACCTTTGTTCTTCGGAACAACCATAAGGATCCACCGTGTGTGTCAAGGTGCTGAAGAACTCAAGCGGCAAGCGGCGATATGTCGCAACATCCTGAAAGACAAAATTATACAAACTAACATTGTTGCAAAGTAAATCGAAAACAACACGAATGCCAAGTTGGTTCAGGATATAAGGACACGCCCACTTGGTGGACTTGATCTCTCGAATCTTGAGACGATCGAAAAGGGTCAGATGGAGCTCCTCAATAAACACGATGCCAAAAGACTCGGGAGTTAACGTATCAACGGGTGGTGCGGAAGACTTCGCAGCCATCTCACGTGTACGGCTCCTTGTGTTCATCTAATAAATAAAAACAATACAAAGTAAATAAGATTGCTAATAATTTTTTTGGTCCAATAGAAACATAGCATAAGTGATTCTCTACACTAACTACAAAAGAAACTCCTCTAAAAGCAATACTAAGCATGCTCAATATCAAGATTGAATCAAGAACAAGACCTAAGTCTAGATTGACAATGATGAATGATTGAGTGAAACTTTGGCATGAATAAATTGGGGATCGGAGGAGAATCATATCTTAGATCAAGTGAGTGCGAGTAATTGAAGAAATATTGAGTAAATTTGAAGATCCAATGAAGGTGGTTTGAAGTTTAGAGGAAGAAGAAAAAGAAAAAATGATTTGGGGATTTTTAGGTTACCTCCTCGGGATCATTATGGCATCCACGTACGTGGTACGGGTGGGAAGTACGGTCGGAGTCCGCCCGTACCGGGTGACTTACCTTGGGGGCGACGGCTGCTCCCAGGCGGTGCACTCGGTATGGGCGCACGGTACGGTCGCACGCGTCCAGGCTGCTGGTCGTTAATGCTGCAGTGACTTCTTCTCAAAATCTGATATTTGCTCAGGAGTACGGTACGGGCGCGTGGTACGGGCACATCCGGCCGTACCAGTGGTTGTTATCTACACTATTCCTTTTGTCAAACATTAAAAAAATTATCTTCCTTTGCCTTAAGGTGGTACGGGCGCATGGTACGGTCCACTCCGACCGTACTTGTGGTCGTTATCGACACTGTGAACTACAAAACTTAAGGAATTTAATTAGTAGCTCTGTGCGCCTTTGTACATCTTATCAAAGGGGTAGATAACAGCAAAAATACTAAGTAATGACCCAACAATACTTCTTAGGACATGTGTTAGTAAAATAAAATATAGAGGATTACCTTATTTTTTCTTCTCTCTGCATAGTTCTTTTTAAACACTCTTTATTAAAAACAAAAACAAAACTAACACAATAAAAACATACTAGGAAATATAAAGAGAAATTTTATTTCACTTGGGTTGCCTCCTATGAAGCGCTTCTATTTAAGGTCAATTAGCTTTACCTCAATGGCAATCACTTTGGTTTGTGAAGTGGAACACCCACTCCAAAGTAGTTTGCTTTTAAAGTAATTATACCATCATCATCATTAGGTCTGGCCTTCTTTTTCCTAGGGAAGTGGACTAGAGAAGGATCTCTAGATGGTAGCCCTAATCTCACATTACCTTCATGTAAATTAATCAAAGATTTAATAGTTCTTAGGAATGGCCTACCTAGAATTATTGGTGCTATGGGATCTTCACGCATGTCCACAATAATAAGATCAATAAGAGCGGGACTACCTTTAATTTCAACAACTATATTTTATTTGATCCCAACAACTTGTTTATAAGTTGAATCAGCTAGATAGAGTCTCAATTCAGTTGTAACAAATGGCCCCAAGTTTAGCATATCGAATAGGCTTTTGGAAATCATTGAGATGCTTGCACGAAGATCACAAAGTGCAGATATCTCATTAACTCCCAACTTAATTTTAATAGTGGGCTCAAATATATCATCTAGCTTAGCTGGAAGCTTATTAGCTAGTCTTTTATACTCCATCTCTAAATCACGAACCTTAGATGCTACTTGTTGTATAAATTGTTGGTACATAGCATCATTACCTTATTCTATTCCTAGATTCTTAACGGTGATCATCTTCAATAGATCTTCCACGGTATATTCTGGTGTCGGCGCATTGCTATAATCCAACTCTTCAGGTTTTTAATCATTGGTTACCACCCTCATCATTTTGAGGTTTTCAACCGGATTTGGCTCAGGTTTTCCGGAAAACTTTGCTAGTATGAGAGGTTAGCTCTCGGCTACCTTACCCAACTGAGCCTCCATAGTCTTTGTTCTTTCCTGTAGAGCCTGCACATCATTTTTAATTGCAATGGCCTGGTTATATAATCTTCCTATACTACTTTCATGGTTCTCCATAATCTTAATAAGCATATTATTTTTCTCGGTTTGAGCTTCTATAAATGTTCTAACGGTTTGCTCAAATGGGAGATTGCCATGATTTTCTTCATTAGTATTATCACAATTATTATAAGGAGCTCCTGCGGGATTAGCATGATATTTTTGAACATTAGAAGCATAATTATTTTTCCATGCAGGATTAAAAGGAGTGCGAGCTAGAAAATTGACATTATTAACATCGGTAGTGATAGCATTAACTTGGGTATCTTCCATGCCCTTTACTAAGCTAAGCAACTCATGTACCTTAGATCTAAGCTCCTCATTGTTTACCTCGGTAATTGAACTTACTCTCTTTGAGGTTCTTTCCACATGCCATTGGGCATGGTTATTTTGCATATCATCAAGTAACTTCTTTGGAACACTCACATGCTTTCCCATGATCGTTCCTCCTGCTGCAGTATCTAGCATAGACTTAGACATTGGGTTAAGACCATTATAAAATAAATGTAATATAAGCCACTCTTCCATCCCATGATTAGGACAGTTCATTACGGCTTCTTTCATCCTTTCCCACGCAAGCGCTAGTGGCTCACGGTCTTCTTCTCTAAAAGTTGTAATGTTGGATCTTAGCTGCATAGTCTTAGCCAGGAAAAAACTTTAGTCATAAACAAATTAGTACATTCCTCCCAAGATTTAATAGTGCCCTTTGGTAGAGCTAGCAACCAATCCTTGGCCTTTCCTCTAAGAGAGAAAGGAAACGATCTTAGCTTAATAGCATTTGGATCTACGTCCTTAGTATGCATCATGTCACAAATTTTAGTAAAAGTATTTAAGTGCAATCCCGAACCTTCAGTAAATGAACCCCCAAATGGGTTTTGTTGAACCGAACTTAAAAGGTTAGGTTTTATCTCATATGTTTCCGCATCTACTGCGGGCTAAGTGATGGGTGCACAAATAAAATCATCAGTAGGAGTAGCATACTCCCCTAATCTCTTTTGAGCCATGGTTCTTATCTTTTTGGTATTTTTTAAGTAATGAAAACGAATAACGAGTAACTAATTTTTTTGGGTTTTCAAATACATAACAAGAAAGTAAACTAATAACAAGAATTAAACTACTATTAATAATAAAACTAAAAACAAGGTCTCTAATGACCTCACCAGGATAGGGAAATTGCTTCCTCGGCAACGGCACCAGAAAAAGGGTTGATACCTTCGATCTAGATTCATGAATGTAGTATAATAGCTTTTTCCCTAGAAGACCTAGGTTTAATCGAACCTCGGAAATCACAGCTAAAAGGTAATAAAAAGGACCCTTCTACAAGACTTTGTTTGCTTTACCTTAGTTGACCAGAACAGTCTAGTTTACTTTATAACGGGTTTGAATCAATGGATGGAGATAGGCCTGGGTTGAAGAACTACCTGCAGCTGCAAATCAAATGGGATAAAAGATAATAATAAGCATAGTCATGTATATTGTTTGTATTGAGATAATCTCTTATGGGCAACACATCCTAATATTCTAGAGCCCCCGTGATGTAGCGGGCATAGCAATAGACTTTTAATCCAACCGAGAGTACACCGAAGCCACGGGTTACAAACAATTATTAAGTGTAAACACAGATCAAAGATTTTTTGTGGTGATGTCGTTGATCCCGAATGGGGCGCTAAGCAAAGACCATACTACCCTTTATGTCACTGAGGTTCCTATGAGATCGCTGCTAGCCAAGTATCTCACCTCAAACCTTTATCAATCTATGATATCTTGGGTACCTACAAGTCCACAGATCGAGACAAGAGAGGGAGAAACAAAAGATACAAATCACAAATTCAAACAAAATACAATTCTCCCATGATATAGATGCACATAATTAATGCGAGGTTTCTCCCCCAACCCGCAGCTCGTGAGGACTACTCACTCATAACAAATAGATCAGATATAGAAAACATCATACAAATACTTAGATTGTAATCAAATATTCTTAAAATGGTCGTCAAATCACAAGGAGATCTAAAGTAAAAACCAATGGCTATGGCTAGTGGATGGATGGATGGTGGAAGTGATGAACAATGGTGTGGATCCCCTTTGGTGTTGTTGTGATGCAATCTGAGAATGGCGGCCCTCTGGCCGACGGCTGGAGCCTCAAAATATATAGGCGTCTTCACGGAAGTTTTAGGGTTTGACGAGACGAAGCCATCACCACCTGGTATGGGCGGGCGGTACAGGTTGACCGCGCCTGTACCAGTGGTCGTTAAGCGTGTTGATGCCCTGGAAAGCTTCTCCAATTACTTGGCCATGTGTACTTCCTCAAAATCCTTCATTATGACTCCTTATTTCGCTTTAAAAGCCGTGATTTCCTGCACAAGATAAATCAAAGAAGGGATTTGCATATCTTTGCAATTAGTAGTCATTAGTGGCAAGAGTTGAGAGTTTCTTTGGCAATTTCTTGACCAAAAACAACGTTTAAATGCAGTGGAAGATGGAAAAAATCGGAGCCATCATGCACTTGAATAATTTCTAAGACCAGTGAGCAGCCTCCTATTTCAGATTACAAGGCAATTACATCTCAACCCCGCCTTTGAATCAACGATTCAATTATAGACTCGGGGGCTACTCCCATAGGGAGCAGTGGAAGCTCAATCGACAGCAGTTGCCAAAAATCAAAGTATTCACTCGAGTCTGTGACTCGAATAATCACTCGGGAGATACTCCCATAGGGAGCGCTGGTCGTGCACCCTATGAAAAGGATAAACATTTATCCATGACAAAAAGCGTTTACCACGTCCGCACCATGAGCATTTGAAGCATTCAGCGACTCCGCCTCACCATCACTGGAAGTACCCTACAAAGATACAACGTCTCCTTGGCCACCACGAATCACCTCTACGGTGAACAAACATTTGGATACCACATTTACAACATGAAGATAATGTTGGGTCCGCAGCATAGAAAACAAAAAATTTCCTACGATGTGAACTACACACCAAGATCTATCTACTAGGTACAAAGCAACGGGTGGACATACATCCAACGAGAACTTACCCTCGAAGACAACGAGTTTTGTTAACGAGTAGGAACTCGTGGTTGATGTAGTCTCACACTTGATGATCTCAAGATCGTGAGGAAGTCTGAGCGCCGCAACTCAGCAGTGCATCCGTACTCGCACACACGTTCAAGCCACCGGACAACCTCCACCTCCTTGCTCCAGCGATCCAGCGGAAGCAGCAACTCCTTCCATACAAAATGCCACCGGGAACATGTATCTCGCTAATCCGAGACCATGGGGGAATAATTCTAGAGGGGGAGAGAGATCCTTCACAAGGAGGTGTGTGGATGAAGGAGGGAATGGGTGGCCTTTTATAGGAGGAGGGGGTGCCCCTCTCTCCATGGCCGGCGCATGGGGGGTGACCCCTCACCTCCCCCATTCATGTGGTGGTAACCCCTCCACATTAAAATGCCTCTTCACATTCCCTTTTAAAGTCTCCACTTTAAATGCATTAAATTTCGCCAAATTTAATGCTCTCTCATTTAATAAAACTCTTTTATTAAATTTATTCAGAATTTTGTTAATTACTTTAATTAACAAACATTCACATATAGCCCCTTGCAATATTTCAATATCACATGTAGAACCACTTTCTGCAATTTCACCCGAAACAATTTCCAGTTTCTATTGAAACAATTCCTGCGCTTTGCAATTCTTTTGTCTGAAACATATGTGCTCCAAAATGGTGTCCAGTAACTCTTAAGTGTGCCACCCTACATTTCGCGAATAATGCAGACATGATCGAGACCCTTCTCCGATCAATAATCAGCAGCAGGACCTGGAGATCCGTACTGACTCCTACACATTCAACGATGACTTCTGTGATCGTGAGAACCTTTAACGCTTGTAACTAAACCCCTTTGTCTCTCGATATATTACATGTCCGAGATTCGATCATCGGTATCTCCATACCTAGTTTGATCTCGTTACCGACATGCACTCTTTTCTCATTCCCGTGATATAACATTCTAGTGATCACATCACTTGATTGCAAGCTATTTTAATGTGATATCACTGAGAGGGCCCAGAGTATATCTATCCGTCATCGGGATTGACAAATTCCACTCTTCATCCATGAGCCTCAACATAACACCTTCGTAGTACTGAACCCATCTTTATAGTCACCCTGTTACGGTGTGACGTTTGATGTTATCAAGATACTCTTCCGGTATTAGCAATTAACATGATCTCATGGTCTAAGGATAAAGGTTACTTCGTATGATGTTATAGAAATATAAACATAATGACTTGATCGTAATGCTATACATCGGATGAATGTTCATCACATCATTCCACCAATGGTGTGACCTTGTTATTAACAACATCCATTGTCCATGATCAGGAAACCTTGATCATCTTGTTAATCAACAAGCTAGTCTATAAGAGAGGCATAACTAGGAACCCTTTTTGTTTATTAAACACACATGTATTGATGTTTTCTGATCAATACAATTCTAGCATGTAAAATAAACATCTATCATATATAAGGAATATATAATAGCAACTTTATTATTGCCTCTCAGGGCATATTTCCTTCAGTATCCCACTTGCACTAGAGACAATAGCCTAGTTCACATAGTGATAAATCTAACACCCATGGAGTTCTGGTGTTGATCATGTTTTTCCCTAGGGAGAACTTTAGTCAACGGATCTGCTACATTTAGGTCCATGTGTACTTTACATATCTTTATATCTCCATCCTTGACATGCTCGCGGATGGAGTGAAACCGGCTCTTAATATGCTTGGAATTCTTGTGAGACCTCGGTTCCTTTGCGTTGTCTATGGCTCCATTGTTGTCACAATAGATCACCATTAGGTCCAACGCACTGGGAACCACACCTAGTTCCGTAATGAACTCTTTCATCCAAACCGCCTCCTGCGCCGCTTCTGAAGGAGCAATATATTCCGCCTCCGTCGTTGATCCAGCCACCACAGGTTGTTTGGAACTCCTCCAACTAACTGCTGCTCCGTTCAAGAGAAATACGTATCCGGATTGAGACTTAGAGTCATCCGGATCGGTGTCAAAGCTAGCATCAACATAACACTTAGCGACTAGCTCTTCTTCACCTTCGTATATAAGAAACATATCCTTAGTTCTTCTCAAGTACTTGAGGATGTTCTTTACCGCTATCCAGTGTTCCGAACCTGGATCAGATTGGTACCTACTAGTCAAACTAATAGCATGTGCCACATCCGGTCTTGTACATAGCATGGCATACATAATAGATCCTATGGCCGAGGCATAGGGGATCTTATCCATCATCTCTCTTTCTTCCGCCGTAGCCGGACTTTGAGTCCTACTCAATGCCTTGCCTTGCAACATAGGTAACAACCCCTTCTTACTTTCGTCCATATTAAACTTCTTTAATATCTTATCAAGGTATGTACTCTGCGATAGCCCAATTAGGCGCCTTGATCTATCTCTTTAGATTTTAATGCGTAATATATATGATGCTTCACCAAGGTCTTTCATCGAAAATTTGCTGTTTAGATAACTTTTAACACTGTTTAAAAGATCTATATCATTTCCAATCAATAATATGTCATCCACATATAATATCAGAAATGCCACATTGATCCACTCACTTTCTTGTAAATACAAGCCTCTCCATAAGTTTGGACAAACCCAAACTCTTTGATCACCTCATCAAAGCGGAGATTCCAACTCCAGGATGCTTGCTTCATTCCATAGATGGATCGCTAAAGTTTGCATACCTTATTAGCATCCTTAGGATCGACAAAACCCTTAGGTTGTATCATATACAACTCTTCTTCAATATTACCATTGAGGAACGTAGTTTTGACATCCATCTGCCATATTTCATAATCGAAATATGCAGCAATTGCTAACATAATCCTAACCGACTTAAGCATCGCTACGTGAGAGAATGTCTCATCGTAGTCAACTCCTTGAATTTGTCGAAACCCCTTTGTCAGGGGGATGATCCCCGGGTACCCCACCCGAATAAGAAACAGAGCAGTCGGATCGCGTCCGGCTAACCAGACGTAGCCGAACAGGACCGGATGAGCCGGCTACCACCCGGTAGCCGGATCATAAAGAGGCAGCCGGATACGACGATGTAGCCGGATCCAATCAGAGAGACAGGACGACGTGCGTATCAATGCACGGTACGCCCTGTACGATGACAAGACAGGCAACCACCAGCCCATGCCGAAGACTTTGCGTGGCTGACGCCGGAACAGTGGCCTGTGCTGACGACGGACTCGCACGGTGTCCACTGTGCCAACGACAGCCATACCGCTCATACACCGAAGGGAAAAGCCATGCTGGACACTGTAGATGACTAGTCGGCTGGGACCCGCCTGTGGGGCCCGCCAGTCGGACTAGCCAGTGAGACCCTTGCCTCTCTCCCTATATAAGGAGAGGGAGGGCCTCAGTAGAAAGGGTTGGTCTCAGTTCATTTAAAGCAGTAGCTAAAGAATACAGCTCGAGGAGCACTTGTAGTTCGTGTATTCCACATAGTCAGATCCGGCAGGAGTAGGGGCTTTACCTCACCACGAGGGCCCCAAACCTGGGTACTTCTTGCGTCCCGCTACGCTCGCTCATACCCAATCTCGCCTGTGGACGCCGTCGACAGCTTTCCTGCCAGTCCCCACACCTCTATCTAACCTTCTTAGGTACTGCCGTTCCCAATACAACGACGGTTGGCGCCCACCGTGGGGCTAATGGCTTTGACCGGAGTCAGTTCCGCACGGGACCCCGCACTTTAGCCGGTGAGCGCGTGGCCTCCGGCCTGGTGCTCACGCTCGGCAAGTTCGACTGCGTCATCGACAACGCCTCCTGCTTCGCCGGAACTTCCTTCCCGGCGAACGACACCGTTTTGCTATTCGGCGATCTCCCCGTCTACATCGCCACCGTCCCGGAGCGTTTCCCTAGGGAAATCGTCTCTGTCGCGGGGCCGCCATGCTCAAGCGGCGGCGCCTCTGCCGCACCTCGCGGCGTGGAGGTCATGATGGCCGGATCCAACTCGCACCCCCGCCAGCCGTGGGAGCGAGGCGTGGACGAGGTCGGAACTTCCGCCCCCCGCAGCCTCAGAACCAGGTGGAGGATGCCAATTGATCGGCTCCTGACGCCGGTTAACCTCGGGGACAACCCGGAGGAGGCGGAGGCCAACTTCACCATGGAGAGACAGATCCTCCTCCAGGAGGCCATGGAGCTGGCAGCAGCCCGCAAGCAACTGGAGATCGCTAGACGCGAAATGCATCGCGCCAAGCGGCCTCACTCCGGCCACCATGAGCTGAGCGGTGCGGCCAAATGCACGCCGGGCGGTGAGCTGGCGGCAGGATGGAGAAGGACGGAGAACGGATCGCGCCTGCCCCCTACAGCCCACCTCAGCACACCCATCAAGAACCTGCAGCGGTGGCCGCAGAAGAACTACCCAGCACGGAGGGCGAGGCGCGCCCCGCACGCTCGCATCAGGAGCTCCTCGCGTCATGCGGGCAGGCCGGCGCCAACCGGCAGACGCAGGAGGACCTTAGCTACTCCAGAGGAAGCAGGCTACCCGCCAACAGCAGGGGCGCACCGCGCGACACCCAGCAGGCGTCCTCCCCTCAGCCCGCTAAGGCCCGCAGCAGGCGTCGCAGCTCCGGCAATAGGGGCCAGCCACGGCAGGAGCAGACGGTCAACAGCAACCCGCCACCTCCCCCACCACCAGCCGGAGCACCCAGACCAGCCAGTTCCCGCCTCTCGGGCCGGGTGGGCGCGCCCAACCCGGATTGTCCGGATGCCCGCGACCGCATCGAGCTGCTCGCTCAAGCACGCATCACGGAGGAGGAAGATTCTACCGGACCGGTTTGTTTCGGACCCCGCATCCGGAACGAGCCGTTTCTGGATAAATTCTCCCTGCCCAGGGACACCCCCAAGTACGACAGCATGAAGCGGAAGATCGGTGACCAACTACGCGGCGGTCGGCGCCACGGGAATAAGCGCACGGCCGTGCGCTTCGTCCTCTCATGCTAACTGGTCGGCAAGGACTGGCTCAATAGCCTCGCGCCCAACAGCATCAACGCTGGCCTGATTTGAGAAGGTGTTCGTCCGCCTTCAGCACGCATTACAAGCACCTGGCGCCCGCGCGACCTGGCCTTGTGCGTCCAGGGCGACCGCGAGACCGACTGCGAGTACCTCGCCAAGTGGACGGAGCTCCACAACACTTGCGAGGGCATCCTGGAGAGCCAAGCCATCGGTTTCTTCATCGAAGGATGCCGAGAGGGCACCATGCTTTGCCACCGCTCTTGTGTGAGCGAAGACCATGGCGGAGCTCATGACGGTTGCGGACCAGATGCGCCATGGCGGATGCTGCCATGAAGAAGCCCTCCGGTAAACACGGAAGGCCGCCCGACTCCCCAGGCGGCTCGCGATCGTCCGAGCAATCCGGCTGGTGAAGCGGATCCTCAAACGCCACGGCAACGACAACCGGTTCCACGGGACCGCCAGACAGGCGCGAAGCCTCTCGCTACCGCGGCAGGTCAATGATGTAGAGGGTGCGCCCGATGCACCGGCTAACGACACAAGAAGGCAGAATCCCCGGCTCACCTTCGACCAGATGATTGACGGCCCGTGCAAGTGGCATAGCGGTCCCTTCAAACCGGCTACGCACACCACCCGGAACTGCAGCTGGACCCGCCAGCTAAAGGACCAGGGCAACCAGCCTCGTCTCTCGCCTCCCCCACCGGGTGGACCCCCACCACCGGCTAGGGGAGCCAGTAATGATGGTAACGGCGGCAACGGCGGCAACAACAACAACGGCTACCCCCAGCCGCACGTCGCCTACCACATCTTCGAGACGGAGCAGGACGACAAGCACAGCCACAGGCAAAGCTCCAAGAAGGTCAACGCCATCGTCTCTCTGGTCCCCCAATACCTGAACTGGTCAGAAACCCCCATCACCTGGAGCCGGGCAGATCAGCCTGAGCATCTGCCGACTCCCGAGGGCTACGCCATGGTGCTTGACCCCCTCATCGTCTCCAACGCGCGCACCTGTCGATTCTCGCGCGTCCTCATCGACGGAGGCAGCAGCCTCAACCCCCTCTACCAGTCCTCGCTGGAGAAGCTGGGCATTCGCGAAAGCGACCTGCGCCCGACTACCACGATGTTCCACGGCGTACTGCTGGGGCCAGCCTGCGCTCCGCTAGGAAAAATCCAGCTGGACGTCATCTTCGGGACCGAGGAGAACTTCCGCCGCGAACCAATCTGGTTCGAGGTGGTAAATTTGACGAGCTCCTACCATGCTCTCCTCGGGCGCCCCGCCCTCGCCAAGTTCATGGCCATCCCCCACTACGCGTACCTCAAGACAAAGATGCCAGGACCCCACGGTGTGATCACCGTTTCCGGCTGCTTCAGGCGATCGATGGAGTGCGCCTCAGCCGGCTCCAAACTGGCAGAGGCCCTCATCATAGCCGAAGAAAAGCGCGCGATCATGCGCAACGTGGCCATGGCCCAGCAGGACATCCCGGCTAGCAGCAAACCGGCTAGAGAAGGAGACTTCCAACCGGCAAAGGAGACGAAGAGGATCCTGCTCGACCCCTCGGACCCGACTAAGTTCGTCATCATTGGTGCCGGCTTAGACAGCAAATAGGAAGGCGCGCTCGTCGACTTCCTCCGTGAGAATCGGGACATCTTTGCATGGTCTCCCAAAGACATGCCAGGTGTGCCGAGGGAGTTCGCCGAGCACTCACTTCATGTGCGTCCGGATGCCAAGCCGGTCAAGCAACCTCTGCGCCGGTTCGCAGAGGAGAAGAGAATTATAATCGGTGACGAGATCACCCGGCTCCTCGCAGCCGGGTTCATCATGGAAGTATACCACCCGGACTGGCTGGCGAACCCAGTCTTGGTGTTGAAGAAGAACAAGACCTGGCGCATGTGTATCGACTACACCAGCCTAAACAAGGCGTGCCCGAAAGACCCCTTCGCCTTGCCCCGTATCGATCAAGTCATCGATTCCACGGTCGGCTATGATTTGTTGTCTTTTCTAGATTGTTATTTCGGGTACAATCAGATCCGGCTAAACCCGGCTGATCAGATTAAGACATCATTTATCACCCCCTACGGGGCTTTCTGCTATGTAACCATGCCTTTCGGCCTAAAGAACGCAGGCGCCCCCTATCAGCGATGTATGCAGAAATGCTTGCACTCGCAGATAGGCCGAAACGTGCACGCTTACGTTGATGACGTAGTCATCAAAACCAAGGAGAAACGCACCCTCCTCGACGATCTAAGAGAGACATTCGGCAACCTCCGCCAGTACCAAATGAAGCTGAACACAGAAAAGTGCGTCTTTGGAGTACCATCTGGCCAGCTACTCGGTTTCCTTGTATCCCAACGAGGCATCGAGGCAAATCCGGAGAAGATCGCGGCCATCGAGAGGATGCAGCCGCCCAAGAACCTGCTTGGAATCCAGAAGTTCACCGGATGCCTGGCTTCCCTCAGTCGTTTCGTTAGCCGGTTGGGGGAGAAGGCACTTCTGTTGTACCAGCTGATGAAAAAGACGGACAAGTTCTCCTTGACTTCGCAAGCCGACACCGCGTTTCACGACCTCAAGCGCATGCTGTCCACAGCACCGGTTCTAGACACGCCGGCTAGAAAGGAGCCGATGTTGCTCTATATAGCAGCTACCAGCTGGGTCGTCAGCGTCGTCCTGGTGGTGGAGCGCCCCGAGGAAGGCAAGGCTCAGCCGGTTCAGAGACCCGTCTACTACCTCAGCGAGGTTCTCTCCCTCTCCAAGCAGAACTACCCCCACTACCAAAAGATGTGCTACGACGTGTACCTGGCATGCAAGAAGCTCAAGCACTACTTCCAGGAGCATCCGATCAAGGTCGTCACTACACCCCTTTCAGAAATCATCGGCAACAAGGACGCCACCGGCCGAGTCGCCAAATGGGCCATCGAGCTCGCCGCCTACTCCATCCAGTACGAGCCCCGGCTCACGATCAAGTCACAGGCAATGGCGGACTTCCTCGTCGACTGGGCCGAGACCCAGTATCTCCCACCAGTCCCGGATTCGGACCATTAGAGGATGCACTTCGACGGGTCGAAGATGCTCAGGGGCTTGGGAGCCGGCATCGTGCTCACCTCGCCCAAGGGAGACCGGCTGGAGTACGTATTGCAGATCCACTTCAAGGCCTCCAACAACATAGCCGAATACGAGGCACTGGCGCACGGGCTCCGGCTGGCCAAGGAGATCGGTGTCAACCGGATCCAGTGTTTCGGCGATTCGGACTTGGTGGTGCAACAAGTATCCGGGGAATGGGACGCCAGAGACGCCAACATGGCCCTCTAATGGTTCCACATCCAGAAGCTCAGCTCCTCCTTCGACGGGTGCAAATTTCATCACGTCCCCCGCACCAACAACGAGGCAGTCGACGCGCTCTCCAAGATAGGGTCCACCAGGCAGGCCATCCCACCAGGGGTCTCCCTGGAGCATCTGCGCAAGCCATCCATCAACCCGTCGCCGGAATCAGATTCCATCATCTGGGCGGGAAGCGTTCCGGCGGCCGGGGCAGCGGAAGCAGAGCCGGTAGAACCGCCAAAGAAGAAAACTCGCGCCAACTCCGGCCAGGCGGTGCCCTCCGGCTCGCAGGACCCGGGGCTTACCGGCTCGCCCAATGGCTCGGGGGCTGCCGTCCCGGATATCCCACCCGGACAGCCCCCCGACACCCATCAGCCGGAGGACAGGAGCGTCCTCGTCATCCGGGAAGTGCCATCCTAGGCACAACCCTTCATGAACTACATCGCCAATAGCGAACTCCCGGATGACGAGGTGGAGGCCAGGCAAATCTGACGCCGCGCGCATACATACACCATCATAAACGGCGAGCTATACAAGCGCAGTGTATCCGGTATCTTCCAAAG
Source organism: Avena insularis (assembly GCA_023614405.1). NCBI lineage: Eukaryota > Viridiplantae > Streptophyta > Magnoliopsida > Poales > Poaceae > Avena > Avena insularis. The sequence goes on along the minus strand of CM042692.1, from coordinate 48,234,164 downwards.
ATGTGTCGATGTAGACACAGGCTACCGGCTACTCAAGGACATCCACCAGGGTGAGTGTGGGCACCATGCTTCATCAAGAGCGATAGTCGCCAAGGCGTTTCGCCATGGCTTCTATTGGCCCACCGCCCTCGAGGATGCCGAGCAGCTGGTCCGCGCATGCAATGGGTGCCAACGCTTCGGGCAGCTCAGGCACATGCCAACCTCGGTGCTCAAGACCATACCGATCACCTGGCCCTTCGCGGTTTGGGGCCTCGACATGGTCGGGCCCTTCAAGCGAGCTCACACGGGAATGACCCACCTGCTGGTAGCGGTGGACAAGTTCACAAAGTGGATCAAGGCCAAGCCTATCCGGAAGCTGGATGGGGCGACGGTTGTTACCTTCTTCAGCGACATCATCAACCGCTTCGGCTACCCCAATAGCATCATCACCGACAACGGCACGAACTTCGCCAAGGGGGCCTTCGCCCGGTTCTGCAGCAACAAGGGCATCCGGCTAGACCTCGCCTCTGTTGCACATCCGCAGTCCAACGGGCAAGTCGAACGAGCAAACGGCTTGGTGCTAGCCGGCATCAAACCGCGTCTCATCGAGCCGTTGGAGCGGTCACCCGGATGCTGGATCGAAGAACTTCCAGCTGTGCTGTGGAGCCTCCGCACCACACCGAATAGGTCAACCGGCTACACGCCATTCTTCCTAGTCTACGGATCGGAAGCCGTCCTCTCCGCCGACATCGAATTCGACTCCCCCCGCAAGCTCCTCTACGATGAGCAAGCCAACAAGGAGGCGCAGGAGGACGAGGTGGATCTCCTGGAGGAGGCCCGCGAGCTAGCCCTGTCCAGATCTGCCCTGTACCAGCAGCGACTACGCCGCTACCATTCCAGCTGGATTCGCCCAGTCGCATTCCGCGAGGGTGACCTGGTTCTCCGGCTGGTGCAAGACACGAAGGGCATGCACAAGCTATCACCACCCTAGGAGGGCCCCTTCATCATCACCCGAGCGTTGCCCAACGACTCTTACTACCTCATCGACACACAGCAGTCGCGCAAGAACAAGATGGACAAATTGGACGAGGAGACCGAACGTCCTTGGAACGCGGCCCTGCTGCGCCCGTTTTACACCTAGTCGCTAGACAGTGAGAAGGAAAGAAGATTTGAAGTCCTTGCCTTCATCAAGCGCTCCGAATCTCGGCTACACCTTAGGTGCGCCACGCCCAGTGGAATCTTGTAGTTCTGGCCGACTAAGGCGTTTAGCGGCCGTTGAGCCTGTGAGGCAAGGGCGGAGCAAAAGACAAGAAAGATTGAAGCACACTGCCACGCCAGCTACTCCGAATCTCGGGGCTACACCATGGGTGTGCTCGCGCCACTGGAATGTTAGTTCCCCGGTGAAGGCGTCCACCGACGAAGCAGCCACCGAGGCGAGGACAATGGATAAAGTTAGAAGAACGGAAGAACAAGGAAGATTCAAGCACTGCTATGCCGGCCATCGAATCTCGGGGCTACAAAGTGTAGTGAGCGGCAAAGATATCAAAAGAAAATTCAAGACAAAGTGAAGGAAGACTCAAGAATTCAATATTAACAAGAAAAAGGGAGACGAAGCTCCCGAGAGTTACCCGGCATCAAAGATAGCCGGTACAGACAGACAAGTTTCACGATAATCTAAAACAAGAAAAATACAACCGGCATCCCGGGGCGATAGCTAAACGGCAGGGCCTTTGCCGTGGGGAGTTCTGGCGGCAGATCTTTGGAGGCGGGAGGAGCCGCAGCGTTCCGCTCGCTCGCGCTTCAGGCGGCACCGAGGACTCCGCATCTGGAGTGTTGGGGGACTCCGAGTCGGTGAGCACCTCATCCGGATCCACGTAGTCGGCGATCTTGATGGCGGACCCGCGGAGCTCCGGATGGGCTTGGCGGATGGCGGCAAGATCGGCTCCGGCGTGGAAGCCCATGTCGATCTTCTCGACGCAAGCATCCTTGTACCAGGAAAGCATCAGCGCCAGGGCCATCTCCGCTCCACCCCACGCCGCCAGATCCCGCAGCCGGTCCACCGCAGCCGGCACCTCTCCCACCTTCGCCGCCAGCTGCGCCATCGTCTCCGGAACCGGATCCTCCGGCCACATAAAGGAGAAGATGTCCCGCGCCGCCTGACGAAGCTTCGCGGCCTCCTCGCCAAGAAGGACGACAAGCTCCTGAGCCGTCGGCTGCGCTCCCGGCCAGTTCTCCTCCAGCCGGTTGTAGGCCAGCAGGTCTATGCCGGGGTAAAAGACTGTCAGAAAAGAGGAGTCAAATCCGGCTACCGGATCTGGAAAGAAAAGAAGACGGAAGAAAGAACTCACCTTTGGCAGTGTGGCCGACTTGCATCAGCTCCTCCACCAGCGCCTTCTCCTTGACCGCTAGCCGTTTTTATCTCCTTCTCTTGGTCCTTGTTCTGGGCCTCGAGAAGGGAGAAGGCTTCGGCCCAGCTAGCGAGCGAGGCGTCGCGCTCCTTGACGGTAGCCTCCAAGCCATCTACTCGCGTGTGCCAGTCCTTGTTCTGCAAGTGCAGTGTGGAGTTGGACCTGCTCAGCCGATCGATCTCGCGCTAAGTGCACACGAGGATAGCTGCAACGAAGCCGACTATTAAAAAAAGGGGGGAGAGCCAGACGGATGAAGCGAACTTACTCTGGGAGGTCCCGTTGGCAGCAGCAAGCTTCTGCTTCAGGGTCCGGTTCCCACCGGCTGTGGCCTCAAGCATCCGGATCTCCTTAACCGCCAGCTCGAGCGTAGCGGCAAGATCCGATAGCGAAGCGGTGGAAGAGGCGTCGTCGTCCACGGCGTTGATGGCCAAGGACTCCTTCACCGCAAGCACCACTATTTTCCACTCCTCCCCGAGCTCCTCGTCGGAGTCGTCGTCGCCAACCACGACAAGCTCCTTGCCAGTAGCCCCCCGCGCGCCCGCGGAGGAACCTTCCGGCTGGGGACCCTCCGGCTGGGAGGGGGCAGCCGGTTCAGCTTGAGGAGGAGAGGGAGGCTGCGCCTCAGAGGAAGGAGAGGCGTCAGTTGGATCAGTCGAGGCGCGAGGCGGCGACCTGGCTGGCGTCCGAGCCGGGCTCGCGGCGCCGAAGGAAACCAACACGCTAAAGGGAAAGAGGAAAAGACAAGAGCATAATAGGATAAAGTCAGAAAAGCAAGGACAAGGACAAACAAACAGAAAGCACCGAGGGATGGGGGAGAAAAACGTACCCCGGCACGACCGGGGGCGGCCCTTTCTTCTGGCCAAGACGGCTTGGCGGCAGGGCACTAGTCCGGCCCCTCTTCGGATCCGGCTCCTCCGCCGCAGGCCGGCGGGAGCCGGAATGGCTGGAACCGCTCCCGCCTGCTTCGCCGTCTGTCGCGGAGCGCGTCACCGGCTCCGCAGTCGGCCCGGCCTCCTCCTTCTCGTGCACCTCCGCGTGCGGGTCGGCGACCGGCTCGTCGTTCCGGCTGGGGAAGGCATCGCCGTCCCCATCCGATTCCTCGCCAAATCGCCGAGCACGTGGCTCGGGCAAGTCCGGCGCGAACACCTCGAGAGGAGCGTCGCCCTCCTTGTGAAGGATGCAGGCAAAGATCTGGCAAATGCAAAAGGTCAACCAGACAGAACAAGGAGATAACACAGAGGGAATAAGCAAAAATTCTGGCTACAAGGACTTACCCAGGGCACGCGGTTCTCTCGGCTGTAGGGCGCCAGGCTGAACTTCCAGTTCTCCGGCAATCGTTCCTTGCTGATCGTCCACAACCACTCCTTCAAGTTGTGGTAGCAGGGATCACGGCGCGACAGCCGGGTCGGGTCCAGCCGGCCGGAGTAGAAGCACATCTTGTGCGCCCGCTGCTGCAGCGGCATCATCAGCCGGGACATCCAGCTAAGAGTGATGTCCCGACCGGTTAACTGGCAGGTGACAAGGGAGCGCATGCGGGCCAGCATCCGTCTCCGCCTTGTCGCCGTAGATCTTCAGATCCCAGTGCTGCTGGCTGGACTCGACGTCTTGGAAGGCCGGCAGGTTTATCCGGTCGACGCCGGTGACGTTCTTGACATAAAAATACGACTGCTGCCATAGTCGTACCGTGTCCTGGAGCAAGAACTTCGGGTAGCCGGATTAGGCGCGGGAGTATATGGAGGCGCCGCCGTAGACGACTAGCGGGCCCTTCGTGTACTGCACCTGCGGCCGAACTCGGAAGAGCCAGCAAAAGAGCCCGAGATCCGGCTGGATCCCGAGGTAACTCTCGCAGAACGCCATGAAGTGCGCCAGCGTTCCGATGGCGTTGGCGCCGAGGTGGTGGAGGCGGAGGTCGAAGAAGTCCAGAAAAGTCAGAAAGAAGGGGTGGAGCGGCAGCGCAAACCCGCGCCAGGTGCAAGAGGCAGATAACGCTTCCCCTCGCGGATGCGGCGACACTTCCCTACGGCGCCAACCGCACCGCCACCTCCTCCGCCGCGGGAGGACGCGGGTCATGTGATCGCGATCTGATCCTCGGTGACGGAGGAGCCGCACCAGGCTCCACGGTCAGCGGCCATTTCTGGCTGAGGATAAGGAGTGGCAACGGAGGAGTGATGGTGGCCCGTAACGTCGACGACGGCGAGAGGGCGGCGCAGAAGGCAAGAGCGTAGGAGCAGCAGCACGCGAGAAGGAGAGGAAGATTGCAGCGGGGGAGCGAAGGAAAAGAACTGCCTCCCCCGCGGCGTCCCTTTAAAGGGCCGGAAGGGGAACCGTCAGCAGGGCCACGTGGCGCGCCTCCGAGCAACCCACATCCCAACCGCCGCCTAGATCTCGTGTGTCGGGACAGGATGCGCAGAAGATCCTGGAGCGAGAACCGAAGCGCCGGACAAGCAGTTCCCTGAGCGACGTGCGACGGGACGTTACGCTGCCGCCCAGAAGCAATGATGGCGGCGTCGCGTGGCCAGCGTCGGCACGCAGCGTCTGGTAAGCGCAACCGCCAGGCTCAGCCGGATGAAAATTCGAAAAGCAAGAAGGAGCGCGCATTTCGCTAAGGCGGAATCCACACGCTTCGGGGCTAGTGTCGAGGATGATCCCGGGTACCCCACGAATAAAGCAGGCGGTCGGATCGCGTCCGGCTAACCAGACGCAGCCGGACGGGACCGGATGAGCCGGCTACCACCCGGTAGCCGAATCATAAAAAGCGGCGGATCTGACGATGTAGCCGGATCAATCGAGAGACAGACGGCGTGCGTATCGATTACCGCAGTGCGCCTGCACGATGACAAGACGGGCAACCACCAGCCCATGCGAAGACTTTGTGTGGGCGGCGGCGGAGCGATGGCATGTCCGACGACGGACTTCGCACGGCGTCCATCGTGCCAACGACAGCCATACCGCTCATACAATCAAGGACAAGCCATGTTGGACATCGTAGATGACTAGTCGGCTGGGACACGCCTTGGGCCCCCGCCTTGATCGGACAGTGAGACCCTTGCCTCTCTCCCTATATAAGGAGAGGGAGGGCCTCAGTAGAAAGGGTTGGTCTCAGTTCATTTAAAGCAGTAGCTAAAGAATACAGCTCGAGGAGCACTTGTAGTTCGTGTATTCCACATAGTCAGATCTGGCAGGAGTAGGGGCTTTACCTCACCACGAGGGCCCCGAACCTGGGTACTTCTTGCGTCCCGCTACGCTCGCTCGTACCCAATCTCGCCTGCGGACGCCGTCAACAGCTTTCCTGCCAGTCCCCACACCTCTATCTAACCTTCTTAGGTACTGCCGTTCCCAATACAACGACACCCTTTGCGACAAGTCGAGCCTTATAGATGGTCACATTACCATCAGCATCAGTTTTTCTTTTGAAAATGCATTTATTCTCAACGGCCTTTCGATCGTGAGGTAAGTCCACCAAGTTCCAAACTTGGTTCTCGTACATGGATTCCATCTCGGATTTCATGGCTTCCAGCCATTTGTTGGAATCCGGGCTCATCATCGCTTCTTCATACGTCGCAGGGTCATCCATTTCATCAACCATGAAATTCACAACAAGATTGCCGTACAGTTCAGGAGCTGCACGTGTCCTGCTTGACCTGCGAGGTTCGGTAGTGTCCTCTTTCGGAGTTTCATGATCATTATCATTAGCTCTCTCTTCATCAGGTGAAGTCAACTCCGAAACAACTTCCGGTGCTGCACCACTCGCCATTCCATGAAGAGAAGGTTCAATAACCTCTTCGAATTCTACCTTTCGACTACTCACACCTTTCGCGAGAAACTCCTTCTCAAGAAAGGATCCATTCTTGGCAACAAAAACCTTGCCCTCGGATCTGTGATAGAAGGTATACCCAATTGTTTTCTTAGGGTATCCTATGAAGACGCATTTTTCCGCTTTGGGTTCGAGTTTATCTGGTTGAATTTTCTTCACATAAACATCGCATCCCCAAACTTTAAGAAATGACAGCTTAGGTTTGTTTCCAAACCATAATTCATACAGTGTCGTTTCAACGGATTTAGATGGCGCCCGATTTAAAGTGAATGCAGTTGTTTCCAGTGCATAACCCCAAAATGATAGTGGCAAGTCAGTCAGAGACATCATAGATCGAACCATATCCAATAAGGTACGATTACGACGTTCCGACACAACATTACGTTGTGGTGTTCCGGCAGGCGTGAGTTGTGAAACTATTCCACACTCTTTCATGTGTGTGCTAAACTCGTAACTTAGATACTCTCCTCCACGGTCAGACCGTAGAAATTTGATCTTTCTATTACCATGATTTTCCACTTCATTCTGAAATTCCTTGAACTTTTCAAAAGTTTCAGACTTGTGTTTCATCAAATAGACACCCGTATCTACTCAAATCATCCGTGAAAGTAACAAAATAACGATATCCACCTCGCGCCGACACACTCATTGGTCCACACACATCAGTATGTATGATTTCCAATAGATCTGTCGCCCGTTCCATTGAACCGGAAAACGGTGTTCTAGTCATCTTGCCCATAAGGCATGGCTCACATGTATCAAATGATTCAAAATCAAGTGATTCCAAAAGTCCATCAGAATGAAGTTTCTTCATGCGTTTAACGCCAATATGACCTAGACGGCAGTGCCACATATATGTAGACATATCCTCATCCAATTTAATCCTTTTAGCATTAACATTATGAATGTGTGTAATATTACTATCGAGATCTATCAGAAATAAACCATTCAACATAGGTGCATGACCATAAAAGATATCATTCTTATAAATCGAACAACCATTGTTTTCAGGTTTAAAGGAATGACCACTTTGCATCAAACACGATCCAGATACAATGTTCATGCTTAGTGCAGGCACTAAATAACAATTATTTAGGTTTATAACTAATCCCGATGGCAAATGGAGAGGTAGCGTCCCGACGGCGATCACATCAACTTTTGATCCATTGTCAATTCAAGCATCCCGACCTCATCCCTTGCTAGTTGTCGCTTTTCAGAGCCCTGAACCGAGTTACATATATTAGCAACCGATCCCGTATCAAATACCCAGGTGCTACTGCGAGTACTAGTCAAGTACACATCAATAACATGTATATCACATATACCTTTGTTTGCCTTGCCGGACTTCTTGTCCGCCAAATACTTGGGGCAGTTGAGCTTGCAATGGCCAGTCCTCTTACAATAGTAGCACTCGGTGTCAGACTTAGGGCCAGCTCGTGGTATCTTTTCAGGCGTGGCAACAAACTTGCCACCCTTCTTTCCCTTGTGCTTGCCTTTCTTGTCTTTCTTGAAACCGGTGGTCCTATTGATCATCAACATTTGATGTTCTTTCCTAATCTCCACTTATTCAGTCTTAAGCATTGACAGAAGCTCGGAAAGAGACTTCTTCATGCCCTGTATATTATAGTTCATCACGAAGCTCTTATAGCTAGGTGGAAGAGATTGGAGAACACGATGTATGGCTAAGTCAATGGGAATCGTTATTCCCAAGGACACACGCTTATCGGCGTACCCAGACATTTTGAGTACGTGCTCACTAACGGAGCTGTTTTCCTCCATCATGCAGCTAAAGAACTTTTCTGTAGCATTATAACTCTCTACGACAGCATGGGTATCGAAAATCATTTTCAATTCTCCCATGGTATCAAAGGCATTGCCATTTTCGAAACGCTTTCGAAGTTCTGGCTCTAGCCCATACAGTATGCCGCAATGAACTAAGTTGTGGTCCTCCTGACGAGTCACATAGACATTCTTTTCCTTGTCAGGGGCATCAGGAGCTGGTGGGGGGCCTATCGGCTCATCTAGAACATATTGCTTTTGTGCAGTAGTGAGGAGAATCCTCAAATTCATAGCCCAGTTGGTGAAGTTGCTACCATTCGCAGCAAGTTTCCCTTTCTCCATGAACACATTGAAATTAAAAGCAGGTGGTGCCATCTACAACAGAATTTGTAAAGTTTATTTAGACTAAGTTTATGATAGATTGAGTTCAACTAATCTAAATTACTAATGAACTCCCACTCAAAAACGACATCCCTCGTGTCCTTTTGGTGATTACATGAACCAAATCCACTACACCAAGTCCGATCATCACGTGAGTTGATGTAGCTTCAAAGGCGAGCATCTATATGGGCATCATATCAACTATATGACTCATGCTTAACCTTTTGGTCCGTGTTCCGAGGCCATGTCTGTACATGCTAGGCTCGCCAAGTAAGAACCTTAGTATTCGCGTGTGTAAAACTGTCTTACACCCGTTCCTATGAAAGCGTAGATTCGAGTACACCCGATCATCACGTGATGTCTCGAAACACGATCCACAGAACGGTGCATACTTAAGGAAGAACACATTTTTATTTTGATATCTAAATGAGGGATCATCTTATAATGCTACCAGAAGCGCCAAACTAGCAGTATAAGATGCAAACATCTAATGTGTAAAGTGAGATGATATGGTCCATGCATTTGATCTCTATCACTTGCATCGTGGTATGATCTCTATCATTCCTTTGTGTGTAAGGCCAAGGTCTATGGACCTTACACGTTGAGTGTGTTGTAAGAGTATCTATCATACATCTACTTACAACAATACCATATCAATACCCTAGCCCAGCAACGATCTAAACTAGACGCCTCTAATTTATCAATTACAAGTTTTACGTGGCTTAGGGATTTCGGAGATAGAACCGTTCTCACCTACGAACATGAACCACAACGAGGATGACTAAGTTATTAGCAACTCGTTGTAAATCAGATATTGACTAGGAGAGACAGACACCCGCCAGCCACTTATGCGAAACAAGTTGCATGTCAGTCGTGGAACCGGTCTCATGTACGATGACATGTAAGGTTGGTCCGGGCCGCTTCATCCCACTATGCCACCAATATCCAAAATACATAGAAGATGCAATAACATGATCTTCATCGCCCACATATAAACATATGTGTACTACCCGTGCAAAGCACCTACGCATAGATCAGGCTCTGATACCCTTTGTTGGGTCCAGCATAGAAAACAAAAATTTCCCTACGGTGTGAACTACACGCCAAGATCGATCTACTATGTACAAAGCAACGGGTGGACATACATCCAACGAGAACGTACCCTCGAAGACAACGAGTTTTGTTAACGAGTAGGAACTCGTGGTTGATGTAGTACACTTGCCGATCTCAAGATTGTGAGGAAGTCTGGCGCCGCAACTCAGCAGCGCATCCGCATTGCACACACGCTCAAGCCACGGACAACCTACACCTCCTCGCTCCAGCGATCCAGTGAGCAGCAACTCCTTCCGCATTTAAATGCCACCGGGAACATGTATCTCGCTAATCCGAGACCATGGGGGAATAATTCTAGAGGGGCAGAGAGATCCTTCAAAAGGAGGTGTGAGGATGAAGGAGGGAATGGGTGGCCTTTTATAGGAGGAGGGGGTGACCCTCCTCTCCATGGCCGGCGCATGGGGGTGACCCCTACCTCCCCCATTCATGTGGTGGTAACCCCTCCACATTAAAATGCCTCTTCACATTCCCTTTTAAAGTCTCCACTTTAAATGCATTAAATTTCTCCAAATTTAATGCTCTCTCATTTAATAAAACTCTTTTATTAAATTTATTCAGAATTTTGTTAATTACTTTAATTAACAAACATTCACATATAGCCCCTTGCAATATTTCAATATCACATGCAGAACCACTTTCTGCAATTTCACCCGAAACAATTTCTGGTTTCTATTGAAACAATTCCTGTGCTTTACAATTCTTTCGTCTGAAACATATGTGCTCCAAAATGGTGTCCGGTAACTCTTAAGTGTGCCACCCTACGGTTCGCGAATAATGCAGACATGATCGAGACCCTTCTCCGATTAATAATCAGCAGCGGGACCTGGAGATCCGTACTGACTCCTACACATTCAACGATGACTTCTGTGATCGTGAGAACCTTTAACGCTTGTAACTAAATCCCTTTGTCTCTCGATATATTACATGTCCAAGATTCGATCATCGGTATGTCCATACCTAGTTTGATCTCGTTACCGACATGCACTCTTTTCTCGTTTCCGTCATATAACATTCTAGTGATCACATCACTTGCTTGCAAGCTATCTTAATGTGATATCACCGAGAGGGCCTAGAGTATATCTATCCGTCATCGGGATTGACAAATTCCACTCTTTATCCATGAGCCTCAACATAACACCTTTGTAGTACTGAACCCATCTTTATAGTCACCCTGTTACGGTGTGACGTTTGATGTTATCAAGATACTCTTCCGGTGTTAGCAATTAACATGATCTCATGGTCTAAGGATAAAGGTTACTTCGTATGATGTTATAGCAATATAAACATAATGACTTGATCGTAATGCTATACTTCGGATGAATGTTCATCACATCATTCCACCAATGGTGTGACCTTGTTATTAACAACATCCAATGTCCATGATCAGGAAACCTTGATCATCTTGTTAATCAACAAGCTAGTCTATAAGAGAGGCATAACTAGAAACCCTTTTTGTTTATTAAACACACATGTATTGATGTTTCCTGATCAATACAATTCTAGCATGTAAAATAAACATCTATCATATATAAGGAATATATAATAACAACTTTATTATTGCCTCTCAGGCATATTTCCTTCACCGGTGAGTTACATCAAACCCCAGGTCTAGTAGCTTTGGTATGTTAGCACCTCCTGGATCTGATTGTAGTTTGCGATAGATCTGGGTTAGTATGCCTAAGGAACAACTAGGTATAGTCATAGATTGGTGTTTCATGGACTCATTGCATGTTTACGCTTGTGTTCATGTGTTTAGTCTAGGTCTTGATACGTTCGACCTTGAAATCTGTAGGACATGACCAATGATGAGTTTAGCCAGGCCCTCATGGATTCTCATGAGACCTTTGTCACTGAGACCCAATCCCAGCTACCGCCTCTGAGGCTCACTTATCCTCAGCGCACGGAGATCTTGTTTGTGCCTCTGATGACCGGGTACACGGTGGAGAAGATTGCAGAGCAAGCTGCCAAAATCATGGCCGAGAAGAAAGCCAAGGCTGGCAAAGCCCACATCACAGGCTAGTGCAAGGGGGTTAAGGGCACCATGAAGTGGGAACCGTTCCTCTCGGCGTTCGTGCTCAACTAGATGTGCGAGATCATCAAGAGCAGCATCAGGACGAGAAGGGGCTCAAAGAAGTGCACATGAATATTGTTGCCCGCAAGGTGTTTGAGTTCTGTGGCATCGAGGTGTCCTCCTAGTAGGTGTACAACCACCTGCGTAAGTGGAGGACCAGGTGGATCCATATCTCCAAGCTCAGAGACCTTAGCAGAGCTAGCTGGGACGAGGAGACCTGCGCCATCATCTTGGAGGATGCCCACTACAGGGGACATATCTCGGTATTAACTAATTTCAGTAACATCTCCTTTGATTTCGAACACTGGACTCACTAACCTTGCTAACCTCCCAGCAATTCCTTGTCTCAGGATCACCCCAAGGATGCTGAGTATCTGAACAAGCATGTCACCAACTATGGAGAGATGGAGGCCATCTTCTCCTTCGGCCTTGCCACTGGCAGGTTTGCAATGGGCTCTAGTGAGCCTCTTGGCAAACCATGCCCTGAATACGTACAGACCCAGGAGTCAGAGATAGTGGTACTTGATGAGGATGCCGAGACCGATGTCGCCATAGGTTCTCCTGCTACCGACGTTGGTCAAGGCGGCATCACAAATGCCTATGTTGCAGGTGGTTGCGATCCTTGCAAGAAGAGGAAGAGGTCGTTGCTGGGGGAGGAGGACATTGTCGCCATCCCGTGCATGACTGAGGCCGTGAAAGCGGTGGCGACCGCCATCACCACTGCTTCCCCTCCATATGTGCACCCAGCTCTGTACGACACTGTCATGGCAGCCAAAGGGTACAACCCTAAGGCTCTGATGGTGGCACTCAGCCACCTCTTCGACAACTGGGCTATGGGCAACGGCTTTGTTCGGATGGCAGAGGACCACATGGATCTCTGGCTCAGGACCTTCCTGGCCAAGCACTACTATGTGTAGTGCTTTCTCCCTAATCATGGAGATGGTGGCGGTAGTGCATGCATGATGAAGAAGAAGTTGTATATTTTGAAGTAGTTAGGGACTTGATGAAAACTTATGCATGTTTATTGTGAGGTGGTATATACTAACCCCTCACATGATGGAGAACTTATGTGGTGTTAGGATTGCACCCCTTTTGATGTGGTGGTAGGATCTCGCCATAGATGTAGGTCATGATCGGTTGGGTCACACTAACTTGGTAGGTTGGAACTGCCGATGCTTGTGCCCATATGATCATGCATGCTTAACTATTTTATGCTTGTGCCCTGTGTTTGTGAACTTGATCTGTCTGCCTTAGTTGTGATCCTTAATATGTTGCATATATGTTATGTCTCACAGAAATACAACTGGTACATGGTGTACTACGGCAAGAAGCCGGAAATCTACAAGACATGGGAGGAGTGCAGCCAACAAGTGATGGGTTACCAGTGCAACCTCCATAAGGGGTTTAAGACTCTAGAGCAGGCACAAAAAGCCTACTCTGAGTTCTTAGCAGAGCATCCCCAGAAGGAACATCCGTCAGTAGAAATGAAGATCAATTTCACTCCACCGCCATCAATTCGTCAACAAGTTCATCCACACGAGCAGGTTCCACCTATACGGGGTGCAAGTATGATCAAAGACATTGTCATCGTCGGCCTAATCATGTGGATTATCCACTACCAGTTGTTCTGATTCAGGTTGATCGATCATGTAAGATCTTAAGCCCTGGTGGCTAGTTGGTAAGCTCACAATTGTGCCATGCGAGGTAAGCATATCGGGCCAGATGCGGGCTCCCAAACGTGCAACTTTGCACCAGCAGAGCCCAAACTAGGAAACCAAACAAAGCGGCCATATGGGCTTTCCTAGTGAGGAAACAAAAATACAGGCAACCAAATAAACAAATAAACATCCCATCCTGGCCGGAGGGCAATTTCTCCCATGCAGCACCCAACGGGTCAAGTGACAAAAAGGGAAATTCCGGCCCGAGCAACCAAACACGCCCTTAGTGATGCTCTTGGCACGTCGTCCTCATTCCATGTTTGCCAGGCAAGAAAGCATTGCTCATCGGAAAAAAATAATCGAACCACAAAACAGGGATGCTATGATAGAAAAAAGATTGTACAGAAATTTGTTCAAACCTCCTATCAAATCGTTGTGGCCAATTATCTATCTACAATCGATACCATGATATATTCATAATAGCATATAGTATATGGTAGAGATACATATGTTGTCTCAATCGGTTATAAAATAAAATGTAAAATAAACTAGTAAAATATTGAGGTGTTCAAACTCTTTACTTGTCTTTTGAACTGTTCTGAAGATAGCTAAGAACTCATAAATACCAAATTACATGTAAATACCAAAGATGGTTCTCCCATAATTTTAAATTTGAGCCACAGCATCAACATCGGCAAGATTACCGACACCACCAATAGTAGGAACCACTATTGTCGACTACACGTGTTAATTCTACGGATCATGTTCCGGAAGACGCACTGCACTGCACGTTCAGAAATCAGAACATCGAAGAAGAAGGGGAGGTTACATGTGCAGACGCATGGGTGGGTTACCGTAATAAAAAAATATCTATGGTGAGCGCCATGGCCGCACGGCGGCGAGAGCGCGCGGGCGGCCGGTAGTGGCAGGTATTCACAAGGCTAAGCTCGGGTCGGATCTACCAGCACTGGTCAGTCTCCCAGGTGCGGCGAGGCCGGCCCCAGAAGCTGTGCGGCGACGGCCTGGCGACGGGAGGCTGCGCGTAGGCCTGGGCGACGACGTCGCGGTCGTAGCGCGCGCGGGCGTCCGGGTCGGAGAGCGTGCCGTACGCGTCGTGGAGCCGGATGAAGTCGTCCCCGGCCGCGCCGGCCACGTCGGGGTGCAGCTCCCGCGCCAGGCGCCGGTACGCGGCCTTGATCTCGCCGCCCGTCGCGCCGGCCCGCAGCCCGAGCAGCTCGTACAGCGTGCATCTCCCGGGCGGCGCCGCCGACGCGACGGCGACCGCGCACCGGACCATTCTTCGTGAGCAGGGAGAAGCCCGACCGAACCCAGAGGCCGCCGTGGTGGCTTCAGGAGCGTAGATCATCGCGGAGAGACTAGGAAAGCGCGGGGGGGGCGCCCGGGAGAAAAGGGGGGGGAGGGGGATGAAAATCACGAGTACGCGGATCCGAGAGGAGAAAGCAGGCAGGTGATGAGGTTGGACTGTCGTTGGCTTCCCCGTTCGTCTTTATAACGCAGCGGATCGCTTTGCGCTGGCACACTGGCACTACTAGTACGGAGTATACTACAGTACTACTGTATTTGTTTTCGCGAGGAGTTGGGATGGGGATCCGAGTCAGCGGCGGCACCGTCGTGATCTGGCTGGGCCTGGGCGGTCCGAAGTCGGCCTGACAAAGGGAGCGAGGTCAGAGGTGCACGTCGGTGTCATGTGGCCGTGTTTCGGTGTGTGTCTCCTCTGCCTTATCCGCCTCAGGCATGGGGCACCACATCGATTCAGAATCATCCTACTTTCTACTCCATCCATTTAGAAATATAAAACGTTTAGATTTATGAATCGACTCTATCTAAATATCTTTCAGTATATGTTCGTACTAAAAATCATCCACATACGTTCATTTCATAAAGCTAAAATGCTTATATTTCTAAATAAAGGGAGTACGAACTAATGTTCTTAGATTTAGATATTCGACTTTTATTATTATTTTAAACATTCTAATGAAGATTAGGATGTATCATGTTTTAGTACTACATACATCCGAATCTAGAAAAATTGAAGTCAATTAATATGGGTCGGAGGGAGTATGTCAAATCTAGACAAATCAAACAACAATAATTTGGATAGGAGGGATCGGAGGTAGTTTTCCCTCCGTTTCAAAATATAGATGTTTTATCTTTGTGAAAGAATGTATTTAGTTTCTTTTAATGTGTAGATTCACTACAAATCTAATAAATATACACACTAAATAAAGTTTAGATACATTTGTTTCATAAAACTAAAATATCTTATATTTTAAAACGGAGGAAATACTATCTTTTCTGGTTTACGCACTTGGGTGGCCACTGATTCGCGGGTGGGGGTGGACCAGCGCGATTAGACCTTTCACAATGGGGTGTATCTTAGCACGTCATCTTAGGAAAAATAAATGGTTAAGATACAACTTCTCCAATGTATTGTTTTTTAAGTGGTGTCTCTATTAAAAATGATTTAGATGACATGTATGCATTTGATTGGTCTAACCATGGTTTTTTGCCTATGGTTTCGTGCAAGGGGTGTTTCTTAGTTAAGATATAACCTCACTCTCTTTCCTCGTTAATTATAGTGCCACATAGACAAAATGTCTAAGATACACCGCTAAGAGCTATCCATCGTGAAAGGTCTTAGCACGCGCCCGCGGGTTCACTCGAGTTCACTGGTCCTAATACGGCCGAGAGCACACAGATTTTCATCTAGAAGCACAGCTGTCGCTCTCGACATCTGCTTTTAAAATGGAACCAACTTGATTACAGAGTTGACCAGAACAAGAGCACACAGGAATAACAAAGATCTACTCCCTCCTATCTATATACCCAAGTCTAGAGCTATTTCTAGACGAAGGAAGTATATGACATTGTATGTATAAGAGTTATATCACAAAATATTCGTGCTTGGTGTCTCTGTCTCTATCTCTTGTGACTCGGTTTTTCTCCAACCCAGGAGATATATGAGTTACTGCGATATCTATAGGTCTTCACCAGGGTAGTGCAAACGAGCGCAATAAAAAAAAAGTATTCCAACTTGAATAGAACACGATTGCCATCATCTAACTCAGTGGAATATGCGAGGCAAATATATAATCTTGATAAAGTTTTCTATTTTATCGGTCTCTTAGTGTTGATGGAGACACTAGATTATAGAACCATACTATAAAGAGGGTTGTCGAGTGAGTAACTAGCGTATCATTCGAAAAGAGATTAAACCTTTAGTAGTACATCAATGGCATCGTCTTTCTTGGTTATTATTTGGTTTTTATCCATGTGAGAATTTAGAGTCTTTGGATCTTCATAATAAGCTCAAGATCATTAAAATAGATTTTGAATGAAATTCTAATTACATTTATTATTTTAGAGGCTTACGGGTTCGTCTTTTATAGAGAAGTTAAACACATTCATCTTGTCATTTTATCCTTCTTTGTTGGACTATGATATTTCTCTACATGATCTTGTATAACTTGTTGCTGGCTTCAAAACGAGACTGTTCATAAAAATCCGAGTTCAGATGCAAATTAAGGTCATTTTTGTTTGGCCTTTTTCCCAGTATTCAGGGGAGTCTCTAGACTAGGTCTCCAGTCTGTCTCAAGACCGGACGATTTTTGAGCATAATGGTGGTTTTCGGAGGACCTATTTAAGGGGTTTTCCTTTCTCAATGAAATTCTAACTCTTATGCAAAGTTTTCCCTACCATTGTAAATCGTTTGGAGCTTGTTATCTCTCAATCCGTACAATGATTCTTGCATCTTTTTGAGCGAAAAGAGAGAAAAGATCTAAGTCAACATTTATACCATTCAATCTCTCCTCTAAGTGAGTGAAACCTATTAGATCTTGGAGTCTTTTGTGGATTTTCTCTTGTGTTATTCCTCTCGTACTCCTCCATAGCATTAGTTGCTTTGGTGGGATTTGAGAGATAACAATTTGACGCTTCTTGTATTCTTGCATTAGTTGCATCGGTTTGAGTTCTTCTTCAGGATTCGTTTTGAGTGAAAGTGGGAAGTTTTTACTTCCCAGTGGCGATGTGTCGGGGGGATGATCCCCAGGTAGGCCAAGACAGGCTCAGCTGGCCGGCTCCAAGGAGCTCTGGCCGCCTAGGCCCAAAATAAGGAACCACAGCCGGGTCGATATCTCCATCCGGTCCGCTTTCAAGTTTCCCCGCCTGGCCCGTCTAGCCGGGTGGCCAGAAGAACCGGCTGAGAGGCTGCTCCTAGCCAGCCGCCTCAGATCCGCTGGACAAGGTACAATAGGGGTGACGCTCCTTGCTAAGCGCACTCTGACCGAACAGGCTGGCTCGCCCGGTCGGCGCTACTAGACAATTGTGCCAAAGCTGGAGGTTGACGAGTAAAGCTCCTGCTGACGAGTAAAGCTCTAGCTGACGGATAAAGAACCGGCTGATGGAGAAAGCGCTAGCTGACGAGTAAAGCAAGGGCGCTGGACACTGTAGCACTATCCCCCATATACTGGAGGCTTGACTGGACCTGGGCCTACCGTTCGGGCCCATCCAGTCGGCCCACTTTGTAAGCCCAAATCCAAACAGTAAACCCTAGAACCCACTTTGTAAACTACCTCCCCAACCAGTATATAAGGAGAGGTAGTGCTAGGGTTCTAGGTAGACAATTACAAGTTAGAAGTTCTCTAGATTGGACAAGTTGAGTAGTTCCTCTTCTTCTTCTAGCAAGGAGTAGCTAGGGAAACAGCTCAAGGAGCATCTGTACTGGGCATTCGCCCCCTGATAGTAGATCCTTGCAGGAGTAGGAGCGTTACCTCGCCAATAGGGCTTCGAACCTGGGTACATCGCTGTGTTTGCAGTATCTGTGCCCAATCCGTTGCGAGTAGCCACCGATAGCATCCTGATTGTCCCTTCTCATGCCATCCCCGATGGCACTACCGTGTTCCACACCACGACAGTTGGCGCCCACCGTGGGGCACAACTCTTCGACTAGGATCATCTTTCGCACGGTACTTCTACTCGTCGCCGGTGAACGAGTCGCCTCCGGCCTCGTCCTCACCTTCGGCTCCTTCGACTGCATCCTCGACAACACATCCTGCTTCAACGAGGGAACCTTCCCAAGTGGCGGTTCCATCATGCACTTCGGCGAGCATCGCGTCTACGTCGCCACTGTCGCCAAGACCTTCCCTTGCAAGGTCATCACCGTGTCCGGTGCACCACCTGGCTTCTCCGCTTCGCGCGCCCCCAGCGGTAGCGTCGAGGTCATGATGCCGGGCTCGAGCGAGAATCGTCGCCCACCTCTGGAGCGCAACGGAGATGGCTGTGGCGCCACTTCGTGCCTCCCAAACCAGGATCTGCTCACCGCATCCATCGAGCACCTCCGCAACCCCATCACCCCCATCGAGGCAGACCTGGCAGCGGCTGCGGCAGCACTGGAAGCTACCCGCCAAAACCTCCCCGGAGAAGGCGGCAAATGGCAAATGCGCAACCATGGCAAATACAACATCGCAGCACGGCCCGGCACAACCGCCGCCCGGCCCGGCTGAAACCTCAGCTGGGCCCCGCCCAGCCCCTCGCTGGATCGTGCGGTCGACCCGGTCACCGCGCCCAACACCCGGCCACAAAACATGAGGGCCAAAAACATGAGGCGGCGAGCTGAACTAAGCCACCTGGAGGGTGAGTAGCTTCTCCGCCATCAAGCACGTGTCCAGCTCCTCGTGGTCACGGCAAACAAGCAGCAGGCTAAGGCGGAACTCAGCATGGGCGGCAACAACAAGACCCAATCACTTTGCCAGATGGCGGATCCGGATGCAGGCAGTAGCAAGGCCTTCTCCCCAAATGGCGTGAAGCCAAACAACCATCCCCACGGCGGATCGCCAGGCCAGGGGCACAACCCCCGCGATGCCGCGGCGGTCACTAGACGAAATCACGAACCGGCTGATGAAGCCGGAAAAGGCCACGCGCTGCCCAAGTCCCGCCTATCCGGCCGGCTGGGACCGCTCGGGCCGGAAGAACCACAAGATGTGCGCGCGCATCGACCTACTGGTCCAATCACACGCGTTGGAAGAAGAAAGCCCGGTCGGTCCAAGATGGTTCGGACCGCGCATCCAGAATGAACCGTTTCCAAAGGGATTTTCGCTCCCAAGGGACACGCCAAAGTACAATGGCTCGGTCAAGCCGGAGGACTGGCTGGTGGATTACACCACCACGGTAGGCATCGCGAACGGCAACCGTGGGGTAGTTGTGCGCTATGCCCCCCTCATGCTCCTCGACTTAGCCAGAACATGGCTCAACAGCCTCCCCGACAACAGTATGAACGCTAGGATCGATTTCGAGCAGGCATTCGTCCGCAACTTCACCGGCACCTACAAACGCCCAGGCCGACCCGGTGAGCTCTCCCTTTGTGTGCAAGGCCCGGACGAATCCGATCGCTCCTACATCACCCAGTGGACGAGCATGCACAACTCCTGCGAAGGGGTGTGTGAGCACCAAGCGGTTGAGTTCTTCGTCAACGGCTGCAGAGACGACACTATGCTCAAACACAAGCTTCGCCGGGTGGAACCTACCACCATGGCGCAGACCATGGCCATCGCGGACAAGTACACTACCACCGACGCGACAATGAAAAGATCTGTCCGGGTGGACGACCAGGGGCAAATCATCGTTGACGCCATGGTGGATCAACACCAGCTAGAGGGGAATGGCCATGATACATTGCAAATTTATCTATAATTTTTGATGTTCCATGCTTGGTTTTATCCACTTTCTTGTGTTTTGTTCCAACTTTGGAGTACTTTTCATATGATTTCTTGGACTAACCTATTAACAAGAGCCACAGTGCCAGCTGCCTGTTTTCTGTTGTTTTTGGTTCCAGGAAAGTCAGAAAATGAATATTCTCGGAATTGGACAGGACAAAAGTCAAAGTGCCTATTTTTCTTGAAGTCATCAGATGCCAGAATACAAGACGGAGAGGGGCCAGAGGCCGGCAACACCACCTGGTCGCGCGGCTAGGCTTGGCCCGCGCCAGGGGGTGGTGTTGTGGCCCCTGGCACCCCCTCGGCCTCCCCTTCCGCCTATATATTACCCTCGGGACGAAAACCCTAAGTACCCGATCAAAAAATCCACGAAAAGAGTCTAGAGTCACACATCTCCATCCCTAGATCGGGAGGGATCTGAAGCTCTTCCCAAGACCGCCGAGAGGGAATTCACCCGAGGCCTTCTTCATCACCATGCAAGCCTCCGGTGTGATGCGTGAGTAGTTCATCCTTGGACTACGGATCCATGTAGTAGCTAGATGGCTGGTTCTCCTCCTTTGTGCTTTCATGTTTAGATCTTGTGAGCTCCGTTCATGATCAAGATCATCTATTTGTAATTCTGCATGTTGTGTTTGCGGGGATCCGATGGATATTGAGATGCTATTTCAGATTGATTATTGATTCTATCATGTCTTTGTTATTTGTGATCTTGCATGCTTTCTGTTGTTAGTAGCTATCTTGGCCAAGTAGATGCTAGCAACTCCAAGAGTTAGTATTTATGCTCGATAGTGGGTTCATGCCTCCGTAACTGGGAAGTGACAGAAATCTCTAAGGTACTAGATGTGCTGTTGCTACTAGGGAGAAAACAACAATCCTTTGTTCATAGAACAATCGTATTGTTTACTTTACACGCAATTCATAAAGCAATAATCTGTTGCTTGCAACTTAATACTGGAGGGGGTTTGGATGATAACCTAAAGGTGGATTTTTAGTCATAGATGCAGTTGGATGGCGGTCTATGTATAATGTTGTAATGCCCAATCAAGTTCCAAAGGAGTCAAGATGATTAGTATATGCATGTATTGCTTTCTCGATGTTTGTCAATTACCCCGCTGTAATTTGTTCACCCAACATGTTATCTATCTTAAGGAGAGCCACCTCTAGTGAACTATGGATCCCGGTCCTTGTCTTTTACATACAATCTACAAACTGTTACTGCTTTGTGTTTACTTTCTGCAAACTTTTACTTCTTTCCATTCGATATGTTTAATCCTTTGTTTTCCGCAAAACACGGTGAGATTGACAACCTCATCGCAAGTTGGGGACAAAGTTCTGTGGTTGTGTTGTGCAGGTCTCCACGTTGCTACTAGCACCGGTAGTGCGCCCTGCCAAGGCTCAGCTAGCAACACCTTTGGGGTGTTTCCTTGCTCCTACTAGTTCGATTAAACCTTGGTTTTATACTGAGGGAAACTTGCTGCTGTGCTCATCATACCTTCCTCTTGGGGTTCCCAACGAGCTCTACATCAACACCGCTCCAGCATTTTTCTGGCGCCATACACAGAGCCATCAAGCATTTTTCTGGCGCCGTTGCTAGGGAGTCAAGGACATCTTCACAAGGGGAGTCCCTCATAACCAATCTCTTTACTTTGTTATTTTGTTTTGCTTAGTTTCTTTTTGCTTTGTTTGCTTGTTTCTTTATCAAAAACACACAAAAATTAGTTTTACAAGTTTGCTTTCTTATTTGAAAACACACAAAAATTAGTTCCAATCTTAAGCATTTTTCTGGCACTATACACAGAGCCATCAGGCCACAACCCCAGGAGGCATGACAACCGCCACGACAAGATAAAGGATGACCAGCCAGATAACCAATATGGTTCTAGGCAGGCGGCAACGGTGCTAGAGGAACCGGCTGCAGGCGGTAGCTAGAGACAAAAGCCTGATGACCGGCCTCCAAGGCCCAAGTACACCATTGAGTCAATGCTTGATGGGCCATGCAAGTTCCACAGCGGAGGCAACAAACCGTCTACACATATAACGCGCCAATGCACCTAAACAAAGAAGATGGCGGAGGTCGTTGGCGTGCCGGCCACGCAGGCACCACCACCCCCAGCCGGTGGGCCGCCAGGCGACCGCAATAACCAGCGCCGGAGGGAAGATGACGATGACAACTATCCCCGCCAGGTGGGAAACTACCACATCTTCACCATGGAGCCAGAAACCAAGCACAACAAGAGACACCGCGAGGCAGAGGTGAACACGATCGCCCCCCCCCCCCCGTCCCCCAGTACCTCAACTGGTCGGAGCAAGAAATTGCATGGAGCCGGAAGGACTAGCCGGCTGTGCTACCTCACCCAGGCACTTACGCGATGGTCCTGGATCCCATCATCATCTCCAAGAAGCATTCCTGTAGATTCTCCCACATCCTTGTAGACGGTGGGAGTAGCATCAACCTCCTGTACCGTAGCTCTCTGGACCGGCTCGGTATTAGTGAGTCACAACTGTAACCATCCAGCACCTCCTTCCATGAAGTCGTGTCGGGACCATCGCATTCACCCATTGGCAAGATTCGGCTCGATGTTATCTTCGGCACAGAGGATAATTTTCGCCGCGAGCCTATCTGGTTCGAGGTGGTCAACCTCTCTAGTGCGTATCATGCAATCCTGGGGCGCCCGGCGCTCACCAAGTTCATGGTGGTACCATACTATGCGTACCTCAAGATGAAGCTACTAGGTCCAAAGGGTGTCATCACCGTGGCCGGCTGCTATAGGTGGTCTATGGAGTGCGCCACAGACGGCTCCAAGCTAGTGGAGGCCATGATCATCGCGGAAGAAAAGCGCGTCACCATGCAAAACGTGGCATCCCTGTAGAAGGACATGCCGGCTGGCGAGCCGAAGCCGGCCGGAGAAGCACAATTCAAGCCATCCAAGGGCACCAAAAAGATCTTGCTGAACGAGGTCGAGCCAAACAAGTTTGTACTGGTCGGAGACGGCCTTGACAGCAAATAGGAAAGCGCGCTTGTCGACTTCCTCTGTGAGAATCGAGATATCTTCGCATGGTCCCCCAAGGACATGCCAGGTGTTCTGAGGGAGCTCGCCGAGCACTCCTTACATGTCAGGCCATATGTAAAGCTTGTCAAACAGTCCCTATGACGTTTTGCCAAAGATAAGAGAAGAAACATTGGTGAAGAAATCACCCGGCTTCTCATAGCCGGATTCATCATGGAGGTTTTCCACCCGAAATGGCTGGCAAACCCAGTGTTGGTGCTGAAGAAGAACAAGACTTGGCGCATGTGTGTTGACTACACCAGCCTCAACAAAGCATGCCCCAAAGATCCATTCGCCCTGCCAAGCATAAACCAAGTGATCGATTCCACGGCCGGCTGCGAGCTACTGTCGTTTCTAGATGTGTATTCTGGCTACCATCAGATCCGGCTGAACCCCGTTGATCAAATAAAGACAGCATGCATTACTCATTATGGAGCCTACTGCTACACCACCATGCCGTTTGGGCTGAAGAACGCTGGGGCAACATCAGCGTACCGCATGCGTATGCCCGCACTCAGATTGGCAGAAACGTACACGCCTACGTCAATGATGTAGTGGTCAAGACCAAGGAGCACCAAACACTCCTTGAAGATCTGAAGGAAACATTCACCAACCTCCACCGGTTCTAGATGAAGCTGAACCCGGAGAAGTGCGTGTTTTGTGTCCCATCCGGCCAGCTCCTTGGTTTTCTCGTATCAGAGCGAGGAATCGAGGCGAACCCGGAGAAGATTGGCGCGATTGAGCGCATGTAGCCGCCTAAGAACATGTGGCACGTCCAAAAGTTCACCGGATGCCTGGCCTCCCTCAGCCGGTTCATCAGCTGGCTGGGCGAGAAAGCACTTCTACTGTACCAACTCATGAAGAAGATAGACAAGTTCGTCTGGACATCGCAGGCGGATGAAGCTTTCCGTGACCTCAAGCACATGCTCTCCTCACCGCCTCTACTGGCAGCACCAGCGACGAAGGAGTCGATGCTAATGTACATCACAGCCACCAACCAGGTCGTTAGTGTGGTGCTGGTGGTGGAGAGACCGGAAGAAGGAAAGGCGCATCCGGTACAACGACCGGTGTACTATTTGAGTGAGGTACTCCCGCTCTCGAAGCAAAAGTACCCCCATTACCAGAAGCTGGTGTATGGTTTATACATGGCCGCCAAGAAGTTGAAGCACTACTTCCAAGAGCTCTACATCCGGGTGGTGGCGCTAGAGCCGCTTTCGGGGATACATTGGCAACAGGGACACCACGGGTTGGGTGGCAAAATGGGCAATAGAGCTCGCCGCCCACAACATACAATACGAGCCAAGAACGGCGATCAAGTCTCAAGCCCTGGCGGACATCCTAGTTGACTAGGCAGAAACGCAGTACTTGCCGCCCTGCCCTGACTCCACGCATTGGAAGATGCACTTTGACGGCTCCAAGATGTACGGGGGGCTTGGAGCCAGAGTGGTCATTACCTCCCCCAAGGGATACTGGCTCGAGTACATGCTGCAGATCCATTTCCGTGTGTCCAACAACATCGCTGAATACGAGGCACTCGTCCATGGCCTCAAAATGGCAAAAGAGATCGGCATCCGGCGCATCCTATGCTTTGGCGACTCAGATTTGGTGGTGCAGCAAGTGTCAGGCGACTGGGACGCCAGGGACACAAACATGGCTCTATATCGCTTCTTCGTACAACAGTTGTGTGCCTGTTTCAAAGGATGAGAGTTTCACCATGTCCCCAGAATAAACAACGAGGATGCGGACACGCTCGCCTGCATCGGATCAACAAGACAGGCAATCCCGCATGGAGTCTCCCTCGAGCACCTGCGCAAGCCGTCAATCACGCTGTCTCCAGAATCCGACTCCATCATATTAGACGCGGACGCGGGGACTGCCGGCTCCAAGACACGAGAAGTTGCCATGAAGGACCCGGGGATTACACCGCGACTGGACCGCACCGGCTCAAGACCTGCGCTTCACCGCACCCGAGGAATGTTGCGTCCAGCCTAGAGGTTGTCGGCTCCGCTGCTCCACCAGGTCGTCCACCAGACGAGCCCGACCCGGCTGTCCGTGCAGAGGTAAACCTACTCATGTAGGCAGTATACGCCATCCGGGAAACTCCAACATGGGCCAAGCCATTCATGAATTTCTTGGCCAAGGGAGAGCTGTCCGATGAAGAGGTGGAGGCAAGACAAGTGAAGCGCAGGGCGAGCATGTACACCATCATCAACAACAAGCTCTACAAACACAGTGTTGGGGGCATTTACCAGCACTGCGTAAGCTAGGAGGAAGAATCCGGTTGCCGATCGACATTCACCAGGGCAAGTGCGGCCACCATGCATCGTCATGGGCCATAGTGGCAAAAGCATTTCGCCATGGGTTCTACTGGCCCACGGCGCTGGAGGACGCTGAAAAAATGGTCAAAGCATGCAACGGTTGCAAACGGTTCAGCCAGCAGAAGCACACTCCGTCTGTGGCACTCAAGACGATACCCATCACTTGGCCCTTCGCCGTCTAGGGGCTGGATATGGTCGGCCCTTTCAAAACAGCCCGATCTGGCATGATACACCTGATGGTGGCGGTGGACAAGTTCACCAAATGGATCGAGGCAAAGCCATAAAGAAGCTGGATGGGCCGACGGTGGTCAAGTTCTTCACAGACATCATCACACGCTTCGGCTACCCCAACAACATCATAACCGACAACAGCACGAATTTCGCCAAAGGGGCTTTCGCACGCTTCCGCGAAGAGAAAGGCATCTGTCTGGACCTCGCATCCGTGGGACACCCCCAATCCAACAGGCAGTGTGAGCGAGCAAACGGTCTGGTCCTAGCCGGAATCAAGCCCCGACTGATCGAACCACTAATGCGATTTTCCGGATGCTAGATAGAGGAGCTGCCGGCTGTGCTATGGAGCCTGCGCACCACACCCAACCGGTCCACCGGCTGCACCCTATTCTTCCTCGTCTACGGGGTGGAGGCGGTCTTGCCAATAGACATCGAGTTCGACGCACCTCGCAAGCTGTTATACTCAGAGTAGCAAGCCAAGGAAGCACGTGAGGACAACATTGACCTCCTCGAAGAAGCACGCGAGCTGGCCCTGTCCAGATCCACCCTCTACCAGCAGAGCCTGCGCCACTACCACGCCAGCCGGATCCACGGTGTCTCATTCCGCGAGGGCGACCTAGTGCTGCGGCTGGTGCAGGACACCAAAGGGATGCACAAACTATCTCCACCTTGGGAGGGCCCATTCATCAACAGTCGGGCGCTGCAGAACAACTCATACTACCTCATCAATGCCTGCAAGACGGAAAAGAATAAGATGGATCGTTCAGGCGAAGAAATCGAGCGCCCATGGAACGTGAACTTGCTTCGCCCATTTTACACTTGAACAAGAAGTGTATGTATCTTACCCTTATATAATGAACAAGCATGGGAGCCTCGACACAGTCTCGGGGACTCCACAATAAATTAGCAAGTCATGCTGCATAGTTTGGCTTTTCCGGCTGCATTATTCTAACCCCGGAGCCGGCGATCTCCACTGGGGACTCGCCGGTTGGCCTAGACGCCTGCGCGATCCAAACGGCAAAGTACTGCACGTGGCTCTAAGAGTTTCCTCTTCGGTTCCGGCTACAGACCGCAAGCCGGCTGACAGACCCGGCAAGAGAAGAACGCTCGAAGACCCCTACACAAAAAAGCCTCGAGGAAAACAAAAACGTCTGGACGTTCCGGTTGTGCTCGCTCACCCAAGGATAATGACCAAAACCTGAAGTACCGTGCAGTACGCCTACTAGCTACCCCTTCGACTCCGGCTCACAACCGACAAGGGCACAACATCAAACTAGCTAATGCTCACTGAGAAAAGGGCAAAGTCATTGGCTTGGCACGAAACAACACGATTTCAAACCTAGGGAACTTCAGATTACGATTCCTTTTGCGTCTGTTTAACTAGGCAAACAACATGCTTGTTTTTTATCTTTGCATAAGCCAAAGTTCTATGACGAGCACCAGAGAGCCGCTGAGTCGCCTCGCTTCCCAGGCAGTGAGCCTTTAAGGAGCTGACCCGGCCAGTATCCTCACCAGCCGAACCTCGGGGACTACACCCTATGGGTGCACTCACGCGCCCCCACACAGAAACCTGCAATATACAACAACACAAAGGAGCTTCGACCCGGCTGTATCCTCCAGCCGGCCTGAACCTCGGGGACTACACCCTGTGGGTGCGCTAACGTGCCCCCACACAGAAACAAGCACGGAACAAGTTCAAAATAGAAAGTGCAGACACAGAGCACGTGAAAATATCCAAAGGGAGGCGATGCTCCCACCAGAGTTTAGTACAGGACAAAGATGATTGTTCACCAATGCAAAAGAACAAGTTTTTCAACAACAAATACTCCTTGCATACCGGGGGATCAGGCCTGAGGATTGGCGGAGGAGCCGGGGGCATCGGCTGGGGCTTGGCTGCAGGAGGCGACGTCGGCCGAGGCGGTCTCTGGTGCAGCCGGGGCTTCAATGTCCGCTGCAGCCGGGATGAAGTGGTACGACTCTATACCAGTCGGGTCACTGAAATCCCGATCTAGCTGGACGAAGCTCCCAATCTTCACGCCGCAAGAGCGGATGTCAGGAACCTCGACGCGGAGCTGCTCGTAGCTGGTCCCTTGACGGAATCCGCGAGAGAGGCTCCACAGATCCACGTCCGGGTACCAGGACTTCAGCAGGGCAAGCACCATCTCCGCGCTGCCGTGTGCCTCCCACTCCCGCGCCACGTCCATGACGTCAGGGGCTCCCAAGAGCTTCTTGGCTAGGGCATCCATGGTAGCCGGATGATCGGTGTTAGGCCAGACATAGTCATAGACCTCGAGGGAAGCACTGCGCAGCCGTTTGGCCTCCTCGCTGATGACCACCACTACTTCCTCCAGGTGGAGGTCGCGCCCGGCGTCCGCCTCGGGGATGCGTGCCAGAGCTTGGTCAGTCGCCTCAGGGTAATGAGCTGCACCCGGGAAAAGAAACAATAGTCAATATCGGCTACGAAAGACAAATGGCAGAGCTGGTCTGATTTGAAGTTACTTACTGACGACCATCTCGGTGATCTGGCAAAGCTCTCCCAACACCGCCCTCTCCTTGGCCTAGGAAGCCCTAAGAGTCTCCGCCTGAGTGGCATAGAGCTTCTCAAGGTTCTTCAGCGCCTCAGTCCAGGTGTCTGCTACTTTCTTGGCCTGGCTGGCGTTGACCTCCATCTGCTGCCGATGCGCAGCCAACTGGAGGATCTGGTCCATGCGAGCTTTGTTGGACTCCTCTAGCCGGGCAACCTCCCCCTTCAGCCTGGCCACCTCCGGGTCCCGGTCGGCCAACAAAGCTCCAGGAGGGTCCCCAATGGTCAACAAGAAGAGCGAGAAGTCATGCAATCGGGAGGACACGGCAGAGCAAGCAATCTTATGGCCCAGATCTTGCGAAGCCTTGGTAGCATCGGCGAGAGCCCTCTGTAGAAAAGAAGGGAGTAAGAACCAAAAGAGCCAACTGAAGAGAAAGGCAATGAAAGACAGCAAAAAGTGGCAAGGGGATTGTAGCACCCCGGTAAAACCACTACTAGAAAATCGCTTGCTATTTCTGTTTTGTGCATCATCATGACCGCATGCTCATGTTATCATGCCACATTGCATTTGAGCATCATCATCATTCATATGTTTGTTTAGGACTATTTTGCAAAAGCCTATTTTCATTTTTCCAAATATACCCCTCTTTATTCAAATCAAAACCCCGGTCCCTTCTGGATATTTTGTTTGTCTAAAAGATATTTATAAAAATATTTTGTTTTGGAAATAAATAAAAGAAAACTATTTTATAAAGTTCCTGGGGAGGCAGCCAACCGGTCAGGCCCAAGTGACCCAACCGGAGGCCACCTACTATCCAGTCTAGATAACCCCCAAACCATAACCTGGTCAAACCCTAACCAGCCCTGCCATTCCCTCCCAGACGCCACACACTGCAGCGCAGTGACCCACCCACCTTGCGAACACGTGCACGCTCGCGACCACCTGCCCGCACGTAGCCAGCGACACGCCACCTACCAAACCACAATCGCACACAACGCATGTGGTGCACCGCTCCTCACGCAGCAACACACCGCGACCATCCCGTTGCCCCGCGTGCAACCGCGTCGCCCCGCTCCATCCTCGCGATCCCCATTTACCGCTAGCGACCAAACCCGGTCCCACCTCACACCGCACGCTCCCACGCGATCCCCGCCTACTACTCGTGAGCCCCTATCTCCCCTGATCGCCGCCGCCTCCCTCACCCGCCTCACCAAGCCCGCCATCGGTCGCCGCCTTCCTCTCTCCCTGGCCCGCTGCTGCCAGGTCACTGCCTCACCTCGGCCTCCTCCTGTAGCACCGTCGGCTCCCCTCCTCGGCCAGAGTCCTGCCGCCGCGGCCCCTTGCTCCCAGTCGCCTCGCCGGCCTCCTCGAACCGAGAACCACCACCTCTCCGCGGGCGTCTGCAGGGCTTCCCCGCCGTCCTCACCGGAGAACTAGCGGTCTCCACTCCAACGTCCGCTGCCTCCGTGTTCAGGTTGTCTTCTCTGCCTCGGCAACCTCCCGCGGCCCCACCTCGACTCTGTGTGTGCCAAGCTTGCTAGCGGACGCTGCCGGACTCCACCTCTTGAGAGCCACCGACCCTCATCTCTGCAACCCCGTCACCGACGCCACCCTGGGCCTGCTCTCCCTCGACCCCGAGCGCCCGCATCCTGCAGCCACGGCGACGACTGCGTCATGTCTTCCGTGCCAAGCACTGATGCGGTCGGCATCGCCTCGTCATCCTCGAACAGTTGCACCCTGCGGCGGCCCTCCTCCAAGATGTCCCTGTCGGCATGTAGCTCTACTGCCTTCTCTTTGTTCGTGTGTGTCAAGGCCACATCCTCGACATCATGCGCGCGTCTATTGCTGTCTAGCGAGAGTGCTACATCCCTGTGCCTGAATCGCTCGTGGTTTTGGCACGGCAGGATGTACTGTGAATATTTGTGATATGGTGTGAGTGGTGATTTCGTACGTGGACATGAAGATGATAATCGCGTAACAACAAGATGGAAGCCGGTTCCCCCAAGATCTCCTTCACGAAAACCTCAAGTACTTCTTCATGGCGCCCCCCGAAGACCCCGACGCCGATTCCAAGTCCACCGTAGATGAATAAGGTGAAACCCCAAGGAGATTGACACGGAAAACCAAGTCCTCCATCATGGACGACAAGATGAAGACGCCGAGACCGCCATGCTCTTACACCCGGATCCGAAGACCCCATCCCTGGAGGCGAAGACCGATCCCCAAAACCCCTTCGAGCCCCCAAGATCTTCGATCCGAGATGTGTGATCCCCTTTTCCGAGACCCCTATATTTTATAATACATGATATCCACTTGTTTCATATTAAATTGCTCATGCTCGCATACATATTCATTTGTTTGGGGGTATTTAGTCGATTCACCTCATAATTAAATATGGAGCGCATATGCAGGCTATACTTGTATTAACGCCTCCATTTAAATTGTGTAGCGAACCGATGCCATGTTTGCCTTGTTAAGACAACATTTAAACTGCGGGGTAGTTAAATAACATGAACCTTCTAATTAATCGTCGAGATCCCGGTTTCACTTAATGCCTAGGCGCATCGCATCTTTGCCATGTCATGCATCATGCCCGGTCTTCTGCCGTAGTATTAGATAGTGTATCCGGTGTTTCTTTTAGTGCTTTGCTTCTTCGCGGATTAGGCTGTTGAGTGGATGCGAGTATCGACAAGTTCTTCGGATATATCTCCGACTGTGTTTTCCAGGCGAGCAATCTCCCCCTTTCTACCTATTTTGCATTTGTAGTCTTTACTCCCTTCCTGTTGATCTACTGCTATCCGTGTCGCGATGCTTTAGTGTTCCGTACCAAATATATTCCGTGCAGCCTTTATATTGCCTTGGACACCTCCTATTACCTGTTGTTTGGTAGATATGTGGTCTTGCGAGTCGTAGTCGCTTGCTCAGGTGCGATCCCGTGTCGTGAAGTACCACATAGTTGTTGGAATGTTGTCATATGTTTTACGGTGGAGAGGATCATGACTTTAAATACAACTATTAAATTGTTGGGACAACTAATGAAAGAGGCACCGGTGGACAATATCTGCTATTTGGTTTTTCATGTCCACTTGTGTCCCGTAGGCCCCGAGTACTTGATACTTGTTCCTTGACTATCGCACTACACGAATGTGGGACCATGAATCCCCTTAGCCAGAGCTTGATTCATTTCTTGTTTCTTGGGGCCACAAACTAGTTTGGGGCTTTATTACTATCCTGTACTTATGCCATGCTTTACTGCTTTATTTAAGATTGTGCGTGGAGCACCTGTACTGTTTTGGATCGTGCCACGTTTTCGTGGTATCGACAAGCCCAGTCACAATTTCAGGTTCCCAGTCGTTTACAGCCGTCGTCACAAACCCTGGGTCCGTTCCGGAGCCGGCCAACTTCGTTGCGGGTAGCTTAGTGGGGTGGGCCCCTGAAATATTTTATGAATCCTGTGATTGCTTTGTCGTGAAAGCCTCGTTGGGTTTTTATTTGGTTTTTCCGAGGTTGATCGTGTGTGTGTTGCTATTTGTGCACCCCTGTAGGGTAAATGTTTCTGAAAGCCGTGTCCGCGGTTATGGACGACTTGGAGCACAGTATCTCGATCATAGATAAGCATAACTAAAGTAGTGCTATAAATTTGACTTAATATGTGACTAGTAGTCAGCTTCACTACAATGGAATGGATAATAATAGTGCCAACAACTGTTGGGTTTGGGATGTCACATGCTAATTGTATCTGACTAGTAAGTACTGTGACTACAACTGAATGGTTAACTAAAACTGCCCACTACTTATGCTATCAGTATGACTCATGATATCTATATCTGACTAGTAAGTGTTGCAACTATAATGGAATGAATAAACCTGCCAACTGTGTGAGTTCCTTGGTTTGACTTCCTCGTTTGGTCTCGAGGGGAATATCAGGATGGGTATGATTGGTGTTAGTATCAGGTTGGATCCGAATAGGTCTCTCTTATCCCTCTCTAATAGCCGACAGTTGTATCGAGTCTCTATAGGTTGTTTCGTGCATGTTGCACTGCCGCTTCAGTCCACCATACCTATGTAGGCGAGAGCCGCCGAATTCTAGCCTTGCCGTGTAATCGGCCTCGCACCACGCCTCCTCTTTTCCTTTGCCCTTTGTCGGCACCCCTTTTGTTTTAGCAGGTATAAGTTGGACGTCGTTAGCAGGGTTACCCTTCCGGCTTGGCCTGGGCAGGGTTATTCTTCAGGGATCTTAGCTCAATTTGCTTCTTATCCATACTCGGACGCTGTATTGTTTTCAAGGTGATTTGGATCTTTGTACTGTATATCTGTATTCTTGACTCAGTGAGTCGTTGCTGTATATATATCTATTATGTGGGTTCCATTGTGGACTATTGTGTAATAGTATTACTTTGTTTTCCACCGCACGCAAGTGCCTGATGGGCGTCCTTGAATCGTTTCTATGCGTATATGGCGGGAAGCGCTAAAATCTACATAGGGTTGATTCGAGGGTGTTACAGGAATACATACCTCGAACGAGGCCCCCAGTGCCTTGGTCTGGCAAAGCCCTCGCTCCAGCACCTCGACCAGGTGGCAGGCCTGGCCAAGGGCTAGGGGCGCCACCTGGCTAGGGGCGCCACCTCAGAAAGCTGCGCCAAGGCAGGGTCCAGTGGCGGCGTGGCCCGGGCTGGCGTCCAGCTTGTGACCTGGAGGTCGTCATTGCTGCCAATGCCCGCAGAGGACCCACCCACCGGCTGCACGGAGGCCTCTAGCGGTGGCACCTCCACCGGCTCCTCCACCTGGTAGGTGTCGGAACCAGCCCCCGTTGTCAGGCCAAGGGGAGGGGCGGCCGCACCACCGTGCCTAGGCAAGAGTGCCTCGACGAGCCAGGAGATGGCGCTGGCCCGATACAACATCACAGGTGCAGCCGACGGCACCGCCTCCACCATGTCCGCATCAGCCGTAGCCGGCGTGCCGGAGTCCTCAGCCCTGGCAGGCGGGGGGCGAACACGGTGGCGATGATCGCGGAGTCAGGCAAGGCCATCGACTTACTACATGAAGAACAAGGGTGCGATGAGCAAGTGCAAGCCTACCTCTACAAGTAAAGGGTACAAGGGCACGTACCCGACAACACTCGGCGCGGTAGCCGCGCTCCTTGGGTGGCGGCTCTTCTTCGCGCCACCTCCAGCCGGGGCAATGCTGGTCGAGGCGGCCTGCTTCCCCCTGGCCCTAGGCGCGACAGCTTCAGCCAGATCCACATCCTAGCCATGCGCAACTGCACCAACATGCAGACACAATATCAAGTTTATGGCCAACACAGAAGAAGCGAGGCAGACAAAGACAGGGAAAAGTTTCTCACCGGGTGGGAACTCGCAGCCCTCATCAGCCCGCGTGGGGAACGCTTTGGCTCTGTTTGCGGGTACTTCGAAGGCTTGAGGTCTGCAGAGAAGAGGGGGAGCTCCCTGTCCCCCATGCCATCCTCCG
Organism: Avena insularis; assembly: GCA_023614405.1. Lineage (NCBI taxonomy): Eukaryota > Viridiplantae > Streptophyta > Magnoliopsida > Poales > Poaceae > Avena > Avena insularis. Next base: position 48,200,640 of record CM042692.1, on the reverse strand, counting down.
CTAGTTGCATCGTAAAAAGCTACTCAACAAGGGAAGATAAGAAGCACGAAACAAAAATTCCTCGGGAAAAATGCACCCGGAAAAGAAGAGGAGAGGCCTACCTTCGGCGGCAGCCGGCCATGGTGGTATGGCTGGCAGGAGAACTCCCAATCCTCCGTCAGCGCCTCCTTCGAGATGGCGGCAAGACACTCACAGAGGGTCGCGTACGGCACGTCCAGCCGGGAGACCCGGGTGGGGTCGAGATGGCCGGAGAGATGGCACATCTTGTGCGACCGTTGCTGCAGCGGGAGCACGCGGCTCACTGTCCAGGACAACAGAATGTCCCGGGCAGTGAGCCGCTCCTTCTCCACCAGCACTGACACGCGAGTGGCCATCCGGTCGATGTCCGCCTAGGCGCCCAATTTCTGGACGCTCCAGGCCTTCCGGGTGGAGGGGATGTTCACGAAGACCGGAATCTTGATCCAGTCAATGTCGGTGGAGTTGCGCACGTAGAAGTATGAGCGCTGCCATAGCTTGACGGTGTCCGGGAGGTCCAGTAGCGGCATCACCATTGACGATCGCAGGTAGATGGCACAGCAGCCCGTCTCTGTCAGCAGCCCGCCCTTGCCCACCACCTAGACCTTGAAGTGGAAGAACTTCAGGAAGTTCGCCGCATCAGGGCGAACACCGAGGTAGGCCTTGCAGCAGGCAGCATGGTGCGACAGCATCGCGATGGCATTGGCCCTCAGATGATGAAGTTGGAGGTTGAAGGAGACGAGCAACTCCAAGACGAATCTGCTCAGCAGCAGTCCGAGGCCGTGGGCGAAGTGAGCGAGGTAGACGACGACCTCGCTGGGCCGGGGTCGGGCACCCGCTCGCCCTTCAGCACGAAGTGGTGCTTCACTAGGCGTTCCAGCGGCAGAAACTTCCCCCACCGATACTTCTACACGAGCTCTTCAGTGACGTACGAGCCGCACCACCCGTCGGCATGCTCTGGCAACATCTTATCGGCAGTGGCGGCCGTGTTGGAGAAGTGTGGATCCGTCACGACGGCGGAAGAAGGATGGCTCCGGCAACCAAGCAACAACGGTGCAAGCAAGCAAAGAGAAGGCAGAGCGTGAACGGGAGCAAAGGCAGCAAATGCAGGAAGAAGAGGTGGGGGAAACCACCCCCCTACGCCCCTATTTATCGAGGCAGAAGAAATGCGACAATGGCCCTCTCACCCCACCACGTGGCAAACAACTGCCCCACTTCTGCGTGATGCGGTGTGGATTGCCTGTGCCAACGGAGCCTCCACAGAAGATCTTGCAGCAGTTACTGCGGGAGGCAAACCACACCCACGATCCCCAAGGAACCGCAATGATGAAGGCGTGCGCGTAGTTACCAAAAACTGTCGCGGCAGGCCAAGAGGTCAAATTGATGCGACGCGCGCCAGAAATGGCAGGCGCGGCTGACGCAAATAATGATGACAGCAAGCAGGCGATCCATCTCCCTGATGGATGCGGCAGCTGGTCCATGCGGTCACTGCTCACACCCTGTGGGTGGGCCATCGGCTCCATAGCCGGTAAACCCCAGTCAGGAAACAACGAAGAATCTCAAGCCGATAGAAGACAAGAACTACAAGACAAAACCAAATGACAAGTTTCTGCATCAGACCATTTCAAACTTGACCAATGAGCATGCAAGAACTTCTCCGCGAGGCGAAGTCCCAATGCGCTCGGGGACTAGTGTCGGGGGGATGACCCTCGGGTAGGCCAAGACAGGCTCAGCTGGCCGGCTCCAAGGAGCTCTGGCCGCCTGGGCCCAAAACAAGGAACCACAGCCGGGTCGATATCTCCACCCGGTCCGCATTCAAGTTCCCCTGGCTGGCCCATCTAGCCGGGTGGCCAGAAGAACCGGCTGAGAGGCCGCTCCTAGCCGGCCGCCTCAGATCCACTGGCCAAGGTACGGTAGGGGTGACGCTCCTTGCTAGGCGCACATCTAACAGGACAGCCTGGCTCGCCCGGTCGGCGCTACTAGACAACCGCCAAAGCTGGAGGCTGACGAGTAAAGCTCCGACTGACGAGTAAAGCTCCAGCTGACGGATAAAGAGCCATTTGACAGAGAAAGCGCTAGCTGACTTGTAAAGCGAGGGCGCTAGACACTATAGCTCTGCCCCCTGTACTGGAGGCTTGACTGGACCCAGGCCTACCGTTCGGGCCCATCCAGTCGGCCCACTTTGTACTGGGCAATTACAAGTTAGAAGTTATCTAGATTGGACAAGTTGAGTAGTTCCTCTTCTTCTTCTAGCAAGGAGTAGCTAGGGAAACAGCTCAAGGAGCATCTGTACTGGGCATTCGCCCCCTGATAGTAGATCCTTGCAGGAGTAGGAGTGTTACCTCTCCAAGAGGGCTCAACCTGTACGTCATTGTTTGCGATGTCATGCCCAACCCGTTGCGAGTAGCCACCGATAGCATCCTGATTGTACCTTCCCATGCCATCCCCGATGGCACTGCCATGTTCCACACCAAGACACGATGTGTAGTGTGCAGGGTTGCGGCGACGGGCGAGTAGGGCTGCATCGTAATCACGTCGGTCAGGCAGGGCTGCGGTGTCAATGTGTTCGTGTAGGGTAGGGCGCTGTGATGACGCTAGTTAGGAGAAAAACGGGCGACGGGTTTATGGGATTGGTTTCGATGTTTCAAAAACGATTAATCTATGTCCGACTGACATGCTATTTTACCGTTAAACACAGACGGGAGATGAATCATACAATATATGTGTTAGATGGCTAAAATTCGTTGAATCACCCAAGGTCTTTTTAATCAAAGTCATAAGAGCATCTCCACTTGGGGGCACCAAAGCGCCCCGAAAGGGCTATCGGGGGCGTCGGCGGCCAAATTCACGCCCAACCCAACACCCCAAATTATTTTTGGCGCTAGCGTGGCCTGTTTTGACATCCGGTGCCCCCAGGCCGAACCCAACCCACGGGAGGATAGCGGGGCATCGGATGCTGCGTTTCTGGCGGGAAGGCGTGGGGAATCTGGCGTGCAAAACGCATGGTCATCGCGGGCCACCCCTTCCAGCGTCAGCGGCCGACACGTTCGGTCCACGATCGGTCTGTCTTCCTCCTCGCCTGCCGTGCCCTAGTAATGGCGCTTCTTCCCGTCGATCAGCCTTTTGTAGGCGAGCAGCCGATGCGTCCCGTCCACCATGCCTTGCACCTCGCCTACCGTGCCACCGCCCCGCCCATAAAACCCCTCGTTCCCTGCGGCTCCTCCAGACATGCAAGTTCCATCCTCGCATCCCCTCTCCCCGTCTTTCCCAAACATCCAAACCGTCGGCCATGGAGAGGTATGGTGGCTCGTGGTTGATGTCGAGCTCGTTGGGGAACCCCAAGAGGAAGGTACGATGAGCACAGCAGTAAGTTTCCCGCAGTTATGAAACCAAGGTTATCAATCCAGTAGGAGAAAGGAAACACCCCAAAGGTGTAGCTAGCTGAACGTTAGCAGGGTGCACTACCAGTGCCAGCAGCAACATGGAGACCTGCACAACACAACCACAGAACTATGTCCCCAACTTGCGATGAGGTTGTCAATCTCACCGGTTTTGCTGAAAACAAAGGATTAAACGTATCGAATGGAAGGAAGTAATAGTTTGCAGAAAGTAAACACAAAGCAGTAAACAGTTTGTAGATTGTATGTAAAAGAAAGGACCGGGGTCCATAGTTCACTAGAGGTGGCTCTCCTTAAGATAGATAACATCTTTGGGTGAACAAATTACAATGGGCAATTGACAAACATCGAGAAAGTATACAAGCATATACTAATCATCTTGACTCCTTTGAGACTTGATTGGGCATTACAACATTATACATAGACCGCCATCCAACTACATCTATGACTAATAATCCACCTTCAGGTTATCATCCGAACCTCCTCCAATATTAAGTTGCAAGCAACAGATTATTGCTTTACGAATTGCGTGTAAAGTAAACAATACGATTGTTCTATGAACAAAGGATTGTTGTTTTCTCCCTAGTAGCAACAGCACATCTAGTAGCTTAGAGATTTACATCACTTCCCAGTTACAGAGGCATGAACCCACTATCGAGCATAAATACTAAATCTTGGAGTTGCTAGCATCTACTTGGCCAAGATAGCTACTAACAACGGAAAGCATGCAAGATCACAAATAACAAAGACATGATAGAATCAATAATAATTTTGAAATAGCATCTCAATATCCATCGGATCCCCACAAACACAACATGTATGGATTACAAATAGATGATCTTGATCATTAACAGAGCTCACAAGATCTAAACATGAAAGCACAAAGGAGGAGAACCAGCCATCTACCTACTACATGGACCCGTAGTCCAGAGATGAACTACTCACATATCACACTGGAGGCTTGCATGATGATGAAGAAGGCCTCCAGGGTGAATTCCCCTCCCCGGCAGGGTGCCGGGAAGAGCTTCAGATCCCTCCCGATCTAGGGATGGAGGTGACGGCGGCTACAGACTCTTTCGTGGATTTTTGATCGGGTACTTAGGGTTTTGGTATCTGAGACAATATATAGGCGGAAGGAGAGGCCGAGGGGGTGCTGGGGTCGGCCAGACCACCCCCTGGCGCGGGTCATGCCTGGCCGCGCGGCCAGTTGGTGTGGCCAGGCCCCAGCCCTTCTCTATCTCGTATTCTGGCTCCAGATGTCTTCCGGTAAAATAGCAACTTTGGCTTTTGTCCCGTCCAATTCCGAGAATATTCATTTTCTGACTTCCTGGAACCAAAAACAGCAGAAAACAGGCAGCTGGCATTGTGGCTCTTGTTAGTAGGTTAGTCCAAGAAATCATAAGAAAAGTACTCCAATGTGCGGACAAAACACAAGAAAGTAGATAAAACCAAGCATGGAACATAAAAAATTATAGATACATTTGCAATGTATCAACATCCCCAAGCTTAACACCTGCTCGTCCTCGAGTAGGTAAGTGATAAAAAGAAAGAATAATTTTTGAGGTGACATGCACCATCATAAACTTTGAGCAAAGTATTTGTAAAACATTCGAAGCTAGGATCATAGTACTTCAATCATAACATGAAAGACAAAGTTCTAGCAATAAGACAAAGAAACTATGATGCAACATGAAAAAGCACAAACAAAAGATTCATGAATAACAATGCTTTGCAAGACGTTTGTTTGTTTCACATAAAGAAAACATATCATAATAGTATTCAGCTTGTCCCTCATAGAGTAGCAAATATAATTGCATAGGACACCTTCAAAGTTCATAAGAGTGACTAGATACAAATAGTTTAAAACAAGCAATATCAAGGTATGCATCAATCAACTAGTCTTGGGATAATGCACATAGAACTAAGAATGGCCACTATGCTCTCAAAGTAGGTGCATAAAGATAGAAGGTGGAGACTCAATATAATGGTGGAAGAAAGGCCTTCATGGAAGGAAGCAGAGATTCAAGTTTCATAAAGAGCTTCCAAAAATTATGGTACTTAATAGCTTTCAGCTCTCATTGCCCCTATCATAAGCATCTTGAAGTGATTAAGGTTAAAATGAACAAACTATGGTGTACATGCTTGACGATGTATAAGTTAGGAATCTCATGTCCCTTGAATACGAGGGTCGCTCCTCATGCTACTCAAGTTTAGTCACCGGTAAGTTCTTGTCATCGTAAGTACATGTGTATCATAGAGAACCGCCAACGGGGTACCCCTTGCCCGATGATACGGAAGAATCCCCATATCAAAATGACAAGGCAAGAAAACAACGAGCATCTCAGCAATCTTCTTATTTACCATGGGAATATTGTGCTTTTTTCTCTCTTTCCTCTTTTCATAATCTCTTTTTTCTTTTCTTTTTCTCTTTGTTCTCAACATAGGACTCTTTTTTTATAAGAAGAATGCTTCATAGACAGCTCATTATGGTTACGCTGTAGGTTTCCACTATGTCAGCATGGATTAGACCAGCGGCCCAGGCATTTCTCTAACACATATACATAACTCCATGGACTTACAAGCTCCCCTTTCATTTCACACCGACGACATCCATAGACAAAAGAGCATGATATCAACTAGGTACAAAGTATCCGTGCAATGTTGAAAGCATTCCCCATGACAGCATGGTTCTGCTAATCCACAACAAATAAGTGCAAGCATATACAACACAGACGACACAATGGTTCAAGTTTATTAATGGCAAGAAAAGTAAAGTGTGCCATCAAGTTCATGAGAGCTTTAATCACTAGTTTTCTCATAACAAGTTTAATTCGGAAGGTAAACAAAAACATGAATATACTTGGAATAGCATAAGCTAATAGGTAGGTATGTGGACACTTTGGAATAACTTGGTTTAGGGAGTTGGATAAATGAGTGGAACTCATACTTGGTTGCGGAGGCTAGCAAAAGACTGGGGGCGACAAACTAAGAGAGCAATAATGGCCATAATCATGTAGAGCGACAAAACATCATTGATCAAAGCATAAAGTGATACTACGAGTTGAAAACTAAAGGATCATAAAGGCTTATGGTGACTTTGGATAGTCATAACATGGTGTGAGCATGCGCCAAGTCAACCCAAATAAAGCATCAAAGGAGAACACCACAATACTATGCTTTAATATGCTAAAACAACGCATGATTCATCCAAGGCACATTAAGCAATATCAATTGTTTATAACAAGTCATGCTACAGCAAAGAATACTAAGCATAAAACCAAAACAATATCAAGCATGACATGACAAAGCATAGGCCACAGTCAAAAACAAGCTCTCTTTACCACTTAAGCATGAGCTTTCCTACTCTTTTCCAAACCAAACTATTTCAAAACCAATGTATGAAAGAGGGGGTCCAACCAATTTATTCAGCAAACTAAGAAAACAAAGCAAACGAAAAACCAAAACAAAAACGAAAAAGAAGATGCTCCAAGAACAACACAACTGTGCATGAAACAATAAAAATGAAGCGTTTGGAAAGAACCTGGGATTTTTATTGATGAAGAAGGGGATGCCTTGGGCATCCCCAAGCTTTGACGCTTGTACTTCTTGGATATTTCTTGGGGTGACACGAGTGGCATACCCAAGCTTGATCTTTAGTCCATCCTTCATCTCATTACTCATTCCTTCCATACACCTGGAATTTTTCCTTCATACAAAACTTCACACAATCTTTATTAGCAACATTAGTGCACTCAAGATAATAGGTCCTTAGGTTCAGTTATAACAACAATAAACTTCCATTAAAACACTAGCTACTGTAGCACTTCCCTCAAAAAGCTCAATTCCCCGAAAGAACTCAAAAAGGAACCAACAAGAAGCAAACGCATAAAATGCCAGAAATCTGTCAAAACAGACCAGCAGGTAAAGACGATTTTTTTCAAACACCTTCTGTTGATCAAATCAAAAAGTGTTGAACTAATGAAAGTTAGATAACAACCTGGGGCAGAAGCACAAAAATTCACGCCTCAAAAGTACGTTCAAAGATTTTACACGAATTTTTACGGTGAAGCACAGAAATCTGTTTCGGGACAGCAACTTTCCCAATCATTACTTCTCTCTCATTAAAGGTTACTCTTGGCACTCTCCTCCCGTGAGAAAAAGAGGCGGCATCTAGGGTAAAAACCCTAGCAGCCACCATGATCTACTTTGTCCTCGCCGTCTGCGACCGTGCATTGACGGGTCCCCGCCTCCTCTGCTTGCCGCTCCGGTGGCGGGAGGAGGTGGGGACCTCGGACCTGCGCTCGGCGGTGTAGAAGGGTCCCTAAAGTTAGAGTTTGGTCATCCGGCATCGTCGTTATGGTGGCTATGGCGGCGTTGTGCGGGACAAGAATAAGGTATACCCGCCTCCTCTTCCACCTCATCCGCGACGATCCTGCTGCTGGCGTTGAGGAGGGTGGGGATTCGTCTAGTCGCCGCTTCCATGGAGTTGTGGATCTCGTCCAGTCTACGTGTGTTCTGGATCTCGTCCAGTCTACGTGTGTTTTAGGTTTGGTATTACAAGTTTTGGATCAATTCAAGGGTTCAACGGCTTCAACTTCATCTCTGGGGCGTTGGTCCTTAGGGGCACGTGCACGAAGACTTCCCGACTGTCATCAACAATGGCATGCCGGCTCCGGTAATGGAAGCGGCAATGACGGCTGCGGCGGCTCGCTCTGGCGGCAGTAGCGGTCGTTAGGTGGTCCAAAGACCTCGATGTAATTTTTATTATGTTTAGGATACTTTGTACTTCTTATGAACTCATGAAATAGATCCGGATCTTTTCCCGCAAAAAAAAGGTTACTCTTGGCACAAAAAACAAATAGAAAGGATAAGGAGCGGTTATTACTGAAGTAATAACTTCCAAGACTCATCTAAAACTTTTGGGTTATCTCCCAATAAGTACTTTTCTTTAACGCCTTTAAGTTAGGCCTAAGAAGCAAGAAAAAGAATCAAGTGTTCTCAAATGAAGAAGCATTAAGAGCAATACCAGAAATATCTTCAACAAGGCAAGGTATATCATCCAAATAAGTTCTAGAGGATCCTCTCTCAATGCTCTTGGGTTCACTATTTTCATCAAAAGGGTTTTCAGTAACAATCCAATCAAGATTCTTTTTATGGCTTCATGCATTGCTACGAGTTTAAAAGGTATTGGTATCTTAGGTTCCTCCCCATTAGGTTCAGTTTTTCCATCTTTTCTCGTGTACCAATAACATCTAAGCATGAGCCTAGCATATTAAAACGTTCAAAGACTTTTCTAGCTTCCTTGGCAACATCATAGAATTCCTTAAGCAAAGTTTCTAGAATAAAATCCCTCTTTTCAGGGTCCTCAATTTCTTTAAGTTTAAGAAACATTACTTGCATTAAGGGGTTGAGGTTAACAAACCTAGCTTCCAACATGTGAACTAAAGAAGTTGCAGCAATCTCATAGTTTGGAGCAAGTTCTGCAAGGGATCTATCCTCAATATCCTCATGTTTACTAACATGATTAAAGAATTTTTCAATATTATCTTTTCCAATTATAGAACCACTCCCTATTGAAAGGTCTTTCAGGGTGAATTTAGGGATCAACATGGTGTGCTAAGGAAGGGGTAACAACTATAGAAAGACTTAATGTTTTTGTGTTTTTTTAAATAAGAAAGCAAACTAGTAAAACTATTTTTTTGTGTGTTTTTGATAAAGAAACAAGCAAACAAAGCAAAAGAAACTAAGAAAAACAGAAATAACAAAGTAAAGAGACTGGTTATGAGGGACTCCCCTTGTGAAGATGTCCTTGACTCCCCAGCAACGGCGCCATAAAAATACTTGCTGGCTCGTGGTTGATGTCGAGCTCGTTGGGGAACCCCAAGAGGAAGGTATGATGAGCATAGCAGTAAGTTTCCCTCAGCTTTGAAACCTAGGTTATCAATCCAGTAGGATCAAGGAAACACCCCAAGGCGTAGCTAGCTGAACGTTGGCAGGGCGCACTACCGGTGCCAGCAGCAACATGGAGAACTGCATAACACAACCACAGAACTCTGTCCCCAACTTGCGATGAGGTTGTCAATCTCACCGGTTTTGCTGAAAACAAAGGATTAAACGTATTGAATGGAAGGAAGTAATAGTTTGCAGAAAGTAAACACAAAGCAGTAAACAGTTTGTAGATTGTATGTAAAAGAAAGGACCGGGGTCCATAGTTCACTAGAGGTGGCTCTCCTTAAGATAGATAACATGCTGGGTGAACAAATTACAGCGGGGCAATTGACAAACATCGAGAAAGTATACAAGCATATACTAATCATCTTGACTCCTTTGAGACTTGATTGGGCATTACAACATTATACATAGACCGCCATCCAACTGCATCTATGACTAATAATCCACCTTCAGGTTATCATCCGAACCCCCTCCAGTATTAAGTTGCAAGCAACAGATTATTGCTTTACGAATTGCGTGTAAAGTAAACAATACGATTGTTCTATGAACAAAGGATTGTTGTTTTCTCCCTAGTAGCAACAGCACATCTAGTACCTTAGAGATTTCTGTCACTTCCCCAGATTACCAGAGGCATGAACCCACTATCGAGCATAAATACTAACTCTTGGAGTTGCTAGCATCTACTTGGCCAAGATAGCTACTAACAACGGAAAGCATGCAAGATCACAAATAACAAAGACATGATAGAATCAATAATCAATCTGAAATAGCATCTCAATATCCATCGGATCCCCGCAAACACAACATGTATGGATTACAAATAGATGATCTTGATCATGAACGGAGCTCACAAGATCTAAACATGAAAGCACAAAGGAGGAGAACCAACCATCTAGTTACTACATGGACCCGTAGTCTAGAGATGAACTACTCACGCATCACACCGGAGGCTTGCATGATGATGATGAAGGCCTCCAGGGTGAATTTCCCTCTCCGGCAGGGTGCCGGGAAGAGCTTCAGATCCCTCCCGATCTAGGGATGGAGATGAAGGCGACTACAGACTCTTTCGTGGATTTTTGATCGGGTACTTAGGGTTTTGGTATCGGAGGCAATATATAGGTGGAAGGAGAGGCCGAGGGGGTGCTGGGGTCGGCTAGACCACCCCCTGGCACGGGCCAGGCCTGGCCGCGCGGCTAGGTGGTGTGGTCGGGCCCCATCCCTTCTCCATCTCGTATTCTGGCTCTAGATGTCTTCCGGTAAAATAGCAACTTTGGCTTTTGTCCCGTCCAATTCCGAGAATATTCATTTTCTGACTTCCTGGAACCAAAAACAGCAGAAAATAGGCAGCTGGCACTATGGCTCTTGTTAATAGGTTAGTCCAAGAAATCATAAGAAAAGTACTCCAAAGTGTGGACAAAACACAAGAAAGTAGATAAAACAAAGCACGGAACATCAAAAATTATAGATACATTTGCAATGTATCAAGGTACCCCAGACACGGAGCCGTCGCGAACGGGTTTGGACGCCTTTCTTTGCGCATCCATGAGGCCCGCGCGTTGTGGGTGAGGGAATATGCCCTGAGAGGCAATAATAAAGTTGTTATTATACATATTCCAAGTATATTGTTGGGGGGATACCCCCGGGTAGGGTCACGCCGGAGTATAAAGGCTGAGTTAGCCGAGGTGTGTCAAGGTCAAAGCAGATGCTGACCGAGTCACCTCAAGGCAGGCCGAATCACGGGGTAACCCGGACCAGGGGATGTCCACCTAACTGGGTCTCATCCGACTTATATCGTAAGTCGGTGAGATGTATCTAACTTGTATGCAGGAACAGGTATGGTCGGATCAACTAGGTACGATCCGGGTTATATCAAGCTTACAAGAGAAGGAAGGTATCTCTCTAGTCAAGGGGTGACCACTGTATGCAGAGCGTGAGCGAAGCGGACAGAGGCCAGGACCACCGAGGTGTGGCCGACAAAGGTGACGAAGCCCGTGTCGGATGAGGCTGGCGCCGCAGAGGCTCACATAGCCTCTGCATGGATGACGCTCGGTTAAAGTAACCCGGTCGGTTTACTATTTTGGGAGGAGGCATATTCCTTGGAATATGCCTCCACGTATGCCCTAATTGGAGACCTAGCAACCCCTATATAAGGAGGGCTAGGTCCTCTGTAGAAAGGGTTGAGTTTTACTGGGTTCCTGAGGGCTAGCTAATGGTGAGAGTAAGAGAGTTCCTTCTTCCTCCTCTCTCCAATACAGCTCAAGGAGCACTTGTAATCTGTGGAAGTGAATCAAATACAAAGCTACTGTGTGTGGAATCACCACACTATCCCTCCCTGGATTCCCCTAGTGCATTTAGTCCCTCCCTTTAGCCTATCCATGGCATCTGCCGTGACACCACCACGACAGTTGGCGCCCACCGTGGGGCTAGCGGCGCTAGCAGGGGTGAAGATCCGGACGGGAAACCTCATCGGCACCGGCGAACGCATCGTCTCCGGGCTCGTTCAGCGCTTTGGAGTGCTGGACTTTGTCAGCGACAATGTTGGCTGCTTCGGCAAGCGTCCTCTTCTGCGCAACGACCTCTTTGTCAAGCTCGACGTGCACAAGGTCTATGTTGTTGTCGATGTGTCGTGCGTTCACCCGCGGCACGTCGTCGAAGGAGGCGAGCCACCCCTTAGCGTGGTTCACGGGGCGCGTATCACTCGTTCCCCGGACCGTGCTGAGGTGATGATGACTGCACCAGGTGAGGGCGCAAGCAAGGAACCGGCACCAGATCCGGAGGTAATGCCTAAGGCACCAAGGAAAAGTAGAGGTCCTCCACTAGAGAGGCAAGAGAATGTGCTGCAGCAAGCGATGGATAGCTTGGCAAACCCAGTAGCAGCAGTAGAGATCCGCTCAGCACAGCCGAGCTAGAGGAAACTAGGAAAAAAATACTAGAGGGTGCGAAAAAGATAGCCGTGGCTCAGCAGTCGTTGAACATGACACTGCGTGAGTATGCAAAGGCAAATAAAGTAGATGTTGTAAAAGTGAAGGGGAGAAACCTCATGAGTGAAATGAACAAACAGGGAGATACTAGGATTGAGGAGTCAGAGAACTATTTATCTGTGGGGCTACTGAAGTATAGTACCCCGGCGAAAAACCTCAGAGCAGCAGATGCAGCTGCTTCCGAGTTAGAGGGTCTAACGGGTGAAGCCCGTCAGAGACAGCAAGATAGGGTTAATGAGTTGGTTCGGATCACGAACATGCAAAATGAGGAATTGCTTAGGGCTAACCTGGAGAGAGCTGGGGCCTCCAAGATCGTTCATTCGGCGGTGGGTAACCCGGAGAAATCCGCTGGAGCTGCGTCGTCTCCTCATGGTGGTCCTAGGAGAGAAGAGGTAGCAACCTCAGCCAGGAGGAACAAACAGATAGTCCTGTATGACCTGGCAAGGGCAGGGAAAGGAAAAGAAGTGCAGAGAAATGAGGATCGACGAAGTGTAAGCCGAGGTGAAGCTGGCCGAGGTAACCGTGACCAAGGCAATGCCGGTCAAGGAAATGTTGTAAATGGCAATGCCGGACAGTGCAACTCGGCAGGAGCAGGACAACCGCAGCAGCGGAATATACCAAGGCAAGAGCAAAGTGTCGGCCGAGGTATGCAACAGAGAGGTGCTCCACGAGAGCAAGACTGATATAATGATGGTGATTCAGAAATGGTGAACGCAGGATACCCAAGGCTGAACTATCATGTGATAGGGTCAAGATTGGGAAACAGGGATTTGATGCCTGATGATGCCAGATTAAAACTGGATTGGCTGTATAGGTTGGAACAGATTGAATGTCAAAGTACCTCGGGTCCTGCATGTTTTGGGCCCAGGATCATGAAGGAACCTCCGGTACCTAACTTCCAGCTACCTAGAGGCACTAAGACATACGATGGCAGCACAAAGCCGGAGGATTTGTTGATTAACTATGCTACAGCTGTAAAGATTGCTACATGCAACTTGAGATGGGCTGTGAGATACGTACCCCAGATGTTGGAGGGGCCAGCGAGGGTATGGCTAAACAATTTGCCGCCCGGAAGTATCAACTGTTGCATCGATTTTGAGGAAATGTTTGTCAGCAATTTCTCAAGTACGTATCAGAGGCCTAATAGGCCATAGACCCTGGCAATGTGCAAGCAGAGACCGAATGAGATGGAACGGGAGTTCTTAACCCGGTGGTGTACTGTGTGAAACTCATGTGAGGGTGTGATTGAGTCACAGGCCATAGCATGGTTTGCACAAGGGTGCAGATATGCGAGCATGTTGTGGCAAAGATTGCAAAGGGATATGCCAACTACGTTGGCAGAGACAATCCGGATTGCTGATTCCTATGCTTTGGGTGATCCGACTCAACCCAGGCTCGTGTCAAACGAGTCAAATGAAGAGTACTACCAAAGAGATGGAGCCGGGTCATCCCAGAGGAATGACTACCGGGGTAAAAGAAGAGATGACAGACCGGATTACCGGTACAGTTCGCAACAAGTTGCTGCTGTGAATCAAGATCAACCTAGAGCAGGGGGAAATCAACGTCAGAAAACTGGAGGGCAACAATGGACACCGAGAAACGATGGCAAGAAAACTTGGATGCCAGAGCAAAAGAAACAGTGGCAGGAAAAGAAGGACCGTCCGAGGTATACTTACGAGTCAATGCTGGATCAGCCGTGTAAATTTCACACGCCAAATCCGAGTAACCCAGCGGGTCATACAACAAGGCAGTGTGAGTGGATGCGTAAGATAGAACAAGGTGGTTCGGGGAATGCTCAGGCACCTCGGAATGATCAACCTCGACAGGAGTTACCCCGGCAGCAATTGCTCTCCGGAGCAAACATGCAACAGCTAATGTTCCCTCCCCCTCCGCCGAGGTATGGCAACCATGAGAGAAGGGATGCAGTGCATCAAGTGGAAGAACAGCATCAACCGGATCAAAGGTACCCCGGAAACGAGGGGAGGAATGAGTACAGAGAGCATCATCAGAGTTACTGTGTGTTCACCATAGAAGAAACAGATAGAAAGAGCATGCAGCGCCGACACATGGAGGTGAATGCGGTAATGCCAGCAGTGACGAGGTATATGCCTTGGTCGGACCAGGAAATTACCTGGAGCATCAAAGACCATCCCAAGCTTATGCCGAGTCATGGTTTGTATGCGCTAGTGCTAGATCCTACATTCATTGGGCCTAATATCAATGTGAGATTCTCCAAGGTGCTAATAGATAATGGCAGTAGCATCAATATCATGTATGCGGATACAATGCGCAAGTTGGGTATCTCGGAGAACATGCTCCAGGCTACAAGGACAATTTTCCATGGCATTGTGCCAGGCATTTCTTGTGAGCCCATAGGCAAGGTCTGGGTTGACGTATTGTTCGGCACGCGAGATAACTGCCGAACTGAGAATTTGGAGTTTGAAGTGGTGAACTTAGAAAGTGCGTATCACGCGTTACTCGGAAGACCGGCACTGAACAAGTTCATGGCAAGTTGTCACATCAGTTATCTGAAGATGTAGTTGCCTGGGCCAAATGGAGTGATTACCATAGCTGGAGATTTCCGACGTTCCATTGAGTGTGCGTCAGCCGGGTCTAACCTAGCCGAGTCACTCGTGATTGTGCAAGAGAAAAGAAGGATACAGGAAGTGGCGGCATTGGCTTAGTCCGCACAGCAGTATATGCCGGTGTTGAGTAATCCGCATGGTAGTGTCTCATTCCAAGCCACAAAGGATACCAAGAAAGTGCATGTTGATGACATGTTCCCAGAGCGCACCGTAACAATTGGTGTCGGGTTAAATGATAAATAGGAAAGCGAGCTCGTCAACTTCCTCCATGAGAATCGGGATATTTTTGCTTGGTCCACACAGGACTTGCAAGGTGTTCCGAGGGAGTTGGTCGAGCACTCTTTGAATGTGAGACCCGGAGCAAGGCCGGTGAAGCAACCTCCCCACCGCTTCGCCGAAGATAGGAGAAAAGTCATTGGAGATGAGATAGCTCGGTTACTAGCAGCTGGATTTATCATGAAAGTTCTTTACCCGAATTGGCTATCTAATCCGGTGCTGGTGGAAAAGAAGGAGGATGATCCGAATGTGGCAGTGGTTTGGCGTATGTGTATCGATTACACGAACCTGAATAAGGTGTGTCCAAAAGATCCATTTCCACTGCCAAGGATAGATCAAGTCATAGATTCAACTGCTGGGTGTGAACTGTTGTCATTCATAGATGCGTATTCTGGTTTCCACCAGATACCCCTGAATCCGGATGATCAAATAAAGACTGCATTTATCACCCTGTATGGGGCTTATTGCTATCGCACCATGCCATTTGGCTTACATAATGCAGGGGCGGCGTACCAAAGATGTATGCAGAAATGTTTGCACGACCAAATTGGTCAAAATGTGCAGGTATATGTGGATCATGTTGTTATCAAGACCAAGGAAAGCAAAACGATCCTTGACGATATCAGGCAGACGTTTGCGAACCTAAGGAGGTTCCCGATGAAGCTTAACCCGAAAAAATGTACCTTCGGTGTCTCGGCTAGAAAATTACTCGGATTTCTTGTCTCCAGCCGATGTATCGAGGTCAATCCAACTAAAATCCGGGCCATAGAGCGAATGGAACTGCCGAAGTGTCTTAACGATGTCCAGAAGTTCACTGGTTGCCTGGTCGTTAAGTCAGTTTGTATGTCGGTTGGGAGAAAAGGCATTGCCTCTCTATCAACTCATGAAAAAGTCGGACAAGTTCATTTGGACTCCCCAGGCCAATGAAGCCTTTATCCAATTAAAGAAAATGTTAGCCACTGCACCAGTGTTAGCCTCTCCACTATCAAAGGAGCCAATGTTGCTCTATATAGCCGCAACCAACCGAGTTGTAAGTGCAGTAATTGTGGTAGAGCGCGACGAAGAGGGTAAGTTAGTGCAGAGGCCAGTATATTACCTAAGCGAGGTATTATCCGTATCAAAGCAAAATTATCTGCATTATCAGAAAGTGGCGTATGGTGTGTATATGTCGGCAAAGAAGCTAAAACATTATTTTGAGGAGCACCCCATCAAAGTAATATGTGAAGCTCCCATATCCGAGATAATGAGTAACAAGGATGCAAGTGGCAGGATTGTGAAATGGGCAATTGAGCTAGCTCCTTATGCGCCACAATATGACAGAAGAGAAGCAATCAAGTCTCAGGTTGTGGCCGACTTTTTTGTGGACAGGGCCGAGGCGCAGTATGAACCACCGCTACCAGATCTGAATTACTGGAGAATGCACTTTGACGGGTCAAAAACAAAAACCGGGTTAGGCGCCGGAGTTGTGCTTACCTGGCCAAAGAATGACCAGTTGAAGTATGTGCTACAGATCCATTTCGCAGCATCAAACAATGTCACCGAATATGAAGCACTTGTGCATGGGCTCAAAGTGGCAAAAGAAATGGGGATACGTCGGATCCAATGCTTTGGCGACTCGGATTTGGTAGTTCAGCAAGTGTCGGGGCTGTGGGACGCTCTTGATCCAAACATGGCACTATACAGATTCCATGTGTAGAAGATATCTGGTTACTTTGAGGGATGCAAATTTCGCCATGTACCCCGGGTGGAAAATGAGGCTGCCGACGTATTGTCGAAGCTCGGATCAACCCGACAAGCAATTCCACCGGGTGTAGCATTACAACACCTCAGAAAACCATCTATCAGGCCGTCCCCAGAAACCGACTCAATCTACGTCCCGGAAGATCCGGAGTCTGGAGCTGCACCCATGGACGTTGACATGGGAGATGGTACGCGAAACCCGGGGACTGCCTCGGCGAACCCAGGGACTGCTTCGCAAGACCCAGGGACTGCTCAGCATGATCCGGTTGAGGTTATGCCGGTGGATCAGATGGAAATTCATGAGGATGTGTTCCCAGTGCGAGCTGTACCAGCTTGGGCGTTGCCCATATTTCAATTCCTGAAAGATGGAACTTTACCCGCTGAGGAGGTGCTATCCAGGCAAAATCAGAGGAGAGCAAAGGCATACACGATCATCAATTCCGAGCTATACAAAAGGAGTGTGACCAATGTCCTCCAGCGATGTGTTGACCCGGAAGAAGGGCTTGACATCCTCCGAGATATACATCAAGGGGAATGTGGGCATCATGCCTCGTCCAGAGCCTTGGTAGCAAAAGCTTTCCGGCATGGATTCTACTGGCCAAGTGCCTTAGAACAAGCAGAGGACTTGGTAAGAAAATGCAATAGTTGTCAGAGGTATGCTACCAAGACACATATGCCAATGTCGGAACTCAAGACCATACCAATCACCTGGCCATTTGCCGTATGGTGTTTGGACATGGTTGGCCCGTTCAAACCAGCAAGGGGAAATATGACTCACATTTTGGTCATGGTTGATAAATTTACAAAATGGATTGAAGTAAAGCCAATAAGAAAATGTGATGGAGCTACGGCCGTGACATTTCTCAAAGACATCATCTTGATATACGGTTATCCTCACAGTATCATAACAGATAATGGCACAAATTTTGCTGAAGGAGCATTTGCGCGATTCTGCCGAGATAAGAAGATCCGACTGGACGTTGCCTCGGTAGCCCACCCCGCATCGAACGGACAAGTGGAGAGATCCAACATATTAGTATTATCCGGGATAAAACCCCGGCTCATTGAGCCGCTGCAAAGATTAGCGGGGTGCTGGATAGAAGAACTACCAGCGGTACTGTGGAGTTTAAGAACAACTCCGAATCGATCAACAGACTATACGCCATTCTTTCTGGTATATGGGGCAGAAGCTGTATTACCAGCCGACATAGATCACGACTCGCCTAGGGTCACCCAATACACAGAAGCGAAGTGCAAGAAGCCCGGCAAAATGATGTTGATCTGCTGGAAGAAGCGAGAGAATTGGCATTGTTCAGATCCGCCATATATCAGCAAAATCTCCGACGCTATCATAGCCGGAAAGTAAACCCCGAGTCTTCCAGGAAGGTGATCTGGTACTCTAGTTGGTACAACGTACTGCCGGCATGCATAAGTTATCCCCCTCCATGGGAAGGGCCATTCATTGTGAGCAAAGCATTGCACAATGATTCTTATTATCTTATCGATGCAAAACCATAGGAAAAGAACAAGGCAGACAGGTCCGGTGAGGAATCTAAGCGTCCATGGAATGTAGCTCTACTTCGTCCTTTCTACACTTAGCAGAGAAGTGTATGTATCCGAGTCTCTCATATGTCGGTATGTATGCCGGCAATGAGCCTATCAATGAAATGTGGGCACCTCGAGCAGTAACTCGGGGACTGCCTTGAAAATGTTTGTTGTTTTCCGTATTTATTATTTATACGTTGGCTGGCGTAAGTTTTTCTACTTAAGCCGGATTAGTAGTGTGTGAGCATCAAGAACCCAACTCTTCGACTTACTGCTGTCCAACAAGATTTGGCTTCATGGCAAGCAAGAGAACAAGTTTGGAATTGCGTAGCACATGAAAAACGACTAAGGAAAGGAACTTATTCGAGCCGACGTTTGTTTTTCGGACTAACCTTATGTTTACTTTCGATTTATTATGCTGAATTATTTTGAGCTAATCCTAAAGTTTCCAAGTATTGTTAAGACAATTTTTGAAGGTCGGACACGTAAGTCATAAAACCAAACCAAGGTAGACACGAGCCGAGCCAAGAAATTGGAAGAACGAGAAAATGAAACTCGGGGACTACGCCCAAGTCAATCCAGCATAAAAACTTAGTAGCAAAATATCACTTGTGTGCTTGATACAATTGCACCCGGCATACCAGGGATCTGATGAAATTTAAAGTGTTTATAATCAAGGAGCAGTAGGAGGAGGTAATTCGGCGCCAGCAGTGCAATTCACCTGTGAGTCATCTGCGTCTTCCTCGACGTCTGAGGCTTCGTCCTCTTCGTACTCATCCGAATCATCTTCAGTGTTTTCAGTGTTTTCATCGTTGGCGGCATCTAGGAAGCTTGGTCCCTCGTTCCATTGATGAATGGGGGCGTATTGGATGAAGCTATGAGCGCAAGCCTTGCACCGAGCTACCAAATCCGGGTCAGTAGACCACCTTGATCCGGTGCGCATGCGCTCAAGGAGTTTGAGGTCAATCTTCTCATACCACGTAAGCACGTAGTGAAGAACGATCTCAGCTCCGACGCGTCTAGCAGATTCTCTCCAAAGATCGAGCTGAGTCTCGCATTCCATGAGCTTGGCAAAAAGAACAGCGGTACTCTCCGGAGTATCTTCTTCAGGCCAAAAGGCGTTGAAGATCCGGATTACTATGTCCAAGATGTCCTTGCCCTAGTTCTTCACGATCCCGACTCGGGAGGACAAGCTGACTATCAAATCTTCGAGATCAAGAGGAATGGTGCCAGGACCAGATGGAGTACCCCTCTGCCTGCGGAACTTGGTAACAACATTGGATGCAATGGCATCGCTCTCTGGGAATTTGCCTGAAAAAATAAGACAGATGGAGTAAGTAAAGGAAGTAGACCCGGAGAGATTCATGACAATTGAAGAGAAAAAGAACTTACCAGAAATATGGTTGTGAACCCGGGTCAGCTCCTTGGTGCAGTTTTCGTGCCTCTCCTGGAGTTGCACAAGTTCAGCATTCGCCGACTCAAGCTTGACGTTGGCCTCCTTAAGTAATTCTTGGTCCTTGGCAATCTGGAGGTTGAGGCGCTCGTGCTCTTCAGTAAAGTCCTGGCCAGCTTTTTGAAGTTCGGTTTGGTGTTGTGCTTTCAGCTTCTTCATATCTGCCTTGAGCTTGGCAATCTCATCATCTTTGGTTCAGAGGAGGGCGAGCTCATCATCTTTCTTCTTGAGTTCAGCTTGATGCTGCCCTGCTTGTTCGATAAAATGCAGCATCATATCAGGCACGGGCACACTATCTTCAAGAGAGGATAAAATAGTTTGTTGACCCGGCAAAGCAGGGGTATGAATGTTTGCCGAGCCAAGGAGAAAAGGAGATAGAGAGCATAACAAGGTTGAGCAAGAATAACTTACCCTTTATCTGGTCCAAATTTTTCCTCATGATGGTATTCTCAGCCTCCACCCCAGCTGCGAAATCCGAATGATGGATTAGTTTGGCGGAAAAAGATGAAGAAAAACGGAAAAATGCCAAGGAAGAAACTTATCCCATTTATCGTGTTCGGCGATAAGCACGGTATGTTTCGCACGCAGCATTTTGTGAGTATCCAAGAGACGCTGAAACTCAGCACTCCGACGATTGGTGGTCACCTGAAAAAACTACAAAAAGATAGCTTAGGTGTGTGCATATTTGAAGTGTACAAAATCCGGGCCAAGTGGAACTTAACCCGGCTCTAGGTGTGTGCATATTCGAAGTGTACAAGATCCGGGCCAAGTGGAACTTAACCCGGCTCTAGTGTGTGCATATTCAAAGCGTACAAGATCCAGGCCAAGTGGAACTTAACCCGGCTCTAGGTGTGTGCATATTCGAAGCGTACAAGATCCGGGCCAAGTGGAACTTAACCCGGCTCTAGGTGTGTGCATATTCGAAGCGTACAAGATCCGGGCCAAGTGGAACTTAACCCGGCTCTAGGTGTGTGCATATTCGAAGTATACAAGATTCAGGCCAAGTGGAACTTAACCCGGCTCTAGGTGTGTGCATATTTGAAGCGTACAAGATCCGGGCCAAGTGGAACCTAACCCGGCTCTAGGTGTGTGCATATTCGAAGTGTACAAGATCCAGGCCAAGTGGAACTTAACCCGGCTCTAGGTGTGTGCATATTCGAAGTGTACAAGATCCAGGCCAAGTGGAACTTAACCCGGCTCTAGGTGTGTGCATATTCGAAGTGTACAAGATCCGGACCAAGTGGAACTTAACCTGGCTCTAGGTGTGTGCATATTCGAAGTTATTAAGGAGCTACGTTAATTTTCTAAGGAGCATCCGGCCGAGTAACAAGTTACTCCCCCGGAGGCTCGGGGACTAATGGCTATATCAATAATATCTACAACATTTTAAGGGAAAGACGAAGTAACGTACCTCCATCATCCGACCTGCAAGGTTAATTTCCTTGGCAGCAGTATTCATCTGCGCAGCAAATTCGGCGGGACCAAACTTCTCCGGGAGATTGTCGTTGTGGATGAACTCCGCCTTGTTCCAGTTATTTACAAACTCGATCAAGGTCGGAGGGTATCGCTCGCTGCTGAGCATGTGGGGCGCCACTAGGCCCTTGGCATGTGCTTCCTGTCTCTCAACCTAGGCAGCGGTGGGGCTAGTGTGCAAGACAAGGTGCACATCAGTTGGCTCGGCAGGGGCGTCCTTCGGAGGTGGAGTCTTTTTCGAAAGCATGGACGCAAGTGTGCGCTGTCTAGCCTCGATTGACGCTGCCCTGGTGGCATCAGGAGCCTTTTTGCTCTTGGGTTGTTGTTGAGAGGTTGAAGTTGCTGCAGCCGATTTGCCTTTGGGAGCTGCCTTGGTGCTAGCTTTGGTACTGCTGGTGTCTTCTCGCCGAGCCTTGGAGGACTCGGACGAGGCAGAAGGACTTGGTGCTGCTGCTATTGCTTTTGTTGTTGTTGCTGGTGCTGGAGTTGGTGCTAGTGCTGGTGCTGATTTCTGCTTCGGCGGAGGTGCTGAGGGAACCTCGGTGGTAGCTGGTTGCGGCGGAGCCGAAGTAGTGGTTGTCGCGGCCTTGGCAGAACCGCTTACCCCCGCTCCAAGGTTGTCCTCCTCTTGACAAGGTGGGCTGGAACCCGGAGCAGCCGCTGAACCCTCCGGAATGGGGCTCAACGGGCGTGAATCGTCGCCACGAGGGGGAGAAGGGTTGTGTCGGAGCGGCGAGGCAATGCCGGATCCACTCTATGGGACCTCCACCATGGCCCTGCCGAATCAAATAATGTATGATGAGAAACAATAACAAAAGAAGAACAAGTAAATAGCAAAGGGAGAAGAGGCTTACTCATCCGAGGTCAGGGGATCTTTGGGCTTCCGAGCCCTCCGGGCTATGGCCTTGGTTGCAGACTTGGTGGCAGTTTTGTCCCCGGACTTCTTCCGCCTTTTAGCTGGATGAGAAGGTCCGGAGGAGGATGCAGAGGCAGCTCCCCTTTTCTTCTTCGGCGCGACCGGGACAGGCTCACCCACGGCAAGGGGAGGGTCTTCATGGATCTACCCACCGGGGTTAGCTGATGCTGAAAAAGCATAAGAAAGGGGGATAGCGTCAAATGCTTCCATCACCTCAACGTCCGAATCATCTTCATCGCCGAGCCAATCTCTAATTGAAGAGAGTTTACCGGTGGGTCGCTTGGTCACGTCCGCCATCGGCAGGAACATCTCCTAATCCGGCTCCTCCACATCCGAGGTGTCTCGATCAGGTGCCCATTTGAGAGAAGGCTCGGTCCCATCCTCAATGGTTTGCTGAAGAAACAGCTAAGGGAAAGAAAATACAAAGGGATTAAACCTACAACAGAAACCGACATACGATACAATTCGGAGAAAGTTTGGGGCACGAGACCTACTGCAGGGGGAAGCCTATCTCGGCAGAAGTGTTCGATCCCCCACGTCCACTCAGCTGAGAAGTCCTTCTTAGTGGTGAAGAGGGCCTTGACCCGGCGGAAGATCTCGGTGTTGCTTAACTCAAATGAGGAGGTCCGGTTGGGATCACGGCCCCAGCTCATGTGGCAAACTTTGTGTGTATGCGTCGAGGAGGAGATCCCGGATTTAACGAACGTAATCATCGCGTCCTCATTGCACAACCCCAAGTCCTTTAGCTCCTGGAACCTTTTGTTGACTTGGTTCGCCAGGACGGTGGGCTTCTTGGAGACCACGTCCCACAGATCCGGATTGGGAGGACCCGGAGCGTAAGGGCGCAGCCGGATCTGATCCTCAGTTGTGATGTTCCGGACATAGAAGAAGGTTTGGGCCTAGCCCTTGCAGGAGTCAAGCCCCATAACTCGGGGAAAGATAGACTGTTTCCGGGGGGAGATGGAAGCTGCGCCAAACTGCGTGAGCTGCTTATCCTCTGGATTAAGCTGGACATTCAGAATCATGTTCTAGCGAAGGCCAAACAACTGGATCCAGAGCTCCTTCGTGGGCCATAGTCTGGCATAGCCCTCGATAGTGGAAGCGAAGGCAGATAGAGACATGATGGCGTTAGCCGGAAGATGGTGTGGCTAAAGCTCATACGTATTGAGCCAGTCGTGGAAAAAATCACTAACCGGGAGACCGAACCCGCGTTGGAAGTGGGATAGAAACACCACATACTCACCGGATTGGGTGAGGGGGCAAGGTCGGCGGCAGCGAGGCATGCGGTGACGCCCTCCAGGATACGCCTGGTGCGATAAAGCCAGTCCAGGTCATCCTGGCAAACCCAGGATCCAGCCCACGCGCCGCGGTCGGCGTTCGCCGCGTCTTCCTCCATTTCTTGCTCTGCGACGGTGAGCTCCTCCTCAGTCATCTCGAGATCGCTATCCCCGCTAGCGCTAGCAGCGGCGGGGGGCACTGGCTTGGACTGGCAAGGACCCGTGGCGGAGGATATGCGTAGAGGTGGCGGCGGCACCGGTGCACGTGGAAGCGATGCAGAAGGCGCAACTGCCAGTCTTGATGGCGGCGGCTGTCCGGAGAGGAAGAGGAAGAAGCAGAGGCAGAGGGGCGCGAAAGTGGGGAAAGAACCCAGGGGGCGTACCCCTCCCCTATTTAACCACTTCCTTGAGGGGTAGTGGGATCGCATTGTGCGGGCAGGCCACACGGTGTGGCCGTGTACAACCCGGATCAACCAATCAGCAGCAAGCCACAGGAAAGGCCACAGGGCGCAGGAAATCCCATGACGTGACGTTATGATGCAGTTAACAAGGAGGCAAGCACGATGTGATGTGTGCTACAAGTAATAACTGACAATTACTGCGGCAGTTACTAGCACAGGCCCTTAAAATGAGGCAAACATGATGATTAACCTCCACATGGGGAAGCGTACAAGAGAAGGAAGAGTGATCCGGATGAGTATGAGGTGACCCGGCCAGTGAGTGAAAACTCGGAATGTGCCAAGGGAAAGTAAACCTATGAAAATCCGGACTATGAGGTAACTCGGAAAGAAAACCAGAGGCTCGATAAAATTGAACCTGCTGTGGCCTTAGCGGCTAAGGCAGCAAAGACCGCACCAGCTTCGGAGACTAATGTTGGGGGGATACCCCGGGTAGGGTCACGCCGGAGTATAAAGGCTGAGTTAGCCAAGGTACGGCAAGGTCAAAGCAGATGTTGGCCGAGTCACCTCAAGGCAGGCCGAATCACGGGGTAACCCGGACCAGGGGATGTCCACCTAACTGGGTCTTAGCCGACTTATATCATAAGTCGGTGAGATGTATCTAACTTGTATGCAGGAACAGGTATGGCCAGATCAACTAGGTACGATCCGGGTTATATCAAGCTTACAAGAGAAGGAAGGTATCTCTCTGGTCAAGGGGTGACCACTGTACGCAGAGCGTGAGCGAAGTGGACAGAGGCCAGGACCACCGAGGCATGGCCGACAAAGGTGACGAAGCCCGTGTCGGATGACGCGGGCGCCGCAGAGGCTCACGTAGCCTCTGCATGGATGACGCTCGGTTAAAGTAACCCGGTCGGTTTACAATTTTGGGAGGAGGCATATTCCTTGGAATATGCCTCCACGTATGCCCTAATTGGAGACCTAGCAACCCCTATATAAGGAGGGCTACGGCCTCTGTAGAAAGGGTTGAGTTTTACTGGGTTCCTGAGGGCTAGCTAGTGGTGAGAGTAAGAGTGTTCCTTCTTCCTCCTCTCTCCAATACAACTCAAGGAGCACTTGTAATCTGTGGAAGTGGCCCAACGAGGACAAGCCGGTTGTATTTCTTAAGATGACCAAACGTTCTCGAGGACACATGGGAAGACTGTCAAGTGCTTTCGCTTCATATAGTTGATTAATCTTCTTTAGCTTGCTAAGTGTTGTGTGGGTGAACCTGTGCTAATGTACCGACCTTCCTAGGACTAATACATACTTGTGATTATACCCCTTGCAAACATCCGTAAGTACAAGAAAGTAATTAAGGTAGAAACCTAACCAAAGCTTTAAACTCTAAGACCCTTACGTCCCTTGTGCAATGGTTTCCTAACGGGGGTTCAGGTTTCTGTCACTCCGGCAACCCCTATGATTAGTAGCCAAATACACAATGCATTCCCCTAGGCCCATATAGGTGAAGTGTCATGTAGTCGATGTTCACATGACACCACTAGAAGAAGTACACCACAACTTAAATATCAAACTATTGAATCTTTCTCAACACAACTCCACTACTAACAACATGACTTCTCCCATGTCCTCAAGAACAAAACGAACTACTCACAAGACATCATATGGATCATGATCAGAGATGGAATAATGATGTATAACAATCTGAACATAAACAATAATCCAATAGTTCACTCAATAGAATCAACTACAAAGAATAATCAACACCAGGAAAGTTTCCCCTATGAACTATGCAAAATTCAACGCAATTGTTACAGCAATATGGAGATGGTGATGAGGGTGATGATGGTGATGATGGTGGTGATGATGATGATGATGATCCCGATGAAGTCCAGCTTGATGGTGGTTTTGATGGCGACGATCTCCCCTCTCCGGGAAGGAATTCCCCCGGCAGAAATATGTCTGTCGGAGAGATCTTTCTCTCTCGGTGTTTTTCTGCCCCGCAGAGGCGGCGGAATCTTTCTGTGATCGCTCCCCGAGTCTTAGGGTTTCGGGAGGATAATATACGCCAGAGGGGAGTGCCTGGAGTGGGCCAGGGCAGCCACACCACCTGCTGGTGCGGCCTTAGGGTTGCCCGCGCCAGGGGGTGGTGTGGGCCCCCTATGGCCCATCTCCAGCCACCCTTCTGGTTTCCTTCGTCTTCTGGAAAATAGGATTTTTTGTATATTTTCCCGGATTTTCTGATCTTCGCGAATTTTGCTTCCAAACAGCACCTTTTCCATCAGAATCCTGACTGCAGCGGTCCATGCTCCAAAAGTCATCAACCATGCAAAAACAGATGAAATAACATAAGTATCACCTCTCAATACGAAATATATCAATGAATAATAGTGAATTATGACATAGAATAGTGATGCAAAATGGACGTATCAGCCCTACGGGGTAACCCTCTACCCTTTGGCTCCCCGCAAGAGCTGCTAATGGGCTATCATTGGCTCCTGAAGGAAGAATTCAAGCGTCAAGTGCAAACAATCGCGCAACTCGAGGTGCGCAAAAAGGCGGCAGATGAGTCGAGTCTTCGACGTGCTGGGCTCTCCTCCCACGGAGGATCCTCCTCAAAGGGCAATGGACACATCACAAATAAGAGGCGATCCCGGATGTCCCATCTCACCGAGCAAGAACGCATAGAAGATGCAAAGGTCCTCGCCTTCAGCTCTATGACAGTCAACACACAGGGCAATGTGGTCCCAAAAACACCGCAAGCTGCAGTAACGGCAACCACCATGTACCTCCTAAACAACCAGCCGCCAGCTGGAGATCCCCGAGCTGCCATGCACTGATCTACGATCGCGGGCTTGGGACTAGTCGAGGCCGCCCTCGATAAAGAGCCAGCACCAGAGCCGAAGAAAGGGAAGGCTCTGGAAAAACGCTATTCCTCGCCCTCATCTAGCAACGACAGTCACGATTTGTCTCAACGTCGCCGCTCACGGTGACACGACCATGACTATGATGCGCGCGATGACCTCACACAGCGCAAGATCGACAAATCAAGGGCGCGACGTGCTCGATCGACTGACTCAGAAGACGAAGATGTGGAGCTCTATGGCGCCAGATGCTTCAGCAGGGCCATCAGGCAAAAGCGAATGCCCAAGGGATTTAAACTCTTGTCGGAGAACCCAAAGTTTGACGGCCTACAAGACCCGAAGATCTGGTTGGAGGACCACATCTCCTCCATCGGGCTTCACGGCGGAAGTCGAAACACGGCCATGCAATGCCTACAACTACAGCTGCAAGGCGCCGCCTGAGCATGGCTCAACAACCTCCCACGCGGATCCATTCGCAGTTGGGAAGAGCTGGTTTACAGCTTTGTGCGCAACTTCAAGGGCACATACAAACGGCCCACATCAATTGAAGAGCTGAGATGCTGCCAGCAAAGATCGGGTGAGTCGCTACGCTCTTACATCCAGAGGTGGTCCATCATCAAGAACTCCATAGAGAGAACATCTCAGAAGATCATGCGATTGACGCATTCAACGGTGGCGTGCGTCGCATAGAGCTCAGGAGGAGCTGGGCCGCACAAAGCCCAAAACCATCGACCACCTGATGGAAATCGCGAATCGCTAGGCAGATGGAGAAGATTCGGTGAAAAATTGCGCTCACTCCGACGACGAGGCAGAGCTCGAGCGCAGACGCGACCGCCGAGGCAAACGCCGCATGCGCATCTACGATGACCGAGACGACGTCAACATGGTCGCAGCCGGCTACGCCGACAGACGCGACAATAACCACAACAGTGGCTACCGCAGCGGTGGATACCGCGACTCCGGAAAAAACCATGCAAGTGTGGCAGCGCCGCAATCGTGATGAGGCACCCGCAACATCCATTGAAGACAAATTGTCCGGGCCATGCACTGTGCACTTCTACATCGACAAGCATGACGGAAAGAAGAAGTCCAGCCACCTCCTCAAGGACTGCCGCGAGTTCCTCAAACTACATGAGGGATTGGTTCGGATGAATCGCAACGCAGTCGAAAGGGGCTACGGAGCCGCTCCAGGCGCCATGGCACATGGTGTTCCGCCACCACCACCTGGACAACCCCCAAATGCAGCTGCGCCGGACCAGCACCAGGGAGGCGAACCATACCCACGGGCCATGGGTACCATGATGATCCAAAAGGGACGCCCCTCGAATAGGGTGCAGAAGGCCATCACTCGCCAAGTCAACTTGGCCACAAACTCGCCACCATCCACCACTGAGTACCTCAGCGGAAGCGAGTCCTGTATCACCTTCGACAAGCGCGACCATCCGCCTCAAGTACCTCGTCCAGGCCATTGTCCCCTTGTACTCGAGGCGCAAATCGGAGGCTTCGACATGAGCCGCGTCTTCATGGATGGCGGAAGCGGCATCAACCTTATATTCGCGAGTACCTTGCAAGCAATGAGGATCCCTGTGACTTGCTTAGAGGCCTCAGACACAACATTCCACGGCATCGTCCCCGGCAAGGGCGTGTATCCCCTTGGCAAAATCAACCTCGACATCATCTTCGGCATGCCGAATTTTTTTTGGCGCGAGCGCATCGACATCGAGGTCGTCGACTGACCCTCGTAGTACCACTGCATTCTCGGACGTGTCGCGTTCGCTAGGTTCATGGCAGTGCCACACTACGCTAATCTGCAGATGAAGATGCTATGCCCTAACGGTGTCATCACAGTCAACAGAAGCTTCGAGAGGGCCGACAGCTGTGATAGGGAATTCAACAGAATCTCCCAGTCCTTCGGCATGCAGGAGGAACTCGCAAGATTGAAGGAATCGACAGACAACAGTCTGCCTCCCTTAAGCCGACCAAGCTCACCCGACCTGTCCTTCGACTCATCAGTGCACACGAAGAAATTCCAAGTCCACCCATCGGATCCTGCCAAGACGGCCCTCATTGCCAACAACTTGAGTCCCGCATAGGAACTCGCGCTCGTCGAATTCCTCCGTGAGCACTGGGAAATCTTCACCTGGTGTCCTAAGGACATGCCAGGGGTTCCCAGGGAATTCGCCGAGCATGCACTCAACGTCAACCCAGATGCAAGGTCAGTCAAGCAAACAATCCGGCGATTATCTGAGCCAAGAGCAAAGGCAGTCGGAATGGAGATCAATAGACTCCTCGACGCCAAATTCATACGCGAGATCAAGGAAAGCACTTGGCTCGCCAACACGGTGCTAGTACCAAAAAAGGACATGGATATCCTGCGGATGTGCGTGGACTTCACCTCTTTGAATAAGCACTGCCCAAAGGACCACTTCCCATTACCGCGAATCGACCAGATCATCGACTCCACCACGGGATGCGAGCGCCTCCGCTTCCTCGATGCCTACTCAAGCTATAACCATATTCGAATGAAGGAGGAAGATCAAGAAAAAAACAGCGTTTACAACGCCTTTTGGTGTGTTCTGCTACAACACAATGCCCTTCGGGCTAAAAAACGGAGGAGCCACCTACCAGCGGTGCATGCAGGCTGGCCTCAAGAACCAACTCGGTCGCAACATTCAAGTCTATGTCGACGACATAGTAATCAAGACCAAAGAGGAAGCCTCATTAATCGACGATTTGCGCGAAACCTTCGCCAACCTCGATCGCTACCGGATCAAGCTCAATCCGGACAAGTGCGCCTTTGGCGTACCATCTAGGCAACTACTCGGGTATCTTATCTCCACGAGAGGGATCGAGGCAAACCCGAAGAAAATAAAAGCCATACTGGCCATGGAGAAGCCGAAAAACATAAGGGGCGTCCAGCAGCTGGCTGGGCAAATCGCGGCCCTAGGTCGATTTATCAGTCGGATGGGTGAAAAGGCACTGCCCTTCTACCAACTCCTCCGCAAAGCCAACAAGTTCGAGTGGACCAATGAGGCGCAGGAAGCATTGGAAGACCTCAAGCGCCTTCTATCCACTTCGCCAGTACTGGTGACCCCACGAGAAAGGGAACCGTTGTTGCTATACATCTCCGCCACCAACCAGGTGGTGAGCACAGTGCTCGTAGTCGAACGAGCCGAGGAAAACAAGGTCCACGGGGTACAACACCCAGTCTACTACCTCAGCGAGGTACTTATGCCAACAAAACAGCGGTACCCGCACTACCAGAAACTGGCGTATGGTGTCTTCATGACGACCCGGCGACTACGCCACTACTTCCAAGAACACCCAATCGTGGTAGTCAACGGCGCCCCACTTGGGCATATCCTCAACAATCCTGACGCCACCGGATGAGTCGCACTTTGGGGAATCGAACTGTCTCCACGAGACATCACATATGAAAAATGCGACGCAATTAAGTCGTAGGTTCTCCCTGACTTCCTTGTGCACTGGATGGAGAACCAGCTCCTCGAAAAACCAGATATGTCCTACCTCTGGACAATGCACTTCGACGGATCCAAGCGGAAAGACGGAGCTGTGCAGGTGTCATACTGACATCGCCCCAGGGGGACAAGCTAAAATATATCCTGCGAATGTAGTTCACCGCCTCCAACAACGAAGCTGAATACGAGGCCCTGCTACACGGGATGAGGATGGCAAAAGCCTGCGGCGCCAAAAGGCTCATAATATATGGCGACTCCAAGCTGGTCGTCAACCAGAAAATGCACGATTGCAACGCACTGAACGACAACATGATCACCTACCGCGACCTCTACGACACATCCGAAGGGGAATTTGATGGCTGCGAGCATTTGTTTGCGGCTGCGAGCATTCGTCAGGTCGAAAAAGCTAACGGGCTCGTCTGCGGTGGCATCAAGAAGCGACTCCTCTGGCCACTCGAACAAGCCACGGGTTGCTGGCCAGACGAACTACAATCAGTACTCTGGAGCCTACACACAACTCCAAATAGTGCTACGAGGTACACCCCGTTCTTCATGGTGCACGGGGCTGAAGCGGTGCTACCCACCAAGGTACGATACAAAGCATCACGCGTGGTCGCTTACAGCAAGCAGGAGTCAACTCTGGCACTCGAAGACTCCGTCGACCTCCTTGAGGAAGCAAGGGAAATCGCCGCGGAAAGATCAACGATCTACCAGCAGAACCTGCACAACTACCACAGTAGGAGGCTACGCCCTAGATCCTTCGTCGAAAGTGACCTGGTCCTGCGATTGAAGCAGCAAGGGCATATCAAGCTCGAGTCCCCCTGGGAGGGAACATATGTGATTACAGAAGTAATCCCAGGAGGCGCCTATCGCCTTCAAGATTTAGAGACAGGAGTCGCATACTCCAACCCTTGGAACGTCGCGCAGCTGCGATGCTTCTACCCTTAGTCGCCTTTTTAATTTTACATTGCAAATAAGGCTACTCAGCCAAGGCTACTTAGCCACACATTATACTTTGTACTATCCCGCGAATAAATAAAGCTAAGTGCCCCAAAGACTCTGTGTTTCCCTTTATTTTTTGCAATTATACACTCAAGGGTTGCGCCACCCTGTACACATCTGTTCTACAAACTAAAATGCGATATCCTGAGTAGCTGGCACACCAATCGAAACCCTTGACAAACATTAACCCAGTTGCAACGCACCTGACAGGTTGACAAGGGACTGAGATAAGTGCATAGCCAGGCTAACGAAAAGGAGTCGCATAGTGCAACACACTCACAAAACATACACGCTAAAAGCTCTTTTATACATCATCAAAAATCAGTTATACACAGCATATATATGAACTTTACAAACATTGGTACAATTATGTGCAGGATACAAACTAAACTACTATTACAGCAAGAGAACATTGGTTTGCTCCTCGAAGAAGTCGACGATCTCCTCTGCTAGGCGATCCACTGCCTGGTAGTGTGGCACCATGTTCCAGGAAGAACCCGCTGGCGGCGCAGGTGGCCCAGCCGCAATTGCTACAACGTCTACATCAGGCCTATGTAGTCGCACCAGCGATAGAGCAGCCTTGGCACCAGCCACCAACTGTTGCCGTACACACTCGCGGACCACACTCAAGTCGTGTACTTTAGCGAGAAGGGCCAGCAGGCTCGATGGAACGGCATCCAACGAGAACATCGTCCGATAAATATTCTTCAAGCATGACTGTGACTTCTTCAAAAAATGAAGCACTCTCGACGCACGATCCTGCAAGGTCGCCAACGCGATTGCGCGATCATGATCTACCCAGAAGTACCCACTCGCCTGAAGTTGCTCTTGGGTCAGGTCATTCATGCGAATGGCAATTCGATCCTTCTCATCCTGCGGATGGCGCGTGCTGACAACTATACAAAGCAAAGCACACCATTGCGAGTGACTACAATGAAAAGATAAGAGCAAGAAAGCTAACATTTAAATTAGTCGCCCAGCTGCGTCACCTCCCCCAACAGATATTGTTCTCGGGCGGTGGCCTTCTCTGCCTTCGATTTCCATATATCTGCATTACCGCGGAGTACGGGCAATTCATGCTCCAACTGCTTCACGCGATCATGGAGTTGCGAGAGCAGAGACAGCTCATCCACCCTTGAGCGCCATGGTGTCAAAGTGTCATCAAGGGGCGGCGAATCCTGAGGTTCCCTCAACGGTTCACTTGATGTGCCCTATCACAAATCAGGCAAGAAGCAATAAGAAGACTAAAGCGATGCACAGACAAAAGATTCGAGTGCATTCAAGATTAAGCAAAAGTATCAGCAGACACACTCGCCAAAAGGCATGTTTTTCGACAGAAGACATAAACTATCTAACTATTACAAGACTACTGAGGAGCAACTGGTTTCTTTGACTTGGACTTTGGCTTTGGGGGTCTCATCGAGTTCGTGGCAGTATCAGATGCCACTGACTTTCCGCCGGCCCCTGACGCCGCAGCCTTAGCCGCCTTAATGGCTTGCTGGAGCTCCTCAAAATACTTTGCCACTATGTTGATCAGCTGTGGCCCATACTTGCCACAAGCAGTCGCGAAAGGGGCAAAGACTACCTGCTGGCCGTCCGTGCTGACAGGCATTGCCCTTGAAACCGCTGCAGGATCAACTTTGACTCCATGGTCTTGCACCATTACGAGTGACGTTGACGCACCAGCCGCACGGAGCAAGTTCTTAAGGCTCGCAGGAATGCCTCCGGTAAGAGATTCCACTAGCTCATCTAGATTTTCGATCAATTCAGCCTTGGGTGTCATCTCCTCCCGAAGACGGCTGAGCACGCCTTTAGCCTTGGCGAGCGTACCCTGCACGGCAGCACTGCGGTCTTCGACTGTCGAGACAGCACCGGCCAATACGTCATCACAGCGAAGCGCCTGTGCGTCAAAGCTCAAACCGCTGGCATCTACACAAGAATCAAGCATTGGCACAACGTCAGCAGCAAATAGCAACATCGAAGGCAATCAAAAAAGAGGCAGTTGGTAAAATTGCAGACCAGCAAATACCTGAGAGAGCCTTGGCAATCGAAAAAAGTTGTCCTTCGAACAACTTCTCCCTAGCTGCGATGGAGGCACGCAGATCCTCTTCACGCTTTTGCACCTCGTCATGCGCCGCGATTGCCTCATTGCGGCTCTTCACAGCCGCGGCGAGCGTCTTTTCCATGGTGGCGATGTTGCGAAGAAGGGCATTATGTTCAGCTGCAGAACAAAACAAAAGGGATAGACTATCAGTCGACTACATAACAATGATGTAGAAGAAGAAGAACAAGAAGTAAAAGGCACTTACTTTCCACCACGCGATAGCGCGTATCCAGCATTGCATGCTGGCGACCCATTGCAAGCACCTGCTCCGCCAGGTGAGCGTCTTCATTCACAAGAAGCTATCGAAAAAGGAAAACAAGAAAGGATCAGCAGATGACATAGATAAAATTGACTGCAACATCAGAAAAAAGAGATACTACACTTACATGATCCTCCAATGACTCCGAAGTCGATTGATGAGCAGTCATCCGAGCAACCATCCGATGCTCCCCATCATGTGGAGAGCTTGATGAATTATGCCCGGAGTGGGCCGCCAATGGAGGAGAAGGAGCACGTTCAACCTCTTTCTTGGCCCTGGAGGTCGCGACTCCAGATTCTTTCAAAAATTGGATGTCGCCAGAAGATGACGACGCCTGCTAACTGCAAGACCAAACCAACATCAAGAAAAGGCAACTCCAAAGAAGAACCAAAAAGGAAGACTCAAATACTTACCAATCAAACTTATCAAAGTCGAAGGTTTGATCCCCCGACTCTGACAACGATTCCTTCGGCAGCCGCATCTTCTTGCGAGAGGATGGCGCCATGGCACTCACAGGAACGGCAGGGATTGGCGACTCTGCACCAACACCTGCACCTTCCGGAGTCGAAGGGGATGACGCATCCGAATCTTTGCTGCACGAACGCTTGCGAGTATCCGGACTACTCGACTCGGGGGCTTCCTCCTCCACATCAGATGGGACGGTTGACTCCGACTCGTCCTCTTCCAAGGCTTCACGAGTAATAACCCCCTCGAGAAGAGGGGGCATACAGGGCGACACCACCCAATCCTGCATACACAAAACAAATTTAACACAAAGTCAAGAAACGGCAAAGAAGCAATCGACAAACAAAGCTACTACATAGCACAACCGTACCTCAGGAGGAGGGTTAGAAGCATCGAACGGAGGAATGACTGGTTCACTGGGGAGCACATCCTTGACGGTGTACTTGGTGACAATTCGAACCCTTTTATCTACCTCACTCGTGGACATGCCATCGGTAGACATGCGAGTGACATCATCCCCGCCAGCCCATTGGAACATGGGGTGGACTCTGGCCTGCAGGGGCTGGACGCGACAGCGCAGCCACATGTGAATGAGGGCGTAGCCTCCCTCCTCTTTGCCCATGCGACTCTCGAGGTCGCAGACGCGCCCGTACAGCACATCTATCTCTGCGGACTTGCCAGGCATAATTACGTTCTTCCAGGAAGCCTCCTCTTGCACGGCGTCACGGGGTCGAAGGGCGCGAGTCCATAGTGGTGTCTGTCGGCCTTCTGGTCACAGACATAGAACCACTTGTCCCTCCACCCTTGGACGAACATCATCAGCTTGATGTCGAAGTATGTGGCGGAAGGATCGACGTGGATACCGCAGCCGCCTACATCGTAGACTACGGAACTAGACGCCGATTAGCGCTTCAACTTGAAGAGGCGCTTGAAGAGGCCGAAGTGCGGCTCGATTCTGAGCCAGCACTCGCAGAGAGTAATGTAGCAAGCTACGTGGAGGATGGAATTGGGGGACAACTGATAGAGCTGGAGCCCGTAAAAACAGAGAAGGCCCCTGAAGAAAGGATGCAGGGGCAACGAGAGGCCGCGGATGATGAACGCTAGGAACATCACCCGAAAGCCGGCAGGAGGAGAGGGGATTACCTTGCTACCAGGGACGCGCGTGTCCGCGACTGCGGACGAAAAAACCCCGTCTTGGCAAAGAATACAAAGCTCTGAGGACTTGATCACAGATGCACGCCATGCACCATTTGTGACGCGAGTGCCCGTTCCCTTCTTCTTTCCGCCGCTGGCGGTACTGGTGCCCGCAGCGGCGGAGCCACCCTTCTTCTTCGCTAGGAGGGGCGACAAGGAGGAGACACGCAACCCTAGTTTCTACAACCCTCGCCAGATTGCATCTGTGCACCATTGTAATCTTCGATTCCTTTGATAATTCCACGAGCAGACAAGCAGGAGTAGGGACCTCTATGAGGCCTGAACCTGGGTAAATCTTTGAGTCCCATGTGTGCTTGTTTGCTAGCCGATAGATGTCTCCAGTGCTCCCTCCTTCTCCAAAACCCAAGTCCATAACAATGGGCATTGATGATTTAAACCCTCGTCAGCGGCGCTAGGACTTCCACACGATCTTAAGATCGGCAAGCGTATGACTACATCATCCACGAGTTCCTACTTGTTAACAAAACTTTGTTGTCTTCGAGGGTAAGTTCTCCATGGATGTATATCCACCCGTTGCTTGTATCTAGTAGATAGATCTTGGCGTATAGTTCTCATTGTAGGAATTTTTTTGTTTTCTATGATGTGAACCCTTTAGTGGTATCAGAGCCTGATCTATGCGTAGGTGCTTTGCATAGGTAGAACACATAAGAGTATGTGGTCGGTGATGATCATGTTATTGCTTCTTATATGTACTTTGGATATTGGTGGTATAGTGGAATGAAGCGGCCCAGACCAACCTTACATGTCATCGCACATGAGACCGGTTCCACGACTGACATGCAACTAGTTTTGCATAAGTGGCTGGCGGGTGTCTGTCTCTCCTACTATAGTCAATATCTGATTTACAACGAGTTGCTAATAATTTGGTTTTCATCGTTGTGGTTCCATGTTCGTAGGTAAGAACAGTTCTATCTTCGAAAGCCCTAAGCCACGTAAAACTTGCAATTGATAAATTAGAGGCGTCTAGTTTAGATCGTTGATGGGCTTGTGTCTTGATATGGTATTGTTGTGAGTTGATGTATAGTTGATACACTTACAACACACTTAACATGTAAGATCCATAGACCTTGGCCTTACACATAAAGGAATGATAGAGATCATACCACGATGCATATGATAGTGATCAAATGCAAGAACCATATCATTTCACTTTACACATATGATGTTCGCATCTTATATTGATAGTTTGGAGTTTTAGTAGCGTTATAAGATGATCCCTCATTTAAATATCAAGATAAAAATTGAAGGAAATATGCCCTGAGAGGCAATAATAAAGTTGTTATTATATATTACTTATATATGATAGATGTTTATTTTACATGCTAGAAATGTATTGATTCGGAAACATCAATACATGTGTGTTTAATAAACAAAAAGGGTTCCTAGTCATGCCTCTCTTATAGACTAGCTTGTTGATTAACAGGATGATCAAGGTTTCCTGATCATGGACATTGGATGTTGTTAATAACAAGGTCACACCATTGGTGGAATGATGTGATGAACATTCATCCGAAGTATAGCATTACGATCAAGTCATTATGTTTATATTGCTATAACATCATACAAAGTAATCTTTATCCTTAGACCATGAGATCATGTTAATTGCTAACACCGGAAGAGTATCTTGATAACATCAAACGTCACACCGTAACAGGGTGACTATAAAGATGGGTTCGATTACGAAGGTGTTATGTTGAGGCTCATGGATCAAGAGTGGAATTTGTCAATCCAGATGACAGATAGATATACTCTAGGCCCTCTCGGTGATATCACATTAGGATAGCTTGCAAGGAAGTGATGTGATCACTAGAATGTTATATCACGGGAACGAGAAAAGAGTGCATGTCGATAACGAGATCAAACTAGGTATGGAGATACTGATGATCGAATCTCGGACATGTAATATATCGAGAGACAAAGGGATTTAGTTACAAGCGTTAAAGGTTCTCACGATCACAGGAGTCATCATTGAATGTGTAGGAGTCAGTACGGATCTCCGTGTCCCATTGATTATTGATCGGAGAAGGGTCTCGATCATGTCTGCATTATTCGCGAACCGTAGGGTGGCACACTTAAGAGTTACCGGACACCATTTTGGAGCACATATGTTTCGACATTTAAAGAATTGCAAAGCGCATGAATTGTTTCAATAGAAACCGGAAATTGTTTCGGGTGAAATTGCAGAAGGTGGTTCTGCATGTGATATTGAAATATTGGAAGGGGCTATATGTGAATGTTTGTTAATTAAAGTAATTAACAAAATTCTTAATAAATTTAATAAAAGGAGTTTTATTAAATGAGAGAGCATTAAATTTGGAGAAATTTAATGCATTTAAAGTGGAGACTTTAAAAGGGAATGTGAAGAGGCATTTTAATGTGGAGGGGTTACCACCACATGAATGGGGGAGGTGAGGGGTCACCCCCCCCCCATGCGCCGGCCATGGAGAGAGGAGCACCCCCCCCCCCTCCTATAAAAGGCCACCCATTCCCTCCTTCATCCTGATGCCTCCTTGTGAAGGATCTCTCTCCCCCTCTAGAATTATTCCCCCATGGTCTCGGATTAGCGAGATACATGTTCCCGGTGGCATTTCGTCTGGAAGGAGTTGCTGCTTCCGTTGGATCGCTGGAGCGAGGAGGTGGAGGTTGTCCGGTGGCTTGAACGTGTGTGTGAGTGCGGATGCGCTGCTGAGTTGCTACTCGTTAACAAAGCTCGTTGTCTACGAGGGTAAGTTCTCGTTGGATGTATGTCCACCCGTCGCTTTGTACCTAGTAGATAGATCTTGGCGTGTAGTTCACACCGTAGGAAAATTTTTGTTTTCTATGCTGCGGACCCAACAAAAATGTGTTCTTCCTTAAGTACACACCGTTCATGTTTCACCGCTTCAAGACATCACGTGATGATCAGGTGTACTTGAATCCACGATCATATTTTGGGTGTAAGACAGTTTTACACACACGAGTACTAAGGTTCTTACTTGGCAAGCCTAGCATGTACAGACATGGCCTCGGAACACGGACCGAAAGGTTAAGCATGAGTCATATACTTGATATGATTCCCATATAGATACTCGCCTTTGAAGCTACACCTACTCACGTGATGATCGGACTTGGTGTAGTGGATTTGGTTCATGTAATCACCAAAAAGACACGAGGGATGTTGTTTTTGAGTGGGAGTTTAGTTGAACTCAATTTATCATAAACTTAGTCTAAATAAACTTTACAAATTCTGTTGTAGATGGCACCACCTGCTTTTAATTTCAATGTGTTCATGGAGAAAGAGAAACTTGCTGTGAATGGTAGCAACTTCACCAACTGGGCTATGAATTTGAGGATTCTCCTCTCTGCTGCACAAAAGTAATATGTGCTAGAAGTGCCGCTAGGCCCCCCACTAGCTCCTGATGCCCCTGACAAGGAAAAGAATGTCTATGTGACTCGTCAGGAGGACCACAACTTAGTTCATTGCGGCATACTGTATGGGCTAGAGCCGAACTTGAGCGTTTCGAAAATGGCAATGCCTTTGATACCATGGGTGAATTGAAAATGATTTTCGATACCCATGCTGCCGTAGAGAGTTATAATGCTTCAGAAAAGTTCTTTAGCTGCATGATGGAAGAGAACAACTCTGTAAGTGAGCATGTACTCAAAATGTCTGGGTACGCCGATAAGCTTGTGTCCTTGGGAATAACGATTCCCATTGATTTAGGCATACATCATGTTCTCCAATCTCTGCCACCTAGCTACAAGAGCTTCGTGATGAACTATAACATGCAACGCATGAAGAAGAATCTCCCCGAGCTTCTGTCAATGCTTAAGACTGCAGAAGTGGAGATTAGGAAAGAACATCAAGTGTTGATGGTCAATAGGACCACCGATTTCAAGAAAGACAAGAAGGGTAATAGAAGGGAAAGAAGGGCGGCAAATCCGTTGATGCGCCTGAAAAGAAATCCCGGGCTGGCCTAAGTCTGATACCGAGTGCTACTATTGTAAGGGGACTGGCCATTGGAAGCGCAACTGCCCCAAGTTTTTGGCGGACAAGAAAGCCGGCAAGGCAAACAAAGGTTTATATGATATACATGTCATTGATGTGTACTCGACTAGTACTCACAGTAACACCTGGGTATTTGATACCGGATCCGTTCCTAACATATGTAACTCGAATCAGGGGATGTGGAACAAGCGACCGCTAGCAAGGGGTGAGGTCAAGATGCATGTCAGCAATGGATCAAGAGTTGATGTGATCGCTGTCGGAACGCTGCCTCTCCACCTACCATCAAGATTAGTTATAAACCTAAATAATTGTTATTTGGTTCCTGCACTGAGCATGAACATTATATCTGGATCTTGTTTGATGCGATGTGGTTATTTGTTTAAATCCGAAAACAATGGTTATTCGATTTATATGTATAATATCTTTTCTGGTCATGCACCCGTGATGAATGGTTTATTTCTGTTGAATCTCGATAATACTCATATGCACATCCATAATGTTGATGCTAAAAGAATTAAACTTAATAATGATATATCTGCATATATGTGGCACTGTCGTCTAGGTCATATTGGTGTTAAACGCATGAAGAAACTCCATTCTGATGGACTTTTGGAATCATTTGATTTTGAATCATTTGATACATGTGAGCCATGCCTTATGGGCAAGATGACTAGAACGTTGTTTTCCGGTTCAATGAAACAGCGACAGATTTATTGGAAATCATACATACTAATGTATGCGGTCCAATGAGTGTGTCGGCGTGAGGTGGATATTGTTATTTTGTTACTTTCATGGATGATTTCAGTAGATAGGGGTATATCTATTTGATGAAACATAAGTCTGAAACCTTTGAAAACTTCAAGGAATTTTAGAATGAAGTGGAAAATCATCATAATAGAAAGATCAAATTTCTACGGTCCGACCATGGAGGTGAGTATCTAAGTTACGAGTTTAGCACACACACACATGAAAGGGTGTGGAATAGTTTCACAACTCACGCCTGCCAGAACACCACAACGTAATGGTGTATCGGAACATCGTAATCATACTATATTGGATTTGGTTCGATCTATGATGTCTCTGACTGACTTGCCACTGTCATTTTGGGGTTATGCATTAGAAACCGCTGCATTCACTTTAAATCGGGCACCGTCTAAATCCGTTGAAACGACACCGTATGAATTATGGTTTGGAAACTGTAACTACCTCGGTGAATTACGCTCTAAGTTGCATGCCTGGATGAGCGAAAGTGGTTAAAATAGTACGGTGGGGCCAGGGGCCACTCACAGGTAGACCTTTCGGCCGTCCTAACCACTTCCAAAACATCGGGACAAGAACGAGCGGCGTAATCGGCAGGCGAAGGGATCAACTACATACACAAGTGAGTATGTATGCAAGCCACCATACAACAGTTTTCAGAGCCATTCCATCTAAAAGAAATAGAAATATTGCAACGCCATACGGCAAGATCCAAATATCCTAGATAGAGATAATAGTTTAGGATAGCTCCTCATACATCAAACATCAGAGTATCATGCGGAAGCGGAAAACAAGATCCGAGTACGGATAAGAAGCAAATCGGCATAAGATGCCACATAAATAAACATATCCCGCCCACAGATCTCGCGGATCCCCATCCCCGGAATCTCTACACCGAGTGATCGTTGTCAATATCATCTGTCTCCTCCACCCAGTATCCATCTTGCGAGTACACATGTTCATCTGAATCAAACAATTTATCGTGTGAGACCCTAGGGGTACTCAGCAAGTCTTTATGCCTCTAAAGGGGACATATACCTGGGGTGACGCAATTGCAGCAAAAGATAATAACTAACAAGTCTATAGATACTCGCTAACCATCCGCCTAACCAATGATAGACGGATGTCCGTTAATTAGTAGAAACAGTTATAACATTATAATTAACAGATCCATCCTCCTTCTCGCTTACCAACGAGAAAGCGGACGAACAACCCATCCGTTGGCAGTTTTATTAACCATTCCATGAGTATTGCACTATTTACTAGTCAAGTACTTAGTCAAATTAATAGCGGTACTTTAGTTATACTTGTCTATGATCGAGAAACTGTGCTCCAAGTCGTCCATAATCGCGGACACGGCTTTCAGACAGATTTACCCTGCAGGGGTGCACAAATAGCAACACACACTCGATCAACCTCGGAAAAACCAAATCAAAACCCAACGAGGCATTCACGACAAAGCGATCACAGGATTCAGAAATATTTCAGGGGGCCACCCCATTAAGCTACCCGCAACGAAGTTGGCCGGCTCCGAGACGGACCCAAGGTTTGCGCCAATGGTTGTAAACGACTGGGAACCCAAAAGTGTGACTGGGCTTGTCGATAACGCGAAAACACTCTGCAATCCTAAATAGTACAGGTGCTCCTCGCACAATCTTAAATAAAGCAGTAAAGCATGGCATAAGTACAGGATAGTAATAAAGCCCCAAACTAATTTGTGGCCCCAAGAAATAAGAATGAATCAATCTCTGGCTCAGGGGGGGTCCATAAGGCCTCCCGGATGTGGATAGTGCGAATAGTCAAGGAACAGGAATCAAGTACTCAGGGTCCTACGGGACACAAGTGAGCATGAAGAACCAAAT
Source organism: Avena insularis (assembly GCA_023614405.1). Lineage (NCBI taxonomy): Eukaryota > Viridiplantae > Streptophyta > Magnoliopsida > Poales > Poaceae > Avena > Avena insularis. Next base: position 48,158,634 of record CM042692.1, on the reverse strand, counting down.
AGCAGATATTGCTCACCGGTGCCACTTTCATTAGTTATCCCATTACTACTCAGGTTAAGTTGTTTAGGTACCTCGTTATCCATCAGACACTCACATACCCTACACATGCAGTTCTATGACTCGCATGGCTCAAACAACTCCTATAGTAATGGCTCATGGGATGGAGGAACAAGCTTCGGTGGGGTTTAAAAGTGAAGGCTATGCAGTACTTGGGATTCAATTTAATGCAAACGTGACTCAATGATGCAAGAATAAGAAAGAGGCAATAGGTACTATATGTATGCAAGCATGTGGTAGTGCTTGCCTGGCAGCTCAGTTGAAGCGAGAGTCAGATCTGGGTAGTGCTCCTGGGATTCCTGGTATATCCCTTGCTCAGCGTCTATTCGAAGAAGAACCAAACAAACAAGGGCCAACATAAATAAAGTGCACAAGCATATGAATTGAAAAGCGACAAGCAAACAAGCATGCCATGATGAATGATGCACAATTTACATGGCAATAAAGTAGCATGGCATGGGGGAGGTGTGGGGTACAAGAATAAAGCATTTTATTAAGTTTTAGTCATCTTTTGCTCTCATAACACTTGCTGTTCACTTAATATTTATATGATGCATGCTGCAATTCAGAACAAGGAATGCATAGTTAGAACGGGCTCGTCGTGCTGATCGATTTAGACATATTATTTGTCAAAATTGGAGTTATAGATTTAAAGTTATTAATTTATTAAGAAAAGGGCATTTTATTGTAATTTTAAAAAATGTCGAAATTTAATTGCCCAAAAGATATTTTGAATGGCATATATGAATTCCTCACATTTTTCTGATTCCAAAACATATATCATTTGTATTATTTGGATTTATAATTTTAAAGTTATTTAAAAACAGATTTGAATTTGTAGTTAAACATTTATGAAATTGTTTTATAAACAGATAAACGAAAAGACTTTTTGTACCCAGCCGGACCTAGACCCAGCCATAGACAGGTGGGGCCGAGGCTGACTGGGCGACACAGTGCACGCCAGGCTTTTCTTACCGTGCGGATGGCTAGCCTTGATAATGACAAAGTGACCCGATGCTAGAGCAGGCCCACGCGTCAGCGGGGTGAAAGGCACTGCAGCTGACAGGTGGGGTTCGGTTGGAGCGCGGGTTAAGGCTTACGAAAACGCGGGTACTTTTCTGTAAAAAGACCACAGAGACTGCCTGGTGGGACCTGGGGTACCGCGGGTTGAGAGTGGATTAAAAAGGGGGTAAGTGCAAAGTGCCACGATCCACTGTGGTTCTTCTCTGAACCTTTCTGTCAAGAGATCGGTGCACGACAGCGGCAGAGCGCGGCGCGGGGACTCGAACCCGTGACGCGGGGCGCCTGTTGAGTGTGGAGCAGTCTTGGTAGGGTAGGGAGGTTGACTGAGGGGCGGATGGCGGCTGGTTAAGACGTCTGCGCAAGCGACGAGCGAGCAACGACGGCCACGCGCACGTAGCGTGTTCGGCGAAACGAGCGGCGAGGTCAGGATGCGACGGAGAGGGAGAGGATGTCCGAGCGGTAGAGGTACTCACCGTGGAGAGGACGATGGTGGTGGAACAGAGAGAGGCGCGGCCAATCGCCGAAGAAGCAGAAGCACCGCCAGATTAGGGTTTGTCTCGGGCGTTGGCGTGTGCGGCCGGGATAGGGCGTCTCCTCCTCGCTGGTGTGTACGGGGCGACGCATGGGTGCACGCTGGTCCTCCTCGACACCCGAGATCGCCACGCCACCGGCAGTAACGGCGAGGGGGGAGGTGAGGCCGACGGCGGTCAGAGTTGGAGAAGAGCGAGGCAGGGGAGAAGGGGAGGCAGAGGCGAGGCCCTGGAGATCTGGGGCTGCTACCAGACGAGGGAGAGGGGGTAGATAGGGACGGGAGAGAAAGAGGGGTTGCCGTGGGGGATCGGGGTGGAGAACAAGAAAAGGTGGCTCGGGTGTCACCTTCCCTCCTTCCTCACGTGTTGAGCATGGGGAGGCCAGGCAGGCAGCTGCAGGTGGGCCAGGGCGAGGTTGAGGAGGGGCAGCAGGCTCGGGTGTGGGGCCAGCATGGCAGGGAGAGAGAGAGAAAAGAGAGGCTCGGGTGGTGGGGTAGCTTGGCATGGAGTTAGGGTTAGCCTCGGCCAGGTTTAGGAGGGCTCGGGTTAGGGTTGGTGAGCTAGGTTAGGGAGGGTTAGCTAGGCCAGGTTAGGGGGGGTGCTTCGGCATGGAAGTAGCTCATAGGGTGGTGGTGTGGTGATGGTTAGAGTAAGGTTGGGGTTAGGGTTTAGGGTAGGGAGGAGGTTAGGCCTAGATTAAAGTGGGGTGAGGTGGTGATTAGGGTTTGAACATGCACAAGACAAGATCAAGCAAGTAGAAGTGGTGAGATGAAGAGGTAGGGTAGGGCTAGGGTTTTGGCATGGTTCCACATGATCATGCATGGAGGCATACACACATGAGGGGTGATGAGGGTGGAAGGTGGAAAGGAAAAGGTGGTGAGGATCTCGATGAAGAAAAAGGGCTCCACTCAAAAATCCAAGTAAAACACAAAGGATAGAAGGGTGGTGATTTGCATGGCTCATGCATGGGCATTAAATGCCATGTTTTATTCTTGTGAAAACAATAATAATGTATCATAGCATTATTCCTATGCATTACCAAAATGTGGAGTAAAGGCCAAGCAAAAGAATTTAAATGAAAGTTCCAAGTGGAGTATATGGAGATGATCATATTTGATTATAATTGGGACTTGCTAGTGTGTATATTCCACTAGATGTTTAATAGTCCCAAAAATATCCCAACATGAGCATAAATCCATAATAATCCATATGAAAGCTAGGAAAAGGAGCACTACTCATAATGCATGTGAAGGTGGCTCCACATATCAATAACGTCAAACAACATGATGCTAATATGAGAGCATGTGGAAATAGAATTGGATCCATCCCAACCCACATGAGCTAGAGGTAAAACCCAATAAAGTGCAAAGCTCATATTTAGTTGGATGGTGGAATTATAAGGTGGTGACAGAGAAAGGTGATGGAGTTGAATAAAAGATATGCCCCAACTCAACTTGGGCATCAAGCATTTATCAAGAACCAAAAACAATATATCAAGAGCCAAATACAATTAATCATGCATATGAGAGAAGAACCAAATGGAAAAGGGTTTTATATGATGCTCAAATGCAAGGTGGCATGATGACATGAGCATGATATAATTATGATGCAACAATTATATGTAGGAAGTAACCATTATATTACTAAACCATGTAGCATTACATATGTTAGACAGATGGGATGCTACAACTCTCCCCCACTAAACAGGAATCTCTCCCCGAGATTCTAGGAAGAAGAAGAAGACACGAAGAGGGTAGGATACTTGGCACGGAGCTCATCCTCGCGTTCCCAAGTGGCTTCATCAACTGAATGGTGCGACCACTGCACCTTGCAGAACTTGATGGACTTGTTGCGAGTCCTTCTTTCTGCGACTTCAAGAATTTTTGTGGGGTGTTCTTGATAAGATAGGTCTTCTTGGAGATTAATAAGCTCATGGTCCACGGTCCTGCCGGGATCCTTGAAGCACTTCTTGAGTTGAGAGATATGGAAAACATCATGGACCTTGAGTTTTTCAGGGAGCTCAAGAGCATAAGCAACTTCTCCTCTTCTTCCACGAATTTTGAAAGGACCGATGTATCTAGGGGCCAGCTTTCCTTTGATACCAAACCGGTGCGTGCCTCTCATGGGCGTGACATGAAGGTAAACGAGATCACCAGGGACATACTCCATGTCCGTGTGCTTTCTGTCATAGTTGCTCTTCTAGCGACTTTGAGCAACCTTCAGATTTTCAAGAATGATGTGAACCTTCTCCTCCGCTTGAGTTACAATGTCGGGGCCAAACAATGTTCTTTCACCTGCACCCGACCAACCAATCGGAGTTCTGCATTTGCGACCATAGAGAGCCTCAAATGGTGCCATCTTTAGACTTTTCTGGAAGCTGTTGTTGTAAGAGAATTCAGCATAAGGAAGACATTCTTCCCACTTCATGCCGAAAGAGATGACGCAAGCACGGAGCATATCTTCCAGAATCTGATTGATCCTTTCAACTTGTCCTTGCGACTGAGGGTGGTAAGCTGTGTTGAAGTTCAATTTTGTTCCCAAAGCATTTTGGAAACTTCCCCAGAACTTGGAAGTGAAGATGCTTCCACGGTCTGAACTGATCTCAAGAGGAACCCCATACAGAGAAACAATTCTGTTGATATAGAGCTCAGCCAACTAAATTGCAGAAATTGTTTCCTTGACGGGAAAGAAGTGAGCCACTTTAGAAAGCCTGTCAATGACAACAAAGATTGCATTGTTGCCCTTCTGCGACCTTGGAAAACCAGTGATGAAGTCCATCTCTACTTTCTCCCATTTCCATTCTGGAGGTTTGAATGGCTGTAGAAGACCGGAAGGTTTCTGATGGATAGCTTTAACTCTGCGACAGACATCACACTCCGAGACATACTTGGCACAATATCGTTTCAACCCAGGCCACCAATATTGTGTTTTCAAGTCCATGTACATCTTAGTGCTTCCAGGGTGGATAGAAAGAACAGAATCATGCGCCTCCTTGAGAACTTGCTCTCTCAAACCCGGGTAGTTCGGAACAAACATCCGGTGTTCAAAGAAAAGAGTGCCTTGGTCATCGACGTGGAAGGACTCATACTTCGGAAGCTGAATGTTGGAGATGATCTTTTTAGTGTACGGATCACCAAGTTGAATGGAGCAAACTTTTTCTTCCAAGAGAGGGGTTGCCAGAAGGTTCACAAGATACCCTTGATCCACAATTTCAAGGTTGAGCTGATGGAATTCCTCGCACAAGAGAGGCTGTTGTTCTTCCACCATGAGGTTGTTGACATAAGATTTTCGGCTGAGAGCATCGGCCATGACATTAGCTTTGCCCAGAGTGTAGTTGATGGTTAAATCGAAACCATTAATTGCTTCAATCCACCTCCTCTGACGAAGGTTGAGATCAGGCTGTGTGAAGATATACTTCAGACTCTTGTGATCAGAAAAGATTTCACAACGGTTGCCAAGCAAGTAATGCCTCCATACTTTCAAAGCAAAGACAACTGCTGCGAGTTCAAGGTCATGTGTAGGATAGTTGACCTCATGCGTCTTCAACTGTCGAGAGGCATAAGCAACAACTTGTTTTTCTTGCATAAGGACCGCACCCAATCCTTGCAATGAGGCGTCACAGAATATCTGGAAGGGTTTTGATGTATCTGGAGGAATCAAGACTGGTGTGGAAGTGAGCTTCTCTTTGAGTGTTTCAAAGCTTGCTTGACATGCAGGAGTCCAAACGTATTTCTTGCCTTTCTTGAGGAGATCGGTAAGAGGCTTCGCAATCTTCGAGAAGTTCTGAACGAAGCAACGGCAGTAACTAGCCAAACCAAGGAAACTCCGGACTTCTTTGACATTTACAGGAGGAAGCCAGTCGACAATTGTCTTTACATTTTCTGGATTGACGGCAATGCCCTTGGCAGAGATAACATGACCAAGGTAGGTGACTTCAGGCAGCCAGAACTCACACTTGGAGAACTTTGCATACAGGCGGTTCTCACGAAGCTTGTTTAGGACACACCAAAGGTGTTCTTCATGTTCTTCCTTTGACTTAGAATAGACTAGGATGTCATCCAGATAGACCACAATGAACTTATCAAGATACTCCATGAAAACCGAGTTCATAAGCCTCGAGAAGATGGCAGGTGCGTTGGTGAGACCGAAAGACATGACCGTGTACTCATACAGGCCATAGCGGGTGGTGAAAGCTGTTTGAGGAACATCTTCCTTGCGAATCTTGATTTGATGATATCCACTTCTCAAATCAAGCTTAGAGAATATCACAGCTCCAGCTAGCTGATCGAAGAGATCATTAATCCGCGGAAGGGGATATTTATTCTTGATGGTTTTAGCATTGAGAGCCCGATAGTCAACACAAAGTCTATCAGTCTTGTCTCGCTTCTTCACAAAGATGGTTGGGCTACCCCAAGAAGAAGTACTGTGCTAAATGAAACCCAACTTCTCTTGTTCATCAAGCTGACATTTGAGTTCAGCCAACTCAGCAGGACCCATTTTATAAGGCCGCTTGGAGATAGGAGCGGTACCAGGTTCAAGCTCAATCACAAACTCGACCTCACGTTCAGGAGGCATACCCGGTAACTCTTCAGGAAAGACATCTGGGAACTCATAGACCACCGGAACACTCTGAATAGCTTCCATAGCATCATCATTCAGAGCCGCCAGAGAAAAGCTGAATTGCAGGAGTCAGACTTGGAGAATAGACTATATGGCCTTCAGGAATTTTCAGAGAAACCGAGCGTTCAGCATAATCAATCACAGCTGCATTTGCTGTTAACCAATCCATGCCCAAGATAACATCAATGTCAGAGTTGCCTAGAATAATTAAGGAAGCCGGGAACGAAGAACCACCAATCTCAATTTGATTGTCATGGCTGATTTTGGAAGATGCCATTGTTGCTCCAGGAGAAAGGGCCATTAAACGTTTAGGGAGAGGATCCATAGATAACCCATTCTCATCAGCAAAACTTGTAGAGACAAAAGAATGCGATGCACCAGAATCAAACAAAACTCGTGCAGGGACTGAGTTAACAGGAAGCGTACCCATCACAACTCCAGGTGCATGCTCAGCTTGAGCGACATTGACACAGTTGGCACGAGCAACAGTTGACCCGGGCTTGGTGTTGATGTTGAGAGCCCGCGGTGGAGGTGCACGAACCATAGAAGAACTTGCCGCAGGTCTTGGAGGTGGTGGAGGAAGAGCTTTGTTGTTCATGGGACAACTCCAGTGTTGATGCCCAGTGTTCCCACAAGTGTAACAAGCACCAGGTGGATGTGGAGCAGCGTAGCCAGGGACTCCGCCAGGCGCTCCAGGGTAGTTGTGGTTGTAGCCCCTAGGAGCCACGGTGAAGGAGTTTGGTGGCCTTGCCGCGTAGCTTGAAGGTCTTGGTGGAGTCGGGAGCGACGGTGGGGTGTTAGGAACCCACACGCGGCGCTTAGAAGGAGCTGTCATAGCTGAAGAGCTTGATGCGTCATGGCTGTGTTTCTTGGACTCCTCAAACACTTGCCTACTTGCTTCTTCCTGTAGAGCTGTATGTTGGAGTTCCAGAAAAGACCCCGGCCTTGCATGAGTGATTGCATATTTGATTGATGCATTGAGCCCTTGTCTGAACCTCTTTTGCTTCTTCTTGTCATCAGAGATCTCATCGCCACCATACTGAGAAAGGTTCATGAAGTTTCTGATATATGTATTGACATTGTCATTGCCCTGCTTGAGGTTGAGAAACACTTCCTTCATCCTCTCCATGACAATTTCTGACAGATATTGCTCTTTGAAAGCTCCAGTGAACTGTTCCCAAGTAGGCTGAAAACCAGTGTAGTTTGCCTTGAGGTAATTCTCCCACCATAGAGCTGCATCTCCCTTCAGAAGGTGAGTGGCACATTTTACCCATTCTTGCTCAGGAACATCAGCAGTCACCAGTAACCTTGACATCTCAAGCAACCAATCATCCGCATCAAGTGGCTGATCAGACACCTCAAAGTGGCGCGGGTTGAACTTCAGGAAGCTTTTGATGTCTCCTCGCTTGGGAGGTGGAGGTAGCGGAACAAACTCATTCCTCCTGACACTTTCTTCAAATCGTTGTTGGTTCTGCTGTATTGTACCCAAGGCATTAGCAATACTTGCCAACGCAGCCCCCAGTTCAGGTGGTATGTCCTCCTCAGAACGGCGTGGTGGTGCCATCCTGCGATTGATATAAAACACAAGTCAGTACCATAATAGAGAATAATAATAATCCAAAATAGTACCAAGATGGAATTAACCAAGATTTAAAGGATACAAATTACTAAGATGATATTACAATATCAACAAAGTTCAAAGCACCTAGAAGATATTAAGCATATCGCACACGACTGAACAAGGAGTGTGGTACACAAGCTAACAAAGAAAAAAACCCCGCAAATTTCGGCATTAAAATACCACTATATGCGCGAAACCACTTAACGAATCAAGATTAGTAACTCTACCAATTCAATATACAAAAGCGAATGACAAAAGTAGTGGTATGGTCGCGACTCCATCCCGCACTCAAATCATTACTCCGCACATGAATAAGTAAAACACATATCCCAACACCTTCTTTTTAAGATGAACCTAAAGATTAGTAACTACGGAAACGAACACCCCAACAAGGTAGCGTCGGATAACACAGAGTAAGACAGATCGCGTCGGTATACAACGAATCAGATAGATCGCGTCGGTTTACAAAGGCCTGTCGGTATGGAATGTACCAACAGTTGATAACCAAAAGGCAGATAGCGATAACATGTTGGATGCAACATATAGACAAGGAATTCACACACACACACACACACCTATGGTACTACGGAACCCAGAACACGTGAATCCTAGTTTGAATTTTAGAAGAGGATTGAAAACGTTACACTTCTTTACCAGAAAAGGGTGGGTGGGTGGGTAAGAAGAAAAATGGAAGCATTCCTACTCTCACGTTTTGTTTTTCCCTAGTATACATAGCTACCAAAAATATTTGCTAGACTGACAACGACCATTTGGCTGAGACCCTGAAGGGTGGGATGGCTCTGATACCAATTGTAACTACCTCGGTGAATTACGCTCTAAGTTGCATGCCTGGATGAGCGAAAGTGGCTAAAATAGTACGGTGGGGCCAGGGGCCACTCACAGGTAGACCTTTCGGCCATCCTAACCACTTCCAGAACATCGGGACAAGAACGAGCGGCGTAATCGGCAGGCGAAGGGATCAACTACATACACAAGTGAGTATGTATGCAAGCCACCATACAACAGTTTTCAGAGCCATTCCATCTAAAAGAAATAGAAATATTGCAACGCCATACGGCAAGATCCAAATATCCTAGATAGAGATAATAGTTTAGGATAGCTCCTCATACATCAAACATCAGAGTATCAGGCGGAAGCGGAAAACAAGATCCGAGTACGGATAAGAAGAAAATCGGCATAAGATGCCACATAAATAAACATATCCCGCCCACAGATCTCGCGGATCCCCATCCCCGGAATCTCTACACCAAGTGATTGTTGCCAACATCATCTGTCTCCTCCACCCAGTATCCATCTTGCGAGTACACCTGTTCATCTGAATCAAACAATTTATCGTGTGAGACCCTAGGGGTACTCAGCAAGTCTTTATGCCTCTAAAGGGGACATATACCTGGGGTGACGCAATTGCAGCAAAAGATAATAACTAACAAGTCTATAGATACTCGCTAACCATCCGCCTAACCAATGATAGACGGATGTCCGTTAATTAGTAGAAACAGTTATAACATTATAATTAACAGATCCATCCTCCTTCTCGCTTACCAACGAGAAAGCGGACGAACAACCCATTCGTTGGAAGTTTTATTAACCATTCCATGAGTATTGCACTATTTACTAGTCAAGTACTTAGTCAAATTAATAGCGGTACTTTAGTTATACTTGTCTATGATCGAGAAACTGTGCTCCAAGTCGTCCATAACCGCGGACACGGCTTTCAGAAAGATTTACCTGAGGGTGCACAAATAGCAACACACACTCGATCAACCTCGGAAAAACCAAATCAAAACCCAACGAGGCATTCACGACAAAGCGATCACAGGATTCAGAAATATTTCAGGGGGGCGCCCCATTAAGCTACCCGCAACAAAGTTGGCCGGCTCCGAGACGGACCCAAGGTTTGCGCCAATGGCTGTAAACGACTGGAAACCCAAAAGAGTGACTGGGCTTGTCAATACCGCAAAAACACTCCGCAATCCTAAACAGTACAGGTGCTCCTCGCACAATCTTAAATAAAGCAGTAAAGCATGGCATAAGTACAGGATAGTAATAAAGCCCCAAACTACTTTGTGGCCCCAAGAAATAAGAATGAATCAAGCTCTAGCTCATGGGGGTCCATAAGGCCTCCCGGATGTGGATAGTACGAATAGTCAAGGAACAGGAATCAAGTACTCGGGGTCCTACAGGACACAAGTGAGCATGAAGAACCAAATAGCAGATATTGCTCACCGGTGCCACTTTCATTAGTTATCCCATTACTACTCAGGTTAAGTTGTTTAGGTACCTCGTTATCCATCAGACACTCACATACCCTACACATGCAGTTCTACGACTCGCATGGCTCAAACAACTCCTGTAGTAATGGCTCATGGGATGGAGGAACAAGCTTCGGTGGGGTTTAAAAGTGAAGGCTATGCAGTACTTGGGATTCAATTTAATGCAAACGCGACTCAATGATGCAAGAATAAGAAAGAGGCAATAGGTACTATATGTATGCAAGCATGTGGTAGTGCTTGCCTGGCAGCTCAGTTGAAGCGAGAGTCGGATCTGGGTAGTGCTCCTGGGATTCCTGGTATATCCCTTGCTCAGCGTCTATTCGAAGAAGAACCAAACAAACAAGGGCCAACATACATAAAGTGCACAAGCATATGAATTGAAATGCGACAAGCAAACAAGCATGCCATGATGAATGATGCACAATTTACATGGCAATAAAGTAGCATGGCATGGGGGAGGTGTGGGGTACAAGAATAAAGCATTTTATTAAGTTTTAGTCATGTTTTGCTCTCATAACACTTGCTGTTCACTTAATATTTATCTGATGCATGCTGCAATTCAGAACAAGGAATGCATAGTTAGAACAGGCTCGCCGCGCTGATCGATTTAGACATATTATTTGTCAAAATTGGAGTTATAGATTTAAAGTTATTAATTTATTAAGAAAAGGGCATTTTATTGTAATTTTAAACAATGTCGAAATTTAATTGCCCAAAAGATATTTTGAATGGCATATATGAATTCCTCACATTTTTCTGATTCCAAAAAATATATCATTTGTATTATTTGTATTTATAATTTTAAAGTTATTTAAAAACAGATTTGAATTTGTAGTTAAACATTTATGAAATTGTTTTATAAATAGATAAACGAAAAGACTTTTTGTACCCAGCCGTACCTAGACCCAGCCACAGACAGGTGGGGCCGAGGCTGACTGGGCGACATAGTGCGCGCCAGGCTTTTCTTATCGTGCGGATGGCTAGCCGCAGTCAATGACAGGCAGACCCGTTGCTAGAGCAGGCCCACGCGTCAACGGGGTGAAAGGCACTGCAGCTGACAGGTGGGGTTCGGTTGGAGCGCGGGTTAAGGCTTACGAAAACGCGGGTACTTTTCTGTAAAAAGACCACAGACCAGAGACACTGGTGGGACACAGGGTACCGCGGGTTGAGAGTGGATTAAAAAGGGGGTAAGTGCAAAGTGCCACGATCCACTGTGGTTCTTCTCTGAACCTTTCTGTCAAGAGATCGGTGCACGACAGCGGCAGAGCGCGGCGCGGGGACTCGAACCCGTGACGCGGGGCGCCCGCGCTGAGGTGTGGAGCCAGTGCGGTAGGGTAGGGAGGTTGACAGAGGGGCGGATGGCGGCTGGTTAAGCCGTCTGCGAGGCGCAGCGACGAGCAGACGACAGCGCCGCTGGCGCACGCAGCGTGTTCGGCGAAACGAGTGGTGAGGTCAGCATGCGACAGAGAGGGAGAGGATGTCCGAGCGGTAGAGGGACTCACCGTGGAGAGGTCGGTGGTGGTGGAATGGAGAGAGGCGCGGTCGATCGCCAGAGAAGCAGAAGCACCGCCGGATTAGGGTTTGTCTCGGGCGTCGGCGTGTGCGGCCGGGACAGGGCGTCTCCTCCTCGTTGGCGTGTACGGGGTGACGCATGGGTGCACGCTGGTCCTCCTTGACACCTGAGATCGCCACGCCACCGGCTGTAACAGCGAGGGGGGAGGTGAGGCCGACGGCGGTCGGAGTTGGAGAAGAGCGAGGCAAGGGAGAAGGGGAGGCAGAGGCGAGGCCCTGGAGATCTGGGGCTGCTACCAGACGAGGGAGAGGGGGGTAGATAGGGACGGGAGAGAAAGAGGGGTTGCCGTGGGGGATCGGGGTGGAGAACAAGAAAAGGTGGCTCGGGTGTCACCTTCCCTCCTTCCTCACGTGCTGAGCATGGGGAGGCCAGGCAGGCAGCTGCAGGTGGGCCAGGGCGAGGTTGAGGAGGGGCAGCAGGCTCGGGTGTGGGGCCAGCATGGCAGGGAGAGAGAGAGAGAGAAAAGAGAGGCTCGGGTGGTGGGGTAGCTTGGCATGGAGCTAGGGTTAGCCTCGGCCAGGTTTAGGAGGGCTCGGGTTAGGGTTGGTGAGCTAGGTTAGGGAGGGTTAGCTAGGCCAGGTTAGGGGGGGTGCTTTGGCATGGAAGTGGCTCATAGGGTGGTGGTGATGGTTAGAGTAAGGTTGGGGTTAGGGTTTAGGGTAGGGAGGAGGTTAGGCCTAGATTAAAGTGGGGTAAGGTGGTGATTAGGGTTTGAACATGCACAAGACAAGATCAAGCAAGTAGAAGTGGTGAGATGAAGAGGTAGGGTAGGGCTAGGGTTTTGGCATGGTTCCACATGATCATGCATGGAGGCATACACACATGAGGGGTGATGAGGGTGGAAGGTGGAAAGGAAAAGGTGGTGAGGATCTCGATGAAGAAAAAGGGCTCCACTCAAAAATCCAAGTAAAACACAAAGGATAGAAGGGTGGTGATTTGCATGGCCCATGCATGGGCATTAAATGCCATGTTTTATTCTTGTCAAAACAATAATAATGTATCATGGCATTATTCCTATGCATTACCAAAATGTGGAGTAAAGGCCAAGCAAAAGAATTTAAATGAAAGTTCCAAGTGGAGTAGATGGAGATGATCATATTTGATTATAATTGGGACTTGCTAGTGTGTATATTCCACTAGATGTTTAATAGTCCCAAAAATATCCCAACATGAGCATAAATCCATAATAATCCATATGAAAGCTAGGAAAAGGAGCACTACTCATAATGCATGCGAAGGTAGCTCCACATATCAATAACGTGAAACAACATGATGCTAATATGAGAGCATGTGGAAATAGAATTGGATCCATCCCAGCCCACATGAGCTAGAGTTAAAACCCAATAAAGTGCAAAGCTCATATTTAGTTGGATGGTGGAATTATAAGGTGGTGACAGAGAAAGGTGATGGAGTTGAATAAAAGATATGCCCCCAACTCAACTTGGGCATCAAGCATTTATCAAGAACCAAAAACAATATATCAAGAGCCAAATACAATTAATCATGCATATGAGAAAAGAACCAAATGGAAAAGGGTTTATATGATGCTCAAATGCAAGGTGGCATGACGACATGAGCATGATATAATTATGATGGAACAATTATATGTAGGAAGTAACCATTATATTACTAAACCATGTAGCATTACATATGTTAGACAGATGGGATGCTACAGAAACAAACCTAAGCTGTCATTTCTTAAAGTTTGGGGGTGCGATGTTTATGTGAAGAAACTTCAACCGGATAAACTCGAACCCAAAGCGGAAAAATGCGTCTTCATAGGATACGCTAAAGAAACAATTGGGTATTCCTTCTATCACAAATCTGAGGGCAAGGTTTTCGTTGCCAAGAATGGATCCTTTCTAGAGAAAGAGTTTCTCGCGAAAGGTGTGAGTAGTCAAAAGGTAGAACTCGAAGAGGATATTGAACCTTCTCTTCATGAAATGGCGAGTGGCACAGCACCGGAAGTCATTCCGGAGTTGACTTCACCAAATGAAGAAGGAACTAATGATAATGATCATGAAACTCCGAAAGAGGACACTACTGAACCTCGCAGGTCAAGCAGGACACGTGCAGTTCCTGAACTGTATGGGAATCCTGTTGTAAATTTCATGGTTGATGAAATAGATGACCCTGCGACGTATGAAGAAGCGATGATGAGCCTAGATTCCAACAAATGGCTAGAAGCCATGAAATCCGAGATGGAATCCATGTACGAAAACCAGGTTTGGACCTTGGTGGACTTACCTCATACCCAAAAGGCCGTTGAGAATAAATGGATTTTCAAAAGAAAAGCTGATGCTGATGGTAATGTAACCGTCTATAAAGCTCGACTTGTCGCAAAAGGGTTTCGACAAATTCAAGGAGTTGACTAAGATGAGACATTCTCTCCCGTAGCTATGCTAAAATCAGTTAGGATTATGTTAGCAATTACTACATATTTCAATTATGAAATATGGCAGATGGATGTCAAAACTGCGTTCCTCAATGGTAACATTGAAAAGAGTTGTATATGATACAACCAAAGGGTTTTGTCGATCCTAAGGATGCTAACAAGGTGTGCAAGCTTCAGCGATTCATCTATGGACTAAAGCAAGCCTCACGGAGTTGGAATCTCCGCTTTGATGAGGTGATCAAAGAGTTTGGATTTGTCCAAACTTATGGAGAGGCTTCTATTTACAAGAAGTGAGTGGGAGCAATGTGGCATTTTTGATATTATATGTGGATGACATATTATTGATTGGAAATGATATAGATCTTTTAAACAGTGTTAAAAGTTATCTAAACAGCAAATTTTCTATGAAAGACCTTGGTGAAGCGTCATATATATTAGGCATAAAGATCTATAGAGATAGATCAAGACGCCTAATAGGGCTATCACAAAGTACATACCTTGATAAGATTTTAAAGAAGTTTAAAATGGACAAAAGTAAGAAGGGGTTCTTACCTATGTTGCAAGGCAAGACATTGAGTAAGACTCAAAGTCCAGCTACGGTGGAAGAAAGAGAGATAATGGATAAGATCCCCTATGCTTCAGCCATAGGCTTGCACCCGTCGTATCCGCATGTGCAAATCTGGCTTGCACCCGTCGTATGCACACATAGAATCTATCACACCCGATCATCACGAGATGCTTTGAAACGACGAGTCTTAGCAACGGTGCCTACTAAGGACGAACACTTTATTACTTGATATTTAGTGAGAGGGATCATCTTATAATGCTACCGTCGCGATCTAAGCAATACAAGATGCATAAAGGATTAACATCACAGGCAATTCATAATTAGTGTGATATGATATGGCCCTTTCTTCTTACGCCTTTGATCTCCATCTCCAAAGCACGGACATGATCTCCATCATCACCAGATTAAGGTCAAGGTCGATGCGCCGCTTCATGGTTGTCCATCATCACCAGCAACTATTACAACTACTTGGAACAAAGCTATTACAAGATGAATAGACACGCAAGTCTTAACAGAATTAAAGACAACCATTTGGCTCCTGCCGGTTGCCATATTACAACAAGGCTCATTGCATACATCAAATATAATCACAATCACATGATGGCCATATCACATCACAAAACCCCTGCAAAAACAAGTTAGACGCCTCTAATTTTCTTTGCATGTTTTACGTGGTTTGGGGCTTTCGAATAAGAACGGATCTTACCTACGAAACTGAACCACAACATTGATACAAGTGCTATCAAGTGCAAAGTGTAGATTAGATCTATACTATGATGGGAGAGACAGACACCCGCAAAGCCACTTGTGCAAAGCAAGTTACACGTCAAGCGTGGAGCAAGTCTCATGTGCGATGACATGTAAGGTTAGCCCGAGCTGCTTCATCCCACCATACCGCAAGATGCAAAGTACACAAAGCAAAAGACGGCACGAGCACCAAAGCCCACAACATCATTGTGTTCTACTCGTGCAACAGATCTACGCATAGACAAGGCTCTGATACCACTGAAGGGTTCGTATCATGGAAAACAAAAAAATTCTACCGCAAGAACGAACAAAACCCAGATCTAATCTATATAAAATCCAAGATCTAATCTATTAGACATGTGCAACGAGATAGATCTGTACTAACCCTCATAGATCCAAAAGCGTTACGAGATTAGATCTCGGGGTTGATGTAGTCGATCACTTGCCGATCTCAAGATCGTGTGGACGATCCTTCCGCCCGCGTTCAGTGGCGCTTCCAGATCGGTCACACGCATGAGTCGGCAGCAGACCTTCCTCTCCCTGCTCCAACAGCAACGGAGGTAGTAGATCTTCTCCACGGAATCCCAAAGCACGACGGTGTGGTGGTGATGGTGGAGTAGAGATTTCTGCAGGCTTCGCCTAAGCGAGGCAGCGAAGGAGGAGGAGAGAGGCGGCGGCTAGGGTTTGTTATGGGAGAGGTCTAGGGGGTGGCGCCCCCTCCCCTCTATTTAAAGGAGGGAGGCGCCATGGGAGGGGGAGTCCTAGTAGGACTCCACTAGGACTCCCCTCCCTCCTTGGCCGGCGGATTGGGAGGGGGGAGGAATCCTCCTCCCCCACGAATCCGTGTCTTGCCCCACAAAGACTCCTTGATCCTTTCTTGGTTTTCAAGCAAACTTCAAGAAATCTTCTAGAACCTTCCAGAACATTCCGAAACCTTCTAGAATTTCCATACAAACACTCCGGAACATTTCCTAACTTAGAAAATGATCCCTAATATATGAATCTTATTCTCCGGACAATTCCGGATCTCCTCGTGATGTCCCGGATCCAATCCGAGACTCCGAACAACATTCGGTCTCCAACGCATATTCCATATCTACTTAAAACAACTTCGAACCTTAAGTGTGTCACCCTACGGTTCGTGAATATGCAGACATGATGAAGACACCTCTCTGATCAATAACCATCAGCGGGATCTGGAGATCCATAACGGCTCCCACATACTCAACGATGACTTCATGATCGATAGAACCATTAACATACAAAACCAATTCCCTTTGTCACGCGATATTCTACTTATCCGAGTTTAATCGTCGGTATCTCCATACCTAGTTCTTCCTCGTTACTGATAAATACTCTTTACTCGTTCCATGTTATGTCATCCCTTGTGACCTAGTCACATGCTTGCAAGCTAACTAGATGACATTCCACCGAGAGGGCCCAGAGCATATCTATCTGTCATATGGATGGACAAATCCCAATCTTGGTCCATGCTCTTCAACACATACTTTCAGAATACCCAATGTCACCTTTATAACCACCCAGTTACGAAGCGGCGTTTGATGTCATCAAAGTACCCATCCGGTGATGGTGATTAACATAGCCTCATGGTCGAAGGATTAGGTTACTATGCATTTGAAAAGCTTGTAGCAAAACGAACCTAATGACTTGATCTTATGCTATGCTTACTATGGGTGTGTGTGTCCATCACATCATTCTCCTAATGATATGATCTTGTTATTAACGACATCCAATGTCCATGATCAGGAAACCATGATCATCCATTAATCAACAAGCTAGTTTAACAAGAGGCTTACTAGGGACTCTTTTATGTTTACAAAACACACAAGTATTAATGTTTCCGGTTAATACAATTATAGCATGGGATGTAAACATTTATCATAAACATAAAGATATAATAATAACCACTTTATTATTGCCTCTTGGGCATATCTCCAACAGTGGTTCCTAGTGTGTTGGATCCAATGGTGATCTATTGTGACAACAATGGAGCCATAGCCAACGAAAAGGAACCAAGGTCTCACAAGAATTCCAAACATATTAAGCGCCGGTTTCACTCCATCCATGAGCATGTCAAGGATGGAGATATAAAGATTTGTAAAGTACATATGGATCTCAATGTAGCAGATCTGTTGACTAAAACTCTCCCTAGAGAAAAACATGATCAACACCAGAACTCCATGGGTGTTAGATTTATCACCATGTAACTAGATTATTGTCTCTAGTGCAAGTGGGAGACTAAAGCGAATATGCCCTGAGAGGCAATAATAAAGTTGTTATTATACATATTCCAAGTATATGGTAGATGTTTATTTTGCATGCTATAATTGTATTAATTTGGAAACATTAATACATGTGTGTTTAATAAACAAAAGGAAAGTTCCTAGTTATGCCTCTCTTATAAACTAGCTCGTTGATTAACAAGATGATCAAGGTTTCCTGATCATGGACATTGGATGTTGTTAATAACGAGGTCACAACATTAGTGGAATGATGTGATGAACATTCATCCGAAGTATAGCATTACGATCAATGTTATTGTGTTTATATTGCTATAACATCTAACAAAGTAATCCTAGTCCTTAGACCATTAGATCATGTTAATCACTAACACTGGAAGAGTATCTTGATAACATCAAACGTCACACCGTGAAAGGGTGATTATAAAGGTGGGTTCAGTGCTACAAAAGTTTTATGTAGAAGCTCATGGAAGAGTATGTAGAAGCCCGGACCAGCGGTGGGTGCTGCACCACGCCGCTCGCTCTTCCTCCACATCTTCCTCGTCGAGGTCTTTTTCGCCTTTGACCCGCTACTCCCCGTACTCCACGCCGTCGCCGCGCTTCTTGGCTATCCTCACGCCAGTGAAGGACGAATATGACGAGCCTCCTCTATCACGCTGGCGCCCCGGTGGCACCACAGCTAGGGGCCGACGCGAGTGATCACCTCCCTGTGGCCGCCTGCGCCTTGCCACGCCCTAGAGCCAGGTGAAGGAGTGGCCACCGCCACCGGAGTACAAGGTGGCCTCCCTCCAGTTAAAGATCGACGAGGACCCGAAGGAGTTCCCGGGCCAACGCGTCGCTGAGCGCGCCTCCTACGAGGCCGTGCCGCCAGCGACGGATGACTTCGCGGAAGCGTGGTCCGCGGAGGAGTACCGGCGTGAGAAGGCAGAGCGAGCGCGCCGCCTCGGCCTGTTCATCGACCTGGAGGGCGACGACGACGGGACGGGCTGTTCAAGCTGGGGCGACGATCCGGGCCAGGGCTGCAGCACCATGCCACCGCCGAAGCAGGAGCCCAGTGACGACGACGAAGACTACGCGGTGGCGATGTATCATCGCCTCAGACTGGGAGGTCGTGGCCGGGGCGACCACTAGGGTTTAGGTTTTAAAAAAAATTGTACAAACATGTTTGAACTGCAGTTATATCAATGTGTTTTCGTATTTTCGAATGTTTAAATATTTTGTATGGGGGGCACGGCTGGGAAGCACCCCTCCCCCATATCATGAACGCATCCGGCGTCCCCCATACGGCCCAAAATCAGGCCTCGTCGGACGCCGTACTGGGGACGAGTGGAGATGCTCTGACCAATGGTATGAAGAGGCGCTATTTTTTTAATAATACTTTTTTATATTAATTTCACAAATAATACACGAAATTGGTAATTTTAAAATCTAGCGTGGCCTCAGGTATTAACTCCCGAGTAGTACCTTTCGGTAGTTGAACTACCGACCAGTCTGGTCGGGAGTTAATCCCCCGAGGCCACGCTAGATTTGACATTCCTCAAATTTATGTATTATTAGTAAATCCGTTCGTTGCACCGGAAGAGAGAAAAAGCTTCAAAACAAGACATATATGCTTATTGAAAGTGTTCTACTCCCTAGAGAATTTCACTACTCAAAAACATTTTTTTTAAGGGACTAAGTAAATTTCTCATTTGAATTCACCTAGAAATTTCTAGTAATATAACAGAAGATGGAAAATTCGTCTAGCGCCTAGAGAAAAATAACATAATAAACCTGCAACCGGACTACTTACGTGGAGGTCATCCTTCAAGTGATGAGCCAGGTTACGGTCGTCCTCAATCTTCTCCAAGTGCAACAAACCTTCGATGATCGCCTCCCATAAAAAACTTTAAACCGATCACCACCTTCGGAGGTGCACAACGTTTAGGTTACGAAGAGAAGAGTCAGAGGATGAAGAGACTATAATTTTCTTTACGTATCTTGTACCTATTGGATCAATCGAAATACTGGAGGCAGATAATTGAAGCAATTGGGTTGACGTACACCGCATATATACTGTCATCCGACTCTTTGTTTTGTTCATGCAAGCATCAACGCCATGTTGTACATTGAATTTTGCTTCAGATTCATCTCTTTTTGTACTCTAGTGCATGGAATCGAGTGCATGCTTTTTATTTTGGGTTTGTCTTGGATCAACGCCATGGAAGGGTCGTTGATAACAGACGCGTGCACCGGCCTCGCGTATGGCGCCGATCACTACCAAATAGCTGGAGGACATGAGGTCCCGGACCTGCATTATCGAACGCGCCTAGAGCACCATGTTTTTGAAAGAAATCCGTGGACACGGGATCTGCACTTTCATTTGCTGCACAGTCACCAAACGAAAGAAACGGTCATATAGCCCTGCGGATTGACAATCAGTGGCATGCAGGCGAGACAGCATGCTTGCTAGAGCCCCGTCTGAGACGTCGGTCACCGAGAGGCTAAGACGCCGGAACAACTGCTCTATTCCACCAAGACGGGCTAATGTGACAGTACAAAAGGTGAGATGGAGGGGAGAAAATCAGGTTTTTAGTAAGGGAACGTCCGGGGAAGGGAGACCTAAATCGTTGTTTCCACTTAAGGGTGGTATGGTGGATAAATTTTCACACCTTGCGACGGCAAAAGCTTTCAAAAAAGTATAGAAACGGTGAAAAACGCTTATTCCTTTATTATTAGGTATAGATTCGTGAAATTTAATAAATAATTTTTATTATTAAAAAAAATAGCTGAAGAGGCCGCCGGCAGTCAGCCTGTCGATGGGTATGCTTGAGCTTGACCTTGAGAAGGAGAAAACGGCATTGCATCGCGCGCCACGGAATGGAATATACCTGCGGAAATTTGAGGCCACCCACCGAATCGGCGATCGTTGGCTGGCATAGAAAAGAGAACAGCAGCAAATGGTAGCACGCCGTCCTCAATACTGGTTTGCGAGCCAAGAAACAAAGACGTCATTGCTCGCCTGAAAACAATCTCGAAAGACATAATTGGCATCGGGAACACATCATTGGGATTGAATATTGTTTAAACAGGGGATGAGATTGTTGCTACTACAGTAGTACTATTACATATCGACAGAGATTGATTCTACATATATCATGTTTCTGAAGCTGCACCACACATTCAGAACATACAAGAAAGGGATGTTACATGTACAGACGTATGGGTGGGTCACCGTAACAAAAAATCTATGGTGAGCGGCCATGGCCGCACGGCGGCGAGAGAGCGCGGGGCGCCGGTAGTGGCAGGTATTCACAAGGACCGAGCTCTTGATCAATGGAGGTCTGGATCTACCAGCACTGGTCGGTCTCCCAGGTGCGGCGAGGCCGGCCCCAGAAGCTGTGCGGCGACGGCCTGGATGCGGGCGGCTGTGCGTATGCCTGCGCGACGACTTCGCGGTCGTAGCGCGCGCGGGCGTCCGGGTCGGAGAGCGTGGCGTACGCGTCGTGGAGCCGGATGAAGTCGTCGCAGGCCGCGCCGGCAACGTCGGGGTGCAGCTCCCGCGCCAGGCGCCGGTAGGCGGTCTTGATCTCGCCGCCCGTCGCGCCGGCCCGCAGGCCTAGCACCTCGTACAGCGTGCACGTACCCGCCGGCGCAGCCGAAGCCACGGCCACCGCGCACCGGACCGTCCTTCGGGAGCAGGAGGAAGAGGCCCGACCGAACCCAGCAGCGGTCGCCGGGGCTTGTATCAGCGGAGGCGCGGAGGAGATCATCGCGGAGAGCCGAGAGGAGAGGAAATGGCGGGGACGAACGAACGGATGTGGGAAGAGGAACGGCGAGACGGAACGCAGAATTGGCGGGTGAGAGGAAAAGTAGGCAGGTGAGATGGGAATTCGTTGGCTTCCGGGTTCGTCTTTATAACGCAACAGTTTGAGCGGATTGCTTCAAGGTGTGAGTCAGCGGCAGCATCGTCGTGATCTGGAAGGGAAGTGAGCGAGGTGCACGTCGACGTCATGTGTCAAGTGAATTCAGTTCCTGTGGGTGCCTACCCCCAACGTGGATTCAGTTATCGCGCGGCGGTGCCCCCTGGTTCCCGGGTGGCCGGTGGGGGTGGGCCAATGCGATGGGGACGCGACGCCTCGCGCGCCCGCGGGTTCGACCGACTAGGCGACTACACTGCTCCAAGACTCGTACTCCGTTTAGAAGGGTTTCCATCTAGAAGGGAAGCTGCCGCTCTCAACATTTTTTTCTAATATCTAACCAGCTTTAGTATTAGTTAAGTAAACAAGTTAGATCACATCAAATCTAACTAAGAAAAGTGTCTAGCTCAGTCTTCTGCGTTCGACTTTTCTCCCACCCTTCGACAAGAAACTACTCCTATATAAGACCACATATAATCACTCCGTTTTGAGATATAATATGTGGGTGACAGGGTCTTTACTTGTACGTGGCCCGACCTTTCTTCCTCTCGCGACCCGCGCCCCTCCCCGTCCTTTCCTCAGCCTCCCTCCCCCTCCCCTCTCCCCCGCCGTCGCCGGCGTGCAGCCCCAGCCTTTGGCCGCGCGGCGCCATGGCCTCTCCCCTCTTGGTGTTGGACGGCGTCGGCTGGAATCTAGAGGTTCTCCGCGGCGACGGTGGTCCGGCGTGGTGGTGGGGTTCCCGTCGACGGCTGGGTGGAGACAGTAGTTGGGCAGAGCTCGGCCGGAGGTGCCCTGCCGACCCAGAGGGCCCAGATCTAGGTCTGGGCGGGCCAAGTTCGGCCCCGTCGCCTCCGATGGGACTAACAAATGGCTCGTGACGAGGGTGGCCACGGTGACACCTCGCTTGCTGCAGCGTGGCGGCGGGACCTTTGCGGGCCTATGGTGATGACCAAGAGGGTTGCGGCGGCGGTGGTCTACGTGCAGCAGCGTGGCGACGGGGAATTTATGGACCCTCCAGGGCCTGGCCGGGCCGCCTCGGCCTGGTATGTCCCGACTGCCGCGTCCGGTCAGCACCCGTCCCCGACGGTGGAGGAATTCCCCTGGGTGGCTGATGCTGCCAACCTCCGGATCCAATGGCCTGGTGTGCTCTTGTCGCTGAGTTCGGTCGGCTACCGCCATCGCGATGGAGGTTGTTCCATCCCGCGTGGTTGTGGTGCTGTTGCTCCTTGTCTACGGCTGCTTCTCGGTCCGACCGGCATCACGGTGTTTGCCATGGTGATACATCGATGGTGGGTTCAAGACCGTGGTGGCGTATGTTGGTGGGTGGCGTGATTGGTGGAGCACTACGGTTTTGGTCGGTGATGTGGTGCTTGGGAGGCAGGAGAAATCCTTGTCATCGCGACTCCGGCGTGGCGACGCTTTCTGGTGTGGATGCTTCTTCCTGAAGGGCATCGATTGCCCCTCTTCTCCACTATCGTAGCGTACCGAGGGAAACCCTAGAACCAGTCCGGGCAGCAGCGCCGTCGTCGTCGCTTTCTTCTTGGAGGTGATGCTTGATACGCAGCGAATCGCAGTGCTAGGATGGTGATGGGACTACTCCGGAGGACGCAACGGTTGTGTGTCATCTTTATTTTCGTTGATCCGCTAGTATTGGCATTTCTTCTTTTTCTTGTTTATCTCCTTTTTTATTTGGGTTTGCTTGTGGTATCATGGTTGTATCGTGTGTTTGCTATATCAATATAGCGGGCGAAAGATTGATTCGAGGAGATATAATATGTTTTACAATTTTTCTGAAAGACGTGTATCTAGACTCCCTTTTAGTGTGTAGTTTCACTCATTTTGTTCCAAACCTAAACACTAAAATGTGTCTAGATATAAGTGTTTTAGAAAAAGCTAAAACATCTTATATTTTGGAACGGAGGAGTATATGGCCATTGTTAATGAAGTGTATTACAATCATGCGAAATCGTAATGCGAAATTCTTTACCAAGGAAGTCAATGTTTTTCTGTCGTTGATGCTTAAGAATATCATTCTTACCAAGGATAACCTGATGAGAGGGGGTAGTCTGGAAATGAACAATGTCATTTCTGCTCACACAGGGAGACAGTTGATCATTTTTTCTTTGGGTGCGTCCTATCCAAACTGGGGTGGCAAGTGGTGCTATGTTCTCCGGGTTTAGTAGACCACCTGAAAACGCTGAAGATTTTGCTGGTAGATGGCTGAGGACTTTCCCTACTGCCCAACGCAAGCTGGTGATGGGTGGTAGAGTGGATGTGTGCTGGGTTTTGTGGAAAACTATGAATGATGCAAGCTTTGGAAAAATATCCCGATTACCCTGCTAATGTGATATCACTACAGGAACGCCGCCCGTCGGACGCTACGCCAACGGCCAAGCGTTGGGGCCGTCGGTGTAGATCGCGATCAGACCAGCCGCCCCAAGTAGCCGTCGGCGTAGGATAGCTACGCCGACGGCTGTCCTCGACGTAGCCTACGCCGACGGCTGCTCTCGGTGTAGCTATTTTTTCATTTACCTTATAAATCTTTAAAAAATTATAACTAAATCATTCTAATTCGGAAAAATATAAATAATATATCAACATTTGCAGAAAAATAAGATCTATCCATCTACACTCAAATATTACACATTTGTAAATAAAAATTAAGTAAAACATAAAACATTATATATAGTTTGAAATGGGCATAAAAAATCCAAAAACGATCCAAACAATGCGAAACCTTCGCGTGGTGTCATATTATATAATATAGTTGCAAGGAAAAATATATAATTTGGTATATTGATTATGTCTAAAATACCTTCACAAACTGACCTATCTTATTCGAGGTTTCTTGGCTTTCGGGCCAAATGACCAATGTTATGGCTATAATCAAGTCATAGTTTATGATAATGTGCTCATATTGTGTATGCATGTGCATCATGGGATGGTAAATAATGTTGCAGGAGGAAGTTTTCCTATTCATCGCACCAAAAAGCCATTTTCCGAGCGCAAAAACAGGGGTTTTATGAAGCAACCACCAAATGCATAATTCAAAATGCTACCACCCTATTTTTAAAAATACTAGACCACCTTAAATGGACAATGTCCTAACAGGGGGATCTCAAACATTTATGTACATCCCTGCTAAAAAGACAAATTTATGCCGAATTGGTAGGAAGTGGGTCAGATTTGAACTACAGGCACATGATCTGATGCTCATGATTTTTTACAAAAATAATTTTTAGGTTCATAATATGCTATTTCGTCAGAGATCCACTTTAAGTTTAGCGAGGCTCAGCCCCGAGCTAAGAATCTTCATGTCCGCCGTTCGATAAAGTTTGATGATAGTTTGAAACGAGCATAAAAAATTTAAAAACAATCCAAACAACGCGAAATCTTCACGTGGTGTCATATTATGTGACATAGTTGTAAGAAAAAATATAAAACTTGGTATATTGATTATGTCTCAAAAAAACCTTCACAAAATGACCTATCTCATTCAAGGTTTCCTGACTTTCGGGTCAAATGACCAATGTTATGGCTAGAATCAAAACATAGTTTAAGATAATATGCCCATATTATGCATGCATGTATATCATGGGATGACAAATATTGTTGCAGGAGGAAGTTTTCCTATTCGTCGCACCAAAAAGCCATTTTCTATTTTCTAAGCGCAAAAAACAGGGGGTTTTGTGAAGCAACCACCAAATGGATAATTCAAAATGCTACCATCCTATTTTTTAAAAATACTAGACCATCTTACATAGACAATGTCCCAACAGGGGGATCTCAAACATTTCCGTCCATCTCTAACGAAAAAGACAAATTTCTGTCGAATCGGTAGGAAGTGGGTCAGATATGAACTACAAGTACATGATCTGATGCTCATGATTTTTTACAAAAATAACTTTTAGGTTTACAATATGCTATTTCATCGGAGATCCACTTCAAGTTGAGCAAGGCTCAGCCCCGAGCTAAGAATCTTCACGCCTGCCGTTGGATAAAGTTTGAAGATAGTTTGAAACAGGCATAAAAAAATTCAAAAACGATCCAATCAATACGAAACCTTCGCGTGGTGTCATATTATGTGACATAGTTGGAAGAAAAAATATTAAATTTGGTATATTGATTATGTTTCAAAGAAACCTTCACAAAATTACCTATCTCATTCGAGGTTTCATGACTTTCGGGTTAAATAACTGTAACTACCTCGGTGAATTACGCTCCTAGTTACAAGCCTGGATGAGCAGAAATGGTTGAAATAGTACGGTGGGGCCCAAATGCCACTCACAGGTAGACCTTTCGGCCGTCCCAACCATTTCCACACATCGACAAGAACAAGGCGTAATCGGCGAAGGGATCAACTACATACACAAATGAGTATGTATGCAAGCCACCATACAACAGTACATCAGAGCCATTCCATCTAAAAAGAAAGGAAATATAGCAATGCCATACGGCAAGATCCAAATATCTTAGATAGATATAATAGTTTAGGATATCTCCTCATACATCAAACATCAGAGTATCAGGCGGAAGCGGAAGACAAAATCCGAGTACGGATAAGAAGCAAATCGGCATAAGATGCCCCATAAATAAGCACGTCCATACAGATCTCACGGATCCCGTTCCCTAATCTCTACACCGAATGATCGTTGCCCACATCGTCTGTCTCTTCCACCCAAAGATCCATCTTGTGAGGGTACCTGCTCATCTGAACCAATAATTTATCGTGTGAGACCCTAGGGTACCGAGCAAGTCTTTATGCCTCTAAAGGGACACAACTTGGGTGACGAATTGCAGCAAAAGATAAACCCTAGCAATTCTACGTAAACTCGCTAACCATCCGCCTAACCAGAGATGAGCGGATGTCCGTGAATTAATAACAACAGTTATAACGGTAATATCCACAGATCCATCCTCCTCCTCGCCATCGACGAGGAAGCGGATTAACAACCCCCATCCGCTGGCGCTTTATCATCCATTCCGTGAGTGTTGCACTATTTACTAGTCAGGTACCTAGTCTAGTCAAATTAAAAGCGGTACTTTAGTTATTCTTGTCTATGATCGAGAAATTGTGCTCCAAGTCGTCCATAACCGCGGACACGGCTTTCAGAAAGTTTTACCCTGCATGGGTGCACAAATAGCAACACACACTTGATATGCCTCGAAAAAACCAAATCAAAACCCAACGAGGCAGTCACGACAAAGCGATCACAGGATTCAGAAATATTTCAGGGGGCCACTCCATTGAGCTACCCGCAACGAAGTTAGCTGACTCCGAGACGGACTCAAGGTTTGCGTCAATGGTCGTGAACGACGGGAACCCGAAAATGTGGTGGGCTTGTCGACACCACGAAAACACTCCGCTTTCCTAACAAAGACAAGGTGCAAGACCTCGCACAATTTAAATAAAGCAGTAAAGCATGGCATAAGTACAGGATAGTAAATAAAACCTCAAACTAGTTTGTGGCCCCAAGAAATAAGAATGAATCAAGCTCTGGCTCAGGAGGGTTCATAAGCCTCCCGGATGTGGATAGCGCGAATATTCAAGGAACAGGAATCAAGTACTCGGGGTCCTACGGGGCACAAGTGAGCCTGAAAAACCAAATAGCGAATATGGCTCATCGATGCCACTTTCATTAGTTATCCCATTACTACTCAGGTTAAGTTGTTTAGATACCTCGTTATCCATCAGACACTCACATACCCTACACATGCTGTTCTACGACTCGCATGGCTCAAACAACTCCTGTAGTAATGGCTCATGGGATGGAGGAACAAGCTTCGGTGGGGTTGAAAGTAATGGCTATGCAATACTTGGGATTCAATTTTAATGCAATCGCGACTCAATGATGCAAGAATAAGAAGGAGGCAATAGGTACTATATGTATGCAAGCATGTGGTAGTGCTTGCCTGGCAGCTCAGTTGAAGCAAGAGAAGGATCTGGGTAGTGCTCCTGGTTCTCTTGGTATATCCCCTGCTCAGCGTCTATTCGAGAAGAACCAAACAGACATGGGCCAACATAAATAAAGTGCACAAGCATATGAATAAAATGCGTCAAGAAAACAATCATGCCATGATGAATGATGCACAATTTGCATGGCATTAAAGTAGCATGGCATGGGTGAGGTGTGGAATACAATAATAAATCATTTTATTGAGTTTTAACCACATTTTAACCTCATATTAGTTGCTGTATACTTTATATTTATATGATGCATGCTGCAAAACAGAACATGGAAAGCATAAACAGAAAGGTCTCGTCGAGCTAATCATTTTAGACATATCATTTGTTAAATTTGGAGTTATAAAACAAAAGTTATTAATTATTTAAGTCAAAAGGGCATTTTATTGTAATTTTAATTAACTTGAATTTTAAAGTGTGCAAAATATATTTTGAAGGCCATATTTGAATTCCTCATATTTTTCTGATTTGAAAACATATATTATTTGTATTATTTGGATTTATATTTTAAAAGATATTTAAAAACAGATTTAAATTTTTAATTTGAAATAATTTGGAAAAGATTTGAATTAAAACAGATCACAGAACTACTTTTGTTACCCAGCTCAAAGCTAGCCTCAGCCGCTGACGAGTGGGCCAGGCGCTGACTCAGCACGGTGACGCGGCGGGACCTGGCGTGGGGACTGTTCTGGATTTTCGTACCGCGCGTCTATCTATCCACCGAGACCGATAGGTGGGGCTGGAGGCTTCGCGGGCCCAGCTGCCAGCGGGTGAACCTTGCACAACCACGTGGCCCAGCTGGGGATCGCGGGTTGAGGCCTGGGAAACTGGGGGTGCTAACTGCAAAAACGAACGCGGAGGTCGGCGCGACGGACCGCGGGTTGAGCGACAAAACAACAAGGGGGTTTCCTGCAAAAGGGAGGCCGCGACACTGTAGTTCTTCTACGCGCTACTGACGACAGGTCGATGCTGAACGCGCCAGAGCGCGGCGCGGGGTACTCGAACTGGGGACGTGCGGGTTGCGCTGGGGGGTGCGAGCCGGTGCGGTAGATTAGGATTGGTGTCAGGAGGGTGGACGCAGGCCTAGCTAAGCCTCTGCGAGGCGCATCGACTTGCAGACATCTACGGCCGTCATGCACGGAGGGCGTTCGGCGAATACTCCGGCGCGCACAGACCGTGGCAACGACAAAGGAGATGTCCGGCAGAACGAGGTACTCACCCAGGGGAGGTTGATGGTGATGGATCGGCTTAAAAGGTGCTGGCGGCGAGGAAGCATTTAACCGGCTAGGGTTTGCGGTGGCGTGGCGTCGGTGCAGCGTCGGCCTGGTGGCTCCGGTCCTCCTCCTCCTCGTCGGCGTGTCTCGGGCGAAGCAGAGAGGTCCCCTCGGTCCTCTCGATCACCACCACGTCGCCCACGCCGGCTGGATCGAAGAGGGGCAGAGGTAGACGTCGGTGACCGGCGTCGGCTGCTGGCGGTCGTGGAGAGAGAGGGGAGGAGAGGGCAGGCTCTGGGCGGATCTGGGATGTAGCAGGGGGTGGAGAGATGTGGGAGTGGATAGGAACGGAGGGAGGGAGGGGTAGATGGCGTGGGGGAGGGGAAAGGTGGCTCGGCCACCTTTTTCTCCTCTATACCCATGTGCTCGATCAGGGCAAGGGAGGGGTGGTCCAGGCAGGGCAGGGCAGGTGAGGCCAGGGAGGCAGGGAAAGGCTCGGGCTGGGGGGCCACAAGGCAGGGAGAGAAGAGGGAGGGAGGAGTAGCCTCGGGTTAGAGCTAGGGTAGGAGGGGAGAGGGTATGGCTCGGGCTAGGGCTTGCTTGGGTGGGGTAGCTAGGTGGGGCCAGGTGATCAGGTGGCCAAGTGGGGCCAGCTAGGTAGAGAGAAGAGAGAGGCCGAGAGAGAAGGGTGGTGAGGTAGCTAGGGTTTGGTTTAGATGGGGTGGTGTGATGATGGATGGGGTAGGAGGGGGTATGGTGATGAGGGTTAGAAACTTAGGTGTAGGTTTTAGAGAGGGGAAGATGGTTAGGGTTTAGATAGGAACCACATGATCATGCATGGATGGTGGAGAAAAAGAGAGGGGGGATGGTGATGATGGGGTAGGTGATATGAGTGGCATGGTTTAGGGTTTTAGGGAGAGATAGATGGAGTGGCTTTCTTTTGACAAGACCAAGCTAGAACATGACAAGCTCCAACAAGATCAAGGCAAGAAAAAGAGAGGGATGTGGTGATAGGGTTTAAGCAAGATCAAAATAGATCAAGCCCAAAGAAAGGATAGAGATAGAGAGAGAGAGAAATGATGATCCACTCAAGATTCAAATAGAAACCAAATGACAAGCTAAAGGGGTACTTGCATGGCCCATGCAAAATATTTATTGCCATGTGGGTTCTTGCGAAAACAATATTATTACATGGCATTAATATTATGCATTCCCAAAATTGGAATAAAAGCCAAGCAAAAGCAATGAGAGGATGCCCCATGTGGAGTAGTTGGAGATGGCCATGTTTGAATAGAAATGGGACTTGGTAGTGTGTATGTGCCACTAGGTATTTAATAAGCCCACAAAATATCCCAACATGATGATAACCCCAAAACAACACATATGGAAGTTAGAGATAGGGTTCCACTCACAAGGCATGCAAAAGTGGCCATGTGGCTCTCATAAACCAATAATGTGAAAACAATATGGTGCATATATGAGAGCATGTGGAGATAGAATGGATCCACACCAACACATATGAGCTAGAGGTAAAACCAAATAAGTTGCAATGCTCATATATGGTGGAATGATGGGTGATGACATGAAAGGTGGTGGAGTTAACAAAAGATATGCCCCCAACTCAACTTGGGCATTTAAACAATATATCAACAACCAAATACAATATCAAGAGGCAAATACAATTAATAAGGCATATGAGATAAGAACCAAAACAAAAAGGGTTTTATATGATGCTCAAATGCAAGGTGGCATGATGACATGAGCATGATATAATTATGATGCAACAATTATATATATGAAGTAGCCATTATATAGACTAGGCTAGTAGCATTGCAATTGTTAGACAATTGGGATGCTACAATAACCAATGTTATGTCTAGAATCAAGGCATAGTTTATGATAATATGCCCATATTGTGCATACATGTGTATCATAGGATGACAAACAATGTTGCAGGAGGAAGTTTTCCTATTCGTCGCACCAAAAAGTCATTTTCTATTTTCCGAGCGCAAAAAATGGGGGTTTTGTGAAGCAACCACCAAATAGCTAATTCATAGCATAGTTTGTGATAAGTTGATATGGATATCATATTTGGATTCTTCTTATTTTTCTAATCAATTTATACATATTATTTGTCGAATTCCGATTTACGGATTTAAAGATATTAATTATTCCATATTAAATAGAAAAATACAAAAAAAAATCATTATATTTTTATTTAAATTCAATAATATTTTTACTTATTCATTATTGTTTAATGAAATAATTGTTTATAATTTCAAAAAATAAAAACGTGTGACATGATGATATAAGAGTTAATAGGATTGATATCATAGTATTGACAACAAGGTACAAATTGCTTCGCGGAATGTGGTTCTGAAGGAACGGAAAAGTTAAGCGTGCTGGGTGGAGTAGTGAGGATGAGTGACCAACCAGCAAGTTTGACCAAGACTGCAATTTAATAAAAAATTAAGTGTAATTAGTGTTAAAAATGTTTCAAGTGAGAGATTAACGAGTCAAACAATTCAAAGATTAAAAAACTAAAAAAAATTAGAATTTTTATTTTGAAAAAAATATTGAAAATATTTTTACAATCAGACGTTAGGCTATGCCGACGGGGGCTATGCTGAGGGCAGCCCTCGGCGTAGCTCCTACACCGATGGCTTTTTTATACGCCGATGACCTCCTTAGCTTCGCCAAGGGAGGATTTTGCCGAGGAGCTACGCCTAGGGCAGCCGTCGATGTAGCCTACGCCGACGGCTATATGGGTTACACCGACGGCTTTTGGCCCTCGGCTTACCTATTCATTTCTGTAGTGTATATAGACTGTGTAACATGATTAATACTTGGGCAATGCTGCATACGAGCTAAGATCGAGGAGAACTTGAAGAATGGTTGATCAAGTTGAAGCTGGTGATTAGGGAGGCCTATTCTAGATCCTTTCTGTGGACAACTAATGTGGCTGGATTGACTGGTTGATACTTGTGTCTGGAGCTCTGCCTTTGGGTTGGAATTTTGTTGTTGTCTTGAGCTTGATGTAACAGGATAGTGGCAGCCTGCTTTGAGAGATATTGTGCTCGGTTCTGATGGTTGCGGAGTGGTAATCTCTGATGTGTTTCAGAGTTAGCGCTGCTGGCCTCTCCCCATCTCGGTGTTTTCCTTTTTCAAGTTCTCTTGTTGTTTGTTTCTTTTTGTTCTTGGTTGCAAGTTGAACCGGGTGGTTTCTTTATATGAAATCGGCGGGTGAGCCCGTTTGGTCAAACAAAATTGTACTCCTTCCGTTTTAAAATATAAGATGTTTTAGTTTTGTAAAACTAATATATCTAGACATCTTTTAGTATGTAGGTTTAGAGAGGTTTGAAATAAACCTACACACTAAAAGAGGTCTAGATTTATTAGCTTTATAAAGCTAAAACATTTTATATTTTGAAACGGAGGGAGTGCATGTTAGACGAGGTTGTTTCACGGTATCTCAGTCGTAGTTTAGCTGGGCAGTGACAACAAAGTGATGTTATGAGAGTAACACCTACTAGAAAAATAGGTTCACTACATTAAAAAAATAAAGGATCATTAT
The DNA here is from genome assembly GCA_023614405.1 of Avena insularis. Classification (NCBI taxonomy): domain Eukaryota; kingdom Viridiplantae; phylum Streptophyta; class Magnoliopsida; order Poales; family Poaceae; genus Avena; species Avena insularis. Next base: position 48,126,293 of record CM042692.1, on the reverse strand, counting down.
TCTATACTCACAAATAATGCTTGCTTTAGATCAATTATGCCTGATGATCCGGTCACAGTTACTAACTTCATTGGTCATTTGGTCTTGCCCTGGACCATTTTGGATACTAGCAGATACCGTATCTCGTTCTGTACCGCAAAATAACCGTCAGTTTCTGGTACGAGACAGAAAAAGTGGTAATTCTAGATACCCTAAACTGTATCACATCTGATTTTTCTTTACGGTTTCTTGCAAAAGATCGTTTTCGTGCTACATATATTCAGTTCGCGGAGACGAATATACAGTATACTGCAAACAGAAAACGGTTTGGGGGAGAGAATATTCAGCTACACTGGCTTCGTTCTCGCCGCCTCCGTCATCGCGTAGCCGCCGTTCTCCGACGCTATTTGGGATGGCCGTCATGGCACGAGCACGGGCAGCAGGCAGCGCGGGCGGAGCCCGCGGAGCCGGTGATACGTACACACGCGAGCAAGAAAGCAAGCAGCCACGCGAGCAAGAAAGAAAGCACTCACGCGAACTGCGCAGGCACGCGAACAAGCAAGCAAGCACGCACGGGAGCAAGCACACACTCACTCGAGCTACAGAGCCCCACCAGCAAGCAAGCAAGTCCGTACGCACGAGCAAGCATCTCGAGCTGCGCACGCACGCACACCGGCTACGCCACCACTGCCCTACCGGCCGACGCCGATCACCGCCGGCTCCTCTATTCCCAGCACGGAGCTGACCCTGCGAAGAAGATCACAGAATATTTTTGAAATATTTTGTTTTGCGGTATGCATATACGATATCTGTTCCGTATCGATATTTTTTAGACAAATAAATGGTTTTGCAGTACACTGTATTCGTGTTTTGCACTACCACGGAATGCGGTATCTGCTAGAGATGCTCTAAGAACCGAACTGCAATGCACTCATTGGGGGAGCCATGTTGTTTGTACTATTGCCAAGCCAAGATTTCTCCGCATAGAGAGAGGCTGGACACCTACAGTCCGGAGAATGGAAAATTTTGTTGTGCTCACGTTTTGCTTTTCTAGCATAGAGCATCTCCACTTGGGGGCCCTAAAGCTCCCTTAAAGGATTAAAGGATTGTCTGGAGTACCGCCGCTCGGATTCACGCCCAGTCCCCTCCCCCAAATTTTATTTGGGCGTTGGCACGGGGCGACGGATGCCGCGTTTCTGATGGGAAGGAGCAGAGAAGAAGGCCGTGAAACTGCTGGTCGTCACGGGCCACCCCTGTCAATGTTAGCGACCGTCTTAGTTCGGTCATTCTTCCTCCTCGCCTTCCGCGCCCCTCCTCAGTAATGGCATTGCTCGCTGACCAGCCTTTTGCAGACGAGCAACCGATGCGTCCCATCCGCCATGCCTCCCTCCTCGCTTGTGCGCCCCGCCCGCATTCAATGGTCGTTTGATGTTAAAAAACCCTTCAAACCCTTCTTCCTCCTCTCCTTCGATGCATTCCCTCCTCTCCACCTCCTCCCCCGTTCTTTCCAACCACCAAGCGACTGCCATGGAGAGGTACCCCAGAGACGGCGTCGTCGCAAACGGTTTCGGGCGACGCTCGCTGCACGCAGCCAAGGCTCGGGCGCTGTGGGAAACGGGCTACCTAGTGTCGTCAGACATACGCTGCCCGAAGCACTATGTCAACACCCGGATTTTTAATCTCAGATGTCTGTTATGCCATACCTCGCAATCCCAGGATTACTATTTTTGTGAGACATAACGGATTGATATCACAGTACATCATCCATTACAAACCATACATAAGGTCTTACACAAATAAGGATATCATGATCCAGTCTTAATACAATAAGCAGCGAAATAAATATAAAGCGTAACGGTGGGGTCCATCTTCAGGGGCACAGGCAATGCTGACGAAGGCAGATAGTCCTAGTTATCATAGCCGTCCTGCGGGCATCATCTTGATAGTCTCTTTCATAGTCTGGCCATGAGAATAGCCAGGGACAAAAGCCATGAGTACTCTTTAAGTACTCGCAAACTACCACTACCAAGTAGTATAGTGCTAAGTTAAAGTGCTAAATCTAAGTTTAACTATAAAGTTAAGTTTGAAATCTAAGCTGAGTTCTGAAGCAAAGAAAGATAAAACAAAGTTCTAGAATCACTTAAGTTGGGAAGCTATTGTCATAAACACAACCCTGTTGTGGTCAAGTCAAGATTCATCATTCATTTCATAAGTTGTTTGGAAAACATCTGACAACGAAACAGTATGGCCATTCCAACTGTCCATAATCATGACGCGGCTATTCAAATAGTTTGACACTCTGCAGAGGTGGTACACTTTCACCACAAGATTCGATACATCTGTCAGGGATAACCCTGAATCATCATACTTAGTATGTAGATAATCAAACATAACCTTCCCTTTACACACCCTAGTATAAGCACCTCTCCTATGAGCATGGCCTCCCAACCATGACCATCAGTCATCTTGGGCACTGAATAGGTGGACAACATTGAGAGGTAGCCTCAGCTCAAACCTCTCCCGCGAGGGAACTAATACTAATGCATATAAACTTCCGGCTAAGCCTTACCCAATTCAGGTAATGTGGTTGTACGATAAATTTGGAATGGTATCGCATCCGAATCCAACCATTAGTTTTATAAAAGGGCTAAGGCTCATGCCTCAACATTTTCATCATCATAAACCCTTTGTGTTTCTCAACACATGTCAAAACATCTTAATAGAATGACTCGTCATTCCAAGGTTTTCATAATTCATTTTCACCAATTGTTCCCATCTAAGGTGACTCAAGTTTTGATCTACTCTAAACTACTAAGTTAAGAGTGTTCACTAAGTTGGAAAGATGATGGGTTCAATCTCATGCCATAGAATGACATTTAAGGTTTATCTAAATAGGTGAAGTTTTATACTCTTTATGGTACCTTCAAAACAAGTAAGGGACTTTGTGTAAAGTAAAGGAAGTACAGCTTGAAAATAAGACTTGGATGAAATACTAGTCAAGGTAGTATAACTCAAGCATGCCTAAAGCATCTTGGCTAAACTATCTAGTTTAATCCTAGCTTGCTAAGCATTATACTTGCAAGTGTTAGCTTGCCAATCGTAGCTTGCCTTGGTTGGTGCAGTGGTTGAAGTTTTCTTCTTCTTCTTCTTCTTGGTAGCACTCCTCCTCCTCGTAAGCTTGGTCGGTACTATCTTCTATAAATACATACGGAGTACACAATCACCAAACAATACTTAACTAGTCTAATTAGTACTCTAAGGCACACAATTGGTGATCTATTATCATCACAAGCATCACAAGTTTTAGTCAATAGTTTCCTCCTTTTTATTTTAGAAAAGTAATTTCTACTCATTAAAAAATTAACTAAGATTTAATATTCACCACTTAAAATATGGGATCATGTGGACACATGTCACCACCACATATTCTAACATGTGGGAATGTAATTTAAGGGTTGGATAAAAATTACTTTGGTTTAAGTTCATTATTTAATGATTTAAAGTGACTAGAAATGCCTATATAGCATTATTTTGGTACTAGTCCAAAGTCACTGCATGTAAACTTTGATATTATTACATATTCAGATAGGTATGATGAAATGTGATTTTTGAGAGTTGGAATCAACTCAAAAGCTAACTTGGTTGATTTTATAAAAATGTTGCAAGGTACAAATGCTTCTGTTTTATTATTTTTACTAGGAGAGATCTATAACTCTAATTGAATTAAATCCAATGGGATTGGATAGATTATTTCAATACCTTTCAGAAAAAATTAGTTTCATGCAATTTGGAGTTGTAAATCTCTCTGAATTGATTTTCAAACTCAGAGACAAAACTAAGTTTAAACTAAATAGGAAAATCCTAATTCAAACCAACTGGGTCGCGCCGGAAACTCTAACGTGCCGGCCCAGTGTCACTCTGCGGCGCGGGGCTCAACTGACAGGGGGTCCACCGGTCAGCGGCTGATGACCCACAAGTATAGGGGGTGTATCGCAGTATTTTCGAGGGAAGTGAAACCCAATTTATTGATTCGACACAAGGGGAGCCAAAGAATATTTATCAGCCTTAACAACTGAGTTATCAATTCAGCTGCACCTAGAAACAATCTTGCTCACAGCAGTTTATCAGTAGCAACAGTTTTCTAGTAGGAATAGTAAAGTAATAGAAGTAGTAAAGCAAAGACAATAGTAACAAAAGCAGTAAATAGTAGGATTCGAGTGCGGTAGACATAGGGATGGATGGACGGGCGTTGCATGGACAAGATAATTCACGTAGCAATCAGAACATAGGGCAATTGCAGATAAATAAGATAAAGTATCCAAGTACTAGATAATCCTAGGCATGTGTTCCATATATAGTCATACGTGCTCGCAATGAGAACTTGCACAACATCTTTTATCCTGCCAGCCCGTTTGCAGCGGGGCCTCTAGGAAACTACTAGCAATTAAGGTGCTCCTTTTAATAGAGCACCGGATCAAAGCATTAACACTCCGTGAACACTTGTGATCCTCACATCAAAGCTATTCCCTTCCGGTTATCCTGATTTTTGTCACTTCGGGGCCATAGGTTCCTGACAACAACGTGTGTATACAACTTGCAGATAAGACCAAGAACAATACTATCATAATGAATCAATAACATGTTCAGATCTGAAATCATGGCACTCGGGCCCTAGTGATAAGCATTAAGCACAACAAGTCGCAACAAAGTCATAAAGCACTCATAAAAGATACTAGGCACCATGCCCTAACAATCTGATGCCATTACATGAACGATCTCATCCAATCCCTACCATCCCCATGGCCTACAGCGGGGGATTACTCACTCATAGATGGGGGAAACATGGATGGTCGATAGAGAAGCGATGGTGATAATGATGGCGATGATCTCCTCCAATTCCCCGTCCCGGCAGGGTGCCAGAACGGAGTTTCTGGTGCTGTTTCATGGAATCTGGTGGTGGCGGTGGAGCGGAACTCCTTTTGGAAAAACGTCGAAACCCCCCGAAGTTTTTAGGTCAGAAGGCTTCTTATAGGCGAAGAGGGAGACCGAGGGGGTGCCTGGGGCCACCACACCATGCCCTGGCGCGGCCAGGCCCAGCCCACGCCTGGGGGTGTGTGGCCAGCCCCTGGCCCTCCTCCGTCTCATATTCTGGCTCCAGGAGTCTTCTGGAAAAATAGGCACTTTGGCTTTTGTCCCGTCCAATTCCGAGAATATTCATTTTCTGACTTTCCTGGAACCAAAAACAGCAGAAAACAGCAATGGGCACTATGGCTCTTGTTAATAGGTTAGTCCAAGAAATCATATGAAAAGTACTCCAAAGTGTGGACAAAACACAAGAAAGTGGATAAAACCAAGCATGGAGCATCAAAAATTATAGATACATTTGCAATGTATCATGGAGAAAACACAAAGAATGACAACTATGCTCTCAAGAAGGTGCTCAAAGAATGTGTAGAGACTCAACAAGTAGAAGAAAAGGTTTTGAATAATTTGAAAGGCTTCCAAATGCTGAAAGTATGGTACTCGTTAGTTTTGAGCTCTCATTGCCCCTATCATAAGCATCTTTAATGTGGTTAAGGTGAAAGTGAGGTCCAATCTGAGTTATATGCTTGATAGACTATAAACTGAAAATCCCAAGTCCCTTGAGTACGAGGGCCGCTCCTCATGCTACTCAACTTTAGTTACCGGTAAGTTCTTGTCATCGTAAGTATGTGTGTATCATTGAGAACCGCCAACGGGGTACCCCTTGCCCGATGATACGGAAGAATCCCCATATCAAAATGACAAGGCAAGCAGACAATGAGTATCTCAACAATCTTATTATTTACCATGGGAAAATGGTGCTTTTTTTCTCTCTTTCCTCTTTTCATAAAACTCTTTTTTTATAAGAAGAATGCTTCATAGATATCATTATGGTTACGCTGCAGGTTTCCACCATGTCAGCATGGATTAGACCATGCCAGTGCTTTCTCTAACACACATACATAACTCCATGGACTTACAAGCTCCCCTTTTATTTCACACCGACGACATCCGCAAACAAAAGAGCAAGGTATCAACTAGGTATATATTTACAAATGTTGAAAGCGCTCCCCGTGAAAGCACGGTTCTGCTAATCCCCAGCCTATAATTTGCAAGCATATAACTTTCATGGAGAGTTCACAATGGTTCAGGTTTATTAAGTGCAGGAAATAAAGTGTGCCATCAAGTTCGTGAGAGCTCTACTAACTAATTTTCCCATAACAAGCAAGCATTTTATTTGGAAGAAAACAAGGCATAATGAATATGCACGGGAGTAGCAAATGATGCTAATAGGTAGGTATGGTGGACACTTTGGAAATATTTGTTTTAGGGAGTTGGAAACATGAGTAAACACTCAGTGGAAGTGAAGGCTAGCAATAGTAAGGGAGCGACAAACGAGAGAGCAATAGCTGTCATTATCATGCTTGCAACAAAATAGGACTACTCATGGCATGAAAGTGATTCAAGATCCTCAATTCAAAATAATTCATCGAGGCTCAACTGATTATTACAGTCATGTGCATGCGTGAGCATGTGCCAAGTCAATTCAAATGAAACATTCAGAGGAGGATACCACGGTGTCATACCAATTTATGAATAGAGCAATGCAAGCAAACATTCATAAGACATGCTACAAACTATTAGCGAGCTGGAGCTAATCATAAGAAAGCAAGAACTACTAAGCATCTAAAGATAACATACACCCTACTCGAACAGACTAAGCAAGCCCATAGTGATGAGTATATGTACAAAAATGAAAACAAATAAAGTTCGTTACCAGCCTCTTACCATGCCTCAAGTTGTCATTGATCCTCATTATTGCTCTTCACTTGTGTGGCTTGAATAATAATATGAAACCAATATCCACTGAGGACTGCCGAACCCTGTAGCAAACTCCCAAAAACCAAAGAAGAACGACAAATATTTTTGGTGTTTTCGATTTTTAAACAAGAACCAAAAGAGAAAAACAAGCAAAGCAAAATATTTTTGGGTTTTTCGAATAGTTCAAACAAAGCAAAAGGGAAAAGCAAACCAAGGCAAAAAGAAGAAGCAAACCAAAGATGAACAACAGAAATATTTTTGGTCTTTTTGTGTTTTTAAAAAGCAAAAGCAAAAGCAAAGAAGAACGAAAACTAAAAAGAGAACGAAAACATGAATATACAAAGTACCGACGCAACATGATATGGAGATGAGTGTGGTGTCGGCGTACCTCCCCCAAGCTTAGGCTTTTGGCCTAAGTGGGTATCAATCTATGTACAAATAGGGGTTCCAAGCGGGCGGATCTTGGTAAGAATGGTCGTAGCTGGGCCCATGAGAAGAAGAAGAAGCTCCCCAATCATAAGCGGGCTGCTGATATGAAGACTCTCCCTCATTCGAGGGCTGGACCGAATCATCCGTGACCTCCCTTCTAGTGTCCTGCTCCTGTTGGGAGAGCTCTCCCAAGTACGTGTCAAGCTCCTCCTCAGTGAGGGACCATCCTTCCCTGTTATCAAGGTTAAACAAAACAGGTGCAGGCAAAAGAACAACACGCTCGGACTTGCTCGTTCTCCAACCAGCTTTGAGAAAGGTTATTTCATAAGATAACTCACTCATTGTTGGAGATATGCCCAAGAGGCAATAATAAAGTGGTTATTATCATATCTTCATATTTATGATAAATGTTTACATACCATGCTATAATTGTATTAACAGGAAACATTAATACTTGTGTGATTTGTAAACATAAAAGAGTCCCTAGTAAAGCCTCTTGTTAAACTAGCTTGTTGGTTAATATATGATCATGGTTTCCTGATCATGAACATAGAGATGTTATTAAACAACAGGGTCATATCATTAGGAGAATGATGTGATGGACATACTCCTATAGATAAGCATAGCATAAAGATCAAGTCATTTCAATAGTTCAATTGCTATATGCTTTCTGATACATAGTAACCTGATTCCTTCGACCATGAGATCATGCATATCACCTTTACCGGATGGATGCTTTGATGTCATCAAACACCACACCGTAACAGGGTGGTTATAAAGGTGGCATTGAGTGTTTGGAAAGTATTGGTTGAGACACATGGATCAAGAGTGGGATTTGTCCATCCACATGACGGATAGATATACTCTGGGCCCTCTCGGTGAAATGTCATCCAATTAGCTTGCAAGCATGTGACTGGCTCACAAGGGATCACATATCACGGGAACGAGAAAAGAGTACTTATCAGTAACGAGGTTGAACTAGGTATGCAGAGATACCGACGATCATAAACCTCGGATAAGTAACATATCGTGAGACAAAGGGAAATTGGTATCGTATGTAAGTGGTTCATTCGATCGCAAAGTAATCGTAGAAATATGTGGGAGCCATATGAATTTCCAGATTCCTCTATTGGTTATTGTTCGAGAAGTGTCTCGATCATGTCCGCATAATTCACGAACCGTAGGGAGACACACTTAAGGATTGACGTTGTTTGAGTAGTTATGGTATTATGAGAAAGAGACCGAATGTTGTTCGAGTCTCGGATGGGATCCGGATATCACGAGGAGATCCGGAATGGTCCGAGAATAAGATTCATATAAGGAAAGTCCCATTTCGGAGTTGGGGAATGGTTCCGTGTTTTCATCGAATGTTCTAGAATGTTCGGAATGTCCCAAGACTCGAGGGGAAGGGTACATGAATGTGTCATTGCATGTTGGAATGATTGCATCATATACTAAGTGTATTCGCTGTCCAAATAAAGGATTTATTCAAATCCTAGTTTGAAAAGTCAAACGGCTAGTTTGAAAGTCAAACGGCAATTTTGGAAAGAGGAAAAGAGGAGGAGTATGAAACCGAGTTGGGGAGGGAGACCTCCTCCAACCGGCGGCCACCTCCAAGCCGAGTTGGGGAGGGACTCCACTCCCTCCCCATGGCGCGGCCAGCCCCTCCCACCTATATAAGGAGGCAGGGCTCCTCCTAACACACACAAGTTTCCACCTCTAATCTCCGGTTTAGAGCCGTTTTGGTTTAGAGCTTCTAATTGCTTTAGCCAGCGGTTTAGAGCCTTCTAATTGGTTTATAGCCTTCTAATTGGTGTGTCTAATTACTAGACCACTAATAGCCTCTCTCATAAGCTCCACCATACTGCACCGGCTTAAGGCGAAGCCTGGGATCTCCCTCTACTTCCGGTACCACGCCACAGGCCGCGGAATCGCGAGGAGAGTGCTACAACCTCCGCCTGCTGGAACAAGGGAGAGGAAGGTCTTCGCCGAAAATCGAACGGTGACCGATCGCGAGAGCGCTGCGAACGTGGCGCTGAAGGATCGCTCACGCGATCTTGAGATCGGAAAGAGTACGACTACATCACCCACGAGAATCTGCCTCGTTAACCGCTGGAATCTTCGAGGGTGAGTTCCTCTATCGACTCGCTACAATCTAGTAGATAGATCTTGGCTTGTTTGTTTGTATGCGATAGAAAATTTTTGTTTTCCATGCTACGAACCCCTACAAAGGGTATCGAGCCGTGTCTATATGTAGATCTGTTGCAGTAGAACACAATGGTCATTGTGGGCATTGATGCTTTTATTGTAGATTGCTTTTGTGTACTTTGCATCTAGCGGTATGTTGGGATGAAGCGTCCCGGGCTAACCTTAAATGACATCTTTCATGACACTTGCTCAAAGCATGACATGAAACTTGTATTGCATAAGAGTCTATGAGGGTGCCTGTTTCTCCTAGCATAGTTAAGATCCAATTTACAACGGGTAATCAACAATGCTAGTATCAATGTTGTGGTTCTTGTTCGTAAGTTAGAACGACACTTATTGAAAGCCCCAAACCACGTAAAATATGCAAAGAAAGTAGAGGCGTCTAACTTTGTTTTGCAGGGTGTCAATGATGTGATATGGCCATGATTGTGATTATATTTGATGTATGCAATGTTCCTTATTGTAAGTTGGCAACCGGCAGGAGCCATATGGTTGTCTTTAATTTTGTTAAGACCTGCGTGTCTATTCAAAGTAGTTGTAATAGTTGAAGCTGGTGGACGACAACCATGAAGAAGCGCCATTGACCTTGATGCTATGCTGATGATGGAGATCATGTTCGTGTGCTTGAAGATGGAGATCGAAAGCACAAAGAAGAAAGGTCATATCATATCACATATTATGAATTGCCCGTGATGTTAATCCTTTATGCATCTTGTATTGCTTAGTAGACACGTAGCATTATAAGATGATCCCTCATGCACATAAATTTCAAGTTCTAAAGTGTTCACCCTTAGTATGCACCGTTGCCAAAGCTTGCTGCTTCGAAGCACCACGTGATGATCGGGTGTCTTTGATTCCGCGGGTGAATACAACGTAAGCAAGCCAGATTTGCTTATGCGGTAGCTAAGGTTTGATCTTGACGAGCCTAGCATGTACAGACATGGCCTCAGGAACACGGATTACCGAAAGGTAGAGCATGAGTCATATAGTAGATATGATGAACATGTTGATTGTTCGCCATTGAAACTATATCAACTCTCGTGATGATCGGTTTTGATGTGGTGGATTTGGTTCATGTGATCACTAAAACAATGTGAGGGATGTTGTTTTAAGTGGGAGTTCACCTAGATTAATTTAATTATTAATTAGAACTCAATTTATCATAAACTAAAATCAAAGTGAATTTGCATAGTTGTTGTAGTCATTGGCATCCGCTACCACCTTGCGCTTAGTTTTAATTGAGATGATAGAACTATAGAATTCTGGTTAGTTACTTTACGAACTGGTATCGTATTGTTTTGAAGTGTTAATCTAAAGTTTAAAAGTCCTATTGCAAACTTTCAGTAAGTTCCGGTTACTCCATAAAGTTTAATAATTAGTATTAAAACAAGAGTGACAATTCCAAGTGTTAGTGTTTGAGTATCATGTTTGTCTCCATGATTCTTGATATTCAAAAGATTCTCTTAATATCAAGGTTATCTAGGATCTGAAAGAGTTGTTTCGAAACCATGATGTGTGGAAGATATTGTGATATCTGAAACAAAGTTTTGGTTGCAACATGATAAAGTATAATATGGCAAAGTTCATGTTCTCATATTTGGATGAGAATTTGCAAAAGGTTGGAGACACTAGTTGTCCTAATCTTCCAAAAGGTTTTGGAGAGCAACATTATACTCTAGATTCACAGTTACAAGCTAAAAGTAGCTAGATCATGGATAAGTCCATGATGAGGGTGAATATTTGATGTAGGTAAAATGTTTACTACACCAAGAGATTACTAAAGAAAGGAATTTGAAAGAACACCAAATATTTGATAATGGTGATCTACTTCAAAGTGCAAGTTCAAAGACATTGGTATTTAACTATACACGCTTTGGACTATGTGTCATAAGTATGACTCCACTATTGATGTTGATAGATTCTTTCAAATGAAAAGGAAATACTGAAAGAGAATCTCATAAGTATATGGCGAAAAGAAAAGACTAGAATTGTTCAGTTTAAGTATATAGATGATATATGTGTTATGGCTATATTCTTTGCTTATTAAACAATGTGGTTCTTAAGTATTTGATACTGAATTTGTTGGTGTGAATCGTCATACGAAACAACACAATTCATGAACTACAATGGCCTAAGTAACTAGCAAAGAATAGGTGATGATGTTCATCGAGAACAAATAAAGGGTTATTTTGTTGCTCGTTAAACATCAACGCTTGCCTTCAAGATTTGTTTTATCAGGTATTATGAGAACAAAAGGGTTGTTCAAATAATTGCCGTAATCCATAAAAGATGGATGATTCACAAATCTCGCTGGAGAAATCACATCCATAAAACTAGTGCTAAAATTGTCGAAAGACAAATTGATTGAAAGATCACTTAGGAAGTGACATCGCTTAAATTATATTGGAAAGAAAACATGAAGAAACTCCATGTGGATGGAATTTTGGAGTCTTTTGATTTTGATCAAATGACGTTTGTGAAACTTTCCTAGAGATAATTAAAACTTCGCTCATAGGCCAAAAGGAACGAAGACTAGCTTATTGGAACTTGTGCATATTGTTGTACGAACTCCATTATGTGTAGTCAAGAGCGATGGATTTCAACTTCATATGCTTTCTCCAAAATTTGAGTGAATATATGAATATTTACTTAATAAGGATGAAGTATGAAATATTTGAAAAGTTCAAAAGACTTTCAAGATGAAGTGCAAAATCATTGTAACAAGAATATGAATAGTTTATGATAAGATCATAAAGGAAGATATTTGAATTACAAGTTTAGCATAATACCTAAGATTTAAGGAATCGTTCTGTGGATTTGCATTTCCCGAAACACCATAAGAGTATGGAGCGTTCGAGATATGTAATTAAAACCTTGTTTGACATGGTAAGATCAAAGGTGTAATTCATAGAACTGCCATTATATTTTAAAGATTAAAAGCTTTGGAGATTACCGCTTTTCCACTGAAAAGAGCTCCATCATAATCCGCTGAAATGACACCATATAAAGTTATGGTTTGGGATAAAACCCAAGTAGTCCTTTCTTAAAACATTGGTATGCTATGCATAAGAAAGATGTGTGCAACCAAAGTCGGATAAACCTGTCTTTGTATAAATGTTAAGTATTCCTCCATAAACACCGGAGACAAAAGTGTTTGTCGCTTAGAACGTCAAGTTTCTTTGAGAAGGAATTTTTCGTGAAAAGTTAAGTGGGAGGACAATAGAACTTTGATAAGGTTAAAGGAACCTTAGCTATATGTGCAGAGTTGCGCAGCGCCGAAAAGTGTTCCGGAGGCAGCAACAAAACTCATGGCTCACGTACCTCAAAGGTTGTGGTCACGGAGATCCAAGTTCCTATTGAAACAAGTAGGTCGGATGAACAATCAAATACCAAGATTTGAGGGTTGAATCATTATTTGAGAATAATGAACCTACTACATGCAAAGAAGCAATGATGGGCCTTGACTCCGCCTAATGGCTTGAAGCCATAAAATCCGTGATAGTTCCATACACGAGAAATCAAGTTTTGAACTTGAAGGACCCTCGAGAAAGGTGTAAGACCTTACAGTTGTGTTTGGATCTATAAAGAAGTAGACATGGATGTTTGACATCTATGAAATAGTCGACATGTTGGGAAAGAATTCACAACAGTGTTCAAAGTTGACTATGACAAGATCTGATCTTTCATAGCGATATTTAGTCTAGACGGATTAATGTAGCAACCACTACATATAATTTTGTAGTAGAATACACAAAACAAGTTCTTCTAATAGAATGGTTACCTAGGACGTGTGCATGACACGGTCCAAAGGGTTTTGTTAATTCAAAGGATGCTAAATGCATATGCAAACTTCAATGGTTGAAGTAAGCATAGCGGAGTTGGAATCTTCACTATGATGAAACTGTTAAAAGAGTTTAATTTCATCAGAGACAATGAAGATGCTTGCATTTGCAAGAAATTAAGTGGGAGCGCTAAAACATATTTCTAATACATTATGTGGAGGACATATTGTTGATTGGAAATGATGTATCTTTTATTAACACATATTAAGAATTTCATCCCGATGAAAGACTTAGGCAAAACCCAAATATTTGGCATCAATAGACGCTAATATGGTTGTGCCAGAAGTACATAGACGAGATATTGAATGAGTTCAATATAGAAACTACAAGAAAAGGTTCTTGTCACAGAAAGGATTGAATGAGTTCAATGTTGATGATATATTCAAATGTATTGACATTTGGTAAGTGAAACAAAGATTCAAATATAGATTGATACTTGATGTATGAAATCACAAAGAGTGTTTATATCAATCATACTGTGGTATGTACAAATCCAGATATGTCCTATGCTCTAAATGTTATGAGCATATACCAGAATGATTCATAAGATGATCATTGGACGATAGTAAGGATATTCTTATGATCTTTTGGAAGAACTAAGAGTATATTATTTGTAGAAGTGACGAATAGATGGTTAGTTCATTGTAAAAGTACTACATTGATACTAGTTTTGTCACATAGTACAAATTAAGTTTTATCTCAATCTAAACTAAGGGTGGCACAATATAATGGAAAGTAAGTTCCATAATGGATTTGGATGAGTTCCAAAGTTAAGACATTGTGAGATACTACAACAAAAGGCTAAGTATATGACTGCTATTATAGCAGAAAAGAGGGCATTTGTGTCAAGTAGTTTGTTATCAAACTAGGTGTAGTTCACAGGGATAATACTATGAAGATATATTGTGCGACAATATTATCAACATGTTTTAACCCCAAAGAACTAAAGGTCACACCGAAAGACCAAATTATACAAAGCCATCTCATTAGAGAATGAGTGATGCGTAGAGACGCAAAGATATGCAATTACACACGGACCTGGAAGTGTCAGATCCGGAGATCAGTTGACCACTAGCAATCGTGTACATACAACACCGGAAAGCCATAGGTGTTGAATACACAAAGGTTTGAAACTAGATTATTGACTCTAGTGCAAGTGGGAGACTGGAGATATGCCCAAGAGGCAATAATAAAGTGGTTATTATCATATCTTCATATTTATGATAAATGTTTACATACCATGCTATAATTGTATTAACAGGAAACATTAATACTTGTGTGATTTGTAAACATAAAAGAGTCCCTAGTAAAGCCTCTTGTTAAACTAGCTTGTTGGTTAATATATGATCATGGTTTCCTGATCATGAACATAGAGATGTTATTAAACAATGTGGTCATATCATTAGGAGAATGATGTGATGGACATACTCCTATAGATAAGCATAGCATAAAGATCAAGTCATTTCAATAGTTCAATTGCTATATGCTTTCTCGATACATAGTAACCTGATTCCTTCACCATGAGATCATGCATATCACCTTTACCGGATGGATGCTTTGATGTCATCAAACACCACACCGTAATAGGGTGGTTATAAAGGTGGCATTGAGTGTTTGGAAAGTATTGGTTGAGACACATGGATCAAGAGTGGGATTTGTCCATCCACATGACGGATAGATATACTCTGGGCCCTCTCGGTGAAATGTCATCCAATTAGCTTGCAAGCATGTGACTGGCTCACAAGGGATCACATATCACGGGAACGAGAAAAGAGTACTTATCAGTAACGAGGTTGAACTAGGTATGCAGAGATACCGACGATCATAAACCTCGGATAAGTAACATATCGTGAGACAAAGGGAAATTGGTATCGTATGTAAGTGGTTCATTCGATCGCAAAGTAATCGTAGAAATATGTGGGAGCCATATGAATTTCCAGATTCCTCTATTGGTTATTGTTCGGAGAAGTGTCTCGATCATGTCCGCATAATTCACGAACCGTAGGGAGACACACTTAAGGATTCGACGTTGTTTGAGTAGTTATGGTATTATGAGAAAGAGACCGAATGTTGTTCGGAGTCTCGGATGGGATCCGGGATATCACGAGGAGATCCGGAATGGTCCGGAGAATAAGATTCATATAAGGAAAGTCCCATTTCGGAGTTGGGGAATGGTTCCGGTGTTTTCATCGGGAATGTTCTAGAATGTTCCGAATGTCCCAGACTCCGGAGGGGAAGGTACATGAATGTGTCATTGCATGTTGGAATGATTGCATCATATACTAAGTGTATTCGCTGTCCGAAATAAAGGATTTATTCAAATCCTAGTTTGAAAAGTCAAACGGCTAGTTTGAAAGTCAAACGGCAATTTTTGGAAAGAGGAAAAGAGGAGGAGTATGAAACCGAGTTGGGGAGGGAGACCTCCTCCAACCGGCGGCCTCCACCCAAGCCGAGTTGGGGAGGGACTCCACTCCCTCCCCCTGGCGCGCCAGCCCCCTCCCACCTATATAAGGAGGGGCAGGGCTCCCCTCCTTAGACACACAAGTTTCCACCTCTAATCTCCGGTTTAGAGCCGTTTTGGTTTAGAGCTTCTAATTGCTTTAGCCAGCGGTTTAGAGCCATCTAATTGGTTTATAGCCGTCTAATTGGTGTGTCTAATTACTAGACCACTAATAGCCTCACAAATAAGCTCCACCATACTGCACCGCTTAGGCGAAGCTCATGGGATCTCCCTCTACTTCCGTACCCACGCCATTGTCAGCCGGAATCGCGAGGAGAGTGCTACAACCTCCGCTGCCTGCTGGAACAAGGAGAGGAAGGTCTTCACGAGTACGAACGTGTGACCGATCATGAGAGCGCTGCTTTAACGTGGCGCTGGAAGGATCGTCTACGCGATCTTGAGATCGGAAAGAGTACGACTACATCACCCACGAGAATCTGCTCTCGTTAACCGCTTTGGAATCTTCGAGGGTGAGTTCCTCTATCGACTCGTTGCTACAATCTAGTAGATAGATCTTGGCTTGTTTGTTTGTATGCGATAGAAATTTTTTGTTTTCCATGCTACGAACCCCTACACTCATACTAGCCCACGAAGAAACAAATTTATGCTGTATCATGGAATTAAGATCAAGCCTTTCTATGGGAAACTGTAGGTCTAGATGATGAGGCACTAAACCATGCAGTGCTAGTAAATAAGAAGCAATGAGGCCTCCACAAATTCCACCTTTCTCACGATTAGCAGCAAGACGGAAAGCTATCAAAGCACCTAAGTTGCAAGACCTATCTCATCTAAGAGCAGCAGAGATAAATGCTAGATCAAATGAACATAACTTATTAGCAGTTTTCCTAGCAAGAACACACTTGGCAATAAAGTAGGCAAAGTAGCGAATTGAGGGAAGATGAATGTTATGGATTTTTCCACTCTCCTTCGAGAAGCTACACCCTTGGCAAATTTCTACGTATAAATTCATGAGTGGTTCAGGTCTCTCCTTAATCTTTCTACATGATCCCCATTGAGGTACCCTAATAGCTGCACAAAAATCATCAAGAGAAAGGTCGACAGATATATTGTAAATTTTGTAATGGACCATGGGGTTAGGAAAAGAGTGACTAAATTGGAAGTCCTGCACCACAGACATGGTTAGCTTCACAAATTGACAAGGTTCATCTTCTAAAAAGTGCTCTAACCCTGCATTAGAAACCAAAGTGTGAAAATCTTGTAGAATTCCTGTAGCTCTCATGAACTCAGAGCATGGATAAATGGAAGGAAAAACTTCCTCCTCCTGGTGGACCTTCATGACCTCAGGCACCCAAAGCTCATGTTGGTTTAGGTGGTGTTCACTCATCTTTTATTCTGAAATTTAAACACCTATTAAACAAGTGATTGCAAAGTAAATAAAATGAAGGATTCTACTCATAGGGACTTGCAAGAGGCCTAAACATGCATCAAAACTATATCTCTAAGCATCAAACAAGCTTACAAGCCCTCATAACCAGTCACCTACAGCAACAAAATACTCAACATATAATCCACTAAACACAAATCTACTTGGACAAGGGGAGGAGTCACATACCAGGGAACAATTGCTCCAAATTTCAGCAAGAAAAATGGGTTGAGCAAGGATATCGAAAAAAATCGAGAGCAAGCACAACAAGAACGCGATTTTGAGCTATGAACTGGAGCTTACTTAGGAGAGAGAAGAAAGTGGCAGGTGAGAGAGTTAGTGGGGGGCCAGGGGTGGCCCACACCAGGGCATGGCGCCACTAGAGGTTGGCCGCGCCACCATGTGGTGTGCCTGCCTGGTGGGCCCCCTGGTACCTCCCAGGTACTCCTCTGCCCCTTTTTTCACGTAAAAAATTAATATGAATTTTCTGGAATTTTTCGAGACACTTTATTTTTGGGCATTTTTCAGAAATAGAAGAATGATTTTTCTGACAGACAAATTTTTTCTTTTTTTGGAAACATGATGCAAGGACTAAACAAGGCTAGAACTACAGAAGTTCTAACATGCAAGCAACTAACAACGAAAAGAAAACTAAAAGAAAGCAAAAACTAAAATGCAAAGGACAGAAATAAACAGAGATAATCACAATGAAAACATTGTTTTGTTCAATGGAATCCTTTTGTTAACAAGGTTGATCAAGTCTTGCTACCAAAACAATTGCATATGAGACAAAACTTTGTACTCCACTAATGATTATGTTACCTCAACCTTGATAGCAATGGTCCCAATCATAATAGTTTCAAAAATTTCTCTTGGTATGGGACAATATATTTCTCCAACTTGAATGCCTTCAACATGTTCAATTGAATTCAAACCATAAGTCCTTTCAATCTTCTTGGGGAAATAGACAGTATGTTCCTTGTCATTAACATCGAAGGTCACCTTTCCTTGATTACAATTAATAACAACTCCTGCAGTATTAAGAAAAGGTCTCCCAAGAATAATAGACATATTATCATCTTCGGGCATTTCAAGCACAACAAAATCAGTTAATATCAAGCAATTGTGAGCCACCTAAACAGGTACATCCTCACATATACCCACAGGAATAATGGTAGATTTTTATCAGCCATTTGCAAAGATATATCAGTTGGCATTAATTTTTCAAGTTGAAGCCTCTTATAGAGATAGAAAGGCATAACACTAACTCCAGCTCCCAAATCACACAAAGTAGTTCTAACATAACTGTTCTTAATAGAGCAAAGGATAGTTGGAATCCCTAGGTCTCCAAGCTTCTTAGGAACCTTACCATCGAAGGAATAATTAGCAAGCAAAGTAGAAATTTTTTCATTAGGGATCTTCCTTTTATTCGAGACAATGTCCTTCATATACTTTGAGTAAGGAGGCAATTTAATAGCATCAGTCAAAGGAATTTGCAAGAATAAAGGCTTCATCCACTCACAAAACTTATTATAGTGTTCATCTTCCTTTGACTTGTGTTTCTTATCAGGGAAAGGCATAGGTTTTTGGACCCAAGGTTCTCTTTCACTACCATGTTTCTTAGCAATAAAATCTTCTTTGGTGTATTTAGTATTTTTAGTGTGGTTTTCAGGTTCTTCTTCAACTTTTTCTTCATTAGGAACACCATTTCTTCATTACCACTTTCAGTTTCAGCATCAGAGATAGATATACTATTAGGATCTATAGCAGGTTCAGAGGGTTCTACAACAGTTTTATGTTTCCTTTTCCTTTTCTTACGAGTAGAACCATTATTTTCAGCTTGTTGAGAATCCTTCTCAATTCTTTTGGGATGCCCCTCAGGATATAGAGGATCCTGGGTAGCAGCACCACTTCTAGTTCTAATTTCATAAGCATGTTTTTCTTTAGCAGCATTAACTAGCAAGTCGTTTTGCACTTTAATGAGTTGATCTATTTGAGTTTGAACCATTTGAAAGTGTTTAACAATCATTTTAACATCATTAGAGGTTCTTTCCACAATATCTTTCAACTCAACAATAGCTCTAGTGTTTTCCATTAGATGATTTTGCACCCTTTTATTAAAGTTATCTTGCTTAACAATAAAGATATCAAATTCTTCTAAGCATTGATCAGGAGGTTTAGAGTAAGGGATATCACCTTCATCAAAGTGTTGGAGTGAGTGTACCTCAATAGTGGATGAGTAGGGAATAGGCTTAGATAATTCTTCTATAGGAGGTAAATTCTTGACATCTGCAGCTTTAATTCCCTTCTCCTTAAGACATTTCTTAGCTTCCTTCATCACTTCATCATTTAATTCAATAACTCCCCTTCTTTGATGTTGGAATAGGCACAGGAATAGATGGTTCAGGTACAATTACTTCAGGTATAGCTTGTTTAGGAGGAGTCCAATCTTCATAATTCTTGCTTATTTTAGCCATCAATTCCTCAGCTTCCTTAGGAGTCCTATTCCTGAAAACACAATCAGCACAACTATCTAGGTATGTCCTAGATTCTTCAGTTAGTCCATTATAAAATATATCAAGAAGCTCATTCTTAGGTAATGGACTTCCAGCTTGTGCATGAATCAAAGCACAAAACCTTGCCCAAGATTCGGGCAATACCTCTTTATCTTCCTGTTTAAAATCAAAAGTTCTGCAAAATAGCATGTCTAGCACTAGGAGGAAAATATTTCACAGAAACGTACTAATAAAGCAATCAGGGTTATCAATAGATCCAGGAGGTAAATTACTAAACCAAGTTTTAGCTTCTCCTTTTAGTGAAAAGGGAAAAATCTTAGCAACAAAGTAAGTACGCATCTTAATATCATCAGAAAACAAGCCACTCATGGTAGAAAGTTCATTCATATGTGCTACCGTACTTTCATTCTTAGTCCCACAAAAAGGTTCTTTCTCGACAATACCTATGTAAGATAGATCGAGAGAGAAATCATAATCTTCATCTATAATGTTTATGGGAGAAGCAGCAAACTTAGTATCAGGAGACAATTTGGGTCTAATAGTACGCCTCTTAAGGAGACTCTTAGCAGCGCTCCTATCATGGGTGTTCTTACATTCTTTAATAAACTCATCGGTCATCTCAACATAACCATCTTCAATATCATAACTCTCACTAGACTCAGGTGAGCTAACAGGTGTGGTAGTGTCTTCATTAGGAGTTTCGGTATTTCCACCTATAGTTCTAGCAATCGTAGCATCTAGGAAAGGACCTAATGAAGCACTCTTATCAAGCATGAGAAGCGATCAAAAGCATCAAGTTTCAGATTCAGCAGTAGTAGCATGTGTGTAGCATGTGTATGTGGTGGTGTAAGGAACTTACTCAAAATGATGATGAATCAAGAGCAGAGGTGTTCGTAACCATACCTCTTCTTGTAGTGGATGGTAAAATAGGAACCTTGCCATCACGAGACTTACCCATGATGGATGGATAGCAATAACAATAGAGAATCCAAGTGAGCTTGATAAATAAAGTTATGCTCCCGGCAACGGCGCCAAAATAGTCTTGATGACCCACAAGTATAGGGGTGTATCGCAGATTTTCGAGGAAGTGAAACCCAATTTATTGATTCGACACAAGGGAGCCAAAGAATATTTATCAGCCTTAACAACTGAGTTGTCAATTCAGCTGCACCTGGAAACAATCTTGCTCATAGCAGTTTATTAGTAGCAACAGTTTTGTAGTAGGAATAGTAAAGTAACAGCAGTAGTAAAGCAAAGACAGTAGTAACAAAAGTAGTAAACAGTAGGATTCGAGTGTGGTAGGCATAGGGATGGATGGACGGGCGTTGCATGGACAAGACAATTCACGTAGCAATCAGAACATAGGGTAATTGCAGATAAATAAGATAAAGTATCCAAGTACTAGATAATCCTAGGCATGTGTTCCATATATAGTCATACGTGCTCGCAATGAGAACTTGCACAACATCTTTTGTCCTGCCAGCCCGTTTGTAGCGGGGCCTCTAGGGAACTACTGGCAATTAAGGTGCTCCTTTTAATAGAGCACCGGAGCAAAGCATTAACACTCAGTGAACACATGTGATCCTCATATCAAAGCTATTCCCTTCCGGTTATCCCGATTTCTGTCACTTCGGGGCCATAGGTTCCGGACAACAACGTGTGTATACAACTTGCAGATAAGACCAAAAATAATACTATCATAATGAATCAATAACATGTTCAGATCTAAAATCATGGCACTCGAGCCCTAGTAACAAGAATTAAGCACAACAAGTCGCAAAAAAGTCATAAAGCACTAATAAAAGATACTAGGCACCATGCCCTAACAATCTGATGCCATTACATGAACGATCTCATCCAATCCCTACCATCCCCATAGCCTACAGCGGGGGATTACTCACTCATAGATGAGGGAAACATGGATGGTCGATGGAGAAGCGATGGTGATGATGATGGCGATGATCTCCTCCAATTCTCCATCCCGGCAGGGTGCCAGAACGGAGTTTCTAGTGCTGTTTCGTGGAATCTGTTGGTGGCGGCGGAGCGGAACTCCTTCTAGAAAAACGTCGAACTCCCCGAAGTTTTTAGGTCAGAAGGCTCCTTATAGGCGAAGAGAGAGGCCGAAGGGGTGCCTGGGGGGCCCACACCACCCCCTGGCGCGCCGGCTCGGCAGCGCCACCAGGTGGTGTGGCCACCCCCTGGCTCTTCTCCGTCTCGTATTCTGGCTCCTAGAGTCTTCGGATGAAATAGGATTTTTGGCATATTTTCCGAGATTTTTCCTGATAGTTGATTTTCTACACAAAAAGTAGACACCAAGGCAATTCTGCTGAAAACAGCGTCAGTCCACATTAGTTGCATCCAAATCACACAAGTATAGAGGAGAAACAATAGCAAAAGTGTTCGGGAAAGTAGATACGTTTTGGACGTTTATGGGCGAGCTCTAACCCTAGCGGCTCAATGGGGTATAGGGGCGATCGTGGCTCCAGCGACGATGACGAGGCGGGCAAACGGACTGGTGGTCGACGGCGAGCTCAGGGATGGTCGAGGCAGCTCCGGGGGTGGTCGCAATCAGCGGCGCCCTTCTCCTCTAGAGGCGGCCTTCTCCGGTGCAATTCCGGCGAGCTGCTGCTCCCCTTGCTCCGGCTAGTGGTGTGGGATGATCAGTGAGGTGAGGAGAGTGGAGTGATGTGCTTCAAATGGCTGGGGGTGCCCTCCTTTTATAGGCTCGACGGCGAGACCGAGAGGGATGGGCAGGCGACAGTGGCGACATGGCTACGGGCGGCTAGCGGCATGGCTGAGGGTGGCGATCGACGGGCGGTCTCCTGGTGGTGCTCTAGGAACTTAATGCTGGCTTAGGGGCGGTGGTATGTGGTCGGGGGCAGCTGGTGCTCTGAGCGGCAGAGGCGGCGGTGTCCACAGCGAGCGGTGGCTGTGGTGCATTGGGCGGCGAACGGGCATGTCCGGCGTGTTCCCTGGGTCGTGGCGGAGCGGTGGGCGCGGGCTGCGGTCGAGCGGCGACTTGTGCACTCGTGCCGGGTGCGGCTCTGGCGCGTGCTCGGCATGGTGCGGTGGCACTGGGCGCGGGGATTGCTCGGTGGTCCACGGCTAGGCCTGGCTCGGGGAGGGGACAGTGAGCGGGCGGTGAGGTTCTGGCTACCTCCTAGACATGGTGAGAGAGGGGGAGGTGGTCTACTGCAGTGGGGCAAGGGGTGGCCGGCAAGTTGGTGCTCGGCATGGCCTTGCACTGCCACTAGGGGAGTAGGAGAGGGGGTTTAAAAGCTGTGGTTAGATCATTTGGGGACAGAGGAAGGTTTTTGAGGGAATTTGGGTGCAAAACCCTGTTGCAAATAGTGAGCTAGTTTAGAGTTTAACCCTGCCTGCCAAGTGTTTGATTAAATGGCCGCAAGAAATAACTTTTGAATTTTGAAAAGGTTTTTGGTGGGTTTGCTAGGCATAAGCTTGAGACTCTGTGGTTGCTTGGGTTTTGAAAATTGAGCTTGTTTGAGTGGTTTTTGAATTAGTGGAATCTTCCCGTATGAAATAGATTTAATTTTAAACTGTCATTTAAAATTAGTATTTGATTGTTTTTAGTAGATCACAAAGTGGGCCTTGGTACCTCATTATGTGTACTAGCAAGGGGTGTAAAGATCCACAAATGTTTCTGTTAAATTTTGAGTACTAGGAATAACCAAAGTAGGCATGATAGTTAATTTGTCCAAAATGACCATTCACTTCAATTATTCATTTTGAGTTGTTTTTCTTTGGGAAAAGTTTAGGAATGATTAGATGATGTTTATTTCACCTAAGAAACATTTTACAAGCAATGAATCACAGAACCATGGCAATTCAAATCAACTCCTAATTAAATGCACATACACATGAATGCTTTCATATTTTTAAATAGAAAAGGTTTTGTTAACCCTAATTTTGATGATTTGGATCTTGATAAGCTTGGATTAAAGTTTTGGGATGTTACACACTGGTGGCTTAGCGCCATCGGCCTGCCTGTCCCGCCGGTACCCCATGGCCAGGCGTGTGCAGCGGAGATCTACTGGCACTACTAGGGCTCCCTCACGGTGGAGGAGCGGAACGATCCCGCCTAGGATCTGGACAACACCGAAGAGTGGGACGAGTTCTTCGCAGACCAGTGGGAGACATGCCTCAAAGCCTACGACAACGACGGCCCCCCATCGGAGGACACATTTGGTGGTGGAGCGCCCAAGGAAGGACACTCGCCTGGGTCCTGGACCACACCGCCAGCGGCAACAACCCACCGCTGATGATGCCTCCACCGTAGCCACAATCGTGGAAGTATCCGCGCTATCCGATCCATGATGGGCACTTCGCCGATAGGTCGCCTGCTCCTCCTCGACGTGTTCCTCGTCGAGGTCTTCGTCGCCCCGTGACGAGGGGTTAACTCGCCAATTCTCATAGATGATGGACTTGGGTTCGAGGAAGTGTGGAGCGCTGGAAGCATCGACCGGCTAGCAAACAAGCACATCAGGGACACGCGGTTTACCCAGGTTCAGGCCCTCGGAGGGACCCTACTCCTGCTTGTCTGCTCTTTGTTATTGATGAAATCGAGAAGTACAGAGGTGCGCAAATACAATCTGGCGGTGTGTAAACTAGGTTGTGGATTGTCCTCCTCGATGCCCCCTCTTGGCCTTTATATAGGGAGGCTAGCTCTCGGGATAGCAGGCCGAGTCGGTTATAGATTAGGATTTTCCCTTTAAGTTTCATATCTACATTTTGTCGTGCTTCCCAAGGAGACATCTTTCTGGACTTGGGCCACCTGAATCTCCTTGGGCTTTACCATGGGTTTCTCTTGGGCTACACTGTACTAGGCTAAACTTGTGTGCCCATGGGGCATACCCATGTCACCGCGCTACCCCCTACTCCAAGGCGTCGCCGCGCTCCTCGCCCCCGTGAAGGATGAGTACGAGGAGAGCCTGCCGCGACATTCACGCAGGCGTTCGGGCGGCGGCGTCAACAGGGATAGTCGAGCGCATTCGCCTCCCCGTGGCTGCCTGCGCCTCGCCAGGCCCCAATGCCAGGTGAAGAATGAGTGGCCGCCGCCGCCGGAGTACAAGGCGTCCGCCCTCCAGCTGAAGATGGTGGAGGACCCGGAGGAGTTTCTAGGCCAGCCTGTCTCCTTCGAGACCGTGCCCCCAGCGACGGACGCGTTCGTCGAGACTTGGTCCGTGACGGAGTACCGACGCGAGCAGGCCGGCCGAGCACGCGCGCCGCCTCGACCTGTTTGTTGACCTAGAGGGCGACGACGACGAGGCCAGCTACTCGGGCTGGAGCGATGGCGGTGACGATCCAGACCAGGGCTGCAACACCATGCCGCTGCCAAAGCAGGACCAGCGACGATGACAACTACGTAGCGGCAACGTACCGTCGCATTGGACTGGATGGGTGTGGCCATGTTCGCCACTAGTTTAGCTTTTTATTTGTTTCTTTAAATTTTGTATAAGCATGTTTGAACTGTTTCGTATTTACCGTATTTGCTCGAATTTAAAATGCTTAAATTTTTTGTACTCGGGCATGGCCGGCGGCCGGCGCCCCCAATTTTTATCTATTGTTCCTTCGTCTCAAAATAGATGTAAAAAAATTGTCTAAATTTAGATGTATCTAGATACTACTTAGTACCATCTCTATCCTTAAATAAGACACTATTTAGTACTCTTCGTCCCAAATAAGTGACTTGCATTTACCTAGATTCATATGTATTTATACACTAAAACTTAAGTCTTTTTTTGCGGGTCTGGATATACTTAAAACGCTTCTAGATGCATACAAATCTGGATATATCTAAGACGCGTCTAGATTGCATACGAATCTGAATATATTCAAATCATTTATTTTGGAACGGAGGGAGTACTAATACATTATTTAGAAAAATTGCTACGTCTGTTTTGAGCGGAGAGAGTAGCAATTTATGGTTTCTATACGAGAAATCGGAGAGAAACTCCTTATTAAATAAACACATTAAAAATATTAGACGGGCTTGGGTCGGAAGTTTGCTGCCCAACTTGTTATTCTTTATGTTGTTATCATACTATTAAACAATCAAACATTATTTTTTTTAAGTACACTCCGCCTATCTACACAGCTGAATCAGAACCGCACGATAAGACCAATCAGTCTCGATCTAATTGTCATCATTAGTCTAATCAGATTTGGTGTGCACTTAGCAATTTTCTTTGACTGACCATACTCCACCCGGCAGAGGAAAACGTCCGCCCACGCGTGCGTCCAGGGAGTGGAAAAAAAGGCTCGCAAGTTCCGGATCAGATCGCCCCCAATCACGCTTGTCCCGCCCTGCCCGCCACCACCGCCACCGCCGCCGCGCCTACCATCAACTCCCGGACTTGTTTAGGTTACCGCCACTGCCCTGCCGCCACCGCGCCTCCCACCAATTTGCGTGTAGCAGACAAACTCCACCGGCAGAGGTAAGATTCAGCACCCGTCGTCAATTCGTCATCCTCAATCCGTCACCCCGAATCATATACTCCGCCACCGCCGTCGTTCTCGTGTGTTGACGTCAACCCAGCCCTTTGATTCTGCCCCCATGATTGGCGAGCTACACCGCCACGCACCAACCCGCAGCATCCGAGCACTGGCGCCTCCCATCCCCACCCCATCGCGCCCTGCATCGTGTCCCACGTCAGCACGCCTCGGCTTCAGCTTCCCTGAGCTCTACGAGGTGTTCGTCAACCTCTTCTTCCCCTCCGACCACGCCCTCCGCGAGCTTCTCAGCGCCAGGCCCACCCATCTCTTCACCTCCAAGTGCATCCTTGCCGATCTGATGCGTCTCTACAAGTACCACGTCGTGGAGCCGCCCAAGCTCCTCTCCTGCCGCCAGGTTCCCCTTAATCTTTTCTTTTCGGCTCATCTTTTATCTTTATTGCAGTCTTCAAAAGCTCTATGTATGCATTGGTCAATTATTCAGTTTCAGATATGGAGCACTTTGATCTACCATGTTAGTTACCTCATATAACTAGAATCAATTTAGGTTTGGTTATTTGGACTATTTGAAAACCTAGATACACAATGAAGTGATAATTATTACTGGAGACCTTCCTACTTATGTTTATCATGTAAATTGTCATTTTTTAGTTTGGGTTCCCCTTTCCCAATTATAGTATGAGCCTTTGTTGCCAATTTTGAAATCACAAACTAGATTTAGAGATCGTTGGTTTAATTTTGTTAGTTTGACTGTGTGCAGCACTACTGGTACTTACATTCAGTCTAGACAGCTTTAACATTTTATAACTTGATGATGAGTTTGAGGAAGAGGTTGGTTGTTCGCTCTATGGGCTTTTTTGATGTGCTTCAACTGAGATCATGGGAAAATGGTAAGTGCGGTGGATTGTATTCTGTGAGTGGTAAGCGAGAAGCATTCAGAGCACTATTTTGTCGCCGCACATGATTATGATCTCCATGATGTATTATGGGAGGTACGAATGGATCTGTATTTATTTGCTTATATAATATGTTTGGTTTAGTTCAGATCAGAGAAGAGAAGATGGATAGTTTCATTCTACAATTTCTGGAAATTTTCATTACAAGTGATTTCTTATGGAATTAATGTGGCAGGGGTATAGACTAGAACTGATCGTGCTCTATTGTGTGTTCACTTTTGTGTCAACTCGCATGCATAGGATCGAGATGAGAGAGTTGGGATTTTATGTTTGTTGATGTCACAAGGAAAATTAAAATTGCAGTTGTGCCAATTCGGAATAAATCAAAATGGTTCTCATTATTTGTGAGCCATGTAGCTAGCTGCACGGTCTGTTCTTACATGGTGATTACTTTGTTTCAGTAAAATAATAATTGTTCCTTACATTGTTTCAATAACCTTGATGTGTAGATATTTTATTCCTATATGTGTAGAGATATTATAGATGCATCTGATGTGGTTTAGTTTTTCACTGAAATCCTCTTCAACATCTCATGTCGCTTTGCAGGTTAATGGTCTCTTCTACATATTTTATTTGCCATCTTGACGAGCTATTCAGTTAATGTCAAAGGAGGCTGAAGGCGAGAATAACTTATGCTATCTCAATGCTTCAGCGATTCAGTCTAAGGGTTACATCTAGCAGTTTTCATTTTTTAGTGTTGCAATTGGAGGATATTTCACAAGTAAGCTGAATCTTATGCTCATTTTTGTTAACGGGAGATGCACATTGTTTATATTTTACCTAGTAGTACTCTCTTACATTGATTTTTTAATTAAAAGTACTTGTAAACTGTGATTACTGAAACTTACTTTTTCATTCCCATGCAAGGTGTAACCATTCTCTAAAGAAATACCAATAACCACGTGCACTCCTTTGTGTACGCCTTCCACACAATAGTGGGTGAATACGCATCCGATTATTCTAAAGATATTTTAGCTTAATATATAGAGGCATCGATTTAAAATTTCTCACACATTTCGAAGGTTTGAACAGAATCATAAACATAGCCATGGAGCACCACAAGAAAAAATAGGAATATGTGATATAGACTCCATATTCATTCACTCTTTGTCTTTTGGTTGATGCATGGGATGCTTAATGTTCTTTCAGAATGGCATGCCTTCTAGGTTCAATATTCCACTTTATTTCGTTTTCTACATGTAAACTGTCCTTTTCTACTTGAATTAGAGGCTGTTATTGACCAATGATGTTGGAGATAGATAGTATGATGTGGTCTACATAGGAAAATAAAATAGTGCTCAATTCTAATTTGCCTATGTTCATATAATAAAAAAAAGATAATTGTCAGAGTTGGAGTGAATTTGAGTAATTTGTATAATATAATATAAAAGAGTGCTCTTCGTTAACAAGGTAGTTATCACCCTCTGTTGAGATATGTTCTTTAGTTTTGTACCTCTGTCTGATTATCTGAACATTGTGGAGGAGATCTGGAAGAAGATTCGGAATAGTGTTCTTTTCAAGGTTTACTGGATCTCTTCCATACAAGGTGTTACTGGATCTCTTATGGGCTATGATGAATTGGTTAGGTATTATTGGATCTCTTCCATACAAGGTTACTGGATTTTCTTACCGAGCAGCATTTTTGTGAACATTTTTATACATTATATTGTCTATTGAACAATGCAAATTTGCGCTCATTTTTGACCCATTTCCTAGCTTAATGTCTGTACTGGGTATTGGGTTGGAGCACCTGCACTAAAAGGTTCTATAGAGTTAGTCAAGTATGCAACTTTCATTTTTTTGAAAGATAGCTTGGCTATTATATTCTGGGGTTTTTTCACTGGTTTGACTAAAACCAGTTTTGGTTCTTCTTTTTCTTGTAGATAGATTGGTGGAGTGAGTGAAGCAGCACATAGCCAAAAGAGCTACAGGTGCAGTACAGGTAGTACAGTACCAAGTTTTATACTGCAATTATATTGTATAATAGATATCACTATATATATCAGCATATCATTTTGGCAGAAAAAGTTGATCTGGTGGTTTAAAATGGTATACATGGTAATGTTGTATGGTTCTGTTGCTGATATTTACCTGAGTTCAGCCTCCAAGTGACTTTCCAGTAAAGTGCAACCTCAACATCCATGAGCTCAATATTTATAACTTGTTATGCTCAAAATATAGTGCAGGTGATAATTATACTTCCTATGTACACTGTACTAAAAAATCCATTTAAGAATAACATCACAGTTTGGTCTGGTTGGGTATGCATGCAACTTTCATTAATTTATCCTCTGCTTGATGATGGACTGCTTGATGATGGACGAACATCTTAAAGCATTCATTTATTCACATACACAGACCTATCCCGAGAGACGTATGTGAAAAATATTTGTCCTCTGCTTGATGCTGAACCAACATCTTAAAGCATTCATTTGTTCACATACAGACCTATCCCGAGAGACATGTGAAAAAGATTTGTCCTCTGCTTGATGCTGAACCAACAGACGTAAAGGTTGTGCTTTTTTACATAGACATTGTTCAATTGGATTATCTACTTGAAATGGAAAGAACTGCCCGCCTAAGACTTTGTAACGGAAATTTAGTTGAAAGCACATAATATACTGCTCTCCGAACTGACATTTACTTCATTGTTGTATTTTTTCAAAGTGGGTAGTTTATAGAAATTCAATTTGACTATACCTTCTTTTTACTCATGTTAAGTAGACCTTGAATCCTAATGTGACAATATCATTTTCTACTCATGTTATGTAGAGTCCACGAAAGCATCTTCCTAGGCGACACATATTCATCAGTGATTCTGTGGTCTTGCACATATTCATCTTGTTTGGCTAATGGAGTTCGCCTGCTAAGTACCCCTATTCTGATAAAAGGAAGACAAATGGTCCCCCTACGTGAGGCTTCCCAAAGAATATTTCGATGTATAGTACTCCCTCCGTTTCAAAATAGATGTCGGAAAATTTTCAAAATTTGGACGTATACTAAATAGTGTCTAGATACATCAAAATTTAGAAAATTTTGTGATGTCTATTTTGAGATGGAGAGAGTACAAAAACCATTAACGAATTATAGAAATATTTTAGATTCGAAAAGATGTACTTTCATGCACTGTACGCTTAGTCTTTTAGCATGAGTACACTTGTTATGAACCGAGTTTTTTCAAAGTCCAGGTGCAATATGTTATTTGACATTCTTCAGAAATGCTATTTTTCAGTCATGTACCATCTGGAAGAAAAAGATTGTTATTTGACCGTGTACATCTTGCCACTTTCATTTTCTGAATATGCATGGCCTCCTTGTTGCTTACGTATCAAGCATGACCTACATACACTAGCTGCATCATATCCTGATCATGTACGAAGCGGATTTGCATCTTGGGCAAAATTTATAAAGTATCCCCTTTTCGTACTTTATATATATTAATCGACGTGCGTTGCACGGGCACGCTTACTAGTATGGACAAATCAACAAGCTAGAAGTTATGATGACTTTGCCTTTGTGTAGAATACTAATATCAAAACACATATATATTATCATGAAACTATGTTTTCTACTATCGTGGCATGTACCATGACATACCACAAAATCACATTTGTATTGTTTCTTTAGACACGATCGACGAAAGAGTTGGGCCCACGGTAGGAAGAGCCGTCGGTTGGCAATGATCTTGTTTGACCTTGAGAGAAGGGCGAAAATGGCCTTGCATCCCGCAAGCCATGGAATGGAATATTCCTGTGGAAATTTGAGGCCACCCGCCCAATCGGCAATCATACCCTGTCATCGAGTAGACAACCACGGCATCACGTCGTGGTGAACCATGGTTTGCCAGCAAGGAATCGAAGACGGCTTCGCTCGCCGGAAAACAATGTGAAACCGCAAGAAGAGATTTGCATTTTGCTAGTAGCCTAGTACTACACATGGATTAATTTTACCTACACATGTTTCTGAAGATCACTGCACATTCAGAACAGCCAAAAGAGGGTGGTTACTTTTTTTTTTTGAACGAAGAGGGTGTTTACTGGTTAGTGGTTACATCATGTACACACACAGACGCATGGGTTGGTCACCCGTCACCGTAACTAAAAATCTAGGTGATCGGCCAAGGAATGCGGGCGGTGGTATTCACAAGTCCCAGGCTGTCGGTCGAGGCCAGATCTACCAGCACTGGTCGGTCTCCCAGGTGCGGCGGGGCCGGCCCCAGAAGCTGTGCGGCGACGGCCTGGATGCGGGCGGCTGCGCGTAGGCCTGGGTGACGACGTCGCGGTCGTAGCGCGCGCGGGCGTCCGGGTCTGAGAGCGTGGCGTACGCGTCGTGGAGCCTGATGAAGTCGTCGCCGGCCGCGCCGGCCACGTCCGGATGCCGCGCCAGCGCCAGGCGCCGGTACGCGGCCTTGATCTCGCCGCCCGTCGCGCCGGCCGGAAGCTCGAGCACCTCGTACAACGTGCACCTACCGGCTGCCGCCGCCGACGCGACTGCCACCGCGCACCGGACCGTCCTTCGGGGCGAGCAGTTGGTGGCCCGACCGAAACCGGAGGCCGCCGGGGCTAACTGAGGCGCGGTGATCATCGCGGAGAGGAGGAGAAAGCGCGGGGACGGAGGGAGGAATGACGAGTCCGCGGATCTGAGAAGAGGAACGGCGAGAGAGACGGAATGCAGAATTGGTTGGGGGAGAGGGAAAGCAGGCAGGTGAGGTGGGTATGTGTTCGCGTCCAGGTTCGTCTTTATAACGCAGCGGGATGGGGGCGGATTGCGTCGAGGTGGTACTGTATTTTTTTTCTGCGAGATATTTGGATGTTGGGGGTGAGTCAGCGGCAGCATCATCGTGATCTAGCCGGGAAGTCGGCCTGACGAAGGGAGCGAGGTGCGCGTCGGTGTCATGTGGCCGTGCTCCGGTGTGGTGCCTATCTTGCCTGATCCGTCCCCAGGCTCCACGTGGATTCGAAGTAATCCTGTCTGGTTTCGGCGCGACGGTGCCCGCTGATTCGCTGCGGGCGGGTTTTGCGGGTGGCCGGTGGGGACAACACGGTGACACGCGCCCGCGGGTTTGGCCGACTTCACTGCTCCTAGTACGGCGGAGAGAACAACGATTTGCATCTAGAAGCAACATTTTCTCGAGGGAATCTAGAAACAAAGCTGAGGTTGTCGGCGTACCTTTTCTAAAACCGAGCCAACTTTAGGCCCCGTTTTGAACATGGGATATGAAAATCATAGAAAAAGGAAAATTGTAGGAATTGGAATGCCATACCCTACAAATCCTACAGGAATCCAAAACAGAGAAATAAGAAGAGGTAGTCATTTGGATTGCAGAAAGGAAAAGCATATATATTTTTTTGAGCTTCAAATCATGGCGAGGCTTTGTACTCCTCTGATCAAATTCTAAACCAGGAAACTCTGCATGTCGATCAACATGTACTACATTGATCTGGCATCTGAAAAGGGTAAAGCGCATCTAAAATCGAGTTGGTTTGTTGAGGAATCTTACCTTGAAAAACAAAAGTACTAATCTGACTCAAAATAATTGATAGTTAAGGTACATAGAAATAAGTAGCATTGGATCTAACTAGCCACGCACATACAAGATCTATTCAATAGACGGAGGTGGAACCGTGGAAGCCTAACTTCTATTGCCGCGCGACATGCGTTCGCCAGCTGCCGCGAGCTGTGAGAGCTCTTCCCCTGTTGCTTGGCTCCCGGCTAGTTTTTTTATTCTCTCATGGCTAGTTGGTATTAGGGGTATATACGTGAGGTTGCAGTTTTCATGTGTATGTGCGGGCGTTTACCCGGGCTTCTTTTGTGCGTGAGCGACCAGAAAGAGACGTCGGAAGCGCTTCCTTTCGCCACAGGAAATTTTCCAATAGATCTGATCAAATGTTTCTATTCCTGTGAAACGTGAAGTGTAGGAATCGAACCCTGTAGGATTCCTATTCCTATTCCTATGTTCCAAAGGACACAAAGGGAAAATTTCCTGTAAAAATCCTATCCTTTAAGATTCCTACAAAATTCCTATGTTCCAAACGGCCCCTTAGAGTATCTCCGCGGTAGCCGCTGGGTTCGGGTAGAGATTGCAGTTTGAAACAAACAAATGATCTAGATTTCTCAAATAAACTAGATTTTTAAAAAGTTATGATTACAAAATTTTGGCTCATTTCTTTGTACTAAGAGCATCTTCACCGGCACCCTCCAAATGATGGTCGACATGATTGCCGGGGGTCGGCGTCCAAACTTTCGGTAGTTTGGATATGCCGCCCCACGCTGGAGCCCCACCGACCCCCAATGATCAAAACATCACCGAGCACAGAATTCATAGTTCACACGGCCACTTGCCGGCCAAATTCCAAATTCACACGGCTATTAGCCAGCCAAATTCATGGTTTACGGCCACAACGGTCCAAACCACCAAAGTCTAGCGATGGAGTACAAACCGAGCAATCAAATGGAGACGACGCTGTCCTCCGTCGGTGTCGGAGTTGGCTGCACCGACGATGTCGATGGTGGAGCATAAGCCATGTCTGTTGGTACCCGCGTCGTTCCAGCTGGTGCCCAGCCGGCTACGACAGTGCAACAGTTGCCATCCCGACCACGATGTGCGCACACGCGTCGCTGTACCAAATACGCGCCTACTCGTTTCATGGTGGACGTGTCGGTGGCGAGGATATTCGTCTGCTCGGCCATTTGGCTGTTCATGGCCTGGAGCATGCCGGGCGACTTGGGATGTGGCAACCTTGGCCTATTTGATCTTGAGTTTGGCATCACTTTTTGGCCAACAATTCCTTCCACCTTGCGTCATTTTTTTCATTGCGATCGTTTGTTATTGGATGTCACGTCGGTGATCATCTTCTCGAAAGAGGCCTCGAGCGAGGCCGTAGACGTCGTGTTGCTCCTCTCAGCCTTGTCCTTCTTGTGGCCGATGGGGTGGCCGATCGAGGCAGCCGCTGGTGTGTCCACTTCGAAAGGCTTGCCATTGTTGAGTTCAAACCGGACTTTCTCTCATTTCTTGCTTCTAAAGACATGCATCTAGAAGCAACATTTTCTCGAGGGAATCTAGAAACAAAGTTGAGGTTGTCGGCGTACCTTTTCTAGAAACCAAGCCGACTTTAGAGTATCTCCACGGTAGCCCCTGGGTTTGGGTAGGGATGGCAGTTTGAAACCTTTTAGGATACAAACAAATGAATTAGATTTTTAAAAAGTTATGATTTACAAAAAAATGGGTCATTTGTTTGTACAAAGAGCATCTCTAGCGGCGCCCCCAAAGATGGCCAGTAGTGGCTTTGCGGGTCGGTGCCCAAACTGTTGGCAGTTTGGAGATGCCGCCGCATACCGGAGCCACCAAACGATTAAAACTTCATCGAGCATGGAATTCAAAGTTCACACAGCCATTCACCGGCCAAATTTCACAGTTCAGAGCCACAATGGCCCAAACCGCCAAAGTCTAGCGGTGGAGTACAAACCGAGCCATCAAATGAAGACGGTGTGGTCCTCCGTTGGCACTGGAGTTGGTTGCACCAATGATGTTGATGGTGGAGCAACAACTGCCCATGTTGTTCTAGCAGGTGCCCAGGCCGCCACGATGGTGCAACAGTTGCCATCCCAACCACGATAGGCGCACTCGCGTCGGTGTATCAAATATGTGTCTGCTTGTTCATGGTGGATGTGTCGACGGTGAGGAACTTCACCTGCTCGGCCATTTGGTTATTCATGGACTGGAGCATGTCGGCATGGGCGGCGACCTGGGGTGAGGCGGCCCTAGCGTCTTCGATCTTGAGTTTGGCGTCGATTTTGGCCAACAATTCCTTCCACCTTACGCCATTCTTTTCATTGCAATCGTTTTTTGTTGGAAGTCACGTCGGCGATTATTTTCTCGAAAGAGGCCTCGAGCGAGGCTAACGACGCCACGCTTTTCCTCTCGGTCTTAGCCTTTGATACCTTCGATCCGGATTTACGAATACAGTATAGTAGCTTTTTCCCTAATAGACCTAGGTTTAATCGAATCTTGGGAAACAATGCTAAAAGGAAATTAATAAGACACGTCTACAAGAATTGTTTTCTCGTTTTACCTTCGTTTACCAGACCTTTCTAGTTTACTTTGGATCATGGGCTGTTTCAATGGATGGAGATAGGCTAGGGTTGAAAATTCACCTGCAGCTACACATCATATGAGATAAAGATAGTAATACGCATATTCATGTGTAATGATTTAACAAAGATAAAATTTGTGGATGATACGTCGTAAACTGACTAGGGTTTAACTCATCAATGCCCGTTATTATGGACTTGGGTTATGGAGAAGGAGGGAACGCTGGAGGCATCAGTCGGCTAGCAAACAAGAACACAGGGACGCAAGGTTTACCCAGGTTCAGGCCTCGTAGAGGTTCCTACTCCTGCTTACCTTCTCTTGGAATTAACGAAGGAATCGAAGATTACAGGAGTGCGCAGATACAATCTGGCGAGAGTTGTGGAAAACTAGGGTTGCGCGTGTCCTCCTCGCCGCCTCCTCCTAGCCTTTATATAGATAAGCTAGGTCTCAGGTAGCAGGTCGAGTCGGTTACAGATTAGGGTTTTTCCTTTGAACTTTCTATCTTAAGCTTCTTCTTGTCTCGCAAGCAATCGAGAGCCCGTGGGCCACTCGAATTCCATATTGGAACTTGGTAACGCCGTGGGCTTCTGCTGTATCCAGGCCGTATATACCAAACTCGAGTACTTATAGGGTATACCCATGTCAGTAGCCCCCGAGTGTCCAGTGGAATCGCAGATTAAACTGGGGACTTTATGAAGCCCTTTGAGTGCATGATTGAGTGTTTTTCAAGTGTTTAGTTCATGTCATAGGGATTGTTGATATGCGTGCCTGATTTAGCCGATGTATCGGTATTAGTTAATTGCCTTAGGGCAAAACAACGCAATCTACTCAAACTCGAGTCCCCGGACTCGAATTTGGAAAAGTGCTGGTGTAATTCAACTCAGGCCACAGAGGTCTTACATGAGTCAAATTCCAGTGTATGGGTGTGAGCACTCGACGCGTCCGTCAAGGCATGTTCATCATACCTGCAGGCACGGATATGTTTCTGGTAGTGCGCAGCAGATGCGTTGCTATGCCTTATTCAGGTCTTATCTTCACGCTGTAAGCACGGCATCCGAGTTTTTGTTATCGCGGAGATGATTCAGGTAACCCAGGAGAAGCAGTCTCTTTGTAGGGATAGTATGAGGCGGAATCGCCATAGCATTTGAGTGTGGATGTTATCAGCACACAGTACGATGTACAAATAATCATAGGGTGCGCGACCAGCGCTCCCTATGGGAGTAGCCCCCGAGTGCCTGGGCAGGGACTAAAGAATTTTTGCGACTGCTGTCGTCTTTTGTTGCTTGTTTCAGTCGAATTTGCTTCCGGCGCTCCCTATAGGAGTAACCCATGATCCATAATCGAATCGTAGATTCGAGTGGTGGGTGTGCTTCTAATGTTCATACTCCTGCATAAAAATGAATCGTAGGGTGCGAGACCAGCGCTCCCTATAGGAGTAGCCCCCGAGTGCTTGGTGGAGTCGAAGACTCAAGCAAGACTTAAAGTAGTCAAAATATTCTGATGCTCAACTTGATGACATCAGTGCTGACGATGTGATGACCTCAGTTGCCCGCGTGAGCAGCTTTGATGTGATGTGACGAGCGTTGGGTCCCACTTTATGACTTTGATTTGACCGGGCATGCGTAATCTTTTGTTTTAACCGAGTCTCCTCGATTTCCACGCGTAATGGGAATAGTGGGGGGACGGTTCGTGCTTCAGCTTCGCCACGTGTCGATGGCTATGTACGCCATGAGTGTAGTAGGGTTTCTGCTGGCTGTTGAATTGTGTCTGTGATGAGGTTAAGTAGCAGCGCAGCTGCGGTAATTTTCCCATCTGCCTTTCTCTGCTTGTGATTCCATTGCCATTGCTGTTGCTCTCTGCTTCCTAGCACTCGTCCTCTTCATGGCACTGGACCAACTCCGTGTCTTTCCGAGCTACTTCCTCCGCTCGCACCGCCATCGCAAGATGGGCAACAAGAAGGGAGGCGCTGCCGCCATTGCCGCCGCCAAGAAGAAGGGCGGCTCCACCACTTTGGGCACCAGCGCCGCTGGTGCTAGGAAGAAGAAGGGCGCGGATACCCGCATCACCAATGGTGCATGGCGCGCATCCATCATCAAGTCCTCTGAGCTCCATCTCCTGCGTCAAGATGGAGTTCTGTCGCCCGTGGAGGATGAGTCGCGAGTGCCAGCTGGCGAGGTAATTCCTTGTCCTCCTGCTGGTTTCCGGGTGATGTTCCTTGCATTCATCATCCACGGTCTTTCTCTTCCCCTGCATCCTTTCTTCAGGGGCCTCCTTTGCTTCTATGGGCTCCAATTACATCAGCTGTCCCCAAATTCTATTCTCCACATCGCCTGCTACATTACTCTTTGCGAGTGCTAGCTCGGAGTCGAGCCACACTTTGGCCTCTTTAAGAGGATTTTTAAGCTGAAGCGCCAGTCAGCATCTGGTTCTGTAGTCTATGACGTAGGAGGCTGCGGAATCCATGTCGACTCCTCCGCCACTTATTTCGATATCAAACTCATGGCGTCCGTCCAAGGGTGGAGAGACAAGTGGTTCTACATCCATGACCATAAGGCCTACGGAGATCACTAAGGACTCGTGCCCTTTGATCCCGCGATGCCATGCAAGATGAGGCGTTCTTGGAAGAACGTAGTGATGCTTGGCGAGTTCGAGGAGACAGAAGTGCTGTACAAGCGCGTCTGCGACCCCGAGAGCCGCATGGGTAAAGAAGAGGGAGGCGCCTCCCTCATTCGCACATGGTTGCGCCATCGTATCCAGCCTCTGCAGGCCAGAGTCCATCCCATGTTCCAATGGGATGGTGCGGACGATGCCACTCGCGTATCTGCCAATGGCATTTCCATGGGTGAAGTAGATAAGAGGCTGCGACTGGTGACGAAGTATACTTCAAAGGAGGTTCTCCCTGGCGAACCAGTCGTGCCTCCCTTCGACGCCTCTAACCCTCCTCCTGAGGTAGAATTGTGCTACGAAGTAGCTTTCTTTGTCGATTGCCGTTAAGTTCTTGATGCATAATGAATTGTTTTCTGAATGCAGGATTGGAAGGTGTCTCCCAATTTGCCCCCTCTTCCTGAAGGGGTTATTCCTCACGAAGTGGATGAAGAGGATGAGTCGGAATCGACCGTCCCACTTGAAGAGGAGGAGGGAGCCCCCGAGTCTAGTGATCCGGACACTCGCAAGCGTTCTCGTAGCAAGGATTCGGATGCTTCGTCTCTGTCGACTCTAGAAGGCCCATCTGTTGGTGCAGAGGAGCCGATTCCTGCCGTTCCTGTGCGGCCCATGGCTCCTCCTACCCGGAAGAAGCTTCGACTGCCAAAGGAATTGTCAGAGTCGGAGGAGCAGTCCTTCGATCTTGATAGATTTGACTGGTAAGTTCTATGCTCGTGACCTCATTTTGGTTTCTTCTTTGAGTTGCCATTTTTCCTAAAGCTTTTACTTGATTTGTTTTTCAGTCAAGCGGCAATGTCGTCTTCTGACGATGTCCAATTTGTGAAGGAGTCCGGAGTCGTGGACTCCAAGTCCAAGAAGGTGGCTTCGCGGTCTCCTCCTCCATTGGCGGCCCACTCCGGGCATAATTCATCGAGTTCCCCGCATGCTGGGGAGCATCAGATGGTTACCCGGATGACTGTGCAACATCCTTCTTCGGAGTATGTGGAGGATCATGTAGGTATCTTGTAGTTGGCAGTCGAATTTATTCTTGGCGCTGCTTTACTTGAACTTTTATTGTCTCCTGATGCAGCTCATCGTGAAGGAAGCCGCCCGCCTAGCGGAGCAAGTCCTTAACATGGGTCGACAACATGCGCGACTGGACAATCACCATCGCATTATCGAAAGTAAGTCTTGACTTCGTCTTTGTCTTTGCGAATATTATTGATTCGAGTTGGTGACATTCCCTGTATTTTGCAGCTGAGCATAATGAATTACTTCACCATGCTGCTGCACTGGAGAAGACGCTGGCCGCGGCGACAAAGAATCGCGACGAGGCGGTCGCAGCTTTGGAGGAGTCACGAAAGCGAGAGGAGGATCTCCGTGCCACTACCGCTGAGAGGGAGAAGTTGTTCGAGGAGCAACTTTTCTCGATTACCAAGTCCCTCTTAGGTCTTCTTTTTCATCTGGATATGCCTTGCTTTTTTGCTGCTTTGACGTGTAGTTGTTATACTAACACTTTTGTGTATGCAGATGCCAGCGGCTTGAGCTTTGATGCTCAATCTCTGTGCCGTTTGGATGGCTTGGCTGGTGCTGTCGCCGCAGTTGAAGACCATAGCGTATCCCTCCAGGAGACGCTGGGGAAGGCCAAGGATGTGCTCAGTTGCATCCATGTGGACTTAACTCCCAAGGCCGGACTGATCAACAACCTCGGCGACTTGGTGGAGTCCCTGGCTGGAGGAATTCCTGCTGACTTCAAGAACTCGCAGCGCTCCGTCGGCGCCACCATGGCACTCGCAATGGTGCAGGCCCATGGTGTGGAGATGGATCCTGTCGCTATCTCGGAGGCGATGCCTGTCGATGCTGGAGGCCAGCAGGTAGTGTTTGCTCCCTTTTGCTGGTAAATGCAAAAATTATGGTCCCCAGCTTATCGAGACACTCGTCAAGTACTCCGAGGAGCAGCGTCAAGCGAAGGCTGCAGCGTCTGGGGGTACTACCGGCAAGTCCATGGCGTCGGAAACTGCCACGGATGCGATGAAGCCCCCGAGGCCAAAGTCGAAGTCGAAGAAGCACACTGCTCCTTAGTTTTTATATGTAATAGCTCTAGTGTTTGGCCTTTTGTGTCTGTGAAACAATGCTTTTATGGGGGTACCCCAGTCAAGACTTTGATATGTTTGAATGCATCCAAGCCTTTCATTAGTGTATCCTTGTCCTCTTATTTTGCTTTTATTTGGTTCGTGATAGGGTACCTCGAGTGCTCCTTCGAGTGATCCTCGTGATCCATCACCCATTGATGAGACCTTGGCACAACGATGTTAAAGGGTGGATGAGTTGTCCCTGCTTTCGCGACTGCGTGATCGCGTTAAGTGATGGCCCAAAATATATCGAGCTCGTTGGGGAACCCCAAGAGGAAGGTATGATGAGCACAACAACAAGTTTTCCCTCAGTTATAAAACGAAGGTTATCAATTCAGTAGGAGCAAGGAAACACCTCCAAGGTGTTGCTAGCTGAACTTTGGCAGGGCGCACTACCGACGCCAGCAGCAACGTGGAAACCTGCACAACACAACCACAGAACTTTGCCCCCAACTTACAGTGAGGTTGTCAATCTCACCGGTTTTGCTGAAAACAAAGGATTAAACGTATTGTGTGGAAGAAAGTAATAGTTTGCAGAAAGTAAAGCAAAGATAAGCAGTTGATTGAAGATTGATGATAAAAGAAAGGACTGGGGTCCATAGTTCACTAGTGGTGGCTCTCCTTAAGATAGATGACATGTTGGGTGAACAAATTACAATGGGGCAATTGAAAAACATCGAGAAAGCAATATGCATATACTACTCATCTTGACTCCTTTGAGACTTGATTGGGCATTACAACATTATACATAGACCGCAATCCAACTGCATCTATGACTAATAATCCACCTTCAGGTTATCATCCGAACCCTCTCCAGTATTAAGTTGCAAGCAACAGATAATTGCATTACACATTGCATGTAAAGTAAACAATACGATTGTTCTATGACCAAAGGATTGTTGTTTTCTACCTAGTAGCAACAACACATCTAGTACCTTAGAGATTTATGTCACTTCCCTAGATTACTAGAGGCATGAACCCACTATCGAGCATAAGTACTAACTATTGGAGTTGCTAGCATCTACTTGGACAAGATAGTGTAACTACCTCGGACCCTACGCTCTAAGTTCAAGCCTGGATGAAACGGAAGTGGTTAAAATAGTACAGCGGGGGCCCAGAGGACCGCCCACGCAGTACCCCGTCAGTCCCTAACCACTTCCAAGACATCGGGAAAAGAGCGAGCGGCGTAGGCAACATGCGAAGAGATCAAATACATACACAAGTGAATATGTATGCAAGCTACCATACAACAGTTCTCAGAGACATTCCATCTAAAAGAAATAGAAATATTGCAACGCCATACGGCAAGATCCAAATATCCTAGATAGAGATAATAGTTTCGGATAGCTCCTCATACATCAAACATCAGAGTATCAGGCAGAAGCGGAAAACAAGATCCGAGTACGGATAAGAAGCAAATCGGCATAAGATGCCACATAAATAAACACATCCCACCCACAGATCTCGCGGATCCCCATCCCCGGAATCTCTACACCGAGTGATCGTTGCCAACATCATCTGTCTCCTCCACCCAGTACCCATCTTGCGAATACACCTGTTCATCTGAATCAAACAATTTATCGTGTGAGACCCTAGGGGTACGCAGCAAGTCTTTATGCCTCTAAAGGGGACATATACCTGGGGTGACGCATTTGCAGCAAAAGATAAAACTAACACGTCTATAGATACTCGCTAACCATCCGCCTAACCAATGATAGACGGATGTCCATTAATCAGTAACAACAGTTATAATAGTATAATTAACAGATCCATCCTCCTTCTCGCTTACCAACGAGAAAGCGGACGAACAATCCATCCGTTGGCAGTTTTATTAACCATTCCATGAGTATTGCACTATTTACTAGTCAGGTACTTAGTGAAATTAAAAGCGGTACTTTAGTTATACTTGTCTATGATCGAGAAACTATGCTCCAAGTCGTCCATAACCGCGGACACGGCTTTCAGAAAGATTTACCCTGTAGGGGTGCACAAATAGCAATACACACTCGATCAACCTCGGAAAAACCAAATCAAAACCCAACGAGGCATTCACGACAAAGCGATCACAGGATTCAGAAATATTTCAGGGGGCCACCCCATTAAGCTACCCGCAACAAAGTTGGCCGGCTCCGAGACGGACCGAAGGTTTGCGTCAATGGAGGTAAACGACTGGGAACCCGAAAGTGTGACTGGGCTTGTCGATACCGCGAAAACACTCCGCATCCAAAACAGTACAGGTGCTCCACGCACAATCTTAATTAAAACGGTAAAGCATGGCATAAGTACAGGATAGTAACAAAGCCCCAAACTACTTTGTGGCCCCAAGAAATAGAAATGAATCAAGCT
This sequence comes from Avena insularis, assembly GCA_023614405.1. Taxonomy (NCBI): domain Eukaryota; kingdom Viridiplantae; phylum Streptophyta; class Magnoliopsida; order Poales; family Poaceae; genus Avena; species Avena insularis. The sequence goes on along the minus strand of CM042692.1, from coordinate 48,083,952 downwards.
CTGGCTTAGGGGGGTCCATAAGGCCTCCCGGATGTGGATAGTGCGAATAGTCAAGGAACAGGAATCAAGTACTCGGGGTCCTACGGGACACAAGTGAGCATGAAAAACCAAATAGCAGATATTGCCCACCAGTGCCGCTTTCATTAGTTATCCCATTACTACTCAGGTTAAGTTGTTTAGGTACCTCGTTATCCATCAGACACTCACATACCCTACACATGCTGTTCTACGACTCGCATGGCTCAAACAACTCCTGTAGTAATGGCTCATGGGATGGAGGAACAAGCTTCAGTGGGGTTTAAGAGTAAAGGCTATGCAGTACTTGGGATTCAATTTAATGCAATCGCGACTCAATGATGCAAGAACAAGATAGAGGCAATAGGTACTATATGTATGCAAGCATGTGGTAGTGCTTGCCTGGCAGCTCAGTTGAAGCGAGAGACGGATCTGGGTAGTACTCCTGGGATTCCTGGTATTTTCCCTGCTCGACGTCTATTCGAAAGAAGAACCAAACAAACAAGGGCCAACATAAATAAAGTGCGCAAGCATATATATAAAATGCGACAAGCAAACAAGCATGCCATGATGAATGATGCACAATTTACATGGCAATAATGTAGCATGGCATGGGTGAGGTGTGGGGTGCGAGAATAAAGCATTTTATTAGGTTTTAGTCATGTTTTGCTCCCATAACACTTGCTGTCCACTTAATATTTATATGATGCACGGTGCAATTCAGAACATGGAATGCATAGTTAGAACGGGCTTGTCGCGCTGATCGATTTAGACATATTATTTGTCGAATTTAGAGTTGTAGAATTAAAGTTATTAATTAATTAAAAAAAGGCATTTTTATTGCAATTTTCATTATCTCGAAATTTTAAATTGCTCAAATAATATTTTGAATGGCATATTTGAAATCCTCACATTTTTCTGATTCCAAAACATATATTATTTGTATTATTTGGATTTACAAATTAAAAGTTATTAAAAACAGAATTTAAATCATATTAAAACATTTCTGAAATTGTTTTTATAAAACAGATAAACGCAGAAACTTTTCGTACCCAGGCCGAGCTAGCCACAGTCGCTGACAACTGGGCCCAACGCTGACTGGGCGAAACGGCGCGGCGAAAACCCTTTTGCACCGCGAGTGTAGCCAACCACGGTGACAGACAGGTGGACCCGCGACGAGAAGGGGCCCACGCGACAGTGGCTGAGCGAGCGGGTGCCACGCGGCGGAGCCGGGGACCGCGGGTTGAGGATTACGAAAAACGCGGTGCCTTTTTGTAAAACGGTCACAGCCGCCGACAGGTGGGCCTGGGCTGGACCGCGGGTTGCGAGACAAAAAGGTGGGGGGGATTTGCAAAGTGCCCCGCGGTACTGTTTTTCTTCCTGAGTTAACTGACGAGAGATCCGTGATCGACAGAGGACAGAGCGCGGCGCGGGGGATCGAACCCGCGACCTGCGGCGCGCGCACAGAGAGGCGGAGCCACTGCGGTAGGGTGGGGGATGTTGCTAAGGGAGGACCGAACGGCTAGTTAAGCCGCGTCGCGGCGCAACAACGAGCAGAAACCAACACCCGCCGTTGCACCGAGAGCGCTCGGCACAAAGTCCGACAAGACCAGGGGGACCAGGTGAGAGAGGGGGTGTCAGGGAGGTTCGGTGGCTCACCACGAGGCTGCTGGTGGGGTCAGATCGGGCCGGGGAGCGGCGGATCGGCGACGTTGCAGCCGGCCGACGGAGCTAGGGTTTCGGGTCGGCGTCGTGGACGTGCAGCGGTCCTGGGCCTCCTCCTCCTCGTCTGCAGCCACAGGGGTGATGCAGAGGGTTGCTTCGGTCTTCCCCGACAACCTCAACGCCACGCCCGCCTACTGATCTCGAGGATGGTGGTGGACACCGACGGTGGCCGGCGGGGTGGATGTGGGGTAGAAGGGGAGGGAGAGGATCTGCACAGCGGTCAGGGGGGGGGGGGAGGTGAGGCTCGGCAGAGGAAACGTGGGGGAGTAGATAAGAAGAGGGGAGGAGGAGCTGCACATGGTGGCTCGGTGGAGAGAAAAAGGTGGCTCGGCCACCTTTTCTCCCTCACGTGCTGGGCACGGCTAGGGCAGGGGTAGGAAGGCCAGGGCTACAAGGTGGGACCAGGGCGAGGCCAAGGAGGCCAGACTCGGTGTGGGGCCGGGCTGCAGCGAGAGAGAAGGAAGAGAGAGAGAGGGTCGAGTAGGGTTTAGCTAGAGTGGTTGAGCAAGGGAGGCTCGGGCTAGATTAGAGGGGGTGGTTCGGCTTAGAGCAGGGAGTAGATGGGGGTGGTGCCACGACATGGTTAGGTTTAGGGTGGTGAGTTAGCTCGGCTAGGTAGAGAGAAAGAGAAATGAGGGTTTAGGGTAGGGTAAGGTGGTAGGGTTAGGGTTTCTCATGAACAAAGCAAGGAGGGGTGAGATTTTGTGGCACATGGTAAGGAGAGAACAACCAAGATGGTGAGGGTTGAGAGAGAAGGAGAGCTCAAAAGAGAAGATCCACTCAAAAACCAAGTAAAACCCAAAAGAATAGAATGGTGGTGATTGTTGCATGGCCCATGCATGAGCATTAAATGCCATGTCTAATCTTGTGAAAACAAAATAATAATCATGGCATTTATACACATGCATTCCAAAATGTGGAGTAAGGCTAAGCTGAAAGAATTAGAAAGATGTTCCAAGTGGAGTAGATGGAGATGCTCAAAGTTGAATATAATTCGGGACATGCTAGTGTGTGTGTCCCACTAGGTGCATAATATCCCCAATAATATTCCAACATGAGCAAATATTCCAATACAATCCATATGGAAGCTAGAAAGAGGGATGCCACTCACATAGCATGCAAAGATGGCTCCACATATCAATAATGTGAAAACAACATGATGCTAGTGTGAGAGCATGTGGAAAATAGAAGTGGATCCATCTCAACCCAGATGAGCTAGAGGTAAACCAAATAAGATGCAAAGCTCACATATAGTTGGATGGTGGAATTATGGGGTGGTGACAAAGAAAGGTGGTGGAGTTAATAAAAGATATGCCCCCAACTCAACTTGGGCATCAAGCATTTATCAAGAACCAAATACAATATATCAAGAGGCAAATACAATTAATAATGCATATGGGATAAGAACCAAATGAAAAGGATTTTATATGATGCTGAAATGCAATGTGGCATGATGACATGAGCATGATATAATTATGATGCAACAATTATATGTAAGAAGGTAGCATATATATAGACTAGGCCAGTAGCATTGCAATTGTTAGACAATTGGGATGCTACAGATAGCTACTAACAACGGAAAGCATGCAAGATCACAAATAACAAAGACATGATAGAATCAATAATCAATCTGAAATAGCATCTCAATATCCATCGGATCCCGCAAACATAACATGTAGGAATTACAAATAGATGATCTTGATCATGAACGGAGCTCACAAGATCTAAACATGATAGCACAAAGGAGGAGAACCAGCCATCTAGCTACTACATGGACCCGTAGTCCAAGGATGAACTACTCACGCATCACACTGGAGGCTTGCATGGTGATGAAGAAGGCCTCCAGGGTGAATTCCCCTCTCCAGTAGGGTGCCGGGAAGAGCTTCAGATCCCTCCTGATCTAGGGATGGAGATGACGGCGGCTATAGACTCTTTTGTGGAATTTTTATCGGGTACTTAGGGTTTCTGTATCGGAGGCATCTTATAGGCGAAAGGGGAGGCCGAGGGGGTGCCCAAGGCGGCTAGACCATCCCCTGGTGCGGGCCAGGCCGGGCCACGCGTCTAGGTGGTGTGGCGGCCCCCTGGCCCCTCTCCGTCTCGTATTCTGGCTCCATGTGTCCCTCGGTGAAAAACTGACTTTGGCTTTTGTCCTGTCCAATTCCGAGAATATTCATTTTCTGACTTTCCTGAAACCAAAAACAGCAAAAAACAGGCAGCTGGCACCGTGGCTCTTGTTAATAGGTTAGTCCAAGAAAGTGTATAAAAAGTACTCCAAAGTTGGAACAAAACATAAGAAAGTAGATAAAACCAAGCATAGAACATCAAAAATTATGGATACGTTAGCAACGTATCAACATCCCCAAGCTTAACTCCTGCTCGTCCTCGAGTAGGTAAGTGATAAAAAGAAAGAATAATTTTTGAGGTGACATGCACCATCATAAACTTGATCAAAGTATTTGTAAAACAATGATAGCTGGGATCATAGTACTTCAATCATAACATGAAAGATAAAGTTCTAACAATAAGACAAAGCAGCTATGTTGCAACATGAAAAGGCACAAACAAAAGATTCATGAATAACTATGCTTTGCAAGACGTTTGTTTGTTTCACATAAAGAAAACATATCATAGTAGCATTCGCTTGTCCCTCATAGAGTATGAAACATAAATACATAGGACGCCTTCAAAGTTCATAAGAGTGACTAGATACAAATAGTTTAAAACATGCAATATCAAAGCTATGCATCAATCAACAAGTCTTGGGACAATGCACATAGAACTAAGAATGGCCACTATGCTCTCAAAATAGGTGCATAAAGATAGAAGGTGGAAAATCAACATAAAAGTAAAAGAAAGGCCTTCATAGAAGGAAGTAGAGATTCAAGTTTCATAAAGAGCTTCCAAAAATTATGGTACTTATTAGCTTTCAGCTCTCATTGCCCCTATCATAAGCATCTTGAAGTGATTAAGGTTAAAGTGAACAAAATATGGTGTATATGCTTGACGAAGTATAAGTTGGAAATCTCATGTCCCTTGAATACGAGGGCCGCTCCTTATGCTACTGAAGTTTAGTTACCGGTAAGTTCTTGTCATGGTAAGTACATGTGTATCATAGAGAACCGCCAACGGGGTACCCCTTTCCCGATGATACGAAAGAATCCCCATATCAAAATGACAAGGCAAGCAGACAACGAGCATCTCAACAATCTTCTTATTTACCATGGGTAAATGGTGCTTTTTTCTCTGTTTCCTCTTTTCTCATATCTTTTTTTCTTTTTCTCTTTTTTTGCTCAATATCTGACTCTTTTTTTATAAGAAGAATGCTTCATAGACAGCTCATTATGGTTACGCTGCAGGTTTCCACCATGACAGCATGGATTAGACCAGCGGCCCAGGCGTTTCTCTAACACACATACATAACTCCATGGACTTACAAGCTCCCCTTTCATTTCACACCGACGACATCCATAGACAAAAGAGCATGATATCAACTAGGTACAAAGTACAAGTGCAATGTTGAAAGCGTTCCCCATGACAGCATGGTTCTGCTAATCCCCAACATATAAGTGCAAGCATATACAACATATATGACATAATGGTTCAAGTTTATTAAGGGCAAGAAAAGTAAAGTGTGCCATCAAGTTTGTGTGAGTTTTAATCACTAGTTTTCTCATAACAAGTTTAATTCGGAAGGTAGATAAAAACATGAATATACTTGGAATAGCAAATGCTAATAGGTAGGTATGGTGGACTCTTTGTAATAACTTGGTTTTAGGAGTTGGATGCATGAGTGGAACTCATACTTGCTTATGGAGGCTAGCAAAAGACTGGCAGCGACCAACTAAGAGAGCAATAATGGCCATAATCATGCAGAGCGACAAAACATCATTAATCAAAGCATAAAGTGATACTACAAGTTGAAAACTAAAGGATCATAAAGGCTTATGGTGACTTGGGATAGTCATAACATGGTGTGAGCATGTGCCAAGTCAACCCAAATAAAGCATCAAAGGAGAATACCACAATACTATGCTTTAATATGCTAAAACAACGCATGATTCTTCCAAGGCACATTAAGCAATCTCAATTGTTTATAACAAGTCATGCTACAGCAAAGAATACTAAGCATAAAGCCAAAACAATATCAAGCATGGCATGACAAAGCATAGGCCACAGTCAAAAACAAGCTCTCTTTACCACTTAAGCATGAACTTTCCTACTCTTTTCCAATCCAAACCAAACTATTAGAAAACCAATGTATGAAAGAGGGGGTCCAACAAATTTATTCAGCAAACTAAGAAAACCAAGCAAATGAAAAACCAAAATGAAAACGAAAAAGAACACGCTCCAAGAACAACACAACTGTGCATGAAACAATAAAAATGAAGTGTTTGGAAGAAACCTGGAATTTTTATTGATGAAGAAGGGGATGCCTTGGGCATCCCCAAGCTTGGACGCTTGTACCTCTTGAATATTTCTTGGGGTGACATGGGGTGGCTTACCCAAGCTTGAGCTTTAGTCCATTCTTCATCTCATTACATCATTCTCTCCATACACCTGAAATTTTTCATTCATACAAAACTTCACACAATCTTTATTAGCAACAATAGTGCACTCAAAATAATAAGTCTTTAGGTTCAGTTTCAACACCAATAAAACTTCCAATTAAACACAAGCTACTGTAGCTCTTCCCTCAAAAAGCTCAATTCCCCAAAAGAACTCAAAAAGGAACCAACAAGAAGCAAATGCAAATAATGGCGACCAACAGGTAAAAACCAATTTTTTTCAAAGACCTTCTGTTGCTCAAATCAAAAAGTGTTGAACTAACGAAAGTTAGTAATAACCTGGGGCAGAATAACAAAAATTCACGCCTCAAAACTACGTACAGAGATTTTACATGAAATTTTACGGTGAAGCACAAAAATCTGTTTTGGGACAACAACTTTCCCAATCATTACTTCTCTTTCATTAGAGGTTACTCTTGGCACAAAAGGCAAATAAAAAGGATAAGGAGCGGTTATTACTGAAGTAATAACTTTCAAGTTTTATCTAAAACTTTTGGGTTATCTCCCAATAAGTACTTTTCTTTAACGCCTTTAAGTTAGGAATAAGAAGCAAGAAAAAGAATCAAGTGTTCTAAAATGAAGAAGCATTAATATTAATACCAGAAATATCTTCAACAAGGCAAGGTATCTCATCCAAATAAGTTCTAGAGGATCCTCTCTCAATGCTTTTGGGTTCACTACTTTCATCAAACGGGTTTTCATGAACAATCCAATTAAGATTCTTTTCTATGGCTTCATGCATTGCTACAAGTTTGAAAGGTATTGGTATCTTAATTTCCTCCCCATTAGGTTCGGTTTTGTTCATCTTTTCTCGTGTACCAATAACATCTACACATGAGCCTAGCATACTAAAACGTTCAAATACTTTTCTAGCTTCCTTGGCAACATCATAGAATTCCTTAAGCAAAGTTTCCAGAATAAAATCTCTCTTTTCAGGGTCCTCAATTTCCTTCAGTTTAAGAAACATTACTTGCATTAAGGGGTTAAGGTTAACAAGCCTAGCTTCCAACATGTGAACCAAAGAAGCTGCAGCAATTTCATAATTTGGAGCAAGTTCTGCAAGGGATCTATCCTCAATATACTCATGCTTACTAACATGATCAAAGAATTCTTCAATATTATCTTTTCCAATTATAGAGCCACTACCTATTGAAAGGTCTTTCAAAGTGAATTTAGGGATCAACATGGTGAGCTAAGAAAGAGGTAACAACTATAGAAAGACTTAATTTTTTTTTGTGTTTTTAATAAAGAAAGCAAACTAGTACAACTAATTTTTGTGTGTTTTTTATAAAGAAACAAGCAAACAAAGCGAAAGTAAACTAAGCAAAACAAAATTAACAAAGTAAAGAGATTGGTTATGAGGGACTCCCCTTGTGAAGATGTCCTTGACTCCCCGACAACGGCGCCAGAAAAAGTAGCTTTGATGGCGCGTGGTTGACTTGGGAGCTTCTTATTCTTCGATCCCCGGCAACGGCGCCAGAAAAAGTGCTTGATGGCCCAAAATATATCGAGCTCATTGGGGAACCCCAAGAGGAAGGTATGATGAGCACAATAGCAAGTTTTCCCTCAGTTATGAAACCAAGGTTATCAATCCAGTAGGAGCAAGGAAACACCTCCAAGGTGTTTCTAGCTGAACTTTGGCAGGGCGCACTATCGGCACCAGCAGCAACGTGGAAACCTGCACAACACAACCATAGAATTTTGCCCCCAACTTATAGTGAAGTTGTCAATCTCACCGGTTTTGCTGAAAACAAAGGATTAAACGTATTGTGTGGAAGAAAGTAACAGTTTGCAGAAAGTAAATAGAAAGCAGTAAATAGTTGATTGAAGATTGATGATAAAAGAAAGGACCGGGGTCCATAGGTCACTAGTGGTGGCTCTCCTTAAGATAGATGACATGTTGGGTGAACAAATTGCAGCGAGGCAATTGACAAAAATCGAGAAAGCAATATGCATATACTACTCATCTTGACTCCTTTGAGACTTGATTGGGCATTATAACATTATACATAGACCATAATCCAACTACATCTATGACTAATAATCCACCTTCAAGTTATCATCCGAACCCCCTCTAGTATTAAGTTGCAAGCAACAGATAATTGCATTACGCATTGCGTGTAAAGTAAACAATACAATTGTTTTATGAACAAAGGATTGTTGTTTTCTCCCTAGTAGCGACATCACATCTAGTACCTTAGAGATTTCTGTCACTTCCCCAGATTACTAGAGGCATGAACCCACTATCGAGCATAAATACTAACTCTTGTAGTTGCTAGCATCTACTTGGACAAGATAACTACTAACAACGGAAAGCATGCAAGATCACAAATAACAAAGACATGATAGAATCAATAATCAATCTGAAATAGCATCTCAATATCCATCGGATCCCTGCAAACACAACATGTAGAATTACAAATAGATGATCTTGATCATGAAAGGAGCTCACAAGATCTAAACATGATAACACAAAGGAGGAGAACCAGCCATCTAGCTATTACATGGACCCGTAGTCCAAGGATGAACTACTCACACATGACACCGGAGGCTTGCATGGTGATGAAGAAGGCCTCCAGGGTGAATTCCCCTCTCCGGTAGGGTGCCGGGAAGAGCTTCAGATCCCTCCCGATCTAGGGATGGAGATGACAACGGCTATAGACTCTTTCGTGGAATTTTGATCGGGTACTTAGGGTTTCTATATCGGAGGCATCTTATAGGTGAAAGGGGAGGCTGAGGGGGTGCCGGAGGCGGCCAGACCACCCCCTGGTGCGGGCCAGGCTAGGCCGTGCGGCCAGGTGGTGTGGTGCCCTGGCCCCTCTCCGTCTCGTATTCTGGCTCCGTGTATCCCTCGGTGAAAAACCGACTTTGGCTTTTGTCTCATCCAATTCCGAGAATATTCATTTTCTGACTTTCCTGGAACCAAAAATAGCAGAAAAAAGGCAGCTAGCACTGTTTCTCTTGTTAATAGGTTAGTCCAAGAAAGTGTATAAAAAGTACTCCAAAGTTGGAACAAAACATAAGAAAGTAGATAAAACCAAGCATGGAACATCAAAAATTATGGATACATTAGTAACGTATCATTAAGCAGCTGGAACGTGAGTTGCCCATCCTCCATGGTAACGCGGATGTAAGGAAGTCGAGGGCGGAGAAGGCTACCACCCGCGAGCAATATCTTTCGGAGGAGGTGACGCAGCTGGGCGATCAGTTCAAGTGTTAGCTTCCTGTCCTCTTATCTTTTCTTTTAGTCAATCGCGGCAGTTCCTTGTCTTCATATTTTGCCCCTTTTTTGTGCTTGGTGTAGTTTACAGTGCTCGTCATCCGCAAGATGAGAAAGACAGAATCGCCATTCGAATGAACGACCTGACCCAGGAGCAGCTTCAGGCGAGTGGGTATTTTTGGGTGGACCATGATCGTGCGATCGCACTTGCGACCTTGCAGGATCGTGCCTCTCGAGTACTCCACTTTCTGAAGAAGGCGCAGTCGTGCCCGAGGAATATCTATCAGACGATGTTTCCACTGGACGCCGTCCCTTCGAGCCTGTTTGCTCTCCTGGCTAAGTTCCAGGATTTGAGTGCAATTTGCGAGTGCGTGCGACAACAGTTAATGGCTGGTGCCAAGGCTGCTTTGTCACTGGTTCGACTGCATAGGCCTGATGTAGATGTTGTAGCTGTTGCTGCTGGACCGCCGACCCCGCCGAAAGGTTCGACCTAGAACATGGTTACACATTACCAGGTGGTGGGTCGTCTAGCAGAAGAAATTGTCAACTTCTTTGAGGAAAAAACAAACGTTCTTCTACTGCAGCAGTAGTTTAACATGCATCCTGCACATAAGTGTACCAGTGTTGTAAAGTTTGTATGGATATACTAGATGTAATTAATTTCTATTGATATGTAAAGAGCTTGTTAGATTATATGTTTTGTGAGTGTATTTGTACTCTGCAGTTCCTTTTCATTAGCCTGACTTGTTTTATCTCAGCACCTTGCCAACCTGTCAGGTGCAACTAGGTTGGTGTTTTATCAAGGGTTCGATTGGTGTTGTGTCAGCTACTTGGGATACTGCGACTTGTTCGTAGAACGAAGATGTAAAGGGTGGCGTAGCCCCGAAGTGATAAGATTGCCAGAAAAAGGAGGAAAAACACAGAGTTTCAGGGCACTTAGCTTTATTTATTCGTAGAACAGTACGAGGTACAATGTGTGGCTAAGTAGCCTGGCTGAATATCCTTATTTGTAATGTAAGAAAAAACGACTAGGGGTAGAAGCGACGCAGCTGCGCGACGTTCCAGGGGTTGGAGTATGCGACTCCAGTCTCGAAATATTTAAGGCGATAGGCGCCACCTGGGATTACTTCTATAATTACGTATGGTCCCTCCCAAGGGGACTCAAGCTTGAGGTGTCCTTGCTGCTTTAGTCGCAGGACCAGGTCTCCTTCTACGAAGGATCTGGTGCGTAGCCTTCTGCTGCGGTAGTTGCACAGGTTCTGCTGGTAGATCGTCGATCTTTCTGCTGCAATGTCCCGTGCCTCGTCAAGGAGATCGACGGAGGCTTCGAGTGCAAGTGTTGACTCCTGCTCGCTGTACGCGACCACCCGTGGGGCTTTAAAGCGTACTTCTGCGAGTAACACTGCTTCAACACCGTGCACCATGAAGAACGGGGTATATCCCGTGGCGCTATTTGGGGTTGTGCACAGGCTCCAAAGTACATACTGCAGCTCGTCTGGCCAACATCCGGTAGCTTGCTCGAGTGGTCGGAGGAGTCGCTTCTTGATTCCACCGTAGACGAGGCCGTTGGCCTTTTCGACTTGACCGTTGGTCTGTGGGTGAGCTATGGAGGCATAGCTTATGTTGATTCCCAGGTTCTTGAAGAAACCCTAGAACTCCTTAGAGGTGAAGTTCGTTCCATTGTCCGTGATGATGCTGTGTGGCACTCCGAAGCGATAGACAATGGACTCAAAGAACTTGACAACACTGGCTCCTGACTGGTTTGTCACCGGCATGGCCTCTATCCACTTGGTGAATTTGTCGACTGCGACCAGGAGGTAAACGTAGCCCCCTCGCGAGGACTTTGGGAGATTGCCAACCATATCGAGTCCCTATTGCGCAAAGGGCCAAGCCAATGGTATTGGCCGGAGTTCCTTGCTAGGTGCGTGCGGTTTATCCACGAATCGCTGGCAAGCATTGCAACATTGGACGATGTCCTTGGCGTCGCGCATGGCCGTGGGCCAATAGAATCCAGCTCGTAGAGCTTTGGCGACGAGGACGCGACTGCCAGCATGGTGCCCGCAAGTCCCTTCATGGATGTCGAGGAGGACGGCCCTTCCGTCCGCGTTGGAGACGCACCGTTGGAGTACTCCTGTGATGCTGCGCTTGTATAGTTCACCGTTGATGATGGCGAATGCCTTGGATCATCGTGCAATGTGTCGCGCGTCAGTCGGGTCATCAGGCAGCCTCTTGTTGAGAAGATATGTGATGTAGGGTTGAGTCCAAGATGGCTCCATTGGTCCCTCGAGTCCTATGTCAAGCTCCAGGTCGTCGAGTGCCATTGGCTCATTGGGTGACGTAGCCCCCGAGTCTGTTGCTGCGCTTGTTTTCTTCTCTGTGGCCTTTGGATTGATGGAGCATTCGCAGATACGCTCAAGAAGTACCCCAGGTGGTATGGGGGCGCAGGTGGAGCCAATGTTGGCGAGTGCGTCCGCCTCTTCATTGCTTTCGCGTCCTACGTGCCACAGTTCACAGTCGTCGAAGTCCCCTTCGAGTGTGTCGTAGAGGTCGCGGTAGGCGATCATGTTGTCGTTTAGCGCGTCGCACTCGTGCATCGTTTGGTTGACCACCGGTTTGGAGTCGCCGTAGATGATGAGCCTCTTGGCGCCACAGGCTTGTGCCATCTGCATCTCGTGCAGCAGGGCCTCGTATTCAACTTCATTGTTGGAGGCAGTGAACTGCATTCGCAGAATGTATTTCAGCTTGTCTCCCTAGGGCGATGTCAGTATGACACCTGCGCTAGCCCCGTCCTTCCGTTTGGACCCATCAAAGTGCATTGTCCAAAGGTAAGACATATCTGGCTTTTCAGGGAGCTGGTTCTCCATCCAGTGCACGAGGAAGTCAGGGAGGACTTGCGACTTGATCACGTCGCGCTTTTTGTATGTAATGTCTCGTGGAGAGAGCTCGATTCCCCAAAGCGCGACTCGTCCGGTGGCATCAGGGTTGTTGAGGATATGCCCAAGCGGGGCGTCGTTGACCACCATGATTGGGTGCTCCTAGAAGTAGTGGCGCAGTCGCCTGGCTATCATGAAGATGTCGTATGCCAGCTTCTGGTAGTGCAGGTACCACTGCTTTGTTGGCGTGAGCACCTCGCTGAGGTAGTAGACTGGGCGCTGCACCCCGTGGACCTTGTTTTCCTCGGCTCGTTCCACCACGAGCACCGTGCTGACCACCTGGTTGGTGGCGGAGATGTAGAGCAATAGTGGTTCTATTTCGCGTGGAGTCACCAGTACTGGCGAGGTGGATAGTAGACGCTTGAGGTCTTCAAATGCTTCTTGCGCCTCATCGGTCCACTCGAACTTGTCAGTTTTGCGGAGAAGTTGGTAGAAAGGAAGTGCCTTTTTGCCCATTCGACTGATGAATCAACTGAGCGCTGCAATTCGCCCAGCCAGCTGCTGGACGCCTCTTACGTTCTTCGGCTTCTTCATGGCCAGTATGGCTTTTATTTTCTTCGGGTTCGCCTCAATCCCCCTCGTGGAAATGAGATACCCGAGTAGTTGCCCAGATGGTACGTCGAAGGCGCATTTGTCCGGATTGAGCTTGATCCGGTAGCGGTCGAGGTTGGCGAAGGTCTCACCTAAATCGTGGATTAGCAAGGCTTCCTCTTTGGTTTTGATGACGATGTCAAACATAGACTTGGATGTTGCGACCAAGTTGAAGGGTTTCGCAGCATAGTAAATCAAAATTTTCTACGGAAGCGAACAGAGGGAAAGCCAAGATCTAATCTAGGAGATGCAAACAACGAGAGAGATTGGATTAGATCTTCATACCCTTGAAGATTCGTCGGAACGTGGGTGATGTAGTCGTACTCGCTTCTCCTCCTCGCGATCCGATCCGATCTAGCACCACAAGTGGCGGTGCCTCCGTGAGATGCACACGTGCAGCACCTCGACGTCTCCTCCTTCATCGGACCAGCAAGTATGGTGGAGAGATAGATTGGATCTACAACGCGACGGCGCGGTGTATATGGTGGAGAATTTCTGCAGCAGGGCTTCGCCTACAAACAGTCGGGAGGGAGAGAGGAAGGGCAGCAGGGCAACTGGGTTTGGAGGAAGGTGTGAGAGGGTGTGAGAGGGGGCGCACCAGCCCTCTATATATAGAGGGGGGTGCGGCCAGCCCTAGCCTCTCCTCCAAGCCTATCTCTAGTTTAAACAATTTAAACTCTCCCTTATCTAGAAATCCTATCTTATCTTATCTCTAGTTTAAACGATTTAAACTCTCTAGGATCGGCTGGGCCCTATGGGGCCTTGTGCCCCTGGCCCAATGCGGCCAGGACACTCCCTCATAGGCCCATGCCCCCTCCCGGAAGGTGGGACCACGTTGGCCCCCTTCCGGAAGGTTCTACAAGCTTCCGGTACAATACCGATTAATCCGGAACAATTCCGAACTCCAAAAACTGCACTGCCTTATATGAATCTTATTCTCCGGACCACTCCGGAACCTCTCGTGATGTCCCAGATCCCATCCGAGACTCCGAACAAAAATTCATAAACCAATTATCCAATCTATCCTAGCGTCAAGACACGTTAAGTGTGTGACCCTGCGGGTTCGAGAATATGCAGACATGATCTTCTATCAATAATCAACAGCGGGTCCGCACCCATATTGACTCACACATTCATCGATGATCATATCGGATGAACCACGATGCCAGGATTCAATCAATCCCATATATATATTCCCTTCGTCTCGCGATATTTTACTTGCCCGAGATTCGATCGTCGGTATCGTCATACCTAGTTTAATCTCGTTCACAGCAAGTACTTTACTCGTTCCGTAATCCGATATCACTTTGTGATTAACTCCTTAACCACATGCTTGCAAGCGGTGTTGATATTGATTACCGAGTGGGCCCGAAGTATATCTCTCCGACTTGGGAGGGACAAATCCCATCTCGATACATACAACCCAACAGATACTTTCCGATTACCTGAGAGACACCTTTATGATCACCCTCTCATAGGATGACGTTTGATGACCTCAAAGCTTTCTTCCGATACCAGGGAGTTGTATTATCTCATGGTCTAAGGAATACAATATTTGACATAAGAAAAACTTCGCAAAGACGAACACGATGACACGATCTAATTGCTTCGCTTAGTTTGGGTCTATCCACCATATCATTCTCCAATGATATGATCTCATTATCAATTGACAACTCATGTCTATGGTTAGGAAACCTTAACCATCATTGATCAATGAGCTAGTCCATAGAGGCGTACTAGGGACACGGTGTTGTTCACAAACCACACAAGTATTAATGTTTCCGCTTAATACAATTCTAGCATGGAATATAAACTTTATCATGAAAAAGAATTATAATAATAACATCTTTATTATTGCCTCTAGGGCATAATTCCAACAGTCTCCCACTTGCACTAGAGTCAATAATCTAGTTTACATTTGGCAACAATCTCACACCCATGGCACTGAGGTGCTGATCATGTTTTACACGTGGAAGAGGTTTAGTCAATGGATCTGCGACATTCAGATTTGTATGTACTTTGCTGATCTTCAGATCTCCATCTGCTATATAATCTCGGATTATATGAAACTTGCGGTTGATATGCTTGGTCTTTGGATGATATCTTGGTTCCTTAGCGAGTGCTATGGCGCCAGTGTTGTCACACAATATCTCCAGTGGGTCCAATGCACTGGGAACCACGCCAAGCTCAGTGATGAAGTTTCTGATCCAAACTCCTTCACTTGACGCTTCTGCAGCAGCCATGTATTCCGCTTCTACTGTAGATCCCGCGATCACGCTTTGCTTGCAGCTTCTCCAGCTCACAGCTCCTCCATTCAAAACATACACGTATCCTGTCTGAGATTTAGAATCATCCTTGTCGGTGTCGAAACTAGCATCGACGTAACCTTTTACGACGAGCTGTTCATCACCCCATAGACTAAGAACATTTCTTTAGTCCTATTTAGGTACCTTAGGATGTTCTTCACGGCTGTCCAGTGTTCCACTCCTGGATCACTTTGATATCTGCTCGTCAAACTAAGAGCATTGGACACATCCGGTCTAGTACACAGCATGGCATACATGATGGAACCTATGGCCGAGGCATAAGGCACTTTGCTCATAGCTTCCCTATCATTTACCGTAGCTGGACACTGAGCCTTGCTCAATATCTTACCTGACAACATAGGCACTGAACCTTTCAATGCCTTATCCATTCTGAACCTTTTCAGAACTTTGTCTAGGTATGTACTCTGGCTTAAAGCTATCAGGCGTCTTTGTCTATCTCTATAGATTTTGATGCCCAATATATAAGCAGCTTCACCTAGGTCTTTCATTGAAAACACTTGTTCAAATAACTCTTCACATCGTTAAGCATGTTGATGTCATTTCCAATAATCAATATGTCATCCACATATAGTACCAGAAACGTCACCGAGCTCCCACTCACTTTCTTGTAGATGCAAGCTTCGTAG
This sequence comes from Avena insularis, assembly GCA_023614405.1. Taxonomy (NCBI): domain Eukaryota; kingdom Viridiplantae; phylum Streptophyta; class Magnoliopsida; order Poales; family Poaceae; genus Avena; species Avena insularis. The sequence goes on along the minus strand of CM042692.1, from coordinate 48,067,950 downwards.
CAATTTGGAACAAATCCAAAGCTCTTGATCACTTGATCAAAACGAAGGTTCCAACTCCGAGATGCTTGCTTCAGTCCATAAATGGAACGCTGAAGTTTGCATACTTTATCAGCATCCTTAGGATCGACAAAACCTTCGGGTTGCATCATATACAACTCTTCATCAATGTTGCCATTGAGGAAAGCAGTCTTGACATCCATCTGCCATATTTCATAATCATGAAACGCAGCAATTGCTAATAAAATCCTAATGGACTTAAACATCGCTACAGGAGAGAAAGTCTCATCGTAGTCAACACCTTGAACTTGTCGAAAACCTTTCGCAACAAGCCGTGCTTTATAGACGGTAACATTACCATCCGTCCGCTTTTCTTCTTGAAGATCCATTTGCACTCAACGGCCTTTTGGTTGCTAGGAGGGTCCACCAAAGTCCATACTTGGTTTTCGCCATGGATCCCAATTGGATTTCATGGCTTGAGCCATTTCTCAGAGTCTAGGCTCATCATCGCTTCCTCATAGTTCGTAGGTTCGCTGTCTTCTACTAACAAGACAGTCAAGACAGGGTTGCCGTACCACTCAGGAGGGGCACGCGACCTTGTCGACCTGCGACGTTCAGTAGCAGCATCGTCCGAAGCTTCATGATCCTTGTCATTAGCTTCCTCTATTGTTGGTGCAAAGTGACCGGAACAATTTCAGGTGCTGCGCTACTCTCCAATTCAAGAGAAGGTTCAACAACCTCGTCTAGCTCTACTTTCCTCCCACTCACTTCTTTCGAGAGAAACTCCTTCTCAAGAAAGGAACCGTTCTTTGCGACAAACACTTTGCCTTCAGTTCTGTGATAGAAGGTATACCCAATAGTTTAATTAGGGTATCCTATGAAGACGCATTTCTCCGCTTTGGGTTCGAGCTTGTCCGGCATCAACTTCTTGACGTAAGCTTCGCATCCCCAAACTTTAAGAAACGACAACTTAGGTTTAGCACCAAACCACAGTTCATACGGTGTCGTCTCAACGGATTTAGATGGAGCCCTATTTAAAGTGAATGCAGCGGTTTCTAATGCATAACCCCAAAATGATAACGGCAAATCAGTAAGAGACATCATTGATCGGACCATATCTAATAGGGTTCGATTCTGGCGTTCAGACACACCATTGCGCTGTGGTGTTCCGGGTGGCGTGAGTTGCGAAACGATTCCACTTGCTTTGAGATGCGTGAGAAAATCATAACTCAAATATTCGCCCCCACGATCGGATCGTAGAAACTTAATCTTTCTGTTATGATGGTTCTCCACTTCATTCTGAAATTCTTTGAACTTTTCAAACATTTCAGATTTATGTTTCATTAAATAGATATACCCATATCTACTCAAGTCATCGATAAAAGTGAGAAAATAGCGATATCCACCGCGCGTCGAAACACTCATCGGTCCGCATACATCGGTATGTATGATTTCCAACAAGTCCGTTGCTCGCTCCATCATACCGGAGAACGGGGTTTTGATCATCTTGCCCATGAGGCATGGTTCGCATGTGTCAAATGATTCAAAATCAAGAGACTCCAAAAGTCCATCAGAATGGAGTTTCTTCATGCGCTTTACACCAATATGACCTAGACGACAGTGCCACAAATAAGTAGTATTATCACTATCTACTTTGCATCTCTTAGCCTCAATGTTATGGATGTGTGTTTCATCCCTTTCGAGATTTAGAAGAAATAAACCATTCACAATAGGCGCATGACCATAAAAGATGTTACTCATATAGATAGAACAACCATTATTCTCCGATTTAAATGAATAACCGTCTTGCAATAAACAAGATCCAGAAATAATGTTCATGCTCAACGCAGGCACATAATAACACTTATTAAGGTTTAAAACTAATCCCGAAGGTAAAACTAAGGAGAGCGTCTGACGGCCATCACATCAACTCTTGATCCATTGCCAACGCATCGTCACCTCATCCTCGCAAGTCCGCCTATTCCGTAGCTCTGCTTCGAGTTACAAATATTAGCAACTTAACCGGTATCAAATACCCAGTCACTACAACGAGGGCTATTAAGGAAAACATCAATAACATGTATATCAAATATACCTTTGATGGTGCCAGCCTTCTTGTCCGCTAAGTACTTTGGACAGATGCGCTCTAGTGACCCTTGTCCTTGCAATAGAAGCACTCAGTGTCCGGCTTGGGACCAGACTTGAGCTTCTTCTCAGCAGGGGCAACGCGCTTGCCGCCGCCTTTCTTGAAGGGCTTCTTTGCACCTTTACCTTTCTTGAAGGAGGGCTTGTTGACCATCAACACATGATTATCCTTCTTGATGTCCACCTCAGCCTTCAGCTTTGCGAAGAGCTCGGTGATCGTATCGATGGAACCAATCTGATTATGAGTCACTACAAAACTTTTGTAGCCGGGAGGAGTGATTGTAGAACCTGTCAATCTTGAGCTCCTCTGGAATCTTGCAGTCCAGCTTGCTCATAGGCGTTGAGTGTAGCCCGACATCTTAATGGCGTGCTCACTAACGGAACTCCTTCCTCCATCTTGCGCTAAAGAACTTCTCGGAGATCTCATATCTCTCGAGCGGGCCTGAGTCCAAACATGGTTTTCAGCTCCTCGAGAATCTCAAAGGGCCCGGGATAGTTTTCAAAACGATTTTGAAGTTCTGGTTCCATAGCAAACAACATGGTGCTCTTAATCACACCATAATCATCTTTGCGTGACTGATAGATAGCTTTCTCATCAGCCGGCGTAGTTGCAGCAGGGGGTTACCTAACGCTTTCTCAAGGACATAGTCCTTTTGTCCGCCAGACAGAATGATTCTTAGATTGCGGAACCAATTGGTGAAGTTAGACCCATTGTTTCTAAGCTTTTCTTTCTCAGCAAAAACGTTGAAGTTGAAGTTGGACTTGGCCATGTGATCTACAGTATTTGCAAGTACAATTTAGACTATGTTCATGATAAATAGTTCAACTTAATCAAATTACTAGATGAACTCCCACTAAATTCAACATCCCTCAAGTTGTTTAGTGAACACGATCCAAATTCACCACACCTAATCCGATCTTCACGAGAAGAGATGTGGTTTCAATGGTGGACAACGAAGTGTCGATCATATCATTCATATGACTCATGCTTAACCTTTCGGTTCTTGTGTTCCGAGGCCATGTCTGTACATGCTAGGCTCGTCAAGTTAGACCCAAGTATTTCCGCGTGTCCAAACTGGCTTGCACCCGTTGTATGTGAGCGTAGAGTCTATAGCACCCGATCATCACGTGATGCTTGGACACGAACTTTCATAACGGTGCATACTTGGGGAGAACACAGTTTTATCTTGATCTTTAAGTGAGGAATCATCTTATAATGCTACCGTCGTGATCTAAGCATAATAAGATACATAAAAGGATAAACATCACATGCATATAACTTTATGTGACATGGTATAGCCAATCTTCGCGCAATGATCTCCATCTTGTGCGTTCCGGCATGATCTCCATCACTCCACCATGATTGCCTCCACCACGAATAGCAACTACAACTATTGCTAACTACTTAGCGATAAAGTAAAGCTATTACATGGCGTATAAGAAGTTGACTCGCAGGTCATACACAATTATAAAGACAACCATATGGCTCCTGCCGGTTGTGTACTCATCGACATGCAAGTCGTGAAACATTACAAAACATGATCATCGCATACAATATACACATCACATCTTGGGCCATACCATATCACGTAAAACACTCGCAAAAACAAGTTAGACGCCTCTACTTTGTTGTTGCATGTTTTACGTGGCTCATGGGAGTAGATGCTAAGAACGATTCTTACCTACGGAAAGCCACAACGGTGATATTATGGTTGCCAAACTCCGGTGTTAATCCCATGACAACTATAGTGAGGGAAACTGACATCCACCAGCCGCATGTGTGGTACAAGCCACACGTCAAGTGCGGAGCCGGTCTCGCGAACGACGTCGCGTAAGGTTGGCCTGGACCGCTTCAATCTCACTATCCCGCGCCATAATAAGAACACAAACAAGAGTCTTGCAACAGAAAACATCAACGCCCGCAACAACCATGTTGCGTTCTACTCATGAAACACATCTACGCATAGATCTAGCTCTAATACCACTGAAGGGTTTCGCAGCATAGTAAATCAAAATTTTCTACGGAAGCGAACAGAGGGAAAGCCAAGATCTAATCTAGGAGATGCAAACAACGAGAGAGATTGGATTAGATCTTCATACCCTTGAAGATTCGCACAGCGGAACGTTAAATCGGGCGTGGGTGATGTAGTCGTACTCGCTTCTCCTCCTCGCGATCCGATCCGATCTAGCACCACAAGTGGCGGTGCCTCCGTGAGATGCACACGTGCAGCACCTCGACGTCTCCTCCTTCCTCGTACCAGCAAGTATGGTGGAGAGATAGATTGGATCTACAACGCGACGGCGCGGTGTATATGGTGGAGAATTTCTGTAGCAGGGCTTCGCCTACAAACAATGGGAGGAGAGAGAAGGAAGCAGGGCAACTGGGTTTGGAGGAAGGTGTGAGAGGGTGTGAGAGGCGCACCAGCCCTCTATATATAGAGGGGTGCGCCAGCCCTAGCCTCTCCTCCAAGCCTATCTCTAGTTTAAACAATTTAAACTCTCCCTTATCTAGAAATCCTATCTTATCTTATCTCTAGTTTAAACGATTTAAACTCTCTAGGATCGGCTGGGCCCTATGGGGCCTTGTGCCCCTGGCCCAATGCGGCCAGGACACTCCCTCATAGGCCCATGCCCTCCCGGAAGGTGGGACCATGTTGGCCCCTTCCGAAGGTTCTAGAAGCTTCCGTATAATACCGATTAATCCGAACAATTCAACTCCAAAACTGCACCGCCTTATATGAATCTTATTCTCGGACCACTCCGAACCTCTCGTAATGTCCCGGATCCCATCCGAGACTCAACAAAAATTCATAAACCAATTATCCAATCTATCCTAGCGCCAAGACACGTTATGTGTGACCTGCGGTTCGAGAATATGCGCACATGATCTTCTATCAATAATCAACAGCGGGTCCGGCACCCATATTGACTCGCACACATTCATCGATGATCATATCGGATGAACCACGATGCCAGGATTCAATCAATCCCATATATATATTCCCTTCGTCTCGCGATATTTTACTTGCCCGAGATTCGATCGTCGGTATCGTCATACCTAGTTCAATCTCGTTCACAGCAAGTACTTTACTCATTCCGTAATCCGATATCACTTTGTGATTAACTCCTTAACCACATGCTTGCAAGCGGTGTTGATATCGATTACCGAGTGGGCCCGAAGTATATCTCTCCGACTTGGGAGGGACAAATCCCATCTCGATACATACAACCCAACAGATACTTTCCGATTACCTAAGAGACACCTTTATGATCACCCTCTCATAGGATGACGTTTGATGACCTCAAAGCTTTCTTCCGATACCAGGGAGTTGTATTATCTCATGGTCTAAGGAATACAATATTTGACATAAGAAAAACTTCGCAAAGACGAACATGATGACACGATCTAATTGCTTCGCTTAGTTTGGGTCTATCCACCATATCATTCTCCAATGATATGATCTCATTATCAATTGACAACTCATGTCTATGGTTAGGAAACCTTAACCATCATTGATCAATGAGCTAGTCCATAGAGGCGTACTAGGGACACGGTGTTGTTCACAAACCACACAAGTATTAATGTTTCCGCTTAATACAATTCTAGCATGGAATATAAACTTTATCATGAACAAGAATTATAATAATAACATCTTTATTATTGCCTCTAGGGCATAATTCCAACACAAGTTGATTCTTGAGGCAAGCCTGCATGCACCACTGATAGGTGGCTCCTGTGTTTTTGATCCCGAAGGGCATTGTGTTGTAGCAGAACACACCAAAAGGCGTCATAAACACCATTTTCTCTTTATCTTCCTCCTTCATTCGAATTTGATTATAGCCTGAGTAGGCATTGAGGAAGCAGAGACGCTCACATCCCGCGGAGGAGTCGATGATTTGGTCGATTCGCGACAACGGGAAGTGATCCTTTGGGCAGTGCTTATTCAGGGAGGTGAAGTCCACGCACATCCGCAGGATATCCGTGTCTTTTTTAGGTACCAGCACCGTGTTGGCGAGCCAACTGCTTTCCTTGATGTCGCGTATGAATTTGGCGTCGAGGAGTCTATTGATCTCCATTCCGACCGCCTTTGCTCTTGGTTCAGACAGTCGCCGAATTGTCTGCTTGACTAGCCTTGCGTCTGGATTGACATTGAGTGCGTGCTCGGCGAATTCCCTAGGAACCCCTGGCATGTCCGCTGGACACCAGGCGAAGATTTCCCAGTGCTCACGGAGGAATTCGACGAGCGCTAGTCCCTATGCGGAACTCAAGTTGTTGGCGATGAGGGCCGTCTTGGTTGGGTCCGTTGGGTGGACCTGGACTTTCTTCATGTGCACCGACGAGTCGAAGGACAGGTTGGGTGAACTTAGGCTACTCAGGGAAGGCAGACTGTTGTCTATCGACTCCTTTAATGTTGCGAGTTCCTCCTGCATGCCGAAGGACGGGGAGATTCTGTTGAATTCCCTGTCGCAGCTGTTGGACCTTTCGAAGTTGCCGTTGATTATGATTACGCCGTTTGGGCCCGGCATCTTCATCTACAGGTAGGCGTAGTGTGGCACTGCCATAAACCTTGCGAATGCGACGCGTCTGAGGATGCAGTGATATTGTGAAGGCCAGTCGACGACCTCGAAGTCGATGCGCTCTCGCCAAAAATTTTGCGGCGTGCTGAAGATGACGTCGAGGTTGATTTTGCCTAGGGGATATATGCCTTTCCCTGGGACGATGCCGTGGAACATCGTGTCTGAAACTTCCAGACACGTCAGAGGGATCCTCATCGCTCGCAAGGTACTCGGGAACATTAGGTTAATGCCGCTGCCGCCATCCATGAAGACGCGGCTCATGTCAAAGCCCCCAATCTGCGCCTCAAGTACGAGGGGATAGTGGCCTGGACGAGGAACTTAGCGCGGATGGTCACGCCTATCGAAGGTGATGTAGGAGTCGCTTCCACTAAGGTACTCAGTGGTGGAAGGTGGAGAGTTTATCGCCAGGTTGACTTGGCGAGTGATGGCCTTCTGCACTCGATTTGAGGGACGCCCTTTTTGGATCATCCCCATGTTGCCCACGGGTCGCGGGTATGGTTCGCCTCCATGATTCTGGACCGGTACGGCCGCGGGTGGTGGTAGTTCAGGTGGTGGTGGAGGAGCTCCATGTGGCACAGCGCCTGGGGCGACTCCATAGCCCCTGTTGACTGCGTCGCGATTCATCCGGGCCAGACCCTCGTGGAGTTTAAGAAACCCGCGGTAGTCCTTGAGAAGGTGGCTGGATTTTTTATTACCGTCGTGCTTGTCGATGTAGAAGTGCATGTTGCATGGCCCGGACAGTTTGTCCTTGATGGTTGTTGCAGGTGCCTCTTCGCGAGTGCGGCGCTGCCAAACCTGCGTGGTTTTCCCAGAGTCGCGGTATCCACCGTTGCGATAGCTGCTGTTGTGGTTGTCGTCGCGTTTGTCGGCGTAGCCGGCTTCGACCATGTTGACGTCATCGCGGTCATCGTAGACGCACATTCGCCGCTTTCCTCGACGGTCGCGTTTGCGCCCGAGGTCATCGTCGTCTGAGTAGGTGCGGTTTTTCATAAACATATCTATAACTTTTGATATTCCATGCTTGTTTTATATCAACTATCTTATGTTTTGTCTACATTTTGAGATACTTTTATGAATTTTCTGGAACTAACCTATTAACAAGATGCCACAGTGCATGTTGCCTGTTTTCTGCTGTTTTTTGTTTCAGAAAAGCTGGAAAAGAAATATTCTTGGAATTGGACCGGACAAAAGCCAAAGTCAATATTTTACCAGAAGACTCACAGAGCCAGAAGACGAGACGGAGAGGGGCCACGAGGTGGCCACACCACTTGGTGGTGCGGGCCAACCCAGGCCACGCCAGAAGATGGTGTGGGCCCCTCGGGCGCCCACCTACCTTGCCTCTTCGCCTATAAAAGTACCCCGAGATGAAAACCCTAAATACAAGATCAGAATTCCACAAAAAGTTCCGCACCGCCGCCGCCACCGAAGAGGAGATTCAGGGGACAAAAGTCTCTGTTCCAGCACCCTGTCGGGAGGGGGAAGTGCCCCTGGATCCATCTCCATCGACTCCACCACCATCTCCATCGTTGTTGCTGACTCTCATGATGAGGAGGGAGTAGTTCTCTCTCGAGGCTAAGGGTTCTACCGGTAGCTATGTGTTCATCTCTCTCTCTATGCGTGATCTTGTGAGACATGAGCTTTGTAATCTAGGATCTATTCTGCTACTCAAGTGCTTTAATTAATCTCTGCTTATCCCCACATGTGTGAAGTTGACAATGTGCACACCGTGTGGCACTTTGGCTAAGGTTACATAAATACTTATCATGAGTATAATTTGAGTTGGATGTCTCTATGAGATTGCGGTGTTTGTTGGAACCATCTAGCGCTCAAGGTGACAGTGAGAGGTTATCTAGATGGGGAATGCGAACTTTAAGGTGTGCTGTTATAGCCCTACATCGTCCAACCGAAGAGTTGTTCAAGGTAGCATCATGAAGAGAAGATATTTATATGAGAGTGTCCACTAGTGAAAGTATGATCCCTAGGCCTTGTTTATAAGCATTGAAACAACGTTTACAATCAGTCCTATTACATGTTTGCTTGCTGCCATTCTTATTTCAGATTGCAATTACCACTTATAATCATCCATATTACCTGTATTTCACTATCTCTTCGCCGAACTAGTGCACCTATACACCTAACAAGTGTATTGGGTGTGTTGGGCACCCAAGAGACTTCTTGTATCTTGATTGCAGGGTTGCTTGAGAGGGATACCTTTGACCACTTCCTCCCTGAGTTCGATAAACCTTGGGTGGTCCACTTAAGGGGAAATTGCTGCTGTTCTACAAACCTCTGCACTTGGAGGCCCAACACTGTCTACAAGAATATAAGCATGAGTAGACATCAAGATAGTTTATGGCGCCGTTGCCGGGGAGGTAAGGTAAAAGGTACTCACATCCTCTGGCTACTAAGATATCTTCTAGCACTATTGCTGGTATGTGAGTTCTCGAAGTTATTCCCTTTAGATTCTGCAATTATATCTTTTTGTTTCTTGTTTTTATTTTCACTAGTTAGGCTTAATGGAAAACAACAACAAAATTAGAGAGCTTTATAGTATTTATCTTGAGTTAGGACATGAAGTGTTTGAAGAGAAAATTAAAAAACCTATGGAACTTTATTTGCATGCTAATAGCAATGTTATTAGTATGAATTCTTTGAACACCATTATTGCTAATGCTATGGAAAAGTCTAAGCTTGGGGAAGCAGGTTTTGATGAAAATGATCTTTTTAGTCCCCCAAACACGGAGGAGAAAATTTACTTTGATGATACTATGCCTCCAATATATGATGATTACAATGATGAATATGATATTTTCAGTCCACCTACTATTGAGGAGAAAATTAATTATGATTACAATATGCCTCCTATATTTGATGATTATGGTGATGAGAATAATAATGATAGCTATTTTGTTGAATTTGCTCGCACTACAATTAATAAGAATGACTATGTTTATATGGGGAGTATTAATTCTTTTATGCATGTGGCTCATGATAAGAATGTTTTATGTGATAGTTATATTGTTAATTTTATTCATGATGCTATTGATAGTTATTATGAGAGAGGGAAAGATGGTTTTATGTGTCTCAACAATATTAAGTTTCCCCTCTTTATGTTAAATTTTTTGAAGTTGCACTTGTTTTGCTTTCCTATGCTTGTTGCTTTGTGCTTTCATGACTTATTTCTTTACAAGATTATTTTTCATAGAAAGTGGATTATACTTAAATTTACGCCATATTTGCTTCTTGATGCTCTCTTTTACTTCAATTCATATTCCTTATGTGAGCATCATCGAAATTATCATGCCTAGCTCAAAGGCGTTAAGGAAAAGCACTTATTGGGAGATAACCCAATTTTTTAGTCAATAAATTTTTCTTTTGTTGAGTCTTGGAAGTTATTACCTCTATAATAACCTATGCTTATCCTTTTTGTGTGGTTTTTGTGCCAAGAATAACCTCTAATGAGAGAAAGTAAGACTTGGGAAAGTTGCTGTCCTGAAGCAAATTTTTGTGCTTCACTGTAAAAATTCGTGAAAAATCTCTGTATGTTGGATTGAGCTGTAATTTTTTGTACTTCTGCCCAGGTTGTTATCTAACTTCCGTTAGATTAACACTTTTATATTTGAGCAACATAAGGTCTTTGGAAAAATCAGTTTTTACCTGCTGGTCTGTTTTGACAGATTTCTGCCATTATTTGCATTGGCCTCTTAATCTCTTTCTCTTTGAGTTCTCCTTGATCATTTGAAGTTTTAAAAGGAATTTATATAGTAGATTGTTTTTTAATGAAAGTTTTAATTGTGTTTTAACTGAACCTAAAGACTTATTATCTTGAATACACTAATGTTGCTAATTTCATCTGCTGAAAGTGGTGTTGATGTGGAGAATAATCCACCTACTATTCAGGTGCCAAATGTTGGGGGAGGTTTGGAATAGGTGGAGATGCAGGTGGGGGCTTCACAACCTGAAAATTTGACCCAGGAGAGTCAAAGCTCTCAACAGGAGTCTCAGAGAGGGAGTGCTGAGAATATTGAGACAAATGTGGAGGATCCCTTGATCAGAATGAGTAAGAGGCTGGCCACTCAGGGTGGGAGTTCAAATATGAGTGAAATCTCCATGGCTCAAGCTACACAGAGAGATCTGTTAGGTACAAACTTGTCCCTCTTTAAGTCATTTGTTGTGTTGGATGATGAAGACATTATTGGTAGGGCTCTAGAAATGGGAGTAGAACATTCTTCTTCGAGTTTTGAGTTCATTAATTCTCTTAAGGACCTAGAGATTGCTAGGCATAAACTAGCTGATAAGGAAAAAGGGGAGGGTAATGAGGGTGTTGATCAGATGGGATAGGTAGAATATCTTGAGTGGAGAGATGGTGAGGAAGAGGAAGTGTTTACCCCTGTGATTTCTAGGAAGATAAAAAAAGAGAAAAAAAGTCAGTTGGAAATTTGAAGAATGGTCAGAGTAAGTTAAAGGAAGCTACTGTGAAGGTTAACAACTACCACCCTATGAGTGGTGTTGTAACTGGAACAAGGAAGAGGAAAAAGATATCATGGTAGGTGCCATTATAAACTATAGGGGGGTAGGTAAGAAAGGTATGAGCTCCTATCTGACCAATCTGATGCAGAGAGAACGCTTGGATTTTGTTGGCTTGCAGGAGACAATGAAAAAGGAATATTCTGAGGGGTTCTTCAGGAAAATTGATGTTATGAATCAATTTTCTTGGAGTTGGTTGCTTCTATGGGGAAATCTGGTGGTATCTTGGGGGGCCTACGTTCCTCCAGGTTTGACAAGTGTGATTTTTCAGTGGGAAAATTTCATGTTAAGATGAAAGTCTATGATCTTGACAAACAGGTTCATTGGCATCTGGTGGTGGTCTATGGGGCTGCACAGAATGAGCACAAAAATGAATTTTTGATTGAATTGGCAGATATATGCAGGGATCAAAATATTCCTTTACTAGTTGGAGGTGACTTTAACATCATGAGATTTGTCTCTGATAAAAATAAGGCCCATGTCCTAAGTACATGGAGTCACATGTTCAACTCTATAATAAATACTTATGGTATGAGGGAACTGCAGATGTCAGGTGGGCAATTTACCTAGACCAATAATCATGCTGTTCCTACCTTGGAGAAACTGGATATAATTCTTGTTTGTCAAAAATGGGAAAGCTTGTTTCCTTTGACGGCAATGCATAAGTTGTCTACAGAGATCTCTGATCATAGCCCTTTGCTTCTGGATATGATGGAAGGGCAAACAGGAGGAAAAAAAGAATTTAGATTCGAGAAAAGTTGGTTAGGGAATGCTGAGTTTATGGAGAGGATAAAGAAGGTGTGGAATAAACCTGTCAGAAGCAAAAACAGTTTGGATAGGCTGCAGAAAAAACTTAAGAATGTCAGGAATGATTTGAAAGGGTGGGGTGTTCATATCAGAGGCCAGGAGAAAAAACAAAGAAAACAACTGGATGAAGAACTAAAGGAACTAGAAGATATTGAGGAGCTCATTTTGCTCAATAAGGAGTAGCAGATAAGGAAAGCTCAAATTCAGAGAGAACCGTTAGAAGTGTATGAGAAGGAAGAACAGTATTGGCAACAGAGATCAAGAGATAATTGGCTTTTGAAGGGGGATAGTAATACTGATTATTTTCATAGAGTGGCAAATGGGGTTAGGAGGAAAAAAATGATTTTTTCTATGCAGGATGGAGAAAGGCAAATTCAGGGGACCTATGATCTCTTGAAACATGCCACTGAATATTACAAAAAGTTGTTTGGGCCTGCTAATGGTTTTGCTATTAGGCTGACAGATGACAACTGGACTGATGAGGAAAAGCTTAATGAAATAGATAGAGAGAGCATGGGAAGACCTTTCTCAGAGGAGGAAATTAAAGATGTAATTGAACAAATGGAAAAAAATAAGGCTGCTGGTCTTGATGGTTTGCCTATAGAATTCTATCAATTCTGTTGGCAAGTCATCAAGCAGGATATTATGGCTGTTTTTGAGGATTTTCATTCTCACAAAATTGACTTGGCAAGTATCAATTATGGGAACATCACTCTGTTGCCCAAGAGTGAGGAGGCTGACATTATACAAAAATTTAGGCCTATATGTTTGCTACAGGTGATCTTCAAGATTTTTACAAAAGCTTTGACAGTTAGAGTTGAACCTGTGATGCAAAAGCTAATTGAAACTTGTCAGACAATTTTCATTAAAGAAAGGTATATAGCTGATGGGGTTACCTTGTTGCATGAAATATTGAAAGAGGCTAAATTTCAGAAACAACAAGGGGTGGTTCTGAAACTGGATTTTGAAAAAGCATATGACAAAGTTAACTGGGATTCGTGTTTCACTGTTGTAAACAGAAAGGGTTTGATAATGATTGGCTGATTTGGTTGAAAAGTGCTATTACTCAAGGGACTCTCAGTGTGAAAATCAATGATGAAGTGGGGCCATATTTTGGGAGTTTTAAAGGTGTGAGGCAGGGTGATCGCTTTTCTCCATTCCTATTTAATATGGCAGGGGATTGTTTGGCCAAGATGGTGCTGAATGCACAGGCAGGTGGTTTGTTTACAGGGCTTGCTGATAATCTATTTGTGAAAGGAATAGCCATTCTGCAGTATGCTAATGATACTATTCTGTTCATTAAGGATGAGGTGGAGGGTGCCAGGAATTTGAAGCTATTATTATACTTGTTTGAAGCAATGTCTGGGCTCAAGATCAATTTTGAGAAAAGTGAACTGACGATGGTTCTGGAAGATGATACAAAGCAGGAAATGTATGCTACTCTTTTTAATTGTCAGACAGGTGAATGGCCTATCAAATATCTAGGTCTGTCCGTGGGTAGCAGGAAATGTTCTGTATCTGATATGAGATTCATTGGAGATAAACTGGGTAAAAAGATGGATGGATGGATGGGAGGTGCACTTTCTGTGGGTGGCAAATACATCAAGATCACTTCTTGTATTTCCAGTGTGGCAGTGTATCCTATGTCTATGTTCCTCTTAGATAAGACAAATGTGGAGGAAGTAGAGAAACATACCAGGTCTTTCTTCTGGTATGGTAAAGCATGAAAAAAGAAATATCAGCTTGTTAAGTGGAAATATGTGTGCAGACCAAAGAAAAAAGGGGGCCTAGGGATAAATAACATTAGAATTTTTAATATCAGCCTTCTATGCAAGTGGTGGTGGAGGTTGGAGTCTGAAAATGGTCCATGGAAAATGTTTGTGAGGAAGAAATACCTGGGCATTGGAGGAATTTTTTCAATCAGGCATAAACAAAGGGATTCTGGTTGTTGGTCTGATTTGTTGAAGGTCAAGGAAATCTATATGTCTGGGAGAAGAATGGTGGTGGGGAATGGGATGCAGAAAGATTTCTAGGGGGATGCATGGTGCCTGGATGTACCTTTGAAAAGTAAATTTCCTAAGTTGTTCGAGATATGTCGACAACAAAGTGTGACTGTTGCTGAGATTGCTAGAAGAAACTGGCAATGTTCATTTAGAAGATTGTTGGAAAGGGATAATCAGGTGCAATACATAAATATGTAGGGGCTGTTGGCTGACAATTCTCTATCTGAAGAAGATGATAAACCAAGATGGTTGTGGGCAAAATCAGGGATGTTCAGTGTTAGGTCGATGTATAATCATCTGGCGAATGGGGGAGTAGACAGGAGCTTTAAACATCTGTGGAAGGCAAAAATCCCACTGAAAATCAAAATTTGATTGTGGCTTATTTGGCATAATGCAATTCCATCCAAAGATAATATGAAGAGAAGGAAGTGGAAGGGTGACACACTATGCAGGTTTTGTGACCAGGAGGAGTCGATTGGCCATCTGTTTTTCTCCTGTCCTGTGGAAAAATATGTTTGGAGTGTGGTGGCAAGATCTGTGGGTGCTGATACCAGGCCTGGATCCTTCCCTCAATATTTTCGGTGGATAATTAGGTTTTTGGCTGTGAGTCGTAATATTCAGATAACAACTATTGCTGCTATATATTGGGCTATCTGGAAGCTAAGGAACAGAGCTTGTTTTGAACATAAACTAATCAAGTCCCCCGTTGATCTAGTGATGTATGCTTGTGTTTTTATAAAACATTGGGCAGGTCTTCATGATGCCGAGGAAGGGGAGATGCTACGGGAAGGAGCGGATATACTGCGGAGAAATGCGCTGGGGGACATAGAAGGCATGGATAGGGCGAGGGTGCCTCTGCTGGGGCTACCATCCATTAGCCGCAAGCGACCCAGATCCCCATCCGATGAGCAGGAAGAAGACTGAGGGGAGCCAACTTCCCATTTGCAGAATCTCTCATGGTTTCAATGTGGATGGGCCTTTTGTCATATGATCGTTTTACTTTGGTCCTGGTAATGTGATGTTAGTTGTGGCATCTTAGAAACACTAGCCTCGTCTAGGGCGGTGATCTTGCGTCTCCCTCTCTTTCTATCTTTTTCTTTTTGTCTCTAGCTGACGAAAACATCTGTGATGGTAGTAGTTTGGTGAGTAGTGTTGATGTATAGTGGCTCCCAGGAGCATGAACCTGAGGTCGTGGTATGTTGGTGACTTTTGTTCCGTTATCGGTTGATAGTGGAACCCGACCCCTATGTGATGGGGGTTGTATGGAAAAAAAAACTAATGTTGCTAATGAAGATTTTGTGAAGTTTTGTATGAATGATATTTTCAAGTCTAGGGAAGAATAATGTGATGAGATGAAGTATGGACAAAAGCTCAAGCTTGGGGATGCCACCCGTGTCACCCCAAGAAATATTCAAGAAGTACAAGCGTCAAAGCTTGGGGATGCCCAAGGCATCCTCTTCTTCATCAATAAAAATCTCAGGTTTTCTTCCAAACACTTCATTTTTTGTTTCATGCACAATTGTGTTGTTCTTGGAGCGTCTTCGCTTTGTTTTTAGTTTTCTTTTATTTGGTTTTCTAAAATAAGTTGGTTGGATCCCAACACACTTCTTTTGGAGAGAGACACACCCCGTTATTCATTGCCTAGAACACTCTAGCTTTCACTCTTATTGTTTTGTGAGTGTTCTCCTTTGCTAGCACCGCGTTTACCTTTAGTTTTCGATTGGTGTTGGAAAAGAGTAGGACATTTCATGCTTATAGTGGTACAAAAGGAAGCTTGTTTTGACTGTGGCCTAGACTTTATCATGTCATGTTTGATATTGCTATGACTTTATGCTTAGTGATTATTGTTGTATCATGACTTGTTCCAAACAATTGAGATTGCTTAATGTGCCTTGAAAGAATCATGCGTTGTTTTAGCATACAAAAGCATAATATTGTGGTATTCTCCTTTGATGCTTTATTTGGGTTGACTTGGCGCATGCTCACACCATGTTAAGACTATACCAGTCACCATAGCCTCTATGATCATTTAGTTTTCGACTTGTAATATCACTTTATACTTTAATTGATAATGTTTTGTCTCTTTGCATGATTATGGCCATTATTGCTCTCTTAGTTGGTCGCTCCCAGTCTTTTGCTAGCCTCCACATGTACCAAGTATGAGTTCCACTCATGCATGCAACTCCAAATAAAACCAAGTTATTCCAAAGAGTCCACCATACCTACCTATTAGCATTATTGCTATTCCAAGTATATTCATGTTTTTATCTACCTTCCAAATTAAACTTGTTATGTGAAAATTAGTGATTAAATCTCTCACGAACTTGATAACACACTTTACTTTCTTGAACTTATTAAACTTGAACCATTGTGCCCACCTATGTTGCGTATATGCTTGTGTTTTGTAAGTTGTGAATTAGAAGAACCATGTTACCATGGGGAACGCTTTCAACATTGCACTTTATTTAGTTGATATCATGTTCTTTTGCTTATGGATCCCGGGGGTGTGAAATGAAAGGGAGCTTTTAAGGCTCATGGAGTTCGTATATGTGTTAGAGAAACGCCTGGGCGGCTAGTCTAAGCCATGCCTAATCATGGTGGAAACGTGCAACATAACCATAGTGAGCAATCTATGAAGCATCCTAAAAAAAATAAAAAAATAAAAAGGGAAAACCCTATGAAAATAACATACAAAAAGATCACCGAGATGCTCATTGTCTGCTTGCCTTATCATTTTGATATGGGAAAGCTTCTGTATCATCAGGCAAAGGGGTACCCCGTTGGCGGTTATCTATGATACACATGTACTTACGATGACAAGAACTTACCTGTGACTAAATTTGAGTAGCATGAGGTTCGATACTTGTAAGTAAGGGGCATGCAATTTTCAGCTTATATCTTGTCAGGCATATCCTCATATTTGCTCACTTTAACCTTAATCACCTAAAGATGCTTATGATAGGGGCAATTAGAGTTGAAAGCTAATAAGTACCATAATTTTTGGAAGCTCTTTATGAAACTTGAATCCCTGCTTCCTTGTATGAGGGCCTTTCTTTTACTTTTATGTTGAGTCTCCATCTTCTATCTTTATGCACCTATTGAGAGAGCTAGTGGTCATTCTTAGTTTAATGTGCATTGTCCCAAAACTTGTTGATTGATTCATAACTTTGATATTGCTTGTTCTTAAATTATTTGTATCTAGTCACCCTTATGAACTTTGAAGGTTCCTATGCATTTATGTTTTGTTATACCATGAGGGACAAGCTTAATACCATTCTCATTATGTTTTCTATATGTGAAACAAACAAACGTCTTTCAAAGCATTATTATTCATGAATCTTTTGTTTGTATCTTTTCATGTTACAACATAGTTGCTATGTCTTATTGTTAGAACTATAGCTTTCATGTCTATGTTAGAGTACTATGATCCCAGCTTCAATGTTTTACAAATACCTTGATCAAGATTGTGATGGTGCATGTCACCTAAAAAATCATTCTTTTTATCACTTACCTACTCGAGGACGAACATGAGTTAAGCTTGGGGATGTTGATACGTCGTAAACATATCTATAATTTTTGATGTTCCAACCTTGTTTTATATCAACTATCTTATGTTTTGTCTACATTTTGAGATTCTTTTATGAATTTTCTAGAACTAACCTATTAACAAGATGCCACAGTGCCAGTTGCCTGTTTTCTGCTGTTTTTGGTTCCAGAAAAGCTGGAAAAGGAATATTCTCGGAATTGGACCGGACAAAAGCCAAAGTCAATATTTTACCAGAAGACTCACGGAGCCAGAAGACGAGACGGAGAGGGGCCACAAGGTGGCCACACCACCTGGTGGTGCGGGCCAGCCCAGGCCACACCAGTGGGTGGTGTGGGCCCCTCGAGTGCCCACCGACCTTGCCTCTTCGCCTATAAAAGTACACCGGGACGAAAACCCTAAATACAAGATCAGAATTCCACAAAAAGTTCCACAGCGCCGCCACCACCAAAGAGGAGATTCGGGGGACAGAAGTCTCTGTTCCGGCACCCTGCCAGGACGGGGAAGTGCCCCCGGATCCATCTCCATCGAATCCACCACCATCTCCATCGCTGTTGCTGACTCTCATGATGAGGAGGGAGTAGTTCTCTCTCGAGGCTAAGGGTTCTACCGGTAGCTATGTGTTCATCTCTCTCTCTATGCGTGATCTTGTGAGATCATGAGCTTTGGAATCTAGGATCTATTCTGCTACTCAAGTGCTTTAATTAATCTCTGCTTATCTCCACGTGTGTGAAGTTGACAGTGTGCACACCGTGTGGCACTTTGGCTAAGGTTACATAAATACTTATCATGCGTATAATTTGAGTTGGATGTCTCTATGAGATTGTGGTGTTTGTTGGAACCATCTAGCGCTCAAGGTGATACTGAGGGGTTATCTAGATGGGGAATGCAAACTTTAAGGTGTGCTGTTATAGCCCTACATCGTCCAACCGAAGAGTAGTTTAGGGTAGCATCATGAAGAGAAGATATTTATATTAGAGTGTCCACTAGTGAAAGTATGATCCCTAGGACTTGTTTCTAAGCATTGAAACACCATTTACAATCAGTCCTGTTACATGTTTGCTTGCTGTCATTCTTATTTCAGATTGCAACTACCACTTATAATCATCCATATTACTTGTATTTCACTATCTCTTCGCCGAACTAGTGCACCTATACACCTGACAAGTGTATTGGGTGTGTTGGGGACACAAGAGACTTCTTGTATCTTGATTGCAGGGTTGCTTGAGAGGGATACCTTTGACCACTTCCTCCATGAGTTCGATAACCTTGGATGATCCACTTAAGGGATACTTGCTGCAGTTCTACAAACCTCTACACTTGGAGGCCCAACACTGTCTACAAGAATAGAAGCGTGCATAGACATCAGTGGGAAACACATCCTGATATACTAGAGCTCCTACGAATCATAGACATAGCAATAGTCTTTTGATCCAACCATTGTAACCATGAAGCATCGGGCTTACAACAATTATTAAGTGAAAACACAGATCAAAACCTTAAGAAGTCATGTTGTTGTTGTTCCCAAATGGATCGCTAAGCGAATACCGTACTCCCCTTTATATCACTGGGTTTCCTACGAGATCATCACTAACCAAGTATCTCACCTCAAGCCTTTATCAATCTTTGGGATCTTGGGTACCTACAAGTCCATAGATCGAGACAAGAGATAAAGAAACAAATATACAAATCTCTATTCAATCAATACACAGTACTCTCATAGATTAGATGCACATGATCGCTGCGAGGTTTCACCTCAATCCGCAGCCCGTGAGGACTACTCACTCATAACAATAAGATCAAGAATAGAAAACATTTTTAAAATACTTAGATTGAAATAAAAAATATAATGGTCGCCGAATCACAAGGATATCTCAAGTACAAGTTAATGGCTATGACTATGGAGAGGATGGATGGTGGAGAGGATGAACTATGATGGTGGATATCCTTCGGTGGTGTTGTGATCCAATCTAAGAATGGCGGGCTCTGTGTGGCAGTTGGGACCTTAAAATATGTAGGTGCCTTCACGAAATCCGTAGGGTTTGATGAGACGAAGGCAATTCTACCTAGTACGGGCGAGCCGTACGGGCGGACCTTGCCCGTACTAGTGGTCGTTAAGCCCTGTGGAATCTGGGCTTTGACATAGGATTGATTGGCTGTGTGGACTTCATCAAAATCTTCATTATTGGCTCCTGATTTCGCCTTAAAAGCATGATTTCCTGCACAACACAATTCAAAACAATGGATTGCACATCTATGTAATAACTATTCATTAGTAGCAAGGCTAGAGAGATCCTTGGTCAATTACTTGACTAAAAATGAAGTTTAAACATGGAGAAAGATGGCTATTTTCACAGCCATCAACTTCCCCAAGGCTCAAACCTTGATTGTCATCGAGCAAGAAAACAACAAAACCATACAAAACTCAACATTTAAACTAAAATAACGAGAGTATGAATTCACTTACGGTTGGTAGCCATATGCATCCAGAACTTCTTCCATTTGAAAATCTCATCAAAACACTACTATTCCAATCATTATCTTTCAAGAAAATTCATAGAGTAGTAACGAGACCATGCCAAAGACAATTTAGTGTGGATCTTTATTTTTCTTCAAGGATCATCGAGTGATTCTTTTAACAAATGGTATGCACAACCTTCAAGAGTACCAATACTTTTTCGCATTATAGTGACAAGTGCCACCCATGTCATCAACTCATAGCGAAAATAAGGGGTTGTAACATTGATCGTTCGTAGGATAGCAGAGTTTTTGGCATCGAAAGGTGTGCATCAAAACTTATAAACATTTTAAATAGTATCAATTTTGATCCACAAGGTTAGCTTTGGCATGAATCACAATTACCACTAGACTTCATTTTAATCAAATAACTCCCTTCAAGAGTGCCATCAAGTCTATCAAAACATCTATGGGGTTAAGTATCTTCAAAGGTATACTCTTAAGCCAATCAATCATCAAACAAGTTATAAATTTGAGACTTTTTCTTGTTGTACTTGTTTGGCAAAATTAATTCCAAGGAAAGACTCGGTTAACTATAAGAAATAGAGGAAAAGCTTCCATAACCGCTTACTAATGCAAATAAAGAGCTTTACTCTAACTATTTTGAATTACTCCCACTAGCATAACATTTCACTAAATGAACCAAATAAGATAAATAATTCAAACTTCAAAAGTAGGAGACATAGGACATACCTCTCATGAGTGATTTCATATTTCTCTTCCTTATGGGGATATGTTCCTTCAAAACTCAAGTTAAAATCACTCTCATAATAATATTGAAGCAAAGAGACAATAGGCAAATCCACTTCCATAAAAAAGGATAAAAGAAAAAATATTTTTGTATTTTTGAGGATGGGGATTAAAGAATAGAAAAAACTAACTTGTGACCAATAAAGGAACTAAGAAAAGAAAAACAAACAAATGAAAAATGAAAGCAAACAAAAAAGAAAGAAAAAGCAAAGTGTTGGAACAAACCAACACGAGTGTTTCAGAGCTCACAAGGAGATGAAGTACAACCTCATCATTACACAAATATAAATGTTGGGGGACACATACCTAAGCTCAGGCTTTTGCAAGCCCTTTTTTTGCTCATTAGGGTGGTGGTGGATAATCTTCCAAGTTCCATTGGCTGCTCCAATTAGTGAACTGGGTTGTGATGTTGGCAGTAGCGTCTCGAAGGTTTATGAAGAGGTTGCTCATATTCTGGATGCTTCCTTTGAGAGGATAGATACCATCTTAGGTGGTCTAGTAGTTTGGTGGCTGCTCATCTTGTTCGGGTCCCTCTTGTTCTACTTCTTCATCCACGGGTTCTTGTTGGGGTAGTCTTGCTTCAATTTGCATGTCAAAAAGCAAACATTTATCCTCAATAGAGAACAAACCATTAGGCAGAGGGGCTAGGATCAAGTGATCCGCTCTATGTATATCAAGAAAGTATCTACCACCGGATTTAGAAATCATACCACAAGCTCTTGGAGTAGAGAAACCGAGACGATGGTCTCCCACCAACGGTTGGATATTTCCTATGTTGACTTGAAGCGCGTGTGCAAGAACTGTGACAACTCCTCCTCCGCATATGGGACCACAAGATTGAAAAGCTTGATAATTAAGATAGAACAATAGAAGGGCGCCCAAGTTTGGCGTCAAATTATAGTTTGGAATATAGCTCTTGCGAGGATCATCATATCCTTATCATTGACTCTAGTAAACTCACCACGTGCTGGCAAAGTGTTAGAAATAACATAGAACAAATAATGAATAGCAGGATGATCAATTTGGTTTCCGTTGGGAATTTTTCCACGGATTTTCATTCTACAGAAGTAGTCTAAGGGTGATGGATTAAGAACAAAGGCGGTGGAGCGTATGTCGGTGGTGTTGTTGGCAAACGAAATAATGAGCCCATTGGTCGAGTGTCAAGGAATACTCACTGTATGCGTCAAAGCTCTAAGGAACTCAAGTGTCAAGCGATGATATGTGGCGGCGTCCTGAAAAACAAAGTTAATTAAACCAACATTGTTGCAAACAAAATTAAAATCATGACGAATGCCTAGTTGGTTGAGGATGTAAGGACATGCCCATTTGGTGGACTTGATCTCTTGGTACTTGAGACGGTTGAAACGAGTGAGCTAAAACTCCTCGGTGAACTCGATGCCAAATGACTCAGGGGTTAGCGTATCAACAGGTGGTGCGACTTGTTCCGCAGCCACTGCACGTGTACGACTCCTCGTATTCATCTAAAAAAATCTAATTAAAAATTATCTAATAGAAACATAGCATAAATGATCCTCTACACATTTTATAGAAGAAATTCCTCTAACGACAAAGCTAAGCAAGCTCATAGTAAAGATTAGCCCAAAAACAAGACCTAAGTCTAGATTGGTAATGGTTAAAGATTGAGCAAGGTTTGATGCATAAAAGTTGGGATCAGAGAAGAAACGTAGCTTAGTTTGATTGAGTGCAAGGAATAGAATAAATAATGGACAAAATTGAAGATCTAATTGAGGTAGGTTGGAGTTTGGAGGAAAAAGAAAGAGAGAATTTGTGATTTGTGATTTTAGGTTTACTTCTCCCTAGGTTCAAGTCGTGGCCGGGTACGTGGTACGGGCGGGCAATATGGCCTAAACCTGCCCATACCAAGCATCCAACCTTGGGGTCGAAACACGCTTCCAGCGGCGCACTTGGTACGGCCGCACGGTATGGTCTCTCGTGCACGTACTACTGGTCGTTATCAACTCAATACATTTACCTAAAACTTGATGCTTTGCTCGCGTATACGATATGAGCAGACGGTACGGTCCACTCTGGTCATAGCAGTGGTCGTTATGGCCTCTATGTCCATCAGCAAAATCTAAGTTTGCATTTTCTTGTGCTGCGATGTGCTATGGGCGCACGATACGGGTTCCTCTGGTCGTACATGTGCTTGTTAAGCTCGCAGTAAGCTTAAAAAACTTAAAGAATTAAGCTAGTAGCTTCGTGTACCTTTGTACAACTTAGCAATAATAAAATGGCAGCAAATAAACTTAATAAAAACAACAGTACCTTATGGCCATGTGTTAGCAAATATAATAGATCGAGGATTACCTTGATTTATTCTCCTCTCTTTAAAGTATATCCTTGAACACTCTTTATTAAAAACAAAACAAAACGAACACAAGATTAAAAAATTTATTTCACATGGGTTGCCTCCCATGAAGCGCTTCTATTTCAGGTTAATTAGCTTGACCAATATGGTGATTATTTAGGCCTTGCAAGTGAACACCCACCCCAAAGTAATTGGCTTTTAAAGTGATTATACCATCATCATCATTAGGCTTAGCCTTCTTCTTTATTGGGAAGTGGACTATAAAAGGATCTCTAGATGGTAGTCCTATTCTTACATTCCCCTCATGTAAATTGATCAAATCTTTGATAGTTCTTAGGAAGGGCCTACCTAAAATCATAGGTTCTATGGGATCTTGATGACCCACAAGTATAGGGGGTGTATTGCAGTATTTTTGATAAGTAAGAGTGTCGAACCCAACGAGGAGCAGAAGGTGTTGACGAGTGGCTTGGAGCAGGAATTCTTTATAAATACTTAGCAAACAGATTTTTAGGGTTTTTTGATAATCTAGATAAATAAAGTGCGAGTAAATAAAATACAATGATAATAAATGTAGCAAGTGGCCCAATCCTTTCTTTAGCAAAGGACAAGCCGGTTGTATTGCTTAAGATGACCAAACGTTCTCGAGGACACATGGGGATATCGTCAAGTGCTTTCGCTTCATATAGTTGATTAATCTTCTTTAGTTTGATAAGTGTTGTGTGGGTGAACCTGTGCTAATGTACTGACCTTCCTAGGACTAATACATACTTGTGATTAAACCCCTTGCAAGCATCCGCAAGTACAAGAAAGTAATTAAGATAAAAACCTAACCACAGCTTTAAACTCTGAGATCCTACATCCCTTGTGCAAGGTTTCCTAACGAGGGTTCAGGTTTCTATCACTCCAGCAACCCCTATGATTAGTAGCCAAATACACAATGCATTCCCCTAGGCCCTTAAAGGTGAAGTGTCATGTAGTCGACGTTCACATGACACCACAACTTAAATAACAAACCATTGAATCTTTCTCAACACAATTCCACTACTAACAACATGACTTCTCCCATGTCCTCAAGAACCAAATGAGCTACTCACGAGACATCATATAGATCAAGATCAGAGATGATATAATGATAAGTAACAACCTGAACATAACAATAATTCAATGGTTCCACTCAATAGCATCAACTACAACAAGTAATCAACACCGGGAAAATTTCCCCTAAGAACTATGCAAGATTCAACCCAATTGTTACAGCGGTATGAAGTGGTGATGATGGTGCTGATGGAGATGATGATGGTGGTGTTGATGGCGACAATCTCCCCTCTCCA
Organism: Avena insularis; assembly: GCA_023614405.1. Lineage (NCBI taxonomy): Eukaryota > Viridiplantae > Streptophyta > Magnoliopsida > Poales > Poaceae > Avena > Avena insularis. The sequence goes on along the minus strand of CM042692.1, from coordinate 48,043,422 downwards.
GGAAGGAATTTCCCCAATAGATTTCTACCTCCCGGAGATCTCTTTCTCTCTCTATAGTTTTCCGCCCCGCAGAGGCGGCTGGATCTTTCTGTGGTCGCTCCCCCAGGCTTAGGGTTTCGTGGGGATAATATACGCCAAAGGGGAGAGCCAGGAGTGGGCCAGGGTGGCCACACCACCTGGTGGCGCGGCCAGGGGTGGCCCGCGCCAGGGGGTGGTGTGGGCCCCTGTGGCCCAACTCCGCTCCCCCTTCTGGCATCCTTCATCTTCTGGAAAAATAGTATTTTCAATGTATTTTCTGGAATTTTCTGATCTTCGCGAATTTCGCCTCCAAACAACGCATTTTCCATCAGAATCCTGACTTCAGCGGTCCATCCTCCAAAAGTCATCTTCCATGTAAAAACAAATGAAATAACATAAGTATCATCTCTTAATATGAAATATATCAATGAATAACAGTAAATTATGATAAAGAATAGTGATGCAAAATGGACATATCAAATCCCCCCAAGCTTAGACTTCGCTTGTCCCCAAGCGAAAATTAAGCTCAATAAACACGGCCTCAGGTTTATGGAGTGAAGAGTCGATAAAAGAATACAGACAAGAAGCATCACATTCATCAATACACAAATCATAATAGAAGATAACTCACTATTATATAACTTAACTTGTAATAAGTAAAGGAAACACAATAAAGATACATAAAGTAAATCATAATTGGTAATGGCAAACTTTGCTCTTGGTCAAAGAATAGTTAACAATATGACGGAGTTCAAACATAATGGAGTTTTCAATGATAGCTTTCAAAGTAATATAATCACTAAGATAAGAGCAATGTGAAAAAAAGGAACATAAGAAACATGATTGAATAAATCATCATATGAATGAACGAAACACAATAACTCAAAATACTTGCTGAGATAGAAAGGAATAAGTTTACTGACTCAACTAGAAAGTAAAAGATAGGCCCTTCGTAGAGGGAAGTAGGGATCTCAAGTTTCATAAAGAGCTTCCAAAAATTATGGTACTTATTAGCTTTCAGCTCTCATTGCCCCTATCATAAGCATCTTTAGGTGGTTAAGGTTAAAGTGAACAAACTATGGAGTATATGCTTGATAAAGTATAAGTTGGCAATCTCATGTCTCTTGAATACGAGGGCTGCTTCTCATGCTACTCAAGTTTAGTTACCGGTAAGTTCTTTTCATAGTAAGTACATGTGTATCATAGAGAACCGCCAATGGGGTACCCCTTGCCTGATGATACGGAAGAATCCCCATATCAAAATGGCAAGGCAAGCAGACGATAAGTATCTCATCATCTTCTTATTTACCATGGGAAAGTGGTGCTTTTTTCTCTCTTTCCTCTTTTCTCATCTTTTTTTCTCAATCTATATCACTTTTTTATAAGAAGAATGCTTCATAGATACCTTATTATGGTTACGCTGCAGGTTCCCACCATGATTAGGCATGGATTAGACCAACTGCCTAGGTATTTCTCTAACACACATACATAACTCCATGGACTTACAAGCTCCCCTTTCATTTCACACCAACGACATCCATAAACTAAAGAGCATGATATCAACTGGGTACAATGTACAAGTGCAATGTTGAAAGCGTTCCCCATGACAGCATGGTTCTGCTAATTCCCAACATATAAGTGCAAGCATATACACCTTAGATGACACAATGGTTCAATTTTATTAGGGGCCAGAAAAGTAAAGTGTGCCTTCAAGTTTGTGAGAGCTTTAATCACTAATTTTCACATAACAAGTTTAATTCGGAAGGTAGATAAAAACATGGATTTACTTGGAATAGCAATAGTGCTAATAGGTAGGTATGGTGGACACAAATGGCATAGGTTTTGTTTTAAGGATTGGATGCACGAGAAGCATTCCCTCTCAGTACAGGTTTTAGGCTAGCAAGGTTGGGTAGCAAGCATAAGAGTTGAAGGAAACAAACAAACATACAAGTGATAAAAACAAACATGCAATCTTCCTTGGAAGCACAAAAGATCTTAACTAAAGAATACTAAGCTTATGATCTAATCAAGAAAGATGATGAAATTATATTCTTTAAGAGTACTTTTATCTTTTTCATTCAATTCTCATAATAGTGTTGCTACTGACCGAGCCAGGTTTTTCAAAACCAACTAAATTAACTCAATGATCCAAAGTGACACCAATACTAACAACAAGATCAATCATATAATAGTAATTGAAAACTAAAATAAGTTATGCAAAAGAGTGAATGATAGAACTTCTCATTAATATTCCATAACGGCAACTCACACCAAGGGATACATAGATATCTAACGAGAGGGGGGACACTTCCATAATGCAAACCATCCTACATGATTACTTCTCTATTCATGATATGACTCTACTTAAAAGGTAAAAATATAAGAGATAGTGATGTGATACCGCGAGACTTCCCCAAGCTTGGAACAAACCTGATGACAAATTACTCCTTCGGTGGTGGTGGTGTTCTCTCGATCAGAGTGAGAAAGCCTTCCAGGATCTTGCGAAGCCTGTTATTCTCTTCTTGTAGTATCTCCACCTTTCTCCTCAGGACTCGGTACTTATCACAAAACTCATCAGTGGCCCATAGAGATTCCACTGCTGCAGGGCAGGAACCGAGGTTTAGAATTGGATGTATCAGCCCTTGTCCTTTCATGCCTGCCGACATGCCCTTCACTTCTTCCATAATGCTCCGATCCATATCTTCGCGCCTAGCTGTGATCTTTTCTTCTTCCACCATCCTACGAAGGTTCTCTGCTCAAGGTCGCGATGGAGCTCGCGCTGGCATCGCAGCTCATAGTCCTCTGAAAACGAACCCTGGAACGACATCTGAATAGAACAGATCGAAACGAAAACATGACAAGAACACTATATACGAACCTCAGGGAATCTGGGGGATTATATATTACGATTTTTTACAACAAAGGGAAAGTACTGGGAGAAAACGGGTCGTAGACGGGCTCCGGGGTGGCCACACCACCTGGTGGAGCGGCCAGGGGGCCCGTGCCACGGGGTGGTGTGAGCCACCCTGGCTCCGCTTCCGTCCATCTTTCGCTTCGTTGCTTTCCTTGTTGGATAATAACTGCAAAAATATAAATTGACAGATTTTTCGCAGACCTTTTCTTACCAGAACTGTTACCTATTCGAAAACGAACTATGCAGGTCTCTGAACTTGGCATTCGATAAAATTTTCCAGAGTTACCATTTGAATAGCATCAATATCTTCATCTTTATACACATATTGTTTGAGTCATTTAACCATTCACCGTCTAAACACCATTTTCTCCTATAACCTGGAAATTTCTTTCACACAAAACTTCACACAATTATCATTAGCAACATTAGTGTAAGCAAGGTAATAAACCTTTTAAGTTCAATTTAAACTGAAATCCATCAAAACATAGGCTACTGTAGCAACTCCTTCCGAAAACCCAAAAAGAATTCAAAAAGGAAATCGATTTAAGAGGCAAATGCAAGAGTGGCACAAATCTGTCCAAACAGACCAGCAGGTAAAGATCATTTTTTTCGAAAATCTTCTGGTGCTCAAATCAAAAAGTGCAAAACTAACGAAAGTTAAATAATAACCTGGGCATGCACACAAAAAATTACAGATCAGTATGATGTTCTGAGATCTTTAACGATTTTTTATAGTGAAGCACAAAAATATGTTTCGGGACAGCAACTTCCCCAAATCTTACTTCTCTCTCATTGGAGGTTGATCTTGACACAAAAAACCAAACAAAAGCATAAGGATAGGTTATTGCCAAAACAATAACTTCCAAGACTCAAATAAACAAAAACAAACTGCAGAAACATATTGGGTTGTCTCCAAGAAAGCTCTTTCTTTATAGCCATTAAGATGGACATGATAATTCCAATGATGCTCAAATAAGAAATTCAAGTAAAGGAGAGCATCAAGAAGCAAAAATATACATGTTTAAGTCTAACCCACTTCCTATGTAAGGGAGTTCTGTAAGAAAATAAATTGTTGAAACCAGAGGCTGCTAGCATAGGAAGGCAGGACAAATGCAACATAAAGACTTCCAGCATAAAGCAAGGAAACTTAATATTATTGAGATGCATACGAACAATCTTCCCTCTCTCATAATAACTTTCAGTATCATGCATAAATTTAATGATATAACTATCACAAGAACCATTGTAGCAATGATCACTTATCCTAATAGAAAACACAGGGATACTAGCTCTCATAACACTACTTTGTGAAACAATATTAGGGATATCCTTACAGAGGATAGTGTGTCCATCTTCTACATATTTAGTGACAAAGTCCTTCACATTTGCTACTACAGGTTCAACGTCCACTTGTTCATCAGGTTCAACAGCTTTATTTGTACTTTCATTAACCATACTAGCTATCATAGAATGTTCCTTTATCTTAACTGGAAAAGGCATCTTCTCAATGTAAGGTTTAGGTAAAACATGATTAGCAGTATAAACTTCAGTATTTCTTGTAGGAACAGAATTAACAATATCTTTATATGGCTCATGATACTTATTCCATTTCTTTTTAGGAATTTCAGTATAGGAAGCAAAAGCCTTAAAATAAGTTGCAATAGCTTGAGAGTATAGACCATAAGCATTACTAATGTTACGAAAGTCATCAGTTCCCATAAAAGATTTAATGCATTCATAATCATAATTTATACCTGACTTTCTTCCTTTATCATTCTCCCATGCTTCAACATTGTCTTGAATACGGTCTAGAAGATCCCATTTAGCTCCTTCTTCCAGTCGTGTAAATGATCCAGCACAAGAAGCATCCAATAGAACCTTATCATGAAGAGAAAGCCTTGCATAAAAGTTATTGATAATAATATTGTTGGGGAGCAGATGAATAGGACATTTGAGCATTAGTAACTTCAATCTCCTCCAAGCTTGAGCTATACTCTCTCCATCAAGAGGCCAAAAGTTGTATATTTTATTCCGATCTTTATGAATCTCACTAGGAGGATAAAATTTTGAATAAAAGAGAGGTACCACTTCCTCCCATTTAAGAGCTTGACCATTCTTGAGCAGCTTATACCATTCTTCAGCTCTTCCTTTCAATGATAATGATAATAACTTCTTCTTGACTTGATCTGCTGTAATACCTGCACACTTGAACAACCCACATAATTCGTGTCTAAAGAGCAAATGATCACCAGAATGGACAATTCCATCTCCAAAATAGTAGTTATCCATAACATGATCAATAATTCTTGTAGGTATTTTAAAAGTATCATTCTTAGAAGGTGGTGGTTCATCTACTACCTTAGCAATGGTAGTAGTGTTATGAAATAAGAAACTAAGCTAATTATCCATATTGAAATAAAGTAACTAACAGAAGTAAACAATACTCGCAGTAGAAGTTTCCTTTACCAGTTCCACTCTCCAATAGCGCTTCACTCCCCGGCAACGGCGCTAGAAAATAGTCTTGATGACCCACAAGTATAGGGGTGTATCGCAGTATTTTCGATAAGTAAGAGTGTCGAACCTAACGAGGAGCAGAAGGTGTTGACGAGTGGCTTGGAGCAGGAATTCTCTGTAAATACTTAGCAAATGGATTTTTAGGGGTTTTTGATAATGTAGATAAATAAAGTGCGAGTAAATAAAAGACAATGATAATAAATGCAGCAAGTGGCCCAATCCTTTCTTTAGAAAAGGACAAGCCGGTTGTATTACTTAAGATGACCAAACATTCTCGAGGACACATGGGTCGTCAAGTGCTTTCGCTTCATATAGTTGATTAATCTTCTTTAGTTTGATAAGTGTTGTGTGGGTGAACCCATGCTAATGTACTAACCTTCCTAGGACTAATACATACTTGTGATTAAACCCCTTGCAAGCATCCGCAAGTCCAAGAAAGTAATTAAGCTAAAAACCTAACCACAACTTTAAACTCTGAGATCCTACATCCCTTGTGCAAAGGTTTCCTCATGGGGGTTCAGGTTTCTGTCACTCCGGCAACCCCTACGATTAGTAGCCAAATACACAATGCATTCCCCTAGGCCCTTAAAGGTGAAGTGTCATGTAGTCGATGTTCACATGACACCACTAGAAGAATAACACCACAACTTAAATAACAAACCATTGAATCTTTCTCAACACAATTCTACTACTAACAACATGACTTCTTCTCAACGCCCGGATTTTTAATCCCAGATGCCCGTTATGCCATACCTCGCAATCCCAGGATTACCATTTTTGCGAGACATAACGGATTGGATATCACAGTACATCATCCATTACAAACCATACATAAGGTCTTACACAAATAAGGATCTCATGATCCAGTCTTTAATACAACAAGCAGCGGAAATAAAAGATAAGCGTAGCAGTGGGGTCCATCTTCACGGGCACAAGCAATGCTGACGAAGGCAGATAGTCCTAGTTATCATAGCCGTCCTGATGACCATCCTCTTGATAGTCTCATTCATAGTCTGGCCATGAGAATAGCCAGGGACAAAAGCCATGAGTACTCTTTAAGTACTCACAAACTAGTATTAACAGGTACTATAGTTCTAAGTTAAAGTGCTAAATCTAAGTTTAACTACAAAGTTAAGTTTGAAACCTAAGCTGAGTTCTGAAGCAAAGAAAGGTAAAGTAAAGTTCTAGAATCACTTAAGTTGGGAAGCTATTATCATAAACACAACCCTGTTGTGGTCAAGTCAAAGTTCATCATTCATTTCAAGTTATTTGGAAAACATCTGACAACGAAATAGTATGGCCATTCCAACTGTCCATAACCGCGGACGTGGCTATTCGAATAGTTTGACACTCTGCAGAGGTGGTACACTTTCACCACAAGATTCAATACATCTATCAGGGATAACCCTGAATCATCATACTTAGTACGCAGATAATCAAACATAACCTTCCCTTTACACACCCTAGTACAAGCACCTCTCCTATGAGCATGGCCTCCCAACCATGACCATCAGTCATCTTGGGCACTGCATAGGTGGACATCATGAGAGGTAGCCTCAGCTCAGACCTCTCCCGTGAGGGAACTAATACTAATGCATATAAATTTCCAGCTAAGCCTTACCCAATTCAGGTAATGTGGTTGTACAGTAAATTTGGAACGGTATCACATCCGAATCCAACCATCAGTTTTATAAAAGGGTTAAGGCTCATGCCTCATCATTTTCATCATCATAAACCAGTTGTGTTTCTCAACACATGTCAAAACATCTTAATAGAATGACTCATCATTCCAAGGTTTTCACAATTCATTTTCACCAAGTGTTCCCATCTAAAGTGACTCAAGTTTTTGATCTACTCTAAACTACTAAGTTAAGAGGGTTCACTAAGGTGGAAGTGATAGGTTCAATCTCATGCCATAGAATGACATCTAAAGGTTTCTAAGTAGGTCAAGTTTTATACTTTTATGCTACCTTCAAAATAAGTAAAGAACTTTGTGTAAACTAAGGGAGGTGAAACTTGTCAATAAGGCTTGAGGTACTAATAGTCATAAAGGGGTGCTCAAAGCATGCTTAAGGCATCTTTGCTAAACCATCTAGTTGGATTCTAGTTTGCTAAGCACTAAACTTGCAAGGGTTAGCTTGCATTGTTAATGGTGGCTTGCAAGTATAACTGGCAAGGGTTAATCTTGGATAGTGCTAGCTTGCCTTGGTTGGTGCAGTGGTTAAAGTTTTCTTCTTCTTCGTCTTGATAGCACTCCTCCTACTCGTAGACTTGGTCGGTACTATCATCTATAAGAATACATATGGAGTACACAATCACCAAACAATACTTAACTAGGCTAAGTAGCATTCTAAGGCACACATTTGATGATCTATTATCATCACAAGCATCACAAGTTTAATTCAATAGTTTCATTCTTTTTAATTTAGAAAAGTAATTTCTACTCATTGAAAATTTAACTAAGATTTAATATTCACCACTTAAAATATGGGATCATGTGGACGCATGTCATCACCACATATTCTAACATGTGGGAATGAGATTTAAAGGTTGGATCAATATTACTTTGGTTTAAGTTCATTATTTAATGATTTAAAGTGACTAGAAATGCCTATATAGCATTATTTTGGTACTAGTCCAAAGTCACTGCATGTAAACCTTAATATTATTACATATTTAGGTAGATATGATGAAATGTGATTTTTGAGAGTTGGAATCAACTCAAAAGCTAACTTGGTCGATTTTATAAAAATGTTGCAAGTGGCAAATACTTCTGTTTTGTTATTTTTATTAGGAGAGATCTATAACTCTAATTGAATTAAATCCAACGGGCTTGGATAGATCATCTCAATACCTTTCAGACAAAATTGGTTTCATGCAATTTGGATTTATAAAACTCTCTGAATTTAATTTTAAACTAGTGGACAAAAACTAGATTTAACTAAAAAGATAAATCCAGATTTGAACGGGTGGGCTAGTGCGGGAAAGAACTTGGGCCGGCCCAGTGGTGCTCTATGGCGCGGGGCTCAGCTGACAGGGGGGTCCCGCTTGTCAGTGGGTCTTAACATGCGAAACGGTACGCACGTTGTGGACCGTAGGATTAGAACGGGGATCTACGGCCGAGGGTCGTCGTCGACGACGAACATGTCGCCGGCGAGCTCGAACCCTAGCGGCTCGGTGGGGGTCTGCTGGGGACGTACCAAGGCTCCAGCAGGGTAGGCGAGGCGGGCAAACAAACTGGAAGACGACGACGAGGCGGTAGCAGTTCTTGCAGAGCTTGGGGTGGTCGTCGCAATCAGCGCCCTTCTCCTCTGCTGCGGCTGCTCCGGCTCCAATTCCGGTGAGCTCGCCTTGCTCGTCTAGAGGTGGGTTAGGTTCGAGAGGTGAGGGAGTGGAGTGGTGTGGAGAAGAGGCTGGGAGGCTTCCTTTATAGGCCCGATGGTGAGACCAAGCAGGATGGGTCTGGCGGTGGCGACATGGCTACTGACCGGCTAGAGGCATGGCGGAGGTGGCGATCGAGGCGGTCTCTGGTGGTGCTCTAGGAAGTGAATCTGGCGTAGGGGTGGTGGTATCTTGATGCAGGTGAGGTGGCGCTCTGAGCGGCAGAGGCGGCAGTGTCCACGGCGAGCGGTGGCTGTGGTGAGTTGGGCGGCGAACGAGGGTGTCTGGGGTGTTCCTTGGGTCGTGGCGGAGCGGTGGGCGCGGACTGCGGTCGAGCGGCGGCTTGTGCATGCAGGGACAGAGCGTGCTCTGCGGGCGGTATCGGCATGGTGCGGTGGCACTGGGCGCGTGGTTTCCTCGGTGGTCCATGGCGAGGCTTGGCTCGGGCCGGGGACAGAGGGTGGTGGTGAGCTCCTGGCTACCTTCTAGACATGGCGAGGGAAGGGGGAGTGGTCTGCTGCAGCGGGGCAAGGTTTGGCCGGCGAGGGGTGGCTCGACATGGCATGGCAATGCCACTAGGGGCTAGGGGAGTGGGTTTTAAAGGCTTTGCTAGATCATTTAGAGACAAAGGGAAGAAAAAGGGGCCAAATGGGAGACAACTTTGGCCAGAACACTATTTAAAATAGTGAAATTTGTTTTGTTTGAAATCTGCCTGCCAAGTGTTTGATGAAATGGCCGCATGAAACAAACTTTTGAATTTTGGTTTCAAATTTTTTGGGTGTTCTCCACTATTGCTATGTAGACTCTGGTTGCAAGGGTTTTGAAAGTGGAGCTCAAATAGATGGGTTTTGAAATAGGGGTGATCTATGCATATGCATTGGATTCAATTTTCAAATGCCAATTAAAATAGTTAACTGAATGTTTTTAGTAGATCCAAAGGTGGGCCTTGGTACCTCATTATGTGTACTAGCAAGGGGTACAAGGATGAAGAATTGTTTCTGTTAAGAAATGAGTGCTAGGAACACTCAAAATAGTGTAGTGGATTAAAATGGCCAAAATGACCATTCCTCCTTTTTAATTCTTTTTGGTTTGATTTTCTTTAGGAAAAGTTTGGGAATGATGTAGATGATGTCTGATTCACTTTAGAAACATTTTAGAAGCAAAGGATCACACAATCATGGCAATTCAAAACAACTCCTATTTTAAATGCACACATATATGAATGCTTTTATTTTTAATTTGAAAAAGTTTTTGTTAACCCCAAATTTGATGATTTAGATCTTGATAAGCTTGGATTAAAGTTTTGGGATGTTACAAACCTTCCCCCCTTAAACAAAATCTCGTCGCGAGATTTACAAAGAAAACTAGGAACTAAAGAGATCTGGGAACTCTGTCCTAATGTAATCTTCGCGCTCCCAAGTAGCTTCCTCCTCGGTATGGTTGCTCCACTGAATCTTAATAAACTTGATGCTCCTGGTCCTGGTGGTTCTGTAGGCTTCTTCTAAGATATGGATGGGTACTTCCCGATAGGTCAGGTCATTGTTGATTTCCATAGCTCTGTGATCGATATTCTTGAAAACTTCAGTCTTCTCAGGCACTTCCAAGCATTTGCGAACTAACGAGATATGGAACACATTGTGGATGGCTGACATCTCTTCAGGCAGTTCCAGCTGATACGATACTTCTCCTCGACGGTTCAGAATTTTGAAAGGTTCGATATACCTGGGGGCTAACTTTCCCTTCAGACTAAAGCGTTGAGTTCCCTTCAATGGTGAAACCTTGAGATATAAAAAATCTCCGATATTGAAAGTCAAGTCTCTCCTTCTCTTGTCAGCATAGCTCTTCTGTCTGGATTGGGCGGTCTTGAGGTGCTTACAGACTTTGTGAACTTTCTCTTCTGCTTCTCGAGGAATGTCGGGTCCAAAGATCTGACTCTCTCCTACTTGCGACCAATTCAAAGGGGTACGACACTTTCTTCCGTATAGGAATTCAAATGGTGCCATCTGCAAACTAGCTTGATAACTGTTGTTATATGAGAATTCTGCGAAAGGCAGGCAGTCTTCCCATTTTGATCCATATTCCAAAACACAAGCTCTAATCATATCCTCTAGGATCTGGTTGACTCTCTCAGTCTGTCCATCTGTTTGCGGGTGATAAGCAGTACTGAAGTTCAACTTGGTTCCTAAACCTTCCTGAACTTTCTGCCAAAATCTCGAGGTAAACTGGGTTCCTCAATCTGATACGATGGTCTTGGGGGTTCCATGTAGACTAACAATCCTAGCAATATACATCTCTACTAGCTTTGCACTCTGGTAGGTAGTCTCGACAGGTATAAAATGGGCTACCTTGGACAGTCTATCAACGATGACCTAGATTGAGTCATTTCCCCTACTAGAAGTAGGTAAACCGGTGATAAAGTCCATTCCGACAGAATCCCATTTCCATTCCAGAATCTGCAATGGTTGCAACAATCCTGTAGGTCTCTGATGCTCTGCTTTGACTCTTTGACAGATGTCACATTTGGCGATGTAGCTTCCGATCTCTCTCTTCATCTTGTGCCACCAAAATTGCTCTTTCAAATCCTAATACATCTTCGTTCCTCCGGGGTGGATAGAATAAAGAGTATCATGAGCTTCCTTCATGATAATTTCCTCAGCTCCGAATCTGCTGGCACACGGATACGTCCTTTGTACCACAGTATTCCTTCTTCGTCTTCCGTGAATCCAGGTACCTTTCCTGTACCAATACGACGTTTGATACCGTCGATACTTTCATTCCCCTTCTGGGATTCCTTGATTTGGATAATCAAAGTGGGTTGAAGTTCAATGCTAGCTAAGAATCCTTTGCTAACTAACTCAGTCCTGAACTTCTCCAACTCTTCATACAAACTTGGTTGCTTCTCCTTGATCATGGTGTTAAGCCTACATGGCAATCTGCTAAGAGCATCCGCTACCACATTGGCTTTGCCGAGGTGATAGTGAATGTCAAGGTCATAATCCTTGATTAACTCTATCCATCTCCTTTGCCTCATATTCAACTCCTTGTGAGTGAAAATATACTTTAAGCTCTTATGATCTGAGTAAATCTCACAGCGATTACCCATCAGATAATGACGCCATGTCTTCAACGCTAGAACCACAACTGCTAATTCAAGATCATGGGTCGGATAGTTCTGCTCATGCTGCTTTAGTTGTCGAGACAGATACGCGATGACCTTGCCTTCTTGCATCAATACACATCCTAGACCAATCTTGGATGCGTCACAATATACATCAAATGGCTTCTTGATGTCTGGCATGATCAAAATTGGGGTTGATATCAATCTCTTCTTCAGCTCCTGGAAACTGGCTTCACATTTGTCTGTCCATTCAAACTTCTTGTCCTTCTTCAACAATTGGGTCATTGGTCGAGCTATGCTCGAGAATCCTTCTACGAACTTGCGGTAATATCCCGCTAATCCGAGAAATGCACAGACTTGGGTTTGAGTGGTTGGGGCTTCCCATTCTTCGACATCTTTGATCTTGGCGGGATCAACAGAGACTCCTCCGGCAGACATAATATGTCCTAGGAATCCTACTTCTTTCAGCCAAAACTCACACTTGCTGAACTTGGCATATAACTGATGCTCTCTCAGGGTTTCTAGGATGATTCTCAGATGTTGCTCATGCTCTTCTTCTGACTTGGAGTAGATAAGGATGTCGTCGATGAACACAACTACAAACTTATCTAGGAAATTCATAAAGATCTTATTCATGAGATCATGAAATAAGCAGGGGCATTGGTTAATCCAAAAGACATAACCGTATACTCGTATAAACCATAGCGAGTAGTAAAGGCGGTCTTCGGAATATCCGTTGCACGAATCTTAAGTTGGTGATAACCAGTCCTAAGATCAATCTTTGAGAATACCTGAGCTCCAGTCAACTGATCAAATAGATCCTCTATCTTTGGCAAGGGGTACTTGTTCTTGATCGTGACGTCATTCAACTTTCTGTAATGTGTACACAGACGATTGCCTCCATCTTTCTTGTCGACGAATAACACTGGTGATCTCCATGTCGATGCGCTTGGTTGAATCAAGCCTGTTGCTAACATGGCATCCAACTGCTTCTTCAATTCCACTAACTCTGAGGGGTTCGTGCTATAGGGTCTCTGGGCTATGGGTCCGGTTCCAGGGATTAGTTCGATAATGAACTCAATATCCCTATCCGGGGCATACAGCAATTCATTCGAATACGTCAGGGTATTCACAGACTACTCTGACTTGGTCTATGGTGGGCAGGGCTACACTCTTGTTGCACTTGAATTGACGGGGTAAGGTTTCAGAGATATGCTCTACTGTTACTCCAGAACTACTGGTCATGATGATGGATTTCTTAGCACAGTCTATCAATCCTTTATGCCTTGGCATACAGTCCATACCTAGTACTACTTCCAATCCTTTGGTTCCAAGTACAATTAGGTTGGCATAAAAATCTATTCCATGTATTCTGATAGGCACAGCTTTGCAAATTTTTCTAGCTTTTGTAGTTGAACCAGGGATTTGAACTATCATGACATGCTTCAGGTTGGTTGGGTGAATCTTACTAGTGCATGCAAATTCTTTGGTGACAAATGAATGCGATGCTCCAGAATCAAACAATACTCTTGCTAAAACTGAGTTGACAGAAAACATACCCAGCACTACATCTGGCGCTTCTTGGGCTTCTTTTGCGTTCATGTGGAAGAGACGGCCATTGCGGTTGTGAGGGTTCCCTGGGGCAAATCTCCTTCCTGGTTGAACACGACGCTGCTGCTGAGCTAGGGCATTCACATTGGCATTGGCTGCTGTCTCCTTGGGACACTCATTGGAGTAGTGACCCTTCACTCCACACTCGAAACAAGTGATCTGGGACTTGTCCTTGACTGCGACAGGCACAACATTGCTGCCGGTTCTGGGCACAGTGTTGTTGTTGTTGTTGCTCTTGGGAGGGGCACGGTTGAAATTGTTGGCATTACCGGAGTTGTGATTGTTTCCTCCGGACTTCACATTGCCTCCTCTACGGTTGGGGTAGCTTGGGCGAGAATTTGGGGTTCGGTTGTTTCTTGGTGCATATCCTGGTGAGGGGTTGGGACGGTACTTCTAGTTACTACTGGATCCAGACTGCTGCATCATACGACGCTTGCGGTTGTCGTCTGCTTGGTTAATCTTCCCTTCCATCTGAATGGCAAAGTCGACTAGCTCTTCGAGATCCTAAAAATGGATGTTGACAAGGACAGTCTGCATCTCATCATGCCGTCCGTTCAAGAATCTCTCCTTCTTCTTGGCCTCTGTGTTGATCTCATCAGGTGCATATCTGGCAAGTGACAAGAATCTGTCATGGTACTCCACCACAGTCATTCTTCCTTGCTTCAATTCACAGAATTCATCTCTCATCCTATTGACGAGACCTTGCGACACGTGGGTGCGGCTGAACTTGACTTTGAATGCTTCCCATGTCATAACCTGACCATGGTTCATATTGCAGATGCTATTCCACCAAGCTCTTGCATCTCCCGCTAGATAGTGGGTGGCGAAGAGAACTTTCTCATTTTCATCAACTCCTGCAACTTCGAGGTTGTTTTCCATGGTCTGTAACCAGTCATCAACATCTAATGGGTTTTCAGATTGGTTGAAGATTGGGGGATTGGTATTTTGAAATTTTTTGAGTTTGGATCCATGGTGATCCTGATTTCCATGTACTTGGTTGTTGAGAGCCATTTGGGCGATCTACTGCAATGTTTCTAAGTTGGCTTGGCGCTCGGCCTTGCTTGCTTCATGGTCTGCGATGAGATTCTGCAAGGTCTGCAGCATTGGGTCCTGCGACGAGCTGCTCCCTCCTTGGTTTCCACGAGTCATCTGAAGATTGAGATAGATATAGGGGTAAGAGGGAAATTCTAAGGTTCATGGTTTTGGGTTTTCAAAGCTAAAACTTTGAGTTAGACTCAGGTTTTTCAACTAACTTCATTTTCATTTATGCAAGCAAGCACACGATACAACACACACCACAACAAACAAAGGAAAGCAGATGGTTTGAAGAACCATTCTGCCAGCTACGATACAGTGGGACCGATACAACTCATGCTATGACAGTGCTCTCGTGCATCTACTCATCATGGATGAGGTCGGAGTCCTCATCATCAGTGTAGAAGTCCACAACATCCTCCTCCAGAAAGTCATCATCGTTGCTGAGGTAAGAATCCATGTCTCCCTGGATGTCTTCACCCTCATCTTCTTCTTCCTTGGCTGCAAGCTGAGCTTCCTGCTCCTTGACGGTCTTCTCGAGGTCGTCCACCCTCTTGCGAAGACGGGCGATGGTGCGATCCTTCTTGGCACGCTGGCGTCAAAGAGACTGGCGGTCTTGGACAAGCAGTGCGAAAGTCTGGGCCTTCTGGTCGGCAATGGCACAATTCTGGTTGGCTAACTCTCTGGCATTGTCCAGTTCCTGCTGTCTGTCGTGCAGCAAGAAGTCAAGATTCTCCACTTGACGCCTCAACTCTGGGTGACTTGGCATCTCCATCGGCATTCCCATGAAGTCACGTCTTGCATAGTGGGCAAAACGGGTTCCTTGGATCTTGTTGACGCTGAGGGCACATAGACGTGCGAGAGCTTCATGCATTGCCCTGGCTAATCCATCTAGCCAGTTGTTCTCTCTCACGGAGAACTGAATTCTCCCAGAAGTTGGTGCTTCGATGCTTCCTCTAAGATCTGCGGTGACTAGCCACTATAGGTCTCCTCCTGGGGGTCCTGGAACTTGAGCTCCAAGAAACTCCGGATGTGGGCGTCCTAGTAATTCCGATAGTGAATCCAGATCCCTCTCGAAAATCAGCTGAACTCCGTTTCCCAACTGGTAAAACTTGCTGAACTAAGTCTCCATCTACAAGAATTAAGGATGAGGAAGTTAGTGAAGTGATCAAGTGTGTTAAATTTTAAGTAGTAATGTAAGAATTTTGAGGAACATGAATTTTTGAGAAAGAATGAGTTCACAAGGGTAAGAGAGGAAATAGTTTTTCATAAATACTCACTTTGGTTTTGAAGCTAAATTTTTGGTTTGGACGTCCATTCTAACTAGAGTCTCCTATGGTCAGGATGGCTCTGATACCAACTTGTCAACACCCGGATTTTTAATCCCAGATGCCCGTTATGCCATACCTCGCAATCCCAGGATTACCATTTTTGCGAGACATAACGGATTTGATATCATAGTACATCATCCATTACAAATAATACATAAGGTCTTACACAAATAAGGATCTCATGATCCAGTCTTTAATACAACAAGCAGCGGAAATAAAAGATAAGCGTAGCGGTGGGGTCCATCTTCAAGGGCACATGCAATGCTGACGAAGGCAGATAGTCCTAGTTATCATAGCCGTCCTGATGACCATCCTCTTGATAGTCTCCTTCATAGTCTGGCCATGAGAATAGCCAGGGACAAAAGCCATGAGTACTCTTTAAGTACTCGCAGACTACTATTAACAGGTACTATAGTTCTAAGTTAAAGTGCTAAATCTAAGTTTAACTACAAAGTTAAGTTTGAAACCTAAGCTGAGTTCTGAAGCAAAGAAAGGTAAAGTAAAGTTCTAGAATCACTTAAGTTGGGAAGCTATTATCATAAACACAACCCTGTTGTGGTCAAGTCAAAGTTCATCATTCATTTCAAGTTATTTGGAAAACATCTGACAACGAAACAGTATGGCCATTCCAACTGTCCATAATCACGCTGCTATTCGAATAGTTTGACACTCTGCAGAGGTGGTACACTTTCACCACAAGATTCGATACATCTGTCAGGGATAACCCTGAATCATCATACTTAGTATGCAGATAATCAAACATAACCTTCCCTTTACACACCCTAGTCCAAGCACCTCTCCTATGAGCATGGCCTCCCAACCATGACCATCAGTCATCTTGGGCACTGCATAGGTGGACATCATGAGAGGTAGCCTCAGCTCAGACCTCTCCCGTGAGGGAACTAATACTAATGCATATAAATTTCCAGCTAAGCCTTACCCAATTCAGGTAATGTGGTTGTATGGTAAATTTGGAATGGTATCGCATCCGAATCCAACCATCAGTTTTATAAAAGGGTTAAGGCTCACGCCTCATCATTTTCATCATCATAAACCAGTTGTGGTTCTCAACACATGTCAAAACATCTCAATAGAATGACTCATCATTCCAAGGTTTTCACAATTCATTTTCACCAACTGTTCCCATCTAAAGTGACTCAAGTTTTTGATCTACTCTAAACTACTAGTTAAGAGGGTTCACTAAGGTGGAAGTGATAGGTTCAATCTCATGCCATAGAATCACATCTAAAGGTGTCTAAGTAGGTCAAGTTTTATACTTTTATGCTACCTTCAAAATAAGTAAAGAACTTTGTGTAAACTAAGGGAGGTGAAACTTGTCAATAAGGCTTGAGGTACTAATAGTCATAAAGGGGTGCTCAAAGCATGCTTAAGGCATTTTTGCTAAACCATCTAGTTGGATTCTAGTTTGCTAAGCACTAAACTTGCAAGGGTTAGCTTGCATTGTTAATGGTGGCTTGCAATTATAACTGGCAAGGGTTAATCTTCGATAGTGCTAGCTTCCCTTGGTTGGTGCAGTGGTTGAAGTTTTCTTCTTCTTCGTCTTGATAGCACTCCTCCTCTTCGTAGACTTGGTCAGTACTATCGTCTATAAGAATACATATGGAGTACACAATCACCAAACAATACTTAACTAGGCTAAGTAGCATTCTAAGGCACACATTTGATGATCTATTATCATCACAAGCATCACAAGTTTAATTCAATAGTTTCATTCTTTTTAATTTAGAAAAGTAATTTCTACTCATTGAAAATTTAACTAAGATTTAATATTCACCACTTAAAATATGGGATCATGTGGACACATGTCATCACCACATATTCTAACATGTGGGAATGAGATTTAAGGGTTGGATCAATATTACTTTGGTTTAAGTTCATTATTTAATGATTTAAAGTGACTAGAAATGCCTATATAGCATTATTTTGGTACTAGTCCAAATTCACTGCATGTAAACCTTAATATTATTACATATTTAGGTAGATATGATGAAATGTGATTTTTGAGAGTTGGAATCAACTCAAAAGCTAACTTGGTTGATTTTATAAAAATGTTGCAAGTGGCAAATACTTCTGTTTTGTTATTTTTATTAGGAGAGATCTATAACTCTAATTGAATTAAATCCAACAGGCTTGGATAGATCATCTCAATACCTTTCAGACAAAATTGGTTTCATGCAATTTGGATTTATAAAACTCTCTGAATTGAATTTTAAACTAGTGGACATAAACTAGATTTAACTAAAAAGAAAAATCCAGATTTGAACAGGTGGGCTAGCGCGGGAAAGAACTTGGGCCGGCCCAGTGGCACTCCGCGGCACATGGCTCAGCTGATAGGGGGATCCCGCTTGTCAGTGGGTCTTAACACGCGAAACGGTATGCGCGCTGTGGGCCGTAGGATTAGAACGGGGATCTACGGCTGAGGGTCGTCGTCGACGACGAACAGGTCGCCGGCGAGCTCGAACCCTAGCGGCTCGGTGGGGGTCTGCTGGGGACGTACCAGGGCTCCAGCAGGGTAGGCGAGGTGGGCAAACAAACTGGAAGACAACAGTGAGGCGAGGCGCGGTTGCGTCGGAGCTTGGGGTGGTCGCAATCAGCGGCGCCCTTCTCCTCCTGCTGCGGCTGCTCCGGCTCCAATTCCAGCGAGGCAGAGCTCGCCTTGCTCCGTCTAGATGTGGGTGAGGTTCATAGAGGTGAGGGGAGTGGAGTGGTGTGGAGAGAAGAGGCTGGGGAGGCTTCCTTTTATAGGCCCGATGGTGAGACCGAGCGGGATGGGCAGGTGACGGTGGCGACATGGCTACGGCCGGCTAGAGGCATGGCAGAGGGTGGCGATCGACAGTTGGTCTTCTGGCGGTGCTCTAGGAAGTGAATGCGAGCGTAGGGACGGTGGTATGCAGTCTGGGCGAGGTGGCGCTCTGAGCGGCAGAGGCGGCGGTGTCCATGGCGAGCGGTGGCTGTGGTGAGTTGGGCGGCGAACGGGGGTGCCTGGGGTGTTCCCTAGGTCGTGGCGGAGCTGGCGCGATCATGGCGGCTTGTGGCACGCAGGCGTGCTCATGCGGTATCGGCATGGTGCGGTGGCACTAGGCGCGTGGTTTCCTCGGTGGTCCATGGCGAGGCTCGGCTCGGGCAGGGGACAGAGGGTGGCGGTGAGCTCCTAGCTACCTTCTAGACATGGCCAGGGAAGGGGGAGTGGTCTGCAGCGGGGCAAGGTTTGGCCGGCGAGGGGTGGCTCGACATGGCATGGCAATGCCACTAGGGGCTAGGGGTGTGGGTTTTAAAGGCTTTGCTAGATCATTTAGAGACAAAGGGAGTAAAAAGGGGCCAAATGGGAGACACGTTTGGCCAAAACACTATTTAAAATAGTAAAATTTGTTTTGTTTGAAATCTGCCTACCAAGTGTTTGATGAAATGGCCGCATGAAACAAACTTTTGAATTTTGATTTAAATTTTTTTGGGTGTTCTCCACTATTGCTAGGTAGAGTCTGGTTGCAAGGGTTTTGAAAGTGGAGCTCAAATAGATGGGTTTTGAAATAGGGTGATCTATGCATATGCATTGGATTCAATTTTCAAATGCCAATTAAAATAGTTAACTGAATTTTTTAGCAGATCCAAAGGTGGGCCTTGGTACCTCATTATGTGTACTAGCAAGGGGTACAAGGATCAAGAATTGTTTCTGTTAATAAATGAGTGCTAGGAACACTCAAAGTAGTGTAGTGGATTAAAATGGCCAAAATGACCATTCCTCCTTTTTAATTCTTTTTGGTTTGATTTTCTTTAGGAAAAGTTTGGGAATGATGTAGATGATGTTTAATTCACTTCAGAAACATTTTAGAAGCAAAGGATCACACAACCATGGCAATTCAAAACAACTCCTATTTTAAATGCACACATATATGAATGCTTTTATTTTTAATTTGAAAAAGTTTTTGTTAACACCAAATTTGATGATTTAGATCTTGATAAGCTTGGATTGAAGTTTTGGGATGTTACACTTCTCCCATGTCCTCAAGAACTAAACGAACTACTCACGAGACATCATATGGATCAATATCAGAGATGATATAAAGATAAGTAACAATCTGAACATAACAATAATTCAATGGTTCCACTCAATAGCATCAACTACCACAAGTAATCAACACCGGGAAAGTTTCTCCTAAGTACTATGCAAGATTCAACCCAATTGTTACAGCGGTATGAAGTGGTGATGATGGTGCTGATGGAGATGATGATGGAGATGATGATGATGATCCCGATGAAGTCGACGATCTCCCTCTCCGGGAAGGAATTTCCCCGACAGATTTCTACCTACCGGAGAGCTCTCTCTCTCTCTGTAGTTTTCTACCCCACAGAGGCGGCGGAATCTTTCTGTGGTCGCTCCCCCAGGCTTAGGGTTTCATGGGGATAATATACGGCAAAGGGGAGAGCCAGGAGTGGGCCAGGGTGGTCACACCACCTGGTGGCATGGACAGGGGTGGCCCGCGCCAGGGGGTCGTGTGGGCCCCCTGTGGCCCAACTCCGCTCCCCCTTCTGGCATCCTTCGTCTTCTAGAAAATAGGATTTTCCATGTATTTTCTGGAATTTTCTGATCTTCAGGAATTTCGCCTCCAAACAGGGCATTTTCCATCAGAATCCTGACTTTAGCGGTCCATCCTCCAAAAGTCCATCAACCATGCAAAAACAAATGAAATAACATAAGTATCATCTCTTAATATGAAATATATCAATGAATAACAATAAATTATGATATAGAATAGTGATGCAAAATGGACGTATCAGATCTTCAGGCATGTCCACTATAACAAGATCAATAAGAGCGTGACATCCTTTAATTTCAACTACTATATTTTATTTTATCCCAACATCTTGTTTATAGGTTGAATCAGCAAGATGGAGTCTCATTTCAGTAGTTGTAAATGGCCCTATGTTTATCTTATCAAATAAGCTCTTGGAAAATTGTTGAGAAGCTTGCTCCGAGATCACAAAGAGCAGCTATCTCATTAACCCCAATTTTAATTTTAATAGTGGGCTCAAATATATCATGTGCTTAGCTGTAATCTTATCATCTAGTTTCTTATACTCCATTTCTAGTTCATGAACTTTAGATGCTACTTATTTTATAAATTGTTGGCATGTAGCATTGTTACCTTGTTCCATACTGGGATTCCTTATGGTGATCATATTCAACAAATCTTCCATGGTATAATCCGGTGATGGAACATTGCTATAATCTAGCTCTTCAGGCTTCTCATATTTATTTTATGCCCTCATCATTTTGAGGTGCTCCATCGGGTTTGGCTTAGGCTTTCCAGCGAATTTTGCAAGTATGAGAGCTTGGCTCTCAGCTACTTTTCCCAATTGTGCCTCCATGCTCTTGGTTCTTTCCTGAAGAGCCTCCACATCATTTCGAATTGCAATGGCTTGGTTAGATAATTTTCCAATACTAGCTTCATGGTTCTCCTTAATTTTAATAAGCAAATTATTATGCTCGGTTTGAGCTTGCATGAAAGTTCTAATATTATTTTCAAGAGAGATATTACCATGATTTGCTCCACTATGGTTATCATAATTATTATTATAAGGAGTACCTACAGGATTAGAATATTGTTTTTAAAAGTTTGATCCAATGTTTTGACTCTTCCAAGCAGGATTATAAGGATTATGAGCTATAAAATTAACATCATTAGTATCGGTAGTGATAACATTAATTTGGGTATCTTCCTTACCCTTCACAATATTAAGTAAATCATCTACTTTTGTCGTAAGCTCTTCATTATGTTCCTTGGTGATGGAATTCACCCTTTTGAGGATCTTTCTACATGCCATTGAGCATGTAAGTCTTGCATATAATCAAGTAATTTCTTTACAACACTCACTTTTGTTCCCATAATGGTCCCTCCTGCGACGGTATTTATCATAGACTTGGGCCCTAGGTTAGGACCATTTATAAAATAAATGTAATATAAGCCATTCTTCCATCCCATGACTTGGACAGTTCATTACAGCTTCTTTCATCCTTTCCCAAACAAGTGCTACTGGTTCATAGTCTTATTTTCTAAAGCTTGTAATGTTGGACTTTAATTGCATAGTATTAGCCGGAGGAGAAAAATTTTAGTGCCTTTAGGCAAAGGTAGCAACTAGTCCCTAGCCTTTCCTCTTAAAGAGAAAGAAAATAAACGTAATTTAATCGCATTTGGGTCAACATCTTTTATGCTCATCATGTCACAAATTTTAGTAAAATTATCTAGGTGCAAACCTGAGTACTCAACATATGAGCCTACAAATTGTTTCTATTGAACCAAACTCAAAAGGTTAGGCTTAATTTGATAAGTTTCCGCATCAATAGCGGGCTAAATAATAGGTGCACGAATAAATTCATCAGTGGGAGTAGCATACTCCCCAAGTTTCTTTTGAGCCATAACTCTTTTAGTTTTGGTGTTTTTGACTAAGGGAAACAAATAAACAAGTAATTATTTTTATTGGATTTTCAATGGATAACAAAAAGTAAACTAATAACAAGAAATAAACTACAAACAAAAATAAAACTAAAAACAAGGTCTCTAGTGATCTCACCAGCATAGCTAATTGCTTCCCCAACAACAACGCCAGAAAAAAGGTTGATACCTTTGATCCAGATTTACGGATGTAGTATAGTAGCTTTTCTTCTAGTATACCTAGGTTTAATCTAACCTTGGGAAATAATGCTAAACGGAAATTAATAAGGCACGTCTACAAGACTTGTTTATTTGTTTTACCTTCGTTTATTGGACTTTTCTAGTTTACTTTGGATCGTGGGTTGTTTCACTGGATGGAGATAGGCGAGGGTTGAAGATTCACCTTCGGCTGCACATCATATGTGATAAAGATATTAATACGCATATTCATGTGTAATGATTTAACAAAGATAAAATTTGTGGGCAACACATCCCAATATACTAGAGCCCCTGAGAATCACAGGCATATCAATAGTCTTTTGATCCAACCATTGTAACCGCGAAGCACCGGGCTTACAACAATTATTAAGTAAAAAACACAGATCAAAGCCTTAAGAAGTGATGTTGCTATTGTTCCAAAATGGATCGCTAAGCGAAGACCGTACCCCCCTTTATGTCACTGGGTGTCCTATGAGATCGGCATTAACCAAGTATCTCACCTCGAGACTTTATCAATCTTTGGGATCTTGGGTCCCTACAAGTCCATAGACCGAGACAAGAGACAAACAAAAAAAGATACAAGTCTCTATTCAATCAATACAGAATACTCCCATAGATTAGATGCACATGATCGCTGCGAGGTTTCACCCCAACCTGCTGCCCACGAGGACTACTCACTTATAACAATAAGATCAAGGATCAAAAACATTTGCAAAATACTTAGATTGAAATCAAATATTCTTACAATGGTCACCAAATCACAAGGTGATCTCAAGTACAAGCTAATGTCTAGGACTATGTAGAGGATGGATGGTGGAGAGGATGAACTATGGTGATGGATCTCCTTCGGTGGTGTTGTGATGCAATCTAAGAATGGCAGCCCTCTGCGTGGTGGCTGGGACCTCAAAATATATAGGTTCCTTCACGCAAGCCGTAGGGTTTGATGAGACGAAGCCAATGTCACCTAGTATGGGAGGACCTTGGCCGTACTAGTGGTTGTTATGCTCTCTGGAGCCTGGGTTTCGACCCAGGATTGCTTGGCCGCATGGAGTTCCTCAAAAAAATTATTGGCTCCTCATTTCACCTTAAAGCATGATTTCCTGCACAACACAATTCAAAACAATGGATTGCACATCTTTGCAATAATTAGTCATTAGTAGTAAGGCTAGAGAGATTCTTGGTCAATTACTTGACTAAAGATGAAGTTTAAACATGGAGAAAGATGGCTATTTTCATAGCCAACAGCCTTATTGTGGCTGATGGGGCAGTCGACCGAGACAGCCGCTAGTGTATCCACTTTGAAACGCTGGACATTGTTGAGCTCAAACCGGACTTTCTCCCATTTCTTACAATGCTCAGTTTTGTTAAAGACATGCATGAAAGGGAATTCCTTCTCTCCATTGATTGTCTTGTACAAATCCATGATGGACCTTAACTAGCAAAAAACACAAGCATCAAAGAAGTGAACATTTCAAAACAAAGGAAGAAGTTGAGTAGGTATCTCACTTTGTCGTCTTGAGTTTGACTGGATACTTTTCTATTGCAGATGGTCTCCATGGCGGTGTGGAAGAAGTTGAAAGACTTTTGGATCGTTGCCCACCTATTAGACAGGGTGTTTTGGTTGCAGATCATGTGGATCTTCAAGTACGCGCTGAAGATTTTGTGATCCTCGAATTGGATGTATATTCTCATCCAATACACCATGCCAGTTTGGTTGGCATTGGTGATAGGATCAAGGCTCATGACCTTCCAAGTGTCGGTCAAGCATTGGTCCTCTGCCATCTTCCACATGTTCCCCTTAATGCTAGCACACTTCTTCTTATTCGTCTTGCCCTTATCATCAAGATCGACCACTTATTCTTCCTCTTCCACCTATCCTTCCCCTTCTTCATCCTCATACTCGTACTCATACTCATCTTCCTCGCCATTATTGCCCCCGGCATAGTAGCTGCCCTCGCCATAGATCATGGAATTCATGACGCTCATAGCTTGGCTCTTGTCCATTTCATCGACCACCTCGCGGGTAGCCTATCCACCGAACAAATCTGGGTAGGCTGGGAGGAGGTCACTACATCGGCTGTGTCGAACGACAATGGCCCCATATGCATGGCCAACGAACCATCGTGGGAGGCCTGCTTGAGGTTGATGTGGGAATAGAAAGCGCCATCGGTGACGATGGGCAAGAACACTCCTATGCCATCGACTGGGTGTACGAGCTCGTTCTTGCTGATATTCGGAGAAGAAAACCGATATGAAGGATGAGGTGATAGCCCAGGGCTATCGCTGTCCTTGAAATGGACCGACGAGGACAACGAGGTACTGCGACGGGTGTTGCTGCTCCCCTACGTTTGATCGTCTTGGATCTGGATATCCGCTGTCACTAACTCTTCCTGCACCACCACCTTCTTTCTCTCCAGGGAACGACCGCGTCGACCATTGTGGTTGGTAGTGAGCACCCACTACAAATCCAAGATCTTCTACCACTCCATCGCCAGCATCTTGTCCGACTTCACGGAGAAGCACTTCTTGCGGGACTTCTGCAGCTACGACATTGCACCATTGATGGGGTGCCAGTGAATAGAGAAACAGCTGCGGCAGACAACAAGAGGCCGGAATGGGCTGGAAGAAGGAGCGACTATGCAGGAGCAGGAGAGGGAAAATGGCTAGGGTTGGAAATGGAATTGGGATGTAGTGGTAGGTTTGTGTGGCTAGAAAGGGGGCACCACACTGGGTTTCTAGTGTGGCGCGCATTTTCGGTACCCCCATCCCAGCCCCTTGTTGCCAGGGAAAGGAAGGGGTTATCAGACAGATTGGAGGGAGGCCCAATCTGCTGGCACGATCAGGGGCCTCCAGTGTGGGACCATATTTTTCCTCCACCCCCAACTCTGTTGGGGCCGGGTTGGGGGCCGCTGGTGGAGATGCTCTAAAGAGGATAGAGGGTACCCTAAAGGATACCCACTTCCATCCTTTGGTTTGGGAGGGGTGTCAGGCAAACCTAGTGTCGTGTGGGTGAACGTAAACATCAGGGATACTGCATACCCCTTTTAGTTATTCGTAGAGGGGTGGCAAACGCGCCCACATGTTTCTTCCCATGGTGGTTGCCGGAGAACAAAGAAATAGCCGGAGAGGAAGAGGAAACACAGTGATGTAGGGTTTTACCCAGGCCTCCGTGATGGCTAACATTCCTACTTCCTGCTTGTTGGTGGTGCTATTTCTCATACGGTGTACATGGTTACAATGGTGTCCTCCCCGGGATGAGAGATCTAGCCTATCATCATCAATGACGAGAGGCCATTGCTGCTATCCTTCTTCCCCCTTCTCTCTGATCTCTATAGTATCTCTCTTTTTTTATCTTGTTCCTGAGACATCTCTACTCCCGATCCTTCTGGGTCAGGGATGCTCCTTTGTTTTTTGGTTTCTTCGGGTTGTTTTTAACTAAGACCTTGGCCCTCCTTTTATACAGCAAGGGTTCACCACAGTGGCCTTGGATACTTGCTATGCTACCGTCATGGGGGTGGAACTGCCTCCAGCTGGAAACTAGGGCACATAGGCCTTCCCCTGTCCAATTTACTCCATCTTGCATCCTTCTAGGGCTGTTGGGGATCTGGCTTTCCCTATAGACTAATCCCGCGTCTTGTCTTCTTGCACAGGTCCATTTCTACATCTTGGCTCCTTGTGTAGGTCCGTTCCCGAGTCTTGGCTCATTGCATAGCTAGGTACTGGCCGGGATATTCTTGGATTCATGCTTACTCCACGGTGCACCCGGTTGTTTCCCCGTCATTGATCGAGTACCATTTTGTCCTGACATGCCCTAGGGTACGACGCCGAGCCTGGTGCCTCCATCTTAGGGCAAGCCCTTGTTGCCTCATTTGGGGGGAGTAGGTATTGGGTCCCTGTTGACCAAGAGTTCTTCCCAGGCTCCCCCGATACAAATTTTTGGTGTAGCTCTAGGCCTACTTGGCCATCTTGCAGGTTCACCGGTCCTCGCCCCAATCGATCGAGAGCACCCCGGTTCTCTTGGTATCGACAGAATCCCATGGGAATGTCGCGGCAAAGAAACCTGCGTCATAGTTATGCCCAATAGATATGACATGGACCCAAGGTTTCCAGGCCATGACTATCCTTAGTGCTAGGGTTAGATAGCGACCACTCAAATCCTTTGGAGGTTCATGTCCACTTTATTCATACGCGCGTGGGGTTACACCTCGGTTACTAGGACACTTGCACATAGTGGGGACATGGGGAAGTGGGCGAGGCGCCGGTCAGATTCCTCTTAAACGCTCTTCCCTTGACACTTCTCCTCTCCTTCTTCTTTATCAGCTTCATTCACCTCCCTTGCATTCTTCCTTCAAAAAAATTCTTTGTAGTGTCGCAATTGTCCCAACTTCTCCATGGCTCCCAAGAAAAAGGTTGTCGCGGCGCGTGATGTCGTGGGTTGGAGTGACCCGCGTAAGGGTGCGGAGAAGGAAGAGCGTGTGGCCCTACGCACCTCGCAGGCTCGCCTTCCTCTAGGCTTGGTATCCAAGGAGGCTATAGCTAAGGTGAAGTAGTATGTTGCGTAGGAGGGAAATGTGCGGGGCACAACCAGGATCAAGAGCACCTACACGCCTCCTGCCTCCCTGGTTGACCAGAGCTACATCCCCATCTTTGGTTTTTTTCTGATGGCGGGCTTGGTGCCACCTATGTCGGAGTTTTGCCATGTGGCGATGGCCACCTATGCCCTATGTATCCTTCATCTTCATCCTCGAGTCGTGGTGATGCTGGCGGCATTTCAACACCTGTGCGAGGCCTTCATGGGAGTCATACCTTAAGTCACCCTCTTTTTCCATTACTTCTTCCCCTGCATGGAGAACGAAGATGTCGTCTCAGGCGGCATCAACCTCCATATTCGGGCGGATTGTGATGATGATTTCTTTGATGTGGATGCTGATATATGCACGGAGGAGAAGGAATGGCGCCACCTTATTGTGCTACGCGCGCTTCCTGTCCTTCCTCGATGGCCTAGAAGAGCCGACAATGGATGTCACCAGGCAAGGGAATTGGGAGGTCCTCAACCCCCCTGATTACGAGTTGCTCCCGGCGATCTTCCGCATCATCTCCTTGGTTCAAGATGTCCTATCGATAGGTGGTTGCGGATTACATTGGTCGCTGCTTGGCTCCTCTTCAAGACTGCTCCCACCCTGTCTGGGAATATTTATGCTTAGAGGACCAGATGCGCCTCTGGGTCAGCCCTTTCTCTCAGCTTCCACATGAACAACACAACGAGATCTTAAAATTCCTTTGTGGCCTCGGCTACTATCTTCTCTTGCCGCACGGTGTGCAGTCATTGTGTGACGCTTTTTACCGCCAGTTGCAGGTGGACAAGATGTCTGTCTGTGATGTCTGGGCTCCCCTTAGTGACGAGATTCATTCTAACAACAACGAGGAAGGCTATGGCTCCGCATGTCTCGATGATCGGGCGAAGGGTGTCGGGCCAGAGGAGGTCGTGAACCCTTGCCTGGACACCTAGCGCCATGTGCTTCTTGTCTTCCTAGTTCTTCCTGGGTAGATGGGACGGTGTCTCATCCCACGCTTTTTCCATCTTTGTTCACAAAATATCTTGGGGCACTAACTATGACACACCAAGGTATGCTAATGGTTATTACCGCTTGCGCTTCTTCTGTGGTAAAATATGCCTTCTTCATGCCTTTTGCCTCTTCCTCTTTTAGTTCCTCTAGGGAAGAGGCTGTCTGGAAGAAAATCCACAATTCTGGATTTTCCCATGACAACAATGGAGTTGTCCCCTTGCCAGCAGATGCCTTGACGCAATTGGTGGCCCAAGGCTCCGCGAGTATGAAGCTCTTCGTCTAATTATTCCCATTGAGTTTCCTGTTATTTTGGCTAAGACATCATGTTGGATTCTAGGTGCCCCCTCCAAAGCTGTTTCCTGGCTGTTAGCCGCTATCGGTATCATGGTGTCCTCCTTCTGGACTGCTTTGCGTGTGGTGTGCTCGCCAACACGCCCATGCCAAGCATTGTTATCTTGGTGAGCATGTTGTCGAGGGCTAACCTAGGAGATAGTCTGGAGGCACACGACCCACCCGGGCGGCCACCCATCCCCCGATAGCAGGCGTGCTCCTTCCTATGGATGACTTCTTCACCCAGGTGTAGCAGGAGCTTTGTGAGATGCAGCAGCGATTCACATTGGTGGAAAGTGATCTGCGAGCCTGCCAGGCCCGCCTTGTAGAGGCGAAGAGGGCCGCAGCTCCTGGGTATATGGCCGGGCCCCCTTGGGGTGCTTGGGTCTTCGTAAGCTATGGCACCTCACACAGCGCATGCTTCTTCCGTGGAGCTATCTTCCCTGCACCAGGAGCTTGCCAAGGTACGAGGAGAATAGGAGGATCACAACGAGGAGGTGCGTCTTAGGTGGGAGGAAGCTCTGGCCGCCACCCATCATGATGTGGACATGCGAGGCTAGCCCAACGCTACTTGTACCAAGGTAGCGTCCCTGTAAATGTCCCTTGCGACCCAGACGAAGGATATGGCTTACAAGAGGTCATGACGGTCGTGATGCACGACCATGCTAACTTGGAGAGGCGCTTCTATTCCAATGTCCGAGACCGCAAACATAACTGGGCACGGCTCCGCACGACCGTGGATCGCATATTAATGTCCATGCGGGGCCTTGGCATGGATCCCATGGCTATAACCCCAAATTGGTTTCTTTATCGTCCTATAGACAACTTCTGCTTCTTCTATACTATTGCCACACAGCTTGTTTAATTGGAGGTGCGTGTGGCAGGCCTCATCCGGTCGGAGGCCCGGTGGGTCCGCCGCCCCCCATATGGTATTATCCCGCATGTATCCCCATTGTAACACCCCCGGGATTAGGGCTAAACAAACCTCGGATTATCCTTCGAGATAAACTTAACTCCAACCTCAGAGACTCACTGTACATGATTCGGTAGCATTTCAGAACACAGGGATTCAACAGCATAAGTTTAAACTCTTAATAGAGTACGATATCAGATTATTACAAACCAGGGGTCACAGACCCATCATTACACCAAACAACGAAAGAGAATTATGTTGTTCTACACAACAAACTTAACAAAGGGCCTAACAGGCCATAAACATAAGCGACGTCCAACCCATAGTCCTCAGGCTGCTACCTGGGACCCCCAACTACTCGTCAATGTCAACGTAGAAGCCACCTTCAGTCGCGACTAGATCATCTGAAGAAAAACAACAATACCGCAAGGCTGAGTACGAGAATGTACTCCGCAAGACTTAGATAACCTATTATCTACATGCTCTGGCTAGAAAAGCTTTCTCTAGATTTTCTTTGTGTAAAGCCAACTTTGGTTGTAAACAAGAGAGAGAGAAGAGGCTCGTCTACATAGAATACTTTCAAAACAAGGTAAGAGAGCGACAACTCCATCTTGAACATCTGAACTTGTTAACCAAGTACATTTGAACTCCTCATCTAGGATCATGCCCTCGAACCCCTGAGGAAGCATCCTTAAGCACACGTGGATCAACAAGTTCTACTTTTAGTTAATGTTATCTATGATCTTAGAATTCGGTCACCAAGCGTTCATAACCGTGAACACGGCTTTTCGAAAAGATTTAACCCTATAGGGGTGTACAACTTTACCCACACGTACGAACCAACTCTTAGTGCCAAATATTACTAGCCCTCTTCCTTGGAGGGCCGGCAGAGGATGGTTGACCACGACCTTTACCTTGCTTTTGCTGAGACCATGAGTCACGCCCTAAGGAGGATTCCGCTGTAACAGGTCAAATCCCGAAGCCGGTCCTTAGAGATGAGGGCGGGGTTGGTTTACCAGGGGCTCCATCGACCCCAAGCAACCCCGACCATGCTTACCTACCTGTTATGATGCACCTCCTTCACCTCCTCCTTCAAAAACATTTTCAATGAGTATGCCAAATGGAAAGCCCGAACTATGTGACTCATGGAATCTACTAGGCAAGTTAGTTAGTCGAGGGGTTCCCAAGCCCTGTGTGGCTGTACGCTCATCTCGGTTCCAAAGGCAAGAACTCGGTTCCTAGTGGTGGCGAGCATAGGAGTACAAAACTCACACCCAACATGGCCTCCCATGCAAGCCTTAGTATATTTATCGGTCACCTTCGATCATGTCTCCATCTCCTACCTTTCTAAATTCTTTGGCATCTCTGATTCATCGTAATCGGGATGGATCAGGCGTAAGTACTAAGCATGGCTAAGCTTGACCATCGAAGAAGCTCTAGCAATGCTCACATGCCAGACCTAGGTATGCTAGGAGCAGTGGATCAGGTGTATAAGGCTACAACAGGGAAACTATGCAGCAGATAAGTAACTCTAGCTACCGACAAAAGACCACGTTGGAATCGTGTGCAACATAGCGAGAAAGTAGATACTTTTTAAAACATAGATTCAGAATGAGAGGCTACGCTTGCCTTGTCCTTCAGTAGACACATATGGATCTTCGGTATCGTTGACTTTGATCTCGTGCTCGAATCCTATCACAAAGAAGCAATACCGGAAAGAAAGGCAACAATCAATATCTTCAACCATGCAATGTGCAAGCATATGAATGATTTGGCAGATTAAAGTTATCATGGCAACCCTAGGATTAACATCGATTTAAATGGGTTCAGAGTGCTGAGGGTTTGGCATTCCATCGATCCCATATGCAATTAGGGGGGTTTCGATGTTCCTCTAAACTATCTAGGGTTTAGCTTGATCAATAATGCATGATTATATTTTTAAAGTGTAGATCTCATTTTTCTGAACATTTTGATATATTATACACATTTTTCTGACTTAAAATGAATTAGTTATGATTTTTCTCATTTTAATCCATTTTTAAATCATTTCTAAAAATAATTAACATTTTGGAATAATTAAATTATGTCTATCTGGCTCCACATGTCAGACTTTTAATCATTTCAGAAAATATTTCCAAAAATATTAAAAACCTGACAGACAGGGCCCACCTGTCATATTAATAATTACCGAAAACATTTTAAAAAAGAAAAGGAAGATTATTGCCTCATGCTGACGTCATGCTGACGTTAGCCATGGAGCTCCTCCTCAGATCGAACAAGCTCCGGTCAAATGAGCACGCGTGGGCTAGCGGGAGTATGAGCGCTAGAAAGAGCATGGTGCGGGCGAGCTTATAGTGGTGGCGCCATTGCTATTTGGTCACTGGAGCGACAAAACGGGCAAGGCTTGCAGTGGCACGGGTGGCGAGGAAGCTTGCGAGCACGGGCTGTGAGGCTCACCATGGTCGCGATGCCGGTGTTGGAGAGGTGAGGCGAGCTCGGACGATAACCAATCGGCAGCGGCAACCGCGATGGCCGATGGTGGTTTGAGCTCGATTCCGGTGAGCAGATGGCTCCCCGGCCTACATGCTTTGGCAGGGATGAAGATGGCAGAGAGGCGCTTCCAACGGTGGCCTCGGCTGGTCGAGGGGAGCTCGGGAACGACGATGACTGGCGGCTCCCGACGACTAGGGTTTGGCGTCCATGGCAAGGAGGAGGAAGGAGAGGGGAAAGTGGCGTGCGAGGGTTTCCTGATGGCGTCGATTCGGTACTTGTAGGCTCCAGGGGGCGGCGACACGGATCTTGGCGCGGCCGCAGCGGCGGACGGCATCACCGACGATAGTGGAGCAGTACGTCATCGTCGACGAAGACGACAGTGCCCAAAGCAGTACGGGCCGCAGTTGGGCCCCAATTGGGCCACGGGAAGAGAAGGGGAGGCGAGCTGGTTGCTGGGCTATGGCCTTTTCCCGCCTCTGCTCACATTTTTTTGTAAAATCTTTTCTAATTGATTTCTCTAAAAACTCTCCTTATGTTTACTCAAATCAAAATATTTTGAACAGATTTGAATGAGGCAAAGTTTCAGAAACCTTTTATATACCTTGTGAACATTTAAACAGTGGGGTCCACATGTGGATCCGTTTCACCAAAACAAAACCATTTGAAAATGGGATAGAATTGAGAAGGAAAACAATTTAGAGATTAGGGTTTTTGTCCCCTCTTGTCTCCAAAACACAACCAGAATGCAAAAGATGCATGCATGCTTATGATCTTAAGTAATAATTACATATATTACAAACTTGGGTTGTTACAGCTCTACCCCCTTACAAGAATCTCATCCCGAGATTCCTAAGATTTAGAAAAGAAGGCAGGGTACTCAGATCAAAGACGATCTTCGCGTTCCTAGGTTGCTTCATCCTCAGAGTGATGAGACCACTGAACTTTCAAAAACTTGATGCTTTGATGACGAGTCTTGCACTCAACTTCATAAAGGATACGGACAGGATACTCTCGATAAGTCAGATCCTCTTGAGGGTCAAGCATTTAGTGATCAACACCACGGACAGGGTCTTTGAAGAAACGGTTGAGTTGAGACACATGGATGACATCATGCACCACAGGGAAATTTGCAGGCAACTCCAATTGATATGCGAGCTTACCACACTTGGAAAGAACACGAAAAGGACCAACATAACAAGGAGCCAGTTTGCCCTTGATACCAAAACAATGGACACACTCTAACGGAGTGAATCGGAGATAAGCTTGATCACCAACTTCATATTCAACATGTTGATGGTGATAATCATAATAGCTCTTTTGACGAGACTGAGCAGTTTTCAAATGATCTCGTATAATAGGAATTTGATCTTCTGCTTCCTTAATCATATCCGGTCCAAAGAACTTTTTTTCGCCGGTTTCAGACCAATTCAGAGGAGTACGACATGTTCTTCCATATAAAAACTGGAAAGGTGCCATGTCTATACTGGACTGATAACTGTTATTGTAGGAGAACTCGGCAAAAGGTAGGCATTTCTCCCAGTTTTTACCAAAAGATATGACACATGGTCTAAGGATGTCTTCAAGGATTTGATTTACCCTTTCGGTTTGACCACCGCTACTAGGATGATAAGCTGTGCTGATAGATAAGTGAGTTCCCATAGCTTGTTGAAAACTTGACCAAAACCTTGAAGTGAACAAACTCCCTTGGTCGGAGACAATTTTCTTCGAAACTCCATGAAGGACTACTATCCGAGAGATATATAATTCAGCCAACTGATTAGCAGTAATGTTCTCACGGACATGTAGGAAGTGAGCAACCTTGGACAAATAGTCGACGATTACCCATATGGCATCATTTCCCTTATGAGTCTTGGGAAAACCAGTGATGAAATCCATACCAACTTCATCCCATTTCCACCCAGGAATACGCTGTGGTTGTAGGAGACCAGCAGGTCTTTGGTGTTCAGCCTTGACGCAATGACAAATGTCGCATTTGGCAACAAAACGAGCGATATCTTTCTTCATACCAGACCACTAGAATCTTTGACGGAGATCCCGATACATCTTGGTACCTCTAGGGTGAATGGAGAGAGGTGATTCATGAGCCTCCTTAAGAAATATCCGCTTCAAGTCCTTCCCATTTGGCACTACCAAACGTGTACCAAAATAGAGGACGCCTTGTTCATTGATGGAGAAACATTTAGCAATTCCACTAGCAATGCTCTCTTTGATTGTGTCAATTTCAGGATCTTGCTTTTGAGCAGCTTTGATCTCATCCTCTAAAGAAGACTTCACCTCGAGAGTAGAAAGGAATCCACGAGGAACAACTTCAAGATTGAGTCGAGAAAATTCCTCATGAAGAGAAGGTTGAGATTGTTTGATCAACAGATTGTTGCAATAAGACTTCCGACTTAGCGCATCAGCAACGACATTGGCTTTGCCGGGTTCATAGTTGATACCCAAATCATAATCTTTGATGAGTTCCAACCATCTTCTTTCCCTGAGATTCAGATCAGGTTGTGTAAAAAGATACTTCAGACTCTGATGATCCGAGTATAACTCACAACGACTACCGATGAGGTAATGTCGCCATTGCTTAAGAGCATGTACAACAGCTGCAAGCTCAAGATCATGAGTTGGATAGTTGTTCTCGCGTGGTTTCAGCTGTCGAGAGGCATAGGCCACCACATGACCATCTTGCATCAACACACACCCGAGACCTTGGTGTGAGGCATCACAAGAGATAACAAAGTCTTTACTGGTGTCTAGAAGAACTAGCACCGGAGCAGTAGTTAGCTTGGTTTTCAAAACCTGGAATCTTTCCTCAGCCTTATCAGACCATTCAAACTTCTTATCCTTCTTAAGAAGACCAGTCATTGGCTTGGCAATCTTGAGAAAGTTCTCGATGAATCGACGGTAGTATCCCGCCAACCCAAGGAAACTTCGAACATCCTTAACGGATTTGGGGGATTCCCAGTCAAGAATGGATTGAATCTTGTCCGGAATAACAGCAACCCCTTTGGCAGAAACAACATGACCAAGGAATATGAGTTCTTGCAACCAAAACTCACATTTGGAGAACTTGGCATAGAGACGATGTTCTTGAAGCTTTGTCAACACCAAACGCAGATGTTCAGCATGTTCTTCTTCAGTCTTGGAATAGACCAGAATATCATCGATGTAGACCACAACGAACTTGTCGAGATACTCCATGAAGACAGAGTTCATAAGCCGCATAAAAGTGGCTGGAGCATTGGTAAGACCAAAGGACATGACAGTGTACTCGTAAAGACCATAACGAGTGGTGAAAGAAGTCTTTGGAATGTCTTCCTTTCGGATGTTGATTTGGTGATACCCTGACCTCAAATCCATTTTGGAAAAGACGGTGGCACCACTTAACTGATCAAAAAGATCGTTGATCCTAGGGAGAGGATACTTGTTCTTGACAGTCACAACATTGAGAGGGCGATAATCCACAACCAGTTGCGGTATATTGGTATCCCGCTTCTTAACAAAGATGGTAGGACATCCCCAAGAAGATGTGCTAGGCTAGATGTATCCTTTTATCTCCAACTCATCTAATTGCTTTTTCAACTCCACTAACTCATGAGGGGGCATACGATAGGGTCTCTTGGAAACAGGTGCAGTTCCAGGGACCAACTCTATGACAAACTCCACACTTTGATCAGGTGGCATGCCAGTCAACTCTTCAGGAAAGACATCCAGGAATTCACATAGCACAGAAACATCTTGAATCTCTAACGGAGGTTGAACTTCAAGAGCATACAACTCCGCTTGAGGAATAGAAACAACTGAAGGAGATACTGACCCTATGGTCCAATAAGTGACTGTTATGCCACCAGGACTTGTCAGAGTCACGGACTTGGTTGCACAGTCAATGACCGTTTGATATTGGGACAACCAGTCCATGCCCAAAATGATGTCAATATCAGTTGACTTGAGGGCAATAAGAGAAGTGGGGAACAACTTGGAGGCAACATTGATTAGGTTCCCATGACTAACCATGGTGGTTTGCCATCTATAACCAGGAGAATGAACCATCAAAGGTCTAGACAACCCCTCAAAACTTATCCCATGCAATTCAGCAAAAGCTTGCGACATGAATGAATGCGATGCTCTAGAATCAAACAAAACTTTATCTAGAATGTGATTGATACGAAGCATACCCATAACGGCGCTTGGATCTTCCCAAGCCTCTTCAGCAGAGATATGGGTCAGACGACCACTTCCAGCACCTTGAGGATTGGTATACTTCTTTGGGGGTGCTCTCTTAGTAGCACTCTTTTGCGGACACTCCCTTGCATAGTGACCAGGTTGGCGACAGTTAACGCAGGTAAGACCTGATGTGGTACCAGCAGCAGGATAGTTTGTCCCACCAGCATTGCTTGAGATAGCCTTTGGCGAGGAGCATATCCATAAGACCTTGGGGTGTAAGGAGCACGTGGCACAACACTGTAAGGCACAAAGACACGACGCTTCTTATTGCTTGAACCTGCCTTGTTGGATCCTTCATAAGAAAGCTTACGAGTTTCCTCACACTCCACCTTTCCACGCTCTGCTTTCATTGCCTTGTTCACTAGAGTTTGCAGATTCTCAAAATCCATCAGATGAAGATCACAATGAACATCAGGGTCTAGTCCCTTGCGGAACAGGACTTGCTTCTTAGCATCAGTGGAAACTTCTTCAGGAGCATAGCATGCAAGACGATTGAAGCTGCGCTGGTAATCATACACATAACTAGTGCCTTGTTTCAGCTTGAGGAACTCCTCCCTCTTTTCGTCCATTATACCCTCCGGAATATGATAGGCTCGGAATCCTTCAGTGAATTCTTGCCAAGTAACGATATGCTGAGCAGCTTGCAGTGCCAAGAAATTTTCCCACCAGGAGTTAGCTGCTCCCTCTAGATGGTAGGTGGCAAAGGTTACCCAATCAGCTTCAGGAACATGACCAACCTGAAGTTTGCGCTCCATGGTGCGAAGCCAGTAGTCTGCATCAAGTGGCTCAGTGGAATAGCTGTAGACTGGCGGAGTGAGACGTATGAAATCCTTGATACCGACTTGGTTGTTTGGGAACTGGGTATTGCGCTCAATCCTTTCAAGGAGCCTCATGTTCTCAGCATAGTTGTTCTCATACATAGCCATGAGTTGAACCATTGATGGTGGTGGAGGAAGATTAGAAGGATCATCCTCATTCCTAGACCCATGAGCTTGAGCATGGGTGCGAGCTCGAGAAGTGTCACACATACTGTAAGAACAGAAGGCGTTAGCCAAGGGTTTCAAAGACAGAAGATGCTGGATATAAAACATGTCATCTAATCAAGCATGGTACTATCAAAGCATACTAACGTATACACTAACCAGCTGACTTACAAACCATAACAATGGAGTGCTAAGATGTTATACATCAAGCAGAACTGAGACATCTTGATAACTCTGAGAATAGCAACCAGTTACGGAGTACTTAGAAAAACAACCCCGAAGACATGATCCTAAATGTTTGAATTTAGGGGTAGGGAATGAAAACCTTTTCAAACCAAATAGGGCAAGAAAACTCCAGCAATAGATTCACACCAGGAAAGGAGTAAAAAGAGTCCTAGTCAGAGTTTTTGCAAATCGTTTTCAACATTTAAATAGTTTTGTCAACTTCTAGACTCAACATCGACCAATACTAGGGTTTCCTACAGGCAGTCCTGCTCTGATACCAAAACCTGTAACAACCCCGAGATTAGGGCTAAACAAACCTCGGATTATCCTCCCAGATAAACTTAACTCCAACCTCAGAGACTCACAGTATATGATTCGGTAGCATTTTAGAACACAGGGATTCAACAGCATAAGTTTAAACTCTTAATAGAGTATGATATCAGATTATTACAAACCAGGGGTCACAGACCCATCATTACACCAAACAGCGAAAGCGAATTATGTTGTTCTACACAACAAACTTAACAAAGGGCCTAAGAGGCCATAAACATAAGCGAGGTCCAACCCATAGTCCTCAGGCTGCTACCTGGGACCCCCAACTACTCGTCGATGTCAACATAGAAGCCACCTTCAGTCGCGACTAGATCATCTGAAGAAAAACAACAATACCGCAAGGTTGAGTACGAGAATGTACTCCGCAAGACTTAGATAACCTAGTATCTACATGCTCTGGCTAGAAAAGCTTTCTCTGGATTTTATTTGCGTAAAGCCAACTTTTGGTTGTAAACAAGAGAGATAGAGAGAGAAGAGGCTCATCTACATAGAATACTTTCAAAATAGGGTAAGAGAGCGACAACTCCATCTTGAACATCTGAACTTGTTAACCAAGTACATCTGAACTCCTCATCTAGGATCACCCCCTCGAACCCCCGAGGAAGCATCCTTAAGCACGCGTGGATCAACAAGTTTTACTTTTTGTTAATGTTATCTATGATCTTAGAATTCGGTCACCAAGCTTTCATAACCGTGAACACGGCTTTTTGAAAAGATTTAACCCTGCAGGGGTGTACAACTTTACCCACACGTACCAACCGACTCTTAGTGCCAAATATTATTAGCCCTCTTCCTTGTAGGGCTGGCAGAGGGTGGTTGTCCACGACATGTCCCTTGCTTTTGCCGAGACCATGAGTCACGCCCTAAGGAGGATTCCGCCGTAACGGGTCAAATCCCGAAGCCGGTCCTTAGAGATGAGGGCGTGGTTGGTTTACCAGGGGCTCCATCGACCCCAAGCAACCCCGACCACGCTTACCTACATGTTATGACGCACCTCCTTCACCCCCTCTTTCAAAAACATTTTCAATGCATATGCCAAATGGAAATCCCGAACTATGTGACTCATGGAATCTACTAGGCAAGTTAGTTAGTCAACGGGTTCCCAAGCCCCGTTTGGCTGTACGCTCATCTCGGTTCCAAAGGAAGAACTCGGTTCCTAGTAGTGGTGAGCATAGGACTACAAAAATCACACCCAACATGGCCTCCCATGCAAGCCTTAGCATATTTATCGGTCACCTTCGATCATGTCTCCATCTCCTACATTTCTAGATTCTTTGGCATCTCCGATTCATCATCATCGGGATGGATCAGGCGTAAGTACTAAGCATGGCTAAGATTTACCATCGAAGAAGCTCTAGCAATGCTCACATGCCAGACCTAGGTATGCTAGGAGCAGTGGATTAGGTGTATAAGGCTACAACAGGGAAACTATGCAGCAGATAGGTAACTCTAGCTACCGACAAAAGACCATGTTGGAATCGTGTGCAACATAGCAAGAAAGTAGATACTTTGTAAAACATAGGTTCAGAATGAGAGGCTATGCTTGCCTTGTCCTTTAGTAGACAGATATGGATCTTCGGTATCGTTGACTTTGATCTCATGCTTGAATCCTATCGCGAAGAAGCAATACCGGAAAGAAAGCAAACAATCAATATCTCGAACCATGCAATGCGCAAGCACATGAATCATATGGCAGATTTAAGTTATCATGGCAACCCTAGGATTAACATCGATTTAAATGGGTTCGGAGTGTCGAGGGTTTGGCATTCCATCGATCCCATATGCAATTAGGGGGGTTTCGATGTTTTGGTAGGAATGAAGAGGGCGGCGAGGCGCTTCCAACGGTGGCCTCGGCTGGTCGAGGGGAGCTCAGGAATGGCGGCGACTGGCGGCTCCCGGCGGCTAGGGTTTGGCGTCCATGGCGAGGAGGAGGAAGGAGAGGGGAAAGTGGCGTGCGAGGGTTTCCTGGCGGTGTCAACACGGTACTTGTAGGCTCTAGGGGCAGCAGCACGGATCTTGGCACGACCGCGGTGGCGGACAGCATCGCCGATGACAGCGGAGCACTACGTCATTGTCGACGAAGACGATAGTGCCCGAAGCGGCACAGGCCGCAGTTGCGCCCCGAGTGGGCCGCGGGAAGAGAAGGGGAGGTGAGCTGGTTGCTGGCCTGCGGCCTTTTCCCGCCTCTGCTCACATTTTTTTTGTAAAATCTTTTTTAATTGATTTCTCTAAAAACCCTCCTTATATTTACTCAAATCAAAATATTTTGAACAGATTTGAATGAGGCAAAGTTTCAGAAACCTTTTATAAACCTTGTGAACATTTAAATAGTGGGGTCCACATGTGGATCCGTTTCACCAAAACAAAACCATTTGAAAATGGGATAGAATTGAGAAGGAAAACAATTTAGAGATTAGGGTTTTTATCCCCTCTTGTCTCCAAAACACAACCATAATGCAAAAGATGCATGCATGCTTATGCTCTTAAGTAATAATTACATATATTACAAACTTGGGTTATTACACCCATGGTGCCTGATACCTTCGATCCGGTTTTACGGATGCAGTATAGTAGCTTTTTCCCTAGTTGATCTTGGATTTATCTAACCTCGGTAAACAATGCTAAATGGAAAATAAATGAGGCACGTCTACAAGACTTGTTTGTTCATTTTACCCTATGTTTACCGGACTTTTCGAGTTTACTTTGAATTATTGGTTGTTGCAATGGATGGAAATAGGCTAGGGTTGAAGATTCACCTGTAGCTGCACATCAAATGGGATAAAGATAATAATACACACATTCATGTGAAATGATTTAACAAAGATAAGGTTGTGGGCAACACATCAAATATACTAAAGCCCATGTGATCCACATGCATATCAATAGTCTTTTGATCCAACCATTATACAAACAAGCACCAGGCTATAACAATTATTAAGAAAAATACAGATCAAAGCCTTAAGAAGTGAGGTTGTAGTTACTCCCAAATGGATCCCTAAATCAAGACCGTACTCCCCTCGTTGTCACTAGGTTTTGTGTGAAATCACCATTCACCACTAATCTCACCTCCAATATTTACCAGTCCTTGGGATCTTGGGTACCTACAAGTCCATGGATCAAGACAAGAGACAAAATACAACGATACCAATCTCTATTCAATCACCACACAATACTCCCATGAATTAGATTCACATAATATCTACGAGGTTTCACCCCAACCCGTAGCCCGTGAGGACTACACACTCATAACAATAAGATTAAGGATAGAAAACATGTGCAAAATACCTAGATTGAAATCAAATATTGTTACAATGGTCAGCAATCCATAAGGAGATATCAAGTACAAGATGATGGCTATGGATGTTGATACCTGTGATCCTTATTCATGAATGTAGTATAATAGCTTTTTCCCTAGAAGACCTAGGTTTAATCGAACCTTTAGAAAGCAATGCTAAAAGGTAATAAAAAGGACACGTCTACAAGACTTTGTTTGTTCATTTTACCTTAGTTTACTGGACCAATCTAGTTTACTTTTATAATGGGTTGAATCAGTGGATGGAGATAGGCCAGGGTTGAAGATCCACCTGTAGCTTCACATCATATGGGATAAAAGATAATAATAAGCATAGTCATGTGTAATGTTTGAACGCAGATAATCTCTTGTGGGAAACACATCCTAATATACTAGAGCCCCCGTGATGTAGCAGGCATAACAATAGTCTTTTAATCGAACTGAGTGCACACTAAAGCAACGGGCTACAAACAATTATTTAGTGTAAAACACAGATCAAAGCTTTAAGTGATGATGTTGTTGTGATCCCGAATGGGTCGCCAAGCCAAGACCGCACTACCCTTTATGTCACTGGGTTC
Source organism: Avena insularis (assembly GCA_023614405.1). Lineage (NCBI taxonomy): Eukaryota > Viridiplantae > Streptophyta > Magnoliopsida > Poales > Poaceae > Avena > Avena insularis. Next base: position 48,001,879 of record CM042692.1, on the reverse strand, counting down.
CTATGAGATCGGTGCTAGCCAAGTATCTCACCTCAAGCCTTTATCAATCTATGGGATCTTGGGTACCTCCAAGATCCAAAACACAAATCTCATATCGAGACAAGAGACAAAGAAACAAAATATACAAATCTCAATTGCAAACAAAATACAATACTCCCATGAATTAGGTGCACATAATCGATGCAAGGTTTCTCCCCAACCCGCAGCCCGTGAGGACTACTCATTCATAACAAATAGATTGGAGATAGAAAACATCGCACAAATACTTTGATTGAAATGAAATATTCTTACAATGGTTGCGAAATCAGAAGGAGATCTAAAGTACAAAGTAATGGCTATGGATAGTGGAGGGGATGGATGATGGAAGTGATGAACAATGACGTGGATCTCCTTTGGTGTTGTTGTGATGTATTCTGAGGATGGTGGCTCTCTGGCTGGCGGCTGGAGCCTCAAAATATATAGGCGTCTTCATGAAAGTCATAGGGTTTGACGAGACGAGGCCAACACCACCTGGTATAGGTGGATGGTAAGGGTGGCCTCTGCTCATACCAGTGGTTGTTAAGCCTACTGACGCCTGGGAATGACTCCCCAATTACTTGGCCGTGTGGACTTCCTCAAAAACCTTCATTATGACTCCTGATTTCTCATTAAAACCATGATTTCCTGCACAACACAATTCAAAGAAAGTTTTTGTATATCTTTGCAATTATTAGTCATTAGTGGCAAGGATTGAGAGTTTCTTATCGATTGCTTGACCAAAAACAATGTTTAAACACGGTGGAAGATGGCTAACTTTGGAGCCATCAACTTCCCCAAAGCTCAAACCTTGATCGCCGTTGAGCAAGAAGAAACAAAAGAACTATAAGGAATTCCGCGTTTAAACTTGAAACAACAAGAATAAGAATTCACTTACAGTTGGTAGTCATATGCGCTAAGCACTTTATTCATTTGCGAGGCTTATCAAAGTTAGAGAGATGACAAGAGTACTATACAAGCTTCGGTACGTCAAGACAATCAAAGTAAAGTTTAATATAAGTAAAAATAACTAGAAGTTTAGCAATCACTCCAATTCTTATAGTTAACTCTCAGCTTGCCAAGGAACTCTAGGATGTTTAAATAGCATAATTGAGTAAGAGAGTTTGATGTCCTAAGTAGCATAACAACAGAGCGTCTTATTTACACCCACATCAATAAATCAAGTCTATCAAAAACACTTCTAATCCAATCATTGTTTTTCAAGAAAAATTTGTAGGGTAGTAATGTGACCATGCCAAGGACTTGTTATGTGGATCCTCATAGATATCTTTTTATTTTTATTCTTTCAAGGATCACTGGATGTTTCTTTTGCAAGTGTTTGCACAACCTTTGAGAGTACCAATACTTTTGCCCATATATTGACATGTATGTCACTCATGTCATCAACTCATAGCCGAAATCCAGGGTTATACCATATATCATTCAAAAGCTAGCGGAGTTATTGCCATCCCAAAGGTGTGCATTAGATACAAAGAATTGTCTTTTTTTTTGAGCTAGTACCATGGTTTGATCCACACGGTTAGCTTTGGCATGCATCACAATTACCACTAGACTTTATTTCAATCAAACAACTCCTTTCATAAGTGCCATCAAGACTATAAAAATATCTATGGGGTTAAGTATCTTCAAGGGTATACTCTCAAGACAATCATTCATCAAATAAGTCATAAATTTCAGACTTATTCTTATTGTACTTGTTTGGCAATATTATTTCCAAGGCAAGACTCGGTTAGCTAAAAGAACTAGAGCAAGAGCTTCAACAACTAATCATCATACTAATAAAAAGCTTTCCTCTAACCATATTAAATTACTCCCACAAGCATGGCATCTTAGCAAATCAACCAACTAAGGTAAACAACTCGAACTTCAAAAGCGGGAGACATATGACATACCTCTCATAAGTGACTCCATGATCCTCTTCCTTATAGGGATGTGTTCCTTCAAAACTCAAACACGATTATTCTCATAATAATATTAAAGCAAATAGGAAAAGTGTGAATCCACATTTACGAAAAAGGAAGAACGGAAAAATCTTTTTGTATTTTCGAGGATAGGGATTCAAGAATAGAAAAGAACTTGCGACCAAGCAAGGGTTTTAAGAAAATAAAAAATAAACAAAAAACAAAAGCAAACTAAAAATGAAAGCAAACTTAAAAAGTAAAGGAAAAAATCAAAGTGTTGGAACAAGCCAACACGAGTGTTTCAAAGATCTCAAGGAGCTGGAGTACAACCTCGCTATTACACAAATAAATTTTCCAGGGGAACACATCCCCAAGCTCAAGCTTTTGCAAGTCCTTTTATTGCTCATTGTGGTGGCGGTGGATAGTTTCCCATGTTCCATTGGCTACTCCAATCATGAAACTGGGTGGCGAGGCTTGCAGTAGCATCTCGAAGGTTGATGGACAGGTTGCTGATGTTTTAAATATTTCCTTTGAGTGCATAGATGTCTTTAGGTGGTGTAGTAGTTTGGTGGATGCTCGTCTTGTTCGGGTCCTCCTTGTTCTACTTATTCATCTTCTCCTCCTCCCATGAGTATTTCTTGTTGGGGTAGATTAGCCTCAACCTGCGCGTCAAAATGCAAACGTCCATCCTCGATAGAGAATAAACTGTTAGAAAAAGGAGCCATGATCAAGTGATATGCTCTAGGTATATCAAGGAAGTATCTACCATGAATTTTAGAAACCATACCACATGCTCTTAGAGTAGGGAGAGCGAGACGGTGACATCCTGTCAATGGTTGGATGTTACCTAGGTTGATGTGAAGTGCGGGTGCAAGAACAGTCACAACTCCCCCTCTACATATGGGTCCTCGAGATTGAAGAGCTTGATGCTTAAGGTGAAACACAAGAAGAGTGCCCAAATTTGGCATTGAGTTACAATTAATAATAGAAGCCTTTGCGAGGATCAACATGTCCTCCTCATTAACTCTAGTAAACTCACCACGTGCCTGCAAGGTGTTAGCAATCACATAAAATAAATAGCGAATAGCAGGATGATCAATTTGGTTTCCCTTGGGTGTGTTTCCATGGATTCTTATTAAATTAAAGTACTCCCAAGGTGCAGGATTTAAAACAAAAGTAGTTGTGCGCACATCGGTGGTGTTGTTGGCAAACCCAAAACATTGAGCCCATTGGTCGAGTGTTAGGGTGTACTCACAGTTCATAAGGCGATCTTTGATGCGATCAACTCCGGGCCTTTGTTCCTCGGTACATCCGTAAGGGTCCACTATATGCGTCAAGGTGCTGAAGAACTCAAGCGTCAAGCAACGATACATGGAAACATCCTGAAAGACAAAGTCATAAAAACCAACATTGTTGCAAAGTAAATCAAAATCCGCATGAATGCCAAGTTGGTTGAGGATATAGGGACACACCCACTTGGTGGACTTGATTTCTCAGAGCCATGACGAATGAAACGAGTCAGCTGAATCTCCTCGGTGAATTCGATACCAAGTCACTCGGGGGCGAACGTATCAATAGGTGGTGCGGAGGACTCCGCAACCATCTCACGTGTACGACTCCTCGTGTTCATCTAAAAATAATAAGATAAAGTAAATAAAATTACTAATATTTTTAGTCCAATAGAAACATAGAATAAGTGATTCTCTACACTAATTACATAAGAAACTCCTCTAAAACAATACTAAGCATGCTCAATATCAAGATTGAATCAAGAACGAGACCTAAGTCTAGATTGACAATGATGAAAGATTGAGTGAAGCTTTTGTACAAATAAGTTAAGGATCGGAGGAGAATCATACCTTAGATTGATTGAGTGCGAGGAATTGGATAAATATTAAGTAAATTTGAATATCCAATGGAGATGGATCGGAGTTTGGAGGAAGAAGAAAGAGAAAGATTTGTTTTGTGGATTTTTAGGTTACCTCCTCGGGCTGGTTATGGCGGCTGCATACGTGGTAGAGGTGGGTGCTATGGCCAGAGCCCTCCCGTACCGGGTGACATACCTTGGGGCGACGACTTCCTTCTGGCTTTGCACTCGGTACGTTCGCGTGGTATGGTCGCGCGCGCCTGTACGGCAGGTCGTTATCCATTCGGTATCTTCGCTTGTAATCTGATGGTTTGCTCAAGGGTACGGTACAGATGCGCGGTAATACCAATGGTCGTTAAGAGCATTGTTTCCTACAAAAAAAAATCAGAATTTCTATCTTCTTGTTGTTCGATGTGGTACGTGCACACGGTACGGTCCCTTCCAGCCGTACCACAGGTTGTTAAATGTCCTGTGAGCTACAAAACTCAAAGATTTTGATTAGAAGCTCCGTGTGCCTTTGCACATCTTATCAAAGTATAAAACAACAACAAATATACTACATAAAGAATCAACAATACTACTTAGGCCATGTATTAGTAAAATAAAAGATCGAGGATTACCTTATTTCTTCTCCTCTCTCCAAAGGTCTTCTTGAACACTCTTTATTAGAAACAAACAAAACGAAACAAAAACTAACAAGACTAACACAAAAGTAATTTTTTTATTTCACATGGGTTGCCTCCCATGAAGCGCTTCTAGTTAAGGTCAATTAGCTTGACCCTGACGACAATCGTTTAGGTTTGAGAAGTGGAATATCCACTCCAAAATAGTTGGCTTTTAAAGTAAATTAACCATCATCATCATTAGGCTTGGCCTTCTTTTTCCTAGGGAAGTGGACTATAAAAGGATCTCTAGATGGTAGCCCTATTCTCACATTGCCCTCATGTAAATTAATTAAAGCCTTAATAGTTCTTAGAAATGGTCTACCTAAAATTATAGGTGCTATGGTATCTTCAGGCATGTCCACAATAAAAAGATCAATGAGAGCGGGACTACCTTTAATTTCAATAACTATATTTTATTTTATCCTAACAGCTTGTTTATAAGCTGAATTAGCTAGATGGTATCTCAAACCAGTAGTGACAAATGGCCCCAAGTTTAGTTTGTCAAATAAGCTTTTGGAAATTGTTGAGATGCTCGCACCAAGATCACAAAGTGTGGATATCTCATTCACTCCCAACTTAACTTTAATAGTGGGTTCAAAAATATCAACTAGCTTAGTGGAAGCTTATCATCTAGTCTTTTATGCTCCATCTGTAACTCACAAACTTTAGATGCTACTTGTTGTATAAATTGTTGGTACATAGCATTATTACCTTGTTTATACCAGGATTCTTTACGGTGATCATCTTTAGTAGATGTTCCACGGTATATTCCGGTGTCAGAGCGTTGCTATAATCCAGCTCTTCCAGTTTCTCTTCATTGGTTACTACCCTCATCATATTGAGGTCCTCTACCGGATTTGGCTCGGGTTTCCAGCAAACTTTGCTAGTATGAGAGCTTGGCTCTCAGCTACTTTACCCAGCTGAGCCTCCACGGTCTTTGTCCTTTCCTCTAGAGCCTGCACATCATTTCTAATTGCAACGGCTGGTTATAATTTTCCTATATTACTTTCATGGTTCTCCGTGATTTTAATAAGCATGTTATTTTTCTCGGTTTGAGCTTGTATAAAGGTTCTAACAGTTTGCTCAAACAAGAGATTGCCATGACTTGCTCCATTATTATTATCATAGTTGTTGTAAGGAGCTCCTGTAGGATTAGGATAATGTTTTTGAGCATTAGAAGCATAATGATTTTTACATGCAAGATTAAAAGGAGTGCGATCTATAAAATTGACATCATTAATATCGGTAGTGATAACATTAACTTGGGTATCCTCTTTACCTTTTACTATGCTAAGCAGCTTGTCTACCTTAGATGTAAGCTCTTCATTATTTACCTCGCTAATTGAACTTACTCTCTTTGATGTTCTTTCAACATGACATTGGGCATGATTATTTTGCATATCATCAAGTAATTTCTTTGCAAGACTCACTTGCTTTCCCATGATTGGTCCTCCTGCTGCAGTATCTAGCATAGACTTAGACATTGGGTTAAGACCATTATAAAAAAATGTAATATAAGCCATTCTTCCATCCAATGACTAGGACAGTTCATACAACTTCTTGCATCCCTTACCACGCAAGCGCTAGTGGCTCATGGTCTTCTTGTCTAAAGCTTGTAATGTTGGATATTAGCTGCATAGTTTTAGGTGGGGGAAAAATTTAGTCATAAACAAATTAGTACATTCCTCCCAAGATTTAATTGTGCCCTTTGGTAGAGCTAACGACCAATCCTTAGCCTTTCAAATAACCTTAATTTAACAACATTTGGATCTACATCCTTATACGCATCATGTCAGAAATTTCAGTTAAAATGTTTAAGTGCAAACCCAAATCTTTAGCAGATGAGCCCCCAAATTGGTTTTGTTGAACCAAACTTAAAAAGTTAGTCTTTATTTCATATGTTTCCACATCAACAACGAGCTGAGTGATAGGTGCACGAGTAAAATCATCAGTGGAAGTAGAATACTCCCCTAATATCTTTTGAGCCATAGCTATATATTTTTGGTAATTTTTAAGTAATGAAAACAAATAACAAGTAACTATTTTTTTGGGTTTTCAAATAGATAAAAAGAAAGTAAACTAATAACAAGAAATAAACTAAAAACTAATAATAAAACTAAAAACAAGGTCTCTAGTGACCCCACCAGGATAGCGAAATTGCTTCCCTGGCAACGACGCTAGAAAAGGGTTGATACCTTCGATCCGGATTCATGGATGTAGTATAATAGCTTTTTCCCTAGAAGACCTAGGTTTAATCGAACCTTGGAAAGTAATGCTAAAAGGAAATAAAAAGGACACGTCTACAAGACTTTGTTTGTTTGTTTTACCTTAGTTTACCGGACCAATCTAGTTTAATTTTATAATGGGTTGAATCAATGGATCGAGATAGGACAGGTTTGAAGATCCACCTGCAACTGTACATCATATGGGATAAAAGATAATAATAAGCATAGTCATGTGTAATGTTTGTACAAAGATAATCTCTTGTGGGCAACACATCCTAATATACTAGAGCCCATGTGATGTAGAGGGAATAACAACAGTCTTTTAATCCAACTGAGTGCACAATGAAGCAACGGGCTACAAATGATTATTAAGTGTAAAACATAGATCTTGGGTACCTACAAGTCCACAGATCGAGACAGGAGACAAAGAAACAAAAGATACAAATCTCAATTGCAAACAAAATACAATACTCCCATGAATTAGATGCACATAATCGCTGCAAGGTTTTTCCCCAACCCGCAGCCTGTAAGGACTACTCACTCATAACAAATAGATCGGATATAGAAAACATCACACACATACTTAGATTGAAATCAAATATTCTTACAATGGTCACCAAATCACAAGGAGATCTAAAGTACAAAGCAATGGCTATAGCTAGTGGAGGGGATGGATGATGGAAGTGATGCACAATGGTGTGGACCTCCTTTGGTGGTGTTGTGATGTAATATGAGAATGGCAACTCTCTGGCCGGCGGCTGAAGCCTCAAAATATATAGGCGTCTTCATGAAAGTCGTAGGGTTTGACGAGACGAGGCTAATGCCACTGGGTACGGGGGGATGGTACGGGCGGTCTCTACCTGTACCAGTGGTCGTTAAATCTACTAATGCCTAGGAATGACTCCCCAATTACTTGGTCGTGGACTTCCTCAAAAACCTTCATTATGACTCCTGATTTCACATTAAAAACCGTGATTTCCTGCACAACACAATTCAAAGAAAGGTTTTGCATATATTTTCAATTATTTTTCATTAGTGGCAAGGATTGAGAATTTCTTGTCAATTTCTTGATCGAAAACAATGTTTAAACACGGTGGAAGATGGCTAATTTTGGCGCCATCAGCTATGGAGTGAATGGAGGGTGGAGAGGAGGAACTATGGTGGTGGATCTCCTTTGGTGGTTTTATGATGCTTTTTGAGAATGGCAACTCTCTGTGTGGCCCCTAGGGTCTCAAATTATATAGGTGCCTTCACAAAAGTTGTTGCGTTTGACCTAGCGGAGCCGCTAACACATGGTATGGTTGGACCGTATGGGTGGGCCTTACATGTACCGCATGTCGTTAAACTTTCTGGAGGCTCTTTTTTTACCCCAGATAGCTTGGCTGAGTAGGCAATGTGATAATCTTTAGTAAATGCTCTTGATTTCACCTTAAAAGCGTGATTTCCTGCAAAACTCAATTCAAGACAAAGGATTGCACATCTTTGCAATAATTAATCATTAGTAGCAAAGTAGAGAGATTCTTGGTCAATTGTTGGACTAAAAATACGATTTATGCACATATAGAGATGGGTATTTTTAGAGCCATCAACTTCCCCAAATATCAAACCTTGATCGTCCTTGACCAAGAAACAAACAAAACTCTAAATAACTCAGCGTTTAAACTGAAATAACAAGAAAATGAATTCTCTTACAGTTGATAGTCGTATGCATCCAACACTTCTTCCATTTGAAAGTCTCATCAAAATTAGAGAAGTGGCAAGAGTATTATACAAGCTTTGTTAACTCAAAACAATCAAAATAGAGTTTGATATAAGTATAAACAACTAGAAGTGTAACAATCATTCCAATTCCTCTAGTTAACTCTCAACTTGCCAAGGAACACTAGAATATTTCATAATAGAAGAATTAAGTATGAGAGATCATGTCCTAAGTAGCATAATAGTGAAGTGTAATTGATGCCACATTAATAAATCAGGACTATCAAACACTACTATTCCATTCATTGTCTTTTAAGAAAATTCATAAAGTAGTAATGAGACCATGCCAAAGGCTATTTTGTGTGAATCTTTATTTTTCAAAGATATTTTCCAACAAGGATCATTGAGTGATCTTTTTAAGAAATGGTTTGCAAAACCTTCAAGAGTACGAATACTTTTTCCCATTATGGTAACAGGTTCTACCCATGTCGTTAACTCCCCGAAATCAGGGGTTGTACCATTGATTGTTCGTAGGCCAACGAAGTTGTTGGCATCCAAAGGTGTGCATCAAAAATATATAAATGATCTTTAAATAGTATCACATTTTGATCCACAATGTTTTAGCTTTGGCATGAATCACAATTACCACTAGACTTCAATTCAATCAAACAACACCTTTCAAGAGTGCCATCAAGTCTATCAATATATTTATGGGGTTAAGTATCTTCAAAGGTAAACTCTTAAGACAATCAGTCAACATACAAGTCAAAAATCCAAGACTTTTTCTTGTTGTAATTGTTTTGCAATATTAACTACAAGAACTAGAGCAAAGGCTTCCACAACTAATTACTCATACAAGTAAAAATCTTTACTTTAACTATTTTGAATTACTCCCACTAGCATGGCATATTAACAAATCAACTAGCTACAATAAACATTTCAAACTTCTAAAGTGGGAGACATAGGATAATACGTCTCATGAGTGACTTCATAATGCTCTTCCTTATGGGGATGTGTTCCTTCAAAACTTAAATCAAATCACTCTCATAATAATAATATTGAAGCAAAGAGGCAATAGGAAAATCCACTTTCATGAAAAAATGAAAAATATTTTTGTATTTTGAGGATGGGAATTAAAGAATATAAAAAGCTTGCGACCAAGCAAGATACTAAGAAAAGAAACAAATGAAATAAAGGAAAACAAAAACAAAAATAAAAAGAAAAAGCATAGTGTTGGAACAAGCCCAACACAAGTGTTTCAAAGCTCAAACAGAGATGGAGTACAACCTCATTATTACACAAATATAAAGTCTTAGGGAACACATCCCCAAGCTCATGCTTTTGCAAGCCCTTTTTTTGCTCATTGTGGTGGCGGTGGATAATCTCCCAAGTTACATTGGCTGCTCCAATTGGTGAACTAGGTTGAGAGGTTCGTGGTAGCTTCTAGAAGGTTGATGGAGGGGTTGCTCATGTTCTAAATTCTTCCTTTGAGCGAGTAAATATCTTCATAGGTGGTGTAGTAGTTTTGTGGATGCTGCTCTTTTTCGGGGCCTTCTTGTTCTACTTCTTAATCTTCTCCTTCTTCATCCATGGGTACTTCTTGTTTGGGGTAGACTTGCTTCAACATGCACATCATAACATAAACTTCCATCCTCAATAGAGAGCAAACCATTAGGCAAAGGATACATGATCAAGTGATCAGCTCCAGGTATGATAAAGAAGTATATACCATTTGATTTAGAAATCATACCACAAGCTTTGAGAGTAGTGAAACCGAGACAGCGAGCACCTGCCAACGGTTGGATATTACCTAGGTTGATGAGGAGTGCTCGAGCGAGAACGGTTACAACTCCTCCTCCACATATGTAACCATGGGCTTGAAGAGCTTGATGATTAAGATAAAACACGAGAAGGGCGGCCAAGTTTGGCGTCAAGTTACAATTCGAAATAGCAGATCTTGGAAGGATCATCATGTCCTCTTCATTGAGTCTAGTAAACTCCCCACGTGCCTACAAGGTTTTATCATTAACATAGAACTAATAATGAACAACATGACAGACAATTTGATTTCCCTTGGGTGTGTTTCCACGGATTCTCATTGAGTTGGAGCACTACAAGGGTGTAGGATTAAGAACAAAACTGGTGGAGCGTATGTCAGTGTTATTGTTAACAAACCAAAAATGACGAGCCCATTGATCGAGTGTTAAGGTGTACTCACGTTCATTAGGTGGAAGGTGATACGGTCAACTCCCAGGCCATCTTCCTCGGAGCACTAGTATGGACTCACCATATGTGTCAAGATGTTAAAGAACTCAAGTGTCAAGCGATGATATGTGGCGGTGTCCTAAAAAGCAAAGTGAAGAAACCAACATTATTGTAAAGTAAATTGAAATCATGGCCAAGGCCCAGTTGGTTAAGGATATAGGGATACGCCCATTTGGTGTACTTGATTTCTTGGCTCTTGAGACGGTTGAAACGAGTGAGCTGGTACTCCTTAGTGAACTCGATGTCAAGTGACTTGGGGGTTAGCTCATCAACGGGAGGTGCGGCTTGTTCTGCAGCCATCGCATGTGTACGGCTCCTTGTGTACATTTAAAAATAAAAATTAAAGCTAATTAAAAATTTGATCCAATAGAAACATAGCAAAAGTAATCCTCTACACTTTCTACAAAAGAAACTCCTCTAAAAAAAACTAACCATGCTCATAATCAAGATTAGCTCAATAATAAGACCTAAGTCTAGATTGATAATTGAAATGGACCGTATGGGCACCTAGAGGGGGGGGGGGGTGAATAGGTGCTACTCAAATTTTTAACTCTTTTTCAATTTTAGGATGAACATAGAGGTAAATTCTCTAGATACACAACTAAGTTGAATTTCCCTATATGTCAACCTAACTACTAAGCAAGTAAAGATGAACAGAGTGGAACGAGGTAACCATAGTGGAGCACACGGATACATATGATTTGTTTTACCATAGCATTGGAGGGGTGGGCGGTACTAAGACCACCATGCCACAAAAGTCCTCAACATGTTCTCCGATGGATCTCTCCATGAGAGGCCTACTCCACCTTCCACTATTTGGTACCCTTCTAGGAGGGAACCGGTGCCTTTACAACACTACTGGGGCACACATCCACAACTCAATTGGAGGCTCCCGTGATGACAACAATCTGCCGCAAGGCACAAGTTTATCAATGATGGTAACCAAGATCTAGAAATCGTGAGAAAATCTAGATCAAGAATCCTCCAAGTGAATGGAGAGGAAATGAAGATCTTGATTGGTGCCGATGAAGATCAAAGTCCCCTCCTTCAATTCCCCAAAGTCGGGAGCCTTTGAGTGGTTGAAGGTGAAGATCTTGCTTGAATCGATATGAATAGTACAAAGTTTTTTCGTGGGATCTGATACATTGCAAATGTATCTATAATTTTTGATGTTCCATGCTTGGTTTTATCTACTTTCTTATGTTTTGTCCACACTTTGGAGTACTTTTCATATGATTTCTTGGACTAACCTATTAACAAAAGCCACAGTGCCAGCTGCCTGTTTTTTGCTGTTTTTGGTTCCAGGAAAGTTAGAAAATAAATATTCTCGGAATTGGACGGGACAAAAGACAAAGTCATTATTTTACCGAGGGACACCTAGAGCCAGAATACGAGACGAAGAGGGGCTAGGGCCCGGCCACACCACCTGGCCACGCGGCCAGGCCTGGCCCGCACCAGGGGGTGGTCTGGCCGCCCCAGGCACCCCCTCGACCTCTCCTTCCGCCTATATATTGCCTCTGATATGGAAACCCTAAGTACCCGATCAAAAAATCCACGAAAGAGTCTGTAGCCGCCGTCATCTCCATCCCTAGACCGGGAGGGATCTGAAGCTCTTCCCGGCACCCTGCCGAAGAGGGGAATTCACCCTGGATGCCTTCTTCATCATCATGCAAGCCTCCGGTGTGATGGGTGAGTAGTTCATCTCTGGACTACGGGTCCATGTAGTAGCTAGATGGCTGGTTCTCCTCCTTTGTGCTTTCATGTTTAGATCTTGTGAGCTCCGTTCATGATCAAGATCATTTATTTGTAATTCTGCATGTTGTATTTGCGGGGATCCGATGGATATTGAGATGCTATTTTAGATTGATTATTGATTCTATCATGTCTTTGTTATTTGTGATCTTGCATGATTTCCGTTGTTAGTAGCTATCTTGGCCAAGTAGATGCTAGCAACTCCAAGAGTTAGTATTTATGCTTGATAGTGGGTTCATGCCTCTGGTAATCTGGGGAAGTGACAGAAATCTCTAAGGTAGTAGATGTGCTTTTGCTACTAGGGAGAAAACAACAATCCTTTGTTCATAGAACAATCGTATTGTTTACTTTACATGCAATTCATAATGAAATTATTCGTTGCTTGCAACTTAATACTGGAGGGTGTTCAGATGATAACCTGAAGGTTGATTATTAGTCATAGATGCAGTTGGATGGCGGTCTATGTATAATGTTGTAATGCCCAATCGAATCTCAAAGGATTCAAGATGATTAGTATATGCTTGTATGCTTTCTGGATGTTTGTCAATTGCCCCGCTATAATTTGTTCACCCAGCATGTTATCTATCTTAAGGAGAGCCACCTCTAGTGAACTATGGACCCCGGTCCTTTCTTTTACATTCAATCTACAATCAAACTATTTACTGCTTTGTGTTTACTTTCTGCAAACTATACTTCCTTCCATTCGATACGTTTAATCCTTTGTTTTCAGCAAAACTGGGGAGATTGACAACCTCATCGCAAGTTGGGGACAGAGTTATGTGGTTGTGTTATGTAGGTCTCCACGTTGCTGCTAGCATCGGTAGTGCGCCGTGCCAACGTTCAGCTAGCAACACCTTTGGGGTGTTTCCTTGCTCCTACTGGATTGATAACCATAGTTTCGTACTGAGGGAAAACTCGCTGCTGTGCTCACCATACCTTCCTCTTGGGGTTCCCCAACGAGCCCGATATATTTTGGGCCATCAAGCATATTTTCTGGTGCCATTGCCGGGGAGTCAAGGACATCTTCACAAGGGGAGTCCCTCATAACCAATCTATTTACTTTGTTATTTTTGTTTTGCTTAGTATACTTTTGTTTTGTTTGCTTGTTTCTTTATCAAAAACACAAAAAAAGATTAGTTTTACTAGTTTGCTTTCTTTATTAAAAATACAAAAAAATGACTACTCTTGAACACACTAAGTTGTGTGACTTCACTAGCACCAACAACAATGATTTTATGAGCACACTTATTGCTCCACTTGTTCCTGAAGCTACTTTCTTTGAGATTAAACCTGCTTCACTCAATCTTGTTATGAGAGAACAATTTTCTGGTATTGGTAATGAAGATGCTGCTGCCCATCTAAATAACTTTGTTGAACTTTGTGAGATGCAAAAGCATAGGGATATAGATGGAGATATTATTAAGCTTAAACTGTTTCCTTTCTCTTTGAGAGGAAAAGCTAAAGAATGGTTGAATTCCTTAACTAGGAATAGTATTGATTCTTGGACTAAATGCAAAGATGCTTTTATTGGAAAATACTATCCTCCTGCTAAGATTATATCTATGAGAAGTGAAATAATGAAGTTTAAACAATCTGATAATGAACATGTTGCTCAAGCTTGGGAAAGAATGAAATCTTTGGTTAAGAATTGTCCCACTCATGGACTGACTGCTTGGATGATCATCCAAACTTTTTATCTAGGATTGAACTATTCTTCAAGGAACCTATTGGATTCTGCTGCTAGAGGTACCTTTATGACCATTACTTTGGGTGCTGCAACAAAGCTTCTGGATAATATGATGGTTAACTATTCTGAATGGCATACTGAAAGAGCTCCACAAGGTAAGAAGGTAAATTCTGTTGAAGAAACCTCCTCCTTGAGTGATAAGATTGATGTTATTATGTCTATGCTTGTTAATGGGAAAGCCCATATTGATCCAAATAATGTTCCTTTGGCCTCTTTGGTTTCTCAAGAAGAGCAAGTTGATGTGAACTTTATAAGAAATACCAATTTTAGCAACAATGCCTATATGAATAATTTTGGTAACAACAATTATAAGCCATATCCTCCCAACAATGGTAATGCTTATGGAAATTCCTACAACAACAATAGGAGTGCTCCCTCTAAACTTGAAGTTATGCTTAAAGACTTTATTAGTAAACAAACTGCTTTCAATAAAACTATTGAGGAAAAACTCTCTAATGCTGAAAGAAATATAGCATCACTTGCTGAAGCCCAAACTTCTTTGAATAAAATGGCTGCTAAACCTGAAACTAATGATAATCCCTTTGCAACTACTAATGCTATACAAGTAGGAATTGATGGAAATGTTAGACTATTAGCTGAATTACATGCTAAGTGGGAAGAGAAGATGAAATTGCTAGAAACATTAGTGTTTCTACTATCACCACCACTAGTGTTGAGGCTAGTAGTAGTTCTACTACCTTAGATGATAAATTTTATTTTGATCTTGATGGTTGCAATATCTCTGAAGTTATTAAGTTCCTACAAAAGCTTGCTAAAAGTCCTTATGCTAGTGCTATGAACATGGCCTTTACAAAACACATTACTGATGCTCTCATAAAGAATAAAGAAGAAAATATGAAACATAAAGCTTCTATTCCTATAAAACAAGAAGATGGTTGGGAACCCATCATTAATATGAAAGTCGATGATTTTGATTTCAAGGCTTTATGTGATCTTGATAGTAGTGTTTCTATTATGCCTAGAAGGATTTATGATATGCTTGATTTGCCTCCACTTGAAGATTGTTATTTAAATGTTCCACTTGATGATAATGCTAAAAAGAAACTCATGGGGAGTATTAATGATGTCCTTATTATGGTTAACAATGCCTATGTCCCCTTTTATTTCTATGTTTTGGATGTTGAATGCAATGCTTCTTGTCCTATTACTTTGGGAAGACCTTTTCTTAGAACTATTGGTGCCATTATTGATATGAAAGAAGGCACCATTAAATATCAACTCCCACTCAAGAAAGGTATAGAACACTTCCCTAAGAAGAGAGAGAAGATTTCTTTTGCCTCTCCTATGAAAACAAAATTTGCTCTTAATGCTTCTTCCTTTGAGAACACTTGATTCTTTTTCTTGCTTCTTATGCCTAACTTAAAGGCGTTAAAGAAAAGTACTTATTGGGAGATAACCCAAAAGTTTTAGATGAGTCTTGGAAGTTATTACTTCAGTAATAACCGCTCCTTATCCTTTTTATTTGCTTTTTGTGCCAAGATTAACCTCTAATGAGAGAGAAGTAATGATTGGGAAAGTTGCTGTCCCGAAACAGATTTCTATGCTTCACCATAAAAATTCGTGTAAAATCTCTGTACATCCTTTTGAGGTGTCAATTTTTATGCTTCTGCCCCAGGTTATTATATAACTTTCGTTAGTTCAACACTTTTTGATTTGAGCAACAGAAGGTCTTCGAAAAAATTTGTCTTTACCTACTGGTCTGTTTTGATAGATTTCTGCCATTTTCTGCATTTGCTTCTTGTTGGTTCCTTTTTGAGTTCTTTTGGGGAATTGAGCTTTTTGAGGGAAGTGCTACAGTAGCTAGTGTCTTAATGGAAGTTTTATTGGTATTATAAGTGAACCTTAAAGACTTATTATCTTGAGTGCACTAATGTTGCTAATAAAGATTGTGTGGAGTTTTGTATGAAGGAAAATTTTCAGGTGTATGGAAGGAATGAGTAATGAGATGAATGATGGACTAAAGCTCAAGCTTGGGGATGCCACACATGTCACCCCAAAGAAATATCCAAGAAGTACAAGCGTCAAAGCTTGGGGATTCCCAAGGCATCCCCTTCTTTATCAATAAAAATCCCAGGTTTCTTCCAAACGCTTCATTTTTATTGTTTCATGCACATTTGTGTTGTTCTTGGAGCGTCTTCTTTTTCATTTTCTTTTTGGTTTTTAGTTTTCTTGGTTTGCTTAGTTTTCTGAATAAATTGGTTGGACCCCCTCTTTCATACATTGGTTTTCAAATAGTTTGGTTTGGTTTGGAAAAGAGTAGGAAAGCTCATTCTTAAGTGGTAAAGAGAGCTTGTCTTTAACTGTGGCCTATGCTTTGTCATGCCATGCTTGATATTGTTTTGGATTTATGCTTAGTATTCTTTGCTGTAGCATGACTTGTTATAAACAATTGAGATTTCTTAATGTGCTTTGGATGAATCATGCGTTGTTTTAGCATATTAAAGCATAGTATAGTGGTATTCTCCTTTGATGCTTTATTTGGGTTGACTTGGCGCATGCTCACACCATGTTATGACTATCTCAAGTCACCATAAGCCTTTATGATCCTTTAGTTTTCAACTTGTAGTATCACTTTATGCTTTGATCAATGATGTTTTATCGCTCTGCATGATTATGGCCATTATTGCTCTCTTAGTTTGTCGCTCCCAGTCTTTTGCTAGCCTCCGTAACCAAGTATGAGTTCCACTCATGCATCCAACTCCTTAAACCAAGTTATTCCAAAGAGTCCACCATACCTACCTACTAGCATATGCTATTCCAAGTATATTCATGTTTTTGTCTATCTTCCAAATTAAACTTGTTATGAGAAAACTAGTGATTAAAGCTCTCACGAACTTGATGGCACACTTTACTTTCTTGCATTTAATAAACTTGAACCATTGGGTCCTTCTTTGTTGCGTATATGCTTGCGCTTTATAAGTTGAAATTAGCAGAACCATGTATCATGGGGAACGCTTTGAACATTGCACTTGTACTTTGTACCCTGTTGATATCATGTTCTTTTTCTTATGGATCTCGGCAGTGTGAAATAAAAGTGGAACTTGTAAGATCATGGAGTTTCTATGTGTGTTAGAGAAACGCCTGGGCCGCTAGCCTAAGCCATGCCTAATCATGGTGGAAACTTGCAGCATCACCATAATGAGCACTCTATGAATCATCCTCAATAAAAACCTATGCAAATAGCAAATAAAAAGATCGTTGAGATGCTCATTGTCTGCTTGCCTTGTCATTTTGATTATGGGATAGCTCCTGTATCATGTGCAAGGGGTACCCCGTTGGCGGTTCTTTATGATACATATGTACTTACAATGACAAGAGCTTACTTGTGACTAAAGTTGAGTAACACGAGGTTCGGTCTTTGTAAGTAAGGGGCATGAGATTTCGGTTTATAACTTGTCAAGCATATCCTCTTAGTTGTGTCACTTTAACTTTAATCACCTTCAATATGCTTATGATAGGGGTAATGAGAGCTGAAAGCTAATAAGTACCATAATTTTTGGAAGCTCTTTATGAGACTTGAATCCCTACTTCCTTCTATGAAGGCCTTTCTTCCACTTATATATTGAGTCTCCACCTTCTATCTTTATGCAACTACTTTGAGAGCATATTAGCCATTCTTAGTTCTATGTGCATTGTCCCAAGACTAGTTGATTGATGCATACTTTGATATTGCTTGTTTTAAACTATTTGTATCTAGTCACTCTTATGAACCTTGAAGGTGTCCTATGCATTTATATTTTCTACTCTATGAGGGACAAGCTGAATGCTACTATGCTATGTTTTCTTTATGTGAAACAAACAAACGTCTTGCAAAGCATTGTTATTCATGAATCTTTTGTTTGTGCCTTTTCATGTTGCAACATAGTTTCTTTGTCTTATTGCTAGAACTTTGTGTTTCATGTTATGATTGAAGTACTATGATCCCAGCTTTGAATGTTTTACAAATACTTTGATCAAGTTTATGATGGTGCATGTCACCTCAAAAATTATTCTTTCTTTCACTTACCTACTCACGGACGAGCAGGAGTTAAGCTTGGGGATGTTGATACATTGCAAATGTATCTATAATTTTGATGTTCCATGCTTGGTTTTATCTACTTTCTTATGTTTTGTCCACACTTTTGAGTACTTTTCATATGATTTCTTGGACAAACCTATTAACAAGAGCCACAGTGCCAGCTGCCTGTTTTCTGCTGTTTTTGGTTCCAGGAAAGTCAGAAAATGAATATTCTCGGAATTGGACGGGACAAAAGCCAAAGTCATTATTTTACCGAGGGACACCTAGAGCCAGAATATGAGACAGGGAGGGGCTGGGCCCGGTGATACATTGCAAATGTATCTATAATTTTTGATGTTCCATGCTTGGTTTTATCCACTTTCTTGTGTTTTGTTCCAACTTTGGAGTACTTTTCATATGATTTCTTGGACTAACCTATTAACAAAGACACAAATGCGGTACTGTTTCTGCTGTTTTTGGTTCCAGAAAGTCGAAAAATGAATATTCTCGAATTGGACAGGACAAAAGCCAAAGTGCCTATTTTTCCGAAGTCATCAAGTGCGGAATCTGAGGCGGAGAGGGCGAGGGCGGCCACACCACCTGGCCGTGCGGCCAGGCCTCACCCACGCCAGGGGGTGGTGTGGCCAGCCCAGGCACCCCCTCGGCCTGTCCTTCCGCCTATATATTGCCCTCGGGACGAAAACCCTAAGGGACCGATCAAAAATCCACGAAAGAGTCTGTAGCCGCCGTCATCTCCATCCCTAGATCGGGAGGGATCTGAAGCTCTTCCCAGCACCTAGCCGGAGAGGGGAATTCACCCTAGAGGCCTTCTTCATCACCATGCAAGCCTCCGGTGTGATGCGTGAGTAGTTCATCCTTGGACTATGGATCCATGTAGTAGCTAGATGGCTGGTTCTCCTCCTTTGTGCTTTCATGTCTAGATCTTGTGAGCTCCATTCATGATCAAGATCATCTATTTGTAATTCTCCATGTTGTGTTTGCGGGGATCCGATGGATATTGAGATGCTATTTTGGATTGATTATTGATTCTATCATGTCTTTGTTATTTGTGATCTTGCATGCTTTCTGTTGTTAGTAGCTATCTTGGCCAAGTAGATGCTAGCAACTCCAAGAGTTAGTATTTATGCTCGATAGTGGGTTCATGCCTCGTAACTGGGAAGTGACAGAAATCTCTAAGGTACTAGATGTGATGTTGCTACTAGGGAGAAAACAACAATCCTTTGTTCATAGAACAATCGTATTGTTTACTTTACACGCAGTTCGTAAAGCAATAATCTGTTGCTTGCAACTTAATACTGGAGGGGGTTCGGATGATAACCTGAAGGTGGATTATTAGTCATATATGCAGTTGGATGGTGGTCTATGTATAATGTTGTAATGCCCAATCAAGTCTCAAAGGATTCAAGATGATTAGTATATGCATGTATTGCTTTCTCGGTGTTTGTCAATTGCCCCGCTGTAATTTGTTCACCCAACATGTTATCTATCTAAGGAGAGCCACCTCTAGTGAACTATGGATCCCGGTCCTTTTCTTTACATACAATCTACAAGTGTTTACTTCTTTGTGTTTACTTTCTGCAAACTATTACTTCTTTCCATTCGATACGTTTAATCCTTTGTTTTCCACAAAACACGGTGAGATTGACAACCTCATCGCAAGTTGGGGACAAAGTTTTGTGGTTGTGTTGTGCAGGTCTCCACGTTGCTACTAGCACCGGTAGTGCGCCCTGCCAAAGCTCAGCTAGTAACACCTTTGGGGTGTTTCCTTGCTCCTACTGGTTCGATTAAACATTGGTTTCATAACTGAGGGAAACTTGCTGCTGGGCTCATCATACCTTCCTCTTGGGGTTCCCAACGAGCTCTACATCAACACCGCCATCAAGCATTTTTCTGGGCGCCGTGCACTGAGCCATCACCCGGCCACACCACCTGGCCGCGCATCCAGGCCTGGTCCGCGCCAGGGGGTGGTCTGGCCGCCCTAGGAACCCCCTCGGCCTCAACTTCCGCCTATATATTGCCTCTGATACGGAAACCCTAAGTACCCAATCAAAAAATCCACGAAAGAGTCTATAGCCGCCGTCATCTCCATCCCTAGATCGGGAGGGATCTGAAGCTCTTCCCGGCACCCTGCCGAAGAGGGGAATTCACCCTAGAGGCCTTCTTCATCATCATGCAAGCCTCCAGTGTGATGTGTGAGTAGTTCATCTCTGGACTACGGGTCTATGTAGTAGCTAGATGGCTGGTTCTCCTCCTTTGTGCTTTCATGTTTAGATCTTGTGAGCTCCGTTCATGATCAAGATCATCTATTTGTAATTCTGCATGTTGTGTTTGCAGGGATCCGATGGATATTGAGATGCTATTTCAGATTGATTATTGATTCTATCATGTCTTTGTTATTTGTGATCTTGCATGCTTTCCGTTGTTAGTAGCTCTGTTAGCCAAGTAGATGCTAGCAACTCCAAGAGTTAGTATTTATGCTCGATAGTGGGTTCATGCCTCTGGTAATCTGGGGAAGTGACAGAAATCTCTAAGGCACTAGATGTGCTGTTGCTACTAGGGAGAAAACAACAATCCTTTGTTATAGAACAATCGTATTGTTTACTTTACACGCAGTTCGTAAAGCAATAATCTGTTGCTTGCAACTTATCTGAGAGGGGTTCGGATGATAACCTGAAGGTGGATTATTAGTCATAGATGCAGTTGGATGGCGGTCTATGTATAATGTTGTAATGCCTAATCGAATCTCAAAGGAGTCAAGATGATTAGTATATGCTTGTATGCTTTCTCGATGTTTGTATATTGCCCCGCTGTAATTTCTTCACCTAGCATGTTATCTATCTTAAGGAGAGCCACCTCTAGTGAACTATGGACCCCGGTCCTTTCTTTTACATTCAATATACAATCAAAATGTTTACTGCTTTGTGTTTACTTTCTGCAAACTATTACTTCCTTCCATTCGATACGTTTAATCCTTTGTTTTTCAGCAAAACTGGTGAGATTGACAACCTCATCACAAGTTGGGGACAAAGTTTTGTGGTTGTGTTGTGTAGGTCTCCATGTTGGTACTGGCACCGGTAGTGCGCCCTGCCAACGTTCAGCTAGCAACACCTTTGGGGTGTTTCCTTGCTCCTACTAGATTGATAACCTTGGTTTCGTACTGAGGGAAAACTTGCTGCTGTGCTCATCATGCCTTCCTCTTGGGGTTCCCCAACGAGCTCGATATATTTTGGGCCATCAGGATCCAAGAGATCTGAAATGAGGATGTAATGAGGTATAAATACCCTATCCAAAAAGCTGCCGTTGGAGAACTTTGGGGCCGGATAATCCGGCCGGACCAAAACTTCCAGCCCGGGTCGGATTAAGCGGGGGAAAATCCGCCCCCTCCTCCACTTGACGCGCCTTGTCACCCTTTAGAAAAAATCCAGGGGGAGGATTATCCAGCCCGAGCAAAAACTCCGGCCCTGGCCAGACAATCCGGGGGGAAAGTCCACCCCACTGCGCACGACGCGCCTTGGATGCAAGTTGAAGAATTCCTAGGGCCGGATTATCCGGTCCCCTAGAGAGGCGGATTATCCTGCTCGGGCAAAAACTCTGGCCCTAGCCAGAAACTCCAGGGGAAAATTCGCCCCTACTCCGCATGACGCACTTTGTCCATGCTTGGCGATTGGGGCAAGGGCAGATAATCCGGCCCTTGACATGGGCGGATAATCTGCCCCCCAAACTTCCTTTAGCTGTATTTGGGGAGACAAGGTCCGTAGCACTAAACACATAATTAAGTAATCCTTGGTATTGTTATCTAACACTCAAAACTATAGAGATCATGAAATGTTCTTTCAATCTCCCCCTTTTTGGTGTTATATGACAATACTAGGATTTGCAGTAGAGCCCTACTAACAACATCATTCCAAGACTTTCTCATGAATTTGCAAGGACTCCCCCTAAATGTGTGCATATATTATGTTTGCATTTAAATACAAATGCACACACATAGGTTCAAGACTTTTTCATGAATTGGAAACTAATATCAAATGATGAGTTAGGGAAAGATATATCATACCACCAAGATGAAGTCCTCAATACTATAAGGATATACACAATTTAATATCCTCATATTGAGACTTCCGAGGAAAACACCATTTCAATATATCCATAGATATAATTCCAGAAATCCATAGATAACAAATGATAACCATAATAATAGATCCATAGATGACCATAGTGATAGATCCGTACTAGATAAATCCATAGTCTCATGACAAACCAGCATAGTCTCACATCACAATCATAAAGCAAATAAAAGTTCAGCGCAAAAATGGGTACAAGCAAAGGCGAGAGAAACTCAAAATACAAGTATGCTTGTACCCGACCCATGCAAATCCTCTCGAACACCTAATAAAACTACTTCTCCCCCTTTGGCATCAAAATGCCAAAAAGAGAAAAGAGCCATGCTATCGCCCCTAGGGATCACTTGTCCTCGTCCTTGTCCTCATCCTCATAATCATACTCCTCCTCGTCATTATCAGCTAGAGGTGGTGACGCTCGCGCCAGAGCAGGGAACAGATGCCTCTCCTTGTCGCCATAGTTGATGCCAGAAGTGTTCCACTGAGCATAGGGCGTAGGAGCAGGCTGTTGTGAAGGGTGTCCTTGAGCTCCAGTGACATGGTGAAGGATGAGATGCCGGGTATGTGCCATGTCATGGCACTAATGGTAAGCATCATACTGTCCCTTGTGTGTATCCACACCCATGCAGAGAATGTTGCGCTAGAACTAGTTAAGTTGCTTAACCTCCCGAGCAATCGACGGGAAATGGAGCCTCCTTCCTTGAGTGATCCCACTAGCACTAGCATCAGCCATGAAGGTATCAGGCTTAGAAACAAACGAGGTGGTAGGCTTCCTCTTGACATACAACTTCTTGGCCTTGTGAACACCATCAAGGGGAATACTGAAATCCTCATTGGGCAGACTGTGCTTGATGAGCATCATAAAGAATGGAGCGTAGGGGATAGTGTGCTGGTTGAACAACACATCAACCATCTCTTGATAGATGAAATCCATGACATCTAGGGTGTAATCAACATAGGGATCCTCACTAGTGGCACACTCATGTGAAAAGCCAAGGAGATTCACCAGGTGATGACGGATGCTATCATTGTTGCCTCCACTAGGGGTGATACAGTCACAAAACATGCAAACAAGATGTGAAAATAGTGGGAGCAAGCCATCAGCCTTTCCAACCACACCATTGGGTCCATAACAAGCGGCGAGAAATTCATCCTTGTTGGGACAAAGAGGGATGCAGATGCGACACCCGCAAGGAGTATCACGACCCTGGAAGTGGTAGCCAAGCAGTTGAGCAAATGTATAAAAGTTGGGAGTGCAGAATTTCGAGCCTGGCATCCACTTCAAAGTACGAGCCTCATCCCCAAAAATCGTAAGAGTGGAGAAAAACTACTTAACCAGAGAAGAATCATAATCACACTGAATCTCAAAAACATGAAGGAGTCCCATCTTCTTGAAGGGTACCGCAGTAGAAAACAAAAAATTCCTACATTAGAACCTCCTAAACTGCCCAAGATCTATCTATGTAGTAATGCGGTAACGACCGAGCGTACAAAATACATACCCTTGTAGACCGTACACGGTTAACATTCCGTGGGGAACGTGGTTGAAGTAGTCGAAATCGTAGCCGACCTCAAGGTCGCGAAACTCCTCGCAGGTCACCCCTTGCTCCTTCTTCATCGTGCAACGTCTCCGGTTCATGACATCCAAGGTGCCTCAAGTGTGGCCCCTCGTGGTTTCGTTCACATACGGTGTACGATGACGACCTACGACTCCTTGATCCCTGCCAAGAGTGCGTAAGTAGATCTCTGGCTTGTATCCCTGCAGCGCAACGGTGTGCTGCAGGTGTGGTGTCTCTTGCATGGACAATCCTTACTTGGGACCGTGCCAATGCATGGAGACGAGAGAGAGAGGGAAGGAGAAAGTCAACCAAAGGACTTCTCCAAATATTAGTGACATGGGTATACCCTACAGGTACTCGAGTTTGGTATATATGGTCCAGATATGATAGAAGCCCACGGTGTTGCCAAGGCCCAATGGAGAATTCGAGTGGCCCACGAACTCTTGATTGCTTGCGAGACAAGAAGAAACTTAAGATAGAAAGTTCAAAGGGAAACCCTAATCTATAACCGACTCGACCTGCTACCTGAGACCTAGCCTATCTATATAAAGGCTAGGAGGGGGAAGCGAGGAGGACGATCACCACCCTAGTTTCCACAACTCTCGCCAGATTGCATCCGTGCGCCCCTGTAATCTTCGATTCCTTTGTTAATTCCAAGAGCAGACAAGCAGGAGTAGGGTCCTCTATGAGGCCCGAGCCTAGGTAAAACTTGCGTCCCTGTGTGCTTGTTTGCCAGCCGATTGATGCCTCCAGCGCTCCCTCCTTCTCCAAAACCGAAGTCCATAACAATGGGCATTGACGAGTTAAACCCTCGTCAATTGGCGCCGTTTGTGGAAACTGGGAGTGCTGCCTGTCGCGGCTTCTTTGACCCCGTCAACCGCGATCTACAACTCCGCAACATCGGAGATTCACCAGCTCTTCGGCGTGTTTGACTTCACCATCCACACGCCAGCCACTCGCCCAGCTTTCGAGTCTGTGGGCGATGGAATCAGTCTGGCGATTGGGAGCTTCCGCTTCCAGGTTGGTCAGCTGGGCACGCTTCGCATGCCTGACTAGCCGACGACACCCGCGGTTGCTGCAGCATCGTGGTTCCCGCTGCCAATCGGCACCCTTAGCAAGCTCAACACCTCGGCAGCAGCTGAGAGTATGGACAGCGACAGCAGTCGCGGATCCGACCTGGGTGACCTAGCCACTAAAGATGGAGCCTACGACTCTGGATCTGAAAGTTGCGGGAGCAATAGCTTCCCCAACCACTTCATGTGCACCGTCATCAACGCAGGTGACACCACCACCAATCGCGAAAACATCGGCACCAGACCGCCCAACAGCAGCACGCCCAATGGCCGCATACCAGTCGCAAACACTGGCCCCACCAATGGCAGTAACGGCGCGCCCGTCAACAATGGGACAGGTGGAGAACCATCGCTCTCGGCGAATGCGAACATCAGTGAGCGCATGCTGATCAAGCTCAATGACAACGAGTGGGCCCACTATCGCAAAGCTCTACGGGGCAATCCTCTACCCCCCAACATGCCACAAGACATGCTGATGGGCTACCATTGGCTGCTAAAGGAGGAATTCAAGCGCCAGCAACAGGTGATCGTGCAACTCGAAGCGCGCAGAAAGGCGGTGGACGAATCGAGTCTTCGACGAGCCGGGCTCTCCTCCCATGGAGGATCCTCTTCCAAAGGCCACGAATACATCGCCAACAAGAGGCGATCTCGACTGGCCCGCCTCACCGAGAAAGAACGCATAGAGGCTGCAACAGTCCTCGACTTCGGCTCTATGACAGTCGACACACGGGGCAACGTGTAAGCGGTGACAGCGGCCACCATGTACCTCCTTAACAACCAGCCACCGGTTGGAGACCCACGAGCTGCCATGCACCGATCTACGATCGCGGGCTTGGGGCTAATCGAGGCTGCCCTCAACAAAGAATCAACGCCAGAGCCGAAGAAAAGTAAGGCTCTAGAAAAGTACTACTCGTACTCCTCCAGTGACGACAGTCACGATCTGTCACGGCGGCGTCGCTCATGACGTCATGACCGTGACTACGATGCGCGCGATGACCTCACGCAGCACAAACTCGACAAGATGCAGGCAAGACATGCTTGTTTGACTGACTCAAAAGAAGACGAGACTGAGCTCTGCGGTGCCAGATGCTTCAGCAGGGCCATCAGGCAGAAGCGAATGCCTAAGGGGTTCAAACTCCCATCGGAGAACCCAAAATTTGACGGTCTACATGACCCGAAAATTTGGTTGGAGGACCACATCTCCTCCGTCAGACTACATGGAGGGAGTCGAAGCACAACCATGGAATGCCTGCAGCTACAACTACAGGGCGCCGCTCGCGCATGGCTCAACAACCTCCCGCGTGGATCCATTCGTAGCTGGGAAGAGCTGGTCTACAGCTTCGTGCACAATTTCAAGGGCACTTACAAAAGGCCCGCATCAATCGAAGAACTGAGAAGCTGCCAACAAAGATCGGGCGAATCACTACGCTCGTACATCCAGAGGTGGTCCATCATCAAGAACTCCGCAGAAAACATCTCGGAGGACCACGCAGTTGATGCGTTCAATGGCGGCGTTTTCCATATAGAGCTCAGGGAGGAGCTGGGCTGCTCGAAGCCCAAAACGATCGACCACCTGATGGAAATCACAAATCGGTGGACTGACAAAGAAGACTTGGTGAAAAACCGCACCTACTCCGATGACGACGACGACCTCGGGCGCAGGCGCGACCGCCGAGACAAATGTCGGATGCGCGTCTACGATGACCACGACGAGGTCAATATGGTCGCAGCCGGCTACACCGACAAACGCGATGACAACGCAACAGCGGATACCGCAGTGGTGGATACCATGACAAAAAAAAAACCATGCAGGTGTGGCAACGCCGCACTCGCGAAGAAGCACCTGCATAATCTATCAAGGACAAATTGTCCGGTCCATGCAACGTGCACTTCTACATCGACAAGCACGATGGCAAGAAGAAATCCAGCCACCTTCTCAAGGACTGTCGCGAGTTCCTCAAACTCCACGAGGGCCTAGCCCGAATGAATCGCGACGCGGTCAACAGGGGCTACGGAGCAGCCCTAGGCGCTGTGGCACATAGAGCTCCCCGACCACCGCCCAGACCACCGCCACCCGCAGCCGCACCGGTCCAGCATCACAGAAGTGAGCCATACCCACGAGCCGTGGGCAACATGGGGATGATCCAAAAAGGGCGTCCCTCAAATCGAGTGCAGAAGGCCATCACTCGCCAAGTAAACTTGGTGATAAACTCTCCACCTTCCACCACTGAGTACCTCAGTGGAAGCGACTCCTGCATCACCTTCGACAAACGTGACCACCCGCACCAAGTTCCTCGCCCAGGCCATTGTCCCCTCGTACTCGAGGCGTAGATTGGGGGTTTCGACATGAGTCGTGTCTTCATGGATGGAGGCAGCGGCATTAACCTCATGTTCACAAGTACCTTGCGTGCGATGAGGATCCCTCTGACGTGTCTGGAAGTTTCAGACCAATGTTCGACGACATCGTCCCAGGGAAAGGCATATATCCCCTAGGAAAAATCAACCTCGACGTCATCTTTGGCACGCCGCAAAACTTTTGGCAAGAGCGCATCAAGTTTGAAGTCGTCGACTGGCCTTCACAATACCACTGCATCCTCGGACGTGTCGCGTTTGCAAGGTTCATGGCAGTGCCGCACTACGCCTACCTGCAGATGAAAATGCCAGGTCCAAACGGCATAATCACAATCAATGGCAACTTCAGAGGTCCGACAGCTGCGACAGGGAAGTCAACAGAATCTCCTAGTCCTTCGGCATGCAAGAGGAACTCGCAAAATTAAAGGAGTCGATAGACAATAGTCTGCCTCCCCTGAGCAGGCCAAGTTCACCCGACATGTCCTTCGACTCATCGGTGCACACGAAGAAAGTCTAGGTCCATCCAACGGACCCGACCAAGACGGCCCTCATCGCCAACAACTTGAGTTCCACATAGGAACTCACGCTCGTCGAATTCCTCCGTGAGCACTGCGAGATCTTTGCCTGGTGTCCAGCGGACATGCCAGGAGTTCCCAAGGAATTCGCCGAGCAATCACTCAACATGAATCCAGACGCAAGGCCAGTCAAGCAGATAATCCGGTGATTGTCTGAACCAAGAGAAAAAGTAGTCAGAATGGAGATCAACAGACTCCTCGACGCAAATTCATATGCGAGATCAAGGAAAGCACTTGGCTCGCTAACACAGTGCTTGTGCCTAAAAAAGACATAGATATCCTGCGGATGTGCATGGACTTCACCTCCTTGAATAAGCACTGCCCAAAGGATCACTTCCCGTTGCCACGAATCGACCAAATCATCGAATCCACAACATGATGTGAGCGTTGATGACCCACAAGTATAGGGGGTGTATCGCAGTATTTTCGATAAGTAAGAGTGTCGAACCCAACGAGGAGCAGAAGGTGCTGGCTAGTGGTATGGATCAGGAATTCTCTGCCAATACTTAGCAAACAGATTTTTAGGGGTTTTTGATAAAGCAAGTAAACAAAATACGAGTAAACAAAAGACAGTAGGAATGAATGCAGCAAGTGGCCCAATCCTTTATGTAGCAAAGGACAAGTCGGTTGTATTTCTATAGATGACCAAACGTTCTCGAGGACACATGGGAAAACTGTCAAGTGCTTTCGCTTCATATAGTCGATTAATCTTCTCTAGCTTGCTAAGTGTTGTGTGGGTGAACTTGTGCTAATGTACCATCCCATCCAAGACTTAATACATACTTGTGATTAAACCCCCTTGCAAACATCCGTAAGTACAAGAAAGTAATTAAGGTAAAACCTAACCACAACTTTAAACTCTAAGACCCTTACGTCCCTTGTGCAATGGTTTCCTAACGGGAGTTCAGGTTTCTGTCACTCCGGCAACCCCTACGATTAGTAGCCAAATACACAATGCATTCCACTAGGCCCATATAGGTGAAGTGTCATGTAGTCGACGTTCACATGACACCACTAGAAGAAGTACACCACAACTTAAATAACAATCTATTGAATCTTTCTCAACGCAACTCCATTACTAACAACAAGACTTCTCCCATGTCCTCAAGAACAAAACGAACTACTCACAAGACATCATATGGATCATAATCAGAGATGGAATAATGATGTATACCAATCTGAACATAAACAATAATTCAATGGTTCACTCAATAGCATCAACTACAAAGAGTAATCAACACCGGGAAAGTTTCCCCTATGAACTATGCAAGATTCAACGCAATTGTTACAGCAATATGGAGATGGTGATGAGGGTGCTGATGGTGCTGATGGTGGTGATGATGATGATGATCCCGATGAAGTCTAGCTTGATGGTGGTGTTGATGGCGACGATCTCCCCTCTCCGGGAAGGAATTCCCCCGGCAGAAATCTGTCTGCCGGAGAGATCTTTCTCTCTTGGTGTTTTCCGCCCCGCAGAGGCGGCGGAATCTTTCTGTGGTTGCTCCCCGAGTCTTAGGGTTTCGGGAGGAAGATATATGCCAGAGGGGAGAGGCTGGAGTGGGCCAGGGTGGCCACACCACTCCCTGGCGCGGCCTGGGCTTGCCCGCGCCATGCGGTGGTGTGGGCCCCCTGTGGCCCACCTCCACTCCATCTTCTGGCATCTTGAGTCTTCTAGAAAAATAGAATTTTCCGTATATTTTCCCGGATTTTCTAATCTTCGTGAATTTTGCCTCCAAACAGCACCTTTTCCATCAGAATCCTGACTGCAGTGGTCCATGCTCCAAAAGTCATCAACCATGCAAAAACAGATGAAATAACATAAGTACCACCTCTCAATATGAAATATATCAATGAATAATAGTGAATTAAGACATAGAATAGTGATGCAAAATGGACGTATCAACTCCCCCCAAGCTTAGACTTCGCTTGTCCCCAAGCGAAACTGAGCTCAATAAACATGACCTGAGGTTTATGGAGTGAAGAGTCGATAAAAGAATACGGACAAGAAGCATCACATTCATCAAATACATAGATCATAATAGAAGATAACTCACTATTATACAACTCAACTTGCAATGAGTAAAGGAAACACAATAAAGATACATAGAGTAAAACATCATTGGTAATGGCAAACTTAGCTCTTGGTCGAAGAATAGTTGATAATTTGCTGGAGTTCACAAATAGCTGGTTTTTTCAAAGAAAGCTTTCAAAGTAGTAAACTTCAAGAATAGAGCAATGTGCAAAACAAGGAACATAAGAAACATGATTGAATAAATCATCATATGAATTAATGAAACACATCAACTCAAAATACTTGCTGAGATAGAAGGGAATAGGTTTACTGACTCAACTACAAAGTGAAAGAAAGGGCCCTTCAAAGAGGGAAGCAGGGATTGCAAGTCTCATAAAGAGCTCCCAAAAATTATGATACTTACTAGCTTTCAGCTCTCAATGCCCCTATCATAGGTATCTTTAGGTGATTAAGGTTAAAGTGAGGTCCAATCTGAGTTATATGCTTGACAGACTATAAACTGAAAATCCCAAGTCCCTTGAGTATGAGGGTCGCTCCTCATGCTACTCAACTTTAGTTACCGGTAAGTTCTTGTCATCGTAAGTATGTGCATATCATTGAGAACTGCCAATGGGGTACCCCTTGCCCGATGATACGGAAGAATCCCCATATCAAAATGACAAGGCAAGCAGACAATGAGTATCTCAGCAATCTTCTTATTTACCATGGGAAAATGGTACTTTTTTCTCTCTTTCCTCTTTTCATAGTATCTCTTTTTCCTTTTTTTTCTCAATAGCTACCTCTCTCTCTTTTTTTATTACAAGAATGCTTCATAGATATCATTATGGTTACGCTGCAGGTTTCCACCATGTCAGCATGGATTAGACCAGCGGCCCAGGCGTTTCTCTAACACACATACATAATTCCATGGAATTACCAGCTTCCCTTTTATTTCACACCGACGACATCCGCAAACAAAAGAGCAAGGTATCAGCTGGGTATATATTTACAAGTGTTGAAAGCGTTCCCCGTGACAGCACGGTTCTACTAATCCCCAGCCTATAATTTGCAAGCATATAACTTTCATGGAGAGTTCTCAATGGTTCAGGTTTATTAAGTGCGGAAACTAAAGTGTGCCATCAAGTTTGTGAGAGCTTTAATCACTAATTTTCTCATAACAAGTTTAATTTGGGAGGTAGACAAAACAGGAATTTACTTGGAATAGCAATAATGCTACTAGGTAGGTATGGTGGACACAAATGGCAAAGGTTTTTGTTTAAAGGAGGTGGATGCACGAGAAGAAATCCCTCTCAGTACAGGTTTTTGGCTAGCAAGGCTGGGTAGCAAGTACAAGAGTTGAAGGAAACAAACAAACATACAAGTGATAAAGACAAACATGCAATCTTCCTTCGAAGCACAAAAGATCTTAACTAGAGAATACTAAACTTATGAGCAAATCAAGAAAGAAAGATGATGAAATTATTTTTCTCTCTAGTACTTCTATATTTTTCTTTTCAACTCTCAAAAAGGTGTTGCTACTGACCGAGCCAGGTTAGCCAAAACCAACTAAATTAACTCAAAGATCCCAAAGTGCTACCAATACTAACAACAAGATCAATCATATAACAACGAATTGAAAACTAATATAAGCTATGCAAAAGAGTGAATGAAAGAACTTCTCATTAATAATCCATAACGGCAACTCACACCAAGGGATACAAATCTAACGAGAGAGGGGACACTTCCATAATGCAAACCATACTACATAATAACTCCTCTATTCAAGATATGACTCTATTAACAAGGTAAAAAGATAGAAGATAGTGATATGATACCGCGGCACTCCCCCAAGCTTGGAACAAACCAAGGGGATGTCAAACCTGATGATGAATTACTCCTTTGGTGGTGGTGGTATCCTCTCGATGAGCTCTCTGATCAGTTTCCCCAAGTCCTCAATCTCGAAGGTGAGAGTACGAATCAACTCCGAGTTGTGCTCAATACGGCTCATGATCATTTCAGTTCGTGGATCCCAGCTCTTGTGATTCTTCTTCCATTATTCCCACTTGGAGTCTCCTTTTTCTGCATGGTTATGGGTAAAGGTACGGAAGGTAATCTTGGTGTTTGGAGAGGGTGTCCTTGGTGCCAAACAGTGACGTGGAGGCTTCCCTCCAGTTGACATACGTGCCGTCCTTCTGATCTTGGTAGGTTTCACCACTCCAATGCTCGCAATGGTGGTGCGGTGTCGCCGACGTGCCTTGCTCCTCTTCACCTTCACTCTTGGTCTCCTTCTCCTTCCTGGGGTCTTGGAGGTCTTCCTCCATGGGCTCCTTCCCTTTATCCTTGGCGGACACCATTGTGCTTCTAAGATCTCAAAGAGTATGTCCTTACAGAAACAGATCGAAACAAAAACACGGCGAAAACATGATATACAAACCTCGGGGGATCCGGGGGGTTATATATTACGAAGTTTCATATCAAAAGGAAGGTACTGGGAGAAAACGAGTCGGAGACGGAGTCCTGGGCGGCCTCACCACCTGGTTGCGCGGACAGGGGTGGGCCCTCGCCATGGGGTGGTGTGGGCCACCCCGGCTCCAGTTCCGTCCCTTTTTCGCTTCGAAACTTTCCTTATTGACTGAAAACTGCAAAAATATAGTTGGATTGTACTTTCGCGGAACTTTTCTTACCAAAACTGTTACCTATTTGAATACGGACTCTGCAGGTCTCTGAATTTGGTATCTAGTAGATTCTTCCGGGGTCATCTCTTGAATATCATCGATATCTTCATCTTCATACACTTATCACTTGAGTCATAAAACCCTTCTCTTCCTTATTAGACCATTATCTCCACTTCCTGGAAATTTCTTTCACACAAAACTTCACACAGTTCTTATTAACAACATTAGTATAAGTCAAGTGATAGAACCATTTGAGTCAAACTTCAACTAAAAACCATCAAAACATAATCTACTGTAGCAACTCCTTCCGAAAACCCAAAAAGAATTCAAAAAAGAAATCGAATAAAGAAGCAAATGCAAGAGTGGCTAAATCTGTCAAAACAGACCAGCAGGTAAAGATCAAATTTTTCGAAAATCTTCTGTTGCTCAAATCAAAAAGTGCAAAACTAACGAAAGTTAAATAACAACCTGGGGCAGAAGCACAAACAATTCCAGCTCAATCCGACATACAGAGATCTCTCACGAATTTTTATGGTGAAGCACAAAAAATCTGTTTCGGGATAGCAACTTCCCCAAATATTACTTCTCTCTCATTAGAGGTTGATCTTGACACAAAAACCAAACAAAACAGATAAGGAGCGGTTATTACCGAAGTAATAACTTCCAAGACTCAAATAAACAAAAACAAACTGAAAGCAAAAACAAATTGGGTTGTCTCCCATAAAGCTCTTTCTTTATAGCCATTAAGATGGGCATGATAATTTTGAAGAAGCTCTCATAGGGATATGATTTGAAGTGAAAGAGAGCATTAAGAAGCAAAAACACACACATTTAAGTCTAACCCACTTCCTATGCAAGGGGATTTTGTAAACAAACAAGTTGTTGAAACCATAGGAAACTTGCATAAGAAGGCAAAAGAAGTGCAGCATAAAAACTTTCAGCATAAAACGGGGAAACTTGATATTATTGAGATGCATAAGAACACTTTTCCCTCTCTCATAATAACTTTCAGTATCATGCATAAACTTAACAATTAGCTATCACAAGGACTATCATAGCAATGATCACTTATTCTAACAGAAAACACAGGGATACTAGCTCTCATAACACTAATTTGTGAAACAATATTAGAGGTATCCTTACAAAGGATAGGGTGTCCCTCTTCCTCATACTTAGTGACAAAGTCTTTCACACTTGCTATTATAGGTTCATCAACCATTTGTTTATCAGGTTCAATAGCTTTATTCATACTTTCATCAACCATACTAGCTATCATAGAATGTTCCTTTACCTTAACTGGAAAAGGCATTTTCTCAATATAAGGTTCAGGTAAAACATGATTAGCCGTATAAACTTCAGTATTTCTTGCAGGAACACTCTTAGCAATATCTTGATAAGGTTCATGATACTTATTCCACTTCTTTTTAGGCACTTCAATATAGGAAGCAAAAGCCTTAAAATAAGAAGCAATAGCTTGAGAGTCTAGACCATAAGCATTTTTAATATTTTGAAAGTTATCAGTTCCCATAAAAGATTCAATGCATTCATAATCATAATTTATACCTGACTTTCTACCTTTGTCATTCTCCCAAGCTTCAGCATTGTCTCGAATATGATCTAGAAGGCCCCATTTAACTTCTTCTTCCATGCGAGTGAATGATCCAGCACAAGAAGCATCTAATAAATCCTTGTCATGTAGAGGGAGCCTTGCATAAAAGTTATTGATAATAATATTGTTGGGGAGCTCATGAATGGGACATTTGAGCATTTTTAACTTCAATCTCCCCCAAGCTTGAGCTGTACTCTCTCCATCAAGAGGCCAAAAGTTGTATATTTGATTCCGATCTTTATGAATCTCACTAGGAGGATAAAACTTTGAATAAAAGAGAGGCACTATTTCCTCCCATTCCAGAGCTTGACCATTCTTCAGCAGCTTATACCATTCCTCAGCTCTTCCTTTCAGTGATAATGAGAATAACTTCTTTTTAACATGATCTGTAGTAATACCTGCACACTTGAACAACCCGCATAATTCGTGTATAAAGAGTAAATGATCACCGGGATGGACAGTTCCATCCCCAACATAATAGTTATCCATAACACAATCAATAATTCTTGTAGGTATTTTGAAAACATCTTTCTCAGCAGGTGGTGGCTTATCTACTACCTTAGCAGTGGTAGTAGCATTACCAAATAAGAAACTCAGCGAATTATCCATAACGAAAATAAAGCAACTAACAGAAGTAAACAATACTCATA
Organism: Avena insularis; assembly: GCA_023614405.1. Lineage (NCBI taxonomy): Eukaryota > Viridiplantae > Streptophyta > Magnoliopsida > Poales > Poaceae > Avena > Avena insularis. Next base: position 47,967,059 of record CM042692.1, on the reverse strand, counting down.
GTAGAAGTTTCCTTTACCAGTTCCACTCTCCAATAGCGCTTCACTACCCGGCAACAGCGCCAGAAAATAGTCTTGATGACCCACAAGTATAGGGGGTGTATCGCAGTATTTTTGATAAGTAAGAGTGTCGAACCCAACGAGGAGCAGAAGGTGCTGGCTATTGGTATGGATCAGGAATTCTCTGCAAATACTTAGCAAACGGATTTTTAGGGTTTTTTGATAAAGCAAGTAAACAAAGTACGAGTAAACAAAAGACAATAGAAATGAATGCAACAAGTGGCCCAATCCTTTATGCAGCAAAGGACAAGCCGGTTGTATTTCTATAGATGACCAAACATTCTTGAGGACACATGGGAAGACTGTCAAGTGCTTTCGCTTCATATAGTCGATTAATCTTCTCTAGCTTGCTAAGTGTTGTGTGGGTGAACCTGTGCTAATGTACCGTCCTATCCAAGACTTAATACATACTTGTGATTAAACCCCCTTGCAAACATCCATAAGTACAAGAAAGTAATTAAGGTAAAACCTAACCACAGTTTTAAACTCTAAGACCCTTACGTCCCTTGTGCAATGGTTTCCTAACGGGGGTTCAGGTTTCTGTCACTCCGGCAACCCCTACGATTAGTAGCCAAATACACAATGCATTCCCCTAGGCCCATATAGGTGAAGTGTCATGTAGTCGACATTCACATGACACCACTAGAAGAAGTACACCACAACTTAAATAACAATCTATTGAATCTTTCTCAACACAACTCCACTACTAACAACAAGACTTATCCCATGTCCTCAAGAACAAAACGAACTACTCACAAGACATCATATGGATCATGATCAGAGATGAAATAATGATGTATAACAATCTGAACATAAACATTAATTCAATGGTTCACTCAATAGCATCAATTACAAAGAGTAATCAACACAATTGTTACAGCAATATGGAGATGGTGATGAGGGTGCTGATGGTGATGATGGTGGTGATGATGATGATGATCCCAATGAAGTCCATCTTGATGGTGGTGTTGATGACGATAATCTCCCCTCTCCGGGAAGGAATTCCCCCGGCAGAAATCTGTCTGCCGGAGAGATCTTTCTCTCTCGGTGTTTTCCTCCCCGCAGAGGCGGCGGAATCTTTCTATGGTCACTCCCCGAGTCTTAGGGTTTCAGGAGGAAGATATACGCCAGAGGGGAGAGGCTGGAGTGGGCCAGGGTGGCCACACCACTCCCTGGAGCGGTCGGGGCTTGCCCGTGCCATGGGGTGGTGTGGGCCCCCTGTGGCCCACCTCCACTCCATCTTCTGGCATCTTGAGTCTTCTAGAAAAATAGAATTTTCCGTATATTTTCCCGGATTTTCTGATCTTTGCGAATTTTGCCTCCAAACAGCACCTTTTCCATCAGAATCCACGATCGGTCCATGCTCCAAAAGTCATCAACCATGCAAAAACAGATGAAATAACATAAGTATCACCTCTCAATACGAAATATATCAATGAATAATAGTGAATTAAGACATAGAATAGTGATGCAAAATGGATGTATCAAGCGTCTCTGCTTCCTCGACTATAATCAGATTCAAATGAAGGAGGAGGATCAGGGGAAAACAGCGTTTACGATGCCCTTTGGTGTGTTCTTCTACAACACGATGCTGTTCGGGCTAAAAAACGCAGGAGCCACCTATCAGCGGTGCATGCAGGCTTGCCTCAAGAATCAACTTGGTCACAACGTCCAAGTCTACATTGACGACATCGTCATCAAAACCAAAGAGGAAGCCTTGCTAATCGACGATCTACGCGAGACCTTCGCCAACCTCGACCGCTATCGGATCAAGCTCAATCCGGACAAATGCGCCTTCGGCGTGCCATCTAGGCAGTTACTCGGGTATCTCATCTCCGCGAGGGGGATCGAAGCAAACTCGAAGAAAACAAAAGCCATACTGGCCATGGAGAAGCCGAAGAACACAAGAGGCGTCCAGTAGTTGGCTGGGCGAATCGCGGCGCTCAGACGATTCATCAGTCAAATGGGAAAAAAGGCACTACCCTTCTACCAACTTCTCCGCAAAGCTGAAAAGTTCGAGTGGACAGACGAGGCGCAAGAAGCATTCGAGGACCTCAAACATTTACTATCCACCTTGCCAGTACTGGTGACTCCACGCGAAAAAGAGCCACTGTTGCTCTACATCTCCGCCACCAACCAGGTGGTCAGCACGGTGCTTGTGGTGGAACGAGCCAAAGAAAACAAGGTCCACGGGGTCCAGCATCCAGTCTACTACCTCAACGAGGTGCTCACGCCAACAAAACAGCGGTACCCGCACTACCAGAAGCTGGCGTATGGCGTCTTCATGACAGCCAGGCGACTGCGCCACTACTTCCAGGAGCACTCAATCGTGGTGGTAAATGACGCTCCGCTCGGGCACATACTCAATAACCCTGATGCCACCGGGCGAGTCGTGCTTTGGGGAATCGAACTGTCTCCACGAGACATCACATACGAAAAGCGCGACACAATCAAGTCGCAAGTTCTCCCTGATTTCCTCGTGCACTGGATGGAGAACCAGCTCCCCGACAAGCCAGATATGTCCTACCTCTGGACAATCCACTTCGCCGATCCAAACAAAAGGACGGAGCTGGCGTAGGTGTCATACTGACATCACCCCAAGGAGACAAGCTGAAATACATTCTCCGAATGCAGTTCACTGCCTCCAACAATGAAGCTGAGTACGAGGCTCTAATCCATGGGATGTGGATGGGGAAAGCCTGTGGCGCCAAAAGGCTCATCATCTACGACGACTCCAAACTGGTGGTCAACCAAACGATCCATGAGTGCGACGCACTGAGCGACAACATGATCGCCTGTCGCAACCTCTACGACACACTCCAAGGGGACTTCGACGGTTGTGAGCTGCAACATGTGGGCTGCAAAAGCAATGAAGAGGCGGATCTACTCACCCATATTGGCTCCACCTGTGCCCCCATACCACCTGGGGTATTTCTCGAGCGCATCTGTGAACGCTCCATCAAGCCAAACGCCCCAGAGAAGAAAGCAAGCGCGTCAACGGACTCGGGGGCTATGGCACCCAACAAGCCAATAACACTCGACGACCTGGAGCTTGATACAGAACTCGAAGGACCAATGAGCGTCATGATGATCGAGCCATCTTGGACACAACCCTACATTACATACCTACTCAGCAAGAGGCTGCCAGATGACTCGACTGACGCACGGCAGATCGCACGGTGATCCAAGGCATTTGCCCTCATCAACGGCGAACTGTACAAGCGCAGCATCACAAGAGTGCTCCAACGGTGCGTCTCCAACGGGGACGGAAGGGCCGTCCTCCTCGACATCCACGAAGGCACTTGCGGGCACCATGCTGGTAGTCGTGCCCTTGTTACCAAAGCTCTACGAGCTGGATTCTACTGGCCCACGGCCATGTGCGACGCCAAGGACATTATACAGCGCTGCAATGCTTGCCAGCGATTCACGGACAAACCTCACGCACCTGGCGCGGAACTCTGGCCAATAACATTGGCTTAGCCCTTTGCGCAATGGGGACTCGACATGGTCGGCAAGCTCCCGAAATCCTCGCTAGGAGGTTATGTCTACCTCTTGGTCGCAGTCGACAAGTTCAACAAGTGGATTGAGGCCCTGCCGGTGACAAATCAATCAGGGGCCAGCGCTGTCAAGTTCTTCGAGTCCATTGTCTACCGCTTTGGAGTACCACACAGCATCATCATGGACAATGGAACGAACTTTACCTCTAAGGAGTTCCAGGAATTCTGTGAAAACCTAGGAATCAACATAAGCTACGCTTTGGTGGCTCACCCGCAGACCAACGGTCAAGTCGAAAAGGCCAACGGACTCGTCTTCGGCGGAATCAAGAAACGACTCCTCCAGCCACTCAAACAAGTTGCCGGATGCTGGCCAGACAAGCTGCAATCTGTACTCTGGAGCTTGCGCACAACTCCAAACAGTGCCACGGGATACACTCTGTTCTTCATGATATACAGTGCGGAAGCGGTGCTACCCGTAGAAGTACGCTACAGAGCCCCACGGGTGGTCGCTTACAGTGAGCAGGAGTCAACTCTTGCACTCGAAGACTCCATCGACCTCCTTGATGAGGCACGGGAAATCACAGCAGAGAGATCAACGATCTACCAGCAAAGCCTCCGCAACTACCACAGCAGAAGGCTACACCCCAGATCCTTTGTCGAAGGAGACCTGGTCCTGCGACTGAAGCAGGGCATCTCAAGCTCGAGTCCCCTTAGGAGGGACCTTACGTGATTACAGAAGTAATCCCAGGTGGCGCCTATCACCTTAAAGATTTCGAGATAGGAGTCGCATACTCCAACCCCTGGAACATCGCGCAGCTGCGTCACTTCTACCCCTAGTCGGTTTTTTTACATTTACAAATAAGGCTATTCAGTCAGGCTACTTAGCCACACATTGTACCTCGTACTATTATGCGAATAAATAAAGCTAAGTGCCCTGAAACTCTGTGTTTTCCTTATTTTTCTTGCAATTTTATCACTCTTTGGGGTTGCGCCACCCTTTACACTTCCGTTCTACAAACAAATCGCAGTTTCCTGAGTAGCCGACACAACACCAACCTAGTTGCAACGCACCTGACATGTTGGCAAGGTGCTGAGATAACACAAGTCAGGCTAACGAAAAGGAACTAGAGAGTACAAATACACTCACAAAATATAAAAGCTAGTAAGCTCTTCACATGTCAATGGGTATTAATTACATCCAACATATTCATACGAACTTTACAACACTTGTACAATTATGTGCAGGATACAAGTCATGCTACCGCTGCAACAGAAGAACGTTCGTTTGTTCCTCGAAGAAGTCAACAATTTCTTCTGCTGGGCGATCAACCGCTTGGTAGTGCAGAACCATGTCCCACGTCATACCTTCTGGCGGAGGCGGCGGCCCAGCAACAACAACTGCGACATCTACATTTGGCCTATGCAGTTGCACCAACGACAACGCAGCCTTAGCACCAGCTACTAACTGCTGCCGCACGCACTCGCGAACTGAACTCAAATCTTGGAACTTCGCCAGAAGAGCCAACAGGCTTGAAGGGACAGTGTCCATCGGAAACATCATTTGATAAATATGCCTAAGGCACGACTGCGCCTTCTTCAAAAAATGAAGTACTCGAGAAGCACGATCCTGCAGGGTCGCAAGCGCGATCGCATGATCGTGGTCCACCCAAAAGTACCCACTCGCCTGCAGTTCCTCCTGGGTCAGGTCATTCATTCGAATGGCAATCCGGTTCTTCTCATCATGCGGATGAAGAGCACTGACAACTACACCAAGCAAAATGGCAAAGTGTGAAGACAAAGCATCACCGCGACTGACTGAAAGAAAAGATGAGAGGGCAAAAAGCTAACATTTGAACTGCTCACTCAGCTGCGCCACCTCCTCCAAGAGATACTTCTCACATGCGGTGGCCTTCTCCGCCTTCGACTTCCATACATCTGCACTACCGCGAAGGATGGGCAACTCACGCTCTAATTGCTTAATGCGATCGCGCAGTCACGAAAGCAACGGTAACTCCTCCACCTTTGAGCGTGGTTGCGCCAAGGTTTCATCGGTGGGTGGAGGATCATGAGGACCACTCGATGTACCCTATCACAAACCAAGCAAGAGCAAATAAGGGACCAAGAATACATTGACAAAAGGCACGAATGCATTCAAGCATAGAAAGGTCTCGACAGGGACATTCACACAAAGGCATAGTTTCAACAAAAGGCAACTACAGCTATTACATATGCAGACTAAGGAGCATTTTGCTTCTTCGACTTGGACTTTGGCTTCGGGGGCTTCATTGCATCCGTGGCAGTCTTCGATGCCACGGATTTGCCGGTGGTAGCCCTAGATGCCGTGGCCTTCGCCGCCTTCACTCGCCGTCGCTCCTCGGAATACTTGGCGACCGGCGAAGGGAGCAAACACTACCTGCTGGCCTCCGGTATCGACAGGCATCGCCTCGGAAATAGCGGCGGGGTCCATCTCCACGCCATGGGCTTGCACCATCGCGAGTGCCATGGTGGCATCGACGGAACACTGCGAGTTCCTGAAGTCCGCGGGAATACCTCCAGCAAGGGATTCCACTAGGTCTCCAAGGTTGTCGATCAGCCCGGCCTTGGGAGTTAAATCCTCGCGGATGCGATTGAGCACATCCTTGGCCTTCCCCTGCGTCTCTTGGAGGGAAACACTGCGGTCTTCGACTGTAGTGACGGCGCCTGCCAATGCATCCTCGCGACACAGAGACTAGGCGTCAAAGCTCAAGTCGCTGGCATCTACACACTCAAAAGTGTTAGTACAACAACCACATGTCAAATCAAAAGAACAATGCAAAATCTAGCCAAAAGAATACCTGAGAGGGACTTGGCAATAGAGAAAAGTTGCTCCTCGAACAACTTCTCCCTCTCAGAAGTGGAAGCGCAGAGATCCTCTTCTCGCTTTCGCGACTCCTCCAGAGCTGCGATTGCCTCGTCACGATTCTTCGTCGCCACGGCAAGCATCTTCTCGAGTGCAGCAGCATGACGAAGTAATTCATTGTGCTCAACTACAACACACAGGGTGTATCATCAATCGAATTCATAAAATTCACGAAGACAAAGATGAAGTCAAAACTCACCTTCGACAACGCGGTGGCGATTGTCCAGCAGAGCGTGCTGCCGACCCATGACAAGGACTTGCTCCGCCAAACGAGAAGCTTCCTTCATGATAAGCTGCATCAGAAGAAAACAAAAGTTTAGCAACAGCACCAAGTATAAATTCGACTGCCAAAACAGCAAAAGGACGCTTACATGATCCTCAAGAGACTCCGAAGATGACTGTCGCACAGTCATCCGGGCAACCATATGGTGTTCCCAGCATGAGGGGAAATCAACGAATTGTGCCCAGAGTGGGCCGCCAATGGAGGAGAAGAAGACCGTTCGGCCACTTCCTTGGCCTTGGAGTCTGCGACTCGGGACTCCTTCACAAATTGGACATCGTCAGAAGACGACGACGCCACTCGACTATAAAACACATCAAGCAAAAACTTCAGGGAAAAAGCAACTCCAAAAGGAAACCAAAACGAGGTCGCGAATGCAGAACTCACCAGCTAAATTTATCAAGGTCGAAGGATTGCTCCTCCGACTCCGACGACTCCTTCGACAGTACAGCTTCTTCCGGGCAGGAGGAGCCATGGAGCGCATAGGAACACCGGGGATTGGCTCCTCTACAACAATAGAAGGGCCTTCTAGCATCGTCGGCGATGAGGCATCCGAGTCCTTGCTGCGGGAACGCTTGCGACTGTCCTGGTTGTTGAACTCGGGGGCTCCCTCCTCCTCTTCAATTGGGACGGTCGATTCCGACTTGTCCTCTCCATCCACTTCGCGAGGGATAACCCCTTCAGGACAAGGGGGCAAATTGGGAGACACCTTCCAGTCCTGCATTCAGAAGATACAACATTATATATCAAAGCATCATAAGGCAATCAAAAACGGAAACTACTTCACAGTACAGTTCTACCTCAGGAGGAGGGTTAGAGGCGTCAAAAGGAGGCACGACCGGTTCGCCTGGCAGAACCTCCTTGGCGGTGTATTTGGTCACCAGTCACACCCTCTTATCCACCTCACCCGTAGAAATGCCCTCGGCAGACACGCGAGTGACATCATAAGCACCGGTCTAGCGGAACATAGGGTGCACTCTGGCCTGCAGAGGCTGGACGCGGCGGCGCAACCAGGTGCGAATGAGGGCAGCGCCACCTTCTTCCTTGCCTATGCGGTTTTCGAGGTTGCAGACGCGCTTATACAGCACTTCTGTTTCCTCGGACTCGCGGGGCATAATGACATTCTTCAAGGAGCGCCTCGTCTTGCAAGTCGCTGCAGGATCAAAGGGCGCGAGTCCATAGTGCTCTCCATCGGCCTTCTGGTCGCGGATGTAGAACCACTTGTCCCTCCACCCTTGGACGGACGCGGTGAGCTTGATGGAAAAATAGGTGACAGAGGAGTCCATGTGGATCCCGCAGCCTCCTATGTCGTAGACTACCAAACCGGATGCCGGCTGGCGTTTCAGCTTAAAAAGCCTCTTGAAGAGGCCAAAGTGCGTCTCGATTCCGAGCCAGCACTCACAAAGAGTAATGAAGCAGGAGATGTGGAGAATGGAATTTGGGGATAGCTGGTGAAGCTGGAGCCCATAGAAACAAAGGAGACCGCGAAGTAAAGGATGCAGAGGCAGAGAAAGACATCGGATGATGAACACAAGGAACATCACCCGGAAACCCGGAGGAGGACAAGGGATTACCTCCTCACCGGGCACTCGCGAGTCGTCTTCCGCGGGAGGAAGAACTCCATCTCGATGATGAAGATGCAGTTTGGTGGGCTTCATGATGGACGCCTGCCAGGCGCCATTGGTGATGCGAGTGCTAGCACCTTTCTTCTTCCCAGTGCCGGCGGTGCTGGTGCCCACGGTGGTGGTACCGTCCTTCTTCTTGGCAGCGACAATGGTGGTCGCGGATCCAGCGGCGGCGCCTCCTTTATTCTTGCCCTTCTTCTGATGGCGGTGAGAACAGAGGAAGTAACTAGGGAAGACACAGAGCTGGTCCAGTGCCGCGAAGAGGAAGTGCGCAAGGAAGCAGAGAGAAGCATCAATGGCAATGGAGGCACGAGCAAATAAGACAGATGGGAAAATTACCGCAGCTGCGCTACTACTTAACCTCCTTGCAGATACCATCCAACGACCAGCAAAAACCCTAGTACACGCGTGGCGCACATCGCCATCGACACGTGGCGAAGCTGAAGCAGGAACCATCCCCCCACTATTCCCATTACGCGTGGAAATCGAGGAGACGTAGTTAAAACAGAAGATTACGCACGCCCGATCAAGTCAAAGTCAGAAAGTGGGACCCACCACTCGTCATGTCCCGTCAAAGCAGCTCACGCGAGTAACCGAGGTCACCACATTGTTAGCACTGACGTCATTGATTTCTAGCAGCAGAAGATTTCGACTACTTTAGTCCTTGATCGAGTCCTCGACTCAACCAAGCACTCAGAGCCTACTCCTAACAGGAGCGCTGGTTGCGCACCCGAAAGATTTTTTATGCAGGTATACGAACATTCAAGATAAACCCTTCACTCGAATCATTGATTCGACTATGAACTGCGGGTTACTCCCATAGGGAGCGCTGAAAGCATATTCGACTGAAACAAGCAACAAAAGACGACCATAGTCGCAAATGTTTTTTAGTCCCCACTCGAGTCTATGACTCGATTAGGCACTCGGGGGCTACTCCCATAGGGAGCGCTGGTCGCGGACCCTGTGATTATTTTTCTGGTCCATCGTATTGTGTGTTGATAACATCCACACTCGAATATTATGGCAACTCCGCCTCATATTTTCCCTACAAAGAGACTACGTCTCCTGGGCCACCCGAATCATCTCCGCGATGACAAAAATTCGGATGCCGCGCTTACAGCGTGAAAATAAGACCTGAATAAGGCCTGACAACGCATCTGATGCGCACTACCAGAAATATATTCATACCTACAGGTGCGATGAACATGCCTTGACGGACGCGTCGAGTGCTCACACTTATACACTAGAATTCGACTCATGTAAGACCTCCGCGGCCAAAGTCGAATTACGCTAGCACTTTTCCAAATTCGAGTCTGGGACTCGAGTTTGAGTAGATTGGGTTGTTTTGCCCTAAGGCAGTTAACTGATACCGATACATCAGTTAAATCAGGCACGTATATCATCAATCCCTATGACACAAACAGGACACTCGAAAATGCTCAGTCATGCACTAAAAAAACTTCATAAAGTCTCCAGTCGAATCTGCGATTCCACTGGACACTCGGAGGTTACTGACATGGGTATACCCTACAAGTACTCGAGTTTGGTATATACAGTCCAGATACGGTAGAAGCCCACGGTGTTGTTAAGGCCCAATGGAGAATTTGAGTGGGCCATGAACTCTTGATTGCTTGCGAGACAAGAAGAAGCTTAAGATAGAAAGTTCAAAGGGAAACCCTAATCTATAACCGACTCGACCTGCTACCCGAGACCTAGCCTATCTATATAAAGGCTAGGAGGGGGCGACGAGGAGGACGATCACCACCCTAGTTTCCACAACTCTCACCAGATTGCATCTGCGCGCCACTGTAATCTTCCATTCCTTTGTTAATTCGAAGAGTAGACAAGCAGGAGTAGGGTTCTCTACGAGGCCTGAACCTGGGTAAAACTTGCGTCCCTGTGTGCTTGTTTGCTAGCCGATTGATGCCTCCAGCGCTCCCTCCTTCTCACAAACCCAAGTCCATAACAATGGGCATTGACAAGTTAAACCCTTGTCAATTGGTGTGTGAAATCCCACCCATGGGCACCCCTTTATATAGGAGGGAGGTGTGCCCTCCCCTTTGGGTTTCCCATGTGGGACTAATCAAGGGAGAGAGGGGGAGGCGCCATGGGCCCTAGGGCTCCTTGGGCCGGCCGGCTAGGGGTGGGCCCTACCCCGTGCACAGCCCTAGGCTGGCCAGGTAGGTCCCCTTGAGGCGGCTAGGCCTTGGGCCTTGGCCCTTCCCTCGTTCGGTTTTCCCTCATGGGCCCTTTTTCCCTAGGAAGTTTGGCCCATTAGTGGAATACCCCTTCAAATTAGATTTTAATATTATATTTAATATCAATTACATTAATTAACATGTAAATACATATTACAAAATCCAACTTGACCCAAAACAACTTTCGGTTCCCTTTCGATTTCCTCCAAACGACTTCGGAACTTTCTCGGAACGATTCCGGTTCTCTCATGGAACTTTTCCGGCTTCCTTTTCTCTTTCATATGGTGATTCCAACTTACAGAGGATCTTTGGCTCATCGTAGCCTTAAGTGTAATTCCCCATGGCTCAGGAATGGCACATACATGATCTCCATCAATGATCAATAGCGGGACCGGGATGCCCATAATGACCCCTGTGTAATCAATGATGATAATGTCGTTTGAACCGTAAATAGTCGTTTCCCATTCCCTTTGCCGATTGATACCTAGTTTACTCGAGATTTGATCTATGGTATGTCCATACCTTTGTTCGATCTTGTTACCGATGAACTTGTTTTCTTGTTTCCGTGTCATTGCATTCCATGACCCAGTCACACGCTTGCAAGCTTCGTTAATGCAACGTCAACGAGATGGCCACTAATGTATCTGTCCGTTACATGGATGGGAAAATCCTGGTCTTGATATGTACTCCTCTACACGCCCCTTTGGGAAACCTGAGTGGCACCTTTTCAATCATCCAGTCACGGAATGATACTTGATAACCATCTAAGCTCCCTCGAGAACGGTGATTTGCATTATTTCACAGTCTAAGGATCAGGTTGCGAGGTTTCCTTAGTTTATCATTAATGGTGAACTTTGTAACTAGATCTTATTAAGATACAACTGGTCGGGTTGTTTGTCTATCACATCATTCAACTAATGGCGTGACCTCATTGTCAATTGGCATAAATTCCGATGATCTCGAAATCCTAGACATCCTCATAACCAATGAACTAGTTCGCTAGAGGTAACTAGAGACTTGGTTTGTTTACATACCACACATGTATTAACGTTTCGTATTAATACAGTTATAGCATAGTATGAAACTATTACGAATTAATTGAGATATGACAATAAAAACCTATTTATTATTTGCCTCTAGGGCATATCTCCTTCAGTCTCCCACTTGCACTATAGTACAAATAATCTAGCTTGCATTTTACTCATCATAAACCATATCACATATGCGTTTATTGATCATGCATGCTTATGGAAAATGTCTTGTCCATGCTCTATTTTACCAGATCATTATGTCTTTGCAAATCGTTAATGTCTTCCTAACTTTGACATTCATACCATTATCTCATAATGGGCTGATGTATTCGTTTAGCGACAAAGTGAGACTTTGTTTCTAGTGTTTATAACGACGGTCGTTTTGACTGTTGTCATCTAAACTTCGAAATACACTTTGCAATCCTTTGTGTATATACAACAGTTATGACAGCAGAACAAGGTTGGTTTCTAGGAGCCTACAGTGACTTTAGATCAACCTCGAGGGATTTTTCATGGGCATTGTGCCCTGGGACACATCATTCTATGTTAAAGACGAACTAGTCCTGCCATAATAATATACATCACATCAGATGGAGCCTTTATACTTCTATATCTATGTAGATCCTAGTGCATGAAATGCAACTATGCCACTTACTTTGCTTCTTGCCATTTCAGTACAAACTTATTTATGGTTCTGTGATTAACTCAAGAATCACTTCAAGACATGTTCTTATAGTTAAGAGCTTGTCCTTCCAACCAGAATTTCGGGTCACATTACTTCGAGTATACAATATGGTTGTATGGAAGAACCTATGACTGAGGCATAGGAGATGCAACACATCTCTTTTTCCTTTTTAACCATCATTTTAATACTAATACAATGCTTCATATAGTAAGAACTTCTTTCTTACCTTGTTCCATTCAGAACTTCTTCATAATCTTGCTTAGGACATTCTGAACATATTCAGAATCAAGTCCAAGAAGTCGACATTCAATGTTTATTAAACTCACCAACCTATCCCGATATATCTCATTGTTTAAAAACTTCAACTTCATCCCAATTTATCTACTTAAATGTATTAACACCAATCATATCATTCACATATGTCATCCACATATCCTAGAATGATTTCACGCTCCCACTCAAATATGACATCCATATTTGAGATCCAGGGATTTCACGTAGCTCCCAATCAAAATATGTCTACTACATATTAAGATTTGGCCAAGCTACTTAGCTCCCACTCAAAATATGTCTCTTACATATTAATACTTGGGCAAGCTAATTAGCTCCCACTCAAATGCAGGTCCTCTCGATAATCTTGGACATTCCAAAATTCCTTGATCATCATCGAATTGAGAATTCTAGCTACGAGATTCCAATATCCATATATTACTAGTGTAAATCCAATAGACTCAAGCATCTCTATATTGTAGTCAACTACTTGAATTTTTCCATACTTTCAGACAAATCGAGCTTTACATCTCCATTAAGTTTCATTTCCATCTTATGACTTTGAAGTCATTCAGAAATATCAAGTAAACTTCTTTACTTAATAAGATCAAGTAACATATTACTTTGCAATCTTAAATGTAACTTAATATAGGATTTTATGACTCCTGGTCATTTCTCGCACTTAGGTCCATCACGCTTCTTTGTAATTCGTAGGTATGTCTTGTTCATAAACATGACAAGTGAATCAATAATATATTTCCACGAACTTGCAGAGTATATATTGTTGAATCCTACTTTCTTTAGTAAAAGTATTCACTAAAAATTTATGATTATTATCATTAGTTTGTTCTCTATTTGTAGAGTTCGGTTTCACGAAACAAATTTTTCTGTGCTACTCAATAATCAGGACGTAAGGTCAAATACCTTGTTTTGATCTTTTACTCTCTTCCACCTGTATCTTCATCAAGACACATCAACTTTGGACAACAGTAGGTTTGCCCCTTGTGGAACATGTATTCATAGTTGCCTAAGGATACTCTACAAAGACTTGTTTATTTGCCACGATTTCGAATTATCAAAACTTCTAGAAACTCGAACATGCCATAACTCTTATGGTGTTGTTTCCATGAATCTTTAGATGTTCCTTTGTATTTCAACTGAGTGTTTGCTCATTTCGATCTCTGACTCTTAAACGATAACTACAACCCCGATAAGAGATAACATTATACCATATGTATCTAATACATAATGATTATGATATTTAGACATTTCAATACACTTTGAGTTTGCCCTATAATCATAATTTGTGAAACCTCTTTCACATGTCCTTTTATGCCAAAATTAACTTAAACACTTTAGTCATGGCGATCAAATCGAAGAGACTTTTGTATTCTTGTTAATTCAATATCTTTTGAACAATTCAAAATAGTTTCGAATTTATGTTTCATTAAGTAAATACTCATATTCACTTAAATCCACAATGAAGTGTGAAATAATGATTTCCACTATTTGTTGAAAATACGATACATCACTATGTATAAGATTCAACATTAAGTATAAATACTGATATCCACTATCTTGTTGAAAATACGATACATCATTATGTATAAAGTTCAACATTTCTTTGCATATCACCGTTTTACCAGAATGTGGAGTTTTATTCATTCTGCCAAACAAGGCATGGTTTTGCAAAGTCTCTAGATAAAGCTTCTAATACCCCGATCTTCATGAAGAACATGCAATAACCAAAATAACTTAAACTATAGTGCCATATCATAACTAAACTTTGGATATCTTTTAGCATTCTAATCCTTTATAAATGCTTAAACTATTATCATTAATATAGTGATGATAATAACTTATTTATAATCGTAATGTGACCATAAAGGTATTATTCATAAGAACAGTACAACTTGCTTGTAACTTATTCATATGAACTATTGTCTTGCTAAAAGCAAGACACAAAAACAAGGATTACAAAATTATATTCAAGTCCACTAATCCAAATGATAATCTTTGAGGAAAGGGGTGATGTCGGCCATAAACTATTTTGCTTGCCGTCATCATGCCACATTACCTCAATTCCAGCAATTCTCAAGCAGACCATCCCGTTTTCACAAAATGGGACAAGTATCAAATACTTTACAAACTACAACGAGTTTTGTGAGAACCACATTTATAATTTGTATATCTAACATATACTCTGTTTCATTCATGACCACATTGCAATCAATACCTTCTTAGAGTTCATAACTCTAATGCAAGATTGCTTAGTGTTTTCTCCAAATATTCCCTTTTTCATCCATCATGGAAGAAAACTCATCCAATGGCTCATACTTTATGTGCCTGATCTTCTAGAATACAAGATTGTAATCCAACTCTCCGTTGAATGGAGAATGGCTTATTGGATGGTTACAGAGAACACACAAACATCACAGAGTCATCGGATTATCTCCTAATGGTCATTGTATCAAGAAGAGAAGATCACCTTTTACGAGGATATCCCTCAGGCGTGGGTATTAATCTATGAAGTTGGACCCTTTTGCTAAGTTCCATGTCAAGCAATATATTTCCCATGGTCGCAAAGGACCTCGATGGGATAGGCCAATATCTACTAAGATATTTGCAAACAGACATCTAGACTAAGTTCATAATATGAGTCAATCCTAATTGAGATCCCACTAAAATTGTCATCCCTTAGACGATTTTAGTGATCACGTGATCCCAATCCTCTACACATCCCCCGATCATCACGACCATCAGTGGATCATCAAAGGTAGACATTCCCTAATGCGAATCACATCATCCATGTGAATCATGCTCGATCTTTCGATCTCTTGTGTTATGAGGCCATGTCTGTACATGCTAGGCTCGTCAAATCTAACGTGTGTGTATTCGCTCTGAAACATGGGTTACACCCACTTTATGCAAACGTAGATATGTCTAGCCCCCGATTATCACGGTCGGCTTCATAACGAAGAACTTTCTTGGTGGTGCACACACAAGGGGAACACTATCATTGGAATTATTTAGGGAGTATCTAATACTAGCATATAATAAGATATAAAACAAGTATGAACATCACTTTTGTATTGTGATAAGATATGGGCCTTCTTCTTGCGCTTTGATATCCATCGAGTGCTCCTGCATGATCTCCATCTTGCTCCTGGTTTGATGCCAAGTCCATGATGCCACCAGCAGGTCGTCCATCGGAATGATGGCTATCACTATACTACTTAGTAACATAAAAGTAAAATACTTTACCTTCGTAACGACCAATACCATATAATAACACAAGCCCTCCCGCAAAACAAAGTTAGATGCCTCTACTTTATCTTTGCAAGTTTTACGTGGTTGTTAGCGCTTTCGCAAGAGAACCGTTTCTAATCTACGAACTTCCAACCACAACATAGATCTTTCAGTTGTCTCTATTACACCCATTTCGGGGCCCTCCATTGTAAATGCTATATCAACTATTGAATGAGAGACATACACCCGCTAGCCACTTATAAGATACAAGCCGTATGTTGAGCGTGGAACCAGTCTCGCGTAAGAATACGCGTAAGGTCGGTCTGGGCCGCTTCATCAAACAATACCGTGATATAAAAAAGTACACGTTAGAGGGTAACAACTAAGGGATCAATGCCCGCACAAAACTTATGCGTACTGCCAGTACAACACTCCTACGCATAGATCGGCTCTGATACCACTGAAGGGATCCGCAGCAGAAAACAAAAAAATTCCTATGTTGGAACCTTCTAAACTGCCTAAGATCTATCTATGTAGTAATGCGGTAATGGCCGAGCATACAAAATACATACCCTTGTAGACCGCACGTGGTTAACATTCCAAGGGGAACATGGTTGAAGTAGCCGAACTCGTAGCCGACCTCAAGGTCGCGAAGCTCCTCGCAGGTCACCCCTTGCTCCTTCTTCATTGTGCAGCATCTCTGGCTCACGACATCCAAGGTGCCTCAAGTGAGGCCCCATGTGGTTTCGTACACATACGGTGTACGATGACGACCTCCGACTCCTTGATCCCTGCCGGGAGTGTGGAAATAGATCTCCGGCTTGGAATCCCTGTAGCGCAACGGCGTGCTTCAGGTGCGGTGTCTCTTAGATGGACAGTCCTTACTTGGGACCGTGCTAATGCATGGAGACGAGGGAGAGAGGGAAAGAGAAATTCAACCAAAGGACTTCTCCAAATATTTGTGTGTCAAACCCCACCCATGGGAACCCCTTTATATAGGGGGAGGGAGGTGTGCTTTACCCTTTGGGTTTCCCATCTGGGACTAATCAAGGGAGAGAGGGGGGAGGTCCCATGGGCCCTAGGGCTCCATGGGCCAGCCGGCCAGGGCTGGGCCCCACCCCGTGCACAGACCTAGGCTGGCCGGGTGGGCCCCCTTGAGGCGGCTAGGCCTTGGCCCTTGGCCCTTCCCTCGTTCGGTTTTCCCTCATGGGCCCTTTTTCCCTAGGAAGTTTGGCCCATTAGTGGAATACCACTTCAAATTAGATTTTAATATTATATTTAATATGAATTACATTAATTAACATGTAAATACATATTACAAAATCCAACTTGACCCAAAACAACTTTCGGTTCCCTTTCGATTTCCTCCGAACGACTTCAGAACTTTCTCGGAACGATTCCGGTTCTCTCACGGAACTTTTCCGGCTTCCTTTTCTCTTTCATATGGTGATTCCAACTTACAGAGGATCTCTAGCTCATCATACCCTTAAGTGTATTTCCCCATGGCTCGGGAATGGCATAGACATGATTTCCATCAATGATCAATAGCGGGACCGGGATGCCCATAATGACCCCTGTGCATTCCACGATGATAATGTCGTTTGAACCATAAACAGTCGTTTCCCATTCCCTTTGCCACTTGATACCTAGTTCACCCGATATTTGATCTACGGTATCTCCATACCTTTGTTCGATCTCGTTACCGATGAACTTGTTTTCTCGTTTCTGTGTGGTTGAATTCCGTGACCTAGTCACACGATTGCAAGCTTCGTTAATGCAACGTCATCGAGATGGACACTAATGTATCTGTCCGATACATGGATGGGATAATCCTGGTCTTGATATGTACTCCTCTACACTCCCCTTTGGGAAACCTGTAACACCCTCAAATCGGCCCTATGCAAGTTTTAGCCCTTTCCGCCAAAACCCGCATAGAAACGATTGAAGGACGCCCACCAGGCACTTTCGTGTGGGTGGAAAACGAAGTAATACCATTACACAACAGTCCTCGATGGGACCCATAGAAATAGATATATACAACAGCGACTCAGCGAGTCAAGAATACAGATATACAGTTCAAAGATCCAAACACCTGGAAAACGATAGAGCGTCCGACTACGGACAAGATGCAAATGGGTCTAAGAGCCCTGAAGAATAACCAATGGCGTCCATAACCCTGCCCAGGCCAAACCGGAAGGGTAACCCTGCTAACGACGATGATCGCAAACCTGCTAAAACAAAAGGGGTGCCGACAAAGGGCAAAGGAAAAAGAGGAGCGTCAGTACTGAGGCCAGTACACTGCAAGGCTAGAATTCAGCGGCTCTCGCCTACATAGGTTTGGTGGGCTGAAGCGGCAGCGCAGCGGCACTAAACAACCTATAGAGACTCGATACAACTGGCGGTTATCAGAGAGGGGTAAGAAAGACCTATCCGGATCCAACCTGAAGCTAACACCAAACAAACCCATCCTGGTATTTCCCCCTCGAGACCAAACGAGGAAGTCGGACCGAGGAACTCACACAGTTGGCAATTTTACTCATTCCGTTATAGTTGCAGCAATTACTAATCAGGTATAGATATCATGAGTCATCCTGATAGCATAAGTAGTGGGCAGTTTTAGTCAACCATTCCGTGGTAGTTGGAACATTTACTAGTCAGATATAATTGTCCTGAGGAATCCCAAAACCCAACAGTTGTTGGCACTTTTATCACATTCCATTGGAGTTGCAATACTTACTAGGCATATAGCATGTCACAAAACAACCCAGATCCACCAGCTGTTGGCATTTTTAATATCCATTCCGTTATACTTGAGCTGATTACTAGTCACATATTAAGTCAAATGTATAGTACTACTTTAGTTATGCTTGTCTATGATCGAGATACTGTGCTCCAAGTCGTCCATAACCGCGGACACGGCTTTCAGAAAGTTTTACCCTGCAGGGGTGCACAAATAGCAACACACACTCGATCAACCTCGGAAAAACCAAGTCAAAACCCAACGAGGCATTCACGACAAAGCGATCACAGGATTCAGAAATATTTCAGGGGGCCGCCCCACTAAGCTACCCGCAACGAAGTTGGTCGGCTCTGGAACGGACCCAGGGTTTGCGTCAATGGCTGTAAACGACTGGGAACCCGAAAGTGTGACTGGGCTTGTTGATACCGCGAAAACACTCCGCGATCCTAAACAGTACAGGTGCTCCACGCACAATCTTAAATAAAGCAGTAAAGCATGGCATAAGTATAGGATAGTAATAAAGCCCCAAACTACTTTGTGGCCCCAAGAAATAGAAATGAATCAAGCTCTAGCTCAGGGGGGTCCATAAGGCCTCCCGGATGTGGATAGTGTGAAAAATCAAGGAACAGGTATCAAGTACTCGGGGTCCTACGGGATACAAGTGAGCGTGGAAGAACCAAATAACATCTATTGCCCACCGATGCCTCTACATTAGTTATATCTAGCATTTTATTAGTTGTATTTAAAATCATGATCAGCTCCACCATTAAGCATCTCCACCATTAAGCATCTGCCAACCTTCTAACAATTGTGGTACTTGACAGCACGAGATCGCACCTGAGCAAGCAACTACGATTCACAAGGCCAGCTATCTACCAAACACAGGTAATAGGAGGTGTCCAAGGCAATATAGGGGCTGCACGGGATATAACTGGTGTTCGGAAACTAAAGCATCGCGACACGGATAGCAATAGATCAACAGGAGGAAATAAAGACTATAAATGCAAAATAGGTAGAAGGGGAAGAGATGCTCGCCTGGGAAACACTGCCAAAGGATCATATCCAGAGAACTTGTCGGTACTCGCATCCACTCATCGGCCTAATCCGCGAAGAAGCAAACACTAGAAGAAACACGGGACGCAATATTTAATACGACGGCAGAAGATCCGGCATGATTATGATATGATGCATGGCATGGCAAGATGTGGTGCAATTAGGCAATATTAAGCGGAACCGTGGTCCCGACAAATGATTATATGGTTCAAGTTGTTTAGAACCCCGCAATTTAAATGTTTTATTACAGGGCGAAACATGGCATCGGTTCGCTACAACAATTTAAATGGAGTCCGGAATAAGACGAAGATATCCCGCATAAACACTCCATATTTAATTATGAGGTGAGTCGGCATAATGCCCCCAACCCACATGATATGCATGTGAGATGAACAATTTAATATGCAACAAGTTTTATATATAGCATTTATAAAATACAGGCTCAGGAAAAGGTTCACACTTCTGGGTTCGGAAGATCTTGGGTTCCAGGGGTCCGGGGTTCGGTCTCAGGGTTCGACGGGGATCGGTCTCGGCGGAAACATTCTCGGACAACGGAGTAGATCTTGTCGCATCCGAGAAGAAGGACTTGGTTTGGCGTCGGGGGCGCATCGGATTTGCCCTGGTCGGGGTCGATCTTGTCGCATGAAGATCTTGTCGGGTCCGCGTATCGGGTCGAACTTGGCGTCCGGGGTGAAGTGCTTGTCATTCCGTGTAGGCGGCCTTGGCGTCCGGGTTCTCAACGAACTTGGCGTATCCGGGATGGAGAGCTTGCCGTTCCGTGGCGAGCTTGGCGGTCTTCAGATCCGGAAGAAGACCTTGGTGTTCGGTGACCTTGGCGTCCGGGAAGGAGTACTTGTCGCACCGGGGTTCGATCTTCGGATTCCGGGAAGGAGGTCTTGCGATTTTTTGTGAAGGAGATCTTGACGCTCGGTGCCCGCGAAGTAGATCTTGTCGGTCCCCCTTTTCTTTGAGGGTCAATGCAAATTGTGCGCCAGGGTCGATCTTGTCGGGGTGGATACCCTCTTGTAGCGTCATCATCAACTTTGTGCTTGACTAGCCGTTTTTGTCGCCACGGAAGTCTCAAGTCGGTGCGGCGCTTGGTGTCGGTCTGTCGACCTCGATGACGACACGGGTACACGGAGAAGACCTTGACGCACGCAACAAACACACTGGAAGCACGATGTATCGGAGTTTTTCCTTACAGCACCCCACGGACACATCACCTAAGGCAACCGACACAGGGGCCAACGGGGAACCTGCAGAGGACCGCGACCTCGGGGCAGTGGCACCGTGCCACTGCGGAAGTCGGCCGGCGGCGGATCGAGAGATGGAGGCGTCTGGCGGGGCAGAGTACGGCGAGGAGCCAGTGCGGTGAGCTTGAGGCTCCACCACGAGGGCGGCGGCTTGCGAGCGGCGAGGAGGCGTAGCGAAGGTGGGAAAGCGGAGGAAGGGGCAAGCGGCCTGGCGTGCGTCGTGGAGGAGATGGCCCGAGTGGATCTGGCGGCGGAAGCAGATGGCGGCAGGGACGGCGAGTGGGGTTCACGCCAGCGAGGTCGTGGCCCGAGGAGGCGCGGGAGGCCGGCGAGCGATGGAGAGACGTAGGCGGTGACCAGGGAGAAGAGGGGAGGCCGCGGTGCCGGTGAGAACGGGGAGACGCAGGCGGGGGAAGCTCTTGGCAGCGGGGTACCGGCTCTGGGCGGCGGATCGGGGCTGGCGTCGGGGGCTCGTGGGGAGGAAGACGGGGAGAGAGGAGGGAGGTGCGCCTGGGGAGGGGGAACCGAGGCGGCGAGGGTCCTCACGCTAGCGTGAGGTGAGAGGAGAGAGGAGGTGGGCGACGTGGAAGGGTTGGTGGTCTTGGGGCGCGTGGTAGGTGGAGACCAGGGGGTGGGGGTTTGCGTGCAGGGGCGGCTGTCCAGTGTGGGGTGGGGCCAGGCAGGTGGCGGTGCCCCGCCTGGTCGGGTGGACCAGGTGGTGGGCGGGTCTGAGCGGGACTGGGTGAGGGGATAGGTGGCGGTGGGGCACAGGGGCAGGGAGAAGGAGGCGGCAGGGGTGTGGTGGCTGGCTTGGGTGAGGTGGAGGAAAAGGGATGTGGTTGGTGAGGTGGAGGGGGCTGGGTAGACTAGGATGGGGTAGAAAAGGGTTTGGGGTTAGACAGATTAAGATTTTAATTTGGAGGTGGCCGGCTAGGCTTTCGGGCCTGGCTGGCTTCCTCCTATAAAAATAATATAAATTTTGTTTATTTAAAACGGGGCTTTCGAAATCCGTTGGTAGACGAAACAAAATATTCCGGAGACCCGGGTTTTATTTAAATACAGACGGGAGAGATTTAGAAAACAAAACTAGGCTTTTAGAAAATAGTTTTAGGCAAACCATGCAATATGACATGACGATGCTCAAATGAAAGGTGGCATGATGACACGAGCATGCGGTCATGATGATGCAATGCACAAAACAACGCGATTTTCTAGTAGTGGTTTTAGCGGGATGCCACAATTCGACACCACTAACAATGGATCTCGCCCTCGAGATCCGCCTCATGGTACCGGGGAAAAGGCTGATGATCGGATTCTTCTCGCTTTGTGTAGATCCTCGCGACACCACTAACAAGAGGTCGTTGTCCGTGATCGTCGAGAGAACACTCTGGGAACAAGGGCGAAGGTAGAGGTATCATCAAATAAAGCCACCTCTAACTTCCGTGGACGGAGTAAAATTGCTGGATCCACCGATTCAATATACAAAAGCGAATGATAAGAGTAGTCGGATGGTGATCAGTCCATCGTGCACCCAAACCATTACTCTGCACACGAATAGGTGAATTATGCAACCAACTCTCGGAATTAGACTGAAGATCTCGACAAGCGAGGTTTGGAAACAAAAGAGTGATGCAGACTCTACATTGGATCTGGCATAGAAGACGTTGTCGCGTCGGAAACCACCGGAAGGCACAAGGAGGAACAAAAGGGAAGTCCAACAGATGACGGATCCTTCAGATAGCATGAAGACCGGATGTAGAAACACCATTACCAAAGGAAGGAGCGAAACCCTGAAGGTACGACGGAAACCCAACCACGAGAATTCCTGGACTCGAAGAAAGAGAAGAGAGCGGCTCCAAATACGCAGAGGTAAGAGGGGAACAACAGAGGGGTAAGGAGTAAAATCAGACCTAATCAGATCTATCCAACTGATTTTGCAAAATAGTTTTGACACTCTACATCGGACGTTAGCTAGGTTATCCTACAGGCTGGACTTGTGGGGTATCGCAACTGCTGAGCTCCCATACCACTCTATAACACCCTCAAATCGGCCCTATGCCAGTTTTAGCCCTTTCCGCCAAAACCCGCATAGAAACGATTCAAGGACGCCCACCAGGCACTTTCGTGCGGGTGCAAAACGAAGTAATACCATTACACAACAGTCCTTGATGGGACCCACAGAAACAGATATATATACAACAGCGGCTCAGCGAGTCAAGAATACAGATATACAATTCAAAGATCCAAGTCACCTGGAAAACGATAGAGCGTCCGACTACGGACAAGATGCAAATGGGTCTAAGAGCCCTGAAGAATAACTAATGGCGTCCATAACCCTGCCCAGGCCAAACCAGAAGGGTAACCCTGCTAACGACGACGATCGCAAACCTGCTAAAACAAAAGGGGTGCCGACAAAGGGCAAAGGAAAAATAGGAGCGTCAATACTGAGGCCAGACCGCAATGAGGCTAGAATTAATGGCTCTACCTACATAGGTATGGTAGGCTGAAGCGGCAGCGCAGCGACACTAAACAACCTATAGAGACTCGATACAACTGGCGGTTATCAAAGAGGGGTAAGAAAGACCTATCCGGATCCAACCTGAAGCTAACACTAAACAAACCCATCCTGGTATTTCCCCCTCGAGACCAAACGAGGAAGTCAGACCGAGGAACTCACACAGTTGGCAATTTTACTCATTCTATTATAGTTACAGCAATTACTAATCAGGTATAGATAGCATGAGTCATCCTGATAGCATAAGTAGTGGGCAGTTTTAGTTAACCATTCCGTGGTAGTTGGAACATTTACTAGTCAGATATAATTGTCCTGAGGAATCCCAAAACCCAGCAGTTGTTGGCACTTTTATCACATTCCATTGGAGTTGCAATACTTTCTAGGCATATAGCATGTCACAAAACAACCCAGATCCACCAGCTGTTGGCATTTTTAATATCCATTCCATTATACTTGAGCTGATTACTAGTCACATATTAAGTCAAATTTATAGCACTACTTTAGTTATGCTTGTCTATGATCGAGATACTGTGCTCCAAGTCATCCATAACCACAGACACGACTTTCAGAAAGTTTTACCCTGCAGGGGTGCACAAATAGCAACACACACTCAATCAACCTCGGAAAAACCAACTCAAAACCCAACGAGGCATTCACGACAAAGCGATCACAGGATTCAGAAATATTTCAGGGGGCCACCCCACTAAGCTACCCGCAACGAAGTTGGCCGGCTCTGGAACGGACCCAGGGTTTGCGTCAATGGCTGTAAACGACTGGGAACCCGAAAGTGTGACTGGGCTTGTCGATACCGCGAAAACACTCCGCGATCCTAAACAGTACAGGTGCTCCACGCACAATCTTAAATAGAGCAGTAAAGAATGGCATAAGTATAGGATAGTAATAAAGCCCCAAACTACTTTGTGGCCCCAAGAAATAGAAATGAATCAAGCTCTGGCTCAGGAGGGTCCATAAGGCCTCCCGGATGTGGATAGTGCGAAAAATCAAGGAACAGGTATCAAGTACTCGGGGTCCTACGGGACACAAGTGAGCATGGAAGAACCAAATAACATCTATTGCCCACTGATGCCTCTGAATTAGTTATATCTAGCATTTTAATAGTTGTATTTAAAGTCATGATCAGCTCCACCATTAAGCATCTCCACGATTTAGTATCTGCCAACCTTCCAACAACTGTGGTACTTGACAACACGAGATCGCACCTAAGCAAGCAACTACGACTCGCAAGGCCAGCTATCTACCAAACACAGGTAATAGGAGGTGTCCAACGCAATATAGGGGCTGCACGGGATATAACTGGTGTTCGTAAACTAAAGCATCGCGACATGGATAGCAATAGATCAACAGGAGGAAATAAGACTATAAATGCAAAATAGGTAGAAGGGGAAGATATGCTCACCTGGGAAACACTGCCGAAGGATCATATCCGGAGAACTTGTTGGTACTCGCATCCACTCATCAGCCTAATCCGCGAAGAAGCAAACACTAGAAGAAACACCGGACGCAATATTTAATATGACGGCAGAAGATCCGACATGATTATGATATGATGCATGGCATGGCAAGATGCGGTGCAATTAGGCAATATTAAGCGGAACCGTGGTCCCGACAAATGATTATTTGGTTCCAGCTGTTTAGAACCCCCGCAATTTAAATGTTGTATTACAGGGCGAAACATGGCATCGGTTCGCTACAACAATTTAAATGGAGTCCAGAATAAGACGAAGATATCCCGCATAAACACTCCATATTTAATTATGAGGTGAGTCGGCATAATGCCCCCAACCCACATGATATGCATGCGAGATGAACAATTTAATATGCAACAAGTTTTATATATAGCATTTATAAAATAGAGGCTCAGGAAAAGGTTCACACTTCTGGGTTTGGAAGATCTTGGGTTCCGGGGGTCCGGGGTTCGGTCTCAAGGTTCGACGGGGATCTGTCTCGGTGGAAACGTTCTTGGACAACAGAGTAGATCTTGTCACATCCGGGAAGAAGGACTTGGTTTGGCGTCGGGGGTGCTTCGGATTTGCCCTGGTCGGGTTCGATCTTGTCGCATGAAGATCTTGTCAGGTCCGCATATCGGGTCGGACTTGGCGTCCGGGGTGAAGTGCTTGTCGTTCCATGTAGGCGGCCTTGGCGTCCGGGTTCTCGATGAACTTGGCGTATCCGGGATAGAGAGCTTGCTGTTCCGTGGCGAGCTTGGCGGTCTTCGGATCCGAGAAGAAGACCTTGGTGTTCAGCGACCTTGGTGTCCAGGAAGGAGTTCTTGTCGCACCGGGGTTCGATCTTCGGATTCCGGGAAGGAGGTCTTGCGATTTTTCGTGAAGACGATCTTAACGCTCGGTGCCCACGAAGTAGATCTTGTCGTTCTTCCCTTTTCTTCGAAGGTCGATGCAAATTGTGCGTTAGGGTCGATCTTGTCGGGGTGGATCACCTCTTGTAGCGTCATCATCAACTTCGTGCTTGACTAGCCGTTTTTGTCGCCACGGAAGTCTCAGGTTGGTGTGGCGCTTGGTGTCGATCTGTCGACCTCGATGACGACATGGGTACACGGAGAAGACCTTGCCGCACGCAACAAACACACTAGAAGCACGATGTATCGGAGCTTTTCCTTACAGCACCCCACAGACACATCACCTAAGGCAACCGACACAGGGGCCAACGAGGAACCTGCAGAGGACCGCGACCTCGGGGCAGTGGCACCGTGCCACTGCGGAAGTCGGCTGGCGGCGGATCGGGAGATGGAGGCGTCTGGCGAGGCGAGCAGAGCGGAGGAGCCCAGGGTGCCGGCGAGCTTGAGGCTCCACCAACGAGCGGGGACGGCGGCTTGCAGGGCGACGAGGAGGGCGCATGCGTAGAGGTGGGGAAGGCGGAGGAGAGGACGGCAGCCTCGCGGCGGAGCGTCGGTGGAGGAGGAGACGACCCGAGAGGATCTGGCGGCGGAAGCAGATGGCGGCAGGGACGACGAGCGGGGTTCACGGTGGTGGGGTCGTGGCCCGAGGATGCGCGGGAGGCTGGCGAGCGATGGGGAGACGCAGGCGGCGACCGGGGAGCAGAGGGGAGGCCGCGGTGCTGGTGAGAACAGGGAGACGCAGGCTGGGGAAGCTCTTGGCGGCGGGGTACCAGCTCTAGGCGGCGGATCGGGGCTGGCGTCGGGGGCTCGTGGGGAGGAAGTCGGGGAGAGAGGAGGGAGGTGCGCCTGGGGCGGGGGAACCGAGGCCGAGCAGGGTCGGTCACGCGGGCGCGTGAGGGGCGGAGAGGAGAGAGGAGGTGGGCGACGTGGAAGGGTTGGTGGTCCTGGGGAGCGTGGTAGGTGGAGACCAGGGGGTGGGGGTTTGCGTGTAGGGGCGGCTGTCTAGTGTGGGGTGGGGCCAGGCAGGTGGCGGTGGCCCGCCTAGTCGGGTGGACCAGGTGGTAGGCGGGTGTGAGCGGGACTGGGTGAGGGGATAGGTGGCGGTGGGGCCCAGGGGCAGGGAGAAGGAGGCGGCAGGGGTGTGGTGGCTGGCTGGGGTGAGGTGGAGGAAAAGGGATGGGGTTGGTGAGGTGGAGGGAGGGGATTGGGTGGGTGAGGTGGAGGGGGCTGGGTAGACTAGGATGGGGTAGAAAAGGGTTTGGGGTTAGACAGATTAAGATTTTTATTTGGAGGTGGCCGGCTAGGCTTTCGGGCCTGGCTGGCTTCCTCCTATAAAAATAATATAAATTTTGTTTATTTAAAACGGGGCTTTTGAAATCCGTTGGTAGACGAAACAAAATATTCCGGAGACCCGGGTTTTATTTAAATACAGACGGGAGAGATTTAGAAAACAAAACTAGGCTTTTAGAAAATAGATTTAGGCAAACCATGCAATATGACATGACGATGCTCAAATGCAAGGTGGCATGATGACATGAGCATGCGGTCATGATGATGCAACGCACAAAACAACGCGATTTTCTAGTAGTGGTTTTAGCGGGATGCCACAAAACCTGAGTGGCACCTTTTCGATCCTCCCGTCATGGAATGATACTTGATAATCATCTAAGCTCCCTCGAGAATGGTGATTTGCATTATCTCACAATCTAAGGATCGGGTTGCGAGGTTTCCTTAGTTTAT
Organism: Avena insularis; assembly: GCA_023614405.1. Lineage (NCBI taxonomy): Eukaryota > Viridiplantae > Streptophyta > Magnoliopsida > Poales > Poaceae > Avena > Avena insularis. Next base: position 47,939,590 of record CM042692.1, on the reverse strand, counting down.
CATTAATGGTGAACTTTGTAACTAGATCGCATTAATATACAACTGGTTGGGTTGTTTGTCTATCACATCATTCAACTAATGATGTGACCTCATTGTCAATTGGCATAAATGCCCATGATCTCAAAACCCTAGATCATCCTCATGGCCAATGAACTAGTTCGCTAGAGGTAACTAGAGACTTGGTTTGTTTACATACGACATGTGTATTAACGTTTCGTATTAGTACGGTTATAGCACATCATGAAGCTATTACGAACTAATTGAGATATGACAATAAAACCTATTTATTATTTGACTCTAGGGCATATCTCCTTCACTTTTCGGCCATAGAGAGAGCATGAGCATATTTTGTTTTACTCTGCGGTGGGAAGGTCTAGAGTGTGCATGGGGCTAATTTTCCAACCGTAGTTAATGTCATCAAAGATGTCCCTCTGAATGGCACACCAAAAGTTGGTGCCTCAAGACTCGCATCGCGAGCAAATTCCTCAAACCAGTCATGTTGCCAAAGGGTGGAAGAGTCAACAATGTTCATTTTCAAGCAATTAACTCTTGGTTCCTTTCCTTTACTCTTGGAACTAGCCCTAGTCCTCTTGTCCTTCCTTGCCTGTTCGGCCATCTGGATAGCCTCTCTTTTCTGCCTGATCAGTTCAACCTCGTCCACAAGAACCCCTTCTTCATTAGGCCTGAAGTACCAAGGACGAGGACGTCGCTTGTAGGTCTGAGCGACACCGCAAGAGCCACCTGTGAAAAGAATAAGGTAGATAGCAAGGAGATAAGCACACACACAAGTCTAGGAAGGAATGCTAAAATAGTAGAAAAAACCACAGGGAAATCATGTGCTGCAGTGATATGAGTCAGAAAAACATCAGGGTGGTGATGGCTCTAAAATATAGCCATCTACGTCTACATTTAAACTAGATATTATTCATATTTTTGATGAAAAATCTCTCTAAACCCGGCCACTAATGCCTAATGATCAAAGGGGTATGCAATCCTTTCTTGTTATTTTTCCTTGTGCAGATAATGACGTTTCATGATGGGAATCACTACATTAAAGTCAAAGATACGAGATTTCCAACAACCCAAAAAACCCAGAAGTCATGAAGTGGAGACAGACGCTTTAACGACCAACTATATGGCGGGAATAAAATTCCGGCCGTATAGTTGCGATCATATAGTTGCCGCCACCACCGCTAGGTCAAATAGAACAACTTTCATGAAGGGACCCCTATATAAAGAAGCCTCAGGCGATGAGAAAAAGGACCTCTCTCACTCTGCCTAGCCCCCTCGCCACCAGAACCCTGCATCCACAACACCGAAGAGCCGCCGGAGGAATAGACTTAGATCTAAACTCCAAACCATTCTCCACCACCATAGCCATATTCCACCACTTGTGTAATAGTAGATCCCATCTTTGATTGGCGACATTGTAAGACTATTTGCTATCAACCTCATGATTCCTATTGCAATGTTTATGATCTTTGATTTCATCTCTATGTGTCAGTAATCCTCCTTGGGCTAAGGGCTTCGTCCTAGCCATGTAGCTTTTCTGCATGTTATTTATTAGGGATCATGTATTAGTTTTTATGACATGATGATTATTGTATCCTCTCTTGCCTCAATCCAAGGACTTGTAAGGTACCCAAGACCCCGAGGATTGAACCAGGTATAGGGAGTATGAGTAATGAATAATCTGCAGGTTGGGAACCCCAGTGACAGAAGGGGTAGTACGACTGTATCTGAGGGATTTACTTGGGATTAACGGTGACGTCACTATGCATATCATTAGTTCTCTTTCTTCTATGGATGAGACTAGTAGGTTATTGCTATAAGCGGTTGCGGAGGCAATAGAAATTATGGATGCACTACCCACATATAATTTATCTTGCTCTAACAATTACATGCATACTTTATTATTATCTTTTATTCCCATCAGATGTTTTGCACAGCTGCAGGTGAAACCAAAAGCCCTAGGCCCTCTCTCTCCATCATCGACAACAACAAAAGACAGCAAACTCTTGGTCCACTAAAAACACAAAAGGAATTCTAAAACTCCCGAAGGTCCATTAAAGTAACTTCACTATGCTTTCTGCTTCCCGAGGATTCGATAAACCTAGGTCTACTAGGCAAAAAGAGCTATACTACATCCATAATCCGGATCGAATGTATCAGTTGGAACCTTCTAGGCCAGATAATCCGGCCAAGCCAGGGGCGGATAATCCGACCTAGAGAGGGGTGGATAATCCAGCCGGCCAAGGGCGGATAATTTAGCCCTGGCAAAATTTTGCAATCTGACTCAGATCAACTGCCACATAGATCAGGCAAAATGGTTGATAGTCTACTGTTCTAAACATGCATATGGAACAAACATCACCCTCTAATCCGAGTTTCAACAAAAAATAGCAACTTCCATACAAAAGAGAAGAATGGGGACATTACCCACACTCATGGGAAGATTGACTCAGAGGAGAAGGTACTAGGGGAGATGGGAAGCAAATCCGGTGAAGACCTAGAGATTCTGGCAGTCGGAGCGGCACCAGGGGTGAGGATGGTCAGCGGCAACTAAGAGAGACAGGGGTTCAGGGTGGGATTAACTGCTCTATTTGAGCCCTCTCACCCGACGCCCCTGCCCTTATGCGACGAAACCGCTAGAGGGGATAATCTAGCCCCCACTAGGGGTGGATAATCCGGCTTTTCTATTCACACAGAAATCTGGCCAACACATCCCCACAAAACCCTCGCAAGATTAACGAAATACTTGTGTGCAAGATAGAATGATATCTTGAGATAGCAAAAGGCTTAGGCTTAGAATTCCACACTGAGATGGTACTACACACCAAGAATTATAAAAACCAAGATAATGAAAATTCAATTTTTGGTGTGTTTTCCATAAGAACACAAGGTAGGCACTCGCTGTTGGCATTATGGGGGGGGGGGGTTAGCCCAATAGTTAGGACCACACTCCCCCTATTTCCATGCCCATATATAAACCAAATAGATTAAGATGCATAGGGGAGTATGCAAGGGAAATCAATTCAAGCTCCTTGAATCCATGATATTTAGTTCATTCCTAACATAACAAAATCTTTCTTCATCAAGTGGCTTCGTGAAAATATCTACAAGCTGATTCTTCATACTCATGAAAGATAGGTCAATGTCTCCATTAGAAACATGGTCTCAAATGAAATGATTGTAGATCTCGATATGTTTAGTCTTGTGTGCTGCACCGGATTGTAATCAATTTTGATGGCACTTTCATTATCACATAAAAGAGGCATTTTGTTACAGTTGACACCGTATTCCTTTAAAGTTTGCCTCATCCATAATAATTGGGTGCATGCACTTGCAGCAGCCACATATTTAGCTTCGGCGGTGGAGAGAGATATATACAATTTTGCTTCTTAGAAGGCCAACATACCAAGATCTTCCCAAAAATTGACAAGCTCCAGAAGCTAACTTCCTATCATCCATATCACCATCCCAATTGGACTCCATGTATCCACATAAAAAGAAATTAGAGCCCTTGGGATACCATAGACCAATGTTAGGGGAATGAGCCAAATATTGGAAGATTCTCTTGACCGCCACTAAGTGGCTTTCTTGAGGAGCCGCTTGATACCTTGCACACACTCCTACAATCAACACAATATCAGGTCTAGATGCACAGAGGTAAAGCAAAGAGCCAATCATGGACCGGTAATACCTTTTGGTCCACATCTTTACCATTGGGATTTAATTCAAGATGACACTTTGTTTGCATCGAGGTAGCAACACCATCAAGATCAGTCATCTTGAATCTCTTGAGCATGTTTTGTATATATTTTTCTTGATTTAATGAATGTCCCTTGTCGTAGTTGCTTGATTTAGAAGCCAAGAAAGAATCTTAACTCAACCATCATAGATATCTCAAACCTGTCAATCATAAGCTTTGAAAATTCATCGTTAAAAGCTTGGTTAGTTGAGCCAAAAATAATGTCATCGACATATAATTGGAATAACAAAATCTCCCCATTAACCTTCTTAGTAAAAAGAGTGGGGTCAATATGCCCAACTTTGAATCCCCGGTCTAATAATAACTCTTTAAGATGCTCATACCATGCACGTGGGGCTTATTTAAGGCCATAGAGCGCCTTATCGAGTTTGTAGACGTGGTTAGGAAAGTTGGGGTCCTCAAAGCCCGGGAGTTGCTTAACATATACCAACTCATGTAATGGACCATTAAGAAATGCACTCTTAACATCCATTTGTTGTAATTTAAAATTATGATGAGCTGCATAATCAAGGAGGATATGGATGGACACAAGGCGAGCCACAAGAGCATAAGCTTCGCCAAAGTCAATGCCTTCCACTTGGGAAAAACCTTATGCCACAAGTCTTGCCTTATTCCTCACCATAATTCCATTCTCATCTTGTTTATTCTTGAAAATCCACTTTGTGCTGATAATATTGTGGACTCTTTAGGATTCTCAACAAGCTTCTAGACTTTGTTGCACTCAAAATTATTGAGCTCGTGATGCATAGCCACAACCCAGTCCGGATCTTCAAGAGCTTAAGAAACCTTCTTGGGTTCCACCATGGATATATGTGCTTGATGATCGCTGAATCTTGCTAACTCACCCCTTGTGGACACCCTTCTCCTTAGATCACCCACCACTTTATCAAGTGTGTGACCCCTAAGTTCTAGGTTTCGTCCAGCTCAAGCTTTGCAATGAATTATGATTTCCTTATTGTTTCTTGGAGGAATATATTCATCATTTTGGTATTCGTCTTAACTAATAGCTTGATCTTGATCAACAGATTGTTCAGAACTGATAGATGATGGAGAGATTTTCCCTTGAACTTGATCTGCAACCATAACAGGAGGTTGCCGAACTGGGCTTGAAGGGCCAGATAATCCGGCCGAGGGAGTGGCCGGATAATCCGTCCTGGGACTTTCAGCTTCTTTTTCTTCATCGTTCCTAGACTGTGAGGGATGCAAGGCTGGATAATCCGCCCCCTGGCTGAATTATCCAGCCTGGGACTTCCAACTTGATCAACACATGGATGATCTTCAGAAGTTTGTTGTGTTGGTACAGTAGTTGCTTCAACAAGTGGAGTTTGCTGATCTTGTGTAGATGAGGGCTCTACTTGAGTAGAGTATTGTCCTTCTAGATCTGCCATAAGGGGTTCCTCATCGGGGCGGTAGAATCCCACACCCATTCTTCTTATGGCATCTTGGGGTATCTCAACATCTGTATCACAAACATGAACTTGCCCCACATGGGAGCCTTCATTTTCTTTGAACACCACACTACAATATTCCACAAAAATCCGGGTGGTCTTGTTGTAGACTCTATAAGTGTGGGATTCGACATCGTAACCAATAAAAATACCTTCTAAAGCCTTAGACTCGAATTTAGATAAATGAACTCCTTTAATGAGAAAGAAACACTTATAACCGAATACCCGAAAGTATGAAATGTTTGGCTTGTTATCGGTAAGTATCTCATAGGGAGTCTTGTCCAAGAGCTTGCAGAGGTAAAGCTAGTTTGAAGAGTGACAAGCGGTGTATATGGTTTCATCCCAGAAGTTGTACGGTGACTTGAATTTAGCCAACATAGATATTGCCATATCCATCAAGGTATGGTTTTTCCTCTCGGATACACCATTTTGTTGAGGGGTATACGCGATGGAATATTAATGTCTTATCCCCTCTTCACTTAAGAATTCATTCAGGGTGTAGTTCTTGAAGTCGGAGCCATTGTTGCTTCTTATTGCCAAAATGGGGACATTATGTTGTCGTTGAACCTCATTGGCAAAGTCGATGATGGACTGTTGAGTTTCACTTTTCTTCTTGAAGAAGTAAACCCATGTGTACCTTGAATAGTCATCAACAATGACAAGGCAATACTTGACAAGGGGTTAACTCATCAATTCCCATCGTTGATGGACTTAGGTTCAAGAAATTGGGGAGCACTGGAGGTGTCGATTGGCTAGCAAACAAGCACATAGGGGGACACGAGGGTTTACCTAGGTTCAGGCCTCGAAGAGAACCCTACTCCTGCTTGTCTTCTCTTGATTATTAGGAAGTCGAAAGTTACAAGGGGTGCACAGATCCAATTTGGCCAGGTGTATGCGAAGGTTCTGGATTGTCCTCCTCGCCCCCTCCTAGCCTTTATATAGGGAGACTAGGTCTTGGGATAGTACGGCGAGTCGGTTACATATTAGGTTTTACCTTAAAGTTTCTATTTAATTTTTGTCATGTTCTTCAAGAAGTCGTGCTCCTGTGGGCCATCCGAATCCTTATTGGGCTTTGTTTGCTCCGTGGAATCCTCTTGGGCTCAACCATATAGGCTAACCTCGAGTACCTGTAAGGTATACCCATGTCAGTAGCCCCCGAGTGTCGAGCCGAATCATAAATTCGGGTGGAGACTTGTAATGCCCCAGAATTTAGGTCTATAGAAGGGAGTTTGTGCATTTGCATTCATGCATAATAAAATTTGGGGTAAATTTTTTGCAAACTAAAACCCTGGAGAGATCCGAGTTTCTTTCACTACTTGGAGTTAGGATTTAGCTCTTTATAGTGATTGCTATAAATTTTGACATGATGTCCTAGAATTATAATGATTTTGGTAAATAATTTGAATTCCTATTTAAATTTGAGTCACTTTTGAAAAGATTTAAAAATTAGAAGTATTTAAGTTTTGATTGTTTTAAAAAGAATATTGATAAGTGTAAAATCTGAATTCTTGAATTTATATTAAATATTATACATGAAAAGGAAATCAATATAATTTAAACAACAGAAATCAAAGTTTATTTCTTATTCTTTCCTTTATTCAATAACAATAATCATACACCAATGAATAAATAATTAATTGCATCACAAAAATAATAATTCTAACAAAAGAAAATGAGTTTTATCGAATAACAAATACATAGTACAATGTTCTGTACAGAAGTCAAATGAAAAGATTACATAAATGATAAAATGAAAACCTAAACTAATATCTATATATTTCCTAATCTAATTTTCTTGATCATCAAAGCTTCTATACCCACAAAACAAAGAAACAAAAATAAATTCAAAGGAAGGGTTATGTTAGTTTTGCTCTCAGTTTTAAACAGTGAAGTGCACTATTCATTTTACATCATAGAGCAATTTAAATAAAAGGGGCAAGTTACACCAATGCGAAGTAATTGTTTTTTAATCAAAAGGGCTTCAGAACAACATCATAAACCAAAGAGGGGCGAGTTTCACCAGAGCAGCATAGTAAAAGGAAGGGGCAGTAGATATTTCTACTTGATCTAATCCAAAGGAAAGGCTACAGTGAAGCAGCTTATTCCTCTAACTTCATGGAGTGTGATGTTGATCAGCAAAGAGAGAGGAGAGATAAAACCCAACTCGCACACAGAAAAGAAAGTTTTGCTCACCACTTTACAGCCACAGCCATAGTCCTATCTCAAGAACACAGCAAACACCACATCAGATCTTGCTATCTATCCACTAGATCAACCAACTATTCACCATAACAATCTAGCAAGAAACCATACAAGATGGTCACCTAATGGAGGGGGTGGTTTAGGTGGACATCAAGGGCACGTAGGAGCCTGGAGCAGCAGCACTGGGAGGTGTAGGACAAGGCCAAAGAGGAGAAGGACCAGTTCCAGGAGGTGCAAAGCAAGAACAAGAAGGGACATGAGGTCCGGGAGACAACAACCACAAGCACTAGAGTAGCAGGCAACTACATCACAAGATAGCAGGCTACCATAGTCTACCCTGAACTAGGGTATATCTCAAATCCTTTGATCTAATACTAGATCATGCTTTTATATATCTATATTCATGCAAGGGCATGATATGTTTATCATGGAACACATGAGAAAATAGGCAACAAGTAAAAACATATGTTCTTACATTAGATTGGCCTGAGACCAACATCACAAGCCAATTGAAACATAACAAGAGTAACATTATACTTAATGGAGTTTTTAAACTCTCGTCAATACAAAGCCATTTCAAAGTATAGTTTAGGAAGAACTTAGTACCCGACATAATTTGTGTACCGTTCATTGAAGGTGTCACAAAGATTCATCTTAACTAAGTAATCCATACATAAAGGTTTCATAGCCAAATCTTCTCAGAAATATTATCAATCATTTTCTTGAAATGACAATTTAGGAATCATTATTGTTTCTCTAAAAATATTATCATCAGATTTCATTAGGAGCATCAATTTGAATCCACGGCTTAAGTCTCATCCTATGCAATATTAACCAAGCTGGTACTCTCTAGTTTTAGAACGGATTGTAAGCAAGTTCAGTTTGTTGGTACTACTGGGAACATCCCAGTTATGGGTAGCACCTCAACAGTATTGGATTTAGAAAAGAATTTCTAAATCAAGCCAAGCTTCCATTTAGGGGGAATATTTAGAATCATCTTCCTAACTTTGTTAGGAATCATACATACACATCATATATCATAGTTTAGGTACAACAAGATACTTTAACCATAAGATAGGAATCATTGTTTTTCAACTTTGGTTCACACGCATCATGTTCAAGCCATCTATCTAGTCCATGGACTAGAAACCATTGATATAAATTAATCTATGATAAGCAGGGAATGAAATCATCATACCAACAGTTATAGCAAACATTCTTTAGTGTAATAACACTGTCTTTCATCACGGGCAGAGGAAGTACCTAGGTCACAAGCACTGAATCTTCTACCTTTAGTAAAATCCAACATCACAATAGGCACAAGTAGTTCCAATAATTAAACCACTAGGTTAACCACATTCAGTAAACATATATGCTTTAGCTAGCAATTTTTCTAAATCATATAAATGAATCATAGATCAAAGTCTATGTTTAAAGGGTAGATCGAACATGGATTCAATAATCCTAATTCAATCAAACTACAAGCTAAAAGCAATGGGACAAGCAGAGGAACCCTAGAATAGAGACTTAGTGCTATTCCGAAGGGTCTCAGCACCATAGAGATAAATCCATGCCCATAGGGATGGATTCCAGGAAAAATAGGATGAGGAAGAAGAAATATACCACTTACCCGGAGTCCTCATGATTTTAGAAGAGGAAGTAGAGTAGTCGGAGACAAGCACGGTGGCACGGGGAGCACCCAAGGGGCACTGCAACCCGGGCCAAGCCACGGTCATGGAGGCTCGAGAGGAAAGGGGGCGACACCATATAGGCACTAGAGCATCAACAACAATGCCAAGGAAGCGAAGAAGCATCGAATCACCGGCGGAGTCCGAACCCTAGGCATTTGGAAGGAGACGGCATGGTAAGAGGAGATCTCGAGCGCCAACTCAAGCTGGACCAGTCAACAAAGCATCTTCAATTGACTGATCCTGCACCGTGGAGTAGGCGTCGAGGAAGCAGAGATGACCGAAATCACCCACGATGGCGACGGCAGCCCAAAATCGCGAGGGGAATGGCCGAGTCGTGCGCGTGCGATCAAGGAAGAGAGAAGGGGTATTGGGCCGGTCCAGGCCAGTATCGAGCCATGTAGGGGGTTTGACCCACCTAGTTGGGCTGGGTCGGGCTGGGCCAGCCCAGTGGGTGTAACATCCCAAAACTTCAATCCAAGCTTATCAAAGATCAAATCATCCAAATTTAGGATTAACAAAAACTTTTCCATAATTAAAATGAAAGCATTCCTATATGTGTGCATTTAAAATATGAGTTGTTTTGAATTGCCATGATTGTGTGATCCCTTGCTTCTAAAATGTTTCTTAGGTGATTTAAACATCATCTACATCATTCCCAAACTTTTCCTAAAAGAAATGAAATCAAAAAGAATTAAAATAAAGGAATGGTCATTTTGACAAAATTAACTCTCATGCCTACTTTGGCTATTCCTAGTACTCAATTCTTAACAGAAACAATTCTGGATCTTTACACCCCTTGCTAGTACACATAATGAGGTACCAAGGCCCACCTTTTAATCTTCTAAAAACATTCTGGAAACTATTTTAAATGGCAGTTTAAAATTGAATCTAATGCATATGCATAGATCACCCCTATTTCAAAAACCATGTATTTGAGCTCCATTTTCAAAACCCTTGCAACCAGAGACTACCTAGCAATAGTGGAGATCACCCAAAAATTTTGAACTCAAAATTCAAACTTTGGTCTCTTGCGGCCATTTCATCAAACAATTGGCGGAACCTGAATCAAACATTTGTCAAAACACTATAGTGTGCAGTACTTCTTGTCACCATTTGGGCCTAACTCGGTCCCCCTGTCCCCCCAGCTCAAACCCCGGCCCTAGCTCTCTCTCCCTCTCCCCTAGCTGCTCCAGTGCCAAGCCGCCCGACGCCATGCGCCAGGTCGACCATGGACAGCTCGCACAAAGCCGCCCCGCGCTCTCCTTCGCCCGCTGGCAGACAGGCGCCATCACACCGCACCGCCTCGACTAGCCCCGACCAAAATCGAGCGAAGGACTACCCCCAGTTGCTCGCGCCCATGTCTCTGTCCACCATGCCGATCACCCCAGAGCGCCGCGCCAGCCAGAGCAGCACCGGCCTCGCCAAGCCCTAGCCTTGCGTGGCAGCACCCGCAGCAGGCCCAGCAACCGCCCAGACATCCTTGTTCGCAGCCTCGCGACCAGCAGCCCTGAGGAACCGCGTCGAACACCGCCGCCCGCGCCCAGTGCACCGCCCGCTCCCGACCAGCATAGACCGCCCCTTGCCGCGCCATCAAGCCATAGAGGATCGCCAGGAGACCGGCCACCGTCTGCCTACCTCGCCCATGCCCTTAGCTCGCTGTGCCGTCGCCCACGTCGAGCTCTGCCCATGCCGCTCTGCACCCTTCGCTCGCCTATATAAGGAGGCCTCCCCAGCAAGCTCTCCTCACCCCATTCCCATCCCCACCTCTCACTCTCACTCCCCACAGCCAGCCGGAGCCGCTCGAGCACCAGGACGCCGGAATTGCAGCCGGAGCCGCCGCCTCGGGAGGAGAAGGGCGCCGTTGATCCAGGCCATCCCAGGAGGCGCCGCTTGTACCAGGAGAACCGCCGTCGTCTTCCACTTTGTTCGCCCGCCTCCCCAACACCGCTGGAGCCCCGGTACGCCCCCACTGCACCCTCACCGACCGCGCTAGGGTTCGAGCTCGCCGGCGACCCGTCTGTCGTCGACGACGACCCTCAGCCGTCGATCTGCCCTCTAATCGCACGGCCACCTTTCATCCATACCCCTTCGGTACCCCCTGTTCCACTGACAGGTGGGGCCCTCACTTAAGCCAGCCCGCGACGCTGCGTGGAGCACGGTGGGCCGGCCCATTTCGTTCCCGCGCACGTTGCAGATTCAAATTAGGATTTTTCTTTTTAGTTAGAATATAGTTTCTGTCCAGTGTTTCAAAATTCAATTCTGTGAGTTTGACAAATCCAAATTGCATGAAACCAATTTTGTCTAAAAGGTATTGAAAATAGCTATCCAAGCCCGTTGGATTTAATTCATTTAGAGTTATAGATTTCTCCTAATAAAAATAAGAAGACAGAAGTTTTTGCAACTTGAAACATTTTTATAAAATCAACCAAGTTAGCTTTTGAGTTGATTCCAACTCTCAAAAATCACATTTCATCATATCTATCCAAATATGTAATAATATTAAGGTTTACAGGCAGTGACTTTGGACTAGTACCAAAATAATGCTATATAGGCATTTCTAGTCACTTTAAATCATTAAATAATAAACTTAAACCAAAGTAATATTAATCCAACCTTTAAATCTCATTCCCACATGTTAGAATATGTGGTGAGGACATGTGTCCACATGATCCCATATTTTGGTGGTGAATATTAAATTGTAGCTAATTTTTCAATGAGTAGAAATTACTTTTCCAAAATAAAAAGGTTGAAACTATTGAACTAAACTTATGATGCTTGTGATGATCATGGATCATCAATTGTGTGGATTAGAATACTACTTAGCCTAAGTTAAGTATTGTTTGGTGATTGTGCACTCCCTATGTATTTATAGACGATAGTACCGACCAAGCCTTCGAGGAGGAGGAGTTCTACCAAGAAGAAGAAGAAGAAGAAAACTTCAACCACTGCACCAACCAAGGCAAGCTATTGTAGCAAGCTATTAGTGGCAAGCTAACCCTTGCAAACATGCTTTAGTAAGCTAGTGTAGCAAGCTAGAATAAAACTAGATAGTTTAGTAAAGATGCCTTAAGCATACTTTGATCACACCCCCTTAGTGTACACCAAGTTCTTTAATTAATTTTGAAGGTAGCATAAAGAGTATAAAACTTGACCTACTTAGGAACCTTTAGATGTCATTCTATGGCATGAGATTGATCCCACCTTTCCACCTTAGTGAACACTCTTAACCTAGTGTTTTAGAATAGATCAAACTTGAGTCATTTTAGATGGGAACCCTTGGTGAAAATGAGTTATGAAAACCTTGGAATGATGAGTCATTCTATTGAGATGTTTTGACATGTGTTGAGAAACACAATTGGTTTATGGTGATGAAAATGATGAGGCATGAGCCTTAACCCCTTTTTATAAAACTGATGGTTGGATTCGGATGCGATACCATTCCAAATTTACCGTACAACCACATTACCTGAATTGGGTAAGGCTTAGCTAGAAATTTATATGCATTAGTATTAGTTCCCTCACGGGAGAGGTTTGAGCTAAGGCTACCTCTCACTGATGTCCACCTATGCAGTGCCCAAGATGACTGATGGTCATGGTTGGGAGGCCATGCTCATAGGAGAGGTGCTTGTACTAGGGTGTGTAAAGGGAAGGTTATGTTTGATTATCTGCATACTAAGTATGATGATTCAGGGTTATCCCTGACAGATGTATCGAATCTTGTGGTGAAAGTGTACCACCTGCATAGTGTCAAACTATTGAATAGCGTCGCATGATTATGGGACAGTTGGAATGGCCATACTGTTTCGTTGTCAGATGTTTTCTAAAGACCTTGAAATGAATGATGAACCTTGACTTGACCACAACAGGGTTGTGTAGATGACAATAGCTTCCCAACTTTAGTGATTCTAGACTTTTATTTTATCTTTTCTTGTTTCAGAACTCAGCTTAGGTTTCAAACTTAACTTGATAGTTATTATTTCAATTCAGTACTTTAACTTGGAATCATAACCCTTGCTAGTAGTAGTTTGCGAGTACTTAAAGAGTACTCATGGCTTTTGTCCCTGGCTATTATCATGGCCAGACTATGAAGGAGAGTATCAAGATGATGGTCGTGAGGGCGGCTATGATAACTAGGACTATCGCCTTCGTCGGCATTACTGTGCCCCTGAAGATGGACCCCACCGCTACGCTATCGTTTATTTCCGCTGTTTGTTGTATTAAAAGACTGGATCATGAGATCCTTATTTGTGTAAAACCTTATGTATGGTTTGTAATGGATGATGTACTGTGATATCCAATCCGTTATGTCTCGCAAAAATGGTAATCCTGGGATTGCGAGGTATGGCATAACGGGCATCTGGGATTAAAAATCCGGGTGTTGACAGTGGGCCAGGCCTAGGATTTAAAGATATTGGAACCTTATTTTATTTAGTAAAAGACCAAAAGGCCCAGGATCATTGGATGCTAGATCGTATGTTATTAGGATTCAGTTGTTCGTATTTTTATAGTAGCTAATCCTCTTGTGTTAGATCTTCTATTTCGATGAACCCCTATTTGTATTTCAATCCTATTTTATTTGTCCACCGAGTTGCAGTTAAGGGATTCCCTAGTTAGTACTAGCGTCGATCTATAGTTGGGATCAGTATTTGATGTGGTTTGAGATATGGGGATTGGGGAATAATCAGGGGATCTCAATAAGTTAATTTATGCAAATAATCAATCCCGATAATCAAGGTATCTCAATAATGTCCGTATTACACTCTACTGTTTTTTCCAACAGGAGGATAGCAGTGACGTCTGCAGCGATGACGAGTCCAAGGACACCAAGACTCCTCAGGTGCCGAGGATGCTGAAGTATGGCCAGTACGGAAACTTCTTCACCGGCGATGTCTACATGTGCCCCTTCTACACCAGGAGGCTCCACGCTTCCAACATCAACTCCCTCGTGAAGCATGTCGATGACGTGAGGACCTGCAGCGAGTCTGTAAACGTCCATAGCTTCAGAGCCAAGCACCAGGCACTCGGTCTTCACCTGCGCAACCTCCATAAGGTGGCCATCGAGCAGGGTCGCATGCCCCCGATCAAGCCCAAGGCGCCCAAGGTCAAGGGACTGGGTAGCAAGAAGTGGAGGAGGCGCCAGAGGGAGGAGGCGGAGGCCCTCCTGGCGGAGGCCATGAGGGGCCATTGATCTTGTGCTGCTGCTGTAAAGCAACTTCTTTTGTCTTGTCTATGTTGAACTTGTCCACTACTGCTAAGCAGCCTAACTATCGAACCTTGTTAAGTACCGTACTATATATCCTATATTAGTTGCTTTATGTACATCTGCTATATATATCCTATATTAGCTGCTTTATCTACATATGCTACATATCCTATATTAGCTACTTTATCTACATATGCTCTGTTTACTGAATGTATTTATGGTGATGGTTAGATTTGCTGCTCTAGATTTGCTACCAGATTGGGAAAAAACAAGGACCAAAAGGAACAATGAATGAAGAGAGAAGCTGCTCTAGATTCGCTACCTTTTTGGGCAAAAAACACAACTGTTAGCGAGAGAGAGAGGGGAAAAGCGCTCTTAAAAAGGCCAATCATAAAAATAATAAAAAGGAAAAATTCCAATTTAGGCGACAGGGCGCACGTAACCACCAAACACTCCCCACATGGTCCCACACCACGTCCCCGATAACGCATTCCCAACAAAGTGACCCCACGTAGTCCCATATGGCATGACCCCACACGTCTGCATAACGTGTTCCTTACCAAACGACCCCACATGGTCCCTGACGAGGGTTTAACTCGTCAATGCCCATTGTTATGGACTTGGGTTTTGGAGAAGGAGGGAGCGCTGGAAGCATCAATCGGCTAGCAAACAAGCACACAGGGACGCAAGGTTTACCCAGGTTCAGGCCTCATAGAGGTCCCTACTCCTACTTGTCTGCTCTTGGAATTAACAAAGGAATCAAAGATTACAGGGGCGCGTAGATGCAATATGGCGAGAGTTGTGGAAACTAGGGTTGCGTGTGTCCTCCTCACCGTCCCCTCCTAGCCTTTATATAGATAGGCCAGGTCTCGGGTAGCAGGTCGAGTCGATTACAGATTAGGGTTTTCCCTTTAAACTTTCTATCTTTAAACTTCTCCTTGTCTCGCAAGTCATTGAGAGTCCGTGGGCCACTCGAAGTATTCATTGGGCCGTTCCAACGCCGTGGGCTTCCATCGTATCTGGACCGTATATACCAAACTAGAGTACCTATAGGGTATACCCATGTCATTAGCTCCCGAGTGTCCAGTGGAATCGTAGATTCGACTGGGGACTTTACAAAGCCTTTCGAGTACATGACTGAGTATTTTTCGAGTGTTCTATTTATGTCATAGGGATTATTGATATGCGTGCCTGATTTAACCGATTTATCGGTATCAGTTAACTACCTTAGGGCAAAACAACACAATCTACTCGAACTCGAATCCCCGGACTTGAATTCGGAAAAGTGCTAGTGTAATTCGACTCAAGCCATAGAGGTCTTACAGGAGTCGAATTCCAGTATAAGGGTGTGAGCACTCGACGCGTCCATCGAGGCATGTTCATCGTACCTGTAGGCACGGATATATTTATGGTAGTGCGCAGGAAATGCATTGCCAGGCCTTATTCAGGTCTTATCTTCATGTTGCAAGCGCGGCATCCAAATTTTTTGTCATCGCGGAGATGATCCGGGTGACCCAGGAGACATAGTCTTTTGTGGGGAAAATATGAGGCGGTGTCACCATAGACTTCGAGTGTGGATGTTATCAACACACAGTACGATGTACAAATAATCATAGGGTGCACGACCAGTGCTCCCTATGGGAGTAGCCCCCGAGTGCCTGGTTGAGTCGAAGACTCAGGCGGGGACTAAAGAGCTTTTGCGACTATTGTCGTCTTTTGTTTGCTTGTTTCAGTCGAATTTATTTCCGGCGCTCCCTATGGGAGTAACCCATGATCCATAGTCAAATCGTAGATTTGAGTGGTTGGGTATGCTTTGAATGTCCATATTCCCGCAGAAAAGAAAATCGTAGGGTGCGCGACCAGCGCTCCCTATGGGAGTAGCCCCTGAGTGCTTGGTGGAGTCGAAGAATCGAGCAAAGACTAAAGTAGTCGAAGTCTTCTAGTGTTCAATTTGATGACATCGGTGCTGACGATGTGATGACCTCGGTTGCCCGCGTGAGCGGCTTTGACAGGACGTGACGAGCGATGGGTCCCATTTTCTAACCCTGACTTGACCGGGCGTGCGTAATCTTTCGTTTTAACTGCGCCTCCTCGATTTCCACGCGTAATGGAGGTAGTGGGGGACGGTTCGTGTTTTCGCCTCTCCACATGTCGATCGCGATGTGCGCCACGTGTCCAATAGGGTTTCTGCTAGCCGTTGGACTGCATCCGCCAGGGGGTTAAGTAGCAGCGCAGCTGCGGTAATTTCTCATCTGCTCTTTCTCTGCTTTGTACCTCTATCGCCATTGCTGCTACTCTCTGCCTCTTAGAGTTCGTCCTGTTTCACGGTGCTGGACCAACTCCATGTGTTTCCAAGTTATTTCTTCCGCTCGCATCGCCACCACAAGATGGGGAAGAATAAAGGAGGCGTTGCCGCTGAGTCCATCGCCGCCATTGCTGCTGCCAAGAAGAAAGGCGGCTCCACCGTTGCGGGAACCAGCACCGCCGGTGCTGGGAAGAAGAAGGGCACAGGCACCCGCGTTACCAATGGTGCGTGGCGCGCGTCCATCATCAAATCGTCCGAGCTTCGTCTTATTCGTCAAGATGGAGTTATGTCTCCCGTGGTTGGTGACTCGCGAGTGCCGGGCGGCGAGCTAACTCCTTGTCCTCCTGCTGGTTTTCGGGTGATGTTCCTAGCGTTCATCATCTAAGGTCTGTCTCTGCCCCTGCATCCTTTATTCAGGGGCCTCCTTTGTTTCTATGGGCTCCAGCTGCATCAGCTGTCCCCCAACTCTATTCTCCACATCGCTTGCTATATTACATTTTGCGAGTGCTGGCTCGGAGTCGAGCCACATTTTGGTCTCTTGAAACAGATTTTCAAGATGAAGCGTCAGTCGGCATCTAGTTCCGTAGTCTATGACGTAGGAGGCTGCGGGATCCATGTCGACTCCTCCGTGACATACTTCGATATCAAGCTCATGGCATTCGTCCAAGGGTGGAGGGACAAGTGGTTCTACATCCACGACCAGAAGGCCGATGGAGAACATTCGGACTCGCGCCTTTTGATCCTGCGACGCCGTGCAGGAGGAGGCATTCTTGGAAGAACGTGGTGATGCCCGGCGAGTCTAAGGAGACAGAAGTGATGTACGAGCGCGTCTGCGACCTCGAGAGTCGCATGGGTAAAGAAGAGGGAGGCTGCGTCCTCATTCGCACATGGTTGCACCGTCGCATCCAGCCCCTGCAGGCCAGAATCCACCCCATGTTCCAATGGGCTGGTCCAGACGATGACACTCACGTATCTGCCGATGGAATTTCCACGAGTGAAGTAGATAAGCGGGTGCGATGTTGACCAAGTACACTACCAAGGATGTACTCCCTAGTGAACCAGTCGTACCTCCATTTGATGCTTCTAACCCTCCTCCTGAGGTATGATTGTGCTACGAAGTAGCTTTATTTGTCAGTGCTTCTGATTTTCTTGACGTGTGCTGACTTGTTTTCTGTATGCAGGATTGGAAGGTGTCTCCCAGTTTTCCCCCTCTTCCCGAGGGGGTTATTCCTCGCAAAGTAGATGAAGAGGACGAGTCGGAATCGACCGTCCCATTTGAAGAGGAGGAGGAAGCCCCCGAGTCCAGCAGTTCGGACACTCGCAAGCATGCACCCAGCAAAGATTCAGATGCGTCGTCTCCTTCGACTCCAGAAAGCCCAGCTATTGGTGCGGAGTCGCCAATTCCTGCTATTCCTGTGAGTTCCATGGCGCCATCTGCCCGCAAGAAGATGTGGCTGGCGAAGGAGTCGGAGGAGTCGGAGGACCAAACCTTCGATTTTGATAAGTTTGACTGGTAAGTATACAATTCTCATCTTGGTCCTTTTTGGAGTTGCATTTCCTGATGTTGGTTTTGTTCCGTAGTCAACCGGCGTCGTCATCTTATGGCGACGTCCAATTTTTGAAGGAATCTGGAGTCGTGGACTCCAAGGCCAAGGACGTGGCTGAGCGAACTCCTTCTCCTCCATTGGCGGCCCACTCCGGGCACAATTCATCAAGTTCTCCACATGATGTGGAGCATCAGATGGTTGTCCAGACGACTGCACGGCAATAGACTTCGGAGTCTCTGGAGGAGCACGTATGTGTGATGTTGCTTTTACTTGTAGTCGAATTAGTCATCCATGCTATCTGCTGATCCTTTTGTTTTTTCTCCTGTTGCAGCTTATTGTGAAGGAGGTTGCTCGCGTGGTGGAGCAGGTACTTGCAATGGGTCGACATCACGCATTGCTGGACAATCGCCATCGCGTGGTTGAAAGTTAGTATTTTTTGCTTCTTCTTCTTCATCCTAGTGATATTTTTATATACTCGACTGACGGTCCATCTTGTATGTTTTGCAGCCGAGCATAACGTGCTTCTTCGCGAAGCCGCTTCTCTTCAAAAGACGCTTGCCGCGGCGGTGAAGAGTCACGACGAGGCAGTCGCTGCGCTTGATGAATCGCGGAAACACGAAGAAGATTTGCGTGCCTCCATGCTGCGAGGGAGAAGTTGTTCGAAGAACAGCTCTTCTCGATTGCCAAGTCTCTTTCGGGTATTTTTCCTTTTGTGTCTTGATTGCTTATTTCTTCAATGTCTTGCTATTGTGCTGAAGCTTTGCTCTGTGTAGATGCTGGCGGTTTGAGCTTTGACGCCCAAGCGCTTCGTCGTGATGATGCCTTGGAAGGTGCTGTCACGGCAGTCGAAGACCACAACGCGTCAATTCAGGGAATGCTGACCAAAGCTAAGGGTGTTCTCAGTCGCATCTGCGAGGAGCTGGCGCCCAAGGCTGAGCTGATTGAGAACTTGGATGACCTGGTGGAGTCCCTCGCTGGAGGTATCCCCTCGGATTTCAGGAAATCGCACCGCGCGGTCAGCGCCATCATGGCACTCGCCATGGTGCAAGCCCATGGAGTGGAGATGGATCCAGTTACAGTCTCGAAGGCGATTCCTAGTGGCGTAGATGGGCAACAGGTAGTTTTTGCTCCCTTTGCAACTGTCTGCGGCAAGTACGGGCCGCAACTCATCAACACAGTCGCCAAGTATTCAGAGGAGCTGCAGCGAGCCAAGAAGGCGACGAAGGCTGCGGCGTCAGGGGCCGACAGGAAGTCTATGGCGTCTGATACTGCCATGGACTCGATGAAGCCTCCAAAGCCGAAGTCCAAGTCGAAGAAGCAAGTTGCTCCTCAGTAGTTATATTTGTAATAGTTAATAGCTCGACCCCTTATGTCTAGAACATGCCACTGGCGGGTGTCTCTTTTGATACTTTGTTATGTTTGAATGCACTTGAGTTTTTGTCCATGTGTTGCTTGGTCTTCTTATTATCTCTTGCTTGGCTTGTGATAGGGCACATCGGGTGGTCCTTCGAGTGAGCCTCAGGATCCACCGTCCACTGGTGATACCTTAGCGCAGTTGCACTCAAGGGTGGATGAGTTGTCCCTGCTTTCACGACCGCGCGATCGCGTTAAGCAGTTGGAACATGAACTGCCTGTCCTCCACGGTAACGCAGATGTATGGAAGTCGAGGGCGGAGAAGGCCACCGCCCGAGAGCAATATCTACTAGGGGAGGTGGCGCAGCTAGGTGACCAGTTCAATTGTTAGCTTTCTACCTCCTTATCTTTTCTTGTAGTCAATCATGGTAGTTCGTTGTCTTCATACTTTTGCCTCTTGCTTGGTATAGTTGTCAGCGCGCATCATCCGCATGATGAGAAGGATAGGATCGCCATTCGCATGAACGACCTGACCCAAGAACAACTTCAAGCAAGTGGCTACTTCTGGGTGGATCATGATCGCGCAATCGCACTTGCGACCCTGCAGGATCGTGCCTCGCGAGTGCTTCATTTTCTGAAGAAATCGCAATCATGCTTAAGGAATATCTATCAGACAATGTTTCCGTTGCACTTCGTTCCCTTGAGCCTGCTGGCTCTCCTTGCTAAATTTCAAGACTTGAGTGCAGTCCACGAGTGTGTGCGGCAACAATTAGTGGTTGGTGCTAAGGCTGCGTTGTCGCTGGTGCGACTGCATAGGCCTGATGTTGATGTTGCAGCTGTTGCTACTGGTCTGCCGACTCCGTTGGCAGGTTCGACCTGGAATATGGTTCCTCATTACCAGTCGATGGATCGCCCAGCGGAGGAAATTGTCGACTTCTTCGAGGAGCAGACAAACATTCTTCTGTTGCAACAGTAGTTTAGCTTGTATCCTGCACATAGGTATACCAGTGTTGTAAAGTTCGTATGTATATAATTGATTAATATTGATATGTAAGGAGCTTGCTAGCTCGTATGTTTTGCGAGTGTGTTGCACAGTGTGATTCCTTTTCATTAGCCTGACGTGTGTTTATCTCAGCACCTTGCCAACCTGCCAGGTGCATTGCAGCTGGGTTGGTGTTTGTCAAGGGTTCGATTATTGCGTCAGCTACTCGGGATATCGTGATTGGTTCGTAGAACAGTTGTGTAAAGGGTGGCGCAGCCCCCGAGTGATATAATGGCTAGAAAAACACAAAGTTTCTGGGCACTTAGCTTTATTTATTCGCATAATCGGTACGAGGTACAATGTGTGGCTAAGTAGCCTTGGCTGAATAGCCTTATTTGTAATGTAATAAAGAAAAGATGACTAAGGGTAGAAGCGCCGCAGCTGCACGACGTTCCAGGGGTTGGAGTATGCTACTCCTGTCTCGAAATCTTTGAGGCGATAGGCGCCACCTGGGATTACTTCTGTAATCACGTATGGTCATTCCCAAGGGGACTCGAGCTTGAGGTGCCCTTGCTGCTTCAGTCGCAGGACCAGGTCTCCTTCGACGAAGGATCTGGGGCGTAGCCTTCTGCTGTGGTAGTTGTGCAGGTTCTGCTGGTAGATCGTCGATCTTTCTGCTGTGATTTTCGTGCCTCGTCAAGGAGATCGACGGAGTCTTCGAGTGAAAGTGTTGACTCCTGCTCGCTGTACGCGACTACCCGTGGGGCTTTAAAGCGTATACGTGGTAGTAATCGCTTCAGCTCCATGCACCATGAAGAACGGGGTGTATCCCATGGTGCTATTTCGGGTTGTGCGCAGGCTCCTAAGTACGGACTGTAATTCGTCTGGCCAGCATCCAACGGCTTGCTCGAGTGGCCGAAGAAGTCACTTCTTGATTCCGCCGTAGACGAGCCCGTTGGCCTTTTTGACTCGACCGTTGATCTGTGGATGAGCTATGGAGGCATAGTTTATGTTAATTCCCAGGTTTTCGCAGAAACCCTGGAACTCCTTAGAGGTGAAGTTTGTTCCATTGTCCATGATGATGTTGTGTGGCACTCCGAAGCGATAGACAATAGACTTGAAGAATTTGACTGCACTGGCTCCTGACTGGTTTGTCACCGGCATGGCCTCTATCCACTTGGTGAATTTGTCGACTGCGACCAAGAGGTAGACGTAGCCTCCTCATGAGGACTTTGGGAGTTTGCCGACCATGTCGAGTCCCCATAGCGCAAAGGCCCAAGCCAGTGGTATTGGCCGGAGTTCCATGCTAGGTGCGTGCGGTTTGTCCGCGAATCGTTGACAAGCGTTGCATCTTTGGACGATGTCCTTAGTGTCGCGCATGGCCGTGGGCCAGTAGAATTCAGCTCGTAGAGCTTTGGCGGCGAGTGCGGCGCGGCGTGGTGCCTAAGTCCCTTCATGAATGTCGAGGAGCACGACCCTTCCGTCCACGTTGGAGAGGCACCGTTGGAGTACTCCTGTGATGTTGTGCTTGTATAGTTCACCGTTGATGACTGCGAATGCCTTTGATCGCAGTGGGATGTGTCGTGCATCAGTCGGGTCATCCGGTAGCCTCTTGCTAAGAAGATATGTGATGTAGGGTTGAGTCCAAGATGGCTCGATCATCATGACTCCCATTGGTCCCTCGAGTCCTGTATCGAGCTCCAGTTCGTCGAGTGCCATTGGCTCATTGGGCGGCATAGCCCCCGAGTCCGTTGTTGCGCTTGCTTTCTTCTCTGTGGCCTTTGGCTTGATGGAGCGTTCGCAGATACGCTCGAGAAATACCCCAGGTGGTATGGGGGCGCAGTTGGAGCCAATGTTGGAGAGTGCATCTGCCTCTTCGTTGCTTTCGCGGCCTACGTGTCGCAGCTCACAGCCGTCGAAGTCCACTTCGAGTGTGTCGTAGAGGCGGTGAACTGCATTCACAGAATATATTTCAGCTTGTTTCCCTGGGGCGATGTCAGTATGACACCCGCGCCAGCTCTGTCCTTTCGCTTGGATCCGTCGAAGTGCATTGTCCAGAGGTAAGACATATCTGGTTTTTCAGGGAGCTGATTCTCCATCCAGTGCACAAGGAAATCAGGGAGAACTTGCGACTTGATCGGGTCACGCTTTTCATATGTAATGTCTCGTGGCCACAACTCGATTCCCAAAAGCGCGACTCGTCCAGTGGCGTCGGGTTGTTGAGGATGTGCCCAAGCGGGGCGTCGTTGACCACCATGATTGGGTGCTCCTGGAAGTAGTGGCACAGTCGCCTGGCTGTCATGAAGACGCCGTTTGCCAGCTTCTGGTAGTGCGGGTACCGCTATTTGGTTCGCGTGAGCACCTCGCTGGGGTAGTAGACTGGGCGCTGCACCCCGTGGACCTTGTTTTCCTCGGCTCGCTCCACCACGAGCACCATGTTGACCACCTGGTTGGCGGCGGAGATGTATAGCAACCGTGGTTCCTTTTCGTGTGGGGTCACTAGTACTGGTGAGGTAGATAGTAGACGCTTGAGGTCTTCGAATGCTTCCTGCGCCTCATTGGTCCACTCGAACTTGTTAGTTTTGTGGAGAAGTTGGTAGAAGGGCAGTGCCTTTTTGCCCATTCGACTGATGAATTGACTGAGCGCCGTAATTCGCCCAGCCCGCTGCTGGACGCCTCTTACGTTCTTCGGCTTCTCCATGGCCAGTATGGCTTTTATTTTATTCGGGTTTGCCTTGATCCCTCTTGTGGAGATGAGATACCCGAGTAGTTGCCCAGATAGTACGCCGAAGGCTGTTTATCGGATTGAGCTTGATCCGGTAGCGGTCGAGGTTGGCGAAGGTTTCGCGTAAATCGTCGATTAGCGAGGCTTCCTCATTGGTTTTGATTACGATGTCGTCAACATATACTTGGATGTTGCGACCAAGTTGGTTCTTGAGGCAAGCCTGCATGCACCACTGATAGGTGACTCATGCGTTTTTTAGCCCGAAGGGCATTGTGTTGTAGCAGAACACACCAAAAGGCGTTATAGCGCCATTTTCTCTTGATCTTCCTCCTTCATTCGAATCTGATTATAGCCTGAGCAGGCGTCGAGGAAGCAGAGACGCTCACATCCCGTGGTGGAGTCGATGATCTGGTCAATTTGCGGCAGCGGGAAGTGATCCTTTGGGCAGTGCTTATTCAGGGAGGTGAAATCCACGCTTTGTCAGGATATCCGTGTCCTTTTTGGGTACCAGCACCGTCTTGGTGAGCTAGGTACTTTGATTGATCTCGCGTATGAATTTGGCGTCGAGGAGTCTGTTGATCTCCATTCTGACTGCTTTTGCTCTTGGTTTAGACAGTCGCCGAATTGTTTCTTTGACTGGCCTCGCGTCTGGGTTGACATTGAGTGCGTGCTTGGCGAATTCCCTGGGGACCCCTGGCTTGTCCGCTGGACACCAGTCAAAGATTTCCCAGTGCTCACGGAGGAATTCGACGAGCGTGAGTTCCTATGCGGGACTCAAGTTGTTGGCGATGAGGGTCGTCTTGGCCGGGTCCGATGGGTGGACCTGAACTTTCTTCGTGTGCACCGACGAGTCGAAGGACAGGTCAGGTGAACTTGGTCGGCTTAGGGGAGGCAGACTGTTGTCTGTCGACTCCTTCAATCTTGCGAGTTCTTTCCTGCATGCCGAAGTACTGGGAAATTCTGTTGAATTCCCTGTCGCAGCTGTCGGACCTCTCGAAGCTCCAGTTGATTGTGATGATGCCGTTTGGGCCTGGCATTTTCATTTGCAGGTAGGCATAGTGCGGTACTGCCATGAACCTGGTGAACACGACACGTCCGAGGATGCAGTGGTACTGTGAGGGCCAGTCGACGACTTCAAAGTCGATGCGTTCACGTCGAAAGTTTTTCGGCGTGCCAAAGATGACATCGAGGTTGATTTTTCCCAGTGGATAGACGCCCTTTCCTGGGACGATGCCATGGAATGTCGTGTCCGAGACCTCTAGGTAGGTCAAAGGGATCCTCATCGCTCGCAAGGTACTTGCGAACATGAGGTTAATGCCGCTTCCACCATCCATGAAGACGCGACTCATGTCGAAGCCTCCGATTTGTGCCTCGAGTACGAGGGGACAATGGCCTGGGCGAGGTACTTGGCACGGGTGGTCGCGCTTGTCGAAGGTGATGCATGAGTCGCTTCCACTGAGGTACTCAGTGGTGGATGGTGGTGAGCTTGTCGAAGGTGATGTATGAGGCGCTTGGCGAGTGATGGCCTTCTGCACCCGATTCGAGGGGCGCCCCTTTTGGATCATCATGTTGCCCACAGCCCATGGGTATGGCTCGCTGCCTTGATTGTGGACCGGTGCGGCCGCGGGTGGTGGTACTCCAGGTGGTGGTGGAGGAGCTCGAGCTCCATGTGCTACAGCGCCTGAGGTGACTCCATAGCCCATGTTGACTGCGTCGCGATTCATCCGAGCCAAACCCTCGTGGAGCTTGAGGAACTCACGGCAGTCCTTGAGAAGGTGGCTGGATTTCTTCTTGTCGTCGTGCTTGTCGATGTAGAAGTGCACGTTGCACGATCGGACAGTTTGTCCTTGATTGTTGTCGTGGGTGCCTCTTCGCGAGTGCGGCGCTGCCATACCTACGTGGTTTTCCCGGAGTCGCGGTGTCCACCACTGCGATAGCCGCTGTTGCGGTTGTCGGCGTAGCCGGCTGCGACCATGTTGACATTGTCGCGATCATCGTAAATGCGCATTCGACATTTGCTTTGGCGATCGCATCTGCGTTCGAGTTCTGCTTCATCGTCGGAGTGAACGCGGTTTTTCACCGAGTCTTCTCCATCTGCCCACCGATCCGCGATTTCCATCAGGTGGTCAATTGTTTTGGGCTTCAAGCGGCCTAGCTCCTCCCTGAGCTCTATGCGGCGAACACCACCATTGAATGCGTCGATTGCGCGATCCTCCGAGATATTTTCTACGGAGTTCTTGATGATGGACCACCTCTGGATGTACGAGCGTAGCGATTCGCCCGACCTTTCTTTGGCAGCACCTCAGTTCTTGGATTGACGTGGGGCTTTTGTAGGTGCCCTTGAAGTTGCGCACAAACTTGTAGACCAGCTCTTCCCAGCTGCGAATGGATCCGCGTGGGAGGTTGTTCAGCCATGGTCGGGTGGCGCCCTGCAGCTGTAGCTGCAGACATTGCATGGTCGTGCTTCGACTCCCGCCGTGGAGCCTGGCGGAGGAGATGTGGTCCTCCAACCAAATTTTCGGGTCCTGCAGGCCGTCAAATTTTGGGTTCTCCGATGGGAGTTTGAACCCTTTGGGCATTCGCTTTTGCCTAATAGCCCTGCTAAAGCATCTGGCGCCATAGAGCTCTACGTCTTCGTCCTCTGAGTCAGTCGATCGGGCATGTCCTGCCCTTGACTTGTCGATTTTGTGCTGCATGATGTCATCACGCGCATCGTAGTCGTGGTCGTGTCGAAATAAATGCGTGGCTGGACGAGGGTGAGGAATAGCGTTTTTCCAGAGCCTTGCTTTTCTTTCGCTCCAGCGTTGGTTCTTTGTCGAGATCAGCCTCGATTAACCCCAAGCCCGTGATCGTAGATTGGTGCATGGCGGCTCGGGGATCTCCAGCCGGCGGCTGGTTGTTGAGGAGGTACATGGTGGCTGCTATCACCGCAGCTTGTAGCGTCTTTGGGACCATGTTGTCCCGTGTGTCGACTATCATAGAGCTAAAGTCGAGGACTTTCGCAGCTTCTATGTGCTCCTGCCGATGAGGTGGGCCATTCGAGATTGCCTCTTGTTGGACGCATCGTTGCCCTTGAGGAGGATCCTCCGTGGGAGGAAGCCCAGATCGTCGAAGACTTGACTCGTCCGCCGCCTTTTTACGCGCTTCGAGTTGCGCAATTGTTTGTAATTGGCGTCTGTACTCCTCCTTTAGTAGCCAATGATAGCCCATCAGCAGATCTTGCAATGTGCCGGGAGGCAGGGGATTGCCTCGCAGGGCTTCTCGGCAACAAGCCCACTCGAGATCGTTGAGCTTGATCACGACACATTCACCAGTATGTTCGTTCACCATGGTTGGACGTTCGACTGCCCCTCCATTGTTGACAGGGTGCGCCATTGCCACCATTGGCGGGGCCGCCATTGAGTGGTCCCCCGTTAGGTATGCCACCGTTGGGTGGATTAGGGCGTTACACCGTTGTCGCGATTGGCGCTGGTTTCGCCGGCGTTGATGACGGTGCACATAAAGTGGTTGGGGAAGCTGTTGGTTCTGCAACTCTCGGATCCGGAGCCGTAAACCCCATCTTCCGTTGCTAGGCCACCCATATCGGATTCGCGACTGCTGTCGCTATCCGTGCTCTCAGCTGTTGCTGAGGTGTTGAACTCGCAGAG
Organism: Avena insularis; assembly: GCA_023614405.1. Classification (NCBI taxonomy): domain Eukaryota; kingdom Viridiplantae; phylum Streptophyta; class Magnoliopsida; order Poales; family Poaceae; genus Avena; species Avena insularis. Next base: position 47,912,715 of record CM042692.1, on the reverse strand, counting down.
GGTGCCGATTGGTGGCGGGAACCATGATGCTAGAGCAATCACGGATGTCATTGGCTGGTCAGGCATGTGAAGCATGCCCATCTGACCAACTTGGAAGCGGAAGCTCCCGATCGCCAGGCTAATTCCGTCGCCCACGGACTCAAAAGCCGGGCGAGTGGCTGGCGTGTGGACGGTGAAGTCAAACGCGCCAAAGAGCTGGTGAATCTCCACTGTTGTGGAGTTGTAGATCGTGGTTGATGAGGTAAAAGAAGCCACAACATCAGCACTCCCAATTCCCACAGACGGCGCCAATTGACGAGGGTTTAACTCGTCAATGCCCATTGTTATGGACTTGGCTTTTGGAGAAGGAGGGAGCGCTAGAAGCATCAATCGGCTAGCAAACAAGCACACATGGACGCAAGGTTTACCCAGGTTCAGGCCTCGTAGAGGTCCCTACTCCTGATTGTCTGCTCTTGGAATTAACAAAGGAATCAAAGATTACAGGGGCGTGCAGATGCAATCTGGTGTGAGTTGTGGAAACTAGGGTTGCGTGTGTCCTCCTCGCTGCCCCCTCCTAGCCTTTATATAGATAGGCCAGGTCTCGGGTAGCAGGTCGAGTCGGTTACAGATTAGGGTTTTTCCTTTAAACTTTTTATCTTTAAACTTCTTCTTGTATCGCAAGTCATCGAGAGTCCGTGGGCCGCTCAAAGTCTTCATTGGGCCGTGGCAACACCGTGGGCTTCTACCGTATCTAGACCGTATATACCAAACTCGAGTACTTGCGGGGTATACCCATGTCGGTCCCAGTTACACGGCATTACGTCGATAGCAGTCGACTGGCGGTAGCTACCATTTGAGCTCTTTGATGAGTTTCATAAAAGGAGAGGGGCAAAAGTGAGGAAAAGTTAAGCGGTTGGGAAAAACTGAGTACAACTAACGAACCAGGGGCACGAAAATATAAATTCCTAATTTATGTAGTAAAATACCAAAATATCCCTGAGACTAAATCAGCTCTAGCAAAATAAATAAAAATTCTAAAAATAAATAAATTATGTCTAAATGATCACAAAAATATAATCTACCTAGGAAAAATACTAAATTATGTTTTAAGTTGATAAATTGGAAAAGAATAATTTAGAACATCTATTATGTTAAGGAATTTCCTAAATATAAAGATAATACTTAAAAATAAGTAAAAATCATTTTTAGGATTCTCAATAAATACTAAATGGAAGAAAAATACTAGTTTGTACTTTAACCAAATAAAATTTGAATGAGTATTTGGAAAACACTTGTTTCTTTATGAAATTTTATGAAAATAAGAGTAAGACTAAAGAGTACATAAAACCCACTTTTAAGAACTTGAAATGTATATTTTACTATAAAAGTACTAACCATGGTATTTCAAAAGGTTTTAAGATTTCTAAAATAATAAATGTTTATTTTTCTATTTTATTAAAGTAAGAGACTTGTTTGATCATAAAGATAACAATTTAACATTATTTTTCTAAATAAGAATAACTATATATGATCTTATAAAATGTTGTACTTCTAAAAATAATCTTTGAAGTCCAAAATACTAAACCTAAAACCATGATTATGGTCTATAATAAAACCTAAATGTAAGTTATTAATACTCCTTTAGAGTCTTAAATCAATTATAACTAATAACTTCTAATTAACCTTTTACATCATTCACTTATGTTGATGGTGAATGATCTCATATCTCAAATCTTACCAAACATAACTTTAAGGCTAAATAGAAATTCAGCAAACCATATAATGAGATCACTATATCTCATAATTATCTTTAACTCTATAATCTACTCAGCATCGATTTGCTAAGTTTAGATTAATAAAATTATACATACTACCTATACAAGTCTATCTTTGATCATATCGAAGAGGTTCTTAAACTTGACCACGATATAAAATACTACATTCCAATCCAAGTTACGTTTTATAGTTAACTTTGGTATGTTACTTAAACAACCAGAAGCACATTAACTTAAGATCGTTGAAGTGACCCAAATAGCCGTCAATTGTAATCTAAGAACACCACAAATTACTTAACTTGATGTAATAAGTATTTTTTCAAAAGTTATTTGTTTTGCCATTTCAAACAAAATCTTTAGTCAATCTACTAACTACCACCCACTTGAATTATAATACCCTTAAAAGTGTTTATCAATCAATATCTACTAACAACTTTTGTTGTACTTTACTTTCATCACTTATCAACTACTTTTAGAAACTTAATACAAATTTATTTATAAAGTAAAACTTGATTATAACACAAATCTTTTATAAATCACCAAACTCAATCCATACTTATACATGGGGATTTACTTTGGGATTTATACAAAATGCATATCATTATCTATGCATAATAGCATATTGCTTCTTTAAACATTAGTCTTTACTAGACCAATGATGATGTTTTCAGATATTGTAGTTTATACCGACTAGAAGATCCTGACTAAATAATCTTGTAGTCAGAAAGGCAAGTTCACACTTGCTCATGTCCTTTGATTATTTTCTATCAAGTATTTGCAAACTGTTGTGTCATCACCTGCATTTCAAAAAGGTCAGAAAACACTACCTTGATAATAATGTAAACTATTGGTTACTGATCTAGGGTGATGAGCTAATCTATTAAGTATGGCAATTGGAATACCATTGTTTAGGAATATATCATCTAGGACTTAACAACCAATGTCGCCAGTGATATCTAGCGCCATATATCACGCGTTAACCATGAGATCTATAATTGCTCAGGAAGTCATTAGATCTTCTTCCTCTCATATGTCAATGGATAACTAGGTCTGGCTTTAACTCCTCTATGAGGGTTGGCAGCATATGGGTGGGATCCCTCAATGTCCCATGACTTTTGGTACCTATGGGGGTTATGCGTTTCAGGCTGTAATTGGAAACAATATTTATCATAGTTCTGGCATGCAATCCAACTGGCATATGGGGTCGAGGAGAGGGGCAGTGATTGTCTTGGATCTTAGGTTGGGCCACAAACCAAGGAAGTTTGAATGGGGACATACTCCTGGCTATGCAACAAAGCTTAAGGTATCTTATGGGAAAATTCACGCACCTCTATAGAGTGTAAGAACTGTGACATGTTACTCCCTGTTTCGGGAAGGAACTGTGAATCTTTGCAGAAAGGAACTCCACGAAAGTTCTTGTAAACATGTGAAGGCTGACGGACATAGCTTTTCAGAATAAAAGCAACCTTTGAAGAAATATTTACAAAAACCTGCATAACCTATGTGCTTTTAGTCTATGGTTGTAGTTAGTGCATTAAACACTCCTTTTTAGTGAACTTGTTGAGTATGCTCGTACTCAACCGTACCTTCTTAATCCTTGCTAGATTTGGAAGCAGTCATTCGCGAACTTAAGATTGGAAGTGAACTACTTTGAAGAACTGAAGATATCCAGAAGAGATCAACGGGGTCAATGTCTACATCTGAAGTCATACAAGTCAAGCTGAAGCGTAGCATATAAATAATCTTAGAAACCAGAACCTACTTCTGTAGAGCATTTCTATAATAGCAATCACAAGCCATAGTTATATAATAGTAGTATTTCTAGAATCAACTTTCAGTTGCTATTTTTGGTTCTCTTTTGAAAATTATAATCCTCATTCTGCCGAGGAAGTTCTTGAATCTTCTATAATGTGATATATGGAATATAAATACATGTTTTGGACCTGCATGTAAACTTTGATATTATTACATATTCAAATAGGTATGATGAAATGTGATTTTTGAGAGTTGGAATCAACTCAAAATCTAACTTGGTTGATTTTATAAAAATGTTGCAAGGTACAAATGCTTCTATTTTATTATTTTTACTAGGACATATCTATAACTCTAATTGAATTAAATCCAACGGGCTTGGATAGATCATTTCAATACCTTTCAAACAAAATTGGTTTCATGCAATTTGGAGTTGTAAATCTCTCTAAATTGATTTTCAAACTCAGAGACAGAACTAAGTTTAAACTAAATATGAAAATCCTAATTCAAACTAACTGGGTCGCGCGGGAAACTCTAACGGGCTGGCCCAGTGTCACTCCATGGCCTTGGGCTCAAGCGGCAGGGGTCCACTGGTCACTGCTCATAGCTTGGCGATTGCAGGCAACATGGGACATTAGATTAGAGTGGGGATCAACGGCTGGGGATCATCGTCGACGACGGACCTGTCGCCGGCGAGATCTCACCCTAGCAGCTCAGTGGGGGTGCATAGGGGGCGTACCAGGGCTCCAGCGACGATGGCGAGGCGGGCAAACGGACTGGTGGTCGACGGCGAGCTCAGGGATGGTTGAGGCAGCTCCGGGGGTGGTCGCAATCAGCGGCGCCCTTCTCCTCCAGACGCGGCCTGCTCCGGTGCAATTCCGCCGAGCTGCTGCTCCCCTTGCTCCGGCTAGTGGTGTGGGATAATCAGTGAGGTGAGGGGAGTGGAGTGGTGTGCTTCAAATGGCTGGGGGTGCCCTCCTTTTATAGGCTCGACGACAAGACCGAGAGGGATGGGCAGGCGACGGTGGCGACATGGCTACGGGCGGCTAGCGGCATGGCTGAGGGTGGCAATCGACGGGCAGTCTCCTGGCAGTGCTCTAGGAACTTAATGCTGGCTTAGGGGCAGTGGCATAGGGTCGGGGGCAGCTGGCGCTCTGAGCGGTAGAGGCGGCGGTGTCCACGGCGAGCAGTCTTCTAGTGTTCAATTTGATGACATCGGTGCTGACGATGTGATGACCTCGGTTGCCCGCGTGGCCTTTGTGAGGCGTGACGATGGGTCCCATTTTCTAACCCTGACTTGACCGGGCGTGCGTAATCTTTCGTTTTAACTGCGCCTCCTCGATTTCCACGCGTAATGGAGGTAGTGGGGGACGGTTCGTGTTTTCGCCTCTCCACATGTCGATCGCGATGTGCGCCACGTGTCCAATAGGGTTTCTGCTAGCCGTTGGACTGCATCCGCCAGGGGGTTAAGTAGCAGCGCAGCTGCGGTAATTTCTCATCTGCTCTTTCTCTGCTTTGTACCTCTATCGCCATTGCTGCTACTCTCTGCCTCTTAGAGTTCGTCCTGTTTCACGGTGCTGGACCAACTCCATGTGTTTCCAAGTTATTTCTTCCGCTCGCATCGCCACCACAAGATGGGGAAGAATAAAGGAGGCGCTGCCGCTGAGTCCATCGCCATTCTTTGCTGCCAAGAAGAAAGGCGGCTCCACCGTTGCGGGAACCAGCACCGCCGGTGCTGAGAAGAAGAAGGGCACAGGCACCCGCGTTACCAATGGTGCGTGGCACACGTCCATCATCAAATCGTCCGAGCTTCGTCTTCTTCGTCAAGATGGAGTTATGTCTCCCGTGGTTGGTGACTCGCGAGTGCCGGGCGGCGAGCTAACTCCTTGTCCTCCTGCTGGTTTTCGGGTGATGTTCCTAGCGTTCATCATCTAAGGTCTGTCTCTGCCCCTGCATCCTTTATTCAGGGGCCTCCTTTGTTTCTATGGGCTCCAGCTGCATCAGCTGTCCCCCAACTCTATTCTCCACATCGCTTGCTATATTACATTTTGCGAGTGCTGGCTCGGAGTCGAGCCACATTTTGGTCTCTTGAAACAGATTTTCAAGCTGAAGCGTCAGTCGGCATCTAGTTCCGTAGTCTATGACGTAGGAGGCTGCGGGATCCATGTCGACTCCTCCGTGACATACTTCGATATCAAGCTCATGGCATTCGTCCAAGGGTGGAGGGACAAGTGGTTCTACATCCACGACCAGAAGGCCGATGGAGAACATTCGGACTCGCGCCTTTTGATCCTGCGACGCCGTGCAAGAGGAGGCATTCTTGGAAGAACGTGGTGATGCCCGGCGAGTCTAAGGAGACAGAAGTGATGTACGAGCGCGTCTGCGACCTCGAGAGTCGCATGGGTAAAGAAGAGGGAGGCTGCGTCCTCATTCGCACATGGTTGCACCGTTGCATCCAGCCCCTGCAGGCCAGAATCCACCCCATGTTCCAATGGGCTGGTCCAGACGATGACACTCACGTATCTGCCGATGGAATTTCCACGAGTGAAGTAGATAAGCGGGTGCGACTGTTGACCAAGTACACTACCAAGGATGTACTCCCTAGTGAACCAGTCGTACCTCCATTTGATGCTTCTAACCCTCCTCCTGAGGTATGATTGTGCTACGAAGTAGCTTTATTTGTCAGTGCTTCTGATTTTCTTGACGTGTGCGGACTTGTTGTCTGTATGCAGATTGGAAGGTGTCTCGGTTTTCCCCTCTTCCGAGGGGTTATTCCTCGCAAAGTAGATGAAGAGGACGAGTCGGAATCGACCGTCCCATTTGAAGAGGAGGAGGAAGCCCCCGAGTCCAGCAGTTCGAACACTCGCAAGCATGCACCCAGCAAAGATTCAGATGCGTCGTCTCCTTCGACTCTAGAAAGCCCAGCTATTGGTGCGGAGTCGCCAATTCCTGCTATTCCTGTGAGTTCCATGGCGCCATCTGCCCGCAAGAAGATGTGGCTGGCGAAGGAGTCGGAGGACCAAACCTTCGATTTTGATAAGTTTGTTGGTAAGTATACAATTCTCATCTTGGTCCTTTTTGAGTTGCATTTCCTGATGTTGGTTTTGTTCGTAGTCAGAGCGTCGTCATCTTATGGCGACGTCCAATTTTTGAAGGAATCTGGAGTCGTGGACTCCAAGGCCAAGGACGTGGCTGAGCGAACTCCTTCTCCTCCATTGGCGGCCCACTCCGGGCACAATTCATCAAGTTCTCCACATGATGTGGAGCATCAGATGGTTGTCCAGACGACTGCACGGCAATAGACTTCGGAGTCTCTAGAGGAGCACGTATGTGTGATGTTGCTTTTACTTGTAGTCGAATTAGTCATCCATGCTATCTGCTGATCCTTTTGTTTTTTCTCCTGTTGCAGCTTATTGTGAAGGAGGTTGCTCGCGTGGTTGAGCAGGTACTTGCAATGGGTCGACATCACGCATTGCTGGACAATCGCCATCGCGTGGCTGAAAGTTAGTATTTTTTGCTTCTTCTTCTTCATCCTAGTGATATTTTTATATACTCGACTGACGGTCCATCTTGTATGTTTTGCAGCCGAGCATAACGTGCTTCTTCGCGAAGCCGCTTCTCTTCAAAAGACGCTTGCCGCGGCGGTGAAGAGTCACGACGAGGCAGTCGCTGCGCTTGATGAATCGCGGAAACACGAAGAAGATTTGCGTGCCTCCATGCTGCGAGGGAGAAGTTGTTCGAAGAACAGCTCTTCTCGATTGCCAAGTCTCTTTCGGGTATTTTTCCTTTTGTGTCTTGATTGCTTATTTCTTCAATGTCTTGCTATTGTGCTGAAGCTTTGCTCTGTGTAGATGCTGGCGGTTTGAGCTTTGACGCCCAAGCGCTTCGTCGTGATGATGCCTTGGAAGGTGCTGTCACGGCAGTCGAAGACCACAACGCGTCAATTCAGGGAATGCTGACCAAAGCTAAGGGTGTTCTCAGTCGCATCTGCGAGGAGCTGGCGCCCAAGGCTGAGCTGATTGAGAACTTGGATGACCTGGTGGAGTCCTCTGGAGGTATCCTCGGTTCAGGAAATCGCGGCGATCGGTATCATCATGGCACTCGCCATGGTGCAAGCCCATGGAGTGGAGATGGATCCAGTTACAGTCTCGAAGGCGATGCCTAGTGGCGTAGATGGGCAACAGGTAGTTTTTGCTCCCTTTGCAACTGTCTGCGGCAAGTACGGGCCGCAACTCATCAACACAGTCGCCAAGTATTCAGAGGAGCTGCAGCGAGCCAAGAAGGCGACGAAGGCTGCGGCGTCGGGGCGGCAGAAGTCTATGGCGTCCCGATCGCCATGGACTCGATGAAGCCTCCAAAGCCGAAGTCCAAGTCGAAGAAGCAAGTTGCTCCTCAGTAGTTATATTTGTAATAGTTAATAGCTCGACCCCTTATGTCTAGAACATGCCACTGGCGGGTGTCTCTTTTGATACTTTGTTATGTTTGAATGCACTTGAGTTTTTGTCCATGTGTTGCTTGGTCTTCTTATTATCTCTTGCTTGGCTTGTGATAGGGCACATCGGGTGGTCCTTCGAGTGAGCCTCAGGATCCACCGTCCACTGGTGATACCTTAGCGCAGTTGCACTCAAGGGTGGATGAGTTGTCCCTGCTTTCACGACCGCGCGATCGCGTTAAGCAGTTGGAACATGAACTGCCTGTCCTCCACGGTAACGCAGATGTATGGAAGTCGAGGGCGGAGAAGGCCACCGCCCGAGAGCAATATCTACTAGGGGAGGTGGCGCAGCTAGGTGACCAGTTCAATTGTTAGCTTTCTACCTCCTTATCTTTTCTTGTAGTCAATCATGGTAGTTCGTTGTCTTCATACTTTTGCCTCTTGCTTTGTATAGTTGTCAGCGCGCATCATCCGCATGATGAGAAGGATAGGATCGCCATTCGCATGAACGACCTGACCCAAGAACAACTTCAAGCAAGTGGCTACTTCTGGGTGGATCATGATCGCGCAATCGCACTTGCGACCCTGCAGGATCGTGCCTCGCGAGTGCTTCATTTTCTGAAGAAATCGCAATCATGCTTAAGGAATATCTATCAGACAATGTTTCCGTTGCACTTCGTTCCCTTGAGCCTGCTGGCTCTCCTTGCTAAATTTCAAGACTTGAGTGCAGTCCACGAGTGTGTGCGGCAACAATTAGTGGTTGGTGCTAAGGCTGCGTTGTCGCTGGTGCGACTGCATAGGCCTGATGTTGATGTTGCAGTTGTTGCTGGTCTGCCGACTCCGTTGGCAGGTTCGACCTGGAATATGGTTCCTCATTACCAGTCGATGGATCGCCAATGGAGGAAATTGTCGACTTCTTGAGGAGCGACAAACATTCTTCTGCAACAGTGAGTTTAGCTTGTATCCTGCACATAGGTATACCAGTGTTGTAAAGTTCGTATGTATATAATTGATTAATATTGATATGTAAGGAGCTTGCTAGCTCGTATGTTTTGCGAGTGTGTTGCACAGTGTGATTCCTTTTCATTAGCCTGACGTGTGTTTATCTCAGCACCTTGCCAACCTGCCAGGTGCATTGCAGCTGGGTTGGTGTTTGTCAAGGGTTCGATTATTGCGTCAGCTACTCGGGATATCGTGATTGGTTCGTAGAACAGTTGTGTAAAGGGTGGCGCAGCCCCCGAGTGATATAATGGCTAGAAAAACACAAAGTTTCTGGGCACTTAGCTTTATTTATTCGCATAATCGGTACGAGGTACAATGTGTGGCTAAGTAGCCTTGGCTGAATAGCCTTATTTGTAATGTAATAAAGAAAAGATGACTAAGGGTAGAAGCGCCGCAGCTGCACGACGTTCCAGGGGTTGGAGTATGCTACTCCTGTCTCGAAATCTTTGAGGCGATAGGCGCCACCTGGGATTACTTCTGTAATCACGTATGGTCATTCCCAAGGGGACTCGAGCTTGAGGTGCCCTTGCTGCTTCAGTCGCAGGACCAGGTCTCCTTCGACGAAGGATCTGGGGCGTAGCCTTCTGCTGTGGTAGTTGTGCAGGTTCTGCTGGTAGATCGTCGATCTTTCTGCTGTGATTTTCGTGCCTCGTCAAGGAGATCGACGGAGTCTTCGAGTGAAAGTGTTGACTCCTGCTCGCTGTACGCGACTACCCGTGGGGCTTTAAAGCGTACTTCTGTGGGTAGTACTGCTTCAGCTCCATGCACCATGAAGAACGGGGTGTATCCCATGGTGCTATTTCGGGTTGTGCGCAGGCTCCTAAGTACGGACTGTAATTCGTCTGGCCAGCATCCAACGGCTTGCTCGAGTGGCCGAAGAAGTCACTTCTTGATTCCGCCGTAGACGAGCCCGTTGGCCTTTTTGACTCGACCGTTGATCTGTGGATGAGCTATGGAGGCATAGTTTATGTTAATTCCCAGGTTTTCGCAGAAACCCTGGAACTCCTTAGAGGTGAAGTTTGTTCCATTGTCCATGATGATGTTGTGTGGCACTCCGAAGCGATAGACAATAGACTTGAAGAATTTGACTGCACTGGCTCCTGACTGGTTTGTCACCGGCATGGCCTCTATCCACTTGGTGAATTTGTCGACTGCGACCAAGAGGTAGACGTAGCCTCCTCATGAGGACTTTGGGAGTTTGCCGACCATGTCGAGTCCCCATAGCGCAAAGGCCCAAGCCAGTGGTATTGGCCGGAGTTCCATGCTAGGTGCGTGCGGTTTGTCCGCGAATCGTTGACAAGCGTTGCATCTTTGGACGATGTCCTTAGTGTCGCGCATGGCCGTGGGCCAGTAGAATTCAGCTCGTAGAGCTTTGGCGACGAGGGTGCGACTGCCGGCGTGGTGCCCACAAGTCCCTTCATGAATGTCGAGGAGCACGACCCTTCCGTCCACGTTGGAGAGGCACCGTTGGAGTACTCCTGTGATGTTGTGCTTGTATAGTTCACCGTTGATGACTGCGAATGCCTTTGATCGCAGTGGGATGTGTCGTGCATCAGTCGGGTCATCCGGTAGCCTCTTGCTAAGAAGATATGTGATGTAGGGTTGAGTCCAAGATGGCTCGATCATCATGACTCCCATTGGTCCCTCGAGTCCTGTATCGAGCTCCGGTTAAAAGTGCCATTGGCTCATTGGGCGGCATAGCCCCCGAGTCCGTTGTTGCGCTTGCTTTCTTCTCTGTGGCCTTTGGCTTGATGGAGCGTTCGCAGATACGCTCGAGAAATACCCCAGGTGGTATGGGGGCGCAGTTGGAGCCAATGTTGGAGAGTGCATCTGCCTCTTCGTTGCTTTCGCGGCCTACGTGTCACAGCTCACAGCCGTCGAAGTCCACTTCGAGTGTGTCGTAGAGGCGGTGAACTGCATTCACAGAATATATTTCAGCTTGTTTCCCTGGGGCGATGTAAGTATGACACCCGCGCCAGCTCTGTCCTTTCGCTTGGATCCGTCGAAGTGCATTGTCCAGAGGTAAGACATATCTGGTTTTTCAGGGAGCTGATTCTCCATCCAGTGCACAAGGAAATCAGGGAGAACTTGCGACTTGATCGGGTCACGCTTTTCATATGTAATGTCTCGTGGCCACAACTCGATTCCCAAAAGCGCGACTCGTCCAGTGGCGTCGGGTTGTTGAGGATGTGCCCAAGCGGGGCGTCGTTGACCACCATGATTGGGTGCTCCTGGAAGTAGTGGCACAGTCGCCTGGCTGTCATGAAGACGCCGTTTGCCAGCTTCTGGTAGTGCGGGTACCGCTATTTGGTTCGCGTGAGCACCTCGCTGGGGTAGTAGACTGGGCGCTGCACCCCGTGGACCTTGTTTTCCTCGGCTCGCTCCACCACGAGCACCATGTTGACCACCTGGTTGGCGGCGGAGATGTATAGCAACCGTGGTTCCTTTTCGTGTGGGGTCACTAGTACTGGTGAGGTAGATAGTAGACGCTTGAGGTCTTCGAATGCTTCCTGCGCCTCATTGGTCCACTCGAACTTGTTAGTTTTGTGGAGAAGTTGGTAGAAGGGCAGTGCCTTTTTGCCCATTCGACTGATGAATTGACTGAGCGCCGTAATTCGCCCAGCCCGCTGCTGGACGCCTCTTACGTTCTTCGGCTTCTCCATGGCCAGTATGGCTTTTATTTTATTCGGGTTTGCCTTGATCCCTCTTGTGGAGATGAGATACCCGAGTAGTTGCCCAGATGGTACGCCGAAGGCGCATTTGTCCGGATTGAGCTTGATCCGGTAGCGGTCGAGGTTGGCGAAGGTTTCGCGTAAATCGTCGATTAGCGAGGCTTCCTCATTGGTTTTGATTACGATGTCGTCAACATATACTTGGATGTTGCGACCAAGTTGGTTCTTGAGGCAAGCCTGCATGCACCACTGATAGGTGACTCATGCGTTTTTTAGCCCGAAGGGCATTGTGTTGTAGCAGAACACACCAAAAGGCGTTGTAAACGCCATTTTCTCTTGATCTTCCTCCTTCATTCGAATCTGATTATAGCCTGAGCAGGCGTCGAGGAAGCAGAGACGCTCACATCCCGTGGTGGAGTCGATGATCTGGTCAATTTGCGGCAGCGGGAAGTGATCCTTTGGGCAGTGCTTATTCAGGGAGGTGAAATCCACGCACATCTGTAGGATATCCGTGTCCTTTTTGGGTACCAGCACCGTCTTGGTGAGCTAGGTACTTTGATTGATCTCGCGTATGAATTTGGCGTCGAGGAGTCTGTTGATCTCCATTCTGACTGCTTTTGCTCTTGGTTTAGACAGTCGCCGAATTGTTTCTTTGACTGGCCTCGCGTCTGGGTTGACATTGAGTGCGTGCTTGGCGAATTCCCTGGGGACCCCTGGCTTGTCCGCTGGACACCAGTCAAAGATTTCCCAGTGCTCACGGAGGAATTCGACGAGCGTGAGTTCCTATGCGGGACTCAAGTTGTTGGCGATGAGGGTCGTCTTGGCCGGGTCCGATGGGTGGACCTGAACTTTCTTCGTGTGCACCGACGAGTCGAAGGACAGGTCAGGTGAACTTGGTCGGCTTAGGGAAGCGGTATTTGTCATCGACTCCTTCAATCTTGCGAGTTCTTTCCTGCATGCCGAAGTACTGGGAAATTCTGTTGAATTCCCTGTCGCAGCTGTCGGACCTCTCGAAGCTCCAGTTGATTGTGATGATGCCGTTTGGGCCTGGCATTTTCATTTGCAGGTAGGCATAGTGCGGTACTGCCATGAACCTGGTGAACACGACACGTCCGAGGATGCAGTGGTACTGTGAGGGCCAGTCGACGACTTCAAAGTCGATGCGTTCACGTCGAAAGTTTTTCGGCGTGCCAAAGATGACGTCGAGGTTGATTTTTCCCAGTGGATAGACGCCCTTTCCTGGGACGATGCCATGGAATGTCGTGTCCGAGACCTCTAGGTAGGTCAAAGGGATCCTCATCGCTCGCAAGGTACTTGCGAACATGAGGTTAATGCCGCTTCCACCATCCATGAAGACGCGACTCATGTCGAAGCCTCCGATTTGTGCCTCGAGTACGAGGGGACAATGGCCTGGGCGAGGTACTTGGCGCGGGTGGTCGCGCTTGTCGAAGGTGATGCATGAGTCGCTTCCACTGAGGTACTCAGTGGTGGATGGTGGTGAGCTTGTCGAAGGTGATGTATGAGGCGCTTGGCGAGTGATGGCCTTCTGCACCCGATTCGAGGGGCGCCCCTTTTGGATCATCATGTTGCCCACAGCCCATGGGTATGGCTCGCTGCCTTGATTGTGGACCGGTGCGGCCGCGGGTGGTGGCACTCCAGGTGGTGGTGGAGGAGCTCGAGCTCCATGTGCTACAGCGCCTGAGGTGACTCCATAGCCCATGTTGACTGCGTCGCGATTCATCCGAGCCAAACCCTCGTGGAGCTTGAGGAACTCACGGCAGTCCTTGAGAAGGTGGCTGGATTTCTTCTTGTCGTCGTGCTTGTCGATGTAGAAGTGCACGTTGCACGATCCGGACAGTTTGTCCTTGATTGTTGTCGTGGGTGCCTCTTCGCGAGTGCGGCGCTGCCATACCTACGTGGTTTTCCCGGAGTCGCGGTGTCCACCACTGCGATAGCCGCTGTTGCGGTTGTCAGCGTAGCCGGCTGCGACCATGTTGACATTGTCGCGATCATCGTAAATGCGCATTCGACATTTGCTTTGGCGATCGCATCTGCGTTCGAGTTCTGCTTCATCGTCGGAGTGAACGCGGTTTTTCACCGAGTCTTCTCCATCTGCCCACCGATCCGCGATTTCCATCAGGTGGTCAATTGTTTTGGGCTTCAAGCGGCCTAGCTCCTCCCTGAGCTCTATGCGGCGAACACCACCATTGAATGCGTCGATTGCGCGATCCTCCGAGATATTTTCTACGGAGTTCTTGATGATGGACCACCTCTGGATGTACGAGCGTAGCGATTCGCCCGACCTTTGCTGGCAGCACCTCAGTTCTTTGATTGACGTGGGGCTTTTGTAGGTGCCCTTGAAGTTGTGCACAAACTTGTAGACCAGCTCTTCCCAGCTGCGAATGGATCCGCGTGGGAGGTTGTTCAGCCATGGTCGGGTGGCGCCCTGCAGCTGTAGCTGCAGACATTGCATGGTCGTGCTTCGACTCCCGCCGTGGAGCCTGGCGGAGGAGATGTGGTCCTCCAACCAAATTTTCGGGTCCTGCAGGCCGTCAAATTTTGGGTTCTCCGATGGGAGTTTGAACCCTTTGGGCATTCGCTTTTGCCTAATAGCCCTGCTAAAGCATCTGGCGCCATAGAGCTCTACGTCTTCGTCCTCTGAGTCAGTCGATCGGGCATGTCCTGCCCTTGACTTGTCGATTTTGTGCTGCATGATGTCATCACGCGCATCATAGTCGTGGTCGTGTCGTCGTGAGCGGCGACGTCGAGAAAAATTGTGACTGTCGTCGCTGGACGAGGGTGAGGAATAGCGTTTTGCCAGAGCCTTGCTTTTCTTTCGCTCCAGCGTTGGTTCTTTGTCGAGATCAGCCTCGATTAACCCCAAGCCCGTGATCGTAGATTGGTGCATGGCGGCTCGGGGATCTCCAGCCGGCGGCTGGTTGTTGAGGAGGTACATGGTGGCTGCTATCACCGCAGCTTGTAGCGTCTTTGGGACCATGTTGTCCCGTGTGTCGACTATCATAGAGCTAAAGTCGAGGACTTTCGCAGCTTCTATGTGCTCCTGCTCAGTGAGGTGGGCCATTCGAGATTGCCTCTTGTTGGACACGTACTCGTTGCCCTTGGAGGAGGATCCTCCGTGGGAGGAGAGCCCAGATCGTCGAAGACTTGACTCGTCCGCCGCCTTTTTACGCGCTTCGAGTTACGCAATTGTTTGTAATTGGCGTCTGTACTCCTCCTTTAGTAGCCAATGATAGCCCATCAGCAGATCTTGCAATGTGCCGGGAGGCAGGGGATTGCCTCGCAGGGCTTCTCGGCAACAAGCCCACTCGAGATCGTTGAGCTTGATCACGACACATTCACCAGTATGTTCGTTCACCATGGTTGGACGTTCGACTGCCCCTCCATTGTTGACAGGGTGCGCCATTGCCACCATTGGCGGGGCCGCCATTGAGTGGTCCCCCGTTAGGTATGCCACCGTTGGGTGGATTAGGGCCGTTGCCACCGTTGTCGCGATTGGCGCTGGTTTCGCCGGCGTTGATGACGGTGCACATAAAGTGGTTGGGGAAGCTGTTGGTTCTGCAACTCTCGGATCCGGAGCCGTAAACCCCATCTTCCGTTGCTAGGCCACCCATATCGGATTCGCGACTGCTGTCGCTATCCGTGCTCTCAGCTGTTGCTGAGGTGTTGAACTCGCAGAGGGTGCCGATTGGTGGCGGGAACCATGATGCTAGAGCAATCACGGATGTCATTGGCTGGTCAGGCATGTGAAGCATGCCCATCTGACCAACTTGGAAGCGGAAGCTCCCGATCGCCAGGCTAATTCCGTCGCCCACGGACTCAAAAGCCGGGCGAGTGGCTGGCGTGTGGACGGTGAAGTCAAACGCGCCAAAGAGCTGGTGAATCTCCACTGTTGTGGAGTTGTAGATCGTGGTTGATGAGGTAAAAGAAGCCACAACATCAGCACTCCCAATTCCCACAGACGGCGCCAATTGACGAGGGTTTAACTCGTCAATGCCCATTGTTATGGACTTGGCTTTTGGAGAAGGAGGGAGCGCTAGAAGCATCAATCGGCTAGCAAACAAGCACACATGGACGCAAGGTTTACCCAGGTTCAGGCCTCGTAGAGGTCCCTACTCCTGATTGTCTGCTCTTGGAATTAACAAAGGAATCAAAGATTACAGGGGCGTGCAGATGCAATCTGGTGTGAGTTGTGGAAACTAGGGTTGCGTGTGTCCTCCTCGCTGCCCCCTCCTAGCCTTTATATAGATAGGCCAGGTCTCGGGTAGCAGGTCGAGTCGGTTACAGATTAGGGTTTTTCCTTTAAACTTTTTATCTTTAAACTTCTTCTTGTATCGCAAGTCATCGAGAGTCCGTGGGCCGCTCAAAGTCTTCATTGGGCCGTGGCAACACCGTGGGCTTCTACCGTATCTAGACCGTATATACCAAACTCGAGTACTTGCAGGGTATACCCATGTCAGTCCCAGATTGCACGGCCCCACACGTCAGCCAACGGTCAACCTGGCGGTAGCTACCATTTGAGCTCTTTGATGAGTTTCATAAAAGGAGAGGGGCAAAAGTGAGGAAAAGTTAAGCGGTTGGGAAAAACTGAGTACAACTAACGAACCAGGGGCACGAAAATATAAATTCCTAATTTATGTAGTAAAATACCAAAATATCCCTGAGACTAAATCAGCTCTAGCAAAATAAATAAAAATTCTAAAAATAAATAAATTATGTCTAAATGATCACAAAAATATAATCTACCTAGGAAAAATACTAAATTATGTTTTAAGTTGATAAATTGGAAAAGAATAATTTAGAACATCTATTATGTTAAGGAATTTCCTAAATATAAAGATAATACTTAAAAATAAGTAAAAATCATTTTTAGGATTCTCAATAAATACTAAATGGAAGAAAAATACTAGTTTGTACTTTAACCAAATAAAATTTGAATGAGTATTTGGAAAACACTTGTTTCTTTATGAAATTTTATGAAAATAAGAGTAAGACTAAAGAGTACATAAAACCCACTTTTAAGAACTTGAAATGTATATTTTACTATAAAAGTACTAACCATGGTATTTCAAAAGGTTTTAAGATTTCTAAAATAATAAATGTTTATTTTTATATTTTATTAAAGTAAGAGACTTGTTTGATCATAAAGATAACAATTTAACATTATTTTTCTAAATAAGAATAACTATATATGATCTTATAAAATGTTGTACTTCTAAAAATAATCTTTGAAGTCCAAAATACTAAACCTAAAACCATGATTATGGTCTATAATAAAACCTAAATGTAAGTTATTAATACTCCTTTAGAGTCTTAAATCAATTATAACTAATAACTTCTAATTAACCTTTTACATCATTCACTTATGTTGATGGTGAATGATCTCATATCTCAAATCTTACCAAACATAACTTTAAGGCTAAATAGAAATTCAGCAAACCATATAATGAGATCACTATATCTCATAATTATCTTTAACTCTATAATCTACTCAGCATCGATTTGCTAAGTTTAGATTAATAAAATTATACATACTACCTATACAAGTCTATCTTTGATCATATCGAAGAGGTTCTTAAACTTGACCACGATATAAAATACTACATTCCAATCCAAGTTACGTTTTATAGTTAACTTTGGTATGTTACTTAAACAACCAGAAGCACATTAACTTAAGATCGTTGAAGTGACCCAAATAGCCGTCAATTGTAATCTAAGAACACCACAAATTACTTAACTTGATGTAATAAGTATTTTTTCAAAAGTTATTTGTTTTGCCATTTCAAACAAAATCTTTAGTCAATCTACTAACTACCACCCACTTGAATTATAATACCCTTAAAAGTGTTTATCAATCAATATCTACTAACAACTTTTGTTGTACTTTACTTTCATCACTTATCAACTACTTTTAGAAACTTAATACAAATTTATTTATAAAGTAAAACTTGATTATAACACAAATCTTTTATAAATCACCAAACTCAATCCATACTTATACATGGGGATTTACTTTGGGATTTATACAAAATGCATATCATTATCTATGCATAATAGCATATTGCTTCTTTAAACATTAGTCTTTACTAGACCAATGATGATGTTTTCAGATATTGTAGTTTATACCGACTAGAAGATCCTGACTAAATAATCTTGTAGTCAGAAAGGCAAGTTCACACTTGCTCATGTCCTTTGATTATTTTCTATCAAGTATTTGCAAACTGTTGTGTCATCACCTGCATTTCAAAAAGGTCAGAAAACACTACCTTGATAATAATGTAAACTATTGGTTACTGATCTAGGGTGATGAGCTAATCTATTAAGTATGGCAATTGGAATACCATTGTTTAGGAATATATCATCTAGGACTTAACAACCAATGTCGCCAGTGATATCTAGCGCCATATATCACGCGTTAACCATGAGATCTATAATTGCTCCGGGAAGTCAGCTAGATCTTCTTCCTCTCATATGTCAATGGATAACTAGGTCCTGGCTTTAACTCCTCTATGAGGGTTGGCAGCATATGGGTGGGATCCCTCAATGTCCCATGACTTTTGGTACCTATGGGGGTTATGCGTTTCAGGCTGTAATTGGAAACAATATTTATCATAGTTCTGGCATGCAATCCAACTGGCATATGGGGTCGAGGAGAGGGGCAGTGATTGTCTTGGATCTTAGGTTGGGCCGCAAACCAAGGAAGTTTGAATGGGGACATACTCCTGGCTATGCAACAAAGCTTAAGGTATCTTATGGGAAAATTCACGCACCTCTATAGAGTGTAAGAACTGTGACATGTTACTCCCTGTTTCGGGAAGGAACTGTGAATGCTGCAGGAAAGGAACTCCACGAAAGTTCTTGTAAACATGTGAAGGCTGACGGACATAGCTTTTCAGAATAAAAGCAACCTTTGAAGAAATATTTACAAAAACCTGCATAACCTATGAGCTTTTGGTCTATGGTTGTAGTTAGTGCATTAAACACTCCTTTTTAGTGAACTTGTTGAGTATGCTCGTACTCAACCGTACCTTCTTAATCCTTGCTAGATTTGGAAGCAGTCATTCGCGAACTTAAGATTGGAAGTGAACTACTTTGAAGAACTGAAGATATCCAGAAGAGATCAACGGGGTCAATGTCTACATCTGAAGTCATACAAGTCAAGCTGAAGCGTAGCATATAAATAATCTTAGAAACCAGAACCTACTTCTGTAGAGCATTTCTATAATAGCAATCACAAGCCATAGTTATATAATAGTAGTATTTCTAGAATCAACTTTCAGTTGCTATTTTTGGTTCTCTTTTGAAAATTATAATCCTCATTCTGCCGAGGAAGTTCTTGAATCTTCTATAATGTGATATATGGAATATAAATACATGTTTTGGACCTGCATGTAAACTTTGATATTATTACATATTCAAATAGGTATGATGAAATGTGATTTTTGAGAGTTGGAATCAACTCAAAATCTAACTTGGTTGATTTTATAAAAATGTTGCAAGGTACAAATGCTTCTATTTTATTATTTTTACTAGGACATATCTATAACTCTAATTGAATTAAATCCAACGGGCTTGGATAGATCATTTCAATACCTTTCAAACAAAATTGGTTTCATGCAATTTGGAGTTGTAAATCTCTCTAAATTGATTTTCAAACTCAGAGACAGAACTAAGTTTAAACTAAATATGAAAATCCTAATTCAAACTAAGCTGGTCGTGAAACTCTAGCAGGCTGGCCAGTGTCACTCCATGGCGTGAGGCTCAAGCGGCAGGGGTCCAGTCGTGACTCATAACGCGCGAAGCGGTATGGGGCAACATGGGACATTAGATTAGAGTGGGGATCAACGGCTAGGGATCATCGTCGACGACGGACCTGTCGCCGGCGAGATCTCACCCTAGCAGCTCAGTGGGGGTGCATAGAGGCGTGCAGAGGCTCCAGCTGACGATGGCGAGGCGGGCAAGCGGACTGGTGGTCGACGGCGAGCTCGAGATGGTTGAGGCAGCTCCGGGGTGGTCGCAATCAGCGCGCCCTTCTCCTCGAGCAGCCTGCCTGCTCGGTGCAATTCCCTTGCTCCGGCTAGTGGTGTGGGATAATCAGTGAGGTGAGGGGAGTGGAGTGGTGTGCTTCAAATGGGGGTGCCCTCCTTTTAGAGGCTCGACGACAAGACCGAGAGGGATGGGCAGGCGACGGTGGCGACATGGCTACGGGCGGCTAGCGGCATGGCTGAGGGTGGCAATCGACGGGCAGTCTCCTGGCAGTGCTCTAGGAACTTAATGCTGGCTTAGGGGCAGTGGCATAGGGTCGGGGGCAGCTGGCGCTCTGAGCGGTAAGCGGCGGTGTCCGGCGGCAGTGTGGTGCGTTAGGCGTGACGGGCATGTCCGGCGTGTTCCCTGGGTCGTGGTGGAGCGGTGGGCGCGGGCTGCGGTTGAGCGGCGGCTTGTGCATGCGTGCCGGGTGAGGCGCTCTGGCGCGTGCTCGGCATGGAGCGGTGGCACTGGGCGTGGGGATTGCTCGGTGGTCCACGGCTGGTCCTGGATCGGGGAGGGAACAGTGAGCGGCGGTGAGGTTCTGGCTACCTCCTAGACATGGCGAGAGAGGGGGAGGGGGTTTGTTGCAGTGGGGCAAGGGGTGGCCGGCGAGTTGGTGCTCGGCATGGCCTTGCACTGCCACTAGGGGAGCAGGAGAGGGGGTTTAAAAGCTATGGTTAGATCATTTGGGGACAGAGGGAGGTTTTTGAGGGAATTTGGGTGCAAAACCCTGTTGCAAATAGTGAGCTAGGTTTAGAGTTTAACCCTGCCTGCCAAGTGTTTGATTAAATGGCCGCAAGGAATAAACTTTTGAATTTTGAAAAGATTTTTGGTGGGTTAGCTAGGCATAAGCTTGAGACTCTGTGGTTGCTTGGGTTTTGAAAATTGAGCTTGTTTAAGTGGTTTTTGAATTAGTGGGATCTTCCCATATGAAATAGATTCAATTTTAAACTGTCATTTAAAATTAGTATTTGATTGTTTTTAGTAGATCACAAAGTGGGCCTTGGTACCTCATTATGTGTACTAGCAAGGGGTGTAAAGATCCACAAATGTTTCTGTTAAGTTTTGAGTACTAGGAATAGCCAAAGTAGGCATGATAGTTAATTTGGCCAAAATGACCATTCACTTCAATTATTCATTTTGAGTTGTTTTTCTTTGGGAAAAGTTTGGGAATGATTTAGATGATGTTTATTTCACCTAAGAAACATTTTACAAGCAATGAATCACAGAACCATGGCAATTCAAATCAACTCCTAATTAAATGCACATACGCATGAATGCTTTCATATTTTTAAATGGAAAAGTTTTTGTTAACCCTAATTTTGATGATTTGGATCTTGATAAGCTTGGATTAAAGTTTTGGGATGTTACAAACCTTCCCCCCTTAAACAAAATCTCCTCCTGAGATTTACAAAGAAAACTAGGCACTAAAGAGATCTGGGAACTCTGTCCTCATGTAATCTTCGCGCTCCCAAGTGGCTTCCTCCTCGGTATGGTTGCTCCACTGAATCTTGAGAAACTTGATACTCCTGGTCCTGGTGGTTCTATAGGCTTCTTCTAAGATACGGATAGGAACTTCTCGATAGGTCAGGTCATTGTTGATTTCTACAGCTTTGTGATCTATGTTCTTGAAAACTTCAGTCTTCTCGGGAACTTCCAAGCATTTTCAAAGTAACGAGATATGGAACACATTATGGATCGCTGACATCTCTTCAGGCAGTTCTAGTTGATACGATACTTCTCCTCGACGGTTTAGAATTTTGAAGGGCCCGATATATCTGGGGGCTAATTTTCCTTTCAGTCTAAAGCGTTGAGTTCCCTTCAATGGTGAAACCTTGAGATATATAAAATCTCTGACATTGAAAGTCGGGTCTCTCCTTCTCTTGTCAGCATAACTCTTCTATCTGGACTGGGCGGTCTTGAGGTGTTCACGGACTTTGTGAACCTTCTCTTCGGCTTCTCAGAGAATGTCGGGTCCAAAGATCTGACTCTCTCCTACTTGCGACCAATTCAAAGGGGTACGACACTTCCTTCCGTATAGGAATTCAAATGGTGCCATCTGCAAACTAGCTTGATAACTGTTGTTATATGAGAATTCTGCGAAAGGCAGGCAGTCTTCCCATTTTGATCCATATTCCAACACACAAGCTCTAAGCATATCCTCTAAGATCTGGTTGACACTCTCAGTCTGTCCATCTATTTGCGGGTGATACGCGGTGCTGAAGTTCAACTTGGTGCCTACTCCTTCCTGAACTTTCTGCCAAAATCTTGAGGTAAACTGGGTTCCTCGATCTGATACTATGGTCTTAGGGGTTCCATGCAGACTAACAATCCTAGCAATGTACAGTTCTTCTAGCTTCGCACTCTGGTAGGTAGTCTTGATAGATATGAAGTGGGCTACCTTGGACAGTCTATCAACTATGACCCAGATTGAGTCATTTCCCCTACTAGAAGTAGGCAAACCGGTGATAAAGTCCATTCCGACAGAATCCCATTTCCATTCCGGAATCTGCAATGGTTGCAACAATCCTGCAGGTCTCTGATGCTTTGCTTTGACTCTTTGGCAGATGTCACACTTGGCGATGTAGCTTCCGATTTCTCTCTTCATCTTGTGCCACCAAAATTGCTCTTTCAAATCCTGATACATCTTCGTTCCTCCGGGGTGGATAGAATAAAGAGTATCATGAGCTTCCTTCATGATAATTTGCTTCAGTTCTGAATCTGCTGGCACACAGATACGTCCTTTGTACCACAGTACTCCTTCGTCGTCTTCGGTGAATCCAGGTACCTTTCCTGTACCAATACGATGTTTGATTCCATCGATACTTTCATTCCCCTTCTGGGCTTCCTTGATTTGCCTAATCAAAGTGGGTTGAAGTTTAATGCTAGCTAAGAATCCTTTGCTAACCAATTCAGTCCTGAACTGCTCCAACTCCACATACAAACTTGGCTGCTTCTCCTTGATCATGGTCTTTAGCCTACACAACAATCTGCTAAGAGCATCCGCTACCACATTGGCTTTGCCGGGGTGATAGTGAATGTCAAGGTCATAATCCTTGATTAACTCTATCCATCCCCTTTGCCTCGTATTCAGCTCCTTCTGACTTTTGTGATCTGAGTAAATCTCATAGCGATTACCCATCAGATAATGACGCCATGTCTTTAATGCCAGCACTACGGCTGCTAATTCCAGATCATGGGTTGGATAGTTCTGCTCATGCTGCTTCAGTTGGCGAGACAGATATGCGATGACTTTGCCTTCTTGCATCAATACACATCCTAGACCAATCTTGGATGCGTCACAATATACATCAAACGGCTTCTTGCTATCTGGCATGATCAAAATTGGGGCTGATATCAATCTCTTCTTCAGCTCCTGAAAACTGGCTTCACATTTGTCTCTCCATTTAAACTTCGTGTCCTTCTTTAACAATTGGGTCATGGGTCTGGCGATGCTTGAGAATCCTTTGACAAACTTGCGGTAGTATCCCGCTAATCCGAGAAATGCACGGACTTGGGTTTGAGTGGTTGGGGCTTCCCATTCTTCGACATCATTGATCTTGGCAGCCTCCGGCAGACACAATATGTCCTAGGAATCCTACTTCTTTCAGCCAAAACTCACACTTGCTGAACTTGGCATATAACTGATGCTCTCTCAGGGTTTCTATGATGATTCTCAGATGTTGCTCATGCTCTTCTTCTGACTTGGAGTAGATAAGGGTGTCGTCGATAAACACAACTACAAACTTATCTAGGAAATTCATAAAGATCTTATTCATGAGATTTATGAAATAAGCAGGGGCATTGGTTAATCCAAAAGACATAACCGTATACTCGTATAAACCATAGCGAGTAGTAAAGGCGGTCTTCGGAATATCCGTTGCACGAATCTTAAGTTGGTGATAACCAGTCCTAAGATCAATCTTTGAGAATAGCTGGGCTTTGGTCAATTGATCATATAGATCCTCTATATTTGGCAAGGGGTACTTGTTCTTGATGGTGACGTCATTCAACTTTCTGTAATCTGTACACAAACGATTGCCTCCATCTTTCTTGTCGAGGAATAACACCGGTGATCTCCATGGCGATGCGCTTGGTTGAATCAAGCCTGTTGCTAACATGGCATCTAACTGCTTCTTCAACTCCACTAACTCTGAGGGGTTCATGCTATAGGGTCTCTGGGCTATGGGTCCGGTTCCGGGGATTAGTTCGATAATGAACTCGATATCCCTATCCGGGGCATACCTGGCAATTCATCTGGGAATACGTCGGGGTATTCACAGACTACTCATACTTGGTCTATGGTGGGTAGGGTTAAACTCTTGTTGCACTTGAATTGGCGAGGTAAGGTTTCAGATATATGTTCTACTGTTACTCCAGAGCTACTGGTCATGGTGATGGCTTTCTTAGCACAGTCTATCAGTCCTTTATGCCTTGACATCCAGTCCATACCTAGTACTACTTCCAATCCTTTGGTTCCAAGTACTACTAGGTTGGCATAAAAATCTATCCCATGTATTCTGATAGGCACTGCTTTGCAAATTTTTCTAGCTTTTGTAGTTGAACCGGGATTTGAACTATCATGACATTCTTTAGGTTGGTTGGGTGAATCTTACTAGTGCATGCAAATTCTTCGGAGATAAATGAATGCGATGCTCCCGAATCAAACAATACTCTTGCTAAAACTGAGCTGACAGAAAACATACCCAGCACTAGATCTAGTGCTTCCTGGGCTTCTTCTGCATTCATGTGGAAGAGACGACCGTTGCAGTTGTGAGGGTTCCCTGGGGCAAATCTTCTTCCTGGTTCAACTCGACGCTGCTGTTGAGCTAGGGCATTCACAGTGGCATTGGCGGCAGTCTTCTTGGGACACTCATTAGAGTAGTGACCCTTCACTCCACACTCGAAACAAGTGATCTGGGACTTGTCCTTTGCTGCGACAGGCACAACATTGCTGCTAGTTCTGGGTGCAGTGTTGTTGTTGTTGTTGCTCTTGGGAGGTGCACGGTTGAAATTGTTGGCATTGCCGGAGTTGTGATGGTTTCCTCCGGACTTCACATTGCCTCCGCTACGGTTGGGGTAGCTTGGGCGAGACATTGGGGGTTGGTTGTTCCTTGGTGCATATCCTGGGGAGGGGTTGGGACGGTACTTCTGGTGACTGCTGGATCCTGATTGCTGCATCATACGAGTTGTCGTTTGCCTGATTAATCTTCCCTTCCATCTGAATGGCAGAGTCGACTAGTTCTTCGAGATCCTAGAAACGGATATTGATGAGGACAATCTGCATCTCATCATGTAGTCCGTTCACGAATCTCTCCTTCTTCTTGGCCTCAGTGTTGATCTCATCAGGTGCATATCTGGCAAGTGACAGGAATCTGTCATGGTACTCCACCACAGTCATTCTTCCTTGCTTCAATTCGCGGAATTCATCTCTCATCCTGTTGACTAGACCTTGCGGCACGTGGGTGCGGCTGAACTTGACTTTGAATGCTTCCCATGTCATCACTTGACCATGGTTCATATTGCGGATACTATTCCACAAAGCTCTTGCATCTCCCGCCAGATAGTGGGTGGTGAAGAGAACTTTTTTGTTTTCATCAACTCCTGCAACTTCGAGGTTGTTTTCCATCGTCTGTAACCAGTCATCGGCATCTAACGGGTTTTCAGATTGGTTGAAGATTGGGGGATTGGTATTCTGAAATTTTTTGAGTTTGGATCCATGGTGATCCTGATTTCCATGCCCTTGGTTGTTGAGAGCCATCTGGGTGATCTGCTGCAGTGTTGCTAAGTTGGCTTGACATTCTGCCCTGCTTGCTTCACGGTCTGCGATGAGATTCTGCGAGATCTGCAGCATTGGGTCTTGCGATGAGCTGCTCCCTCCTTGGTTTCCACGAGTCATCTGAAGATTGAGATAGATATAGGGGTAAGAGGGAAATGCTAAGGTTCATGGTTTTGGTTTCAAAGCTAAAACTTTGAGTTAGACTCAGGTTTTTCAACTACTCCATTTTATTCATGCAAACAAACACACGATACAACACAGACCACAACAAACAAAGGAAACAGATGGTTTAAAGAACCATTCTGCAAGCTACGATACAGTGGGACCGATACATCTCATGCTACGACAGTGCTCTAGTGCATCTACTCATCGTCGATGAAGTCGGAGTCCTCATCGTCAGTGTAGAAGTCCACGACATCCTCCTCCAGAAAGTCATCATCGTTGCTGAGGTAAGAATCCATGTCTCCCTGGATGTCTTCACCCTCATCTTCTTCTTCCTTGGTGGCAAGCTGAGCTTCCTGCTCCTTGACGGTCTTCTCGAGGTCGGCCACCTTCTTGCGAAGATGGGCGATGGTGCGATCCTTCTTGGCATGCTGGCGGTGTCGTGGTGGTGTCACGGCAGATGCCTTGGATAGGCTAAACGTGGGGCGCTAGGGGAATCCAGGGAGGGATAGTAGAGTGATTCTCTACACAGAAGCTTTGTATTGATGTTCAATCTCCGAGATTACAAGTGCTCCTCGAGCTGTATTGACAAGAGGAGGAAGAAGAAACTCTCTTACTCTTGCCTACCAACTAGCCCAAGAACCCTAGATCCACTAGTGCTCGACCAACTAGAATTCTCCTTGCTCTGTATCAGAAAAAAGTCAACCCCCTTACCAGAACCCCAACCCCCCCCTTATATAGAGGTGGTTCGGTCCTGGCCTAGCACATACGTGGAGGCATATTCCTAAGAATATGCCCCCTCCCAAAGTAGTAACCTGACAGGGGTGCTTTTCCCCCGCGTCACACTTGCTTTAGTGACGTAGCCTCTGCGGCGCCCGCGTCAGCCGACGTGAGCGTCGTCACCCTTGTCGGCCATGATCCGGTGGTCCTGTCCTTGCTTTATTCGCTCATCCAGTATGCACCGGGCCTTCTTTTTTGACCAGAGAGATTCCTTCCTTCTCCTAGAAGCCAAGCGAGGATCCGGACCACAGTCGATCCGGCCATACCTGTTCCTGCATATAAGCTAGACAAACATTTCCTACTTACTCCTTAAGTCGGACGAGACAATGTTAGGCGACCCCCTGGTCCGGGTTACTCCGTGATCCGGCCTGCCTTGAGGTGACTCGGCCAACATCCGTTTAGACCTTGCCTACCCTCGGCTAACTCGGCCCTTATACCTCGGAGTGACCCTACCCGGGGTTATCCCCCCAACATTAGTCCCCGAAGCTGGTGCGGCCTTAGCGGCCTTGGTCGCTAAGGCCACATCAGGTTCATTCGTATTTAAGCCTCGGACGTTTAGTTCCGGGTTAACTTCTTGTCTCGGATTATATGGATTTACGTTCCCTTCGCACGTTCCAAGTTTTCACTTGCCGGCCAGGTTACCATGGAGGCTCGGATCCTATGGTTTTACATTCCCTCTACACATTTCAAGTTTTCACTTGTCAGCCGGGTTACCATGGAGGCTCGGATCCGGACCTTGCTTCCTTATCTCATACGCCAACCCACGTAAGGGTTAATCATTGCGTTACCTTATTTTAAGGGCTCACTGCCTGCGAATCGCTGATGATTACTGTGCGCGGGTTACGTCACGCCTGTCTCCTCGTTTATCGCAACTACACGTCGTGTCATGGGATCATTTTTACTATGTGCCCTCCGCTGTGGCTTCTCTCTGATTGGCTAATGCCGGTGATACACGGCCACAGCGTGTGGCTCTCCAGCGCAGCGCGATCCCACTTTTCGATTACTGGGGGCAGTTAAATAGGGGAGGGGCGTGCTCCTTAGCGCTTTTCCATCTCCGCGCCCGTTCCTGCTCTTCTTCTTCTTCGCGTCTTGCCGCTGGTAGTGCTCACATTCTGCAGCGCCGCCGCACCTTCTCCGTGCCTCCGCACTGCAGCCACCGCTGCCCCACTGCTTAGCCACGGGTCCTCGTTAATCTAGACCGCAGAGCCCCGCCGCCGCCAGCTCCAGCGAGGACAGCGGCTTCGAGATGACGGAGGAGGAGCTCATCATCGTCGAGGAGGAGATGGAGGAGGACGCCGGCCTTGGCGGACCCAGCAGCGTGGGCGATTCGTGGTTCTGCCAGACAACATCGTTGGCTCTACGGACCAGCGTATTCCCCGCCAGCGTCGCCGTCGTCTCCCCTCCTCGAATTGGCCCCTCACCCAATTCAGTGAGTTCGTCGTTTCCTATCCCATTTCCAACGGGATTTGGTCTTCCGTGAGTGATTTCTTCCGGACTGGGTCCGGACCTATCACCGCAACCACATCATCTCCCGTGACGCCATCGCTTTCGTCTCCTCGATCGAGGCTACACCGACTATGGCCCACTGAAGGAGATGTGGATCCGTTCTTCGGCCTCCGTCGCAACGTCGTCCCCAACATCCACGTCGAGTCGGAGGACAAGCAGCTCACTCAGTTCGGAGCTGCCTCGATCTCGCCCTGGAGATTCTCAATCTTTCCCCGGGTCACTGGGCTTGACTCCTGCAAAGGATGGGCCCAGACCTTCTTCTACGTCCGGAACAAAGGCACCGAAGACTTGATCCGGTTGCTGCCCTACGCTCCGGGTCCCCCGGACACGGATTTCTGGGAGGAGGTCGCCAAAAAACCTACAGCTCTGGCCAACCAAGTCAACAAAAGGTTTGCGGAGCTGAAGAAGCTCGGATTGCGCAACGAGGATGCCATGATCACATTCGTGCGCAACCGAATCTCTCCCCTCCAGCAGCGCACTCACAAGTTGTGCCATATGAGCTTCAGCCGCGACCCCAACCGAACCTCCTCGTTCGAGTTGAGCAACACGGAGATCTTCCGCCGGGTCAAGGCTCTTTTCACCACCCATAAGGATTTTTCTGCCGAATGGACGTGGGGAATCGAGCATTACTGCCGTGACAGGCTCCCTCCCGCGGTAAGCTTCACGGAGTAAACTTATTTCGGATCAATTACGTGTCGGTTCTTATTGTATTTTTGACTCTGCTCCTTGTGCTTTTTTCTCAGTTGTTTCTCCAGCAAACCCTCGAGGATGGTACTAATCCGACCCTTAAGTGGGCCCTGGACCGAGAAATCCCGGATGAGGAGGAGCCGGACCAGGAGATGTTCCTCCCCACAACCGACGCCACCAAACGACCCAGCGGTAAATTCTCTTCTCTTAGAGATTGGCCCGACGATGAGGATGACTCGGATATCGACATGATTGAACCCGTTGAGGTTGTCCCTCTTTCTTTTGCCTTCCCGGCATCAGCTAACCCCGGTGGGCACATCCACGAGGATTCTCCACTTGCCACGGGCGAGCCTGTTCCGGTGGCGTCGAAGAAGAAGCGCGGATCCGCGTCAAGTTCTTCTTCCAAACCTTCTCAGCCTACCAAAAGGCAAAAGAAGGCCAGAGACAAGACTGCCTCCAAACGGGCAGGCAAAGCCCTGACACGGAGGGCCCGGAAACCTAAGGAGGCCGAGACCTCGGATGCGTAAGTCATTTTTCACTGCGAAACACACTTCTCCCTGCGTCGGGGTAATTTCACTCCTGACATTATTTTCTTTTGCAGGGCTCCTGTGGAGGTCCCTCAGAGCGGATCGAGCATCTCCTCTCCCCTTCGGTCCGGTCCTTCCCCTCCTCGTGACGAGTCACGCCTGGCCAGCCCTATTCCGAGGGCTCATGGCGCTCCGGGTACCGCAGTACCTCCTTCAGAGGAACGTGAGCTCGGATCAGGAGGGGTCGGATCAGCCGAGGCAACGGCGTCCGTCACTTCCGCATTGCCGCAACCAGCAACCACCAAGTCTACCGCAACTCCAGCACCAGTAGCAGCTCCAGCACCAGCCACCGAACCAGCGCCTATCCCGGCTCCGAAGAAACCAACAGCAGCTCCAGCACCAGCCACCAAAGCTCCCATGCCAAGTTCGTCTGCCTCGTCCGAGTCATCCCAAGCTCGGCGAGGAACCACTCCAGTGGCTTCCAAGGGCAAATCCACTGTGGTCACATCCTCCCCGCAAGCCAAAGGCAAGTCTACCTCCGTCGAGGCCGGGCAGCGAACCTTGTCGTCAATGCTTCCAAAGAAGTCACCAGCAGCGACGGATCCTCCTGCCGAGCCAGCCGATTCGCAGCAGATGGTTCTTCACACTAGCCCAACTCTTGCCTTGATTGAAAGGAAAGAAGCTCACGCAAAGGGCTTGGTGGCACCTCACATGCCCACTGGCGAACGGTACCCTCCGAGCCTCATCGAGTTTGTCATGAACTGGAATAAGGCGGAGTTCGTCTACAATGATGATCTCCTGGAAAAGTTCGGCCCAGCTGAATTTTCCGCTCAGATGAATACCGCCGCCAAGGCCATTAACCTCGTTGGGCGTATGATGGAGGTACGTCGTTTCTTCTTTACATGCTGTAGATAATAACCATTAGTCCCCGAGCCTCCGGCGGAGTAACTTGTTACTCGGCCGGATGCTCATTAGAAGATCAACGTAGCTGCATGTAAACTTCAAATATGCACACACCTAGAGCCGGGTTAAGTTCCGCTTGGCCCGGATCTCGTATACTTCGAATATGCACACACCTAGAGCCGGGTTAAGTTCCGCTTGGCCTGGATCTTGTACACTTCAAATATGCACACACCTAGAGCCGGGTTAAGTTCCACTTGGCCCGGATCTTGTACACTTCAAATATGCACACACCTAGAGCCGGGTTCAGTTCCGCTTGGCCCGGATCTTGTATACTTCAAATATGCACACACCTAGAGCCGGGTTAAGTTCCGCTTGGCCCGGATCTTGTACACTTCAAATATGCAACGAACTAATTTTACACGCCTGTACCTTTGTCAGGTAACCACCAATCGCCGGAGCGCCGAGTTTCAGCGCCTGCTTGATACCCACAAGATCTTGCGCGCAAAACATGTTGCACTTGGCGCGGAGCATGAAAAGAGGGGTAATTTCCTCTCTTAACACCTCTCCGTTTCATTTGTTTCTGCCGGACTAACCTCCTTATTCGGTTTTTTGCAGCTGGGGTGGAGGCTGAAAACAAGATTATGCGGAAGAACTTGGAGGAAATCCGAGGTATGTCCTTCCTCGGCCAACGTTGTTGTGTTTTCCATTCCTTCTTCTCCTTGGCTCGGCAAACATTCACTCCTCGGCTTTGCCGGGTCAACACACTATTTCAGCATCGCTTGAGGATAGTGTGCTCGTGCCTGATATGATGCTGCATTTTCTCGAACAAGCAGGACAGCATCAAGCCGAGCTGAAGAAGAAGAATGATGAGCTTGCCCTCCTCCGGACCAAGGACGACGAAATAGCCAAACTCAAGGCCGAGATGGAGAAGATGAAGGCCCAACACAAAACCGAGCTCCAAAAAGTTGGCCAGAACTTCACCGAAGAGCGTGAGTGCTTTACCCTCCAGATCTCCAAGGACCAGGACCTGCTCAAGGAATCCGAGGTCCAGCTTGGGTCGGCGCTTGCTGAGCTTGAACAACTTCGCCAGAGATGCAACAGTTGTATCAAGGAGTTGACCCGGATCCATCGTCATATCTCCCGTAAGTTTCTTCCCCTTGTCCGACATAGTTTTCCGGGTTAGCTCATATGCCTTTGCTTCAGCACCTTCCCTTTCCTTATTTTCAGATAACTTCCCGGAGGGTACTCCCATCGCCAGTGCTGCCATTGCCAAATTCCGCTGAGGGAGGGGTACTCCCGTCACTCCTGATGGTGAGAGCATCCCCTTAGACATGGAGGACCTGCTGGTCAGGTGTCAGCTCGGGTGGAAACCATCAAGAACTATGGGAAAGATCTCCTCGACGTTGCGGTCCGGATCTTCAACACTTTCTGGCCAAGCGAGAGCGCTCCGAAAAGGATCACACTCCTTGCTGAGAAGCTATTGGAAATCGAGACACAACTTGATCTGTGGAGAGAATCCGCCGGGCGTGCCGCAGCAGATACCCTCCTCCATCATATCCTTACATGGTACGAGAAGATCGACCTGAGCCTCCTCACACGCCGGCACACCGAATCCAAATGGACCGATGATCCGGAGTGGGTAGCTCGGCGCCAGGCTTGCGCCTATAGCCTTGTCGAATATTCTCCCATCCATGACTGGGTTGAGAGGCTGAGCTTTCTGGAATCCGGCGAGGAGGAGCAGATGGAGAACGTGGAGGATGGGTCGGGCGATGATGGAGAAGATTATGCTTCAGATATTGAAGACGGTGATGATGACGCCGAACTTCCTCCTCCTGCCGCTCCTTAGTTGAAAAAACTTGAAAATTTGTCAGATCCCCGGTATGCCGGGTGCAATTGTATGCTGAATACATGATATTTTGCTACTATGCTTGTATGCCGGATTAACTTGGGCGTAGTCCCCGAGTTTCATTTTCTTGTTCGTCCAATTCTTCGGCTCGATCCGTGTCTACCTTGATTCGGTTTTACGACTTACGAATCCGAGCCTCAAGAATTGTTTTAACAATACTGAGAAACTTTGAGGCTTGGCTCAAAATAATTCAACATAATAGCTTGAAAGTAAATACAGGGTTAGTCCGAAAAAACAAACGTTAGCTGGAATAGGATCGTTTCCTTAGTAGTTTTTCATGTGCTACGCAATTCCAAACTTGTTCCCTTGCTTGCCATGAAGCCAATTCTTGTTGGACAGCAGCAAGTCGAAGGGTTGGGTTTTTGGTGCTCACACATTACTAATCTGGGTTAAGTGAAACGAGTCATTCCAGCTAACGCATAAAAAGTAACAACAATCATTTATTAAGGCAGTCCCCGAGTTACTGCTCGAGGCTCCGCTATTTCATTGATAAGCTCATTGCCGACATACATACCGACATATGAGATGACTCGGATACATACACTCTTTAGCTAAGTGTAGAAGGGATGAAGTAGCGCTACATTCCACGGTCGCTTCGATTCCTCTCCGGACCTGTCCGCCTTGTTCTTTTCCTGTGGCTTTGCATCTATAAGATAGTAGGAATCATTGTGCAATGCTTTGCTCACAATAAATGGTCCTTCCCACGGGGGGATAATTTATGCATGCCAGTGGTACGCTGTACCAACCGGAGCACCAGATCGCCTTCCCGGAAGACTCGGGGGCACACTTTCCGGCTATGATAGCGTTGGATATATTGCTGATATATGGCGGATCTGGACAGTGCCAGTTCTCTCGCTTCTTCCAGCAGATCAACATCATTTTGTCGGGCTTCTTGCACTTCGGCTTTTGTGTATTGGGTGACCCTAGGCGAATCATGCTCTATGTCGGCTGGTAATACAACTTCTGCCCCATATACCAGAAAGAACAGCGTGTAGCCTGTTGATCGATTCGGAGTTGTTCTTAAACTCCACAATACCGCTGGTAGTTCTTCTATCCAGCACCCCGCTGATCTTTGCAGCGACTCAATGAGCCGGGGTTTTATCCCGGATAGCACTAATCCGTTGGATCTTTCCACTTGTCCGTTCCATGCGGGGTGGGCTACCGAGGCTATGTCGAGTCGGATTTTCTTATCTCGGCAGAATCGTGCAAATGCTCCTTCAGCAAAATTTGTGCCGTTATCAGTTATAATGCTGTGTGAATAACCGTATCTCAAGATGATGTCTTTGAGAAATGTCACAGCCGTAGCTCCATCAAATTTTCTTATAGGCTTCACTTCGATCCATTTTGTAAACTTGTCCACCATGACCAGAATGTGCGTCATGTTTCCTCTTGCTGGTTTGAACGGGCCAACCATATCCAAGCACCACACAGCAAATGACCATGTAATTGGTATGATTTTGAGTTCCGACATAGGCATATGTGTTTTGGTGGCGTACCTTTGACAACCATTGCATTTTCTCACCAGATCTTTTGCTTGCTCCAAGGCACTTGGCCAGTAGAATCCATGCCGGAACGCCTTTGCCACTAAGGCCCGGGATGAGGCATGATGCCCGCATTCTCCTTGGTGTATATCTCAGAGGATGTCAAGTCCTTCTTCCGGGTCAACACACCGCTGGAGGACATTGGTTACACTCCGTTTGTACAGCTCGGAAATGATGATTGTGTAAGCTTTGGCTCTCCTCTGAGTTTGCCTGACTAGCACTTCCTCAGTGGGTAACGTTCCATCTTTCAAGAACTGGTATATAAGCAGTGCCCAAGCTGGTACTGCTCGCGCAGGGAACATCTCCTCATCAATTTCCATCCGATCCACCGGCATAACTTCAGCCGGATCACGCTGAACAGTCCCCGGGTCTAGCGAGGTAGTCCCCGAGTTTGCCGAGGTAGTCCCCGGGTTCGGCGTGCTACCTACCATGTCAATGTCCATGGGCTCAGCTCCAGATTCCGTGTTTTCTGGGACATAGATTGAGTCGGTTCCTGGGGACGGCCTGATAGATGGTTTTCTGAGGTGCTCCAATGCTACGCCCGGTGGAATTTCCTGTCGGGTCGATCCGAGCTTTGACAGCATGTCGGCAGCTTTGTTTTCCACGCGAGGTACATGATGAAATTCGCATCCCTCAAAGTAACCCGAGATTTTCTGCACATGAAATCTTTATAGCGCCATGTTTGAATCCAGGGCGTCCCACACTCCGGACACTTGTTGTATTACTAGATCCGAGTCGCCAAAGCATATTATCCGACGTATGCCAATCTCCTTTGCCACTTTGAGACCATGCACAAGAGCCTCGTACTCAGCGACATTGTTTGATGCTGCGAAATGGATCTGTAATACGTACTTGAGCTGATCCTTCTTTGGCGAGGTAAGCACAACCCCGGCACCTAACCCGGTTTTGGTTTTCGATCCGTCAAAGTGCATCCTCCAGTAGTTCGGATCTGGCGGCGGTGGTTTGTATTGTACCTCGGCCCAATCCACGAAGAAGTCCGCCACAGCCTGGGACTTGATCGCTTCTCTCCTATCATATTGGGGTGCGTAAGGTGCTAGCTCAATTGCCCATTTCGCAATTCTGCCATTCGCATCTTTGTTACCCATTATCTCGGATATGGGGGCTTCGCGTATCACTTTGATGGGATGCTCCTCAAAGTAGTGCTTTAACTTCTTTGCCGCCATATAAACCCCGTATGCCACCTTTTGAAAATGCGGGTAGTTCTGTTTTGAGGCAGACAATACCTCGCTCAAGTAATACACTGGCCTCTGCACCGACTTACCCTCTTCATATCGCTCCACTACAATCACTGCACTTACAACTCGGTTGGTTGCGACTATGTAGAGCAACATTGGCTCCTTTGACAGTGGAGAAGCTAACACTGGTCCATGGCCAACATCTTTTTCAAGTGGGCAAAAGCTTCATCGGCCGGCGGCGTCCAAATGAATTTATCTGACTTTTTCATGAGTTGGTAGAGAGGCAGTGCCTTTTCCCCTAACCGACATACAAACTGACTCAACGACGCCAGGCATCTAGTGAACTTCTGGACGTTGTTGAGACACTTCGGCAGCTCCATTCGTTCGATGGCTCGGATCTTAGTTGGATTAACCTCGATACCTCGGCTGGAGACGAGAAATCCGAGTAATTTCCCAACCGGGACACCGAAGGTTCATTTCTCTGGGTTAAGCTTCATCCGGAATCTCCTCAAGTTCGCGAATGTTTGCCTTATGTCGTCAAGGAGCGTTGCGCTTTCCTTGGTCTTAATAACCACATCATCCACGTAGACTTGTACATTTTGACCTATTTGATCGTCCAAACATTTTTGCATACATCTTTGGTACGTTGCTCCTGCATTTCGTAAACCGAACGGCATAGTGCGATAGCAATAAGCCCCGTACGGGGTAATAAAGGCAGTTTTTATTTGATCATCCGGGTTCAGAGGTATCTGGTGGAAACCAGAATAGGCGTCAATGAATGACAACAGTTCACATCCCGTGGTAGAGTCGATGACCTGATCTATCCTCGGCAGTGGAAATGGATCTTTTGGACACGCCTTGTTCAGGTTCGTGTAATCGATACACATACGCCAAACCACTGCCACGTTCTGATCATCCTTCTTCTTTCTACCAGCACCGGATTAGAGAGCCAATCCGGATACAGACTTCCATGATAAATCCTGCTGCTAGCAACCGAGCTATCTCGTCACCAATGACCTTTCTCCTATCCTCGGCGGCGTCGGAGAGGTGCTTCACCGCCTTGCTCGGTCTTACGTTCAAAGAGTGCTCGGCCAACTCCCTCGGAACACCTTGCAAGTCCTGTGTGGACCAAGCAAAAATATCCCGATTCTCATGGAGGAAGTTGACGAGCTCGCTTTCCTATTTGTCAGTTAACCCGGCACCAATTGATAGGGTACGCTCCGGAAACATGTTATCCACTGGAATCTTCTTGGTGTCCTTCGCGGCTTGAAATGAAATGCTTCCATGCGGGTTGCTTAACGCCAGCATGTACTGCTGCGCGGATTGAGCTAATGCCGCCACCTCTTGGATTTTTCTTTTCTCTTGGGCAATTACGAGTGACTCGGCTAGGTTAGACCCGGCTGAGGCGCACTCAATAGAACGTCGGAAATCCCCAGCGATAGTAATTGCTCCATTTGGCCCGGGCAACTTCATCTTCAGATAACTAACGTGGCAACTTGCCATGAATTTGCTCAGTGCTGGTCTCCCGAGTAATGCATGATACGCGCTCTCCAAGTTCACCACCTCAAACTCCAGATTCTCAGTTCGGCAGTTATCCCTCGTACCGAATAGCATGTCGACCCGGACTTTGCCTATGGGCTCACAGGATATGCCTGGCACGATACCATGGAAAGTTGTTCTTGTAGCCTGGAGCATGTTCTCCGAGATGCCCAACTTGCGCATCGTATCCGCGTACATGATGTTAATGCTACTGCCATTGTCGATCAGTACCTTTGAGAACCTCACATTAATGTTTGGTCCGATGAACGTCGGATCTAACACTAGTGCATACGAGCCCGGACTTGGCATAAGCTTGGGATGATCTTTGACGCTCCAGGAGATTTCCTGGTCCGACCAAGACATGTATCTCGTCACTGCAGGCATAACCGTGTTAACCTCCATATGTCGGCGCTGCAAGCTCTTCCTATCTGTTTCCTCTGTTGTGAACACACAATAGCTCTGGTGATGTTCCCTGTACTCATTCATTCCCTCGTTTCCAGAGTACCTCTGATCCGGTTGTTGCTGGTTTTCCACCTGACGCACTGCATCCCTTCTCTCACTGTTGTCATACCTCGGCAGAGGGGGAGGCAACATCAGTTGTTGCGTGTTTGCTCCGGAGAGCAGTTGCTGCCGGGATAACTCCTGCCGAGGTTGGTCATTCCGGGGTGCCTGAGCATTCCCTGAACCACCCTGTTCTATCTTACGCATCCACTCACATTGCCTCGTTGTGTGACCCACCGGACTGTTCGGATTTGGCGTGTGAAATTTACACGGCTGGTCCAACATTGACTCATAGGTATACCTCGGACGATCTTTCTTTTCTTGCCATTGCTTTTTCTGCTCCGGAGTCCATGTTTTCTTGCCATCGTTTCGAGGAGTCCATTGCCCTCCCGTTTTCTGTCGTTGGTTGCTCCCTGCTCCGGGCTGATCTTGATTCACAGCTGCAACTTGTTGCGAACTATACCGATGATCCGGTCTATCATCTCTCCTTTTTCCCCTGTAAAAGTTCCTCCGGGATGACCCGGCTCCGTCCCTCGGACAGTACTCCTCATTTGACTCGTTCGACGCGATCCTAGGTTGAGTTGGATCACCCAAAGCATAAGAATCCACGATCCGGATCATCTCTGCCAGCGTGACTGGCATTTTCCTTTGCAATTTCATCCACAACTCGCTGCCATATCTGCACCCTTGAGCGAACCATGCTATGGCCTGTGACTCTATGACTCCCTCACACGAGTTTCTCACGGTACACCACCGGGTCAAGAATTCACGGTCCGTTTTGTTAGATCTCTGCTTGTACATTGCCAGGGTCTGTGGTCTATTCGGTCTCTGATATGTACTTGAGAAGTTGCTGATAAACATTTCTTCAAAATCTATCCAGCAATTGATGCTTCCGGGTGGCAAATTATTCAGCCATACCCTAGCCGGACCTTCCAACATTTGGGGTACATATCGTACAGCCCATCTCAAGTTGCCAGTTGCAATTTTCACAGCTGTTGCATAGTTTATCAGCCAATCCTCCGGCTTTGTACTGCCGTCATACGTCTTCGTGCCCCTGGGTAATTGGAAATTGGGTACTGGCGGTTCCTTCATGATTCGGGGTCCAAAGCACGCTGGACCCGGAGGACCTTGACATTCGATCTGTTCCGACCTATATAGGCGATCCAGCTTTAACCTGGCGTCATCCGGCATCAAATCCCTGCTTCCCAATCTCGACCCTATCACATGATAGTCCGGTCTTGCGTATCCCGCATTCATCATCTCCGAGTCTCCGTCATTGTATCGGTCTTGCTCTCGTTGTGCTGTGCTCCTCTGTTGCATACCACGGCCGCACTTTGCTCTTGCCTTGGTTGACCTGCTCCTGCCGAGTTTCGCTGTCCGGCATTGCTGTTGGCAGCATTCCCTTGACCGGCATTGCCTTGGTCGTCATTACCTCGGTCCGCTTCACCTCGGCTCACACTTCGTCGATCGTCGTTTTTCCGCATCTCTTTTTCTTTTCCCGCACGTGTTGGGTCGTACGGAACGATCTGCTTGTTCCGTCTGGCCGAGGTTACTACCTCTTCTCTCCTTGGGCCACCATGAGGCAACGATGCGCCTCCAGCGGATTTCTCCGGGTTACCCATCGCCAAATGGACGATCTTAGAAGCTCCAAGTCTCTCTGGGTTACCTCTCAGCAGCTCCTCGTTCTGCCTGTTCGCGATCCGAACCAGCTCGTTAACCCGGTCTTGCTGTCTTTGACGGGCTTCACCCGTCAGACCCTCTAGCTCGGACGCCGCGGCATCTGTTGCTCTGAGGTTCTTCGCCGGGGTACTATACCTCGGCAACCCCACGGACAGATAGTTTTCCGACCCTTCTGGTCCATCATCACCTTCTCTGTTCATCTCACTTATGAGATTTTTCCCTTTTACCCTTACTGCATCAACCTTGTTTGCCTTCGCGTACTCACGCAGCGTCATGTTCAACGACTGCTGAGCCGCTGCTATTTTCTTTGTGCCCTCCAGTATCTTTTGCCGGGTCTCCTCTAGCTCGGCCTGTGCCTGAGCCGGATCTACCACTGCTGCCACCGGGTTTGCCAAGCTATCCATAGCTTCCCTCAACACGTTCTCAGGCCTCTCTAGCGGAGGACCCCTAGCTTTCCTCGGTGCCTTAGGCGTTACCTCCGGGTCTGGCGCTGGATCCTTGCTCATGCCCGCGCCTGGCGCAGTCATCATCACCTCTGCATGGTCCGGGGAGCGAGCGATACGCGCCCCGCAAGCCACGGTGAGGGGTGGTTCTCCTGCATCGACGACGCGACGCGGATGAACGCAAGACACGTCCACAGCAACGTAGACCTTGTGCACACCGAGGTTGACGAAGATGCCGTTGCACGGAAGGGGGTGCGTGCCAAAGCAGCCAGCATTGTCACTGACGTAGTTTAGCGCTCCAAAGTGCTGAACGAGCCTGGAGACGATGCGTTCGTCGGTGCCGATGAAGTTTCCCGTTCGGATCTTCACCCCTGCTAGCGCCGCTGGCCCGGTGGGCGCTAACTGTCGTGGTGGTGTCACGGCAGATGCCATGGATAGGCTAAAGGTGGGGACTAATATGCGCTAGGGGAATCCAGGGAGGGATAGTAGAGTGATTCTCTACACAGAAGCTTTGTATTGATGTTCAATCTCCGAGATTACAAGTGCTCCTCGAGCTGTATTGACAAGAGGAGGAAGAAGAAACTCTCTTACTCTTGCCTACCAACTAGCCCAAGAACCCTAGATCCACTAGTGCTCGACCAACTAGAATTCTCCTTGCTCTGTATCAAAAAAAACCCAACCCCCTTACCAGAACCCTAACCCCCCTTATATAGAGGTGGTTCGGTCCTGGCCTAGGGCATACGTGGAGCCATATTCCTAAGAATATGCCCCCTTCCAAAGTAGTAACCCGACAGGGGTGCTTTTCCCCCGCGTCACACTTGCTTTAGCGACATAGCCTCTGCGGCACCCGCGTCAGCCGACGTGAGCGTCGTCACCCTTGTCGGCCACGATCCGGTGGTCCTGCCCTTGCTTTATTCGCTCATCCAGTACGCACGGGACCTTCTTTTTTGACCAGAGAGATTCCTTCATTCTCCTAGAAGCCAAGCGAGGATCCGGACCACATTCGATCTGGCCATACCTGTTCCTGCATATAAGCTAGACAAACATTTCCGACTTACTCCTTAAGTCGGACGAGACAATGTTAGGCGACCCCCTGGTCCGGGTTACTCCGTGATCCGGCCTGCCTTGAGGTGACTCGGCCAGCATCCCTTTAGACCTTGCCGACCCTCGGCTAACTCGGCCCTTATACCCCGGAGTGACCCTACCCGGGGTTATCCCCCCAACAGGCAACGAAGAGACTGGCAATCCTAGACGAGCAGTGCAAAAGTCTAGGCCTTCTGGTCAGCAATGGCACGGTTCTGGTTGGCTAACTCCCTGGCATTGTCCAGTTCCTGCTGTCTGTCATGCAGTAAGAAGTCAAGATTCTCCACTTGACGCCTCAACTCTGGGTGACTTGGCATCTCCATCGGCATTCCCATGAAGTCACGTATTGCATAGTGAGCAAAACGGGTTCCTTGGATTTTGTTGACGCTGAGGGCACATAGACGTGCGAGAGCTTCATGCATTGCCCTGGCTAATCCATCTAGCCAGTTGTTCTCTCTCACGAAGAACTGAATTCTTCCAGAAGTTGGTGCTTCGATGCTTCCTCTAAGATCCGCGGTGACTAGCCACTGTGGGTCTCCTCCTGGGGGTCCGGGAAGTTGAGCTCCAAGAAACTCCGGATGGGGGTGTCCCAATAACTCCGATAGTGAATCCAGATCCCTCTCGAAGATCAGCTGACCTCCGTTTCCCAACTGGCAAAACTTGCTGAACTGAGTCTCCATCTACAAGAATTAAGGATGAGGAAATTAGTGAAGTGATCAAGTGTGTCAAATTTTAAGTAATAATGTAAGAATTTTGAGGAACATTAAGTTTTGAGAAAGAAAGAGTTCCCAAGGATAAGAGAGGAGATAGTTTTTCGTAAATACCCACTTTGGTTTTGAAACTAGGTTTTTGTTCGGACGTCCATTCTAACTAGGGTCTCCTATGGTCAGGATGGCTCTGATACCAACTTGTCAACACCCGGATTTTTAATCCTAGATTCCCGTTATGCGATACCTCGCAATCCCTGGATTACCATTTTTGCGAGACATAACGGATTGGATATCACAGTACATCATCCATTACAAACCATACATAAGGTCTTACACAAATAAGTATCTCATGATCCAGTCTTAATACAACAAGCAGCGGAATAAATATAAAGCGTAGCGGTGGGGTCCATCTTGAGGGACGAACAATGCTTGTGAAGGCAGATAGTCCTAGTTATCATAGCCGTCCTGCGGCCATCATCTTGATAGTCTCCTTCATAGTCTGGTCATGAGAATAGCCAGGGACAAAAGCCATGAGTACTCTTTAAGTACTCGCAAACTACCACGAACAAGTATTATAGTGCTAAGTTAAAGTGCTAAATCTAAGTTTAACTATAAAGTTAAGTTTGAAACCTAAGCTGAGTTCTGAAGCAAAGAAAGATAAAACGAAGTTCTAGAATCACTTAAGTTGGGAAGCTATTGTCATAAACACAACCCTGTTGTGGTCAAGTCAAGATTCATCATTCATTTCATAAGTTGTTTGGAAAACATCTGACAATGAAACAGTATGGCCATTCCAACTGTCCATAACCACGGACGCGGCTATTCGAATAGTTTGACACTCTGCAGAGGTGGTACACTTTCACCACAAGATTCGATACATCTATCAGGGATAACCCTGAATCATCATACTTAGTATGCAAATAATCAAACATAACCTTCCTTTTACACACCCTAGTATAAGCACCTCTCCTATGAGCATGGCCTCCCAACCATGACCATCAGTCATCTTGAGCCTTTGCATAGGTGGACAACATTGAGAGGTAGCC
Source organism: Avena insularis (assembly GCA_023614405.1). NCBI lineage: Eukaryota > Viridiplantae > Streptophyta > Magnoliopsida > Poales > Poaceae > Avena > Avena insularis. Next base: position 47,871,068 of record CM042692.1, on the reverse strand, counting down.
TCGGCTCAAACCTCTCATGAGAACTAATACTAATGCATATAAACTTCTGGCTAAGCCTTACCCAATTCAGGTAGTGTGTTTGTATGGTAAATTTGGAATGGTATCGCATCTGAATCCAACCATCAGTTTTATAAAAGGGCTAAGGATCATGCCTCAACATTTTCATCATCATAAACCCTTTGTGTTTCTCAACACATGTCAAAACATCTCATTAGAATGACTCGTCATTCCAAGGTTTTCATAATTCATTTTCACCAATTGTTCCCATCTAAAGTGACTCAAGTTTTGATCTACTCTAAACTACTAAGTTAAGAGTGTTCACTAAGTTGGAAAGATGATGGGTTCAATCTCATGCCATAGAATGACATTTAAGGTTTATCTAAATAGGTCAAGTTTTATACTCTTTATGCTACCTTCAAAACAAGTAAGGGACTTTGTGTAAAGTAAAGGAAGTACAGCTTGAAAATAAGACTTGGATGAAATACTAGTCAAGGTAGTATAACTCAAGCATGCCTAAAGCATCTTGGCTAAACCATCCAGTTCAATCCTAGCTTGCTAAGCATTATACTTGCAAGTGTTAGCTTGCCAATAGTAGCTTGCCTTGGTTGGTGCAGTGGTTGAAGTTTTCTTCTTCTTCTTCTTGGTAGCACTCCTCCTCCTCGTAAGCTTGGTCGGTACTATCTTCTATAAATACATACGGAGTACACAATCACCAAACAATACTTAACTAGTCTAATTAGTACTCTAAGGCACACAATTGGTGATCGATTATCATCACAAGCATCACAAGTTTTAGTCAATAGTTTCCTCCTTTTTATTTTAGAAAAGTAATTTCTACTCATTGAAAAATTAACAAAGATTTAATATTCACCACTTAAAATATGGGATCATGTGGACACATGTCATCACCACATATTCTAACATGTGGGAATGTAATTTAAGGGTTGGATAAAACTTACTTTGGTTTAAGTTCATTATTTAATGATTTAAAGTGACTAGAAATGCCTATATAGCATTATTTTGGTACTAGTCCAAAGTCACTGCATGTAAACTTTGATATTATTACATATTAAGATAGGTATGATGAAATGTGATTTTTGAGAGTTGGAATCAACTCAAAAGCTAACTTGGTTGATTTTATAAAAATGTTTCAAGGTACAAATGCTTTTGTTTTATTATTTTTACTAGGAGAGATCTATAACTCTAATTGAATTAAATCCAACGGGCTTGGATAGATCATTTCAATACCTTTCAGACAAAATTGGTTTCATGCAATTTGGAGTTGTTAATCTTTCTGAATTGATTTTCAAACTCAGAGACAGAACTAAGTTTTACCTAAATAGGAAAATCCTAATTCAAACTAACTGGGTCGCGCGGGAAACTCTAACGGGCCGGCCCAGTGTCACTTAGCGGCGTGGGGCTCAACTGACAGGGGGGTCCACCGGTCAGCAGCTCATAACGCGCGAAGCGGTACGGGGCAACGTGGGACATTAGATTAGAGTGGGGATCAACGGCTGGGGATCGTCGTCGACGACGGACCTGTCGCCGGTGAGCTCTAACCCTAGCGACTCAGTGGGGGTGCATAGGGGGCGTACCAGGGCTCCAGCAACGATGGCGAGGCGGGCAAACGGACTGGTGGTCGACGGCGAGCACAGGGATGGTCGAGGCAGCTCCGGGGGTGGTCGCAATCAGCGGCGCCCTTCTCCTCCAGACGCGGCCTGCTCCGGTGCAATTTCGGCGAGCTACTGCTCCCCTTGCTCCGGCTAGTGGTGTGGGATAATCAGTGAGGTGAGGGGAGTGGAGTGGTGTGCTTCAAATGGCTGGGGGTGCCCTCCTTTTATAGGCTCGACGGCAAGACCGAGAGGGATGGGCAGGCGACGGTGGCGACATGGCTACGGGCGGCTAGCGGCATGGCTGAGGGTGGCGATCGACGGGCAGTCTCCTGGCGGTGCTCTAGGAACTTAATGCTGGCTTAGGGGCAGTGGTATAGGGTCGGGGGCAGCTAGCGCTCTAAGCGGTAGAGGCGGCGGTGTCCACGGCGAGCAGTGGTTGTGGTGCGTTGGGCGGCGAACGGGCATGTCCGGCGTGTTCCCTGGGTCATGGTGGAGTGGTGGGTGCGGGCTGTGGTTGAGCGGCGGCTTGTGCATGCGTGCCAGGTGAGGCTCTCTGGCGCGTGCTCGGCATGGCACGGTGGCACTGGAAGCGGGGATTGCTCGGTGGTCCACGGCTGGTCCTGGATCCGGGAAGGGACAGTGAGTGGTGGTGAGGTTCTGGCTACCTCCTAGACATGGCGAGAGAGGGGGAGGGGGTTTGTTGCAGTGGGGCAAGGGGTGGCCGGCGAGTTGGTGCTCGGCATGGCCTTGCACTGCCACTAGGGGAGCAGGAGAGGGGGTTTAAAAGCTGTGGTTAGATCATTTGGGGACAGAGGGAGGTTTTTGAGGGAATTTGGGTGCAAAACCCTATTGCAAATAGTGAGCTAGGTTTAGAGTTTAACCCTGCCTGCCAAGTGTTTGCTTAAATGGCCGCAAGGAATAAACTTTTGAATTTTGAAAAGATTTTTGGTGGGTTAGCTAGGCATAAGCTTGAGACTCTGTGGTTGCTTGGGTTTTGAAAATTGAGCTTGTTTGAGTGGTTTTTGAATTAGTGGGATCTTCCCATATGAAATAGATTCAATTTTAAACTGTCATTTAAAATTAGTATTTGATTGGTTTTAGTAGATCACAAAGTGGGCCTTGGTACCTCATTATGTGTACTAGCAAGGGGTGTAAAGATCCACAAATGTTTCTGTTAAGTTTTGAGTACTAGGAATAGCCAAAGTAGGCATGATAGTTAATTTGGCCAAAATGACCATTCACTTCAATTATTCATTTTGAGTTGTTTTTCTTTGGGAAAAGTTTGGGAATGATTTAGATGATGTTTATTTCACCTAAGAAACATTTTACAAGCAATGAATCACAGAACCATGGCAATTCAAATCAACTCCTATTTAAATGCACATACGCATGAATGCTTTCATATTTTTAAATGAAAACGTTTTTGTTAACCCTAATTTTGATGATTTGGATCTTGATAAGCTTGGATTAAAGTTTTGGGATGTTACAGCAACCCATAATTAGTCAGAACTCCTCTTGGTAGATTTCATCCCAACTTCCATAATCCTACTAGCCTCCTACCAAAACCATGGTCAGACACTAGACGATTAAGACCCTTCAGGTCGCTTAGCGATTAAGCTCCTTGGATCGGACTAATGCAATAAGCATAGTGGTTCCTCGTTATCCTCGAATCTACTAGTTTTCCATTGATATCCCTGTGTCACCCGGGGGTCGCCGGTCTACTAGTGAACAAGACCTTATCTATGTAGAACAAAGCATCATGTTGTCTGGGCCCTTAATTGGACAACAAGCATTAGGCATCCCACAGATAGTCAAGCACACATAATATAGTAATTAGAATCAATCACAAACTTAATGGAAAATATATGAAGGCACATCACATCTCACCAATCCCCTACATCTCCCATGCTCAAAGGGAATTACTCACACATTAGAGAAGAATGGATCATCGATATAATCAAATAAAGGTAATTCGTCTTTATATTACCGTGGAGATCCACAATAAGAATAGAAAAATATCCAACACAATTCATGATGGGAAGAAACAATCTCAAACCCTAGTCTTGCAAGGTGAAGATCCCTCTCTCTCTCTCTCAAGTACAAGTAGTGGCTATGGGGGTGTATTGGCTAGGAGGTTGAAGATCGTGGAGCGAGATGAAGAACGTCTTCCCCTTCTTCTCTAGATCTCCTCTTTCTTCCTTCTGGATGGTATGGCGGCTGCTGTGTTGTGTTTTTGCGTATGGTCGCTTCATAGAAGTTGTCCCTTTTGACAAGACAGAGGCGGCAGCACCTGTACGGCGGGAACTGTTGGGGATCGGTGCGGAAAACAAAAATTTCCTACGATGTAACCCCAAAACTGCCTAGGATCTATCTAAGAAGTAATGCGGTAATGGCCGAAGCATAGAGAATACATACCCTTGTAGACCATACATGGTTAACGTTCCGCAGGGAACGTGGTTGAAGTAGTCGTACTCGTAGCCGACCTCAAGGTCGCGAAGCTCCTCGCAGGTCACCCCTTGCTCCTTCTTGATCTTCATCGTGCAATAGCTCCGGCTCACGACATTTAAGCGCCCCAAGTGTTGCGCCTCGTGTCTTCGTACACATCCGGTGCATGATGAGACCTCCGGCTGCCCGATCCCGCTGGGAGTGCGGAAGTTGATATCTGGCTAGGAATCCCTGCAGCGCAACGGCATGCTGCAGGTGTGCCTTGATCGCACAGCCCAGACTTGGGGCCATGGTCACAAGGTATAGAGACAGGGAGGGAGAAAGTCAACCAAAGTACTTCTCTAATTGTGTATCTAATCCCACCCATGGGCACCCCTTTATATAGGCGAAGGGGGTGTGCCCTCTCCATTGGGTTAGCCATGTGGGACTATTCATAAAGGAAAAATAGCAGGTATTTTCGTCCTGGCCGGATGGGCCAAAAGAACTCAGCCCAATAGCCAAACAAAAAATAAACAATAAAAAGAAAAGGGGCAGCCAGCACAGGCTCGATCGGCCAGTGGGCCGACCTGCCCCACCCAGCATGTGGCAGCGGCCCAGTGACCACCTGACAGTGGTCGGCGCCCTCCTGACCAGAGCGCTGCAGTGGTGGCTTCTTGCACCGCCCGGGTGGACCGGCTCGCCCTGGCGGCCCAGCTCCCTGGCACCCGCGTGGGCCAGGTCGAGCAGGCCCGGGTGGCGGCTGGTAGCTGTGGTCCGCCCCCCGTGCGGCGGTTAATAAAAACCGCCCACGTGGGCTGTTTCTTTTCCTTTTTCCTTTTATTTTTCTGCAGCTTTTATTCTAGGGTATTTACCTCTGGGATTTGGCCTAATATAAAAGTTGCTTTTATAAATCTTAACTTAAGTATTATTTAGGATATATTAATTCACAATTAACATATAATAAATATATATTTAAATTCCCATTTATCCGGAAACACTTTTCCGGTTTTTCCTTTATTCTTTCTCCGAACAACTTCGGATCTTTCTGTGGAACGATTCCGTCTTTCTCTCTTTCTCTACTGTGATTCCGTCTTACGAATGATCGCTCTCATCGTAACCTTAAGTGTATCCTCTCACGGCTCGGGAATGCTCTAGACATCATCTAAATCAATGATCAACAGAGGGACCAGGGATGTCCATGTGACCCCTATGCATTCCTGATGACAATGTCGTTTGAACCGCTAAATGTAGAATCCTCTTCCTTTTGTTTCTCGATACGACTTGTCCGAGATCCAATCATTGGTATCCCATACCTTGGTCAATCTCATTCACAACAAGTTTTGTTTTCTTGTTACCGTGATATTACATCCCCGTGACCTAGTCACATGTTGCAACATTTATGGATGTAATCTCACCAAGCCGGCCATATGTATCTTTACCTGTCATGTGGGTGAACAAATCCCGCTCTTGACATATATTGCCTCTACAGTTCCTCCGAGTACCTGAACACACCTTTATAACCACTGTATTACCAAGTGGCGCTTGATGCTATCTAAGCACTCTCGGGAGACTGTGATTGATATCATCTCACGGTCTAAGGATAAGGAATCTAGGTATAGATATTGCAACAATGAACTATATGACTTGATCGTGTTGCAATCCTTCGAGGAATGTCCAATCACATCATTCTCCAATGATATGATCCCGTTGTTAGTCGGCATAAATGCCCATGATCTTGAAACCCAGATCATCTTCGTGACCAACGAACTAGTATGAATAGAGGCTACTAGGGACTTGGTTGTTTCATACCACACCTGTACCAATGTTTCTACTTGGCACAGTTATAGCACAATATGAAACTATTATAAACTAATTGAGATATGACAATAAAAACCTACTTATTATTTGCCTCTAGGGCATATCTCCTTCAGTCTCCCACTTGCACTAGAGTACAAATAAACTAGCTCGCATTTTACTCATATAAATCATATGCCATATGCGTTTACAGATCATACATGCTCATGGGAAACGGCATGTCCATGTTCTGTTTTACCAGATCATTATGTCTTTTGCAAATCATTAATGTCTTCCTAATTTTGACATTCACGCCATTATCTTATAATGGGTCGAAGTATTTGTTTGGCGACAAAGTGAGACTTTGTTTCTAGTTTTTTATGATGACGGTCGTTTTCACCGTTGTCATCTATACTTCGAAACACACTTTGCTATCCTTTGTGTATATACTGTAATCATGGCAGTAGAACGAGGCCGGATTCCAGGAGCTTACAGTGATTTTAGATCAACCTCGAGGGCTTTCTCATGGGCACTGGGCCTTGGGACACATCATTCTACGTTAAAAGCGAACTAGCCCCGCCATGACATTATACATTACATCAGATGTAGCCTTTATACTTCTATATCTATGTAGATCCTAGTGCATGAAATGCATCTATGCCACTTACATTGCTTCTTGCCATTTATGTACAAACTTAATTCGGGTTCAGTGATCAACTCAGGAATCACTTAAAGACATGTTCTTACAGTTAAGACTTTGTCCTACCAACCAGATCCTCGGGTCACTTTATGTCGAGTATACAACATGGTTATATGGAAGAACCTATGACTGAGGCATAGGAGATGCAACACATCTCTTTCTTTCAACCATAGTTGTAATACTCAATGCTTCATATAGTAAGAACTACTTTCTCACCTTGTTCCATTCTGAACTTCTTCAGAATCTTGCTTGTTCCATTCTAAATGTCTTCAAAATCTTGCTTAGGACACTCTGAACATCTTTCATAGTCAAGTCCAGGAAGCATTCGACATTCAGTGTTTATTAAACTCACCAATCTATCTTGATAGATCTTATTGTTTAATAACCTCAACTTCATCCTTATTTATCTAACTTAAACGTTATTAACACCAATCACATCATTCATATATGTCGTCCACATATCTCAGAATGATTTCACGCTCCCACTCAAATATGACATTCATGTTTGAGATCCAGGGATTTCACTCAGCTCCCACTCAAAATATGTCAGCTACATATTATGAATTAGCAAAGATGATTCGTTCCTACTCAAATCTAGGTCCTCTCGATAATCTTGGACATTCCAAAATTCCTTGATGATAATCGAATTGAGAATTCCACTAACGAGATTTCAATGACCATTCATTTCTCATAATTAGGTCCATCACGCTTCTTTGTAATTCATAGGTATGTCTTGTTCAAAGCATGACAAGTGAATCAACTATAATTCCACAAACTTGTAGAACATATAGTTGAATCCTACTTTCTTTTAGTAAAAGTATTTACTTGAAACTTTATGATCATTATCAGTAGTTTTTCCTCTATTTGTAGAGTTTGGATTCACGAAACAAATTTCGCTGCGCCACTCAACAATTTGGAGGCAAGGTCAAAATACCTTGTTTTGATCTTTTACTTTCTTCCACCTGTGTCTTCACCAAGACACGTCAACTTTGGACAACAACAGGTTTTCCCCTTTTGTGGAAGATGCATTCATAGTTTCCTAAGAATGCTCTACAAAGACTTGTTTATTCGCCACGACTTCGACTTATAGAAATCTCCAGAAACTCGAACTTGCCATAACACTTATGGTGTTGTTTCCACGAATCTTTTAGATGTTCCTTTGTATTTCAAACGAGTATTTGCCTAACTCTAAACGACAACTATAACCCCTATAAGAGATGATATTATACCATATGTATCTTAATACATAATGATTATGATGTTTAGACATTTCTACACAGTTTGAATTCGTCAAATTATCATAATTTGTGAAACATCTTTCACAAGTCCCTTTTTATGCTAAACTTAACTTGAATACTTTAGTCATGTCGATCAAATCGAAGAGACTTGTTAATTCAATATCCCATTTAGTTATGAACTCATTTGAACAATTCAAATCATTTCAAACTTCATGTTTCATTAAGTAAATACGCTTATTCACTTAAGTCCACAATTAACTAATAATTTCCGCTACTTGTTGAAAATACGATACATCACTATATATAAGATTCAACATTTCTTCGCATATCACCGTTTTACTAGAATGCGGAGTTTTAGTCATTCTGCCCAAGAGGCATGGTTTTGCAAAGTCTCTAGATTAAGCATCTAGGACCCCGATCTTTCACAAGGAACCTGCAATAACCAAAATGACTTAAATTGTAGTGTCATTTCATTATTAGACTTTGGATATCTTTTAGCATTCTAATCCTTTATAAATGTTTAAACTATTATCATTAACATAGTGATGAGAATAACTTGTTTGTAATCGTAATGTGACCATAAGGTATTGTTCATAAGAATAGTACAAACTGGTTTGTAATTTGTTCATATGAATAATCGTCTTGCCAAAAGCAAGACACACAAACAAGGATTACAAAATTATATTCATGTCCACTAATCCAAATGATAAACTTTGAGGAAAGAGGTGATGTCGGCCATCAACTATTTTGCTTGCCGTCATCAAGTCACGTTGCCTCAAAACCAGCAATTCTCAAGCAGATCCTCTTGTTTTCACAAAACGGGACAAGTATCAAAGACTTTGCAAAGTGCAACGAGTTTTGCAAGAACCACATTTATAATTTGTATATCTTACATATACCTTTTCATCCATGACCTCCGTTTGCAATCAAGCCCTTCTAAGAGTTCTTAACTCTAATGCAAGATCACTAAGTGTTTTTCCAAACATTCTGGAGTCATCGAATTATCTCCTAATGGTTATTGTATCAAGAAGAGAAGATCACCTTTTACGAGGATATCCCTCAGGTGTGGGTATTAATCTATGAAGTTGGACCCTTTTGCTAAGTTCCACATTAAGCAATATATTCCCATGGTCGCAAAGGACCTCAATGGGATAGTCTAAGATCTACTAAGATATTTGCAAATAGACATCTAGACTAAGTTTATCATAAGAGATCAATTTATAATTGGTCTCCACTAAAATTGTCATTCCCTGGACGATTTCAGTGATCACATGATCCCTATCCTCTACACCTCCCCCGATCGTCACGGCCATCAGTGCATTATCAAAGGTAGACATTCACTAATGTCAATCACATCATCCATGTGACTCATGCTCGATCTTTCGATCTCTTGTGTTCCGAGGCCATGTCTGCACATGCTAGGCTCGCCAAATCTAACTTGTGTGTATTCGCTGTGCAACATGGCTTACACCCACTGTATGCGAACGTAGATATGTCTGACACCCATGCCTGTACCATGGATCGCCTCATACCGAAGAACTTTCTTGGTGGTGCGCACACAAGGGGAACACGGAACATTGGAATTAAATAGGGATTATCTTATTTCCTACCGTTGAGTATCTAAATACTAGCACACAATAAGATGTAAAAAACTGGTATCAACATCATATGTATAATGTGATATGATATGGTATTTCTTGCGCCTTGATCTCGATCGAGCGCTCCGGCATGATCTCCATCTTTCCCTTGGTTTGACGCCAAGTCCACGATGCCGCCACCACGTCGTCCATCGGAATGATGACTATTACTATACTACTTAGCAACAGAAAAGTAAACTACTTTACCTTCACAACGACCAATGCCATATCATAATCACATGCCCCCTGCAAAATAAAATTCGCCTCTACTTTATCTATTGCAAGTTTTACGTGTTTGTTAGGGCTTTCGCACTAGAACTGTTTCTAAACTACGAACTTTCCAACCACAACATGGATCTGACAGTTGTCTCTACTACACCACTTTCGGGGCCCTCCGTTGTAAATGCTATATCAACTATTCAATGAGAGGCATACACCCGCTAGCCACTTATACGGTACAAGACGTATGTTGAGCGTGGAACCAGTCTCGCGTACGAATACGCGTAAGGTTGGTCCGGGCTGCTTCATCAAACAATACCGCGATATAAACAAGTACACATTAGAGGGTAACAACTAAGGGATCAATGCCCACACAAAACTTGTGCATATTGGCCGTACAGCACTCGTACGCATAGATCGGCTCTGATACCACTGTTGGGGATCGGTGCGGAAAACAAAAATTTCCTATGATGTAACCCCAAAACTTCCTAGGATCTATCTATGTAGTAATGCGGTAACGGTCGGAGCATAGAGAATACATACCCTTGTAAACAATACGCGGTTAACATTCGGCGGGAAACATGGTTGAAGTAGTCGTACTCGTAGCCGACCTGAAGGTCGCGAAGCTCCTCGCAGGTCACCCCTTGCTCCTTCTTGATCTTCATCGTGCAACAGCTCCGGCTCACGACATTTAAGCGCCCCAAGTGTTGCGCCTCGTGTCTTCGTACACATCCGGTGCACGATGAGACCTCCGGCTCTCCGATCTCGCTGGGAGTGCGGAAGTTGATATTCGGCTAGGAATCCCTGTAGTGCAACGGCCTGCTGCAGGTGTGCCTTGATCGCACAGCCCAGACTTGGGGCCATGGTCACAAGGTATAGAGAGAGGGAGGGAGAAAGTCAACCAAAGGACTTCTCTAATTGTGTATCTAATCCCACCCATGGGCACCCCTTTATATAGGCAAGGGGGTGTTCCCTCCCTATTGGGTTAGCCATGTGAGACTATTCATAAAGGAACAATAACAGGTATTTTCGTCCAGGTCGGATGGGCCAAAAGAACTCAGCCCAATAGCCAAACAAAAAATAAACAATAAAAATAAAAGGGCAGCCCGAGCCAGTCTGGCCAGCCAATGACGGTGGCGCCGTATTTGGCAACCAACCAGCCCGCATCGCCCGGGTGGGCCGGCTCGCCCTGGTGGCCCAGCTCCCTGGCACCCGCGTGGGCCAGGTCGAGCAGGCCCGGGTGGCTGGTAGGCGTGGTCGCCCCGTCTGTGATTAATAAAAACCGCCCGTGTAATTGTTCTTTTCCTTTTTCCTTTTATTTTTCTGCAGCTTTTATTCTAGGCTATTTCCCTCTGGGATTTGGCCTAATATAAAAGTTGCTTTTATAAATCTTAACTGAAATATTATTTAGAATATATTAATTCACAATTAACATATAATAAATATATATTTAAATTCCCATTTATCCGAAAACACTTTTCCGGTCTTTTCCTTTATTCTTTCTCCGAACAACTTCGGATCTCTCTGTGGAACGATTCCAGCTTTCTCTCTTTCTCTACTGTGATTCCGTCTTACGAATGATCGCTCTCATCGTACCCTTAAGTGTATCCTCTCACGGCTCGGGAATGCTCTAGACATGATCTAGATCAATGATCAACAGAGAGACCAGGGATGTCCATGTGACCCCTATGCATTCCTGATGACAATGTCATTTGAACCGCTAAATGTAGCATCCTCTTCCTTTTGTTTCTCGATACAACTTGTCTGAGATCCGATCATTGGTATCCCATACCTTGTTCAATCTCGTTCACAACAAGTTCTGTTTTCTTGTTACCGTGATATTACATCCCCGTGACATAGTCACATGTTGCAACATTTATGGATGTAATCTCACCAAGCCGGCCGTATGTATCTTTACCCGTCATGTGGGTGAACAAATCCCGCTCTTGACATATATTGCCTCTACAGTTCCTCCGAGTACCTGAACACATCTTTATAACCATTGTATTACCAAGTGGCGCTTGATGCTATCTAAGCACTCTCGGGAGACTGTGATTGATATCATCTCACGGTCTAAGGAGAAGGAGTCTAGGTATAGCTGTTGCAACAATAAACTATATGACTTGATCGTGTTGCAATCCTTCGAGGAATGTCCAATCACATCATTCTCCAATGATATGATCTCGTTGTCAGTCGGCATAAATGCCCATGATCTTGAAACCCAGATCATCTTCGTGACCAACGAACTAGTATGAATAGAGGCTACTAGGGACTTGGTTGTTTCATACCACACTTGTACCAATGTTTCTACTTGGCATAGTTATAGCACAATATGAAACAATTATAAACTAATTGAGATATGACAATAAAAACCTATTTATTATTTGCCTCTAGGGCATATCTCCTTCAGGAACTATACGGACGGAAAAATATTCCCACCGTATAGGTTCTCGTTAAAGCCTCTGTATACTCCCCTCGAGTGCTTCCAAAGAGAGACTTGCTTATTTTCTCCAGAATATTGTGTTTCTCTAGTTAAAACCTTCTGTTGACATTCAGAAACTGAAACACACATTAAAAACCAAGTTTTCTTTGCAACCGAAGTATTAGCGTTAGGTAAATCTAGAAAACAATCAAATCTGAGAGAAAACCATCAATAAAAGCCATAAAAATGTGTTAAATTTCACAGCTATCAACTCCCCCAAGCTTAGATGTTGCTCGCCCTCGAGTGACAAGGAAATAAGGAAGAATAGTGGAGATTCGAGACTGAAAATAAAAGAACTTACAAGTTTGAATTGGTGTCAAATTCTTTTCTTCACAATTCCTGATATCTTAAATATGATCAGACAAGTATTCACAAGATTGCACTGAGTCCACTTCCTAACCACGTATATCTTGTTAGCAAATAAATCATATGCCCAAGCAAGTGTCAAAAGTTTAGCTAGGAAAGTGAGACAAATTCTTTTGGTGTCTCTCTTTGTTGAGAGATGAAAACTTTTAGTTCTTGTTTGTTTAATCAATTAAGATTACTCAAGTTGGCACCAAAACATTTAATTTAAGAACAACTCATCTACTCCCATGTCAAAATTTCAAGACTCTCAAAGCACCTTTTTCTTTCTTTTGTCTTTCAAAAACTTCAGCTCTTTCATAGAGAAATCATGCCACTATTTTTAACATGTTAATTGGGACTATGTTGTGCACTCGTGACCATGCCAATAAATAATTGTTAAGCAATAAAGGGTCAGAGGAGTACTACAACTTCATTTGGAATATGAAACCATGAGGAGACTAAAAAATTTACCCGTCATAGCATTGCTGCTACATACGTTTACATAACTCAATAGCCAAAATCAAGTGGTTTCCCACATTTAGATCGTTCGTTGGCTAGTGGAGTTAATAGTTCCCCATGGAGCATGACAGTGTTGTAATGACACGCGTAAAGCAATATCTTATGGTAATTATTAGAAAACGTAGTGGCATAATTTCATTCAAGGGTACTAACGAGTCTATTTATATTAAGATCAAATGGGATGGAGTAGTTCTAAAATCAAATTCTTTGGGCTAAACATGGACTCAAGTCATCTTTCAGATGCTTTTCTTGTTGTAAAAGTGTAGGAAGTATTTTTAACCAAGTTCATTGCTCATTGTTTCAAGGCTAAAAAGGAGACACTAGCAAAGGAATAGAATTTATAGGATACCAAGCTAAGCGGGGAGTGACTCCAGTGCAAGCGAGTAAATAATTGTAGGATCAATTGCAGTTTGCAGAAAGGGTGATGAAAGGAATGTGATACCTCTTCTTGCTTGCTTCGTTCTCGTATTTGAGTCGAACCCCCTCTGTATTTCCATATTGCCAAATCACCTGAAATTGAGCAATCTCCGAGAGAAACAAAGAAATGAACTTGCAAATAAAGTTACAACTAATTGTTTTGTATTTTTGATTTAGGAATGCAAACTAAAAATAAACATGCAAACTTGGAGAAATAAAATAAATCAAAAGAAGAAATAAAAACATGAATGCAAAGTTTGGAGGTTTTCAAACCTGCCCCAAGCTTAGGCTATTGCCAGGCTTAGTTGTTGCCGTCATTTGGCGGCTGGTGCAGATACTGCTGGTAGTAGTCGGTGAAGTGGGTCATGAAGTGACTGAAGTTGTGTGTCAAAGTACTCACATCTTCATTCACTCCTTGAAGAGTGTGGTCGATCTCCCCAACGCGTTGGTTGAGCTGCTGGAATTCCTGATAGGGGACGTAGTTGTACCCTTGTTGTGGCTGGTTGGGCCATGGATCCCAAGCTCTCCCTTGCTACTGCTGATGTTGTCTCTCCCAAGCAGGGTCGTGCCCCTGCTCGTCCTCATGCTCCTACTCATCCTCATCCTGCTACCCCCCTTCTTCATATTCCTCCTCATCGGGCTGAAGTTCAGCATCATCTCCATCACTTCGTCCTTGGTGAGGATCCAAGTGTCCTTCTCCACAATAGAGAAGGCTTAGGGACAGGGCAACTGAACCTTCTCACCCTGTGCATCTCCAGAATAACTAAATTGATATGCTCGGAGCCTCCGGTTAGCATGGTAAACACCAAGGAAGCCACAAGCAGTCAAATACTTGACGCCCATGAGTTTGGAGGCATCAATAGGTTGCATAACAGGTAATATAATATTTAATGCATGATCAAGGTGGGTTACCAATCCACCAATGTGAATGTCACCTTTTGTGTTGTTGCTTTGGTGGCGAATGTGATGGATGAGTAGAGCTGCGGGATTGGGGCTTTGCGGCGCAGTGGGAAAGATAGCCTTGGTGATCATTGCCATGTCCACATGTGCCATGGAACCAGTGTCACCCCTCCCTAGTAGTGTGTTGGTGAGGAACAAGGAGTAGTAGCGGATGGCTGGGTTGTGAATGGTGGACATCTTCTTCTAATAGAAGTTGGTGCCACCATTAACAGAAATGACCTCCCAAGTCTCTCCACTTGTGACGCCATAGAGGTTAGTAATATTTGGCTCCCCAACATGGGGGAAGCCGAAAGCATTGCAAAATTGTTCGAAATTTATTTCATAGTGTTGTCGGTTCATGGTGAATCTTACCATGCACATATTAACTTTCTCTCTTTGGTCGTCGTAGAAGGAGGCAAGGAACTCATGGGTAAGCTTGGTGTAGGTGTCGTGGCTTGTGAAGCCAAGTATTGTCAACCCCTCCTTGTTGCACATAAGGTCGAAGTTCGCCTTCAACCCCACCGCGGTGAGAAAGTTGTGGTTGGCCGAACATGTGGGCAGCACCCTCCTCGATGAAACCATGGCCAACTTGGGGTTGCGCTCGGCTCGGAACCCCGAGCCTAAGCCCTCACCCGTTGGCGCTTGCTCGAACAAAAGAGGTTACCGATTTTGTTCATCGTGATGCACTGAAAAATTTCACCATAACCTTAGGCATATAGTTTCTATATGATATATGAACGATCCTACGTGGAAAAATTCAATCCTAACATGAGAAATCAATAGGAAAAACAAAATAAGCTTGAGTTCATCCACTAGATCAATGTGAGAGTTTCAACCATGGAAATTTAGAAATAAAGCATGGATAGGGAGAGAAACATACCGATTTGTTGATTCCCCCACTCAAATGAATGAAATCCACAAATAATCAAGAATTCTAGATGGATTTTGAGAGGTTTGGAGAGAGAATATGAGAGAAATAATGAGGCGGGGTGAGAGACCTAGCCGCCCCGGTGCGATTTTGTGGTCACACCAAACTATACGGCCGAAACTATATAGGCGGGTGATGTTGTTCCGCCTGTATAGTTGTGGCGGCGCCGCCAACTAGGGTTTCTTTATGCAGAAAACAACTATATAGACGCAACTATACGGCCGGATCGCAATGGTCCCGCCATATAGTTGGTCGTTAAACCGTCTATCCCTCGAGATAAATTTCTAAAACAAGCATCGATATCTATACGACTGGAACTATACGGCCGGAATTTTTATTCCCGCCGTATAGTTGGTCGTTAAACTCTCAGTACCTTTGGGATAAAATTTTAAGAGAGGCATCGATATCTGTACGACCGGACCTATACGACCAAAAAAAAATATTCACGCCATATAGTTGGTCGTTAAACTCTTAGTACTTTCAAAAGATTTTGTACGGAGGCATCGATATCTATACGACCGGAACAATACGGCCAGAATTTTTATTCCCGCCGTATAGTTGGTTGTTAAATTCTCCGTATCTTCGAAGAAAAATTGTTGATGGCAAAGATATCTATACGACCAGAACTATACGGCCAGAATTTTTATTCCCGCCGTATAGTTGGTCATTAAACCATCAGTAGTCATCAAAAAAATTGTATTTCTTCGAGAATACCTTCTTACCCCGAAACTTAGCGACATACCTTATTTTTTACAAAAAATTGGTAGTAGAAACTGTCGACCAACATTAGCGTATGAAGAGCAAAATTTTAGCTTCTGTAGATGGAAAACTCAAACTTTTATTTTTATTCTTATTCTATACTCAATCGATTCATGTTTCTACTACTTTTTGACAGCTGCATCTTCATGGGCACGCTTCCGCAAGAATGACTGTGAAAAAGTGGTAGGAAGGCGATGAACTTTTTATTCTCTAGTTTATTTTATTGAAGAGATGGGTTGACTCCCCTTAAGCATTTTATTAAGAATGGTTGAGTAACTCAACCTCTTCTCTGTTCTCGTATTTTCTTACCTTGGGTTGCCCCTTATCAAAGGCACTTACCACATGTACTCGTTTTGCAGGTGGAATATATCTTTCTCCCGCTTCTAGCTTCTTTGGAAAATACTGGATGATTTCATCATCATAAACATTGAAGATTATATTTCCTTCAGGACAATTAACTGATGCCCCTGCAGTACTAAGGAAAGGTCTTCCGAGTATTATGGATAATTTTTCATCTTCTAGCATCTCAAGAATAATAAAATCAGTGGGAATAAGATGCTCATCTATTCTAAGTAGAACATCCTCAATCATACCAACGGGTTGTTTAGTGTCCTTGTCATCCATCTGTAAAGTGATAGTAGTAGGAGAATACTCCCCTAATCCTAACCTTTTATAGAGGGAGTATGGCATTACACTAACTCCTGCTCCTAGATCACACAAGGCATTGTGAATATCAGTTTTACCTATGGAGCATGAAATAGTTGGTATTCCAGGATCTCCAGACTTAGACAACAACTTCCCATTAGAAAGATAACTAGTTACCATGACAGCAGTTTTAGTTATTTCTTTCTTTCTACTAAGAATATCACGGAGGAATTTAGAATAGGCAGGAACTTTTATTGCATCCGCAAACGGAATTTCTAGACGAAGGTCATTGAGTGCCTTTCTAAAAGAATTATAAATTACCTGATCTGGTGCTTTCTTTTTTGATCTGGATAAGGAAGCTTTTTCTCACCTGACTTATTCTTCTCTTTTACCTTTTATGGGGGGTCACGCTCTTTTGCTGCTTTCTTTTGTTGTTGCTTATTGCTTTTCTTCTTTTCAACTACAACAACTTCATCTTCCTTGCTTATCTCTTTTTCTTCTCTTGGATCAACCATCTCTGCATTAGATTCATAATGGTCATCTTGTGCATCATTTTGGTCCTCCTTGCTTTGATCTTATGTTTCAGTTTCATCTTGAGGATCCACCAATGTATCATCTTCTTGACTTGCTTTGAGCAAGGCTTTTTCCTTTCACTTTTTTTCAGCTTCATATTCTGGGGGTCCTAATGGTCCTATAACAACTGTACCTCTTCTTGTGACAACATTAGTAGAAACAGGAATAGCTTTATCATCTCGAAGAAAAAATTGATACCCAGATGCTATTTGTTCACACTAGGTTTCAATCATACTAAGATACTTGTGAAATAATTTTATTTCTTGGCCAATCTCATCATAATTTTCCATGAGTTGCACCAAAATCTTTTTGTTTTTTTGAAAGTGCTTATGCAAGTTATTATGAGATCTTACTTGTCGATGTTTTAATTCTTGAAAAACTTTTCTAGTTTCATCTTCTTCAGTTAAAATTTGTAACAAATCTACTTTGTTTTCCCTAACAAGTTCAGAAGGTATACCTTTTTCTTTCATTGTTTTGCGTACCTCAGGCATAAGATCAGGAGTTATCTGAAGTATCCCTTTTTCCAGCTTAGTGCCAAAATCGGGATTATATAAAGAATCATTCTTAGCCCTAGTAGACATAAATTCCAAACATTCTTTAATAGTTCAAGTATTTATCGATCCTCCTTCTAAGAATTCAAGCAACTCTCTACATTGAGTATTAAGACCGTGGTAAAATAAATGGTAAATAGTCGATTCAGAATAGCCATGATTGGGAATGCTATTAATCATTCCAAAGAATCTATCCCAGGCTTGTGGGTAGTTTTCTCCCACGTTCTGACTAAAGTTGCCTATATTTTTTCTTAGTTCAGTTACCTTTTCAAAGCATTAAACCTGTTTATGAATTTAACAATGCAATTTTCCCAACATTTAATGTAATGGCGAGGGAGAGAATATAACCAGCTAGAGCTTTACCTTTAAGGGACCAACAAAATAATTTTAGTCGAGAGAAGTCTCTTGGCAAACCTTTTGGTCCAAGCGATGTTATCACATCGTCGAACTCTCTAATATGTCTTCCTGGGTCTTCATCTTCCCTTCCACTGAAAGCTTTTTCCTTCAAAATTTTAATAATTCCACCATCAAATCGATATTCTCTAACTCCAGGATTAGGGAATTCTATTGGTTGTTTAAGAAATTCGGAACTTGGAGCACTGTATTCTCTGAGAGTTCTCTCAGGTTTCATGGGAGTTGTCCTGTAAATACACATGATTTCCATAATATCACTCAGGTTTTCAACTTCAACTTTATTCCATCTTAAAAGTTTTTCAATAATTTCTTCGCGCCTTTGAGCAGGCACACGCTCAATATAATTCGGTAGGTAGGTCCTAACAGAGCGTGTAGACCCTTTATCTCCTAGGGAGAACATTTTGTAGTAGCAACACCTGAAATGTCAAAAGACAAACACTTAGCGCTTAGCTCCCTGGCAACGGCGCCAGAAAATAGATGATGTCTGCAAGTGCACAGGTCATTTGTAGCTAGTTTCAAACTATAGATATCGATCCCACAGGGAGCCCAAAGGTAAGTGTTTATGGGTGATGAGTGCATATTTGCATCATGTTTTACATTATTATTTTGCATTATAGATGTAGGATCTTGGTATTTTATGGCGCTCGCGTGCACATTTTATGTCTGTTTTCACCAGGATCAGGAAAGACGATGGATCCAATGGATACAATTCTTGGAGCAGTTGTACTATGGAGAAAAGGATTCAAAAACAACGTAAATCGCTTATTTGGGAAATATTAATAATACCAGAAGAAAACCACAAGAGAACAAGGGAGGCAGAGAGTTCAACGAACAACTATACGAATGGAGAAACTTTTCCGGCCATATAGCTCTAGCCATATAGTTGGCGCCGCCTCCGCCTCATCAAATAGTTTCACCTCATGCAATTGGTTCGAGGAGACGACCGACAGAACACCCAGAAATCGCAGAAACCTCACCTCCGGAAGGCATCTGGAGGGGGAACTCATCCACAAGGGATCCATCTTCGCCCTGTGCAGATTCGGGAGGCTAAGGCATCGATCTTCATCATCCACCGCTGCATCACCACCATCTCCATCCATCCCATCTACATCTTGTCTAGATCTTGTTGTAATTCCTATACTTGTTGTGGAGTTATACAAGTACTATTCATCTATGATTGTTTCCATTACCATTGCTATGATGTTGATTGCCTCCATGTCTGAGTAGATCATTAGTTCTTGGGGAAATGGAGAAACCCTAGTATGATATTGAAATAAGATAAAGTATATTTTGATATTCATCGTTGTGACCATGTGTTAGATTTTCTACATCCTGATGTTGAGAGAAGTCGACCTCTCAATATTTTCCTCTCGTGGGGACTTGATGGAGGAAACTACTTGTTGGTAGACGGAGGTGTGCTAGCACTTACAGTGACTATAAAGCTATTGGCACCTGACAAGGGTTTAACTCATCAATGCCCATTGTTATGGACTTGGGTTTTGGAGAAGGAGGGAGCGCTGGAGACATCTATCGGCTAGCAAACAAGCACACCGGGGACTCAAAGATTTACCCAGGTTTAGGTCTCGTAGAGGTCCCTACTCCTGCTTAGCTGCTCGTGGAATTATCGAAGGAAACGAAGATTACAATGGTGCGTAGATGCAATCTAGCGAGGGTTGTGGAAACTAGGGTTGCGTGTGTCCTCCTCGCCGCCCCCTCCTAGCCTTTATATAGGTAGGCTAGGTCTCGGGTAGAAGGTCGAGTCGGTTACAAGTTAGGGTTTTTCCCCTTCAAACTTTCTATCTTTAACTTCTTCTTGTTCTTCAAGCAATCGAGAGTCCATAGGTTACTCGAGTCCTTCATTTGGGCCTTGGCGACACCGTGGGCCTTTACGTATTTAGGCCGTATATACCAAGCTCGAGTACCTGTAGGGTATACCCATGTCAAGAGTCTCGAGTGTCCAGTGGAATCGCAGATTCGACTGGGGACTTTTTTGAAGTCTTTCGAGTGCATGAATGAGTATATTTCGACTGCTTTGTTTGTGTCATAGGGATTGTTGATGTGCGTGCCTGATTTAACCGAAGTATCTGTATCAGTTAACCACCTTAGGGTGAAACAACACAATCTACTCGAACTCGAGTCCCCAGACTCGAATCCGAAAAAGTGCTGGTGTAATTCGACTCAAGCCGCGGAGGTCTTACAGGAGTCGAATTCCAGTTATATGGGTGTGAGCACTCGACGCGTCCGTCAAGGCATGTTCATCGTACCTGTAGGCACGGATACATTTCTGGTAGTGCGCAGCTAATGCGTTGCCAGGCTTTATTCAGGTCTTACCTTCACGCTGTAAGCACGACATCCGAATTTTATCATCGCGGAGACGATTCGGGTGACCCAAGAGACGCAATCTCTTTGTAGGGAAAAATTATGAGGCGGTGTCACCATGAGCTTCGAGTGTGGATGTTATCAACACACATTTTTTGTATAAATAATCATAGGGTGCGCAACCAGAGCTCCCTATGGGAGTAGCCCCCGAGTGCCTGGTTGAGTCGAAGACTTAGGCAGGGACTGAAGAATCTTTTTGCAACTGCTGTCGTCTTTTGTTTGCTTGTTTCAGTCGAATTTTTTTCCGACGCTCCCTATGGGAGTAACCCATGTCAATAGTCAAGCCATGCTTCGAGTGGTTGGGTTTGCTTTGATTATCCATATTCCTGAAAAAGAAGAAAAAATTGTAGGGTGCGCGACCAGCGCTCCCTATGGGAGTAGCCCCCGAGTGCTCGGTGGAGTCGAAGACTCGAGCAAGGACTAAAGTAGTCGAAGTCTTCTGCTGCATAGCTTTGATGACGTCAGTGCTGACGATTTCATGACCTTAGTTTCCCGCGTGAGCGAGTTTGACGGCACGTGATGAGCAGTGGGTCCTACTCTCTGACTTTGATTTGACTAGGCGTGTGTAATCTTTATTTTAACTGCGCCTCCTCGATTTCTGCGTGTGATGGGAGCAGTGGAGGGACGGTTCGCGCTTCCACACCTCCACGTGTCCAACACGATGTTTGCCACGCGTCCAGTAGGGTTTTTCTTAGCCGTTGGATTGCATCTTCCAGGGGTTAAGTAGCGGTGCTGCGACGGTAATTTCTCACCTGCTCTCATTCATCCTTTGCTTCCATTGCCATTGCTGCTACTCCTCTGCTTTCTCTGCGCTCATCTCGTCCACGACACTGGACCAGCTCCGCTCGTTTCCAAGCTACTTCCTTCGATCGCATCGCCGCCATGCAATGGGGAAGAAGAAGGGAGGTGTTGTGGCCGATTCCGTGGCTACCACTGTTGCGGCGAAGAAGAAAGGCGGCTCCACCGCTGCGGGAACCAGCATCGCCGCCGGCGGGAATAAGAAGGGCACGGGCACCCATGTCACGAATGGCGCGTGGCGTCCCTCCATTATCAAGTCATCGGATCTCCGTCTTCTTCGCCAAGACGGAGTGATGTCCGACGCAGTCACCGACGCACGCGTCCCCGGTGGTGAGACAATTCCTTCTCCTCCCGCTGGTTTTTGAGTGATGTTTTGGCATTCATCATTCACGGTCTCTCCTTGCCCCTTCACCCCTTTTTTAGGGGCCTCCTTTGTTTCTACGGGCTTCAGCTCCATCAGCTGACCCTGAACTCGATCCTCCACATCTCTTGCTTCATATCCCTCTGCGAGTGCTGGCTCGGAATCGAGCCACACTTTGTCCTCTTCAAGCGCTTCTTCAAGTTGAAGCGCCAATCTGCATCTAGCTCTTTAGTCTATGATGTAGGTGGTTGCGGAATTCACGTCGACCCATCCGCCACCTATTTCGACATCAAGCTCACAGCGTCTATCCAAGGTTGGAGGGACAAGTGGTTCTACATCCACGACGAGAAGGTTGGCGACGAGCACTTCAGACTCGCACCGTTCGATCCCGCGACGCCGTGCAATAGGAGGCACTCCTGGAAAAATGTAGTCATGCCTGGCGAATCCGCGGAGACGGATGTGCTGTACGAGCGTGTCTGCAACCTCGAGAGTCGCATCGGCAAACAGGAGGGAGGCTGCACCCTCATTCGCACCTAGCTGCATCGTCGCGTCCAGCCCCTGCAGGCCAGAGTCCACCCCATGTTTTAGTGGACTGGCGCTGACGATCCCACTCGCGTGTCTGCCGATGGCATGTCCGCGAGTGAGGTGGACAAAAGGGTTCGGCTGGTCACCAAGTACACCGTCAAGGATGTGCTCCCTAGTGAGCCAGTTGTTCCTCCATTTGATGCTACTAATCCTCCTCCCGAGGTATAGTTGTGCTACGTAGTAGCTTAGTTTGTTGATTGCTTCTCTGCTGCTTACTTACTTTTTGCTGAATTTGTTTTCTGTATGTAGGATTGGGCGGTGTCGCCTTGTATGCCCCCTCTTCCTGAGGGGATTATCCCTCGCGAATGCCTTGGAAGAGGACGAGTCAGGGTCGACCGTCCCATCTGATGCGGAGGAGGAAGCCCCCGAGTCCGGTAGTCCGGATACTCGCAAGCGTTCGCACAGCGAGGATTCCGATGTGTTGTCTCCTTGACTCCGGAAGGTGCAGGTGTAGGTGCGGAGTTGCCGATCCCTGCCATTCCTGTGAGTGCCGTGGCACCATCCTCTCGCAAGAAGATGCAATTGCCCAAGGAGTCCTCGTCAGAGTCAGGGGAGCCCACTTTTGACTTTGACAAGTTTTATTGGTAAGTTTTCTAGTTTAACTGTTCTTCTCTGTTTTGCCCTTGTTGGCTCGTTTCTGGGTTTGCCCTTTCTTGATGTCGATTTTGTCTTGCAGTCAAGAGGCGTCGTCATCTTCTGGCGACGTCCAATTTTTGAAAGAATCAGGAGTCACAACCTCGAGGGCCAAGGAAGAGGTCGAGAACGCTCCTTCCCCTCCATTGGCGGCCCACTCCGGGCACAACACTTCCAGCTCTCCGCATGAAGGGGAGCATCGAATGGTTGCCCGGATGACGGTACAGCAGACAACTTTGGAGTCATTAGAGGATCATGTAAGTGTAGATTTTCTTCTTTTCGTGTTGCAGTCGATGGTATCTATTGCTTCTACTGATCCTTTGTTGTGCGATAGCTCCTTGTGAAGGAAGCCGCGCACTTGGCGGAACAAGTGCTTGCGATGGGCCGCCAGCATGCAATGCTGGAGACGCGTCATTGCATGGTCGAAAGTAAGTGTTTTCCACTTCCTCTTCTTCTCCTTTTTATATGGTCAACTAATAGTCAACCCCTTTTTATTTTGTAGCTGAACATAACGCCCTCCTGCGCAACGCTGCCACCATGGAGAAGACGCTCGCCGCGGCTGTGAAGGGTCGCGATGAAGCAATCGCAGCGCGTGACGAGGCGCAAAGGCGCGAAGAGGATCTGCGTGCCTCCTTCGCAGCCAGGGAGAAGTTGTTCGAAGAACAGCTTTTCTCGATTGCCAAGGCCCTCTCAGGTACTTTGCTTTGGATATCCTTATCCTTCTTTGCTCGACTGTTTGCCATTGGTGCTGATGCTTTGTTCATGTGTTGGTTTGTGTGCAGATGCTAGCGGTTTGAGCTTCGATCCTCAGGCCCTCCACCGTGATTTGCGCTTGGTGCGGCGCTTCGAGGACCAGAGCGCCATTGCTCAAGATACGCTCTCCAAGGCCAAGGGCGTTCTTACTCGCCTCCGGGAGGAGCTGGTGCCCAAGGCTGAGCTAATCGAGAACGTGGGCGAGCTGGTAGAGTCTTTCGCCGGGGGTGTTCCCTCCAGCTTCAAGAATTCACTCCGCGCGACTGGCGCGTCCATGTCACTTGCCATGGTACAGGCCCACGGAGTTGCAATTAATCATGCCGCTGTGTCGAAGGCGATGCCTATTAGCGCGGACGGCCAGCAGGTAGTCTTTGCTCCTTTCGCGACTGCCTGTGGTAAATATGGGCCGCAGCTGATAAACACGGTCGTGAAGTATTCTAAGGAGCTTCAACGCGCCAAGAAAGCGGCAAAGGCTACGGCATCAGGGGCTGGCGGAAAGTCAGTGGCCTCTAACACTGCCACGGACTCGATGAAGCCCCCGAAGCCGTCGAAGTCGAAGAAGCCAATCGCTCCTTAGTAGCTTTGTAATAGTTAACTAGTTTATGTCCTTTGTTAAGAACATGCCTGCTAGCGAGTGTATCTAGTCTTGAATGCACTTGAATCTTTTGTCTTTGTGTTGATTTGGTCGTCTTATTTGTTTCTATCTTGGCTTGTGGTAGGGTACATCGAGTGATCCTTTGAGGGAAACTCAGGACTCGCCGTCTCTTGATGATGCTTTGGCATCGCCGCGCTCCAGGGTAGATGAGCTGTCGCTGCTTTGCGATCGCTGCGTCGATAAGCAGCTGGAGCATGAGTTTCGTGCTCGCGTAACGCGGATGTATGGAAGTCGGCGGAGAAGGCCGCGCCCGAGCGATTCGCTTGGCGCGACGTGGGCGACCAATTCTAGTGTTAGTTTGCTTGCTCTTATCTTTTCCTTGTAGTCACTCGCGATGGTACGTTGTACTTATGCTGCTGTTGCTGCTTTGTGTAGTTGTCAGCGCGCGTCATCCGCAGGATGAGAAGGATAGAATTGTCATTCGTATGCATGATCTCACCCAGGAGCAACTTCAAGAGAGTGGATACTTCTGGGTAGATCATGATCGTGCGATTGCGCTGGCGACCCTGCAGGATCGTGCGTCGCGAGTGCTGCACTTCCTAAAGAAGTCGCAGTCATGCTTGAAGAACATCTATCGGACGATGTTTCCGCTGGATGTTACTCCCTCGAGCTTGCTGGCCCTTCTTGCCAAGTTTCAAGACCTGACCGCGGTTCGCGAGTGTGTGAGGCAACAGTTGGTGGCCGGTGCCAAGGCCGCTCTATCACTGGTGCGACTGCATAGGCCAGATATAGATGTCGCGGCAATTGCGGCCGGACTGCCTGCGCCACCAGTAGGTTCTGCCTGGAATATGGTGCCGCACTACCAGGCTGTGGATCGCCCAGCAGAAGAGATTGTCGACTTCTTTGAAGAAAAAACCAATGTTCTCTTGCTGCAGTAGTGGCTTCGTTTGTATCCTGCACATAAGTATACCCGTGTTGTAAAGTTCGTATAAATGTTGTACATAATTTATTGTCGAATATCTAAAAAGAGCTTGCTAGCATGTGAGTGTGTTGCACTATGCGACTCCTTTTCGTTAGCCTGGCCATGCGTTTTATATCAGTCCCTTGTCAACCTGTCAGGTGCGTTGCAACTGGCTTGATGTTGTGTCAAGGGTTTCGATTGATGTGCCAGCTACTCAGGATATCGCGTTTTTAGTTCGTAGAACAGATGTGTGTAGGGTGGCGTAGCCCCCGATTCGAGAAGTTGCGGAAAAATAAAGGAAGACACAGAATTTTGGGGCACTTAGCTTTATTTATTCGTGAGGCAGTACGAGGTACAATGTGTGGCTAAGTAGCCTTGGCTGAGCGCCTTATTTTGCGATGCAAAAGTAAAACGACTAAGGGTAGAAGCGTCGCAACTGTGCGACGTTCCAGGGGTTGGAGTATGCGACTCCTGTTTCTAAATCTTGAAGGCGATAGGCACCACCTGGGATTACTTTTGTAATCACGTATGGTCCTTCCCAGGGGGACTCGAGCTTGAGATGTCCCTGCTGCATCAGTCGTAGGACCAGGTCACCTTCGACGAAGGATCTGGGGCGTAGCCTCCTACTGTGGTAGTTGTGCAGGTTCTGCTAGTAGATCGTTGATCTTTCCGTGGCGATTTCTCTTGCCTCGTCAAGGAGATCGACGGAGTCTTCGAGTGCGAGGGATGACTCTTGTTCGCTGTAAGCGACCACGCGTGGCGCCTTGTACCATACCTCGGCGGGTAGCACTGCCTCGGCTCCGTGCACCATAAAGAATGGCGTGTAGCCCGTGGCACTGTTTGGAGTTGTGCGTAGGCTCTAGAGTACGGATTGCAGTTCGTCTGGCCAGCAGCCCATGGCTTGTTTGAGTGGTCGGAGGAGTCGCTTCTTGATGCCGCCACAGACGAGCCCGTTTGCTTTTTCCACCTGACCGTTGGTCTGTGGATGTGCTACAGAGGCGTAGCTAATGTTGATCCCTAGATTCTCGCAGAATTCTTGGAACTCCTTGGATGTGAAGTTCGTCCCATTGTAGGTGATTATGCTGTGCGGTACTCCGAAGCGGTAGACGATGGATTCGAAGAACTTAACTACGTTGTGTCCTGATTGGTTGGTCACTGGCATGGCCTCAATCCACTTGGTGAACTTGTCGACTGCGACAAAGAGGTAGACGTAGCCTCCTCGTGAGGACCTTAGGAGTTTGCCGACCATGTCGAGTCCCCATTGCGCGAAGGGCCGGGCCAATGGGATTGGCCGGAGCTCTGCGCCCGGTGCGTGCGGCTTATCTGTGAATCGTTGGCAAGCGTTGCATTTTTGGACGATGTCCTTGGCATCGTGCATGGCCGTAGGCCAATAGAACCCAGCTCGTAGAGCTTTGGCGACGAGGGTGCGACTGCCGGCGTGGTGTCCGCATGTCCCCTCATGGATGTCGAGGAGAACAGCTCTTTCGTCGGCCGTGGAGACACATCGCTGGAGTACTCTTGTGATGCTGCATTTATACAGTTCGCCGTTGATAATAGCGAATGCTTTGGATCACCGCGCGATGTGCCGTGCATCAGTCGGATCGTCCGGTAGCCTTTTGCTGAGGAGGTACATGATGTACGGTTGCGTCCAGGATTGCTCAACCATCATGACGCTCATTGGTCCCTCAAGTCCTGTGTCCAACTCCAAGTCGTCGAGTGCCATTGACTCATTGGGCGGCGTAGCCCCCGAGTCCATTGCTGCGCTTGTTTTCTTCTCTGCGGCCTTTGGCTTGATGGAGCGTTCGTAGATGCGCTCGAGAAATACCCCGGGTGGTATGGGGGCGCAGGTAGAGCCTATGTTGGCGAGTGCGTCCGCCTCTTCGTTGCTTTCGCGACCTACGTGCCATAGCTCACAACCGTCGAAGTCTCCTTCGAGTGTGTCGTAGAGGTCGCGGTACGCGATCATGTTGTCATTCAGTGCGTCACACTCATGCATTTTTTTGGTTGACAACCAGCTTGGAGTCGCCATATATGATGAGCCTCTTGGCACCGCAGGCTTTTGCCATCCTCATCCCGTGCAATAGGGCCTCGTATTCAGCCTCATTGTTGGAGGCTGTGAACTGCATTCGCAGGATATACTTCAACTTGTCCCCTTGAGGCGATGTCAGTATGACACATGCGCCTGCTCCGTCCTTCCGCTTGGACCCATCGAAGTGCATTGTCTAGAGGTAGGACATATCTAGTTTGTCCGGGAGCTGGTTCTCCATCCAGTGCACGAGGAAGTCAGGGAGAACTTGTGACTTGATTGCGTCGTGCTTTTCGTATATGATGTCTCGTGGAGACAATTCTATTCCCCAAAGCGCGACTCGTCCCGTGGCATCGGGGTTATTGAGGATATGTCCCAACGGGGCATCGTTGACCACCACGATTGGGTGTTCCTGGAAGTAATGGCGCAATCGTCGGGCGGTCATGAAGACACCGTACGCCAACTTCTGGTAGTGCAGGTACCGCTATTTGTTGGCGTGAGGACCTCGCTGAGGTAGTATACTAGGCGTTGTACCCTGTGGACCTTATTTTCCTCGGCTCGCTTGACGACGAGCACTGTGCTGACCACCTGGTTGGTGGCGGAGATATATAGCAACAGTGGTTCCCTTTCCCGTGGGGTCACTAGTACTGGCGAGCTGGATAAAAGGCGCTTGAGGTCTTCGAATGCTTCCTGCGCTTTGTTGGTCCACTCGAACTTTTCAGCTTTGCGGAGGAGTTGGTAGAAGGGCAGCGCCTTTTCACCCATCCGACTGATGAATCGACTGAGGGCTGCGATTCGCCCAGCCAGCTGTTGAACGCCCCGTATGTTTTTCGGCTTCTCCATGGCCAGTATGGCTTTTATTTTCTTCGGGTTTGCCTCGATTCCCCTCGCGGAGATGAGGTACCCGAGTAGTTGCGCAGATGGCACGCTGAAGGCGCATTTTTCCGAATTGAGCTTGATCCGGTAGCGGTCGAGGTTGGCGAAGGTTTCGCACAAATCGTCGATTAGGGAGGCTTCTTCCTTGGTCTTGATTACTATGTTGTCGACATAGACTTGAATGTTGCGACCCAGTTGTTCCTTGAGGCAAGCCTGCATGCACCGCTGGTAGGTGGCTCCCGCGTTTTTTAGCCCGAAGGGCATTGTGTTGTAGTAGAACACACCAAAGGGCGTTGTAAACATTGTTTTCTCTTGGTCTTCCTCCTTCATTCGAATCTGATTATAGCCTGAGTAGGCGTCGAGGAAGCAGAGGTGCTCGCATCCCGCGGTGGAGTCGATGATCTGGTCGATTCGCGGCAATGGAAAGTGATCCTTTGGGCAGTGCTTATTCAAAGAGGTGAAGTCCACGCACATCCGCAGGATATCCGTGTCCTTTTTCATACCAACACCATGTTGGCGAACCAAGTGCATTCCTTGATATCGCGTAAAAAATTTGGCGTCGAGGAGTCTGTTGATCTCCATGCCAACTGCCTGCGCTCGTGGCTCGGACAATCGCCGAATTGTTTGCTTGACCGGCCTTGTGTCGAGGTTGACGTTGAGTGCGTGCTCGGCGAATTCCCTGGGAACTCCTGGCATGTCCGCAGGACACCAGGCGAAAATTTCCCAGTGCTCACGGAGGAATTCGACGTGCACGAGTTCCTATGCGGCGTCTTAGGGACCACATTGCCCCGTGTGTCGACTGTCATAGAGCTGAAGTCGAGGACCTTTGCAGCTTCTATGCGTTCTTGCTCGGTGAGATGGGTCATCCGAGATTGCCTCTTTTTGGCAACGTACTCATTGCCTCTTGAGGAGGATCCTCCGTAGGAGGAGAGCCCTGCACGATGAAGGCTCGACTCGTCTGCTGCTTTTTTGCGTGCCTCGAGTTACACGATTGTTTGCACTTGGCACTTGAATTCTTCCTTCAGGAGCCAATGGTAGCCCATTAGCAGTTCTTGCGGAGATCCGAAGGGTAGAGGAGTGCCTCATAGAGCCTCGCAGCAGCGAGCCCATTCTTGCTCGTTGAGCTTGATCACGACGCGTTCGCCGGTTTGCTCGTTTATTATGGTTGGAGGTTCAACTGCTCCTCCATTGTTGGCGTTGGTGCGATCGCCACCTTTACCGCCGTTAGCTCCGTTGCCGCTGTTGCCGCCGTTTAGCGGGTCGGTTCCATTACCGCGATTGCCCATATTGTCGCGGTTGGCGGAGGTGTCGCCTGTGTTGATGATGGCGCACATGAAGTGATTGGGGAAGCTACTGCTCCCACAACTCTCAGATCCGGAACTGTAGGTTCCGTCTTCAGTGGCCAGGTCGCCCAGATCGGAGTTGCGACTGTTGTCGCTGGCCGTGTTTTCGACTGTTATCGGGGCGTTGAGCTCACTGATTGTGCCGATCGATGGAGGGAACCATGATGCTGGAGCAATAGACGGTGTCGTCAGGTGATCAGGCATGCGAAGCGTGCCCATGATGCTGGGGCAATCGCCGGTGCTGTCGGTTGATCATGCATGCAAAGCGTGCCCATCTGACCAACTTGGAAGCGGAAGCTCCCTATTGCCAGGCTGATCCCGTCGCCTACGGACTCGAAAGCCAGGCGAGTGGCTGGCGTGTGGACGGTGAAGTCGAACGCGCCGAAGAGCTGGCGAATCTCCGTTGTTGCAGAGTTGTAGATCACGGTTGATGGGGCCGAAGAAGCCGCAACATCAGCACTCCCAATTCCCACAGACGGCGCCAATTGATGAGGGTTTAACTCATCAATGCCCATTGTTATGGACTTGGGTTTTGGAGAAGGAGGGAGCGCTGGAGACATCTATCGGCTAGCAAATAAGCACACAGAGGACTCAAAGATTTACCCAGGTTCAGGCCTCGTAGAGGTCCCTACTCCTGCTTGTCTGCTCGTGGAATTTTCGAAGGAATCAAAGATTACAATGGTGCGCAGATGCAATCTGGCAAGGGTTGTGGAAACTAGGGTTGTGTGTGTCCTCCTCGCTGCCCCCTCCTAGCCTTTATATAGGTAGGCTAGGTCTCGGGTAGCAGGTCGAGTTGGTTACAAGTTAGGGTTTTTCCCCTTCAAAATTTCTAACTTTAACTTCTTGTTCTTCAAGCAATCGAGAGTCCGTAGGTTACTCGAGTCCTTCATTTGGGCCTTGGCGACACCGTGGGCCTTTACGTATTTAGGCCGTATATACCAAGCTCGAGTACCTGTAGGGTATACCCATGTCAGCACCCCTTACGTATCAACTTGTGAAACCAAGGAAACTCACGGAACACTATCCATGACATGGGATACATCCTACGGGATTACATCCCTTAATAGCGCAGTAATTCGATTGATGTCGATTGCTGACTATTGTGGTTATGAGGATGATGTGAGCAGCGGTTGCTGCCTATTTGTCCAAATATGGAGTTCCTCCCACACATACATAGTTGAGAATATTCATGATGATAATCTTTATCTTAGATCTTTATAATACTACTGGTGTATCCGCTACTCCCTAAGAACGCTTTTCCCCTACTGTAGTTCCAATCTCTTTTACATACGCGATACTTAATTTCTGTATTCAGTTGTTTTACTTTACTTTATTATTGCTCTTATACCTAAAACTCAATAACACCTTTTTACACAATATTGGCATTTTATCTTGTTACTTAGAACTTTATCTAGCATTTCTATTGTAATATTTATTTCAAGAGTTATTAGACTTCAGACTCCTGCTCCCTGTGGGATCGATATCTTTATTTTGAAACTAGCTACAAACAATCTGTGCACTTGCAGTCATCAAGCTATTTTCCGGCGCCGTTGCCGGGGAGCTAAGCGATGTAGGTCTTTTAGTTTTTGCTTATTTATTTTTGTCTTGCTAAATTTTGTTTTGAGTTACAGGTTTCCTCCAACATGATGGAGTTTGAGCATATGACTAGTGCTAACCCACTCAACCACTTTGGGAAGCCTTATGATATTTATAAAAGAGACAATTCCAATGAGAAGACAAGGGGGTTTGAAATAAATCCTCTACTACTTAGTATTCAACATAAAAAGCAATTTACTAGAGATGAAGAAGATCTTGATCCATATGAGCATATTGCATGTTTCAAAGATATATGTGGCACTTTTCTATTGACGGTATATACCGCTGATGAGGTAAGGGTTAGATTTTTTATTCAAACTTTGACAAGTACAGCTCTCTCATGGTATAGATCTCTACCACCTGAAGCCACCACTACTTGGGATAATCTATCCTGTGAATTTCTAGCAAAATATTATCCGTTATCAAAATCTTTTGGAATCAGGCGTCTTATAATGACTTGGAAAAATTGTTCTAATGAAGGACTTGTAAGAGCTTGTATCAGATTTAAAGATTTATTATGTCTATGTCCTCATCATCATTTGCCTAAATGGTATTTACTGCATATCTTTTATGGCGGTTTAATTGAACCTAATAAAATTGAACTAGACTCTTTTGCAGAAGGAGCCTTTATGAATCTTCCTATACCTAAAGCTTGGGCTTTACTTAATAGAATTCGTGATCATAGAGTTTCATGGAATTTTGGTCTAAGAAGTGAAGGAGGAGTAGAAATAGAACATGATTATATTCATGACTACAATAAAAAGGCCATGTTAAAGAATTATCTAAAGAAGTTTATCTGGATTCAGATCTTGTGTTGCAAGTTGTTAAAGCTTTTACTGAACATATAAAATCTCCAAAGGAGGGTCCAGTCAAGTATGATCCACCACCCGAACCTAAAAAGAAGAGAGAAGATAAAGCAACATTGGCCTCCCTAGAACCAATATATGACATGCCTTTCCCTAACACTGCACAAAAGCATATTCTTGAATATGAACAGGTCAAAGCAATACAGGAGAAGAAGGAAGACGAAAGCATACCAGAAGTCGTGGAACATCTGGAAGAAACCAAAGATGAAGAGGTAACCAAGGAATAAATTATGGCTATGTACACACATTGTAACATAGTTGAACTTGATGAAGAGACTTCCGTATTGGTTGAAGGTAAAACAAAGGTAAGATATGTGGGTAAGCCTATTCTTCCCTGCATATTTAAAGAAACCTCACATTACCGTTTATGTGATCTTGGCACCGAAGTTAATGTTATATCTTATGACTTCTACTTAGATATAAAAGAAGAAAGAGAACTGGCTACAATTGAAAATACTAATATGACAATTATGTTAGCCAATAAAAACCTTAGAATTCCAATGGGAGTAGTTGAGGATGCAACTGTCACGATTGACAATAAAAAATTTCCTATTGATTTTGTAGTTGTTGATATGCCAGCTGACACTCTCTGCCCAATTATATTTGGAAGGAACTTTTTGGGTGATATAGGTGCCTATGTTGATTTCAAGAAGGAGATTCTGTCTCTTAAGCTTGGGGGAACGGAAAATAAATTCCATTTTTCCAAATTTAAAGATAGGCCTCCACAAATATGATAAGAAGAGGAAGAGAACTATTGAGGAAATGGTGTCTCTTTTCCTTAGTAATCAAGAAGAAGAAATAAATGAAGATCCAAATTATGAAGAAATAGTTATGGAGGACAAGTCCCTGGGAGAACTAGAAGATGAATTTGATTCACTTCCCATTATGGGACCTCCAACTGATGAGGCTTTTGAAGAGCCAGAAAAGAGAGGGGACGAGGAACTACCACCCCCGGAGTTGAAGACTCTACCAAAAAAATCTTAAATACAGGTTTTTAGATGATATAAATAAATTTCCTGTTATTATTAGTGCTAAACTTTCAGGAGAAGAAGAAGAAGAACTCATGAAGATACTTAAGGAGCATCGCAAGCCCTTTGGGTACTCAACGGATGACTTGAAGGGCATCAATCCCATGATAGCCGTCCATCGAATATTCATGGAAGAAGGTGCTAAACCAGTTGCAGAATTTAATAGAAGATTGAAACCTGAAATGAAAGAAGTGGTAAGAAAAGAAATTGTACGCCTACTGGACACAGGTATAATCTATCATGTTAAAGAAAGTGAATGGGTAAGTCTTATTCATTGTCTCCCTAAGAATGGAGATTTCACTGTTGTTCCTAATGAAAATAATGAATTGATACCTACTAGAACTATTGTTGGGCATAGGATGTGCATAGACTTCAGAAAATTAAATAAAGAGACTAGGAAAGATCACTATCCATTACCGTTCATAGATCAAACTTTAGAAAGGTTAGCAAACCATACTCATTTTTGCTACTTGGATGGATACTCTGGTTTTTCTCAAATAGTTGTTCATCCGGATGACCAACTTAAAACAACTTTCATTAGTCTTTATGGTTTACATGCTTACCGACATATGCCTTTTGGTTTATTTAATGCTCCAGCTACTTTTCAAACATGCATGACTACTATTTTTGCTGATTTTATAGAACTCATAATGGAAGTATTTATGGATGACTTTTCTGTCTATGGAACTTCGTTTACTAGTTGCTTGGATAATCTCAAAAGACTTTTGCAGCGTTGTGAAGAAACTAATCTTGTTCTAAACTAGGAGAAATGCCATTTTATGGTCAAAGAAGGTATAGTCCTTGGACACAAGGTATCAGGTAAGGGAATTGAAGTTGATAGAGCTAAGGTTGAGGCAATAGAGAGAATGCCACAACCTAGGGATATTAAAGGTATAAGAAGTTTTCTTGGTCATGTGGGTTTTTATAGAAGGTTCATTAGAAATTTATCTAGAATATCTAAAACATTGACTAACCTCCTTCAAAAGGGAATAAGATTTAATTTTGATGATAAGTGTCTTGAAGCCTTTGATAGACTCAAAAATGCTTTATCTCGAGCTCCCATCATTAAACCACCTATCTAGGGTACAACCTTTGACTTAATGTGAAGCTAGTAATGATGTTGCAGGACTAACTTTGGGACAACATATTGGTCATAGATTTAATACTATACATCATGCTAGTAGAACTCTTAATGGTGCTCAAAAGAATTACCCTAAGGAAGAAAAGGAACTTTTGCTGTATTTTTCTCTTGTGATAAATTCCGTTCCTATATAGTTGATGCAAAGGTAAGATTTCACACGGATCGTGATGGCTTAAAAGAACTCCTTGAGAGGAAAGACCATAAGCCAAGACTGGTCCATTGGATTCTTTCACTTCAAGAATTTGAGTTGTAGATTATGCAGAGGCAAGAAATAAAGATGTTGGATACAGTATCCATGTTTGCCCAGCAAGACACTAATCTTATTGAGAGGAACTTTAGCCCTGGTGATTTTCGTTTACAAGAATTATTCAATGAACTAAGGTCAATTCCTCCAAGAGAGAATAAGTCTTTGTTGTTGGAGGAACTTTTCATCCCCGAATAACAAAATGATAAGTGCAAGGTAAGTGTTCTTATCCAAATAAGTGATTTGTTTTCACAATTTTTACTTTTGAAAATTCTGCCTTTGAATTCCTTGTGTTTTTCTGAAGTTTTAGAGGGGTTTTACCAACTATACGGGCGGAGCTATACGATCGGAGAGGAAGCTCTCGCCGTATAGTTGGTCGTTAAACTCTCTGTATCATCTTCGTGAAAGTTTTTTCGCTATCTAAGCCTATACGGTCACAACTATATGACCGGAGCCCAAATTTTTGGTGATATAGTTGATCGTTAAACTCTCAGATATTTTTGCTTTTTGGTGTTTGTATCTATACGGTCGCAACTATACGACCGGAGCCAAAATTCCGGCCGTATAGTTGGTCGTTAAACTCTCAGACACTTTTGATTTTCAGTGTTTGTATCTATACGGTCGCAACTGTATGACCTGAGCCAAACATTCCGGCCATATAGTTGGTCGTTGAACTCTCAAACACTTTTGATTTTCGGTGTTTGTATCTATATGGTCGCAACTATACGACCGGAGCCAAAATTCCGGCCGTATAGTTGGCCGTTAAACTCTCAGACACTTTTTCATTTGACCTTTCATTTATTCATCTAAAAAATGTTATTGTCAGTTCCAAGTCATGATTTAATCGACCTGGACTCGAGATATTCGGAAATATCTGCCCAGAACCAACTATACGGCCGGACCTATACAAGCTGCGCCCGTATAGTTGGTCGTTACGCGGCAGGAAACTTCCAAATCCGTGATTTCTTTCCCTATTTGGTTTGGATTCTTTTCTTGGGCGACAATTTGGTGTTTCTCGTGAGTTTTACCGACCTCTGACCCCCCTTTTATACTGCCATTGTCTCTCCCTCTAATCATAATCTCTAGGAACCAATCTAGCGATGCGCTATCCTGCCCCAGCCCGTGGAAAACCCTTGGGGCTCATCGCTCCTTCCAGGGACCACTCTAGCAGCCCATCCATGGAGGACGATGACGAGGAGGTGGAGAGGTTTAGCCTGAAGTACAAGGAGTACATAGAGACAAGCTACTTCAACAACGATTCCGATGATGATGTGGTTGACGTCTACATCCCCCGTGACGTCTATGATCCACCAGAGATCATTTGGGTGGCGATGAAGAAAGCTCAACAAGAGAGAGAAGATTGCAAGACACATGGAAAAGGGCGTGTGGAGACGGTCAAGTTCATCACCACGGATCCAAGGCCACACAAGCATAAGGAATCATCTAATATTGGTGCAGGTGCTAGCAAGGAAGCGGAGGTACCACTCTCTAAGCCAACAATTGGTGCTCGTATGAAGGTTAAGCCTCAAGAAGAGTGGAGGTATGGTTTCCACTTCCCCGATCCATAAATTATGGATGAGGAAGAAGAAGTTGTCCCCAGGACCAAGGATCACGTGTAGGCATTGGAGATATATCAGAAGAAGGAGATACTTCATCGCGTTGAAGTCCGTCACTGTCTCAATGAGATGGAGAAGAAGGAAGACCTCCTTCCATTGGTGACTAAGCTCACAGACAGAGTGGACACTCTGTAGTCTGATTTGCAAAGGTGCTACAGCCGCATAACTTCTTTGGAGGAGACCAACAAGAAGCTACGCACCGCAGTGTTACATGCCATGGCATCATAGTGATCTATGACAATTACAGTATCAAATAATCACAAGGTATTATTTGATCCTGCCTGGCTTGATTCCAAGCTTGGTGAGATCTTTAATACCTTGTAATCTATCCTATAAGTTTTCATTACTATTTTTGCATTAGTTCAAACTAGCAATAAAGTTTGCATCATTAGAATTCCCTTCAGGAATAGTCTATCCCTTTTATGAAATTCCGAGTTTATTATTATATATGGAGCAATATTGAGTTTGTGTTTGCTTTATTGATATGTGAATGGCTTGAGTATAATTTTACTTGCACTTGATGATAGCAATAGGAGTCTTCCACACCATTGGTATTAATGGAACACCTAAAGATAATTTGGTCAATATGCTATAAGTCTACAGTTTTATTTACAAAGAAAAATTATCTATACAGTTAAGTTGAAAACGAAACCTTGAACAAAGGAAAATGAAAGTGCTATACAAATAGAGTGAGAATAAGTCAAGGTAGAATCTTCAAGTCATAAGAATGCTTCATATACAATTGGAATTTGATAATTGAGATCGTTCAACTTTGAATTCCTACATGAAGTGGAATATATGGCTAGCTCCATTGTACAGCACTTAAACAAAAGTGTGAGCATATATACAAAAGAAAAGAAAAGGAAGAAGAAAAAGGGCAAATGTGCAAAGATCAAGTAGGCATATACCACTGTATTTTAGTAGGACAAAGAGACACTTTTGAGATTCTGAATCCCAAGTGAATATGTTGATCCTAAAACACTTGGGACTACCTCGCTAACTCATTCAGTTGAACTGGATACTTTTACATTATGTTGAGATTCATATTTAATGAACTTTTGATTACTAAGGTGTGGAAGCCTGCTAATACTATTCAGATGGTTCGAGTAAGGTACTATTGATGAACTTATTCCTATGTATCATATATGATAAACACATGCTGCAACTGCCTCATTTATTTTATCGACTCAACTTCATGAATATGAGGATCACATCCATTAAGCTAAAACTTGCTCGGGATGAGCAAGAGTCTAAGCTTGGGGAAGTTGATGAGTGCATATTTGCATCATGTTTTACATTATTATTTTGCATTGTAGATGTAGGATCTTGGTATTTTACGCCGCTCGCACGCACATTTTATGTCTTATTTCACCAGGATCAGGACAGATGATGGATCCAATGGATACAATTCTTGGAGCGGTTGTACTGTGGATAAAAGGAGTCAAAAACAATGTAAATCGCTTATTTGGGAAATATTAATAATACCAGAAGCGAACAAGGGAGGCAGAGAGTTCAACGACCAACTATACGATCGGAGCAACTTTTCCGACCGTATAGCTCTGGCCGTATAGTTGGCGCCGCCTCCGCCTCGTCAAATAGTTTCACCCCGTGCAATTGGTTCGAGGCGATGACAGATAGAACACCCAGAAATCAAAGAAATATCACCTCTGGAAGGCATCTAGAGGGGGAACTCATCCACAAGGGATCCATCTCTGCCCTGCGCAGATCCGGGAGGCTAAGGCATCGATCTTCATCATCCACCACTGCATCACCACCATCTCCATCCATCCCATCTACATCTTGTCTACATCTTGTTGTAATTCCCATACTCATTGTGGATTTATACAAGTACTATTCATCTATGATTGTTTCCATTACCATTTCTATGATGTTGATTGCCTCCATGTATGAGTAGATCATTAGTTCTTGGGGAGATGGAGAAACCCTAGTATGAGATTGAAATAAGTAAAGTCTATTATGATATTCATCGCTGCGACCATGTGTTAGATTTTCTACATCTTGATGTTGAGAGAAGTCGACCTCTCAATATTTGCCTCTCGTGGGGACTTGATGGAGGAAACTACTTGTTGGTAGACGGAGGTGTGCTAGCACTTACAGTGAATATAAAGTTGTTTGCACCCCTTACGTATCAACTTGGGAAACCGAGGAAACTCACGGAACACTATCCATGCCATGGGATACATCCTACGGGATTATGTCCCTTAATAGTGCAGTAATTCGATTGATGTCGATTGCTGACTGTTGTGGTTATGAGGATGATGTGAGTAGCGGTTGCTGCCTATTTGTCCAAATACGGAGTTCCTCTCACACATACATAGTTGAGAATGTTCATGATGATAATCTTTATCTTAGATCTTTATAATATTAGTGGTGTATCCACTACTCCCTGAGAACGCTTTTCCGCTACTGCAGTTCCAATATCTTTTACATACGCGATACTTACTTTCTGTATTCAGTTGTTTTACTTTACTTTTTGATTGCTCTTATACCTAAAACTCAAAACACCTTTTTACACAATACTCACATTTTATCTTGTCACTTAGAACTTTATCTAGCATTTCTATTGTAATATTTATTTCAAGAGTTATTAGACTTCATACTCCTACTCCCTTTGCGATCGATATATTTATTTCGAAACTAGCTACAAACGATCTATGCACTTGCAGTAATCAATGGGTGAAGTCTTTGTCACACCCAAAGTTGTCACAGGTCTTCGAGTGAATTGACTGCAAGTGTTGGAATAAGAATGGGGTTTTGATTAAATGAGATGTATTTAAATAGAACTGAAATGTAAACTTCAGAAATATAAAGCATAAAAAGTAAAGAACGACTTGGTTGTTTGTTAATTTCTACAGATGGCAAAAGAAGGCGCGGGGAGATTCAGTTCATGCTGATAGTGACTATGTCAGGTGGACGAATGATAAATGTAACAATTATAATCTTATAAGTACATGTGTAGGCGAGCAACCCATAATTAGTCGAAACTCCTCTTGGTAGATTTCATCCCAACTTAAATAATCCTACTAGCCTGTTACCAAAACCATGGTTAGACACTAGACGATTAAGACCCTTCAGGTCGCTTAGTGATTAAGCTCCTTGGATCGAACTAATGCAATAAGCACAGTGGTTCCTCGTTATCCTCGAGTCTACTAGTTTTCCATTGATATCCCATTGTCACCCGGGGGTCACCGGTCTACTAGCGAACAAGATCTTATCTATGTACAACAAAGCATCATGTTGTTTGGGCCCTTAATTGGACAACAAGCATTAGGCATCCCACAGATAGTCAAGCACACATAATATAGTAATTAGAATCAATCACAAACTTAATGGAAAATATATGAAGGAACATCACATCTCACCAATCCCCTACATCTCCCACACCCAAGGGAATTACTCACACATGAGAGAAGAACGGATCATCGATATAATCAAATAAAGGGAATTCGTCTTTATATTACCGTGGAGATCCACAATAAGAATAGAAAAATATCCAACACAATTCAAGATGGGAAGAAACAATCTCAAACCCTAGTCTTGCAAGGTGAAGATCCCTCTCTCCCTCAAGTACAAGTAGTGGCTATGGGGGTGTATTGGCTAGGAGGTCGAAGATTGTGGAGAGAGATGGAGAAAGTCTTCCCCTTCTTCTCCGGATCTCCTCTTTCTTCCTTCTGGATGGTATGGCGGCTGTTGTGTTGTGTTTTCGCGTATGGTCCCTTCATGGAAGTTGTCCCTTTTGACAAGACAGAGGCGCTGGCAGCTATACGGCAGGAACTATACGGCCAGAAAAATATTCCCACCGTATAGTTGCTCATTAAAGCCTCTGTATGCGCCTCTCGAGTGCTTCCAAAGAGAGACTTGCTTATTTTCTCCAGAATATTGTGTTTCTCCAGTTAAAACCTTCTGCTGACATTCAGAACCTGAAACACACATTAAAAACCAAGTTTTCTTTGCTACTGAAATATTAGCGTTAGGTAAAGCTAGAAAACGATCAAATCCGGAAGAAAATCATCAATAAAAGCCATCAAAAATGTGTCGAATCTCACAGCTATCAATAGTCAAACTCCAGTGTTTTGGTGTGAGAACTCGATGGATCCGTCAAGGCTTTTTCATCGTGCCTGTAGGCATGGATTATTTCTAGTAGAGTGCATCAGGTGCATTTCTAGGCCTTTCGCAAGTCTTACCTTCATGTTGTTAACGCGGCATCTGAAAGTTTATTCACCACGGAGGTGATTCGGGTAACCCAGGAGACATTGTCTCCTTGTAGGGTATGTTCAACAATTGTGAGGCAAAGTCACCGAATGCTTAGAATGCCCATGGTGCAGACGTGGTCAACGCTTTTTGCCATGGATAAATGTTTTTCATAGGGTGCGCGACCAGTGCTCCCTATGGGAGTAACCCTCGAGTGCCTATTCGAGTCGCAGACTCGAGTGGGAACTTTTGATCATTTGCCGACTATTGTTGTTTGTATTAAGCTTATCGATTGTGCTTCTAGTGCTCCCTATGCGAGGAGCCCCTGAGTCCGGAATCGAATCATTGATTCAAAGGAGGGGGTCAAAATGTACATGTCTATTGTTTTTAACTAAGGCGATTCTGTGCCTTTAAAATCTTTTGGCATGGCCAGGGCTCCTGTTAGGAGTAGCCCCCGAGTGTTTGGTCGAGCCATAGAGTCGACTAAAGACTAGATCAGTCAAACAAACTCCTGCTGGAGTGCATATATTGATGACATTAGTGCTGACGATTGGATGAGCTCATTTGCCCGCATAAGCAGTGTTGATGGGACACGACAGTAGTGGGGCCCCAATTCTGATTGGGACTTGACCAGTCATGCATAATCTTTGGTTTTAATTGCGCCTCCTTGATTATCGCGCATAGTGGGGAACATGCAGCGACGGTTCGCAGTTTTCACTACCACGCGTCTGCGTCGATGTGCGCCACGCGTCTAGGTGAAGCTCTGTGAGCCGTTGTATGGCATTCCCTAGTACTTAAGTAGGGTTCTTTTTGCGGTAATTTTCGCACCGATCTTCTTCCTCCTTTGCACACTTCTGCCATTGCCATTCTCCTCTACTTTACTACGCCCATCTGCTCTGTTGCACTAGACATTCTCAAAGCCTTCCCTACCTACTTCGTCTAATCACTTCGCCGCCGGAAGATGGGGAAGAAGAAAGGTGTTGTTGCCGCTGGATCTTCCGATGTCGCCTCTACGGTGAAGAAGAAGGGAACCATCGCCACTAGGTCCAGCACCACCGCCATGGCTACAAAGAAGAAGGGTGTAGGGACCCGGGTGACCAACGGATCGTGGTGGCGTACCACTCTAAAGGAGCACAAGATCCAGACACATCGCCAGGACGGTCTGCAACCAGCCAATCCAGCGGACTGCCAGCTCCCCAACCCGGAGATAATCCATGATCCTCCCACTATGTTTCGGGTGATGTTCCTCGCATTTATTCTCCAGGGCCTCTCTCTCCCCCTCCACAAGTTTGTGTGGGGGTTGCTTTGCTTTTATGGGCTTCAACTTCACAAGTTGACGCACAATTCCATCTTGCACATCGTGTGCTATATCACCCTTTGTGAGTGTTGGCTCGGAATCGAGCCACACTTTGGGCTCTTCAAGAAGTCGTGCTCTTGTGGGCCACCTGAATCCTTATTTGGCTTCATTTGCACCATGGACTCCTCTTGGGATGGACCGTATAGGCTAACCTCGAGTACCTATAAGGTATACCGATGCCAATACTTCTTCCCACCGAGACTTGCATGATATGGAGGACCAAAGAGATCCACATGAAGAAGCTCTAAGATCCTTTTTGATGATATAATTGTCCTCCTTCGATGGGGAGAGTTGTGCATCTTTCCTTCAACACAAGCCCTACAAACACGATCTTTGGCAAAGGAAACATTTTATTTTAGTCCAAGGATGTGGCCACCCTTTTGAAGACTTTGCAAAGTTCTCATATTGACATGAGCTAGCCGGTGATGCCATAGCCAACCCACATCGGCCTTTCTGAATAGGCACATCAGACCTGCAGTGGTTTTTCCCAAAAAGTCCACCACATACAAGTCGTTTTCGACGTACCCAACAAAATAAACTTTGAGAAACTTGCTCCACAAGAGTACCACGATATCATCATCAATGAAAACTAAAAAGCCCATCTTACCAAGGGCACGAACACAAAGTAAATTATACCCAAGGGTCTCAGCAAGCATGATGTCCACAAGAGAGATATTGTGGGCAACCACAACCTTGCCAAGACCCAATACCTTAGACTTGTACTTGTCACCATAGGAGATGGTTATTTGGTCATGATTAGGCCTCATCTCCGTGATGATATCCTTGCTTCTGGTCATATGACTTGTGCATCCACTATCAAGCACCCATTTTGACCCTCCAGAAGCATAGCCCTACAAGAGAATTACTTCTCGGTTTTAGGTACCCATTTTCAATGGGTCCTCTCATGTTAGTAACAAGGTTCTTTGGAACCCAAATAGACCAAGCAATATAATTATCATACGGACTAATATAGCTAGCATACACATCACCATAATAATCACGAAATAACTCATAATGAGGATTAGTGAGTCCTGCAAAACCATCATAGTCAGTTTTGTTCTTTGTGATGTTGTTTTATGTGGTGCATGTCTTGGCTTTAGCATTCTTGGCCTTCTTCTTCTTGTTCTTCTTCTTCTTAGCCTTGGGGACATAACCAAGTCCCTCCTTTCCATTATTTGTCCTTTGCTTGTTCAAGAGCTCATCAAGAACTTCCTTACCATTGGGAACAGATGACTTGGCAAGCTCATACTTCAATCTAGCATTTTCCTGAAGAATGTCTTCATGATTACACACCGAAGTAGAGGTTCTAGGAACATCATACTTGGCTCGTCGAGTTTGGAGCTGATCATGAGACTCATTGAGAATAGAGTATTCACTCTCCAATGCCTTGTGAGCAATGTCAAGTGTCTCTAGCTTCTTGGAAAGTCTAGCATGAGCAGCCCCAAATTCAACCTTCTCCCTTTTTAGCTTATTTGCCTTAGCAATTGCATGATCCTGTTCCTTCATAAGTTTGTCCATAAGTTCATCATTTGACTCCTCAATTGACTCAAGCCTATCCTCAAGAGAAGGCCGAATCTCCTCTTCTTCTAGAGCATTTTTCAAGGATGTTATTTCCATTGCATCCTCCCTTTCAATTCTGCCCTTTTCTTTAAGAAGTTCTTCTGAGTGAGCAAGTTGACTCATGAGAGCCTCAAAATGCATTTTGTGCTCACCTTGAAAGTTAGTTATAAAATAGTCCAAAGCAATAACTTCTTTCTTGACCTTAAGACTAGTGGAATCATCCATATCAGCATTCATAGTAGTCTTGGGAAAGGAAGTGATGGAAGGTGATACCTCGGAACCTCTTTCCATAAGACAAGTGATGTTCTTGTTGGAGAAGTTCTCATTTGGAGAATCGAAGAGCGAAGTGGTTGGTGTAGATGTAGTGGCTATGGCAGCCACCTCCCTTGAACTATCATCACCTTCTTCATCTTCACTTGCAGACGAATACTCCTCTTAGGCTACCAACACTATGTTTGGTTGCTTCTTGTAAGAAGCATTCTCCTTGTTAAATGGCTTCTTGCGAGGAGCCTTTGACTTCTCCTTGAGAATTAGTCTTCCACCATTATCTTCTCTACTTTGATAGGGGCACTTAGCTACGAAATGTAAACGGTCGCCACAATTGTAACATGATCTCAGTTTTGGACCGTTTTCCTTTCTTCCACTTGACCCATTCTTGCGCTCAAGACCAGATTTTGCTTTGGCACGGTCTTTCCAAAAGTTTCTTACATAGAATGCCATGTACTCACCATGAGCATGTTTGAATTCCTCGAGACAGCTCATAGCAACAATGTCAAGGTTTCTATTGTCTTCTTCTTGTTTAATAGCATTACCCTTCAAGACAACTTTCACACCCTTTTGCATTCCAATTGCTCGAGCACAAGCATCTTCAGCATTCTTGGCCGCAACTTTGAATGCATTCATTTCTTGCATGACTTTGTTGGAAGTCATTTGGTGATAATTTTTTTCCTTCCTTGGAGGCTCTTCAAATCTGTGGGCTCAAATGGCATAAGGGCACTTACAT
The DNA here is from genome assembly GCA_023614405.1 of Avena insularis. Taxonomy (NCBI): domain Eukaryota; kingdom Viridiplantae; phylum Streptophyta; class Magnoliopsida; order Poales; family Poaceae; genus Avena; species Avena insularis. The sequence continues at coordinate 47,826,938 of CM042692.1, read as the reverse complement.
ACTTCCTCTTGATCCACGCATCATCAACATGGGTTGCACCATGATTTCTAAATGTGGTGGAAATGAACTTGAGTCTTTGATACATGTCTTTGTGGTCCTCACCATCCATCATATAGAACCCTTTAGCTTGATTGCTCAGAGCATCATACCTATTTCTTCTCATGCTCTCATTTCCAATGAATAACTCGGTGAGGGCATCCCAATCTTCCTTAACGGTGCTGGCACGTTCAATGTGTGGCATGTCCTTGGGACCCACACCAAGCTGAATCATGTGCAAAGCCATCGCATTGAGTTGACTATCGACAACTTCGCGTCTTGTCAAATTGGTTGGATCTCCAATGTGGAGACTAGCCTCGATGATCTTCCATTGACTGAAAGAAGATGCACTAAGGTAGGGTGGATCACCCCTATTGTTTATATGAGGGTGAGGGATTGGTGGATCGGGTGAGTATAAGTGAGGAATCTCACTATAATCCTCCCTACCACTTCCCTTTTTCTAAGAGGAACTCTTGTTTTTATCGTCACCCTCCAACTGCTCTTTAGTAGAGTTAGCCTTAGCTTTGTCCTTTGAAATAGGAGTTGAAGCCTCAATGGAAGATGGTGGAAGGGCTATGGGTGGCAAGAGACGTGCTATTATTTCACGCATCTCTTGCATTTGGATCTCCATGGTTTTAATCAAGGTTGTTTCCAATGTCTTGATATCATCCATGGTGACCTTGTCCACAGTATCACCAACATCTTTAGTACCCATGCTCTCTTAGGCGGTAAAGCCCGAATAAAGAGTTGAGGCTCTGATACCAATTGAAATGGATCGTATGGGAACCTAGAGGGAGGGTGAATAGGTGATACTCCAAATTTTAACTCCTTTTAAATATTAGGATTAACACAAAGGTAAATTCTCTAGATATGCAAATAAGATGAATTTCCCTATATGTCAACCTAACTACTAAGCGAGTAAATACAAAGAGAGTGGAACGAGGTAATCTTAGTGGAGCACACGGAGACAAAAGATTTGTTTTACTGCAGTTCCTTCTTGTTAAGGGAAGTACATCTGCATTGGAGGGGTGAGCGGTACTAAGACCACCATACCACAAAAGGCCTCACCCTATTCTCCGATGGATCTCGCCACGAGAGGCCTGATCCACCTTCCACTATTTGGTACCCTTCTAGGCGGGAACCGGTGCCTTTACAACACTACCGGGGCATGCATCCACAACTCAACTAGAGGCTCCCATGATGACAACAAGCTGCCACAAGAAACAAGTTTATCAATAATAGTAACCAAGATGTAGAAAACCGTGAGAAACTCTAGATCAAGAATTCTCCAAGTGAATGGAGGGGAAATGAAGATCTTGATTGGTGCCGATGAAGATCAAACTCTCCTCCTTCGATTCCCTAAAGCCCGGATCCTTTAAGTGGTTGAAGGTGAAAATCTTGCTTGAATCGATATGAATAGTACAGAGCTTTTTCTTGGGATCCAAGAGATCTGAAATGAGGATCTCATGGGGTATAAATACCCCATTGAAAAAGTTGCCGTTGGAGAACTTGGGGGCCGGATAATCCGGACTTAGTGGGGCCGGATAATCTGGCCGGACCAAAACTTTTGTCCTGGGTTGGATTATCTAGGGAAAAATCCGCCCCCTCCTTCGCTTGATGCGCCTTGTCGCCCTTTGCAAAAAATACAAGGGAGACCGGATTATCCGGCCCCCAGCTAGGGTGGATTATCTGGCCCTAGAAGGACAATCCGGGGGGAAATCCGCCACCCACTCTGCACGACGCACATTGGCCGCAAGTTGCAGAATCCCTGGGGCCGGATTTTCTGGCCCCCTGAAGGGGCGAATTATCCGGCCTAGGCAAAAACTTGAGCCCTAGCCGGACAATCTGAGGGGAAATCCACTCCACTTTGCATGACGGGCCTTGTCCACACTTGGCTATTGGGGCAAGGGCGGATAATTCATCCCTTGACAGGGGCAGATACTCTCCCTCCCCCCCTCCCCCAAAAAAACTTCCTTTAGCTGTATTTGGGGAGACAATGTCTGTAACACTAAACACATAATTAAATAAACCTTGGCACTTTTATCTACCACTCAAAACAATATAGGTCATGAAATGTTCTTTCAATAATGGTGAAAGATTGAGCAAGGTTTTGATACAAATAAGCTGGAGATCGGAGGAGAAAGATACCTTAGATGTGAGTGCGAAGAATTTTAGAAAGAACAGGAAGAATTGAAGATCCAATGGAGGAAGAAGATAGAGGATAAGAGATTTTAGGTTTAGGTTTACCTCCTCCACAGTGCTAAATAGCGGCTGAACAGGTGGTACGGGTGGGCGGTACGGTCGGAGCCCGTCCGTACCGAGTGTCGTTACCTTGGGATCGATGCCTCCTTTAGGCGATACACTCAGTATGGGCGCGTGATACGGTCGCTCGCACCCGTACTACAGATTGTTAAGCATCCAGTACCTTTGCTTCAAGTCTGATGTTTTGCTCTGGGGTACGATATGAGCGGGCGGTATGGTCACCCCCAGTCGTACTACAGTTCGTTAAACCCTTTGTATCCTATGGAAATAATGATAAAATGCATTCTTTTGTGTCAAGATGTGGTACGGTACGGTTGGCTCCGGTCGTAAGACTGGTCGTTAAGCGCGTAGTAAGCTTCAAAATTTGAAATTTTCCAGTGAGAAACTTCATACACGTTTGCACATATACTTTAACAAAAGATGACAGTAACTATATTTCTTTAAAATTTCAGTACCTTATGGCCATATGTTAGTAAAATTTTCTGGCCCCCTGAAGGGGCGAATTATCCGGCCTAGGCAAAAACTTGAGCCCTAGCCGGACAATCTGAGGGGAAATCCACTCCACTTTGCATGACGGGCCTTGTCCACACTTGGCTATTGGGGCAAGGGCGGATAATTCATCCCTTGACAGGGGCAGATACTCTCCCTCCCCCCCTCCCCCAAAAAAACTTCCTTTAGCTGTATTTGGGGAGACAATGTCTGTAACACTAAACACATAATTAAATAATCCTTGGCACTTTTATCTACCACTCAAAACAATATAGGTCATGAAATGTTCTTTCAATAATGGTGAAAGATTGAGCAAGGTTTTGATACAAATAAGCTGGAGATCGGAGGAGAAAGATACCTTAGATGTGAGTGCGAAGAATTTTAGAAAGAACAGGAAGAATTGAAGATCCAATGGAGGAAGAAGATAGAGGATAAGAGATTTTAGGTTTAGGTTTTACCTCCTCCCTGGTGCTAAATAGCGGCTGAACAGGTGGTACGGGTGGGCGGTACGGTCGGAGCCCGTCCGTACCGAGTGTCGTTACCTTGGGATCGATGCCTCCTTTAGGCGATACACTCAGTATGGGCGCGTGATACGGTCGCTCGCACCCGTACTACAGATTGTTAAGCATCCAGTACCTTTGCTTCAAGTCTGATGTTTTGCTCTGGGGTACGATATGAGCGGGCGGTATGGTCACCCCCAGTCGTACTACAGTTCGTTAAACCCTTTGTATCCTATGGAAATAATGATAAAATGCATTCTTTTGTGTCAAGATGTGGTACGGTACGGTTGGCTCCGGTCGTAAGACTGGTCGTTAAGCGCGTAGTAAGCTTCAAAATTTGAAATTTTCCAGTGAGAAACTTCATACGCGTTTGCACATATACTTTAACAAAAGATGACAGTAACTATATTTCTTTAAAATTTCAGTACCTTATGGCCATATGTTAGTGAATATCGTAGAGTGAGGGTTACCTTGATTGCTTAGCCTCTCTTCAAAGGACCTTCTTGAACAGTCTTTATTAAAAACAAAAAAACCTAACACAAGTAAAAAAATATTTTACATGGGTTGCCTCCCATGAAGCGCTTCTAGTTAAGGTCAATTAGCTTGACCCATACGGTGATCATTTGAGTTTCGAAAGTGGAACACCCACTCCAAAATAGTTAGCTTTTAAAGTAATTACACCATCATCATTATGCCTGGCCTTTTTCTTCCTAGGGAAGTGGACTATAAATGGATTTTTAGATGGTAGTCCTACTATCACATTCCCTTCATGTAAATTAATCAAAACTTTAATAGTTCTTAGGAAGGGCATACCTAGAATTATAAGTTCTATGGAATCTTCAAGCATGTCTACTATAATAGGATCAATAAGAGCAGGGCATCCTTTAATTTCAACAACTCTATTTTCTGTGATCCCAACAGCTTGTTTATAAGTTGAATCAGCAAGGTGGGGTCTTCAGTTGTTGCAAATGGCCCAAGATTTAGTTTATTAAATAAACTTTGAGAAATTGTTCAAACGTTTGCACCAAGATCACAAAGTGCAACTATCTTATTAACTCTTATTTTAATTTTGACAGTGGTCTCAAAAATATCATCTAGCTTAGCTAGAAGTTTATCAGCTAGCTTCTTATATTCCATCTCTAGCTCATGAACTTTAGATGCTACTTTTTTAATAAATTGTTGGTATGTGGCATCGTTACCTTGTTCAATCCTGGGATTCTCCACTGTGATCATCTTTAAAAGATCTTCCAATGTATAATCTAGTGATGCGCATTGCTATAGTCTAGAGTCTTCAGGATTATCATCTTTTCCTTCTACCCTCATCATCTTTAGCTCTTCCACCTAGTTTGGCTCGGGCTTTGTAGAGAATCTTGCAAGTATGAGAATGTGACTCTCGGCTATCTAGCCCAATTGTGCCTCCAGGGTCTTGGTTCTTTCCTGTAGAGCATGTACATCATTTCTAATTGCAATGGCCTGGTTAGATAGTTTACCAATAATATTATCTTGGTTCTCCATGATTTTAATAAGCATATTATTTTGTTCAGTTTGAGCTTGCATAAATGTTCTAACATTATTTTCAAAAGGGAGATTGTCATGATTTTCTCCACTATGATTATCCTAATTATTATTATGTGGAGCACTTATAGGATTAGAATATTGTTTTTGAAAATTCAAGCCATAGTTTTGACTCTTCTATGAAGGGTTATACCGATTATGAGCTATAAAATTTACTTCATTAGCATCGGTAGTGATAACATCAATTTGGGTATCTTCCTTACCCTTTACAATATCAAGTAGTTCATCTACCTTTGCATTAAGATCTTCATTATGCTCCTCGTGATTGAATTCACCCTTTTCGAGGGGGAAATTTGGGTCAGTACCATTAAAAGATCCACTCTTTTGGTCTGTACCATCAAAAGCTCTATCTTTAGGCATATACCAGCGAAAGTTTGCAGCGTTATTGGGTTTTGCCACTCCGTCTACTTCCGCTAGAAACCTTATTTTTTTCCGATTAATTCTTTTGGCTTTCCCCTTTTCCCATTTCTTCCCCTATGCTCATACATCGAACTGAACCCAACAGACAGAGAAAACTTGACCACACAGCCCTCCCGGTGGCGGTGACCACCGCGTCCCCCGGTGACCACCCCACCGCGTGCCCTGATCCTGGCGGAGCATCTCCGTGGTGGTAGGCCTCCATCCTTTCCGGATTCCGCTCACGTAGACATGGAAGGAAGGGGCCTGCCGGGCGCCTGAAACCCTAGCTCGAGCGCTCTGTGAGCTCGCTAACGAGAGCGGCCGCCGTCATTGCACTATGTCCGTCCGCAGCACTACCCCGATGTCGAGCCCTTGCTCCTCCCGAAGCCCGTGACACCCGGCCTCCCTGTGCTCCTTCCCTGACCCCCACTGTTGGTCCCCAACGGCTTGTTCTTGCTCCTTGCTAGGATGGATAATACTGATGTTCAAGCTAGGTAATCTTCTATCTATATATTTCTTTATTTGCAGGAGCTGTGATCAGAGATTTCATGTACCTATGGCTTATTTTTGTTCTCTTTTACTTGTGTTTGTGGCTGGTACAGGACTGAACATAAAAGAACATGTCAATTAGAGATTTTAGTTTGTGCATATTTCACAGTTGTAGATGGTATGAAAATTTACAATAAAGGCAGGACTGTTAGTTGGGTTGTGGATTCAGAAATATATACACTCACTGATCTTGAGAGATATATTGGTCCATATTTTCAATGGCGTAGCTATCAAAAGGCAAACTTCTGGGTTCTTGAAAGGAATGCAATGAAATTCAAATTAGATTCAGATGCACAACTTCTTGAGCTCGTAAGGTCAACAGAAGGATTGAAGTTGATGATGATAGTGGGCAGACGTGAGGAGATGGACGAGCTTGCTATACACAAGGTACATGCTGTTGCCAATGTAGTGCGCAAGGATGTGCCTGCTGTAGCCGAATTTATGGACCAGGAGGTGCCTGTCGTAGCTGATGTAGATATGAGACCAGAATTGACAGAATTACCTGAAATATTTGATGGTCCACCAAGGACTGAAGAGGTGCCTAATGCTGCTGCTCTAGACATTGGACCAGAATTGAGGGAATTGCCTGAATTTGGTGAAACCATTGCGGGGCCACCAAGGGTTGAAGAGGAGGAAAAGGAACACTTCATGAATGTTGGTTGTGATCCTGATGGAGATGAGCCAGCTGGGGTAGATGAAGAGTGGAGATACTTCAAAAATGTTAATGATGATAATGTGCAACCAATAAAGAATGTTGAAGTGGAGGTGCAAAACAAAAAGAGGTCAATGGCCAAAGAATGACCCACCTTTTGATGTGGTTCCTCCACCACTAGAAATGCCTGCTGGTAGACCAAGGAAGCAGAGAATCAAGGCTAGTGGAGAGCCAGGAAAAAGAGGTTCGTACCAATGCAAAATATGCTTCCAGTTTGGACATATTGAGAAGGGATGTTATGCAACTCAAGCTGAACTAGAACAAGAACTTCCACCACCTCGTCCGAAGAAACCAAAACAACAAAGGTATTGTAAAAGCTAAAGCAATATGCCTTATATATGAAAAATATATTTTATTCATTGACTCTACTTGTGCTTTCAGGAATGCCAAAACTGAATCAGCTAGGACGTCAAACATTGTTGTTGAGCCATCCAACTTTGTTTTTGATCCAAAAGTAATGTTGAGCCCATGTGTGACCACAAGGAGGATGGCATCCCTCTCTCCAACAAGCCCAGGTGTGACCACAAGGAGAATGACATCCCTCTCTCCGGCAAGCCCAGGTGTGAGAATAAGGAGGATGGCATCCCTCTCTCCAGCAAGCCCGGGTATGACAACAAGGAGGATGTCATCAATCTCACCCGGAGGAATCAACCGCAGGCTTATCATCGAGTAGTTGTGTTAGTCTAATGGTATGCGGTCTTTTGCTAACAAACTATGGTCCGTGGTAATGTGCTAACTTGCTATTTGGCTGTAATTCCGTGACAACTTAGATTTATGTTATATCCTGATATGTTGACTTATATGATGCTAAAATGTCATCCTGAGCTGTTGTTATATGGCAGATATCATGTTAAACTATTCTCTAAATTATGTCGTTATGGTGTCATCCTGTTTATGAATGCAAGCGAGGTGTTGTCCAATGTTTTGTCTTTGAGCTGGAGTTGTCCAATGCTTTTAGGAAGGGGTATTATGGTCATAACTAACGGACACGTAACATAGTTGGTAACAATCAAAGGAGCTGAAACCTTTCAATGGTATACGCCTGAAGATGGAGCTTTTGATGGTACAGACCAAAAGTGTGGTTCTTTTAATGGTACAGACCCAAATTTCCCTTTTCGAGGAGATTCTCTCTGCATGCCATTGTGAATCGTTGTTTTGCGTATCATCAAGTAGTTATTTCGCAACATTCACTTGCTTCCCTATGAAGGTTCCTCCTCATGTGGTATCTAGCATAGACTTAGACATAGGGTTAATAGCATTGTAAAATAAATGTTATATAAGTCATTCTTCCATCCCATGACTAGGACAGATCATTACGACTTCTTCCATTCTTTTTCAATCAAGCGCTCGTGGCTCAAGGTTTTCTTGTCTAAAGCTTGTTATGTTGGATCTTAGTTGCATAGCCTCAGATAGAGAAAAATTTTGTCATAAAAAGATTAGTGCATTCCTCCCAAGATGTAATAGTGCCTTTAGGCAAAGCTAGAAACTAGTGAACCTTAGCCTTTCCTCTTAACAAGAAAGGTAATAAACATAATTTCACCGCATTGGGGTCAACATATTTAATGCGCATCATGTCAAAAATTTCCTTAAATGTATTTAGGTGCAAACCTTAGTCCTGAGCAGATGATCCTCCAAATTGATTTTGTTGAACCCAACTCAAAAGGTTAGGCTTAATTTCATAAGTTTTCGCTTCAACAACGGGCTAAGTAATAGGTGCACGAATAAAATCATCATTGGGAGTAGCATACTCCCCAAGTTTCTTCTGAACCATGGCTCTTTTATTTTTGGCCATTTTGTAATAAGAGAAATAATTAAGTAAGTACCTTTTTTTGGGTTTTCAATATATAACAAAAAGTAAACTAATAACAAGAAATAAACTAAAAAAAATAAAACTCAAAACAAGGTCTCTAGTGACCTTACCAGGATAGCAAATTACTTCCCCGGCAACAGCGCTAGAAAAAGGGTTGATACCTTCTATCCAGTTTGACGGATGCAGTATAGTAGCCTTTTCCCTAGTAGTCCTAGGTTTAATCGAACCTTGGGAAATAATGAAAAATGGAAAATAAATGAGGCATGTCTACAAGACTTGTTTGTTCGTTTTACCTTATGTTTACCAGAACTTTCTAGTTTACTTTGAATCGTTGGTTGTTGCAATGGATTTAAATAGGTCAGGGAGGGTTGAAGATTAACCTATAGCTGCACATCAAATGGGATAAAGATAACAATAAGCACATTCATGCGAAATGATTTAACAAAGATAAGGTTGTGGGTAGCACATCCAAATATACCAAAGCCCCTGCGAGCCACACGCATAGCAATAGTCTTTTCATCCAACTATTATACCACAAAGCACTAGCTATAACAATCATTAAGTAAAATACAGATCAAAGCTTTAAGAAGTGATGTTGCGGTTACTCCCAAATAGATCCCCAAAATAAGATGGCACTCCCTTTGTTTTCACTGGGTTTCGCATGAAAGCCATTAACCACTCATCTCACCTCGATTCTTTACTAATCCTTGGGATCTTGGGTACCTACAAATCAATGGATCAAGACAAGAGACAAAAAATACAAAGATACAAATCTCTACTCAATCACCACACAATACTCCCATGGATTAGATGCACATAACCGCTATGAGGTTTCACCCCAACCCGCAGCCCATGAGAACTACTCACTCATAACAATAAGATCAAGGATAGAAAACAATGTGCAAGATACATAGATTTAAATCAAATATTCTTACAATGGTTGCCAATTCATAAGGAAATCTCAAGTACAAGATGATGGCTATGGCTATAGAGTGGATGGAGGGTGGAGAGGATGAACTATGGTGGTGGATCTCATTTGGTGGTGTTGTGATGTAATCTGAGAATGGCGGCTCTCTGCGCGGTTCCTGGAGTCTCTAAATATATAGGCGCCTTCACAAAAATTATTGTGTTTGACCTAACGGAGGCGCTGACACATGGTATGGGTGGACCGTACGGGCGGGCCTTTCCCATACCGTAGGTCGTTAAACCTTCTGGATGCTCCTTTTCGACCCCAGTTAGCTTGGCTGAGTAGGCACTATCATAATCTTCATTAAATGCTCCCGGTTTCTCCTTAAAAGTGTGATTTCCCGCACGACACAATTCAAGACAAAGGATTGCACTCTTTGCAATAATTAATCATTAGTAGTAAGGCTAGAGGGATTTGTGGTCAATTGTTTAACTAAAAATGCGATTTAAACACGGAGAAATGTGGCTATTTTCACAGCCATCAATGCCTTCTTCCTGATCCAAGCATCCTTGGTCGTGGTGGATTCCCTCCAGCATTCCTAGGAGGCCGCCGGGGTTGTGGTGCCCTACATGGAGGCCGTGGCGAATGAGGTTGTTCCCGCGATGCCCCCGGCAGGAACCGCGACTAGCGGGGAGGCGACTTGATGATGTCATTGGTTGTCCATCCCTTCGGATGCTTAGCCCATTTGTATCTAGGTATGCATGCCCTTATCATGCTTGTAATTCGACCTGCACACATGAGTAGTCTAGTTTTAGTATCACACACCACCGGTGGCCGCTTTGTTAGTTCATTTGTTCGCACCCTTAAGAAATCACTCTTCCTTCTTGGTGAACCATTTTCTCAGTTCTGCGATAACCAAGAAACCTTTCGTGGTGGGACCCTTAAGGACGTGGATAGCTCACCCAGCCCATCCCGGGAAGGAAGCAGCCAAAGAGCATCATCACTGTTGGGTCCGCTCGCCTAGGGAGGCATGCTCCTAGGGCTATTGGGTTCCGGAGGATTACCGCTCCAGTACCCACAATGGGCTGCCTTCTCCGGGCACCCATCTTACCGTGCACTTGGGGAAGAATATCGTTACGTAACGAGAGGGAGGCGAACGCAAAGTTCCATAGAGCGTCAAAGAGTGGCATTGATTTGAAGGGCATGCACCAGCATGTTCTCAAGTGCTCAGTGCGAGCGATGCTCCAGCTAACCCTTGTACCGAGACATGCGGGTCATCCCTGTGATATCAGGCACAATATCCGATGCTTCTCAGATAGGGGGATACATTCGACAAGAAGAGGGCAAACTTATATTTTACTGCAAAGGGCCACCGGGCGGAAGCTCCCGGTATCGGCAATTTATACTTGAGCTTATCCAGGGCATCTAGATTGTTCCTGCATATTACATCAAGGCTTTCCCAGACCAGATCTGAGGGCTTCATAGGGATCTCGCCCCACCAACGCACAATCGACGGGAAAGCGACGGTCGTGCTATACTCACAAGCTTTTCATGGGCTACACCCGACCACTCTACTTGTGTTGCACTGGATCCGCGTCTGACCACAGGCTTTACCATGGTGTCTCCGGTATGGAACCAGAGATGGGTCGTACCCATCCTCCCGACATGCGGTCGTGATGAACGGGGTGACTATTCACCTACAGGATACCGTGGTAGGGATTTTGCTGTTCGCACAAGCTTGTCTCAATCGCACTCTGGAGGGGCCTGTGGAGCTACAACCCATGCCACGCATGATATTAACTCGCGCCATAGGATTTTCTCCAAGATATCGAGGCTACATGGCCATCTGGGGATCAATCGTCTAAGCCTAGAAGCGCTCAGCTCTTCCTAGATCGCTCATGTTCAGAAATAGAGTGGTCGCCTCAACTTATCGCCTAGGGAAAGTTAGAGGGATGAAACTACTAGCGCATGCTACCTAGGGCTATCTTAAGGTAAGTGTTGTCGTCACAGTTGCCACTGGTGGGCCTTTAGTCTTGACGGGGGTTGGCACCCAAGAGGAAGGACATCGCGTTGGCTTCCCACGATGCTCCCGACGCCCTCCTGCTACGAGGACTAGTGACCATAAATCCGCCCCCGGGCTCCACAGACCCCGTTATTGGTTGAGTACCACTTTGTCATGGCAAGCCCCTAGGGTACGGCACCGAACCTTACGCCTCCATCCCGGGGCGATCTTGATGACTGCGAGTACACATATCGGTTGTAGCTAGTTTTGAAATAAGAGTATCGAACCCACATAGAGCTATTTTGTTAAGGTCTTTATGCCCCTTGTCACTGTCTACCAAAGGATACTTGTAAGCCGCCATTGATTTTTGTTGGAGATATGCCCTAGAGGCAATAATAAATGTAGTTATTATTATATATCTTTGTGTTTATGATAAATGTTTACATTCATGCTATAATAGTATTAACAAGGAAACCATTAATACTTGTGTGATTTGTAAACTAAATTTGAAGTCCCTAGTATAGCCTCTATACTTCACTAGCTTGTTGGTTGATTGATGATTGTGGTTTCCCTATCATGAACATTGAGATGTTATCAACAACAAGATCATATCGTTAGGAGAATGATATGGTGGACATACTCCTATAGACAAGCGTAGCATAAAGATCAAGTCATTTCAATAGTTTAATTGCTATATGCTTTCTGATACATAGTAACTTAATTCCTTCGACCATGAGATCATGCATATCACCTTTACTGGATGGATGCTTTGATGTCATCAAACACCACACCGTAACAGGGTGGCTATAAAGGTGGCGTTGAGTGTTCGGAAAGTATTGGTTGAAACACATGGATCAAGAGTGGGATTTGTCCATCCACATGACGGATAGATATTCTCTGGGCCCTCTCGGTGAAATGTCATCCAATTAGCTTGCAAGCATGTGACTTGGTCACAAGGGATCACATATCACGGGAACGAGAAAAGAGTACTTATCAGTAACGAGGAAGAACTAGGTATGCAGAGATACCGACGATCATAACCTCGGATAAGTAACATATCGTGAGACAAAGGGAAATTGGTATCGTATGTAAGTGGTTCATTCGATCGCAGTAATCGAGAAATATGTGGGAGCCATATGAATTTCCAGATTCCTCTATTGGTTATTGTTCGAGAAGTGTCTCGATCATGTCCGCATAATTCACGAACCGTAGGGAGACACACTTAAGGATTCACGTTGTTTGAGTAGTTATGGTATTATGAGAAAGAGACCGAATGTTGTTCGAGTCTCGGATGGGATCCGGATATCACGAGGTGATCCGGAATGGTCCGGAGAATAAGATTCATATAAGGAAAGTCCCGTTTGAGTTGGGGAATGGTTCCGTGTTTTCATCGAACATTCTAGAAGGTCCGAATGTCCCAAGACCGGAGGGGAAGGGTACATGAATATGTCAATACATATTGGAATGATTGCATCATGTACTAAGTGTTCTCGCTGACCAAAATAAAGGGTTTATTTAAATCCTAAATGGAAAAGTCAAACGGCTAGTTTGAAAGTCAAACGGCAAGTTGGAAGTGGGCAAAGAGGAGGATTGGTGGAGGCCGAGTTGGAGGGGAATTCCTCCCCTTGGCGGCGCACCTCCCAAGGCCGAGTTGGGGAGGAACTCCTCCCCTTGGCCGGCCAGCCCTCCCACCTATATAAGGAGGGGCAGGGCTCCCCTCCTACACACACAAGTTTCCTATCCTCTAAACTAAACCCTAGATCTAGACCCGGTTTAGAGCTATTTCTTTAGAGCCTTCTAATTGGTTTAGAGCCTTCTAATTGGTGTGTCTAATTACTAGACCACTAATAGCCTCTCTCATAAGCTCCACCATACTGCACCGCTTAAGCGAAGCCTCAAGGATTTCCCTCTACTCGATACCACGCCACAGCGGAATCATGAGGAGAGTGCTACAACCTCCGCTGCCTGCTGGAACAAGGGAGAGGAAGGTCTTCGTCGAAAATCGAACGTGTGACCGATCAAGGAGCGCCTTGGAACGCTGGCCTTAAGGATCGTCTACGCGATCTTGAGATCGGAAAGAGTACGACTACATCACCCACGAGAATCTGCTCTCGTTAACCGCTTTGGAATCTTCGAGGGTGAGTTCCTCTATCGACTCGTTGCTACAATCTAGTAGATAGATCTTGGCTTGTTTGTTTGTATGCGATAGAAAATTTTTGTTTTCCATGCTACGAACCCCTACAAAGGGTATCGAGCCGTGTCTATATGTAGATCTGTTGCACGAGTAGAACACAATGGTCATTGTGGGCGTTGATGCTTTTATTGTAGATTGCTTTTTGTGTACTTTGCATCTTGCGGTATGTTGGGATGAAGCGGCCCGGGCTAACCTTACATGACATTGTTCATGAGACTTGCTCCACGCTTGACATGCAACTCGTTTTGCATAAGTGGCTTTGCAGGTGCCTGTTTCTCCTAGCATAGTAAAGATCCAATTTACAACGGGTAATCAACAATGCTAGTATCAATGTTGTGGTTCTTGTTCGTAGGTTAGAACGACACCTACGGAAAGCCCCAAACCGCGTAAAATATGCAAAAGAAAGTAGAGGCGTCTAACTTTGTTTTGCAGGGGTGTGCAGTGATGTGATATGGCCATGATTGTGATTATATTTGATGTATGCAATGATCCTTATTGTAAGTTGGCAACCGGCAGGAGCCATATGGTTGTCTTTAATTTCTGTTAAGACCTGCGTGTCTATTCAAAATAGTTGTAATAGTTGAAGCTGGTGGACGACAACCATGAAGAAGCGTCATTGACCTTGATGCTATGCCGGTGATGATGGAGATCATGTTCGTGCTTGAAGATGGAGATCGGAAGCACAAAGAAGAAAGGCCATATCATATCACATATTATGAATTGCATGTGATGTTAATCCTTTATGCATCTTGTATTGCTTAGTAGACTACGGTAGCATTATAAGATGATCCCTCATGCACATAAATTTCAAGTTCTAAAGTGTTCACCCTTAGTATGCACCGTTGCCAAAGCTTGTCGCTCAAGCACCACGTGATGATCGGGTGTCTTTGATTCCGCGGGTGAATACAACGTAAGCAAGCCAGATTTGCTTATGCGGTAGCTAAGGTTTGATCTTGACGAGCCTAGCATGTACAGACATGGCCTCAGGAACACGGATCGCCGAAAGGTAAAGCATGAATCATATAGTAGATATGATGAACATGATGATTGTTCGCCATTGAAACTATATCAACTCTCGTGATGATCGGTGTTGATGTAGTGGATTTGGTTCGTGTGATCACTAAAACAATGTGAGGGATGTTGTTTTGAGTGGGAGTTCACCTAGTTTAATTTCATTAATTAATTTGAACTCAATTTGTCATAAACTTAGTCTAAACTATTGCAAATATGTTGTAGATCAATGGCAGCCCCTACCATCAATTTTAATGCGTTAGAGAAAGAAAAGTTGAAAACAATGGAAGCAACTTCATGATTGGTTCCGCAATTTGAGGATTGTCCTCACAATGGTAATTTGACCTATGTGCTGGATGCACCGCTAGGTGACCCACACAGCTGATGCTACCGATGAAGTAAAGAATGTTTACCTCGCCTAAGAATCAGTACTCCATAGTTCAGTGTGCTATCTTGTATGGTTTAGAATCGAGCTTTAAAAGGTTTGAAGAGTCGATCCATATGATATTGTCGAGGATCTCAAATTAATCTTTGAGACTCATGCGCAATTGAAAGTTATGAAGCTTCGAAAAGTTCTTTAACCGCAAGATGGAAGAGGGTAGCTCCAAGTGAGCATGTGCTTAAGATGTCTGGGCACGCAAATAAACTTCAAAGTTTGGGTATAGTGATTCCTAATACTTTAGGGGTTTACCGCATCCTCCAATCACTACCACCAAGTTACAAGAACTTTGTGATGAACTACAACATGCAGAACATGAAAAAAGAGTTGCCAGAACTATTTTCTATGTTAAAATCTGCAGAAGTGGAGATCAAGAAAGAGCACCAAGTGTTGATGGTCAATAAGACCACCAAATTCAAGAAAGGCAAGTCTAAGCAAAAGTGACACTTCAAGAAGGGTGGTAAGAAAGTTACCACGCCGACGAAGAAGACCAAGGCTGGACCTAAGCCTGATACTGAGTGCTTTTACTGCAAGGGAGAAGGTCACTGGAAGCGGAATTGCCCAAAGTACTTGGCGGATTTGAAGAACGGCAACATCAAGAAGAAAGGTATATCTGATATACATGTTATTGATGTGTATCTCACTAGTATTCGTAGTAGTGCACAGGTATTTGATACTGGTTCGGTTGCTCATATTTGTAACTCAAACAGAGCAGAATAAACGGAAGCTAGTGAAGAACGAGGTGATGATGCGCGTGGGAAACGGATCAAAGGTTGATGTGATCGCGGTCAGCACGCTACCTCTTCATCTACCATCGGGATTAGTTTTATACTTAAATAATTGTTATTTGGTGCCTGCGTTAAGCATGAACATTATATCGGGATCTTGTTTATTGAGACGGTTACTTGTTTAAATCCGAGAATAATGGTTGTTCGATTTATATGAGTAATATGTTTTACGCACATGCACCTTTGATAGATGGTCTATTCTTGTTGAATCTCGATAGTAGAAATACACATATTAATAAACATTGAAGCTAAACGATTGAAATCAAGCGATAACTCGACCTATATGTGGCACTGTCGTCTTGGTCACATTGGAGTGAAGCGTATGAAGAAACTCCATTCCGATGGACTTCTTGAATCACTTGATTTTGAATCACTTGAAAGATGCGAAGCATGTCTGATGGGTAAAATGACTAAGACTCCATTTTCTGGTATAATGGAGCGAGCTACAGACTTATTGGAAATCATACATACCGATGTGTGTGGTCCAATGAGTGTAGCATCGCGCAGTGGTTATCGTTATGTTCTTACCTTCACGGATGACTTGAGTAGATATGGGTATATCTATTTCATGAAACATAAGTCCGAAACTTTTGAGAAGTTTAAGGAGTTTCAAAGTGAGGTAGAGAATCAACGTAACAAGAAGATTAAATTTCTACGTTCTGATCGTGGAGGTGAATATCTAAGTTACGAGTTTGGCGAGCATTTGAAGAAATGTGGAATACTTTCAGTTGACACCGCCGGAACACCACAGCAGAATGGTGTGTCTGAACGTCGAATCGAACTCTCTTAGATATGGTTCGCTCTATGATGTCACTTACAGATTTGCCACTATCATTTTGGGGTTATGCATTAGAAACAGCATTCACTTTAAATAGGGCACCGCCTAAATCCGTTGAAACGACACCATATGAATTATGGTTTGGGAAGAAACCTAAATTGTCGCCTTAAAGTTTGGGGATCTGAAGCCTATGTAAAGAAGTTACAAAGGACAAGCTTGAACCCAAAGCGAAAAATCGTCTTCATAGGATACCAAGGAAACTATTGGGTATACCTTCTATCATAGATCCAAGGCAAAATCTTCGTTGCCAGAATGGATCCTTTCTAGAGAAGGAATTTCTCTCGAAGAAGTGACTGGAAGGAAAGTAGAACTTCGACGATGTTGTCGAACCTTCTCTCGAAATTGCGAGTAGCGCGACCTTTGGAAGAAGTTCTGTGGTGCGCACCAATAAGAGAGGAAGCTAATGATGGTGATCATGAAACTTCGGTTGAAGTTGCTCTGAGCCTCGGAGGTCAACGAGAACTCGTACCACTCCAGTTGGTATGATTCCGTTATGAATGTCATGTTGGTGGACAACACCGATGACCCGAGACATATGAGGAAGCGATGATGAGCCCATTCCAATAAATGGCAAGAAGCCATGAAATCCGAGATTGGATCCATGTACGAAAACCAAGTATGGACTTTGGTGGACTTCTACGGATGGCGGAAGGCTGTCGAGAACAAATGGATTTTCAAGAAGAAAAGCAGATCTTGATGGTAATGTTCGCATCTATAAAGCTCGACTTGTCGCAAAAGGGTTTCGACAAATTCAAGGAGTTGACTACGATGAGACTTTCTCACCAATGGCGAAGCTAAAGTCTGTGAGGATTATGTTAGCAATCGCTGCATATTACGATTATGAGATATGGCGGATGGATGTCAAAACAGCATTCCTCAATGGAGACATTGATGAAGAGTTGTATATGATGCAACCCAAAGGTTTTGTCGATCCTAAAGATGCTAACAAGGTATGCAAACTTCAACGGTCCATCTATGGATTGAAGCAAGCATCCGAAGTTGGAATCAACGTTTTGATAAGGTAATCAAAGTTTTGGTTTTATACAAACTTATGGAGAAGCTTGTATTTACAAGAAAGTGAGTGGGAGCTCTGTAGCATTCTTAATCTGTATGTGGATGACATATTGTTGATTGGGAATGATGTAGACCTTCTTAATAGTGTCAAAGAGTATTTGAATAATAGTTTTTAATGAAGGATCTTGGCGAAGCAGCTTACATATTAGGCATAAAGATTTATAGAGATAGATCGAAGCATAAATATCATTGTCACAAAGTACATATTTGGACAAAGTTCTAAAGAGGTTAGGAATGGAAGAAAGCAAGAAAGGGTTCTTGCCCATGTTGCCCAATACGACCTTGAGTAAAACTCAAAGTCCGACATCGGCGGAAGATAGAGAAAAGATGAGTAAGACTCCTATGCCTCAGCCATAGGATCTCTAATGTATGCCATGCTATGTACTAGACCCGACATCGCATATCTGTTAGTCTAACTAGCAGATATCAAAGTGATCCGAGTGGATCATTGGACAATGATCAAAAACATCCTTAAGTACTTGAGAAGAACTAAGGGTTTGGTTCTTTCTTATGGAGTTGATGAACAGCTCGTTGTTAATGGTTACACCGATGCTAGTTGGAACACCGATCCGGATGATTCTAAATCACAATCTGGATACGTATTTATTTTGAATGGTGCAGCGATTAGCTGGAGGAGTGCAAAGCAAAGCGTTGTGGCGAGATCTTCAACCTGAATCGGAATACATGGTCGCTTGGAGGCTTCACAAGAAGCGATATGGATGAAAGAGTTCATTACAGAGCTGGGTGTGGTTCCTAGTCGCTGGACCCAATGTCTATCTCTTGTGATAACATGGGCGCCATAGCCAATCTTGCCAAGAACCAAGGTCACACAAGAAGTGAAGCATATCAAGCTGCGTTTCACGCTATTCGAGAACATATCCGGGATGGGGATATAAAGATTTGCAAAGTACACACAGATCTGAATGTGGCGGATCCGTTGACTAAACCTCTCCGAGGGCAAAACATGACCAACACCAAACTGCCATGGGTGTTCGGTATATTACCATGTAATCTAGATTAGATGACTCTAGTGCAAGTGGGAGACTGTTGGAGATATGCCCTAGAGGCAATAATAAATGTAGTTATTATTATATATCTTTGTGTTTATGATAAATGTTTACATTCATGCTATAATAGTATTAACAAGGAAACCATTAATACTTGTGTGATTTGTAAACTAAATTTGAAGTCCCTAGTATAGCCTCTATACTTCACTAGCTTGTTGGTTGATTGATGATTGTGGTTTCCCTATCATGAACATTGAGATGTTATCAACAACAAGATCATATCGTTAGGAGAATGATATGGTGGACATACTCCTATAGACAAGCGTAGCATAAAGATCAAGTCATTTCAATAGTTCAATTGCTATATGCTTTACGATACATAGTAACCTAATTCCTTCGACCATGAGATCATGCATATCACCTTTCTTGGATGGATGCTTTGATGTCATCAAACACCACACCGTAACAGGGTGGCTATAAAGGTGGCGTTGAGTGTTGGAAAGTATTGGTTGAAACACATGGATCAAGAGTGGGATTTGTCCATCCACATGACGGATAGATATTCTGGGCCCTCTCGGTGAAATGTCATCCAATTAGCTTGCAAGCATGTGACTTGGTCACAAGGGATCACATATCAGGAACGAGAAAAGAGTACTTATCGATGAGGATGAACTAGGTATGCAGAGATACCGACGATCATAACCTCGGATAAGTAACATATCGTGAGACAAAGGGAAATTGGTATCGTATGTAAGTGGTTCATTCGATCGCAAAGTAATCGTAGAAATATGTGGGAGCCATATGAATTTCCAGATTCCTCTATTGGTTATTGTTCGGAGAAGTGTCTCGATCATGTCCGCATAATTCACGAACCGTAGGGAGACACACTTAAGGATTCGACGTTGTTTGAGTAGTTATGGTATTATGAGAAAGAGACCGAATGTTGTTGAGTCTCGGATGGGATCCGGGATATCACGAGGTGATCCGGAATGGTCGAGAATAAGATTCATATAAGGAAAGTCCCGTTTGGAGTTGGGGAATGGTTCCGGTGTTTTCATCGGGAACATTCTAGAAGGTCCCGGAATGTCCGGCACTCCGGAGG
This sequence comes from Avena insularis, assembly GCA_023614405.1. Lineage (NCBI taxonomy): Eukaryota > Viridiplantae > Streptophyta > Magnoliopsida > Poales > Poaceae > Avena > Avena insularis. The sequence goes on along the minus strand of CM042692.1, from coordinate 47,807,244 downwards.
GGGAAGGGTACATGAATATGTCATTACATATTGGAATGATTGCATCATGTACTAAGTGTTCTCGCTGTCCAAAATAAAGGGTTTATTTAAATCCTAAATTGAAAAGTCAAACGGCTAGTTTGAAAGACAACGGCAATTTTTGGAAGGGGGAAATGAGGAGTATTGGTGGAGGCCGAGTTGGAGGAATTCCTCCCTTGGCGCACCTCCCAAGGCCGAGTTGGGGAGGAACTCCTCCCTTGGCCGGCCAGCCTCCCACTATATAAGGAGGGCAGGGCTCCCCTCCTTACACACACAAGTTTCCTATCCTCTAAACTAAACCCTAGATCTAGACCCCGGTTTAGAGCTATTTCGGTTTAGAGCCTTCTAATTGGTTTAGAGCCTTCTAATTGGTGTGTCTAATTACTAGACCACTAATAGCCTCTCTCATAAGCTCCACCATACTCGCACCGGCTTAAGGCGAAGCCCTGCGGGATTTCCCTCTACTTAGTACCACGCCAGTTGCAGCCGGAATCACGAGGAGAGTGCTACAACCTCCATTTTCTTTGGAACAAGGAGAGGAAGGTCTTCGTCAGTACCGAACGTGTGACCGATCAAGGAGCGCTGCGGGAACGCGGCGCCGGAAGGATCGTCTACGCGATCTTGAGATCGAAAAGAGTACGACTACATCACCCACGAGAATCTGCTCTCGTTAACCGCTTTGGAATCTTCGAGGGTGAGTTACTCTATCGACTCGTTGCTACAATCTAGTAGATAGATCTTGGCTTGTTTGTTTGTATGCGATAGAAATTTTTTGTTTTCCATGCTACGAACCCCTACAATTTTAAGTAAAGGGTGTTTGAAAGGTTTTTGGTTGAATGCAGAAAAGTAATTAAAACAAGTAAAAGTAAGCAAGTAACAAAAGCATTTCGAAAAGTGGTTGAACTCAATAGGGCTAAAGCATTCTCGGGGATGTAGGATACACTTCTAGCAAGATATTATTAATCATAATTATGATAACCTATTTCTTATGTCATGATATGTGTGGAGAGAGATCCATAATAAGATGTTCACTACAAGGCTCACAGGTAATCACTTTGTTGAGCCAATAGTGAAGTCACCTCTAAATAACCACCGCGGTATCTGAGAAAAGTCACCCATACAAACCCCCGCAATTAAAGGTCTCCCCGTGGATATCATAATTAGCTTAGGGAATCTCTCTTTAATCCTCCTTTGACCGTGCAGGTTGATAGCCGGTGCTTATAGTCACAATAGCTCCAGGCACACTTCAAACATGTTCAAAGGATTTCACCCTCTTCTTTAGTCCCGAAGGCAAATGATATGTGGCCGAATACACATACCATCAAAAGAGAGAGATCAAACACACATCATAAATACATCATAGACCAATAAGTCAATGGACACAAGTATAGATCATCTTTATTTCAATTTATAATAGTGCTACGGTTTCTCCATCTCCCCAAGAACTAGGTACTCACACATGGAAGCAATAAATAACATCATCATAATCAAATGGACGGATAAAAGTACGGGGATAAATATAATGCAAACCACAATTGAATCTGGAATTATAACAAGATCAAATGAATGAAAGATGTGGATGTAGTGGTGATGGTGATGCAGCGGCTGATGATGCGATGTCCTCCAATGATCCGTGAAGCAGCAGAGATTTTCCCTTCTCTAAGTTCCTCCTTCAGATCCCTTTCTCGTGTGGTTTTTCGTGGCTCAAGGTTGTTGTGAATTTCAGATCTCTGGTCCTTCTTTGCTAGGAGAAAGTATTTGACGAGGCGGTTGCGCTGCCACGTGGTACAAGCGGATGGTACGGGCGGCCTCCGCCCGTACCACTGCTCGTTAACATTGTAGTAGCTTCCCTTCACGTTTTCTATTCTCTCAGGTGCGAGGATAAATCAATTAAATGACTTTTATCACTTAAAAATATCATATTACAACATAATATGATAGTTCTGATTGATATGTTCATAAGAGACTTAGTAATTTGGGATCCTATTAAAACAAGAACAAAAGGTGCGTGCAAACACAGTCAAATACCAAAATCCCTATTTTACTTATGCAAAAAACAAAAGGTAAATATGCTTCAATTTTGGACTTGTTAGAGCCCTCTTATATCCCACTAGGGGAGCAGGTGTTGGGTCCCCGTTGTACAGGTTTGGTGGTAAGCAAAAAATCTCCTCGCCGGACCATCCAAACACTATTTATAATTTGCATTCCTCTAATTTTTTCCGCCACACCGACTCCACCCGGGCACGACGGGCACAATTGGTACTCCCAACGGTGAAATCCACATAGGACAAGGCCTACATGGCCTACCGTCAGCACCTAACCCCCTACCTATCTCTCATTTCTCTCTCTCCTCTATTTTTTACTGTTCCCACCTACCGCACGCCGACGCTCGGGCTCGTGCGAGGCAAGCCTCCACAATCGTCCATCGTCATTTCTCCCTCTCTAGTGCTAGCACTCCGGTCGTCCTGCACTACTCATGGAAGCCACGGGTGATGCTATCGAGATGAACAGAGGCACACGGGCGGCCAGCTGCTCTGCTCTGCTCTGGCTCTGTCCGCGTCCGCTGAGGCACGTGATGGTCTCCCTCCTCCTGTCCATCCCATCCATGGACATGAAGTACAAGTTCGCCTAGGCGATGGTCATTGACCGCACCGCTCTAGTCGCCTCTAGATGCGTTTGTTGCTAGGACCATCCATCGACAGCTAGAACCAATTGCAAAAAGATTATACTTAGATGTGATAAGGTTATGCTCAAGTGAACCTTTGTTACAAGTTCTAAGAAATAATTGGTTTAGATAAGGTGACTTCTATAGTTACTACCCATCCTACAAATCTCCTTTAAAGGGTTTTAATCCTAGGGTCAAAGTGTATGCTCTAATATCAATTGCGGTGACCCAGCACACCATTGCATGTTGTAGTGTGCAAGTCGTTGGCATAACACTCATGGAACACTGTTCCACGAATATTACACCTACTAGAGTAGTACAATAAAAACATCACAGGTCCAAGGTATAACTATATTATTCATTTCACATATCTTCATAGAAGATCCTAGAAACCTCCATGACACAATGAGCTCGTGAGGTTTCTGTTTAGGCCAACATCCAGAAGAAGTAGCTTGTAGATTAGTCTACCACTAGATCGACCTCTAGGCCCATCTTAATAACTGAAGGCTCACTATATGCTTTCACAACATTCTATAATGGTATGTTTCCTATCTTTAGGAATTGATTCCTGTCCATGTTTAACTTGATCTTCACTATCTCTATTTGAAGTACCTGGCACAGTTGACTACTTTGCTCCTTGGTTCCCCTTAGTATTCCTCCTTTGTCTTCTTCTTTGTATGGGATGTCGTTAACTACTTATTGTAGCCTAGCAATGGATAATAAGATAGATTGAGTCAACGTACTCACTAAGTTCTGAATATGTAGGTGTTTGATGAATAGTCATGGATCAAACATTCTAGCATTGTGCAGTTTTCAAAAACAGATTTCTAGAAAAGGTAAGTTTTAGTTAAAAAATCTATGTTTATCAGCCATCATAGGTTTTACACGACTTCATGAAGTCCCTATCCACCTTTTGTTCGCAATTTATTCCTATGAAAAAGGAGTAACATGTCACATTTTATACACTCTCGAGAGGTGTGTACTTTACCCCTGAACATATTAGCCTTGTTACACAACCAGGGACGAATGTCGGCATATGCTTGTTTAGACTTCCTTGGCCTGAGGCCCAATCAAAATATTAGTCAATCACTACCCTTCTCCACGACCTAGTTTCCCACCCTTTGTAACAAGTTTGGGTCTAGAGACCTACACTCAATTACCATCCCTTCAAATATGCTAAATCATTATCCTGCAGCACAGGATGGGGACATTACGAACTCCTATCCACTGATCCCCTCTTTGGATCACATCACGACGTAGGATACGAGGACAACAAAAGTAAGAAGATCTAGCTGACTTGCCCATCTCATTCCGAAATCTGTGGTTATCATGGTTTATACGATGCTTTGAATCACTAACCACATTTGTTGTTAAGTCCTAACTTTTCGGGTACAATGGAAAGTCCACCACATGGCTTGCCAACCATTTATTCCTTCCATGGTTCCATTACACACCATTCCACATTTCATTTCATTTATAAAATGGTATTTTGCTCTTGATTCAGGTGATAGAGTTTTTGAAAAGGTTTTTGTAAAACAAAGTACATGCAAGATTGAACTTGCTGATGGTACGAAAGTCTAGTCTCACAAGAATTATACAAGGATGAACTTGCCTTATGACTGCAGGTTATGCAATCAGCATCTTCTAGTCGTCATAGGATCCAAATGGAAGAATAACATCATCGGTCTGTTAAGGACTAATGTTTAAAGATGTCAATATGCTGAGACGCATAATATATGAGATCCAAGTTTATGGATTTGTCTTAGTGTTGGTTTGGTGATTTCTTACAGATTTGGTTTAGTTTCAAGTTTACTTCACCCATTAAATAGAGTTTAAGAAATTAATTATTATTCACTCACTAGCTCGCTCACACTGCATTCTAATAGAACAACTAACTCACTCACTCGCTCACTCACTCACGCTGCCATCGATGCCTCGATGGGGGCCTGGATGGAGACGGGGGCCTCCTCTCGGCCGGCCTTGGAGGCGATGATGGCCACCGCATCCTTCTTATACATCACCGGCGCGGTTGGGGTTTTCTTCGGGGTTTGTAGAAGGTAATGGGATAGTGCAGACGGTTGCATGAGTAAGAGAGTGAGTGAGTGAGTGAGTGAGTGAGAGTGGGTAGGCAGAGAGGGAGAGGGAGAGGCGTGATACATTGCAAATGTATCTATAATTTTTGATGTTCCATGCTTGGTTTTATCCACTTTCTTGTGTTTTGTTCCAACTTTGGAGTACTTTTCATATGATTTCTTGGACTAACCTATTAACAAGAGCCAAAGTGCCAGCTGCCTGTTTTCTGCTGTTTTTGGTTCCAGGAAAGTCAGAAAATGAATATTCTCGGAATTGGACCGGACAAAAGCCAAAGTGCCTATTTTTCCGGAAGGGATCAAGTGCCAGAATACGAGACGAAGAGGGGCCAGGGGCCGGCCACACCACCTGGCCGTGCGGCCAGGCTTGGCCCGCGCCAGGAGGTGGTCTGGCCGACCCCAACACCCCCTCGGCCTCTCCTTTTGCCTATAAGTTGCCCTCGGGATGAAAACCCTAGGTACCCGATCAAAAATCCACGAAAGGGTCTATAGCCGCCATCATCTCCATCCCTAGATCGGGAGGGATCTGAAGCTCTTCCCGGCACCCTGCCGGAGAGGGGAATTCACCCTGGAGGCCTTCTTCATCATCATGCAAGCCTCCGGTGTGATGTGTGAGTAGTTCATCCTTGGACTACGGATCCATGTAGTAGCTAGATGGCTGGTTTCTCCTCCTTTGTGCTTTCATGTTTAGATCTTGTGAGCACCGTTCATGATCAAGATCATCTATTTGTAATTCATACATGTTGTGTTTGCGGGGATCCGATGGATATTGAGATGCTATTTCAGATTGATTATTGATTCTATCATGTCTTTGTTATTTGAGATCTTGCATGCTTTCCGTTGTTAGTACCTATCTTGGCCAAGTAGATGCTAGCAACTCCAAGAGTTAGTATTTATGCTCGATAGTGGGTTCATGCCTCCGTAACTGGGAAGTGATGAAATCTCTAAGGTACTAGATGTCTGTTGCTACTAGGAGAAAACAACGATCCTTTGTTCATAGAACAATTGTATTGTTTACTTTACATGCAGTTAGAAGCAATAATCTGTTGCTTGCAACTTAATCTTTGGAGGGGTTGGATGATAACCTGAAGGTGGATTATTAGTCATAGATGCAGTTGGATGGCGGTCTATGTATTATGTTGTAATGCCCAATCAAGTCTCAAAGGAGTCAAGATGATTAGTATATGCATGTATTGCTTTCTCGGTATTTGTCAATTGTCCCGCTGTAATTTGTTCACCCAGCATGTTATCTATCTAAGGAGAGCCACATCTACTGAACTATGGATCCCGGTCCTTGTCTTTTATATACAATCTACAATCTTTTACTTCTTTGTGTTTACTTTCTGCAAACTTTTACTTCCTTCCATTCGATATGTTTAATCCTTTGTTTTTCGCAAAACACGGTGAGATTGACAACCTCATCGCAAGTTGGGGACAAAGTTCTGTGGTTGTGTTGTGCAGGTCTCCACATTGCTACTAGCACCGGTAGTGCGCCCTACCAAAGCTCAGCTAGTAACACCTTTGGGGTGTTTCCTTGCTCCTACTGGTTCGATTAAACCTTGGTTTCATAACTGAGGGAAAACTTACTGCTGTGCTCATCATACCTTCCTCTTGGGGTTCCCAACGAGCTCTACGTTGAAAGTCGAGTGCATCAAGGGGCTCTATAAAGGTGAATGGGAGGGATGTTTTGTTGCACCACCGTGCACCACGTAGTAACCACGTATGCTACTACACCGTGCACTCCGACACGCGTTCGTTACTGTATCGTGCACCGCGACAAGAGTGCGATACGTCACATTTTTCCCTCGAATCTAACCCTAGCGCGTTAGGCATACTCATTTATCCCCTCGAGAGTAACAATGGTGTGTTAGTTGTACTCACTTTTACCCTCGGGTACTAACCCTGGCACGTGCAATATAATCAGTTTTACCCCCTAGTGGATGGTTAACACAGAGTCAACGAATGTGGTTTAGTTAATAATTGAGTCATTTTATACACAACTAATTCAAAAAAGATCAAAACATAGTGGCACCTACTAATGGAGTCTTCTTATGTGACCTGCCACCTAGGAAACCATAAGAAACATAGAGAAAATAAGTTTTACCCTAAATCACCACTTCTCAAATGAAGGTGCATGACTTTCTACTCAAACCCTTTCCCAAAACATCCTTCCCAAAAACATAGTTTGTCTAAATGAGGTCATAATTTGCACACTCATGTATATTTTAATTGCAAATAATTTGATGTAGGCCAAGACCTTTTCATTGTATAAAACACGCATTTTCCATTTCTTAAATCTGTTTTTATGTTCTATTTGAATCCCTTAGTCTGTTTTGCCCTTGGTTTTTTGATACTTCTCAGTTTTTCCCTCTCTCTTAGTCACAAACTCTCACAAAATCCCAAATATGTGCTCACTTTGGCTTCTACGCCTTGATTGGTCAAGACAGTTGTCACGCAGATCGTGCCCACCAACCATTGATCCTTTGTGATCTAACAGGCAGGATAACCCCTCTCTATCTATGCCACCGATACTTTATCTACATAAACGAATGAAGGGAACATGTTCAAATGTGTATAGTTTTCGTATATGCATGAGTGCTCATGATTTTCTTAGCACAACATTATCATGTCCAAAGTATAATTTGAAAGTGTTCAAGAGTTGTATAATTTTGGTATATGCATGAGACATAAAGATTTTAGTTTTAGATCCCTTTAGTTTATGAATTTCTTTTCATTCTCTAAATATGGTAAACTCTCGATATTTTCTTAGGAAAACATTATCATGTCAAAACTGTAATTTGAAAGTGTTGAAGAGTTGTATAATTTTGGTATATGCATGAGACATAAAGATTTTAGTTTAGATATCCCTTTAGTTTATGCATTTCTTTTCATGCTCTAAAAATGGTATACTCTCAAGATTTTCTTAGGAAAACATTATCATGTCCAAAGTGTAATTTGAAATTGTTCAAGAGTTGTATAATTTTGGTATATGCATGAGACATAAAGATTTTAGTTTAGGGATCCCTTTAATTTATGCATTTCTTTTCACGTTCTAAAATGGTAAACTCTCAAGATTTTCTTAGGACAACATTATCATGTCCAAAGTGTAATTTGAAAGTCTTCAAGAGTTGTATAATTTAGGTATATGTATGATACATAAAGATTTTAGTTTAGGGATCCATTTAGTTTATGAATTTCTTTTCACACTCTAAAAATTGTAAAATCCCAAGATTTTCTTAGGACAACATTATCATGTCCAAAGTGTAATTTTAAAGTGTTCAAGAGTTCTATAATTTTGGTATATGCATGGGACATAAATATTTTAGTTTAGGGATCCCTTTAGTTTATGCATTTATTTTCACACTCTACAAATGGTAAACTCTCAAGATTTTCTTAGGACAACATTGTCATGTCCAAAGTGTAATTTGAAAGTGTTCAATAGTACTATAATTTTGGTATATGCATGAGACATAAAGATTTTAGTTTATGGATCCCTTTAGTTTATGCATTACTTTTCACTCTCTAAAAATGAAAAAATCTCAAGATTTTCTTAGGACAACATTATCATCTCCAAAGTGTAATTTGAAAGTTTTCAAGAGTTGTATAATTTTGGTATATGCATGAGACATAAATATTTTAGTTCAATGATCCCTTTAGTTTATGCATTACTTTTCACTCTCTGAAAATGAAAACTCTCAAGAATTTCTTAGGACAACATTATCATGTCCAAAGTGTCATTTGAAAGTGTTTAAGAGTTTTATAATTTTGGTATATGCATGATACATAAAGATTTTAGTGAATATATTACTTTTCACCCTCTAAAAATTACAAACTCACTTTTACATCAAGAGTTGTATAATATTTTTAATTTCAAAGTGTTCAAGAGTTGTGTAATTTTCTTATGTCTTATACTTCCATCTCTCTAAATCTTAAAGTTTGACTTTCACCTCATAGATTCACTTGATTACAATCGATACACTAACTCGATAAACAAATTGAATTTAGGGATCTCTTGAATTTAAATGTACAACGATATTAAAGTTCAACTTTCACCTCATACCAAAGGTTTGAAGTTCATTTTTCCTAGGCACTCAAACTAGCATTTGGAATCATCAGAACGGCTCCTCTGTCAGCCGCATTCTCCATAGCAAGCCCCCTCTGAGCCCCCGAGTTGCGCCAATTGATTCCTACAATCATCATATCAATGTACACATCGATCCACTCGAAATGCCCGCATTTATTTAGGATCTGTAAACGGCAACATGAACCCTAAATCCCAAATTCCGAGGGAATAACAAGAAAATAGAGAGAAATCAGAACAATTTGGCACGAACAGTGAAGATGGACATCACTCATCGGCCGGAGAAGGGATGTCGTCGCCAGAGAAGAAGAAGAATGGGGTGCGGGAAAAGAAATGGGAGGCAATGACATGGGCACGGGCGCAGGGCTGGCTCGGTCTCTCATCTTGCAACGCTAACCTGGGTAAGTTGTGGGTCCGGCGCTCACATGGATAAGTTGTGGGTATCATGCTGATCTGGATAAGTGGAGAGAGGTGTCCACTACGGGACCCAACCCAATGCGGCCCCACTCGTCAGTATGTAACGGTAAAGCTGACAGATAGACTCTGTGAGATTTTCAGACAATAGGTTGGGCAAAAGTGAGGAAAAGTTTAGTCTCTGGACAAAAATGAGTAGAATTAAGGATGCAGGGGCACGAAATAAAAATCCCAATATATTTACCAATATCATTTGCAACCAGGGCATAATGTTTAGAAGCAATTTCCATAATATTTTAGGGTTATTTTTTTAGAATTATTTTTGTTACTTAAAGCATAATAGGATTTTTCATGGAATATATAATTCACAAGAAATAATTTTGTGATTTGATTCATTAAGGAATACAAAGTTTCATTTGATTCCCATTTAAAATTTGAATTGGTTATCTTGAGTTTCTCTTTTATTTTAATTGCAAGAAAGTGTATACCAAGGTTTTATTCATTATCACATTTGTATTCCATTGAAGTATTTTATTTTATGATGTAGATGGATAGAGTTTATTTTTTGAATATTTTGATATATTATTTGTATTTTCTGCCTTATGATGAATTAGTTATGATTTTTCTAGTGTTTCCTAATTTTCTGGAATTTCTGAGTGGATAAACTAATTACATGTGTAGACATATGTGTAACCGACGAGTGGATCCAAGGCTGATTCAACAGCTATATCTACGTAATGGTCAACGAATCATTTTCTCACTAAAATGATTCTTAGCATGTGACGGTGACGAGTGGGTCGAGATCCATGTCACTTGCCACACCGGCAAATGAACTGGGTCAACTGACCCTCGGTCCCACTTCCACCGGCGGCTCAACACCAGCGAGACAGAACACGTGACGACTCCATTTTATGGCATGCCCGAGAAAAAGACAGGGATCAATTGACTCGCAATAGAACGTTGTTTCTAAGGAGCTACAACATGGTCTAAACGGTCACCAGAGTCACCAACTACGAGCACCTACTACGGAAGTGGCGGCGATGCATGATCGAGACTATGCTACCGTAATCTCCTGGATGATCCCGTGGTCGTGTTCGACGTCTAGAAGCATCACGAGTTGAACGGTGTACTCTCGAGACCATGTCGTCGTCGAAGACAATGATAACACTAAGCTACTGCGGCGGCACCCTCCGGCAATCCACCAAAACTACTATGGACTAAGCTATGCCAAACTAAGGGGATCTAAAGTCTCGCACCGTCACGTAGTGGGTCAGCACCCAATCCTTGAATACTAGTTGTCGCCTGAGTCATCAATTGCGCCACGGATTCCGACGAGGCGCGTTGGTGAAGAAGAGATTGATTCGCTCGCTTCAAGCCCTTTCAGCAAGCGAGCGTCGATAATAATTCACTTAGGGACTTGTCAGAGCAACAGCGCTTCGCGGAGGTGAAGCGGGAGCTCCCTTGTGGTGGTCCACCGACATGCCCATTTTAGGGCGTTGAGAGATCACAGGAGGGAAATGAGAGTGTGAGGCTCTAGGGTGGGGGTCGGGGGCTACTTATAGTCTCCGCCTGCGTGAGAAGGATGCGGTGGTCGCGTAGGAGCAACATCGTTCAGGCGGTAACACAACAACGATGTGCCGGGAGCGGGGACAATGACACTGGTCATATGACAGTTTTTTAGAAACCCCCGACGGCTATGGAGTTAAGTGCGACTACGTGGAAAGTTCAGATTGGGCTGGCATAGTGGGCTAGCTGCTAGGCCAAGGAGAAGGTTGCGGTCCAGTTTGGCAGTTCAGGTATCTTTTTCTTCTCTTTTTCTTTTCTATTTTATAATTCAATTTATGTTTTATATTTTTTTAGTTTGAATTCTGTTTGGAATTTGGTTCTGGTTTGAAATGGTTTTGGATATTTCAAACGCTTCGACTATTAATAATAGGAGAAAGAGATATTTTGACATCTCTCAAAACTATTTTGGAAAATGGTTTTTAAGTATTTATTCCTCACATATAAATATGTGAGATTCAAATATTCCTTGTCCATTTCAAAAGAGTTTGTCCTTAGAAATATTCTAAGAATTCATAATATTCTCATGGATTTGAATGTTCATATTAGGTAAAGATTTAGTGTGAAATGTTCTTGGAATAGAATGGTTTTACTTTCCCCATAGGAAAGAATTTTATATGATACGATACTACTTTAAATTTCAAATGGATCTCTTGTTCAAAATGAACATTTTGGACACTTTGAGATTTCAATGGTCTCTATATTTTCATTCCTTTTATATGACTAACATATAAAAGGTTTATGCACTCAATGAAGTGTGGAATAATAATTAGCATATCCTTTTTAAGATAAATCTCATATGAATTTGCTTCGTTTTTGGAAAGTACTTCATAACATATTGAATAACTCAAAGTTGAGTCATGACACTTATAAATAATTTGGTATATGGTTTCATTAGATATTCTACTATAAAACAAGGATGGTTTTGGGTAAGTGTTCTTGTGATAAAAATCATAGGATCATCTTTGTGTGTTTTACCCAAAACAACTATCTATCTCTTGTGCTAATATTAGCCATAGGAAAAGGTTTAGGGTTTACTTCTCTAGGTACTTGTGATCATATTCTTGTCCGCATAACACTAGGATTTAGTGTTAGAAGAATGGAATTGTTTCACAAAAGTGTGAAATATTGATCATCTCATAAAAGATGAATCTGTAATCTTGAGATTTCCCATAAGCTTGCTTCAAGTGTTTGTGATGTGCTTGTGTGAGTGATGTGGTGCATTTCCTTCTCAGCAATATGATGCATGCTTAGGCATGATCTTCTGGTACTATGAGATTATAGGTTCTTTGCCTAAACTCTTTTAAATATCTAGATGATCTCTATACCATTTTACTTATTATAATTGTTTAGTTATAAACCTTTGAGGATTTATAAGTTTGCTTGATGAATATCTATAGATGCTTCTTTTCCTTGTTCTTCCTGTTCTTGAGTTGTTCTTCAAGTTCTTGCTTCATTGCTCCCTCTAGATCTCTCTCTAAAGTGAGTGTGTGTGTTTTGGTCTAAGCTAGGATGGTGAGTTGTGAGGCTTAGGATCTTGGATGCATGACTATTAATAGTTTCCTAGGATGCATGACAAGGTTACACTTATGTGATGACTCTTCACTTGCATGGATGACTAAGCTACTTGGTGTCAATCTCTCATGAGATACCTTGGTGTCTAGGGTTCCTAAGGTAACTTAGGTTTGAAGCAACTTGGAAGCCAAGTTTCCTATCTGGCATTATGGAAGATTTATTTTTGGATCATGAAAAGTGGCATTTTTCACTAGATACTCTTTGGGCTGAATTGGATATATGGGCTGATTTGCACATTAAGTGAAAATTTAATTTGCAATTGCAATTGATCATTATAGGACTCAATCTTAATTAAGTGGATACTTAATTAACAACTTAGATGATTTAATCTCATCAAGGCATGATCTTTTGAGTTTCAAAACACACATAGTTGATTTTATTCAAATAGTTGGATCTATTTGATGGAGTGCAAATGACTTTAGCCTTATTAGATTTCATGTATTTATTAAGTTATGATTTGATTAATAAGATAGATTTTGAAGATCAAGGTTTGGTCAATAGACTTAGAATATTTACTTGTTACTTGACTCTTGTCAATCACAAGTGATGATAGATAAGATGATGATCAAGATAAGATGGAGTAAGATAAGATAAGAGTAGACTTGATCTTGTTTTGGGTGGAATGATCATGTGTTAAGAATTATTCAACACATGTGTTTATTGATGGTTAGAGAAGATAAGTTAATCATTAAGTTGTTATTTGTTTACTCAAGTGTCTTGGGTGTTGATTCATTTTTATTTACAAATTTTACATCTACCCTTCCTAACATAGAAATATACCAAAGGTAATTTCAAAGTATTAACACTCAGCATGATAAACTAATCCTAAATCACGAGCTCAAGTGGAACTTTAATCACTTTTATAAGTTCTATCAAAAAGTTTTAGTTCTCCCGGATTTTATATGTATGGATGCAATGCACACAACTATGTTCTACCAATTTTCGAGTCTCTCAAATTTACGGTCATTACACACACACCCCTTTTTACTCGCACAACTCTTGCTAGAAATCAAAGATGACACTTAGCACTCTTTGGTTAATAGTAACGACGGGCATTAAGACCTCTACCAGTAGCTCTATGTGGTTCGATACTCTTATTTTGAAACTAGCTACTAATGAATTGTGCACTTGCAGTCATCAAGCTATTTTCTGGCACCGTTGCTGGAGAGCTCAACACTTTTGGTATTTGTTCTTTGCTATTAAGTTATTATTGTTGTGCCAATGTTTTTTGCAAGTTTGCAACAAGAATATGAATAGTATATTTATCTTGACATTACCAAGAACTCCGACCCACCTATGAATGCTTTCATAAGAGTGAGCTGACATGTCAATCCTGAGGGGTATCAAATTAACCCCATGCTAGTTGAAATATTACATTCTAAGAAATTTACGGGAGACAGTACGGAAGACCCTTACAAACATGTGGATTTGTTTAGAGAAATCCGTGAGACCTTTTAGTTTAATGCTTTTACTGATGATGAAGTCAAATTTAAGTTATTTGGTTAAACACTTTGTTATAAAGCTCATGCCTGGTTTAGATTTTGTTCTACACATATCATTGATACCTAGGAGAAGTTATCTTGTGCGTTGTTGTCTCAATTCTACCCAGAAATTAAATCTCATGGGGCAAGGCATATGCTCACCAGTTTCAAGAATCGACCAGGAGAAAACCTATATGATGACTACACAAGGTTTAGAGGTTTTCTTAACAACTATCCTCACCATGGGTTCCCACCATGGTTGGTTTGTATACTTCTTATGAAGGACTTGGTGTGATTTGCAGCACCGGAGCCATGATCCCATCCATGCCCTTGCTTTGAGAGGCATCTGACACGTTAGGCAGGGGCAACAAGCATGGATTGCCACGAGGAGAGAAACAACCATAGAGATGTTCTTTCTCAACCACCAACGACTTCTCCTCGGTGGAGTCAAGCAGAAACGAAGCCTGCACGGGGGCGTGCCCCAGGCCACCAGAAGACAGAAGTATATGCCTCCATCGGCTCAAAAGAATCACAGCGTCACGCCAACAACAGCTTGAGTGTTGCCACCTCTTCATGAAGGGGTGAAACGCCTCCTCGATCAGGTCAGCGACCAATTGAAGGAGCTCCATCCGCAGCAAGGCAATCTGGCATTCAAAGAGAGTCCAAACTGGCATCGACATTGAACTCCTCGCAACACCTAGTTTTGACATAAATTCTTGGTCGAACATCAAACAACATTGGTGGCTAATCTTGAAAACTGTCAGTAAATGGTGGATCATGTTCAAAAGAAGATCATGTAGCGGGGAGAATGGACTACTTATGTCTCCGTTTGTAATGCTTTTCCGCATTTTCTAGGCCTCTTCGATTCACAGGATTCTAAAATGCATGATTAAATTTCATGCTCACTCAGATTTCACATGCACCAAAGTTTGGGTGATTTCATCACATGAAAAACAAAGGATTTAAAAAAATAGTTGAGTGGATGTTAAGATTTATCATGAAATCTAGCGCAAAGGATTCCTTAGAAAAAAATCTATGAGATTCAATCCAACAAATCAAATAACCACCATGCATAAATTCAGAAGATTTGAATTTTCCATTATTCATAGGCAAAGCATTTGAATCAAAGAGGCTCTTCATTCTTAACCACGAAGCGGTATACTTTCCATATGTAAGCCGTTCGGCTTGATGTCAGGCATCATAATAACAACATTTAGCTCTGTTTATACTGCAGTACAGTATTGCAAGATACATGTGCTGGGAGCATGATCCTTCCATAATATACTCTCTCCGTCTAGAAATAACTGACTCGAGTTTGTCTAGATAAAAATATATCTATACCCTAAATTACGTCTAGATACATTCGAATCTAGTCAAAGTTAAGTCAGTTATTTCTAGATGGAGGGAGTAGATTTTTTTGCTGCTTAAGGTGCTGAAGGCACCCCTCCAGGCTCCAGGGAAGAGCTCCGAAATGGCAGCAATTTGCCTGTGTCTACTATCAGTAGGCAGGGTGAGCTGCTAGCTTTATCTGAAGACCTTGACCCATCCCAGCTATCCTTCGCCGCTGGACCTGAAATGCTGGTCAACTCAACAGGGGCTGCACCCTGAAGAAGCCCAAACGTACGATAAACCATTGGAAAGTTGCAACTCCCTGATGAGCTTCAGACATACTATCTGCTAGTTTCTGTCCCTCCAATGACGCAAACCTTTGTTTGCAACACTTGGTTTATGGAACCGGGGAGGTCTAAAAAACATTGTTGTGTTTTTCTTCATTCTGCTTTAGCGTTCCTTTATGTTTCTTATGTGTTTTATTTACAAGGCAGCTTTCAGAACTCGTGGCAATGTACAAGAACACTCATGTTTGTTAAAACCAAAATTTTCAGCACTCCTAATCACCCTAAACATTCTTTTTTCAGAGTGAACCCCCAGAACAGTAGCAAAACTTTTCAGAGCAGGCGGTGCATCTGGAGTACCCATCATTTTGAGGTCACAAGCATCATCCAGCGTTTGTCGGAAACACTGTCATCATTCAAGCATGTAACTAAGTTAAACTCAGGCGACCAAGTGTAGAAGAATGATTATAAATATGATAATTATTCTACATCCATGAAATCATACATGGACAACAAGCGTCTAACAAAGAATGGCTATAAATTTAAACTATTTTACATCAATGAATTATACATTAACAATGAGTGTCTTAACAGGATACACAAAGCAGCAGCATGGTGAAGAAATTCGACAAGTGCATATTGTCCGAGTCTGCTGAGCTAGCAAGGGAAACCAACTCAAGGATTGTTTCATTAGTATGTTGGAACAATGCAGCAGCTCCTAATGCTTGAATCTCACCAACAGCAGAAAATATAAGCTGACCCTATTTCTTCCCATTAAGCTTCCATGATGATGACTACACCAGAATGTCATGCCTGGCTGCTATCTGAAGTAGGAACTTCAGCACTGCACATAGGGCATACCTGCAACACAGCCAATGGTTTTTGGTCACCTTTATGTTATGGAAACATTTGTCTAGTACTCTCCTGGAGTATTCAGTTTCATGAACCATCAATAACAAAAATTTACCGCAAAACTTGAGCTATTAGAGAGAGATGGATAGTAAACCCATACTACAATATCTCATACTATCCGAACTGTATTAAATTGCTGTTTTTGACTGTG
This sequence comes from Avena insularis, assembly GCA_023614405.1. NCBI lineage: Eukaryota > Viridiplantae > Streptophyta > Magnoliopsida > Poales > Poaceae > Avena > Avena insularis. The sequence continues at coordinate 47,790,681 of CM042692.1, read as the reverse complement.
TTGTCATGCAAAAGAGGGACTTCACGAGGATTGACATCATACAGTCAACTGATGGACATAAAGCTTTTTTGGAATCACATTTATGGAGGAATTTAAAAGGAACGACTGGCTCATAGACCATCTCTTTCTTTCATCAAGAGCTTGGTGGTCATTTTTCGGGATATGAAATGATGAACAGAGGGATGTACCTTGTTTAATTGCAGCCACTGGTTTATGCATTCAGAATGGTATGAATGCTTGCAAGGAAGTGCAACCAATGATTCACCTTCCTCAAATTCCACTCGGCAAATAACACATCTGCAAATAAACTTTCACAGATCAGGACATCTTAATGCCTACAGGCAATTTGAACAGATAAAAGTATTCAAATTCATGTACATACTGTTCCATGTTGCTGTCTTGCTTATCTTGTGCCTGGTAAGTTACCGAAGGTAATGAAGCCAGAGTATCAGCAGAGACACCTCTGCTTTCCGTACCTACTACTTCACCCAATGCAACCAGCTCCTAAGAACACCACAACCATTAACTAATATTCAGTAGTGAATCTTGAAGGTTCTGTCTAGCTGAGCAAAAAACTTCAAGCTTCATATGAAGATGCAGATATGCTGCACACAAAGAATCACCCTTTATTTTAGTACAAAATATATAACTTACCTCATAAGAGTATTCGTCTGGATCAACATCTTCCCATGCATCCTAAAGTTTCACATAAGCACCAGTATTGAAAATATCAGATATCAGCTTCATGCTTGGGAGATTTTTATGATGATAAAAAGAAGAATAAGACCATGTCCTTAACAAAGATACAAATTGTTTATGGGATGGATATTGTTATAGATTTAAAGGCTAGTTTCGTAGTTCCCAAATAGAACTGGTATTGAATATGAACTTCTGCATGCCACCAACAATATGCTTATTCACAAGAATCAGATCATCAGAATAGGAGAAATAGATTCCAAATTATATGTCAGTCTTCAGAGTATTTACAAATGGTCCGCAGTGAGAGTGAATATGAAGATGGAAGCATGCCATTGTGTTAACCAAACCCGCATTCTTTTTAGTACAAGTAAAACAGCTCTAAGTTCTATAAGAAACCCCTGTATCTGGCAATGCATTACGATTATTATTCCAGACCACTGCAAAATGATGAGCTGAAGAAAATAATTAAAAGACAATGCATATCTTAACATGAACAACTACCAGAAATGTGCTTCAAACATACAGCTACCTACTCTGAAGACTGGGGCAACAAACTAGCGCCTATGTTTTGGAACACAAACAGGAAATTATCCCCGAATCAAATAAAAAGAAGTTGATATATTGTTAGAAAAGCTAGAGACTACACGGGCGCAGACATGAAACAACAAACTCCTCAGAGAATACGAGCGTCCCAAATCATGCAATGGAACGAACTGTTACCTGTGCGCTATCCCCGTCTTCCTCATCTTCGTCCTCTTCCATATCTTGCTCCATCTCTTCCCCTACTGAAAAACAACACAGTAATCAGCATCCCAAGGAGACGAGTAGGAGTCAACCTGACTGAATTCCGAAAAAATCTGTCTCTTGCACTCACAATCTGTAATCCCCGCGAGCGCCATGAGCCGCTCGGCGACCTCGCGCTCCTCGGCGTCCTGCAGGGCCCTGGCGTACGCCTCATCGTCCTCGTACCCCGCGGGGTCCACCTCGGCCCCCTCCGCGTCGCCCACCTCCTCGTCCTCGTCGTCGGGCAGTGCCCCCACGTCCCCCTCTTCCTCCTCGTAGTCGCTCCCCTCCTCGTCGTCGTATTCGTCGTAGCTCCCGGCGTCTGACTCCGCGTACTCGCTCCCCTCCCCGCCGTGCGCGCTCAGCATCATGTACGCCCGCTCCTGCGCCGAAATTAAACCATCAGCGAACGGCGTTCGAGAGCGGAATCAATCAACCCACGTGAGATCTGGATGCTTACCTGCTCCTGGAGGACGCGCGCGAGGGCGAGGTCGGCCTCCTCCTGGCTCAAGGCGGTGAACGGCCGCCTCCCTACCGTCGCCGCCGCCGCCGCCGGCACGTCGTCGTCCCCACCGGTCGCGGCGGGGGTATTGGGGCTATGGTTTTGGTCGGCGCTGGGCTTCTCGGCGCCGGCGCCGCCGCCGCCGGTTGCCTTTGAGCCGTCCATGGGGAGGAAAGTCGAGGAGGAGGAAATTCAACAGTGGGAATGTTAAGGAAGCTCAGGCACACGCACGCGCACACGGTTGGCATACGTTATGGGAAGGTCGGGTCGTTTGGCCGTGGGTGGGTTTAAAACGTGAGACGAAACAGGGAAGGATCTGGCTCCGAGTCGGTCAGGAGACCCGGGACCGGGATGGAAAGAAACAGAGATGCGTTTACACGCACCGTTCTCTCCGTGTTCCGCCATGCTGTGGGTCCCGCGTGGCAGCCCGAGGTAAGCTGTTTTCGCTTTGTTCCTCCGACTTCATCACTACTACAGTACTTATAATCTCTATCTCTATCTCTAGTACTTATAAAGAAACAAACAAGAATTTAGCTGCAGTCACCCCACAAATCACACACGGACATAATAATAGAACCACACGATCAGGCCCACTTAAGCTAATCCAACGCCTGGGCTTAGCCTAAGCAGGTTCCGTGTGCATTTAGTGATTTCCAGCACCGCAAAAAACTTATCCCCCGGACTAGGTACCCGCGCGCTCAACGATTGTTGTTGGTTCCAGAAAAAAATTATCGCTAAACTAAAAGAAACCAATCACGGGGATAAATCTCGTCATCACCGCACGTCACCACCACGACCACTCACTCGCTGAATTCGTGGAATTCCTGGACAACTGGAAGACGCCCTCGTCGAATTCCTGGAAGGCGACCTCGCGGCGTTCCTAGACGCCCTCGCCGAATTCCTGAAGGCGACCTCGCCGTGAACTGTACGGCGGCCTCGATGTGTTCCCGTACTCCCTCGCCGAATTCCTAGGAGTCGCCCTCGCCGTGAACTGGATGGCGACCTCTCGGCGTTCCTGGACTCCTTCGCCGAGTTGCTGGGCGTGTCCTCGCCATGAACTGGGTGGCAACCTCGCAGTGTTCCTGGACCCCCTCGCCAAATTCTTGGGCATCGCCCTCACCTTGAATTGGATGGCGCGCTTGCCCGCATCGCTTGACTGGACGACGCCCTCACGGCGTTCCTGGACGACGACGCCCTCGCAGCGTTCCTAGATGGCGTCGTTGCCGCTTGCATGTATGACGCCCTCTCCGACGTCCTCAACAACGTCGATCCACGCCCGCTACATGATCAGCAAGGTAAGTTGATCTACCCTTCCGTGCCTGATACAACTCATTTGCCATTACGAGATTGAAAAGAAAGCTAATGATTAATATTGTCTTTTCCAGTTTCATGTGCAACTCTGAAAGAATATGCTTACTAGCAAGAAATTATCACTGGTATTTTGTAGTGTATATCTTGTGAAAAGAGCAATCTGAACAATCAAAGAGACTGATTACTAGATACATACTTTTGATATCTTCAAATTTTGGAAGGCATGCAGTTTCACTAGATCCGTAGCTATAATTGCCTACTCTGTAATAATAAAGCAAGGGAAACTTTGTTTGCCATAGGCCTTCTTTGATTTTTAATAGATACAGATTCACTTTATTGTTGCAACTTTTGTCTGTAGCTAAAACAGTATAACTAAGCTTCTTCGCTGTTTGCTTTCAAACGTAGGGTTGTTATTTGATTTTCCTAACTAACAGGATAAGTTTTCCTGAATTGTTTTGATCATAATAAGAGTTTACAAGGATTTCTAAAGCAAGCAAAAATAGCAAAATCGTGCAAAAGGAAAGATAACAGAACAGCTGGCACATTATACTTTGCTACATGGTCTCTGTCGCATGTTGGTTTTACTGGAAACTGAAGATATACTAATTCTACTTATTGGAACCTGGAGATATACTATAGAATGACAGCTATGTATTTGAGAAATAGTCGGTATTTGCCATTTGTGATGAGAAAAATATGTTCTAATTCAGTTTATTTGAAATCTTTAACTTTTTTTAGGCAAGCACACAAGCAGAGCATGCATGTGCATGACAAGCATACTGTTAGTTGTGTGCTATTAGGACAAGCGCTCAAGTGTGTTGTCACAGAAACAGATGGTCATATGTATCAAGAATAATGCTTTTCATGGGTTCCAGGTCATCTTAAACTACTACAGCTCATATGCTTCTCTTAAGGACACTGATCAAGTTTAATTGGATTTGTGGTGCTAAAGTATAAATCTATCATGGTGCTCCGGTTTTGTTGGTGGTTCAGTTCACTTCACTGTTGGTCAGTTCTCCAAGGGTTAATCTTGTGATATAAAACATGATATTATCTTATGGGGTTTCGTAGGAGAGCCAATCAGGTTTGCATTAATATTTGGCCCTACTAATTAAATTCTTGTACTCCAGACTCCATTTGGTATTGTATAAATTTTAAATATTGTGTATATTTTATTCTGTGTGCCAGTTAACCACTTCAGCAGATGTCGATGCTAAAGATTGTAAAACTATATTTCTGTTCAAGTAAGTCACGTGCAGCAGCTACCGTTTAAGTCCAGTTTACAAACTAAATTTCTGTTTGTAAATCTCCGGCTAACAAACCAGTACCAATTCATGCATCACATTATTGTATAGGGAGTAAATGGAAGATTACCCTTGAAGCGTAGTTCGCTGATTTCCTTCATCTTTACCAACTGTTTGTCAACCTTATCCAATCCCCTAAGTCCTTTCTTTCAATCTTATTTTTTTCCTTTGCCTTCTCTTTATTTTCTAAGTTTCTCACCCGATTGGCTGCTTGCTTTTGCCTCCCTGATTGTTCAGCAGCAACTAGCATATACAACTACCATTAGTGGCTAATACAAATAACTCTATTAAAAAAGGAGGCAAGACATATACCTCGATAGGTCAACATCTTCACTTCCCATCGATGGTGAGACTTCCACAAACCAATTCTTCTAAAGAAAAATATATGCCCGAGCATTTGAACATGTCCAGTCTCCTGTAAATGGATGCGCTATTCCAGGTCATCTGTTTTCAAATAAAAATTAACAACAAATCATTCCTCCTTTCAAATTTGATTTGTAACATGATAACTATATGGTAGGAGAAAAAATATATCTTTTGCCGAGTTTTTAATGATGGACCATCTTTGAATGTAGGAGCGAAGGGATTCGCTTGGCTTCTGGAAGAAGGCTTTAAGCACTTCGATTAACATGGGCTGCTTGTAGGTGTCTTTGAAGTTTCACACGAAGCTGTAGAGCAGCTCCTCCCAACTGCGGATCAACCCACGGGGCAGATTGTTGAGCCATGCACGAGCAGCTGCAGTTGGAGGCATTGCATGGTTGTGCACTTGTTTCCGCCATGCAGCTTGACGGAATAGATGTGGTCCTCCAACCAGATCTTCAGGTCTTGGAGGCCATCAAACTTCAGGTTCTTCGAAGAAAGCTTGAACCCTTTCAGCATTCGCATCTGTCGTATGGCTCTACTGAAGCAGCTGGCGCTGCAGAGCTCGGTTCCTTCATCCCCCGACTCTGTTGAGTTGGCGCACTTGACGCGCATCTTGTCGACTTTGCGTTGCGTGATGTCATCACGCGCGTCGTAATCACGATCATGTCGACGTGAGCGACGTCGCCATGACAGGTCGTGCTCGTCCTTGCTAGAAGAGAGCGAGTAGTACTTGGGTGGAGGCTTACTTTTCTTTGACCCCTTTGGCTCCGGCATCGGGTCTTTGGCAAGTGCGGCTTCGACCAGTCCAAGGCCAGCGGATCTCCTGCTGTTGGATTGGTTGTTGAGTAGATACATGGTGGTTGTTGTCACCGTTGCTTGTGGCGTCTTCGGGGTCATGTTACCCCGTGAGTCCAGTGACAGGAGAGAGAAGTCAAGGACTTGAGTGGCCTCTTCTCGCTCCTTGTCGGTAAGGTGTGATGTCTACGCACTTCTATTCTTGTAGACAGTTGTTGGGCCTCCAAGTGTAGAGGTTTGTAGAACAGCAGCAAGTTTCCCTTAAGTGGATTACCCAAGGTTTATCGAAATCAGGGAGGAAGTGGTCAAAGATATCTGATACGTTGCTAACGTATCTATAATTTGTGATATTCCATACTTGTTTTATATCTACTTTCTTATGTTTTGTCCACACTTTGGAGTATTTTTATACACTTTTTTGGACTAACCTATTAACAAGATGCCACACTACCAGCTACCTGTTTTCTGTTGTTTTTGGTTCCAGGAAAGTCAGAAAATAAATATTCTCGGAATTGGACAGGACAAAAAGCCAAAGTTAATATTTCACCGAGGGGGACACGGAGCCAGAAGACGAGACGGGGACGGGTCAGAGGCCGGCCACACCACCTGGCCGCACGGCTAGGCCTGGCCCGCGCCAGGGGATGGTGTGGCCGCCTAGGGCACCCCCTCGTCCTCCCCTTTCGCCTATAAGATGCCTTCAATACAGAAACCCTAAGTACCCGATCAAAATTCCACGAAAGAGTCTGTGCCGTCGTCATCTCCATCCCTAGATCGGGAGGGATCTGAAGCTCTTCCCGGCACCCTACTGGAGGGGAGAATTCACCCTAGAGGCCTTCTTCATCACCATTTAAGCCTCCGGTGTGATGCGTGAGTAGTTTATACTTGGACTACGGGTCCATGTAGTAGCTATATGGTTGGTTCTTTTCCTTTGTGCTACCATGTTTAGATCTTGTGTGCTCCGTTCATGATCAAGATCATCTATTTGTAATCATACATGTTGTGTTTGCAGGGATCCGATGGATATTGAGATGCTATTTTAGATTGATTATTGATTCTATCATGTCTTTGTTATTTGTGATCTTGCATGCTCTCGGTTGTTAGTAGATATCTTGGCCGAGTAGATGCTAGCAACTCCAAGAGGGAGTATTTATGCTCGATAGTGGGTTCATGCCTCTAGGAATCTGGGGAAGTGACAGAAATCTCTAAGGTACTTGATGTGTTGTTGCTACTAGGGAGAAAACAGCAATCCTTTGTTCATAGAACAATCATATTGTTTACTTTACATGCAATGTTAATGCAATTATCTGTTGCTTGCAACTTAATACTGGAGGAGGTTCAGATGATAACCTGAAGGTGGATTATTAGTCATAGATGCAGTTGGATTACGGTCTATATATAATGTTGTAATGCCCAATCAAATATCATAGGAGTCAAGATGATTAGTATATGCATGTATGCTTTCTCGATGTTTGTCAATTGTCCCGCTATAATTTGTTCACCCAAAATGTCATCTATCTTACGGAGAATCACCACTAGTGAACTATGGACCCCGGTCCTTTCTTTTACCATCAATCTACAACTATTTACTGTTTTCTGTTTACTTTCTGCAAGCAACTACTATCTTCCACACAATACGTTTAATCCTTTGTTTTCAGCAAAACCGGTGAGATTGACAACCTCACTGTAAGTTGGGGGCAAAGTTCTGTGGTTGTGTTGTGCAGGATTCCAAGTTGGAAACAACACCTTGGAGGTGTTTCCTTGCTTGACTGGTTGATAACCTTGGTTTCATAACTGAGGGAAAACTTGCTGTTGTGCTCATCATACCTTTCTCTTGGGGTTTGATATATTGCAAATGTATCTATAATTTTTGATGTTCCATGCTTGGTTTTATCCACTTTCTTGTGTTTTGTCCACACTTTGGAGTACTTTTCATATGATTTCTTGGACTAACCTATTAACAAGAGCCGCAGTGCCAGCTGCCTGTTTTCTGCTGTTTTTGGTTCCAGGAAAGTCAGAAAATGAATATTCTCGGAATTGGACAGGACAAAAGCCAAAGTGCCTATTTTTCCGAAAGTCATCAGATGCCAGAATACGAGACGGAGAAGGGCTGGGGGCCGGCCACACCACCTGGCCACGCGGCCAAGCCTGGCCCACGCCAGGGGGTGGTCTAGCCGACCCCAGCACCCCCTCGGCCTCTCCTTCCGCCTATAAGATGCCCTCGGGACGAAAACCCTAAGTACCCGATCAAAAATCCACGAAAGAGTCTATAGCCGCCGTCATCTCCATCCCTAGATCGAGAGGGATCTGAAGCTCTTCCCGGCACCTTGCCGGAGAGGGGATTTCACCCTGGAGGCCTTCTTCATCACCATGCAAGCCTCCGGTGTGATGCGTGAGTAGTTCATCCTTGGACTACGGATCCATGTAGTAGCTAGTGTAACACCCTCGAATCGGCCCTATGCAAGTTTTAGCCTTTTTCGCCAAACCCACATAGAAACGATTCAAGGACGCCCACCAGGCACTTTCGTGCGGGTGGAAAATGAAGTAATACCATTACACAACAGTCCTCGATGGGACCCACAGAACAGATATATATACAACAGCGACTCAACGAGTCAAGAATACAGATATACAATACAAAGATCCAAATCACCTTACAAACGATAAAGCGTCCGACTACGGACAAGATGCAAATGGGGCTAAGAGCCCTGAAGAATAACCAATGGCGTCCATAACCCTGCCCAGGCCAAGACGGAAGGGTAACCCTGCTAACAACGTCGATCTCAAACCTGCTAAAACAAAAGGGGTGCCGACAAAGGGCAAAGGAAAAAGAGGAGCGTCAGTACTAAGGCCAGTACACGGCGAGGCTAGAATTCGGCGGCTCTCGCCTACATAGGTATGGTGGGATGAAGCGGCAGCGCAGCGGCACTAACAACCTATAGAGACTCGATACAACTGGCGGTTATTAGAGAGGGATAAGAAAGACCTATTCGGATCCAACCTGATACTAACACCAAACAAACCCATCCTGGTATTTCCCCCTCGAGACCAAACGAGGAAGTCGGACCGAGGAACTCACACAGTTGGCAATTTTACTCATTCCGTTATAGTTGCAGCACTTACTAATCAGATATAGATAGCATGAGTCATTCTGGCAGCATATGTTGTGGGCAGTTTTAATTAACCATTCTGTTGTAGTTGGAACATTTACTAGTCAGCTATAATTGTCCTGAGGAATCCCCAAACCCAGAAGTTGTTGGCACTTTTATCACATTCCATTGGAGTTGCAATACTTACTAGGCAGATATAACAAACATCCCAGATCCAACAGTTGTTGGCATTTTTAATATCCATTCCGTTATAATTGAGCTGATTACTAGTCACATATTAAGTCAAATTTATAGCACTACTTTAGTTATGCTTGTCTATGATTGAGATACTGTGCTCCAAGTCGTCCATAACTGCGGACATAGCTTTCAGAAAGATTTACCCTGTAGGGGTGCACAAATAGCAACACACACACGATCAACCTCGGAAAAACCAACTCAAAACCCAACGAGGCTTTCATGACAAAGCGATCACAAGATTCATAAAATATTTCAGGGGGCCACCCCACTAAGCTACCCGCAACGAAGTTGGCCGGCTCCGGAACGGACCCAGGGTTTGTGACGACGGCTATAAACGACTGGAACCCGAAAGTGTGACTGGCTTGTCGATACCGCGAAAACATGGCACGATCCAAAACAGTACAGGTGTTCCACGCACAATCTTAAATAAAGCAGTAAAACATGGCATAAGTACAGGATAGTAATAAAGCCCCAAACTAGTTTGTAGCCCCAAGAAATAAGAAATGAATCAAGCTCTGGCTAAGGGGATTCATGGTCCCATGTGCGGATAGTGCGATAGTCAAGGAACAAGTATCAAGTACTCGGGGTCCTACGGGACACAAGTGAGTGTGGAAGAACCAAATAACATCTATTGCCCATCGATGCCTCTGCATTAGTTATATATAACAATTTAATAGTTGTATTTAAAGTCATGATCAACTCCACCAAACATCTGCCAGCATTCCAACAACTGTGGCACTTGACAACATGAGATCGCACCTGAGCAAGCAACTACGACTCGCAAGGCCAGCTATCTACCAAACACAGGTAATAGGAGGTGTCCAAGGCAATATAGAGGTTGCACGAGATATAACTGGTGTACGGAAACTAAAGCATCACGACACGGATAGCAATAGATCAACAGGAGGAAATAAAGACTATAAATGCAAAATAGGTAGAAGGGGGAGAGATGCTCGCCTGGGAAACACTGCCGATGGATCATATCCAGAGAACTGGCCAATACTCGCATCCACTCATCGGCCTAATCCGCGAAGAAGCAAACACTAGAAGAAACACCGGATACAATATTTAATACTACGACAGAAGATCCGGCATGATTATGATATGATGCAGATGCGGTGCAATTAGGCAGTATTAAGCGGAACCAGGGTCCCGATATTTAATTACACGGTTCAAGTTATTTAACTAGCCCACAATTTAAATGTTGTATTAACAGGGCGAAACATGGCATCGGTTCGCTACACCAATTTAAATGGAGTCTGGAATGAGATGAAGATATCCCGCAGATAGACTCCATATTTAATTTAGGTGAATCGACTATTTAACCCAACCCACCAGATGACATGTATGCAAGCATGATGATTTAATGATGCGATAGGTATATGTCATATTATAAAAATAGAGGCTTAGGGTCACACATCTGGGTTTGGAAGATCTTGGTTCCGGGGGTTCGGGTCTGGGTCTCAGGGTTCGACAGGGACAGCGGGATCAGTCTTCAGAGGTCGTCGCAGGACTTGGTTTGGTGTCGGGGGGCTCGTCGGACTCGCTCTGGTCGGTGTCGATCTTGTCCTCGTGAAGATCTTGTCGGGTCCGCGTATCGTGTCGGTCTTGGCGTTCGGGATGAAGAACTTGGCGTTCCGGTGGCGATCTTGGCGGTCTTCGAATCCGGGTCTCGCATCCGGGAAGGAGGTCTTGTGGTTTCCCATGAAGGCGATCTTGACGCTCGGTGCCCGCGAAGTAGATCTTGTCGTTCCATGTGGATCTTGTCGGTGGTTGAGGGCGATCTTGGTTTAGGGTCGGGGATCGGTCTCGGACTCCGGGATCGGGGCCTTAGCGTTCGTGAAGGAGAACATGAAGTCGGTGCCGAGGATTCTTCAGATTCGGGGTCTAGGCGTCTTCGGGTCTATGATGCAGGGAGATGGCCATCGGGTTGTAGTGGAAGTAGCATACACCAGAAGTAGTCACTGTCTTGATATTTCCACAGTCGAAGTAGCACAAACAGACATCGCTAGAAGAAGTCACATCCAACCTCCTATGAGCATTTTGTCTAATACCTGATGATCAGGACAAACTTACAGATGAAGACGACGCAGTTTCGCATCGCCTGATGAGGTTCAAATAAAGACAAAAGAAAAGGAACTGGTGGCAGTCGTGGAAGATGTGGTGGCCACGCGCGACCAGCGAGTTGAGTCTGTGGTCAGCAAGGCGCCAGGCATCGAAGGGCGAGGACCCGTGGCGGCGGCTTGCCAGGGCGAGGAGATGCAATGCGCAGATGCGCTTCTCAGAGGCGGCCGAAGGTCATGGGGCAGGGCAGCGTCGGAGACGGTGGAGTGGAGAGGAAGGGCTCGACGACGGCGAGGCACTGAGGTCGGTGGTGGCTCGAGCTGGGCGGAACACGCGCCGGGAGGCGACGCCGGAACCTAAGCGGCGGCAGCCGTGCGGTAAGGCGAAGGTAGCCCGGCGGGATCTACGAGGTGGCGTGGGCTCGAGGCGGCCGGAGGCGCGGTCGGGTTGGAACCGGACTCACGCTGGCGAGGCGAGGACGAGCAGCCGGCGATGTTGCAGAGAGGGTGGCGAGCGACGGTCGGCACAGAGGGGCTCGACCTCATGCGGTAGATGGCGTGGCCGGAGAGGGAGAGGGAGGCACGGCCAGCGGGGGAATCCGGGACGGCGGCGACGGAGGAGCTCCCGACCGAGGGAGGCGGGTCCGTTGTAGGGGCGACCGCGGCGGCTCAGGTCGCTGGCGGCGGCGGTGAGCACGCGGAAGAGGGCGATGGAGGCGGGTCGTGTGCGGTGAGATCGTGGTAGGGTTGGTGAGAGGCGGAGAGATCGAGGCCGGGTGCGGGCTGTCGGTAGGGTGGGGCCAGGTGGAGGTGGCGATGGGATTTGGGCCCAGGGGGAATTGGTCGGGCGGGGTGTGCGTGGCTGGGAGGGAAAAGGTGGAGGGACAGTGGCTGTTGTGTGTGTGTGCGGCTGGCGGCGAGGTGGGTTTGGGTAGAGCCAGGGTTTGGGGTAGGACTAGGGTAGGGTTTGACTAGTCTAGGATCTGGTTTAGATGGGCCGGGTAGTAGGTAGTCTGGTCCGGTTGGGCCTCTGGCTGGACCGGTTAGACTGCCTCCCCGGTCAAAACTTTTATTTTATTTTTATAAAACAAAACATTTTAAAAATAGTTTTAGTCAAATACAAGACGACCTAGGGTTTTGATTTGAAATAAAGACGAGGGATATTTAGAAAACAAATACAGGCTTTTAGAAAATAGTTTTAGGCAAACAAAATGCAGGATGACATGACGATGCTCAAATGCAATGTGGCATGATGACATGAGCATGCTGTCATGATGATGCAATGCTCAAAAACACAGTGATTTTCTAGTAGTGATTTTATCGGGGTGCTACAATGCCCAAGGCATCCCCTTCTTCATCAATAAAGATCTCAGGTTTCTTCCAAACACTTCATTTTTATTATTTCATGCATAGTTGTGTTGTTCTTGGAGCGTCTTTGTTTTTTCGTTTTGGTTTTCATTTTCTTGGTTTGCTTAGTTTGCTTGAATAAATTGGTTGGACCCCCTCATTCATACATTAGTTTTCAAATAGGTTGGTTTGGATTGGAAAAGAGTAGGAAACGTTCATGCTTAAGTGGTAAAAAGAGCTTGTTTTTGACTGTGGCCTATGCTTTGTCTTGTCATGCTTGATATTGTTTTGGCTTTATGATTAGTGATTTTTGCCGTAGCATGACTTTTTATAAACAATTGAGATTTCTTAATGTGCCTTGAAAGAATCATGCGTTGTTTTAGCATATTAAAGCATAGTATTGTGGTATTGTCCTTTGATGCTTTATTTGGGTTGACTTGGCGCATGCTCACACCATGTTATGACTATCCCAAGTCACCATAGCCTTTATGATCCTTTAGTTTTCGACTTGTAATATCACTTTATGCTTTAATTAATGATGTTTTGTCGCTTTGCATGATTATGGCCATTATTGCTCTCTTAGTTGGTCGTTCCCAGTCTTTTGCTAGCCTCCATACCAAGTATGAGTTTCACTCATGCATCCAACTCCAAATAAAACCAAGTTATCCCAAAGAGTCCACCATACCTACCTATTAGCATTTGCTATTCCAAGTATATTCATGTTTTTATCTACCTTCCGAATATAATTTGTTATGAGAAAACTAGTGATTAAAGCTCTCACAAACTTCATGGTACACTTTATTTTCTTGCACTTAATAATCTTGAACCATTGTGTCCATCTTTGTTGCGTATATGCTTGCACTTTATGAGTTGAAGTTAGCAGAACCATGTATCTTGGGGTACGCTTTCAACATTGCACTTATTATTCCATTGATATCATGATTCTTTTGCTTATGGATCCCGGTGGTGTGAAATAAAAGGGGAACTTGTAAGATCATGGAGTTTGTATGTGTGTTAGAGAAACGCCTGGGCCGCTAGCCTAAGCCATGCCTAATCATGGTGGAAACTTGCAGCATAACCATAATGAGCACTCTATGAAGCATCCTCAATAAAAACCTATGCAAATAGCAAATAAAAAGATCGTTGAGATGCTCATTGTCTGCTTGCCTTGTCATTTTGATTATGGGATAGCTCCTGTATCATGTGCAAGGGGTACCTTGTTGGCGGTTCTCTATGATACATATGTACTTACAATGACAAGAGCTTACTTGTGACTGAAGTTGAGTAGCATGAGGTTCGGTACTCGTAAGTAAGGGGCATGCGATTTCAACTTACAACTTGTCAAGCATATCCTCTTAGTTGTGTCACTTTAACCTTAATCACCTAAACATGCTTATGATAGGGGCAATGAGAGCTGAAAGCTAATAAGTACCATAATTTTTGGAAGCTCTTTATGAGACTTGAATCCCTGCTTCCTTCTATGAAGGCCTTTCTTTTAATTTTATGTTGAGACCTTCTTCTATTTTTATGCACCTATTGAGAGAGCATAGTGACCATTCTTAGTTTAATGTGCATTGTCCCAAGACTTGTTGATTGATGCATAACTTTCATATTGCTTGTTCTTAAACTATTTGTATCTAGTCACCTATATGAACTTTGAAGGTGTCCTATGCATTTATGTTTTGCTACTCTATGAGGGACAAGCTCAATACCATTTGCATTATGCTTTCTTTATGTGAAACAAACAAACATCTTGCAAAGCATTATTATCCATGAATCTTTTGTTTGTGCCTTTTCATGTTACAACATAGTTGCTATGTCTTATTGTTAGAACTATATCTTTCATGCTATGTTGAAGTACTATGATCCCAGCTATCAATGTTTTACAAATACTTTGATCAAGTTTATGATGGTGCATGTCACCTCAAAAATTATTCTTTCTTTTTATCACTTACCTACTCGAGGACGAGCAGGAGTTAAGCTTGGGGATGTTGATACGTTGCTAACGTATCTATAATTTTTGATGTTCCATGCTTGTTTTATATCTACTTTCTTATGTTTTGTCCACACTTTGGAGTATTTTTATACACTTTCTTGGACTAACCTATTAACAAGATACCACAGTGCCAGCTGCCTGTTTTCTGCTATTTTTGGTTCCAGGAAAGTCAGAAAATAAATATTCTCGGAATTGGACGGGACAAAAGTCAAAGTTAATATTTCACTGAGGGGGACACGAAGCCAGAAGACGAGACAGAGAGGGTCCAGAGGCTAGCCACACCACCCTGGCAGGCCAGGCCCGCCCGCACTGGGGGTGGTGTGGCCGCCTAGGCACCCCTCGGCCTCCCCTTCGCCTATAAGATGCCTCCGATATAGAAACCCTAAGTACCATCAAAATTCCATGAAAGATTCCAGAGTCAGTCATCTCCATCCCTAGATTGGGAGGATTTGAAGCTCTTCCGCACTCACGGAGGGAGAATTCACCCTAGAGGCCTTCTTCATCACCATGCAAGCCTTCGGTGTGATGCGTGAGTAGTTCATCCTTGGACTACAGGTCCATGTAGTATCTAGATGTTTGGTTCTTCTCCTTTGTGCTACCATGTTTAGATCTTGTGAGCTCCGTTCATGATCAAGATCATCTATTTGTAATCATACATGTTGTGTTTGCGGGGATCCGATGGATATTGAGATGCTATTTCAGATTGATTATTGATTTTATCATGTCTTTGTTATTTGTGATCTTGCATGCTTTCTGTTGTTAGTAGATATCTTGGCCGAGTAGATGCTAGCAACTCTAAGAGGGAGTATTTATGCTCGATAGTGGGTTCAAGCCTTTAGGAATCTAGGGAAGTGACAGAAATCTCTAAGGTACTAGATGTGTTGTTGTTACTAGGGAGAAAAAAGCAATCATTTGTTCATAGAACAATCATATTATTTACTTTACACGAAATTCTTAATGCAATTATCTGTTGCTTGCAACTTAATACTGGAGGGGGTTCAGATGATAACCTTAAGGTGGATTATTAGTCATAGATGCAATTGGATTACGGTCTATGTATAATGTGGTAATGCCCAATCAAATCTCATAGGAGTCAAGATGATTAGTATATGCATGTATGGTTTATCGATGTTTGTCAATTGCCCCGCTGTAATTTGTTCACCCAGCATGTCATCTATCTTAAGGAGAATCACCACTAGTGAACTATGGACCCCGGTCCTTTCTTTTACCATCAATCTACAACTATTTACTGTTTTCTGTTTACTTTCTGCAAGCAATTACTATCTTCCACACAATACTTTAATCATTTGTTTTTAGCAAAACCGGTGATATTGACAACCTCACTGTAAGTTGGGGGAAAAGTTCTGTGGTTGTGTTATGCAGGATTCCAAGTTGGAAACAAAACCTTGGAGGTGTTTCCTTGCTCCTACTAGTTCGATAACCTTGGTTTCATAACTGAGGGAAAACTTGTTGTTGTGCTCATCATACCTTCCTCTTGGGGTTCCCCAATGAGCTCGATATATTTTGGGCCATCAGTATCCCTCTCAAGCAACCCTGCAATCAAGATACAAGAAGTCTCTTGTGTCCCCAACACACCCAATACACTTGTCAGGTGTATAGGTGCACTAGTTCGGCGAAGAGATAGTGAAATACAAGTGGTATGGATATAAGACAGTTGTGCTAGAAAAGAGCTTGACGGGAGGAAAAGACTAAAGGCAAAAAGGTGGAAGCAAGAAAACATGTAACAGATCTAGTTGTGAACGGTGTTTCAATGTTTAGAAATAAGGCCTAGGGATCATACTTTCTCTAGTGAACACTCTAATATAAATATCTTCTCTTCATGATACTACTCTGAACTACTCTCCGGTTGGACACTCTAATCCATGGTAGGGCTATAACAACACTCCTCAAAGTTCGCTTTCCCCATCTAGATAACCCCTCACTATCACCTTGAGCGCTAGATGGTTCCAACAAACACCACAATTTCATAGAGACATCCAACTCCAAATATAACTCATAACAAGTATTTGTAATCTCTAGCCTAATTGCCACCATGGTGTGCACGCTATCACTTTCACACACGTGCGGAGAGCCAGAGATCTATTAAAGCACTTGAGTAGCAAGGTATATCTACTTGATTACAAAGCTCATGATCATAATATGATCATGCATAGAGAGAGAGAGATGAACACATAGCTACCGGTAGAACCCTTAGCCTCGAGAGAGAACTACTCCCTCCTCATCATGGGAATCAGCAACGGCGATGGAGATGGTGGTGGAGATCGATGGAGATGGCTCCGGGGGCACTTCCCCGCCCCGGCAGGGTGCCAGAACAGAGACTTTCTGTCCCCCGAATCTCCCCTTCGGTGGCGGCGGCGTTGTGGAGGTTTTCGTGGCTTTCTCCTAGATTATTTAGGGTTTTCTCATCGAGAGGCTTCTTATAGGCGAAGAGGCGATGTTAGAGGGTGGACCAGGGGCCCACACCACCCGGTGGCGCGACCATGGGGACTCGCGCCACCACATGGTGTGGCTAGCCCCTGGCCCCTCTCCATCTCGTCTTCTGGCTTCGTGAGTCTTCCGGTAAAATATCGATTTTGGCTTTTGTCCGGTCCAATTCCGAGAATACTTCTTTTCCAGCTTTTCTAAAACCAAAAACAACAGAAAACAGGCAATTGGCACTGTGGCATCTTGTTAATAGGTTAGTTCCAGAAAATGTATAAAAATACCTCAAAGTGTGGACTAAACATAAGAAAGTAGATACTAAACAAGCATGGAACATCAAAAATTGTAGATACGTTTACGACGTATCAACATCCCCAAGCTTAACTCCTGCTTGTCCTCGAGTAGGTAAGTGATAAAAAAGAATAATTTTTGAGGTGACTTGCACCATCATAATCTTGATCAAAGTATTTGTAAAACATTGATAGCTGGGATCATAGTACTTTAACATAACATGAAAGATATAGTTCTAACAATAAGACATAGCAACTATGTTGTAACATGAAAAGATACAAACAAAAGATTCATGAATAACAATTCATTGAAAGACGTTTGTTTGTTTCATATATAGAAAACATAGCATAGTGGCATTCAGCTTGTCCGTCATGGAGTAGCAAAACATAAATGCATAGGACACCTTCAAAGTTCATAAGGGTGACTAGATACAAATAGTTCAAGGACAAGCAATATCAACATTATGAATCAATCAATAAGTTTTAGGACAATGCACATAGAACTAAGAATGACAACTATGCTCTCTTAATTGGTGCCTAAGGATAGAAGGTGGAGACTCATTATAAAAGTGGAAGAAAGGCCCTTCATAAAGGGAAGCAGGGATTCAAGTCTCATAAAGAGCTTCCAAAAATTATGGTACTTATTAGCTTTCAGCTCTCATTTCCCCTATCATAAGCATCTTGAAGTGATTAAGGTTAAAGTGAACAAACTATGGAGTATATGCTTGATAAAGTATAAGTTGGCAATCTCATATCCCTTGAACACGAGGGATGCTCCTCATGCTACTCAAGTTTAGTTATCGGTAAGTTCTTGTCATAGTAAGTACATGTGTATCATAGAGAACCGCCAAAGGGGTACCCCTTGCCCGATGATACGAGAGCTATCCCATAATCAAAATAACAAGGCAAGCAGACAATGAGCATCTCGGCAATCTTCTTATTTACCATAGGGAAAATGGTGCTTTTTTCTCTCTTTCCTCTTTTCTCATCTTTTTTCTTTTTCTCAATCTCTATCTCTTTTTATAAGAAGAATGCTTCATAGATTGCTCACTATGGTGATGCTGCAAGTTTCCACCATGATTAGGCATGGCTTAGGCTAGCGGCCCAGGAGTTTCTCTAACACACATACATAACTCCATGGACTTACAAGCTCCCCTTTCATTTCACACCGACGACATCCATAAACAAAAGAGCATGATATCAACTGGGTACAATGTACAAGTGCAATGTTGAAAGCGTCCCCCATGACAATATGGTTCTGATAATCCCAACGTATAAGTGCAAGCATATACAACATAGAGGATACAATTGTTCAAGTTTATTAGGGGCAAGAAAATTAAAGTGTGCCATCAAGTTCGTGAGAGCTTTAATCACTAATTTTCACATAACAAGTTTAATTCGGAAGGTAGATAAAAATATGAATATACTTGGAATAGCAAATGCTAATAGGTAGGTATGGTGGACTCTTTGGAATAACTTAGTTTTATTTGGAGTTGGATGCATGAGTGGAACTCATACTTGGTATGAAGGCTAGCAAAAGACTGGAAGCGACCAACTAAGAGAGCGATAATGGCCATAATCATGCAAAGCGACAAAACATCATTAATTAAAGCATAAAGTGATATTACAAGTCGAAAAATAAATGATCATAGAGGCTACGGTGACTTGGTATAGTCTTAACATGGTGTGAGCATGCGCCAAGTCAACCCAAATAAAGCATTTAAAGGAGAATACCACAATATTATGCTTTTAATATGCTAAAACAACACATGATTCTTTCAAGGCACATTAAGCAATCTCAATTATTTATAACAAGTCATGCTACAACAATAATCACTAAGCATAAAGCCAAAACAATATCAAGCATGACATGACAAAGCATAGGCCACAGTAAAAAACAAGCTCTTTTTACCACTTAAGCATGAACTTTTCCTACTCTTTTCCAATCCAAACCAATCTTATTTGAAAACTAATGTATGAATGAGGGGGTCCACCCAATTTATTCAAGCAAACTAAGCAAACAAAAACTAAAAACAAAAATGAAGACGCTCCAAGAACAACACAACAGTGCATGAAACAATAAAAACGAAGTGTCTAGAAAGACCTGAGATTTTTATTGATGAAGAAGGGGATGCCTTGGGCATCCCAAGCTTTGATGATTGTACCTCTTGAATATTTCTTGGGGTGACATGGGGTGGCATCCCCAAGCTTGAGCTTTTATCCATTCTTCATCTCATTACATCATTCTTTCCCTACACCTGAAAATTTCCTTCATAAAAATTTCACACAATCTTCAGTAGCAACATTAGTGCATTCAAGATAATAAGTCTTTTAATTCAGATTCAACACAAGTAAAACTTCCATTAAAACACAAGATACTATAGCACTTCCTTTAAAAATTTCAAATGATCAAAGAGAACTCAAAGAGAAAGAGATTAAGAGGCAAATGCAAATAATGGCAGAAATATGTCAAAACAGACCAACAGGTAAAAACCAATTTTTTCGAAGACCTTCTGTTGCTCAAATTTAAAAGTGTTGAACTAACGAAAGTTGGATAACAACCTGGGGCAGAAGAACAAACAATTACAGCTCAAACCGATGTACAGAGATTTTTCATGAATTTTTACAGCGAAGCACAAAAATCTGTTTCGGGACAGCAACTTTCCCAAGCATTACTTCTCTCTCATTAGAGGTCATTCTTGGCACAAAAATCAAACAAAAAGGATAAGGAGAGGTTATTACAAAGGTAATAACTTCCAAGACTCAACTAAAACTTTTGGGTTATCTCCCAATAAGTACTTTTCTTTAACACCTTTAAGTTAGGCTTGATAGTTTGAGAAGATGCTCACATAAGAAATATGAATTGAAGTAAAAGAGAGCATCAAGAAGCAAATTCAAAACACATTTAAGTCTAACTCACTTCCTATGCATATGAATCTTGTAAATAAACAAGTCATGAAAGCACAAAGCAACAAGCATAGGAAAGCAAAACAAGTGCAACTTCAAAATTTTCAACATAAATTGAGATACATAAGACCATGTTTCCCTCTCTCATAATAACTTTCAGTAGCATCATGAATAAAATTAACAATATAACTATCACATAAAACATTCTTATCATGAGCCACATGCATATAATAATTATTACTCTCCCTATAAGCATAGTCATTCTTATTAATCGTAGTGGGAGCAAATTCAACAAAATAGCTATCATTATTATTCTCATCACCATAATCATCAAATATAGGAGGCATATTGTAGTCATAATTAATTTTCTTCTCAAAAGTAGGTGGACTGAAAATATCATACTCATCATTGTAATCATCATATATTGGAGGCATAGTATCATCAAAGTAAATTTTCTCCTCCATGCTTGGGGGACTAAAAATACCATGCTCATCAAAACCAGCTTCCCCAAGCTTAGACTTTTCCATAGCATTAGCAATAATGGTGTTGAAAGAATTCATACTAATAACATTGCTATTAGCATGCAAATAAAGTTCCATAGGTTTTTTAATTTTCTCTTCAAACACTTCATGTCCTAACTCAAGATAAATACTATAAAGCTCTCTAATTTTGTTGTTGTTTTCCATTAAGCCTAACTAGTGAAAACAAGAAACAAAAAGACAAAATTGCAGAATCTAAAGGAAACAACTTCGAGCACTCACACCGAAGGATGTGAGTACCTTTTACCTTACGGCTCCGGCAAGAAAAATAGCTTGATGCCTACGCACTTCTATTCTTGTAGACAGTTGTTGGGCCTCCAAGTGCAGAGGTTTGTAGAACAGTAGCAAGTTTCCCTTAAGTGGATTACCCAAGGTTTATAGAACTCAAGGAGGAAGTGGTTAAAGGTATCTGACATGGGTATACCCTGTAGGTACTCGAACTTGGTATATACGGTCCAAATACGTATAGGCCCACGGTGTCGCCAAGGCCTAGATAGAAGGACTCGAGTAACCTGTGGACTCTCGGTTGCTTGAAGATCAAGAGAAAGCTGAAGATAGAAAGTTTGAAAGGGGAAAACCCTAAGTTGTAACCGACTCGACCTGCTACCCGAGACCTAGCCTATCTATATAAGGGCTAGGAGGGGGCGGCGAGGAACACACACGCAACCCTAGCTTCCACAAACCCTCGCCAGATTGCATCTGCGCACCGTTGTAACTTTCGACTCCCTCAATAATTCCACGAGCAGACAAGCAGGAGTAGGGACCTCTACGAGGCCTGAACCTGGGTAAATTCTTGGTCCCCTGTGTGCTTGTTTGCTAGCCGATAGATGTCTCCAGCGCTCCCTCCTCCAAAACCCAAGTCCATAACAATGGGCATTGATGAGTTAAACCCTCGTCAATTGGCGCCGTCTGTGGGAATTGGGAGTGCTGATGTTGTGGCTTCTTCGGCCCCATCAAACGTGATCTACAACTCTGCAATAGCGGATATTCGTCAGCTTTTTGGTGCCTTCGACTTCACCGTCCACACGCCGGCTACTCGCCTGGCCTTCGAGTCCGTGGGCGACGGAATCATCCTGGCGATTGGGAGCTTCCGCTTCCAAGTTGGTCAGATGGGCACGCTTCGCATGCCTGATCAGTCGACGGCACCGGCGATTGCCCCAACATCATGGTTCCCTCCATCGATCGGCACCCTCAGTGAGCTCAATGCTCCTGCGGCAGTTGGGAACATGGTCAGCGGCAGCAGTCGCGACTCCGATCTAAGCGATCTGGCCACTGAAGATGGAACCTACAGTTCCGGATCTGAAAGTTGTGGAAGCAACAGCTTCCCAAATCACTTCATGTGCGCCGTCATCAACGCGGGAGACACCTCCGCCAACCGTGGCAACGGTGGCAACACCGGCAACGGCACCGATCCACCCAATCGCGGCAACGGTGGTAACACCGGCAACGGCACCGACCCGCCCAACACTGGCAACAGCGGTAACGGTGGCAACGGAGGAGCAGTTGAACCTCCTAGCATAATCAACGAGCAAACCGGCGAACGCGTCGTGATCAGGCTCAACGAGCAAGAGTGGGAACGCTGCCGCGAAGCCCTACAAGGTGCACCTCTACCCTTCGGGTCCCTGCAGGAACTACTGATGGGCTACCACTGGCTCCTAAAAGAGGAATTCAAGCGCCAAAAACAAGCAATCGCGCAACTTGAGGCGCGTAAAAAGGCGGCGGATGAGTCGAGCCTTCGTCGCGCTGGACTCTCCTCCTACGGAGGATCCTCCTCAAGAGGCAACGAGCACCTCGCCAGGAAAAGGCAATCGCGGATGGCTCACCTCACCGAACAAGAACGCATAGACACCGCGAAAGTCCTCGACTTTGGCTCTATGACAGTTGACACGAGAGGCAACGTGGTTCCTAGGACACCGCAGGCCGCGGTGACAGCGGCCACCATGTACCTTCTCAATAACCAGCCACCAGCTGGAGATCCCCGAACGGCCATGCACCGATCTACGATCATGGGCCTGGGGCTAATCGAGGTCGCCCTTGACAAGGAACCGGTACCAGACCCAAAAAGGGCAAAGCGTTATCAAAGCGCTACTCCTCGCCCTCGTCCAGCGATGATAGTCACGACTTGTCTCGGCGCCGCCGCTCATGGCGACACGATCGCGACTATGATGCATGCGATGAACTCACGCAGCGCAAGATCGACAAGTCAAGGGCATGACGTGCTCGGTCGACTGACTCGGAAGAAGAAGATGGGGAGCTCTGCGGCGCCAGATGCTTCAGCAGATCCATCAGGCAAAAGCGAATGCCTAAAGGGTTCAAACTCCCATCGGAGAACCCGAAGTTTGACGGTCTGCAGGACCCCAAGATCTGGCTGGAGGATCACATCTCCTCCGTCAGGCTACATGGAGGCAGTTGAAGTACTGCCATGCAATGCTTGCAGCTACAGCTGCAGGGCGCCGCCCGGGCATGGCTCAATAACCTCCCACGCGGATCCATTCGCAGCTGGGATGAGCTGGTCTATAGCTTCGTGCGCAACTTTAAGGGCACGTACAAACGCCCCGCCTCAATCGAAGAACTGAGATGCTGCCAGCAAAGATCTGGCGAATCACTGCGCTCTTACATCCAAAGGTGGTTCATCATCAAGAACTCCGCGGAGAACATCTCGGAAGACCGCGCGGTTGATGCATTCAACGGTGGTGTCCGTCGCATGGAACTTAGGGAGGAGCTAGGCTGCTCAAAGCCCCAGACCATCGACCACCTGATGGAGATCATGAATCGGTGGGCCGATGGAGAAGATTCGGTGAAGAATCGCGTTCACTCTGACGAGGAGGCAGAACTCGAACGAAGACGCGACCGCCAGAGTAAGCGTCGCATGCGCGTCTACGACGATTGCAATGACGTCAACATGGTCGCAGCCGGCTACGCCGATAGACGCGACGGTAACCGCAACAGCGGATACCGCAGCGGCGGATACCGCGACTCCGGGAAAACCACGCAAGTGCACTCGCGACGAAGCACCCGCGACCTCCATCGAGGAAAAACTATCCAGGCCATGCACGGTACACTTATACATCGACAAGCATGATGGCAAGAGAAAGTCCAGCCACCTCCTCAAGGACTTTCGCGAGTTCCTCAAGCTACATGAGGGATTGGTTCGGATGAACCGCAATGCAGTCGAAAGAGGCTACGGAGCCGCTCCAGGCGCCGTGGCACATGGCGCACCACCACCACCACCTGGGCCACCCCCGAACGGAGCTGCACCAGACCAGCACCACGGAGGCGAACCGTACCCACGGGCCATGGGTACCATGATGATCCAAGAGGGGCGCCCCTCCAATAGGGTGCGTATACATCACCGCCAAGTCAACTTGGCCACGCACTCGCCACCATCCACCACTGAGTACCTCAGTGGCAGTGAGTCGTGCATTACCTTCGACAAACGCGACCACCCGCCTCAAGTACCTCGCCCAGGTCATTTCCCCCTCGTACTCGAGGCGCAAATTGGAGGCTTCGACATGAGTCATGTCTTCATGGATGGCGGAAGCGGCATCAACCTCATATTCGTGAGTACCTTGCGAGCAATGAGGATCCCTCTAACCTGCTTGGAGGCATCGGACACAACATTCCACGGCATCGTCCCAGGGAAAGGCGTATACCCCCTGGGCAAAATCAACCTCGACGTCATATTCGGCACGCCAAGGAACTTCCGCGCGCATCGACTTTGAGGTCGTCGACCGCCCTCACAATACCACTGCATCCTCGGACGCGTCGCGTTCGCTAGGTTCATGGCGGTACCCCACTACGCCTACCTGCAGATGAAAATGCCAGGTCCCAACGGCGTCATCACGATCAACGGGAGCTTCGAGCGATCTGACATTTGCGACGGGGAATTCAATAGAATCTCCTAGTCCTTCGGCATGCAGGAGGAGCTCGCGCAATTGAAGGAAACGATAGACAACAGTCTGCCCCCCTGAGTAGGCCAAGCTCACCTGACCTCTCCTTCGACTCATCTGTGCACACAAAGAAGGTGCAGGTCCATCCATCAGATCCCGCTAAAACGGCCCTCATCGCCAACAACTTGAGTCCCAAGATAGAACTCGCGCTCGTCGAATTCCTCCGTGAGCACTGGGAAATTTTCGCCTGGTGTCCTGCGGACATGCCAGGAGTTCCCAGGGAATTCACCGAGCACGCACTCAACATCAACCCCAACGCAAGGCCAGTCAAGCAAACAATCAGGCGACTGTCTGAGCCACGAGCGCAGGCAGTCGGAATGGAGATCAACAGACTCCTCGAGGCCAAATTCATACGCGAGATCAAGGAAAGCACTTGGCTCGCCAATACGGGGTTGGTACCAAAAAAGGACACGGATATCCTACGGATGTGTGTGGACTTCACTTCTTTAAACAAGCACTGCCCAAAAGACCACTTCCCGCTACCACGGATCGATCAAATCATCGACTCCACCGCTGGATGCGAGCACCTCTGCTTCCTCAATGCCTACTCAGGCTATAACCAAATTCGAATGAAGGAGGAAGACCAGGAGAAGACCACGTTTACAACGCCCTTCGGTGTGTTCTGCTACAACACAATGCCCTTCGGGCTAAAAAATGCGGGAGCCACATACCAGCGATGCATGCAGGCTTGCCTCAAGGAGCAACTAGGTCGCAACATCCAAGTCTATGTCGATGACATAGTAATCAAAACCAAGGAAGAAGCCTCTCTAATCGACGACTTGCGCGAAACCTTCGCCAATCTCGATCGATACCAGATAAAACTCAATCCGGACAAATGCGCCTTCGGTGTACCATCTGGGCAGCTGCTCGGGTATCTCATCTCCGCGAGAGGGATTGAAGCAAACCCGAAAAATATAAAGGCCATACTGTCCATGGAGAAGCCAAAGAACATAAGAGGCATCCAGCAACTAGCCGGACGAATCGCGGCCCTCAGTCGATTTATCAGTCGAATGGGAGAAAAGGCGCTGCCCTTCTATTAGCTCCTCCGCAAAGCTGACAAATTCAAGCAACCCTGCAATCAAGATACAAGAAGTCTCTTGTGTCCCCAACACACCTAATACACTTGTCAGGTGTATAGGTGCACTAGTTCGGCGAAGAGATAGTGAAATACAAGTGGTATGGATATAAGACAACGGTGCCAGAAAAGAGCTTGACGGGAGGAAAAGACTAAAGGCAAAAAGATGGAAGCAAGCAAACATGTAACAGATCTAGTTGTGAATGGTGTTTCAATGTTTAGAAACAAGGCCTAGGGATCATACTTTCACTAGTGAACACTCTCATATAAATATCTTCTCTTCATGATACTACTCTGAACTACTCTCCGGTTGGACACTCTAATCCATGGTAGGGCT
Organism: Avena insularis; assembly: GCA_023614405.1. Lineage (NCBI taxonomy): Eukaryota > Viridiplantae > Streptophyta > Magnoliopsida > Poales > Poaceae > Avena > Avena insularis. The sequence continues at coordinate 47,764,634 of CM042692.1, read as the reverse complement.
ATAACCGCACTCCTCAAAGTTCGCTTTCCCTATCTAGATAACCCCTCACTATCACCTTGAGCGCTAGATGGTTCCAACAAACACCACAATTTCATAGAGACATCCAACTCCAAATATAAATCATAACAAGTATTTGTAATCTCTAGCCTAAGTGCCACTATGGTGTGCACGCTATCACTTTCACACACGTGGGGAGAGCCAGAGATCTATTAAAGCACTTGAGTAGCAAGGTAGATCTACTTGATTACAAAGCTCATGATCACAATATGATCATGCATAGAGAGAGAGATGAACACATAGCTACCGGTAGAACCCTTAGCCTCAAGAGAGAACTACTCCCTCCTCATCATGGAAATCAGCAACAACGATGGAGATGTGGTGGAGATCAATGGAGATGGCTCCGGGGGCACTTCCCCATCCCGGCAGGGTACCGGAACAGAGACTTTCTGTCCCCCGGATCTCCCCTTCGGTGGCGGCGGCGCTGTGGAGGTTTTCGTGGCTTTCTCCTAGATTATTTAGGGTTTTCTCATCAAGAGGCTTCTTATAGGCGAAGAGGCGATGCCAGAGGGTGGACCAGGGGCCCACACCACCTGGTGGCGCGGCTAGGGGGACTCGCGCCACCACATGGTGTGGCCAGCCCTTGGCCCCTCTCCGTCTCGTCTTGTGGCTCCGTGAGTCTTCTAGTAAAATATCGACTTTGGCTTTTGTCCGATCCAATTCCAAGAATATTTCTTTTCCAGCTTTTCCGAAACCAAAAATAGCAGAAAACAGGCAACTGGCACTGTCGCATCTTGTTAATAGGTTAGTTCCAAAAAATTTATAAAAATACCTCAAAATGTGGACTAAACATAAGAAAGTAGATACTAAACAAGCATGGAACATCAAAAATTATAGATACGTTTATGACGTATCAAGGTGGTCCATGCGAGAGCGTCTTTTGGGAGCCGCAGGTCCGTTGCCCTTGGAGGAGGATCCACCAATTGAAGAGAGTGATGCCCGTCCGGCACTCGACACGTTCGCGGCTATCCTGCGGGCCTCAAGTTGTGCATTTACCGCCTGCTGGCGGTTGCACTCCTGAATAAGTAGCCAATGGTACCCAATTAGCATCTATTGTGACGCGTTTGGTGGTAGGGGATTGCCGTGCAAGGCCTCCTTGCACCTTGCCCATTCTGCCTGATTGAGGTGAATTTGCTGGCTCTCTGTCCTGTTATTGGCGTACTCGCCATTGTTGTCGGGGTTGGAGGGGTGGGTGCACCCTTGGTAGGGGCGCCATTACCAGGAGCACCGTTGTTGACTGGGGCGCCATTGTTGGTGACGGTGCCGATGTTTCCTTGGGTGCCGTCGCTGCCAGTGTTGATGACGTCACACATGTAATGGCCGGGGAAGCTGTTGCTCCCACAACTCTCAAATCTGAAGTCGTAGGCTCCATCTTCCGATGCCAGATCAGACAGATCGGATTCACAACTACTATTGCTATCCATATCCTTGACTGATGCCGAGGCACTGAGCTCGCTCAGGGTACCAATCGGTGGTGGAAACCACGATGTAGGGGCAATCTAAGGAGCCTGTGGGTGATTAGGGAGGCGGAGCATGCTGATATGACCGACTTGAAAGCGTAGGCTTCCGATCGCCAGACCAATCCCATCGCCCACGGACTTGAAAGGCTGGCGAGTCACCAATGCGTGGGCGGTGAAGTCGAAAGCGCCAAAGAGGAGGCGAGTCTCCGCTGCAGTGGAGTTATAGATCGCAATTGATGGGGCCAAGGAAGCTGCAACATCAGCATTTCTGATTCCCACAGATGGCGCCAATTGACAAGGGGTTAATTCATCAATGCCCATCATTGATGGACTTAGGTTCGAGGAATTGGGGAACACTGGAGGAATCGATTGGCTAGCAAACAAGCACATAGGGGGACATGAGGTTTACCTAGGTTCAGGCCTTGAAGAGGACCCTACTGAAAGAACATTTCATGTTTTCCTATGTTTTGTGTGTTAGATAACAATACTGTGGAGATTATTCATGTGTGCTAAGTGTGAAGGAAGCTTTGAGGGGGGGCGGATTATCCGCCCCACCAAGGGCCGGATAATCCGGCCTACCTCATTGCTCAAAGGGAGCCAAGGCGCGTCGCTCGGTATCCGGTGGGATTTTCTCCCAGAAAATCCGAACTAGGGCGGTTTTTCCTCCCCAGGCTGAATAATCCGGCTGTCGCATGGGCCAGATAATCCGGCCCCCAGTTTTTGAGCAAAGGGAGCCAAGGCGCGTTGCTCGGTATCCGGTCAGATTTTCTCCTAGAAAATCCAAACTGGGGCGGTTTTTCCTCCCCAGGCCGGATAATCCGGCCTTCACATAGGACCAGATAATCCGGCCCCAGAAGTTGATCAAAGGCAAGCTCGGTGCGACGCTCTGATAGGGGGCGGATTATCTGCCGGATATTTTGAGTCTGGGGCGGAGTTTTTCCCAGGCCGGATAATCCGGCCCTCACTTGGGGCGGATGATCCGGCCCCCAAAGTGTCCAACGGCTGGCTTCGGAAGGGTGTATAAATACCCCTTCTTCTCCAACATTCAGAACTCTTGATTCATTCGAAATTGTCCAAACAATGTGCAGGAGCTCCCATTCTCGATCTCCCACTTTAACCTCCCGAAGGCTTTGATCTTTGGGGGAAATTGAAGGAGGAGAGGATCATCATCATCATCAAGAATCAAGCGCATCAACTCCTCTCCATTCACTTGGAGAAATCCATGATCTAGTATTCTTTTCAATACCTAGATCTTGTTTGTTGTATTTGATAACTTTGTTCTTGTGGCAGCTTGTTGTCATTTCGGGAGCCTCCAAGTTGATTGTGGAGTTGTTGCCCCGCTAGTTGTGTAAAGGCGCCGATGCCCGCCTCGAAGGGTACCTACAGTGGAAAGGTGGATCAGGCCTTTGGTGGCGGGATCCATCAGAGAACACGGTGAGGCCTATTGTGGCTTGGTGGTCTTAGTACCGCCCACCCCTCCAACGCAGACGTACTTCCCTTAACAAGGAAGGAACTGCGGTCAAACAAATCCTGTGTCTCCACGTGCTTCACTACGGTTTACCCGTTCCTCTTCCACTCGCTCTTTACTCGCTAGTAGATAGGTTTGCATATAGGGAAATTCCACCTAATAGTTTATCTAGAGAATTTTCCTTTGTGCTAAGCCTAAAATTGAAAAAGTATTAAAATTTGGAGTAGCACCTATTCACCCCCCCTCTAGGTGCCCATACGATCCATTTCAATTGGTATCAGAGCCCCGGATCTTATTTCGGGCTTAACCGCCTAAGAGTAGTATGGGTACACGGAATGATGGGAATGAGGCTGTGGATAAGGTCACAATGGATGATCTCAAGTCGTTGGAAACAACCTTGTTGAAATCCTTTGAGGCCAAGATGGAGGATATGAATCAAATGATTTCTCGCCTCACATCATCCATAGCCCCATCTCCATCCTCCTCTGAGGCTGCCACACCATCACCTAAGGAAAAGGGTGACACTGGATCCAAGGATGATGATGCGGAAGGTGAAAAACTTAATGGTTCCACCTCCAAGAAGGGAAGTGGTAAGGAGGAATATAGTGAGGTTTGCCATGTATATTCCCCGACCCACCTATCTCTCATCCTCATATAAACAATAGGAGTGATCCACCCAAGCTCACTGCATCCTCTTTCAATCAATGGCAATTCTTAATGAAATCTCATGTTTGCAGCTCCTCTATTGAACTTTGGAGGATTATTGAAGAGGGTCTTCATATTGGAGATCAAACCAACCTAACAAGAAGAGAAGTTGTGGACAGCCAGTTGAATGCCACTGCTCTCCACATGATACAGCTGGGTGTGGGTCCCAAGGACATGCCACACATTGAACATCTCAACACAGCTAAAGAAGCTTGGGATGCTCTTACGGATCTCTTTGTTGGGAATGAAAGCATGAGAAGGAACATGTATGATGCCCTGAGTAATGAAGCTGAGGGATTCTACATGTTGGATGGTGAAAACCATGAGGACATGTATAGAAGACTCAAGGGCATCACAACAACATTTAGAAAGCATGGGGCCACTCACATTGATGATGCATGGATAAAAAGGAAATATGTGAGTGCCTTAATGCCTTTCGAGCCGGACTTGAAGAGCCTGCAAGGTATACATAACTACCATCAAATGACATCCAATGAAGTCATGCAAGAAATGGCATCATTCAAAGTGGCAGCAAAGAATGCTGAAGATGCCCGTGCTCGGGCCATTGGAATGCAAAAGGGTGTCAATGTTGCTCTCAAAGACAATGTTGTTGAGCAAGAAGAAGATGAAAGAGCATTTGAGGGGGCCTCCATGGACTGCCCCGATGAAGTCAAACGTGCTCATGGTGAGTACATGGCGTTTTATGCACAGAACTTTTGGAAGGATCCTGCCAAGGCCAAGTCAGAACTCGAGCGCAAGAACGGGTCAAATGGAAGAAGAGAGAGTGGCCCAAGACTGAGAACTTGCTACAACTGTGGAGATAGAATGCACTTTGTAGCCGAGTGTCCGTATCAAAATAGAGAAGACAATGGTGGCAGGCTCATTCTTAAAGAAAAATCCAAAGCACCTAAGAAGAAGCCATTTATTAAGAAGAATGGCCCCTTCAAGAAGCAACCCAAGATCGTCTTAGTAGCACAAGAAGAATACTCCTCTGCAAGTGAAGATGAAGAGGATGATGATAGTTCTCGCGAGGTGGCTGCTATAGCCACCACATCGACTCCTTCATCTCTCTTCGACTCACCAAACGAGAACGTCATCAACAACAACGCTACTTGCCTAATGGCAAGAGGGTCCGAGGTATCAACTTCTAGCTCTTCATTTCCTAAGACTAACATAATTTTGGATATGGATGATCATGACAGTCTTAAAATGAAAGAAGAAGTTATTGCTTTGGATACCTTTTTCACTAACCTGCAAGGTGAGCACAAACTCCATTTTGATGCTCTTATGAGTCAACTTGCTCAAGCCGAAGATCTTCTTGAAGAAAAGGGCATAATTGAAAGAGAAGATGCCTTGGAGATAGCTTCTTTGAAGGATGCCCTGGAAGAGGAAGAGGAAGCTCGAGCGTCTTTGGAAGAGAGACTCGAATCCATTGAAGAGTCACAGGAAGAAGATGTGGCTCAGCTCATTAAAGAACGTGACCATGCTCTTGCCAAGGTAAAGAAACTAAAGAAATAAAAGATTGACTTTGGGGCTGTTCATGCTAGACTTTTGGAGAAGTTTGATAATCTTGAAAGTGCTCACAAGGCATTGAAGATTGATCATTCTACTTTAAATGAGTCTCATGACCAGCTCCAAACTCAATTGAAACGGTATGATGTGCCAAGTACCTCCACTTCATCCTATGGAAAAGAAGACCTTGCAAGAGGTTCTCAACACAAAGGTAAAGAAGTTATTGATGAGATATTGAGCAAGCAAAGGACAAACAATAGTAAAGAAGGTCTTGGTTACATTACCAAGACAAAGAGCAAGAAAAACAAGAAGAAGAAGAAGAAGAAGAAGAGCAAGACTGCCCAACCAAAGACTAGCAATATTACCAATGACAAGACTAATTATGATGGTTTTGCAGGGGTCAACAATCCTAACTTTGAATTATATTGCGATTATTATGGTGATGTTTATGCTAGTTATGTAGGCCCTTATGATTGTTACATTCCTTGGTCTATTTGGGTTCCCAAGACCTTTGTCACTAACATGAGAGGACCCATTGAAAAATGGGTACCTAAAACCAAGAAGTAATTTTCTTGCAGGGCTATGCTTCCGGTGGTTCTAAATGGGTACTCGATAGCGGTTGCACGAGTCATATGACCGGAAGCAAGGAGATCATCACGAAGATGCAGCCAAACCATGATCACATAACTGTCTCCTATGGTGACAAGTCAAAATCTGAGGTATTGGGTCTCGACAAAGTTGTGGTAGCTCATGATATCTCTCTCATGGACGTCATGCTTGTTGAGACCCTCGGGTACAACTTACTTTCAGTTTGCGCCCTTGGTAAGATGGGCTTTGCAGTTTATATTGATGCTCATTTGGTGGTACTCTTGTGGAGCAAGTCTCTAAAAGTCGCTTTCGTGGGATATGTCGAAAATGACCTGTACGTGGTGGACTTTTCGGGGAAAACCACTACAGGCCCGATGTGTCTTTTCGGAAAGGCTGGCGCGGGTTGGCTATGGCATCGCCGACTAGCCCACGTCAATATGAGAACTTTGCAAAGTCTCCACAAGGGTGGCCACATCCTTGGACTAAAATAAAATGTCTCCTTTGCCAAAGATCGTGTTTGCAGGGCGTGTGTTGAAGGTAAAATGCATGACTCTCCGCATCGGAGGAAAACTATCATCTCGTCAAACAGGATCCTAGAGCTCCTCCATGTGGACCTCTTTGGACCTCCGTCTCATGCAAGTCTTGGTGGGAATAAGTATTTTCTAGTGATTGTTGATGATTACTCAAGATACACTTGGGTTTACTTCTTCAAGTTGAAGAGTGAAACTCAACAAACAGTCATCGACTTCGCCAACGAGGTTCAACGTCAACACAACATCCCCATTTTGGCTATAAGAAGTGATAACGGCTCTGAGTTCAAGAACTACACCTTAAATGAGTTCCTAAGTGAAGAGGGGATAAAACATCAATATTCCGCTGCGTACACCCCTCAACAAAATGGTGTAGCCGAGAGGAAGAATCGAACTCTAATGGATATGGCAAGATCAATGTTAGCCGAATTTAAATCTCCTTATAACTTCTAGGCTGAAGCAATCTCTACTGCTTGTCACTCTTCCAACCGATTATACCTCCATAAGATCTTGGACAAGACTCCATATGAAATACTTACCGGTAACAAGCCAAACATATCATACTTTCGGGTATTCGGGTGTAAGTGTTTCTTTCTTATCAAGGGAGTTCGTTTATCTAAGTTTGAATCTAAGGCTCTAGAAGGTATTTTTGTTGGTTATGGTGCCGAATCCCACACTTATAGAGTCTACAATAAGCTCTCCAGAACTGTTGTAGAATCTTATAGTGTGGTGTTCGAGGAAAATGACGGTTCCATGCGGAGCAAGTTGGTGTTTGTGATGTAGATGTTGAAATACCCCAAGATGCCATAAGAAGAATGGGCGTGGGATTTTTCCGCCCCATTGAGGAACCCCTTGTCGCGGATCGAGAAGGACAATGCTCTTCCCATGAAGATCCCTCATCTACACAAGCCCAACATGTTCACACCACGGGAGCAAATTCTGCACCATCTCCATCAACTGTTGAAGGTCAAGTTGTTCTAGAAAACTCCAGGCCGGATTATCCGGTGGACACCAGATTATCTAGCCACCCCGCTCTAGCTAACCATATTGCTCCTAGTGGTGAAGACATCGATGCAAGCTCCAGGCCAGATTTTCTGGCCAGCCCCGGATTATCCGGGCCCTCTCCAGTTCAAGCAAGCCCTAGGCATCCTGATGAAGCTGCTCCATGTACTCCCAGGCTAGATTATCCGGCCCCTCCATCGGCCGGATTATCTGGCCCTGACTCACCTGTTCAGCAACCTCATGTTATGACTACTGACTCACCTCAAGGGCACGCTCCATCACCTCCTACTGCTGTTATCCCCAGGCATGATCTCAATGAAGATTCAAGTGATGAAACTACTCCACCAAGAGACAACAAACTTATTAAACTTCGTCGCAAGGCTTGAGCTGATCGGAACCTTGAGTTAAGGGGTCACACCCTCGACAAGGTTGTTGGTGATCTTCGATGAAGGGTTTCTACAAGAAGGGAATTGGCCAGTTTTGGTGAGCATCAAGCTCATATCTCAATGGTGGAACCTAAGAAGGTCTTTGAAGCTCTTGAAGATCCAGACTGGGTTGTTGCTATGTATGAAGAATTGAATAATTTCAAGCGTAAAAAAGTCTAGAAACTCGTGGAGAAACCCAAATATTGCCGCAATGTTATCAGCACCAAGTGGATATTTAAAAACAAGCAAGATGAGAATGGCATTGTTGTGAGGAACAAGGCAAGACTTGTTGCACAGGGTTACTCTCAAGTTGAGGGCATTGACTTTGGCGAGACCTATGCTCCAGTGGCTCACCTTGAGTCCATCCGTATCCTTCTTGCTTATGCTGCCCATAACAATTTTAAATTACAGCAAATGGACGTCAAGAGTGTCTTCCTTAATGGTCCTCTACATGAGTTAGTATATGTAAAGCAGCCCCTGGGTTTTGAGGATCCTAACTTTCTGAACCATGTCTACAAACTCAATAAGGCACTCTATGGCCTTAAACAAGCCCCACATGCGTGGTATGAGCACCTTAAAGAGCTTTTGTTAGATCGTGGCTTCGAAGTTGGGCAAATCGATCCCACTATTTTTACTAAGAAGGTTAAGGGGGAGCTCTTCGTATGCCAACTATATGTAGACGATATCATCTTTGGTTCTACTAATAAAGCTTTTAATGATGAATTTTCAAAGCTTATGACTGACAGGTTTGAGATGTCTATGATGGGGGAATTACAGTTCTTTCTTGGATTCGAGATCAAACAACTTAGAGAAGGAACCTTTATTAATCAAGCAAAGTACATCCAAGACATGCTCAAGAGATTCAAGATGACAGATCTAAATGGTGTTGCCACTCCAATGCAAACAAAATGTCATCTTGAACTTAACCCACATGGTAAAGTTGTGGACCAAAAGGTATACCGGTCCATGATCAGCTCTCTTCTTTACCTCTGCGCATCTGGACCCGATATTGTGTTGAGTGTGGGAGTGTGTGCAAGGTATCAAGCAGCCCCTAAAGAAAGCCACTTAGTGGCGGTCAAGAGGATCTTTCGATATTTGGTTCATTCCCCTAACTTTGGTCTCTGGTATCCCAAGGGCTCCAATTTCTCATTATGTGGTTACACTGACTCAGATTGGGCTGGTGATAAGGATGATCGGAAATCCACTTCTGGAGCTTGTCAATTCTTGGGAAGATCTCTTGTGTGTTGGTCATCTAAAAAGCAAAATTATATATCTCTCTCCACTGCCGAAGCTGAATATGTTGCTGCTGCCAGCGCTTGCACTCAATTATTTTGGATGAGGCAAACTTTAAAGGAATACGGTGTCAATTGTGACAAAGTGCCTCTTTTATGTGATAATGAAAGTGCAATCAAAATTGCGTACAATCCGGTACAGCACACAAGGACGAAGCATATTGAGATTCGGAATCATTTTATTCGAGACCATGTTGCTCGAGGCGATATTGATCTATCCTTTGTGAGCATGAAGAACCAACTTGCGGATATTTTTATGAAGCCACTTGATGAAGCAAGATTCTGCTACTTGAGGAATGAGCTAAATATCATTGATTCCAGGAGCTTGTCTTGATTACCCATGCACTCACTCGTACCTCTCAATCCTATTTTGGTCTAGGTGTGGGCATGGATATAGGAGGAGTGTGGTCCTAACTCATTGGGCTAACCCTCCCCCCATAATGCCAAAAGCAAGATAAATCATTTCTCTTAATATCATTTTGTGATATGTGAGCTTATTGATGAGTATTGGTCGTGAACCCAAGATATATCTTCGCGGTGTCACACCATACACTCCAACAAGGTGGCTTCGGCCACCGCCCTCTCCCTTGAGGAGAATTGGATCTTTTTGGCTGTTTTTTGCTCTCTCATGTTCTTATGGGAATCACACTCAATCTTGGCTTTTATTTGATTTGGATCTTGCAATTTTGAGTGTCTAGTACCATCTCAGTTTGGTTCTCTTAATCCTAAGCCTTTTCCTACCCCTAAACCATCTATTCTTGCACACAAGTCCCTTGTACACCTTGTGGGGGTGTTGTTTGGGGACGCGCAGACCTGGTTCTGTGTACAACAGAATTCCAGATTTGAGGCCGGATAATCCGGCCCAAGTGTAGGCCGGATAATCCGGCCCTGGTGGATTTCGTCTTAAAGGGAAGGGATCGAGGGGAAGGGCTCATAACGAGCAGCACTTCTCCCCCAACCCTCTCCTCCTCCTCAGCGGCCGCTTGCCGTCCCCCACCCTCCCCAGAGCCTCTCCGGCCACCGGATTTTCCGGGCCTCCCCGGATCTTCTTCTCGGCGCCTCCGGGTACCTTCTCCTCCGCGTTCTTCCTCCAATGAGTGAGGGTAACTCCCTCTCTCCCCATCTTTGGCTAGATGTGTTACTTGTTGGGTGGAACATTGTTTAGAAGGATGTGTTTTCGCATAGAAATCGTAGTCTTGCAGGTTCTAGAACCGATCTACTTTTTTGCATTGAATCTAGGTGGAATCGAAATTTTCTGCCAGGGCCGGATTATCCGGCCTGACAGATTCAATTCTGGTTCAGTTTCACTATGGAGTATGCATTGAGTAGATTTGTTCTATGAACTTTTTGACTATTTTTTCCATGCTCTCTCCTGGACTTGTGTGTATGCTTATCCCCTTGCTATCGCCCTTATTCTCCTCACAGGTGGTTCCAGTGTTCCCAAGACCTACAAGCGCCGCCCTCGCGCTAAATACTTTTGGGACAACGGACAAGGTAACTTAGTGGACGAAGTTGAGTTGAGGAGAAGAAAGAACGAAGAGAAGCGCATGGCTGAACAAGCAAAGAGGACTAGAAAGGGGGTGTCCAAGAGAAAGGGCAAGGAGCCCAAGATCAACTACAAGTCTTTGGATGCAGTCACCTATTCCTCCATCCGTCACCGTGACTTGTTTGCTGAGTTTCCTCGTGATGATGAGCTGGGGGATACTCATTTTTGGTGTGCGGAACAGAAAGGTATCTATGAAGATGTGTATGCCAGGCTGAACATTAGGCCTATGCACCCACTGGTCCTTGCTGAGGCTTTGGAGAAGGCCCACCTTGTGGATGTGATGTTTGTGGCTGAGAGGATGGGGCTGCACCATCTCATGTCTCTCAAAGGTTCTTTGACTCGAGGTGGTGAAGCGCTTCTCCACTTTGGTTATTTGTGGGGATGAGCGTTGCACTATGAAGTGGATGACTCATGATGTGCCTATGACCGCTGATTTTCACGTGTTCTTTGAGGTTCTTGGATACTCTTTCCGCAGCAGGATAGAGCCGATGGCCACCGTGATCATCACCCAGCTGAAGCCCAACAAAGATGCAGCTCTCTCTCCTTGCACTGTGGACAATGGCATTGTGGGCACTCTGGCTGGCCTTGCTCCCATCTATGCTGCCTTAGTGGGTCTCTTCCGTGACTCCATCACTCCGAGTGGGGGCAACAATGACAGCATCCGTGGTCACCTTGTTTAGCTACTTCAATTTTCTCATGAGGTTGCCTCGTGCGAGGATGAGTCGGTGTAGTATAGGCTGGATGTCATGGACTTCATTTACCATGAATTGACTGGTGCTATGTTCAACCGTCTGTCCATCCCCTATGCACCCTACATTATGATGCTCATCAGGTACCTGTTTCCTGCTAAGGAGTTCCACATTGACTCGATGCATAAGGCCAAGAAGATCTACACCAAGGGTCGGAAGACTGCTCACCCCTCCTCTGCTCCTGATGGCCTCGTGAGGGATGCTCGCAGACCCCCAGGGCCTCCCGTTGCCCGTGAGATCAAGCAGCTGAACTGGTTCCAGCGTAACATACTTTGCATGGGAGTGGACACGCGCAAGGGTCAGTACGAGGCATACAAGCAGCGCCATGAGTTGGCTCACTCCCAGCAGCTCATTCTCCACCATATGTCCGGTGCTTCGGGTGACCCTCCGGCTCCTACACCTCCCACACCCTATGCTCGGTGGAACTCTTCCTCTGGGTTGAACTATGGAGAGCTGGAGCGTCACTTGTTCCCCTCTGCGGCTGCTGCTGATGATGAGGATGGTGACACCGAGGAGCTTGAAGATGAGGATGAGGATGAGAATGAAGACAAGGACGAGGACGAGGATGAGGACTACGAGTGATCCCGTGGGGCGCTAGCATCGCTCTTCTTCCTTTTTGGTGTCTCGATGCCAAAGGGGGAGAAGTAGTTCTATTAGGATACTCGAAGATTTGCATGGGTCGGGCATAAGCACTTGCATTTTTCTATTCGTCGTTTTCTTGCTTATGCCCATTTAGCGTTGAACTTTAAATTTGTGGTTTGTGGTTTGTTTGAGACTCTATGTGGTTGTCTGGATTATGCTTATGGATTTCATCTCATGGATTATGCTTATGGATCCATCTATTCATATCCTATTATGCTGGAAGTCTTTATCAAGGAAGGCGCTTATATTGGTTATCTTGGTAATAATTGAGGCTATGTCAAGGATGCCTTCCCTCTACCTCGGTGGTATGATTATGTTGCTCATATGTCTATGGAATAGATTCACCTATTTGTGTGCATTTGTATTCCAATGCAAAATTCTAATATGCACACATTGAGGGGGAGTCTCTTCCATGGTTATTGCTGTTTGTCTTGTGCCTTTTTTTTCCTGCAAATCCTGGTATTGTCATCTAACACCAAAAAGGGGGAGATTGAAAGAACATTTCATGTTTTCCTATGTTTTATGTGTTAGATAACAATACTGTGGAGATTATTCATGTGTGTTAAGTGTGCAGGAAGCTTTGAAGGGGGCCAGATTATCCGCCCCACCAAGGGCCGGAATCTGGCCTACCTCATTGCTCAAAGGGAGCCAAGGCGCGTCGCTCGGTATCTGGTCGGATTTTCTCCCGGAAAATCCGAACTAGGGCGGTTTTTCCTCCCCAGGCCGGATAATCCGGCTGTTGCATGGGTCGGATAATCCGGCCCCCAGTTTTTGAGCAAAGGGAGCCAAGGCGCGTTGCTCGGTATCTGGTTGGATTTTCTCCCGGAAAATCCGAACTGGGGCGGTTTTCCTCCCCAGGCCGGATAATCCGGCCTTCACATAGGACCGGATAATCCGGCCCCCAGAAGTTGATCAAAGGCAAGCTCGGCGCGACGCTCTGATAGGGGGCAGATTATCTGTCGGATATTCCGAGTCTGGGACGGAGTTTTTCCCAGGCCGGATAATCCGTCCCTCATTTGGGCCGGATAATCCGGCCCCCAAAGTGTCCAACGGGTGGCTTCGGAAGGGGGTACAAATACCCCTTCTTCTCCAACATTCAGAACTCTTGATTCATTCAAAATTGTCCAGACATTGTGCAAGAGCTCCCATTCTCGATCTCCCACTTTAACCTCCCGAAGGCTTTGATCTTTGGGGGAAATTGAAGGAGGAGAGGATCATCATCATCATCAAGAATCAAGCGCATCAACTCCTCTCCATTCACTTGGAGAAATCTGTGATCTAGTATTCTTGGCAATACCTAGATCTTGTTCGTTGTATTTGATAACTTTGTTCTTGTGGTAGCTTGTTGTCATTTCGGGAGCCTCCAAGTTGATTATGGAGTTCTTGCCCCGCTAGTTGTGTAAAAGCGCCGGTGCCCGCCTCGAAGGGTACCTATAGTGGAAAGGTGGATCAGGCCTTTGGTGGTGGGATCCATCAGAGAACAGGGTGAGGCCTATTGTGGCGTGGTGGTCTTAGTACCGCCCACCCCTCCAACGCAGACATACTTCCCTTAACAAGGAAGGAACTACGGTCAAACAAATCATGTGTCTCCGCGTGCTTCACTACGGTTTACCCGTTCCTCTTCCACTCGCTCTTTACTCGCTAGTAGATAGGTTTGCATATAGGGAAATTCCACCTAATAGTTTATCTAGAGGATTTTCCTTTGTGCTAAGCCTAAAATTGAAAAAGTATTAAAATTTGGAGTAGCACCTATTCACCCCCCTCTAGGTGCCCATACGATCCATTTCACCTACTCCTACTTGTCTTCTCTTGATTATCGGGGAGTCGAAAATTACAAGGGGTGCGCAGATGCAATCTGGCGAGGTGTATGCGAAGGTTGTAGATTGTCCTCCTCGCCGCCCCTCCTAGCCTTTATATAGGGAGGCTAGGTCTCGGGATAGCAGGCTGAGTCGGCTACATATTAGGGTTTTCCCTTCAAGTTTCTATCTACTCTTTGTCGTGTTCTTCAAGAAGTCGTGTTCCTGTGGGCCACATGAATCCTTATTGGGCTTTGTTTGCACCGTGGACTCCTCTTGGGCTGGACGTATAGGCTAACCTCAAGTGCTTGTAAGGTATACTCATGCCAATAACCCTTTGCTTTTTCCCAGGTATTCGGTTATGTGAGAAGGAAGAAACTCAGCGCCTACGGGTTCAAATGAATGCTTTGATGGAGGCCTCTCAAGATGCGAGTAGTGATTTCTGGACCGACCTCCATCATGTTTATACACTGGCCCTTCTCCAGGATCGGGTGTCCGAGGTGGAGGAATTTGTTGAGTGTTGTCATCAGGTGCTAGCCATTGTATATAATGCCATGTTTCCTCGAGATCCTCAACCTCATGGCCTTGCCGCATTGATGACGAAGTTTCAGCAAGGCGAGAGAATTTGTAACTTAGTGAAGTTGCAGCTTATTGCAGGCGTGAAACTTGCGCTTGCTTGGGTGCATGCGCATCATCCTATGCTGGATTGGATGCCATATCGCGAGGACTTCCTTATCCTTCTGAAGGTGCGATGATTAGTATGGATCCCCATTATGCCTCTGCTCATAAGCCTGCGATTAGAATTATCCGTAGATGCCTCGAAGAAGATGATTTTTTTCATTAATTTTACAGTGTAACTGAAAGTGTGCCTCTACAAAACAACATGTGAACTATATATGTAAAATGTTGTTTCATACTTGATAGAAAATGTTTCGTGTTTGTGTGTTTTGTTTGTGATAATGGCCGATGCGAAGTTTGTCTTATGAGAGACCCTTTCATTTGCCTGACGCACTGGGGCCGAGTCAGCTATTCAGGTCAAAGCATTTGTGTGTTTGTCGGCAAAGCCGGAGGTTTTGTGCGCTCTGTTGGTGAAGCCCCCGAGTATCGGGTGTGTACTGGTATTCGGACGAGTGTTGATTGAGACCCCGAGTATCGGGTGAGAATTGAAAATAACAGAAAAGATACTGAGGCTGAGTTTCGAAACTTAGCTTTATTTATCGTCGAATATGGAGGTACATGTTTTGGCATAATCTCCTGGACGTTGACCTTATTGGAAGTAAAGTATGAAGTCTTTACTGAGAAGCCTGGCTCTAGGCCTTATTGAATGTAAATTGCAGAAAGTAAAGTCCTGAACATAGAAACGTCGCAATTGCGCAACGTTCCACTGTTTGGAGTACTTAACTCCGGTCTTCTTATCTTGAAGCTAATATGCCCCGTGAGGGATTACTTCTGTGATGATATAGGGTCTTTCCCATAGTGACTCTAGCTTGCGATGGCCACCAAGTCCCCTACAACGAAGGACCTAGGGCGCAGTCGACGGCTATGATAGTTGCGCAGATTCTGGTGGTATACTATCGCTCTTTGCAGAGCAATGTCTTGAGCTTCGTCGAGTGCGTCGACATCATCTTCGAGTGCTTCCCTAGAGCCTTATTCGTCGTACTCGACGACCCGCGAGGACTCATGAGCTACTTCGACTGGAAGGACGGCTTCAACGTCATGGACTAGAAAGAAGGGTGTTTCTTGTGTGGCATTGTTTGAGGTGGTACGTACGCTCCATAGGACAGAGGGTAACTTATCTACCCAAGCGCCTTTTGCTCTGTCAAGTAGTACTAGCAACCTTTTCTTGATTCTATTGGTTACGAGACCGTTGGTCTTCTCCACCTGGTCGTCGATTTGTGGGTGGACAACCAAAACACGTTTAGTATCATAAATATTGCTACATTTTTATAAAATTAGTCAAACTTTAGTAGCTTTGACTCAAGCTATAAGTGCACTTATTTGCGGAGGAGGGAGTAGCTTTTTTAGACTTTTGCATGGACATTTGCGTCATACTAGCACCATCTTCTCGCTGTCATGAACTGACGATCAGTAGTCTGTACCTCTATACATCTACTACATCCGTTTTATAATATAAGTCTTTCTAAAAAGCTGTTTTAGCTCGCTAAAAAAGTTTATATTGTGGAAAGGTAGCACTCGCGATGAGATGTTTGTAACGGAAGGGAACGGATCGGAAGTTCGAATTAATTACTTGCTGGGGAGGTAAGAAGCAGCCGGCCTGCTCACGGCAAGTAAGGCATTGCAAGCATATGCGCCATCTCGTAATTTGGTTTCTTGCACGGTTGCGCCACCATGGATTTTATTATTCCCGACGAGGTGTTGGCCGGGACTAGTTTTCCGACGCCGCGACTAGGAAGCAAGCAGACGAATCGTCCACCGCCTGGTGTGCACGGCAAGTTGAGTCTACTTTTTAGCAGAAGCAGCCGGGGGTTCAAATCTCGCAAGATGGAATGGAAGGGAAGGGATGTCTTGCCTGTCACCATTCCTTCGTAGCACTCAATTGTACCGTAAGATAGAGATGTTTTAGAGTTTGATTTGATGGACATTACTCCCTTAGTTTTAAAATATAAGATGTTTTAGTTTTTTAAAATTAATGTATCTAGACGTTTTTAGTGTAGGTTCGGAGTAAACTTATACACTAAAGGGGGTCCAGATACCTTCTTTTTAGAAAAGTTAAAAAACATCTTATACTTCCTCCGTCTTAAAATAGATGTTTTAGTTTTTTTTAAATTTGGATGAACATAAACACTGTTTAATATATAGATTTAACCAGTTTTTGATAAATCTAAGACATCTATTTTAAGACGGAGGGACTATTTTAAAATGGAGGGAGCATGTCTTTGCCAGCCAAATGGTTTTGGAAGTTAAACGGTGTCTGGGAAGAAAAATAGCTGAAACAGAAATACTTAGAGCATCTCCACTTGTCCCATACGGCGCCCGACACGGTCTGATTTTGGGCCGTATGGGGTGGGCGCCAGATCCGTTCACGATATGGGGGGGTGTTGGCTCCTGGCCGTGCCCCCATACAAAAAAAATCAAACATTTGAAAATTCTTAAAAATACGAAAATACGTTGATATCATAGCAGTTCAAACATGTTTGTATAAAAATTGAAAAAAAACATAAAACCTAGTGGCGGTACGGCCGTCCAATCCAAGGTGATGGTACATCGCCGCCGCGTAGTCGTCGTCATCGTCGTTGGGCTCCTGCTTCAGCCGCAATGGCATGGTGCTACAACTCTGGCCTGTATCGCCACCCAAGCTCGAGTAGTTGGGCCCCTCGCCGTCGCCCTCGACGTCGATGAACAGGCTGAGGCGGCGCGCGTGCTCGGCCTGCTCGCGCCGGTACTCCTCCGCGGACCAGGCTTCCACGAAAGCGTCCGTCGCTAGTGGCATGGCCTCGAAGGAGGCGCGCTCAGCGACTCGCTGGCCCGGGAACTCCTCCGGGTCCTCGTCGATCTTCAGTTGGAGGGCGACCTTTCACCTAGCACTGGGGCCCGGCGAGGCGCAGACGGCCACGAGGAGGTGATGACTCGCGTCGAGCCCTAGCTGCGGCACCGCCGGGGCGCCGGCGCGACTGCTGCGCTGGAGGGGCTTCCTCGTACTCGTCCTTCACCGGGGCGAGGATAGAAGAGAAGTGCGGCGACGACGTGGAGTACGGGGAGTAGAGGGCTGAAGACGACGAAGACCCTGACGAGGAAGACGTCGAGGAAGAACGGGCGGTGTGGCACGGTGCCCACCGCTGGTCCGGGTAGCACGACCTCTGCCAAGGAGGCATCGTCAGCGGTGGGCTGTTGCCGCCGGCGATGTAGTCGAGGACCCAGGCGAGCGTCCGCCCTAGGGCGCTCAACCACCGGATCCGCCCTTCGAGGTTGCTGTCCTCCGGTGGGGGATCGCTGCCGTCGTAGGCATCGACGCGACCTGGTGATGTTCCTTGATGAACGCACTCCACGCAGGCAAAGGACGGGAGTTTTATACGCGGGCGATGCCGCGGCCATTGAATGCGGGCAGTGGCGCGACAGACGAGGTGGGAGGCGTGGCGGACAGGACGCATCGGCTTGTAGGCGGGCAGCAACGCCATTACTTGGGCGCCGCAGGCGAGGAGGAAGATAGACCGATCGCGAGCGGAACGCGTCGGCCGCTGATGCTGATAGGGGTGGCCCGCGACAACCAGCCGTTTTGCGCGCCAGCTCTCCGCGCCTTCCCGCCAGAAACGCGGCATCCGGCGCCCCCGCTTGCCCCCCGTGGATTGGGTTCGGCCTGGGACGCCAGATAACAAAACGGAGCACGTCGGCGCCAAAACAAATTTAGAGGAGTGGGCTGGGCGTGAATTCAACCACCAGCGTCCCAGATAGGCCTTTAGGACACCGGACTGGAGATGCTCATTTCTTTTGATGAAAACCCTTGTTCCGCTCTCGCTCGCCGCTACTAACGGGGTCTCGGTTGCCATCATGCACTGAGCAGACTGGGCGCTAGAAACGGGGCATCACAATTCTGGGTAGCATGGGCGGACGTAGCGCCCGGGCAGTAACCTTTGTGATTTGTGATTTTCTGTAGAGATATTCAAATTTTGATAAATCAAACTCGTTTATCCAGACTTCCATAAGTTTCTGGCTCTGCCACCGCTGGGCAGGGTGGTGTCTAGTCCTTGTAGGGGTACCTTAATTGGAGGAAATTTCGTTTCACACTCTTTTGCTTTTCTGCATTAAAGCTTTGCAGTGGTTTCTATGAACACAAATCGAGGAGCCCTTTTTGAAACAAAAAATTGCCACTCCTGGGGACCCGTAACGAGTGGGAGTTACCGATATATTATGAGTTTGGTAGGTACTTCATGCAAGTTACTGGCTGCTGGTGACCTAACAAAACAAAATGAAAAGTTTAGGGAAACATACATACTACTCTCTTTGTTTCAAAATATAAGATGTTTTACCATTTTTTTCTGAAACACATGCATCTAGACCTTTTTTACTGTGTAGTTTCGAAGCTGAGTGAACCTAAGTAGTAAAAGACGTCTAGATACATATGTTCTGGAAAAAGACCAAGACATATTATATTTTGAAATAGAGGGAATAGCCTTTTATACAGAGGACCACACATAGCAAATGTCACAGGATTAAGTTCTAAGGCCTTGTTTACTTCACCCAGTATTCACTAGTGTATTTGCATGGATCGGAGGGGTTGTCTAAATTCCTGCAAAATCCCCATAGTCTGTTTACTATTTCAGGTTTGGTCAAGATATCCCCACAAATCCTCTTGTTTTTGTCAAAGATTAAAACTCTTCTCCACTGGAGTATTTTTGCAATGAGTATTTGAGAGGATTGAAGAGTATTGAGTGAACAACAGATCTCCTCCCATCCCCAAACCTCTAGAGGATAAAAATACAAAGTAAAGCAGCTTCTTCTAAGTGTGTGTGCTTCAGAATTAGATTGTAGTTCCCTCTAGATTAAGCGAGTTTCTTGCAAAGCATTATTTTGTGTAACTACAAGCCCAACTGTATCAACGAAGCATTGGCAAATGCCTCTAAACCAAACACCCCTGCCAATGCCCCAATACCGTTGATTTGTTTGGTCTAATACCTAGCCCGAAATCTCTTCAGATTCTCTTCCCGTCCAGGACTGCAAACCCCAAAGGCGGCCAAATCTGGATCATCAGAAGTCAAAATTTTATACTTTACTAGTAAAACACCAGATCAACACAGATGAAACAAAACTCGAGCATTGAAGGAGGATCCGCTCGGAACTCCTATTCTGGAAACAGGATAACTGAGGGTGCAGAGACCTAAGTTCTTGGAAATTAGTCTGGATAAATAGTCAGCTATTGATAGATCGACATCATTCTCATCAACCTAATCTTCACGACGGTCTCTGGTACAATTTTCACAAGAACAGTTTATATCTGGAAAGGAAAACGAAAGCAAACAAGGCTCGCTCTTAAATCCATCCCACATGGGAAGAGAGAAGGTTGGGCGCTAGAAGCGGAACCACTGTTCAATCGTAAGACAAAGCACCGACCAACTGAGTTGTGTATTCCTGTTGCAGATTTTACACCACCCCGGAAGGAAGCCGCAGCACAAGCTGTCCGCCAACAACACTACACCACACGAAATCGCTTGTTATCAGATGTTTAACTCTCTTTGCTAAAGCGATAGCAGAGGCTTGATTACGTACCTCTTCACATAGTAGTAGCAGAAATCTGCAAGGATGAATGTCTGGACGATTTCAGAGAGAAGCACCATCGAAGGCCACAGACCATAGCCGAGAGCGGTCAATAATCTGCCACGCGTATCCAAGACCTACAACAAAAATTGTAGTGCCGTTAGTTAGTTTAGATGGACTTAAACACCAAATCGTTAAATTCTGTAACATGAATTTAGTTAATTTAACTTTCTCTAAAACCCATGAATAAGAGGATGGTACTATCCCATGCATTAGAAGTAACTGATTGATTTCTGCAAAGTAATGCAACTAAACATGATTATGCTGACAAGATATTATCCAACATCCAATTAGGTAGAACCTTGGTTTCCTGGGATATATTACATCAGGTATGAACACGAATGACCACGTTGGTAACAGCGGAAATATACCTTGATTCAAAGACATTCGATCATCTGTATTTATACTAATATAAACAACGTCCTACATGGCAGTGAGCCTCAGAAAAATGATAAAATAGAACAACCAGTGAGAGGTGCCGTTTTATTTTATATTTGTTATGGAAACGTGTATTCATTTTCCCAAAGAGGTTCTGTTTTGTTCATCTAAAGTATCTGGAGAATGGACCACTCTTTTCAAATATTACATAATGAGACTCGTCTGAATACAGTTTGTCTTTGCGCATTGGTGCGATAAAGAAACTAAAAATGTAAGCTTGTATAAGAAGAAAAAAGACAGAAAATAACCTGAAGGACCCAGTGTGCACAGCTAAGAAACCTTGCAACACCCAATGCAAACACATAATGAGCTGTAAACGGTTCAACAATCTGCTCAAAATAATATGTAGAAGTTAGATAAATATGGCCATTGAACTCTGCAATAGAGGGATTATGGATGTTCTATTGTTTTAATAGTTACCTTTGTATTCTGCATCAAGCGCAACTGGGGCAGAACTGAAACAGCTTCCAAGTAAACACAGAAGGCCCAGCAGATCCGGTTAACCGCGAAATGTGACGTTGAAGGATGAGAGAAAAACGCAAGCACAAAACAAGGTACCACCTGGACAGTAAGTCTAGTAAGATAGTATGTTTGGGAATAAGAGGAGGTTCACAAGATGAATGGATTAACAATATGGAAAAAAGCCAACACCAGGGACAGAGAAACAACTCTTTCTAAAAGCGATACTGACATCTTATAGCAATTTTGTGGATCTACAAATATACAACCAGGATATGGTCTTGGTAGTGAGAAAACATAAGTCGGAGAGGTGATTTAAGAAATTGAATGCCACAATAAGCTAATGCTTAATAGCCTAAATCCTCACAGTTTATAGTCTAGGAGTTGATATTGTTCTTACCACATAGTACAATGCAAAGTTGTCCTTCTCCACCATATAAGTTGCCCTCAGTCTGAACCGAATCATGTAAATGACAAAAAGAGTAGCTACTAGTGTAGCTGAATCCAGTATTGTATGGATGTCATACTCCATAACAAAGCTGCAGTACAACCTAACAGACAGGAACAGTGCTGTCAAATCCTGAGACTTGAGTGACAGTCCTGAAAAGATTTAATGAGAGAAAGTTTTGAACAAGTTAGAGCATGAGTATAAAATTACACAGCAATGATCATGAACAAGTGACATCAACGGAAAATAATTTATCATGAATTGTGATTTTTACACACAAAGATAAACCAGTTATTAGTGCCTTATTATTACAGCATATCAGTCATTTGTACGTACTTTAATATCAGAGACTAGTCAGTTTATCCTTAATCGAAACCTGGAAGGTCGTTGCAGATTCCAGTAACTAAAAACTTCACTGCCAGAGATAAGTTAGAAGGCAAATTCATTGACCATAACGATATCCATTTGCATGCCATTTTTTCACAGCTTGAGCAGGCATTCATTATTTCCTTGTATCAGGTGATAAAACATCACCTGATCATAATATTCAGACAGATAACATAAAGGCAACATCATGAGAAGCAAATATGCCACAAAAGGAGAAAAAAGTCAGTAATATGCCGAAAATGTGTTCATGTTTCCTGAAACAAACATTCCGTCTTTCAGCTGACAAAACAACAAAAAGGAACACACATATGTTCCTAATAAGGAACGCAAAACAGCAAAAAGGATGATGCTGACGTGTATGAACATATCATTAATGTTTTTGGCGGTTCTTCTTTTTATGAAAATAGTAGTGTTTAACTTTGCACCCTGCACGAATATTTTTTCCATTAATAAAGCATATAGGGACAAGGTCATTCCTACAAATAAAGCAGGAAAGTTTCTGAAGAACAGCAGAGGCAGCTGTTCATGTAGGGATTGAAAAGGGGCACAATTCAACCACCTCCAACCAGAACATGAAGGTTTAAACAAATACTTCATGAACTATCACATACACCATATTGATCAGAACAAACTGTGCCCGCATACTGCGACAGAACCTCTATAGTAGACAGATAAAGCTAGAAACTCCGGAGGTGGAACAGGGCAATTGGATTGAACAGGGAAAAGTTTTTCCCTTGCACTCACCGAGTGAAATCACCATACAGACAATCCCCAAAGCAGCATGTGCGTAGTATTACCACTCCACTGCAGTTGCAATGTATACCTAGGTCACATCGCAAGTTGCAGACATTATGCTAACAGTTATCCCTCACACATGATAGCAGAACAGTGGATCCATAATTTTATAGGCCTTGCCCTAAAAAGCACAGAATTATCTACGTCCGTTGGCAAATCGCGTTCATGTTCCAAAAAAAAAAAACACTACATCATTCAACACCCAAAGGCAGGCAATTAGCACCAACTATAACATACGAGGATGATAAGCTTAAACTGGCAATCTCGAAAAGCTTAAACTGAACGAAACGCACCCCATGTGTCCTCCTAAAAATAAAGGTAAGCGGTAACGCACTTAAAAGGGGCATAACTTTCCAAAAAATCAGATCAGCCCGCGGTGGAACCACGCGAGCTCGCCGGATCGAGATGATAGCTTCGGAAAAGAGGGGAGAGAGAGAGAGAGAGGGGGGGAGCGAACCAGCGCAGGTCTTCTCCTTGGTGAGCTTGTAGATGAGGACGGCGAGGCCGAGCGCGTGCGCGGCCTCTGCGGCGACGAAGAGGTTGTCGTGGTCGTGGACGATGAAGCGGATAAAGACGAGCGCGGCCATGCCCGCGACGACGGCGAGGAAAGCCTTGACCTTGGGCGGCTGCCTCCGCACCCACGCCACCACCATCCCCAACGGCCTTCGCGGCGCCCTCATATCCTCCTCCGCGCTGCTCCGGTCACCCTACTACCACCACCGCCGCGGCGAGCGAGCACGATCGGAGAAGGGCTTGCGCGTGCAGTGCGTGCGGCCCGGCGTGAGTGGTCTGGTCTTTGGTTTTGCAGGAGAGGATGGGTGCGTCGTAATAGCACGGGCCGGGTTGGGTTGGCGCAGCTGCAGCTGTTCCGTTTCGTCCCCTCGGGAAGTCAGGTTAAAAACACGCAGGTCTCTGGAAAGAACAAATCCATATGGTTCTAAAAAAAGAGAAAATCCATATAAAACCATAGGATAAATGTGACTTTATCTTGCTTTCATGAGTCATCGGTGTTTCAGCAGATTTTGTTATTATTATGCACGAATAATTTGCCTCTAATTAATTGATATTCGGTATCTTTACAATTAATTACATGCGAGGAAAAATATACTTCCTCGGTCTCAAATAGATGTCGCAGATTTAAATTTAAATATATCTAGACACTATTCCCGACATCTAGTTTGAGACGGAGAGAGTATATCAGTCCATCCTAAAATATTTACTCCCCTCTAAATATTAAAGTAATCCATATGACAATTCACCGTCTTTGTTTTTTTATCTCCTTTGATTTAGCTCTCGGAAATACCTTAGGTTCCTCTAATTTAGTGTGGCGGCAGGAATTTCACGGGTCCGACCTAGGCCAGGCAGGTCCTGCTGGACCTGGTGTGACCCTGTTGTCATGTCTGATCGGCACTCGCCGACGACGGTGGAGGATGTCCTTCAGGCGGCTGTGCTGCTGCCACCCTCCGGTTCCAACCTACCTGCCTCCTTTGACTATCAGGTCACGCGATAGACCTAGCTACACGAGTGCAAGTTCGTGGATGTCGGGCCGACGACCCTGTAAGGTGGACTGCATGGACGACTCGGCGGCGGGCGACGTAGCGGTGGTGATAGCCGTCTCTTGGGGCCATGAGGGTGGCAAGGAGTGGGCGTCGGGGGCTCATGTCGTTGACAGCGCCTGGACGTGGTCAGTGCCCAGATCATGTGTTGGAAGCTCGGTTCGAGGACAGCTCGTGGTCTGAGGTACCAGGTGTGCCGAGGGTTTTTCGGGCAAAATCCCAACGTTTCGGCACCAACAACGGCGACATCTGTGGGTTTCTGTCCCGGTTGAGGGCGTTGCTGAGGCTATGTCTCAACATTGTGGTCTCGGCGATGGTGGCGGATTATGTCGTTACCTCCTTAGGGCCGTTGTCGTGGAAGCTCGGTTCGAGGACAGCTCGTGGTCTGAGGTACAAGGTGTGCCGAGGGTTTTCCGGGCAAAATCCCAACGTTTCGGCACCAACAACGGCGACATCTGTGGGTTTCTGTCCCGGTTGAGGGCGTTGTTGAGGCTATGTCTCAACATTGTGGTCTCGGCGATGGTGGCGGATTATGTCGTTACCTCCTTGGGGCCGTTGTCGTGGAGCTCAGATGTCCTTAGCCTCATGGCGTCTTCGGTGTCAAGCTCGATGCTTATTAGTTCTTGTTGTTTATGTTTGATGTGCTTATAAGAGGAATTTCTCGTCAGCATGTATTAGTTTGGCCGTTGGATTTATAAAGGGGGGGCAAAAGGCTGTTTCGAGATTAAATACCTTACTAGATTTTCCGCTAAAAAAATATATACTCATGAGACATATAGGCGTTAAACCTTAGGTTTAATCTAACGAGCTATGAATACAATCATCCTTCTAAATTCTACTCCCTCCGTTCAAAAATATAAGCGTTTGGTTTTGTGAATCGAATGTATCTAGTCGTACTTTAATATATATGTCATAGAGGTTCAGAATAAACCTATACACCAACAGACGTTTAGATATATTCGTTTCACAAATCTAAAATTATCTATTGATTTAAGTCTGGTCACATGCAAGCATTTTGAGCCACATATCCCTACCATGACACTTCTATATAGGCCTATTTTTCTATTCTTCACATTGATGTGTGGGCCCATGTGGTGCTCCTTCTCGCGTGTGGTGAAGATGTGTAGGTGTCTGCTTTACGTGTCGTTGTTTTTACTGCATCCTCTCTAACTCCCGTTGTGGCGCCTCTAGCCCAATCCCCCTCTCTCTCGGCATAAATTGAGCAAAAATATTGTAACTATTTAGCTTAAAAAACAACGTTAGTTCAACAAAAAAAATTACAGAGGTGGTGTTTGGGCTCATAAGTGCAAATAAACCTATTATAAAAAATATATAAAAAATTAAAATATCAAAAATTAAGAAAGAAAATTTCACGTGTATACCTAGATATTTTGTGTTCTTACACAACTTTTTATGAAAAAGGACCATTTCATGTGACTTGTGTAAAAAAATAAAATTATTCAAGAATAATAATCATATTGGAGCATCTAAAATTGTTTTTCTTACTCAGAACACAAATAATATTCTTTTTTCCAAGAAAGGTGTGTACAAATATAGAATGTTCAAATATACATACGAATATTTTTTTCTAACTTTTTTGATGTTTCAAAATATACTTTAGAACAATCGATTTATTTGCACTCGTGAGCCAAATTGGATTTCGAGACTTATTGCCTCTATAGTTTCATAGTAGAACAAATAACTACATATACCACTGGCGTGGCGAAGCGCGTCGATTCACCTAGTATCTTATATTTCTGAACGGAAGGAGTAGGAGTTATCACCAAGTTTGTATAACCGTGAATTCTCCTTCTCGTACCGCTGTGGAAAACGTACTTGCGACGGAGCGTTGCGAGTTTGGTTAGCGTAGGTGGAGACCGGCAGCGGCAGGATCACACCGCGCGACCGGCGTGGCGAGTGGGTCGATGGGAGTAGGCCAGGTTGAGACATCCGATCGATCTACTGGACTGAACGATCCGGTGTTTGACTTGGACCGGTCCGGAATTGTTTAACGCGCCCCGACGACGCCTCGTCCTCGTGGAGTGGAGAGGGGAGCCTGGCGACGACCGCGACTCTCTCGCGGTCCCGCGGATATACGTGTGCGGACCAATGGGTGAGCTAGAAACGCTAGAACGGCGCGTCATCCGGGCCCATGATGATGATCTCGACACCCTGTCGCGGGCAACTTGACTTTCCACCACGCGCCCGTGTAGTACTGGTACGTCGTTCCCGAGCCCAATTCCTTTGTCCGGAGCCGTGCCGGTCGGACTAGTGCAGGTGAACCAACCGCACCACGCGCCCCGTCGTGCCTTGCCGTGCTCTGCTGGGGCCCGCGTCGGCAGCGGCACGGGGGCAACGCCGTTGGGATGCGTCGATTCCCTTGTCATTTTCTCGCGGCCGGAGACGTGCCGTGCCGTGCCGAGCCTTATCTCGTCCAATCACTGGTCTGTGCGGCCCAGTTGAGCAGTTCCGCGTCGGGTTACGCCTACCACCGTCAGTTTGATGGGCTCCTTCGTAGCTCCCTCCGTGTGCCGTCTTTTATGTAAGCGAGGCATCACATCTTGGTCCATGGGCTGGGGGGCCCTAGCTGGGCCGGACGAGAGCCACCTATATCTATATGGACTGGACAATGTATGTCACACTGACTCGACGGAAAAGAAGAGCCAGTCGTCTTCTCTCAAAAAAAAGAAGAGTCAGTCGTCGTTCGTTTTTTTTTTTTGAGGGTCAGTCGTCGTTCGTATTCCCTGGGTTCTCTCTGTCGCCGTGATATCTTTGCTTCCTCGCCGCAACCACTACGGCCTATGGACTCCTCACCACAAATGCTCGTGAAATTGTCTGATACAGCCCAACATTCATCAATCAAGGAGTAAAATACATCAAAAGTCACTGGACTTAGACCCTATTTGCTTTGTATCAATCATATTTCAAATTTCTTGATGTCTCTCCAAGAAAAATCAGTTGGAGTATATCTTTCTTAGTTTTGAGCTTACTATGTAACGTGTTGATACCTAATTGCAAACTGCATAATATTACTAGGTATTGTTCCTCGGCTCATTGCATAGCTCTCATATGCGGTGCAATGTCACATAACCACAATTGCCACTCTTAGATAATAAAGATAAACTCTTGTAAGCAAGCATGGTAGTTCATAGGCTTGAAGGTCGATATATCTCGGTTCATAGGTTTAGAAAACCTACTCTACTACCAGTTGTTATATTACTATATCCATGGATTTTTCAAAGCCGATTTTGCATTGTATTCCTTACATATTCACGCTATAAATATGGATATCTCACATCTAAATCCATCTTTATTTGGGAACTCGACTGATCAAGAGTTCAATGTGTGGCGAGATGCTAACCATTTGCAATCAGAAAATCAACTACTCTCCTAATGTCAACTAAAAATCATGCATCAACACGCAGGATATCGTCTACTACTGTAGTGCCTATAAAGGATCACCACTATCTTCAATTAATGTTCGCAAGCTAAACATGCAACGTGTCCATGACATCACGATATATCCTCTTCTCCGTAGTGCTCACCTTGCTTTGCTCGTAGTGCTCGTTGACTATGTCTTGATCGGCCCCACAAAACCTACACCTTTCCAGCCTTCCTCTCTTTTTTTAATGTGTGTGTGTGTGGGGGGGGGGGGGGGGGGAAGTACCCCGAAGGGTCCAGAGCTGCAATTAATTAGTTGGTACAAGAGTTATAATCAGAGCCTCAAAAATAGAGAAAATTAAAACCCAGTCGTGACACTTTACACAAAGGACCACTAAGATGAACTGGAGATTGCAATCAGGTCATGCTCCACCGAGGAAGAAGCCACGCTCAACGTCGTAGCGACAACACCGATGCCGGGGACGAAACCACTTGGCGAGGGAGCATGGGTGGATACCATGACGGAGACGAAGAAGGGCCTCCCACTTGGCACAAACGCCTGGAGGTTGGAGATGCCGCAGCTCACTTGGAACTGTAGCGTGGAGTGGATGCCATGGCCTAGAGTAGCACAGTGCCAAATCGTTGCCGTTTGGAATCTCCGCAAGAAGCAGCAGCAAATCCCCACCAGAGAGGATCAAGCAAGACAACACCCATCCCCTCTCCTCGACCACCTCCATGATGGTTGCAAAAGAGAGAGAGAGAGAGACCAGCGAATCAAACTCTAACCTCGCTGGCACCGCGGGTCTCCTACGCTGACCCAAGAAGCGCTAGCCTCAATCGATCTCCGAATTGCTGCCACGAGTTGGAGGAGGTGGCCTGAAGAAAAAATAGCAAAGGGAGCTCAGAACAGGAGCCTTATTTTGAAGGTGAGTTGCGGTCTTCCACCACGCCGCATCCGACTCTCTCCATGAGAGCTCCGCAGCGGAGAGAAGAGGGGCAGCATCAAGATGGTCTCGGTCCACTAGTGACGAGGTTTCAACTCGTCAATGCCCATTGTTATGGACTTGGGTTTTGGAGAAGATGGGGATGCTGGAGATCGTGGCACGGTTAACAGACAAGCAACCAGGGGACACGGGATTTACCCAGGTTCAGGCCCCCGGAGGGAAAACCCTACTCCTGCTTGTCTGCTCTTTTATTGCGGCGGAACCAAAAATTACAGGGTGCGCAGATTCGATCTGGCGTGGAGGTGTGTATGTCGTAATCGCAGGGTGTAATCGTTGTTTGGGGTGTCCTCCTCGTTGGACCCTCCTAGCCTTTATATATGGGGAGGCTAGGTCTCGGGTACCGATACGAGTAGGTTACAAGTTGTATTGAAACTCTAGTCTTGTTCTTCAAGGATCCGGCGTCATGGGCCCAGGCCACCCGGAAAATCTTCATGGCTGGCGATATTGGCCGTGAGCCTTCCTTGGCTGGACCAGTATGCTGAAGTTACGCACTGTAGGGTATAACCATGTCGAGAGTCTCGAGTGTTTAGTCGAATCGTAGATTCGGCCGAGGACTCTTCAATCCTTCGGTGTAACTCGTCTTTCAAGAGAATGTGTAGGGATTGTTGATGCGCAGCCTGCCTCACCCGACGGATCGTGGTCGCTTAATCGCCTTAGGACAAAACAACACGATCTTCTTTCAGTAGTCCCTCGACTCGAACCCGAACATATCTGGCGTAATTCGACTCAGCCGCGGAGGACTTACAGGAGTGGAATTCCGGTGTTTTTAAATGATGTACCCAACGCGTCTGTCGATTTTTCATCGCATCTGCACGGATTCATACTAGCGCAGCGCTTGCCAGTGCGTTGCGGCCATCGATGATATCTCAGAGGTCTTATCTTTGCGTCGCAGACGCAACATCCGAATGTTTATCACCGGAGGTGTTTCGTGGCCAAGGAGGATGTTACTCACTTAGCATTAATTGGGGCAGAGTTGCCGAAAGTTTTTGCATGCGGATCCGGAAGATCGCAATGAAGATTTCATAAGGTGCGCGACCAGCGCCCCTATGGGAGTAGCCCCGAGTGTCTGCTCGAGTCGAGACTCGGCGAGACTTTAGTGCAAGCATTGCTCTTGTTTAGTCCGTAGGGACTCGAAAATTTTCGGATGCTGAAATCCTTCTTCCCTATGGGAGTAGCCCCGAGTCCGTAGTGGAGTCGTGGACTCGACGTGGGACTCAAGCTCTTGTGTGTGAACGCCATCGCCCAGCTTTGGAGTAGCCCCAGTGTCTGGCGGAGTCGTGGACTCGGGCGAGACTCGAGTCTTGTATCATGCAACGGTAGTAGGAAAATCTGGGCATCACTGACCCGAAGTACATCGGTGCGCGACCAGCCTCCCGATAGGAGTAGCCCCAAGTATTTAGTCGAATCGTAGATTCGAGTGAGTACTTTTAGGTGGAGCGAAGTTATTGCTAGTATAGCTATTGATGACGCGGTCGACGATCAATGACCTCAAGCCGTCTGCGCCAGAGATGACTTGATCGACGATGCGTGGGTCCCACTTCGACTTTGAATTGACCGATCACGCGCGCGTGAGATGATTACGGCGTTTCCTCGATTTCGCGTAGTGGACGCCGTGGGAACGACGGTTCGCTTTGGTGCTGACACGTGTACGGCCAGATCTGCCGCATGCTAGGTCTTCTTGATGGACGGTCAACGGCGTCGTCTTTTGCTGTTATAATCCATGGTGAAAATCGTGGTTTGTTTTCACCGCACCGCTTCTTGCGTTTTATCGCCTCCTTGTGCTCGGCGATTCTTGCTGCGTCGAGAGTTCCTTTCGCATTTCTTTGTCTTTGTCGTTATAACGACACCACCGCCAGAAGCGCCATGGGAAGCCAAAGAAGTCTTCGCTGCAGTGGGAACCAGCGCCGCCGGAGGCAAGAAGGGCGCCGCCGCTTGT
The DNA here is from genome assembly GCA_023614405.1 of Avena insularis. Taxonomy (NCBI): domain Eukaryota; kingdom Viridiplantae; phylum Streptophyta; class Magnoliopsida; order Poales; family Poaceae; genus Avena; species Avena insularis. The sequence goes on along the minus strand of CM042692.1, from coordinate 47,734,188 downwards.
GTCACCGATGGTGGTCGGCGATCGAGGAGACGCGGAGAGCGATCTCGCAAGGCTGGCGAGCGAGCCTGATTCCGCAGGACACGACGGCCGTGAGACTCCCCGGTAATGAGGTAATCCCCCGTCCCCCATCTGGGTATCGGGTTATGTTTGTCGCCTTCGTTTTGCGTGGGTTTGCGTAACCAGTCCATAACTTCCTTCGTGGACTGCTCTTTTTCTATGGGGTTCAACTCCATCATCTGTCTCCCAACTCCCTTCTCCACATTGCGTGTTTTATCACGCTTTGCGAGTGTTGGCTTGGCATTGAGCCACACTTTGGCCTTTTCCTAAGTCGTATTCCGTGAGGAGGCGATCTGTTCGGATGGTGTGTATCCCATTGGGGGTTTCATCATCTCTCTTAGTCCCGATGTCCAATTCTTTTCCTTCTCCATGTCCGAATCTGTCCAGTACTGGCGGAGGAAATGGTTTTACATCCGTGACTCCGTGCTGCCTGGGCAAGATTTTGGTCTCGTTCCTTTTGACCCCTCCCAGTTAATTGTGAAGAAGAGGTCCTGGAAAAATCAGATCTTAGACGGTGAGGTGGCGGAGATAGAGGCCTTGTACCGTCGGGTGGAGGAGCTCCAATTGATTCCTGAGAAGGAGGTGAACGGTGTCGACATTATCCGGTGTTTCTTGAGCGTCGGTGCAGCCGCCAGTGCTAGAGCGCATCCGATGTTCCTGTACTCTGGGCGCCGTGATCCGACGAGGGTTTCGAGTGAGAAGGTCTCCGAGGTGGACCTTGACAAGGATCTTCGCGTGCTGTTGAAGTTCAAGGCTGACGAAAAAATCCCGGGGAAGTCGCTGACTCCTCCCTTTTCGTCGACGTTGGCCGTGCCAAAGGTGTAGATTTGCGCACGTAGTGCTTCCCTTATGTTTTTGTCAGTTGTGTACTTGTGTCCTTTGTTTGCTAACAAAGTTTCTTCTCATCTTGTAGAGCTTCAAAGTGCCAGGCATGGCACCACCATTGCCCGAAAGGTATCCGAATGCCCCGGATAATGAAGTGGTGGATTCCGTGTCCGAGCTTCCTTTGGTGCGATCTCCGGCGGAGGATGCCGACGAATCGAGTGAAGACCATTCGAGTAAGCGATCACGGAGCTCGAGCGAGTCTTCGGATGCCTCGACTCCTCCGACTCCCAGGAATCCTCGGGGTCTTGGCGCCATGATGATGTTCAGGGGTTCGTCTTCTCCTATTCCTGCCGTTCTGGCGAGCTTGTTCGCACCCGCCAGCAAAGCGGAAGAAGGAAGAGAAGAAGGAGGATAAGAAGGAGGAGAAGAGGGCCCGGAGGGCTTCTCCTATCTTTGACCTGAGCGCGTTGGGCTCGTAAGTGTGCTTGTTGCCACTGTTGTCTTTTGCTCACTTGTTATTTTTGCGCCTGTGTTGATTGGTTCGTATGTAGGCAATCCTCCGACGGCTCTAGTGATGGAGCGCGAGATGATGGGGGAGTCGAACATTGCGTCGCCTCCGCAGACGGTGGCGACGCGGGTGGTGCTGCACCGCAGTTCCTCTTGTGCAGAGAGAGGCTGGTGGTTGCGCCAGAATTTCGCAGCGGGCTCATGGGTTCGCCGAGCACGTAAGTTTTTCTGCTTCATGTCACGGGGGAGCCCCCGGGTGTCTTCGTGTGCTGATGTTGTGTTTGCTTCTTTGTTTTTGGGCGGAGCCCCCAAGTCATGCTCTTACTGCTATTGCTTTTTCCTGCAACCTTGTGTCCGAGAGGCCAAGCGGCTGGTGGAGGAGCACCTGACGCTGGAGGTGAAACTGCAGCAGCTGCAAGGTATTCGTCTGCCTTGTAGTACTTTTTTGTTTATCCTTGTCCTGTTTGTTGACACCGCTTGTTATGAATGCAGAGGAGCATAATGACTCTCTTCGTGAGGTTGATGCTCAAGAAGAGCTTGGCCAATTGGAGCAGAAGGCCGCCGAGGCGACAGAGCGCCTTGAGCTGGAGCTGTCAAAGGCAGCCGAAGCAAAAGAGCGTCTGCAGCAGGAAGCCGCAGGTCGTGAGGTAGGAGTAGCGGAGAAGCTCATGGCTGCTGCCAAGGCTATTTCGGGTGAGTGCTAGCTTTTGTACTTGCTTCTTTTTCTTCGGGTCCTCTTCTATGTCGCTATTCTTCATGTTTTCTTCTGTTTTGTCTCAGATGCCGCAGGCATCGAAGTTTGACTGTGGTGCTCGAGCACGGAGTGCTCGATGATGCCACCGTGGTGGTCGAAGACCGCCGCAAAGACCGTCGTCAACTCTCTTGCCAAGGCAAAGGAGGTCCTTGGTCGCTTCTACCAGAGCTCTTCCCGGGCGCAAACCCTTGAAGATGTGGGTGCTCTGGCGGAGGCTCTGTCACCGGTTACCGCAGCGCGCAAAGCTAAGCGTAAGGGCATCGGCGCGTCCGTCGGGCTGGCGATGGCCATGGCGGCCGGGGCGGAGCTGGACTTGCCCAGATCACTTCTCGGATGCCGACCTGCAGATGGATTAGAGGTAGCTCTGCTTACTCCGGCCGCGCATTTATATGGGCCCAAGCTCATTGACTTGTTGTCTGCGAAATGCAGCTGGCGAGGCCAAAGCTAGGCGCCCGCTCGAGGCGACGGTGTCCTACGCCTTAGGCATAGGAGATGTAGGTAGTATGTAGTTTACTTTTGCTGTAAATATCTTTTGTAGCACCATTCTTGAGCCACGCAGGGCCTTATTTAATAAATTCTCCGAGTTGGGCTTTATCTTTGGCGAGTGTCTGTGCCTTCTTTTTTCTCGCTTTAGGTTCCTTCGGTGTTGACCCAGTTGGTACTTCATCCGAAAGGCCCTTGCGAGCATCGTTGGATGATTCCTCACATACCGCTTCTGGGATCGCTGCGCGCAGCTTGGAGAGGGATTTGCTTGGGCTACGCGATCGCGCCGACGCTTGGAAGTCCAAAGCGGACCGTAGTGCGCCAGAGAGGAATACTTGATGGCGGAGCTGGGTCGAATGTCCGAGCAGCCGCGGTGTAAGTTGATCCTTCTTTCGGTCGTAGCTTAGTTCTTGGTGAGCCTGCTGGCCTTACTCTTGTTCTCAGGTCGTTGTCGCAGGTGCGAATCTCGCTCGAAGGAAGAAAAGGAGCATGCTGTTCGAGTCAATTGTTTGACTCAACAGGACATGGAAGCCGTGGCTTCTTTTGGGTGGATCGCGATCGTGCCATGGTTCCGGCGACGGTGCAGGATCGCGTCTTCCCAGGTTTCGCGGTGCTCGCCAGTGCGTATATCGCCCTCGGTGTTGCACGTCATGTTTCCGTTGGATGGCGCGCCGACGACCCTTGCAGGTCTTCTGGCGAAGTTTAGGAGTGCAAGCAATGTCAAGGAGCTGGTGCGGCAGCAGCTTGTCGCAGGGTGAAGGCTGCCTTGTCTCTTGTGAGGGTGCATCGCTCGATGTAGATTTGGCTGTCATGTGGCGGGCCACCTCCTCGCCAGATGGTGGCGAGTGGAATATGCGTCCGCATTACGCTGTAAGGCAAGATGCGAACAAATTGTAGACTTGTTTGAGCAGCGTGCTCAGCTATTCTGCGTAATAGGTAGAACCTGAAAATAAATGATAGATGTAAAATTTGTATATTGCGGCTGGGCGTGTATGTGCCCTTTTTGTAAAGGTTTGCTTGTTAGCGAGCACGCAGTGCTTTGATTTAGCACGTGCCTTTTTCGTTAGCTTTGACGTGGTCACCACTGTGTACATGTGTTGTCCTCGGTCGATGAAATCGTGAGGTGGGGAGCCCCGGCGCTTTTGTCCTCGGTCGATGAAATCGTGGAGGGGGAGCCCCGGCGTGTTTTGTCCTCACGATGAAATCGTGAGGTGGGGGTAGCCCCAGCGCGTTTTGTCCTCAACGATGAAATCGTGAGGTGGGGGGTAGCGTTAGTAGCATGTAACAAAGTTGCAGAGAAATAGTCAACCAAGGTTGGGAGCAAGACACTTAGCTTTATTTGTAGCGTAATGGAGGAGGTACATGGTTCGGCTGAGTAGCCTTGGCGTAAGCCTTATTGAAAGTAAAGGGGTACATTGCCCATTGCTATGGGTAGAATCGTCGCAGTGCGAGATGTTCCATGGGTTGGAGTATGCGACTCCGCACTCCACGTGCTTGAGGCGATAGGCGCCACCGGGATGACTTCGGTGATGACATAGGGTCCTTCCATGGCGAATCGAGTTTGTTCGGTCGCTTGCTTGAGTCGCAAGACGAGGTCTCCTTGACGAAGGACCTAGAAAGCAGCCGGCTCACGAAGGGGATTCCAGAGGCGCCAAGCGGGTGATAGTTGCGGAGACTTTGCTGGTACACATGGATCTAGTCAGCTGCTATATCCCGTGCTTCGTCGAGTGTGTCGACGCGTCTTCGAGTGCAGCCGTGGATTCGCCTCGGCTGTAAGCGACGACTGTGGAGCACGGTGACGTGCCGGTAGCACAGCCTCAGCTCCGTGTACCATGAAGAACGGTGTAGCCGGTGGAGCTGTTTGGCGTGGTTCGTAAGCTCCACGGACGCACGATAGCTCTTTCGCCCGATTGCCGACTTTGTGCTCGAGTGAGCTCATGAGGCGCTTCTTGATGCTGGGCCGATTAGGCCGTTGGCCTTTCCACTGCCCGCTTGTTTGCGGGTGCGCATCGAGCGTATGTGATATTGATCCCAGGCCTTCGCAGGTCCTGGAATTCTTCGAGATGAAGTTTGATCCGTTATCGGTGATGATGCCGTGCGATGCGCCAACTCATAGACTATGGATTCGAAGAACTTGACGGCGGTTTTGCCCTTCTGGTTGGTGACTGGCATGGCCTCGATCCACTTGGTGAATTTGTCGTCTGCGACCAAGAGGAAGACGTGTCCTCCTTCGAGGATTTTGGCGTTTGCGATCATGTCAAGGCCCCATTGAGCAAAAGGCCAAGCTATGGGTATGGGTCGGAGTTGGACCAAAGGCGCGGTTTGTCGGCGAACCGTTGGCACCCATTGCATCTTCGGACGATGTCCTTTGCGTTGCTCATGGCCGTTGGCCAATAGAATCCTGCTTGTAGAGCTTTGGCAACAAGGGAGCGGCTGCCTGCGTGGTGGCCGCAGATGCCCTCGTGGATATCTTGGAGTATGGTCTTGCCATCGCTGATGGTGACGCACCGTTGTAGGACGCCTGTAATGCTGCGTTTGTACAGTTCACCGTTGATGATGGTGAAGGCTTTTGACCGACGAGATATGCGCCGGGCATCCGGGTTGTCTGTAAGTTTCCGCTAGCAGAACTAGAGGTATGGACGTCCAGTTTCTTCGACCGCCATGACCTGCATCAGTTGACCATGGAGACTTCGGTATCCAACTTTTCGGTCCTTTGACCTTCGGTGGCGTAGCCCCCAGTGTTCTTCTTGGGTGATCCCTTGGGGAATTTCCGCTTGATGGATGGCACGCAGATCTGTTCGAGGAACACACCTGGTGGTACTTTTGCACAAGTGGAGCCGATGTTGGCGAAGTCTATCGGCCTCCTCGTTGCTCTCTCTTCCGACGGTCAAGTTCGCAGCCGTCAATTCTCCTTCGAGTGTGTTGTATAGTGCGTACGCGATCATGTTTTCGGGCAAAGGCGTCGCACTCATTCATCGTCTGGCGGGCGACAAGGTTGGAGTCACCGTAGATGACCAGGCTAGCGCCGCATATTTTTGCCATCTGCATGCCATGGATGAGGGCCTCGTGATTCGCCTCGTTGTTGGAGGCTCAATTTCATCCGAAGGACGTTTCATCTTTTCACCTTGCGGGAGGTCAAGATGACTTCCTGCCTCCGCTTCGCTTTGGAGCCGTCAAAATGCATTGTCCAGATTGCGACATGTCTGGGGTGTCGCACCGCAGCTCCATCCAAAGGCACCAGGAAGTCCGGAGGACTTGAGATTTGATTATGCGTCGCTTCGTAGATGATGTCCAGTGGTGATAGTTCGATGCCCACAGGCCACGCGTCCTGTGGCCTCGGATTGTTCAGATGCTGTTTAGGGGTGCCTCGTTGGCGACCATCACCGATGCTCCTGGAAGTAGTGGCTCACTGTCGAGCCGCTGCGAACACGCCGTAGGCTGCCACCGTAGTGCGGGTACCGCTGTTTTGTTGGAGTGAGAACCTCGCTGAGGTAGTAAATTGGGCGTTGTACCCCATGGGTCTTGCCTTCTTCGGGTCGTTCGACCACGAAAGTCTTTACCCACGGTGTGTGGCTGCTATGTACGAATGGGGCTCGCGCTTTTGGCGTGACCAAAATGGGCGAGGTGGAGAGGAGCCGCTTGAGGTTTTCGAATGCGTCGTTCTCGTGTCCATCAACTTGTGCGCTGGCGCAGATTGGTAAAATGGTAGGGCCTTCGCCCATGCGGCCGATGAACTCGCTTAGTGCCGCTTACTCGCCTATGTCAACGCCTTTGAGGTTTTTCGGCTTCTCCATTGTCATGATAGCTTTGATTTTCTTCAGGTTCGCTTCGATCCCTTGTTGAGAGATGAAGTATCCGAGCAGCTGACCTGAGGGGACACCGAAGGCGCACTTTTCTGGATTGAGCTTGATCCTGTAGCGATCAAGGTTGTCGAACGTCTCACGGAGATCGTCGATAAGTGTTCTTGCCTCCTTGGTTTTGATGACTATGTCGTTGACATAGACTTGGACGCTATGAACGATCTGGTCCTTGAGGCAGCTCGCATGCATCGGTGATACGTGGCACCAGTTCTTTAGCCCGGGCATTGTGTTGTAGCAGTATACTCCGAACGGTGTGATGAACGCCGTTTTCTCTTGATCTTCGACCTTGAGTCGAATCTGGTTATAGCCTGAGTAGGCGTCGAGGAAGGAGAGTTTCTCACAACCTACAGTCGAATCGATGATCTGGTCGATCCGAGGGAGAGGGAAGTGGTCCTTAGGGCAGTGTTTGTTCAGTGACGTGAAGTCTACGCACATCCGCAGGATGTCCGTGTCCTTCTTCGGGACCATCATCAGTTTGCCACCACTCGCTTTCCTTGATTTCCAGATGAAATCTGCTGCGAGTAATCTGTTGATCTCTTTGCCGATAGCTCGTGGCTCGGCGGTCTTCGGATGGACTGTTTGACCGGCTTGGTGTCCGAAGACATTGAGAGTGCGTGCTCGGCGAATTCACAGGAACTCTGGCATGTCCGCAGGACACCAGCGAAGATTTCCCAGGCTCACGGAGGAATTCGACGAGCGCTTCCTATGCGGTGTTGAGGTTGGCGATTAGCGCCGTCTTGAGGCATCCGTTGGATGGACCTGTACTTTTTGGTGTTGATGGTGGAGTCGAAAGACATATCAGGTGCGTTCGCTTGGTGATCGGGGTAGCCCATTGTGCCGCCTTGAGCCTTACAAGCTCGTCTTGCATGCCAAGGACTGGAGATTTTGTTGAAATCCCTGTCGCATTGGTTCGATCGGGTGAAGCTCCCGTGGACTGTGATGACGCCTTGGTCCCGCATCTTGAGTAGTAGGTATGCGAGTGTGGGACGGCCAGAACCTTGCGAATGCTACGCGTCCCGTGATGGCGTGGTATTGCGATGATCCACCACTTCAATTCTAGGCGCCTCCGCCAAAGTTGTCCGGTGTCCCAAGATGACGCCGAGCCCTATTTTGCCCAGGGAAGATGCCTTCCCAGGACAATGCCGTGGAACGTTGTGTCCGATTGTTCCAGCTGCATTGCGGGATCCGCATAGCTGCTAGAGTGCTTGCGAATATTAGGTTGATGCCGCCGCCGTCCATGAAGACGCGACTCATCTCGAAGCCTCCGATCTGCGCCTCCAGACCAGGGCAGATGACCTGGGCGGGATCTGGCAAGGGTGATCCGCGGGTGAATGTGATGCAGACTCCGATCCGCTGAGGTACTCAGGGATTGCAGGCGGAGTTGTCACGGCCATGTTGATTTGTCGGGTGATTTTCTTCTGCACCCTGTTTGTGGGACGTCCCTTCTGTATCATATTGAGTGCTCCTTTTGGTGGGGGGCGACCCGGCGTTGTTTTGCGCTGGCGGAGCTTTCTTCTTTCTCCGTAGGAGCATCTTCGTGAGCGCAGCTCGATTAGTCCTAGTCCGGTGAGTGCGGACCTATGCATGGCCCTTTTCGTCCTCCGGAGGTGGTGAGCCGCAAGATACGCAGTGGCTGCCATGATCGCGGCTTGTGGCGTCTTCGGGGTGATGTTGCCGTCGGCGTCCATATCCATAAACGATGTGTGGAGGGTTCGGGTCACGTCACGCCGCTCCTTCGGGTCCATGTTTTCCACCCGAGAGTGGTGCTTGTTTCCCTGATTTCCGTTTGTGCTGGAGCCGGGTCCCATGGCGGAGAGCGCAGCTCGTCGCGCCGGACTCGAGGCTGCTTTCTTGCGTTATCGGCGTCTCTGCATCTTGACTTGCTTCTTGTGCTCCTCGATGAGGAGGTAGTGGTATGCCATCAGCAGGTCACGGGGAGTCCAGAGGTAGGACTATTTCGCCGCGACGCGTAGCGTGCTTCGCCCATCCTTCTTTGCTAAGTTGGATGAGGTGGCCCCTGCTTTTCCCGTTTGCTGCGTTTCGCCCGCGGTTGGGGTTAGCGGCGTGTTAGGCGTGTCTTCGTCGATTTGGATGATTGCGGCGCACAGATAGCGCCTGCAGATTGGTTGGCTGCTGCCGCAGCTTTCGGATTCGGAACCGTAGGTCCCTTCGTCCGAAGGTGGATCGCACAGATCAGAGTTGCAGCAGCAGCTGCTGTAGAACTCATCTGTTGATGGTGACGTGCGTAGCACGGGGTGTGGAGCCCATGAAGCGGGCCTGATCGGCGGCACGGGCATCCGCTCGGGGAGGCGGAGGGTGCCAGCTTGTCCCACCTGGAAGCAGAAGCTCCCGAACAGAATTTCGAGTCCGTCGCCTACGGGCTCGAAATCCTTCATGGTGGCCGGCGAGTGGGCGGTGAAGTCGAAAGCACCGAAGAGGAGGTGATTCTCCGTCGCCGAGGAGTTGTAGATCGATCGGGTCGGAACCGTCACGATCAAGACATCAGCAACCCCAATTCCCACAGACGGCGCCAATTGGCGAGGTTTCAACTCGTCAATGCCCATTGTTATGGACTTGGGTTTTGGAGAAGATGGGGATCTTGCTGGAGATCGGGTAGCACGGTTAGCGGACAAGCAACTGGGGACACGGATTTACCGTGTTCAGGCCCGAGGGAAAACCCTACTCTGCTTGCGCTCTTTTTATTGCGGCGGAACCAAAATTACAGTGCTTGTGATTCGATCTGGCGTGGAGGTGTGTATGTCGTAATCGCAGGGTGTAATCGTTGTTTGGGGTGTCCTCCTCGTTGGACCCTCCTAGCCTTTATATATGGGGAGGCTAGGTCTCGGGTACCGATACGAGTAGGTTACAAGCTGTATTGAAACTCTAGTCTTGTTCTTCAAGGATCCGAAGGCGTCATGGGCCTGGGCCACCCGAAAATCTTCATGGGCTGGCGTATATTGGCCGTGAGCCTTCCTTGGGCTGGACCAGGTATGCTGAAGTTACGTACCCGTAGGGTATAACCATGTCAACTAGCACCGGCTTGAAGCATCGTGGGTGAGCCTTATTCGGAGGGATGTAGGTGCTTCTCCAGCTCACCAAGGCCACCGCATGCCACCGACGGGGCGCAGCGAAGCAGAAGACGCACGAGGAGCGGTGGAACTAGCCGTCGGAGTCCCACCAACCTACCCTCAGACACCATAGAGGCAGAAGCCATTAGATCGAACCAAGACTACACCTACTCTACCTAGATCTACTATTGTACACGGGGTGGGACCCTCACCCAATCTCAACCAGAGGCCGCCGAAGAAGAAGGGGGAGTGGCCGAAGGCCTAGGCCTTGGAGGAACCAGGGGAGGGAGGAGGGTGGTGGCAGGGTGTGGTGGTTCCGTAGAGCGTGATGTGTGTAGATGCATGGCAGCTTAGTTGTTACCTCATTGGTGCTGGATGTGCGGGCCAACCTTCCTCTCTTGACCACCCCAACTACTCTCAAGATGCAATCCGCTTGGCCCACCTTTCATTCTTCTTGTGAAGCTGAAATGGTGACACACTGACACCGCTTCAGTCGATGGTCGGCCCTACTTCTCCACCATCGTAAACTACCATATGCCCTTTGATCTCTAGTACAGCCGCGACTTTTACTCATCTCAGAATCAGATCAACAACGTCATTTGGCATGTCATCTCCTCTGATTTAACTTTCAATCTTCCTTGTTGCTCTCCCTACCCTTCTACCTCATTCACTCTAGTCACTACACCACGTCGGGCATTTAAAGGTAGTCTAAAGTGCCTCTAATAATCAAATTAGTGCCACAAATGATTTTTTTGAGGCACTAAAAAACGCCAGAGGAAGCCGTATAGGTAAAAGTCATTAGAGGCAGTTTCAAAAAATGTCTCAAAATCCTAATCATTTGAGGCATTTTGAAGAGTGCCTCTAAAACTAACCATTTGAGGCACTCTCAATAGTGCCAAGCTAACCATTTGAGGCACTATTGAGAGTGCCTCTAGAGCTAACCATTTGAAGCACTATTAAGAGTACCTCTAGAGCCAAGCATTTGAGGAACTGTCAATAATGCTTCTAAAAGCCAACCAATTGAGGCACTAATGAGAGTGCCTCTAAAGCCAACCATTTGAGACACTCTCAATAGTGCCTCTAAAATCCAACCATTTGAGGCAATAATGAAAGTGCTTCTAAAATTTGAGTGCTTCTAAAATCCAACCATTTGAGGCAATAATGAAAGTGCCTCTAAAATCCAACCATTTGAGGCACTAATGATAGTGCCTCTAAAAGATAACATCAGTTTAATATAGAACCAATTTTGTGTCCATTTTCAAAATGTCTCACATTAATCAAATTACAATAGTTAATGCACTCAAATCAAATCAATACAAACCATATTAATACAATTTCTTCACAACAATTGTAGAGCTTCAAATTTAACTAAAATTATTATAGTCAAATATATTACAAATGTTCACAGCCATAGCTTTAACTAGATGACAATCTATGAAAATTGTTCAAATATTTTTGCAATACAAACTTTAAATAACACTAGCTAGAGCTGAGACCATGATGTAACACTATCAGTAGCTAGAGCTTGAGACTGAGACCATGTTATAACATCAACCTTGGACTGGCTTACTATTGTAGGCTGCATTGTTAAGATTGACATCTCAGTGTAACAAACTACCATCTTATGCAATAGTTCAAGAAGTTTAAGAGTTTAGTAGGGCAACTTGCCTTGTCTAGTACTTGTGAATCTGTTGTAGCAGTAGTAGTAGCAGCATATTTCTTCCAGATTCTTAATCTTGGTTTCTTCTCTCCAACTTTGGCCTGGCTTATGATTGATTCCTCTAGAAGTTGCACATTTTTAGCCTGCATAGTTTAAATTTTAGTTAGTGTAAAATTTTGAGTACTATAAGAGTTTACTAGGGAAACTTGCTGTGTCTGGTACTTGTGAATCTGTTGTAGCAGCAGCAGATTCCTTCTAGATTCTTGATCTTGATTTCTTCTCTCTAACATGGACTGGCTCATCATTGATTCCTCTAAAAGCTGCACATTTTAGCCTGCATTTTTAGTTTAAATTTTAGTCAGTGTAATATTTTGGGTACTGTAAGAGTACTAGGGCAACTTGCCTTGTCTGGTACTTGTGAATCTGTTGTAGCAGTAGCAGCAGCAAATTCCTTCTAGATTCTTAATTTTGGTTTCTTCTCTCTAACTTTGGACTAGCTCATGATTGATTCATCCACAAGTTGCACATTTTGAGCCTATAATATTATCTCAAATATTGGTACATGAAATAGTTCAGATAATGTTGGAGTTCAAAGCTGTTTCTTACCTTATCAGGTATTTAAGAATCTATGTTAGCAATAGCAGTAGCAACAACACTATTTGCTTCAAGCTTGGATCTAATTAAGACAGATTTTTGCACCAGATCTACAGTTGATCCTCGTGTAGTTGTACCCTGCATCATTATTCCATATGTTAGGTCATGGTTCAAAGTTCCAATTACTTACAAAGCTCAATAACACAACAACATGCCTGATTAGCAGAAGCAAGCACTGAATCTCTATTAGGACTACCAGTTTTCTTATTAGCTCCTGGACTTCCTGACATGCTAATCTTGATTGCATTTTCTCTATCCATTTTTGTTTACATACATCTTTCATACAGATCTCTTAATGTAACCTACATATATTAATTCATATTTAGAATGCACTTAAAATGCAGATCATTTACTGTTCACCATGTATTAAAAAGTTTAATAAATACTAACATTATTCCTGGGTCATGCAATGCATTTAGCTTCGGCATTTTCCATCTTTGTCATTCTTCCATGTGGTCTAGGAAGTTTGGTTGTATTCTTGTATATAATGTTAACCAGTACCTCCACATAATCACTTAGTGGATCTCCATCAAAACCAACTGCATTTACATCTGCAGTTTGAATTGTTCCAACAAGTGCTGCAATGTGAGGTGAATTTGGTGAAGTCAAGACAACTTCCATTCCTTTACTTATTTGGTGCTTTGAGATGGTGTTGCTAATATTTGGCTCCTTCATCTCTTCAACTTTTTGTAGTTTTATTTTCTTTATCATAGCAACCTGCATTTAGTCAAGTTCCTAGTCAGCAAGGTTGAAATAAGGGACACAATGTACAAGAAACATATGTGCAAGAAGTTCTTATGGACATTACTAGTTTTACCACAACAGTTTAATTCTTGCCAATATCAACTTCATTTGTTATCTTCTGTTCTACCCTTTGCCTTTTCCTTTTCTTGTCATCTTCTGCTTGCTTCTTCTCCTCAACATTGTTCTCCATCTTATCAATTCCTTCTAATACTTCTAAAAAAGGATCTTCAATCTGTTCTTTCATTACTTTTTGCGATGTTTGAAATAGTTCCATCATATGACAATACTTCTCTTCAAGCTTGTCACTTCTAGCAACCAAAATAGACTGAGTTTCTACTAGTTTCTCTACAACACCCTTGAGAATTTTGCTTTCTTATGTAACATCATATAGAGCAGACAGTGTAAAGCCAGCTTCTCACTTGTCTTTTCGCCAACGGTCAGTCCTAATCCATGCCTATTGGACTTCTTAGCCTTTGGGAACAATGTTCAATATAGATCAGCCTCATGTGCTTCCTCCCTAATCAAGTCACGGTTGTTCAGAAACTTCACATTTATATCATCATGTTTTTGCATAAACAATTTATTTCACACACAATTTGAATATAGAATAGGTCAGTGCACATGACAATTAGACTACATTCTTACTTACAATCTTTTTCCTACAAAATTCATCTACTGGTTTCCCATCCTTATTTGTATGTGTAATTCTATATAGCTAAGTTCTTGATATTCTTCTCCCTTCTTTTATTACCTGAAAATCATGGAAAACTAGCAAACTCTGATCTTAATTTTTTTCACTATTCAAGTATGAAACAAATCCACAATTAACTTACTTCTTGCTCATGTACAACTGCAAAACTTATTGTGCCAGCAGTATGAACTGCATTTGCTTGAGCATTTCTCGTCTCTTTGTTCTTTATACTTAATGCCTACATTATAGCAAAATTTTGTTTTTGTTAAAACAACTTATAGTAGGAAGTAGCACAAGCAAGTTCAAGAAACTAGTATATCCAACATTGCTAGTTTATTATATCTTAGACTTTGGAGTTCTCCTAAATTTACAAGCCAGGCCCACTAAGCAGGAGGTGCTCTTGATTTACATCCATTAGCAATGTTCATTTTGAGTGACAACCCATCCTTGTAAAATTTTCTCTTCAAATAGCACTTATAATCCTTTCATTTCTTTCTAGAAGATATCAACACCCAACACTAGTAACAATCTAGTATTTCAAATAAATACTGCAAAAGTGTTTACATTTTAGCACCAGAAATAATTTGTAGGCAAATACATAGTTCAAAACTGTAATATAGTTTATTTAAGAGATTTTACCTTAACTGTCTTCCATAAAAAAATCATATCCAGGAACTCTGCTCCAATTGCTAGCTGCCAAAGAAATTTCTTTTCCTTTAACTAAAGAAGCAATGAAATTTGTCAGCATGCACGTCTTGAACCCACAAGGTTGGCCTTCTCTATTAAAATCCATCCTGATCTTGTTTCTTGGATCATACTCTTTCCAGAATCTTTTCAGCTTAGTGGGCCCTTTGAAAGTCTTCTCCTTTGTTATCATGTAACAAGTCTATAAATTAACCAGTTCAGCATGTGAAATAAACTTCCAAAATTAACAAGAGTAGAAGGCAACCTAAAACTAACCTTCCATTAAATGTTGATTAATATCACCTTCTTCAGTTCCATCTTGTGTACTAGCATAACTGTCATATAGATCTTCACTATCATCCTCATCATCTTCCCCATCTATTTCTTCATATATCATGTTGTTCTAAATTAACACAGAAACATAAATCACATGTTAAAAAGACAAAAATTATGTACTTATGATTTCCGAGGTAATATATATTCTTACTTCTTCTAGTTATTTGTATTTTCCCTTTATCCTGGCTTCCTCAAGAAATCTTGAAAATATTTCTCCACTTTTAATTTCTATCTGTGTTGGTGGTACACCTAGTTTCATCAGCTGCATGTTAACCTCATTTAGCCTACTTTTCCCATTGTCCAAGTTAGAAGTCCCTACAATGAAACAAAAGTATTTTATTATCATGTTCAATAGAATAAAAAATTACATATAAATTTTTGGGATTTCTATTTTCGTGCCCCTGGTTTGTTAGTTGTACTCAGTTTTCCCCAGCCGCTTAGTTTTTCCTCACTTTTCCCCTCCCTCTATTCTAAAACCCTCATAGGCTCTCAGACGGGGGGATGCCATCAGGTCAAAGGCTTGACCGTTACATGCTAACCGGTGGGACCACGTTGGGGCAGGTCGTGCATTGAGCATTACATTATGTCGCCTCGACCGTTACATGCTGACAGGTGGGGCCGCATTGGGATGGGTCTTGCATATGTGGTGAAGGGTGGGGTCGCTTTGGGACGGGTCTTGCATATGTGGTGAAGGGTAGAGCCGCATGGAGAAACGTCGGACCGGCCATTCTCGCTCCCCGAAAGCATTCGCTTCCCCTCGATCCTAGAACATCTCCCACACCGCCCCTCCACTCCCCCGCCGTTGTGCCCTCCTACCTTATGTTGTCCCCAGCCGCTAAGCCGCCCCCTCCCCCTAGCCACGGAGCCTACTCCACCTCCGGCTCCACTCCTGCCCCCGCTAGATCTACCCCTTTTGTGGAACAGTATGCAATGCTGGCTGGTGTACCTGTCCTCCTAGTCGAGCGCGGAGAAGATTGGGTGGAGTTGGAGGGATCTAATGCATGGATTCCATCTAGGTAAGCATTGTTTCCTTTTGTGGATTGATTATGGGCAGTAATTGAGCGCGAATCTCTGGTGCTCTGCTAGCTGCCTTGCTTTTCAAATAGGATTGATCCAGCGCTAGCATTTCGGCTGGCGGTTAGACTGGATACTAGCGTAATTCGTGGTTGTGAATAGTATCTCTCTGGATTTTACTTCCCAGTGGTGGTTACAACCTCCATAACTCTCAGAGATTTGAAAGATAAAATATATTCTAAATTCCCCTGGAGCAATGGCGATTCAGTTGATTTGCAATATTTCAACATTAGCGAGCAAAGATTGCTCCCACTAATTAGCAAAGATGATCTGGTAATGCTTTTCTCTTTGAATGATGTCGAACGTTTTGGTCGAATTCTTCTCCATGTGCAACCTAAAGTTGAACATACGGGAAAGAGAGTTAAAGCATCATCTGGTGGTTAGGCATCATCAGGCGGTCGGGCATCATGTGTCTCTGCTGTCTCTGATAATAGTGTGCACCCCCGCGCTCCTTGTAGGTCCACAACAGTACCATCTGTTCGCACTGCGGGTGTAAGACAAATCGCTCATGCGACCCATGTGGAGGACAAAGCAGAGCCTGAGGAGGGAGCACATCCACTAGATGATGAGGATGAGTTGATGTTTCCTGAATTGGTAGATAGATTCAGTAAACAAGCACTAGATGATCAATACATAGAGGAAATGACCCATGGTTCCAGATTTGATGACACTCATGACGAAGAGAATGAGGAGAACAATGACAGTCTTGTTTTAGCCGAGTATGATGGTGAGGACTTGCCAGTAATTGAGTGGGATAGGAACGATCCTGAGATTTCAGAAGGCACCATATTTGAAACGATGCGGGACTGTCGTAATGCCCTTACTATATATTGCATCCAGACCAATAATGATTATGATGTTATTAAGAGTGAGCCAGCAAGGTTCATAGTGAAGTGCCCATACAAGAGGTATAGGTGGAGGATGCATGCATCCACTATGCTCATGAGCAGTTTGGTTCAGGTACTCCCTCCATCCCAAAATGTAAGGCACCTAAGCTTTAGTCAAAAGTCAACATAATTTAAGTTTGACCAAATTTATACATAAATATATAAACATTCGCAATACCAAATAAATATCAATAGATTCACCATAAAGTATAGTTTCTCAAAATATCCATTTTATTGTAGCTATTCATATTTTTTTTGCATAAACTTGGTCAAACTTAGAAGATGTTGACTTTTGGTTAAAGCTTAGGCGCCTTACATTTTGGGACGGAGGGAGTATTACAACCAGTTGTGTATTTTAGATCATTGTGTAGAGTTTGTTAACTGTACTTGAAATTTTCATTATGTTTCGGATAAAAAGTAACCGGTTCGAACATTCTTGTCCACCTCAAGGGGGATAGCCAAAGGACAAAACAAAACTAGCAAAGACTAGGTGGTTGGCAGATGCAATCATGGATTGGATGAGAGCAAACCCATCACTTGATGCAACACCGTTCATAAAATAAGTTTCTAAAAAGTTTAATATTATAGTACCTTACATGAGGATGTTCTATGCAAAGGAAATGTCTCTTGATAGGATCAATGGTCCATGGAATGAAAGTTTTTAGTTGCTTTACAGCTTCAAAGCCGAAGTGGAGATGGCTAGTCTAGGTAGTGTGATACGTCCATTTTGTATCACTATTCTATATCATAATTTACTATTATTCATTGATATATTTCATATTAAGAGATGATACTTATGTTATTTCATCTATTTTTGCATGGTTGATGACTTTTGGAGGATGGACCGCTGAAGTCAGGATTATGATGGAAAAGGCATAGTTTGGAGGCGAAATTCGCGAAGATCAGAAAATCCCGGAAAATATATGGAAAATCCTATTTTTATAGAAGAAGAAGAAGGAAGACAGAAGGGGGAGCGGAGATGGGCCACAGGGGGCCCACACCACCCCCTGGCACGGGTCACCCTAGGCCACGCCACAAGGTGGTGTGGCCACCCTGGCCCACCTCTGGCTCTGCTCTTTGGCGTATATAATCCTCCCAAAACCCTAAGACTCAGGAGCGACCATAGAAAGATTCCGCCGCCTCTGCGGGGTGGAAAACTGCAGAGAGAGAAAGAGCTCTCCGGCAGGCAGAAATCTGCTAGGGAAATTCCTTCCCGGAGAGGGGAGATCGTCGCCATCAACGCCACCATCAAGATGGACTTCATCAGGATCATCATCATCATATCAATCATCACCATCATCACCACTGCGTACCGCTGTAACAATTGGGTTGAATCTTGCATAGTTCTTAGGGGAAACTTTCCCGATGTTGATTACTTGTTGTAGTTGATGCTATTGAGCGGAACCATTGAATTATCGTTCATGTTCAGATTGTTACTTATCATTATTTCATCTATGATCTTGATCCATATGATGTCTCGTGAGTAGTTCGTTTAGTTCTTGAGGACATGGGAGAAGTCATGTTGTTAGTAGTGGAATTGCGTTGAGAAAGATTTAATGGTTTGATAATTAAGTTGTGGTGTTATTCTTCTAGTGGTATCATGTGAACGTCGACTACATGATACTTCACCTTTATGGGCCTAGGGGAATGCATTGTGTATTTGGCTACTAATCATGGGGTTGCCGGAGTGACAGAAACCTGAACCCCCGTTAGGAAACCTTTGCACAAGGGAGTGTAGGATCTGAGAGTTTAAAGTTATGGTTAGGTTTCTATCTTAATTACTTTCTTGTACTTGCAGATGCTTGCAAGGGGTATAATCACAAGTATGTATTAGTCCTAGGAAGGTCAGTACATTAGCACAGGTTCACCCACACAACACTTATCAAACTAAAGAATATTAATCAACTATATGAAGTGAAAGCACTTGACAGTATTCCCATGTGTCCTCGAGAATGTTTGGTCATCTTAAGTAATACAACTGGATTGTCCTTTGCTAAAGAAAGGATTGGGCCACTTGCTGCAATTATTATTATTGTCTTTTATTTACTCGCACTTTATTTATCCACATTATCAAAAACCCCTAAAAATCCGTTTGCTAAGTATTTATAGAGAAATTCCCGCTCCAAGCCACTCGTCAACACCTTCTGCTCCTCGTTGGGTTCGGCACTCTTACTTATCGAAAATACTACGATACACCCGCTATACTTGTGGGTCATCAAGACTATTTTATGGCGCCATTGCCAGGGAGTGAAGCACTATTGGAGAGTGGAACTGGTAAAGGTAACTTCTACTGTGATTATTGTTTATTTCTGTTAGTTACTTCATTCTCAATATGGATAATTCACTTAGTTTCTTATTTCGTAATGCTACTACCACTACTAAGGTAGTAGATGAACCACCACCTACTAAAAATGATACTTTTAAGATACCTACAAGAATTGTTGATCATGTTATGGATAACTACTATTTTGGAGATGGAACTATCCATCCCGGTGATCATTTGCTCTTTATACACGAATTATGCGGGTTGTTCAAGTGTGCAGGTATTACAACAGATCAAGTCAAGAAGAAGTTATTCTCATTATCACTGAAAGGAAGACCTGAGGAATGGTACAAGCTACTGAAGAATGGTCAAGCTCTTGAATGGGAGGAAATTGTACCCCTCTTTTATTCAAAATTTTATCCTCCTAGTGAGATTCATAAAGATCGGAATCAAATATACAACTTTTTGCCTCGTGATGGAGAGAGTACATCTCAAGCTTGGGGGAGATTGAAGTTACTAATGCTTAAATGTCCTATTCAAGAGCTCCCTAACAATATTATTATCAATAACTTTTATGCAAGACTTTCTCTTCATGATAAGGATCTATTGGATGCTCCTTGTGCTGGATCATTTACACGCATGGAAGAAGAAGCTAAATGGGATCTTCTAGACCGTATTCAAGACAATGCTGAAGCATGGGAGAATGATAAAGGGAGAAAGTCAGGTATAAATTATGATTATGAATGCATTAAATCTTTTATGGGAACTGATGACTTTCATAATATTAGTAATGCTTATAGTATTGATTCTCAAAGTATTGCAAATTATTTTAAGGGTTTTGCTTCTTATATTGAAATTCCTAAAAAGAAATGGAATAAGTATCATGCACCATATAAAGATATTGTTAATTGTGTTCCTGCAAGAGATACTGAAGTCTATACTGCTAATCATATTTTACCTGAACCTTACATCGATAAAATACCTTTCCCAGTTAAAGTAAAGGAACATTCTATGATAGCTAGTATGGTTAATGAAAGTACAAATAAAGCTGTTGAACCTGATGAAAAAATAGCTGTTGAACCTGTAATAGAAAATGTGAAAGACTTTGTCACTAAATATGTAGAAGATGGACGCACTATCCTCTGTAAGGACACTTCTAATATTGTCTCACAAAGTAGAGTTAGGAGAGCTAGTGTCCCTGTTTTTTCTGTTAGAATAAATGATCATTGCTACAATGGTTTAGGTGATAGTTATATCGTTAAATTTATGCATGACACTAAAAATTATTATGAGAGAGGAAAAATTGTTCTTATGCAGCTCAATAATATTAAGTTTCCTCGTTTTATGCTGAAAGTCTTTATGTTGCACTTGTTTTGCCTTCCTATGCTAGTAGCCTCTAGTTTCAACAATTTATTTTCTTACAAAATTCCCTTGCATAGGAAGTGGGTTAGACTTAAACATGCGTATTTTTTGCTTCTTGATGCTCTCTTTTACTTCAATTCATATTCTTATGTGAGCATCATTGAAATTATCATACCCATCTTAATGGCTATAGAGAAAGAGATTTTTGGGCGACAACCCAATGTATTTTTGCTTTCAGTTTGTTTTTGTTTGTTTGAGTCTTGGAAGTTATTGTCTCCTTATCCTTTTTGTTTGGTTTTTGTGTCAAGATCAACCTCTAATGAGAGAGAAGTAAGGTTTGGGGAAGTTGCTGTCCCGAAACAGATTTTTGTGCTTCACTATAAAAAAATGTTAAAAACCCCAGAACATCATACTGATCTGTAATGTTTTGTGTACGTGCCCCAAGTTATTATTTAACTTTCATTAGTTTTTCACTTTTTGATTTGAGCAACAGAAGATTTTCGAAAAAATTGATCTTTACATGCTGGTCTGTAGTGGCAGATTTTTGCCACTCTTGCATTTGCCTCTTAAATTGATTTCCTTTTTGAATTCCTTTTCTGGCTTTCGGAAGGAGTTGCTACAGTAGCTTATGTTTTGATGGATTTCAGTTAAAATTGAACTTAAAGGTTTATTATTTTGCATGCACTAATGTTGCTAATAAGAATTGTGTGAAGTTTTGTGTGAAAGAAATTTCCAGGTTGTAGGAGAAAATGGTGTAATAAGATGGTGAATGGTTAAATGACTCAAACAATATGTTTATAAAGATGAAGATATTGATGATATTCAAGCAGTGACTCCGGAAGAATTTATAAAAGACCAAATTGAGAGATCTGCAGAGTCCGTGTTCGAATAGGTAATAGTTCTGGTAAAAAAAGGTCCGCGAAAAATATGTCAATTTATATTTTTGCAGTTTTTATCTAACATGGAAAGCAATGAGTCGAAAGAGAGACGAAAACGAAGCCCAGGTGGCTCACACCACCCCGTGGCGCGGGCCCAACTGGCCGCGCCACCAGAGGGTGTGGCCACCCCGGAGCCCATTTCCGACCCGTTTTCTCCCAGTACTTTCCTTTTGTTGTTAAACTTCGTAATATATAATCCCCCGAGGTTCGTATATCGTGTTCTCGTCGTGTTTTCGTTTCGATATGTTCTGTCCAGATGACGTTCCAGGGTTCGTCTTTAGAGAACTATGAGCTACGACATCGGCGCGAGCTCCACCACAATCTTGAGTGGGGGACCTTTGTAGGATGGGTGGAAGAAGAAAGGATCACGGCTAGACGTGAAGACATGGACCAGAGCATCGAGAAGGAAGTGAAGAGCATGTCTGCAGGCATGAAAGGACATGGGCTAATACCTCCAGTTCTAGACCTCAGTTCCTGCTCTGCAGCAGTGGAAGCTCTACGAGCCACTGATGAGTTTTGCAATAAATACCACCTCCTGAGGAGAAAGGTGGATATAATTCAAGAGGAGAATAACAGGCTTCACAAGATCCTAGAAGATTTTCTCACTCCGATCATGGGCGCAACACCACCACCACCGAAGGAGTACTCGTCATCAGGTTTTGGCATCCCCTTGGTTTGTTCAAAGCTTGGGGGAGTGCTACGGTATCACATCTTTTATCTTTTATCTTTTTACCTTTTCAGTAAGTCATATCATGAATAGAGAAGTTATCATAGGATGGTTTGCATTATGGAAGTATCTCCCCTCTCGTTAGTTATCTATGTATCCCTTGGTGTGAGTGCCATTATGGAATATTAATGAGAAGTTTTATCATTTACTCTTTTGCATATCTTATTTTAGTTTGCAATTTATATTATATGATTGATCTTGTTGTTAGTATTGATATCACTTTGGGATCATTAAGTAAATTTGGTTGGTTTTGGCAAACCTGGCTCGGTCAGTAGCAACACTATTATGAGAATTGAACGAAGAAGATAAAAGTACTCTTAAGAAATATAATTTCATCATCTTTCTTTCTTGATTGGCTCATAACCTTAGTATTCTCTAGTTAAGATCTTTGGTGCTTCCAAGGAAGATTGCATGTTTGTTTTTATCACTTGTATGTATGTTTGTTTCCTTCAACTCTTATGCTTGCTACCCAGCCTTGCTAGCCAAAAACCTGTAATGAGAGGGAATGCTTCTCGTACATCCAATCCTTAAACCAAAACATATTCCATTTGTGTACACCATACCTACCTATTAGCATTGTTGCTAATTCATGTTCTTATCTACCTTCCGAATTAAACTTGTTATGTAAAAATTAGTGATTAAAGCTCTCACGAACTTGATGGCACACTTTACTTTCTTGCATTTAATAAACTTGAACCATTGTTCCCATCTATGTTGCGTATATGCTTGTGCTTTATAAGTTGTGGATTAGCAGAACCATGTTACCAATGGGGAACACTTTCAACATTGCATTTATTTAGTTGATATCATAATCTTTTGCTTATGGATCCTGGCGGTGTGAAATAAAAGGGGAGCTTGTAAGCTCATGGAGTTTGTATATGTGTTAGAGAAACGCCTGGGCAGCTAGCCTAAGCCATGCCTAATCATGGTGGAAACTTGCAGCATAAACATAGTGAGCATTTTGTAAAGCATCCTCAATAAAAACCTACACAAATAGCAAATAAAAAGATCACTGAGATGCTCATTGTCTGTTGCCTTGTCATTTTGATATGGGATAGATCATGTGTCATGGGGCAAGGGGTACCCCGTTGGCGGTTCTCTATGATACACATGTACTTACAATGACAAGAACTTACTCGTGACTAAAGTTGAGTAGCATGAGGTCCTGGACTCGTAAGTAAGGGGCATGAGATTTTCAACTTATAACTTGTCAAGCATATCCTCATATTTGTGCACTTTAACCTTAATCACCTCAAGATGCTTATGATAGGGGTAATGAGAGCTGAAAGCTAATAAGTACCATAATTTTTGGAAGCTCTTTATGAAACTTGAAATCCCTGCTTCCCTCTGCGAAGGGCCTATCTTTTACTTTTTAGTTGAGTCAGTAAACCTATTCCCTTCTGTCTCAAGCAAGTATTTTGAGTTGATGTGTTTAATTCATTCATATGATGATTTACTCAATCATGTTCCTTATGTTCTTTGTTTTGCACACTGCTCTTATCTTAATGAATATTACTTTGAAAGCTATCATTGAAAACCCCATTATGTTTGAACTCCTGTAAATTGTTAACTATTCTTTGACCAAGAACAAAGTTTGCCATTAGCAATTATGATTTACTTTGTGTATCTTTATTGTGTTTCCTTTACTTATTGCAAGTTAAGTTATATAATAGTGAGTTGTCTTCTATTATGATTTATGTATTGATGAATGTGATGCTTCTTATCCGTATTCTTTTATCGACACTTCACTCCATAAACCTGAGGTCATGTTTATTGAGCTCTGTTTTCGCTTGGGGACAAGCGAAGTCTAAGCTTGGGGGGAGTTGATACGTCCATTTTGCATCACTATTCTATATCATAATTTACTGTTATTCATTGATATATTTCATATTAAGAGATGATACTTATGTTATTTCATCTATTTTTGCATGGTTGATGACTTTTGGAGGATGGAACGCTAAAGTCAGGATTATGATGGAAAAGACATAGTTTGGAGGTGAAATTCGCGAAGATCAGAAAATCCCAGAAAATATATGGAAAATCCTATTTTTCCAGAAGACGAAGGAAGCCAGAAGGGGGAGCAGAGATGGGCCATAGGGGGCCCACACCACCCCCTGGCGCGGGCCACCCTAGGTCGCACAACCAGGTGGTGTAGCCACCCTGGCCCACCTCTGGCTCTGCTATTTGGCGTATATAATCCTCCCGAAACCCTAAGACTCGGGAGCGACCATAGAAAGATTCCGCTGCCTCTGTGGGGCGGAAAACTATAGAGAGAGAATGAGCTCTCCAGCAGGCAGAAATCTGCCGGGGAAATTCCTTCCCGGAGAGGGGAGATCGTCGCCATCAACACCACCATCAAGCTGGACTTCATCGGGATCATCATCATCTCCATCAACATCTCCACCAGCACCATCATCACCACTCTGTACCGCTGTAACAATTGGGTTGAATCTTGCATAGTTCTTAGGGGAAACTTTCCAGGTGTTGATTACTTGTTGTAGTTGATGCTATTGAGTGGAACCATTGAATTATCGTTCATGTTCAGATTGTTACTTATCATTATTTCATCTTTGATCTTGATCCATATGATGTCTCATGGGTAGTTCATTTAGTTCTTGAGGACATGGGAGAAGTCATGTTGTTAGTAGTGGAATTGTGTTGAGAAAGATTTAATGGTTTGATAATTAAGTTGTGGTGTTATTCTTCTAGTGGTATCATGTGAACGTAGACTACATGATACTTCACCTTTATGGGCCTAGGGGAATGCATTGTGTATTTGGCTACTAATCGTGGGGTTACCGGAGTGACAGAAACCTGAACCCCCGTTAGGAAACCTTTGCACAAGGGAGTGTAGGATCTCAGAGTTTAAAGCTATGGTTAGGTTTCTATCTTAATTACTTTCTTGTACTTGCGGATGCTTGCAAGGGGTATAATCACAAGTATGTATTAGTCCTAGGAAGGTCAGTACATTAGCACAGGTTCACCCACACAACACTTATCAAACTAAAGAAGATTAATCAACTATATGAAGCGAAAGCACTTGACAATATTCCCATGTGTCCTCGAGAACGTTTGGTCATCTTAAGTAATACAACCGGCTTGTACTTTGCTAAAGAAAGGATTGGGCCACTTGCTGCAATTATTATTATTGTATTTTATTTACTCGCACTTTATTTATCTGCATTATCAAAAACCCCTAAAAATCCGTTTGCTAAGTATTTATAGAGAAATTCCTGCTCCAAGCCACTCGTCAACACCTTCTGCTCCTTGTTGGGTTCGACACTCTTACTTATCGAAAATACTGCGATACACCCCTATACTTGTGGGTCATCATAGTGTTGTACAGATAGACAGGCATAAAGTTCAGTACAAAATAAGAGGAAATAAAAAGGAGAAGGAGTGATTTAGAAGGGCTTTTGTTTGTTTCAAAGCTTGCTGGCAAGGGTTTCTAGATGGTTCCAGGCCTTATTTGGCCATGGATGCAACAACTCTTCATGGCAGATTTAAAGGACAGCTAGTAGCTGCTATTGCAGTCGATGGCCACAATTGGATGTTCCCCGTTGCTTTTGGAATTTTGGAGATTGATTCAAAGGAAAGTTGGACTTGGTTTCTGGAGAATTTGCACGAACTTATATGTCTTCCACCAGGACTTACTATCCACACAGATGCTTGCAAAGGTTTGGAGAAAGTTGTAGAACCAGTATTCCCTAGAGTGGAGCATAGGGAATGTATGTGACACTTAGTGTAGAATTTTAGAAAGAAATTCAAAGGTAAAGTTTATACTGACAACTTATGGCCAGCTTCATACACATGTAGTTTGAGTAAGCATTTGTATCATTTGGAAGTGTTGTATAAACAAAAACCTACGATGAAAGAGTATTTGGATCATTTGAAGTGTTGTATAAACAAAAACCTACGTCATGGAATGGTGTGGTCAAGAAATTTGCAAGGTAGACTATGTAATAAGTAACCTTGTAGAGAGTTTCAATGCAAATGTCAAGTCATTGAAAGGGCTTATGCCGTGGCAAATATTTGATAAGATTAGGCAGATGATCATGATAAAGATCGGTTTACGTCAAAGAATTGCATCAACAGTATATGTTGGCCATGTCATCCTCCCATATTTGATTAAGGCTTTGCATTCCAGGGCAAAACAATTGAAGATGAAATGCATTATAATAGGAATGGAGGCTGAGGTAACGTACATTGACAGTAAAGATAGGCAATGGAGGTATCTAGTGAGTTTGGTTGATAGGACATGCCATTGTAGGCAATGGCAACTCCGTGGGAAACCCTGCATACATGCATTGTTTTTTGTGGGTGTTCTAGGAGGTGAAGTGGGTGAAGTTGATCAGTACGTGTCAGAGTATTTCTCCGTTGCCAAATTTAGGGCAGCATATGCTCAGAATGTTCCAGCCTTGTTGGGAAAGGACCAATGGATGGAAGTGGATCTAGGCTTCAAGCTATACCCTTCAGTTTTTACTAGAGAGCAGGTAGCCCAAGGAAGAATAGGATGAGAGCTAGCGCATAGGGTGGTGCACCACCTCGACGACGTAAGTGCAAACATTGTGGGATCCTAGGGCACATTGCTAGGCTTTGTAAAAATGCAGTGGTTCTA
This sequence comes from Avena insularis, assembly GCA_023614405.1. Classification (NCBI taxonomy): domain Eukaryota; kingdom Viridiplantae; phylum Streptophyta; class Magnoliopsida; order Poales; family Poaceae; genus Avena; species Avena insularis. Next base: position 47,707,996 of record CM042692.1, on the reverse strand, counting down.
GCTTATGAAATGGATGATTAGGCGGGAGCAACAAATGCATATGAGAATGAAGTATTTGAACGAGAGGAGAATGAAGCAATGGATATATTGTAGATTGAACCAACGGATCGATAGGAGATTGAACCAAATGCAAATGAGATTGAACCAAATGCAGGGGAGATTGAACCAATGGATCTATATGAGATTGAACCAATGGATCGAGAGGAGATTGAACCAAATGCAGATGAGATTGAACCAAATGTAGGGGAGATTGCACCAATGGATCGACAGGAGAATAAAACAATTTTTTCATTGGAAACAGAGTTCAAAAGTAAAGGAATTACACAAGAGGATATTGAAGAAATGATGCTAGTGCATTTTGAACCGTATGAACCAATTTGTCGAAACATGATTGAACCAATTGTACGACAGACTGAAGCACTTGATTCATTAGATGCAGAGAAAAAGAACACACGGAAGAAACTAATGGTGGACTCCGCAAATATTCAAGCTAGGATCACCAGGAGCAAGGTGGTGAACCGAGCAAAAAACACTAGGAGCAAGAAAAAATGAATTTGAATTTGTATGATGAATTTGAACTACTGTCAATGTTTGTATTGAATTTGAACTAGTATGAAGCTCCCAAGTTTGCATGTTGGATAATACCATAATGTATGTGTTATTGCAAGTTTCTATGGTCATTGATGGCTCGGTGTTGATGTGGAGCTCATTAGGGAACCCCAAGAGGAAGGTATGATGAGCACAGTAGTAAGTTTCCCTCAGTTATGAAACCAAGGTTTAATCGAACCAGTAGGAGCAAGGAAACACCCCAAAGGTGTTGCTAGCTGAGCCTTGGCAGGGCGCACTATCGGTGCTAGTAGCAACGTGGAGACCTGCACAACACAACCACAGAACTTTGTCCCCAACTTGCGATGAGGTTGTCAATCTCACCGGTTTTGCTGAAAACAAAGGATTAAACGTATCGAATGGAAGGAAGTAATAGTTTGCAGAAAGTAAACACAAAGCAGTAAACAGTTTATAGATTGTATGTAAAAGAAAGGACCGGGGTCCATAGTTCACTAGAGGTGGCTCTCCTTAAGATAGATAACATGTTAGGTGAACAAATTACAGCGAGGCAATTGACAAACATCGAGAAAGCAATACATGCATATACTAATCATCTTGACTCCTTTGGAACTTGATTGGGCATTACAACATTATACATAGACCGCCATCCAACTGCATCTATGACTAATAATCCACCTTCAGGTTATCATCCGAACCCCCTCCAGTATTAAGTTGCAAGCAGATTATTGCTTTTTAATTATGTGTAATGTAAACAATACGATTGTTCTATGAACAAAGGATTGTTTTTTTCTCCCTAGTAACAATAGCACATCTAGTACCTTAGAGATTTCTGTCACTTCCCCAGATTACCAGAGGCATGAACCCACTATCGAGCATAAATACTAACTCTTGGAGTTGCTAGCATCTACTTGGCTAAGATAGCTACTAACAACGGAAAGCATGCAAGATCACAAATAACAAAGACATGATAGAATCAATAATCAATCTGAAATAGCATCTCAATATCCATCGGATCCCCGCAAACACAAAATGCAGAATTACAAATAGATGATCTTGATCATGAACGGAGCTCACAAGATCTAGACATGAAAGCACAAAGGAGGAGAACCAGCCATCTAGCTACTACATGGACCCGTAGTCCAGAGATGAACTACTCACGCATCACACCGGAGGCTTGCATGATGATGAAGAAGGCCTCTAGGGTGAATTCCCCTCTCCGGCAGGGTGCCGGGAAGAGCTTCAGATCCCTCTTGATCTAGGGATGGAGATGATGGTGGCTACAGACTCTTTCGTGGATTTTTGATCGGGTACTTAGGGTTTTCATCCCGAGGGTAATATATAGGCGGAAGGAGAGGCCGAGTGGGTGCTAGGGTCGGCCAGACCACCCCCTGGCGCGGGCCAGGCCTGGACGTGCAGCCAGGTGGTGTGGCCGGCCCCCAGGTCTTCTCCTTCTTGTATTCTGGCATCAGATGTCTTCCGAAAAATAGGCACTTTGGCTTTTGTCCCGTCCAATTCCGAGAATATTCATTTTCTGACTTTCTGAACCAAAACAGCAAAACAGGCACCGCATCGTGGCTCTTGTTAATAGGTTAGTCCAAGAAATCATATGAAAAGTACTCCAAAGTGTGGACAAAACACAAGAAAGTAGATAAAACCAAGCATGGAACATCAAAAATTATAGATACATTTGCAATGTATCAGTCATCCACCTAGTTGCTTAGCACTACTCAGTTTTGCCCTCGACATGTGGTTAACACATGGGGTTTAGCTAGTTCATGGCTTAAACCACAACAAACGTTGACCAATTGATCCAAAATTTGTCACACTTGTGTATCTTGGATTGATTTACCATATGAAATTGGAAATTTTGGATTTACGTGTAATCAGCCACATTTTTATTTTTCTAAGTGATTAAATTCGAAAAAATGGTTTTAGGGTTAGTTTAATTAAAAAAAGTCAAAGCATAGTCCAACCTTCGCATGGAGTCTTGTTATGTTACCTACAACCTAGCATGAATAATAAAGGAAAAGGAAATAAAGATAAATGGACTTATCCCCTAAACCACTTCTTAAACCCTTCTTGAAATGAGCTATTAGCTATGAAGATGCATGGCTTTCTACTCAATCAACCTCCAAACTAACCCATCACAAACCATACTTTGTCTAAATGAGGCCAAATTTGGAACACCTGTGTATCTTTGAGTTGCAAACAATATAATGTCGGCCAAGATGGATTATTTTGTTCAAATAACACATTTTCCATTTGTTATGCGAAAATCTTGAATTTCCCTTAGTCGTTTTTTATATGAGTGCACTTGTTTTCCTTAGCTCTACTCAATTTCCCCTCCCGCTAAAGTTTTCCTCAGTTTTCCCCTCCCGCTAAAGTTTTCCTCACTTTTCCCCTCTCTCATGTCTCAGTTTGGTTGTGCTCTGATTGGTCGAGATGTATGTCACACGGATCTTGGCCAACCACCATTGGATATATCATGATCTGACAGACTAGAGGTCTCTCTCTCCTGATGGGCACACCTAACCTTGTATGGCGAGGAGAGCCCGACAGGCTGGATGTCTCTCCCTCCCTTTCCCTATCGCACGTATACCAGCCGCATCAACTAGCGCTCAGTTACTATAAAAAAACTAGCACTTAGTTTGGCTGTGCTCTTATTGGTCGAGATGTATGTCACACGGATCTTGGCCAACCACCGTTGGATACATCATGATCTGACGGGCTGGAGGTCTCTCTCTCCCGTTGGGCTATGGAGAGGAGAGCCCGACGGGCTGGAGGTCTCTCCCTCCCTTTCCCTGTCGCACATATACCAACTGCATCTTCCTACCCTCCTATCGATGTATAGCGTCGTGACAGTCCGAAAGGCATGCGGTAGCACGGATCCAAGTGTGGCGGTCTGAATCCCGTGCGGCGATGCGGATCTAAGCGTGTCGGTCTGAACGGTGTGCGGCATCACGGACCTAAGTGTGGCGGTCGGAATGGCGTGCGGAGACACAGACCTATGCGTGGGGGTCGGAACGGCTTGCGGCGGCATGGCGCTCGAATGACGTGTAGCGGTGAGGATCTAACCATCTAAAATTTCTATCTCTGTCTGTCTCACTTCCGTTCACATCCTCGTATAAATTGCTGATGAAAGAAACCGATGGAAGCCATCATCCGCAACATCAGTGCGACGGGGGTGGTCCCGACAGTGGTCATCGATGCGAAGACGATTGAAGCCATCATCCGCAACATCACTACGACAACACAGCTCAAGCCCTCGTGAACCGAAGCTCTGGAAGGCCAGATGCAGCCATGACTGGCACGTCGAGGTGCACTGACGGTGAAGGCCGGATGTACCTCGTGGCCGGATGGGGGCGCTTTGCCCATACTTCTTGGAGTACACATACGGCAGGGAGAGCGGGTAGCTCACCGTCCACTTAAAATTCGGACAAATTCCAGTCAACTAATTTAAATTTGAATAAATTTGATATGTATTTGAGCCATGAGACCGGTTGATATGCTCTAAAGCTGATTCATAAGTAGTAGTACTTGCTTTGACAATCTCTAGTGGGCTTGTATAAATTTGATCGAAATATGTATGATTTGAATCAAAATTGATATGTATTTGAGCTATAAGGACGGTGGATATGCTCTAAAGCTGATTCATAAGTAGTACTCCCTCCGACCCAAATTAGTTGATTTAGATTTGTATAGATTCGATTGTATCTAGACATGAATTAGTATTAGATTCATCTGTATCTTGATGAATTTGAGTCAACTAACTTGGAACGAGGAATGGATGCTGCCGCCAATGCTGCAAGTCTACATGGCAGCCATGATGGCACTATGGCAGCGACAGAACAGTCAGAACTGATAAGGCCCCAACTTGACCCTCTAGGCATTTGTCACGCCAACTATGGGCAACTAGATCCAATGGCAAGCAACTCGGGCCCCGCAATGCATTCTCTCGACAACATTGGGACCACTAGAGCCAATGGCAAGCAACTCGCCCCCATAATGCATTCTCTCGACCACTTTGGGACCGCTAGATCCAATGGCAAGCAACTCGGACCCTGCAATATATTCTCTCGAAAACTTTGGGACCGCAAAGTGACTAAGTTAGCAGGAACTCACAACTATACATTGAATAACAATTCTACTCTGTAAATTAGCTATCTATTCAACTAATCATTACACGTGCCACCCTTCACCACAACCGCATACTGTAACTGCTAAAACTGCCCATATGAATCTACTATTCTCCTCCCCCTTCACTTGAAGTTTATGTTTTAGATTTTCTACCACTTGATCAGATACGACAAGATCAGCCTCAAGTGTCAACTTCTCTTTGCGAATAAGCTCTAAATTCTTCCTCGACAGTACACTTCAGCTCGAATATCAACAGGTTTTTACGGGCCAATTCATCACCTAACTTGGCAACCATCTCCTCCAAATCCATCCTCTAGCTATACCACTTGGTTGATTCATCTTGGTATGCAATGTACCATGGATCATCGGCCTGCATATCACACTGTAACAATCCCAAAACAAACCCAATTGAAATCAGTCTGACAGGCCATGGCAACACTTCAAATTCAATGGTAGTACAAAGAGAAGGAGCTACATGCACTTACGACGTGGTAGGAGAAGGAGAATGTGGCCACGACATGATCGATTCCCCACCCTCACCGGTGTACCTGCTATGACCATACATTGAGGACTAATTTGCACCTGCAATATCAAGGAAATTACGGGAACTGAATTAATTAGGGTGGGCGGAGCAGGAGCGAAGGTTGATGGCTCTGAAATATAGCCATATACGTCCACATTTAAACTGGATATTATTCACATTTTTGATGAGATATCTCTCTAAACCCTGCCACTGATGCCTAATGATCAAAGGGGTATGCAATCCTTTCTTTCTATTTTTTCCTGCGTAGATAATGACATTTAATGATGGGAATCACAACATTAAAGTCAAAGATATGAGATTTTGAATGACCCAAAGAAACCAGGAGTCGTGAAGTGGAGACAAACGCTTTAACGACCAACTATACGACGGGAATAAAATTACGGCCGTATAGTTCTGGTCGTATAGTTGCCATCGATATCGCTAGGTCAAATAGAACAACTTTCGTGAAGGGACCCCTATATAAAGAGGCCTCGAGCGATGAGAAATAGAGCTCTTTTCGATCACCAGCCGCCCCCAGATCTCCATCCACAACACCGAAGAGCCGCCGGAGGAATAGACTTAGATCTAATCTCCAAACCCTTCTCCATCACCATAGCCATATTCCATCACTTGTAATAGTAGATCTCATCTTCGATTGGCGACATTGTAAGACTATTTGCTATCAATCTCATGATTCCCATTACAATGTTTATGATTGTTGATTTCATCTCTATGCATGTGTAATTCTCCTTGGGCTAAGGGCTTCGGCCTAGCCATGTAGCTTTTATGCATGTTATTTATCATAGATGGGATCATGTATTAGTTTGTATGACATGATGATTATTGTATCTTCTCTTGCCTCAATCTAAGGACTTGTCACGTACCCAAGACCCCGAGGATTGATCCAGGTATAGGGAGTATGAGTAATGACTAATCTGTAGGTTGGGAACCCCAGTGACAGAAGGGGTAGTACGGCTGTATGTGAGGGATTTACTTGGGATTAACAGTGACGTCACTATGCATATCATTAGTTCTCTTTATTCTATGGGTGAGACTAGTAGGTTATTGCTATAAGCAGTTGTGGAGGCAATAGCAATTATGGATGCACTACCCACATATAATTTATCTTCCTCTAACAATTACATGCATACTTTATTATTATCTTTTATTCCCATCAGATGTTTTGCACAACTACAGGTGAAACTGAAAGCCCTAGGCCCTCTCTCTCCATCATGGACAACAACAAAAGACAACAAACTCTTGGTCCGGTAAAAACACAAAAGGAATTCTAAAACTCCCAAAGGTCCATTAAAGTAACTTCACTATGCTTTCTACTTCCCAAGGATTTGATAAACCTAGGTATACTAGGGAAAAAGAGCTATACTACATCCGTAATCCGGATCGAAGGTATCACAATGCGACAGTCCTACCCATACCGCCATAGGACAGATCCGGCGACGCGACACCGACAATGGCTGCTCTGTCCACTGGTGGGATAGGAGCTGCTCGGGGCTGGGGATAGGAGTGAGAGGATGAGAGATAGAGAGAGCCGACGTGTCATACATGACCCCACCTATCAATTTTTGCATATTTGTCAATTTTCATATCTGCCAAACTTTTCCTTTGAAATTTTCATATTTGCTACATGACCACCACATGTCAGTGGCACACAAAGTGGCAAATATGCAAGTTGCAAAGTTAAACGTGGCAAATACGCAAATCCTCCCTCCAGCCCCACATGATGGCCCCACCGGTAATTGGCTACGACAGCCGCATAGAACGGCCCCACATAGCGGCCCATCGTTCATTGGCTTCGACGCCCCCATAGAACGGCTCCATTTGTCATTGGCTCCACCAGCCACACAATCAGGAAATATGGGGCCCACAAGTCAGCGAGAGATGGATGGCTGGTCCGCCGTGTATCCTGGCCCGACCCGTCAGCATGTAACGGTCAAAGCGACATAATGTAACGCTCAATGCACGACCGGTCAGCATGTAATAGTCAAGCCTTTGACCTGACGACATCCCCCTGCCCGAGCGCCTGTGAGGGTTTCAGAATAGAGGGAGGGGAAAAGTGAGGAAAAACTAAGCGGCTAGGGAAAATTGAGTACAACTAACGAACCGAGGGCACGGAAATAGAAATCCCTAATTTTTTTACCTAGAACAGTCTATCTCATGCATATCAAATTACCTAGAAACAATAGCAAACCATTCAACATCAAGTGGATCTTGCAAATAGTAGACTTTTTTTGCTTGACTAGCTAGTATAAATGGCATAGATGACAATATTTCCATTTGTCGACATGGTTGAAGTTGATTTCAGTTATTTAAAATTCATTAGCTCTAATTCTAGTATCTCTAACCCATTCACACTTAAATAAGACTACACTAGATGTGTTTGAATAATTCAATTCAACAGTTTCAATGACCTTGCCATAAATTTGACCATCTCCTACTGCATGATCTACTAAATAACTTAATGTCTTTGCAGAAGTATAAACTCCATCACATTGGGAAGATTTTCTAGCAGAATGGCTTCTTGTGTGGAATGTGCAGCCATTAATCTTGTAGTTGCTATATTTCTTCACCATCATGAAAGGTTTTTGTGCTAGTAGAACTACTTCTTCTGGTAATTCAACTCCTTTATCCATTAGAGAATGCACATGTTTGACAAACCATTTCTGGAATTGTTGGTGGTGAGAAATTTCCACTTCTCTTCTACTTTTCCTTCTGTCTGCTTGTAGGATTGTGGTATGCTCATCTGTATACCTAGTAATTTCAGGATAACTGAACAACACATGCCTTTGAGCTTGTGTCCATGAAATATGATCTAGCTCATCTACTTTAAATGCAGATAGTTGCCTTCCAATTGTTCTTAAATATCTATTAGTGTCTGGACAACTAGTTGTGTTATCATCAGTGTGCATTTGATCTTTTTTGTAATTTTCCAAATATCTTGCACAAAAATTCAAGCTCTCATCAAATATATATCCCTCAGCTATTGAACCTCTAGGGTGTCTTCTAGTATGTACCATCCCTTTACACTTTCCAATAAACATCTCTATAGACCACATGTTTCTGAATTGCATTGGTACAACTATCAACACTTCACTTGCAATATGGATGAAAAGATGTTCCATTATATCAAAGAATGATGGTGGTAAAAGTTTCTCAAGCTGACACATTGTTTCAGCAATTTCTTCTTCCAATTTTTGCATCTTAGTAGGATCTATGACTTTTGAGCAAAATTTCTTGAAGTACTTGCTAGGATTAATTAGTGGAAGAGCAACAGGGACAGACATAGTCCTACTAATAGCTAAAGGAAATACTTCTTCAAAAATTATGTGGCAGTCATGAGTTTTCAACCCAACTAACCTTTTCTCATCTAATCTCAACTTCCCACCCATGTTTGCAGCATAGTCTTCTAGAAACCCGACATTCTTCACAACTGAGCAAAATGCCTTCTTATTATCTAAATTCATGTAGTGCATGGCTTCAGGCAAGTCTGGTTTCTCTTGAGTATCATCAACATGAAGATGTCTTATAATTTTCAATCTTTTCAGATCTAGCCTTGATTTGACATTATCTTTGGACTTGTTGTCCACTTGTAAAATTGTGTGAACAATATTATCGAACACATTCTTTTCAATGTGCATTGAATCCAAGTTATGCCTAACTAGCAAATGTTCCCAATATTCAAGTTGGAAAAATACTTCTCTTCTTGAATGTTGATTCTATAGTGTGCACTTCCTCCTTCACAATATCTTCCTCCCCTTCATATCTTTGTATTTTTTAGACTTATTTTGCTTCTAGGTTTTCCCATAGATGGTGTGAATGCCTTTTGTCATTTATGAAATATCATGACTTGTTGGTTGTATAGGAGGTTCCCTGTCTTCAGTTGTGCCGTCAAATGAATATTTATCCTTCCTAAATGGGTGGCATGTAGGTAGGAACATCCTACCACCCAAGTAGCATGTTTTGTGTCCATGTTTTAAACGTTTTGAACATATATCCAGCAGGCAGTGGGAGAAAACAACAATACTCTATCCACTAAGAATTCCACAGCCTAGCCAGTCACAAATCGTCCATAGAAATGATGCATACACTCTGATTTTCATTTCAACATGAGCATCAAAAGTCCAATACCATCCTTCCATAGTTCTTCTAGTTCACCAATTACTAACTACATGTAAATGTCTATGTCCTTCCTTGGTGCCTTCCTACCATGAATAATAACAGACAAAATGAAGTTGCTTTCTTTCATGCTACTCTCTGCTGGGATATTGTATGGAATCAATACAATGGGCCAGATGCTATAAGATAGGTTCATTGTTCTAAATGGACTGAACCCATCAGTTGCCAGTCTAAACCTAATATTTCTAGCTTCTTCACTGAACCATTCATACTTAGCATCAAAGTGCTTCCAAGATGGTGAATCAGCAGGATGCCTCATAAGACCATCTTTGATCCTACCATCAACATGCCAACTCATAAGTGGGATTGTGTTGCTTGACATGAACCGTCTTCTAATTCTGTTCTTCAATGGGAAATGTCTAACCACCTTTTGAGCCACCCTGCTAAATCTTTTACCACCAAAAATTTCTTTCAAAATCTTCCATCTAGATGCATTACATACTGGACAGACAGTTGCATTGAAATTGTATCCTCTATAGACAATGCAGTCATTAATGCAGGCATCATATGTGTCATATCCTAGCCCTACAGACTTGATGTACTGTTTGGATTCATGAAAATTCCTAGGGAGAGTTGTACCATCTGGTAGCACATCCCTAAATAGCTCCAGTATATCTTCAAATGTAGCATTGGTTAATCCCCTGATGTTCTTTATGTTCAACAGCTTCACAAGAAATTGCAGTTTAGTATTTTTTTACATCCTGCATACAATTCTTGTCTGCCATCATTAACTAACTTTTTGAATGCCTCAACATCTTCATCAGCTTCATCTAGATCTTGAGAATCATCATCAGTACCCTCACTATCAAATTGTGAATCTGATCCTAAAGAACTATTATTGTACATATCATGAGAATCCAGCATTATCTAATCCATCTCATCACTTCCTAGTGGAAAATCATGGTCAATATTTAAAGCTTCATTGGGTTTTATAGTAGGATTAGCACAACCTACAGATTCCCCATGGTATACCCATGTTGTATACCCATGCATGAATCCTACAGATATAATATGGTCTTCAACATCTTCTAAACTTTTTCTAGAGATGTTACAACAATGTTTGCATGGACAGAAAATCTTTTGGCTAGAACTAGAATTTGTAACTGCAAACAGAATGAAACCCCTAACCCCATCTGCAAACTAATTACTAGATTTAGCAGCACTCATCCAAGTTTTATCCATTGTATAAACAACTGAATAAACTTAACAAGTTGTTCCTGTGTAAACAATGATAAGTTTCTAGTTACTAGATCAACAATTCAAATAACAAACTATGTAACAAGTAATTTATCACTTAACAAACTATCTATACAGTTCAGGAACATAACAATCTACACAGTTGAGGAACAGAACAGTTCAGGAACAGAGAATCTACACAGTTGAGGAACAATATGCACATTTCAGGAACATAACAAGTATAGGAACATAACAATACATGAACAGAACAATACATGTACAATTCATTAGGGTTTGAAGGGGAATTACTAACCTGAAGTGCTAGCCTCAGCATCGTTGCAAATTAATGATCGATGAAGATTCGATCGATGGGGATCACCAATCTAAGATCCCATTACGGTGGATCTCGATGGCAGGGGTGAGGAGGAAGAGGTCTAGGTGATGATGGATCTCGGCGGCGTGGTGCCAGAAGAGCTCGGGGTGGTGGTGGATCTCAGCGATGCGGTTGTGGAGGAGATCGAGGAGGAAGAGCTCGAGGTGGCGGTAGATCTCGATGGCACGGTACCGATAGAGGAAGAGCTCGAGGCGGATGAAGACCTCGTGCTAGATCTGTGCGTGCTAGGATCCGTAGAACAAGAAAAACTGTGGGTTGTAATTATATGACTTGAAAAAAATTAGGGCCTAAAACGCAAAACATAGAACCTTATCCACTACACCTTGATGTCTCTTAGGTACTCTGAGTTGATTTCCTAAATTCCTGAAAAAGTTCAAGGGGAAAATGCAAAATAACATTGTTGTCTACACTTAGACTTGTTGTCTCAATAATTAATGCATACTAGTACATATTTACTCGGTTCAAACTAGAAATTTTAAAAACACTGAAATGTAAACAACATTAAAATCAGAATATTGCGTACAAATTTACATACACTATTCAGATTTTGCATACAACTAAAAAACTACTAAGGCATACAGACAAACTACTATGATTTAAAAACATTGAGGCAGACAAATTACAACTATAAAACATCAGATCCATTTTCAAAAAATTAATTCAGAACATTACAGGCATTCTAAACATCAGATCAACTTACTGAAAATTAATTAGATCAACTTACTAAAAATTAACCAGTAGGCAATTAACAGTGGAAGACAAATTGGAAGGCAAACTGTAGTCTAGGTGCCCATGTTCAGAATATTTATAAATTTAGAACATTGCAGGCATTCTAGACAGAAATTTGCATACATTGTTCGACAATTAATAAATATGGCGATAATTTGCATACATTGTTCAACACTTAATAAACATAACACTAATTTGCACACATTGTTCAAGACATTACAACCATGAAACATTGTTCAAGACACTACAACCATGACACATTGCAAAACACATTACATGCATTGTTCAACACATTACAATCCACTAGGACACAATGTTAAATACATTACAACTTAAAAAACACAACTTGTAGGTTCCTTCCACATGTTCTTCAAGGGTCTTCAATCTCCACAAAATCAAGGCAAATGTGACTATGCCTTGGCTCTGCAATGATCAACAACAGTGATCCATCCACTGTATTTTCCTCCTGCCTAAATTTATGCCACCCTAATGTAAAAGCAATTCTAGCATATTCATCTTCCATATGGTACCATCCTCCAAGGGGCACATGAAATTCCCTCATCCATATATTTGAATGTCCTTATGGGCATCCAACTTCTCTGAATGGTTTTGCAGAAAGGTACTAGCATAGGAATATGTAGATGGTAAGAACTTAATCTGAAACATGGCATCAATAAAGTGAGAAATTAAGTTATAGATAGTTACCAAGGCATCTAGTTGAACATTTTCCTAATTATACTTGTGCACCATAAAGTGTATATCATTGACACTTTGATAGAAATCTTCATCAGCTAGTTCTTTCCCTGGTTTTAGAGCCAAAACCTTATAGATACCATAATTTATGGTTGACATGTTCTCCTCACTAATTTATCTGATGTTTGATAAAATGTTCTTGTGAAGTATAGCTCTAATTTCAGGCATCACACAACAAAAAACTGCTCAAAGTTCTAAACAAGGGTATACAGTTAACATTAGTAAGCAAGAAATCAGATAATGTTTGCAAAAACATAATAGACCTAAAATAAATTCATCAAGCATACCTCCATCTGCAACAATAGGCTTCTCAACCTTAACATTGTTGAAAAATTCAGACACTGTGATATAAAACTTGTTGTCCTGTTCGACATACCTGAAAGAGACAACCTCACCCTGCTGGATGTCATATGTCCTAACAAGGGAAGACTAGTATGGTCCACAAATGGTTGTTCTCGCCACTTCTTTCTCCAAGTATAAGTCATACACATCCCTATTTCTACATCTAGCCACCATCCAATTCTTTGAATTTGCAAACTTTTCAAGTTGTTCCTTGAATTTGCAAGGCACAGCCTGTAATGTCATTATAATCATAACACATTATTCACCTTCTGCCCGATAATAACAAGAGATTCAATATTAAACAAATGAAACTAAAATATCAACAATATCTGATGATGTAAAGAAACACATATATTCATTTTGTGTAAAGCAATTCTGATGTTGTAACTTACCACTCCATTTTGAAATCCCTGCATCATCATCAGATCAAAACAAACTACACGCCTGTTAGAGTGTGGACCACAGTTTTGCATTGGTTGCTGGCACAAAACACAATTCATTTCATCCATTCCTATGATAAATAATGGAATATGTGAGATATTATCTAACCTGTTCATTGCAATGATGAACAACTATTCTCATTCCCTAGTGCCAGGATAAATTAATCACAACAATTTCATTCATGAATCAAAACAAAAATTCATCAAACACATGAGGGTACTATTCACCTAGAGGATAACTGAAGAAGTGCTCTAGGGGTACAACTCAAGATCTGCTCCAAGGGTAGAACTCGAGATCTGCATAACAAATGATTCAATTATATGCATGTATCCAAACACAATAAGTAGATTCGGATAGGAGAGGAACAAGAAAATACCAAGGATAGAAGAGGACATCAATCAGGTTAAATGGTGCTCAGAAAGCTAGTCCATTTAAATAGGCAAGCTACCTTGCGCATCACACCCCCCACTCTCCCACTTTACCACACTTCCTAGGACGTGTGTGAAGTGTACACACATTAATGCATAAATGTACAAACCTTATTGGTGAAAATATTATCACGTTACAATTATTAGATCCTTTAAAATTCAAAACATTGTAGGCCTTGTAGACATACAAATTTGAACTAAATCACCTTACAATCTTTGCAAGCATTGACTACATTGCAGGAATATGAATACAATGTTCAACCCATCACAAATAGAGAGTAACTTAAAAATTTGTTAGTTCAGAAATGGTTTCATTATTTCATAGATTCAGGACTTCAAAATTCAGAAATGAGAACAAATGTAGTCTAGGTGTCCATCTTCTGAATACTTAAAAATTCAGAACAATGAAGGCATTCTAGACATAATATTCAACAAACATAGAATTTAAGGCAACATACATATAATATGATACCAACATAAGTACTACATTACAAGTGATACAATATACATTGCATAATCAGTTCAACTTACTAAATATTTTCATCATCCTTACTATATTACTTCAGTACTACATAACCATAGTACTACATAACTTCAGTACTACATAACCATAGTACTACATAACTTCAGTACTACATAACCACTAACAGATCCTTAGAAAACCATAGAACAATCTAAAAAAACATCAACATATTCCTTAGACAACTACAGAACAATCTCAACAAAGTTCAGCCCAAGGTGATCATGCATATGTTCTATCTCGATCACAAGCATTGCCGCCCATCCAACATGAGTAGCATATGCGAAGTCAGTCCACCCTATGGTGAAGATGACTTCTCCATGTTCTTTCCTAATGGTGTAGGCTCATTCAATGAAGTTATGTTCTTCTCCATACAGTTCTTGCCCCTCCCTGTATAGATGTGATATGCCCTGTCCTAGGTACCTGTAGCCTTGTACAGCCTTAATAGCCATTAACTAATATTTTTTACTCAGTAGCCATGCAGAACATGAAAGTGAGAATAGTGATTTCCAATTACTGATTAGAGACTACAAACTTACCAGTGCATTCCATGCTTGATTTTCCACATTCATATTTCGTACCCATAAATTCTTCGCGTATTTCCTTTCAAAGAACTCATGTTCTGTCACATGAACATCTTTGTAGATGGCAAATAAGATGGTGGCCATGTCCTGTTCAGTGACTGAGTTTATATCTGAGAAGATTGTCATGTACATATTGCTTCTTATCTGTCAACACCCGGATTTTTAATCCCAGATGCCGGTTATGCCATACCTCGCAATCCCAGGATTACCATTTTTGCGAGACATGATAGAATTGGTACCACAATACATCATCCATTACAAACCATAATAAAGGTCTTACAAATAAAGGATCTCATGATCCAGTCTTAATACAATCAAAGTAGCGGAAAGTAAACGTAGTAGGGGATCCATCTTTAGGGTCACAGGCAGTGCTGACGATGGGAGATGATCCTAGTTATCATAGACCTCCTGCTGTCCATCTTCCTGGTAGTCCTCCTCGTAGTCTAGCCACGGGAATAGCCAGGGACAAAGCCATGAGTACTCTTTAAGTACTCGCAAACTATTGCTAACAAGTAAGGTAGTTCTAGTAGGAATCTTAAGCTCTAGGTTTATTTGCAAAAAGCTAGGTTTATTTCATAAGGAGTTCAAAAGTAAAGAACCTAATTTAATTTTCTACATCACCTAAGTGGGCACCGTTTTCATGTCCACAACCCTGTAGTGGTCAAGTCAAGGTCATAGTTCAATTCACAAGTCATTTTTGAAAACATCTGACAACGGAACAGTATGGCCACTCCAACTGTCCATGACCGCCGACGCGGCTTTTCGAATAGTTTGACACTCTGTAGAGGTGGTACACTTTCACCACAAAATTTGATACATCCGTCAAGGATAGCCCTAAATCATCATACTTGGTATGCAGATAATCAATCCTAACCTTTCAATTACACACCCTAGTATAGGCACCTCCCCTATGAGCTTAGCCTACCAGCCACGACCATCTACCATCCTGGGCATTGCATAGGTGGACATTCACATTCACGATGTAGCCTCAGCTCAACCTATTTCCGCGAGGGAACCCATACTAAGGCATATAAACTTTCAGTTAAGCCCTACCCAATTCAGGTATTATGGTTGTACGGTAAAATTGGAATGGTATCGCATCCGAACCCAACCATCAGTTTTTGTCAAAACCAAGGCTCATGCCTCAAGTAGTTTCATCATCAAATCATTTTGTGTTCATAACACATGTCAAAAATATTTCAATAGAATGAATCATCATTCCAAGGTTTTCATAATCATTTCCTCCAAGTATTCCCATCTAAGGTGGTCAGTAGTAGTTTAGCACTAGCAACTAGCAATGAGGGTGTCACTATTGAGGGGTGCTAATCAAGTGTAACTACCCAAATCTAGTTTTATGCTTTTTATGGCATCTAAGTATGACTACTTAGGCCTAGTTTTATGATCTTTATGGCATCTAGCCTATTTTTTCCAATACTCACAAATCACTAACTAAAGGTAAAGAACTTTGGTAAAAGTAAAAGAATAAAGCTTGCAAGTAAAACTTGGGATGGGTATAATCAAGGTTGCATAAGCAAATCATGCCTAATGCATCTTGCATAGGTTATCTTGCATATGTATGAAGCTTGCAAGTGTTAGCTTGCATAGTTAACTTGTAGTGTTAGGCTTGCCTTGAGTAGTGCAGTGGTTGAAGTTCTCTTCTTCTTCATAGTACTCCTCCTTCTCGTATCCCGAGTCGGTACTAGCGTCTATAAATGAATACGAGGTACACAATCACCAAACAATACTTAACTACTTCTATTTAGCACACAAAGGCTCACACTAGATGATCTAGCATGATCACAATCATCACATGAAATAAAGACCTAGTCTTATTTATCTTATTTTGGAAAAGTAATTTCTACTCATTGAAAAATACTTAAGATTTAATATTCTCTAATTAAAATATGGGATCATGTTGACACATGTCATCACCACATATTCTATGGGAATGTGATTTAAAGTGTTGGTCATATTTTATAAAGTTTTAAAATTACTATTTAATAAAATTAAAGTGACTAGAAATGCCTATATAACATTCTTTTGGTACTAGTCCAAGATCACTGCATGTAAACCTACATATTTTTACATATTCAGATAGATCTTGTCAAATGTGATTTTTGAGAGTTGGAATCAACTCAAAAGAATTTATGGTTGATTTTTGAAAAATGTTTGAATTTGGAAAAGTCTCTGCCTTGTTATTTTTACTATAGGTGATCTATAATTTCAAATGGTTTGAATCCAACGTGCTTGGGTAGATATTTTGAATACCTTTATAACAAAATTAGAATCATGCAATTTGGTTTATTGAATCTCTTTGAATTGATTTTTGAATCTACTGACAGAATTTAGTTTTAACTAAAATGGAAAAAGTTTATTTGAATCAACAGGCTCTGCGCGGGAAACTAATTGGGCCGCCACTACTGAACGCTGCTGCAGCAAGGCAAAGCTATAAAAGGGTCCCACTGGTCAGCGACTCAGCTAAGCCGAAACGGTAGGTTTCAATCTTAGGCCTATGATTAGAATAGGATCTAACGGCTGTGGTTCGTCGTCTCCGTCGAACTGCTCCGGCGAGACTGAACCCTAACACGACGGTGGGGGTACGTGGGGGCTCACCTGGGCTCCAGCTAAGGTCGGTGATGGGGGAAAATGAGGTTGTCATCGACGATGGTTCGAGGCGCGGTCACGGCGGCTCCTGGGGCGGCTCCTAGCTCCAGTTCCTCTGCAGCGGCGGTCTCCAGTGAAATTTCGGTGATGTGGTGCTCGCCTTGCTTCGGGGAGAGATGTGGGAGGTTTCTAAGAGAGAGGGGAGTGATATGGTGTGGCGAATGAGGGCTAGGGGGCCTCTATTTATACACGGGCGAGAGGGGCAGAGCGGCATGGCTCGGGCTCGTCGACGACGTCGTTGCAGTGAGTTATTGGCATGGCTGAGGGTAGGGGTCGACACGGTGCTTCAGGGCGGTCGTCATGCGAGTGATGGCGCGGCAAGGCGCGACCGAGAATGGTCAGGTGCGGTCTATGCTCTGTGCAGGAACGGTGGCGTTCGAGACGGCACATAGTGTCTACGGTCCGCGCGGCGGCGAACGGGCATGTCTGGGGAGAATATCATTTTGCGGCTTCTTCTTCCCCAGAGCGGCAATCTGTGGTCGCGGCCATGGTGCGGAGCTGGGACATGACGAAACTGCTCGGCCCCGCTCTCCTCCCCATCCTGAGTCGGAGCTCGCCCTCACCATGGCCGCACGCATGGCACAACTCGGGGACGAGAATTGGTTCCCAGTGAGATCTATCACTGTTTCGACCATGCTCAGTCCTGTTTTCCTCCACCAGAATCCGAGCTCGCCATCACCATGGTCGTACCCGCACCAATTCTGCCACCCCTACCGAGGTCTCTGTGGTAGCTCAAGTTCTGCCATGTTGAACCTGTAAGTGAATTCGGAGCTGTGCGACGGCAACCCATTGTTGAACCTGTAAGGAATTTGCTGAAGATTGTGTGCCGTGCCAAGGTCTTTGGCTGATGCATTCGGCTTCTGCCAACGTCCACCGCCGATGTGAGATCATTTAGTTTCTTCAATACGAAATTTCGACCAATTTAACTTGTTGATGTATTCCTTGAAAATTATAATATAATCTAGCACTAGAAATATTTTGTAGTGTGCATGAGCATGATCAGTAATATAATTGAACACTAGAAATTTTAAGGCACTCCATATAAAGAAGTAGATTAATATATATATATATATATATATATATATATATATATAGAAGGTTCACCATAGACACCACGCGTATATATTGTCTTACATGCCACCCATAGGTAATAATAATTAACTGAGACAAAATAAAAGCAGGGGCAGCAGCAGGAGGCCGAGACACGGAGATGCCTAGCAGGGCAGGGGCATATCAGCAGGAGGCAGGGACAACCTAGTCGATGGGATACATGCCAGTCCTGACATAATTCCGGAGGAATTTGCCGAAGGCTGCTTGTCGCGCCAAGGTAATCAGCCTATGCCTTCTTCCTCCGCCTCTGGCAACACCCACCGCATGCTAGATCATGCTGTCGAGGTCCACGTTGATTGCTCTGCCACAGAATAGGCAAAACAGTCTCCTCCTACGGTAGAAACGGATTAGCCCACACCATAACCACCTCAGCACGTAGCGGCTCTTGTTGTCCCTAGATTCCTTGCTATTGTCCACTTCATCATCATCCTCCTATTGATTTTTCAGAACGTAACTTAGAACTCATACATATGATTTAATTATATTACAACTCAAGAATTGACAACATGTATATGTAAGACAATATATCCGTGGATATCAAAGAGAAAGCATCTCAGCAATAGTTTGATCAGTTCATATATCATTTCATCTCAACATAGTGACAAATAATTGCATTAGAGTGTATGTAGAATAAAGATTGCGGCCTCATAAGTTTCTTCAAGGATGGAGTTAGTGAACCAAGTAACAATTGCACAACCTATATTGTTCTTGTACATCGCCCCAGGTTCACTAACTCATCCCTGAAAAAATCTGACACCAATGTGTCTGACTCTCTTTTGGGACAAATTTGAATCATTGGCCACAATAAGAAATTGAAATGTAATCATACAAAATATTATTCAGGGATATACATAGTCAAGTACAAAAACAAGCCTAAATATTGTAATTATAAATAAAAAACTAAACAATTTATCTTCAGGTACATGTTAAAAATGCTTATGATCAAAACCATTCATTTACATATGCATCATTCAAAGATCAGAAACAAATCAAGGATCATTTATGTAGTTCCATATGAGAATAAATCAAGGGCCTCATAATTTGTTTCAGAGATGGAGTTGGCGAACCAAAGTACCAACAACACAACCTATATTGTTTGTGTGCATTGCTGCCTCAGGTTCACCAACTCATCCCTAAAACACGACACTATCATACGTGTCTCTCCTTGAACTCTTTTGGGGCAAATTTCAATCATCGGCCTCGGTAACAAACTGAAATGTAATTCTTATACACTATGAATGCATGGAATAGATAATTCAAATATCATAGTTCTATGAATGTAGAATAAAGATTGCGGCCTCATAAGTTTCTTCAGGGATGGCGTAAGCGAACCAAGTAACAATTGCACAGCTTATATTGATCTTGTACATGACCCCAGGTTCGCTCACTCATCCCTGACAAAATCTGACACCAATGTGTCTGCCTCTCTTTGGAGCAAATTTGAATCATTGGCCACAATAAGAAATTGAATTGCTGCCTCAGGTTCACTAACCATCCCTAAGAAAACGACAGCATCAGATGCCCTTGCACTATTTTGGGGAAATATTGAATCATTGGGCTCAGTAAGGAATAGAAATGTAATGTTATAGGCATGTTGTGTATCGAAATCAACACTCAACTAGCAATCTCAACTTGATGGCAGATGAGCAGATTGGGGTTTTGTGACTAGACGGATTGGGGTTTTGTGACTAATGGCAGATGCATCAATCGACCAATTGAACCATATATATACTACCCTACTTCAAGAGCAAAAGAATCTGTACACGATTGAGCAAATCCTATGTATGAACAGTGAAATCTGCGGTTGCGACTAGAGAAGCTAGCAATGTAGTACCTCGGACTCCTTATCAGGGACCTCCTCCTCGAACTCGTCATTCTCCGCGATTGCGTCGAAGATTTCTTGGACGGTGATGGGGTCATTGATGTAGAGCACCGGATTGCCTCTGCTTGCTGCCTGCCCCCATCCAGATTTGCCGCTGGCACCACGACGTTGTCGGCCACGACATTGTCGGCCACCTGCTGCTCGGCGGCGACGGCTACTGGCTGGACGGATGAGCTCGAACCCTCGACGGCGCAGCGACGAGCGGCGTTCGTGCCCGGAGAAGACGCCTCTGCCTGCTTGGCAACGACCGAGCCATCTGCTGCTGCGCCTTCAACTGGCTTCACCTCTGGCTCGTCTCCTCGTGTACGCTTCATGGCGCACCTAGGGAAGGAGGTAATGCAAGCGAGGGAGCTTCGGCGCACGCGGTAGGTGCAGATTGGGATTTTGGGACTAGATAGATTGGTGGGGGGGGGGGGAATGACACGACCACATGGAAGAAGAAGGTCGAGCGGGTTCATAAACACCGGACTGTTCGTAGTCCCCGAGTGGACACGTGTGGTGGGCGAGCGGCTACCACGATCTCCACCTTTTTTTTGGGTTCCCTTTTTTTGAAACAACCACGATCTCCACTTTAGAGCTGCATTGAAAACACGCTCATGGCAGACCTCGATTCCACTGTATGCATGTGGCACAGAACCAATTTCTAGCAACGTTAGATCCACTTGAGGGGGGGCCTTGACTCATGGAAGTTACTTGCGGCAGGGCCCAGTTGGAAGTGAGATTGAGAGCGCTGCGTAAAAATGGGATATGTCTTATTAAAATCAAGTGGCAATAAATTGCAGTGCCCCGTCGACAACTGTGCACTCAATGACCCTGTTGCCCTGTGCATGTGTTGTAGTAGTAGTAGCCTTTATAAACTAGATTAAACGTGACATGACCACTCAACGACTTTTTCCATGGACGACATCGTGTTCCTTCATGTAGAGGGAGACGTCCGTGCTATCTCACGCTGAGGGAGACGTCCGTGCTGTCTCACGATGTACTGTGAAGGGCACGACGTGTGCAACGATCATCGTTGGATCACACAGGATCAACAGTTGGTGCGCACAATCCGCGTGACAACTGTGACAACCAATCAGGGCATAGCAGACAGAGTGAGCACATGTTTGGGCTTCTACGAAAGAGAGAGAGAGGGGATGGGCAAAACTGAGTAGTATCAAAAAGCAAAGGGCAAAACTGAGTAGTATAAAAATCGAAAGTGAGTGTCTTGTACAATGAAATACATCGTGGCATACATCAAATTATGCCAAGATAGATCCACTAGAGTTTATTGCATGTGTGTGATGACCCACAAGTATAGGGGGTGTATCGCAGTATTTTCGAGGGAAGTGAAACCCAATTTATTGATTCGACACAAGGGGAGCCAAAGAATATTTATAAGCCTTAACAACTGAGTTGTCAATTCAGCTGCACCTAGAAACAATCTTGCTCACAGTAGTTTATCAGTAGCAACAGTTTTGTATTAGGAATAGCAAAGTAGCAACAGTAGTAAAATAAAGACAATAAAGGACAATAGCGAAATAAGTGGGATTCGAAAAGTTGTAGGCATAGGGATGGATGGACGGGCGTTGCATGGACAAGACAATTCACATAGCAATCAGAACATAGGGAAATTGCAGATAAATAAGATAAAGCATCCAAGTACTAGATAATCCTAGGCATGTGTTCCATATATAGTCATACGTGCTCACAATGAGAACTTGCACAACATCTTTTGTCCTGCTAGCCTGTTTGCAGCGGGGCCTCAAGAGAACTACTGGCAATTAAGGTGCTCCTTTTAATAGAGCACCGGAGCAAAGCATTAACACTCCATGAACACATGTGATCCTCACATCAAAGCCATTCCCTCCGGTTATCCCGATTTCTGTCACTTCGAGGCCATTGGTTCCGGACAACAACGTGTGTATACAACTTGCATATAAGACCATAAACAATACTATCATAATGAATCAATAACATGTTCAGATCTGAAATCATGGCACTCGGGCCCTAGTGACAAGCATTAAGCACAACAAGTCGCAACAAAGTCATAAAGCACTAATAAAAGATACTAGGCACCATGCCCTAACAATCTGATGCCATTACATGAACGATCTCATCCAATCCCTACCATCCCCATATCCTACAGCGGGTGATTACTCACTCATAGATGGGGGAAACATGGATGGTCAATGGAGAAGCGATGGTGATGATGATGGCGATGATCTCCTCCAATTCCCTGTCCCGGCAGGGTGCCAAAACGGAGTTTACGTGTCTTTAAGTGGAATCTGGTGGTGGCGTGCGGAACTCCTTCTGAAAACGTCGACCCCCAAGTTTTTAGGTCAAGGCTCCTTATAGGTGAAGAGGAGACCAAGGGGTGCCTAGGGGCCCACACCTGGCGCGGCCTGGCTCGCGCCACTGTGTGGTGTGGCCACCCCTGGCTCTTTTCCGTCTCGTATTCTAGCTCCTGGAGGCTTCGGGTGAAATAGGATTTTTGGCATATTTTCCGGGATTTTTCCTGATAGTTGATTTTCTGCACAAAAAGTAGACACCAAGGCAATTCTGCTGAAAACATCGTCAGTCCGCATTAGTTGCATCCAAATCACACAAGTTTAGAGGAGAAACAATAGCAAAAGTGTTCGGGAAAGTAGATACATTTTGGACGTATCAACTCCCCCCAAGCTTAGCTTATTGCTTGTCCTCAAGCAATTCAGTTGAAAACTGAGTGCAGTAAAAGAACTTTCACAACACATTTGCTTCATATGATGTAAATATTCTCAGCAATGTGATCAACTACTTAGACAGTTCATAATAAAGAGTATGCAACTAAGTTTACTTAATAGGCATTGCAAGCTATGAAGAGATTCCAACTCAAAAATAATAAGTAGCATGAAGCATAAACATAAGCAACATTACAATGCTCATAAAAAGGTATGATAGAGTGGTATCTTGCTTGCCTTTGATTATGAATGTCAAGGCACCTCTGAAGTTCAAGTGATGACTAGAAGTAAAGATATCAAAGATACAAGCATCAAAGTCATAACACAAATAATCAAGTAATGGGACAAGCACAAAGAATGACAACTGTGCTCTCAAGAAGGTGCTCAGAGAATGTATGGAGACTCAACAAGAAAAGGTTTTAAATAATTTGAAAGGCTTCCAAATGCTGAAAGTATGGTACTCGTTAGCTTTGAGCTCTCATTGCCCCTATCATAAGCATCTTTAAATGGTTAAGGTTAAAGTGACACAACTAAGAGGATATGCTTGACAAGTTATAAATCGAAGTCTCATGCCCCTTACTTACGAAGACCGATCCTCATGCTACTCAACTTCAGTCACAAGTAAGCTCTTTTCATTGTAAGTATATACGTATCATACAGAACCGCCAACGGGGTACCCCTTGCACATGACACGGGAGCTATCCCATAATCAAAATAACAAGGCAAGCAGACAATGAGCATCTCGGCGATCTTTTTATTTACTATGTGCATAGATTTTTATTGAGGATGCTTCATAGAATGCTCATTATGGTTATGCTGCAAGTTTCCACCATGATTAGGCATGGCTTAGGCTAGCGGCTGCGCTTCTCTAACATACATACAAAATCCATGATCTTACAAGTTCCACTTTTATTTCACACCGCCGGGATCCATAAGCAAAAGAACATGATATCAACTAGGTGTAAAGTACCAATGAAGTGTTGAAAGCGGTCCCCATGGTACATGGTTCTGCTAACTTCAACTCATAAAGCGCAATCATATATGCAACAAAGAAGGACACAATGGTTCAGGTTTATTAAGTGCAAGAAAATAAAGTGTGCCATCAAGTTCATGAGAGCTTTACTAACTAACTTTCCCATAACAAGCAAACATTTTATTCGGAAGAAAACAAGGCATATTGAATATGCACAGAAGTAGCAAATCATGCTAATAGGTAGGTATGGTGGACACTTTGGCAATATTTGGTTTAAGGGAGTTGGAAACATGAGTAAAACACTCAGTGGAAGTGAAGGCTAGCAATAGTGAGGGAGCGACCAACGAGAGAGCAATAGCTGTCATAATCACACTTGCAACAAAACAGGACTAATCATGGCATGAAAGTGATTCAAGATCCTCAAGGCAAAATAATTCATCAAGGCTTAACTGATTATTACAGTCATGTGCATGCGTGAACATGTGCCAAGTCAATTCAAATAAAACATTCAGAGGAGGATACCACAGTGTCATACCAAGTTATGAATAGAATAATGCAAGCAAACATTCATAAAACATGCTACAAACTATTAGCAAGTTGGGGCTAATCATAAGAAAGCAAGAACTACTAAGCATCCAAAGATAACATACACTCTACATGAACAGACTAAGCATGCCCACAGTGATGAGTATATGTACAAAAATGAAAACAAATAGAGTTCGTTACCAGCCTCTTACCACGCCCCAAGTTGTCATTAATCCTCATTATTGCTCTTCACTTGTGTGGCTTGAATAATAATATGAAACCAATATCCACTGAGGACTGCTGAACCCTGTAGCAAACTCACAAAAACCAAAGAAGAACGACAAATATTTTTGTTGATTTTGATTTTTAAAACAAGAACCAAAGAGGAAAAACAAGCAAAGCAAAATCTTTTTGGGTTTTTCAAATAGTTCAAACAAAGCAAAAAGGGAAAAACAAACCAACGCAAAAAGAATAAGCAAACCAAAGAGAAACAACAGAAATATTTTTGGTCTTTTTGTGTTTTAGAAAGCAAAAGCAAAGAAGAACAAAAACTAAAAAGAGAACGAAAACATGAATATACAAAGTACCGATGCAACATGATATGGAGATGAGTGCGGTGTCGGCGTACCTCCCCCCAAGCTTAGGCTTTTGGCCTAAGTGGGTATCAATCCATGTACGAATAGGGGTTCCAAGCAGGCGGATCTTGATAAGAATGATCGTAGTTGGGCCCATGGGAAGAAGAAGAAGCTCCCCAATCATAAGCAGGCTGCTGATATGAAGACTCTCCCTCATTCAAGGGCTGGACCAAATCATCCGTGACCTCCCTTCTAGTGTCCTGCTCCTGTTGGGAGAGCTCTGCCAAGTACGTGTCAAGCTCCTCCTCAGTGAGGGACCATCCTTCCCTGTTATCAAGGTTAAACAAAATAGGTGCAGGCAAAAGAACAACATGCCCGAACTTGCTCTTTCTCCAACCAGCTTTGAGAAAGGTTATTTCATAAGATAACTCACTCATACTAGCCCACGAGGAAACAAATTTATGCTGTATCATGGAATTAAGATCAAACCTTTCTATGGAAAACTGTAGGTCTAGATGACGAGGCACTAAACCATGCAATGCTAGTAAACGAGAAGCAATGAGGCCTCCACAAATTCCACCTTTCTCACGGTTAGCAGCAAGACGAAAAGCTATCAAAGCACCTAAGTTGTAAGAACTATCCCGTTTAAGAGCAACAGAGATAAATGCTAGATCATACGAAGATAACTTATTGGTAGTTTTCCTAGCAAGAACACACTTGGCAATAAAGTAGGCAAAGTAGCGAATGGAGGGAAGATGAATGTTATGGATTTTTCCACTCTCCTTCGAGAAGCTGCTCCCTTGGCAAATTTCTGCATATAAATCCATGAGTGGTTCAGGTCTCTCCTTAATCTTTCTACATGATCCCCATTGAGGTACCTTAATAGCTGCACAAAAATCATCAAGAGAAAGGTCAACAACAATATTGTAAATTTTGTAATGAACTATGGGGTTAGGCAAAGAGTGACTAAATTGGAAATCCTGCACCACAGACATGGTTAGCTTCACAAATTGACAAGGTTCATCTTCCAAAAAGTGCTCTAACCCTGCATTAGAAACCAAAGTGTGGAAATCTTGTAGAATTCCCGCAGCTCTCATGAACTCAGAGCATGGATAAATGGAGGGAAAGACTTCCTCCTCCCGGTGGACCTTCATGACCTCAGGCACCCAAAGCTCATGTTGGTTTAGGTGGTGTTCACTCATTTTCTATTCTGAAATTTAAACACCTATTAAACAAGTGATTGCAAAGTAAATATAATGAAGGATTCTACTCATAGGGACTTGCAAGAGGCCTAAACATGCATCAAAACTATATCTCTAAGCATCAAACAAGCTTACAAGCTCTCATAACCAGTCACCTACAGTAGCAAAATACTCAAGATATAATCCACTAAACACAAATCTACTTGGACAATGGGAGGAGTCACATACCATGGAACAAATGCTCCAAATTTCAGCAAGAAAGATGGGCTGAGCAAGGAGATCAAAAAAATCGAGAGCAAGCACAGCAAGAACGCGATTTTGAGCAATGAACTAGAGCTTACTCGGGAGAGAGAAGAAAGTGGCAGGTGAGAGAGTTAGTGGGGGGCCAGGGGTGGCCCACACCAGGGCATGGTGCCACCTAGGGCTGGCCGTGCCACCATGTGGTGTGCCTGCCTGGTGGGCCCCCTGGTACCTCCCAGGTACTCCTCTGCCCCTTTTTTCATGTAAAAATTTAATATGAATTTTCTGGAATTTTTCGAGACACTTTATTTTTGGGCATTTTCAGGCATAGAAGAATGATTTTCTGACAAACAGTTTTTTTTGGAAACATGATGCAAGGACAAAACAAAGCTAGAACTACAGAAGTTCTAAGACACTCTAATATGCAAGCAACTAACAACAAAAAGAGAACTAAACGAAAACAAAAACTAAAATGCATAGGATAGAAGTAAATGAAGATAATCATAGTGAAAACATTGTTTTGTTCAATGAAATCCTTTTGTTAACAAGGTTGATCTGGTCTTGCTACCAAAACAATTCCATATGAGACAAAACTTTGTATTCCACTAATGATTATGTTACCTCAACCTGGATAGCAATGGTCCCAATCATAATAGTTTCAAATTTTTCTCTTGGTATGGGACAATATATTTCTCCAACTTGAATGCCCTCAACATGTTCAATTGAATTCAAACCATAAGTTCTTTCAACCTTCTTGGGGAAATAGACAGTATGTTCCTTGTCATTAACATTGAAGGTCACCTTTCCTTGATTATAATTGATAACAGCTCCTGCAGTATTAAGAAAAGGTCTCCCAAGAATAATAGACATATTATCATCTTCAGGCATTTCAAGCACAACAAAGTCAGTTAATATCAAGCATTTATGAGCCACTTGAACAGGTACATCCTGACATATACCCACATGAATAGTGGTAGATTTATCAGCCATTTGCAAAGATATATCAGTTGGTATTAATTTTTCTATTTGAAGCCTCTTATAGAGAGAGAAAGGCATAACACTAACTCCAACTCCCAAATCACACAAAACAGTTCTAACATAACTGTTCTTAATAGAGCAAGGGATAGTTGGAATCCCTGGGTCACCAAGTTTCTTAGGAACCTTACCATTGAAAGAATAAATAGCAAGCAAAGTAGAAATTTCTTCATTAGGGATCTTCCTTTTATTCGAGACAATATCCTTCATATACTTTGAGTAAGGAGGCAATTTAATAGCATCAGTCAAAGGAATTTGCAAGAATAAAGGTTTCATCAACTCACAAAACTTATTATAGTGTTCATCTTCCTTTGACTTGTGTTTCTTATCAGGGAAAGGCATAGGTTTTTGGACCCAAGGTTCTCTTTCACTACCATGTTTCTTAGCAATAAAATCTTCTTTGGTGTATTTAGTATTCTTAATGTGGTTTTCAGGTTCTTCTTCAACTTTTTCTTCATTAGGAACTTCATTTTCTTCATTACCACTTTCAGTTTCAGCATCAGAGATAGATATACTATTAGGATCTATAGAAGGTTAAGAGGGTTCTACAACAGTTTTATGCTTCTTTTTCCTTTTCTTACGAGTAGAACCACTATTTTCAGCTTGTTGAGAATCCTGCTCAATTCTTTTGGGATGCCCCTCAGGATATAGAGGATCCTGGGTAGCAGCTCCACTTCTAGTTCTAATTTCATAAGCATGTTTTTCTTTAGCAGCATTAACTAGCAAGTCGTTTTGTACTTTAACGAGTTGATCTATTTGAGTTTGAACCATTTGAAACTGTTTAACAATCATTTTAACATCATTAGAGGTTCTTTCCACAATATCTTTCAACTCAACAATAGCTCTAGTGTTTTCCATTAGATGATTTTGCACCCTTTTATTAAAGTTATCTTGCTTAACAATAAAGCTATCGAATTCTTCTAAGCATTTATCAGGAGGTTTAGAGTAAGGGATATCACCTTCATCAAAGTGTTGGAGAGAGTGTACCTCAATAGTGGATGAGTAGGGAATAGACTTACATAATTCTTCTATAGGAGGTAAATTCTTGACATCTGCAGCTTTAATTCCCTTCTCTTTAAGACATTTCTTAGCTTCCTTCATCACTTCATCATTTAATTCAATAACTCCCCTCTTCTTTGATGTTGGAATAGGCACCGGAATAGATGGTTCAGGTACAATTACTTCAGGTATAGCTTGTTTAGGAGGAGTCCAATCTTCATAATTCTTGCTTTTAGCCATTAATTCCCCAGCTTTCTTAGGAGTCCTATTCCTGAAAACACAATCAGCACAACTATCTAGGTATGTCCTAGATTCTTCAGTTAGTCCATTATAAAATATATCAAGAAGCTCATTCTTAAGTAATGGGCTTCCAGCCTGTGCATGAATCAAAGCACAAAACCTTGCCCAAGATTCAGGCAATACCTCTTTTTCTCCCTGTTTAAAATCAAAAAGTTCCTGCAAAATAGCATGTCTAGAACTAGGAGGAAATTATTTCTGCAGGAAAGTACTAATCAAACACTCAGGGCTATCAATAGATCCAGGAGGTAAATTACTAAACCAAGTTTTAGCTTCTACTTTCAGTGAAAAGGGGAAGATCTTGGCAACAAAGTAAGTACGCATCTTAATATCATCAGAAAACAAGCCACTCATAGTAGAAAGTTCATTCATATGTGCTACCGCACTTTCATTCTTAGTCCCACAAAAAGGTTCTTTCTCGACAATAGCTATGTAAGATAGATCGAGAGAGAAATCATAATATTCATCTATAATGTTTATGGGAGAAGCAGCAAACTTAGCAATAGGAGACAATTTGGGTCTAATAGTACGCCTCTCAAGGAGACTCTTAGCAGCGCTCCTATCATGGGTGTTCTTACATTCTTTAATAAATTCATCGGTCATCTCAACATAACCATCTTCAATATCATAACTTTCACTAGACTCAGGTGAACTAACATGTGTGGTAGTGTCTTCATTAGGAGTTTCGGTACCAGCTATAGTTCTAGCAATCGTAGCATCTAGGAAAGGACCTAATGAACCACTCTTATCAAGCACAGTAGAAGCAACATCATAAGCATCAGAAGTTTCAGATTCAGCAGTAGTAGCAGTGTGTGTAGCATGTGTATGTGGTGATGTAACAAGCTTACTTATAACAGATGGTGAATCAAGAGCAACAGAGGTGTACAGAACTGTACCTCTTCTTGTAGTGGATGGTAAAATAGGAACCTTGCCATCATGAGACTTACCCATGATGGATGGATAACAACGAACAATAGAGAATCCAAGTGAACTTGATAAATAAAGCTATGCTCCCCGGCAACGGCGCTAGAAAATAGTCTTGATGACCCACAAGTATAGGGGGTGTATCACAGTATTTTCGAGGGAAGTGAAACCCAATTTATTGATTCGACACAAGGGGAGCCAAAGAATATTTATAAGCCTTAACAACTGAGTTGTCAATTCAGCTGCGCCTAGAAACAATCTTGCTCACATCAGTTTATCAGTAGCAACAGTTTTGTAGTAGGAATAGCAAAGTAGCAACAGTAGTAAAATAAAGACAGCAGTGACAATAGAAGTAAACAGTGGTATTCGAGTGCGGTAGGCATAGGGATGGATGGACGGGCGTTGCATGGACAAGACAATTCACATAGCAATCAGAACATAGGGCAATTGCAGATAAATAAGATAAAGCATCCAAGTACTAGATAATCCTAGGCATGTGTTTCATATATAGTCATACGTGCTCGCAATGAGAACTTGCACAACATCTTTTGTCCCCGCCCGTTTGCAGCGGGGCCTCAAGGGAACTACTGGCAATTAAGGTGCTCCTTTTAATAGAGCACCGGAGCAAAGCATTAACACTCCATGAACACATGTGATCCTCACATCAAAGCCATTCCCTCCTATTAACCCGATTTCTGTCACTTCGGGGCCATTGGTTCCGGACAACAATGTGTGTATACAACTTGCAGATAAGACCATAAACAATACTATCATAATGAATCAATAACATGTTCAGATCTGAAATCATGGCACTCGGGCCCTAGTGACAAGCATTAAGCACAACAAGTTGCAACAAAGTCATAAAGCACTAATAAAAGATATTAGGCACCATGCCCTAACAATCTGATGCCATTACATGAACGATCTCATCCAATCCCTACCATCCCTATAGCCTACAGCAGGAGATATCTCACTCATAGATGGGGAAACATGGATGGTCGATGGAGAAGCAATGGTGATGATGATGGTGATGATCTCCTCTAATTCCCCATCCCAGCAGGGTGCCAGAATAGAGTTTCTGGTGTTGTTTCGTGGAATCTGGCGGTGGCGGCAGAGCGGAACTCCTTTTGGAAAAACGTCGAACCCCCCGAAGGTTTTAGGTCCGAAGGCTCCTTATAGGCGAAGAGGGAGACCGAGGCGGTGCCTGGGGGGCCCACACCACTCCCTGGCGCGGCCTGGCCTGGCCCCCGCCACCAGGTGGTGTGGCCACCCTGGCTCTTCTCCGTCTCGTATTCTGGCTCTTGGAGGCTTCGGGTGAAATATGATTTTTGGCATATTTTTCGGGATTTTTCCTGATAGTTGATTTTCTGCATGAAAAGTACACACCAAGGCAATTCTGCTGAAAACAGTGTCAGTCCGCATTAGTTGCATCCAAATCACACAAGTTTAGAGGAGAAACAATAGCAGAAGTGTTTGGGAAAGTAGATCAGTTTTGGACGTATTAGTGTGTTATACTCATAAACCACATATGGATCAGCCAGAGTCATTGCATGTGTGTTCTTCTCATGAACCACACATGGATCGACCAGTGTCATTGCATGTCTGTTCTTTTCATGAACCACAACTATAGTCATTGCATGTCTGTTCTTTCCACAAACCACGTAAGGATACACCATTTTCATTCGATGTGTTTTCTTTTCATGAACCATAACCAGAGTCATTGCATGTGTGTTCTTCTCACAAACCACACATGGATCCACCAGTGTCATTGCATGTATGTTCTTTTCATGAACCACAACTAGAGTCATTGCATGTCTGTTCTTTTCACAAACCACATAAGGATACACCAGTGTCATTGGATGTGTGCTCTTTTCATGAACCACACCCAGTATCATTGCATGTGTGTTCTTCTCACAAACCACACATGGATCCACCAGTGTCATTGCATTTCTACTCTTTTCATGAACCACACTTGTGTCATTGCTTGTCTGTTCTTTCCACAAACCACACATGGATCCACCAGTGTCATTGCATGTGTTTTGTTTTCACGAACCACATCCAGAGTCATTGCATGTCTGTTCTTTTCATTAACCACACCTAGTGTCATTGCATGTCTGTTCTTTCCACAAACCACATAAGGATCCACCAGTGGCATTGCATATCTATTCTTCCCACAAACCACACATGGATCCACCAGTGTCACTAGATGTGTGTTCTTTTCATGAACCACATCCAGTGTCATTGCATGTCTATTCTTTTCATGAACCATACCCAGAGTCTATTCTTCTCACAAACCACACATGGATCCACAAGTGTCATTGGATGTGTGTTATTTTCATGAACCACACCCAGTGTCATTGCATGTCTATTCTTCTCACAAACCACACATGGATCCACCAGTGTCATTGCATGTCTGCTCTTTTCATTAACCACACCCAGTGTCATTGCATGTGTGCTCTTCTCACAAACGACACATGGATCCACCATTGTCATTGGTTGTTTGTTCTTCTCAAAAACCACAGCTAGAGTCATTGCATGTCTGTTCTTTCCACAAACCACACATGGATCCACCAGTGTCATTGCATGTGTGTTCATTTCATGAACCACAACCACAGTCATTGCATGCGTGTTCTTCTCACAAACCACACATGGAAACAGCCAGTGTCATTGCATGTCTGTTCTTTTCATGAACCACAGCTAGAGTCATTGCATTTTTGTGCTTCTCACAAACCACATAAGGATACAACAGTGTCATTGGATGTGTGTTCTTCTCACAAACCACACATGGATCCACTAGTGTCATTGCATGTGTGTTCTTTCCGTGAACCACAGCCATAGTCATTGCATGTCTGTTCTTCTCATAAACCACGTATGGATCCACCAGTGTCACTGGATGTGTGTTCTTTTCATGAACCACAGCTAGAGTCATTGCATGTGTGTTCTTTTGACAAACCACAGAAGGATCCACCAATGTCATTGGATGTGTGTTCTTTTCATGAACCACACCCAGTGTCATTGAATGTGTGTTCTTCTCACAAACCACACATGGATCCACCAGTGTCATTGCATGCCTGATCTTTGCATGAACAACACCAGTGTCATCGCATGTCTGTTCTTTCCAGAAATCACACATGGATCCACCAGTGTCATTGCATGTGTTTTCTTTTCTTGAACCACAGCTAGAGTCATTGCATATCTATTCTTTTCACGAACCACATAAGGATACACCAGTGTCATTGGATGTGTGTTCTTTTCATGAACCATACCCAGTGTCATTGCATGTGTGTTCTTCTCACAAACCACACATGGATCCACCAGTGTCATTGCATGTCTGTTCTTTTCATAAACCATAGCTAGTGTCATTGCATGTCTGTTCTTTCCACAAACCACACATGGATCCACCAATGTGATTGCATGTGTGTTCTTTTCACTAACCACATAAGGATCCACCAGTGTCACTGGATGTGTGTTCTTTTCACAAACCACACCCAGTGTCATTGGATGTGTGTTCTTTTCACAAACCACAGCCGGAGTCATTGCATGTTTGTTCTTTCCATAAACCACACATGGATCCACCAGTGTCATAGCATGTGTGTTCTTTTCAGGAACCACAACTAGAGTCATTGCATGTCTGTTATTTCCACAAACCACATATGGAAACAGCCAGAGTCATTGCATGTATGTTCTTTCCACAAACCACATATGGATCCACCAGTGTCACTGGATGTGTGTTCTTTTCACAAACCACAACTAGAGTCATTGCATGTGTGTTCTTTTCATGAACCACAGCCAGAGTCATTGCATGTGTGTTCTTCTCACATACCACACATGGATCCACCAGTGTTATTGCATGTCTGTTCTTTTCATGAACCACAACTAGAGTCATTGCATGTCTGTTCTTCTCACAAACCACATAAGGATACACCAGTGTCCTTGGATGTGTGTTCTTTTCATGAACCACACCCAGTGTCATTGCATGTGTGTTCTTCTCACAAACCACACATGGATCCACCAGTGTCATTGCATGTCTGTTCTTTCCACAAACCACAGCTAGAGTCATTGCATGTCTGTTCTTTCCACAAACCACATATGGATCCACCAGTGTCACTGGATGTGTGTTCTTTTCACAAACCACAACTAGAGTCATTGCATGTCTGTTCTTTTCACAAACCACAGCAAGAGTCATTGCATGTTTGTTCTTTCCACAAACCACATATGGATCCATCAGTGTCATTGGATGAGTGTTCTTTTCATGAACCACACATAGTGTCATTGCATGTGTGTTCTTCTCACAAACCACACATCGATCCACCAGTGTCATTGCATGTCTGCTCTTTTCATTAACCATGTGTGTTATTCTCACAAACCACACATGGATCCACTAGTGTCATTGCATGTGTGCCCTTCTCACAAACCACACATGGATCCACCAGTGTCATTGGATGTGTGTTCTTTTCACAAACCACAGCCAGAGTCATTGCATGTCTGTTCTTTCCACAAAACACACATGGATACAACTAGAGTCATTGCATGTGTGTTCTTTTCATGAACCACAACCAGAGTCATTGCATGTGTGTTATTGATGCAGCCCGTCCTGCGGACGCTACTACATCCACAACACCAAGTCCCCAAGATCGCCCCCAAGTCAACCAAGAAGATGGACCAGGAGCATCCAGCTCCAGAACGAGAGTCTCCGTCGTCATCGCCCCGGAGTGTCCGCCCGGAACCAGCCGGAGTGTCCGGCGCAGTGTCGTGTCGGCTCGCCGGAGTGTCCGCCTGCCCTAACCCACTGGCATGGACATTGAAGGCCAGTTCGGACACTACCAGACACTACCCGAGTGTCCGGCTACCCCGGACTGTCCGGTCCTCTGACTTGTCACTGTCCCAAGTGATGGGCTGCGAGCCAGCAATGGGCCCTTGGCCCATGTACCCCTCTATTTCGCACCAAACCCTAGTTTTATGCCCAAACTACCCCTGAACTTGTGGCTGGCCTATAAATAGAGCCCCCACCCCCTCATGTATCCCTTAGGCATAGATGATAGACTAAAGAAAACCCCCTTTGTGGAATCTCTAGTTTTGCCTCATCCCCTTCTACCAAAGGGGATCGACTATCGTCACCACCTCGTTGGAGTTTGCATCGCGCCTCCCTCGTTGTACAAGGCCTTGGCATCGGTGTCCCTTTGCCAAGACGTCAAGACCCTCTCCAATGTGTTCTTCCCTCTCCGCTTGGGATAGACGGGAGCACGTTGACCGATCTTTCCTTGCGAGGATTCTATCGGACCGGTGGCCACCGGTGACAGCAATCGGCCTTGTATCGTGTGTGTTTTGCGTGTCTTCATCATGTTCTTTGCGAGGTGTGCGTCCGCTTCCGCTACCTTCTCCCTTTCCCCTCACTTTCCCATCGATTTGACCACGAGATCCGTGAAGATCGGGCCACCCTAGAGGTTTGCCCTCATCATCTGGTATCAGCAGCTTTTGGTTTGCCAGGGATTTCTCCTTGATTTGGTCTTTTCCCCATAAATTCGAAAATCCCCAAAAAATAGCCCCAATTTCGTGTTTTGGATCGATCTATGATTTGAGTGTGTTTTGGTAGGTTTTGATCCGTGGATTACTTGCTAAACTTGTTGATCTACCTTCCCCTGCGTTCCCATGGCTTAATTCCTTGTTTCCCCCATCAATTTGAGGTTTTGGTCCCAGTTTTTCCGCCAAAACTCGTCCCGTCCGTGTTCTGAAAGTTCTGGTTCGACCGGACCGGATCGTCCGGCCAAAACGGACCGGAATATCCGCCCCACCGGAGTTTCCGGCCTAAACTGACCGGAATATCCGGACCGGCCGGACTGTCCGGCCTACGCGCATCGGACTGTCCGCCCCCTGCTGACAGAAAAATCTGCTTCACGGTTTTGAGCATAACTTTTGCATACGAACTCGGATTTTGGTGTTCTTTAGCTCGTTTTGAAGAGGAGAAAGAGCTCTACATCATCATCTCCATAGTTCACTCTATCTACTCCATCCAAATTCCGTGAGCAAGATGGAATCCACCAATAAAGGGTGAAGATCGACGACGAAAGGTATAAAAATTCTGCGACTTCTCCCCACTTGCATCCCTTTGTGAGCCACACTATCTTTGTGTTCAACAAACACCTATTGAGACTAGTTCCTCCTATGATTGCTTGGGCTATGCACATTTGATACCTTGTAGAATTCCGAGCAAAAGTTGTGAGCGCGCTATCTCATATAGTTATCTTGTATAGTTGTTGGCACAAGGAAGAGGCAAGTGAAAAAAGAAAGAAAAAGAGAAAAAAATAGAAAAAGAAAAAGAAGAAAAAGAGAAAGAAAGAAACAAGTGCCTCATAGAATAGGAAGCGCAAGCTCGATGAACATCAAATAGGTGGTACTTATTGTGCATATCTTGTAGCCCACCAATTTAGTGCAATCGAACTAGCGTCTCTCCTTGCACTTATGCGACACGAGCTTATAGTCTTCGCTAGGTAATCATTTGGTTCTTAGCTCACTTTATCCATCGCACAAGTCCCATTTATCCCATCGTGTGTGTTTCCTTGTACATATTTCCTCTTGTGGATTGACTTTTTTTGCTTTGTGATCATTGTGGTTCTTTACTTGCCATTACAATATCTTGATTTCGGATTGTTCTTGGACACGCCACCTTCCATACCTATCCACCATAAGCTTTGTGTGTGTGTGTTTTTTAGTGGTTAGTTGGTTTTGGTGTTCCGCGTGAACTTCACTTTGCTTGGTTTTGATTGCTCTCAAGTGTTGCCACTTGCATGATACTATCTTGCAAGGTAAAGTAAGGTTTGACGTTGCATCTCTAACCCCTTACCACTTCCATATACACCACTTGGTCTTGTGAATCATGTCTAGGGACTCCGGAACTGAGGATGATATCTATGAAGAATCCATGATGAGCCACCACGACTACGACTCCACAAGTATAGAGGACATGATGGAGCACTACACCGAAAATGGCTCCGCATGCTTTGAGGACCCGGAGCATTGCACCTATGATGGATCCACATGCATGGAAGACATGGAGCACGTCATCAACTATGGCTCCTCAAGCATGGAGGAATTGGAGCTCTACATCGACAATGGCTCCTCATGCATGGAGCACTACACCGACAATGGCGCCACATGCTTGGGTGACATGGAGTACTACATCAACAACGACTCCCCAAGCATGGATGACTTCGAGTGCTACAACAACGACGCCTCACCAAGCATGGAGGACATGGCGAGCTTCATCCACTTCGAGGGCTCTTCCATGAGCCATGAAGAATACCTCCTCCTCTTGGAGATGGAGGACTACTACGCCAAGCTAGCGGAGACGCCTCATCAAGAAACCATGACCTTCAAGGCCAAGCGTGCCACACCAAAGGGCACCACCTATTTCGATGATCCACCTCCAAGGCGTCAAGCGCCACCACCTACATGGCGTCATGCACCACCATCTCCAAGGCGACGAGCGCCATCACCTCCAAGCCGTCATGCACCACCATCTCCAAGGCGACGAGCGCCATCACCTCCAAGCCATCAAGCACCACCATCTCCAAGGCGCCAAGCACCACAACCTCGAAGGCGTCAAGTGCATCTACCTCCTAGGCATCAAGTGCCACCAACTACAAAAAGAGCGGCGCCCCAACATCACCTTCCAAAAGAGGCACCAAGAAGCAAGAATCTTCATCAACATACATCCTCTCATGATCATCACCAACATCAAGAGGATATAAGACGTCGTTCAAGGCATCTTCGCCATGAAGACGAAGAATACATGTTGAGCACCATCCATAATGCTCAACCAAGCTCAAGAATGCACCACCATCACAAGAAGAGTGCCAAGGACAAGGAGCATCGTCGCGAGCGTCATGTGGATGATCAAGTGCGCCATCTACATCAACCTTTGGCAAGGCACGCCAATGACCTCCGTCGACACCATCATAAGGCACCTTCAACTACTCGTGCCACCACCAAAATGGCACCAAGAGCAAGCTCTCCTCCACGCCATCAAGTTTCAACGCCAAGACTTGACGTCCTAGATGACGCATGCAACCTCGTGGATGAGGAGGACGAAGACCTATACTTTGCCAAGTTGGACGAGTACGTCAAGAGGACTACACAAGCCAAGGTGCAAGATGGCGACGACAAGGTCAAGAATGGTGAGCATGGGACTTTCCCTTCACCAAAGGAGGCGCAAGGAGTTGAGAGAACCGAACGTACCCCCATATGCTTGAGTGATGATGTGGTACCAATCCCATGTGAGTATGAGAGCCACTTAGCCCACTTGAGTGAAAACAAGAGTGAGATGAGTGACTCCACCATACGTGTGATTGAGTGCTTCCACTTGGAGGGCATGAGTGATACACCTAGTGATTTGAGAGTGGTAGTTGATAGGTCATTTGAGACCACTTTGATTTCTAACGACTTACCCTCTACCTCTAGTGTGTTATCCCATGATATGCTAGGTTCCATGGATCAAGAAGCACCAAGTTTGGAGATGATGATGCCTCCGACCAAGAAGATGAACATGGTGGATGAAGATGATGCCATCCCCATACATGATGAAGAAGTCGCCCACATGGAGGCCAATACTACCACAACACCCACTTCATATGAGAGGTATGAACAAGGTAAGAATACAGGTGTTGATGATGCCATGATCCCACTAGTGGACATGATGACTTGTGATGATTTGCATGCTATGGATGATGTTTGTGATATCACATATGATTCATTGATATTTCCATGTGATACTTTGCCTTTGCATAATGTTGAGCATGTGAAATTATTTGATTATGATGATGTTGCCATAGACATGCCATGCTCTAAACGTTACGTTGATGATATCATTACTTGCACTTTGTTGAACAATTGCTCTTTCCAATGTTTTGCTTGCAATGATGTTACCAATGGTACCCCTCGAACCATGCTTTGTCATGAATGTTTTACAATGTCTCCCGTTGCTTGCAAAAAGTTGAATAATTGCTCTTTCACTTGTTTTGCTTGCAACAATAATTCTCATATGGTTTATGTTGAGATGGCCCCCATAGCTTTCTCAAATTTTGGAGATTTTGATGATTGCCATGATAAGCATGTTCTCCACTTACATACTCACCATGCCTATTTTTCATACTTGATTGACACTAATGGTGATGTGCACAAGAAGAGATACGTCATGATGGATGATGTGTTTCTCTACCATGCACACACATTCTACCTTTTGTGTTTCATGTGTGTAGGTACCGCACAAGAATGTCAACCTCGGTTGAGCACGAGTTGACAAAAAGAGCTCTAGAGAGCATCCCCCAAGTGAGTTCAAGATCGAAGCCAGCTCTGATACCTTTTGCATGCTTTGCATCTTTCATGTTGACAAATTGCTCTTTCCTATGGTTTGCTTGCAAGCATGTTAATGGTATTCTTTCACCTTGTGGCAATCATGTTTCATTGCTTTTGGATATGGATGCTTTGTGTGTTGCCACAAAAATGTTGAACAATTTCTCTTTCCGATGTTTTGTGTGCAACCATAATGCCATTATGAGCATGTATTGTCATGAGAGCTTCCAAGTCTCTCGTATTATTCTTGCAACAAACATAAGGACCACTTGCTCTTTCATATGGTTTGTTTGCAAACATGTTGTTTTTGCTTCCGCTTGTGATACTCATACCCCCATGATTTTGGCTTTTGATGATATGTGTATGGCATCCAACATATTGAACAATTGTTCTTTCCAATGGTTGGTTTGCACACATAATGATGTTGCTTTGGATATTCTTCCTCATGTGTTTTTGCCGAATTCTCCTAGCTTTGCATCAAAGATGTTGATCAAGATTTTAGTCACTTGCTTTGAGTGCCACACTAAGATGTTATATGGAGTTTTTGAGTTCCCACATTTGGATGATGTTCAATTAACTTCCATGCACTTTGACCTTGCATACGCATTTCGTTTGCGATACTTGAGTTGTGCTAATAGTGTTGTGAACAAGAATGGACATGCCACAAATGACATGCTCCTCTATCACACACAAACATATGTTGCTTGGTCTTTGTTGTGTGAAGGTACAATTGCATACGTGTCAACCTCTATGGACAAAGAGTTGACAAGACAAATCGAAGAGAGTTACCTAGGGCCATCCTTCAATGAGCTATCTCTATATCATAAGGTGACTTCCTTCTACTTGAGGACTCATGCTATAATCTTCATGAATTGGCTACTCTTTGAGTGTTGCTTCGCTTTTGTTGTGAGATTTGTAGGCTTCATGGAAGGTAAAGGAACATTGAAGAGTTGCCACATCAAGCTTCTCAAGGACGACTATATGGTGAATCCCAGGATCAAGAAGGTCTCTCGACATCATCTTCTTGGGATGAGCATGAAGAGTCGAGGACGACTCTTTTTGAAGGGGGGGGGGAGCTGATGCAGCCCGTCCTGCAGACGCTACTACATCCACAACGCCAAGTCCCCAAGATCGTCCCCAAGTCAACCAAGAAGATGGACAAGGAGCAGCCAACTCCAGAACGAGAGTCTCTGTCGCCATCACCCCGGAGTGTCCGCCTGGAACCAGCCGGAGTGTCCGGTGCAGCCGGAGTGTCGGCCGACTTCCGAGTGTCCGGGTTTAGCCCCACCTGGCATGGACATTCAAGGCTTCGACACTACACCGGACTGTCGGCCCAAGTGATGGGCCCATGAGCCAACAATGGGCCCTTGGCCCATGTACCCCTCTATTTCGCACCAAACCCTAGTTTTATGCCCAAACTACCCCTGAACTTGTGGCTGGCCTATAAATAGAGCCCCCACCCCCTCATGTATCCCTTAGGCATAGATGATAGACTAAAGAAAACCCCCTTTGTGGAATCTCTAGTTTTGCCTCATCCCCTTCTACCAAAGGGGATCGACTATCGTCACCACCTCGTTGGAGTTTGCATCGCGCCTCCCTCGTTGTACAAGGCCTTGGCATCGGTGTACCTTTGCCAAGACGTCAAGACCCTCTCTAATGTGTTCTTCCCTCTCCGCTTGGGATAGACGGGAGCACGTTGGCCGATCTTTCCTTGCGAGGATTCTATCGGACCGGTGGCCACTGGCGAGAGCAATCGGCCTTGTATCGTGTGTGTTTTGCGTGTGTTAATCGTGTTCTTCGCGAGGTGTGCATCCGCTTCCGCTACTTTCTCCCTTTCCCCTCGCTTTCCCATCGATTTGACCACGAGATCCGTGAAGATCGGGCCACCCTAGAGGTTTGCCCACATCAGTTCTTCTCACAAACCACACATGGATCCACCAGTGTCATTGCATGTCTGTTCTTTTCATGAACCACAACTAGAGTCATTGCATGTGTGTTCTTCTCATAAACCACATAAGGATACACCAGTGTCATTGGATGTGTGTTCTTTTCATGAACCACACCCAGTGTCATTGCATGTGTGTTCTTCTCACAAACCACACATTGATCCACTAGTGTCATTGCATGTCTGTTCTTTTCACAAAACACAGCTAGAGTCATTGCATGTGTGTTCTTCTCACAAACCACACATGGATCCACCCATATCATTGCATGTCTGTTCTTTTCATGAACCACAGCTAGAGTCATTGCATGTCTCTTCTTCTCACAAACCACATAAGGATACACCACTGTCATTGGATGTGTGTTCTTTTCATGAACCACACCCAGTATCATTGCATGTGTGTTCTTCTCACAAACCACACATGGATCCACCAGTGTCATTGCATGTCTATTCTTTTCACAAACCACTTCTAGAGTCATTGCATGTCTATTCTTTCCACAAACCACATATGGATCCACCAGTGTCACTGGATGTGTGTTCTTTTCACAAACCACAACTAGAGTCATTGCATGTCTGTTCTTTTCACAAACTACAGCTAGAGTCATTGCATGTATGTTCTATCATGTTGGGGATATACTTTCCGGGTATCCTCACAGTTTCGCACTGACCAGGATGGCCCACTTCGGGTTAGAGCTTTGCTTCACGGGCGGCCCAGTCAGGGAGAGAAGACAGAGTCCAATCCGGCTACGGGAAGGCCCAGAAGACTTACCGACTTAGGCCCATAGTGTTACTTGTAGTTCAAGATGTACTCTGTAACTGAGTCTTAGTCATAGCCGGATAGATCTCTCCTATAAACCCTAGTCCGGATATCTATATAAGCCGTCCTAGGGAAAGCCTTTAGGGCACCTACCTCAATAGTCTACAAACTCGCACAGGCGAACCCTTGTAACCCATATTCCGCTCCCAGACATTCTTTGATTGCTAGAAGGAGTAGGATCCGTCCAAAGCAGGTGGATTCGAACCTGGGTAAACTTGTGTGCTCACCGTCCCGGAACACCATACGTCCCACACCCCTCTCTTCCGCACGCCTCGAAGACCCCCTCATGGCATACTTGTCATCAATCCGACGACAGTTGGCGCCCACCGTGGGGCAAGTGAGCTTCGGATCTGTGTTCCGAGCGGAATCTGTAAGAATCGGAATCAATGAGACTATCGCCGTCGATCGCATCCTCTACGCCAGCGACGTCCCTCTCATCATTCTCGAGGAGACCTGGATTCTGGCTAGGGAGGCTGTGACTACTTACACAATCATGTCCTTTGGCGAGATCGATGTTTACATCGGTTTTGCTGAACCTATCCCACCCACCCCAGCGGTGATGATAGAGGCATAAGAATCTTCTGGGTCCCCTTTGTCCACGGAGGCGGTAAAGTTCCGGATCTCAGAAAACCCTAATCCCACCCAGCCTGCACCAGTTGCGGAGATAGTGTAGAAATCCGACCCTAAAGAAGACCTAGCGGCCCAAGTCGAATCTGGAGTGGATCTCCTTGGAGAGGCTGAATCCCAGATCGACCCACCCGCCGAAGTCAGAATCCAGGAGGAGCAGACCAACGAATCTGATTCCGGCTCTGATGACGCCGGGACAGACATGCCTTTCCTAAGGTATATGCTGTGACGTATGATAATGCAAAACTCAAGCGCAGATGCAATTCTCGAGACCATCAAAAGTTTTGACAAAGCTGATCGCAAAAGACGCAGGTACCTCAAGAAGCGCGCGTCGCACTTCGTCGGATATGTGGGATCCAGATCCGGCTCTGCTGATGCTGGAGACAACACGGACTCTGTGCTGGAGGCGATTGGAACAAACTCCGACATACCCGCATCCTCGGATGAATCGATGACATCAGCAGATTTCCGAAAGTTCTCCGCGGAATATGAAGAGGAGTATAACTCCAAAACTTCAGAGGAAGGAGAAGCCATGGATGAACGATCCGGGGAACACTCTCCCAAAACGCAGGACGACATGGAATTCAGAGATAATCCCGAAGTCCAGATGTCCGAAAGTACCGATCAGAGCTTGACTCCGGGAAACGGACCCAAAGCCGTCTTTGCTACCGGCGTTGCCAAGAAGGCAAAGAAGAAGAACAAGACCCCGACAAAAGACCCTCTGGCAGAAGAGGTGATTGCCGAGGAATATGAGGAAGACTCGGATGGAGCACTTATCCCAGAAGAGCCCAAAATAGAAAAATCGGTGGATGGACACATGATCACTGAAGGTGTGCGTGAACTCATCGATGCTGCATTAACCACACCTATTCCTACAGCTGTAGAGCTTACTGCTGAAGAACTGGACGAGAGGGCACATGCCCTAGAAGCGCGTCGTTAAGTACTCCTTGATGAAGCGGAAAACATTGAGGAGGAAAAGAAATGCCTAGCATCTGCGGAGAAGTACAACTCCAGGCAATACCAGAAGACCAGGAAGCGTTATACCAATGACAACCAATTCCTTCAGATTCACGCCGTCCTTTTCGGAGAAGAGATGGGGAAGCCTCGAAAAGATAGCAAAGGGGATTGGGTATATCCAACCCCAGTACAGAATACCATGGCGGCCCGAGAAATTCTATCGGCTAATCTAGGCCCGGAAGAGATCCGGTTGGGAATCAAACTACTCAACAAGGGACTGGAGCAGCAAAAGGTCGCCATGTCC
The DNA here is from genome assembly GCA_023614405.1 of Avena insularis. Taxonomy (NCBI): domain Eukaryota; kingdom Viridiplantae; phylum Streptophyta; class Magnoliopsida; order Poales; family Poaceae; genus Avena; species Avena insularis. The sequence goes on along the minus strand of CM042692.1, from coordinate 47,664,088 downwards.
TAAAGTCAAAAACTGGTCTCTGATTCCGACCAATGTTGCACAGATCCGGCGTGGGCTGACGTAAGACCCCAGCATGTTCCGGAGTAGAACCATCGCCCCGATCGCCGGGAAGACAATTACTCAAGAACCGGATCTTCGGGACAGCACCACAAAGCTGCACCAGTTGCGGAGATAGTGTAGAAATCTGAACCTAAAGAAGACCTAGCGGCCCAAGTCGAATCTGGAGTGGATCTCCTTGGAGAGGCTGAATCCCAGATCGACCCACCCGCCGAAGTTAGAATCCTGGAGGAGCAGACCAACGAATCTGATTCCGGCTCTGATGACGCCGGGACAGACAGACCTTTCCTAAGGTATACGCTGCGACGTATGATAATGCAAAACTCAAGCGCAGATGCAATTCTCGAGACCATCAAAAGTTTTGACAAAGCTGATCGCAAAAGTCGCAGGTACCTCAAGAAGCGCGCGTCACACTTCGTCGGATATGTGGGATCCAGATCCGGCTCTGCTGATGCTGGAGACAACACGGACTCTGTGCTGGAGGCGATTGGAACAAACTCCGACGTACCCACATCCTCGGATGAATCGATGACGTCAACAGATTTCTGAAAGTTCTCCGCGGAATATGAAGAGGAGTATAACTCCAAAACTTCAGAGGAAGGAGAAGCCATGGATGAAGGATCCGGGGAACACTCTCCCAAAACGCAGGACGACATGGAATTCAGAGATAATCCTGAAGTCTAGATGTCCGAAAGTACCGATCAGAGCTTGACTCCGGGAAACAGACCCAAAGCCGTCTTTGCTACCGGCGCTGCCAAGAAGGCAAAGAAGAAGAACAAGACCCCGACAAAAGACCCTCTGGCAGAAGAGGTGATTGCCGAGGAATATGAGGAAGACTCGGATGGAGCACTTATCCCAGAAGAGCCCAAACAAGAAAAATCGGTGGATGGACACATGATCACTGAAGGTGCGCGTGAACTCATCGATGCTGCATTAACCACACCTATTCCTACAGCTGTAGAGCTTACTGCTGAAGAACTGGACGAGAGGGCACATGCCCTAGAAGCGCGTCGTTAAGTACTCCTTGATGAAGCGGAAAACATTGAGGAGGAAAAGAAATGCCTAGCATCTGCGGAGAAGTACAACTCCAGGCAATACCAGAAGACCAGGAAGCGTTATACCAATGACAACCAATTCCTTCAGATTCACGCCGTCCTTTTCGGAGAAGAGATGGGGAAGCCTCGAAAAGATAGCAAAGGGGATTGGGTATATCCAACCCCAGTACAGAATACCGTGGCGGCCCGAGAAATTCTATCGGCTAATCTAGGCCCGGAAGAGATCCGGTTGGGAATCAAACTACTCAACAAGGGACTAGAGCAGCAAAAGGTCGCCATGTCCTAAAGTCAAAAACTGGTCTCTGATTCCGACCAATGTTGCACAGATCCGGCGTGGGCTGACGTAAGACCCCAGCATGTTCCGGAGCAGAACCATCGCCCCGATCGCCGGGAAGACAATTACTCAAGAACCGGATCTTCGGGACAGCACCACAAAGCTGCACCAGTTGCGGAGATAGTGTAGAAATCTGAACCTAAAGAAGACCTAGCGGCCCAAGTCGAATCTGGAGTGGATCTCCTTGGAGAGGCTGAATCCCAGATCGACCCACCCGCCGAAGTCAGATTCCTGGAGGAGCAGACCAACGAATCTGATTACGGCTCTGATGACGCCGGGACAGACAGACCTTTCCTAAGGTATACGCTGTGACGTATGATAATGCAAAACTCAAGCGCAGATGCAATTCTCGAGACCATCAAAAGTTTTGACAAAGCTGATCGCGAAAGCCGCAGGTACCTCAAGAAGCGCGCGTCACACTTCGTCGGATATGTGGGATCCAGATCCGGCTCTGCTGATGCTGGAGACAACACGGACTCTGTGCTGGAGGCGATTGGAACAAACTCCGACGTACCCGCATCCTCGGATGAATCGATGACGTCAACAGATTTCTGAAAGTTCTCCGCGGAATATGAAGAGGAGTATAACTCCAAAACTTCAGAGGAAGGAGAAGCCATGGATGAAGGATCCGGGGAACACTCTCCCAAAACGCAGGACGACATGGAATTCAGAGATAATCCTGAAGTCCAGATGTCCGAAAGTACCGATCAGAGCTTGACTCCGGGAAACGGACCCAAAGCCGTCTTTGCTACTGGCGCTGCCAAGAAGGCAAATAAGAAGAACAAGACCCCGACAAAAGACCCTCTGGCAGAAGAGGTGATTGCCGAGGAATATGAGGAAGACTCGGATGGAGCACTTATCCCAGAAGAGCCCAAACAAGAAAAATCGGTGGATGGACACATGATCACTGAAGGTGCGCGTGAACTCATCGATGCTGCATTAACCACACCTATTCCTACAGCTGTAGAGCTTACTGCTGAAGAACTGGACGAGAGGGCACATGCCCTAGAAGCGCGTCGTTAAGTACTCCTTGATGAAGCGGAAAACATTGAGGAGGAAAAGAAATGCCTAGCATCTGCGGAGAAGTACAACTCCAGGCAATACCAGAAGACCAGGAAGCGTTATACCAATGACAACCAATTCCTTCAGATTCACGCCGTCCTTTTCGGAGAAGAGATGGGGAAGCCTCGAAAAGATAGCAAAGGGGATTGGGTATATCCAACCCCAGTACAGAATACCGTGGCGGCCCGAGAAATTCTATCGGCTAATCCAGGCCCGGAAGAGATCCGGTTGGGAATCAAACTACTCAACAAGGGACTGGAGCAGCAAAAGGTCGCCATGTCCGAAAGTCAAAAACTGGTCTCTGATTCCGACCAATGTTGCACAGATCCGGTGTGGGCTGACGTAAGACCCCAGCATGTTCCGGAGCAGCACCATCGCCCCCATCGCCGGGAAGACAATTACTCAAGAACCGGATCTTCGGGACAGAACCACAAAGCTGCACCAGTTGCGGAGATAGTGTAGAAATCCGAACCTAAAGAAGACCTAGCGGCCCAAGTCGAATCTGGAGTGGATCTCCTTGGAGAGGCTGAATCCCAGATCGACCCACCCGCCGAAGTCAGAATCCAGGAGGAGCAGACCAACGAATCTGATTCCGGCTCTGATGACGCCGGGACAGACAGGCCTTTCCTAAGGTATACGCTGCAACGTATGATAATGCAAAACTCAAGCGCAGATGCAATTCTCGAGACGATCTCTATCCCCGAATGACGCAAGGCACAGGATCAACTCCAACATAGAGGCGCGGCGCTACGAAAACGATGATATCTACATGGGCCCAAAATGCTTCAGACGATGCATCAGAGCTGCAAGATTCCTGGAAGGATTCGCTATCTCAAGACATATCCAAGCTTACGACGGCATTGCTCGGCCAGATACCTGGCTACAAGATTTCTTCCAAGCTTGCTGCATCGCCAAAGGCGTAAACAGCCTGGTCGCCACCCGATATCTCCCACTCATGTTGCGGAAGACCACATGATCATGGCTTAATGAACTTCCGGAGAACACCATTCACAACTGGTATGACATGCAAAGTGCATTCTTTCGGAATTTCGAAGGCACATACCGGAGGTCCTGTACGGTCAGAGACCTGCAGTGTTGCACCCAGAAGGCTGGAGAAACTTGACGGGATTACCTCGGATGATGGATCGACACCAAGAACTCCTGTGAAGGAGTAAATGATCAAACTGCGATTGAAGCTTTCATTGCAGGTCTCCCAATTGGTCTACTGCGTCATCGCTTGAAGTGTGACAAAGTCACTAATTTGGGAGAGATGATAGTAATAGCGAGCAAGTTTGCAGATGCTGACAACGACGCATAGGGATTACTCAACGCCTTAGCTGTGCCACAGTCGGCAAAACAACCAAAGCAACAAGCTCAGAAACGCAAGAACACCTTGGAAGAAAAACCCAACACGGAAACGACAGTGGTTACTGCTACTTTCGGGTCTGGAGGAGGAGGAGGACGTGGCGGAGGCTGCAGGCGTGGTCGTGGGACTTCGAGAGTTCAGGGTAGAGGAGATCAGCAACCAGGCAAAACCTACAACTAGGACGACATTGCCAATAACCCTTGTGTACATCACTTAGATGCCAATGGGGGCTCGTCCCACACCAACGCTGAGTGTCGTTTTAATGACGACATCAAAAGAGACGATACCGCTGGCTACAGAGCTAAGCGGAAGAAGGGAAAGAAGAATCCCAAGAAAGATAAAGAGACCAAGGAAGATTCTGACATAGAGGAAGCTGATGCTTCAAATCCCAAGCCGGAAGGAAAGAAAAATTTTCCGACCAAGAAAGACACTGATGTCACCTTCCTCGGATCTCAACCAGCAAAAGTCAAGAAAGAAGTTCTACATGAGCTCAACGCAATAGTTCCGGCTGTCCCTCAGTACCTAGAATGGTCGGAAGTGGCAATCACATTTGACCGCACTGATCATCTGTCTAAGCTACATAGGCGAGGAAAATACGCCTTAATCGTCAATCCACTTATTGACGGTTATGGTTTCTCCAAGACCCTCATGGACGGTGGCAGCAGTATCAATATTCTCTATGTCGAAACGCTACGCCGGATGAAGATCTCGGAGACCCAGCTGAACCATAGCTCTGTGATCTTTCACGGAGTTGTCCCAGGAAGACAAGCTAATTCCCTGGGAGAAATCACTTTGGATGTTACCTTTGGAACTCCAAAGAACTATTGGACGGAGGCACTTTCTTTCGAAGTGGTGCCGTTCAAGAGCGTGTACCACGCTATATTCGGACGTCCGGCTTACTAGGCTTTTATGGCTCGTCCGTGTTACATTTACAATATGATGAAAATTCCAGGTCCCAACGGAGTAATCACCATTAGGGGAGACCCGAAGAAAGCGCAAGAGTGCGAGGATGGAAATGCCGCCTTTGCTGAAGCCGTGCTGCACGCCCAGGAGTACCAGGAGATCAAGAAGAGCATAGATCCGTCCGAGATGCCCGCAACGAAGGAGGTGACAAAGCCAAATCCGGAGTTCAAGGCATCAGAAGAGACGAAGAAGAGGCCGTTGAAGGATGATGACCCCTCCAAGGTGACCTAGATAGGCGTAGGCCTAGATAGCGCATAGGAAAGCGTGCTTGTCAAGTTCCTCAAAGCAAATCAAGATATCTTCGCATGGCAGCCATCTGACATGACTGGAGTACCTAGGGAACTTGCCGAGCACTCTTTAAATGTAAACCCGAATGCTAAACCCATCAAACAGTCCTTACGACATTTTAGTGACGAAAAGCATATGGCAATATCTAAGGAACTAGTGCGGCTCGAGTTAGCCGGATTCATAGAAGAGGTCATCCACACTGTATGGTCGGCCAATCCTGTAATGGTCCCTAAAAAGGACACCACTGATTTAAGGATGTGTGTTGATTATACTGCCTTGAACAAGGCTTGTCCAAAAGATCTGTTCGCTCTTCCTAGGATTGATCAAGTTATCGATTCTACGGCAGGCTCGGAACTCCTCTGTTTTCTCGACGCATATTCCGGTTATCACCAAATCTGGATGAAGGAATCTGACAAAGTCAAAACTTCATTCATAACCCCCTTCGGAACCTTCTGTTTTGTTACGATGCCCTTTGGGCTGAAGAACGCAGGAGCTACCTACCAGCTCACAATGCAGCATTGCCTCCACGACCAGCTCAGACGCAATGTACATGCATACGTGGATGATATCGCGGTGATGTCCAAAAAGAAGGAAACATTGATTTCCGACTTGGAGGAAACGTTCGCCAATCTACGAAAATACAACATCATGCTTAACCCGAAGAAATGCTTCTTTAGAATACCAGCCGGAAAATTGTTAGGTTTCATCATGTCTCAAAGAGGCATAGAGGTGAACCGGGACAAAATCAAGGCTATACTCAATATTTCCAGGCCAACTCGCCTGAAGGACGTACAAAGACTAACTGGTTGCATCGCTGCAGTAAGTCGGTTTGTAAGCCGGCTTGGTGAAAGAGCCGCACCATTATAAAAATTCTTGAAAAAGACCAAGGATTTTGTGCGGACCGACGAAGCTGAAGCTGCACTACAAGACCTGAAGAAAGTACTCTCATCTTCTCCTATCCTTGCTGCGCCGGAACCACATGAACCGATGTTGCTCTATCTTGCTGCGACAAACAAGGTCGTTAGTATCGTCATGGTAGTGGAGAGACTGGAGGAAAATCAGGAGCACTTGGTGTAGCGTCCGACATACTTTGTCAGTGAAGTCCTGACAGAATCAAAACAGCGGTATCCGCACTATCAAAAGTTGGCTTACGGTGTTTTCTTAGCATCCCGTAAGCTACGACACTATTTTCAGGAGCATCCAATTACCATGGTGAGCGCAGCTCCTATGAGAGATATAATCAGCAACAGTGACGCCATAGATGCGTCGCCAAATGGGGCATAGAGCTTTCAGCTTTTGATATTGAGTATAAACCCCGGACAACAATCGAATCCCAAATCCTTGCCGACTTTGTCGCTCATTGGACATAGACGAAGGAGAATATGACCCTCCCTGATTCGGAATATTAGACCCTCTACTTTGATGGGTCTAAGGCTCGAGGGGGCTCGGGGGCTGGCGTGGTGCTCAAATCACCCCAAGGAGATAAACTTCTATACGTGTTGCAGATCCACTTCATAGCGACAAACAATATTGCCGAGTATGAAGCATTGCTACATGGAATCCGGATTGCTAAGGATATTGGCATCCGCGTTTGATGTGTTATGGAGATTCAGATCTTGTTGCTCAGCAAGTTTTGGATATTTGTAATGCAAATAAGCACATGGTAGCGTATAAAGGTGTCGTGGACGATTTATCTAAATCGTTCGAAGGGTTTGAGGTTCAACACATCCCTCGAGCAGAAAACAAGGAAGCAGATGCATTATCTCGGATAGGCTCTACACGGAAAGAGGTCCCGGATGGCGCTTTTTTAGAGCACCTCAAAGTTCCCTCAATAAAGGGAGTAGATGAGGAATATCCAACCAAATCCGACTCACCTCTAATAGCAGTTCTGGCTGTAATTCCTAGCTGGACTCAACCCTACCTTGATTATCTGGTAGATGGCAAATTACCCGAAGACGAGGTTCTGAGCCAGCAGATTACCCGACGAGCGAAAGTCTATACTATAGTTAAAGGTGAGCTCTATAAGCGAAGTGTCTCTGGGTTTTTTCAGCGCTGCATATCTCCGGAAGAAGGAGTGGAGATCCTAAGAGAAATCCACAAAGGCGAGTGTGTTCACCACACTGTAGCCAAATCTTTAGTGGCAAAAGCTTTTAGACACGGATTTTTTAAACTTCTGCTCGAGCGGATGCGAACGATTAGTCAAGGCGTGCAAAGGCTGCCAAAATGCATAAACAAGGTCATGTTCCGGCTGATCAGTTGCGAACAATACCTATAACATGGCCTTTTGCGGTCTGGGGGCTTGATATGGTAGGACCATTTAGACGTGCTCCAAGTGGATTTACTCACCTCTTAGTGATGGTGGATAAATTCACAAAGTGGATTGAGGCTGAACCCGTCACTAGTTGTGATGGAGCAACAACCAAAAGATTTGTCGAGGATGTTATAATCCGGTATGGTTATCCGCATAGCATTATCACGGACAACGGGAGTAACTTTTCTATGGGAGAATTGGCCGAGTTCTGCAATGAACAAAATATCCGGCTTGGCATTGCGTCAGTCGCACATCCACATGCTAACGGACAAGTCGAAAGAGCGAATAGTTTAATCCTACATGGCCTAAAACAAAGACTCGAAGCACCGTTACGACGTGCTGCGGGGGCTTGGGAAGAGGAATTACCCTCTGTAATATGGAGTTTACGAACAACTCCAAACAGGTCAACCGGATATACACCTTTCTTCTTGGTCTATGGCGCAGAAGCAGTTCTTCGTAGTGATTTGATTCACACTCCTCCTAGAGTGGCCGCGTATATCAAAGAGGATGCCGAGATTTCTCGAAAAAATGATCTCGACTTAGTCGAAGAAGTACGCGTCATTGCTAAGATGAGATCAACAGCCTATCAGCAGAAGTTATGCAAGTATCATAGCAAGAGAGTCCGAAACAGATCTTTCAATAAAGGTGATTTGGTTCTCCGACTTGTGCAACAAAGAAAGCACAAACTTTCCCCAGTATGGGAAGGGCCCTTTTTGGTTAGTCGAGTATTGCACAATGGTTCGTACTACTTAACCGACATGAGGCCAGTCAAAGAAAGACCTGCAACTAAGAAGAGAAAGAGAGCTGGAGGCAGTACAAATCCGGATGAGTTAGACAGACCATGGAATATTGCTCAGCTACGTCCCTTTTATTCTTAGTTTATCCTTCTTTGTAATCATACATATGTACATGTTCTGTGAGAAATAAAAGTCTTGGTTGCCTTAAAGTTTTTCTGAGAAGTTTTACCATCTTATTTCCGAATGATCATGTCATAGTCGAAAATCCCAGAATACTTGAAAGTACTTTATGCTCATGCTTGTTCTGGTTTAGATTTCCGATTCTAAAATTTCTACCTTCAGGTATAACTCTAAAGTTTCTAGTCTATACTTTGGTTATTTGTCTGATTGCCGGATGCAGGTATTTTCCGAGTAGTGAATTGTTGGTACTAGAAGCCGGCTTTGTTTCCGAGTTTAAACTGGTTTAGCAATTGAGCTCCGTTGCTCGGCAAAGTTTCCGTGTAGAAGGTTTAGCCGGCTCACAAAAGGGACGAGGCAGAAAGCCAGATAAACGATAAGTATAGACGAAAAAGTATAACTGCTTATGTAAATATTTCAGGCACACAAAAATTTAAAGCCAAAAGTGCTGAATAGATCAAAAGCTTAGCACTAGCAAAATTATAGTACTACATATTTACAGGCCCATCATGTTTCTCAGAATAATACAATTGTTTCTGGCAATCTATGATGTAGGAGGAGAGGAAGGAGCTGCCGGCTCGCTGGATACATCGCCTTGATATCGTTCCGAGATGTCTAGATCCGATGTGGTCTATTCATCGTCGGAAACTTCTGCTGATTCTTCAGGAGGCGAAGGTGGTGTGTCCACGCGGGTGAAGAAGGGAGTGTCGTAGCTGGTTAGTTCAACTACATGGCACCCATATCCGGTGCAGAAGTCCATGATTGCCTTGATGTCTTGCTCCTGTTCGTCTTCGTCCACCTTGCAGTACCCTTTTGTCACTTACCATATCTCCATGCTTCCATGGTGGCTCATGACCATGGTGAGAGCGTTCTACGTTGCGGATCGCGCATAGGACATGTTCCAATCCTGAACAAGTTGCGGCATCTCCTTCGCCTTGTCCCGCACCTGAAAATCCGACATGCTATGCATGTCCGGAATCTTGAGAGATTCGCCAATATCCTCAAGGGATTGGCGGAAGTCATGAAGCAGGTCACCGACTTGGGTAAGCCGGTGGGTGCGAGGCTCGGTGGAGGTGGAGTCCGTCAAGTTCAGAGGACCTATACACAAAAATAGTTAAGAAAATCCAACATTGAAAGAAGTCGAAGAAAATAGAAAAATCAGACAGATGGAACATACCGAAGATGACATCGTCAACTTTGGTCTTTTCTTCCCGAAGACTCCGGAGTTCAGCCCGGAGCACCTCGGAAATGTCCTTCTCTCTGCACAGCTCATTATTGAGGTCCGAGATTTTCTGATCTTGAGCAGCAATCTTACGATCACGCTCGTCAGTAGCCATGGAGGAGGATTCGAGAACTTGAGCGATGCTATTCTCATGATCCGTCTTAAGCTTCTCCAGCTCTTGGCGAAGTTCTTTGTTCTCCACCACCAAGGTTTTGAGGTTCTCGGCCTCTTTAATCATAACGCAGGACTGTTTCACCAGCGCTGTAAGTCAAAAAAGAACAACAGTTTAGGAAAAAATTCGACTATGAAAACACAAAGACAAGATTTGAGTCTCGGAATGTTTACCTTCGGCCTCATCTTTGGAGACTTTCAGCTCAGCATTTTCAAGTCGGAGAGATTTGATCTCTCTCCGCTTGTTGCAGATATTCTTCAAAAAATCCTGGTTATATGGATTAACTTTCTGTAAGTCAGAATACCCAGTCGAAGTCTCATCAAGGCTGGGCTAATATTGTTACTAATATCAGCACGAGCCTTGGGGGCTACACTAGTTCATTCTTTGGCATCCTAAGGAAGCATAAACTCGGAATAAATATCCTACTTCATGCTTGGGGGCTAGAGGATATGATATACAATAAAGAAAAATGTGAGTTAGAATTCCAACTTACATGATGTTCATGTGTGAGCTGGCTCAGACATATGTTCACCTCGGTGGAAACTTTCTCGGCGAGGGTGAGTGGAATAATCGGAGGTGGTGGAAGCACACCAGCTCTAAGTCCCTTGTCGCGAATGCGAACTTGTTCAAGAAGGTAGGAGTACTTGATGTCTTCCGCCTCTTGCGCTTCTTCTTTGGCAGAGAGATTTCTCTTCTCCAGGCATTGCCTGGCCAGCCGCTGGATCTTTTCCGCAGATTTCCGGGATAAGCCAAACTTGGCAAGACCCAGATTGTTGAGAAGGTTTTCGACAAAGATCTCTGCCGAGGGATCATTACCCGTAGATGGTTCACCCTTATCTAAATCTGACTCACTCATGGTGGCGTCAGTTTGCGATTCAAGGATCGGTGGTTCCGTTGAAGGTGCCGGATCTTCTGCGACATCCGACGAAGGAGTAATCACCGGCATTGCAGAGGATTGGGGGGCAGGAGTCGGAGGAGCCACGGCAGGGGAAGCTATGGTCAACTTCATCTGTCGAAGGGGCTTCGAAGAAGTTCCCTTCCCCTTGCCCTTGATGAGCTGCTTAGCTCTGAGAATGTAATAGAGTTGAAAACATTACATCTCGGAAGAAAATTCGGGAAAGGTACAAAGGCGAAAAGTTGTGTTGAAAGTTACCTCTTCACTACGGGCACCTCCTTTGTGCCAACAGCCACTGTTGGAGCCTTGCGCTTCTTGGGCACAATGTCTGGCAATGGGACCAGTTCAACCTCCTGAGAGAACTCTGGAGGATATCCCTCGAGCGGAGCAAATTCCGACTCGGGGAGGTCAGCAAGCTGAAAAGAAGAAAACATATCAGTATTGCGATATAACTTAAAGAAACACATAAAAGGTTTATTGTTAAAAGCTTACTGGTACAATGGGGTTTTCCGCTATGTGCATGTCTAGAGAAACCTCCGGGATCCTCCTCTCGATCCGCTCCCTTATCAGCCATTTAATCTGGCTTATATAACCTTGCGAGGTATATGCTTTGGGGCTGATGCGAAGGGAATCTTTTTTGGATGACGTGATGGAGTGCATCAGTCGGTCTTCGTGGTACTGAAGGGGTTGGATCCGGCGTGACACCCAACATTGGACCAAATCGGATCCCTTCAGTCCTTTGTGTTTAATCAGATATTCGACCCGCCTCTTAGCAAGGATCAGATCGTCACTGAGAGCCGGAGGTGCCTCGTCCCAAGACGGTTGGGCCGTGGCGGCTCCGTCGATGAAAGCCAGCAAAGCAGTGGCTTTGCCGGGAGCCGAAACATCTTTGTGGTAAAAGAAAGTGGCTGGCCATTGTTTGCCTGAGTCACTGGCTAGAATCTTTGGATAGGCGCGATCACGCCTAACCGAAAAGCTAATTGTACCGGTAATATAAGGATTACCGGCAGTGATAGAATTTCTCTAGACATGGAAGTAGTACCGGAATAAGGTAAGACTCGACCTAATACCGAGAAATCCCTCGCACAAAGCCACATAGGCGCTCATCTCTAGGAGGGAGTTAGGAGGAAGATGGTGGAGTTGAACACTATAGTGATCTATCACCTTAGAAAAGAATTCCGAGGGAGGAAATGACAAACCTCTATCGAGGTGGGTGCCGAAGTGTACCCGCTCGTCGGCACGCGGGTTAGGGATGGTCTCGCCAGAGCTGCTCCGCCAGTCGCCGGCACGGAGGAGCCCTTCTTTCTCCACGCCGCAGAGCTTCTTGTCGTCCAGCATGCAGGGGATCCAGACCTCGCGATAGCTTTCCTTCTCCGCCGCTGCCGCCTCCGCCGCCGCTGCTGCCGCAGCCAAGCCGGAAGATGAAGACGAAGCTATTCTTCTGGAGCGTCGGTGACCTTAGATAGGCGGTGCTGGGAGTTTGGGAAGCAGGGGAGCTCTGTGCGCGAGGGATATTTGGAGGAGAATAAGCGGCGAGGGAACATGTGAAGAGAGATGAAGAAGAATCCTCACCTCTTATATCCACCTAACCGCGCCAAGATTCGTGCAAATGACACTGTATAACCGCCACGCGTTGTGGAAGGAACTGGGAAGGATCCACGCGATTATTACGTCGCCTCGATCTCCGCGTACGCATTGAAACGGCGCCTCGGTTCCACGAACGGCGGACCCACCAAGGGTCGTGCTGACAGGATGTTTGTCAGATGACGTGACTTGACCATGACGAGTGTCAGGTGACGTCAGAGACCCAGTTCCGGCTTAATTTGAAATCGAGCTAGAAAATCCGAGTAACATGTTGATAGGTCCGACTTATTTTTAAGACCCGGATCGTATTTTTTGTTGTGAAGTTTCAGGAACCCTTCAAGATTCTGCAAGCCGAAGATCAAGCTAGATGATGATGAATCCGACTTTGGATCTTGGAGACTTCTGGGGGCTGCTGTTGGGGATAAACTTTCCGGGTATCCTCATAGTTCCTTACTGACCAGGATGACCCACTTCGGGTTAGAGCTTTGCTTCACGGGCGGCCTAGTCAAGGAGAGAAGACGTAGTCCAATTCATCTACGGGAAGGCCCAGAAGACTTACCGACTTAGGCCCATAGTGTTACTTGTAGTTCAAGATGTACTCTGTAACCGACTCTTAGTCGTAGCTGGATAGATCTCTCCTATAAACCCTAGGCCAGATATCTATATAAGCCGTCCTAGGGAGAGCCTTTAGGGTACCTACCTCAATAGTCTACAAACTCGCACATGCGAACCCCTGTAACCCATATTCCGGCTCTACCATATTATTGGATTGCTAGCAGGAGTAGGATCCGTCCAAAGCCGGCGGATTCGAACCCGGGTAAACTTGTGTGCTCACTGTCTAGGAACACCATACGTCTCACACCCCTCTCTTTCGCACGGCTCGAGGACCCCCTCATGGTGTACTTGTCATCAATCCGATGACATATCCATAAACCACATATGGATCCACCAGTGTCATTGGATGAGTGTTATTTTCATGAACCACACCCAGTGTCATTGGATGTGTGTTCTTCTCACAAACCACACATGGATCCACTAGTGTCATTGCATATCTGCTCTTTTCATTAACCACACCTAGTGTCATTACATGTGTGTTCTTCTCACAAACCACACATTGATCCACCAGTGTCATTGCCTGTGTTCTCTTCTCACAAATGACACATGGATCCACCAGTGTCAGTGGTTGTTTGTTCTTTTCACAAACCAGAGCTAGAGTCATTGCATGTCTGTTCTTTCCACAAACCACACATGGATCCACCAGTTTTATTGCATGTGTGTTCTTTTCATGAACCACAACCAGAGTCATTGCATGTGTGTTCTTCTCACAAACTACACATGGATCCACCAGAGTCATTGCATGTCTGTTCTTTTCATGAACCACAGCTAGAGTCATTGCATGTCTGTTCTTCTCACAAACCACATAAGGATACACCAGTGTCATTGGATGTGTGTTCTTTTCATGAACCACACCCAGTGTCATTGCATGCGTGTTCTTCTCACAAACCACACATGGATCCACCAGTGTCATTGCATGTCTGTTCTTTTCACAAACCACAGCTAGAGTCATTGCATGTCTGTTCTTTTCATGAACCACAGCTAGAGTCATTGCATGTATGTTCTTCTCACAAACCACATAAGGATACACCAGTGTCATTGGATGTGTGTTCTTTTCATGAACCACACCCAGTGTCATTGCATGTGTGTTCTTCTCACAAACCACACATGGATCCACCAGTGTCATTGCATGTCTGTTTTTTCATAAACCATAGCTAGAGTCATTGCATGTCTGTTCTTTACACAAACCACATATGGATCCACCAGTGTCACTAGATGTGTGTTCTTTTCACAAACCACAACTAGAGTCATTGCATGTCTGTTCTTTTCACAAACCAGAGCTAGAGTCATTGCATGTATGTTCTTTCCACAACCCACATATGGATCCACCAGTGTCATTGGATGAGTGTTCTTTTCATGAACCACACCAAGTGTCATTGCATGTGTGTTCAGCTCACAAACCACACATGGATCCACCAGTGTCATTGCATGTCTGCTCTTTTCATTAACCACACCCTGTGTCATTGCATGTGTGTTCTTCTCACAAACCACACATTGATCCACCAGTGTCATTGCATGTGTGCTCTTCTCACAAACGACAGATGGATCCACCAGTGTCATTGGTTGTTTGTTCTTTTCATAAACCAAAACTAGAGTCATTGCATGTCTGTTCTTTCCACAAACCACACATGGATTCACCAGTGTCATCGCATGTGTGTTCTTTTCATGAACCATAGCCAGAGTCATTGCATGTGTGTTCTTCTCACAAACCACACATGGATCCACCAGTGTCATTGCATGTCTGTTCTTTTCATGAACCACAGCTAGAGTCATTGCATGTCTGTTCTTCTCACAAACCACATAAGGATACACCAGTATCATTGGATGTGTGTTTTTTCATGAACCACACCCAGTGTCATTGCATGTGTGTTCTTCTCACAAACCACACATGGATCCACCATTGTCATTGCATGTCTGTTCTTTTCACAAACCACAGCTAGAGTCATTGCATGTCTGTTCTCTCCACAAACCACATATGGATCCACCAGTGTCACTGGATGTGTGTTCTTTTCACAAACCACAACTAGAGTCATTGCATGTCTGTTCTTTTCACAAACCACAGCTAGAGTCATCGAATGTTTGTTCTTTCCACAAACCACATATGGATCCACCAGTGTCATTGGATGAGTGTTCTTTTCATGAACCACACCCAGTGTCATTGCATGTGTGTTCTTCTCACAAACCACACATGGATCCACCAGTGTCATTGCATGTCTGCTCTTTTCATTAACCAGACCCAGTGTCATTGCATGTGTGTTCTTCTCACAAACCTAACATTGATCCACCAGTGTCATTGCATGAGTGCTCTTCTCACAAATGACACATGGATCCACCAGTGTCATTGGTTGTTTGTTCTTTTCATAAACCACAGCTAGAGTCATTGCATGTCTGTTCTTTCCACAAACCACACATGGATCCACCAGTGTCATTACATGTGTGTTCTTTTCATGAACCACAGCCAGAGTCATTTCATGTGTGTTCTTCTCACAAACCACACATGGATCCACCAGTGTCATTGCATGTCTGTTCTTTTCATGAACCACAGCTAGAGTCATTGCATGTCTGTTCTTCTCACAAACCACATAAGGATACACAAGTGTCATTGGATGTGTGTTCTTTTCATGAACCACACCCAGTGTCATTGCATGTGTGTTCTTCTCACAAACCACACATGGATCCACCAGCGTCATTGCATGTTTGTTCTTTTCACAAACCATATCTAGAGTCATTGCATGTCTGTTCTTTACACAAACCACATATGGATCCACTAGTGTCACTAGATGTGTGTTCTTTTCACAAACCACAACTAGAGACATTGCATGTCTGTTCTTTTCACAAACCACAGCTAGAGTCATTGCATGTATGTTCTTTCCACAAACCACATATGGATCCACCAGTGTCATTAGATGAGTGTTCTTTTCATGAACCACACCTAGTGTCATTGCATGTGTGTTCTTCTCACAAACCACACATGGATCCACCAGTGTCATTGCATGTCTGCTCTTTTCATTAACCACACCCAGTGTCATTGCAGGTGTGTTCTTCTCACAAACCACACATTGATCCACCAGTGTCATTGCATGTGTGCTCTTCTCACAAATGACACATGGATCCACCAGTGTCATTGGTTGTTTGTTCTTTTCAGAAACCACAGCTAGAGTCATTGCATGTCTGTTCTTTCCACAAACCACACATGGATCCACCAGTGTCATTGCATGTGTGTTCTTTTCATGAACCACAGCCAGAGTCATTGCATGTGTGTTCTTCTCACAAACCACACATGGATCCACCAGAGTCATTGCATGTCTGTTCTTTTCATGAACCACAGCTAGAGTCATTGCATGTCTGTTCTTCTCACAAACCACATAAGGATACACCAGTGTCATTAGATGTGTGTTCTTTTCATGAACCACACCTAGTGTCATTGCATGTGTGTTCTTCTCACAAACCACACATGGATCCACCAGTGTCATTGTATGTCTGTTCTTTTCACAAACCACAGCTAGAGTCATTGCATGTCTGTTCTTTCCACAAACCACATATGGATCCACTAGTGTCACTAGATGTGTGTTCTTTTCACAAACCACAACAAGAGTCATTGCTTGTCTGTTCTTTTCACAAACCACAGCTAGACTCATTGCATGTCTGTTCTTTCCACAAACCACATATGGATCCACCAGCGTCATTGGATGAGTGTTCTTTTCATGAACCACACCTAGTGTCATTGAATGTGTGTTCTTCTCACAAACCACACATGGATCCACCAGTGTCATTGCATGTCTGCTCTTTTCATTAACCACGCCAAGTGTCATTGCATGTGTGTTCTTCTCACAAACCACACATTGATCCACCAGTGTCATTGCATGTGTGCTCTACTCACAAACGACACATGGATCCACCATTGTCATTGGTTGTTTGTTCTTTTCAAAAACCACAGCTAGAGTCATTGCATGTCTGTTCTTTCCACAAACCACACATGGATCCACCAGTGTCATTGCATGTGTGTTCTTTTCGTGAACCACAGCCAGAGTCATTGCATGTGTGTTCTTCTCACAAACCACACATGGATCCACCAGTGTCATTGCATGTCTGTTCTTTTCATGAACCACAACTAGAGTTATTGCATGTCTGTTCTTCTCACAAACCACATAAGTTACACCAGTGTCATTGGATGTGTGTTCTTTTCATGAACCACACCCAGTGTCATTGCATGTGTGCTCACAAACCACACATGGATCCACCAGTGTCATTGCATGTCTGTTCTTTTCACAAACCATAGCTAGAGTCATTGCATGTCTGTTCTTTACACAAACCACATATGGATCCACCAGTGTCACTAGATGTGTGTTCTTTTCACAAACCACAACTAGAGTCATTGCATGTCTATTCTTTTCACAAACCACAACTAGAGTCATTGCATGTCTGTTCTTTCCACAAACCACATATGGATCAACCAGTGTCATTGGATGAGTGTTCTTTTCATGAACCACACCCAGTGTCATTGCATGTGTGTTCTTCTCACAAACCACACATGGATCCACCAGTGTCATTGCATGTATGCTCTTTTCATTAACCACAGTTAGTGTCATTGCATGTGTGTTCTTCTCACAAACCACATATCACCAGTGTCATTGCATGTGTGTTCTTCTTATAAACCACATATGGATCCTAGCCTTAGGATAGCCCTAATCTTAGCCCCCCAATGGTGGCCATTAAACCGAGTCTTCTAGAAGGCACGCCCTAAGACAGTTGTTCTAGATGAAGATTGTTACATACCGTTCGATCGGGGCGCTTGGACGATTGGGATGGTCTTCGTGAGAGCGATCCGCGAGTAGGCTGTTCTACGACATGATTGGCCATGCTTGCTGCCCGCTTGTTCTGGACAAACTGGCAACACCGGGTGCTCCCCTGTTGCGAGTGTCACGACTCACGGGTTCAGCGGGCCATATTCCAGTGTCACGTCCCCATTACTTCTCTTCCTCCCCGTACTTCTCTTCCTTCCCCTCGAAGCCACTTTCCCCACTCCACTCCCATCCTGCCGTAGCCGCAAGCCGTCAACGCCTCCATCCCAATCTCCTCTCCAGCAGCCACCCCCTCCCCTCTCGCCATGGGTTCAAGGGGAGACAGCGAGGAAACACGTCATGACGACAGGGACGGTGATTTCGTTGTGAGTCGTCTCATGTCTATCTCTATCATCTATGGCCAGTTATCTATTTTGAGCTAGATCTACTCTGTTTACTCATGCGCGTATGATGTGTTAGGCCAACCAGACGCTGTATGACTCCGACTATCACGGTTTAGTGGATGAAGATAGTCCTCTGCTATGTAAACATGGATATGTGCCCACTAAATTTGTAGCGTTCGAAGAACAAAACGCAGGCAGGAGGTTTTTATGGTGTGAAGGACATCGTGCAATGATGCAAGGCGGAAGTTGCGGTGTTGTCAAATGGGTAGATCCAGAGTGGCCCAAATCGATGCAGAAAACATTGGACAAACTATGGGAAAGGACTATTGAGTTGAAAGAATCCGTATTCAGCTCAGTTCTTGACAGTGTTGAGATGAAGCTATGGGAACCAGATGACACGACCAAGCTTAACCGAGATCTCAGGAGGGTGCAAGACGAGGTTAGCAAAGTCGAGAAGGAGAGGGACGTGACGTTGGCCATGAAGGATAAAGAAGAGCAAGAACTAACTCAAGCAAGGAATGATCTTCACCAGGTTAAAGTCCTCCAGTTCACAACTACGAGTATTGACAAGTGCATGAGGAAAAATGCAGAGAAACAATTGAAGCTGTGCAAGGAAGATGCTAAAAGGAAGGAGCAGACAATTCGATCCTTGCTCTCGCAGGAAGATGCACATCGGGCTAAGATTAGGAAGATCAAGGAGATGTGTGATAACTAGTTCTATTTAGCTTGAGCTCCGTGCCTTTTTAAGTTGTAATACTTGTACTTGTTGACCTAGCGGTCTAAACTAGTGGTCCCGGAATCCTGGGAGGAAAAAAATTGGTCGCTCGTTAATCTGTCTTAACCCTGCATTACTTCCTTTTGTCTGATCATGGTGGTATTCTGACATTTGTGGTTTGTTTAAATGTAATCTATGTGGATTGTGCCGCATGCAAATGGAACAACCACAATTTGTAAAGTGGAAGCACGTACACCTGGTTACTGGAGATCCGGGAGCTTCACCAGATGCAGGGGATATAGGAGCAAGGAGGCGGTGAGATAGACGGGCTCAAGATTAGGCCAGAAAGTGGTACCAATTTCCTCCTCATCTGGGCATTATCGGTTGCCATTGTTATTTATGTTGCCATGTCGTTGTGCAACATCTGAAATAAGTTGCTGCTTCATGGAGTGTAGCAACTTAAATAATTTATTTCTGTGCCACTTACATTCCATCGAATTTGGAGACCTCTTGCCCCTCAGCAATCGTGGAACCGGTGTTACGTGTTTTCAGATAGTAGTGGCACAATCACAATTTCAGATTCAACTACTGACTCAGGCGTTTCCAAACCCTAAGTCGCGGTACATTTTACTCAGAGAACGTGGGTAGATTGTTTCGCCCAGCAAAGTGCCACACACAGAGCTCCAGAATTTAACCGAATTACATATATAGGTTCAAGTTCAACACATTACTATGCATCTTCATTGCCAGCAGCCTTCTTCCGCAGTCTGGGTGCCAATCCTTCACGTCCACTGGCTTCTTCATTTCCTTCCTTCTTCCTCTTCCTTGGTGCCAATTTTCTTAGCTTCACGTACTCTGCATCGCCGGGACAATCAGCACAAAATCGTGTCCAGCATCATCTTTCCACTCATTTTTACCTTCTTTGGGCAGCAAAATGACTGACCCGGCAGTCGTGTTTCTAACCTTGCGGTACTTCCTGTCAAAGAAACAGGAGTGTTGCATAACTGCCCAATATCTACAAAGTAAATAAAACAAAAATTACAATTCAGCACAAACATGCGAATCCCAAGAGACTTTTGCTTACCAGGAGCTAATTGGGTTTGAGCGACCACCCTGTCCAAGAATAGAAGGGCGACTCCCAGTTGCAGCAGCTTCCACATCTAGTACATCACAATTCAACTCAAACATGCAATCCAAAGCATACCTTTTCATCAACCCAATTAGTTGTCTGTCACATGTTAGATGAACCATGATGCCACGTTCATCCATGAAGCTGAACTTTGCAGTCTGCTTCGGCCATAATTCATCATGATTACACAGAGCAGTAATCATACCAAGTATAGTGCAGATCTGCGCAGACGCTTCTTCCATCGTGATACAATGGTGTCCATACCACTTGCCCTTCACCCTTGCTGATTTAGAGTCGTACCTGAAGAGAACTACCATAACCCGGTAAGGGTGGTCTGCGGAGATCCCACTTGACAGAAAACTGTGGACAAAATATGTTTGTCAGCGTTGGGATAACAAACAATGGTAGGTTCAGTAGCCAGCTAGTAGTTATAATTAGTGCGAATAGCAAAGAGAAGGGTAGCTCACCCGCATGTAGCCAGAACTTCTTCTTCCTTGGTAGTAGGATCTGCCATCCCCCGAGCTGCTCGACTTGTCGGCGGTGGAGGTGGGCTAGAACCTTGCAACGACAACCACGACATGCTCCATTGGAGATCGGGATTAGCGACTAGGTGCAGCAACTTGGCGCCGGAAGTCAAATGTCCGAAGGGATCGTCCTGCTTGGAGGGTGGATTTCGACATCGCCGGTGCTAGCGGAAAGGAGGAAATGGATTTGTGAAATTGGTCAATGCATCCAATCCACTTAGTTCCTCGATTTGCCTAAGAGGTTACCGCGTTGGCGCTCGCATCATGGATAGATGACCGACATGTGGGCCCCGACCGTCTACTTCACGGGGCAGTTTAACGGAATGTTTGTATTTAGCAGGGGTGAGATGAGTTTGCCTTGAAATGGCCCCTCTGAGTAGTTGGCAGCCCAACTTTACAAAACACGGCAATTACAGGGAACTTGGGTACTGCCATGCACTCGCCCATGAAATTTTGGCCCGCAAACAAACAATCTCGTGTCTGGGGGGTAGTTGGGGTCATGGTTAGTGCGTGCACGCGCGGAGAGGGAGAGGCGCGGGGTGTGTGCGTGTGTCGGCTGCGGTGCTCTGGCGCGCTCTCAGCATGGCAGACAGAGAAGTGGGCACGGAAATTATGGCTGGTCCATGGCATGTCTTTGGTCGAGGGGTGGACAGGGGGTGGCGGTGAAGTGTCGCCTGTCTCCTGGACATCGTGGGAGAGGGCGACACGGTCTGTGGCGAGTGGGGCGTGGTCGACCGGCACGGCGAGCTCGGGCGACATTGCACTGGTGCGAACGGAAAAGGAGGAGGCTTGTCCACTATGTTGCTGGACACTGGGGCGACCAGGGGAGAGAATTGAGGCACTAGTGGCGATCAATTACTGCTCCAAACAGAGATTGTTAGGAAAGTGTTTACTGGTGTCTGCCAGGTGCTCGACCAAATGGACGCATGAATTCAAAGTTTGAATTTTTGGATGAAATTTGGTGAGTGTGTTGGTCACAAGCTTGGGTGTCTATGGTTGCTAGGAAAAGTCAAGTGGAATTGATTTGAGTGGTTTTTGAAAAAGGGTGATCTATGCATATGAACTTGATTCAATTTGGCAATGCCCTTTTAAATGATTTAGAATTTGTTTCTGTTAGTTTGTAAAGTGAGCTTGGGTTCACTTTTACTTGGTCTAGCAAGGGGTCACTTTTACTTGGTCTAGCAAGGGGTCACTTTTACTTGGTCTAGCAAGGGGTGAAAAGAATTGGGAAAGTGGTCTAGTGGATAATTTTGGTCAAAATGACCATTTGCTTATATGATTCATATTTGATTTTATTTTCTTTTGATTTTGTTTGTAAATGGCCTAGATGATGTAGTGTTCATCTTTAAACCATTCCTTCATTTGTAGCAATCAAACATGGCAATTGCACTCATTCATACACTAATGCAATTCACACATACACTTATATTAGATTTAATAAGAAAAGTTTTTGTTAACCCTAAACTTTGGTGATTAGAACTTGTTAATCTTGATTAATATTTTTGGGGTGTTACAAACCCCTCCTTAAACAAAATCTTGTCCCGAGATTTAAGAAAAACTAGGAACTAAAGTGATTTGGAAACTCAGTCCTAATGTAATCTTCTCGCTCCCAAGTAGCTTCTTCTTCAGTATGGTTGCTCCATTGGATCTTGAGAAACTTTGTACTCCGGGTCCTGGTGGTTCTGAAGGCTTCTTCCAAAATACGAATGGGTACTTCACGATAAGTTAGATCCTTGTTGATATCTATGGCTCGATGATCAATATTATTGAAAACTTCGGTCTTCTCTGGAACTTCTAAGCATTTGCGAAGTAACGAGATATGGAACACATCATGTATGGCTGACATCTCCTTCGGCAGTTCCAGTTGATATGATACTTCTCCTCGGTGATTCAAAATCTTGAAGGGTCCAATATATCTAGGGGCTAACTTCCCTTTCAGTTAAAAATGTTGCATTCCTTTCAAGGGTGATACTTTGAGATATACAAAATCTCCGACATTGAAGGTCAGGTCTCAACGTCTCTTGTCAGCATAACTCTTCTGTTTGGATTGGGCAGTCTTGAGTTGTTCACGGACTTTGTGAACCTTCTCTTCGGATTCTCGTAGGATGTCGGGTCTGAAGATCTGACTCTCTCCTACTTGCGACCAATTCAGGGGGGTATGACACTTCCTTCCATATAGAAATTCAAAAGGGGCCATTTGCAAACTAGCTTGATAACTATTTTTGTATGAGAATTCTGCAAAAGGCAAACGATCTTCCCATTTTGATCCATATTCTAGCACACAAGCTCTCAACATATCTTCTAAGATTTGGTTGACTCTTTCAGTTTGTCCATCGGTTTGTGGGTGATAAGCTGTGCTCAAGTTCAGCTTGGTTCCTAATCCTTCTTGGACTTTCTGCCAAAATCTTGAGGTAAACTGGGTTCCTCGATCCAATACTATGGTCTTAGGGGTTCCATGCAAACTGGCGATTCTAGCAATGTACAGCTCTGCTAGCTTCGAACTCTGGTAGGTGGTCTTGACAGGTATAAAATGGGATACCTTAGACAGTCTATCTACTATGACCCAAATAGAGTCATTTCCCCTACTAGATGTAGGCAAACCGGTGATGAAATCCATTCCTACAGAATCCCATTTCCGTTCTGGAATCTGCAATGGTTGCAAAAGTCCAGCAGGTCGCTGATGTTCCGCTTTGACTCTCTGACAGATATCACACTTGGCTATGTAGCTTCCGATTTCTCTCTTCATCTTGTGCCACCAAAATTGCTCCTTCAAATCCTGATACATCTTCGTTCCTCCGGGATGGATAGAATAAAGAGTATCATGAGCTTCCTGCATGATGACTTGTTTCAACTCGGAATCTGCTGGTACACAGATACGTCCTTTGTACCACAAAACTCCTTCTTCATCTTTGGTGAATCCGGGTACCTTCCCTGTACCGATACGATGCTTGATTCCGTCGATACTTGCATTTCCTTTCTGTGCCTCCTTGATCTGACTGATCAAGGTGGGTTGAAGTTCAATACTGGCTAGGAATCCTTCGCTAACTAGATCCGTTCTAAACTTCTCCAACTCTTCATGCAAACTTGGCTAGGCTTCTTTAATCATGGTGCTTAATCTACACAGCAATATGCTAAGAGCATCTGCTACCACATTGGCTTTGCCAAGGTGATAGTGAATGTCAAGGTCATAATCCTTGATTAACTCTATCCATCTCCTTTGCCTCATATTCAGCTCCTTCTGGGTGAAAATATACTTCACACACTTGTGATCTGAATAAATCTCACAATGGTTACCCATGAGGTAATGCCGCCAGGGCTTCAAAGCTAAAACTATGGCTGCTAGTTCTAAGTCATGGGTAGGGTAGTTTTGCTCATGTTGCTTCAGTTGTCTAGATAGATATGATATGACTTTGCCTTCTTGCATCAACACACATCTGAGACCAATCTTGGATGCATCACAATACACATCAAAAGGCTTCTTGATATCCAGCATAATCAAAGTAAGGGCTGAAATCAATCTCTTCTTGAGCTCTTGAAAACTTGTTTCACATTTGTCTGTCCATTCAAACTTCTGATCTCTCTTTAACATCTGGGTCAGTGGTCTTGTGATGCTTGAAAATCCTTCTACGAACTTGCGGTAATATCCCGCTAATCTGAGAAATGCACGGACTTGGGTTTGATTGGTTGGGGCTTTCCATTCTTCAACATCCTTAATCTTGGTGGGATCGACATCAATTCCTCCTGCTGACACGATATGTCCTAGGAATCCTACTTCCTTTAACCAGAACTCACATCTGCTAAACTTGGCATACAACTGATGCTCTCTAAGGGTTTCAAGGATGGTCCTTAGGTGTATCTCATGGTCTTCTTCTGACTTGGAATAGATCAGAATATCGTCAATAAAAACAACAACAAACTTATCCAGGAAGTTCATAAAAATCTTATTCATGAGATTCATGAAATAAGCGGGGGCATTGGTTAATCCAAAAGACATGACAGTGTACTCATACAATCCATATCTAGTGGTGAAGGCGGTCTTTGGGATATTCGTTGCACGAATCTTGAGCTGATGATAACCAGTTCTAAGATCAATCTTAGAAAACACTCTGGCACTAGTCAACTAGTCAAACAGATCTTCTATCTTTGGTAGTGGGTACTTGTTCTTAATGGTGACATCATTCAACTTCTGGTAATCCATACACAAACGGTTACCTCCATCTTTCTTATCCACAAACAAAACAGGCGATCTCCATGGCGATGCACTTGGTTGAATCAAATCTTTCTCCAGCATAGCATCAAGTTGCTTCTTTAGCTCCACTAATTCAGATGGGTCCATACTATAAGGTCTCTGAGATATGGGTCCAGTTCCAGGAACTAGTTCAATGATGAACTCGATATCCCGATCTAGGGGCATACCGGTAATTCATCTGGGAACACGTCAGGGTATTCACAGACTACTCTGACTTGGTCTAGGGTTGGTTGGGATAGACTCTTGTTGCATTTGAATTGATGGGGCAGTGTCTCAGATAAATGCTCTACTGCTACTCCAGTGCTACTGGTCATGGTTATGGCTTTCTTGGCATAGTCAATTAATCCCTTATGTTTTGACATCCAATCCATTCCTAGTACTACTTCCAAACCTTTGGTTCCAAGTACTATTAGGTTAGCATAAAATTATATTCCATGGATTCTGATAGGTACAGCCTTGCAAAATTTTCTAGCTTTGGTGGTTGAACCAGGTATTTGAACTATCATAACATGCTTCAATTTTGTTGGTTGAATCTTACTAGTGCATGCAAATTCTTTTGTAACAAACGAGTGCGATGCTCTAGAATCAAACAACACTCTTGCAAGTACTGAGTTAACAGAAAACATACCCAACACGACATCTGGCGCTTCCCGAGCTTCTTCAGCATTCATGTGGAACAGACGGCCGTTGCGGTTGAGCGGGTTCCCTGGGGCAAATCTCTTTCCAGGCTGGACACAACGTTGCTGCTAAGCGGGTGCATTCACATTGGTGGCTGCTGCAAGCTTCTTGGGGCACTCGTTGGAGTAGTGACCCTTGACTCTGCATCCAAAGCAAGTAATTAGGGACTTGTCTTTTCCTGCAATAGGCACCGCATTGCTTCCAGTCCTTGGGGCAGTATCGGTGTTGTTGTTGTTGTTGGACTTGGGCGATGCACGGTTGAAGTTATTGGAGTTGCCGGGGTTATTGTTATGGTTTCCTCCGGACCTCGAGTTTCCTCCGCCACGATTGGGATAGTTTGGACGGGACATAGGGGGTCTATTGTTTCTTGGGGCATATCCTGCAGATGGGTTGGGGCGATACTTCTGTGTATGGTGGGATCCAGGCTGGTGCATCATGCAACGCTTGCGGTTGTCATTGGCTTGGTTGATCTTCCCTTCCATCTGAATGGCGGAATCCACCAAAGCTTCAATATCATCAAAGGGAATGTTGACTAGCACGGTTTGCATCTCATCATGCAGTCTGCTCAGGAATCTCTCATTCTTCTTTGCTTCTATGTCAATCTCATCAGGGGCATATCTAGCTAGTGACAGAAATCTGTCACGGTACTCAACCACAGTCATCCTTCCTTGTTTCAGATCTCTGAACTCATCCCTCATCCTCTTAATCAGACCTGGGGGCACAAGGGTCCTGCTGAACTTGAGTTTGAACTCATCCCAAGTCATCATCTGACCTCCGTTCATGGTACGGGTGCTATTCCACCAGGCTCTTGCATCACCTGCCAGATAATGGGTGGCAAATAGTACTTTTTCATTGGCCTCAACTCCTGCGACCTCTAAGTTGTTCTCCATGGTTTGCTACCAGTCATCGGCATCTAAGGGACCTTCAGACTTATTAAATATAGGGGGATTGGTGTTTTGAAAGTTCTTGAGCTTGGATCCATGGTTATCCTGGTTTCCGTGGCCTTGATTATTGTGGGCCATCTAAGCTATCTGTTGAAGAGTGGATAAGTTGGCTTGACGTTCGGCTCTACTAGCTTCACGGTCAGAAACTAACATTTGCAGAATCTGCAACATTGGGTCTTGAGATGAACTGCTTCCACTGGCGTTACCGTGAGGCATCTGAAGATTGAGATAGATAATGAGACAAGGGGGAAATTTCTAGGGTTTGTGGGTTTGTTTTAGAAACTTTAAACTTGTATTTTGACTCATGTTTTGCAAACTAACAACTTTCTTTTCATTCATTCATTCATTCATTCATAGCACCCAATACAAACACACACCACAACAAGGAAACAAATGGTTTTAAGAACCATTCTGTGAAATTACGATATAGTGGGACCGAGTACAACTCACTCCTACGGTAGTGCTCAAGTGCATCTAATCATCATCAATGAAGGCGGCATCATCTTCATTAGTGTGATCCTCCATGGCCTCGTCCTCCAGGTAGTCGTCATCATCACTGAGGTAGGAGTAGAGATCTCCACGGATATCTTTACCTTCCTCCTCCTTCGCTTCAAGATGGATCTCCTGTTCACAGACGGTCTTCTCGAGAGTGGTCACCTTCTTGCAAAGACGATCGATGATGGGATATTTCTTGGCACACTGAATGGCGCTCCTTGGCGAGGATGGCGAGGGTCTGGTCCTTCCTGACTGCAATGGCATGGTTATGGTTGGTGTAGGTATGGGCGTTGTCCAACTCCTTCTGTCTATCATACAACATGAAGTCGAGATTATCCACCTGGTGCTTCATCTCCGGGTGTCCTGGCATCTCCAAGGGCATTCCCATAGAATCACGCCTTGCGTGAGCAAAGCGAGTACCATTGATCTGGTTGATGTTTTGCCCACACAGATGGGCAAGAGCTTCCTGCATAGCCCTGGCTAGTCCATCTAGCCAGTTGTTCTCCCTCAAGCTGAATTGGATCTTCTCCGAGTTGGGTGCTTCCATCTTGCCTCTAAGATCTGCAACTATCAGCCACTTTAGCTCTCCTCCCACGTGATCGTTGAGTTGTGCCCTGAAGAACTTCGGGTGCGGGCTCTCAAGATGCTCTGCGAGTGCATCTAGATCCCTCTTAAAGATCAGGTGGCCTCCGTTGCCCAGCTGGTAGAACTTGCTATACTTGACCTCCATCTATAAGAATTTAGTGTGAGCAAGTTAGTGAGGTGATCAAGTGTGTCAAATTTTATGTAGGATTGCAAGAATTTTTGAGGAACCTGATTTTTTTTTGAAATAATCTCAAGGATAAGAGTGGGAATAGGTTTTCATAAATACTCACTTCTTTTGTTTTTAAACTAAGTTTTTGGTTCAAACGTCCATTCTTGGTCAAGATGTCTCTGATACCAACTTGTCAACACCTGGATTTTTAATCCCAGATGACTGTTATGCCATACCTCGCAATCCCAGGATTACCATTTTTGTGAGACATAACAGAATTGGTACCATAGTACATCATCCATTACAAACCATAATAAAGGCCTTACAAATAAAGGATCTCATGATCCAGTCTTAATACAATCAAAGCAGTAGAAAGTAAACGTAGTAGGGGCTCCATCTTCAGGGTCACAGGCAATGCTGACGATGGGAGATGTTCCTAGTTGTCATAGACCTCCTGCTGTCCATCTTCCTGGTAGTCCTCCTCATAGTCGGGCCACGGGAATGGCCAGGGACAAAGACATGAGTACTCTTTAAGTACTCGCAAACTATCACTAACAAGTAAGGTAGTTCTAGTAGGAATCTTAAGCTCTAGGTTTATTTGCAAAAAGGCAGGTTTATTTCATAAGGAGTTCAAAAGTAAAGAACCTAATTTAATTTTCTGCATCACCTAAGTGGGCACCTAGTTTTCATGTTCATAACCCTGTTGTGGTCAAGTCAAGGTCATACTTCAATGCACAAGTCATTTTTGAAAACATCTGACAATAGAATAGTATGGACACTCCAACTATCCATGACCGTGGACGCGGCTATTCGAATAGTTTGACACTCTGTAGAGGTGGTACACTTTCACCACAAAATTCGATACATCCATCAGGGATAGCCCTGAATCATCATACTTGGTATGAGGATAATCAATCCTAACCTTTCAATTACACACCCTAGTATAGGCACCTCCCCTATGAGCTTGGCCTCCTAGCCATGGCCATTTGCCATCCTGGGCACTGCATAGGTGGACATTCACATTCACGAGGTAGCCTCAGCTCAACCTCTTTCCGCGAGGGAACCCATACTAAGGCATATAAACTTCCAGTTAAGCCCTACCCAATTCAGGTATTGTGGTTGTACGGTAAAATTGGAATGGTATCGCATCCGAACCCAACCATCAGTTTTTGTCAAAACCAAGGCTCATGCCTCAAGTAGTTTCATCATCAAATCATTTTGTGTTCATAACACATGTCAAAAACATTTCAATAGAATGAATCATCAGTCCAAGGTTTTCATAATCATTTCCTCCAAGTATTCCCATCTAAGGAGATCAGTAGTAGTTTAGCACTAGCAACTAGCAATGAGGGTGTCAGTATTGAGGGGTGCTAATCAAGTGTAACTACCCAAATCTAGTTTTATGCTTTTTATGGCATCTAAGTATAACTACTTAGGCCTAGTTTTATGCTCTTTATGGCATCTAGCCTATTTTTCCAATACTCACAAATCACTAACTAAAGGTAAAGAACTTTGGTAAAAGTAAATGAATAAAGCTTGCAAGTAAAACTTGGGATGGGTATAATCAAGGTTGCATAACCAAATCATGCCTAATGCATCTTGCATAGGTATGAAGCTTGTAAATGTTAGCTTGCATAGTTAACTTGTAGTGTTAGGCTTGCCTTGAGTAGTGTAGTGGTTGAAGTTCTCTTCTTCTTCTTCTTCTTCGTAGTACTCCTCCTCCTCGTATCCCGGGTCGGTACTAGCGTCTATAAATGAATACGAGGTACACAATCACCAAACAATACTTAACTACTTCTATTTAGCACACAAAGGCTCACACTAGATGATCTAGCATGATCACAATCATCACATGAAATAAAGACCTAGTCTTATTTATCTTATTTTGGAAATGTAATTTCTACTCATTGAAAAATACTTAAGATTTAATATTCTCCAATTAAAATATGGGATCATGTTGCGACATGGCATCACCACATATTCTAATACTTGGGAATGTGATTTAAAGTGTTGATCATATTTTATAAAGTTTTAAAATTACTATTTAATAAAATTAAAGTGATTAGAAATTCCTATATAACATTCTTTTGGTACTAGTCCAAGATCACTGCATGTAAACCTAGATATTTTTACATATTCAGATAGATCTTGTCAAATGTGATTTTTGAGAATTGGAATCAACTCAAAAGCATTTATGGTTGATTTTTGAAAAATGTTTGAAGTTGGAAAAGTCTCTGCCTTGTTATTTTTACTATAGGTGATCTATAATTTGAAATGGTTTGAATCCAACATGATTGGATAGATATTTTGAATACCTTTCTAACAAAATTGGAATCATGCAATTTGGTTTAGTGAATCTCTTTGAATTGATTTTTGATCTACTGACAGAATCTAGTTTTAACTAAAATGGAAAAAGTTTATTTGAACAACGGGCTCTGCGCGGGAAACTAATTGGGCCGGCCCAACTACGCGGCACGCACGTAGCAGGCTGCTGACAAGCGGGTCCCACTGGTCAGTGACTCAGCTCAGCCGAAACGGTAAGTTTCAATCTCCGCCCTACGATTAGAATAGGATCTAACGGCTATGGTTCGTCGTCTCCGTCGAACTGCTCCGACGAGACTGAACCCTAACGCGACGGTGGGGGTACGTGGGGGCTCACCTGGGCTCCAGCTAAGGTCGGCGATGCAGACGAATGATGTTGTCGTAGACGGTGGTTCGAGGGGCGGTCACGATTGCTCCTGGGGCGGCTCCTAGCTCCAGTTCCTCTTCTCCTCTGCAGCGGCGGGCTCCGGTGAAATTCCGGCGATGTGGTGCTCGTCTTGCTCCGAGGAGAGATGTGGGAGGTTTCTGAGAGAGAAGGGAGTGAGATGGTGTGGCGAATGAGGGTTGGGATTTATACACGGGCGAGAGGGGCAGAGCGGCATGGCTCGGGATCGTCGGCGATGTCGTTGCAGTGAGCTATTGGCATGTCTAAGGGTAGGGGTCGACGTGGTGCTTCAGGGCGGTCGTCATGCGAGTGATGGCGCGGCAAGGGACGGTCGATAATGGTCGGGAGCAGTCCGTGCTCTGGGCAGGAACGGCGGCGGCGTTCGATACGGCGCACAGTGTCTACGGTCAGCGCGGCGGCGTACGGGCGTGTCTGGGGGTAGCTGGGGTCATGGTGAGTGCGTGCACGCGCGGAGAGGGCGAGGCACGGCGTGTGTGCACGTGTCGGCTGCAGCGCTCTGGCGCGCTCTCGGCATGGCAGATAGAGAAGTGGGCGCGGTGATTACGGCTGGTCCATGGCGTGTCTTTGGTCGAGGGGTGGACATGGGGTGGCGGTGAAGTGTCGCCTGTCTCCTAGACATCGTGGGAGAGGGCGGCGCAGTCTGTGGCGAGTGGGGCATGGTCGACCGACACGGCGAGCTCGGGAGGCGCTTCACTGGTGCGAATGGCAAAGGGGGAGGCTTGTCCACTGTGCTTCTGGACACTGGGCGACCAGGGGAGAGAATTGAGGCACTAGTGGCGATCAATTACTCCTCCAAATAGTGATTGTTAGGCAAGCATTTACTCGTGTCTGCCAGGTGCTCGACCAAATGGCCACATGAATTCAAAGTTTGAATTTTTGGATGAAATTTGGTGAGTGTGTTGGTCGTAAGCTTGGGTGCCTATGGTTGCTGGGAAAATTCAAGTGAAATTGATTTGAGTGGTTTTTGAAAAAGGGTGATCTATGCATATGAACTTGATTCAATTTTGCAATGCCCTTTTAAATGATTTAGAATTTGTTTCTGTTAGTTTGTAAAGTGGCGTGGATTCACTTTTACTTGGTCTAGCAAGTGGTGAAAAGAATTGGGAAAGTTTCTATTAGAAATATTGTACTAGAAACACTCAAAGTGGTATAGTGGATAATTTTGGTCAAAATGACCATTTGCTTATATGATTCATATTTGATTTTCTTTTCTTTTGATTTTGTTTGTAAATGGCCTAGATAATGAAGTATTCATCTTTAAATTATTCCTTATCATTTATAGAAATCAAACATGGCAATTGCACTCATTCATACACTAATACAATTCACACATACACTCATATTAGATTTTAATAAGAAAAGTTTTTGTTAACCCTAAACTTGGGTGATTAGAACTTGCTAATCTTGATTAATATTTTTGGGGTGTTACATTATCCCAGTAGGGACATCTCCAATCACTGAGCAAATAGGGTAAATACATGAATTAATAGTAGTACATATAAAACTGAGACATAAATTAATCATGTTACTGATAATTGGTTAACAAGGACTTACATGTAGCTTCATGAACCTATTTTTCAGCACCATTTGAGTAAATAGTCACATGAAATAAATTGTCCAGAGCCTCAATGGGGTCTTCATCATATTCAAATTCAACAACATCACCAAGTCCAATATCATAGAACCTCACCAAGGAGTTCTAGTAAGGACCACAAATGACTGTCCTTCATTATGCTTCTGCAAGTACAAATCCAAATTTTTGATTACATTGCTGTTGGCGACCATCCAGTTCTTTGGAGTGAACTCATTTAGTCTTTCCCTAAATGAGCATGGAACAACATGCATGTAAACAACATACTGTAGTCAAAAACACCATATTGTATTGAGTACTTGTGTGATGCAATAATAAAAATAAAACTCTACTGGATGGGGAAACTTACCACCCCAATGATGGGAAAACCATCAACAATGACAACCTGGAAGCTGGTTGCCCTCCTTTGTGTCCTACCAAAGTTGTGAGCAGGTTACCCACACACACACCATAGTCCATTGCAACAGTCAATTCTAAAAATTAAGCATGGTAGCAAAAAACCATGGAATTAGCATGGATTAATCATTCAACGCAATAGCATGGAATAATTACAATTTACAATTCAATAACAGAACAAGGCATTAGCAACATCATGGAATACATTATACAGTTTACAGTAGGCAGCAGTATACAATATAGAATATGCAGTTAAAGGATAATTTGTGATTGCAGATAGCAGATATGTATAGTATACAGTTAAAGGAATAACAAATATTAGATAGTAATAAGAACAAAGCAAGTAATTTAAAACCCTAATCTTGTAGAATACCCCTAATTTAAGAACATGATAATTAATAGGAAGACAGTACCAAGAATAGAGCATGTCATGAATAGAGCAAATAATTTAAAACCCTAATCTACTAGAATACACCTCATCAAAATTAAAAACCCTAATCGAATCGAAATAATCAAAAAACAAGGATTTTTAGATCTATAAAAATCACTCACCGAAGAACTATGGTTCTTCTGCTTTGGATATCTTGCGCTCACATCCTATGGGGAGAAGATGTTTGGAAGAATCAAGCAACAGAAATGAACTAATCCAGACAGGAAAAGATTATTGGAAGGATAAAAAATAAAATAAAAAGAACAAATCCAGATGATGGAAAACTCACTGATTATTTGTGGTCGAACCATGGATAGGATGCTATGATTTCTGAGTCTGCAAGTGAAGAAACGAACAGAAAAATAAAGATTATAGATAGAACTCTAAAGACCTGAGATGGAATTGACAGGAGATTGAATCTAGAAAACTCACCGTAGAAACTATCGAGTGGGAGAGAGGAACGGTTGGCGCTTCGGTTTCCCTCCTTTTTATAACATTCCAACGCTCCCATGCGCTCTCCAACGATTGTCTCTTCGGTTCCTAAAATTTGTCCCATATTTCAAAGATAGGCCTTGTCGTTTGGTTTCTCCCACGGTGTCCCATCAAACATATAATGATTAATAAATAAAAAATGTAAATTTTTGGAACAACTTTGAGATGTACACAATGAATGCTTTTTGAAACAATTTTTGAAAAAAATGTGAAGTGCAATAGGAGAAGTACACAAAATACGTAAAATTTTTACACATGTTGGAGAAGTACAAAAATAAGTTGTTGCAACAACTTATCCTTTCTCTTGTAAAAAATTAACACAACAGCAATATGGAGTTGTTGTACAAATATTTTCAGAAAACAAGTATTTTTCAGAATCATGATCAAAAAATACAGAAGCTAGAAAACAAATACAACTGGATACATACACAGTGGATACATAGTTCAATACATACACTGGATAAATAGTTTAATATAGAAGCCAGAAAGCAAACACAACTAAGTATTTATGCTAACATTAATACACACACATAAATAATTGATAAAACTTCATGGGCTCTAAGTAGATGATCCCTAGTTGATGATCTCAATAAATTTGAGACCAATATACTCTTTCATGTGCTCTACTTTCATCAGAAGAAGTGATTCATTGCCAATGTTAGCAATATTGGTGAAATCAGTCCATCCATTCTAAAAAATACATGCCCCATATCCCAGCAAATGGAGTAAGTGCAGTTAATGAATTATACTTCATCTTCTCGTAAAATCGGTCCTTCCTTGGAAAGATGAGCAGTGCCAAAAGATGGGTACATGTAGCCATCTATAGCCTCAGTAGACATGTACTACAAAAGAATAGATTCACAAGTTAATATAGTTGCATGGAAATAAAATAAATTAGTACACAAATGAATTGTGTAAACTTACTAGTGCATTTAAGTTAACATTCCAATGAACCATCTTGTGCACCCAATTTTTGTTGATCCTTCGGTTCATAAAATTCCTTCTCCACAAAAACATCTTTGTAGATGCCAAATAAAATTGTAGCCATGTCCTGCTCACTAATGGAGTGGATGCCTGAGAAGATAGTTCTATATAGGATACTTATTATTGGGCTAGGAAAATCTCCTAAAGCTGATCAAAGAGGATGGGTTAGTGTTCATTATTTCAAAAATATACAACATTGTGAAAAAAGAGTTTGTTCAGATACCAGTTTCTTGAAATGCATCTTTCTCAACATAGTTGGAATGAACAGTGATGTCAAATGAGTTCTCTAAAGGTTCAAATGGATCATCAGTACATTGGAAATGTACAACATCTCCCAGCCCAATATCATAAACTCTAACTAAAGATCTCCAGTAAGGGCCACAGATTAGTGTAGATGACTCGTGCTTTTGTAAGAATAAATCAAATCTTCATAATCTTGGGCTCTTGGAAACTAACCATTTCCCTGGAACTAAATTGTTTAACCTCTTTTTGAATGAGTAGGGAACATACTGCAGTTTAACATCATAATATCAGAAGCATCATTGCACAAAATGTCAAGAAATATCACATAACTAGAGCTAGAACTACTGAAATTAATATATCACACAAGAAATATCACAAAAACTTACCACAACATGTCTAAAACCATGGCCAATGACAATGTCAAATCCATTAGCTCTCCTCTTAGATCTACCAAAATTTTCAGCAGATTGATCACAAATAGCACATGTCATTGCATCCATCACCTACAAAAAAATCACATAGAGATACATGTAAGTTAAAGATGGAGAAAATTAAGAACATGGTAGCCGAAGAGGAAATCCAGAACTCACCTAGAAATTCGATGTGCAAATTATAAGAATGAATTGCAAATCCAGAAAAAGAATGATTGCATTAGGTTAAATGAATTACAAGAATAATATTTATGTACAGAACTGAAGACAATAACCCACCTTAAAAGAAAAGCTCTGCGAACTGGAAATGAACTGAATCAGGTTTCTCCTCCTATTAAAGGGATAGAGGATGTAAAACCGCTGCACTACCCCACGTCCCCCACTTCCCCCATGATGTGGCTCATTTAGGCAGCCACTTTCCACTTGCCCCAAAAAATTAGGCCCATTAAGGGATCCAACTTTAAAAAATTAATGCGGACATGATGTGAGTAATAGAAACAACATAATACAATTTAGATATTTAAAAACAGAGTAATCTCATGATGAGAATAACCACCAAAAAATTATAGGCTACATATAATTTAGAACAGTGTTGGCATGCTAGTCAATAAAACATAGTAGAGTAGTTAATCAGCAAAGTATTCAGATAGTTAATCAAAAAAGTATTTAGGTAGTTACAAATATATACTAGATGCATGTGCTCTGGATACGGTATAATACAGAGCAGTGATGGCATGGTAGTCATTGGAAGAAAATGAAGGAAAAACTAAACATAATCATGCAACAAAACATTACACAAAAGCACTAAGTCTTACATATCATAATTGCAAAATTAGGCCTTACAGGTCATTACAAATAAGCACTATGCTATGGAATAGTTTTACATATCCATAGCTACATAACTTGGGACATTAGCAACTACATGTGCATCACTACTCTACTCCTCAAGCTTTATTATCACCAACTGTAGCCATGCAGCTGGATCCCAAATTTTGACTGGAAGAATCCTAGTGTCCCAAAAACTGAACAAGAAGACATCTCCCTCTTTCAGATTGAATTATTTGACAACATTTATCCATCCAAAACTAATACCTGCTTCTCCATAGTCAGTTAGCATCATTCTACAGTACTCAGTCTTGGACCCTGTTGGCTTGTTCATAACAAGAATAATTACTTCAGATCCTTTAGGAATTCCATGCCTAGGAGATCTTGAGCATAAGATAGGCCTTAGGAACTTCAAAAGATAAGTTGTTGTGAATGCTTGTGAAAAAACCTGCAAAACACAAATGTCTATTATGATCAAAGCATACTACAATAATGCAGAACACAAAGTTACATACTTGTACAGTAAGCTATGTTTCACTACTACAAACATGATCAGACAAAGATATATTTTAGTAAACAGTACTACCATTTCCCCCTCTCCAAGTCTCTAGTGAACATGATCAAAGGTAGCTATGATATTGTTTTCTGTCAATGTCCACACATACTCCCTAATATTAGGTCTTGGTAACTCCTCAACATAGCTTCTCAATTGAATGACTTGATTGAATGTCAATTAAACCGTATTTTCAAATATGCATACATTATAAAAGGATTCTTCACCAGCATAACCATGTCCTACATGACAAATAAAGCACTATGTTACCATCACCCAAAACACTCTAGTAAAACAAGTTCAATTTTTTACAGTAATCATTTGTAGGTGAAAATCATACCTCAAGTAGTAATCAGACTATTCATATAGAGATGTGCATAGATATGTTGTACGAGATATTCAGATACATTTTGAAGAGCAATCAGTAGGAATGTTTTTAATTAGATTGGGTATTACTCTTGAAGTTTAAATATCTCAATCTTAAGGTAGAACCACTGATCCCTGAGTCTTGGTGGGAGTTTCCTTTCATCTGTGAAACTGAACATGGAAACATCCCCTTTCCCTAGATTAAATGCCTCGACCACCTTTTTCCCATCCAGGTGGGATGATCTAGGCCTTGCCATCATCCTGAAGATTCATCCTACTGTACTTTATGGGAGATCCTAACTTGAGCTTCACACCTACACTGACCAATTGAGATCTGGCTTGAATACAATGCCTCATGATGTGTTTATCCATGAGGAACTGCATTAGGAACTTTCTTGTGAACTCTTGGCTGAATTTTTGAAATTTGTAAGATAAATTGTATGAACAACTATTAAAGTATTGTACACTGAGTAATGTGCAATACTTAAAGATAAAATTGTGAGGGAAATAAGAAATGGACTTCAAGACATATATACATACCATTCCACCCTCCACAAGAATGACATTAGTTGATGTAACTATGCTAACATAATCCTTAATTGCAGGTCTTGGTAGCACTTCACATTGCTTCTTAGCTGCATTAATTGGTGGAAATTCATCTCAAACAAATTTCCAAAAATGCAGTTTATATCAATTGAATCAAATCCTACATGGCCAAGTCCTAACAAAGGCCAAACAATGTGTGTTGGTAACAGAAAATCTAGGCTAAACAATGGCAAGAACATAGCTTAGAAAGAATATAGCAAGGTCAATGGTGGGAAACACACCTCTAGTTGTGATCATGAGCCTCTCATCTCCCTCATCATCTTGGTCACTATAGTCATCATATTCATCAGTGAAATATTGATAGGAAAACTTAATATAAATTATAGGATCAGTGACATTTAACACTGGCAAAGAGAAATAGTTAAGTTCAGAATTACAGAGAGGAACACTAGCATTAGTAAAAACCACAAATTTGTACAGTAGGAGTCTTATGAACCATATAATATCTACAAGAACCCATCAGATGTACAAGAACCCTAATAGTTCTATCAGCATAAGGACTAGATGAACCTTTTCCGATCTACAAGAATAGTAGGGAAGAAATGGAGGCGTAACATGTAATTCTCTGATTTCTGATGCGAAATAGGTAGGTGACACGGGGGAGAAGTTCTATGGATGGTGAAGTGGAAATTCTTCGGTTGGTGCGGCCGTAAGGATCCATTGCCACAAAGGAGAGGACATGGCCATCCGGCGGGTGGTGTGATGGCGCGAAGGAGAGGATCTGGTCATCCGATGGGTGGTGCGGTGGTGCGGAGGAGAGGATCTGGTCATCCGGTGGGTGATGGGTGGTGCGGTGACACGGAGGAGAGGACTTACTGCTACGGTGGTTGGTGCGACGGCGCGGAGGACACGTGTCAGAAATGGAGGAGAAACCCTAGCACCGACGGCGGGGCGACTATCTTATATTGGGGAGAGGAGACGAGGGGGATTTGTGCAATGTTGTCCAGGTGGAAGGACGAACACATGACTAAAAATAAAACGAGGGTTGTCCCTGCGAAATATAATAACTATAGAGTCGAGGTGGAAGAACATGAAATGAAATGGTACAAAGTAAGGTACTTTGATGCAAAATGTCAACACTATATACGACCTGTCACGGCCACCTCTCCTCACTTTCCAATCCTCACTTAATGACATAGGTATGATTATTCGGGTGCTTATGTTTGTTACCCTAGCTACATAAAGGCTCACGGCCCATGATGATTCAAGATGATGACCCAAGAAAGCATCCGATGAAAGCTTTAGTCGTATTTGGAAAGAAACTATGAACCAACATTGTATTAGATTTGTAATCATATGTATGTAACCTATCCGTATACATCTTTGAGACCCGACCTATTATATATAGGATGGGAGAAGCCTATGAGGGGACAACCAAAAAGCCCCCAAGCAATCTGTAATAGTGCTATTCATCAAGTATTCAGGCAACTTCGACTCCCTTGTTTGCCTGATATCCGACGAAATCCCCAGTGTTCTCTTTTCCACAAAACCCTAAGTCCATCATCATGGGCATTGCCAAGGTTAGCCCTTGTTAATTGGCGTCGTCTGTGGGAAATCTCAACGCTGGAGTCATGGATTCGGCGGACCCCTTTTCTTCAAGCAACAATGCAACAGAAGCGGCACCACGCCCGCCCACCCCTATTTTGGTACCAGCCAACGGCGGATCCGATCTCATCATCGGAAGTTTCCGCTTCCAAGTAGACGATCCCGAAGAATCCCATCCCTCGGATCTGATCTCATCAAGACCGTCGACCAGAAACATTGCACCTATGGCGGTAGTTGCGTCATCTATCGGATCTTCTGTAGAAGTCATGATGCAGATCAATGCAGATGGAGAAAACAAGGAAATCACGGTAAATCTAGGGGATCTTGATGGTCTCTACAACAATCTCTCCTTTGAATCAGACCAACAGCCAACCATGCCACATGAGTCAAGTCCGATAAATGCGGAACCCAAAGAAAGTGACGAAAGCATCGACTTTGGGATTAGGATGGCCAAAATTTACCCGAAATGGAAAATCTCGGACTTCACTGATCCCCAAGACAGTGTCTCCCTCAACTCTGACGATGGCATCACCAGTCCATACGCAACTTAGCACCAAGTGTGCGTAATTATCGGGGATGCTTTGACTCAACAAGACTCCAATAGTAACCCTATTTTTAACCCTGATGATATATTGTCAGATGATGATGCAGGAGATCATGGAAATGAAGGAAACCGCGGAGACTCGACGAACAACAATAGAACCACGGGGAGAGAAGAACCACACGGAGGCGAAATGAAACACCTCCGACTACCAGCCGAAGCATGGCAAAAAGCGAGGGCAGCAATTTCGGGTGCAGTCCCAATGACATACAATGGCACGCGCGAAGATTTTCTAGCATACCAATACCTCCTCCATCACAAGAAAAGAGACTTGCTAAGGATGCAAAGACAACTCGACGAAAGGAAAAGGATTGCCGACGAATCCAGCCTAAGATGGGCACAAATAAGCTCCACTCGAGGATCAGGTTGTGTAATGGGGGGAGCACCGCCAAGGAGGGGATCATCACGGCTACAGAACATACTCGAAGCTGAAAGAAATGCACTAACTCAAGAACTTGACTAGTCATTCATGACAGTAGATCCAACAGGACACATCAAAGAAAAAACAATCCAAGGCACAATTGTGGATGCACAAACATATCTCATCACAACCCAACCAGCACCCGATGACCCTCGTGCAACTCTCCACCACTCTGCTTTGATGAAGGTCGGCATGGTAGGAGCATCTCTCGCAAAAGCAGAACAAGGAATCACACGACAACCCGATAGATCCCCATGCCATCGCAACAGCCCTCGGCAAGCGGGACACATCCGATGATCATGATGTCTACGCACTTCTATTCTTGTAGATAGTTGTTGGGCCTCCAAGTGCAGAGATTTGTAGAACATCAGCAAGTTTCCCTTAAGTGGATTACCCAAGGTTTATCGAACTCAGGGAGGAAGTGGTCAAAGGTATCCCACTCAAGCAACCCTGCAATCAAGATACAAGAAGTCTCTCGTGTCCCCAACACACCCAATACACTTGTCAGGTGTATAGGTGCACTAGTTCCGCGAAGAGATAGTGAAATACAAGTGGTATGGATAATTATAAGTGGTAACGGTGCCAGAAAAGAACTTGACGGGTAGGAAAAGACTAAAGGCAATCTGAAATAAATATGGAAGCAAGCAAACATGTAACAGATCTAGTTGCAAATGGTGTTTCAATGCTTAGAAACAAGGCCAAGGGATCATACTTTCACTAGTGAACACTCTCATATAAATATCTTCTCTTTATGATACTACTCTGAACTACTCTCCGATTGGACACTCTAATCCATGGTAGGGCTATAACATCACTCCTCAAAGTTCGCTTTCCCCATCTAGATAACCCCTCGCTATCACCTTGAGCGCTAGATGGTTCCAACAAACACCACAATTTCATAGAGACATCCAACTCCGAATATAACTCATAACAAGTATTTGTAATCTCTAGCCTAAGTGCCACCATGGTGTGCATGCTATCACTTTCACACACGTGGGGAGAGCCAGAGATATATTAAAGCACTTGAGTAGAAAGGTAGATCTACTTGATTACAAAGCTCATGATCACAATATGATCGTGCATAGAGAGAGATGAACACATAGCTACCGGTAGAACCCTTAGCCTCGAGAGAGAACTACTCCATCCTCATCATGGGAATCAGCAACGACGATGGAGATGGTGGTGGAGATCGATGGAGATGGCTCCGGGGGCACTTCCCCGTCCCGGCAGGGTACCGGAACAGAGACTTTCTGTCCCCCGAATCTCCCCTTTGGTGGCAGCGGCGCTGCAGAACTTTCCGTGGCTGGAAGCTGGATGATTTAGGGTTTTCTCATCGAGAGGCTTCTTATAGGAGAAGAGGCAATGTCAGAGGGTGGACCAGGGGCCCACACCACCTGGTAGCACGGCCAGGGGGACCCGCACGGCCAGGGTGTGGCCAGCCCCTGGCCCCTCTCCGTCTTGTCTTCTGGCTCCGTGAGTCTTCGGGTAAAATATCGACTTTGGCTTTTGTCTGGTCCAATTCCGAGAATATTCATTTTCTGGCTTTTCTAGAACCAAAAACAAAAGAAAACAGACAACTGGCATTGTGGCATCTTGTTAATAGGTTAGTCCCAGAAAGTGTATAAAATACTCCAAAGTGTGGACAAAACATAAGAAAGTAGATATAAAACAAGCATGGAACATCAAAAATTATAGATACGTTTGCAACATATCAACATCCCCAAGCTTAACTCCTACTCGTCCTCGAGTAGGTAAGTGATAAAAAGAAAGAATAATTTTTTAGGTGGCATGCACCATCATAATTTTTATCAAGGCATTTATAAAACATTGATAGCTGGGATCATAGTACTCTAACATAGCATGAAAGATATAGTTCTAACAATAAGACATAGCAACTATGTTGTAACATGATAAGGTAGAAACAAAAGATTCATGAATAATAATGCTTTGAAAGACGTTTGTTTGTTTCACATATAGAAAGCATAATGAGAATGGTATTCAGCTTGTCCCTCATAGTGTAGCAAAACATAAATGCATAGGACACCTTCAAAGTTCATAAGGGTGACTAGATACCAATAGTTTAAGAATAAGCAATATCAAAGTTACGCATCAATCAACAAGTCTTGGGACAATGCACATTAAACTAAGAATGGCCACTATGCTCTCTCAATAGGTGCATAAGGATAGAAGATGGAGAGTCAACATAAAAGTAAAAAAAGGCCTTCATAGAAGGAAGCAGGGATTCAAGTCTCATAAAGAGGTTCCAAAAATTATGGTACTTATTAGCTTTCAGCTCTCATTGCCCCTATCATAAGCATCTTGAAGTGATTAAGGTTAAAGTGAACAAACTATGGAGTATATGCTTGACAAAGTATAAGTTGGCAATATCATGTCCCTTGAATACGAGGGTCGCTCCTCATGCTACTCAAGTTTAGTTACCGGTAAGTTCTTATCATAGTAAGTACATGTGTATCGTAGAGAACCGCCAACGGGGTACCCCTTGCCCGATGATACGGAAGAATCCCCATATCAAAATGACAAGGCAAGGAGACAATAAGCATCTCAGCAATCTTCTTATTTACCATGGAAAAATGGTGCTTTTTTCTCTCTTTCCTCTTTTCTCATCTTTTTTTTCTCAATCTCTATCTCTTTTTTTATAAGAAGAATGCTTCATAGATTGCTCATTATGGTTATGCTGCAGGTTTCCACCATGATTAGGCATGGATTAGACCAGCCACCCAGGCATTTCTCTAACACACATACATAACTCCATGGACTTACAAGCTCCCCTTTCATTTCACACCGACGACATCCATAAACAAAAGAGCATGATATCAACTGGGTATAATGTACAAGTGCAATGTTGAAAGCGTTCCCCATGATAGCATGGTTCTGCTAATCCCCAATGTATAAGTGCAAGCATATACAACGTAGATGACACAATGGTTCAAGTTTATTAGGGGCAAGAAAAGTAAAGTGTGCCATCAAGTTCGTGAGAGCTTTAATCACTAATTTTCACATAACAAGTTTAATTCAGAAGGTAGATAAAAACATGAATATACTTGGAATAGCAAATTCTAATAGGTAGGTATGGTGGACTCTTTGGAATAACTTGGTTTCATTTGAAGTTGGATGCATGAGTGGAACTCATACTTGGTATGGAGGCTAGCAAAAGACTGGGAGCGACCAACTAAAAGAGCAATAATGTCCATAATCATGCAAAGCGACAAAACATCATTAATTAAAGCATAAAGTGATATTACAAGTCGAAAACGAAAGGATCATAGAGGCTATGGTGACTTGGTATAGTCTTAACATGGTGTGAGCATGCGGCAAGTCAACCCAAATAAAGCATCAAAGGAGAATACCACAATAGTATACTTTAATATGCTAAAACAACGCATGATTCTTCCAAGGCACATTCAGCAATCTCAATTGTTTATAACATGTCATGCAACAACAAAAATCACTAAGCATAAAGCCAAAGCAATATGAAACATGACATGATAAAGACTAGGCCACAGTCTAAACAAGATCCTTTTGTAACACTTAAGCATGAAATTTCCTACTCAACACCAATCAAAAACTAAAGCTAAACGTAGTGCTAGCAAAGGAGAACACTCGCAGAACAATAAGAGTGCAAACTAGAGTGTTCTAGGCAATGAATAAAGGGGTGTGTCTCTCTCCAAAATAAGTGTGTTGGGATCCAACCAACTTATTGCAGCAAAAAAAGCAAAAGAAAACTAAAAACAAAAACAAAAACAAAAACAAAGACGCTCCAAGAACAACACAACAGTGCATGA
Source organism: Avena insularis (assembly GCA_023614405.1). Lineage (NCBI taxonomy): Eukaryota > Viridiplantae > Streptophyta > Magnoliopsida > Poales > Poaceae > Avena > Avena insularis. Next base: position 47,620,562 of record CM042692.1, on the reverse strand, counting down.
AACAATAAAAACGAAGTGTCTAGAAAGACGTGAGATTTTTATTGATGAAGAAGGGGATGCCTTGGGCATCCCCAAGCTTTGACGCTTGTACCTCTTGAATATTTATTCGGGTGACACGGGGTGGCATCCCCAAGCTTGAGCTTTTGTCCATTCTTCATCTCATTACATCATTCTTTCCCTACACCTGAAAAATTTCCTTCATACAAAACTTCACACAATCTTCATTACCAACATTAGTGCATTCAAAAGATAATAAACCTTTGGGGTTCAGTTTTAAAACATAAAAACTTTCATTAAAGACACAAGCTACTGTAGCAATTCCCTCAAAAAGCTCAATTCACTAAAAATAACCCAAAAAGAAATCAATAAAGAGGTAAATGCAAATAATGGCAGAAATCTGTCAAAAAGAGACCAGCAGGTGAAAACGATTTTTTCAAAGACCTTCTGTTGCTCAAATAAAAAAGTGTCGAACTAACGGAAGTTAGCCAACAACCTGGGAGATGTATTCAGAAAATTACAGCTCAATCCGACATACAGACATTTTTCACGAATTTCTATAGTGAAGTACAAAAATCTGTTTCAGGACAGCACTTCCCCAAATCTCAGTTCCCTCTCATTGGAGGTTATTCTTGGCACAAAAATCAAATAAAAAGGATAAGGAGAGGTTATTACAGAAGTAATAACTTCCAAGACTCAAGAAAACTATTGGGTTATCTCCCAAGAAGTACTTTTCTTTAACGCCTTTAAGTTAGGCATGATAGTTTGAGAAGATGCTCACATAAGAAATATGAATTGAAGTAAAAGGGAGCATCAAGAAGCAAATTCAAAGCACATTTAAGTCTAACTCACTTCCTATGCATAGGAATCTTGTAAAGAAGCAAGTCATGAAAGCATAAAGCAACAAGCATAGGAAAGCAAAACAAGTGCAACTTCAAAACTTTCAACATAAAGAGGGGAAACTTAATATTGTTGAGATGCATAAAACCATGTTTCCCTCTCTCATAATAACTTTCAGTAGCATCATGAATAAAATTAACAATATAACTATCACATAAAACATTCTTATCATGAGCCACTGATACGTCCATTTTGCATCACTATTCTATGTCATAATTCACTGTTATTCATTGATATATTTCGTATTAAGAGGTGATACTTATGTTATTTCATCTGTTTTTCCATGGTTGATGACTTTTGGAGCACGGACCTCTGCAGTCAGGATTCTGATGGAAAAGGTGCTGTTTGGAGGCAAAATTCGCAAAGATCAGAAAATCCGGGAAAATATACAGAAAATCCTATTTTTCCAGAAGACGAAGGAAGCCAGAAGGGGAGCTGGAGATGGGCCATAGGGGGCCCACACCACCCCCTGGCGTGGGCCAGCCTAGGCCACACCACCAGGTGGTGTGGCCGCCCTGGTCCACCCTGGCACTCCCCTCTGGCGTATATTATCCTCCCGAAACCCTAAGACTCAGGGAGCGACCATAGAAAGATTCCGCCGCCTCTACGGGGCGGAAAACACCGAGAGAGAAAGATCTCTCCGGCAGACAGATTTCTGCCAGGGGAATTTCTTCCCGGAGAGGGGAGATCATCGCCATCAACACCACCATTAAGCTGGACTTCATCTGGATCATCATCATCATCACCACCACCATCATCATCAGCACCCTCATCACCATCTCCATATTGCTGTAACAATTGTGTTGAATCTTGCATAGTTCATAGGGGAAACTTTCCTGGTGTTGATTACTCTTTGTAGTTGATGCTATTGAGTGAACCATTGAATTATCGTTTATGTTCAGATTGTTATACATCATTATTCCATCTCTGATCATGATCCATATGATGTCTTGTGAGTAGTTCGTTTTGTTCTTGAGGACATGGGAGAAGACATGTTGTTAGTAGTGGAGTTGTGTTGAGAAAGATTCAATAGTTTGATATTTAAGTTGTGGTGTACTTCTTCTAGTGGGGTCATGTGAACGTCAACTACATGACACTTCACCTATATGGGCCTAGGGAAATGCAATGTGTATTTGGCTACTAATTGTAGGGGTTGCCGGAGTGACAGAAACCTGAACGCCCGTTAGGAAACCATTGCACAAGGGACATAAGGGTCTTAGAGTTTAAAGCTGTGGTTAGGTTTCTACCTTAATTACATTCTTGTACTTACAAATGTTTGCAAGGGGTATAATCAGAAGTATGTATTAGTCCTAGGAAGGTCGGTACATTAGCACAGGTTCATCCACACAACACTTAGCAAGCTAAAGAAGATTAATCAACTATATGAAGCGAAAACACTTGACAGTCTTCCCATGTGTCCTCGAGAACGTTTGGTCCTCTTAAGTAATACAACCGGCTTGTCCTTTGCTGCATAAAGGATTGGGCCAGTTGCTGCATTTATTATTATTGTCTTTTTTTACTCGTACTTTATTTACTTGCTATATCAAAAACCCCTAAAAATCTGTTTGCTAAGTATTTGCAGAGAATTCCTGATCCATACCACTAGCCAGCACCTTCTGCTCCCCGTTGGGTTCGACACTCTTACTTATCGAAAATACAGCGATACACCCCCTATACTTGTGGGTCATCAAGACTATTTTCTGGCGCCGTTGCCAGGGAGTGAAGCGCTATTGGAGAGTGGAACTGGTAAAGGAAACTTCTACTGTGAGTATTGTTTACTTCTGTTAGTTGCTTTATTTTTGTTATGGATAATTCGCTGAGTTTGTTATTTGGTAATGCTACTACCACTGCTAAGGTAGTAGATAATCCACAACCTGCTGAGAATGATGCTTTCAAAATACCTACAAGAATTATTGATCGTGTTATGGATAACTACTATGTTGGGGATGGAACTGTCCATCCCGGTGATCATTTACTCTTTATACACAAATTATGCGGGTTGTTCAAGTGTACAGGTATTACTACATATCAAGTTAAGAAGAAGTTATTCTCATTATCGCTGAAAGGAGGAGCTGAGGAATGGTATAAGCTGCTGAAGAATGGTCAAGCTCTGGAATGGGAGGAATTAGTGCCTCTCTTTTATTCAAAGTTTTATCCTCCTAGTGAGATTCATAAAGATCGGAATCAAATATACAACTTTTGGCCTCTTGATGGAGAGAGTACAACTCAAGCTTGGGGGAGATTGAAGTTACTAATGCTCAAATGTCCCATTCATGAGCTCCCCAACAATATTATTATCAATAACTTCTATGCAAGGCTCCCTCTACATGACAAGGATTTATTGGATGCTTCTTGTGCTGGATTATTCACTCGCATGGAAGAAGAAGCTAAATGGGATCTTCTGGACCGTATTCAAGATAATGCTGAAGCATGGGAGAATGACAAAGGAAGAAAGTCAGGTATAAAGTATGGTTATGAATGCATTGAATCTTTTATGGGAACTGATGACTTTCAAAATATTAAAAATGTTTATGGTCTAGACTCTCAAGCTACTGCTTCTTATTTTAAGGCTTTTGCTTCCTACATTGAAGTGCCTAAAAAGAAGTGGGATAACTATCATGAACCTTATAAAGATGTTGCTAAGAGTGTTCCTACAAGAAATACTGAAGTTTATACTACTAATCATGTCTTACCTAAACCTTACATTGAGAAAATCCCTTTCCCATGTAAGATAAAGGAACATTCTATGATAGCTAGTATGGTTGGTGAAAGTATGAATGAAGCTGTTGAACCTGATACACAAATGGTTGATGAACCTATAATAGAAAATGTGAAAGACTTTGTTACTAAATATGAAGAATAGGGACACACTATCCTTTATAAGGATTCCTCTAATATTGTTTCACAAAATAGTGTTTTGAGAGCTAGTATTCCTGTGTTTTCTGTTAGAATGAGTGATCATTGCTATGATGGTTCTTGTGATAGTTATATTGTTAAGTTTATGCATGATACTGAAAGTTACTTTGAGAGAGGGAAAAGTGTTCTTATGTATCTCAATAATATCAAGTTTCCTCGTTTTATGCTGAAAGTTTTTATGTTGCACTTCTTTTGCCATCCTATGCTAGTAGCTTTTGGTTTCAACAACTTGTTTGTTTACAAAATTCCCTTGCATATGAAGTGGGTTAGACTTAAACGTGTGTATATTTGCTTCTTAATGCTCCCTTTCACCTCAATTCATATTCTTATGTGAGCATCTTCAAAATTATCATGCCCATCTTAATGGCTATAAAGAAAGAGCTTTTTGGGAGACAACCCAATTTGTTTTTGCTTCCAGTTTATTTTTGTTTCTCTGAGTCTTGGAAGTTATTACTTCGGTAATAACCACTCCTTATCCATTTTGTTTGGTTTTTGTGTCAAGATCAACCTCTAATGAGAGAGAAGTAATATTTGGGGAAGTTGTTGTCCCGTAACAGATTTTTTGTGCTTCACCGTAAAAATTCGTGAGAGATCTCTGTATGTCGAATTGAGCTGTAATTTTTGTGCTTCTGCCCAAGGTTGTTATTTAACTTTCGTTGGTTTTGCACTTTTTGATTTGATCAACAGAAGATTTTTGAAAAATTGATCTTTACCTGCTGGTCTGTTTTGACAGGTTTTGCCACTCTTGCATTTGCCTCTTTATTCGATTTCCTTTTTGAATTCTTTTTGGGTTTTCGGAAGGAGTTGCTACAGTAGCTTATGTTTTGACGGTTTTCAGTTGAAGTTGGACACAAAAGGTTTTATCACTTCATATATACTAATGTTGCTAATGAGAACTGTGTGAAGTTTTGTGTGAAAGAAATTTCTAGGAAGTGGAGATAATGCTGTAATATGGAAGTGAAAGGTTTTATGACTCAAGTAATAAGGGTATGAAGAGAAGATATCGATGATATTCAAGTGGTGACTTCGGAAGAATCTACTAGATACCAAATTCAGAAACCTGCAGAGCCCGCTTTCAAATAGGTAACAGTTCTGGTAAGAAAAGTTCCACAAAAATACTATCCAACTATATTTTTGCAGTTTTTAGTCAATAAGGGAAGCTACGAAGAGAAAAAGGGACGGAAACGAAGCCAGGGTGGCTCACACCACCCTGTGGCGTGGGCCCACCCCTAGCCGCGCCACTAGGTGGTGTGGCCACCCCAGACTCTGTCTCTGACCCGTTTTCGCCCAATACCTTCCTTTTGTTATGAAACTTCATAATATATAATCCCCCGGAGCCCCCGAGGTTCGTGTATCATGTTTTTGTCATGTTTTTGTTTCAATCTGTTTCTGCCAGGGAGAGTCCCAGATTTGGAGCCACAATGTCTTCCACTGGATCAGCCAAGGGAGATTCCTTAGAAGATATCATCAACCCATACATGAGAGAGTTGAAGATTCATCCCAAGGAGTTGTTGCTTGAATATGGGGAGGTCCGGATAAAAGAGGTTCAAGGCCCTAAAGGTGAAGGAAGTCTAGAGGATAGGATGGAAGCACTGGAGCAAGAAGTCTTTAGGTACAAGAAGATGGCGGAACGCGAAGTGGATATCATCCATAAGATTTGTTCCGAACTTATCGCCGGGCACCAAAAGGAGAGTGCTAAGCTCAAGGATGAAGTCCTCTCACTCTGCCAAACAACCAACAAACTGCAAGCACAGCTCTATGACGTTCACAATCAAAACTGTGAGTATGAGGTTAGGTTTAAACGCATAAGTGCTGCTGCAAGTTTCAGGATGCTAGAAACCACGATGTCCTTTGTTGATGGGAAGCCCTTACCTTGGAAGTCGGACGATGATGAGAGAACACCACCACCACCAAAGGAGTAATTCGTCATCAGGTTTGGCATCCCCTTGGTTTGTTCCAAGCTTGGGGGAGTGTCGCGGTATCACATCACTATCTTCTATCTTTTTGCCTTATTAGTAGAGTCATATCATGAATAGAGAAGTTATTATGTAGGATGGTTTGCATTATGGAAGTGTCCCCTCTCTCGTTAGATATGTATCCCTTGGTGTGAGTTGCTGTTATGGAATATTAATGAGAAGTTCTATCATTTACTCTTTTTGCATAGCTTATATTAGTTTTCAAATTGTGGTTATATGATTGATCTTGTTGTTAGTATTGGTATCACTTTGGGATCATTGAGTTAATTTAGTTGGTTTTGGCAAACTTGGCTCGGTCAGTAGCAACACTATTTTGAGAGTTGAATGAAAAAGATAAAAGTAACCCTAAAGAAATATAATTTCATCATCTTTCTTTCTTGATTTGCTCATAAGTTTAGTATTCTCTAGTTAAGATCTTTTGTACTTCCAAGGAAGATTGCATGTTTGTCTTTATCACTTGTGTGTTTGTTTGTTTCCTTCAACTCTTATACTTGCTACCCAGCCTTGCTAGCCAAAAAAAACCTATACTGAGAGGGAATTCTTCTCGTGCATACACTTCCTTAAACCAAAACCTTTGCCATTTGTGTCCAGCATACCTACCTAGTAGCATTATTTCTATTCCAAGTAAATTCTTGTTTTATATACCTCCCAAATTAAACTTGTTATGTGAAAATTAGTGATTAAAGCTCTCACGAACTTGATGGCACACTTTTTTTTATTGCATTTAATAACCTAAACCATTGGGTATTTTTTGTTGCGTATATGCTTGCGATTTATAAGTTGAAGTTAGCAGAACCATGTATCATGGGGAACGCTTTCAACATTGCACTGGTACTTTGTACCTAGTTGATATCATGTTCTTTTGCTTATGGATCCCGGCGGTGTGAAATAAAAGTGGAACTTGTAAGATCATGGAGTTTATATGTGTGTTAGAGAAACGCATGGGCCGCTAGCCTAAGCCATGCCTAATCATGGTGGAAACTTACAGCATAACTATAGTGAGCATTCTATGAAGAATCCTCAATAAAACCTATGCAAATAGCAAATAAAAAGATCGCTGAGATGCTCACTGTCTGCTTGCCTTGTCATTTTGATTATGGGATAGCTCCTATGTCATGTGCAAGGGGTACCCCATTGGCGGTTCTCAATGATACACGTGTATTTACAATGACAAGAGCTTACTCGTGACTGAAGTTGAGTAGCATGAGGTTCGGTACTCATAAGTAAGGGGCATGAGATTTCAACTTATAACTTGTCAAGCATATCCTCTTAGTTGTGTCACTTTAACCTTAATCACCAAAAGATGCCTATGATAGGGGCAATGAGAGCTGAAAGCTAGTAAGTATCATAATTTTTGGGATCTCTTTATGAGACTTGCAATCCCTGCTTCCCTCTGCGAAGGGCCTTTCTTTTACTTTTTAGTTGAGTCAGTAAACCTACTCCCTTCTATCTCAGCAAGTATTTTGAGTTGTTGTGTTTCATTCATTCATATGATGATTTATTCACTCATGTTGCTTATGTTCCTTGTTTTGCACTTTTCTCTTATCTTGATGTTTACTACTTTGAAAGCTATCATTGAAAACCAGTTATTTGTGAACTCCAGCAAATTATCAACTATTCTTTGACCAAGAGCTAAGTTTGCCATTACCAATTATGATTCACTTTATGTATCTTTATTGTGTTTCCTTTACTCATTGCAAGTTGAGTTATATAATAGTGAGTTGTCTTCTATTATAATCTATGTATTTGATGAATGGGATGCTTCTTGTCCGTATTCTTTTATCGACTCTTCACTCCATAAGCCCGAGGTCATGTTTATTGAGCTCAGTTTCGCTTGGGGACAAGCGAAGTCTAAGCTTGGGGGAAGTTGATACGTCCATTTTGCATCACTATTCTATGTCATAATTCACTGTTATTCATTGATATATTTCGTATTGAGAGGTGATACTTATGTTATTTCATCTGTTTTTGCATGGTTGATGACTTCTGGAGCATGGACCGCTGCAGTCAGGATTCTGATGGAAAAAGTGCCGTTTGGAGGCAAAATTCGTGAACATCAGAAAATCCGGGAAAATATACGGAAAATCCTATTTTTCCAGAAGTCAAAAGGTGAGCTGGAGATGGGCCACACGGGGCCCACACCACCCCCTGGCACGGGCCAGCCTAGGCCGCGCCACCAGGTGGTGTGACCGCCCTGGTCCACCCCTGGCACTCCCCTCTGGCGTATATTATCCTCCCGAAACCCTAAGACTCGGGGAGCGACCACAGAAAGATTCCGCCGCCTCTGTGGGGCAGAAAACACCGAGAGAGAAAGATCTCTCTGGCATACAGATTTCTACCGGGGGAATTCCTTCCCAGAGAGGGGAGATCATCGCCATCAAAACCACCATCAAACCGGACTTCATCGGGATCATCATCATCATCAGCAGCACCATCATCATCATCAGCACCCTCATCACCATCTCCATATTGCTGTAACAATTGTGTTGAATCTTGCATAGTTCATAGGGGAAACTTTCCCGGTGTTGATTACTCTTTGTAGTTGATGCTATTGAGTGAACCATTGAATTATCGTTTATGTTCAGATTGTTATACATCATTATTCCATCTCTGATCATGATCCATATGATGTCTTGTGAGTAGTTCATTTTGTTCTTGAGGACATGGGAGAAGTCATGTTGTTAGTAGTGGAGTTGTGTTGAGAAAGATTCAATAGTTTGATATTTAAGTTGTGGTGTACTTCTTCTAGTGGTGTCATGTGAACGTCGACTACATGACACTTCATCCTATATGGTCCTAGGGGAATGCATTGTGTATTTGGCTACTAATCGTAGGGGTTTCCGGAGTGACAGAAACCTGAACCCCCGTTAGGAAACCATTGCACAAGGGACGTAAGGGTCTTTGAGTTTAAAGCTGTAGTTAGGTTTCTACCTTAATTACTTTCTTATACTTACGGATGTTTGCAAGGGGTATAATCACAAGTATGTATTAGTCCTAGGAAGGTCGGTACATTAGCACAGGTTCATCCACACAACACTTAGCAAGCTAAAGAAGATTAATCAACTATATGAAGCGAAAGCACTTGACAGTCTTCCCATGTGTCCTCGAGAACGTTTGGTCCTCTTAAGTAATACAACTGGCTTGTCCTTTGCTGCATAAAGGATTGGGCCACTTGCTGCATTTATTCTTATTCTCTTTTGTTTACTCGTACTTTATTTACTTGCTTTATCAAAAACCCCTAAAAATCCGTTTTGCTAAGTATTTGTAGAGAATTCCTGATCCATACCACTAGCCAGCACATTCTGCTCCTCGTTGGGTTCGACACTCTTATTTATCGAAAATACTGTGATACACCCCCTATACTTGTGGGTCATCAGCCACATTCATAAAAGAATTAATACTCTCCACATAAACATAGTCATTCTTATTAATTGTAGTGGGAGAAAACTCAACAAAATAGCTATCATTATTATTCTTATCACCATAATCATCAAATATAGGAGGCATATTGTAATCATAATTAATTTCTCCTCAATAGTAGGTGGACTGAAAATACCATATTCATCATTGTAATCATCATATATTGGAGGTATAGTATCATCAAAGTAAATTTTCTCCTTCGTGCTTGGGGGACTAAAAAGATCATGCTCATCAAAACCAGCTTCCCCAAGCATAGACTTTTCCATAGCATTAGCAATAATGGTGTTTAAAGAATTCATACTAATAACATTGCTATTAGCATGCAAATAAAGTTCCATAGGTTTTTTAATTTTCTCTTCAAACACTTCATGTCCTAACTCAAGATAAATACTATAAAGCTCTCTAATTTTGTTTTTGTTTTCCATTAAGCCTAACTAGTGAAAATAAAAACAAGAAACAAAAAGATATAATTGCAGAATCTAAAGAAAATAACTTCGAGCACTCACACACCAGCAACAGTACTATAAGATAGCTTAGTAGCCAGAAGATGTGAGTACCTTTTACCTTACCTCCCCGGCAACGGCGCCAGAAAATAGCTTGATGTCTACGCACTTCTATTCTTGTAGACATTTGTTGGGCCTCGAAGTGCTGAGGTTTGTAGAACAACAGCAAGTTTCCCTTAAGTGGATTACCCATGGTTTATCGAACTCAGGGAGGAAGTGGTCAAAGGTATCTAATACATTGCAAATGTATCTATAATTTTTGATGTTCCATGCTTAGTTTTATCCACTTTCTTGTGTTTTGTCCAACTTTGGAATACTTTTATTATGATTTCTTGGACTAACCTATTAACAAGAGCCACAGTGCCAGCTGCCTGTTTTCTGTTGTTTTTGGTTCCAGAAAAGTCAGAAAATGAATATTCTCGGAATTGGACGGGACAAAAGCCAAAGTGCCTATTTTTCTGGAAGGGATCAAGTGCCAGAATACGAGACGGAGAGAGGCTAGGGGCCGGCCACACCACCTGGCCGCGCGGCCAGGCCTGACCCGCGCGGCCAGGCCTGATCCGCACCAGGGGTGGTCTGGCCGACCCCAGCACCCCCTCGGCCTCTCCTTCCGCCTATAAGTTGCCCTCGGGACAAAAACCCTAAGTACCCGATAAAAAATCCACGAAAGAGTCTGTAGCCACCGTCATCTCCATCCCTAGATCGGGGGGTATCTGAAGCTCTTCCGCACCACCGAGAGAGGGAATTCACCGAGGCCTTCTTCATCACCATGCAAGCCTCCGGTGTGATGCGTGAGTAGTTCATCCTTGGACTACGGATCCATGTAGTAGCTAGATGGCTGGTTTCTCCTCCTTTGTGCTTTCATGTTTAGATCTTGTGAGCTTCGTTCATGATCAAGATCATCTATTTGTAATCCTTACATGTTGTGTTTGCGGGGATCCGATGGATATTGAGATGACATTTCAGATTGATTATTGATTCTATCATGTCTTTGTTATTTGAGATCTTGCATGCTTTCCATTGTTAGTAGCTATCTTGGCCAGGTAGATGCTAGCAACTCCAAGAGTTAGTATTTATGCTCGATAGTGGGTTCATGCCTCTGGTAATCTGGGGAAGTGACAGAAATCTCTAAGGTACTAGATGTGTTGTTGCTACTAGGGAGAAAACAACGATCTTTTGTTCATAGAATAATTGTATTGTTTACCTTACACGCAGTTCGTAAAGCAATAATCTGTTGCTTGCAACTTAATACTGGAGGGGGTTCAGATGATAACCTGAACATGGATTATTAGTCATAGATGCAGTTGGATGGCGGTCTATGTATTATGTTGTAATGCCCAATCAAGTCTCAAAGGAGTCAAGATGATTAGTATATGCATGTATTGCTTTCTCGGTGTTTGTCAATTGCCCCGCTATAATTTGTTCACCCAGCATGTTATCTATCTAAGGAGAGCCACCTCTAGTGAACTATGGATCCCGGTCCTTGTCCTTTACATACAATCTACAATCTTTTACTGCTTTGTGTTTACTTTCTGCAAACTTTTACTTCTTTACATTCGATATGTTTAATCCTTTGTTTTCCGCAAAACACGGTGAGATTGACAACCTCATCTCAAGTTGGGGACAAAGTTCTGTGGTTGTGTTGTGCAGGTCTCCACGTTGCTACTAGCACCGGTAGTGCGCCCTGCCAAAGCTCAGCTAGTAACACCTTTGAGGTGTTTCCTTGCTCCTACTGGTTCGATTAAACCTTGGTTTCATAACTGAGGGAAACTTGCTGCTGTGCTCATCATACCTTCCTCTTGGGGTTCCCAACGAGCTCTACATCAACACCACGCACCAAGCACTTTTCTGGGCGCCGTGTATTGAGCCATCAAGCGATTTTCTGGCGCCGTTGCCGGGGAGTCAAGGACATCTTCACAAGGGGAGACCCTCATAACCAATCTCTTTAATTTGTTGTTTTTGTTTTGCTTAGTTTCCTTTTTGCTTTGTTTGCTTGTTTTGTTCTTCAAAAAATCCAAAAAAATTAGTTTTACTTGTTTGCTTTCTTATTTGAAAACCCAAAAAAATGACTACTCTTGAAAACACTAAGTTGTGTGACTTCACTAGCACCAACAACAATGATTTTATGAGCACTCCTATTGCTCCACCTATGGCTGAAAATACTTTCTTTGAGATAAAACCTGCTTTGCTCAATGTTGATATGAAAGAGCAATTTTCTGGTATTATTAATGAAGATGCTGCTTCCCATCTAAATAACTTTTTTGAACTTTGTGAGATGCAAAAGAATAGGGATATAGATGGTGATATTATTAAGATGAAATTGTTTCCTTTCTCTTTGAGAGGAAAAGCTAAAGAATGGTTGAATTCCTTAACTAGGAATAGTATTGATTCTTGGACTAAGTGCAAAGATGCTTTTATTGGAAAATACTATCCTCCTGCTAAGATTATATCCATGAGAAGTGAAATAATGAAGTTTAAACAACTTGATAATGAGCATGTTGCTCAAGCTTGGGAAAGAATAAAATCTTTGGTTAAGAATTGTCCCACTCATGGACTGACTGCTTGGATGATCATCCAAACTTTTTATGCAGGATTGAACTATTCTTAACCTATTGGATTCAGCTGCTGGAGGTACATTTATGACCATCACTTTGGGTGCTGCAACAAAACTATTGGATAATATGATGGTTAATTATTCTGAATGGCATACTAAGAGAGCTCCACAAGGTAAGAAGGTAAATTCTGTTGAGGAAACCTCCTCCTTGAGTGATAAGATTGTTATTATTATGTCTATGCTTGTTAATGGGAAAGCCCATATTGATCCAAATAATGTTCCTTTAGCCTCTTTGGTTTCTCAAGAAGAGCAAGTTGATGTGAACTTCATAAGAAATAACAACTTTGGCAACAATGCTTATGGTAATAATGCTTATAGGAACAATTTTGGTAACAACAATTATAAGCCATATCCTCCCAACAATGGTAATGCTTATGGAAATTCTTACAACAATAATAAGAGTGCTCCCTCTGAACTTGAAGTTATGCTTAAAGAGTTTATTAGTAAACAAATTGCTTTCAATAAAACTATTGAGGAAAAACTCTCTAATGCTGAAAGAAATATAGCATCTTTGGCTGAAGCTCAATCTTCTTTGAATAAAATGGCTGCTAAACCTGAAACTAATGAGAATCCCTTTGCATCTACTAATGCCATACAAGTAAGAATTGATGAAAATGTTAGACTATTAGCTGAATTACATGCTAAGTGGGAAAGAGAAGATGAAATTGCTAGAAACATTAGTGTTTCTACTATTACCACCACTAGTGTTGCGGCTAGTAATAGTTCTACTACTTTAGATGATAAAGTTGATTTTGATCTTGATGGTTGCAACATCTCTAAAGTTATTAAGTTCCTACAAAAGCTTACTAAAAGTCCTAATGCTAGTGCTATGAACATGGCCTTTACAAAACACATTACTGATGCTCTCATAAAGATTAAAGAAGAAAAGATGAAACATAAAGCTTCTATTCCTATAAAACAAGAAGATGGTTGGGATATGAAAGTGAATGACTTTGATTTCAAAGCTTTGTGTGATCTTGATACTAGTGTTTCTATTATGCCTAGAAGGATTTATGATATGCTTGATTTGCCTCCTCTTGAAGATTGTTATTTGAATGTCCCACTTGATGCTAATGCTAAAAAGAAACTCATGGGGAGTCTTAATGATGTTCTTATTATGATTAATGATTCCTATGTCCCCGTTTTTCTATGTTTTGGATGTTGAATACAATGCTTGTTGTCCTATTACGTTGGGAAGACCTTTTCTTAGAACTGTTGGTGCCATCATTGATATAAAAGAAGGCACCATTAAATATAAACTCCCACTCAAGAAAGGTATAGAACACTTCCCTAAAAAGAGATAAAAGATTTCTTTTGCTTCTCCTATGAAAACAAAATTTGGTCTTAATGCTTCTTCATTTGAGAACACTTGATTCTTTCTTTGCTTCTTATGCCTAACTTAAAGGCGTTAAAGAAAAGTACTTGTTGGGAGATCACCCAAGAGTTTTAGATGAGTCTTGGAAGTTATTACTTATGTAATAATCTCTCCTTATCCTTTTTATTTGCTTTTTGTGCCAAGAGTAACCTCTAATGAGAGTGAAGTAATGATTGGGAAAGTTGCTGTCCCGAAACAGATTTCTGTGCTTCACCGTAAAAATTCCTGAGAGAGCTCTGTACGTAGGATTGAGATGTAATTTTTTGTGCTTCTGACACAGGTTGTTATCTAACTTTCGTTAGTTCAACACTTTTTGATTTGAGCAACATAAGGTCTTCGAAACAATTTGTCTTTACCTGCTGGTCTGTTTTGACAGATTTCTGCCATTTTCTGCATTTGTTTCTTGTTAGTTCCTTCTTGAATTCCTTTGGGGAATTGAGGTTTTTGAGGGAAGTTATACAGTAGCTAGTGTTCTAATGGAAGTTTATTTGGTGTTAAAACTGAACCTTGAGACTTATTTATCTTAAGTGCACTAATGTTGCTGATGAGATTGTGTGAAGTTTTGTATGAAGGAAAATTTTCAGGTGTATGGAAGGAATGAGTAATGAGATGAAGGATGGACTAAAGCTCAAGCTTGGGGATTCCACGCGTGTCACCCCAATAAATATCCAAGAAGTACAAGCGTCAATGCTTGGGGATGCCCAAGGCATCCCCTTCTTCATCAATAAAAATTCCAGGGATCTTCCAAACGCTTCATTTTTATTGTTTCGTGCACAATTGAGTTTTTCTTAGAGCGTCTTCTTTTTCGTTTTCGTTTTGGTTTTTAGTTTTCTTGGCTTGCTTAGTTTTCTAAATAAGTTGTTTGGACCCCCTCTTTCACACTTTGGTTTGCAAATAGTTTGGTTTGGTTTGGAAAAGAGTAGTAAAGTTCATGCTTATGTGGTAAAAAGAGCTCGTTTTTTACTGTGGCTATGCTTTGTCATGCCGTGCTTGATATTGTTTTGGCTTTATGCTTAGTATTCTTTGCTGTAGCATGACGTGTTATAAACAATTGAGATTTCTTAATGTGCCTTGGATGAATCATGCATTGTTTTAGCATATTAAAGCATAGTATAGTGGTATTCTCCTTTGATGCTTTATTTGGGTTGACTTGGCACATGCTCACACCATGTTATGACTATCACAAGTCACCATAGCCTTTATGATCCTTTAGTTTTCAACTTGTAATATCACTTTATGCTTTGATCAATGATGTTTTGTCGCTCTCCATGATTATGGCCATTATTGCTCTCTTAGTTTGTCGCTCCCAGTCTTTTGCTAGCCTCCACAACAAAGTATGAGTTCCAATCATGCATCCAACTACCTAAACCAAGTTTTTCCAAAGAGTCCACCATACCTACCTACTAGCTTATGTTATTCCAAGTATATTCATGCTTTTGTTTACCTTCCACTTGTTATGAGAAAACTAGTGATTAAAGCTCTCACGAACTTGAAGGCACACTTTACTTTATTACCTCTAATAAACTTGAAACATTGTGTCTTCTATGTTGTATATGCTTGCACTTATTTGTTGGGAATTAGCAGAACCATGCTTTCATGGGGAACGCTTTCAACATTACACTTGGTACTTGTACCTAGTTGATATCATGCTCTTTTGTATATGGATGTCGATTGTGAAATGAAAGGGGAGCTTGTAAGTCCATGGAGTTATGTATATGTGTTAGAGAAACGCCTGGGCCGCTGGTCTAATCCATGCTGACATGGTGGAAACCTACAGCATAACCATAATGAGCTGTCTATGAATCATTCTTCTTATAAAAAAAAGAGTCCTATTGAGAAAAAAGAGAAAAAAGAGATACTATGAAAAGAGGAAAGAGAGAAAAAAGCACCATATTCCCATGGTAAATAAGAAGAATGCTGAGATGCTCGTTGTCTGCTTTCCTTGTCATTTTGATATGGGGATTCTTCCGTATCATCGGGCAAGGGGTATCCCGTTGGCGGTTCTCTATGATACACATGTACTTACGATGACAAGAACTTACCGGTGACTAAACTTCAGTAGCATGAGGAGCGGCCCTCGTATACAAGGGACATGAGATTTCTGACTTATACTTCGTCAAGCATGTACACCATAGTTTTTTCAGTTTAACCTTAATCACTTCAAGATGCTTACGATAGGGGCAATGAGAGCTGAAAGCTATAAGTACCATAATTTTTGGAAGCTCTTTATGAGACTTGAATCCCTACTTCGTTTTACAAAAGGCCTTTCTTCCACCATTATATTGAGTCTCCACCTTCTATCTTTATGCACCTACTTTGGCCATTCTTAGTTCTATGTGCATTATCCCAAGACTAGTTGATTGATGCATAACTTGTTATTGCTTGTTTGAAACTATTGTATCTAGTCACACTTATGAACTTTGAAGGTGTGCTATGCATTTATATTTGCTACTCTATTGAGGGACAAGCTGAATACTATTATGCTACATTTTCTTTATGTGAAACAAACAAACGTCTTGCAAAGCATGTTATTCATGAATCTTTTGTTTGTGCCTTTTCATGTTGCATCTTAGTTTCTTTGCTTATTGCTAGAACTTTGTCTTTCATGTTATGATTGAAGTACTATGATCCCAGCCTTGAATGTTTTGCAAATACTTTGATCAAGTCTTTGATGGTGCATGTCACCTCAAAAATTCTTTATTTTTATCACTTACCTACTCGAGGACGAGCAGGAGTTAAGCTTGGGGATGTTGATACATTCCAAATGTATCTATAATTTTTGATGTTCCATGCTTAGTTTTATCCACTTTCTTGTGTTTTGTTCCAACTTTGGAATACTTTTATTATGATTTCTTGGACTAACCTATTAACAAGAGCCACAGTGCCAGCTGCCTGTTTTCTGTTGTTTTTGGTTCCAGAAAAGTCAGAAAATGAATATTCTCGGAATTGGACGGGACA
This sequence comes from Avena insularis, assembly GCA_023614405.1. Taxonomy (NCBI): domain Eukaryota; kingdom Viridiplantae; phylum Streptophyta; class Magnoliopsida; order Poales; family Poaceae; genus Avena; species Avena insularis. Next base: position 47,603,903 of record CM042692.1, on the reverse strand, counting down.
AAAGCCAAAGTTCCTAATTTTCCGGAAGGAATCAAGTGCCAGAATACGAGACGAAGAGGGGCCAGGGGCCGGCCACACCACCTGGCCAGCTGGCCACTGGCCGTGCAGGTGGTCTGGCCGACCCTAGCACCCCCTCGGCCTCTCCTTCTGCCTATAAGTTGCCCTCGGGACAAAAACCCTAAGTACCCGATCAAAAATCCATGAAAGAGTCTATAGCCGCCGTCATCTCCATCCCTAGATCGGGGGGATCTGGAGCTCTTCCCGGCACCCTGCCGGAGAGGGGAATTCACCCTGGAGGCCTTCTTCATCACCATGCAAGCCTCTGGTGTGATGCGTGAGTAGTTCATCCTTGGACTATGGATCCATGTAGTAGCTAGATGGCTGGTTTCTCCCCCTTTGTGCTTTCATGTTTAGATCTTGTGAGCTCCGTTCATGATCAAGATCATCTATTTTTAATCCTTACATGTTGTGTTTGCGGGGATCCGATGGATATTGAGATGCTATTTCAGATTGATTATTGATTCTATCATGTCTTTGTTATTTGAGATCTTGCATGCGTTTTGTTGTTAGTAGCTATCTTGGCCAAGTAGATGCTAGCAACTCCAAGAGTTAGTATTTATGCTCGATAGTGGGTTCATGCCTCTGGTAATCTGGGGAAGTGACAGAAATCTCTAAGGTACTAGATGTGCTGTTGCTAGTAGGGAGAAAACAACGATCTTTTGTTCATAAAACAATTGTATTGTTTACCTTACACGCAGTTCGTAAAGAAATAATCTGTTGCTTTTAACTTAATACTGGAGGGGGTTCGGATGATAACCTGAAGGTGGATTATTAGTCATAGATGCAGTTGGATGGCGGTCTATGTATTATGTTGTAATGCCCAATCAAGTCTCAAAGGAGTCAAGATGATTAGTATATGCTTGTATTGCTTTCTTGGTGTTTATCAACTGCCCCGCTATAATTTGTTCACCCAGCATGTTATCTATATAAGGAGAGCCACCTCTAGTGAACTATGGATCCCGGTCCTTGTCCTTTACATACAATCTACAATCTTTTACTACTTTGTGTTTACTTTCTGCAAACTTTTACTTCTTTCCATTCGATACGTTTAATCCTTTGTTTTCCGCAAAACACGGTGAGATTGACAACCTCATCGCAAGTTGGGGACAAAGTTCTGTGGTTGTGTTGTGTAGGTCTCCACGTTGCTACTAGCACCGGTAGTGCGCCCTGCCAAAGCTCAGCTAGTAACACCTTTGAGGTGTTTCCTTGCTCCTACTGGTTCGATTAAACCTTGGTTTCATAACTGAGGGAAACTTGCTGTTGTGCTCATCATACCTTCCTCTTGGGGTTCCCAACGAGCTCTACATCAACACCACGCACCAAGCACTTTTCTGGGCGCCGTGTATTGAGCCATCAGTATCCCTCTCAAGCAACCCTCCAATCAAGATACAAGAAGTCTAGTGTCCCCAACACGCCCAATACACTTGTCAGGTGTATAGGTGCACTAGTTCGGTGAAGAGATAGTAAATACAAGTGGTATGGATAATTAGAAGTGGTAACGGTGCTAGAAAAGAACTTGACGAGTAGGAAGATACTAAAGGAAATCTGAAATAAAGATGGAAGCAAGCAAACATGTAACAGATCTAGTTGCAAATGGTGTTTCAATGCTTAGAAACAAGGCCTAGGGATCATACTTTCACTAGTGAACACTCTCATATAAATATCTTCTCTTTATGATACTACTCTGAACTACTCTCCGGTTGGACACTCTAATCCATGGTAGGGCTATAACAACACTTCTCAAAGTTCACTTCCCCATCTAGATAACCCCTCAGTATCGCCTTGAGCGCTAGATGGTTCCAACAAACACCACAATTTCATAGAGACATCCAACTCCGAATATAACTCACAACAAGTATTTGTAATATCTAGCCTAAGTGCCACCATGGTGTGCATGCTATCACTTTCACACGCATGGGGAGAGCCATAGATCTATTAAAGAACTTGAGTAGCAAGGTAGATCTACTTGATTACAAAGCTCATGATCACAATATGATCATGTATAGAGAGAGAGATTGTAACTACCTCGGTGAATTACGCTCTTAGTTACATGTCTGGATGAGCGAAAGTGGTTAAAATAGTATGGTGGGGCCCATGGGCCACTCACAGGTAGACCTTTCGGCCGTCCTAACCACTTTCAGAACATCGGGACAAGAACGAGCGGCGTAATCAGCAGGCGAAGGGATCAACTACATACACAAGTGAGTATGTATGCAAGCCACATACAACAGTTCTCAGAGCCATTCCATCTAAAAGAAATAGAAATATTGCAACGCCATACGGCAAGATCCAAATATCCTAGATAGATATAATAGTTTAGGATATCTCCTCATACATCAAACATCAGAGTATCAGGCGGAAGCGGAAAACAAGATTCGAGTACGGATAAGAAGCAAATCGGCATAAGATGCCACATAAATAAACACATCCTGTCCAAGATCTCACGGATCCCCGTTCCCGGAATCTCTACACCGAGTGATCGTTGCCAACATCATCCGTCTCCTCCACCCAGTATCCATCTTGCGCATACACCTGTTCATCTGAATCAAACAATTTATCGTGTGAGACCCTAGGGGTACTCAGCAAGTCTTTATGCCTCTAAAGGGGACATATACCTGGGGTGACGCAATTGCAGCAAAAGATAATAACTAACAATCCTATAGATACTCGCTAACCATCTGCCTAACCAAATATAGACGGATGTCTGTTAATTAAGAACAAAAGTTATAACAGTATAATTAACAGATCCATCCTCCTTCTCGCTTACAAACGAGAAAGCGGACGAACAACCCATCCGTTGGCAGTTTTATTAACCATTCCATGAGTATTGCACTATTTACTAGTCAAGTACTTAGTCAAATTAAAAGCGGTACTTTAGTTATACTTGTCTATGATCGAGAAACTGTGCTCCAAGTCGTCCATAACCGCGGACACGACTTTCAGAAAGATTTACCCTGCAGGGGTGCACAAATAGCAACACACACTCGATCAACCTCGGAAAAACCAACTCAAAACCCAACGAGGCATTCACGACAAAGCGATCACAGGATTCAGAAATATTTCAGGGGGCCACCCCATTAAGCTACCCGCAACGAAGTTGGCCGGCTCTAAGACGGACCCAAGGTTTGTGTCAATGGATGTAAACGACTAGGAACCCGAAAGTGTGACTGGGCTTGTCGATACCGCGAAAACATTCCACGATCCAAAACAGTACAGGTGCTCCTCGCACAATCTTAATTAAAGCAGTAAAACATGGCATAAGTACAAGATAGTAATAAAACCCTAAACTACTTTGTGGCCCCAAGAAATAAGAATGAATCAAGCTCTAGCTCAGGGGGGGTCCATAAGGCCTCCCGGATGTGAATAGTGCGAATAGTCAAGGAACAAGAATCAAGTACTCGGGGTCCTACGGGACACAAGTGAGCATGAAGAACCAAATAGCAGATATTGCCCACCGGTGCCACTTTTATTAGTTATCCCATTACTACTCAGGTTAAGTTGTTTAGGTATCTCGTTATCCATCAGACACTCACATACCCTACTCATGCTATTCTACGACCCGCATGGCTCAAACAACTCCTGTAGTAATGGCTCATGGGATGGAGGAACAAGCTTCGATGGGGTTTAAAAGTAAAGGCTATGCAGTGCTTGGGATTCAATTTAATGCAATCGCGACTCAATGATGCAAGAATAAGATAGAGGCAATAGGTACTATATGTATGCAAGCATGTGGTAGTGCTTTCCTGGCAGCTCAGTTGAAGCGAGAGAAAGATCTGGGTAGTGCTCCTGGGATTCCTCATATATCCCACAGCCGCTTGCCTATTCAAGAAGAACCAAACAAACAAGGGCCAACATAAATAGTGGACAAGCATATGAATTAAAATGCGACAAGCAAACAAGCATGCCATGATTAATGATGCACAATTTGCATGGCAATAATGTAGCATGGGATGGGTGAGGTGTGGGGTACAAGATTAAAGCATTTTATTAAGTTTTTAGCCTGGTTTGCTCTCATATAAGTTGCTGTATACTTTATATTTATATGATGCATGCTGCAATTCAGAACAAGGAATGCACAGATAGAACAGGCTCGTCGCGCTGATCGATTTAGACATATTATTTGTCAGATTTGGAGTTATAAAACTAAAGTTATTAAATAATTAAGAAAAGGGCATTTTATTGTAATTTTGATCATCTCGAAAATTTTAAAGTGTTCAAACAATATTTTGAATAGCATATTTGAAATCCTCACATTTTTCTGATTCAAAAACATATATCATTTGTATTAATTGGATTTATAATTTAAAAGTTATTTAAAACAGATTTTAAAACTTATTTAAACATTTCTGAATTTGTTTTATTAAAACAGATAAACAGGCAGACTTTTTTTCTCAGCTCAGCTAACCCAATCCACGGGTGGGGCACGTGCTGACTGGGCGACACGGTGCGCGCCAGGCTTTCTTACCGCGCGGATGGCTAGCCACAACACGACAAAGCGGGCCAGGCTCGCAGACCCACATGACAATGGCGACCAGGTTGCCACGCCGGTGACGGGATTGCAGGTTGAGGTTTTAGGGACCGGGGGGGTTTTCTTCAAACGTTCATCTGCGACTGACGTGTGGGACCGGAAGGGTCGCGGGTTGATGAAAAGAAAAAAGGAGGGTTTGTGCAAAGTGGTCCCTGCTACTGTTTTTCTTCTCTGAACATCTAACGACAAATCGGTGACACACGCGACGCGCGGCGCGGGGGTTCGATCCCACGACCTGGAGCACGCGCGCAGGCGGCGGCGACCACTGGGGTGTAACTGGTTTGCTGAGAGGAATCGGTGGCGCGGCCAGGTGATGTATCTGCGGCGCAACGACGGGGTGGCGACACGAGCGCGGTGCACCGAGAGCGCTCGACGGATCGATCCGCTGCATAGGAAGCATGTGACGGCGGGTGTCGAAGTACGTCGGCTCACCGCGGTGTCGCCGGAGTGGTCGGAGCGTGCGGAGGTGCAGGGGATCGGCGACGGCGCTGGCGGACCGGAGTTAGGTTTCTCGGCCGTCGGCTTCTGGCGACATGCTGGGCGCCTCCTCCTCAGTGCACGAGGCGACGCAGCAGGATCTTCTTGGCCTCCTCGACAACCTCCACGCCACGCCCGCCTCCTCGATCTGCTGGTGGACGGCGACGCCGATGGTGGTGGCCAGAGTTGGCAGGGAAGGTAGCGGGGAGTAAAGGGGAGGCGCAGGGGCCAGGGTAGATGGGGAACGGCACGGCAGGGAGACGTGGGGAAGTAGATAAGAAGGGGGAAGGGACGGTGCCATGGGGGAGCGGGGTAGAGAGAAAAGGTGGCCTCGGTCACCTTTTCCTCCTCCCTCACGTGCTCGTCGTGGCCGGCCGGGGCAGGGCAGAGGTAGAGGCTGCTAGGCGGGCCAGGGCGAGGGGTAGCTCGGTATGGGGCCAGCATGGCAGGGAGAGAGAGAGGGAAAAGAGAGGGGGAAGGCTCGGGTGGCTAGGTTAGATTAGAGAGGGATGGCTCGATTTAGGTTTTTGGTTAGGGGTAGAGAGGGTAGCTAGGGTGGGTCCCTGCTGGTAGAGAGAGAGAGATGCTCGGCATGGTGAGGGGTTGGTTAGAGTTAGGGTTTAGCTAGGGGAATAGGGTTGGGATAGGGGTGGCATGGTGGATAAGAGAGGTGGAAGGGGTAGGAAGATGGTTTTAGGGTTTTACATGGTCCAAGCTAAAATCAAGCATGGAGGGGGTGGTGAGATGGAGAGGTGAGAGCAAGAGAAAAAGGAGCTCATAAGGAAAAGGATCCACTCAAAAACCAAAGGAAAACCAAAAGAATGGCCTGGTGATGTTTGTTGCATGGCCCATGCAGGAGCATTAAATGCCCTGTTTTATTCTTGTGAAACAATGATAATGTAACATGGCATTATACACATGCATCCCAGAATATGGAGTAAATCCAAGCTAAAGGAAATAGTATTGGATCCATCCCAACCCACATGAGCTAGATTAAATGTCAAAAGAAAAATAAGAGCTCATGTTTACTTAGGATGGTGGAATTGTAAGGTGGTAACAAAGAAAGGTGGTAGAGTGGAATAAAAGATATGCTCCCAATTCAACTTGGGCATCAAGCATTCATCAAGAACCAAATACAATATAACAAGAGCCAAATACAATTCCTAATGCATATGGGGGAAGAACCAAAAGGAAAAGGGTTTTTATATGATGCTCAAATGCAAGGTAGCATGATGACATGAGCATGATATAATTATGATGCAACAATTTTATGTAGGAAGTAGCCATTGTATTAATAAACCATGTAGCATTACATATGTTAGACATATGGGATGCTACAACTCTCCCCCACTAAACAGGAATCTCGCCCCGAGATTCTAGGAAGAAGAAGAAGACACGAAGAGGGTAGGATACTTGGCACGGAGATCATCTTCACGTTCCCAAGTGGCTTCATCCACGGAATGGTGCGACCACTGCACCTTGCAGAACTTGATGGACTTGTTGTGAGTCCTTCTTTCTGCGACTTCAAGGATTTTTGTGGGGTGTTCTTGATAAGACAGATCTTCTTGGAGATTGATAAGCTCATGGTCCACGGTCCTACCGGGATCCTTGAAGCACTTCTTGAGTTGAGAGATGTGGAAAACATCATAGACTTTGAGTTTTTCAGGGAGCTCAAGAGCATAAGCAACTTCTCCTCTTCTTCCACGAATTTTGAAAGGACCGATGTATCTAGGGGCCAGCTTTCCTTTGATACCAAACCGGTGCGCGCCTCTCATGGGGGTGACACGAAGGTAAACGAGATCACCTGGGACATACTCCATGTCCGTGTGCTTTCTGTCATAGTTGCTCTTCTGGCGACTTTGAGCAACTTTCAGATTTTCAAGAATGATGTGAACCTTCTCCTCCGCTTGAGTTACGATGTCGGGGCCAAACAATGTTCTTTCACCTACGCCTGACCAACCAATCGGAGTTCTGCATTTGCGACCATAGAGAGCCTCAAATGGTGCCATCTTTAGACTTTTCTGGAAGCTGTTGTTGTAAGAGAATTCAGCATAAGGAAGGCATTCTTCCCACTTCATGCCGAAAGAGATAACGCAAGCACGGAGCATATCTTCTAGAATCTGATTGATCCTTTCAACTTGTCCTTGCGACTGAGGATGGTAAGCTGTGCTGAAGTTCAATTTTGTTCCCAAAGCATTTTGGAAACTTCCCCAGAACTTTGAAGTGAAGATGCTCCCACGGTCTAAACTAATCTCAAGAGGAACCCCATACAGAGAGACAATTTTGTTGATATAGAGCTCAGCCAACTGAATTGCAGAAATTGTTTCCTTGACGAGAAAGAAGTGAGCCACTTTAGAAAGCTTGTCGATGACAACAAAGATTGCATTGTTGCCCTTCTGCGACCTTGGAAAACCAGTGATGAAGTCCATCTCTACTTTATCCCATTTCCATTCCGGAGGTTTCAATGGCTGTAGAAGACCGGAAGGTTTCTGATGGACAGCTTTAACTCTACGGCAGACATCACACTCCGAGACATACTTGGCACAATATCGTTTCAACCCAGGCCACCAATACTGTGTTTTCAAGTCCATGTACATCTTAGTGCTGCTAGGGTGAATAGAAAGAACAGAATCATGCGCCTCCTTAAGAACTTGCTCTCTCAATCCCTGGTCGTTCGGAACGAACATCCGATTTTCAAAGAATAGAGCTCCTTGATCATCGATGTGGAAGGACTCATACCTCGGCAGTTGAATGTTGGAGATTATTTTTTTGGCGTAAGCATCACCTCGCTGACTAGCACGAATCTTTTCTTCCAAGAGAGGGGTTGCCAGAAGATTCAGAAGATATCCTTGATCCACAATTTCAAGGGTGAGCTGACGGAATTCCTCACACAAGAGAGGCTGTTGTTCTTCCACCATGAGATTGCTGACATAAGCTTTGTGGCTGAGAGCATCGGCCATGACATTAGCTTTGCCCGGAGTATAGTTGATGGTCAAATCGAAATCATTAATTGCTTCAACCCACCTCCTCTGACGAAGGTTGAGATCAGGCTGTGTGAAGATATACTTCAGACTCTTGTGATCAGAAAAGATTTCACAATGGTTGCCAAGCAAGTAATGCCTCCATACTTTCAAAGCAAAGACAACTGCTGCGAGTTCGAGGTCATGTGTGGGATAGTTGATCTCATGCGTCTTCAACTGTCGAGAGGCATAAGCAACAACTTGTTTTTCTTGCATAAGGACCGCACCCAATCCTTGCAAAGAGGCGTCACAGAATATCTGGAAAGGCTTGGATGTATCTGGAGGAATCAAGACTGGTGTGGAAGTGAGCTTCTCTTTGAGTGTTTCAAAGCTTGCTTGACATGCAGGAGTCCAAAGGTATTTCTTGCCTTTCTTGAGGAGATCAGTAAGAGGCTTCGCAATCTTCGAGAAGTTCTGAACGAAGCGACGGCAGTAACTAGCCAAACCAAGGAAACTCCAGACTTCTTTGACATTTACAGGAGGAAGCCAGTCAACAATTGTCTTTACAGTTTCTGGGTTGACGGCAATGCCCTTGGCAGAGATGATGTGACCAAGATAGGTGACTTGAGGCTGCCAAAACTCACATTTGGAGAACTTTGCATATAGGCGGTTCTCACGAAGCTTGTTTAGGACACACCAAAGGTGTTCTTCATGTTCTTCCTTTCACTTAGAATAGACTAGAATGTCATCCAGATAGACCACAACGAACTTATCAAGATACTCCATGAAGACCGAGTTCATAAGCCTCGAGAAGGTGGCAGGTGCATTGGTGAGACCGAAAGACATGACCGTGTACTCATACAGGCCATGGCGGGTGGTGAAAGCTGTTTTAGCAACATCTTCCTTGCGAATCTTGATTTGATGGTAACCACTGCTCAAGTCAAGCTTAGAGAATACCACAGCTCCAGCTAGCCGATCGAAGAGATCATTAATCCGCGGAAGGGGATACTTATTCTTGATGGTTTTAGCATTGAGAGCCCGATAGTCAACACAAAGTCCATCAGTCTTGTCTCGCTTCTTCACAAGGATGGTTGGGCTACCCCAAGAAGAAGTACTGTGCTAAATGAAACCCAACTTCTCTTGTTCATCAAGCTGACGTTTGAGTTCAGCCAACTCAGCATGACCCATTTTATAAGGCCGCTTGGAGATAGGAGCGGTACCAGGTTCAAGCTCAATCACAAACTCAACCTCACGATCCGGAGACATACCTGGCAACTCTTCAGGAAAGACATCTGGGAACTCACAGACCACCGGAACACTCTGAATAGCTTCCATAGCATCATCATTCAGAGCTGCCAAAGAGAAAAGCTGAATAGCAGGAGTCAGACTTGGAGAATAGACTATATGGCCTTCAAGAATTTTCAGAGAAACCAAGCGTTCAGCACAATCAATCACAGCTGCATTTCCTGTTAACCAATCCATGCCCAAGATAACATCAATGTCCGAGTTGCCCAGAAGGATCAATGAGTCTAGAAAAGAAGAACCACCAATCTCAATTTGATTGCCATGGCTGATCTTGGTAGATAACATTCTTGCCCCGGGAGAAAGAACCATTAACTTTTTATCCAGCTGGTCTATAGCTAGGTCATGCTCATTTGCAAATTTGTGAGACACAAATGAATGCAAAGCACCAGAATCAAACAAAACTCATGCAGGAACTGAGTTAACAGGAAGCATACCCATCACAACTCCAGGTGCATGCTCAGCTTGAGCGACGTTGACACAGTTGGCACGAGCAACAGTAGACCCGGGCTTAGTGTTGATGTTGAGAGCCCGCGGTGGAGGTGCACGAACCATAGGAGAGCTTGCCGCAGGTCTTGGAGGTGGTGGAGGAAGAGCTTTGTTGTTCAATGGACAGTTCCAGTGTTGATGCCCAGTGTTTCCACAAGTGTAACAAGCACCAGGTGGACGTGGAGCAACATAGCCAGGGACTCCGCCAGGCGCTCCAGGGTAGTTGTGGTTGTAGCCCCTGGGAGCAGCAGTGAAGGAGTTTGGTGGCCTTGCCGCATAGCTTGAAGGTCTTGGTGGAGCCGGGAGCGACGGTGGGGTGTTAGGAACCCAGACACGACGCTTAGAAGGAGTTGACATAGCTGAAGAGCTTGCTGCATCGCGGTTGTGTTTCTTTGACTCCTCAAACACTTGCCTACTTGCTTCTTCCTGTAGAGCTGTATGTTGGAGTTCCAGAAAAGACGCCGGCCTTGCATGTGTGATTGCATATTTAATCGATGCATTGAGCCTTTGTCTGAACCTCTTTTGCTTCTTCTTGTCATCAGAGATCTCATCGCCACCATACCGAGAAAGATTCATGAAGTTTCTGATATAGGTATTGACATTGTCATTGCCCTGCTTGAGGTTGAGAAACACTTCCTTCATCCTCTCCATGACAATTTCTGACAGATATTGCTCGTTGAAAGCTCCAGTGAACTATTCCCAAGTAGGCTGACAACCAGTGTAGTTTGCCTTGAGGTAATTCTCCCACCACAGAGCTGCATCTCCCTTCAGAAGGTGAGTGGCACATTTTACCCATTCTTGCTCAGGAACATCAGCAGTCACCAGTAACCTTGACATCTCACGCAACCAATCATCCGCATCAAGTGGCTGATCAGACACCTCAAAGTGCGCGGGTTGAACTTCAGGAAGCTTTTGATGTCTCCTCGCTTGGGAGGTGGAGGTAGCAGAACAAACTCATTCCTCCTGACACTTTCTTCAAAACGTTGCTGGTTCTGCTGTATTGTACCCAAGGCATTAGCAATACTTCTCAACGCAGCCCCCAGTTCAGGTGGTATGTCCTCCTCAGAATGGCGTGGTGGTGCCATCCTATGATTGATATAAAACACAAGTTAGTACCATAATGGGGAATAATAATAATCCAAAATAGTACCAAGATGGAATTAACCAAGATTTAAAGGATACAAATTACTAAGATGATATTAAAATATCAACAAAGTTCAAAGCACCTAGAAGATATTAAGTATATCGCACACGACTGAACAAGGAGTGTGGTACACAAGCTAACAAAGAAAAAAAATTCTGCAAATTTCGGCATTAAAATACCACTATATGCGCAAAACCACTTAACGAATCAAGATTAGTAACTCTACCAATTCAATATACAAGAGCGAATGATAAAAGTAGTGGTATGGCCGCGCCTCCATCCCGCACTCGAATCATTACTCCGCACATGAATAAGTAAATCACATATCCCAACACCTTCTTTTAAGATGAACCTAAAGATTAGTAACTACGGAAACGAACACCCCAAACAAGATAACGTCGGATAACAAAGAGTAAGACAGATCGCACCGGTATACAACAAATCAGATAGATTGCGTCGGTTGATAAAGGCCTATCGATATGGAATGTACCAACAGTTGATAACCAAAAGGCACATAGAGATAACATTTGGATGCAACAGATAGACAAGGAATTCACACACACACACACACAACCTATGGTACTACGGAACCCAGAACACGTGAATCCTAGTTTGAATTTTAGAAGAGGATTGAAAATGTTACACTTCCTTACCAGAAAAAGGGTGGGTGGGTGGGTAAGAAGAAAAATGGAAGCAGTCCTACTCTCGCGTTTTGTTTTTCCCTAGTATACATAGCTACCAAAATATTTGCTAGACTAACAACGACCATTTGGCTGAGACCCTGAAGGGCGGGATGGCTCTGATACCAATTGTAACTACCTCGGTGAATTATGCTCTTAGTTAAATGCCTGGATGAGCGAAAGTGGTTAAAATAGTACGGTGGGGCCCAGGGGCCAGTCACAGGTAGACCTTTTGGTCGTCCTAACCACCTTCAGAACATCGGGACAAGAACAAGTGGCGTAATCGGCATGCGAAGGGATCAACTACATACACAAGTGAGTATGTATGCAAGCCAGATACAACAGTTCTCAGAGCCATTACATCTAAAAGAAATAGAAATATTGCAACACCATACGGCAAGATCCAAATATCCTAGATAGATATAATAGTTTAGGATATCTCCTCATAAATCAAACATCAGAGTATCAGGCGGAAGCGGAAAACAAGATCTGAGTACAGATAAGAAGCAAACCGGCATAATATCACACATAAATAAACACATCCCGCCCACAGATCTCACGGATCCCCGTTCCCGGAATCTCTACACCGAGTGATCGTTGCCAACATCATCCGTCTCCTCCACCCAGTATCCATCTTGCACATACACCTGTTCATCTGAATCAAACAATTTATCGTGTGAGACCCTAGGGGTACTCAGCAAGTCTTTATGCCTCTAAAGGGGACATATACCTGGGGTGACGCAATTGCAGCAAAAGATAATAACTAACAATCCTATAGATACTCGCTAACCATCCGCCTAACCAAAGATAGACGGATGTCCGTTAATTAAGAACAACAGCTTATAACGGATAATTAATGATCCATCCTCCTTCTCGCTTACAAACGAGAAAGCGGACGAACAACCCATCCGTTGGCAGTTTTATTAACCATTCCATGAGTATTGCACTATTTACTAGTCAAGTACATAGTCAAATTAAAAGCGGTACTTTAGTTATACTTGTCTATGATCGAGAAACTGTGCTCCAAGTCGTCCATAACCGTGGACACGGCTTTGAAGATTTACCTAGGGTGCACAAATAGCAACACACACTCGATCAACCTCGGAAAACCAACTCAAAACCCAACGAGGCATTCACGACAAAGCGATCACAGATTCAGAATTTTTTCAGGGGGCCACCCCTTTAAGATACCCGCAACGAAGTTGGCCGGCTCCGAGATGGACCCAAGGTTTGTGTCAATGGCTGTAAACGACTGGGAACCCGAAAGTGTGACTGGGCTTGTCGATACCGCGAAAACATTCCACGATCCAAAACAGTACAGGTGCTCCTCGCACAATCTTAATTAAAGCAGTAAAACATGGCATAAGTACAGAATAGTAATAAACCCCCAAACTACTTTGTGGCCCCAAGAAATAAGAATGAATCAAGATCTGGATCAGGGGGTCCATAAGGCCTCCCGGATGTGGATAGTGCGACTAGTCAAGGAACATGAATCAAGTACTCGGGGTCCTACGGGACACAAGTGAGCATGAAGAACCAAATAGCAGATATTGCCCACCGGTGCCACTTTCATTAGTTATCCCATTACTACTCAGGTTAAGTTGTTTAGGTATCTCGTTATCCATCAGACACTCACATACCCTACTCATGCTGTTCTACGACCCGCATGGCTCAAACAACTCCTGTAGTAATGGCTCATGGGATGGAGGAACAAGCTTCGGTGGGGTTTAAAAGTAAAGGCTATGCAGTGCTTGGGATTCAATTTAATGCAATCGCGACTCAATGATGCAAGAATAAGATAGAGGCAATAGGTGCTATATGTATGCAAGCATGTGGTAGTGCTTGCCTGGCAGCTCAGTTGAAGCGAGAGAAAGATCTGGGTAGTGCTCACTGGATTCTGATATATCCCCGCTTAAGCGTCTATTCGAAGAAGAACCAAACAAACAAGGGCCAACATAAATAGTGCACAAGCATATGAATTAAAATGCGACAAGCAAACAAGCATGCCATGATGAATGATGCACAATTTGCATGGCAATAATGTAGCATGGCATGGGTGAGGTGTGGGGTACAAGACTAAAGCATTTTATTAAGTTTTTAGCCCGGTTTGCTCTCATATAAGTTGCTGTATACTTTATATTTATATGATGCATGCTGAAATTCAGAACAAGGAATGCACAGATAGAACAGGCTCGTCGCGCTGATCGATTTAGACATATTATTTGTCAGATTTGGAGTTATAAAACTAAAGTTATTAAATAATTAAGAAAAGGGCATTTTATTGTAATTTTAATCATCTCGAAAATTTTAAAGTGTTCAAACAATATTTTGAATAGCATATTTGAAATCCTCACATTTTTCTGATTCAAAAACATATATCATTTGTATTAATTGGATTTATAATTTAAAAGTTATTTAAAACAGATTTTAAAACTTATTTAAACATTTCTGAATTTGTTTTATTAAAACAGATAAACAGGCAGACTTTTTCTACTCAGTCGCAGCTAACCCCAGTCACTGACGGGTGGGGCACGTGCTGACTGGGCGACACGGTGCGCGCCAGGCTTTCTTACCACGCGGATGGCTAGCCACAGTCAATGACAGGCGGGGCCAGCGGGCTCGCAGACCCACATGATAGTGGGCGACCAGGGGGTTGCCACACGGCACGACGGGGATGGCGGGTTGAGGTTTTAGGGACCGGGGGGTTTCTTCAAACGTTCATCTGCGACTGACGTGTGGGACCGGAAGGGTCGCGGGTTGATGAAAAGAAAAAAGGAGGGTTTGTGCAAAGTGGTCCCTGCTACTGTTTTTCTTCTCTGAACATCTGACGACAAATCGGTGACACACGCGACGCGCGGCGCGGGGGTTCGATCCCATGACCTGGAGCGCACGCGCAGGCGGCGGAGACCACTGGGGTGTAACTGGTTTGCTGAGAGGAATCGGTGGCACGGCCAGGTGATGTATCTGCGGCACAACGACGGGGTGGCGACGCGAGCGCGGTGCACCGAGAGCGCTCGACGAATCGATCCACGCGTACAGGAGGAACAGGATGAGGAGAGGGTGTCAGGAGGGTACGTCGGCTCACCGCGGTGTCGCCGGAGTGGTCGGAGCGTGCGGAGGTGCAGGGGATCGGCGACGGCGCTGGCGGACCGGAGTTAGGGTTTCCTCGTCGGCTTCGTCGGCGTACAGCAGGTACAGGGGCGTCTCCTCCTCGCAGCTGTGCACGAGGCGACGCAGTAGGATCTTCTTGGCCTCCTCGACAACCTCCACGCCACGCCCGCCTCCTTGATCTGCTGGTGGACGACGAAGCCGACGGTGGTGGCCGGAGTTGGCAGGGAAGGTAGCGGGGAGTAAAGGGGAGGCGCAAGGGCCAGGGGAGATGGGGAACGGCACGGCAGGGAGACGTGGGGAAGTAGATAAGAAGGGGGAAGGGACGGTGCCATGGGGGAGCGGGGTAGAGAGAAAAGGTGGCCTCGGTCACCTTTTCCTCCTCCTCCCTCACGTGCTCGTCGTGGCTGGCCGGGGCAGGGCAGAGGTAGAGGCTGCTAGGCGGGCCAGGGCGAGGGGTAGCTCGGTATGGGGCCAGCATGGCAGGGAGAGAGAGAGGGAAAAGAGAGGGGGACGGCTCGGGTGGCTAGGTTAGATTAGAGAGGGATGGCTCGGTTTAGGGTTTTGGTTAGGGGTAGAGAGGGTAGCTACGGTGGGTCCCTGCTGGCAGAGAGAGATGCTCGGCATGGTGAGGGGTTGGTTAGAGTTAGGGTTTAGCTAGTGGAATAGGGTTGGGATAGAGGGTGGCATGGTGGATAAGAGAGGTGGAAGGGGTAGGAAGATGGTTTTAGGGCTTTACATGGTCCAAGCTAAAATCAAGCATGGAGGGGGTGGTGATATGGAGAGGTGAGAGCAAGAGAAAAAGGAGCTCATAAGGAAAAGGATCCACTCAAAAACCAAAGGAAAACCAAAAGAATGGCCTGGTGATGTTTGTTGCATGGCCCATGCAGGAGCATTAAATGCCATGTTTTATTCTTGTGAAACAATGATAATGTAACATGGCATTATACACATGCATCCCAGAATATGGAGTAAAGCCAAGCTAAAGGAAATAGTATTGGATCCATCCCAACCCACATGAGCTACATTAAATGTCAAAAGAAAAATAAGAGCTCATGTTTACTTAGGATGGTGGAATTGTAAGGTGGTAACAAAGAAAGGTGGTAGAGTGGAATAAAAGATATGACCCCAATTCAACTTGGGCATCAAGCATTCATCAAGAACCAAATACAATATAACAAGAGCCAAATACAATTCCTAATGCATATGGGGGAAGAACCAAAAGGAAAAGGGTTTTTATATGATGCTCAAATGCAAGGTGGCATGATGACATGAGCATGATATAATTATGATGCAACAATTATATGTAGGAAGTAGCCATTGTATTACTAAACCATGTAGCATTACATATGTTAGACAGATGGGATGCTACAGAGATGAACACATAGCTATCGGTAGAACCCTTAGCCTCGAGAGAGAACTACTCCCTCCTCATCATGGGAATCAACAACGACGATGGAGATGGTGGTGGAGATCGATGGAGATGGCTCTGGGAGCACTTCCCCGTCCCGGCAGGGTACCGGAACAAAGACTTTCTGTCCCCAGAATCTCCCCTTCGGTGGAGGCAGCGCTGCGGAACTTTTCGTGGCTGGAGGCTAGATGATTTAGGGTTTTCTCATCGGGAGGCTTCTTATAGGCGAAGAGGCGATGTCAGAGGGTGGACCAGGGGCCCACACCACCTGGTGCCGCGGCCAGGGGACCCACGCCACCACATGGGGAATGTTTGTCTGCGGTACCAAACTTCCCGGGTGAGTGCACCGTGGTACCCGAGTTGTCATCAATCACGCGGAGGGGCCGTAGTAGAATCACCAATTGTCTAGAAGGGCCAAATGAAGGTGAATACAAATCTAACGGCCAAACGGTCGTTTGAACTAGACGAAAAACAGTTGAACTCTAATACCACCGTTAGGTCAACTCTTCTTGGCCCGCCATGTCAGTATTCCCCGTTATCTATTGCGGTCATGGACTAGCTTACCCCTGCGTGGACTAGATCCCTGAGTGGACCAGATCTATTTCTTTCCTCTGCTCTGGTCTTCTCTCCTGCTCCCCTCCCCATAACATTTGCTCAGCTTTGGCTGCTCGTCTCAGATCGGAGCTCGCACTTGCTCTAATTTGCATCCCCGTCATGTCCGGTCAACCTCCCACGCCTCTAATCAAAGCTCGCAGCCGTCATCATCGCATCGTCCGCCGTATCGGAGCTTCGCGTCCCCGTACTAATATCTCGCCTCTAGCTAGTCCTTCTCACACGACGGAGCGTGTCCCGTCAGGCGATCCAGGCCAGCGACCAGCCTTGGGAAGTTGCGTGCTACCGTGCACCCTAGGCATGGTAGCCCTAGCACAAAAGTTCGACGCCACGCTCTCATGGCCACCATGCTGGGCGTCCGTCTCGTCGTGTTACCGACAGAGTTGCTGTCGGCTTTTAGGTCTCGTTTTGGGATCAGACGAAATGAGGTCAAGATTGAGGTATGCGTGCTGCCATTCGATTTTTTCATCTAGTTCGAGCACAGCTCAGACACCGAGCGTGTTCTGCATTCTTCCTGTTCTTTCGAGTGCTGTAGGGAGAAAATGAGCTTCATGTGTTGGCATCATGCTTGTGGGTGGGACGATCGCTTGGGGCAGCTTCGTTTATTCTCCAAACTCAGCTTTGACGGCCTCCCATTGGATGCTTGGGAGCTGGAGGCCCTCAAGAAGGTCGTTAGTAGCCTTGGCGGCGAGCTGGTGGAAATCGTGCCACCGAGCGGCAGATGGGTCATCGAGGTAAAGGCGTGGTGAAAGATCCTGACGCCATTCCTAAGATGTATGAGGTGCAGATTCCAAGCAAGGCAGGGCGACAGCTTGCTGGAAGCACCCGGTCATCATCCACCTGGAGGAGGTTCTGGAATCGGTACATGGCATTCAGGGCCCCAAAGAGGCTGCCAGAAAGCATCCTCGTCGCCTGCAGTGTTGGCCTGGAAGGATCAATGGCACAGGACCACCACCGTTTCGCGACGGCGCACACAGTTTCGGTGGGGGAACCAGGCTTGGACGAGCTGGTGGTTCTGATTTCCCTCGAGTGAAGACAGAGCTCTAGTGAATTGCCGTGGTATGTGTGGCTAATGAATTTGTAGTATGGAGAGCGTAGCGGGAAGTTAGCATCGACTAAAAATGTGTAATAGTTTGAATCGATGTAGTACGTGTGTGTAATAGTTTGAAGTAGTATATGTGTGTAATAGTTTGAATCGATGTAGTATGTGTGGGTAATGAATTTGATGTAGTGTGTGTGTAATAGTTTGAATCGATGTAGTTGAACACCGTGCTTTATAATTTTTGTGAATAACGAAGGACAACCTCATGAAAAGAGGGTGGTCTGGCAATGACCAATGTCAATTCTGTGGATGCCAGGAAAATGTAGTCCATCTCCTCTTCAAGTAGAAGGTAGCAACATTTGTAACACGTTGAACTGCAGGACCATTTTGCAGGCAACACAAGACAAAGGAAAAATGGTTTACAGCACAGACAGCAGACGCAAAATCTGTAGTCTGGGATAAAAATGCCAGTTAACTGGATTTAACCACGACTAGTAATTGAAGGAAATAGATACTTGATAGCATTTGCTTACAACAGTAGTACGTACATACAAAAGGGTCTTATACCTACACAAAAGTGGGCTAAACTTCCTACTAGTTTATAGAACAATTCGTCAGCATTTCATCTACAAAAGCCATTCTTCAGTCTGAACTTAAATATTCTACACCGAAGAAACTACAGATCTGCACCAGAAAAGTTGGCTTGCCAATTGCCTTGAGAGGACATAAGTTCTTTGACCATTTAACCCAAACCGATCTATTGCCTTCCCGCCAAACTATAAGAAATCTGCATCGTTCATGCACGAGCGATTTGCATGCGCCAGTCCCGGTTCAGTTGGACCATCCGTGCCGCGGCAACGATTTCTTCGAAACTGAAATTTGGCATCTCCTTCTTGGGATCGTAGGTCCGTGTGAACTCGAACCTGAATTCCGAGGCTGAGCTGATGTCCGCCGTCGGCTCCGGCTGTCGAACAATCTAGCATGCTGAGGGTAGACGCTTGGTCGCCACCACGGTACGGCCTCCGACAGTGCATAGGATGGAGCGTCTTTGCCACAAACGGCGTGCTCCCAGCCTCCCCCACTGCGGTAAGGTAGTCCGCGCCGAAGCGTGGACGCGAGAGTTCCTAGACCTTGGCACTGCCCTGTTCGAGGGTGTGTACCCTCGGTGGCATGCTCTCGTGAATGATTTGATACGTACCTTGTTCCCACTGCCTAGAGCATGTCGTAATGCTGCCGCGCGATTTCTCCACATCGCTCTCTTGGCCCTGCTTGCCGCATCTAGCGCCGACGACGCCGCCGTTGCCGCCGCGGCCGATTTAGCATATTCAGGGAAATCATCCGCCTGGCAGGGAAATGGTAGATCGGCCTTGAAGTAGATCTTCATGGCCTACCTTAGAGGGGCTAAATACCCCAGTTTTGCTGGCTGTCGCGGCGGCGGCGACGGCTGCTTAGGCGGGGCCATGTTACCCTAGTTGGTGCGACGCAGAGGAGCTGCGCAAGGTGAACTGTGGTTTGTCGGAGAAGGGGAGTGAAAGACTGACAGTAGGTTTGGACTATGGGCACGCGTGAAAATAACCATCTCCCATTTCCTTAGAGGGTAATAATTCGACACTCGTTGCATAAACCGCTCAATCTTATTAAAAAGATCGGTCGTGGCTATCCACCTCATCAGGCAATGTACCAGGACATGCAGGAGACGGGACCGGGTTTCATTTTAGAAATGTTGACGACTGTGCCTTTATGTTTATATGATATTATTTATATGCCACCATGTACCGTCGATTGTAGCAACACCATCAGAAACAGGGGATGACGACGTGGCGTGTTTTCTTTTTTTAAAGGGCATCAGAAACAGGGGATGCCGATGTGGCATGTTTTCTGACTGGCGGGCCCGCCTCCTCCACCTTCGACGGCGGGCATCCCAGGTTCGAGGGCTGGTGCCGCCCACCAACACATTATTGTGCAATTTTCCATGTGGAACCTGAATTCCGGCGCTGAGCTGATGCCCATGTCGAACACAGAGAATCTGAAAGAAGCTACTAAAAATAAATACTTTGAATTCTGAAAGTACTAAAATTAAATACATTACAATTTTGTCTGAAAGGTAATACGCATACTGCTAATCGAAATAATATAAATACAGTACAAATTTCTACTTCGAAAAATAGACCTGAAAATGCTAGCAAATAACCTAGGATGAATATAGGATTCATTCTCCCCTATATTTTTCATCGTCGTCGGCTCCCGCGTGCTGCAACACATGTTCATATAACTCTCTCTGTCTGCAATGTGCTGTCAGTATCTCATCCAGAGGGTAAGGCCTCGGTGTATGTTCCATGCTTAAGCCATACGTCATTGTTGGTTCCTCTTCCCATGCTTGAACCTCATGATCGTACAGTCTGATATAATTACTGTAGTATATGCAACCGGGTTTGACTGTGGGGTGTAACCTGGTGTCAACGGAGATAGACCGATGGTAATCAATGAAGAGGGCACAACTTCCAATGTCACTGATGGCCTCGAGAGAGCGGTTCTTCGTGTCCACCCGGTACAGCACCGGTTGCCCTTTGGCGAAATCCCCGTTCAACACAAGAAGCAGATCACCATCTGACTCAACTAGGTAAAATCTGTAGCCTCTGCGTACCTGTTCAAAGACTGGGGATGAAATTATTTTGGCCATCGTGACAGTGCTCGCGTGCTGCTCTAACTGGATGTTGGTCGACATGATGTCTCCATTCTCAAGTAATGCATATACTTCCCCTCGAAATGCCGTCATGCAGACCAGAAGCATATCAGGAGGTGGCGAATACAATCCTTCTCCAAATGATTCATTGATTTGCCTCGTTGGGGTGCTCTCATCGGCCCATGCAATATGATCTGGATAATCAGTGCAAACGAACACCATCATCGGGGACTTCGTCACGATGACAGATTGCAGAAGATCAGATAGTATGTGTGTTTGAAACTCAGTGTTAGACTTATGAGTGATTGGGTTCAGAAGCCGAATCTGGTACAGCTCCACCCTCTTAGAAAGCATGATGACGCCACGAGAAATACCGATGAAGTAGAATCTTTTGGAAGAAGAGGGCATCAGTTAGCACTAAGATGATTACAATGGAAAATACCAATAAATATCGGATATGAATGTGAACCTGCGATGGACGTCCATTATATTTGTCTTGAAGCAACGACCAGTGGCGAGGTTGAGGAAGGTGAAGTCGCCAACATCTGGAAGTGTGTGATCTATCATGATCCAGTTGTTGAGATGGAATTCGGGTACCTTTAAAGTGCGGCGCCAATCAGTGCAGACTTCCCGACAAGTAGCATAGGTGTCGATGTACTCCTCTTTCTCCAGCAAGTAGTCGGCGATCTTGTGAAGTGGGTCGGCCGGGAGATCGGACCAGTTCCTCTTCATCTGGCTACTGGCCATGGCTTACATGCGGGAATGTTTTGATCGAGGAAGAAAGAAGAACTACCACTGCGAGGAGAAGAAGAAGAGGAGAACAGACGAGGGAGACGAAGTGGAACTGCCACTACGAGGAGACGAGGGAGAAGAAGCGGAACTGCCACTTCAAGTTTGGATCAACGGGCTTTTTTTCGGAACTAGCGTGTGAACCAGCCATGCACTACATGCAAGTTTTAATCAAATAGGCTGACATGTGGGACCTGCTAAAAAATTCCGTGAAGTGCTACCGTGCATAGTGTGCTGATAGGTGGCATGTTTTCTGACTGGCGGGCACACTTCCTCCACCTTCGATGGCGCACGTCCCAGGTTCAAGGGCTGGTGCCGCCCACCAACACATTATTGTGCAATTTTCCATGCTTTGTCGCAACCAGCTCCGCTCCACTCCTCTGCTCTAGCCGCCGCCACTCCGCTCAGTCGTGCACCGCTCTCGTCGTCCCCTTGGGTCGTCGTCCTCCCGCCCTCCCCTCCCTACCATCCCCTCACGTCCCCTCCCCTCCCCTCACTGTCCTGTCTCCTTGCCGCCGTCCACCGCCCAGACGCGTATGGAAATGAAAACCGAGAGTCAGCCGTTGGGTTAGGGGCCCAACGACGTTGGTGATCCGGATCCTACTCGGAGATGGATCTTGCGAGGCTTGAGAACACGGAGATGGGTCCTACGCAGCTGGAGAGCATGGAATCTCCTTCAAGTCTGGAGAGCACAGAGGACAACGAAATAGGGGGAGAGGAAATGGGGTGCAGAGCTTTGGAGGTATGGAGCCCGGAGAAGGTGTCGTGCGTCCACATTGAAGGGTAAGAACTGTGATTCCTTTTCTGCATACCCTAATTAGCGTTCTAGTACCATGGTGATGGCAAGGAGATGTGTTGGTAACCGTGGGACGTCTGTACAGCTTGTCCTTGAGCATGATGCTTTGTCAAGCGAGCATGAAGGCACTGAAATGTGTGGCGGTGCAGATGATGATGAGAAAGCATATCCAGACGTGGCTGCTGACCCTAATAGGATGGAGAGTAAGGAATATTTGGTTGATTCGAACTTTGAGCCTGACTATGGGACTGATGAGGAAGAGGAATGTGAAGATGTGGAAATGGATGTAGATACGACGACGAAGACGAGGACAGGCCAGTGATACACTTTGACAGGGACAATCCTACAATTGATGAGGGGACTATCTTTAATAATGTGGAGGACTGTAGATATGCAGTTGCAACCTATGCAATCAGAGTTGGGTTCGAATTTATCATTGAAAAGAGTGACCAAAAGAGATTTAGGGTGCACTGTAGGGAAAGTAATGTGTGTAAATGGAGATTACATGCATCTCCAATGCGGGGTGGACACCCATTTTAGGTTGCAATAGCTACATTTAGTTTTAGTCTTTCTCATATTTATTCTGCTAATAACTAGCTCTGAATTATTTGGATTCTTATCGAATGCAGATCAAAGTAAACACGAAGAAACACAACTTCCCTAATACTTCTTTAAGTGATAAAATTAGACCGGCGACTACCAAGTGGATTGCTGCTACTATACTTGACTGGGTGAGGCAGGATTATAACATTGGACCTGCTGAACTCAGAGCAAAGATTAGCAAAAAGTTTAATGTTCTGATTCCTTACCACAGAGTCTTTGATGGGAAGGAGATGGCTCTAGACTTCATTCAAGGCAAGTGGAATGACAGTTTTCATATGTTGTATAGTTTCAAAGCTCAGGTAGAGAAAACATCACCTGGTAGTGTTGTTAACATCGATTACGAGGTTGTGAAAGGAAGAGAAAAGGTCTCGAGGGGGGTCAGGTATAAGCAGGAAGATACGATATGCTTCAGGAGATGTTTTGTCACTGAAGGCATCTTTGGAAGGGTTCCTAGACGGCTGTAGGCCATACTTGGCAATAGGTGCAACTTCTTTAATGAGGGAAGTTCAGGGACATGTTGCTTACCTTGTGCTTTGGGCCGCGCATAATTGGCTTCTACCCGTAGCTTATGCTGTTCTTGAGGGTGAATCAAATGAAAGCTGGACATGGTTCATGCAGAGACTACGGGAAGTAATTGGTCACCCTGAAGGCTTGGTGATACACACCAGTGCATGTGAGGGTCTTGAGAATGCTGTTGATGCTGTGTTTCCTAGGGTTGAGCATAGGGAATGCATGTGGCACCTCACTACTAACTTCATGAAGAAGTTCAAACGAAAGATCTTTGAAGAGGACTTGTGGCGATCAGCATACACATACACCCCAAGCACGCATGCTACTTACTTGCATAACATGTATGTAGTGCCAAAGGTGAAAAAATACCTTGAAGAACATCACACCAAGCTATGGGCCAGAAGCAAGTTTGGTGAGTTAAGCAAGGTGGATTTTGTTTGCAATAATTTGGTAGAGAGTTTCAATGATAAGATTTCGGTCATGATGACACTTGGAATTGTTATTTTGTTGGATGTAATAAGACAGTGCATAATGGTGAAGATAGATTTAAGTCAAAGAATTTGTGCAAGAAATTTTTTAGGCCATAAAATAGTTCCAAAGGTGGTTATGTTACTGAATGCAAGAACCAGGGCAATGATAACGATAAAGATGAGGATGGTCAGAAGTTCCAGAACATTGGCTGAGGTTTATGCAGAATACAAGCGTGGAAGTGAACGGAGGTACACTGTAGACATTGGAAACAAGACTTGTTCATGTAGGAAGTGGCAGATTATTGTTCTGCCATGTCACCATGCAATTTACTTCATCTTAAAGCTTAGAGGTAGCAGAGCTGAAATAGAGAACTATGTGGACAACTATTTCTCCATGGACAAGTTTCCTGCAACTTATGCAGAAAACGTACCACCTATGGCCGATGAAAATGATTGGGAGATTGTCGATCCAGGGTTCAAACTTCAACCACCAGTTCTTAGGAGGCCACCTGGGAGGCCTAGAAAGCTAAGTATGGAAGCCTCCACCGATAAAGGTTCAAGGCTGGGAGCTAGGAAAAGGAAATGCAAACGTTGTGGCGGATTCGGCCATATCAAGAGGTTGTGCAAAAACCCAGTTACACATGATATTGTCCCTGTTCACACCCCGGTGGCAGAAAATGGGGCTTCTCAGCCAGAACTAGAGGAAGAGCAGCGCGAAGACGGTGATGAGCACTCGGAGGAAAACGTACGTAAGCAGCCAATTTATGAAGAAGTGGAGGTGCCGGCGAGAAAAGGGTGTGAAAAGAAACAAAAGGGTAAGAGGAACAGGGAGGAAATGGCAAATAATGGAGGTGTATTAGAATATGAAGAAGTTGCAGGGGTTATTGAGGATGTTCTTGAGGTTCTTTCGGCTAACTACAGGAGAAATAATAAATCCCTGCCAATTTCATCTTTGTACAATTCTCTGGATGAAAGGTAAGCTTAAAAATTGTTTTATTTGCCATTTTATCATTTTTTATCCTCATCAACTGATGCTTAATGCAGCGTGGGCTAGCAGACTAATAAGAGGAGCAGAAAGATGCGGGCATAGTAACATCGTATCTTGAATTATATCATTGCAGCTAAACTAGTCGTGTCGTCTTTATTTATATCTGGCGCGTGCAACATGTCTGTGATGGGGTCATGTGGACTAGATTACAATTTTTTTTAAATATTATTACATTAATTTTTTACCTGCGTTTGGACGCGGCTACTAGTTCCCATCTCCCTTGCATTCCCATCTCCTCTGGCGCACTCTATAATTATGGTTGTGCGATCAAGTAGCAGAGTCAGTGTATTGTCCCATCAGATGTGAACACAGTGACTTTGTTTGTTCAGAATTTGACGACTTTTGATTAGTTTGAAAGACAGAGAAACCTAGAACATGTATCTAGACATATTTTGGGTATAGACACATTTATTAAATATCTAAAAAAACTAAGTTAGTTATATCTGGACAGCAGTAGTGCACTATTACAACACGCTCGATCCCTTCTCCTCTGGCACACTCCAAATTATGGCTGTGCCATCAAGTGCTGGGAGCAGAGTCAGCGTATTGTCCCATCAGATATGCCAGGAACGCACGAACTTTATTTTCAGGATTAGACGAGTTTCGATCGTCTAGTTTCAAAGACAAAGACAACTAAAACATGGCCAACATATATAGATTATGACGATAATCGACCATAACTCAAGTGACCTAGATCCAAAGAGCGCATTAAGATATCGTACATAGATTTAATTTATGCTTAAGTGGCCCTCATTGATTATGATGCTCCCACAGTCTCCATCATTGACGATGTTGTCCGTGTCGCCGCCAGCCTCCTCCACATCGAAATCGATGCCGACGTTCCCGGCAGCGTTCCTCCTCCTCGTGGATTCTCCACGACGTGCCGCATCGATAACGGTGGAGGTCGTTGATTACCCACAAGTATAGGGGGTGTATCGCAGTATTTTCGAGGGAAGTGAAACCCAATTTATTGATTCGACACAAGGGGAGCCAAAGAATATTTATCAGCCTTAACAACTGAGTTGTCAATTCAGCTGCACCTAGAAACAATCTTACTCACAGCAGTTTATCAGTAGCAATAGTTTTGTAGTAGGAATAGTAAAGTAACATCAGTAGCAAAGCAAAGACAGTAGTAACAAAAGCGATGTGATTGGGATTCGAGTGCGGTAGGCATAGGGATGGATGGACGGGCGTTGCATGGACAAGAAAATTCACAGAGCAATCAGAACATAGTGCAATTGTAGATAAATAAGATAAAGAATCCAAGTACTTGACAATCCTAGGCATGTGCTCCATATATAGTCATACGTGCTCGCAATGAGAACTTGCACAACATCTTTTGTCCTGCCAGCCCGTTTGCAGCGGGGCCTCTAGGGAACTACTGGCAATTAAGGTGCTCCTTTTAATAGAGCACCGGAGCAAAGCATTAACACTCCATGAACACATGTGATCCTCACATCAAAGCCTTTCCCTTCCGGTTATCACGATTTACATCGCCGGGCCATAGGTTCCGGACAACAACGTGTGTATACAACTTGCAGATAAGACCCAAAACAATACTATCATAATGAATCAATAATAAGTTCAGATCTGAAATCATGGCACTCGGGCCCTAGTGACAACCATTAAGCACAACAAGTCGCAACAAAGTCATAAAGCACTAACAGAAGATACTAGGCACCATGCCCTAACAATCTGATGCCATTACATGAACGATCTCATCCAATCCCTACCATCCCCATAGCCTACAGCGGGGGATTACTCACTCATAGATGGGGGAAACATGAATGGTCGATGGAGAAGCGATGGTGATGATGATGGCGATGATCTCCTCCAATTCCCCGTCCGGAGTGCGAAACGGAGTTTACGGTCTTGTTTCATGGAATCGATGGTGGCGTGAGCGAACTCTTACGGAAAAACGTCGAACCCCCCGAAGTTTTTAGGTCAGAAGGCTCCTTATAGGCGAAGAGAGAGACCGAGGGGGTTCCTGGGGGGCCCACACCATCCCCTGGCGCGAACTGGCCTGGCCCGCGCCAGCAGGTGGTGTGGCCACCCCAGGGCTCTTCTCCGTCCCGTATTCTGGCTCCTTGGGTCATCGGGTGAAATAGGATTTTTGGCATATTTTCCGGGATTTTTCCTGATAGTTGATTTTCTGCACAAAAAGTAGACACCAAGGCAATTCTGTTGAAAACATCGTCAGTTCGCATTAGTTGCATCCAAATCACACAAGTATAGAGGAGAAACAATAGCAAAAGTGTTCGGGAAAGTAGATACGTTTTGGACGTATCAACTCCCCCCAAGCTTAGCTTATTGCTTGTCCTCAAGCAATTCAGTTGAAAACTGAGTGTGATAAACGAACTTTCACGAACACATTTGCTTCATATGGTGTAAATATTCTCAGCAATGTGATCAACTACTTAGACAATTCATAATAAAGAGTATGCAACTAAGTCTACTTAATAGTCATTGCAAGCTATGAAGAGATTCGAACTCAAGAATAATAAGTAGCACAAAGCACAAACATAAGCAACATTACAATGCTCATAGAAAGGTATGATAGAGTGGTATCTCGCTTGCCTTTGATTATGAATGCCAAGGCACCTCTGAAATTCAAGTCATGACTAGAAGTAAAGATATCAAAGATACAAGCATCAAAGTCATAACACAAATAATCAAGTAATGGGACAAACACAAATAATGACAACTATGCTCTCAAGAAGGTGCTCGGAGAATATGTGGAGACTCAACAAGTAGAAGAAAAAGGTTTTGAGAAATTTTAAAGGCTTCCAAATGTTGAAAGTATGGTACTCGTTAGCTTTGAGCTCTCATTGCCCCTATCATAAGCATCTTTAATGTGGTTAAGGTGAAAGTGAGGTCCAATCTGAGTTATATGCTTGACAGACTATAAACTGGAAATCCCAAGTCCCTTGAGTACGAGGGCCGCTCCTCATGCTACTCAACTTTGAATTCTTGGTAAGTTCTTGTCATCGTAAGTATGTGTATCATTGAGAACCCATAGGGTACCCTTGCCCGATGATACGGAAGAATCCCCATATCAAAATGACAAGGCAAGCAGACAATGAGTATCTCAGCAATCTTCTTATTTACCATGGGAAAATGGTGCTTTTTTTTCTCTCTTTCCTCTTTTCATAAATGTTTTTTCTCAATAGTTATCTCTCTTTTTTATAAGAAGAATGCTTCATAGATATCATTATGGTTACG
This sequence comes from Avena insularis, assembly GCA_023614405.1. Classification (NCBI taxonomy): domain Eukaryota; kingdom Viridiplantae; phylum Streptophyta; class Magnoliopsida; order Poales; family Poaceae; genus Avena; species Avena insularis. Next base: position 47,575,969 of record CM042692.1, on the reverse strand, counting down.
CTGCAGGTTTCCACCATGTTAGCATGGATTAGACCAGCGGCTCAGGTGTTTCTCTAACACACATACATAACTCCATGGACTGACAAGCTCCCCTTTTATTTCACACCGACGACATCCGCAAACAAAAGAGCAAGGTATCAACTGGGTATATATTTACAAGTGTTGAAAGCATTCCCCGTGATAGCACGGTTCTGCTAATCCCCAGCCTATAATTTGCAAGCATATAACTTTCATGGAAATTTCACAATGGTTCAGGTTTATTAAGTGCAGGAAATAAAGTGTGCCATCAAGTTCGTGAGAGCTTTACTAACTAATTTTCCCATAACAAGCAAACATTTTATTCGGAAGAAAACAAGGCATAATGAATATGCACGGGAGTAGCAAGTGATGCTAATAGGTAGGTATGGTGGACACTTTGGAAATATTTGGTTTAGGGAGTTGGAAACATGAGTAAAACACTCAGTGGAAGTGAATGATATCAATAGTAAGGGAGCGACAAATGAGAGAGCAATAGCTGTCATTATCATGCTTGCAACAAAACATGACTACTCATGGCATGAAAGTGATTCAAGATCCTCAAGGCAAAATAATTCATCGAGGCTTAACTGATTATTACAGTCATGTGCATGCGTGAGCATGTGCCAAGTCAATCAAATGAAACATTCAGAGGAGGATACCACGGTGTCATACCAATTTATGAATAGAGTAATGCAAGCAAACATTCATGAAACATGCTACAAACTATTAGCGAGCTGGAGCTAATCATAAGAAAGCAAGAACTACTAAGCATCCAAAGAAAACATACACTCTACATGAACAGACTAAGCACGCCCACAGTGATGAGTATATGTACAAAAATGAAAACAAATAGAGTTCGTTAGCAGCCTCTTACCACGCCTCAAGTTGTCATTGATCCTCATTATTGCTCTTCACTTGTGTGGCTTGAATAATAATAATAACCCAATAATCCACTGAGAACTTCCGAACCCTGTAGCAAACTCGCAAAAACCAAAGAAGAACGACAAATATTTTTGGTGTTTTCGATTTTTAAATAAGAACCAAAAGAGAAAAACAAGCAAAGCAAAATCTTTTTGGGTTTTTCGAATAGTTCAAACAAAGCAAAAAGGGAAAAAGAAACCAAGGAAAAAAGAAGAAGCAAACCAAAGAGAAACAACAAAAATATTTTTGGTCTTTTTGTGTTTTTATAAAGCAAAAGAAAAGAAGAAGGAAAGCTTAAAAGAGAATGAAAACATGAATATAAAAAGTACTGATGCAACATGATATGGAGATGAGTGCGGTGTCGGCGTACCTCCCCCCAAGGTTAAGCTTTTGGCCTAAGTGGGTATCAATCCCAAGCTGGCCAGGATGAAGTATCACCGGGGTACGATGAGGAGGTACCCTCGTCCTGGTGCGAGCCCGAGTACGCCCCTCCGTAATATGCGGAGTAATCATAGGAGGGCGCATCCTCCTGGTGCTACTCGTGGAAACCCAACAAGAGAAGCTGCTCGTCCACCTCCTCCTTGGAGCGCAACCACGGTCTCCTATCAACACTAACCAAAGCAGGCTGTGGCAAAAGGATCTCCCTTTCATCCCCGTCAGTGAAAAGCATCCTATATACTAGATTGTTCAAATTAGAGGTAGCAGTGACAAAATGATGAGTTTTCATGGCAACAAGGTCGAGCCTCTGTGGTGCTAATATAGCATCATCGGGATCCACTGAAAGGCCTAATGCATTGACTACACGCGAGGCAATGATGCCCCCATAGATAGGCCCCCTAGCACCTAGGCGGCGAGCAATAAGCGAACCAAGATTGTACCAAGTATCATTGTTGAGCGCAGAAGCAAGGAAAGCTAAGTGATAGTTGGAGATATTACTAGTGTTCTCCCTACCCAATACACTAGTGGCAAGATAGTATGCAAAGTATCTAAGAGCAGGGAGTTGGATATTTCTTATCTTTCCGCGCTGCGCCATGCGGTCATCATCATTGGTCACCCCTCGGTAAAGCTCCAACAAATCAGCGGGTCGCCCTTGAATTTTCTTCACGGCCCCTGTCATACACACACCTACAATACTGCAAAATCTCTCCAAAGGCATGGTGGAGGGCATATCATAGATTTTAAAAGAGACAGTAGATTGATATGATGTGTTAGTAAATGAGAAGCTCTCAACAAAAGTTTTGGTGAGCAAAGCGTACTGTGCACTCTCATCTTGCATATAAGAGGTCAAGCCAACCCTCTCAATCAGTAGCAAGAAATCATAAGAATACCTGCAGCTTGCAAGAAAGTAAAACAAGGAAAAGAGGATGGGTGAGCATCTCCATCATCCCTTTCACTGCCAATACGTGTTGCAGTGAGGTCTTCGTTGTATGAAGGCCTAGCTTGAGAGGCTGTTCTTGAGGGCCTCGACCTCCTAGGTGCATCACTCTCAAATATCTCTCCAAAAGTGTGGTTGTTCATGCTTGGTATTCTGAAATTTAAACACCTATTAAACAAGTGATTGCAAAGTAAATATAATAAAGGATTCTACTCATAGGGACTTGCAAGAGGCCTAAACATGCATCAAAACTATATCTATAAGCATCAAACAAGCTTACAAGCTCTCATAACCAGTCACCTATAGCAGCAAAATACTCAACATATAATCCACTAAACACAAATCTACTTGGACAAGGGGAGGAGTCACATACCAAGGAACAATTGCTCCAAATTTCAGCAAGAAAGATGGGCTGAGCAAGGAGATCGAAGAAATCGAGAGCAAGCACAGAAAGAACATGATTTTGAGCTATGAACTGGAGCTTACTCGGGAGAGGGAAGAAAGTGGCAGGTGAGAGAGGTAGTGGGGGCAGGGGTGGCCCACACCAGGGCATGACGCCACCCAGGGCTGGCCATGCCACCACATGATGTGCCTACCTGGTGGACCCCCCTGGTACCTACCAGGTACTCCTCTGCCCCTTTTTTCACGTAAAAATTTAATATGAATTTTCTGGAATTTTTGGAGACACTTTATTTTTGGGATTTTTTCAGAAATAGAAGAATGATTTTCTGACAGACAGATTTTTCTTTTTTTTTGGAAACATGATGCAAGGACAAAACAAGGCTAGAACTACAGAATTTCTAGCATGGAAGCAACTAACAACACAAAGAAAACTAAACGAAAGCAAAAGCTAAAATGCAAAGGATAGAAATAAACGGAGATAATCATAATGAAAACATTGTTTTGTTCAATGGAATCCTTTTGTTAGCAAGGTTGATCAAGTCTTGCTACCAAAACAATTGCATATGAGACAAAACTTTGTACTCCACTAATGATTATGTTACCTCAACCTTGATAGAAATGGTCCCAATCATAATAGTTTCAAAATTTTCTTTTGGTATGGGACAATATATTTCTCCAACTTGAATGCCTTCAACATGTTCAATTGAATTTAAACCATAAGTCCTTTCAATCTTCTTGAGGAAATAGATAGTATGTTCCTTGTCATTAACATTGAAGGTCACCTTTCCTTGATTACAATTAATAACAGCTCCTGCAGTATTAAGAAAAGGTCTCCCAAGAATAATAGACATATTATCATCTTTAGGCATTTCAAGCACAACAAAATTAGTTAATATCAAGCAATTATGAGCCACATGAACAGGTACATCCTCACATATACCCACAGGAATAGTGGTAGACTTATCAGCCATTTGCAAAGATATATCAGTTGGTATCAATTTCTCAAGCTGAAGCCTCTTGTAGAGAGAGAAAGGCATAACACTAACTCCAGCTCCCAAATCACACAAAGCAGTTCTAACATAATTGTTCTTAATAGAGCAAGGGATAGTTGGAATCCCTGGGTCTCCAAGTTTCTTAGGAACCTTACCATTGAAAGAATAATTAGCAAGAAAAGTGGAGATTTCTTCATTAGGGATCTTCCTTTTATTCGAGACAATGTGCTTCATATACTTTGAGTAAGGAGGAAACTTAATAGCATCAGTCAAAGGAATTTGCAAGAATAAAGGCTTCATCCACTCACAAAACTTATTATAGTGTTCATCTTCCTTTGACTTGTGTTTCTTATCAGGGAAAGGCATAGGTTTTTGGACCCAAGGTTCTCTTTCACTACCATGTTTCTTGGCAATAAAATCTTCTTTGGTGTATTTAGTAGTCTTAGTGTGGTTTTCAGGTTCTTCTTCAACTTTTCTTCATTAGGAACTTCATTTTCTTCATTACCACTTTCAGTTTCAGCATCAAAGATAGATATACTATTAGGATCTATAGCAGGTTCAGAGGGTTCTTCAACAATTTTATGTTTCTTCTTCCTTTTCTTACGAGTAGAACCACTATTTTCAGCTTGTTGAGAATCTTGCTCAATTCTTTTGGGATGCCCCTCAGGATATAGAGGATCCTGGGTAGCAGCACCACTTCTAGTTCTAATTTCATAAGCATGTTTTTCTTTAGCAGCGTTAACTAGCAAGTCATTTTGCACTTTAATGAGTTGATCTATTTGAGTTTGAACCATTTGAAAGTGCTTAACAATCATTTTAACATCATTAGAGGTTCTTTCGACAATATCTTTCAACTCAACAATAGCTCTAGTGTTTTCCATTAGATGATTTTGCACCCTTTTATTAAAGTTATCTTGCTTAACAATAAAGATATCAAATTCTTCTAAGCATTGATCAAGAGGTTTAGCGTAAGGGATATCACCTTCATCAAAGTGTTGGAGAGAGTGTACCTCAATAGTGGGTGAGTAGGGAATAGGCTTACATAATTCTTCTATAGGAGGTAAATTCTTGACATCTACGGCTTTAATTCCCTTCTCCTTAAGACATTTCTTAGCTTCCTTCATCACTTCATCATTTAATTCAATAACTCCCCTCTTCTTTGGTGTTGGAATAGGCACAGGAATAGATGGTTCAGGTACAATTACTTCAGGTATAGCTTGTTTAGGAGGAGTCCAATCTTCATAATTCTTGCTTATTTTAGCCATTAATTCCTCAGCTTCCTTAGGAGTCCTATTCCTGAAAACACAATCAGCACAACTATCTAGGTATGTCCTAGATTCCTCGGTTAGTCCATTATAAAATATATCAAGAAGCTCATTCTTAGGTAATGGACTTCCAGCCTGTGCATGAATCAAAGCACAAAACCTTGCCCAAGATTCAGGCAATACCTCTTTTCTCGCTGTTTAAAATCAAAAAGTTCCTGCAAAATAGCATGTCTAGCACTGGGAGGAAAATATTTCTGCAGGAAAGTACTAATCAAGCACTCAGGGCTATCAATAGATCCAGGAGGTAAATTACTAAACCAAGTTTTAGCTTCTCCTTTCAGTGAAAAAGGAAAAATCTTAGCAACAAAGTAAGTACGTATCTTAATATCATCAGAAAATAAGCCACTCATGGTAGAAAGTTCATTCATATGTGCTACCACACTTTCATTCTTAGTCCCACCAAAAGGTTCTTTCTCGACAATAGCTATGTAAGATAGATCGAGAGAGAAATCATAATCTTCATCTATAATGTTTACGGGGGAAGCAGCAAACTTAGCAACATGAGATAATTTGGGTCTAATAGTATGCCTCTCAAGGAGACTCTTAGCAGCGGTCCTATCATGGGTGTTCTTACATTCTTTAATAAACTCATCAGTCATCTCAACATAATCTTCTTCAATATTATAACTCTCACTAGACTCAGGTGAGCTAACAGGTGTGGTAGTGCCTTCATTAGGAGTTTCGGTATTTCCAGCTATAGTTCTACCAATCGTAGCATCTAGGAAAGGATCTAATGAACCACTCTTATCAAGCACAATAGAAGCAACATCATAAGCATCAGAAGTTTCAGATTCAGCAGTAGTAGCAATGTGTGTAGCATGTGTATGTGGTGGTGTAACGAGCTTACTTATAACAGACGGTGAATCAAGAGCAACAGAGGTGTTCAGAACCATACCTCTTCTTGTAGTGGATGGTAAAATAGGAAACTTGCCATCACAAGACTTACCCATGATGGATGGATGGCAGCGAACAATAGAGAATCCAAGTGAACTTGATAAATAAAGCTATGCTCCTCGGCAACAGCGCCAGAAAATAGCCTTGATGTCCCACAAGTATAGGGGGTGTATCGCAGTATTTTCGAGGGAAGTGAAACCCAATTTGTTGATTCGACACAAGGGGAGCCCAAGAATATTTATCAGCCTTAACAACTGAGTTGTCAATTCAGCTGCACCTAGAACAATCTTTCTCACAGCAGTTTATCATTTAGCAACACTTTTGTAGTAGGAATAGTAAAGTAACATCAGTAGCAAAGCAAAGACAATAGTAACAAAAGCAGTAAAAGTGGGATTCGAGTGCGGTAGGCATAGGGATGGATGGACGGGCGTTGCATGGACAAGACAATTAACATAGCAATCAGAACATAGGGCAATTGCATATAAATAAGATAAAGCATCCAAGTACTAGACAATCCTAGGCATGTGCTCCATATATAGTCATACGTGCTCGCAATGAGAACTTGCACAACATCTTTTGTCCTGCCAGCCCGTTTGCAGCGAGGCCTCTAGGGAACTACTGGCAATTAAGGTGCTCCTTCTAATAGAGCACCGGAGCAAAGCATTAACACTCCATGAACACATGTGATCCTTACATCAAAGCCTTTCCCTTCCGGTTATCCCGATTTCTGTCACTTCGGGGCCATAGGTTCTGGACAACAACGTGTGTATACAACTTGCAGATAAGACCCAAAACAATACTATCATAATGAATCAATAATAAGTTCAGATCTGAAATCATGGCACTCGGGCCCTAGTGACAACCATTAATCACAACAAGTCGCAACAAAGTCATAAAGCACTAATAGAAGATACTAGGCACCATGCCCTAACAATCTGATGCCATTACATGAACGATCTCATCCAATCCCTACCATCCCCATAGCCTACAGCAGGAAATTACTCACTCATAGATGGGGGAAACATGGATGGTCGATGGAGAAGCGATGGTGATGATGATGGCGATGATCTCCTCCAATTCCCTGTCCCGGCAGGGTGCCAGAACGGAGTTTCTGGTGCTGTTTTGTGGAATCTGATGGTGGCGGCGGAGCGGAACTCTTTCTGGAAAAACGTCGAACCCCCCGAAGTTTTTAGGTCAGAAGGCTCCTTATAAGCGAAGAGAGAGACCGAGGGTGCTGGGGCTCACCACCTTCGGCGCCTGGCAGCCTCAAGGCCAGTGGTGGTGTGGCCACCCCAGGGCTCTTCTCCGTCTCGTATTCTGGCTCCTAGAGTCGTCGGGTGAAATAGGATTTTTGGCATATTTTTCGGGATTTTTCCTGATAGTTGATTGTCTACAAAAATTGTAGACACCAAGGCAATTCTGTTGAAAACAGCGTCAGTTCGCATTAGTTGCATCCAAATCACACAAGTATAGAGGAGAAACAATAGCAAAAGTGTTCGGGAAAGTAGATACGTTTGACGACGTCAAGACGCCTGCCTCCGAACCCTTGCCGCCGCCCTTCGGGGTTGCGCAGATCTGGGTGGATCTCCCGCCGGTGGGTTCTGCACAGCTCAATCAACACAGCCTGGTTCTTCTTGAATAGCTTTCGCCAGTACGCGCTCGTGCGCGAGTACCGTGACATTGCCCTCTTCTGCTCCGACAGCTGGCAGCGGTGCTCCTCGATCTGCCTCGCCAAGGCATGGTCGCGCCAGAGCGGCATGATAGGAACCCCGACGTAGCTGAGATCGAAGCCGGCTGGAAGCCTCGCGAACGGCGGCACGAGTATGGCGTAGTGGGCGAACATATGAGCCTCGTGCAAGCTGAGTTTGGGCCTCTCCCTCTCCATGGCGATGAAGGAACACGATCTGAGCTTCGGCCCCGAGGTTAAGGGGATAAGGGCAAGGACGTAGGCCCAGCGTCGTTGCCACTGCTAATCAGTTCGTAGAACAGACTTCTCGCGGATCGCCCTCGCGAAGGACATCCTTATCATCCACGCACCCCGATCCAACGGCGCCTAACAATCGGGGATCGGGTCTTCAAGAAGCCCAGAACGGTTGCTGGTTAGCTCTGGGTCCCGATTGTTTGTGGCCAACGACTATAGTTGAAAATAATACACATTTCAATGACACTGGTGGATCCATATGTGGTATGTGAAAAGAACACACATGCAATGACTCTAGTTGTTGTTAGTAAAAAGAACACACATACAATGACACTGCTGGATCCATGTGTGGTCTCTGAAGAGAACACACATCCAATGACTCTAGTTGTGGTTAATGAGAAGAACACATATTTCAATGACACTGGTGGATCCATATGTGGTATGTGAAAAGAATACTCATGAAATGACTCTAGTTGTTGTTAGTAAAAAGAACACACATGCAATGACACTTGTGGATCCATGTGTGGTCTCTGAAGAGAACACACATGCAATGACTCTGGCTGTTGTTAGTAAAAAGGCACACATGCAATGACACTGGTGGATCCATAGGTGGATTGCGAAAAGAACACACATGCAATGACTCCAGTTGTTATTAGTAAAAGGAACACACATGCAATGACACTGGTGGATTCATAGGTGGATTGTGAAAAGAACACACATGCAATGACACTGATGGATCCATGTGTGGTCTCTAAAGAGAACGCACATGCAATAACTCTGGCTGTTGTTAGTAAAAAGATCACACATGCAATGCCACTGCTGGATCCATAGGTGGATTGTGAAAAGAACACACATGCAGTGACTCTGGCTGTTTTTAGTAAAAAGAGCACACATGCAATGAAACTGGTGGATCCATAGGTGGATTGTGAAAAAAACACACATGCAATGACACTGGTGGATCCATATGTGGTATGTGAAAAGAACACACATGCAATGACTCCAGTTGTTGTTAGTAAAAAGAACACACATGCAATGACACTAGTGGATCCTGTGTTGTCTCTGAAGAGAACACACATTTCAATGACACTGGTGGATCCATATGTGGTATGTGAAGAGAACACACATGCGATGACTCCAGTTGTTGTTAGTAAAAAGAACACACATGCAATGACACTGGTGGATCCATGTGTGGTCTCTGAAGAGAACACACATGCAATGACTCTGGTTGTTGTTAGTAAAAAGAACATACATGCAATGACTCTGGTTGTTGTTAGTAAAAAGAACACACATGCAATGACTCTGGTTGTTGTTAGTAAAAAGAATACACATGCAATGACACTGGTGGATCTATGTGTGGTCTCTGAAGAGAACACACATGCAATGACACTGGTGGATCTATATGTGGTATGTGAAAAGAACACACATGCAATGACTCCAGTTGTTGTTAGTAAAAAGAACACACATGCAATGACACTGGTGGATCCATATGTGGTCTGTGAAGAAAACACATATTTCAATGACACTGGTGGATCCATATGTGGTATGTGAAAAGAATTCACATGCAATGACTCTAGTTGTTGTTAGTAAAAAGAACACACATGCAATGACACTGGTGGATCCATGTGTGGTCTCTGAAGATAACACACATGCAATGACACTTGTTGTTGTTAGTAAAAAGAACACACATGCAATGACTCTGGTGGATCCATAGGTGGATTGTGAAAAGAACACACATGCAATGACTCTGGTTGTTGTTAGTAAAAAGAACACACATGCAATGACTCTGGTGGATCCATGTGTGGTCTCTGAAGAGAACACACATGCAATAACTCTAGCTGTGGTTAATAAGAAGAACACACATTTCAATGACACTGGTGGATCCATATGTGGTATGTGAAAATAACACACATGCAATGAATCCAGTTGTTGTTACTAAACGAGCACACATGCAATGACACTAGTGGATCCATGTGTGGTCTCTGAAGAGAACACACATTTCAATAACACTGGTGGATGCATATGTGGTATGTGAAAGTAATAGTCATGTAATGACTCCAGTTTTTGTTAGTAAAAAGAACACACATGCAATGACACTGATGGATCCATGTGTGGTCTCTTAAGGGAACACACATGCAATGACTCTGGTTGTTGTTAGTAAAAAAAGCACACATCCAATGACACTGGTGGATCCATAGGTGGATTGTGAAAAGAACACACATGCAATGACACTGGTGGATCCATATGTGGTATGTGAAAAGAACACACATGCAATGACTCCAGTTGTTGTTAATAAAAATAACACACATGCAATGACACCGGTGGATCCATGTGTGGTCTCTGAAGAGAACACACATTTCAATGAAACTGGTGGATCCATATATGGTATGTGAAAAGAACACACATGCAATGACTCCAGTTGTTGTTAGTAAAAAGAACACACATGGAATGACATCAGGATCCATGTGTGGTCTCTGAAGAGAACACACATGCAATGACTCACGGTTGTTAGTAAAAAGAACACACATGCAATGACTCTGGTTGTTGTTAGTAAAAAGAACACACATGGAATGACACTGGTGGATCCATAGGTGGATTGTGAAAAGAACACACATGCAATGACACTGGTGGATCCATGTGTGGTCTCTGAAGAGAACACACATGCAATGACTCTGGATGTTGTTAGTAAAAAGAGCACACATGTAATGACACTGGTGGATCCATAGGTGGATTGTGAAAAGAACACACATGCAATGACTCTGGTTGTTGTTAGTAAAAAGAACACACATGCAATGACACTGGTGGATCCATAGGTGGATTGTGAAGAACTCACATGCAATGACACTGGTGGATCCATATGTGGTATGTGAAAAGAACACACATGCAATGACTCCAGTTGTTGTTAGTAAAAAGAGCACACATGTAATGACACTGGTGGATCCATGTGTGGTCTCTTTAAGAGAACACACATTTAAATGACACTGGTGGATCCATATGTGGTATGTGAAAAGAACACACATGCAATGACTCTAGTTGTTGTTAGGAAAAAGAACACACATGCATGACATTGGTGGATCCATGTGTGGTCTCTGAACAGAACACACATGCAATGACTCTGATTGTTGTTAGTAAAAAGAACACACATGCAATGACACTGGTGGATTCGTGTGTGGTCTCTGAAGAGAACACACATGCAATGACTCTGGCTGTTGTTAGTAAAAAGATCACACATGCAATGACACTGGTGGATCCATAGGTGGATTGTGAAAAGAACACACATGTAATGACACCGGTGGATCCATATGTGGTATGTGAAAAGAACACACATGCAATGACTCCAGTTGTTGTTAATAAAAAGAATACACATGCAAAGACACTGGTGGATCCATGTGTGGTCTCTGAAGAGAACACACATTTCAATAACACTGGTGGATGCATATGTGGTATGTGAAAGTAATAGTCATGAAATGACTCCAGTTTTTGTTAGTAAAAAGAACACATATGCAATGACACTAATGGATCCATGTGTGGTCTCTGAAGGGAACACACATGCAATGACTCTGGTTGTTGTTAGTAAAAAAAGCACACATCCAATGACACTGGTGGATCCATAGGTGGATTGTGAAAAGAACACACATGCAATGACACTGGTGGATCCATATGTGGTATGTGAAAAGAACACACGTGCAATGACTCCAGTTGTTGTTAATAAAAAGAACACACATGCAATGACACCGGTGGATCCATCTATGGTCTCTGAAGAGAACACACATTTCAATGAAACTGGTGGATCCATATATGGTATGTGAAAAGAACACACATGCAATGACTCTAGCTGTTGTTAGTAAAAAGAACACACATGGAATGACACTGGTGGATCCATGTGTGGTCTCTGAAGAGAACACACATTTCAATAACACTGGTGGATGCATATGTGGTATGTGAAAGTAATAGTCATGTAATGACTCCAGTTTTTGTTAGTAAAAAGAACACACATGCAATGACACTGATGGATCCATGTGTGGTCTCTTAAGGGAACACACATGCAATGACTCTGGTTGTTGTTAGTAAAAAAAGCACACATCCAATGACACTGGTGGATCCATAGGTGGATTGTGAAAAGAACACACATGCAATGACACTGGTGGATCCATATGTGGTATGTGAAAAGAACACACATGCAATGACTCCAGTTGTTGTTAATAAAAATAACACACATGCAATGACACCGGTGGATCCATGTGTGGTCTCTGAAGAGAACACACATTTCAATGAAACTGGTGGATCCATATATGGTATGTGAAAAGAACACACATGCAATGACTCCAGTTGTTGTTAGTAAAAAGAACACACATGGAATGACACTGGTGGATCCATGTGTGGTCTCTGAAGAGAACACACATGCAATGACTCTGGTTGTTGTTAGTAAAAAGAACACACATGCAATGACTCTGGTTGTTGTTAGTAAAAAGAACACACATGGAATGACACTGGTGGATCCATAGGTGGATTGTGAAAAGAACACACATGCAATGACACTGGTGGATCCATGTGTGGTCTCTGAAGAGAACACACATGCAATGACTCTGGATGTTGTTAGTAAAAAGAGCACACATGTAATGACACTGGTGGATCCATAGGTGGATTGTGAAAAGAACACACATGCAATGACTCTGGTTGTTGTTAGTAAAAAGAACACACATGCAATGACACTGGTGGATCCATAGGTGGATTGTGAAGAACTCACATGCAATGACACTGGTGGATCCATATGTGGTATGTGAAAAGAACACACATGCAATGACTCCAGTTGTTGTTAGTAAAAAGAGCACACATGCAATGACACTGGTGGATCCATGTGTGGTCTCTTTAAGAGAACACACATTTAAATGACACTGGTGGATCCATATGTGGTATGTGAAAAGAACACACATGCAATGACTCTAGTTGTTGTTAGGAAAAAGAACACACATGCATGACATTGGTGGATCCATGTGTGGTCTCTGAAGAGAACACACATGCAATGACTCTGATTGTTGTTAGTAAAAAGAACACACATGCAATGACACTGGTGGATTCGTGTGTGGTCTCTGAAGAGAACACACATGCAATGACTCTGGCTGTTGTTAGTAAAAAGATCACACATGCAATGACACTGGTGGATCCATAGGTGGATTGTGAAAAGAACACACATGTAATGACACTGGTGGATCCATATGTGGTATGTGAAAATAACACACATGCAATGACTCCAGTTGTTGTTAATAAAAAGAATACACATGCAAAGACACTGGTGGATCCATGTGTGGTCTCTGAAGAGAACACACATTTCAATAACACTGGTGGATGCATATGTGGTATGTGAAAGTAATAGTCATGAAATGACTCCAGTTTTTGTTAGTAAAAAGAACACATATGCAATGACACTAATGGATCCATGTGTGGTCTCAAGGAACACACATGCAATGACTCTGGTTGTTGTTAGTAAAAAAAGCACACATCCAATGACACTGGTGGATCCATAGGTGGATTGTGAAAAGAACACACATGCAATGACACTGGTGGATCCATATGTGGTATGTGAAAAGAACACACGTGCAATGACTCCAGTTGTTGTTAATAAAAAGAACACACATGCAATGACACCGGTGGATCCATCTATGGTCTCTGAAGAGAACACACATTTCAATGAAACTGGTGGATCCATATATGGTATGTGAAAAGAACACACATGCAATGACTCTAGCTGTTGTTAGTAAAAAGAACACACATGGAATGACACTGGTGGATCCATGTGTGGTCTCTGAAGAGAACACACATGCAATGACTCTAGTTGTTGTTAGTAAAAAGAACACACATGCAATGACTCTGGTTGTTGTTAGTAAAAAGAACACACATGGAATGACACTGGTGGATCCATAGGTGGATTGTGAAAAGAACACACATGCAATGACACTGGTGGATCCATGTGTGGTCTCTGAAGAGAACACACATGCAATGACTCTGGATGTTGTTAGTAAAAAGAGCACACATGTAATGACACTGGTGGATCCATAGGTGGATTGTGAAAAGAGCACACATGCAATGACTCTGGTTGTTGTTAGTAAAAAGAACACACATGCAATGACACTGGTGGATCCATAGGTGGATTGTGAAGAACTCACATGCAATGACACTGGTGGATCCATATGTGGTATGTGAAAAGAACGCACATGCAATGACTCCAGTTGTTGTTAGTAAAAAGAGCACACATGTAATGACACTGGTGGATCCATGTGTGGTCTCTTTAAGAGAACACACATTTAAATGACACTGGTGGATCCATATGTGGTATGCTAAAAGAACACACATGCAATGACTCTAGTTGTTGTTAGGAAAAAGAACACACATGCATGACATTGCTGGATCCATGTGTGGTCTCTGAAGAGAACACACATGCAATGACTCTGCTTGTTGTTAGTAAAAAGAACACACATGCAATGACACTGGTGGATCCATGTGTGGTCTCTGAAGAGAACACACATGCAATGACTCTGGCTGTTGTTAGTAAAAAGATCACACATGCAATGACACTGGTGGATCCATAGGTGGATTGTGAAAAGAACACACATGTAATGACACTGGTGGATCCATATGTGGTATGTGAAAAGAACACACATGCAATGACTCCAGTTGTTGTTAATAAAAAGAATACACATGCAAAGACACTGGTGGATCCATGTGTGGTCTCTGAAGAGAACACACATTTCAATAACACTGGTGGATGCATATGTGGTATGTGAAAGTAATAGTCATGAAATGACTCCAGTTTTTGTTAGTAAAAAGAACACATATGCAATGACACTAATGGATCCATGTGTGGTCTCTGAAGGGAACACACATGCAATGACTCTGGTTGTTGTTAGTAAAAAAAGCACACATCCAATGACACTGGTGGATCCATAGGTGGATTGTGAAAAGAACACACATGCAATGACACTGGTGGATCCATATGTGGTATGTGAAAAGAACACACGTGCAATGACTCCAGTTGTTGTTAATAAAAAGAACACACATGCAATGACACCGGTGGATCCATCTATGGTCTCTGAAGAGAACACACATTTCAATGAAACTGGTGGATCCATATATGGTATGTGAAAAGAACACACATGCAATGACTCTAGCTGTTAGTAAAAAGAACACACATGGAATGACACTGGTGGATCCATGTGTGGTCTCTGAAGAGAACACACATGCAATGACTCTAGTTGTTGTTAGTAAAAAGAACACACATGCAATGACTCTGGTTGTTGTTAGTAAAAAGAACACACATGGAATGACACTGGTGGATCCATAGGTGGATTGTGAAAAGAACACATGCAATGACATCAGGTGGATCCATGTGTGGTCTCAAGAGAACACACATGCAATGACTCTGGATGTTGTTAGTAAAAGAGCACACATGTAATGACACTGTGGATCCATAGGTGGATTGTGAAAAGAGCACACATGCAATGACTCGTTGTTGTTAGTAAAAGAACACACATGCAATGACACTGGTGGATCCATAGGTGGATTGTGAAGAACTCATGCAATGACACTGGTGGATCCATATGTGGTATGTGAAAGAACGCACATGCAATGACTCAGTTGTTGTTAGTAAAAGAGCACACATGTAATGACATTTGGTGGATCCATGTGTGGTCTCTTTAAGAGAACACACATTTAAATGACACTGGTGGATCCATATGTGGTTTGCTAAAAGAACACACATGCAATGACTCTAGTTGTTGTTAGGAAAAAGAACACACATCCATGACATTGCTGGATCCATGTGGTCTCTAAGAACACACATGCAATGACTCGCTTGTTGTTAGTAAAAAGAACACACATGCAATGACATGGTGGATCCATGTGTGGTCTCTGAAGAGAACACACATGCAATGACTGGGTCATTGTTAGTAAAAAGATCACACATGCAATGACACTGGTGGATCCATAGGTGGATTGTGAAAAGAACACACATGTAATGACACTGGTGGATCCATATGTGGTATGTGAAAAGAACACACATGAAATGACTCAGCTTGTTGTTAATAAAAGAATACACATGCAAAGACATCAGGATCCATGTGTGGTCTCTGAAGAGAACACACATTTCAATAACACTGGTGGATGCATATGTGGTATGTGAAAGTAATAGTCATGAAATGACTCCAGTTTTTGTTAGTAAAAAGAACACATATGCAATGACACTAATGGATCCATGTGTGGTCTCTGAAGGGAACACACATGCAATGACTCTGGTTGTTGTTAGTAAAAAAAGCACACATCCAATGACACTGGTGGATCCATAGGTGGATTGTGAAAAGAACACACATGCAATGACACTGGTGGATCCATATGTGGTATGTGAAAAGAACACACATGCAATGACTCCAGTTGTTGTTAATAAAAAGAACACACATGCAATGACACCGGTGGATCCATCTGTGGTCTCTGAATAGAACACACATTTCAATGAATTTGGTAGATCCATATATGGTATGTGAAAAGAACACACATGCAATGACTCTAGTTGTTGTTAGTAAAAAGAACACACATGGAATGACACTGGTGGATCCATGTGTGGTCTCTGAAGAGAACACACATGCAATGACTCTAGTTGTTGTTAGTAAAAAGAACACACATGCAATGACTATGGTTGTTGTTAGTAAAAAGAACACACATGGAATGACACTGGTGGATCCATAGGTGGATTGTGAAAAGAACACACATGCAATGACACTGGTGGATCCATGTGTGGTCTCTGAAGAGAACACACATGCAATGACTCTGGATGTTGTTACTAAAAAGAGCACACATGTAATGACACTGGTGGATCCATAGGTGGATTGTGAAAAGAGCACACATGCAATGACACTAGTGGATCCATAGGTGGATTGTCAAAAGAACACACATGCAATGACACTAGTTGTTATTACTAAAAAGAACACACATGCAATGACACTGGTGGATCCATAGGTGGATTGTGAAAAGAACACACATGCAATGACACTGGTGGATCCATGTGTGGTCTATGAAGAGAACACACATGCAATGACACTGGTGGATCCATAGGTGGATTGTGAAAAGAACACACATGCAATGACTCTGGTGGATCCATATGTGGTATGTGAAAAGAACACACATGCAATGACTCCAGTTGTTGTTAGTAAAAAGAACACACATGGAATGACACTGGTGGATCCATGTGTGGTCTCTAAAGAGAACACACATGCAATGACTCTGGTTGTTGTTAGTAAAAAGAACACACATGCAATGACTCTGGTTGTTGTTAGTAAAAATAACACACATGGAATGACACTGGTGGATCCATACGTGGATTGTGAAAAGAACACACATGCAATGACACTATTGGATCCATGTGTGGTCTCTGAAGAGAACACACATGCAATGACTCTGGATGTTGTTAGTAAAAAGAGCACACATGTAATGACACTGGTGGATCCATAGGTGGATTGTGAAAAGAACACACATGCAATGACTCTGGTTGTTGTTAGTAAAAAGAACACACATGCAATGACACTGGTGGATCCATAGGTGGATTGTGAAGAACTCACATGCAATGACACTGGTGGATCCATATGTGGTATGTGAAAAGAACACACATGCAATGACTCCAGTTGTTGTTAGTAAAAAGAGCACACATGCAATGACACTGGTGGATCCATGTGTGGTCTCTTTAAGAGAACACACATTTAAATGACACTGGTGGATCCATATGTGGTATGTGAAAAGAACAGACATGCAATGACTCTAGTTGTTGTTAGGAAAAAGAACACACATGCATGACATTGGTGGATCCATGTGTGGTCTCTGAAGAGAACACACATGCAATGACTCTGGTTGTTGTTAGTAAAAAGAACAAACATGCAATGACACTGGTGGATCCGTGTGTGGTCTCTGAAGAGATAACACATGCAATGACTCTGGCTGTTGTTAGTAAAAAGATCACACATGCAATGACACTGGTGGATCCATAGGTGGATTGTGAAAAGAACACACATGTAATGACACTGGTGGATCCATATGTGGTATGTGAAAAGAACACACATGCAATGACTCCAGTTGTTGTTAATAAAAAGAATACACATGCAAAGACACTGGTGGATCCATGTGTGGTCTCTGAAGAGAACACACATTTCAATAACACTGGTGGATGCATATGTGGTATGTGAAAGTAATAGTCATGAAATGACTCCAGTTTTTGTTAGTAAAAATAACACATATGCAATGACACTAATGGATCCATGTGTGGTCTCTGAAGGGAACACACATGCAATGACTCTGGTTGTTGTTAGTAAAAAAAGCACACATCCAATGACACTGGTGGATCCATAGGTGGATTGTGAAAAGAACACACATGCAATGACACTGGTGGATCCATATGTGGTATGTGAAAAGAACACACGTGCAATGACTCCAGTTGTTGTTAATAAAAAGAACACACATGCAATGACACCGGTGGATCCATCTGTGGTCTCTGAAGAGAACACACATTTCAATGAAACTGGTGGATCCATATATGGTATGTGAAAAGAACACACATGCAATGACTCTAGTTGTTGTTAGTAAAAAGAACACACATGGAATGACACTGGTGAATCCATGTGTGGTCTCTGAAGAGAACACACATGCAATGACTCTAGTTGTTGTTAGTAAAAAGAACACACATGCAATGACTCTGGTTGTTGTTAGTAAAAAGAACACACATGGAATGACACTGGTGGATCCATAGGTGGATTGTGAAAAGAACACACATGCAATGACACTGGTGGATCCATGTGTGGTCTGTGAAGAGAACACACATGCAATGACTCTGGATGTTGTTATTAAAAAGAGCACACATGTAATGACACTGGTGGATCCATAGGTGGATTGTGAAAAGAGCACACATGCAATGACACTAGTGGATCCATAGGTGGATTGTGAAAAGAACACACATGCAATGACACTAGTTGTTATTACTAAAAAGAACACACATGCAATGACACTGGTGGATCCATAGGTGGATTGTGAAAAGAACACACATGCAATGACACTGGTGGATCCATGTGTGGTCTATGAAGAGAACACACATGCAATGACTCTGGCTGTTTTTAGTAAAAAGAGCACACATGCAATGACACTGGTGGATCCATAGGTGGATTGTGAAAAGAACACACATGCAATGACTCTGGTGGATCCATATGTGGTATGTGAAAAGAACACACATGCAACGACTCCACTTGTTGTTAGTAAAAAGAACACACATGCAATGACACTGGTGGATCCATGTGTGGTCTCTAAAGAGAACAAACATTTCAATGACTCTGGTTGTTAGTAAAAAGAACACACATGCAATGACTCTGGTGTTTGTTAGTAAAAAGAACACACATGCAATAATACTGGTGGATCCATGTGTGGTCTCTGAAGAGAACACACATTTCAATGACACTGGTGGATCCATATGTGGTATGTGAAAAGAACACACATGCAATGACTCCAATTGTTTTTAGTAAAAAGAAAACACTTGCAATGACACTGGTGGATCCATGTGTGGTCTCTGAAGAGAACACACGTGCAATGACACTGGTTGTTGTTAGTAAAAAGAACACACATGCAGTGACTCTGGTGGATCCATAGGTGGTTTGTGAAAAGAACACACATGCAATGACTCTGGTTGTTGTTAGTAAAAAGAACACACATGCAATGACTCTGGTGGATTCCATGTGTGGTGTCTTAAGAGAAAACACATGCAATGACTCTAGATGTGGTTAATTAGAAGAACACACATTTCAATGACATTGGTGGATCCATATATGGTATGTGAAAAGAACACACATGCAATGACTCCAGTTGTTGTTAGTAAAAAGAGCACACATGCAATGATACTTGTGGATCCATGTGTGGTCTCTGAATAGAACACACATTTCAATAACACTAGTGGATCCATATGTGGTATCTGGAAATAATAGTCATGAAATGACTCTAGTTGTTGTTAGTAAAAAGAACACACATGCAATCACAGTGGTGGATCCATGTGGTCTCTGAAGAGAACACACATCAATGACTCTGGTTGTTGTTAGTAAAAAGAGCACACATGCAATGACACTGGTAGATCCATAGGTGGATTGTGAAAAGAACACACATGTAATGACACTGGTGGATCCATATGTGGTATGTGAAAAGAACACACATGCAATGACTCCAGTTGTTGTTAATAAAAAGAATACACATGCAATGACACTGGTGGATCCATGTGTGGTCTCTGAAGAGAACACACATTTCAATGACACTGGTGGATCCATATGTGGTATGTGAAAAGAACACACATGCAGTGACTCCAGTTGTTGTTAGTAAAAAGAACACACATTCAATGATACTCGTGGATCCATGTGTGGTCTCTGAAGAGAACACACATGCAATGACTCTGGTTGTTGTTAGTAAAAAGAACACACATGCAATGACTCTGGTTGTTGTTAGTAAAAAGAACACACATGCACTGACTCTGGTTGTTGTTAGTAAAAAGAACACACATGCAATGACACTGGTGGATCCATAGGTGGATTGTGAAAAGAATACACATGTAATGACACTGGTGGATCCATGTGTTGTCTCTGAAGAGAACACACATGCAATGACTCTGGATGTTGTTAGTGAAAAGAGCACACATGTAATGACACTGGTGGTTCCATAGGTGGATTGTGAAAAGAACACACATGCAATGACTCTGGTGGATCCATATGTGGTGTGTGAAAAGAACACACTTGCAATGAATCCACTTGTTGTTAGTAAAAAGAAGACACATGCAATGACACTGGTGGATCCATGTGTGGTCTCTGAAGAGAACACATATTTTAATGACTCTGGTTGTTGTTAGTAAAAAGAACACACATGCAATGACTCTGGTTGTTGTTAGTAAAAAAGAACACACATGCAATGACACTGGTGGATCCATGTGTGGTCTCTGAAGAGAACACACATGCAATGACTCCAATTGTTTTTAGTAAAAAGAAAACACTTGCAATGACACTGGTGGATCCATGTGTGGTCTCTGAAGAGAACAACTTGCAATGACACTAGTTGTTGTTAGTAAAAAGAACACACATGCAATGACTCTGGTGGATCCATAGGTGGATTGTGAAAAGAACTCACATGCAATGACTCTGGTTGTTGTTAGTAAAAAGAACACACATGCAATGACTCTGGTGGATTCCATGTGTGGTGTCTTAAGAGAACACACATGCAATGACAATAGATGGGGTTAATGAGAAGAACACACATTTCAATGACATTAGTGGATCCATATATGGTATGTGAAAAGAACACACCTGTAATGACTCCAGTTGTTGTTAGTAAAAAGAGCACACATGCAATGACACTGGTGGATCCATGTGTGGTCTCTAAAGAGAACACACATTTCAATAACACTGGTGGACACATATGTGGTATGTGAAAATAATAGTCATGAAATGACTCTAGTTGTTGTCAGTAAAAAGAACACACGTGCAATGACAGTGGTGGATCCATGTGGTCTCTAAAGAGAACAAACATGCAATGACTCTAGTTGTTGTTAGTAAAAAGAGCACACATGCAATGATAATGGTAGATCCATAGGTGGATTGTGAAAAGAACACACATGTAATGACACTGGTGGATCCATATGTGGTATGTGAAAAGAACACACATGCAATGACTCCAGTTGTTGTTAATAAAAAGAATACACATGAAATGACACTGGTGGATCCATGTGTGGTCTCTGAAGAGAACACACATTTCAATGACACTGGTGGATCCATATGTGGTATGTGAAAAGAACACACATGCAATGACTCTAGTTATTGTTAGTAAAAAGAACACACATGCAATGATACTGGTGGATCCATGTGTGGTCTCTGAAGAGAACACACATGCAATGACTCTGGTTGTTGCTAGTAAAAAGAACACACATGCAATGACTCTGGTTGTTGTTAGTAAAAAGAACACACATGCAATGAATCTGGTTGTTGTTAGTAAAAAGAACACACATGCAATGACACTGGTGGATCCATAGGTGGATTGTGAAAAGAACACACATGTAATGACACTGGTGGATCCATGTGTTGTCTCTAAAGAGAACACACATGCAATGACTCTGGATGTTGTTAGTGAAAAGAGCACACATCTAATGACACTGGTGGATCCATAGGTGGATTGTGAAAAGAACACACATGCAATGACTCTTGTTGATGTTAGTAAAAAGAACACACATGCAATGACACTGGTGGATCCATAGGTGGATTCTGAAAAGAACACACATGCAATGACACTGGTGGATCCATATGTGGTATGTGAAAAGAACACACATGCAATGACTCTGGTTGTTGTTAGTAAAAAGAGCACACATGCAATGACACTGGTGGATCCATGTGTGGTCTCTGAAGAGAACACACATTTTAATGACACTAGTGGATCCATATGTGGTATGTGAAACGAACACACATGCAATGACTCCAGTTGTTGCTAGAAAAAGAACACACATGCAATGACACTGGTGGATCCATATGTGGTATGTGAAAAGAACACACATGCAATGACTCAAGTTGTTGTTAATAAAAAGAACACACATGCAATGACACTGGTGGATCCATGTGTGGTCTCGGAAGAGAATACACATTTCAATGAAACTGGTAGATCTATATGTGGTATGTGAAAAGAACACACATGCAATGAATGTAGTTGTTGTCAGTGAAAAGAACACACATACAATGACACTGGTGGATCCATGTGTGCTCTCTGAAGCGAACGCACATGCAATGACTCTGGTTGTTGTTAGTAAAAAGAACACACATGCAATGACTCTGGTTGTTTTTAGTAATAAGAAAACACTTGCAATGACTCTGGTGGATCCATGTGTGGTCTCTGAAGAGAACACACATGCAATGACACTGGTTGTTGTTAGTAAAAAGAACACACATGCAATGACTCTGGTGGATCCATAGGTGGATTGTGAAAAGAACACACATGCAATGACTCTGGTTGTTGTTAGTAAAAAGAACACACATGCAATGACTCTGGTGGATTCCATGTGTGGTGTCTTAAGAGAACACACATGCAATGACTCTAGATGTGGTTAATGAGAAGAACACACATTTCAATGACATTGGTGGATCCATATATGGTATGTGAAAAGAACACACATGCAATGACTCCAGTTGTTGTTAGTAAAAAGAGCACACATGCAATGACACTGGTGGATACATGTGTGGTTTCTGAAGAGAACACACATTTCAATAACACTGGTGGATCCATATGTGGTATGTGAAAATAATAGTCATGAAATGACTCTAGTTGTTGTTAGTAAAAAGAACACACATGCAATGACAGTGGTGGATCCATGTGGTCTCTGAAGAGAACAAACATGCAATGACTCTAGTTGTTGTTAGTAAAAAGAGCACACATGCAATGACAATGGTAGATCCATAGGTGGATTGTGAAAAGAACACACATGTAATGACACTGGTGGATCCATATGTGGTATGTGAAAAGAACACACATGCAATGACTCCAGTTGTTGTTAATAAAAAGAATACACATGCAATGACACTTGTGGATCCATGTGTGGTCTCTTAAGAGAACACACATTTCAATGACACTGGTGGATCCATATGTGGTATGTGAAAAGAACACACATGCAATGACTCTAGTTGTTGTTAGTAAAAAGAACACACATGCAATGATACTGTTGGATCCATGTGTGGTCTCTTAATAGAACACACATGCAATGACTCTGGTTGTTGTTACTAAAAAGAACACACATGCAATGACTCTGGTTGTTGTTAGTAAAAAGAACACACATGCAATGACACTGGTGGATCCATAGGGGGATTGTGAAAAGAACACACATGCAATGACACTGGTGGATCCATATGTGGTATGTGAAAAGAACACACATGCAATGACTCTAGTTGTTGTTAGTAAAAAGAGCACACATGCAATGACACTGGTGGATCCATGTGTGGTCTCTGAAGAGAACACACATTTCAATGACACTAGTGGATCCATATATGGTATGTGAAAAGAACACACATGCAATGACTCCAGTTGTTGTTAGTAAAAAGAACACACATGGAATGACACTGGTGGATCCATATGTGGTATGTGAAAAGAACACACATGCAATGACTCAAGTTGTTGTTAATAAAAAGAACACACATGCAATGACACTGGTGGATCCATGTGTGCTCTCTGAAGAGAACACACATTTCAATTTCAATGACACTGGTAGATCCATATGTGGTATGTGAAAAGAACACACATGCAATGACTCTAGTTGTTGTTAGTAAAAAGAACACACATGCAATGACACTGGTGGATCCATGTGTGCTCTCTGAAGAGAACACACATGCAATGACTCTGGTTGTTGTTAGTAAAAAGAACACACATGCAATGACTCTGGTTGTTGTTAGTAAAAAGAACACAAATGCAATGACACTGGTGGATCCATAGGTGGATTGTGAAAAGAACACACATGCAATGACACTGGTGGATCCATGTGTGGTCTCTGAAGAGAACACACATGCAATGACTCTGGATGTTGTTAGTAAAAAGACCACACATGTAATGACACTGGTGGATCCATAGGTTGATTGTGAAAAGAAAACACATGCAATGACTCTGGTTGTTGTTGGTAAAAAGAACACACATGCAATGACACTGGTGGATCCATAGGTGGATTGTGAAAAGAACACACATGCAATGACACTGGTGGATCCATATGTGGTATGTGAAAAGAACACACATGCAATGACTCCAGTTGTTGTTAGTAAAAAGAGCACACATGCAATGACACTGGTGGATCCATGTGTGGTCTCCGAAGAGAACACACATTTCAATGACACTGGTGGATCCATATGTGGTATGTGAAAAGAACACACATGCAATGACTCCAGTTGTTGTTAGGAAAAAGAACACACATGCAATGACACTGGTGGACCCATGTGTGGTCTCTGAAGAGAACACACATGCAATGACTCTGGTTGTTGTTAGTAAAAAGAACACACATGCAATGACTCCAGTTGTTGTTAGTAAAAAGAACACACATGCAATGACTCTGGCTGTTGTTAGTAAAAATATCACACATGCAATGACACTAGTGGATCCATAGGTGGATTGTGAAGAGAACACACATGCAATGACTCCAGCTATTGTTAGTAAAAAGAACACACATGCAATGACACTGGTGGATCCATAGGTGGATTGTGAAAAGAACACACATGCAATGACATGGGTGGATCCATGTGTGGTCTCTAAAGAGAACACACATGCAATGACTCTGGCTGTTGTTCGTAAAAAGAGCACACATGCAATGACACTGGTGGATCCATAGGTGGATTGTGAAAAGAACACACATGCAATGACTCTGGTGGATCCATTGTTGGAGATATGCCCAAGAGCCAACAATAAAGTGGTTATTATTATATCTTTATGTTTATGATAAATGTTTACATCCCATGCTATAATTGTATTAACCGGAAACATTAATACTTGTGTGTTTTTTAAACATAAAAGAGTCCCTAGTAAGCCTCTTGTTAAGCTAGCTTGTTGATTAATGGATGATCATGGTTTCCTGATCATGGACATTGGATGTCGTTAATAAGAAGATCATATCATTAGGAGAATGATGTGATGGACACACACACCCATAGTAAGCGTAGCATAAGATCAAGTCATTTAGTTCGTATTGCTATAAGCTTTTCAAATGCATAGTAACCTAATCCTTCGACCATGAGGTTATGTTAATCATCATCACCGGATGGGTACTTTGATGACATCAAACACCACTTAAATCGGGTGGTTATAAAGGTGTCATTGGGTATTCTGAAAGTATGTGTTGAAGCGCATGGACCAAGATTGGGATTTGTCCATCCATATGACGGATAGATATGCTCTGGGCCCTCTCGGTGGAATGTCATCTAGTTAGCTTGCTAGCATGTGACTAGGTCACAAGGGATGACATAACATGGAACGAGTAAAGAGTACTTATCGATGCAGTAGAACTAGGTATGGAGATACCGACGATCAAACCTCGGATAAGTAGAATATCGCGTGACAAAGGGAATTGGTTTCGTATGTTAAATGGTTCTATCGATCAGAAAGTCATCGTTGAGTATGTGGGAGCTGTTACGGATCTCCAGATCCCGCTAATGGTTATTGATCCGAGATGTGTCTCCATCATGTATACATGTTCACGAACCGTAGGGTGACACACTTAAGGTTCGAAGTTGTTTTAAGTAGATATGGAATGTGCGTTGGAGACCGAATGTTGTTCGGACTCTCGGATTGGATCCGGGACATCACGAGGAGATCCGGAATTGTCCGGAGAATGAGATTCATATATTGGGGATTATTTACTAAGTTAGGAAATGTTCCGGAGTGTTTGTATGGAGATTCTAGAAGGTTTTGGAATGTTCTGGAAGGTTCTGTAAGATTTCTTGGAGTTTGCTTGAATACCAAGAAAGGATCAAGGAGTCTTTGTGGGGCAAGACACGGATTCGTGGGGGAGGAGGATTCCTTCCCCCCTCCCAATCCGCCGGCCAAGGAGGGAGGGGAGTCCTGCTAGGACTCCCCCTCCCATGGCGCCTCCCTCCTTTAAATAGAGGGGAGGGGCGCCACCCCCTAGACCTCTCCCATAACAAGCTCTAGCCGCCACCTCTCTCCTCTACCTTCGCTCTGCTCCGGCTTAGGCGAAGCCCTGCAGAATTCTCTCCTCCACAACCACCACCACACAGTCGTGCTGCTGGGATTCCGTGGAGAAGATCTACTACCTCCGCTGCTTGCTGGAACGGGGAGAGGAAGGTCTGCTTCGACTCCGCACGTGTGACCGACTGCGGAAGCGCTGCCGGAAGGATCGTCCACACGATCTTGAGATCGGCAAGTGATCGACTACATCAACCCCGAGATCTAATCTCGTAACGCTTTCGGTTCTACGAGGGTTAGTACAGATCTATCTCGTTGCACATGTCTAATAGATTAGATCTTGGCTTTTATCTAGATTAGATCTGGGTTTTGTTCGTTCTTGCGGTAGAAATTTTTTGTTTTCCATGCTACGAACCCATCAGTGGTATCAGAGCCTTGTCTATACGTAGATCTGTTGCACGAGTAGAACATAATGGTTTTGTGGGCGTTGGTGCTCGTGCCGTCTTTTGCTTTGTGTACTTTGCATCTTGCGGTATGGTGGGATGAAGCGACTCGGGCTAACCTTACATGTCATCGCACATGAGACTTGCTCCACGCTTGACGTGCAACTCGTATTGCACAAGTGGCTTTGCGGGTGTCTGTCTCTCCCATCATAGTATAGATCAATTTACACTTTGCACTTGATAGCACTTGTATCAACGTTGTGGTTCAGTTTCGTAGGTAAGATCCGTTCTTATTCGAAAGCCCCAAACCACGTAAAACTTGCAAAGAAAATTAGAGGCGTCTAACTTGTTTTTGCAGGGGGTTTTGTGATGTGATATGGCCATCATGTGATTGTGATTATATTTGATGTATGCAATGATCCTTGTTGTAATATGGCAACCGGCAGGAGTCTAATGGTTGTCTTTAATTCTGTTAAGACCTGCGTGTCTATTCATCTTGTAATAGCTTTATTCCAACTAGTTGTAATAGTTGCTAGTGATGATGTACGACCATGAAGCAGCGCCACTGACCTTGACGCAATGCTGGTGATGATGGAGATCATGTCCGTGCTTTGGAGATGGAGATCAAAGGCATAAGAAGAAAGGGCCATATCATATCACACTGATTATGAATTGCCTGTGATGTTAATCCTTTATGCATCTTGTATTGCTTAGATTGCGACGGTAGCATTATAAGATGATCCCACTCACTAAATATCAAGTAATAAAGTGTCCGTCCTCAGTAGGCACCGTTGCTAAGACTCGTCGTTTCGAAGCATCTCGTGATGATCGGGTGTGATAGATTCTACGTGTGCATACAACGGGTGCAAGCCAGATTTCCACATTCCGATACTAAGGTTAACCTTGACGAGCCTAGCATGTACAGACATGGTCTCGGAACACGGAATACCGAAAGGTAAAGCATGAGTCATATGGATGATATGATGAACATGTTGATTATTCGCCTTTGAAGCTACATCATCTCACGTGATGATCGGACTTGGTGTAGTGGATTTGGTTCATGTAATCACTAAAACAACTCGAGGGATGTTGTTTTGAGTAGGAGTTCATTTGTAATTTGGATTAGTCAAACTCAATTTATCATAAACACAATCAAAGTGAATTTGCATAGTTTGTTGTAGTCATTGGCATCCGTTCACCACCTTACGCTTAGTTATAGTTGAGATAGTGAAACTATAGAAATTCTGGATAATTGCTTTACGAACTGGTATCGTATTGTTTTGAGTGTCAATCTAAAGTTTAAAAGTCATATTGCAAACTTTCAGCAAACTCCGTTTACTCTGTGAAGTTTAATAAACAGTATTAAATCAAGAGTAACAATTCCAGTGTTAGTATCTAATGTATCATGTTTGCCCCCATGATTCTTGATACTCAAAAGATTGTTTTTAATATCAAGTTTATCTAAGAGCTGAAAGCAATGTTTCATAAACCATCATATGTGAAAGGTATTGCGATATCTAAAACAATGTGTTGGTTACAACATGATAGAGTATATGTCCTCATATTTGATGAGAATTTGTGAAGGTTGGAGACGCTAGTCGTCCTAATCCTCCAAAAGGTTTTGGAAAAGAAACATTATACTCGCAATTCACCTTTATAAGCTATAGCAGCTTGGTCATGAAAGTTGTCATGATAAGGATGAATAGAAGATGTAAGTAAAATGTTTACTACACTAAAAGATTACTAAAGAATGGAATTTTGAAAGAATGCCAAACATTTGATGAAGGTGATCCACTTCAAAGTGCAAGTCCAAAGGTATTAGTATTTGACTATACACACTTTGTACTATGTGTCATGTGAATGACACCACTATTGATGTTGATAGATTCTTTTAAGGAATTGTTGAAAGAGAATCTATAAAATATGTGGCAGAAAAGAAAAGATTGGAGATATCCAACTTAGGTATATAGAAGATACATGTTATGGCTGTATTCCTTGGTTGTTAAACAATGTGGTTCTGCGGTATTGGATACCGAATTGGTTGGTATGAAGTGTCATATAGGACAACACAATTCATGAACTACAATGGCATAAGTAACTAGCAAGGGAATATGTGATGATGTTCATCGAAAACAAACAAAGGGTTGTTGTGTTGCTCGTTAACATCAAAGCTTTCCTTCAAGATTTGTTTCAATAATTGTTATTTTGATCAGGTATTATGACGACAAAAGGTTGTTCAAATAATTACCGCATTCCATAATAGATGGATGATATACAAGTCTGGTTGGAGAAATAACGACCATAAAACTAATGCTAAAATGTCGCAAGACAAATGATTGAAAGATCACTTGTGAAGTGACATCACCGTTTAAATTATATTGAAAGGGATACATGAAGAAACTTCATGTTGATGGATTTTTGGAGTCTTTGATTTTGATCAAATGACACTTGTGATACTTTCCTAGAGATAATTAAAACTCTGTTCGTAGGCCAAAAGAGGAACGAATGACTAACTGATTGGAATTTGTACATATTGATGTATATAGTTCATTATGTGTAGTCGTGGGCGATGGATTTCAACTTCATATGCTTTCTCCGAAGATTTGAGTGAGTATATGTATATGTATATACTTACTCAATAAGGAAGAAGTATGAAACATTTGAAAATGTTCAAAGACTTTCAAGATGAAGTGGAAAATCATTGTAACAAGAAAATAAAAGGTTTATGATTGGATCATAAAGAAAGATGTTTGAGTTACAAGTTTAGCAGAACACCTAAGATTTGAGGAATCGTTCCATGGATTTGCATTTCCCAAAACACCATAGGAGTATGGAGTGTTCAAGATATGTAATGAAACCTTGTTTGACATGGTAAGATCAAAGGTGTCATTTATAAAACTGCCATTATATTTTAAAGATTAAAGCTTCAGTGACTACTGCTTTTACGCTGAAAAGAGCTCCATCGTGATCCGTTGAAATGACACCATATAAGTCATGGTTTGGGATAAAACCCAGGTTGTCCTTTCTTAAATTTTTGGTATGCTAGGCATAAGTAAAATGTTTACAACCAAAGTCGGATGAGCATGTCTTTGTAGGTTATTTCGAATAACCATTGGGTATTCCTCCATAAACACCAAAGACAAAAGTGTTTGTCACTTAGAATGTCGAGTTTCTTGAGAACGAATTTTTGGTGAAAAGTTAAGTGGAAAGACAATAGAACTTTGACAAGGTTGTTGAACCTTGGCTAATATGTGCTGAGTGGCGCAGCGTTGGTAAGTGTCCCGGAGGCAGCAACAATGCTCATGGCTCACGTGCTTCAAAGGTTGTGGTCACGGAGATCTAAGTTACTATTGAACCAAGTAGGTCGGGTAAGTAATCAAATGCCAAGATTTGAGAGTTAAATCATTGTTGTTTGACAATGATGAACCGACTACATGCAAAGAAGCAATGATGGGCCCTGACTTCGTTAGGTGGCTTGAAGCCATAAAATCCGTGATAATTCCATACACGAGAAATCAAGCTTTGAATTTGAAAGACCCTCTAGAAAGGTGCAAGACCTTACAGTCGTATATGGATCTATAAAGAAATAGACATGGATGTTTCACATCTATGAAATAGTCGACATGTCGGAAAGAGTTTACGATAATATTCAAGGAATTGACTATGATAAGATTTGATCTTTCATAGCGATATTTAGTCTGGACGGATTAATGTAGCAACCACTACATATATTTTGGTATATGGTAGTTGAACAAACAAAACAAGTTCTTCTAATAGAATGGTTACCTAGGATGTGCCCATGACACGATCCAAAGGGTTTTGTTAATTCAAAGGATGCTAAAAGAGTATGAAAAGCTTCAATGGTTGAAGTGAGCATCGTGGAGTTGGAATCTTCACCGTGATGAAACCGTTAAAAGGTTTAATTTCATCAGAGACGATGAAGATGCTTGGATTTTTGCAAGAAATTAAGTGGGAGCGCTAAGACATATTTCTAATACATTATGTGAAAGACATATCGTTGATTAGCAATGATGTATCTTGTATTAACACAGGTTAAGAATTTCATTTCGATGAAAGACTTAGGCATAACCCAAGAATTAGTCATCAATGTCTATATGGATAGATTGAGGCGCTAATATGGTTTTGCCAAATGTACATAGATAAGATGTTGAATGAGTTCAATATGGAAACAACAAGAAAGGTTCTTGGCCTTGCGGAAAGGACTGAATCAAGATTTAAGTGTGTTGACACGAGATTCAAGTGTTTTGACACTTGGTGAAATCACCAGAATATTTTGATCAATCATTCTTTGAGATGTACACATCCAGATATGTCATATGCTCTAAATGTTATGAGCATATACCAAAATGACTCATAAGATGATCATTGGACAATAGTAGGGATATTCCTATGATCTTTGGAAGAACTAAGAATATATTATTTATATAGTGGTGACAAATAGTTCATTGTAAATTGTTGCATTGATACTAGTTTTGTCACAAATTATGTTTATCTCAATTTAAACTATGGGTGGCACAATGTAATGGAAAGGAAGTTCCATAACGGATTTGGTTGAGTACCAAAGTTAAAACATTGTGACAGATACTACAACAAAAGGCTAAGTATATGACTGCTATTGTAGCAGCAAATGAGGGCATTTGCGTCAAGTAGTTTGTTATCAAACTAGGTGTGGTTCATAGCGGGATAATACTATGAAGATACATTGTATGACAATTGTATCAACATGATTTAATCCCAAGGAACTAAAGGTCTCACCAAAGGACCAAAATTATACAATGCCATCTCATTGGAGAATGAGTAATGCGTAGAGACGCAAGGACATGCAAATACACACGGACCTGGAAGTGTCAGATCCGAAGATTATGTTTACCACTAGCAATAGTGTCTATACAACACCAGAAAGCCATAGGTGTTGAGTGCACAAATTTTTAACTAGATTATTGACTCTAGTGCAAGTGGGAGACTGTTGGAGATATGCCCAAGAGCCAATAATAAAGTGGTTATTATTATATCTTTATGTTTATGATAAATGTTTACATCCCATGCTATAATTGTATTAACCGGAAACATTAATACTTGTGTGTTTTGTAAACATAAAAGAGTCCCTAGTAAGCCTCTTGTTAAGCTAGCTTGTTGATTAATGGATGATCATGGTTTCCTGATCATGGACATTGGATGTCGTTAATAACAAGATCATATCATTAGGAGAATGATGTGATGGACACACACCCATAGTAAGCGTAGCATAAGATCAAGTCATTTAGTTCATATTGCTATAAGCTTTTCAAATGCATAGTAACCTAATCCTTCGACCATGAGGTTATGTTAATCACCATCACCGGATGGGTACTTTGATGACATCAAACACCACTTCGTAACTGGGTGGTTATAAAGGTGTCATTGGGTATTCTGAAAGTATGTGTTGAAGCGCATGGACCAAGATTGGGATTTGTCCATCCATATGACGGATAGATATGCTCTAGGCCCTCTCGGTGGAATGTCATCTAGTTAGCTTGCAAGCATGTGACTAGGTCACAAGGGATGACATAACATGGAACGAGTAAAGAGTACTTATCAGTAACAAGGTAGAACTAGGTATGGAGATACCAACGATCAAACCTCGGATAAGTAGAATATCGCGTGACAAAGGGAATTGGTTTCGTATGTTAAATGGTTCTATCGATCAGAAAGTCATCGTTGAGTATGTGGGAGCTGTTATGGATCTCCAGATCCCGCTAATGGTTATTGATCGGAGATGTGTCTCCATCATGTCTACATGTTCACGAACCGTAGGGTGACACACTTAAGGTTCGAAGTTGTTTTAAGTAGATATGGAATGTGCGTTGGAGACCGAATGTTGTTCGGAGTCTCGGATTGGATTCGGGACATCACGAGGAGATCCGGAATTGTCCGGAGAATGAGATTCATATATTGGGTATCATTTTCTAAGTTAGGAAATGTTCTGAAGTGTTTGTATGGAGATTCTAGAAGGTTTCGGAATGTTCTGGAAGGTTCTGGAAGATTTCTTGGAGTTTGCTTGAATGCCAAGAAAGGATCAAGGAGTCTTTGTGGGGCAAGACACGGATTCGTGGGGGAGGAGGATTCCTCCCCCCTCCCAATCCGCCGGCCAAGGAGGGAGGGGAGTCCTAGTAGGACTCCCCCTCCCATGGCGCCTCCCTCCTTTAAATAGAGGGGAGGGGGCGCCACCCCCTAGACCTCTCCCATAACAAGCTCTAGCCACCGCCTCTCTCCTCTAGCTTCGCTCTGCTCCGGCTTAGGCGAAGCCCTGCAGAATTCTCTCCTCCACCACCACCACCACACTGTCGTGCTGCTGGGATTCCGTGGAGAAGATCTACTACCTCCGCTGCTCGCTGGAACGAGGAGAGGAAGGTCTGCTTCGATTCTGCACGTGTGACCGACTGCAGAAGCGCTGCCGGAACGCGGGGCCGGAAGGATCGTCCACACGATCTTGAGATCGGCAAGTGATCGACTACATCAACCCCGAGATCTAATCTCGTAACGCTTTCGGTTCTACGAGGGTTAGTACAGATCTATCTCGTTGCACATGTCTAATAGATTAGATCTTGGATTTTATCTAGATTAGATCTGGGTTTTGTTCGTTCTTGCGGTAGAATTTTTTTGTTTTCCATGCTACGAACCCATCATCCATATGTGGTATGTGAAAAGAACACACATGCAATGACTCCACTTGTTGTTAGTAAAAAGAACACACATGCAATGACACTTGTGGATCCATGTGTGGTCTCTGAAGAGAACACACATTTCAATGACTCTGGTTTTTGTTAGTAAAAAGAACACACATGCAATGACTCTGGTTGTTGTTAGTAAAAAGAACACACATGCAATGACACTGGTGGATCCATGTGTGGTCTCTGAAGAGAACACACATTTCAATGACACTGGTGGATCCATATGTGGTATGTGAAAAGAACACACATGCAATGACTCTAGTTGTTGTTAGTAAAAAGAACACACATGCAATGACACTGGTGGAGCCATGTGTGGTCTCTGAAGAGAACACACATGCAATGACTCTGGTTGTTGTTAGTAAAAAGAACACACATGTAATGACTCTGGTTGTTGTTAATAAAAAGAACACACATGCAATGACTCTGGTTGTTGTTAGTAAAAAGAACACACATGCAATGACTCTGGTGGATCCATGTGTGGTGTCTTAAGAGAACACACATGCAATGACTCTAGCTGTGGTTAATGAGAAGAACACACATTTCTATGACACTGGTGGATCCATATGTGGTTTGTGAAAAGAACACACATGCAATGACTCCAGTTGTTGTTACTAAAAAGAGCATGATGGCTCAGTGTACGGCGCCAGAAAAAGTGCTGGTGCGGTGTTGATGTAGAGCTCGTTGGAACCCCAAGAGGAAGGTATGATGAGCATAGCAGCAAGTTTCCCTCAGTTATGAAACCAAGGTTTAATCGAACCAGTAGGAGCAAGGAAACAGCCCAAATGTGTTGCTAGCTGAGCCTTGGCAGGGCGCACTACCGGTGCTAGTAGCAACGTGGAGACCTGCATAACACAACCACAGAACTTTGTCCCCAACTTGCGATGAGGTTGTCAATCTCACCGTGTTTTGTGGAAAAGAAAGGATTAAACGTATCGAATGGCAGGAAGTAATAGTTTGTAGAAAGTAAACACAAAGCAGTAAACAGTTTATAGATTGTATGTAAAAGACAAGGACCAGGATCCATAGTTCACTAGAGGTGGCTCTCCTTAAGATAGATAACATGCTGGGTGAACAAATTACAGCGGGGCAATTGACAAACATCGAGAAAGCAATACATGCATATACTAATCATCTTGACTCCTTTGAGACTTGATTGGGCATTACAACATTATACATAGACCGCCATCCAACTGCATCTATGACTAATAATCCACCTTCAGGTTGTCATCCAAACCCCCTCTAGTATTAAGTTGCAAGCAACAGATTATTGCTTTACGAACTGCGTGTAAAGTAAACAATACGATTGTTCTATGAACAAAGGATTGTTGTTTCTCCCTAGTAGCAACAACACATCTAGTACCATAGAGATTTCTGTCACTTCCCTAGATTACTAGAGGCATGAACCCACTATCGAGCATAAATACTAACTCTTGGAGTTGTTAGCATCTACTTGGCCAAGATAGCTACTAACAACGGAAAGCATGCAAGATCACAAATAACAAAGACGTGATAAAATCAATAATAAATCTGAAATAGCATCTCAATATCCATCGGATCCCCGCAAACACAACATGAAGAATTATAAATAGATGATCTTTATCATGAATGGAGCTCACAAGATCTAGACATGAAAGCACAAAGGAGGAGAACCAGCCATCTAGCTACTACATGGATCCGTAGTACAAGGATGAACTACTCACGTATCACACCGGAGGCTTGGATGGTGATGAAGCAGGCCAGCAGGGTGAATTCCCCTCTCCGGCAGGGTGCCGGGAAGAGCTTTAGATCCCTCCTGATCTAGGGATGGAGATGACGGCGGCTACAGACTCTTTCGTGGATTTTTGATCGGGCACTTAGGGTTTTCGTCCTGAGGGCATCTTATAGGCGTAAGGGGAGGTCGAGGGGGTGCCGGAGGCGGCCACACCACCCCCTAGCGCGGGCCAGGCTGGGCCGTGCGGCCAAGTGGTGTGGTGGCCCCCTGTCCCCTCTCCGTCTCGCATTCTGGCATCTGATGACTTCCGAAAAAATAGGCACTTTGGCTTTTGTCCCGTCCAATTACGAGAATATTCATTTTCTGACATTCCTGGAACCAAAAACAGCAGAAAATAGGCAGCTGGCACTGTGGCTCTTGTTAATAGGTTAGTCCAAGAAATCATATCAAAATTACTCCAAAGTGTGGACAAAACACAAGAAAGTAGATAAAACCAAGCATGGAACATCAAAAATTATGGATACGTTAGCAAAGAAACTATGAAGAAGGCCTCCAGGGTGAATTCCCCTCTCCGGCAGGGTGCCGAGAAGAGCTTCAGATCCCTCCCGATCTAGGGATGGAGATGACGGAGGCTACAGACTCTTTCGTGGATTTTTGATCGGGTACTTAGGGTTTTGGTCCTGAGGGAAATATATAGGCGGAAGCAGAGGTCGAGGGGGTGCTGGGGTCGGCCAGACCACCCCCTGGCGCGGGCCAGGCCTGGCCGCGTGGCCAGGTGGTGTGGCCGGCCCCCAGCTCTTGTCCGTCTCATATTATGGCATCATATGTCTTCCGGAAAAATAGGCACTTTGGCTTTTGTCCCGTCCGATTTCGAGAATATTCATTTTCTGACTTTCCTGGAACCAAAACAATGAGAAAAGTGCTACACTGTGGCTCTTGTTAATAGGTTAGTCCAAGAAATCATATGAAAAGTACTCCAAAGTGTGGACAAAACACAAGAAAGTGGATAAAACCAAGCATGGAACATCAAAAATTATAGATACATTTGCAATGTATCAACATACCCAAGCTTAACTCCTGCTCGTCATTGAGTAGGTAAGTGATAAAAAGATAGAATAATTTTTGAGGTGACATGCACCATCAAAGACTTGATAAAAGTATTTGTAAAACATTCAAAGCTGGGATCATAGTACTTCAATCATAACATGAAAGTCAGTTATAGCAATAAGACAAAGAAACTAAGATGCAACATAAAAAGGCACAAACAAAAGATTCATGAATAACAATGCTTTGCAAGACGTTTGTTTGTTTCACATAAAGAAAATATAGCATAGTAGTATTCAGCTTGTCCCTCATAGAGTACCAAATATAAATGCATAGGACACCTTCAAAGTTCATAAGAGTGACTAGATACAAATAGTTTAAAACAAGCAATATCAAGATATGCATCAATCAACTAGTCTTGGGACAATGCACGTAGAACTAAGAATGGCCACTATGCTCTCAAAGTAGGTGCACAAGGATAGAAGATGGAGACTCAATATAATGGTGGA
The DNA here is from genome assembly GCA_023614405.1 of Avena insularis. Classification (NCBI taxonomy): domain Eukaryota; kingdom Viridiplantae; phylum Streptophyta; class Magnoliopsida; order Poales; family Poaceae; genus Avena; species Avena insularis. Next base: position 47,538,981 of record CM042692.1, on the reverse strand, counting down.
AGAAAGGCCTTTTTATAAAAGGAAGTAGGGATTCAAGTCTCATAAAGAGCTTCCAAAAATTATGGTACTTATAGCTTTCAGCTCTCATTGCCCCTATCATAAGCATCTTGAAGTGATTAAGGTTAAAGTGAACAAACTATGGTGTACATGCTTGACGAAGTATAAGTTAGAAATCTCATGTCCCTTGTATACGAGGGCCGCTCCTCATGCTATTCAAGTTTAGTCACCGGTAAGTTCTTGTCATTGTAAGTACATGTGTATCATAGAGAACCACCAACGAGGCGCCCCATGCCCGATGATACGGAAGAATCCCCATATCAAAATGACAAGGCAAGCAGACAACGAGCATCTCAGCAATCTTCTTATTTACCATGGGAATATGGTGCTTTTTTCTCTCTTTCCTCTTTTTATAATATCTCTTTTTTCTTTTTCTCCTTTTTTTCTCAATGTAGGACTCTTTTTTTTATAAGAAGGATGCTTCATAGACAACTCATTATGGTTACGCTGCACGTTTCCACCATGTCAGCATGGATTAGACTAGCAGCCCAGGTGTTTCTCTAACACATATACATAACTCCATGGACTTACAAGCTCCCCTTTCATTTCACACCGACGACATCCATATACAAAAAAGCATGATATCAACTAGGTACAAAGTACCAAGTGCAATGTTGAAAGCGTTCCCCATGAAAGCATGGTTCTGCTAATTCCCAACAAATAAGTGCAAGAATATACAACATAGACAACACAATGGTTCAAGTTTATTAAGGTCAAGTAAAGTAAAAGTGTGCCATCAAGTTCGTGAGAGATTTAATCACTAGTTTTCTCATAACAAGTTTAATTTGGAAGGTAAACAAAAGCATGAATATACTTGGAATAGCATAAGCTAGTAGGTAGGTATGGTGGACTCTTTGGAATAACTTGGTTTAGGGAGTTGGATGCATGAGTGGAACTCATACTTGGTTGTGGAGGCTAGCAAAAGACTAGGAGCGACAAACTAAGAGAGCAATAATGGCCATAATCATGCAGAGCGACAAAACATCATTGATCAAAGAATAAAGTGATACTACAAGTTGAAAACTAAAGGATCATAAAGGCTTATGGTGACTTGAGATAGTCATAACATGGTGTGAGCATGTGCCAAGTCAACCCAAATAAAGCATCAAAGGAGAATACCACTATACTATGCTTTAATATGCTAAAACAACGCATGATTCATCCAAGGCACATTAAGCAATCTCAATTGTTTATAACAAGTCATGCTACAACAAAGAATACTAAGCATAAAGCTAAAACAATATCAAGCATGGCATGACAAAGCATAGGCCACAGTCAAAAATGAGCTCTTTTTACCACATAAGCATGAACTTTCCTACTCTTTTCCAAACCAAACCAAACTATTTGCAAACCAATGTATGAAAGAGGGGGTCCAACCAATTTATTCAGCAAACCAAGAAAACAAAGCAAACAAAAAACCAAAACGAAAACAAAAAAGAAGTCGCTCCAAGAACAACACAACTGTGCATGAAATAATAAAAATGAAGCGTTTGGAAGAAACCTGGAATTTTTATTGATGAAGAAGGGGATGCCTTGGGCATCCCCAAGCTTTGACACTTGTACTTCTTGGATATTTCTTGGGGTGAAACGCGTGGCATCCCCAAGCTTGAGCTTTAGTCCATCCTTCATCTCATTACTCATTCCTTCCATACACCTGAAGTTTTTTCCTTCATACGAAACTTCACACAATCTTTATTAGCAACATTAGTGCACTTAAGATAAATAAGTCTTAAGGTTCAGTTCTAACACCAAAAAAACTTCCATTAGAACACTAGCTAATGTAGCACTTCCCTCAAAAAGCTCAATTCCCCAAAAGAACTCAAAAAGGAACCAACAAGAAGCAAATGCAGAAAATGACAGAAATATGTCAAGACCAGCAGGTAAAGACGAAATTTTTCGAAGACCTTCTGTTGCTCAAATTAAAAAGTGTTGAACTAACAAAAGTTAGATAACAACCTGGGACAGAAGCACAAACATTCACGCCTCAAAAAGACGTTCAGAGATTTTACACAAATTTTTATGGTGAAGCACAGAAATCTGTTCCGGGACAGCAACTTTCCCAATCATTACTTCTCTCTCATTAGAGGTTACTCTTGACACAAAAAGCAATTAAAAAGGATAAGGAGCGGTTATTACTGAAGTAATAACTTCCAAGACTCATCTAAAACTTTTGGGTTATCTCCCAATAAGTACTTTTCTTTAACGCCTTTAAGTTAGGCATAAGAAGCAAGAAAAAGAATCAAGTGTTCTCAAATGAAGAAGCATTAATACCAAATTTTGTTTTCATAGGAGAGGCAAAAGAAATCTTCTCTCTCTTCTTAGGGAAGTGTTCTATACCTTTTTTGAGTGGGAGTTCATATTTAATGGCGCCTTCTTTCATATCAATGATAACACCAACAATTATAAGAAAAGGTCTTCCCAAAGTAATAGGACAAGAAGCATTGTATTCAACATCCAAAACATAGAAATCAACAGGGACATAGGCATTGTTAACCATAATAAGAACATCATTAAGACTCCCCATGAGTTTCTTTTTAGCATTATCATCAAGTGGGACATTCAAATAACAATCTTCAAGTGGAGGCAAATCAAGCATATCATAAATCGTTCTAGGCATAATAGAAACACTACTATCAAGATCACATAAAGCTTTGAAATCAAAGTCATTCACTTTCATATTAATGATGGGTTCCCAACAATCTTTCTTGTTTAATAGGAATAGAAGCTTTATGTTTCATCTTTTCTTCTTTAATCTTTATGAGAGCATCAGTAATGTGTTTTGTAAAGGCCATGTTCATAGCACTCGCATTAGGACTTTTAGAAAGCTTTTGTAGGAACTTAATAACTTCAGAGATATTACACCCATCAAGATCAAAATCAAATTTATCATCTAGAGTAGTACATCTATTACTAGCCTCAACACTAGTGGTGGTAATAGTAGAAACACTAATGTTTCTAGCAATTTCATCTTCTCTTTCCCACTTGGCATGTAATTCAGCTAATAGTCTAAAATTTTCATCAATTCTTACTTGTATAGCATTAGTAGCTGCAAAGGGATTATCATTAGTTTCAGGTTTAGCAGCCATTTTATTCAAAGAAGATTGAGCTTTAGCCAAAGATGCTATATTTCTTTCAGCATTAGAGAGTTTTTCCTCAATAGTTTTATTGAAAGCAGTTTGTTTACTAATAAAATCTTTAAGCATAACTTCAAGTTCAGAGGGTGCACTCCTATTATTGTTGTATGAATTTCCATAAGCATTACCATTGTTGGGAGGATATGGCTTATAATTGTTGTTACCAAAATTACTCCTATAAGCATTATTGCCAAAGTTGTTATTTCTTATGAAGTTCACATCAACTTGCTCTTCTTGAGCAACCAAAGAAGCCAAAGGAACATTATTTGGATCAATATGGGCTTTCCCATTAACAAGCATAGACATAATAATATCAATCTTATCACTCAAGGAGGAGGTTTCCTCAACAGAATTTACCATCATATTGTCCAGAAGTTTTGTTGCCGCACCCAAAGTGATGGTCATAAAGGCACCTCCAGCAGCAGAATCCAATAGGTTCCTTGAAGAATAGTTCAATCCTGCATATAAAGTTTGGATGATCATCCAAGCAGTCAGTCCATGAGTGGGACAATTCTTTATCAAAGATTTCATTCTTTCCCAAGCTTGAGCAACATGTTCATTATCAAGTTGTTTAAACTTCATTATTTCACTTCTCATAGATATAATCTTAGCAGGGGGATAGTATTTTCCAAAGAAAGCATCTTTGCATTTAGTCCAAGAATCAATACTATTCCGAGTTAAGGAATTCAACCATTCTTTAGCTTTTCCTCTCAAAGAGAAAGGAAACAATTTCAGCTTAATAATATCACCATCTACATCCCTATGCTTTTGCATCTCACAAAGTTCAACAAAGTTATTTAGATGGGAGCATCATCTTCATTACCAATACCAGAAAATTGTTCTCTCATAACAAGATTGAGCAAAGCAGGTTTTATCTCAAAGAACGTATCTTTAGGCACATGTGGAGCAATAGGTGTGCTCATAAAATCATTGTTGTTGGTGCTAGTGAAGTCACACAACTTAGTGTTTTCAAGAGTAGTCATTTTTTTGTGTTTACAAATAAGAAAGTAAACTAGTAAAACTATTTTTTGTGTGTTTTTGATAACAAAACAAGCAAAAAGAAACTAAGCAAAACAAAAATAACAAAGTAAAGAGATTGGTTATGAGGGACTCCCCTTGTGAATATGTCCTTGACTCCCGGCAACGGCGCCAGAAAAATGCTTGATGGCTCGATTACTACGCCAGAAAAGTGCTGAAAGCGGTGTTGATGTAGAGCTCGTTGGGAACCCCAAGAGGAAGGTATGATGAGCACAGCAACAAGTTTCCCTCAATTATGAAACCAACGTTTAATCAAACCCGTAGGAGGAACGAAACACCCCAAAGGTGTTGCTAGCTGAGCTTTGGCAGGGCGCACTACCGGTGCTAGTGGCAACGTGGAGACCTGCACAACACAACCATAGAACTTTGTCCCCAACTTGCGATGAGGTTGTTAATCTCACCGTGTTTTGCGGAAAACAAAGGATTAAACGTATCAAATGGCAGGAAGTAATAGTTTGCAGAAAGTAAACACAAAGTAGTAAACAGTTTGTAGATTGTATGTAAAAGACAAGGACCGGGATCCATAGTTCACTAGAGGTGGCTCTCCTTAAGATAGATAACATGCTAGGTGAACAAATTACAGCGGGGCAATTGACAAACATCGAGAAAGCAATACATGCATATAATAATCATCTTAACTCCTTTGAGACTTGATTGGGCATTACAACATTATACATAGACCACCATCCAACTGCATCTATGACTAATAATCCACCTTCAGGTTATCATCCGAACCCCCTCCAGTATTAAGTTGCAAGCAACAGATTATTTCTTTACGAACTATGTGTAAAGTAAACAATACGATTGTTCTATGAACAAAGGATTGTTGGTTTCTCCCTAGTAGCAACAACACATCTAGTACCTTAGAGATTTCTGTCACTTCCCCAGATTACCAGAGGCATGAACCCACTATCGAGCATAAATACTAACTCTTGGAGTTGCTAGCATCTACCTTGCTAAGATAGCTACTAATAACAAAAAGCATGCAAGATCACAAATAACAAAGACATGATAGAATCAATACTCAATCTGAAATAGCATCTCAATATCCATCGGATCCCCGCAAACACGACATGCAGAATTACAAATAGATGATCTTGATCATGAATGGAGCTCACAAGATCTAGACATGAAAGCACAAAGGAGGAGAACCAGCCATCTATCTACTACATGGATCCGTAGTCCAAGGATGAACTAATCACGCATCACACCGGAGGCTTGCATGTTGATGAAGAAGGCCTCCAGGGTGAATTCCCCTCTCTGGCAGGGTGCCGGGAAGAGCATCAGATCCCTCCCGATCTAGGTATGGAGATGATGGCGGCTACAGACTCTTTCATGGATTTTTGATCGGGCACTTAGGGTTTTCGTCCCGAGGGCATCTTATAGGCGGAAGGAGAGGCCGAGGGGGTGCCGGAGGCAGCCACACCACCCCCCTGGCGCGGGCCAGGATGGGCCGCGCGGCCAGGTGGTGTGGTGGCCCCTGGCCCCTCTCCGTCTCGTATTCTGGCATCTGATGACTTCCGGAAAAATAGGCACTTTGGCTTTTGTCCCATCCAATTCCGAGAATATTCATTTTCTGACTTTCCTCGAACCAAAAATAGCAGAAAACAGGCACCTTTCACTGTGGCTCTTGTTAATAGGTTAGTCCAAGAAATCATATGAAAAGTACTCCAAAGTGTGGACAAAACAGAAGAAAGTGGATAAAACCAAGCAAGGAACATAAAAAATTATAGATACATTTGCAATGTATCAGAGCACACATGCAATGACACTAGTGGATCCATGTGTGGTGTCTGAAGAGAACACACATTTGAATAACACTGCTGGATCCATATGTGGTATGCGAAATAATAGTCATGAAATGACTCCAGCTGTTGTTAGTAAAAAGAACACACATGCAATGGCACTGGTGGATCCATGTGTGGTCACTAAAGAGAACACACATGCAATAATTCTGGTTGTTGTTAGTTAAAAGAACACACATGTAATGACACTGGTGGATCCATAGGTGGATTGTGCAAAGAACACACTTGCAATGACACTAGTGGATCCATGTGTGGTCTCTGAAGAGAACACACATCCAATGACTCTAGCTGTGGTTAATGAGAAGAACATACATTTCAATGACTCTGGCTATTGTTAGTAAAAAGAGCACACATGCAATGACACTGGTGGATCCATAGGTGGATTGTGAAAAGAACACACATGCAATGACTCTGGTTGTTGTTAGTAAAAAGAACACAAATGAAATGACATTGGTGGATCCATGCGTGGTCTCTGAAGAGAACACACATGCAATGACTCTAGTTATGGTTAATGAGAAGAACACACATTTCAATGACACTAGTGGATCCATATGTGGTATGTGAAAAGAACACACATGCAATGACTCCAGTTGTTGTTAGTAAAAAGAGCACACATGCAATGCCACTAGTGGATCCATGTGTGGTCTCTGAAGAGAATACACATTTCAATGACTCTAGCTATGGTTAATGAGAAGAACACACATTTCAATGACACTGGTGGATCCATATGTGGTATGTGAAATGAATAGTCATGAAATGACTCTAGTTGTTGTTAGTAAAAAGAACACTCATGCAATGACAGTGGTGGATCCATGTGTGGTCTCTAAAGAGAACACACATGCAATGACTCTGGCTATTGTTACTAAAAAGAGCACACATGCCATGACACTAGTGGATCCATAGGTGGATTATGAAAAGAACACACATGTAATGACTCCAGTTGTTGTTAGTAAAAAGAACACACATGCAATAACACTAGTGGATCCATAGGTGGATTGTGAAAAGAACACACATGCAATGACACTGGTGGATCCATGTGTGGTCTCTGAAGAGAACACACATGCAATGACTCTGGCTGTTGTTAGTAAAAAGAGCACACATGTAATGAAACTGGTGGATCGATTGGTGGATTGTGAAAAGAACACACATTCAATGACTCTGGTTGTTGTTAGTAAAAAGAACACACATGCAATGACACTGGTGGATCCTTAGGTGGATTGTGAAAATAACACGCATGCAATGACACTGGTGGATCCATATGTGGTATGTGAAAATAACACAAATGCAATGACTCCAGTTGTTGTTAGTAAAAAGAACACACATGCAATGACACTGGTGGATCCATGTGTGGTCTCTGAAGAGAACACACATTTCAATGACACTGGTGGATCCATATGTGGTATGTGAAAAGAACACACATGCAATGACTCCAGTTGTTGTTAGTAAAAAGAACACACATGCAATGACACTGGTGGATCCATGTGTGGTCTCTGAAGAGAACACACATGCAATGACTCTGGTTGTTGTTAGTAAAAAGAACACATGTGCAATGACTCTGGTTGTTAGTAAAAAGAGCACACATGCAATGACACTAGTGGTCCATGTGTGGCCTCTAAAGAGAACACACATGCAATGACACTGGTGGATCCATATGTGGTATGTGAAAAGAACACACATGAAATGACTCAAGTTATTGTTAGTAAAAAGAACACACATGCAATGACACTGGTGGATCCATATGTGGTATGTGAAAAGAACACACACGCAATGACTCTGGTTGTTGTTAGTAAAAAGAACACACATGCAATGACACTGGTGGATCCATGTGTGGTCTCTGAAGAGAGCACACATTTCAAAGACATTGGTGGATCCATATGTGGTATGTGAAAAGAACAGCCATGAAATGACTCCAGTTGTGGTTAATGAAAGAATACACATTTTAATGACAATGGTGGTTCCATATGTGGTGTGTGAAAAGAACACACATGCAATGACTCTTGTTGTGGTTAATGAGAAGAACACACATGCAATGACACTGGTGGATCCATAGGCGGATTATGAAAAGAGATTTCCCCTCTCTCTCGGTCACAAATCTCACAAAAGCCCAAACGTGTGGAGATCCCAAACGTGTGCTCACTCTGGGTGATACGCTCTGATTGGCTGACACAGATGTCACGCGGATCGTCTCGACCAACCGTTCATCCTATGTGATCCAACGGGCAAGATAACCCCTCCCTTCTCCACTTTTTTTATGCATGGTCAATCCGTGCCACCTCTCTATCCGTGTCACCGATACTTTACCTCCATAAACAAGTGAAAATCCATCTATCTAACTAAAATAAATAAAATAAATGATCATATTTTGAAGAAGCCATCGTCTTTGTCTTCCGGTTTGTCCTCGTCTTCGTTAACGCCATGGTCCCTTCCATCGCTACCGTCGGTGCCCTCCTCTGACGACTCGACACCGGCCCCTTCCTCGAATAAGAGCGTTATCTCCTCGTCGGAGTCCTCCTCCTCCTCTTCATAGTCCCACGGGTCCACGTCACTCTCCTCTGCTTCTGCCTCCTCGTTGGCCGAGTCGGACTCGTCCAAATAGCTATATCCTCTCTTCTTCCTGGTCTTCTTCTCGTTCCTCTTCTTGTCCATACTCGTTGGTGCAACACGCGCCCCCGTCTTGGCTGCTGCTTTGCGCTCGTCCGACGCTGCAGGTACCCCACGCTCCTCCTGCGCGGCAGGTACGAGCTTTGACGTCACGGTGTCCTCGAGTGCCAATGTTGATGGATCCTGGCGCGGTCGGACATGACGTGCTGCCTCAGCAGGCGACTCGCGAGCGCGAACGATGCAGCGAAGAGCCGGGGACCCAGGACAGTCAGTGGAAGGCTTGGACCTGCCATTGCCACGGCGAGGGGGCATCGTGCTCGAGGTAGTTGCTCTGAATGGTCAATGGCGGGTACACAGAGTGGGGTGCCGATCTGATCAAGGATGAGCTGCGGTTTCGTGCGTCGTGACCACGCATGCATTTGTCGATTATCAAAAAAAGAAGAAAGAAGTAATATCTCGTGTACTGAACATAATTTGATCACAACAAAAGTGGCACAACATATTCTAGACTCAGAATATCCCGCATCACGTTCGTTTGACGTGCCCGACGTGATCGTGATGGCAGCAGCTTGCCGTCATTGCCCCATCAACACGTGACACACGCACGCAGGATGTGCGCGCCGATTCCCATGATGACCACCCAGCTCGCACTCCCCTTATTATATACTGGATTTTGGGCGGCGCCAAAGACCATTGAAGTGTCCATCGCAATAAAGACAAGTCCCATCGATTCCCTACCCCTGTCTCCCTGGCTTCTTTGAGAAGGTAGACACTACACGGTGGTCTTGTATAATAGTACTAGTACTACTGGACCACGACCTGTACTCTTTGACTCTTCTCCCACACTAATCATTATCTCCTTCCTCCTGCCGCCGCCACCCTCACCCTGCAAGCCATGGCTCCACTGAGGAGGGGGAGAGGCCGGTCGACGATCCTTGCGGAGAAAAGGGAGAGAAATCGCCGCGAGGCACTTCTTGCTCTACCAGCTGCTCAAGCCCACCCTCTCATCGAGGCCCAATCTCCCCCAACAATGGCGTTGAATGTTCTAGCAGGCGAGGGCTCCTCCCGGTACGGTCTTCTTGTTCTACTTCTTCTCCATCTCCCTCTCCATCATGATCTTATTCAGCTTCTTCTTGTTTTTTTCTTCTTCTTGCTCTTCCTCTTCTACGTATTACAGGACGGCCGTGGAGCCCGAATCCACCACGACGGAGGCGTTGCAGGACCCGTTCGGCCCCGTTCCATGTCTCAGCGCGATAGCAAATCTCCACGCTATTATTTCTCCAAGTTGTGATGTGGATTTATTAGATCCTGTCCGCCCCGTATTGGTTTTTCTTCTTTTGCGAGTTGTATTAGTTTTCTTGAATATGACTGGATCTCTTGGTCTTTCCTTAATACTGTTGTTCATAGATTCACTATGGATTTTTTGTGATTAGGATTAGTTTATCGTGGTCATGAATAGATCTCTAGGTCCATTTTTTAACACTGCGGTCAATAGATTCAATAGGTATTTTTTTGATCTGTATTAGTATTCACCTGGAACCTGGAGTGTAATTATAGAATTCCTATTTCAATTAACATGAACGATGCAGTGATCGAAGGCCGAGTACCGTGACAAGGTGGCCGCGATCAGTTCCAAGATTACCAACCAACATGAGCTTGCACGCTCCCTCACCCAAGCTAATGAGAGCCTACGCAAGCAATTATCTGTGCAGAAGGAGATCTCGCTAGATTTTTGCACGTGATGTTGTTAGGCTGCAGAAAGTGCTCGACTGTAACTTGAACAGGCAAGAACATGCCATCAAGATAATCAACGAGCTCATGGAGGAGAAGAAGAATCTCGTGGAAAGGTGCATTCTCCTGCAGGACGAAGTCAGCGAGGCACTCAGAGGACACGTCGAGGACATCAAGGCTACCATCCGAGCCTACCATGATAGGAACCGTTGCCTAGATGCAGTGAAGGAGATGAAGGCAGACATGAGCAGAGGGATCACCGTACTCGAGGGTGTTCGGAAAGAGAACGAGGAGCTAAGGGCATGTCTGGAGACGTATCGGAGCAATGTCCAAGTCTGATTCCTGTTAGCAGGGAGACGAATATCAGTTCGTCCTCCACTCCTTTTGTAATGTTTAGGGTTCAGGGAGCAATGCCCAAGTCTGCTTCCCATTATAGGGTGCAATAAGAATCCTAGGGCAACTCCTTATCTATCTGAACATGTGTTGGTGTTCATGTTCATGAATGGACACCATGTGCTCTTTCCATTATGTATCTAGACATGGGTTTCTGCATTATGAGTTTGCCACTCTCCCACTACTATTTGGTGATATTGGGAAAACCCACAGCACACTAAACTGCAGAAATGTCTTTGAAATTGAAATTATGACAGTGCCACTAGTCGATTCATAAAATGTTGATTAGTCCTAGATTGTTTCTTCCTTGAATTTATGACAGTGCCACTAGTCGATTCAGTTAATTATGGAAACTAACCAGCTTGTCCTGGTGAACTGAACAAACCATACTATGTATTTTTTGTTGCAGGGAAAGAGGCGAAAGATCGACTAGGACCTGGCGGCCTAGCTAAATGACAAGATAGCAATCCAAAGGGAGAAGCAGAATTCCTAGAAACTGGCCTTTGACCACCTGCGTGCTGAACTCGTGGTCCTTTCTGACAAGTGCCAGAAACTAAAGGAGTTAAACACCAGCTGGGCGAAGCTACACAGTGAAGGTCGCACCTCGGCTAGGAAGCATACGGAGATCATGAAAGGGATCTTGAAGGAAAATCGTATGGCTATGGACCAACTTCTCCAATCCGTGATGGAGCGCTGGAACCTACAGCTGAAGCACGACATAGTACTGAAGGAGCTAGCCGATCTTAGGGAGGAAAACAGGCAACTCCGGGCTAGGCTCGCTTGAACACAACATATGTCTATTTAGTACTGAACTGCCTGGTTTAACCTCTGAAGTGGTGATTTTGTAAGCGTGAAATTAACTCTATGCACGATATGTGTGTTCATCTGAAATTAGTTTGCTCGAGGATTGAGTTTGGCTTAGTTAAGAAAGCGTAACTGCAAGTCTTACAGTTAACTAGTTTCAGACATTAGCACAACATAAATTATTCATCTCAAATTTCTTTTATCCTCTATAGTCTGTCCTTGTTCACCCTCGCGCGCCTTCTTCAGTTCCTTCAACAGATCCGCAATGCAGTACTCTAGCTTCTTCTTGTCTTCCCTGAGATGATCCCTCTCCTTTTCTGCATTATGAATCAGCAACCTGTGCCTATCCTGAAGCTTCTTTGCAGTTCCAACAACCAAGCTCCCATCGATTCCGGCAGTTAGCTCTGACTGCAAATTCTCGATTTCTTGTTCCAGCTCCTTATTTCGTACCGACAGCTTGTAATTTTTTTCAGCTGCATCACTTACATCAGTAAATATCCCCGACCTTTCCAACTCATACATCTCCCATAACTGTCCCAAACATTTCTTAAGTGCATCTGGCCACTCAAGATCCACCCACTCTACTGCTTTACACACCGGGCCAACCTAAAAACACACACACTATAGTGTTATGAACATGCACGATACATTTTACTTCATGTCACAGTTGCACATAATGTAAACAAACCTGATTTGTACAGCCCAAAAACCTTCTCCCAGTGTTACTGCCTTCGAATGCAACATATCTCCTTAGTTTTAGCCCATGGTCACATGGCACTTCTCCATCGAGATCTAGGCCCTCCCATTCGGAGTCGTAGATCGTCCATGGTACCTATAGGTAAACACGAAGCTGAAACCGAACACGATTGCATGTACATATGGATCTCAGATCGAGAGATTTACCATTGCCTAACCCTAGCCCGATAAAACAGAGGAACTCACATCATGGAAGGAATACTCAATGTCAGAGAGAAGGTTGTCGCTGCTCGACTGGTCGTCCTCGCCGTTCAAGGACATCATGGCGAATGCGTCATCGCAGGCGACGACGAGAGAGAGAGAGAGCAGCCCTTCTACCGCTGCAACAATGACTAAATTGGCATGTTACAATAGTTTAATGGATACCATGCCCTTTCCCTAGATTATTGTCTCCTGCCTAATATGGATTCTCTTCATACATTCTCATTTCAAATATTAAACCTGCATTCCCTCCATCCCAATTTCATTGCCTAACGAAAACATACCAGTATATTACATCATCTAAAGAAACAAAATCATGTCAACTACAAGGTACTTATGCATCACTTCTTCAGTCATGGTTTCACAAAACATTACATTACAATCTCTCAACAAACATAATCACATCATGGTTTCACAAAACATCACATTACAATCTCTCAACAAACGTAATCACAGAAATAAGTATATTACATCAACTCAAGAAACAAAATCATGTCGACTACAAGGTACTTACACATCACTTGTCTTGTCATGGTTTCGCAAAACATTACATTACAATCTCTCAACAAACAAAATAACAGAAACAAGTACAGTACATCATCTCAAGAAACATAGTCATGTCAACTACAATGTATTTATGCATCACTTGTCCAGTCATGGTTTCACAAAACATTACATTACAATGTACCAACAAACATAATAACAGAAACAAGTACGGTACATCATATTAAGAAATATAATCATGTCAACTACAATGTACTTATGTCTTATTACAACAACGATGGTTTCAGTGAGTGACATGTCCGAAAATCTCAACAGCTCGCACAACATTATATCGCAATCTCTCAACAAACATAATCACAGAAACACGCTCTAAATGCAACAACAGTCAATATTACAAATACAGGCAGGGGAACCCCATGGTCCATATGACAAGCCTAGGTAGCAGCTCTCATCAGATCTCATCAACGTCGACCACCTCATTATGTTCAGCCACTATAGGGGCATCTACATCCACTATAACCTGTTCAACAACATCAGAAATGGTACCAAGGAAGAACACCTTCCTGGTTCGCTTCTTTCATCGCATAATCTGCATAAGATCTTCAGTATCCAAAACATCCATGAATTGCTGCTTCTTATGATGCCACCACCAGATTTTTGCCATCTGCTTAGGGCCAATAATGATTTCCTTACCGATCATCTCTCTCATTTCATCAAGAGTTATGTTTTTGGAATCGACGGTGATCTCCATAGTACATGACAAAACTGGCTTATTAACTCCCTCATCAAGTTTTGCATGTATGAATCCACCTCTATGCGTATACTGAACTTATCTAGATCGGCATCTATTGGTCTGTATTCTCTAGGAGCAGAAGCTCTGGCAGCAAGATCTCCAGCATCTACATACATATCATCAATCATCGCTTCAACTTTCACCTTACGATCAACTGCACAACACTCCCAAACCATCTGAAGCTCATGGAAGTGCTCAATTTGCTGATAGGTATCATTCATATTGCGCCACACCAATTTTGTCCTCTGTCTAGAACCCCAGGGAATTCTAGCGGCAAGCATATCTACCAGCTGCGAAACAGACACAGCCTCTTTGCAATTCACAAGGAGATGCACATCTTGCCCGAACACAACCCTCTCGCAACCAAAATCATGTTTTGTATTGTACTGTCGAACATGAACTGTGAACTCATATAGGTCCCTTGTATCAAAGTTGTGCCTAATTTGATTAAAAAGGGGAACTTTTCAGTTCATTCGATTCTATTATGCCGTAACTAATCTACTTGCAAGATAAGGCACAGATAAGAAAAATTCACCTCTCGCTCTTCTCCCGGGTTTTTTCTTCGAGATCTGGGTGCTGCATCCACCCACCAGAGCCGAACAATTCGCTGTTGGCCTTGCTTTTCTCTTCAACCCGCTGGTCGTAGGTACCTCGGGAGCAGAATCCTTGCTGGCCTCCTTGCTAACCGCGTTGAGCCCCAGACTTGGGCCCCGACGGACCAGAATTAGTCGGTAACATAGCTACAACCTTCGCCTTGCAAGACATGTTGGGACGACGCCATCAGATTCAGTGTCGGGGGAGGGAGAAAAAAGGTCCTCCGCCGCCGGCAGATTTAGGGTCGGGGAAGGGAAGAAAAGGGACCGCCGCCATTGCAGCAAGATTCAGTGTCGAGAGTTAGGAAAGTACAGTAATGGATTTGCCCCTACGACACGTGCAGGGTGGCTAAGAAGAGTGACCGACGAAGAAGGGGCACAACAGGAACTAGTGTAACAGAATATCCTGACTTAACGGGCGCAATTTGAAAATATTGGGTTTGACCATCATTCACTCGAAAGACCCCTCTCAGCAATTGGTGCCCCAACTTTTCGAATCGCGGTGATTAAAATCAACTTGGGTATCGCGTTGCCTGGGCGCCCCAACTTTTGGGCCGTAAAATGATATTCTCCACCACATGGTGTGGCCAACCCCTGGCCCATCTCCGTCTCGTCTTCTGGCTCCGTGAGTCTTCCGGTAAAATATTGACTTTCGCTTTTGTCCGGTCGAATTCCGAGAATATTTATTTTCTGGCTTTTCTAGAACCAAAAACAGAAGAAAACAGGCAATTGACACTGTGGCATCTTGTTAATAGGTTAGTCCCAGAAAGTGTATAAAAATACTCCAAAGTGTGGAAAAAACATAAGAAAGTAGATATAAAACAAGCATGGAACATCAAAAATTATAGATACGTTTGCAACATATCAGATCACAATCGCCACATCGGGTCCACTTCTTAGGGTCAGAGCCATGAAACAACAAGAGAGACGATATCACACAACGCATGATCGATAGATCTAGGGAAGAGCATAGCAGCCGAAGATATTATAACGATGAAAGCAAAGATGAACACGAGCTATGTGGAGCTTGTTGCTTTACCCGACAGGTTCACAAAACACTTCAAATTACATCATGAACGTTAGAAGTACGACGGTCTCCAAGAACCCGAAGCTTGGTTGGCATATTACCTGGTAACTATCAAATTAAAGGCTCGCTCCAAGGCTACCGCAATGCAAAGTTTGCAACTACATCTGACTGGCGCGGCACAATCATGGCTAAGACAGCTACCCGAAGAATCCATCATTAGCTAGAATGATCTTGAAGAAAAATTCATTAGAAATTTCCACTCCACATCTAAACGACCGGCGTCTTTGGAGCAATTGCGGGCATGCGAACAAAAACCAGGGGAACCAATACAGGCTTTTATCCCGCGGTGGAACATCATAAAAAACTTGGCTGAAGCTATATCTGATGAAAGAGCAATTGACGCTTTCAAAGACGGGCTTCGTTGGCAAGAGTTCATCGAAGAATTGGGGTGAATCAAACCCAATACAAATCTCACAGTTGATGGACATGGCCAACCACTGGGCCAACGGGGAAGATGCAGTACACAATAAAAGAGCCCGTTCACCCGAAGAAGACATGGATAGAAAAAATAATGACATAAGACGACGAAACAACGATGGATACAGCAGACCAAGTTACATCGGAACCGCTTTTCTAGAGGGGATAACCGAAGAGGCGATGAGCGCAGTAGCAGGGACGACATCGGTGGAAGCCAGCCGCAACAATGATACCAACCAAAAAATCGAGACCCACCAATGTCAGCAGGGAAAATGCTAGAAGGACCCTGCAATACGCACTTCTACATCGACTCAATAGGCAAAAGGCGACCCAATCATCTCTTGAAAGATTGCCGAACATTTTTAAAGATGCAGGATCTATGCAACGCAAGGGAAACCGAAGCAACAAACCGAGGCTATGCTACTACACCTAGCACTTTAGCCATCGGCACACCACCACCGCCGCCAGGGCATCCACCAGTTGGGCAGCCGCAGAACACAACACACCAAGAAGACGAATATCCTAGATCAAAATGAGCAATGTCGATGATCTAGAAAGGACGACCCTCTAATAGGACACATAAGCTGATTACCAGGCAAGTAAACATGGAAGTAATAGCACCACCCCTACACCCGAGTATCTCCACTAGTCAAAGCAAGAAATCACCTTTAGCAGAGCTGATCATCCACTTCGGGTCCCTTGACCGGGCCAATCAGCACTAATAGTGGAAGCACAAATCGGAGGGTTCGACATGAGCAAAGTCTTTCTAGACACAGGGAGCAGCATCAACTGTTGGGTTCGTAGCAGGGAAAACAAAAAAAATCTACTACAAGAACAAACAAAACCAAGATCTAATCTATGGAAAAGCCAAGATCTAATCTATGAGATAAGTGCAACAAGATAGATCCGTACTAACCCTTGTAGATCCAAAGCCTTGTTCGAGATCAGATCTCGTGGTTGATGTATACGATCACTTGCCGATCTCAAGATCGAGTAAACGATCCTTCCGGTGCTGCGTTCCGGCAGTGCTTGCGCACTCGGTCACATGTACGAAGTCGATGTAAACAATCCTCTCCCCGTTCCAGTGGGCAGCAAAGGTGGTACATCTCCATGGAATCCCAGCAGCACGATAGCATGGTGGTGGTGGTTGATGACCCACAAGTATAGGGGGTGTATCGCAGTATTTTCGAGGGAAGTGAAACCCAATTTATTGATTCGACACAAGGGGAACCAAACAATATTTATAAGCCTTAACAACTGAGTTGTCAATTCAGCTGCACCTGGAAACAATCTTGCTCACAGCAGTTTATCAGTAGCAACAGTGTTGTAATAGGATAGTAAAGTAGCAGCAGTAGTAAAGTAAAGACAGCAGTAACAATAGCAGTAAATAGTAGGATTCGAGTGCGGTAGGCATAGGGATGGATGGACGGGCATTGCATGGACAATACAATTCACATAGCAATCAGAATATAGGGAAATTGCAGATAAATAAGATAAAGCATCCAAGTACTAGATAATACTAGGCATGTGTTCCATATATAGTAATACGTGCTCGCAATGAGAACTTGCACAACATCTTTTGTCCTGCCAGCCCATTTGCAGCGGGGCCTCAAGGGAACTACTAGCGATTAAGGTGCTCCTTTTAATAGATCACCGGAGCAAAGCATTAACACTCCGTGAACACATGTGATCCTCACATCAAAGCCATTCCCTCCGGTTATCCCGATTTCTGTCACTTCGGGGCCATTGGTTCCAGACAACAACGTGTGTATACAACTTATAGATAAGAACATAAACAATACTATCATAATGAATCAATAACATGTTTAGATCTGAAATCATGGCACTCGGGCCCTAGTGACAAGCATTAAGCATAACAAGTCGCAACAAAGTCATAAAGCACTAATAAAAGATACTAGGCACCATGCCCTAACAATCTTATGCAATTACATGAACGATCTCATCCAATCCCTACTATCCCCATAGCCTACAGCGGGGGATTACCTACTCATAGATGGGGGAAACATGGATGGTCGATGGAGAAGCGATGGTGATGATGATGGCGATGATCTCCTCCAATTCCCCGTCCGTGAGTGCGAACAGAGTTTGGTCTGTTTCATGGAATCTGGTGGTGGCGGAGTGAACTCATACGGAAAAGCGTTGAACCCCCTGAGTTTTTAGGTCAGAAGGCAACTTATAAGGCGAAGAGGGAGACCGAGGGGTGCAGGCGGCCACCACCCTGGCACGGCCAGCCCAGCCAAGGCGGCCAGGTGGTGTGGCTAGGCCCAGCCCCTCCGTCTCATATTCGCTTGAGTCTTCTGGTGAAATAGGATTTTTGGCTTTTGTCCCGTCCAATTCCGAGAATATTCATTTTCTGACTTTCCTGGAACCAAAAATAGCAGAAAACAGGCAGCTGGCACTGTGGCTCTTGTTAATAGGTTAGTCCAAGAAATCATATGAAAAGTACTCCAAAGTGTGGACAAAACACAAGAAAGTGGCTAAAACCAAGCATGGAACATCAAAAATTATATATACATTTGCAATGTATCAACATCCCCAAGCTTAACTCCTACTCGTCCTCGAGTAGGTAAGTGATCAAAAGAAAGAATAATTTTTGAGGTGACGTGCACCATCATAAACTTGATCAAAGTATTTGTAGAACATTCAAAGCTGGGATCATAGTACTTCAATCATAACATGAAAGACAAAGTTCTAGCAATAAGACAAAGAAACTATGATGCAACATGAAAAGGCACAAACAAAAGAGTCATGAATAACAATGCTCTACAAGATGTTTGTTTGTTTCACATAAAGAAAACATAGCATAGTAGTATTCAGCTTGTCCCTCATAGAGTAGCAAATATAAATGCATAGGACACCTTCAAAGTTCATAAGAGTGACTAGATACAAATAGTTTAAAACAAGCAATATCAAGGTATGCATCAATCAACAAGTCTTGGGACAATGCACATAGAACTAAGAATGGCCACTATGCTCTCAAAGTAGGTGCATAAAGGTAGAAGGTGGAGACTCAATATAATGGTGGAAGAAAGGCCTTCATAGAAGGAAGTAGGGATTCAAGTCTCATAAAGAGCTTCCAAAAATTATGGCACTTAATAGCTTTCAGCTCTCATTGCCCCTATCATAAGCATCTTGAAGTGATTAAGGTTAAAGTGAACAAACTATGGTGTACATGTTTGATGAAGTATAAGTTAGAAATCTCATGTCCCTTGACTACGAGGGACGCTCCTCATGCTACTCAAGTTTAGTCACCGGTAAGTTCTTGTCATCGTAAGTACATGTGTATCATAGAGAACCGCCAATGGGGTATCCCTTGCCCGATGATACGGAAGAATCCCCATATCAAAATGACAAGGCAAGAAGACAACGAGCGTCTCAGCAATCTTCTTATTTACCATGGGAATATGGTGCTTTTTTCTCTCTTTCCTCTTTTCATAATCTCTTTTTTTCTTTTTCTCTTTTTTTCTCAATATAGGACTCTTTTTTTATAAGAAGAATGCTTCATAGACAGATCATTATGGTTACGCTGTAGGTTTCCACCATGTCAGCATGGATTAGACCAGCGGGCCAAGCGTTTCTCTAACACATATACATAACTCCATGGACTTACAAGCTCCCCTTTCATTTCACACCGACGACATCCATAGACAAAAGAGCATGATATCAACTAGGTACAAAGTACCCGTGCAATGTTGAAAGAGTTCCCCATGACAGCATGGTTCTGCTAATTCCCAACAAATAAGTGCAAGCATATACAACACAGACGACACAATGGTTCAAGTTTATTAAGGGCAAGAAAAGTAAAGTGTGCCGTCAAGTTCGTGAGAGCTTTAATCACTAGTTTTCTCATAACAAGTTTAATTTGGAAGGTAAACAAAAACCTGATTATACTTGGAATAGCATATGCTAATAGGTAGGTATGGTGGACTCTTTAGAATAACTTGGTTTAGGGAGTTGGATGCATGAGTGGAACTCATACTTGGTTGCGGAGGCTAGCAAAAGACTGGGAGCGACAAACTAAGAGAGCAATAATGGACATAATCATGCAGAGTGACAAAACATCATTGATCAAAGCATAAAGTGATACTACAAGTTAAAAACTAAAGGATCATAAAGGCTTATGGTGACTTGGTATAGTCATAACATGGTGTGAGCATGCGCCAAGTCAACCCAAATAAAGCATCAAAGGAGAATACCACTATACTATGCTTTAATATGCTAAAACAACGCATGATTCATCTAAGGCACATTAAGCAATCTCAATTGTTTATAACAAGTCATGCTACATCAAAGAATACTAAGCATAAAGCCAAAACAATATCAAATATGGCATGACAAAGCATAGGCCACAGTAAAAAGCATGCTCTCTTTACCACTTAAGCATGAACTTCCCTACTCTTTTCCAAACCAAACCAAACTATTTGAAAACCAATGTATGGAAGGGGGGTTCAACCAATTTATTCAGCAAACAAAGCAAACGAAAAATCAAAATGAAAACGAAAAATAAGACGCTCCAAGAACAACACAACTGTGCATGAAACAATAAAAATGAAGCGTTTGGAAGAAACCTGGGATTTTTATTGATGAAGAGGGGGATGGCTTGGGAATCCCCAAGGTTTCACGCTTGTACTTCTTGGATATTTCTTGGGGTGACACGTGTGGCATCCCCAAGCTTGAGCTTTAGTCCATTCTTCATCTCATTACTCATTCCTTCCATACACCTGAAAATTTTCCTTCATACAAAACTTCACACAATCTTTATTAGCAACATTAGTGCACTAAAGTAATAAGTCTTTACGTTCAGTTCTAACACCAATAAACTTCTATTTAAACACTAGCTACTGTTGCACTTCCCTCAAAAAGCTCAATTCCCCAAAAGAACTCAAAAAGGAACCGACAAGAAGCAAATGCAAATAATGGCAGAAATCTGTCAAAACAGACCAGCGGGTAAAGACGAATTTTTCGAAGACCTTCTGTTGCTCAAATAAAAAAGTGTTGAACTAACTAAAGTTAGATAACAACCTGGGGAAGAAGCACAAAAATTCACGCCTCAAAAAGACGTTCAGAGATTTTACACGAATTTTTACAGTGAAGCACAGAAATCTGTTTCAGGACAGCAACTTTCCCAACTATTACTTCTCTCACATTAGAGGTTACTCTTGGCACAAAAAGCAAATGAAAAGTATAAGGAGAGGTTATTACTAAAGTAATAACTTTTGAGACTCATCTAAAACTTTTGGGTTATCTCCCAATAAGTACTTTTCTTTAACGCCTTTAAGTTAGGCATAAGCAAAAACTAAAATGGATAGAATAGAAGTAAGCGGAGATAATCATGGTGAAAACATTGTTTTGTTCAATGAAATCCTTTTGTTAACAAGGTTGATCAGGTCTTGTTACCAAAACAATTATATGAGACAAAACTTTGTATCCCACTAATGATTATGTTACCTCAACCTTGATAGCAATGGTCCCAATCATAATAGTTTCAAAATTTTCTCTTGGTATGGGACAATATATTTCTCCAACTTGAATGACTTCAACAAGTTAAATTGAATTCAAACCATAAGTCCTTTCAATCTTCTTGGGGAAATAACAGTATGTTCCTTGTCATTAACATTGAAAGTCACCTTTCCTTGATTACAATTAATAACAGCTCCTGCAGTATTAAGAAAAGGTCTCCCAAGAATAA
The DNA here is from genome assembly GCA_023614405.1 of Avena insularis. Lineage (NCBI taxonomy): Eukaryota > Viridiplantae > Streptophyta > Magnoliopsida > Poales > Poaceae > Avena > Avena insularis. Next base: position 47,517,357 of record CM042692.1, on the reverse strand, counting down.
TGGACATATTATCATGTTCAGGCATGATAGTTTGAGAGGATGCTCACATAAGAAATATGAGTTGAAGTAAAAGAGAGTATCAAGAATCAAATTAAAAACACATTTAAGTCTAACCGACTTCCTATGCATAGGAATTGTGTATGCAAATAAATTCACAAAGAACAAAGTGACAGGCATAGGAAGATAAAACAAGAGTAACTTCAAAACTTTCAGCACATAGAGAGGTGTTTCAATACCATGAAAACTTCTACAACCATATTTTCCTCTCTCGTAATAATTTCCAGTAGCCTCATGAATAAACTCAACAATATAACTATCACATAAAGCATGATTTTCATGATCTACATGCACTAGAGCTTTATTATAAACATCTTCAAAAGAATCCTCAGGAACATAACATTCATCCTTCTTTAGTAAGCATGGGGGACAATCAAATAATGTAAGGGATAAACAGTTACTCTCATTAGAGGGTAGGCATGGGTAGCTCATCCATTCTTTCTCCTTTTGTTCATCACTCTCCTCCTCTTTTTCATCTAATGAGATTTCAGGTTCATCAATTTCTTCTTTCATAGGATCCTGCAAGGCATTAGTCTCTTCCATTTGTGGAAAGCATCTATTAATATATTCAAGAATATAGCCATTTTCTCCCTTGTAATTATCAAAGCAAAATCTAAGTATATCATAAACCTCATATTTATAAGGTGAATCATCAATGTTTTCAAGCAAACTAGCAAGTTCAAATGCACCCTTCCAAGCAATAAATTCCTCAATTTGTTCCGCATCATAAAAGTCATAATTTCCCTTAACATAAGAAGATATGGTAACATTATCATTATACTCACATTGAAAAGGGAGGTGTTTATACCTCTTACAGCAACAAGATTTATCAAAGCAATAAGTAACATTATAAGTAGAGCACACGTTTCTAGCAATGGTATACAATTTATCAATTTGTTCCCATAAGTGTTTCCCTTTTTGTGACAAGCGGTGTTACTTATAATAATATTTTTGATCTTCCGTAAACCCACCTTGCCAATAAGATTCAGTTTCAAAGAAACCAACCATTGACAGCAAGCATGATATAGCAAGACAATAACAGACCAACGAAAATGACAACTAGAGTACGAACTAACCTTTTTTTGTATTTTTGATAAAGAAACAAGCAAAAAAGGCGGAAATAAACTAAGCTTGAATAATAGTGATTCCAAGTGGACTTGATAAATAAATCTATGCTCCCCGGCAACGGCGCCAGAAAATAGTCTTGATGACCCACAAGTATAGGGGGTGTATCGCAGTATTTTCGAGGGAAGTGAAACCCAATTTATTGATTCAACACAAGGGGAGCCAAAGAATATTTATAAGCCTTAACAACTGAGTTGTCAATTCAGCTGCACCTGGAAACAATCTTGCTCACAGCAGTTTATCAGTAGCAACTGTGTTGTAATAGGAATAGTAAAGTAACAGCAGTAGTAAAGTAAAGACAACAGTAACAATAGCGATGCGTAGGATTCGAAACGGTAGGCATAGGGATGGATGGACGGGCGTTGCATGGACAAGACAATTCACATAGCAATCAGAACATAGGGCAATTGCAGATAAATAAGATAAAGCATCCAAGTACTAGATAATCCTAGGCATGTGTTCCAGATATAGTCATACGTGCTCGCAATGAGAACTTGCACAACATCTTTTGTCCTGCTAGCACGTTTGCAGCGGGCCCTCAAGGGAACTACTAACAATTAAGGTGCTCCTTTTAATAGAGCACCAGAGCAAAGTATTAACACTCCATGAACACATGTGATCCTCACATCAAAGCCATTCCCTCCGGTTATCCTGATTTACATCGCCTTGGGCCATTGGTTCCGGACAACAACGTGTGTATACAACTTGTAGATAAGACCATAAACAATACTATCATAATGAATCAATAGCATGTTCAGATCTGAAATCATGGCACTCGGGCCCTAGTGACAAGCATTAAGAATAACAAGTCGCAACAAAGTCATAAAGCACTAATAAAAGATACTAGGCACCATGCCCTAACAATCTGATGCCATTACATGAACGATCTCATCCAATCCCTACCATCCCCATAGCCTATAGCGGGGGATTACTCACTCATAGATGGGGGAAACATGGATGGTCGATGGAAAAGCGATGGTGATGATGATGGCGATGATCTCCTCCAATTCCTCGTCTCGGTAGGGTGCCAGAACGGAGTTTCTGGTGCTGTTTCATGGAATCTGGTGGTGGCGGCGGAGCAGAACTCCGTCTGGAAAAACGTCGAACCCCCCTGAGTTTTTAGGTCAGAAGGCAACTTATAGGCGAAGAGGGAGACCGAGGGGGAGTCTGGGGCGGCCAGACCACCCCTGGCGCGGCCAGGCCAAGCTCGCACGGCTAGGTGGTGTGGCTAGGCCCCAGCCCCACTCCGTCTCATATTCTGGCTCCAGGAGTCTTCTTGTGAAATAGGATTTTTGGCTTTTGTCACGTTCAATTCCGAGAATATTCATTTTCTGACTTTCCTGGAACCAAAAACAGCAGAAAACTAGAAGCTGGCACTATGGCTCTTGTTAATAGGTTAGTCCAAGAAATCATATGAAAAGTACTCCAAAGTGTAGACAAAACACAATAAAGTGGATAAAACCAAGCATGGAACATCAAAAATTATAGATACATTTGCAATGTATCAGTGGTGGAGAAGAGTTCCTGCAGGGGTCGCCTAAGCCATAGCAGGAGGAAGGAGGAGGAGGGAGTGGCAGCTAGGGTTTGGGTGGAAGGGCCAAAGGGGGAGGCGCCCCACCCCTCCTTTATAAAGAGGGGGCGGCCTAGGGCTGGCCCCCTTGCCCTCCTAGGGCCGACGCACAAGGGGAGGGGGCGAGTTTCCTTCCCCCCAAGTCTTCCCCTTTTCTTTCTTGGTTTTCAAGCTAACTCTGTGGAACCTTCTAGAACCTTCTGAAACTATACGGAACCTTCTAGAAGCTCCATAGAATACTCCAGAACGTTTCCAAAACCCATAAATTGATCTCCATTATATGAATTTTATTCTTCGGACAATTCTAGATCTCCTCGTGATGTCCTGGGTCCAATCCAAGACTCCGAACAACATTCGGTCTCCAACTCATATATCATATCTACCTAAACAACATCGAACCTTAAGTGTGTCACCCTACGGTTCGTGAACTATGCAGACATGATCGATACTCCTCTCTAATCAATAACCAATAGCAGGGCCTGGAGATCCATAATGGCTCCCACATATTCAACGACGACTTCGTGATCGATAGAACCATTTACATACGACACCGATTCCCTTTGTCACGCGATACTCTACTTATCCGAGGTTTGATCATCGGTATCTCCATACCTAGTTCTACCTCATGACTGATAAGTACTCTTTACTCGTTCCGTGATATGACATCCCTTGTGACCTAGTCACATGCTTGCAAGCTAATTGGATGACATTCCACCGAGAGTGCCCACAACATATCTATCTGTCATATGGATGGACAAATCCCAGTCTTGATCCATGCGCTCAACACATACTTTCAGAATACCTAATGCCATCTTTAAAACCACCCAGTTATGAAGTGGCGTTTGATGTCATCAAAGCACTAATCTGGTGATGGTGATTAACACGGTCTCATGGTTGAAGGATTAGGTTACTATGCATTTGAAAGCTTGTAGCAAAACGAACTTAATGACTTGATCTCATGCTATGCTTACTATGGGTGTATGTCCATCACATCATTCTCCTAATGATATGATCTTGTTATTAATAACATCCAATGTCCATGATCAGGAAACCATGATCATCTATTAACCAACAAGCTAGTATTAACAAGAGGCTCACTAGGGACTCTTTTACGTTTACGAAACACACAAGTATTAGTGTTTCCTATTAATACAATTATAGCATGAATGTAAACATTTATCATAAACACAAAGGTATAATAATAACCACTTTATTATTGCCTCCTGGGCATATCTCCAACAGTCTCCCACTTGCACTAGAGTCAATAATCTAGATTACATTGTAATGTACCTAACACCCATGGCATTCTGTTGTTGGTCATGTTTTTCTCTAGGGAGAGGTTTAGTCAACGGATCTACCACATTCAGATCAGTGTGTACTTTGCAATTCTTTATGTCGCCATCTTGGACATACTCGCGAATAGCATGGAAACGCAGCTTGATGTGCTTCAACTTGTTGTGTGACCTTGGCTCCTATGCATTAGCTATGGCACCCGTGTTGTCATAATAGATGGCCATCGGGTCCAACGCACTAGGAACCACACCAAAATCCGTCATGAACTCCTTCATCCATATTCCTTCTTGTGCAGCCTCTGAAGCAGCTATGTATTCTGATTCAGTTGAAGATTTCGCCACAACGCTTTGCTTGGCACTCCTCTATCTCACTACAGCACCATTCAAAATAAATACGTATCCAGACTACTTAGAGTCATCCAGATCGGTGTTCCAACTAGAATCAGTGTAACTGTTTACAACAAGTTGTTCATCACCTGCATAAGAAAGAACCATATCCTTAGTCCTATTTAGGTACTTTAGGATATGTTTGACCGTTGTCCAGTGTTCCATTCCAGGATCACTTTGATATCTGCTAGTCAAACTAACATCATTTGCTATATCCAGCCGTGTACACAGCATGGCATACATGATAGAGCCTATGGCTGAATCATAGGGGATTTTACTCATCTTCTCTCTATCTTCTGCCGTAGCTGGACTTTGAGTCTTACTCAAGGTCTTACTTGGCAACATGGGCAAGAACCCTTTCTTGCTTTTTTCTATTTTAGATCTCTTTAGAACCTTGTCTAGGCATGTACTTTGTGAAAGCGCTATTAAGCGTATTGGTCTATCTCTATAAATCTCGATGCCTAAAATGTATGCCGCTTCGCCAGGATCCTTCATTGAAAAACTATTATTCAAATAGGCTTTGACACTTTCAAGAAGTTCTATATCATTCACAATCAACAATATGTCATCCACATATAGTATTAGGAATGCTACAGAAGCTCCCACTCACTTTCTTGTAGATTCAAGCTTCTCCATAAGTTTATACAAATCCAAAGTTTTTGATCACCTTATCAAAACATTGATTCCAACTCCGAGATGCTTGCTTCAGTCTGTAAATGGAATGATGAAGGTTGCATACCTTGTTAGCATCTTTAGGATCGACAAAACCTTTGGGTTGTACCATATACAACTCTTCCTTAATTTCACCATTAAGGAATGCCATTTTGACATCCATCTGTCAAATCTCATATCGAAATATGCAGCGATTGCTAACAAAATCCTCACAGACTTTAGCTTTGCTACCGGTGAGAAAGTCTCATTGTAGTTAACTCCTTGAATTTGTCGGAACCCTTTCGCGACAAATCGAGCTTTATAGACAGTAACATTACCATCAACATCTGTTTTTCTTTTAAAGATCCATTTGTTATCGATAGCCTTGCGGCCATCCGATAAGTCCACCAAATTCCATACTTGGTTTTCATACATGGATCCCATTTTGGATTTCATGGCTTCTTGCCATTTGTCAGAATCTGGGCTCATCATAGCTTCCTCATACATCACAGGGTCATCGATGTTGTCCACCAACATGACATTCAATGTAGGATCATACCAATCAGGAGTGGCACGAACCCTCATTGATCTGCGAGGTTCAGCAGCAACTTCGTTCGAAGTTTCATGATCATCATCATTAGCTTCCTGTCTTATTGGTGCAGGCGATACAAAAACATCTTCCGGTGCTGCGCTACTCTCAAACCCGGGAGAAGGTTCAACAACCTCATCGAGTTCTACTTTCCTTCTAGTCACTTCTTTCGAGAGAAACTCCTTCTCAAGAAAGGATCCATTCTTAGCAACGAAAACTTTACCTTCGGATCTATGATAAAAGGTATACCCAATTGTTTATTTAGGGTATCCTATGAAGAAGCATTTTTCCGCTTTGGGTTCAAGCTTGTCGGGTTGTAACTTCTTTACATACGCTTCACAGCCCCAAACTTTAAGGAACAACAACTTAGGTTGCTTACCAGACCACAATTCATACGGTGTTGTTTCAACGGATTTAGATGGTGCCCTATTTAAAGTGAATGCGGCTGTCTCTAATGCATAATGCCAAAACGATAATGGTAAATCTATAAGAGACATCATAGACCCAACCATATCTAAGAGAGTTCGATTACGACGTTCGGACACACCATTACACTGTGGTGTTCCCGGCGGTGTCAACAACGAAAATATTCCGCATTTCTTTAAATGCATGCCAAACTCGTAACTCAGATATTCATCTCCATGATCAGAATGCAGAAACTTAATCTTCTTGTTACGCTGATTTTCTACTTCACTTTGAAATTCCTTAAACTTCTCCAAAGTTTCGGACTTATGTTTCACAAATTAGACATACCCATATCTACTCAAGTCATCCGTGAAAGTAAGAACATCACGATATCCACCACGCAATGCTACGCTCATTAGGCCGCACACATCAGTATGTATTATTTCCAATAATTCCGTAGCTCGCTCCATTATCCCAGAGAATGGAGTCTTAGTAATTTTTCCCATTAGACATGCTTTGCATCTTTCAAGTGATTCAATAAGTCCATCAGAATGGAGTTTCTTCATGCGCTTCACTCCAATGTGACCAAGACGACAGTGCCACATGTATGTAGAATTATCATTCCTTTTTATTCGTTTAGCATCTATGTTGTGAACATGTGTATCACTACTATCGAGATTTAATAAGAATAAACCATTCATCTTAGGTGCATTACCATAATAAATATTACTCATATAAATCAAACAACCATTATTCTCAGACTTAAACGAGTAACCGTCTCGCAATAAACAAGATCCAGAAATAATGTTCATGCTTAACGCAGGCACCAAATAACAATTATTCAAGTTCAAAACTAATCCCGAAGGTAGATGAAGAGGGAGCGTGCCGACGGCAATCACATCAACCTTGGAGCCATTTCCAACACGCATCGTCACCTCATCTCGCTAGTCTTCGTTTGTTCTGTAGCTCCTATTTCGAGTTACAAATATGAGTAACCGAACCAGTATCAAATACCTAGGCACTACTACGATTACTAGTAAGATACACATCAATAACTTGTATATAAAATATACCCTTCTTCTTGATGTTGCCATTCTTCAGATCTGCCAGGTACTTGGGGTAGTTGTGCTTCAAGTGGCCTACACCCTTGAAGTAAAAGCACTCATTATCAGGCTTAGGACCAGCCTTGGGCTTCTTAGCAGGTGCCGCAGCTTTCTTGGCATCCTTCTTGAAGTTGCCCTTGTTCTTAGGCTTGCCCTGTTTCTTGAAATTGCTAGTCTTATTGACCATCCACACTTGGTGCTCTTTCTTAATCTCCACTTCAGTAGTTTTCAACATGGAGATGAGTTTAGGCAACGTCTTGTTCATGCAATGCATATTGTAGTTCATCACAAAGTTCTTGTAACTAGGTGGCAGTGATTGGAGGACACGATGAATCCCCAACGCATTAGAATCGTTATTCCCGATTCTTGGAGCCTGTTCACGTGCCCAGACATTTTGAGCACGTGCTCGCTAACGGAGCTGCCCTCTTCCATTTTATAGTTAAAGAACTTCTCGGAGGCCTCATAGATCTCCACGACCGCATGAGTCTCACATACCAGCTTGAGCTCATTGATAATCTCAAAGGGGTCATGGTTCTTGTAACATCCCAAAACTTCAATCCAAGAGTATCAAAGATCAAATCATCCAAATTTAGGATTAACAAAAACTTTTCCATATTTAAAATAAAAGCATTCATATATGTGTGCATTTAAAATAGGAGTTGTTTTGAATTGCCATGATTGTCTGATCCTTTGCTTCTAAAATGTTTCTTAGGTGATTTAAACATCATCTACATCATTCCCAAACTTTTCCTAAAAGAAATCAAATCAAAAAGAATTAAAATAAAGGAATGGTCATTTTGACAAAATTAACTCTCATGCCTACTTTGGCTATTCCTAGTACTCAAAAATTAACTGAAACAATTCTTGAACTTTGCACCCCTTGCTAGTACACATAATGAGGTACCAAGGTCCACCTTTTGATCTTCTAAAAACCTTCTGTAAACTATTTTAAATAACAGTTCAAAATTGAATCTTTATCATATGGGAAGAATCCACTTTTTTCAAAAACCACTCAAACAAGCTCAACTTTCAAAACCCAAGCATCTGCAGACTCACCAGCACCAACTTAGCACCCCACCAAAAATCTTTTCAAAATTCAAAACTTGAGTTCTTGCGGCCATTTCATCGAACAGGTGGCAGACACAAATCAAACAAAAACCAAACACTATTATGAGCAGTGATTGAAGCCTAACTTGTTCCCTCTCTAGCTCACAACCATCTCAGTAGATCAGCTAGCAAGCTAAACCAAGCACTAGACTCACTGTAAGCTGGGCAATGACATCAATGGTGAACAGCCGAAGCTCACCATGCCACCCCGGTGGAGACAGCAAGCTAGGAGGAGATGTAGCCGTGCCAACCTTGTCTAGGAGGCAGCCCACCATCCACCGCCACTCCCTGTCCAGCGCCCGAACCTTGCCAGCCCCCCAGCAACCATGCCGAGCATGCGCTAGAGCGCCACCCTCGACCGACGCCCACAGACCGCGCGCCGCCCTTGCCGCTTGCATACATGATCGCCACCGACCCAGGAGACCGCCAGACATCCCTGTTCGCCGCCCCATGACGCACAGCCACCGCTCGTCGTCGAAGACGCCGCCCGCTTGTTCCAGACCAAACCGCACTGCCCCACGTCTCGCCACCGTGTCGTTGAGCATCGCCAGGGAGCACCGCACCGCCCCTACCATCGCCCATGCCGATAGCTCACCTCGGTCCCTCGCCACTATAAATAGAGGCCACCCCCAGCCAATTTGAGCACACCATCTCACTCACCACCTCTCACACTCACTCCCCACCGCCAGCCGGAGCCGCTCGAGCACCAGAGCGCCGGAATTGCAGCCGGAGCCGCCGCCTCGGGAGGAGAAGGGCGCCGTTGATCCAGGCCGCCCCAGGAGAAGCTGTCAGTACCAGGAGGTTCGCCGTCGTCGACTTTGTCGTTCGCCCGCCTCGCCGACCCTCGCCTGAACCCCGGTGAGCCCCCAATGACCCCCACTGGCCGCGCTAGGGTTCTGTCTCGCCCGCGTTGCCCAACGTCGACGATGACCCTCAGCCGTTGGATTAGAACCAGATCGCACGACCACCGTTGCCGTCTTGCCGGCGTGTTAAGTGCAGTGACAAGCGGACCCCCTGTCAGCTGAGCCTCATGCAGTATCCTGGGCCGCCCATTTCCTTTCAGCATGCGTTGGAAATTCAAATTAGGATTTTTCTTTTTAGTTAGAATATAGTTTCTGTCCTGTGTTTCAAAAATCAATTCTGTGAGTTTGATAAATCCAAATTGCATGAAACTAATTTTGTCTGAAAGGTATTGAAATGCTCTATCCAAGACCATTGGATTTAATTCATTTAGAGTTATAGAGTTCTCCTAATAAAAATAAGAAGACAGGAGCTTTTGCAACTTGAAACATTTTTGTAAAATCAACCAAGTTAGCTTTTGAGTTGATTCCAACTCTCAAAAATCACATTTCATCATATCTATCCAAATATGTAATAATATTAAGGTTTACAGACAGTGACTTTGGACTAGTACCAAAATAATGCTATATAGGCATTTCTAGTCACTTTAAATCATTAAATAATAAACTTAAACCAAAGTAATAGTAATCCAACCTTTAAATTTCATTCCCACAGGTTAGAATATGTGGTGAGGACATGTGTCCACATGATCCCATATTTTGGTGGTGAATATTAAATCATGGTTAATTTTTCAATGAGTAGAAATTACTTTTCCAAAATAAAAAGGTGGAAACTATTAAATTAAACTTGTGATGCTTGGATGGTAATAGATCATCAATTGTGTGGTTTAGAATACTACTTAGCCTAAGTTAAGTATTGTTTGGTGATTGTGCCCTCCCTATGTATTTCTAGACGATAGTACCGACCAAGCCTTCGAGGAGGAGGAGTTCTACCAAGAAGAAGAAGAAGAAGAAAACTTCAACCACTGCACCAACAAGGGCAAGCTATTAGTGGCAAGCTAACCCTTGTAAACATGCTTTAGTAAGCTAGTGGAGCAAGCTAGAATAAAACTAGATAGTTTAGTAAAGATGCCTTAAGCATACTTCGATCACACCCTCCCCCCCCCCCTTAGTTGACACAAAGTTCTTCAATTAATTTTGAAGGTAGCATAAAGAGTATAAAGCTTGACCTAAGTAGAAACTCTTAGATGTCATTCTATGGCATGAGATTGATCCCACCTTTCCACTTTAGTGAACACTCTTAACCTAGTGTTTTGGAATAAATCAAACTTGATTCACTTTAGATGGGAACACTTGGTGAAAATGAGTTATGAAAACCTTGGAATGATGAGTCATTCTATTGAGATGTTTTGACATGTGTTGAGAAACACAATTGGTTTATGATGATGAAAATGACGAGGCATGAGCCTTAATTTTTTTTATAAAACTGATGGTTGGATTCGGATGCGATACCATTCCAAATTTACCGTACAACCACATTACCTGAATTGGGTAAGGCTTAGCTGGAAATTTATATGCATTAGTATTAGTTCCCTCACGGGAGAGGTTTGAGCTGAGGCTACCTCTCAATGCTGACCACCTATGTAGTGCCCAAGATGACTGATGGTCATGGTTGGGAGGCCATGCTCATAGGAGAGGTGCTTATACTAGGGTGTGTAATGGAAAGGTTATGTTTGATTATCTGCATACTAAGTATGATGATTCAGGGTTATCCCTGACAGATGTATCGAATCTTGTGGTGAAAGTGTACCACCTCTGCAGAGTGTCAAACTATTCAAATAGCCACGTTCGCGGTTATGGACAGTTGGGATGGACATACTGTTTCGTTGTCAGATGTTTTCTAAAGACCTTGAAATGAATGATGAACCTTGACTTGACCACAACAGGGTTGTGTTAATGAAAATAGCTTCCCAACTTAAGTGATTTTAGACTTTACTTTATCTTTTCTTGTTTCAAAACTCAGCTTAGGTTTCAAACTTAACTTGATAGTTATTCTTTCATTTCAGTACTTTAACTTAGAATCATAACCCTTGCTAGTAGTAGTTTGCGAGTACTTAAAGAGTACTCATGGCTTTTGTCCCTGGCTATTATCATGGCCAGACTATGACGGAGAGTATCAAGATGATGGTCAGCAGGACGGCTATGATAACTAGGACTATCTGCCTTCGTCAGCATTGCCTGTGCCCCTGAAGATGGACCCCACCGCTACGCTATCGTTTATTTCCGCTGCTTGTTGTATTAAAGACTGGATCATGAGATCCTTATTTGTGTAAAACCTTATGTATGGTTTGTAATGGATGATGTACTATGATATCCAATCCGTTATGTCTCGCAAAAATGGTAATCTTGGGATTGCGAGGTATGGCATAACGGGCATCTCGGATTAAAAATCCGGGTGTTGACAAGTTGGTATCAGAGCCATCCTGACCATAGGAGACCCTAGTTAGAATGGACGTCAAACCCAAAAACTTAGCTTCAAAAGCAAAGTGAGTATTTATGAAAAACTATCTCCTCCCTTACCTTTGGAATTTTCTTTCTCTCAAAAAAAAATTCATGTTACTCAAAATTCTTACACTACTACTTAAAATTTTGACACACTTGATCACTTCACTAACTTCCTCATCCTAAATTCTTGTAGATGGAGACTCAGTTCAGCAAGTTTTACCAGTTGGGGAACGGAGGTCAACTGATCTTCGAGAGGGATCTGGATTCACTGTCGGAATTTCTGGGACGCCCACATCCGGAGTTTCTTGGAGCTCAACTTCCAGGACCCCCAGGAGGAGACCTACAGTGGCTAGTCACCGCAGACCTTCGAGGAAGCATCGAGGCACCAACTTCCGGGAGAATTTAGTTCTCTGTGAGAGAGAACAACTGGCTAGATGGATTAGCCAGGGCAATGCATGAAGCTCTCGCACGTCTATGTGCCCTCAACGTCAACAAGATTCAAGGAACCCGTTTTGCCCACTATGCAAGACGTGACTTCATGGGAATGCCAATGGAGATGCCAGGTCACCCCGAGTTGAGGCGTCAAGTGGAGAACCTTGACTTCTTGCTTCATGACCGACAGCAGGAACTGGACAATGCCAGAGAGTTAGCCAACCAGAACCGTGCAATTGCCGACCAGAAGGCCCAGACTTTCACACTACTCGTCCAAGATCGCCAGTCTCTTTGTCGCCAGCGTGCAAAGAAGGATCGCATCATCGCCCGTCTTCGCAAGAAGGTGGCCGACCTCGAGAAGACTGTTAAGGAGCAGGAAGCTCAGCTTGCCGCCAAGGAAGAAGATGATGAAGGTGAAGACATCCAGGGAGATATGGATTCGTACCTCAGCAATGATGACGATTTTCTGGCAGAGGATGCTGTGGACTTCTACACTGATGATGAAGACTCCAACTTCATTGATGATGAGTAGATGCACTAGAGCACTGTCGTAGCCTGAGATGTATCATCTCATTGTATCGTAGTTTGCAGAATGGTTCTTCAAACCATCTATTTTCCCCTTTTGCTTGTTGTGGTGAGTGTTGTATCGTGTGCTTGTTTGCATGAATGAAAAAGCAGTTAGTTGAGAAACCTGAGTCTAACTCAAAGTTTTAGCTTTGAAAACCTCAAAACCATGAACCTTAGAATTTCCCTCTTACCCCTATATCTATCTAAATCTCCAGATGCCTCGTGGAAACCAAGGAGGAAGCAGCTCGTCGCAGGACCCAATGCTGCAGATCTTGCAGAATCTCATAGCGGATCGTGAAGCAAGCAGGGCCGAACGTCAAGCCAACTTAGCAACACTACAGCAGATCGCCCAGATGGCTCTCAACAACCAAGGGCATGGAAATCAGGATCACCAAGGATCCAAACTCAAAAACTTTCAGAACACAAATCCCCCAATCTTCAACCAATCTGAGAACCCACTAGATGCTGATGACTAGTTGTAGACCATAGAAAACAAATTAGAGGTTGCAGGAGTGGATGCAAATGAGAAAGTTCTATTTGCCACCCACTATCTGGCAGGAGATGCAAGAGCTTGGTGGAATAGTATCCGCACTATGAACCAGGGTCAAGTGATGACCTGGGAAGCATTCAAGGTCAAGTTCAGCCGCACCCACGTGCCGCAAGGTCTTGTCAACAGGATGAGAGATGAATTCCGTGAGTTGAAGCAAGGAAGAATGACTGTGGTAGAGTACCGTGACAAATTCCTGTCACTTTCCAGATATGCACCCGATGAGATCAACACGGAGGCCAAGAAGAAGGAGAGATTCTTGAACGGACTGCATGATGAGATGCAGACTGTCCTCATCAACATCCGTTTCGATGATCTCGAAGAGCTAGTAGACTCTGCCATTCAGATGGAAGGGAAGATTAACCAGGCAAACGACAACCGCAAGCGTCGTATGATGATGCAAATGGATCGATAGTCACCAGAAGTACCGTCCTAACCCCTCACCAGGATATACACCAAGGAACAACCGACCCCCAAATTCTCGCCCAAGCTACCCCAACCTTAGCGGAGGCAATGTGAAGTCCGGAGGAAACAATCACAACTCCGGCAACGCCAACAACTTCAACCGTGCCCCTCCCAAGAGCAACAGCAACACTGCACCCAGAACTGGCAGCAATGTTATACCAGTCACAGTCAAAGACAAGTCCCAGATCACCTGTTTCGAGTGTGGAGTGAAAGGTCACTACTCCAATGAGTGTCCCAAGAAGACTGCCGCCAATGCCAATGTGAATGCCCCAGCTCAGCAGCAGCGTCGTGTTCAGCAAGGCAGGAGATTTGCCCCAGGAAACCCGCACAACCGCAACGGTCGTCTCTTCCACATGAACGCAGAAGAAGCCCAAGAAGCGCCAGATGTAGTGCTGGGTATGTTTTCTATCAACTCAGTTTTAGCAAGAGTATTGTTTGATTCTGAAGCATCACATTCATTTGTCACTGAAGAATTTGTATGCACTAGTAAGATTTGCCCAACCAACTTGAAGCATGTCATGATAGTTCAAATCCCCGGCTCAACTACCAAAGCTAGAAAAATTTGCAAAGCTGTACCTATCAGAATACATGGGATAGAGTTTTATGCCAACCTAATTGTACTTGGAACCAAAGGTTTGGAAGTAGTACTAGGCATCGATTGGATGTCAAGGCATAAAGGACTGATAGACTGTGCTAAGAAAGCCATCACCATGACCAGTAGTTCGGGAGTAACAGTAGAACATATCTCTGAAACCTTACCCCGTCAATTCAAATGCAACAAAAGTGTAGCCCTGCCTACCATTGACCAAGTCAGAGTAGTCTGTGAATACCCCGACGTATTCCCAGATGAATTGCCAGGTATGCCCCCGGATAGGGATATTGAGTTCATTATCGAACTAATCCCCGGAACCGGACCTATAGCCCAGAGACCTTATACCATGAACCCCTCAGAGTTAGTGGAACTGAAGAAGCAGTTGGATGCCATGTTAGCAACAGGCTTGATTCAGCCAAGCACATCGCCTTGGAGATCACCAGTGTTATTCGTCGACAAGAAAGATGGAGGCAACCGACTGTGCACAGATTACCAAAAATTGAATGATGTCACCATCAAGAACAAGTACCCCTTGCCAAAGATAGAGGATCTATTTGATTAGTTGACTGGAGCTTAGGTATTTTCAAAGATTGATCTTAGGACTGGTTATCACCAACTTAAGATTCGTGCAACAGATATTCCGAAGACCGCCTTTACTACTCGCTATGGTTTATACGAGTATACGGTTATCTCTTTGGATTAACCAATGCCCCTTCTTATTTCATGAATCTCATGAATAAGATCTTTATGAATTTCCTAGATAAGTTTGTAGTTGTGTTTATCGACGACATCCTTATCTACTCCAAGTCCGAAGAAGAGCATGAGCAACATCTGAGAATCATCCTAGGAACCCTGAGAGAGCATCAGTTATATACCAAGTTCAGCAAGTGTGAGTTTTGGCTGAAAGAAGTAGGATTCCTAGGACATATTGTGTCTGCCGGAGGAGTCTCTGTTGATCCTACCAAGATCAAGGATGTAGAAGAATGGGAAGCCCCAACCAATCAAACCCAAGTTCGTTCATTCCTTGGATTAGCGGGATATTATCGCAAGTATGTAGAAGGATTCTCGAGCATAGCCCGACCAATGACCCAATTGTTGAAGAAGGACAAGAAGTTTGAATGGACGGACAAGTGTGAAGCCAGTTTCCGGGAGCTGAAGAAGAGATTGATATCAGCCCCAATTTTGATCATGCCAGACATCAAGAAGCCGTTTGATGTGTATTGTGACGCATCCAAGATTGGCCTAGGATGTGTATTGATGCAAGAAGGCAAAGTCATCGCGTATCTGTCGCGACAACTGAAGCAGCATGAGCAGAACTATCCGACCCATGATCTTGAGCTAGCAGCCGTGATTCTGGCGTTGAAGACATGGCGTCACTATTTGATGGGTAATCGCTGTGAGCTTTACTCAGATCATAAAAGCTTGAAGTATATCTTCACCCAGAAGGAGCTAAATATGAGGCAAAGAAGATGGATAGAGTTAATCAAGGATTATGACCTTGACATTCACTATCACCCCGGCATAGCCAATGTGGTAGCGGATGCTCTTAGCAGATTGCCGTGTAGGCTTAACACCATGATCAAAGAGAAGCAACCAAGTTTGTATGAGGAACTGGAGCAATTCAGGACTGTAGTAGTTAGCAAAGGATTCCTAGCTAGCATTGAACTTCAACCCACTTTGTTTAGCCAGATCAAGGAAGCCCAGAAGGGAAATGAGAGTATCAACGGGATCAAACGTCGTATTAGACAGGCAATGTACCGGATTCACCAAAGACGAAGAAGGATCTTGTGGTACAAAGGGCGTATTTGTGTTCCAAACAGATTCGTAGGCGAAAGAAGTTATCATGAAGGAAGCTCATGATACCCTTTATTCTATCCACCCCGGAGGAACAAAGATGTATCAAGATTTGAAGGAGCAATTTTGGTGGCACAAGATGAAGCGAGAGATCGGAAGCTACATCGCCAAGTGTGACATTTGTCAAAGAGTTAAAGCAGAGCATCAGAGACCTGCAGGATTGTTGCAACCATTGCAGATTCCGGAATGGAAATGTGATTCCGTCGGGATGGACTTTATCACAGGTTTACCTACTTCTAGTAGGGGAAATGACTCAATCTGGGTCATAGTTGATAGACTATCTAAGGTAGCCCACTTCATACCTGTCAAGACAACCTACCAAAGTGCAAAACTAGCAGAGCTGTACATTGCTAGAATTGTTAGTCTGCATGGAACCCCCAAGACCATTGTATCAGATCGAGGAACCCAGTTTACTTCAAGATTTTGGCAGAAAGTCCAAGAAGGTTTAGGAACCAAGTTAAATTTCAGTACCGCCTATCACCCGCAAACAGATGGACAGACTGAGAGAGTCAACCAGATTCTTGAGGATATGCTTAGAGCCTGTGTGTTGGAATACGGATCAAAATGGGAAGACTGCCTACCATTCGCAGAGTTCTCATATAACAACAGTTATCAGGCTAGTTTGCAGATGGCACCATTTGAATTCCTATACGGAAGAAAATGTCGTACCCCCTTAAATTGGTCGCAAGTAGGAGAGAGTCAAATCTTTGGACCTGACATTCTCCGAGAAGCCGAAGAGACAGTTCACAAAGTCCGTGAGCGCCTCAAGACCGCCCAATCCAGACAGAAGAGCTATGCTGACAAGAGAAGGAGAGACCTGACTTTCAATGTCGGAGATTTTGTATATCTCAAGGTTTCACCCTTGAAGGGGACTCAACGCTTTAGTCTGAAGGGAAAGTTAGCCCCCAGATATATCGGACCTTTCAAGATTCTGAACCGTAGAGGAGAAGTATCATATCAACTGGAACTGCCTGAAGAGATGTCAGCCATCCACAATGTGTTCCATATCTCGTTACTTCGCAAATGCTTGGAAGTGCCCGAGAAGACTGAAGTTTTCAAGAATATCTATCACAGAGCAGTGGAAATCAACAATGACCTGACCTATCGGGAAGTGCCCATCCGTATCTTAGAGGAGGCCTACAGGACCACCAGGACCAGGAGTATCAAGTTTCTCAAGATTCAGTGGAGCAACCATACCGAGGAGGAAGCCACTTGGGAACGTGAAGATTACATTAGGACAGAGCTTCCAGATCTTTTTAGTTCCTAGTTTTCTTTGTAAATCTCGGGACGAGATTTTCTTTAAGGGGGAAGGTTTGTAACATCCCAAAACTTCAATCCAAGAGTATCAAAGATCAAATCATCCAAATTTAGGATTAACAAAAACTTTTCCATATTTAAAATAAAAGCATTCATATATGTGTGCATTTAAAATAGGAGTTGTTTTGAATTGCCATGATTGTGTGATCATTTGCTTCTAAAATGTTTCTTAGGTGATTTAAACATCATCTACATCATTCCCAAACTTTTCCTAAAAGAAATCAAATCAAAAAGAATTAAAATAAAGGAATGGTTATTTTGACAAAATTAACTCTCATGCCTACTTTGGCTATTCCTAGTACTCAAAAATTAACAGAAACAATTCTTGACCTTTTCACCCCTTGCTAGTACACATAATGAGGTACCAAGGCCCACCTTTTGATCTTCTAAAAACCTTCTGTAAACTATTTTAAATAACAGTTCAAAATTGAATCTTTATCATATGCGAAGATTCCACTTTTTCAAAAACCACTCAAACAAGCTCAACTTTCAAAATCCAAGCATCTACAGACTCACCAGCACCAACTTAGCACCCCACCAAAAATCTTTTCAAAATTCAAAACTTGAGTTCTTGCGGCCATTTCATCGAACAGGTGGCAGACACAAATCAAACAAAAACCAAATACTATTATGAGCAGTGATTGAAGACTAACTTGTTCCCTCTCTAGCTCACAACCATCTCAGTAGATCAGCTAGCAAGCTAAACCAAGCACTAGACTCACTGTAAGCTGGGCAATGACATCAATGGTGAACAGCCGAAGCTCACCATGCCACCCCGATGGAGACAGCAAGCTAGGAGGAGATGTAGCCGTGCCAACCTTGTCTAGGAGGCAGCCCACCGTCCACCGCCACTCCCTGTCCAGCGCCCGAACCTTGCCAACCCCTGGACCACACGCACGGACCGTGCCCAGCCCGCCAGCAACCATGTCGAGCATGCGCTAGAGCGCCACCCTCGACCGACGCCCACAGACCGCGCGCCGCCCTCGCTGCTTGCATACATGATCGCCACCGACCCAGGAGACCGCCAGACATCCCCGTCACGCCCCATGACCTTGACCACCGCCGTCGTTGAAGACGCCGCCTACGCTGCCAGAGCATCGCTTGTTCGCATACCAAACCGCACCGCCCCACGTCGCCACCGTGTCATTGAGCATCGCCAGGAGCACCCGCGTCCCCCCCCCGCGCCCATGCTGATAGCCGTCTGTACCCTCGACCACGACGAGCTCACCGTGCGCCTCGTCCGTCCCCTCTCGCCACTATAAATAGAGGCCACCCCCAGCCGATTTGAGCACACCATCTCACTCACCACCTCTCACACTCACTCCCCACCGCCAGCCGGAGCCGCTCGAGCACCAGAGCGCCGGAATTGCAGCCGGAGCCTCCGCCTCGGGAGGAGAAGGGCGCTGTTGATCCAGGCCGCCCCAGGAGAAGCTGCCAGTACCAGGAGGTTCGCCGTCGTCGACTTCGTCGTTCGCCCACCTCGCCAACCCTCGCCTGAACCCCGGTGAGCCCCTAACGACCCACCGCGTGCTAGGGTTACATCTCGCGGCGTTGCCAACGCGTCGACGATGACCCTCAGTCATTGGATTAGAACCAGATCGCACGGCCACCGTTCGCCCGTACCGCTTCGCGTGTTAAGTGTCGCTAACAAGCGGGACCCCCCTGTTAGCTGAGCCCTGTGCCGCACAACACCACTAGGCCGGCCCATTTCCTTTCCCGCGCGCGTTGGAAATTCAAATTAGGATTATTCTTTTTAGTTAGAATATAGTTTCTGTCCTGTGTTTCAAAAATCAATTCTGTGAGTTTGACAAATCCAAATTGCATGAAACTAATTTTGTATGAAAGGTATTGAAATGCTCTATCCAAGCCCGTTGGATTTAATTCATTTAGAGTTATGGAGTTCTCCTAATAAAAATAAGAAGACAGGAGCTTTTGCAACTTGAAACATTTTTGTAAAATCAACCAAGTTAGCTTTTGAGTTGATTCCAACTCTCAAAAATCACATTTCATCATATCTATCCAAATATGTAATAATATTAAGGTTTATAGACAATGACTTTGGACTAGTACCAAAATAATGCTATATAGGCATTTCTAGTCACTTTAAATCATTAAATAATAAACTTAAACCAAAGTAATAGTAATCCAACCTTTAAATTTCATTCCCACAGGTTAGAATATGTGGTGAGGACATGTGTCCACATGATCCCATATTTTGGTGGTGAATATTAAATCATGGTTAATTTTTCAATGAGTAGAAATTACTTTTCCAAAATAAAAAGGTGGAAACTATTAAATTAAACTTGTGATGCTTGGATGATAATAGATCATCAATTGTGTGGTTTAGAATACTACTTAGCCTACGTTAAGTATTGTTTGGTGATTGTGCCCTCCCTATGTATTTCTAGACGATAGTACCGACCAAGCCTTCGAGGAGGAGGATTTCTACCAAGAAGAAGAAGAAGAAGAAGAAGAAAACTTCAACCACTGCACCAACCAAGGCAAGCTATTAGCGGAAAGCTAACCCTTGCAAACATGCTTTAGTAAGCTAGTGGAGCAAGCTAGAATAAAACTAGATAGTTTAGTAAAGATGCCTTAAGCATACTTCGATCACACCCCCCCCCTTAGTTGACACAAAGTTCTTTAATTAATTTTGAAGGTACCATAAAGAGTATAAAACTTGATCTAATTAGAAACTCTTAGATGTCATTCTATGGCATGAGATTGATCCCACCTTTCCACTTTAGTGAACACTCTTAACCTAGTGTTTTGGAATAAATCAAACTTGATTCACTTTAGATGGGAACACTTGGTGAAAATGAGTTATGAAAACCTTGGAATGATGAGTCATTCTATTGAGATGTTTTGACATGTGTTGAGAAACACAATTGGTTTATGATGATGAAAATGATGAGGCATGAGCCTTAATTTTTTTTATAAAACTGATGGTTGGATTCGGATGCGATACCATTCCAAATTTACCGTACAACCACATTACCTGAATTGGGTAAGGCTTAGCTGGAAATTTATATGCATTAGTATTAGTTCCCTCATGGGGGAGGTTTGAGCTGAGGCTACCTCTCAATGCTGACCACCTATGCAGTGCCCAAGATGACTGATGGTCATGGTTGGGAGGCCATGCTCATAGGAGAGGTGCTTATACTAGGGTGTGTAATGGAAAGGTTATGTTTGATTATCTGCATACTAAGTATGATGATTCAGGGTTATCCCTGATAGATGTATCGAATCTTGTGGTGAAAGTGTACCACCTCTGCAGAGTGTCAAACTATTCCAATAGCCGCGTCCGCGGTTATGGACAGTTGGGATGGCCATAGTGTTTCGTTGTCAGATGTTTTCTAAATAACTTGAATGAATGATGAACCTTGACTTGACCACAACAGGGTTGTGTTAATTAAAATAGCTTCCCAACTTAAGTGATTTTAGACTTACTTTATCTTTTCTTGTTTCAGAACTCAGCTTAGGTTTCAAACTTAACTTGATAGTTATTCTTTCATTTCAGTACTTTAACTTAGAATCATAACCCTTGCTAGTAGTAGTTTGCGAGTACTTAAAGAGTACTCATGGATTTTGTCCCTGGCTATTATCATGGCCAGACTATGACGGAGAGTATCAAGATGATGGTCAGCAGGACGGCTATGATAACTAGGACTATCTGCCTTCGTCAGCATTGCCTGTGCCCCTGAAGATGGACCCCACCGCTACGCTGTCGTTTATTTCCGCTGCTTGTTGTATTAAAGACTGGATCATGAGATCCTTATTTGTGTAAAACCTTATGTATGGTTTGTAATGGATGATGTACTATGATATCCAATCCGTTATGTCTCACAAAAATGGTAATCCTGGGATTGCGAGGTATGGCATAGCGGGCATCTGGGATTAAAAATCCGGGTGTTGATAGTTCTCAAAGCACTTCTGAAGCTCTGATTCTAAACCATACAGTATGGCACACTGAACTGTAGAGTAGTGATTTTTCTGAGTGACAAAAACATTCTTAACATCATTGCAAGCATCCTCTGCAGGTGGCTCACCTAGCGGTGCATCGAGCACATAGGTTAACTGACCAGCGCTGAGGACAATCCTCAATCCACGAAACCAGTCCATGAAGTTGCTTCCATTGTTTTTCAGATTTTCTTTCTCTAGGAACGCATTAAAGTTGATGGAGGGGGTCACCATGATCTACAACATATTTGCAAAGAGTTTAGACTAAGTTCATGACAAATTGAGTTCAAATTTAATTCTTAAATTAACTAGGTGAACTCCCACTTAAAACAACATCCCTCATGTTGTCTTAGTGATTACACGAATCAAATCCACTACACCAAGTCCGATCTTCACGAGAGAAGATGTAGCTTCAAAGGCGAGCAATCAACATGTTCATCATATCATTCATATGACTCATGCTTTACCTTTCGGTATTCCGTGTTCCGAGACCATGTCTGTACATGCTAGGCTCATCAAGATTAACCTTAGTATCCACGTGTGCAAATCTGGCTTGCACCCGTTGTATGCACACGTAGAATCTATAACACCTGATCATCACGAGATGCTTCAAAACGACGAGTCTTAGCAACGGTTCCTTCTAAGGACGAACACTTTAATACTTGATATTTTAGTGAGAGGGATCATCTTATAATGCTATCATCGCGATCTAAGCGATACAAGATGCAAAAAGGATTAACATCACATGCAATTCATAATATGTGACATGATATGTCCTTTCTTCTTGTGCCTTTGATCTCCATCTCCATAGCACGGACATGATCTCCATCATCACCAGCGTGGCGTCAAGGTCAGTGGCGTCGCTTCATGGTTAACCATCACTAAACAACAACTATTACAACTACTTGGAATAAAGCTATTACATGATGAATAGACACGCAGGTCTTAACAAAATTTAAAGACAACCATTATGCTCCTGCAGTTTGCCATATTACAATAAGGATCATTGCATACATCAAATATATTCACAATCACATCGTGGCCATATCACATCACATGCCCCTACAAAAACAAGTTAGACGCCTCTAATTTTCTTTGCATGTTTTACGTGGCTTGGGGCTTTCGTATAAGAACCGATCTAACCTATGTACAAGAACCACAATGCTGATACAAGTGTTGTTAGATGCCAATTGTAAATTGAATCTTAACTATGGTGGGAGAGACAGACACCCGCAAAGCCACTTGTGCAATGCAAGTTGCATGACAAGTGTGGAGCAAGTCTCATGTGCGAGGACATGTAAGGTTCGCCCGAGCCGCTTCATCCCACCATCCCGCAAGATGCAAAGTACATGTGAAGACAACAACAACAAAAGCAACAACACACACAAAAACATTGTGTTCTACTCGTGCAACCGATCTATGCATAGACACAACTCTGATACCACTATTGGGTTCATAGCAGGGAAAACAAAAAAATTCTACCACAAGAACGAACAAAACCAAGATCTAATCTATGGAAGAGCCAAGATCTAATCTATGAGATAAGTGCAACAAGATAGATTTGTACTAACCCTTGTAGATCCAAAGCCTTGTTTGAGATCAGATCTCGTGGTTGATGTAGACGATCACTTGCCGATCTCAAGATCGAGTAGACGATCCTTCCGGTGCCGCGTTCCGGTAGGGCTTCCGCACTTGGTCACACGTACGAAGTCGATGTAGACGATCCTCTCCCCGTTCCAGCGGGCAGGAGAGGTGGTAGATCTCCACGGAATCCCAGCAGCACGACGGCGTGGTGGTGGTGGTGGAGAAGAGTTCCTACAGGGCTTCACCTAAGCCGCAGCAGGAGGATGGAGGAGGAGGGAGTGGCGGCTAGGGTTTGGGTGGAAGGGGCAAAGGGGGAGGCATCCCACCCCTCCTTTATATAGAGGGGGTGGCCTAGGGCTAGCCCCTTGCCCTCCTAGGGCCGGCACACAAGGGGACGGGGGAAGTTTCCTTCCCCCCAAGTCTTCCCCTTTTCTTTCTTGGTTTTCAAGCAAACTCCATGGAACCTTCCGACACTATCTGAAATCTTCTAGAAGCTCCATAGAATACTCCAGAATGTTTCCGAAACCCAGAAATTCATCTCCATTATATGAATCTTATTCTCTGGACAATTCCGGATCTCCTCGTGATGTCCTGGATCCAATTTGAGACTCCAAACGACATTCGGTCTCCAACTTATATTCCATATCTACCTAAACAACATCGAACCTTAAGTGTATCATCCTACGGTTCATGAACTATGCACACATGATCGAGACTCCTCTCCGATCAATAACTAATAGCGGGACGTGGAGATCCATAATGGCTCCCACATATTCAACGATGACTTCGTAATCGATAGAACCATTTACATACGACACTGATTCCCTTTATCACACGATACTCTACTTATCCGAGGTTCGATCATCGGTATCTCCATACCTAGTTCTATCTCGTTACTGATAAGTACTCTTTACTCATTCCGTGATATGACATCCCTTGTGATCTAGTCATATGCTTGCAAGCTAATTGGATGACATTTCACCGAGAGGGCCCAGAGCATATCTATCCGTCATATGGATGGACAAATCCCAGTCTTGATCCATGCGCTTCAACACATACTTTTAGAATACCTAATGCCACCTTTATAACCATCCAGTTACGAAGCAGCGTTTGATGTCATCAAAGCACTCATCCGGTGATGGTGATTAACACGATCTCATGGTTGAAGGATTAGGTTACTATGCATTTGAAAGCTTGTAGCAAAACAAACTTAATGACTTGATCTCATGCTATGCTTACTATGGGTGTATGTCCATCACATCATCTATTATATATTAAAAGTACATTACGGGCTCACCAGAAATTAGAGAAATCGCTAGAAAATCCCACAAAAAACAGAAGATTTGGACCATTGATTAAACTAACTAGGAAATCAGGACCATTGGATCTCTATAATTATTATTTGTCATTAGACTTCAAGAGAATTACCCACCAATGACCCCGATTAAGTGATTGCGTGCACCCCTTTAATCTCATATTTCTTCACCGTGAAATCAAAACCTAAAAAATTTGGAACTGGCCTCGCATGTCCTCACGCACGGTCCTGCCGCTGCCTTTGGATTCTGAAAGAAAAGCATGGAGACCGGCTCTCTTGCATGTCCTCACGCACGTCGTCCTCGGTGCCCTTGAGTTAGAATCAGCTCAACGGCCGGCCGGCCGGACGACCGTGATGGCATGTAGATCGACGACCCACTAGTGGAGAACGGCCTTTAGTCCCGGTCCGTAAGGGGATTTAGTCCCGGTTTTGGAACCGGGACTGGAGAGGCGGGACTAAAGGCCTCCCCCTTTAGTCCCGGTTTGGCCACAAACCAGAACAAAAGGCTCTCACGGGGCAGTGTCGAGCGTGCGAGACCTTTAGTCTCGGTTTGTAATACGAACCGGGACTAAAGGGTTTTTATTTTAAATTAAATTTTTTTTTTGAATTTTTTTTCAAATTTTTTTTGAACATTTGAATTATCTGACTCGCTAATCTCTCATATCTCTCATTTTTCACATTAACTATATTTAATCTTAGGTCAAATTATACTTATAGTCAAACTTTCCGGTTGATCACCTATCCTAGCACTACTCCACCTCCAGCACGCTTTAACTTCCCCATTCCATCTCTCCCACCTCACGCGAAGGATTCTTATACCTTGTTGTTAAGACTAATATATCAATCCTATTAGCTCATATCAATATGTCAACCGTCTTTATTTTTCGAAATTACGAATAACTATTTAAGTAAACAACAATAAATAAGTAATAATAATATTGTATTCCAATGAAAAATTCGAAATTAATATTTTATTAATTTTTTGTCATTTATTCATTTAATATGACATAAATAATATCTTCAAATCTGTAAATCGAAATTTGACAAATAATATATCCATTATTATCAGAAAAATGTGAGGAATTCAAATATGACATAAAAATTTATTAAAAGAAATTTAATTTTTGAAATAACTTTTTTTTATTTTCAAATTTTAAGAATCTAAAATAATCCAAAACGGCCTAAGGCCGCTGAAATCGAAGAGGAATTTTTTTTCTGCATGTTTTGATAGGCTGTACGTATTTTTCTGATATCGTATGCAAAAGTTATGGCCATTTGAATTTTTCATAATATGTTTTTGCAAATTATGTCGAAATTTATATTAATTTTTATAACAACTAAATCATTTAATATAACTACAGTTTGAAAGATTTTATTTTTAAATTTTTTATAATATTTTAGCATGATTTTGAAACTAGAAAAGACGATCTCCTGCCCAGGGGTGGAGAGCTGTTGTCCTGCCGCGGCAGGATTTGTGCCCGTTTTCCTACCGCGGCATAACTTGAGAATTTTTTTTGCCTATTTCCTTTAGTCCCGGTTGGTAATACGAACCGGGACTAAAGAATACCACTAGTCGGTTGGTGTCTGAACCGGGACTAAAAAGGTCACAGCCCGCACAGTTTGACCGAGGACTAAAGGTTGTTCCGTTGGAACCGGGACTAATGTGAGTATTAGTCCCGGGTCCAACCACAATCGAGACTAAAGGGGTGAACGAAAGGCTCTTTTTCTACTAGTGACCCCAAGCTTCAAACTTATCATGCATGCATCCTCTGCCATGAAGCAAGCCTGGCTTCAGGTTTGAGATTGATGGAATACCTACAAGATTAATATGATCAAGACACGTACTTGCACATGATCTTCTTTCAGATTGATCAGGGGCAGCCGTCGATCCAAGGTTTACTGTCCAATCATCTCTTCCGCGTCCATGGCATCCCCTTGGGACCTCAAAAACTTCCGCCGTCCACGTACGGACGTATTTATGCTCAAATTTTAATTATTGGGACCTGAAGACGTACCCGCAATGTTGGAGGTGCACGGTGCCTCCATGGCAATCCTTGGATGCACGTGTAATTGACTTGCCATAACCAGATTAGTTGTTTTTGGCTTGAGTCTCAATCTGTTGCTAATTAATTAAATTGTTCAGGCTAGACCTAGAAGGGATAGACGAGGTTCTCGGCTGCTTTTAATAGAAACAAGGAAGTGTCATCCAGGGAGCTACATGTTGGACGATAATTCCCACGCGAGCGCAAGGTTCCAAGCAGGTTGCGGTATCACGAGAGCTCCAAATATTATTGGCCTCCGTACAAGATCGTTTGATATTGCACAATAAATATTAAAATTATTACTGCACGACAAGACCTAGGAACCATATTAGATTTGTGATAATGAGAAGATCATAATCCTCAACGGTCACCATGAGGAGATAGAAACTCATGCTACAATGATTCATCTGGTACACGAGCAGTAAGTTACACGTCTGCATCTGATGACCTGCTATTAATCTCCCCCTTTTCTATCAAAAATCAGATTCTATATGAGCAAGTTATTCTGTCCTATTTATTGTTCATATGTAATGTATCTATTATATTGCATTATTTTTATACAATTCAATTCAACCACTTGATAAATGAGGCCGGCCAGAATAAAATTTCAAGCAAACATTAGTTGGTACTGTCATGATCAATGTCAATGGTGCTAATCCCCTCTTCAAACTTTGAACTTGTGCATTGATTTTATTATAATGTTACATGCATTTAAACTTACTCGGTGGTATTATGCTCAGATATTGATAACTTTCATGGGTGTTGCAATGCTTTGGTTGCCCTTCAAAAGGTATGCATTATGTTGGTGTGAGTTTGATTATTAGCTAATCTAAATGCATCCTTAGTCATTTTGTGTCTCTCCAATATAGCTGATATTTAGTCATTGGTAAGATAATAGTACGGTACTATTTAGATCACCCTAAAATTATCCCTAGCATTTTCTGCAGTATATTATCGATGATGCCAACATTCTCCATCAAATTGTTAAATATCAAGCTCTGCGGACTCAAATCAAGCTAATTAGGGCTCAGGTTTGAAGCAGCTACGCTGTCCTGGTCGTAGAGCCAAGCATATTGAGTTCCTATTGCACTACTCTCTTAATATTGCAATGCCCTGAGGACCTCTCAGAGCAGTTGGAGTATGGGCAAGTGTATGTTTGATCGATCTAATTAAATTATCACATAGGTTTATCATCCACTACACTTCTATATGATTGATGATAAATTCACTCCTCTGTCTCGCAGATGCGCAAAGTCATGGTGTATGCATGGAACACTTGCTTATTAATGGTACGATGGCTCTCTTGGAGGTCCTGGTACGTGTAGCTAACAAGCACAGCCATTAGTCAACAAATAATCCTATACCTACGGACAATTAGTTATGAGCGCATCGCCAGACTGTGATTGGATTTATGCCACAGCAGTTGTTCTGTTAGAATCCTTTGAATCAGTCTCTGATTGACACGTCGGTCCAAAAGAACATGTGTATAATCCGTCCATAAGTGTAGCATTAAACCTAATTAAGTTCTTCTACTAGCATGGTTGAAAAGATATTAATACAGACTCGCAGACAAAAGGTATTTACACCAGACACATATGCAATATTATGCATGTGAATTGAAAAAAAAACTTTTTCTACTTAGATGTGACCCAAACCAAAAAAAACTAGATCTTAGTTGACATGTAAATTATCCAAAATCTTATGCAAATAGTTTGTGTAAATTATCTCGAAACAAAGAGAATGCTCAAACGTTCTTAGTTAACCATTGCATCTGTTGGGCAAATAATGGTATATTGAATGATTTTCTTTGTACTCTGGCTTACAAATTAGGGCTCTATACGTGATTTCTATTACTCTCTCTCTCTACCTCAGAATGGATTCCTTTCATGGCGTGGAGTCAAACTTTGCTAATTTGGACTAATGATATGTGCAAAAGTATTTATGTTGGTGAGGTAAAAGGAATTTTTTATTCATCATGAGTTGTTTCTAGATCAAAATTTTCATAATTTTAAACCAACATATATGTGATGATGTGCAAGTAGCAGTAGAAGATACCAAGGAGCATGCAATGTCTAAATCAAATAAGAAGAAAGAACTATAATCACTTTGTTTAAATAAAGATGCATATGATGGTTGCCAATGTGATTTTTATTACTCTCTTTTATATCACAATATGACTTCCTTGCAAAGCATACGGTCAAATTTTGCTAACGTCAATTGGCAATGTGTGCAAAATTACTTATATTTGTGAAGCAGGAGATTTCATTGTATACATTAAGATATTTTATTCACAATATAAGGTTCTATACATTTCAACTAATAACATATATATGCAAAAGGAGCGGACAAATATATTGAAGAGTATCTGTTTTCCAAAAAGGCATATTTTTTACATGGATATGGTGGATAATTAAAAATGATCGCAAAAAGATACTCTAGGAAATCTATTCAATTAAAGTATGGCTTGGATTTCATACAAGCTATGTTTTTCATTAATAGTCTTAAGGGTTTTGCATGTCTATATATTGTGTACATGTGCCGATCAATTATTAATGTAGAAACGAAATATGTATTCAAATTAAGAACCTTTGGTGTTTGATATAACATAGGTTTTACTAAGTAGCAATAAATAAAATATTAGTAAAAGAACTAAGAAAAAGGAAATGTGGCAAAGCATAAACTAGCATAGTTGCACAATTCCTGAATCACGAGGTCATAAATAAATCAAGAAGTGCATACACAACTAACACATATGTGCAAGAAGTAGCTGTCAAAGATACTAAAGACTATGTCGATGCTCAAAATTTTATTGATTTACGAGCATATGGAGTATTATTTAATGTGTCAAAATAAAAAGTAAGTACACATAGAATTTTGTTAAAATTATGTATGGCTTGGATGTGTGCATGTACCACCCCGAGAAATAAATGTGTATTGAATTTTGAGATAAAATACATATATGTTTCTAGGTTATAAAATGTAAATGTTATATCTTGAGTAAATAGTATGGTATGTTGGAAAATAAGGTGTTGGAGTGCCTAAAGGTCTGCGTATGTTCGAGGCGATCTAATCACCTATATTTTCCTAATATGTAACTTGCGTAGATGATCCAACCTCCTAAAACTTAAGCTTTGGAAAGTGATTTCAGGAAACTTCACTAATTTCCAATATATATATTATTACACTAAAATTACAAGAATTCGTTACTGAGAACAATAAGAAAATTTCCTATAATTTATTGGATATGTGCACATGTCGTTGTCTAAAAAAAGAGGAAACAATATAGTGGCGATGACGTAAGTAATAGATCATAATAGAGTAATACACTGTGTTCCAGAATATTGTAGCATAGTTATTTGCCCATAAATTAAAACGTTTCAATAAGTTAACACACCAATGCTATTTCGTAACATAACATTTTTCCGAGGTTTGTCTAAAAATATTATTACGAAGTATATGTTCTCGATATATCTTGAACCATAAAATAGTTTCTCAATGTTCTTAAGAGGCCGCCCTCGCATTTGCGAGGGCCACTTGGCTAGTTCTCCTAATGATATGATCTTGTTATTAATAACATCCAATGTTCATGATCAGAAAACCATGATCATCTATTAACCAACAAACTAGTCTTAACAAGAGGCTTACTACGGACTCTTTTATGTTTAGAAAACAAACAAGTATTACTACTTCCTATTAATACAATTATAAAATGAATGTAACCATTTATCATAAACACAAAGATATAATAATAACCACTTTATTATTGCCTCTTGGGCATATCTCCGACATCAACTTCATCTATGTCAAAACTCTACGAGCAATGAATTGGTCCTTGACAAATCTCATGCCTACAGACATAACTTTCCATGGGATAGTTCCAAGAAAAGCTGAAAATCCTCCAAGCAAGATCCACCTATTCGGATCAAGGAACAACTTTAAGCGCGAAAAACTGGAGTTCGAAGTCATGGACTGGCCATCTCAGTACCACGCGATCCTGGGACGACCAGCCTTCACTAGATTCATGGCAGTACCCCACTATGCATATTTAGTGCTAAAAATGCCAGCCCCCAATGGGGTCATAACGATGGGAGGAAGCTTTAGCTGCTCAGATAGTTGTGATCGAGAATTCAACAAAATATTAGAATCTTTCGAGATGGAGATAGAACTTGGGGAGCTGAAAATAGCGGATATAGAACTATTACCTGAGGGACACGTCCTCAATGACGAGACCTCGCAAAATGAGGTGCACTACGCACCTGCAAAAATGACCTATCTGGCCTCCACTTCTGGTCCCGCATAGGAAGACGCGCTTATCGGCGTTCCCCGTGAGAATTGGGAAACTATTAAAAATTGCAGCGACAAGCAAGAAGCCAAAAAGGAACTCGACGAGCACCGAACAAAATCAAACGCAGCAGTCAACGAACAATCCACCCGATGAATTAAGGCCATTGGAGAACAAACTCATCGCCTCACAAATACACGGGGCATCACAGAGATAATAAAAGCAACATGGGTAGCCAACCCAATACTCATCCCCAAAAAAGGCGACGACCTACGCGTATGCGTTGATTTTCCAAGTATAAGCAACTTAGTAAACAAACCACTTTTCTCTCTAGTTCGCCATGCATACGCGGCGCTTCTAGAAACCTCCCGCAAACCAACACGGAGCATGATGGAGTACCTCAAGATACAAGCCGGAGTTTTTTAGGAAAATACTTTACTCTTACACATTTAATATTCAATAAAGGTCAATGGCCAGGCGAACACGCCAAAAACAATGTATTCCCTTATATTCATCAATGAATAAAGGAGTACTTCCTGCCATAAAGTTTCAAGACACATGCAGGCAACAACAATTATGCCAAGCACGCCAAATCATCGGGTCATGTTCAAAGGATGTCTCACACAAATAAACAAAATCTCATATAAACATACGACCTTTTTGAGAAATACAATAGATTTATACAATATTATTTCCTAAGTACAAAGGTACACAATGAAATAAAAATAGTCAAATAGCAAAGTTTACAAAAAACACCATCCTCTTCCTCTAGGCACCTCCGGACAATCCTAATTGCAGGTCTGCTGGCGGTGGCATAATGTGGCGCCATATCAAAAAGATCACCATCAGAAGGAGGAGGCAACCCTGATGAGAGAACATCCAAATCCAGCGTCGGATGATGCGCGTGCACCCAAGAAAGTGCAAGTTTGGCACCCACGACAAGCTGAAGCTTCACGAAATGATGAATCCTTTCACCCTGCCGAAACTTCGCAAGCAAATCAGCTAAAGTCTGAGACTGAGGATCTCGAGGAAACATTGCATTGTAAATAATGGCCAACGATCCACGGTAGCACTCGACAAACTACTCCACCTCGGATACGCGATCCTGAAGCAAAGTCACGGCATAAGCACGGAGGTGGTCAATCTAAAAATCTGTCTCGGAATTTTGGGAAGCAGACACACAAGCTTGAATTCAATTGCGCAGACGTTGGGTTTCCTCCCTCTCGCACAATCGAATGCCTACAAAAAATGGGAGAGCCTCGCATGACGCCTCGATCTTCACGCGGAAAAGGGGACGTGCAGTCAAAAAATTCCGTTGAACATGCTACCCACGCGTCATCATTACTGTTGCACGGTCCTACAATTGAAACGTCCCATCAAGATGTGTCTCTGGGAAACCACGGTGTAAATTCATCATCAGTGACATCATGCCATGCAAGTTACAAAAAAAACTTTGTCCCTATAAAAAGGACAAGGACCCGAAGAAAAGAATCAATTTTTTTGAGTCGAAGTAAATTCCTTAGGAAGATAGACATTGAGACTACAAGCGAATACAAATATCTCGATTGTAGCCTCGGGGGCTACTCCTGTCGGGAGCGCTAGGCGCGCACCCGACAAAATACAAGGTGGCATTGTCAAGAATAGTTACAACATAAGTTTTTCGAGCCTATATCCTGGTGAAAACATATGAACATAGCCTCGGGGGCTACTCCTATCAGGAGCGCTACCGTGCACTTGACAAAGAAAGTTCATTTGTTTCGAAGACAATACCCAAAGATAAAATTGTCCTCATATGTTGAGATCATTAAGTATTTGTATCCACAAATAAATACTCCTATCAGGAGCATCTACAAGAACCGGTAAACTTCAGCAATTTCAACAGCCAAACAAGACAGTCGATAAAATATATAAAAAAATCTTGGATTGCACCCGACGCAACAAAAATCCAAATGTCGTGTCCACGACATGAAGGTAAGACCCCGGGATTCATCCTATGTGGCCTGGTAATCGCACAAGAATGTGATCTGCCAGTAAAATATCCGTATCAACAATACGATGAAAAATTCCGATGGGCGCGTTGGGTACCCGATAAAATAGAATTGGGATTCAGTATTCGATACGACCTTGATAACCCACAAGTATAGGGGATCGTGTGATAAGTAAGAGTGTCGAACCCAACGAGGAGCTAAAGGTAGGATAAATATTCTCTCAAGTTCTATCAACCACTGATACAACTCTACGCATACTAAATGTTTGCATTATCTAGGAAATAAAACTAGAGCAACAATACGAGTAATAGAGATAGCTTTGCATGATAATAAATAACAAGAAAGTAAAGCTATTTGTCGCAGCAATAAAATACACTAAACTAACAGAACCATGAGTGTGGAATAGTGGTGGGAATTGTGGTGGCTTTGTCCAAGTTTAAATAGCGAATAGATCGGGTTCATTGTCTTCGATACAGTTTTCTATGTGGGAGAGACTAAATATACATGCGCTCCACTACTTGGAATCTACTATATGATTGGATTGTTAGCAAACATCCATAAGTACTAGTCAATGCATTAAGGTTTCCCCAACCATAGCCTTAAGTTTAATGGTCCTCTTACTCCCATACATAAAACATTCTGGTTCGCGTCCTCAGGTTTCTGTCACTCCGACAGAACTTCTCCCCTTCCTCTTACACATATTACAAACCCTATGATGTTTAATCTATGCACGCACAAATATAATAGACACCAAAGGACTGTACCATATCAACATACAACTCTAATGAACCAAAGACGTTCAACCATTCAATCTAAGAACAAAGAAACTATGCAAAAATGACATAGATCATAGGATTATAACTTATAGCATCAAACACCATGTTTACATAGGACGGTATAGAGGTGTGTGGGAGGATGAACCACTGTATACTAGGAGGATTAGGTGATAGAGATGGAGGTGAAGATGGTGAAGAGGGTGGCGGTGGCGCCGGCGGCGGCGCGGGGGACTCCTTCCCCGCCGCCGGTATCATGGGGAACACCGCCCCTTAGCACCCTTCCTTCATGGCTTCTTGGGAGCCCTCCCCTATGGAGATGGGATCCATGGGGGAGGAAAAACGTGGCTTTGGTGGCTGCAAATTCGTGGGTGGAGATGCCCTGGGCGAATTAGGTTTCCTCCCTTTATATAGTTTCTCTGATTCCCGTCACCCCATCTTGGGCTGGAGTAAATCGGGCCTAAAAGACCCGTCCGGACTCGGAATCAGCTAAATTTTATATCCAAAACGTTTGTCGTGAAATTTCCAACAACTTTGTAGTTGAAGAGTTATCCGTTTGACGCCGTCTTCCACCCGAAATGTGACCATCTTCAAAAAGAGTTCTGAGACAGATTTCTGAAAAAAATCCCAATTTAACTCCAACAAGGTTTCCACTTGTATTCTTGGTAATTCCTACACATCAAAGTGTAAAACAAGAACACTGTGCAGTTTTCCAACTATTAGTAGGTTAGTCCAAATAAATCATAAACTTTATACAAAAAGGAGTATCAAAAGCATACTATTAGCATAAAACCATCAAAAATTATAAATACGTTATGGACGTATCAACATTCCCAAGCTTAGTTCCTGCTCGTCCTCGAGTAGGTAAACGATCAAAACAATATAATTTTTGAGGTGATATGCAGACAACACAATCTTGATCATCATTATTGTAAAAGTATTGATAGCTGGGATTAAGATACTGTAAACATGAATCATGAAAGATAGAGTTCTAACAATAAGACATAACAACTATGTTGTAACATGAAAAGGCACAAACAAAAGATTTATGAATAACAATGCTTTGCAAGACGTTTGTTTGTTTCACATAAAGAAAGCATAATGAGAATGGTATTCAGCTTGTCCCTCATAGAGTAGCAAAATATAAATGCATAGGACACCTTCAAAGTTCATAAGGGTGACTAGATACAAATATTTTAGGAACAAGCAATATCAAAGTTATGCATCAATCAACAAGTCTTGGGACAATGCACATAGAACTAAGAATGACAACTATTCTCTCTTAATTGGTGCATAAAGATAGAAGGTGGAGACTCAATATAAAAGTGGAAGAAAGGCCTTCATAGAAGGAAGCAGGGATTCAACTCTCATAAAGAGCTTCCAAAAATTATGGTACTTATTAGCTTTCAGCTCTCATTGCCCCTATCATAAGCATCTTGAAGTGATTAAGGTTAAAGTGAACAAACTATGGAGTATATGCTTGACAAAGTATAAGTTGGAAATCTCATGTCCCTTGAATATGAGGGCCGCTCCTCATGCTACTCAAGTTTAGTTACCGGTAAGTTCTTGTCATAGTAAGTACATGTGTATCATAGAGAACCGCCAACGGGGTACCCCTTGCCCGATGATACGGAAGAATCCCCATATCAAAATGACAAGGCAAGCAGACAACGAGCATCTCAGGAATCTTCTTATTTACCATGGGAAAATAGTGCTTTTTTCTCTCTTTCCTCTTTTCTCATCTCTTTTTTTCTTCTTTCTCAATCTCTATCTCTTTTTTTATAAGAAGAATGCTTCATAGATTGCTCATTATGGTTACGCTGCAGGTTTCCACCATGATTAGGCATGGATTAGACCGGCGGCTCATGCGTTTCTCTAACACACATACATAACTCCATGGACTTACAAGCTCCCCTTTCATTTCACACCGACGACATTGATGGCTCAATGCACGACGCCCAGAAAAATGCTTGATGGCGGTGTTAATGTAGAGCTCGTTGGGAACCCCAAGAGAAAGGTATGATGAGCACAGTAGCAAGTTTCCCTCAATTATGAAACCAAGGTTTAATCGAACCAGTAGGAGAAGGAAACACCCCAAAGGTGTTACTAGTTGAGCTTTGGCAGGGCGCACTATCGGTGCTAGTAGCAACGTGGAGACCTACACAACACAACCACAGAACTTTGTCCCTAACTTGCGATGAGGTTCTCAATCTCATCGTGTTTTGCGGAAAACAAAGGATTAAACGTATCGAATGGAAAGAAGTCAAAGTTTGCAGAAAGTA
Source organism: Avena insularis (assembly GCA_023614405.1). Taxonomy (NCBI): domain Eukaryota; kingdom Viridiplantae; phylum Streptophyta; class Magnoliopsida; order Poales; family Poaceae; genus Avena; species Avena insularis. The sequence continues at coordinate 47,481,766 of CM042692.1, read as the reverse complement.
AACACAAGAAGTAAACAATTTGTAGATTGTATGTAAAGAAAGAGGACCGGGATCCATAGTTCACTAGAGGTGGCTCCCCTTAAGATAGATAACATGCTGGGTGAACAAATGACAGCGGGGCAATTGACAAACACCGAGAAAGCAATACATGCATATACTAATCATCTTGACTCCTTTGAGACTTGATTGGGCACTACAATATAATACATAGACCGCCATCCAACTGCATCTATGACTAATAATCCACCTTCAGGTTATCATCCGAACTCCCTCCAGTATTAAGTTGCAAGCAACAGATTATTGCTTTACGAACTGCGTGTAAAGTAAACAATACGATTGTTCTATGAACAAAGGATTGTTGTTTTCTCCCTAGTAGCAACAGCACATCTAGTACCTTAGAGATTTCTGTCACTTCCCAGTTACGGAGGCATGAACCCACTATCGAGCATAAATACTAACTCTTGGAGTTGCTAGCATCTAGTTGGCCAAGATAGCTACTAACAACGGAAAGCATGCAAGATCACAAATAACAAAGACATGATAGAATCAATAATCAATCTGAAATAGCATCTCAATATCCATCGGATCCCATAAACACAACATGCAGAATTACAAATAGATGATCTTGATCATGAACGGAGCTCACAAGATCTAAACATGAAAGCACAAAGGAGGAGAACCAGCCATCTAGCTACTACATGGATCCGTAGTCCAAGGATGAACTACTCACGCATCACACCGGAGTCTTGCATGGTGATGAAGAAGGCCTCTAGGGTGAATTCCCCTCTCTGGCAAGGTGCCGGGAAGAGCTTCAGATCCTTCCTGATCTAGGGATGGAGATGACGGTGGCTACAGACTCTTTCGTGGATTTTTGATCGGGTACTTAGGGTTTACGTCCCGAGGGAATCTTATAGTCGGAACGGGAGGCCGAGGGGGTAATGGGAGCGGCCACACCACCCCCTGGCGTGGGCCAGGCCTGGCCGCGTGGCCAGGTGGTGTGGTGGCCCCCTGGCCCCTCTCCGTCTCGTATTCTGGCACTTGATGACATCCGGAAAAATAGGCACTTTGGCTTTTGTCCCGTCCAATTCCGAGAAATATTCATTTTCTGACTTTCCTGGAACCAAAAACAACAGAAAACAGGCAGCTGGCACTGTGGATCTTGTTAATAGGTTAGTCCAAGAAAGCATATGAAAAGTACTCCAAAGTTGGAACAAAACACAAGAAAGTGGATAAAACCAAGCATGGAACATCAAAAATTATAGATACATTTGCAATGTATCAGACATCCATAGACAAAAGAGCATGATATCAACTAGGTACAATGTACAAGTGCAATGTTGAAAGCGTTCCCCATGACAGCATGGTTCTGCTAATCCCCAACATATAAGTGAAAGCATATACAACATAGATGACACAATGGTTCAAGTTTATTAGGGGCAAGAAAAGTAAAGTGTGCCATCAAGTTCGTGAGAGCTATAATCACTAGTTTTCTCATAACAAGTTTAATTCGGAAGGTAGATAAAAGCATGAATATACTTGGAATAGCAAATGCTAATAGGTAGGTATGGTGGACTCTTTGGGATAACTTGGTTTTATTTGGAGTTGGATGCATGAGTGGAACTCATACTTGGTTATGGAGGCTAGCAAAAGACTGGGAGCGACCAACTAAAAGAGCAATAATGGTCATAATCATGCAAAGCGACAAAACTTCATGAATTAAAGCATAAAGTGATATTACAAGTCGAAAACTAAAGGATCATAAAGGCTATGGTGACTTGGGATAGTCATAACATGGTGTGAGCATGTGCCAAATCAACCCAAATAAAGCATCAAAAGAGAATACCACAATACTATGCTTTAATATGCTAAAACAACGCATGATTCTTTCAAGGAACATAAACCAATCTCAATTGTTTATAACATGTCATGCTACAGCAAAAATCACTAAGCATAACTCCAAAACAATATCAAGCATGACATGACAAAGCATAGGCCACCGTAAAAACGAGCTCCTTTTAGCACTTAAGCATTAACTTTTCCTACTCTTTTCCAATCCAAACCACACTTATTTGAAAACTAATGTATGAAAGAGGGGGTCCAACCAATTTATTCAAGCAAACTAAGCAAACCAAGCAAACGAAAATGAAGATGCTCCAAGAACAACAAAATTGTGCATGAAACAATAAAAATGAAGTGTTTGGAAGAACCTGAGATTTTTATTGATGAAGAAGGGGATGCCTTGGGCATCCCCAAGCTTTGACGCTTGTACTTCTTGGATATTTCTTGGGGTGACACGGGGTGGCATCCCCAAGCTTGAGATTTAGTCCATTCTTCATCTCATTACATCATTCTTTCCTTAACACCTGAAATTTTTCCTTCATACAAAACACAAGCTACTTTATCACTTCCCTTAAAAATCTCAATTCCCCAAAGAGAACCCAAAAAGGAATCAACAAGAAGCAAATGCAAATAATGGCAGAAATCTGTCAAAACAGACCAGTAGATAGAAACCAATTTTTTTGAAGACCTTTTGTTGCTCAAATTGAAAAGTGTTAAACTAACAAAAGTTGGATAACAACCTGGGGCATAAGCACAAACAATTACAGCTCAAACTGATGTACAGAGATTTTACACAATTTTTTACAGCGAAACACAAAAATCTGTTTCGGGACAACAACTTTCCCAAGCATTACTTGTCTCTCATTAGAGGTTACTCTTGGTACAAAAAGCAAATAAAATGGATAAGGAGAGGTTATTACTGAAGCAATAACTTCCAAGACTCAACTAAAACTTTTGGATTATCTCCCAATAAGTACTTTTCTTTAATTCCTTTAAGTTTGGCATAGGATCAAGATTCAAGTATTTTCGAATGAATAAGCATTAAGATCAATACCAGAAATATCTTTCTTTTTTAAGGCTTCATGCATTCCTACAAATTTTTAACTGAAAAGCTTCCATGGAAAGATTTGTTTTGGTTTCATAGGCATGAACACAAGCGTTCAAGGTCGACCCCCACTTAACCATTACTCATCTTTCCAATCACTTTCCTTTTTTAAACGTTTTTAGGTAACAAGTACAACTAATTTTTTTTTGTAATTCGCATTCCCTATCCATACTAATATACAGAACAACTTAAAACTGAAAGTAAAAAACTACTTAGAGATAAAGCAAACAAGTGCACACAAGAATATTCACCCACACGCTATTGCTCCCCGGCAACGACGCCAGAAAAGGTCTTGATAACCCACAAGTATAGGGGATCGTGTGTAGCCTTTTCGATAAGTAAGAGTGTCGAACCCAACGAGGAGCTAAAGGTAGGATAAATATTCTCTCAAGTTCTATCAACCACTGATACAACTCTACGCATACTAAATGTTTGCATTATCTAGGAAATAAAACTAGAGCAACAATACGAGTAATAGAGATAGATTTGCATGATAATAAATAACAAGAAAGTAAAGCTAGTTGCTGCAGCAATAAAATACACTAAACTAACAGAACCATGAGTGTGGAATAGTGGTGGTAATTGTGGTGGCTTTGTCCAAGTTTAAATAGCGAATAGATCAGGTTCATTGTCTTCGATGCAGTTTTCTATGTGGGAGAGGCTAAATATACATGCGCTCCACTACTTGGAATCTACTATATGATTGGATTGTTAGCAAACATCCGTAAGTACTAGTCAATGCATTAAGGTTTCCCCAACCATAGCCTTAAGTTTAATGGTCCTCTTACTCCCATACATAAATCATTCTGGTTCGCGTCCTCAGGTTTCTGTCACTCCGACAGAACTTCTCCCCTTCCTCTTACACATATTACAAACCCTATGATGTTTAATCTATGCGCGCACAAATATAATAGACACCAAAGGACTGTACCATATCAACATACAACTCTAATGAACCAAAGACGTTCAACCATTCAATCTAAGAACAAAGAAACTATGCAAAAATGACATAGATCATAGGATTATAACTTATAGTATCAAACACCATGTTTAAATAGGACGGTACAGAGGTATGTGGGAGGATGAACCACTGCATACTAGAAGAATTAGGTGATGGAGATGGCGGTGAAGATGGTGAAGAGGGCGGCGGCGGTGCGGGGGACTCCTTCCCCACCGCCGGTATCATGGGGGAGCACCGCCCCTTAGCACCCTTCCTTCATGGCTTCTTGGGAGCCCTCCCCCATTGAGATGGGATCCATGGGGGAGGCCAAAACATGGCTTTGGTGGCTGCAAATTCGTGGGTCGAGATGCCTTGGGCGAATTAGGTTTCCTCCCTAGCTTCTCGGATTCCCGTCACCCCCTCTTGGGCTGCACTAAATCGGGCCTAAAAGGTCCATCCGGACTCGGAATCAGATAAATTTTATGTCCACAATGTTTGCCGCAAAATTTCCAACAACTTTGTAGTTGATGAGTTTTCCGTTTGACGCCGTCTTCGACCCGAAACGCGACCATCTTGAAAAAGAGTTCTGAGACAGATTTCTGAAGAAATCCCAATTTGACTCCAACAAGGTTTTCACTTGTATTTTTGGTAATTCCTACACATCAAAGTGTAAAACAAGAACATTGTGCACTTTTGCAACTATTAGTAGGTTAGTCCAAATAAATCATAAACTTTATAGAAAAAGGAGTGTCAAAAGCATATTATTAGCATAAAACCATCAAAAATTATAGATAAGTGATACATTGCAAATGTATCTATAATGTTTGATGTTCCATGCTTGGTTTTATCTATTTTCTTGTGTTTTATCCACACTTTGGAGCACTTTTCATATGATTTCTTGGACTAACCTATTAACAAGAGTCACAGTGTCAGTTGCCTGTTTTCTGCTGTTTTTGGTTCCAGGAAAGTCAGAAAATGAATATTCTCGGAATTGGATGGGACCAAAGCCAAAGTTCCTATTTTACCGGAAGACTCACAGAGCCAGAATACGAGACGGAGGAGGGCCAGGGCCTGGCCACACCCCCTAGGCGTGGGTCTCCCAGGCCGCGCCAGGGCATGGTGTGGCCCCCCTGGTCGGCCACCGACCTCGCCCCTTCTCCTATAAGATCCCTCCGATGCAGAAACCCTAAATCATCAAGCCTCCAGCCACGAAAAGTTCCACAACGCCGCCACTGAAGGGGAGATTCGGAGGACAGAAAGTCTCTATTCCAGCACCCTGCCGGGATGGGGAAGTGCCCCCGGATCCATCTCCATCGATCTTCACCACCATCTCCATCGTCGTTGTTGATTCCCATGATGATGAGGGAGTAGTTCTTCCTCGAGGCTAAGGTTTCTACCGGTAGCTATGTGTTCATCTCTCTCTATGCATGACCTTATTGAGATCATGAGCTTGTAATCTATAGATCTACCTTGCTACTAAAGTGCTTTAATATATCTCTGCTCTCCCCATGTGTGTGAAGTTGACAGTGTGCACACCATGGTGGCACTTAGGCTAGAGATTTCAAATACTTGTTATGAGTTATATTTGGAGTTGGATGTCTTTATGAAATTGTGGTGTTTGTTTGAACCATCTAGTACTCAAGGTGATAGTGTGGGGTTATCTAGATGGGAAAGATGAACTTTGAGGTGTGCTGTTATAGCCCTACCAACGATTAGAGTGTCCAACCGGAGAGTAGTTAAGAGTAGTATCATAAAGAGAAGATATTTATATGAGAGTGTTCACTAGTGAAAGTATGATCCCTAGGCCTTGTTTCTAAGCATTGATACACTGTTTGCAATTATATCTGTTACATGTTTGCTTGCTTCCTTCTTTATTTCAGTTTGCCTTTAGTCTTTTCCCACATCAACCACACGCCATCAAGCTATTTTCTATCACCGCTACCACTTATAATTATCTATACCACTTGTATTTCACTATCTCTTCGCCGAACTAGTGCACCTATACACCTGACAAGTGCATTGGGTGTGTTGGGGACACAAGATACTTCTTGTATCTTGATTGAAGGATTGCTTGAGAGGGGATACCTTTGACCACTTCCTCCCTGAGTTCGATAAACCTTGGGTGATCCAGTTAAGGGAAAACTTGCTGCTGTTCTACAAACCTCTGCACTTGGAGGCCCAACAACTGTCTACAAGAATAGAAGTGCGTAGACATCAATACGTTATGGACGTATCAGACCTCAACGGCTCAAACTAAGTTACGCCAGTTATAATTCCGAGTTCAGGCCTGGGGACCTGAATTTGATGTTGGTCCATAGTGTCTTTGCCCATGATGTCGTCGGATTGATGACAAGTACGCCATGAGGGGGTCCTCGAGGCGTGTGGAAGAGAGGGGTGTGAGACGTACGGTATTCCGGGATGGTGAGCACACAAGTTTATTCAGGTTCGAATCCGCCGGCTTTGGACGGATGCTACTCCTGCTGGCAATCCAATAATACCGCAGAGCCGGAATATGGGTTACAAGGGTTTCGCCTCTGCGAGTTGAGATTGTAGACTATTGAGATGTGCCCTAAACTCTCTCCCTAGGTCGGCTTATATAGATATCCAGCCTAGGGTTTACAGGAGAGATCCATCCGGCTACGACTAAGAGTCGGTTACAGAGTACATCTTGAACTATAAGTAACACTATGAGCCTATGTCGGTAAGTCTTCTGGGCCTTCCCATAGTCGGACTAGACTCCGTCTCTTCTCCCGAACTGGGCCGCCCGTGAAGGAAAGCTCTAACCCGAAGTGGGCCACCCTGGTTAATGAGGTACAGTGAGGATACCCGAAAAGTATATCCCCAACAGCAGCCCCCGGAGGCCTCGAAGATCCAAAGACGGATTTATCATCATCTAGCTTGATCTTCAGCTTGCAGAATCTTGAAGGGTTCCTGAAACTTCAAAATAAAAGATACGATCCGGGTCTCAAAAATGAGTCGGGCCTATAAATACGTTATTCGTGTTTCTAGCTCGAAATTCAAACTAAGCCGGAACTTGGTCTCTGACATAACCTGACACTAGTCATGGTCAAGTCACGTCACTGACAGGCATTTCCTGTCAGCATGACCATTGGTGGGTCCGCCTTTTGCGGAACCGAGGCGCCGTTTCAATGCGTGCGTGGAGATCGAGGCGGCGTAATCATCGCGTGGGGGTTTCCTAGTCCCTTCCATGATGCGTGGCACGTTCACTATAGTGTTTACACGAATCTTGATGCGGCCAGTGGATATAAGCGGTGAAGATCCTATTCCTCATCTCTCCTCACCAGCACTTTGCACCGTTTCCTTCTCCCTTACGCCTCCCACAAACCAAAAGCTCCTCTGCTCCCCAACAATCTCCAGCGCCGCCCATCCAAGGTCACCGGCGCACCAGAAAAATGGCTTCTGCATCATCCTCCGGCATGGCGGCGGCGGCAGCGATGGTAGTAGTGGCGGAGAAGGAGAGCAACCGCGGGGTTTGGATCCCGTGCGTCCTCGACGATCCCAAGCTCCATGTCGTGGAATAAGAAGAAGGGATCCTCCGCGCTGGCGACTGGTGGAGCGGCTTCAGCGAAACCATCCCCAACCCCCGCGATGACGAGCGAGTGCACTTCGACACTCACCTTGACAGAGGTCTAAGTTTTCCTCCCTCAGATTTCTTTTCCGAGGTCATAGGTCATTACGGAGTTCGTCTCCATCATCTCCCCCTGAACTCCATCTTAGAGATGAGTGCGTACGCCTCTTTGTGCGAGGGGTATCTCGGCATTAGGCCGAGCCTTACTCTCTTTCGGTATTACTTCCATGTTCGAAGAAATTCCATTACTGTCGGTAATCCTTATATTGCCGGTACTATTAGTTTTTCGGTTAGACGAGAGCACTTCTATCCTCAGATTATGGCTAGTGAGTCTGTCAAGCAATGGTCGTCCACTTTTTTCTGTCACAAGGATAGTCCCGCTCCCGGCAAAGATACTGCTTTGCCAGCTTTCATCGACAGAGCCGCCACGCCTCAAGAATCCTTGGATGAGGTCGCTCCGGCTCTCAGTGACGATCTGCTACTTGCCAAGAGGCGGATGGAGTATCTGATGAAACACAAGGGCCTGAGAGGGTCCGACTTAGTTCAATGCTAGGTGGTGTGCCGGATCCAACCTCTTCAACATGATGGAGATCGACCGATGCATTCCATCACGTCGTCGAAGAAGGATTCCCTCCGCATCACCCCCAAAACCTACGAGCCAAAATATTATGTAAGCCAAATCAAATGGCAGATAAGGGAGCGGATTGAGAGGAAGATTCTGGAGTTGTCCCTGGACATGCATACAACGGAAGATCGCATTGTGACGGTAAGCTTTAGCAGCAACTCTTTTTATGTTCTCAACTTTATATTATTTTGCAATACTGATATACTTCTTCTTTTCAGCTTGACAACCTCCTCGAGTCGGAGTTTGCACCTATCGAGGGATATCCTCCTGAGTTTTCTCAGGATGAGGGTGAATTGGTTCCAATGCCGGATGTCATTCCTCGGAAACGCAAAGCTCCGACATTGTCCATTGGCACAAAGGAAGTGCCGGTTGTAAAGAGGTAATCTTTCCTCACAAGGTATTTGTATTTTGTTCATAATTCCTTCTGAGATGTAATGTTCTATGTTCTATTACCTTCTCAGAGCTAAACAGCTCATCAAGGGCAAGGGGAAAGGGGTTATCTCGAAGCCTCTACACCAGTCGAAGCTAAAATTAGCTTCTCCTGCTGTGGCTTCTCCAACTCCTACCCCTCAGCCTTCTACAGTGCCGGATATTACTCCATCTCCGACCGCTGTAGAAGATCCGGCTCAACCAGCAGAGCCAGTATTCCTTGAATCGCAAACTGACGTCACTGGGTGACTCAGGTTTTGATAAGGGTGAACCCTCTTTGGATAATGATCCCTCGGCAGAGACCTTTGCCGACAATCTCCTGGACAATCCGGGACTTGCCAAACTTGGCTTATCTCGGAAGTCTGTGGAGGAAATCCAACGGCTAGCCCGGTAATGCCTAGAAAGCCGGATTATCTCTACCGAAGAAGAAGCGCAAGAAGCAGAGGATATCAAGCACTCTGATCTTCTTGAACAAGTTCGTCTTCGCGATGAGAAGCTGAGGACCGGCGAGCTTCCAACTGCGCCAGTGGTCCCCCTAACCTTCGCCGAGAAGGTTTCCACTGAAGTGAATGCGAGTTTGGACAAACTCATTCACGAACAATATGTAAGTCAGAATTCCAACTCCCGTTTTTCCTTATTTCATATCATATCCTCTAGCCCCCAAGCATGAAGTTGGACAGTCAAATCTGGTTTTATGCTTCCTTAGGATGCCAAAGAATGAACTAGTGTAGCCCCCAAGGCTCGTGCTGATATTAGTAAAAATATTAGCCCGAGTCTTTAGTAGACTTCTGACTTTGGGTATTCCGACTTACAGAAAGTATATTCCTATAACCAGGATTTATTGAAGAATTTTTGCAAAAAGCGGAAAGAAATTAGAGCTCTCTGACTTGAAAATGCTCAATTGAAGGTTTCCAGGGATGAGGCCGAAGGTAACCATTCTGAAAGTCAAACCTTGTCTTGTATTTCACAGTCGTATTTTTTGTTCAACTGTTGTTCTTTTGACTACAACACTGGTAAAGTAGTCATGTGCTATGATTGAAGAGGCCGAGAATCTTAAAACCCTAGTGGTGGAAAACAAGGAACTCCGCCAAGAGCTGGATAAGCTTAAGGCGGATCATGAGAAGAGCATTGCTCAAATTCTCGAATCCACCTCCATGGCCACCGAGGAGCACGATCGTAAGATTACGCTTCAAGATAAGAAAATCTCAGATCTCAACAATGATCTTTTCAGAGAGAGGGACATTACTGAGGCCCTCCAGGCTGAACTCCAGAGTCTTCGGGAAGAGAAGGCCAAAGTCGACGATGTCATCTTTCGTATGTTTCCCTTTTTCTGACTTATCTGCATCTTCCGACTCTTTGGAGTCCGGGTTTATTTACTTACCCTTTGCATTATATGCGCAGGTCCTCTGAACTTAATGGACTCAGCCTTTGCCGAATCTCGCACCAACCGGCTTACCCAAGTCGGTGATTTAATGCATGACTTCCGCCAATCCCTCGAGGATATTGGTGAAGTTCTCAAGGTTCTGGACATGCATAGCATGTCCGGTTTTGAGGTGCGAGATAAGGCCAAGGATATGCCGCAGCTTGTCCAGGACTGGAACATGTCCTACGCGCGAACCGCGACGCAAAACACTCTCACCATGGTTATGAGCCACCATGGAAACATGGAAATCTGGCAAGTAACCAGAGGGTACTACAAGGTGGATGAAGATGGACAGGAGCAAGACATCAAGGCTATCATGGACTCCTGCGCCGGATATGGGTGCCATGTAGCTGATTTGACCAGCTACGACACTCCCTTCTTCACCCGCGTGGACACGCCACCTCCGCCTTCCGAAGAAACAGCTAAAGTTTCCGACGATGATCAAACCATATCGGATTTGAACATCTCGGAACATTATCAAAACGAGGTTGATGTATCCAGCGAGCCGGCAGCTCGTACCTCTCCCCTGCATCATAGAGTATCAGAAAGAACAATGTGTTATTCTGAAAACAATTTGGGTCTGTAAATATGTAGTATAATACTTTTGCTAGTGCTAAGCTTTATTTTATCTATTCAGCACTTTTGGCTTTAAAATTATGTGCCTAAAATGTTTGCATAAGCACTTATATTTTTTGTCTGCACTTTTCGTTTATCTGGCTTTCTGCCTCGTCCCTTTCGTGAGCCGGCCAACTTTTAGCACGGAAACTTTGCCGAGCAATAGAGCTCAATTGCTAAACCAATTTAAACTCGGAAACAAAGCCGGCCTCCAGTACCAACAATTCACTACTCAGAAAATGCCCGCATCCAGCAATCAGACAAATAACCAAAGAATAGACTAGAAAATTTAGATTTATACCCGAAGGTAGCAATTTTAGAATCGGAAATCTAAACCAGAACAGACATGAGCATAAAGTACTTTCAAGTATTCTGGGATTTACGACTGTGACATGGTCATTCGGAAATAAGATGGTAAAAACTTCTCAGAAAAAATTTGGGGCAACCAAGACTTTATTTCTCATTGAACATGTACACATATGATTACAAAGAAAAATAAACTAAGAATAAAAGGGAAGTAGCTGAGCAATATTCCATGGTCTGTCTAATTCATCCGGGTTTGTACTGCCTCCAGCTCTCTTTCTCTTCTTAGTAGCAGGTCTTTCTTTGACTAGCCACATATCAGTTAGGTAGTATGAACCATTGTGCAATACTCGACTAACTAAAAATGGCCCTTCCCAAATTGGGGAAGTTTGTGCTTTCTTTGCTGCACAAGCCGGAGAACCAAATCGCCCTTATTGAAAGACCGGTTTCTGATTCTCTGGCTATGATACTTGCGTAACTTCTGCTGATAGGCTGTTGATCTCATCTCAGCAACGACGCGAACTTCTTCGACTAAGTTGAGATCATTTTGTCGAGAAATTTCGGCATCCTCTTCAATATACGCGGCCACTCTAGGAGAAGTGTGAATCAAATCACTAAGAAGAGCTGCTTCTGCGCCATAGACGAAGAATAAAGGTGTGTATCCGGTTGACCCGTTTGGAGTTGTTCGCAAACTCCATATTACAGAAAGTAATTCCTCTGCCCAAGCCCCCGCAGCATGTCGTAGTGGTTCTTTGAGTCTTGGTTTTAGGCCTTATAGGATTAAACCATTTGCTCTTTTGACTTGTCCATTAGCTTGCGGATGTGCGACTGATGCAATGTCAAGCCGGATATTTTGTTCATTGCAGAATTCGGCAAGTTCTCCCATAGAGAAGTTACTCCTGTTGTCCGTGATAATGCTATGCGGATAACCGTATCAGATTATGACATCCTCTAAAAATCTTCTGGCTGTTTCTCCATCACAACTAGTGAAGGGTTTAGCCTCAATCCATTTGGTGAATTTATCCACCATCACTAAGAGGTGAGTAAATCCACTTGGAGCCCGTGTAAATGGTCCTACCATGTCAAGCCCCCAGACCGCAAAAGGCCATATTATAGGTATTGTTTGCAGCTGATCAGCCAGAACGTGAGCTTGCTTGGCGTATTTGTGGCAGCCCTTGCACGTCTTGACCAGCCGTTCGGCATCTGCCTTGGCTGTAAGCCAAAAAAACCGTGTCGGAAAGCTTTTGCCACTAGTGATTTGGCTGCAGTGTGGTGGCCACACTCTCCTTCGTGGATCTCTCGTAAGATTTCCACTCCTTCTTCCGGAGATAAACAGCACTGAAAGACCCTAGATGCACTCCACTTATAGAGCTCACCACTAATTATAGTATAGGCTTTTGCTCGTCGGACGATCTGTCGGCTCAAAACTTCGTCTTTGGGTAATTTTCTGTCTACCAAGTAATCAAGGTAGGGTTGAGTCCAGCTGGGAATCATAGCTAGAACTGCTACTAAAGGTGAGTCGGATTTGGTCAGATATTCCTCGTCCACTCCTTTTATAGAGGGAACTTTGAGGTGCTCTAAAAAAGCGCCATCGAGGACCTTTTTCCGGGCAGAGCCTATTCGAGATAGTGCATCTGCATCCTCATTTTCTGTTCGAGGGATGTGTTGAACTTCAAACCCTTCAAACGATTTAGATAGTTCATCCACGACAGCCCTATATGCCACCATGTGCTTGTTTGCCTTACAGATATCCGACACTTGTTGGGCAACAAGATCCGAATCTCCATAACACATTAAATGTCGGATGCCACTTCTGGTTGGTGACTGGCATTGCTTCGATCCACTTGGTGAATTTGTCGACTGCGACCAGGAGGAAGACGTGTCCTCCCTTCGAGGATTTTGGCAGTTTGCCGATCATGTCAAGGCCCCATTGGGCAAAAGGCCAGGCTATGGGTATGGGTCGAAGTTCGGACCCAGGTGCGTGCGGTTTGTCGGCGAACCGTTGGCACCCGTTGCATCTTCGGACGATGTCCTTCGCGTCGCTCATGGCCGTTGGCCAGTAGAATCCTGCTCGCAGAGCTTTGGCGATGAGGGAGCGGCTACCTGCATGGTGGCCGCAGATTCCCTCGTGGATATCTTGGAGTATGGCCTTGCCGTCATTGATGGTGACGCACCGTTGTAGTACGCCCGTAATGCTGCGTTTGTACAGCTCGCCGTTGGTGATGGTGAAGGCTTTTGACCGACGAGATATGCGCCGGGCATCTGTCGGGCTGTCTGGTAATTCTCCGTTTATCAGGAACTGGAGGTATGGACGTGTCCAAGTTTCTTCGACTGCCATGACCTGCATCAGGTTGACCATGGCAACTTCGGTATCCAACTTTTCGGGTCCTTCATGACCTTCGGGTAGCGTAGCCCCCGAGTGTTCTGCTTCTTCGGGTGATCCTTTGGGGAATTTTCGCTTGATGGATGGCACGCAGATCTGTTCGAGGAACACACCTGGTGGTACCTTTGCACAAGTGGAGCCGATGTTGGCGAGTCTATCGGCCTCCTCGTTGCTCTCTCTTCCAACGTGCCGAAGTTCGCAGCCGTCGAATTCTCCTTCGAGTGTGTTGTATAGCGCGCAGTACGCGATCATGTTTTCGGCGTGTGCGTTGCACTCATTCATCGTCTGTTGTACGATAAGGTTGGAGTCACCATAGATGACCAGGCGCGTTGTGCCACATATTTTTGCCATCTTCATGCCATGGATGAGGGCTTCGTATTCGGCCTCGTTGTTGGAGGCTCTGAATTTCATCCGAAGGACGTACTTCATCTTGTCACCTTGCGGGGAGGTCAGTATGACTCCTGCCCCTGCTCCGGCTTCGCGCTTGGAGCCGTCAACATGCATGGTCCAGGACTGCGACATGTCCGGTGTCGTACAGCAGCTCCATCCGAGGCACCGAAGTCCGGAAGGACTTGAGATTTGATTGTGTGTCGCTTCTCGTAGATGATGTCCAGGTGATAGTTCAATGCCCCAGGGGCCACGCGCCTGTGGCCTCTGGTTATTCAGATGCTGTTTAGGGTGCCTCGTTGGCGACCATCACCGATGCTCCTGGAAGTAGTGGCTCGACCGTCGAGCCGTCATGAACATGCCGTGTAGGCCAGCTTCGTAGTGCGGGTACCGCTGTTTTGTTGGAGTGAGAACCTCGCTGAGGTAGTAAATTGGGCGTTGTACCCCGTGGGTCTTGCCTTCTTCGGGTCGTTCGACCACGAGTACTGTGCTGACCACCTGGTGTGTGGCTGCTATATACAGCAACAGGGGCTCGCGCTCTTTTGGCGTGACCAAAACTGGCGAGGTGGAGAGGAGCCGCTTGAGGCTTTCGAATGCGTCGTTGGCTTCTGGTGTCCACTCGAACTTATCTGCCTTGCGCAGCAGCTGGTAAAATGGTAGGGCATTCTCGCCCATGCGGCTGATGAACCTGCTTAGTGCCGCTACTCGCCCTGCGAGCTACTGAACGCCCTTGAGGTTTTTCGGCTTCTCCATTGTCATGATAGCTTTGATTTTCTTCGGGTTTGCTTCGATCCCTCGTTGAGAGATGAAGTACCCGAGCAGCTGACCCGAGGGGACGCCGAAGGTGCACTTTTCTGGATTGAGCTTGATCCTGTAGCGATCAAGGTTGTCGAACGTCTCGCGGAGATCGTCGATAAGTGTTCTTGCCTCCTTGGTTTTTATGACTATGTCGTCGACATAGACTTGGACGTTGCGACCGATCTGGTCCTTGAGGCAGGCCTGCATGCATCGCTGGTACGTGGCACCCGTGTTCTTTAGCCCGAAGGGCATTGTGTTGTAGCAGTATACTCCGAACGGTGTGATGAACGCCGTTTTCTCTTGATCTTCGACCTTGAGTCGAATCTGGTTATAGCCTGAGTAGGCGTCGAGGAAGGAGAGTTTCTCACAACCTACAGTCGAATCGATGATCTGGTCGATCCGAGGAAGAGGGAAGTGGTCCTTAGGGCAGTGTTTATTTAGTGACGTGAAGTCCACGCACATCCGCAGGATGTCCGTGTCCTTCTTCGGGACCATCACCGTGTTTGCCAGCCACTCGCTTTCCTTGATTTCCCGGATGAAGTCTGCTGCGAGTAATCTGTTGATCTCCTTGCCGATAGCTTCGGCTCGTGGCTCCGACAGTCTTCGGATGGACTGCTTGACTGGCTTGGTGTCTGGGAAGACATTGAGTGCGTGCTCGGCGAATTCCCTGGGAACTCCTGGCATGTCCGCAGGACACCAGGCGAAGATTTCCCAGCGCTCACGGAGGAATTCGACGAGCGCGCCTTCCTATGCGGTGCTGAGGTCGTTGGCGATCAGCGCCGTCTTGGAGGCATCCGTTGGATGGACCTGCACTTTCTTGGTGTTGATGGTGGAGTCGAAAGACATGTCAGGTGCGTTCTGCTTTGTGACTGGGGGTAGCCCATTGTCCGTCACCTCGCGGAGCCTTACAAGCTCGTCTTGCATGCCGAAAGACTGGGAGATTTTGTTGAAATCCCTGTCGCATTGGTCTGATCGGGTGAAGCTCCCGTGGACTGTGATGACGCCCCTTGGTCCTGGCATCTTGAGTAGTAGGTATGCGTAGTGTGGGACGGCCAGGAACCTTGCGAATGCTACACGTCCCAGGATGGCATGGTATTGCGACGGCCAGTCCACCACTTCGAATTCTAGGCGCTCCTGCCGAAAGTTGTCCGGCTTCCCGAAGATGACGTCGAGCCCTATTTTGCCTAGGGGGAGATGCCCTTCCCTAGGACAATGTCGTGGAACGTTGTGTCTGATTGTTCCAGGCTGTATTGCGGGATTCGCATAGCTGCTAGAGTGCTTGCGAACATTAGGTTGATGCCGCTGCCGCCGTCCATGAAGACGCGACTCATCTCGAAGCCTCCGATCTGCGCCTCCAGCACCAGGGCAGCATGACCTGGGCGAGGGATCTAGCAAGGGTGATCCGCGCGAGTGAATGTGATGCAGGACTCCGATCCGCTGAGGTACTCAGGGATTGCAGGCGGAGTTGCCACGGCCAAGTTGATTTGTCGGGTGATTTTCTTCTGCACCCTATTGGTGGGGCGTCCCTTCTGGGTCATATTTAGTGCTCCCTTTGGTGGTGGGTATGCGACCCCGGCGTTGTTTTGCACTGGTGCGATTGGTTGATTTGGGCCTCCAATAGGCGGCGGTGGAGGAGCTCCGTGTGCTATTTCACCTGGCGCAGGTGCGTTTGCAGGAATTGGAGCTTGTTGCCTCATCTGCATCATGCCTTCGCTGAGTTTCTGGAACTCGCGGCATTCCTTGAGCATGTGGCTAGCTTTCTTTTTGCCATCTTGTTTGTCGATGTAGAAGTGGATGGTGCATGGACCCGAAAGTTTGTCGAATGCTGAGGGTCCGTTGTCATCGCGTTGCCACGACTGCGTTGGTCTTCCATTGTCGCGGAAGTTTCCGCTGCGGTATCCTCCGCTGTTGCAGCTGTTGTCGTTACGGCGGTCGGCGTAGCCGGCTGTGACCATGTCGGGTCCGTCGCGGTCCTCATAGACGCGCGATCTCCTCTTGCTGCGGCGTTCGCGTCTTCGGCTGTAGTCGCCCTCTTCATCTGATTGCGCCCGCTGGATGCAATCTTCCCCGTCTGCCCAACTATTGGCGATTTCCATGAGGTGGTCGAGTGTCTTGGGCTTTATACGCCCAAGTTCCTCCTTGAATTCTGGGCGCTTGACGCCGTCTCTGAAGGCGTCGATGGCCCTTTCTTCGGAGATGTGTTCTACGGAGTTCTTGGTTGTAGACCAGCGTAGTATGTACGAGCGAATAGATTCACCCGTTCTCTGAGTGCAGGCTCGCAACTCTTCGATTGAGGCGGGCCTCTTGCTGGTGCCTTTGAAATTTTGGATGAAGCTATAAGCGAGCTCCTCCCAGCTTCGGATGGATCCTGATGATAGGCTGCTAAGCGGACCAGCGCCAGCGCTTGTTCGCAATGAAGGCATTGCATGGCGGTTTCTTTGTTGCCTCCGTGAAGCTTGACGGATGATGAGATGGTCACCGAGCCAGGACTTTGGATCTTGCGTGCGTTGAACTTCGAGTATCCGAAGGAAGCTTGAAGTTGCGTGGCATCTGTGTTCGCCGAACGGATCTCTTGAAGCATCGAGCCCCGCAGTTCTCCTTCGTCTTCATCCATCTCAGATTCGAGACGAGCATGCGGCGTTTACGCGTGCTTTGTCGATCTTGCGCTGTGTAAGCTTGTCTCTGGCGTCGTACTCGTGTTTATGGCGGTTATAGCTCTTCTTCCTTCGAGGAAGATCGTGTTCCTCTTCATCTTCAGATGAGGGAGTGGGGCTCCGGTCGCGCCTGGCTGGAGCTTTCTTCTTCGGCTCCGTAGGAGCGTCTTCGTGGAGCGCAGCTCCGATTAGTCCTAGTCCGGTGAGTGCGGACCTATGCATGGCTCTTTTCAGGTCCCCCTCCGGAGGTGGGTGAGCCGCAAGATATGCAGTGGCTGCCATGATCGCAGCTTGTGGCGTCTTCGGGATGATGTTGCCGTCAGCGTCCATATCCATGAACGATGTGTGAAGAGTTCGGGTCACGTCACGCCGCTCCTTCGGGTCCATGTTTTCCACCCGAGAGCGGTGCTTGTTTCCCTGGCTTCCGTTTGTGCTAGAGCCGGGTCCCATGGCGGAGAGCACAGCTCGTCGCGCACTGGACTCAGAGGCTGCTTTCTTGCGTTTGTCGAGCGTCTCCTGCATCTTGACTTGCTTCTTGTGCTCCTCGATGAGGAGGTAGTGGTATGCCATCAGTAGGTCACGTGAGGAGTCCAGAGGTAGGACTATTTCGCCTGCAATGGCGCGGCGTGCTTCGACCCATCCTTCTTTGCTAAGTTGGATGAGGTGGCCCCTGTTTTCCCCGTTTTCGCCGTTTCCACCGTTTTCGCCGTTTCTGTCCTGCGGGTTGGGGTTGGGCGGCGGGTTGGGGTTGGGAGGCGGGTTAGGCGTTTCCTCGTCGGTTTGGATGACTGTGGCGCACAGATAGCGCCTGCAGATTGGTTGGCTGCTGCCGCAGCTTTCGGATCCGGAACCGTAGGTCCCTTCATCCGAAGGTGGATCGCATAGATCGGAGTTGCAGCTGCTGCTGCTGTAGAACTCATCTGTTGATGGTGACGTGCGTAGCACGGGGTGCGGAGCCCACGAAGCGGGCCTGATTGACGGCACGGGCACCCGCTCAGGGAGGCGGAGGGTGCCAGTTTGTCCCACCTGGAAGCAGAAGCTCCCGAACAGAATTTCGAGTCCATCGCCTACGGGCTCGAAATCCTTCATGGTATCCGGCGAGTGGGCGGTGAAGTCGAAAGCGCCGAAGAGGAGGTGATTCTCCGTCGCCGCGGAGTTGTAGATCGATCGGGTCGGAACCGTCACGACCGCACAATCAGCAGCCCCAATTCCCACAGACGGCGCCAATTGACGAGGTTTAATCTCGTCAATGCCCATTGTTATGGACTTGGGTTTTGGAGAAGATGGGGATGCTGGAGATCGTGTCACGGTTAACAGACAAGCAACCAGGGGACACGAGATTTATCCAGGTTCAGGCCCCCGGAGGGAAAACCCTACTCCTGCTTGTCTGCTCTTTGATTACGGCGGAACCGAAGGTTACAGGGTGCGCAGATTCGATCTGGCGTGGATGCGTGTGCGAAAGTATGAGTCTGGTCGATCTAGGACGTGCCCTCCTGGCCTTTATATAGACTTAGGCAGGTCCCGGGCGTAGTCCTAGTCGGTTACAAGTTCTAGAGTTTTACACCTTTGAATTTCCTATCTCCGCTAGTCTTGCTCTCCAAGGATCGAAGGCTTCATGGGCCTTGGCCACCCGAAAATCTGTATGGGTCAGCGTATGTCTGCCGTGGGCCTTCCTTGGGCTGGACTAGGTATGCTGAAGTTACGTACCCGTAGGGTATAACCATGTCACCTCCTCCTCGAAGGCTTGGTCGGTACTATCGTCTAGAAATACATAGGGAGTGCACAATCACCAAACAATACTTAACTAGGCTAAGTAGTATTCTAAACCACACAATTGATGATCTATTATCATCCCAAACATCACAAGTTTAATTCAATAGTTTCAACCTTTTTACTTTGGAAAGTAATTTCTACTCATTGAAAAATTAACTAAAATTTAATATTCACCACCAAAATATGGGATCATGTGGACACATGTCCTCACCACATATTCTAACATGTGGGAATGAGATTTAAAGGTTGGATCAATATTACTTTGGTTTAAGTTTATTATTTAAAGTGACAAGAAATGCCTATATAGCATTATTTTGGTACTAGTCCAAAGTCACTGCCTGTCAACCTTAATATTATTACATATTTGGATAGATATGATGAAATTTGATTTTTGAGAGTTGGAATCAACTCAAAGGCTAACTTGGTTGATTTTATAAAAATGTTTCAAGTTGCAAAAGCTTCTGTCTTCTTATTTTTATTAGGAGAAATCTATAACTCTAAATGAATTAAATCCAACGGGCTTGGATAGAGCATTTCAATACCTTTCAGACAAAATTAGTTTCATGTAATTTGGATTTGTGAAACTCACAGAATTGAATTTTGAAACACTGGACAGAAACTATATTCTAACTAAAAAGAAAAATCCCGATTTGAAACTATACTCTAAATGAATCTACGCGGCGCGGGGCTCAGCTGATAGGGGGTCCCACTTGTCAGCGGCACTTAAAACGCGAAACGGTACGCGCGCTGTGGGCTGTGCGATTAGAGGCTAGATCTACGGCTGAGGGTCGTCGTCGACGACGAACAGGTCGCCGGCGAGCTCGAACCCTAGCGGCTCAGTGGGGGTCTACTGGGGGCATACCAGGGCTCCAGCGGGGTCAGCGAGGCGGGCGAACGAAGTGGAAGACGACGGCGAGGCGAGGCGTGGTCGTGGCGGAGCTTGAGGTGGCCAGAATCAACGGCACCCTTCTTCTCCAGAGGCGGCGGCTCCGGCTCCAATTCCGGCGAGCTGCTGCTCCACTTGCTCCGGCGAGAGGTGGGTGAGGTTCAGAGAGGTGAGGGGAGTGGAATGGTGTGAGTCTTTGGTGCTGGGGAGGGCTCCTTTTATAGGCTCGATGGTGAGACCGAGCGGGATGGGCGGTCGACGGTGGCGACATGGCTACGGCGAGCTAGCGGCATGGCTGGGGATTGCGATCGGTGGGCGGTTCCCTGGCGGTGCTCTAGTGCTTCAATGCGGCCGTAGGGGCGGTGGCATGCGGTTGGGGCGAGGTGGCGCTCTGCGCGGCCGAAGCGGCGGTGTCCACGGCGAGCGGTGGCTGTGGGGCTTTGGGCGGCGAACGGAGGTGTCTGGGGTGTTCTCCAGGTCGAGGAGGAGCGGTGGGCGCGGGCTGGTGCCAAGGGGCGGTCGGTGCGAGCGGGGACAGTGCGCTCTCTGCGGGCGGCGTCGGCATGGTTCGGTGGCACTGGGCGCGGGTTCTTCTCTATGGTCCATGGCTGCTCTTGGCTCGGGCAAGGGACAGAGAGGGGCGGTGCGGTGCTGGCTACCTCCTAGACATGGAGAGGAATGAGGAGGTGGTCTGCTGCAGCGGGGCAAGTTTGGCCGGCTAGGGTGGTGCTCGGCATGGCATTTCCTTGCCACTAGGGTGTAAGGGATGGGTTGCAAATGGCATGGTTTGATCAGAGGGGGACATAGAGATTAAATGGAGATCAAATGGGGGCAAAACTCTGTTCAAAACAGTGAGCTAGGATTAGAGGTATGATTCTGCCTGCCAAGTGTTTGATGAAATGGCCGCAAGAGAAAAAGGTTTGAATTTTGAGTTCAAAAATTTTGGGTGATCTCCACTAGTGCTAGGTAGTCTCTGGTTGCAAGGGTTTTGAAAATGGTGCTCAAATAGATGGTTTTTGAAATAGCGGTGATCTATGCATATGCATTAGATTCAATTTTAAACTGTCATTTAAAATAGTTTCCAGAATGTTTTTAGTAGATCAAAAGGTGGGCCTTGGTACCTCATTATGTGTACTAGCAAGGGGTGCAAAGATCAAGAATTGTTTCTGTTAAGAATTGAGTACTAGGAATAGCCAAAGTAGGCATGAGAGTTAAATTTGTCAAAATGACCATTCCTTCATTTTAATTCTTTTTGATTTGATTTTCTTTAGGAAAAGTTTGGGAATGATGTAGATGATGTTTAAATCACCTAAGAAACATTTTACAAGCATTGGATCAATCAATCATGGCAATTCAAACAACTCCTATTTTAAATGCACACATATATGAATGCTTTCATTTTAAATTTGGAAAAGTTTTTGTTAACCCCATTTTTGAATGATTTGATCTTGATAAGCTTCGATTGAAGTTTTGGGATGTTACAGTCTTCTAGTGACAACATTGCAAATAAGGTACCATGTGATCATTCATGTCTCATAGTTGAGTACACAATAAATGGAACAACACATCTCCAAGTTAATCATATGGAAGAAACAACTCAGAGAAACACCAACAAATAGCTGTCTCCACATATTTCCTGTTTCGTCCATATACATAATTATTCGTCTAAAACATGCACTATTAACTATATTTGTATTTTTATTCCATCGGTCATATTAAGAGTACAATACCTCACTTCCTCCCTACAAAATAGTATGGCTGAAACCGAATTTGATATCATATTTGTTGCATTGTAAATAATTTTCATTTCACTAAGGAAAATGTAAATACTCTTCTTAGAGACCCCAAACAATGTGCATGGCATCCACCTAGTTCATGTATTACTGTAAAGTGTGTTTTTATTTTTGTTTGTGTGCTTCCTATGTTTTTGCGTGTTCTTTCATATATGTGTGGGTTTACTTACCATTTTTGTGAAAGTAATCCAATGTATTGATTAATGTTTAGGATTACAGTCTGCTTGGATAGAACCAACCATAAAGCCAGGTGTTATATTAAAGCACAAAGAAGAATCTATGCTAAGAGCCTCCCTTGCACAAACATGTGCAACAAAAATCGCTGAACGATTTACATGAAGAAGCTTGAAAGCCTGGAATGACTAACTTAATGACTTTAATTCATTAAGGATGTGGACACCCTCCATTCGTATCTTCCTCACATCATGCCATAGACACTAGGGACAACCAGTCAATTTGCAAAATAACCAGAGGTAATTGGTGCCCGTTGGCTGCTTCCAAACCATCCCTACAAGCCAACAGTTCACTTACAAAAGATCATGAACCAATCCGTGCTTATGGCATCCACCTTCAATCAAAACACCATTGCTATCCCGCATAACATAGCCCAAGTCGCCCACCCTATAAGTTAAATCAAGAGATCCATCTATATTAACCAACGTCCAGCCAGCTCGGGGAGGAACCCAACCCGCCTTAATTGGCATCACCATGGAGGGTTTAGGGGGTACCTCCGTACTCGTGACTAGATCAACAAACAAGTTGGCTGAAACTGCTCCTAACCTTGAACAAATTTATTTCTACTAGTCTAGATACACCAGCATAATGCAATTAAAATTTCCTTGTCATCATTGGACAGAGAATCATCCAAAGTCAGGTCAAAAGCCTAGCCGTGTGTGTGTAACCGAGGCACCTTCAAACCTCTTTGCTCTTCAAGGGCTGACAAAAAATGTTTGGCATGCTCACACTCAATCATAACATGAAATTACGTCTCATCTACATGGCTACATAATTTGCAAGCCACCATATACATCACATGCCTCCTTATCAATTAACTGTAACAAGAGAGAAGATCCTTCACCAAACGCCACCAAAATACATGAATTTTGGAACGACGGCTAGCTTCCACAACTTTTCTGAACTCCCCCATTCTCTGAGTTGAAACAATTTGCATCACTACCGCTTGGATTTGAGGCTCTAAGTAGCATCTGGTATGCTGATATAGCTGTGTCAATTCTAGTCTTCTCCTCACTCTAAGACCATATATCCTCACAATTACCCCTTGTTCGAGGGATACATACAATAGCATTAGCATCAGGACCAAACAGGTGTTCCCTTATTTTTGCCTCGTCCCAATTTCCTGTTTGTACGTCTAACAGATCTGATACTCAGACTGGATCTTCTAGATCATCATTGCTTAAATGTATCCATTGGTTTGAGGGATGACATACTCGTAATCCATCTATCCTTCCAAATTTTAGTGATTTTCCATCTCCAATTCTTCTGATTAGCCCCTGTTTAAGCACATCACGACCACAAATAATTGCCTTCCAAACACGTGAAGCACTTCTAGGACAATTAGAAGAAATAATGTCATCATTAGGAAAATAACTTCCTTACATAGCACGAGCACAAAGGCTCTCTGGTTTTTCAAGCAATCTCCATGCTTGTTTCCCCAATATTGCATCATTGAACAATTGAAAACCTTGGAAACCCATGCCACCTGCACACTTTGGTACAAACATCTTCTCCTAAGATTTCTAGTGCATACCTTGTTTGCCCAGTGATCCACTCCACCGGATGCTATGGTCCTTAATTTGGAGCACAACCCCTTATTGAGTTTGAATCAACTCATAGACTAGGTTGGTAGGGACTTACTTTCCATACCGTGTGTACCTTCCAGCATTTGGTGTGTGTATTTCTCAGTTAGTATATGTACTGCCTAAATTAATGTGTATACCTTCCATGTACCATGTCTATTTTCCAAATAGTATATATTTCCCATATTAGTAATTTTTATACCTAACATAATACTCACTGATGTGTACTGCCCATATACACATTCATGTACTACCACACAATTTCAAAAAGTTTAACTGCATGAATGAGCTTATAAGTATGAAATAACAAAGGAGAAAGTGAGCATAAATCTGGCTCCTGGAAGAAGGCTAATCCACCACGTAAGTTCAACTCCACGTAAAGCGGGGCACTCTAAGGCACATACAACAATAACCTCTCATACGTCACTCATCACGGGAGTGACTGGGTGGCCTGTTGTAACACCCCCGGCCTCTCTGGACCAATGGTTGTCACCTCTAGCAGCTTACTAGGATCTCTAGACTTGCCTCACAGATCAACACTTGTATTTTCTACGCACTTTGTCCGCACTCGTGCGCACCCACGAACAAGTTCCCGGTTAGTCATCCATCCTCAAATTGCTCCGGGTCAAGCATGCTCGCTGTTGTGAGCCAGCATACCACTACATGGTGTAGTATGCAAGTCATTGGCATAACACCAATGAAACACCATTCCATCAGTATTACATCCCTCCGAGGGGTACAACAAAAACATCGCGGGTCCAAGGTATGTCTATAGATTATAATTCAAAGTCTTATAGAAGATCCAAAGAACTTCCTCGATACTATGGGTAAAGTAAAAGAAAACTAGAAATAACAACTCGAGAACTATACTATAAATCAGGCTACTTATATTACTATCTAACTTGCGATTGCTTCTATAGAAATGCCTTACAGAAATAGGTTCTACGAGTTAGAGATGATAATTCTATATATTTTATAATTATGCCTCCACTTTTCTTGAAGAAGAGGTTGACTCTATTGGCTTCTTTTAATAACTCCGGCTTCTTGTAGTAATTCTCCTAAGCATCAATTGGTGTTAAAGACGTCTTCAATGGCTTTAGAATCTAGCAAGGGTTAAGAAGGTATGGTTGAGTACAAGCATACTCAGAAAATTCATTATTGAGGACTGTTTGATGCACTAACTATAACCACATACCATAAGTCATAGACTATGCATGTTTTCGTAAACTTTTTTCAAAGGTTGCTTTTATTCTGAAGATCTATGTCCGTCAGCATTCACAGGTTTACCAGAACTTCATGGAGTTCACTTCCTACAGCGTTCGTAGCTCCTTCCTAGACCAGGGAGTAACATGCCACACTTTTATACACTCTACGGAGCTGTGTTGCTTTACCCATAAGATATATTAACTTTGTTGCACATCCGGGCCGCAAATACCGTTCACACTTCCTTGGTATGAGGTCTAGTCTAAGATCCAAGCCAACCACTACCCTTCTCCACAACCCTGCATGCCTACCCAATTCTGTAAGCAGAACCTTCCCCTGGTAGCCCCTATTATAATGGTAGACCCTACCTCCGACAACCCCTTACAGACCCTCGTAGACACCAAGTATCGCGGGGCACTAAGGGGTCCCACCCATATGCTGGATCCTCCGCAGGAATCTGCAGAGTCATGATACGGTCGTCCGTTGACATGCGGTGTCATCGGATTGATGACAAGTACGCCATGAGGGGGTCCTCGAGGCGTGTGGAAGAGATGGGTGTGAGACGTACGGTGTTCCGGGACGGTGAGCACACAAGTTTACCCAGGTTCGAATCCATCGTCTTTGGATGGATCCTACTCCTGCTAGCAATCCAGTAATACGGCAGAGCCGGAATATGGGTTACAAGGGGTTCGCCTGGGCGAGTTGAGATCGTAATAGTAAGGGTGCTCTAAAGGCTCTCCCTAGGACGTCTTATATAGATATCCGGCCTAGGGTTTACATGAGAGATCTATCCAGCTACGACTAAGAGTCGGTTACAGAGTACACCTTGAACTACAAGTAACACTATGGGCTTATGTCGGTAAGTCTTCTGGGCCTTCCCGTAGCCGGAATGGACTCCGTCTCTTCTCCCTGACTAGGCCGCCTGTGAAGCAAAGCTCTAACCCGAAGTGGGCCACCCTGGTCAGTGAGGAAACTGTGAGGATACCCTGAAAGTATATCCCCAACAGCAGCCCCCGGAAGTCTCCAAGATCCAAAGTTGGATTCATCATCATCTAGCTTGATCTTCGGCTTGCAGAATCTTGAAGGGTTCCTGAAACTTCAAAACAAAAGATACGATTCGGGTCTTAAAATAAGTCGGACCTATAAATACGTTATTCGGATTTCCATCTCGAAATTCAAACTAAGCCAGAACTTGGTCTCTGACGTCATCTGACACCAGTCATGGTCAAGTCACGTCACTGACAGACATTTCCTGTCAGCACGACCGTTGGTGGGTACGCCTTTCACGGAACCGAGGCGCCGTTTCAATGCATGCGCGGAGATCGAGGCGGCGTAATCATCGTGTGGGGGCTTCCCAGTTCTTTCCACGACGTGTGATGTATTTACTGTAACATTTGCACGAATCTTGGTGCGGCTTGGTGGTTATAAGGGGTGAGGATTTCTTTTCCTCATCTTCTTCACCTATTCCCAACGCCGTTTCCTTCCCCTCTACGCCTCCCCAGCTCTTAGCGCTCCTCTGCCTCTAAGAAAAAACCTCAGCGCCGCCCATCCAAGGTCATCAGCTCACCGGAGAGAATGGCTTCTTCTTCATCCTCTGGCTTGGCGGCGGCAGCAGCGGCGGCGGCGGCAGAGAAAGAAAGCAATCGCGGGGTTTGGATCCTGTGCGTCCTCGACAACGCCAAGCTCCTCGGTGTAGAAAACGAAGGGCTCCTCCGTGCCGGCGACTGGCGGAGCGGCTTCGGCGAAACCGTCCCCAACCCTCACGCCGATGAGCGAGTGCATTTCGGCACTCACCTCGACAGAGGTCTATCCTTTCCTCCCTCAGAATTCTTTTCCGAGGTTATAGATCACTATGGTGTTCATATCCACCATCTTCCCCCGAACTCCATCTTAGAGATGAGCGCGTACACCTCTTTGTGCGAGGGGTATCTCGGCATTAGGCCGAGCCTTACTCTCTTCGGTACTACTTCCATGTTCGGAGAAATTCCATTGCTGCCGGTAATCCTTATATTACCGGTACTATTAGTTTTTCGGTTAGGCGTGAGCGTGTTTATCCTTGGATTTTAGCTAGTGAGTCAGTCAAACAATGGCCGGCTACCTTTTTCTATCATAAGGATATTCCCCCTCCCGGCAAAGCTACTACATTGTCGGCTTTCGTCGATGGAGCCGCCACACCTCAAGCATCTTGGGATGAGGTTGCTCCGGCTCTCAGTGACGTTTTGCTTCTCGCCAAGAGGCAGATTGAATATCTGATGAAGCACAAGGGCCTGAGAGGGTCCGACTTGGTCTAGTGTTGGGTTTCTCACCGGATCCAACCTCTTCAACATCATGGAGATCGACTGATGCATTCCATCACGTCGTCGAAGAAAGATTCCCTCCGCATCAGCCCCAAGTCCTTAAAGCCACATGACTATATATGCCAAATCAAGGGAGCGGATCGAAAGGAAGATTCCGGAGCTGTCCCTAGACATGCATACAACGGAAGATCCTGTTACTCCGGTAAAATCCAGCAATAACTCATCTTTATGCTCAACTATATGTTATTTTTGCAATACTGAGATGTTTTTCCCTTTCAGCTTGCTGACCTCCCCGAGTTGGAGTTTGCTCCTATCGAGGGATACCATCCTGAATTTTCTCAGGATGAGGGTGAATTGGTCCCAATGCTGGATGTCGTTCCTCGGAAACGCAAGGCTCCGACATTGTCCATAGGCACCAAAGAAGTGCCAGTTGTGAAGAGGTAATCTTTCTTCACAGATTCTTTGTATTTTACCTGTAATTCCTTCTGAGATGTAATGTTCTTTGTCCTATTATCTTCTCAGAGCTAGACAGATCATCAAGGGCAAGGGGAAGGATGCTGCCGTGAAGCCCCTTCGCCAGTCGAAGCTCAAACTGGCTTCTCCTGCCGTGGCTCCTCCGGCTCCCACTCCTCAGCCTTCTACAGCGCTGGAGATTACTAAATCTCTGACTGTTGTAGAAGATCTGGCTCCCTCAGCAGAGCCAGCGATCCTTGAGTCGCAGACTGATGTCACCATGAGTGACTCAGGTTTTGATAAGGGTGAACCCTCTTCGGGTAATGATCCCTCGGTAGAAATCTTTGCCAACAATCTCCTAAGTAATCCGGGACTTGCTAAACTTGGCTTGTCTCGGAAATCTGCGGAGGAAATCCAGTGTCTGGCCTGGCAGTGCTTAGAAAGCCGGAATCTTTCTACCGAAGAAGAAGCACAAGAAGCGGAGGACATCAAGTACTCCGAACAAGTCCGCCTTCGTGACGAGGGACTGAGAGCTGGTGTATTACTACCTCCACGAGTGATCCCGCTCACCCTTGCCGAGAAGGTTACAACTTAAGTGAACATGTGCTTGAGCAAGCTCACACATGAACAACATGTAAGTCAGAATTCCAACTCACTTTTTCCTTTATGTTACTTTATATCTTATCCTCTATCCCCCAAGCATGAAATTGGATAGTCAAATCCGGGTTTATGCTTACTTAGGATGCCAAAGAATGAACTAGTGTAGCCCCCAAGGCTCGTGCTGATATTAGTTACAATATTAGCCTGAGTCTTTAGTAGACTTCTGACTCTGGGTATTATGACTTACAGAAAGTTAATTCGTATAACCAGGAATTATTAAAATATCTGCAACAAGCGGAAAGAGACCAGAGCTCTCCGACTTGAAAATGCACAGCTGAAGGTTTCCAAGGATGAGGCCGAAGGTAAAACATTTCGAGACTCAAACCTTGTCTTTTTTGTTTCATAGTTGAACTTTTGTTGAACTGACTGTTCTTTTTGACTTACAGCACTGATAAAATAGTCCTGTGCCATGATCGAAGAGGCCAAGAATCTAAAAACCTTGGTGGTGGAGAACAAAGAACTTCGCCAAGAGCTGGATAAGCTCAAGGCAGATCATGAGAAGAGCATTGCTCAGATTCTCGAGTCTAGCTCCATGGCTACCGATGAGCGTGATCGCAAGATTGCGCTTCAAGATCAGAAAATCTCGGATTTCAACGACGAGTTATTCAGAGAGAAGGACATTTTCGTGGCGCTCCGTGCTGAGCTCTAGAGTCTTCGTGAAGAGAAGACCAAAGTCGACGATGTCATCCTTGGTATATTTCCCTTTCTCTGATTTTTCTGCATCTTCCGACTCTCTAGAGTTTGGGTTTATTTGACTTATCCTTTGCATTATATGTGCAGGTCCTCTGAACTTGACGGATTCTGCCTTTGCCGAGCCTCGCACCCACCAGCTTACCCAAGTCGTGATTTGCTTCATGACTTCCGCCAATCTCTTGAAGACATTGGCGAGGTTCTCAAGGTTCCGGATATGCACAACATGTCCGGTTTTGAAGTGCGAGATAAGGCCAAGGATATGCCGCAGCTTGTTTAGGACTAGAGCATGTCCTGCGCGTGATCCGCAGCGCAGAACACTCTCACCATGGTTATGAGCCACCATGGAAGCATGGAAATCTGGCAAGTGACGAGAGGGTATTTTACTGTGGACGAAGACGGCCAGGAACAAGATATCAAAGCCATCATGGACTCCTACGCCGGATACGGGTGCCACGTAGCTGATTTGACCAGCTACGACACTCCCTTCTTCACCCGCGTGTACACGCCGCCTCCTCCTCCCGAAGAAACAGCTGAAGTTTTCGACGATGATCAAACCATATCGGATATGAACATCTCGGATCATTATCAAGGTGCGGCTGATGTATCCAGCGAGCCGGCAGCTCCTACCTCTCCTCCTACATCATAGATCATCAGAAAGAACAGATGTGTTATTCTGAAAACATTATGGATCTGTAAATAAGTAGTGTGATACTTTTGCTAGTGCCAAGTTTTAATTTATCTATTCAGCACTTTTGACTTTGATACTATGTGCCTGAAATGTTTACTTATGCACTTGTACTTTTTTGTCTGCACTTATCGTTTATCTGGCTTTCCGTCTCGTCCCTTTCATGAGCCGGCTAACTTTCAACACGGATACTTTGCCGAGCAATGGAGCTCAATTGCTAAACCAGTTTAAACTCGGAAACAAAGCCGGCTTCCAGTACCAACAATTCACTACTCGGAAAATACCCGCATCCAGCAATCAGACAAATAACCAAAGTAGAGACTAGGAAATATAGAGTTATACCCGAAGGTAGCAATTTTAGAATCGGAAATATAAACCAGAACAAACATGAGCATAAAGTACTTTCAAGTATTCTGGGATTTTCGACTATGACACAATCATTCGGAAATAAGATGGTAAAAACTTCTCAGAAAAAATTTGAGGCAACCAAAACTTTTATTTCTCACAGAATATGTACACATATATGATTACAAAGAAGGATAAACTAAGAATAAAAGGGACGTAGCTGAGCAATATTCCATGGTCTGTCTAACTCATCCGGATTTATACTGCCTCCAGCTCTCTTTCTCTTCTTAGTAGCAGGTCTTTCTTTGACTGGCTGCATATCAGTTAGGTAGTATGAACCATTGTGTAATACTCGACTAACTAAAAATGGCCCTTCCCATACCGGGGAAAGTTTGTCCTTTCTTTGTTGCATAAGCCGGAGAACCAAATCGCCTTTATTGAAAGATCGGTTTCTGACTCTCTGGCTATGATACTTGCGTAACTTCTGCTGATAGGCTGTTGATCTCATCTCAGCAACGACGCGAACTTCTTCGACTAAGTTGAGATCATTTTGTCAAGAAATCTCGGCATCTTCTTCGATATACGCGGCCACTCTAGGAGAAGTATGAATCAAGTCACTAGGAAGAACTGCTTCTGCGCCATAGACCAAGAAGAAAGGTGTGTATCCAGTTGACCTGTTCGGAGTTGTTCGCAAACTCCATATTACAAAAGGTAATTCCTCTGCCCAAGCCCCCGCAGCACGTCGTAGTGGTGCTTCGAGTCTCGATTTTAGGCCTTGTAGGATTAAACCATTTGCTCTTTCAACTTGTCCATTAGCCTATGGATGTGCAACTGATGCAATGTCAAGCTGGATATTTTTTTCGTTGCAGAATTCGGCAAGTTCTCCCATAGAGAAATTACTCCTGTTGTTCGTGATAATACTATGCGGATAACCATACCGGATTATAACATCCTCGACAAATCTTTTGGTTGTTGCTCCATCACAACTAGTGACGGGTTTAGCCTCAATCCATTTGGTGAATTTATCCACCATCACTAAGAGGTGAGTAAATCCACTTGGAGCCCGTTTAAACGGTCCTACCATGTTAAGCCCCCAGACCGCGAAAGGCCATGTTATAGGTATTGTTCGCAGTTGATCAGCCGAAACGTGAGCTTGTTTGGCGTACTTTTGGCAGCCCTTGCACGTCTTGACCAGCCGTTCAGCATCTGCCTTGGCTGTAAGCCAGAAAAAACCGTGTCGGAAAGCTTTTGCCACTAAAGATTTGGCTGCAGCATGGTGACCACACTCGCCTTCGTGGATTTCTCTTAAGATTTCCACTCCTTCTTCCAGAGATACACAGCGCTGAAAGACCCTAGACACACTCCGCTTATAGAGCTCACCACTAACTACAGTATAGGATTTTGCTTGTCGGATGATCTGCCGGCTCAGAACTTCGTCTTCGGGTAATTTTTCATCTACCAAATAATCAAGGTAGGGTTGAGTCTAGCAAGGAATTATAGCCAAAACTGCTATTAAAGGTGAGTCGGATTTGGTCGGATATTCCTCGTCTACTCCCTTTATTGAGGGAACTTTGAGGTGCTCTAAAAAAGCGCCATCTGGGACCTCTTTCCGTGCAGAGCCTATCCGAGATAATGCATCTGCTTCCTCATTTTCTGCTCGAGGGATGTGTTGAACCTCAAACCCTTCGAACGATTTAGATAGATCATCCACGACAGCTTTATATGTTGCCATGTGCTTATTTGCATTACAAATATCCGACACTTGCTGAGCAACAAGATCTGAATCTCCGTAACACATCAAACGTCGGATGCCGATATCCTTAGCAATCCGGAATCCATGCAGCAGTGCTTCATACTCGGCAATATTATTTATCGCTGTGAAGTGAATCTGCAACACGTATAATAGTTTATCACCTTGGGGTGATTTGAGTACCACGCCAGCCCCCGAGCCCCCGCGAGCCTTAGACCCATCAAAATATAGGGTCCAATATTCCGACTCAGGGAGGGTCATATTCCCCTTTGTCTCTGTCCAATCAGCAACAAAGTTAGCAAGGATTTGGGATTTGATTGTTGTCCGAGGTTTATAGTCAATATCAAAAGCTGAAAGCTCTATGCCCCATTTGGCGACGCGTCCTGTGGCATCACTGTTGTTGATTATATCTCTCATGGGAGCTGTTCTCACCACGGTAATTGGATGTTCCTGAAAATAATGTCGTAACTTACGAGATGCTAAGAACACACCGTAAGCCAGTTTTTGATAGTGTGGATACCGCTATTTCGATTCTATGAAGACCTCGCTGAGATAGTAAGTCGGACGATGCACCAGGTGTTCCTGATTTTCCTCTGGTCTCTCCACCACCATGACGATACTGACGAGTTTGTTTGTCGCAGCAAGATAGAGCAACATCGGTTCTTGTGGTTCCGGTGCCGCAAGGATGGGAGCATATGAGAGTACTGCTTTCAGGTCTTGTAGTGCAGCTTCAGCTTCGTCGGTCCATACAAAATCCTTGGTCTTTTTCAGGAGTTTGTATAGTGGTGCGGATCTTTCATCGAGCCGGCTTACAAACCGACTGATTGCGGCAATGCAACCAGTTAGTCTTTGTACGTCCTTCAGGCGAGTTGGCCTGGAAATATTGAGAATAGCCTTGATTTTGTCTCGGTTCACCTCTATGCCTCTTTGAGACACGATAAAACCTAACAATTTTCCGGCTGGGATTCCAAAGAAGCATTTCTTCAGATTAAGCATTATATTGTATTTTCGTAGATTGGCAAATGGTTCCTCCAAGTCGAAAATCAAGGTTTCCTTATTTTTGGACATAACCGCAATATCATCCACATATGCATGTACATTTCGTCTGATTTGATCGTGGAGGCAACGCTGCATTGTGCGTTGGTACGTAGCTCCTGCGTTCTTCAGCCCAAAGGGCATCGTAACAAAACAGAAGGTTCTGAAGGGGGTTATGAATGAAGTTTTGACTTTGTCAGATTCCTTCATCCGAATTTGGTGATATCCGTAATATGCGTCGAGAAAACATAGGAGTTTCGAGCCTGCCATAAAATCGATAACTTGATCAATCCTAGGCAGAGCGAACGGATCTTTGGGACAAGCCTTGTTCAAGGCAGTATAATCAACACACATCCTTAAATCAATGGTGTCCTTTTTAGGGACCATTATAGGATTCGCCGACCACTCAGTGTGGATGACCTCTTCTATGAATCCGGCTAACTCGAGCCGTGCTAGTTCCTTAGCTATTGCCTTACGCTTTTCATTGCCAAAATGTCATCAGGACTATTTGACAGGTTTAGCATTCGGGTTTACATTTAAAGAGTGCTCGTCAGGTTCTCTAGGTACTCCGGTCATGTCAGATGGCTGCCATGCGAAGATATCTTGATTTGCTTGGAGGAACTTGACGAGCGCGCTTTCCTATGCGCTATCTAGGCCTACGCCTATCCGAGTCACCTTGGAGGGGTCACCATCCTTCAACGGCGTCTTCTTCATCTCTTCTGATGCCTTGAACTCCGGATTCTGCTTTTCCACCTCCTTCTTCGTTGCGGGCATCTCAGATGGATCTATGCTCTTCTTGATCTCCTGGTACTCCTGGGCGTGTAGCATGGCTTTAGCAAAGGCGGCATTTCCATCCTTGCACTCTCGCGCTTTCTTTGGGTCACCCCTGATAGTGATCACGCCATTGGGACTTGGAATTTTCATCATATTGTAAATGTAACACAGACGAGCCATAAAAGCCCAGTAAGCCGGACGTCCGAATATAGCGTGGTACACACTCTTGAACGGGACCACTTCGAAGGAAAGTGCTTCCGTTCGGTAATTCTTTGGAGTTCCAAAGGTAACATCCAAAGTGATTTCTCCCAGGGAATTTGCTTGTCTTCCTAGGACAACTCCGTGAAAGATCACAGAGCTGTAGTTCAGTTGGGTCTCCGAGATCTTCATCCGGCGTAGCATTTCGACATACATAATATTAATGCTGCTGCCGCCGTCCATGAGAGTCTTGCAGAAACCATAGCTGTCAATAAGTGGACTGACGACTAAGGCGTATTTTCCTCGCCTGTGCAACTTAGGCGGATGATCAGCACGGTCAAAGGTGATTGCCACTTCCAACCAGTCCAAAAATTGAGGGACAGCCGGAACTGTTGCGTTGAGCTCATGTAGAACTGCTTTCTTGACCTTTGCTGGTTGAGATCTGAGGAAGGTGACGTAAGTGTCTTTCTTGGTCGAAAACGTTTTCTTCCCTTCCGGCTTGGGATTTGAAGCATCAGCTTCCTCCATGTCGGAATCTTCCTTGGTCTCTTTATCCTTTTCGGGATTCTTCTTTTCCTTCTTCCGCTTAGCCCTATAGCCAGCGGTATCGTCTTTCTTGATGTCGTCATTGAAATGACACTCGGTGTTTGTGTGGGATGAGCCCCCATTGGCATCTAAGTGATGCACACATGGATTGTTGGCAATGTCGGCCCAGGAGTAGGTTTTTCCGGGTTGTTGGTCTCCTCTACCCTGGACTCTTGATCTCCCACGACCGCGTCCACGGCCACCTCCACGTCCTCCTCATCCTCCAGGCCCAAAAGTAGCAGTGACTACTGCCGTTTCCGCGTTGGGCTTTTCTTCCGAGGTATTCTTGCGCTTCTGAGCTTATTGCTTTGGTTGTTTTGCCAACTGTGGCATAGCTAGGGCGTTCAGTAACCCCTCTGCATCGTCGTCAGCATCTGCATACTTGCTCGCTGTTTCTATCATCTCTCCCAAATCAGTGACCCTGTCACACTTCAAACGATGACGTAGTAAACCAATTGGGAGACCTGCAATGAAAGCTTCAATCGCAGTTTGGTCATTTACTCCTTCACAGGAGTTCTTGGTGTCGATCCATCGTCCGAGATAATCTCGGCAAATTTCTCCGGCTTTTTGGGTGCAACGCTGTAGGTCTCCTACCGTACAGGGCCTCCGGTATGTGCCTTCGAAATTCCAAAAGAACGCACTTTGCATGTCACACACAGTTGTGGATGGTGTTCTTCGGAAGTTCATTGAGCCATGATCGTGCCGTCTTCCGCAACATGAGTGGGAGATATCGGGTTGCGACCAGGCTATTTCCTACTTTGGCGATACAGCAAGCTTGGAAGAAATCCTGGAGCCAAGTATCTGGCCGAGCTATGCCGTCGTAGGCTTGAATGTGTGTTGAGATAGCAAATCCTTCCGGGAATTTTGTGGCTCTTATGCGTGGTCCGAAGCACTTTGGGCCCACATATATATCACCGTTTTCGTAGCACCGCGCCTCTATGTTGGAATTGATCATGTGTCTTGCGTCACTTGGGGATAAAGATCGTCCCGAATGACGGTTGCGGATACGGTTCCTTGGAGCCGGACTTCGGCTTCTGCCACCACCTCCCCCACCATGAAGCCCTCCTTGGCCTCCTTGGGAACCGTTGTGATGGCTACTTGGTGGAGAGGGTGGAGCAGCTGGGTTGTTTCCGGCTGACCGCCGGTCTCCGTCCGGAGCGTCATTATTCCGGTTCCGGGGAGGATCTTCATTAGGACGAGCCCCCTGTCGGTTTGCTTCGGTACGGTGTCCGTCGTTCCCTTGCCCGCTAGCCGGACGGCTTGCATGTCTAGGAGGTGGCATTCTTTGTCAGTCCTCCTCCCGACGTTTCTCTTTATCTTCTTCCCTGCGGTCTTTCGACTCTTGCCGGGGAGGATTCTTCGGATTCAGTGCAGCAATTGCCTCTTGCTCCGCAACTGGGGTAACGTTGCGCCAGTCACGTGGAGCTTTGTGGTGCTGTCCTGAAGATCCGGTTCTTGAGTAGTTGGCTTCTCGATGGTCGGAACGATGATGTTGTTCTGGAACACGTTGAGGTATTACGTCAGCCCAGGCCAGATCCGTGCGACATTGGTTAGAATGGGAGACCAGTTTTTGACTTTCGGATAGGGCGACCTTTTGCTGTTCCAGACCCGTATTGAGTAGCTTAATCCCCAACCGGATCTGCTCTGGGCTTGGATTAGCAGATAGGATTTCTCGAGCCACAACGGTATTCTGTACTGGTGTTGGATACACCCAATCCCCGTTGCTGTCGCGTCGAGGCATTCCATGTTCTCCTCCAAAGAGGACTTTGTGAATCTGCGGGAATTGGTCGTCATGAGTATGACGTTTCCTAGTCTTCTGATGTTGCCTAGAGTTGTACTTCTCCGCAGTTGCCATGCGTTTCTTTTCTTCCTCAAGGTTTTTGGCTTCATCGAGGAGTACTTAGCGACGCGCTTCTAGGGCCTGGGCCCTCTCGTCCAGCTCTTCAGCAGTAAGTTCTGCAGCTGTAGGAATAGGTGTGGTTAATGCAGCATCGATGAGTTTACGCGCACCTTCCGTGATCACGTGTCCATCCACCGACTCTTCTTTGGGCTCGTCTGGGATAAGTGCTCCATCTGAGTCTTCCTCATATTCCTCGGCAATCACCTCCTCTGCCGGAGGGTCTTTTGCCAGGGTCTTGTTCTTTTTCTTTGCCTTCTTGGAAGCGCGGGTAGCAAAAACGGCTTTGGGCCTGTTTCCCGGAGTCAAACTTTGATCGGTACTTTCAGCAATTTGGTTCTCGGGATCATCTCCGAGATCCATGTTGTCCTGTGCTTTGGGAGAGTTTTCTCTGGATCCTTCGTCCATGTCTTCTCCTTTTGCAGCAGCTATGGAGTTAATCTCCTCTTCATATTCCGCAGAGAACTTCCGGAAATCTGCCGATGTCATGGAGTCATCCGAAGATGTCGATAATTCAACGCTTGTTCTGATAGCCTCCAACACAGAGTCGGTGTTGTATCCAGCATCAGTGGAGCCGGATCCAGATCCCACATATCCGACAAAGTGCGATGTGCGCCTCCTGAGATAACTACGGTCTTCATAGTAGGCTTCGTCGAAACTCCTGATGGTCTCGAGGATTGCATCTACGCCTGAGTTTTGCATCATCATGCGCCTTAGTGTGTATCTCAGGAAGGGCTTGTCTGTCCTGGCGTCATCAGAGCCGGAACCAGAGTTATCTTCTTGCTCTTCCTGGATTTCGACCTCTGTAGGTGGATCGATCTGGGATTCGGGCTTGCTAGGGAGATCCACTCCAGATCCGACTTGCACCGCGAGATCTGCCTCAGGTTTAGCTTTCTCCACTATCTCCGCAACTGGTGTGGGCTGGGTGGGATTAGGGTTTTCTGAGATCCGGAACTCTGCCGCCTCCACGGACAGGAGGGACCCAGAAATTTCTTCTACCTCTATCATCACCGCTGGGGTGGGTGGGGCAGGTTCAGCAAAACCGATGTAAACATCGATCTCGCCAAAGGCCATGATGGTGTAGGTGGTCACGGCTTCCCTAGCCGGAATCCAAGTCTCGTCGAGGACAATGAGAGGGACGTCGCTGGCATAGAGGATGCGACCGACGGCGATAGTCTCGCCGATTTTGATTCTTGCAGATTCTGCTTGGAACGCAGATCCGAAGCTTACTTGCCCCACGGTGGGCACCAACTATCGTCGGATTAATGACAAGTACGCCATGAGGGGGTCCTCGAGGCGTGTGAAAGAGAGGGGTGTGAGACGTATGGTGTTCCGGGACGGTGAGCACACAAGTTTACCCAGGTTCGAATCCACCGTCTTTGGATGAATCCTACTCCTGCTAGCAATCCAGTAATACGGCAGAGCCGGAATATGGGTTACAAGGGGTTCGCCTATGCAAGTTGAGATCATAATAGTAAGGGTGCCCTAAAGGCTCTCCCTAGGACAGCTTATATAGATATCCGACCTAGGGTTTATAGGAGAGATCTATCTGGCTACGACTAAGAGTCGGTTACAGAGTACATCTTGAACTACAAGTAACACTACGGGCCTATGTCGGTAAGTCTTCTGGGCCTTCCCGTAGCCGTAATGGACTATGTCTCTTCTCCCTAACTGGGTCGCCCGTGAAGCAAAGCTCTAACCCAAAGTGGGCCACCCTGGTCAGTGAGGAAACTGTGAGGATACCCGAAAAGTATATCCCCAACATGCGGAAGGAAGAATATCGAACTGACTTCCCTAGAGCCATTATAGATCTTATGTTTAACGCATAACATATGTCGCAAAATTCACTAGCGACAATTGTTATTAAATTCTAGATGATACTTTCACGTGGAAATAGAACCTGCACCAACCACATATACCTTAACATGGTTCCACTTGCCCACCATACTAGGTTACCACCACTCAGGACGATAACCAATTAGTCATATTATTATGATAATATTATTTTCTTCCATCCTTTTCGAAATGCAAGTGATAAAAATAGTAGATTTAAAATACTTGATAGAATAACCAAAGGACATGAGAAAGTATTAACTTGCCTTTTTGACTGCAAGATTATGCAGCCAAGGTCTTCAAGTCAATATAAACTCCAAATCTAGAAACAACATAATTGGTCATGTAAGGACTAATGTTTAAAGAAGCAATATGCTATTATGCATAAGATATGCTATGCATTTTGTAAAAAAACCGAAGTAATCCTTGATATTATGTGTGGCTTAAGTTTGGGTGAGTTATTGAATATTTTGTTTATGTTCAAGTTTACTTCACAATCAAAAGTATATTCTAAGAATTTAAAATTAAAACACAAGGTATAAATGTTAAGCACAATACCAATATACGCTGGATGTTGATTGGTATCAACTCTTAGGAATGGGTATGTTTTAAGTTAATGAGACTTAAAATAAATAATGATGTTTTTATTTGAAGTGGAAAAAAGAATAACTTTTGAGGAAAATGTTTCTAATACTAAGTTAAGCAACCCTTAAGGTTATTAGGATTTACTCTGTAGGTATTAGTATAGCCCTAACAACCTTGGGCTAGTATGTTTCTTGTAGATCGAATAGATGACCAAAGTTAACTAAAAATAGAATTGAACTTAAGACATAGTGTTTTATAGTATTAACAAGTTCTAGGGTTTTCCTAAGTATGACCAAGGATGTGGGATCATCCACTCTCAATGTAAGTGAATGATGTGTTCTGGTTAACTTGTAAATCATTGACTTACAATTGGTAGAGGATTTTAAAAGAGTATTACTTGATAAAAAATGATCATTTAAGTTCTATTATAAGCTATTGTTTTGGTCTTAGATATATGGTATATGGAACTTATCCTCCAGGAGGATAATATCACTAAGTGGTAACAACTCAATTGAGTGGAAGAGTGATGATGTCAAATGATGACTTAATTTGACATCATGATGCTAAGCTTAGGGTTAACCATTGGTATAACTCAAGGTTTAAGACTTTGTTTGCTATAATAATCCTAAGGACAAGGTTAGTTTTATTTATGGTTGTATAAACATATGATTTCAATAGTTTGTTATGGTTTTAGGTATTGAGATGAAGTTGAGAATTTATATTATTATTTAAAGAAAATAATTTTATAAAAACTTTTAGTTAATTTGATATAAAAGGAACAATCAATTAAATTGTGTAAAATAATGCAATTAAATTAATGGTTTAAGTTATTTATCCTTGTTTGTGTGTTTTACCCAAGTTCTTAGGATGAAAGTAATTTTCTCTTCAATTGAAATAATTTAAGATGTTGAAAGCACTTTATTTTAATTTAAATAAAACAATTACATTTCTATATTACAATAAATTCTAAGTGGTGTTTTAAATCTAAATAGGATTTATTTTGATTTATAGATAATAAAAGAAAATACATTCCTTTTCTTTTAATACAAGAAAAGGATTTTATAAACTCTTTTTAAAACCCTTATTTTTTAGTAATACCAAAGTTACTTAGAATTTCTTATTTAGTATTTTTATAACATAGTGGGTTATGTTTAATACACAAAAGTGATTTTTATTTATTTTTAGGATTTATTATTTCATTGAGAGATTTAATGGTTTTAATTTTTAGTTGTAGTTTATTTAACTTAAACAAGCAATTTTATATTTTTCCTGGGTAGATCTTATTTTTATGATCATTTTGATATACCATATGGATTTTTATTTTTTTGCATTTTTCTAGAGATAACATAATTTACTTATAGGGTTATTTTGGTAATTTCTATTCTATTCTATTTCTTTATTTTTCTTATTTTCTTTTTAGAAAAGACCTTGAGCCCACCTATCAGTTTATCCCACTAGGTTCGGCTATACCAACCCGTCTAGGTTGAGTAGGTCGGACAAACCGACCCAACCCTTCATTCTCCTTCGACCCCGAGGCCCCTTGTGAGACCCTAGCGCATGGCTTCATAGGATTGATAGGATACCCATATCAAAAAGTTGCAACTTCTTTTCTGGAAGGTCATCCAAAAGAGAACCTCCAGGTTAAGCGTGCTTGGCCTGGAGCAATTTAAGGATGGGCGACCGACCAGGAAGTGGGTACCGGGTGCACACGAGTGAGGATAAAGTACGTAGAAAAGACAAGTGTTGGTCTTTGGGGCTAGTCTAGAGATCCTAGTAAGCTGCTAGGAGTGACGGCTCGGGCATGGAGAGTTCATGGTGTTACAAGTGGTATTAGAGCCGATCATCGTGGTTACACGGGCATGTGCGGGTCACTGGCAGACATGTGGAGCATGGCGCGTGTGGCCCGGAGTGGACACGGCATGGCACATGTGCCAACACTAGACGCACAAACGTGTGCCAAGAGGGGATGTTTCTGGCTTATGGGTGATCGATAAGGGCATCGATCTTGTAAGCATGGGTGTATGTGAGATCCTGGTGCATGGCTTAATAGGATTGATAGGATACCTATATCAACAAATTGCAACTTATTTTTCGGAAGCTCATCCAAAAAGAACTCCAGGTTAAGCGTGCTTGGCCTGGAGCAATTTGAGGATAGGTTACCAATCGGGAAGTGGGTACCGGGTATGCACGAGTGAGGACAAAGTGCACAAAAAGGACAAGTATTGGTCTGCGAGGCCAGTCTAGAGATCCTAGTAAGCTACCAGGAGTGACAGCCCGGGCACGGAGAGTTCGAGGTGTTACACCCCTTTATCTCTCTCTCGCGACACCGAGTCACCGCCGCCTCCATGTTGCCATGTCTAGCTCCAGCCACCTCTACCACCACTCTCTATCTCTATTGCCTCACCTCACAATGCTTTACAACCCTACCCAATTCGATTTGGGAATAGACCCCTCACCTAGACGTGCCTAACTCTCATTGGTGCTAGGGTTTCGGGCTACGACGAGGTTGATCTCCAGCGACGCCCTCTAGTGATGTGGTGTGGTGTGGTGATGGTGGTCGTCTACCGCTTCCCAATTCCACCAATGTGGCGCTGCTGCTAGTGCAGCTCGGTGCGATTCAGGTGCCATGGCTTCCTTTGTGCCGCCGTGTCATGGTCATCATCGTCACTAGCTTCTTTGCTTCCTCTTCTAGGCTCTATCTCCCAGTGCAAACCAATTAGGGTTTCCCCCACGCGATTACTCTCGTTAGCTCTAGATTCAGTAATCCTTTGGTTCCTCTTTGCTAGTCATACTCTTATTCGATTCTAGCCTATTGTTGTAACTGAATTACTGGTTATGCTAGTGTGGATTGATACTAGATTCATTGACTATGAGTTGATATTAGGGTTTCCCTATTTACTCTTATTAGGTATGGACATGGTCATGTTCTGGGGTATTTGCTTGAGTTCAAACCATGGGTTTGAATCCATCTACACCCACAAACACCACTGATCTGTGATATATAAGCTACTTATGTGTTGATTTGTACCCTTGCTTCAGTAATAACTATTGGAACTACTGCTGTCATACCTGATAGTAAGTGGTTTAGATATGATACTCATCAGCTATGTTGTTAGTTTAAGAGTTTAGATAAGTATGATTTCTGTCAATATTGATAGTGATATAATATGTGACTTGATTCCTAGAGCTTATACTAAGAATATGATGGAAACTCTTTGGGTATCATTTGCAATTGAGATTGGGTTGCTAATATAGGTACTGTCAACATGACAGTGAACATGTGTTAAAATGATTCCTAGAAGAAGTAACTAGGAAAATGATTTGGAAATATTTCCTGGATAGATGGATTCTAAAGAGGAATAGATGATTCCTAGAACAATTTGTCTAGGAAAATGATTTGTAATTAGTTATGGTGGATTGCAAAGGATGTTCCAATATGAGAAGAACATTCTGATGTTGCTAGTGTAATTTTAATGGCTTCTACTAGTCTGGATCTGCTACTGTGGCTTTCTATTTGTTCATACATGATGAACAAATGGTTTAAATGCATAAAATTGTCCCTGTATAGTGATGGTTTAAGGAAGAACATGAGTGATTACCTCTAGCTTAGTAACTCATGTGTCCTTAGCTAGAGATTAAGATCAACTATGTGGTACTTCTTTGAAGATGCACATATTCACACTTGCCTAGCTAGCTTGAGTGTTGCAGATGACTAGCTAGTTTTAGTTGTTATGTTTGTTCTTAATACAAAATGATGTTAACACCATTTAATTAAATTGGCTTGGTATAAGAGTAATTATTATGTATGTGCAAACACTTATAGGACATATCCATGTTGATCTGAACCATTTATGCACACAAAAAATGGTTGAGATGATTTATGTGGTCAACATGTTGTTTGCAAAGTAGGAAAGCGTTTGTGTTGATGGTTTAGATGAACTAATAGTAGATCTTGAGAAGCTACTAATTGATCATGTGGCCTTCTCCTCCTAGCCTTCTCTTCCTTGTACTGCTGGTCTCCTTCCGTCCTTCTTGCTCTTGGTGCAGCTGGACTGATTCTTCTTATGTGATTCTGGTGGCTGTGGGGGTGTGTTACTGTGTTCTTGTGATGAACTTCTACTGGTGTTGTGGAGTGGATGGAGATTGAGAAACTATGATTTGCTAGTTGCAGCTGCTACATCTGTACTGCCTCTCTTGTATGTGTGCAATCCCCTTGTACTGTCGACAACACACTAGTGCATGTGTGATGTAAGCTGCTTGCAAATGGGCCTCTCTGGTTCAAGTTTCTATGTGTGAAGATCTTTTGTTGTAGATGCGCTCGGCTGAGATGTTGATATTATCCTAGTCTTGGCTGTTCTTTTTACTACCAAGTGGAATTTTGCCCCAAAGCCTATGAGACATGAGTCTAGGCAAAAGAATTGATAAGGGCAAATATTAAACTGGCCCCTATTTATTTACTCAGTGATGAAATTGACATAGCACTTCTATATCTAATTTGAGAGTAATCTAACCCACTAACCCCATTTCTTTTAGTTTTTGTTTGTCTTTTTCTTTTGCAGGAACAAAAACAATAAATGGTCAAGAAGAAGAATTAGTTTTAGGGTTTTCTTTTTATCATCTTGTATTTTTTCCTTTATTATTCTATTTTAAAGAAACATTGTAACATTTGTTTATATTTAATAAAGTTATTTTTTTTCTTATATTTCAATTTATAATCCTTGTATTTCTGTTAATGTAAATAAATACTTTTCCTTTTATTATTAAACATTATAAAGAACATTGTATTCTTTTATTAATGTAATAAAATTTCATTTCTTTCTTTTTGTTAGTTGAAACTTATAAAAGTTTGTATCTTATCTATAAATAATAATTTAATTCTTTATTTATGATTGAAATTCAGTTACTATATTTATAATTCAATTTAATATTTTTTTAATTCAAATATACCATCTGAATATTTAAATTTGAATAGCTCCCACCCAAAAATAAAGAATTCAACAATGGTCATGTCAAAATACATTACACTTACTGATCTAAACCTAGTGTCATCGGAGTAAGAACTTCGATCTCTTTGTGCCCAAAGAAGTTTGCTCGAAAATTTACTAGATTCTCTATGCATGAATGTAATGCACACCTTTAAATCATGCCCTCTAATTCTAGGATATTACACTTAACCTCGGAGTTCTTTTCAGACGATCTTTCAGAAAAAAGTTTCAACTTGTTGGTATAAATATCCTATCAGTCCTATTAAGTCACGCGCCAGGATCTCACACCTGTGAAACCTTTCCTATAAGAGTCTAACATGTTGTTCATTATTTTTCATTTTCTACCATGTTTGCCTTTTTCCCTGTATTTTCTTTCTCATGTTTTGTTTACCTTCATCCCTTTTCACTTTTTCATCTTTAACTATTTTAAGAATTTTAGTTTTTACTCATTTTGTTTATCATCTTTGATTTATTTTTAATGGTTATTTTAATTATTAGTTTTGCTTTCATTTCTATGTCCTCTCATCTGAAACAATAATTGTTGTTACGTGGGCCATTTATTTGACCCGCATGAGCATTTTCTGGTATGCATGAACAATTGTCTATAGACATTGCAAACTATTTTAACATACGTTATACATACAAAATTATTTTAGTTGTTAAACAACTTTCGTGAACTATTTTTTTGATACACAATCATAATTTTGTAGACAGTGAAACATACTACACAAAAATGTTTTTACAAACAAAACGTATTGACTTTTGAAAAAATGTACTCGCACACATACAAAAATGTTTTCAGCCAACCGCTGGGCCCCAAAAATCACACGCACGGTTAAGATGCGTTCCTAAAATTTATGTATGCGAGGAGAGTATGTAGAGAGGAAAAACAATCTGGACGTCTTTGTCTCGCTTGAGTGTTTGTAGTCGTTACTAGGTGATCCAGTAACATATTT
Organism: Avena insularis; assembly: GCA_023614405.1. Taxonomy (NCBI): domain Eukaryota; kingdom Viridiplantae; phylum Streptophyta; class Magnoliopsida; order Poales; family Poaceae; genus Avena; species Avena insularis. The sequence goes on along the minus strand of CM042692.1, from coordinate 47,437,473 downwards.
GTATTTTTTATTATTCTTAGGTTTTGTTGTACCACTTTCAAAGTTTATGAATAAATCGATTGACTTTTTGCAAGAAAACATCTCATATAGAAATTAAGAAAAGTTGAGGTTCTAGTCTAATAATCTTGAACTATCCGAAAAAACTCCCCGACACTATAATATCTAGAGAGTGGCTACTAAATCTCAATCGGCTAACGTCATCTTACTAATCTTACTATTTGCGACACATGAATAAGTTTTAACCTCATGAACAAAAAAAATGTACGTGACCAAAAAAGTTGTACCCCATAAATAAAACAATTGTACTGCGTGAACAAATTTCCTGTGTTGCGTCAACATTTTTCTCGGTTGCAATCCATATACAACTCTCTGATCACACAAATCATGAGACAAACTTAACGACGAGAGAGGTGACTGAGATTTAACTTGTTCTTTGTGCGCTTGAGAAGTAAGAAATCCTTAATCAGTAATGCTTAAAAAAATCCTGTTTATCTATACTTTCTTATAAAGCAAAATTCCACTAACTAGCAATTATGATAGTCTATCTCAACATGCAAGCTATCCACATCACCCACAATTTTAGCCAATCAATATGCCATGTCATCTCATTAGCATTCTTTTATGGTACATGCAAGCTATCTATGTCATCTACTTCTTCGCCATATAATTGTCCATGCCACCAATTTTTATTCGTCAAATATGCAACCATTTATGTGAAATAAATTTACTCTCTCGACTATTATGACCAATCTGGCATATTTTATAGAGAACTTCATATTTTACGCATTTCATATTTATTCATTTATATAATCAAGTTATTAGGGAGATTTCTGGTGCAACGCGCGGTCCTATTAAGTCACGCGTCAGGATCTCACACCTGTGAAACCTTTCCTATAATAGTCTAACATGTTGTTCATTATTTTTCATTTTCTACCATGTTTGCCTTTTTCCCTGTATTTTCTTTCTCATGTTTTGTTTACCTTCGTCCCTTTTCACTTTTTCATCTTTAACTATTTTAAGAATTTTAGTTTTTACTCATTTTGTTTATCATCTTTGATTTATTTTAATGGTTATTTTAATTATTAGTTTTGCTTTCATTTCTATATCCTCTCATCTGAAACAATAATTGTTGTTACGTGGGCCATTTATTTAACCCGCATGAGCATTTTCTGGTATGCATAAACAATTGTCTATAGACATTGCAAACTATTTTAACATACGTTATACATACAAAATTATTTTAGTTTTTAAACAACTTTCGTGAACTATTTTTTTGATACACAATCATAATTTTGTAGACAGTGAAACATACTACACAAAAATGTTTTTACAAACAAGACGTATTGACTTTTGAAAAAAATGTACTCGCACACATACAAAAATGTTTTTAGCCAACCGCTGGGCCCCAAAAATCACACGCACCCTTCTGCTACATGGTTAAGATGCGTTCCTAAAATTTATGTATGCGAAGAGAGTATGTAGAGAGGTCTTTGTCTCGCTTGAGTGTTTGTAGTTGTTACTAGGTGATCCAGTAACATATTTGTATTTTTTATTATTCTTAGGTTTTGTTGTACCATTTTCAAAGTTTATGAATAAATCGATTGACTTTTCGTAAGAAAACATCTCATATAGAAATTAAGAAAAGTTGAGGTTCTAGTCTAATAATCTTGAACTATCCGAAAAAACTCCCCGGCACTATAATATCTAGAGAGTGGCTACTAAATCTCAATCGGCTAACGTCATCTTACTATTTGTGACACATGAATAAGTTTTAACCTCATGAACAAAAAAAAATTGTACGTGACCAAAAAAGTTGTACCCCATAAATAAAACAATTGTAGTGCGTGAACAAATTTCCTGTGTTGCGTCAACATTTTTCTCGGTTGCAATCCATATACAACTCTCTGATCACACAAATCATGACAAACTTAACGACGAGAGAGGTGACAAAGATTGAACTTGTTCTTTGTGCGCTTGAGAAGTAAGAAATCCTTAATCAGTAATGCTTAAGAAAATCCTGTTTATCTATACTTTCTTATAAAGCAAAACCCCACTAACTAGCAATTATGATAGTCTATCTCAACATGCAAGCTATCCACATCACCCACAATTTTAGTCAATCAATATGCCATGTCATCTCATTAGCATTCTTTTATGGTACATGCAAGCTATCTATGTCATCTACTTCTTCACCATATAATTGTCCATACCACCAATTTTTATTCGTCAAATATGCAACCATTTATATGAAATAAATTTAGTCTCTCGACTATTATGACCAATCTGGCATATTTTATAGAGAACTTCATATTTTACGCATTTCATATTTATTCATTTATATAATCAAGTTATTAGAGAGATTCCCGCTGCAACGCGCGGTGTATCCTATCTATAATATCTAAATAGTTCATCCCCACTACCTATTTCTCTCAACATGCAGCCTATCCACATCAGCATTGCCACCTCATATTTTTATTTTCATAATTTTTATTTTAGCAACAATCAATGTCTTTTTGTTGCCACAAAGATCTCCTCTGTTTATACAAGGCCTGCACATTAGTAACTCTCCCAACTTAGAAAGAAATTAATTTTTTCAGAAAAAAGAAGTTGTTGTTCCGTCATGCTTTGACGCATGCCATTCTGTCCAGTTATCTCGGCCATGTCAAGACTTCGTAGATTTAGTCTTTGCAATCAATTTGCACCCACCAAGCCAGCCCTCATTAATTTATTCGCATACCCTCTGCTGCTTCAGATCAATCTTCCGTTTCACCTCCTCAATAGTGGTAAAAATAAATCATCTCAGAATCGGCGAGGCTAGGCCACCGGCTGGCCCGGGGGCACTTTTTAGTCCTTCGTGGCCACCTCATTAGCGTCATCCTCATTCACAATTCAATCTTCACATGGTTCTCCCTGTCCTAGACGCCCCTGATCTTTGTCGACAAAAATATCTGTATCATCCTGCAACCATGTTGACAGCCTTGGCTGCCGGCTAAATGAGATGAATTTACTGCTTCGGCCGCTATCTGGAGGTGTAACCTTTCTTTCCTAATCTTAGTTTTCAAGACGTGAGTTCCCTTTTTTTGTGATTCGTTCATTCCTTGCATATGGAGTATGATTTTTTTGCTCGGCAGGTGCTTGATGGAATTCATGTGTGAACAATATGCTGCAGAGTGCAGCTTCCTGAGGTAGATACAAGACAGAAAACAAGTGACGATCCTCGCAAGTATGGGTTCTGTCGCACTATCTCACTTTTTTCTACTGCCATGCAGCTTGAGGACTCTGATCATTCTTCCCCTCCCCATATTTTCTACTGTTATTTTTCTTGAATTCTAAGCTTATATTATGTTGTCTTTTACTCAGGTATGGTGTATATTTGGAGCGATCAAATTATACTCGTTCAGTCCAATTCACCTTGGGGCAGAATTATTGTTGTTCCTTCGCTGCCAGTAATCTACCTTTCTTAATTTCTATAATTATTTCACGAATGAGTGTAAGAAGCACGCCCAAATCCCAAATTAAAGTTTCTCTCCTTCTTCCGTCGTCTACTCATCTGTCATGTCCAGTGTAAGGATTAGTTTACTTCTTTCAACAATTTATGTGGTCATATTTTTCAGCTGATGACCAGATGCTTTGTCTTCGTAAGCATTTTTATATACTATGTCAATTCGATCTGCAGAAATTCAAATTATCCTTCATATTTCTCTTTTATCTGCAGGGCATTGTGTTAAACTAAGAGTACAATGAACTTGAATGGTAATTTTTTTGACATTTTTGCACCCGTCAGGGCTACACATGTATTTAATATGTTGCTGATTCTTGCAGTCTCAGTACACTTCTAAACATAGATTACTCAAAGTTCACACGTCCTTTCATTTTGCTTGATGAGTTGATAAGTGTGATGACCTTATCCAATGATAGTTCTGAGGTCCACTCATGGTAAATATAAAGGAAAGTGTTAACCTGAGAGATATGCTTTAGTACATAGCCTCTAATTTGTAGTTTACATTTTCATGAGTAAATTTTGTTTAAACATCCAATAAATTAGTAAGTTCCAAAATGGTGTGCAATCTGAACGTTCAAAGATCCTACTGTTGCAATTTTCATTTTACTTTCTTATAGTTTTTCTCTACTGTGCACATACTCTGTGTCACACGGAAATCCCGCCGCAACGCGCGGGGTATTGTCTAGTATAACTAAATAGTTCATCCCCACCAAAGTATTTCTCTCAACATGCAAGATGTCCACCTCGCCAAGCGTTTCTGAGCAATCCTAGAGTGCCATGTCATCCAGCGGTGCCACATCAGTATGGTATGGATGTTCTGGCGTTTCAGCTGTACGTCACATTTTTTTGCTGCAAAGAAGATGCCATCGGAGAACATCAATGCTCCGATCTAAAAAAATGTAACGCTACCTATTAATGGCGCATCAACCATTCATCTTCCGCAAAATAGGTGCACTATTCATCTTTGAAGCATCCCTCTTTAACTTCTTAATGATGGACTGTCCAAAATTCTCCATGTGAATGAAACACACAGCTGCACGAGAAGTAACAGATGGAGGCATTCGAGAGGTCATTTGGGAACGCCTCAGCCATATTTATAGACCAACTATTCCTCAACTTCTGTGAGCTTCTTCTATCTTCCTGCGGGACATGTAAGCATAGTCCATGAAACCATGCTTACTATTTCTATGCGTACGTTGTAGTCTCCTATTTTTCAAATATCCCAGTCTTGCAAGCAAGTCGGGTAAGCTGCACCTCCAGATTGATTTTGAGGCATTTGTTCCTTCCAGCGATATACACACTCATATTGCTCCATTTTCCTCATTATATTTCTGCATTTCACCAACATGTCTGATCGAATAAAACATGAGTACCTTTTTCTCTGTTCTCTACTTCTTGCAGAGTCGCATTGCCGAGTGGCATATATTTCCCGCAATTAAACCTGAAATCTTTGATGAAATGTAAGTGAGTATCTAACTGTTGAGGGTGCCATGCAACACTTTTGTTTCTGTGTCATGCTTGATCCAAGTTGAACTGTTACTTTTCAGGTGTTTCCATCCGGTAATTGGTTCCAACATTTTGTGAATCATGACAAAGGTTTTTCTCTCCATTTCTGTAATCAACCGGTGATTGTATTTTGACTGAATAGATGGGTTTATCAGGTTCACAGGATTTATTGCATTAGTCTAATGAAACGTTGTTGTTCTTGGCTACCATCCATTTTTTTGGTGACTTTCAGTGAATCCGAAGATGCACTTCCAAGAGATGGTTAAGACCATGGAAGAATTTCGGCAATTCTTTTTTTTCTAGATTGTACTTTGAAAATAATATATTTCATATTAGGTACCATTGGTCTACACCTGACTACATGCAAAAATGAAAATAGGTTTACCGTTGTCACATGTCTTGATTTTCATTCGTTGCTTCACATATGTACTCCCAATATATTTTGTATCGCCCACGGTTGCAGGGGTATATATGGACACATTAGTTATTTGTTTGTTATTTTATTTTTGTTATATATATATTATTATTTATGATCCCAAGTTCTTGAATTTTGCAAGAAGAGTTAACCTGGATATTCTGTATTGTATTATTGGACACTTAACCTGGATATGCAGTTAAGAGTATATACATTTTATCTGTATCCAAATACATATATATGCAATTCTGTATGCATGGACATGCTATGTTACACTCTGTAGTTGAAATAATAGCACGTACGTTGCAACACAGGAAAACATATAAATCATCTTTTTTATCTTAAAATTTTTCTCATGTATATCTCGAAGAATTCCTGCAGCAACGCGCGGGAATCATCTAGTTTTTCTAGTTTTTCTAAACAAGTGGTGACCTCAGAGCATCAGAACTAACTGTTTTTTGCTAACATAAAAAGAAAAAACAGAATGAGCAGTGGCGTCCCTTTCGACGTTGCTATCCTTTTTCGCTTGGTTCCATCGCCGTCAATGGGGGCAGCGGAGCGCGGAGCCGTGTCAGACTCGCCGTAGCGCCCTTGTCAATGCTCTCCTTTTGCCCCCTTCCCAGGAGGGGTGTACAGTGCTGCCACTGAGTCCGGCCGTAGCGGGTGGCGAAGGGTGCGAGGTCCGCGTCAGCGCCACTGCCGCCTCGACGGATCCCCCTTCTTCTCCACGCGCAGCCGCCCAGTCTATGTGCGGTGAGGCCCTTCCGTCCATCACCCACCAAATTAAGATTCTGCCGCCCATTGCATCCGTTGCGCCTATCGCTTCATTGCCACACGTTGCGATTTTTTTTTTGATTTATTTGCGAGCAAAGAGGAAATTAGCTGATTGTGAGTTTGTGAACCCCGGGGACTTGTTAAGTTGCTATTACTACGAACCTTCAGTAATCTTCAGCCTAGTCCTTTTGTTAGTACTGACAGTTTCTTGCAACACCAGCATGCAATTCTGTGATCTGTAGTTTAGCACGTTTGATGTTGAGTAGTACTTGAGAGTTGAGGATAGGAACATCCGAACATGCCAACTCGAATACTGTAGTTCAATGTTGTTTGCGTGGGTATTAAGTCAACATGCGGATGGCAATGGAATTGCTAGATTGTATCCTTCAAATGTGTGTACTGCCCGGTAATTATTTGACAAATGAAGCAACTGATATTGGGAGATTTAGTAGGTCAGAGACTGACATTGTTTTAAAAAAAAAAATCTCGCTGAATTGACATGTACTCATGTAGTATAATGTTTCCTAGCTAGACTACATTTCTTAGCAAATTGATTTCTCGCTGAGTTGACATGTATAATATTTCCTAGAAGCCTAGCCTTTCTTTTCAGGCCTTTTCAGGAAGAAATTGAGCTAAAGTTTCTGCGATGTGCTGATGTCTTACTGACGACTCCGTCTTTACGGTTTCTTAGCTGGAAGGTTCCTAATCCAGGTTGTTAAGTAAATATAGCTGATGAAGTGCGATGTTGGAAAGACTAGACACATTCTCTGTCAATGGCATTTTCAAGGTAGTCATCTCAGTAGCATGAGCAGTAACTATATCGGGTTGAAGATTTGGTGAGTCCAGATACATTGCAGTTTAATCGGATATTCGGACTGTCGGCAATTGCATAAATAAGATGGTAAATTGGTTAGTGCTTTTCCGTGGTCTGCTATTTACTGTTAAACTTATTATGCTCCTCATGGCAATATTACAACGTATGTATCACCAAATTGATGTTGTTTTCTTGTTACAGCATGCGGTCATTCTCCATGTCGGCAGATTGTGTTGTGTAAAGTAAACCCACAGACGTGTATGCTGTCCCTTGCCGTCACTTCGGAACAGAAATTATATCATCAGCTTGTTTTCTATTCATTTGACGAATAAGATTTGCGGAGTTCACTAAGCTATTACTGCTAGTAGTTTCCCATTTGTTTTTACATCTCATTGCAAAAAGATAGTTTTGTTACAGGATATTGTTTGGTGGAACAGGGTATCTGAAAATTACTAACATTGGCCACTGTTTTCGTATATATAATCACTTAGTAATATGTTGTACTGTCTTGATATTGACATAGAACTATAAGGAGGCAAAAATTTCCAGTTGGTCGTGTGAACCCCGTAACTAATTACATGTTCAAGGAAGATGATGTATGAGATGGTTGGTATGGTCCTATCTGTTCATGGATCCTTCTCTCGGAAGTGTTGGTATTGATAAGATAAATACACCTGTACGTATGGCAGAAGAGTATCGTTCAATCACATTCTTCTGTGCTGAGAATCTGGCAGAACCGGCGAGCACAGATGCTGAATGTTTTGGCACAAACTAAACCACTGGGACACACTGGCCATGCCTGCTTTCCCTAAACAGATTAAATGCTACGTCTGGTGCATACTGTGTTCTGATCATAATCTCGGTTGATACAAGCATGTTACAAATGCAACTTGCAATAGAGAGATGCAAGTCAGAGAGTTCCCATTGGTTTGGTTTGCTGTATACACTATTGGTGACGAAGTGGCTGATGGAATCGTTGCGTAAGTTGGCGAGGAAGGCAACAGACATATATGCCCCTGTGGGTAATGGAAGCAACCGCAGCCTTAGAAACAAAAGGTAAGCTGTTCTTTTCAGATAAAATTGTACCTTTTTAGTGTTATCTGCAATCGAACTGTTGCTGTGCTGAAAAAATGATCAGTAGCTATGGCATCATAATATTCTTGCATATGCAAGAATTGATAATTACTCTCTCTAATGAGTTGATTCATTTAGATAATAAAGCCCAAGTAGTATTGAATTGCACAAATTTGCAGGAATTAACTTGGTCTCAGATTTTTGACAGTATGTCTGAATCTGAAGTGCATGATGCTGCAGTACATGTACATATCGAGTCTCTTGCTTCCTGGTCACATGTTAACCGAATCACCATCACTGTCACTATCACCATGTACAAAATGCATAAAAATGCTACACGCTGTGTTATAAATATGCAAGCACTAACACCCATTGCAGTTGCAAGGGAGCTGTCACAGCCATTTTGTCTGATGCTTGTCTGCAAGAGTTTGGTAGCTCACACAAGGCAATATAAGTTTGCTGGTAGGCTTCTAACCCAGGGATTGATCATCTAGTTTTAGTCTGTAGTAAAGTGGCAGATGGGGAGGCAGCCTTGCTGTGACAAGAAGGGAGTGAAGCGGGGGCCATGGACTGCGGAGGAGGACAATAAGCTCGTCAGCTTCATCCTGACACACGGTCGATGCTGCTGGCGAGCGGTGCCTAAGCTGGCGGGGCTGCTGCGTTGTGGCAAGAGCTGCCGGCTACGATGGACCAACTATCTTCGCCCTGACTTAAAGCGTGGTCTTCTCACTGCTGATGAGGAGCAGCTCGTCATCGACCTCCACGCAAAGCTTGGAAACAGGTACAACTGTGTGTATGGGCATATCATAGTGCTACAATATTATAGCACAGATGCACTCATGCTAACACGCATTTTGCATATCAACCCATCTGCTGCATTGCTATGCTAGGAGAAGCTAGTTGCATTGCATCCATTCCTAGGCATGGGTAAAATATACTCCCTCCGATCAATAATAAGTGTCGCTGATTTAGTACAAAGTCGTATTAAATCAAAGACACTTTTTATGGATCGGAGGGAGTACATGGTTAAGTTTAGAATTGTAAAACTGCAGGATATACTTATAAAGCAAAAATTTCTAGCATATTACATGCATACTGTACTTATAAGTGTTCTGTGTGTATTTTTGTGAACAGAGCTCTCTTTGATGCACGTGGGCGTCCTAGTTATCACAAGACTCAGCATAGCACAAATGTCGCCGTGACAGATTGCTTTCTATTTTACTATTGCATTTCAAGAAAATAAATAAAATCAGACGGCAGTTGTTTATACATATGTCCTGATAAGTTTGCTAGTAAAAGGAGTATGTACAAAGCTTGTAGTATCAGCATCCAACCAACTGAATTCCTACACAATGATCAAAAATAGTAGAGTGGTGTGCACGTGACATCGTATCATTATCTGTCCTCAGAACTCCATTCTTCTCCATGGCTCGGCTCTCATAAAAAAACCATCTTATGTAGAAATAAGCCTTTCCACACATTAAACAAGGTTACATCTGAATTAACATATTTTCTTTATTTCTTTATAATTGCTAAAGAAATCTCTAAATTAATTTTCCTAATACACTGACTCCATTCGAAAATACATGATGACATTTCCAACTTTGACATAGTAGGCTGGTTATATGTTGAAAATATTCTATTTCTTATGTGAAAATAGTATAGTTATATTTTTCATGAAAATTGTTTTAAACTACCATAATTTTCTATTTTGTACTAAGATATTCATATGAAAGTTAGGGCCAAAATTACATGCTTAAGATTGTTCAATGTTCATAGAACATGTATTTACAAACAGAGGGAGTAGGCTTCTTATCCTCTTTGTTGTTTCCCTGTACTTTTTGACATTCTTGATTTTTGCCTTAATGCAATGAAGATCTTCGCGAGAAATGACTTAGTCCCGTGTACGGGATCATTCAGTCTTGCTGGATACCGGGATCATTCAGTCTTGCTGGATACCAATACGTTTGCGACCCCCGAGACACAATAAAACTGAATGAAACCTGGATGCACGAATCGCTTAGCAGGAAACTGGGTGAATCCGACGGACAAAACATGCACGGGAAACTGGGTGAATCACCACATTCAGATCTTCGCCTTAATTATTGCACCTTGAATAGGCAAATATTATGTTTGATGCAGTCTCCATATGTCATATGTAGGTATGTGAACTGAAGACCACTTTAAAAGTTACAAAACAAAAGTACTAGCACCCATTACTCCATTAGGTCATTCTCAAGCTAGCCCTTTATGTCTATCTCAGATTCCACTTTGCAGTGAGAAGGAGGCTAAATTGTGAAAATAGGTGAATTATTAGATTGCTAGCTTCCAGCAAGCTGCCATAACCATTGAAAATAGTCAATGAGGAATCTTTTGTTGCTCTAATTTTTTTCAGTGTTTTTTTCTTTCAAATGCACGATCAACTTACAGTACTACCATACCAGTTGTCATTACTCCTCATATCTTGCATCCATCCGTGCAGATGGTCCAAGATTGCAGCCAAATTACCTGGGAGAACAGACAATGAGATAAAAAACCACTGGAACACGCACATCAAGAAGAAGCTTGTAAGAATGGGCATAGACCCGGCCACACATCAGCCTTTGGCGAACACTAAGGTGGCTAGCCCGATAAGGACTACATCACAAACCACATCAGCTAAATCCAGCGACACAGTAAATCATCTGGATTACAAGGGGCTCTGCTTTGAAGGCATGTCAATGCCCACGGATTCATCAGAACAGTCAAGCAGGAACACCGGCGGTCACGACCAGGATCTGTTGGCAAACTGGCTGTTGGAGGAAGAGCTGCTCGTCGATGAGCCATGGCTCAGTTTTGCGAGCAGCAAAGATGATGAGTTCGGCAGCATTACCGAGCAGTTGCTGTGGGATGGAACGACAGATTGGCTGCTTGACTACCAAGATTTTGGCATGGGCGACTCTAGCTTGATTGACCAAGATTTGGCAGGGGTGACTCGAGTTTGATTGACCGTGCAACGGTTCTGGTCTCAGACGTATCAAAATGTTAGATTTAAGATAAATGTAGATTGTGGGTGACAAATAGGTGCAGAAAATTGTGAAAAGGCAGTAATCTGCGCCTGTCTAAGCTGGATGATCACAAGTCTGTCCTCCGGGCTGCCTTTTCACAGACAAGCATGGGAAAGGTGCACTTATGTAGACTATATAGATTAGTGTTACTTCTCAAAATGAGAAGCTATGGAACTAGAAACTCTTTGCTGGATGAAAGTAAGAGGAAAGGGAATGTGCTAGTACTACATTAGGTTGGTAATAATACATTGTCGATCCTATGTGAATGTTGAATGCTGCTTTAATCCGGCTTAAAAAAAAGCTGCTTTAACCTGCGCGACAGAACTTGTTCTTGCAATACACTGTATCTTCAGTCATCTCCAGGTGAGTGGTCAGGTACTTGGGTGCAGGAAGGAGGCCTTGTTAGAAACAATGCGTCTGCAAACTGACTTGCTTTCCATCAGATCTTTGCGAGCTTTCCACAAGTGTGTTGATGTTAGTTAATTGGGTTAAATTTATCGCAGCTTTGTTTAATGGCCTCGTTGCTCATTACAGCTCGGATGATTTCATGTACTCCTTCTCGAATTAGATTTCACAGATTTATTTAGATTCACATGTATATATACGATAAAACATGTTTATATACATAAAGATCTAGACAAATCTGTGACATCTAGTTCTGGAAGAAGGGAATACATGACTTTTTTTTTTTGCGTGGAAGGGGGGAATACATGAATGACCACCTACTTAAGCCTCGAGTAGTCCTCAAGATGTTTAATTGGACAGAATCTCTGGAGTTAAACTTAGAGGTGCGGATAATGTAGTGTCTCGGTTTGATATGGCATGACTGAAGGAGGGGTTGTTTTTTGAGAATGTGGGGCAGAACTGCACAAGGGTACCCACTAGTAAAAGGACGATCTTCGTGAAGGCCCGTTGGTGCAACTGTGCAAGTCGGAAAGCTCCTGTGCCGATACATGTCGTGCGTGGAACATTTTCACGTGCGAGTGTACTTCTGCCGGCGGGAGTACATCCTAGTTACAACGTGCAGGGTGTACTTCCATGGTACAGCACGTGATATAGTCAAAGTACACAACCCAAAGTACACCAAAGTATATCGAAGTATGAGTGTACTGAAAATCAAAGTATACCGAAATATAAGTGTACCGAGAACCAAAGTACAACGAAATAAAAGTATATTGAAACCTAAAGCACGATGTAAACTAAGAACCTGAAGTACAAAATATACTAAAACCGAAGTACTACGTAACCATAATAGATTTGAAATTAAAGTTTTTTGAAACTATCAACATATATCTAACTTTAAAGATCTCGGCATGTGGAGCTCAAAAGTGAACTCAAACGGGTTTTCAAGGTATTTCGTTTTAAAATTTTAATTTAAAAAATAAAAGAGCAAAAAAATCCAGATCCAGTTTGCGGATGGGGATGCACTAGAGATACACATTGCCGACGGAGAGCATCTTCCGTCGGTTTCATGCCACCAGAAGCAACCATCATCACAAGGCGGCCGGACCTTCACCATGATCCCATCTATATATACTTTTTATAAAGCAAAACTCTACTAACTAGCAATTATGATAGTCTATCTCAATATGCAAGCTATCCACATCACCCATTTTTTTAGCCAATCAGTATGCCATGGCACTCACTTATGGTATATGCAAGCTATCCATGTCATCTATTTCTTGGCCATATAATTGCACATGCCACCAATTTTTATTCATCAAATATGCAACCATTTATGTGAAATAAATTTAGTCTCTCGACTATTATAACCAATCTATCATATTTTTGAAGAGAACTTCATATGTTACATATTTTATATTTATTCATTTATATAATTAATTTATTAGAGAGATTCCTGCTGCAACGCGTGGGGTATTTTTCTAGTTTTTTCAATGATCTAGGAGGCAACAGGTTGCTTTTCTTAGTAGTTTGCCAGGGAGCCCCTATGCTCCGCCCTTAGCGGGATGGAGTCCCTCCCGCCTGCAGGGACGTCTCCATGGGCCGGGACCCATATAACAGGTACACGACTTTTTTTTCCCTGTTTTCATTATTTACTTTACCTTTTCCGATTTTGTAAAATATTATAAAAGAATGTTCTGATTCCAAAAAAAATTGATTTGAGATTTGTTGGAATTTTAAATTTGTTCAGATTCAAAATTTATTTCAAATTGTTTGAATTTTTAAAATGTTTAAATTTAGAAATTGTTCAGATAATAAAAATATTTAGAAATAAAAATGTTAAATTAAAAATGTTCAAATTTTTAAAAAGTTCTAATTTGAAAAACAGAGAAGAAAAAAGAAACAAAATCAGAAAAAACCTCTAATAAACCAAAACAGAAAACCACTAAAAACCAGAAGACCCGCCTGGTACCGAGCTAACAGGCCGCAGCCCAAGTCGTAGCCTCGCGTGAGCGGGATTCCATCCCGCAACGAGCGATAAATAGAGTTTGCCAACGCTTGGTACCAAGTTCACGACATTTCTGGCCCTTCATCTCCAACCAGTGATGGACCAACTATCTATACTTTCTTATAAAGAAAAACCTCACTAACTAGCAATTATGATAGTCTATCTCAACATGCAAACTATCCATATCACCTACTTTTTAGCCAATCAATATGCCATGTCATCTCATTGGCACTCACTTATGGTACATGCAATTTATCCATGTCATCTACTTCTTGGCCATATAATTGTCTATGCCACTAATTTTTATTCATCAAATATGTAACTATTTATGTGAAATAAATTTAGTCTCTCGACTATTATGACCAATCTGTCATATTTTTGAAGAGAACTTCATATTTTACGCATTTTATATTTAGTTATTTATATAATCGATTTATTAGAGAGATTCCCGCTGCAACGCGTGGGGTATTCTTCTAGTTTTTATTAATAATCTAGGGGGCAGACTTCTCGGGCGGCTTGATCTCTGGGTTTAGGTGCTGGTTTGGACCAATCCAACGAATAGATATAACTAGTAAAATGGACCAATCCACTCCTCCTACTGGTTTTTGTGTGATGTTTGTTGGCTTCGTCCTCCGTTGTATTTTGCTCCTAGCCCATGAGTTTCTTCGTGGGGTGTTTTCCCTCTATGGGGTCCAGCTGCACCAGCTGACCCACAATTCGATTCTTTATATCGCATGCTTTATCATCCTTTGTGAATACTGGCTTGGCATTGCGCCCCACTTCGGGTTGTGGAAGAAGCTGTACTCTGTGAAGAGGTGAGCTAGAACTGAAGGGGTCTATCCTATTAGAGGATCGGCATTTTTGTTCGAGGGAATATATAGCAATTTTCTTACAAGATCGTTGACTCTGATCAAGGATGGAGGAACAAATGGTTCTACATCCGCGACCAGAAGGTGGGGAAGCAGAAGTACGTCTTAACGCCCTTTGATCCGAGCGCCCTAGTGGTGAGGAAGAGGTCATGGAGGAACGACGTGGCGCCGATGGAAGAGGAAGATGTTGATGCAATGTACGCTCCAAGTGAAAAGCCTGCAACTCACTCCTGGCAATATAGTGGAAGGAGTCGACATCCTCCGTGACTTCCTCGAGTGACGCATCCAGCCCCTCCAAGCTAGGAGTCACCCGATGTGGAAGTACACTAGCTAGAATGACCTGACTCGCTGTCTTGAGGAGAACCTTTCTTCCACCGAGCTTGAAAAGAAGATTAATAATTTGACGAAGCTCACCAATGACGAGGCCCTTCTGAAGCCATCACTAGTGACTCGTTTTGACTCCAACAGGAAGGTGCCGAAGGTAAATGTTCTATGCTTCATTTGTATAATGTCTTTCAGTTGTAGCGGCTTGCAATCTGTCGAGTGTTGATATTTTGTTTGCAACACAGGAATATAAGGTAAAGCCGTTGCTGCCTCCCCTTCCCTAGCACTTCAAAGTGGCAGAAGTAAATGATCCGGATGACTTTGATTCGATGATTCCTCCCTCCAAGACTACCGAAGAGGATAGTGACGAGGGCACTCGAAAGTGTAGCCACAATGAAGATTCAGATGCTTCAACAATTGAAGACCCGATGGAGGCTGATGCATCTCTAGGCGGTTCACAGCCATTCGTCGTGGTTCCTTTGAGAACGGTGCCTCCAGCGGCAACAACCAAGAAATCCAAGGCTGACTGGGACCTTGATGCATGAGTTCATAAGTATCTATCCTTGATTTTTTTACTTGTGCTTGAAACTGTTGTGTTATTTGTGCTGGACTATGGTATGCCCGTGGCATTGATTCTCCACTTGGTGCTAATGCTGGAGATGGAGTGGAGGAGGGAGTCATGGACTCGAAGGCCGTGAGTTCTGAGGAGATTGTGGAGATCGTCATAATATCCTAACATGAAATGGTCATACATGGATAACATGCCTTCAAAGCCTTGTATATGGTCGACTACGATCAATTTAGATGGTCATATCATGTAGTAACTATATAAGTTCAAGTACAAAGTGGGTGACCAGACCGCCACCTAAGAAATCCATCTATGTATCATGTGGCATGTCCATTTGTGTGAGGTCAACAAGTGAATATGATATTCTATTATAGTGTAACTGATGAGTGGAGTCTACATGTCATTCTAGTATTATACAAGTGGCACACTGACTGATGGGACCCACTATGGCATAATTAAATGCAAAAAGGGTGCCGGTAGTAGTCAAACCCACAACCTCTTCATCTCTCACAAAGGAACCGAACCACTCAACCAACACGACATTGTTGTAAATGCACCCTGCATGCACCTATTTGTATAGGCCGAAACTGTAGCCAAACTAGCGCGATAATTAAACACAAAAATACAATATGGAGGATACTCATGATGGCGATGGGTCCTCGAGCTCATCCATGTTTCGGAAGCGAAAGAGGGTGTCCACACGAACTTCTCCCCAAGGTCCTTCAACATCCGCTGATGACCATGTGAGTGTATCGTCCGGCTTCTGAGTTTACTTTTCTGTAGCCTCACTCGCGAAGCCCCTGAGTCCTCATATACTGACTCGGGTGCCTTTTAGCCATTTGAAAGTGTAAGATGGTTTCCCTAGAGGGAGGTGAATAGGTTTCTACAAAAATCTTTGTAATCTTTTGTAAGTTTTAGGCTTTGCGGAATATAAGTGTGCCTAAATGCAAACTCGGTCAGGCAACCTAGATGATGATATAAGATACTTCAAGTACGAAGGCTATCAAAAAGTAAACAACACAACTAAGAGATTGGTTAAGGAATAACCGAAGAATGCATAAACAAAGATATATTCCCGTGTTCACCACCTTTGGAAAGGGGGCAATGTCACGTTGGAGAGGTGTGAGGTTCCACGAAGGATTCCCCAATGCCACGAAGGCTCACCTTCTTCTCCGAGCCTATACCACGAAGGAATAGCTTACTTACTCGTGGTAGATTTTAAGGTAGTCTCCAAACCCTCACAAACTTTCCATGAAGCAAATCACAAGAAGAATACCTCCGGACGATCCTAGCCGCCTAGGGTTCCCCACAAACCCAAGAGTAACAAGGTAACTCAATGAAACCATGGGGGAATGAACGTTGGCTTGGTAGAAACATAGATCGGGACCTCCTCTTGCTTTCTACCAAAGGGATTTGGAATTGGTTGGGTAGAATGAGAGATCCTCAAGGAATTGTATTTCAACAATGGGGAGAGAGCGAGCTTCAAGGATGAATATAAACTGAAATGCCTAAACTGCTCAAGGTGGAAGAAGAGGTATTTATACCCAAGGGAGAAATCTAGCAGTTTAGAGCATTTCTGCGAAGTCCGGTTTTAAGTTCGGTTGGACCGGTCCACATACCAGACGGCCCGATTCTCAGGCCAGAAAACCAGAATCTCAACCGGGTGTGGTTACTAAACGCAAACCCAGATAGATTTTGTATAGTGAACCAGAAATCCCGGTTCAGGGTTGGTTCTCCAACGCTGGTACCAAACAACCCGGTATGGGAGCCGGTTCAACCGACTTGTACACCGAACTTGCAGAAAAAGCTCTAAAAAGGTAGATCTCCCTCTCCTCTCTCTTTGGTGATGGGACGAGTGGGTGTATGGGATGTGTATATGGCTTAGGAATTCATCCCCAATTAGCTCATCAAGAGAACCCCTCTTAATAGTGCGGAGTTCCTAAAGACTCAAGTTACAAAATAAAGTAAAACTCCGGCACAAAGCTTCATTATTAAAATAGGGGGGGTCTCTGATGATCTTTCAACATGCCATCGGACTAAAACATGTTTAAGAAACTAGTAGGTAGCATTAGTCCGATCTAACTATGGTGTCATTGACAACCAAAAATAGTAGAGGGTAAAATACCCTTTCAATCTCCCCCTTTTTGGTTGGCGATGAAAAACCGAGCTAGAGTTCACAAAGATATCATAAAGAGCTATTAACAGAGAAATTCCATAAAGACATACGTGAGTTCCCCCATAAAGTATGCACTTGGTTAAATTTGCGTTTGAATGCAAGGTGCACTAAATAGTATTTGGAAAGCTTCCCACATGTCTTCATGGAATCAAGCATAATATGACAAGATATAAGGCATGGATATCTAAACGGAGCTAGACAAATAATAATAGTACACATAGTCATAGCACAATAGAAATATCCATGGTTCACACACATAGCACAAACTTGTCCAACATACGGAAGAAGAGCAAATAGTTCCAACACAAAAGCAAAGGGAAAGTACAATGCCATAAGAAGCAAAGAGAAAGCGAGGGGCATTGTGCTAATGGAAAACCCCGGTAAGGAACCCGTAGATATCTAATAGAACTCTACTCTTCTCCCCCATTGGCATAGAAACACCAAAAAGGAAGAGAAGTAGAGCGGTGCTAACTGATCCTAACTAGAAGAACATAGGTGGCAGAGGATGGTGAATGGGGGCATCTTATTCTACATGGATCCCCTCCTCCTCATCAGCATCATCATCATCATCAGAACCATGAGGAGAAGCAGAGGAATCACTAGGGCCAACAGGAGGAAACTGACTAGGGAAGTAGCCATAGAACATAGCATCATCAATTGGTGGCATCTCATAGTTGACATAGGGAACGGGATGTTGGAGATATGCCCAAGAGGCAATAATAAAGTGGTTATTATTATATCTTTATGTTTATGATAAATGTTTACATCCCATGCTATAATTGTATTAACCGGAAACATTAATACTCGTGTGTTTTGTAAACATAAAAGAGTCCCTAGTAAGCCTCTTGTTAAACTAGCTTGTTGATTAATGGATGATCATGGTTTCCTGATCATGGACATTGGATGTCGTTAATAACAAGATCATATCATTAGGAGAATGATGTGATGGACACACACCCATAGTAAGCATAACATAAGATCAAGTCATTAAGTTCGTTTTGCTACAAGCTTTTCAAATGCATAGTAACCTAATCCTTCAACCATGAGGTTATGTTAATCACCATCACCGGATGGGTACTTTGATGCCGTCAAGCGCTTAAACCCGGGTGGTTATAAAGGTGACATTGGGTATTCTGAAAGTATGTGTTGAAGCGCATGGACCAAGATTGGGATTTGTCCATCCATATGACGGATAGATATGCTCTGGGCCCTCTCGGTGGAATTTCATCTAGTTAGCTTGCAAGCATGTGACTAGGTCACAAGGGATGACATATCATGGAACGAGTAAAGAGTACTTATCGATGTGAGGTAGAACTAGGTATGGAGATACCGACGATCAAACCTCGGATAAGTAGAGTATTGCGTGACAAAGGGAATTGGTTTCGTATGTTAAATGGTTCTATCGATCACGAAGTCATCGCTAAGTATGTGGGAGCCGTTATGGATCTCCAGATCCCGCTGATGGTTATTGATCGGAGAGGTGTGTCCATCATGTCTGCATATTCACGAACCGTAGGGTGACACACTTAAGGTTCGAAGTTGTTTTAAGTAGATATGGAATGTGCGTTGGAGACCGAATGTTGTTGGTCTCGGATTGGATCCGGGACATCACGAGGAGATCCGGAATTGTCCGGAGAATAAGATTCATATATTGGGGATCATTTTCTAAGTTAGGAAATGTTCCGGAGTATTTGTATGGGGATTCTAGAAGGTTTCGGAATGTTCCGGAAGGTTCTAGAAGATTTCTTGGAGTTTACTTGAAAACCAAGAAAGGATCAAGGAATCCTTATGGGGCAAGAAAAGGAGTAGTGGGGGAGGAGGAGTCCTTCCCCCTCCCAATCCGCCGGCCAAGGAAGGGAGGGGAGTCCTACTAGGACTCCCCCTCCCATGGCTCCTCCCTCCTTTAAATAGAGGGGTGGAGGCGCCACCCCCTTGCCCCTTCTATTCTCTAGATCTCAAGTTGCCTCTCTCCTCCTCCTTCCCTCTGCTCTGGCTTAGGCAAAGCCCTGCAGAATTCTCTACTCCACCACCACCACGCCGTCGTGCTGCTGGGATTCCGTGGAGAGATCTACTACCTCCATTGCTCATTGGAGCGAGGAGAGGAAGGTGCGCCGACTCATCGTGTGACCGATTGCGGAAGCAACTGCCGAGCATGGCCGAAAGGATCGTCTACTCGATCTTGAGATCGGCAAGTGATCGACTACATCAACAACGAGATCCGATCTCGAACAAGGCTTATCGAATCTACGAGGGTTAGTACAAATCTATCTCGTTGCACATGTCTAATAGATTAGATCTTGGCTTTTATCTAGATTAGATCTGGGTTTTGTTCGTTCTTGCGGTAGAAATTTTTTGTTTTCCATGCTATGAACCCATCAGTGGTATCAGAGCCAGGTCTATGCGTAGATCTATTGCACGAGTAGAACACAATGGTTTTGTGGGTGTTGGTGCTTGTGCCGTCTTTTGCTTTGTGTACTTTGCATCTTGCAGTATGGTGGGATGAAGCGGCTCGGGCTAACCTTACATGTCATCGCACATGAGACTTGCTCCACAGTTGACGTGCAACTCGTATTGCACAAGTGGCTTTGCGGGTGTCTGTCTCTCCCATCATAGTATAGATCCAATCTACACTTTGCACTTGATAGCACTTGTATCAACGTTGTGGTTCAGTTTCGTAGGTAAGATCCGTTCTTATTGAAAAGCCCCAAACCACGTAAAACATGCAAAGAAAATTAGAGGCGTCTAACTTGTTTTTGCAGGGGTTTTGTGATGTGATATGGCCATCATGTGATTGTGATTATATTTGATGTATGCAATGATCCTTGTTGTAATATGGCAGCCGGCAGGAGCCTAATGGTTGTCTTTAATTCTGTTAAGACCTGCGTGTCTATTCATCTTGTAATAGCTTTATTCCAAGTAGTTGTAATAGTTGCTAGTGATTATGGACAACCATGAAGCAGTGCCACTGACCTTGACGCAATGCTGGTGATGATGGAGATCATGTCCGTGCTTTGGAGATGAAGATCAAAGGCATAAGAACAAAGGGCCATATCATATCACACTAATTATGAATTGCCTATGATGTTAATCCTTTATGCATCTTGTATTGCTTAGATCGCGACGGTAGCATTATAAGATGATCCCTCTCACTAAATATCAAGTAATAAAGTGTTCGTCCTTAGTAGGCACCGTTGCTAAGACTCGTCATTTCGAAGCATCTCGTGATGATCGGGTGTGATAGATTCTATGTGTGCATACGACGGGTGCAAGCCAGATTTGCACATGCAGATACTAAGGTTAACCTTGATGAGCCTAGCATGTACAGACATGGTCTCGGAACACGGAATACCGAAAGGTAAAGCATGAGTCATATGGATGATATGATGAACATGTTGATTGTTCGGCTTTAAAGCTACATCATCTCACGTGATGATCGGAATTGGTGTAGTGGATTTGGTTCGTGTAATCACTAAAACAACTCGAGGGATGTTGTTTTGAGTGGGAGTTCATTTGTAATTTGGATTAGTCAAACTCAATTTATCATAAACACAATCAAAGTGAATTTGCATAGTTTGTTGTAGTCATTGGCATCCGTTCACCACCTTACGTTTAGTTATAGTTGAGATAGTGGAACTATATAAATTCTGGATATTTTCTTTACGAACTGGTATCGTATTGTTTTGAGTGTCAATCTAAAGTTTAAAAGTCCTGTTGCAAACCTTCAGCAAACTCCGTTTACTCTGTGAAGTTTAATAAACAGTATTAAATCAAGAGTAACAATTCTAGTGTTAGTATCTAATGTATCATGTTTGCCTCCATGATTCTTGATACTCAAAAGATTGTTTTTAATATCAAGTTTATCTAAGAGCTGAAAGCAATGTTTCAAGAATCCATCATATGTGAAAGGTATTGCGATATCTAAAACAATATGTTGGTTACAACATGATAGAGTATATGTCCTCATATTTGATGAGAATTTGTGAAGGTTGGAGACGCTAGTCATCCTAATCCTCCAAAAGGTTTTGGAAAAGAAACATTATACTCGCAATTCACCTTTATAAGCTATAGCAGCTTGATCATGAAAATTGTCATGATAAGGATGAATAGAAGATGTAAGTAAAATGTTTACTACACTAAAAGATTACTAAAGAATGGAATTTTGAAAGAATGCCAAACATTTGATGAAGGTGATCCACTTCAAAGTGCAAGTCCAAAGGTATTAGTATTTGACTATACACACTTTGTACTATGTGTCATGTGAATGACACCACTATTGATGTTGATAGATTCTTTTAAAAGAAAAGGAATTGTTGAAAGAGAATCTATAAAATATTTGGCAGAAAAGAAAAGATTGGAGATGTCCAACTTAGGTATATAGAAGATACATGTTATGGTTGTATTCCTTGGTTGTTAAACAATGTGGTTCTGCGGTATTGGATACCGAATTGGTTGGTATGAAGTGTCATACAGGACAACACAA
This sequence comes from Avena insularis, assembly GCA_023614405.1. NCBI lineage: Eukaryota > Viridiplantae > Streptophyta > Magnoliopsida > Poales > Poaceae > Avena > Avena insularis. Next base: position 47,415,514 of record CM042692.1, on the reverse strand, counting down.
TTCATGAACTGCAATGGCCTAAGTAACTAGCCAGAGAATATGTGATGATGTTCATCGAAAACAAACAAAGGGTTGTTGTGTTGCTCGTTAACATCAAAGCTTGCCTTCAAGATTTGTTTCAATAATTGTTATTTTGATCAGGTATTATGACGACAAAAGGTTTTTCAAATAATTACCGTATTCCATAATAGATGGATGATATACAAGTCTGGTTGGAGAAATAATGACCATAAAACTAATGCTAAAATGTCGCAAGACAAATGATTGAAATATCACTTGCGAAGTGACATCACCGTTTAAATTATATTGAAAGGGATACATGAAGAAACTCCATGTTGATGGATTTTTGGAGTCTTTGATTTTGATCAAATGACGCTTGTGATACTTTCCTGGAGATAATTAAAACTCCGTTAGTAGGCCAAAAGAGGAATGGACGACTAACTGATTGGAATTTGTACATATTCATGTATATAGTCCATTATGTGTAGTCGTGGGCGATGGATTTCAACTTCATATGCTTTCTCCAAAGATTGGAGTGAGTATATGTATATACTTACTCAATAAGGAAGAAGTATGAAACATTTGAAAATGTTCAAAGACTTTCAAGCTGAAGTGGAAAATTATTGTAACAAGAAAATAAAAAAAAAGTTTATGATTAGATCATAAAGAAAGATGTTTGAGTTACAAGTTTAGCAAAACACCTAAGATTTGAGGAATCGTTCCATGGATTTGCATTTCCCAAAAACACCATAGGAGTATGGAGTGTTCAAGATATGTAATGAAACCTTGTTTGACATGGTAAGATCAAAGGTGTCATTTATAAGACTGCCATTATATTTTAAAATATTAAAGCTTTAGTGACTACCGCTTTTACACTGAAAAGAGCTCCATCGTGATCCGTTGAAATGACACCATATAAGTCATGGTTTGGGATAAAACCCAGGTTGTCCTTTCTTAAATTTTTGGTATGCTAAGCATAAGTAAAATGTTTACAACCAAAGTCGGATGAGCATGTCTTTGTAGGTTATTTCGAATAACCATTGGGTATTCCTCCATAACACCGAAGACAAAAGTGTTTGTCGCTTAGAACGTCGAGTTTCTTGAGAAGGAATTTTTGGTGAAAAGTCAAGTGGGAGGACAATAGAACTTTGACAAGGTTGTTGAACCTTGGCTAATATGTGCTGAGTTGCGCAGCATCGGTAAGTGTCCCAGAGGCAGCAACAATGCTCATGGCTCACGTGCCTCAAAGGTTGTGGTCACGGAGATCTAAGTTACTATTGAACCAAGTAGGTCGGGTAAGTAATCAAATGCCAAGATTTGAGAGTTAAATCATTGTTGTTTGACAATGATGAACCGACTACATGCAAAGAAGCAATGATGGGCCCTGACTTCGTTAAGTGGCTCGAAGCCATAAAATCCGTGATAATTCCATACACGAGAAATCAAGCTTTGAATTTGAAAGACCCTCTAGAAAGGTGCAAGACCTTACAGTCGTATATGGATCTATAAAGAAATAGACATGGATGTTTCACATCTATGAAATTGTCGACATGTCGGAAAGAGTTTACGACAATGTTCAAGGAATTGACTATAATAAGATTTGATCTTTCATAGCGATATTTAGTCTGGACGGATTAATGTAGCAACCACTACATATATTTTGGTATATGGTAGTTGAACAAACAAAACAAGTTCTTCTAATAGAATGGTTACCTAGGACGTGTACATGACACGATCCAATGGGTTTTTTGTTAATTCAAAAGATGCTAAAAGAGTATGCAAAACTTCAATGGTTGAAGTGAGCATCGCGGAGTTGGAATCTTCACCGTGATGAAACCGTTAAAAGGTTTAATTTCATCAGAGACGATGAAGATGTTTGCATTTTGCAAGAAATTAAGTGGGAGCGCTAAGACATATTTCTAATACATTATGTGAAAGACATATTGTTGATTAGAAATGATGTATCTTTTATTGACACAGGTTAAGAATTTCATTTCGATAAAAGACTTAGGCATAACCCAAGAATTAGGCATCAATGTCTCTATGGATAGATTGAGGCGCTAATATGGTTTTGCCAAATGTACATAGATAAGATGTTGAATGAGTTCAATATGGAAACAACAAGAAAGGTTCTTGACGCACGAAAAGGACTGAATCAAGATTCAAGTGTGTTGACACGAGATTCAAGTGTTTTGACACTTGGTGAAATCACAAGAATATTTTGATCAATCATTCTTTGAGATGTACACATCCAGATATGTCCTATGCTCTAAATGTTATGAGCATATACCAGAATGACTCATAAGATGATCATTGGACAATAGTAGGGATATTCCTATGATCTTTGGAAGAACTAAGAATATATTATTTATATAGTGGTGACAAATAGTTCATTGTAAATTGTTGCATTGATACTAGTTTTGTCACAAATTAAGTTTATCTCAATTTAAACTATGGGTGGCACAATGTAATGGAAGGGAAGTTCCATAACGGATTTGGTTGAGTACCGAAGTTAAAACATTGTGACAGATACTACAGCAAAAGGCTAAGTATATGACTGCTATTGTAGCAGCAAATGAGGGCATTTGCATCAAGTAGTTTGTTATCAAACTAGTTGTGGTTCATAGCGGGATAATACTATGAAGATACATTGTATGACAATTGTATCAACATGATTTAATCCCAAGGAACTAAAGGTCTCACCAAAGGACCAAATTTATACAATGCCATCTCATTGGAGAATGAGTAATGCGTGGAGACGCAAGGAAATGCAAATACACACGGACCGGAAGTGTCGATCCGAAGATTATGTTTACCACTAGCAATAGTGTCTATACAACACCAGAAAGCCATAGGTGTTGAATGCACAAATTTTTAACTAGATTATTGACTCTAGTGCAAGTGGGAGACTGTTGGAGATATGCCCAAGAGGCAATAATAAAGTGGTTATTATTATATCTTTATGTTTATGATAAATGTTTACATCCCATGCTATAATTGTATTAACCGGAAACATTAATACTTGTGTGTTTTGTAAACATAAAAGAGTCCCTAGTAAGCCTCTTGTTAAACTAGCTTGTTGATTAATGGATGATCATGGTTTCCTGATCATGGACATTGGATGTCGTTAATAACAAGATCATATCATTAGGAGAATGATGTGATGGACACACACCCATAGTAAGCATAGCATAAGATCAAGTCATTAAGTTCGTTTTGCTACAAGCTTTTCAAATGCATAGTAACCTAATCCTTCGACCATGAGGTTATGTTAATCACCATCACTGGATGGGTACTTTGATGACGTCAAACGCTGCTTCATAACTGGGTGGTTATAAAGGTGACATTGGGTATTCTAAAAGTATGTGTTGAAGCGCATGGACCAAGATTGGGATTTGTCCATCCATATGACGGATAGATATGCTCTGGGCCCTCTCGGTGGAATGTCATCTAGTTAGCTTGCAAGCATGTGACTAGGTCACAAGGGATGACATATCATGGAACGAGTAAAGAGTACTTATCAGTAACGAGGTAGAACTAGGTATGGAGATACCGACGATCAAACCTCGGATAAGTAGAGTATCGCGTGACAAAGGGAATTGGTTTCGTATGTTAAATGGTTCTATCGATCACGAAGTCATCGCTGAGTATGTGGTAGCCGTTATGAATCTCCAGATCCCGCTGATGGTTATTGATCGGAGAGGTGTCTCCATCATGTCTACATATTCACGAACCGTAGGGTGACACACTTAAGGTTCGAAGTTGTTTTAAGTAGATATGGAATGTGCGTTGGAGACCGAATGTTGTTCGGAGTCTCGGATTGGATCCGGAATTGTCCGGAGAATAAGATTCATATATTGGGGATCATTTTCTAAGTTAGGAAATGTTCCGGAGTATTTGTATGGGGATTCTAGAAGGTTTCAGAATGTTCCAGAAGGTTCTAGAAGATTTCTTGGAGTTTACTTGAAAACCAAGAAAGGATCAAGGAATCCTTGTGGGGCAAGACAAGGAGTAGTGGGGGAGGAGGAGTCCTTCCCCCCTCCCAATCCGCCGGCCAAGGAAGGGAGGGGAGTCCTACTAGGACTCCCTCTCCCATGGCGCCTCCCTCCTTTAAATAGAGGGGTGGAGGCGCCACCCCCTTTGCCCCTTCTATTCTCTAGATCTCAAGTTGCCTCTCTCCTCCTCCTTCCTCTCGCTCGCTTAGGCGAAGCCTCGCAGAATTCTCTCCACCACCACCACCACGCCATAGTGCTGCTTGGAAACCGTGGAGAGATCTACTACCTCCGCTGCTCGCTAGAACGAGGAGAGGAAGGTCAGCTTCGACTCATGCGTGACGGAGACCGACTACGGGCCGAAGCGCCGAAGGATCGTCTACTCGATCTTGAGATCGGCAAGTTATCGACTACATCAACCACGAGATCTGATCTCGAACAAGGCTTATCGAATCTACGAGGGTTAGTACAGATCTATCTCGTTGCACATGTCTAATAGATTAGATCTTGGCTTTTATCCAGATTAGATCTGGGTTTTGTTCGTTCTTGCGGTAGAAATTTTTTGTTTTCCATGCTACGAACCCATCACGGGAGTCATCTCGAGACCATCAGGTGGAGGAGTGACATTATGGGTCACGAGAAACTTATTATGCCTACGCGAGTCTCTTGGTTCATCTCAAGAGCATTGTGGCTCACATCATAGGACAAGCGGCACGTCTGAAACAGCCACCTGAAGAACGTGGCAGCACAACCCTTGTGCCTTGGGCGAGAGGAAGACTCACCAATGGGACAACGAGAACCATCCCTAGTAGCAAAATGAGGCTGAGGGTCGTGAACAGCCTTGGTGCGGTGCGGGGGAGGCCTCATCTCAGGAACATCAGGAGACAGACCACGAAGAGAAAGGGTAAGCTCCTCCTATTCCACACGCTCGCCCACCATCACACCGGGAGGCACAACCTTGTTGAGCAGCTTTTGTACATACACACAGAAGGTGGGGGTCATCCTGTCCAAAGCAGCCCGCCACAACTCATAGTACATGAACTCACGGCCATCAATCTTCCTCAACCAGTCAGGGCGACAATGGTACTAAAGATTGGCAAAGTACCCACGGCAGTTTGTAATATCTCCAACTCGGGGAACAAGGGACTGACGGAAGATGCTGGACAAAGTGTGATAATAGAAATACATGCCAGTAATGCACGAAGGATCCCACTCAGAATCCTTGGGATAGCATAAAGCAAGATATTCGATAGGCTTGACCTTCTCACTGTGAATGCAAAAACCACCTCCTTTGCTAGAATAACCCATAACTTCAACCAAATCAGCAAAGGTGGCACGAAACCGCCGCGGGCCAGTCATCCAAGTCATAGTGCGCTCATCATCATCATCATGGAAATACATGGTGCAGAAGAACTGACGAATATAGTTAGTCCTCCTTGAGACACACAAGGTCAAATAAATCCATTTATTCAGAGCATCATCAACAAAACGATAATCTGAGGCTGCATACATGTTGAACCACTCCTCATTGAAAGAAAGAATGTTACCGCAGAGAGTGACCTTGAACTGAGTGTAAATGTGATCCCACAACAAAGCTTGAGTCTCAGTCCAAAACTTCTTGTCAGTGCCAGGATAGGTACGAGTCTTGAACCGATAGGGATTCTGCTTGTGAAGGGTTTGGTACAAGGCAATCTCCATATTCTTCAAGTTTTGAGTAGGCACATCTTGCTCTTTAGTTTGCACAGCAGCTTGCTTACCCCTGTTAGCATTGATCTTTATGCGACCAGAACGAGTGCTGCCCTTAGGATCACGCTGCACAAACTGACTAGATCGACGAGCCCTCTTACCCCTGCCAGTTTCCTCGTGCACATACTCGTCACTCACATAGTCTTCATCTTCACCTGTAAAAAATGGAGAGAGGTTGGGGAGCACGAAGATAAGTACGCATGGCACAAGGAAAAAACAGAGGAAAAACTTGGATTTGGGAAAGTGCATGGTAAAAGATGGCACATTGTAGAGAGGTCCGGTGTCAGGGCCAGTTGGACTGGCTCTAGAACCGGATGATTCAAAGGTCGATGCCGAATGACCGAAGAAAATCGGCGATCCGAGGTCGAGCCAAAAATCGGACTCGCAATGGATGACCTAATGTAGGCTGTTTCAAACCGGCGTAAACCGAATCTATCACGGATACCCAAATCCCATCTTTGCAATGTAAAATATTTACCCATGACTCTAAAACTTGCACAAACACAAACTTAACAGGATGTGTAGGCCACGGTTTGACGTGGTTGGAATACAAGCACAATGGTGGAACCCAAACTTGTCAAATCCATCAAGATGTATAGCAAAACATGGGGATTTGAAAAGCACAAGGGATGGGAGAAAAGGATTACCCGATGACATGGCTTCCCGTGGAGGAAAGCACCAAAGAGCCCTTGAGAAGGAAGAACACAAAAATGCTCTGAAACCACCGCAAGATGTAGAAATTCCTTTAGTGGAGAGCCTCCAAACGTCCTTCTACATGATTTGGTGGCCCGATCTATGGATCCTAGGGGTGGAATCACCCTAGGAGAGGAGGGGATGGTGGGAGGGGCAGCAATGGAGAGAGAGAGGATCGGGGGAAGTGAAAAAGTAACTATGGAGGGGTGGGGCGGGTCAGGAAGAAGGAGAAAAAAATTCTAGATCCCTGTGTGGAGTCCGGTTCAACCGAGATCCAGATCGAACTGGTCGGTGTACATGCCGGATTTCCAAACTTAAAACCAAATATGCTAACATGAGTTCGCGAGAAAGATTTGGTTGGGAGTCTGGTCAACTGGCTCCAGAACCGGAGCACTTGGTTTAAAACCGGACTAGCCACCGAAGTTCATTTAGTAACCCTCTGTTCACAGCTCGGAATAGACTCGGTTGTAACCGGCCTGTGCACTGGACGGTTTGGTCCTGGATCCGGTTAAACCGGGCCACAAACTGGAAGTCGGAGAAAAAACTCAGATTTTTTCAGAAAATAGATTTTTTTTTGAGAATGGCATGTGCATGTAGAAGAAGATAGTAGACTCCAAAGGGGTAAAGGAAGCAGGTGATCTAGGTATGCCTATTGGAAAAAGAACCAAATTCAAACACATAGTAACAACAATAAGCATGATTCGAGAATATCAAGAGCCACATATGATAAGTGTCAAAAAGAGAAGCCGATGGTTGGTCGGGGATTTCTCCCCCTATGTTTAAGCACACATGTCATGGCGCCTCAAAGATAGATGCTTGGACCCATATCATGACACAAGATCAATTAATATTGCACACAAAGGTATGCATCAAACCAAGGCATGGTAGACTATCCCCATATGTGTTGCACGGATAGGCTTGATAGCAAGTTAAGAGCAAGAATATAATGCAAGAAGTAAATCAATCCAAGTTTTTAGGATCTAGAATACCAAGTTCTCGCCTCAACATGACAAAACGGGCTTCATCCAAAGGCTTCATGAAAATATCCGCCAATTGGAACATTGTTCTCACATGAATGAGATTGATGTCACCATTTGCGACCAGGTCACGTAGGAAGTGGTGGCGGATGTCAATATGTTTGGTGCGACAATGTTGGACAGGGTTATTGGCAATCTTTATTGCGCTTTCATTGTCACATAGAAGAGGCCCCATTCCAAGAGACACACCATAGTCTTTCAAGGTTTGCCTCATCCATAACAATTGAGCGCAACAAGATGCCACGGAAATGTATTCGGCTTCGGTGGTGGATAGGGCAGTGGAGTTTTGTTTCTTGGATGACCAACTCACTAGCGATTGGCCAAAGAATTGGCAAGCCCCGTAGGTCGACTTCTAGTCAACCTTATCACCGGCCCAATCGGAATCCAAATATCCAACGGGCTCAAAGGTTAACCCCTTTGGATACCAAAGCCCGAGTGTAAGAGTGAGAACAAGGTACCTAAAAATCTGTTTGATCGCCATCAAATGGAACTCCTTGGGAACGGATTGAAAACAAGCACACATTCAACACTTCACATGATATCCAGCCTAGAAGCACAAAGGTAGAGCAAGGAACCAATCATGGAGCGATATACCATTTAGTCCACGTCCTTCTCACCTTCTCCAAGACCAAGTTACCCATTGAGTGGCATGGGTGTCTTCATGGGATTGGCATTAGTCATCTCAAACTTCACGAGCATGTCCTTCACGTACTTCTCCTGGGAGATGAAGGTGCCTTGAGCAAGTTGCTTCACAATGAAGCCTAGGAAATACTTCAACTCCCCCGTCATGGACATCCTAAATTTCATGGTCATCAAATCGTCAAACGCTTTGTTATGATATTCGTTAGCTCCACCAAAGATAATATCATCAACACAAATTTAAATAATAAATAAGCCACCCCTTTAACCCGTTTGGTGAAAAGGGTGGAATCGATTTTACCCACGCTAAAACCATCCATGAGTAAGAAATCCCGAAGGTGCTCATACCAAGCATGAGGAGCTTGCTTTAGTCTGTAGAGAGCCTTATGGAGTAGATACACATGGTTGGGATAGCGTGTGTTTTCGAAACCCGGGGGTTGAGCTACATATGCAACCTCTTTCAAGGGACCATTAAGAAATGCACTTTTCATATCCATTTGATAAAGCTTGAAGTTATTAAAAGATACATATGCAAGCAAGAGACGAATAGCTTCGAGACGAGCAACAAGCGCAAGGGTGTCCTCATAGTCAATACCTTCTATTTGGGCATACCCTTGCGCCACTAACCTTGCTTTCTTTCTTGTGACGATCCCATTCTCATATTGCTTGTTCTTGAATACCCACTTGGTCCCAATGACATTGATGCGATGATCTTTAGGCCTCTCCACAAGAGACCAAACTTCATTGCGGGTGAAGCACTTGAGTTCTTCTTGCATGGAAATGACCCAATCTGGATCCTCCAAGGCTTCATGGACCTTGAGTGGCTCAAAGTTGGACACAAATGCATGATGGCCACAAAAGTTAGTGAGATTCTTCTTCTTGTTGCGAGTCCCAATCCCTCTTGATATGCTTCCAAGTATATTATTAACTTGGATTCCACTTGCAGTAGAGGCGGACTTGATCTTGCGAATTGTGCCTTCATGATCAACAAATTCATCTTTTGATGGTCCTTGATCATTGACAACTTCTTGAGCTTGACCTTGGTTTTGAGGGACTTGTTCATCATCTTGGTCTTGCTCAACGGGTTGAGGGCTTGGTTTTTGTTCTTCGGTTTACAAGAGTTGTTCGTCTTGTGGTGCAGTTGATGGTTCAACTTGAGTAGAGCTAGGCTCTTCTTGAGTTGGGCTTGATCCTCGCCCATCAACTTCTTAATCATGGATATGATATTCGGTGGAAAAAATATGCCCAATTCCCATCAACTTGATGACTTGAGAAGAATCTCCATCACCTACAACACGTGGAACAACTTACCCCTCTCGGGGGCCATTATCCTCCAAAAACTCCACGTCACAAGATACTTCAGCACAACCATTGGTTTTCTTGTAGTATCTATGGGCATGAGAGTTTTTCGCATAACCAACAAATATACCCTCTATAGTTCTAAATTCAAATTTACCGAGCTTTTCTTTCTTGTCCTTGACGAGGCACTTACACCCAAAGACATGAAAGTAGTTGACGTTGGGCTTGTTCTTTGTGAGAATCTCGTACGGAGTCATGTCAAAGGGAGCTCGGAGGAAGAGCCGGTTCGAGTAGTGAACCGTGGTAGTGATTGCTTCTCCCCAAAAGTTGTGGGGTGACTTAAACTCACTCAACATTGTTCTTGCCATATCGATGATAGTCCAGTTCTTCCTTTCAACAACACCATTTTGTTGAAGGGTATATATGGGGCCGAGAATTCATGCTTGATCCCCTCATCTTGAACAAACTCTTTCATGGTGTAGTTCTTCAATTCGGTGCCATTGTAGGTCCTAATGGTCTTGATCTCCACTTCATGGGTACGTTGAGCTTGCTTGGTGAAGATCATGAAGTACTTGTAGGTCTCATCCTTTGACTTGAGAAGGAAGACCCAAGTGTACCTTGAATAATCATCAATGATGACAAGGCCATACTTTCTTCCACCAAGAGTATCATATGTTGATGGCTCTAAGAGATCCAAATGGAGAAGCTCCAACAGTCTTGACGTGGCCACCTTGGATATTGATGGATGACTCTTCCCGTGTTTCTTTCCGGAGATGCAAGCACTACACACACGATCTTTCTCAAAAGAAACACTGGTTAGAGCAAGTCTAACAACACCCTTAAAACACCGGTGCCCTTAAAATTCTGGCGGTTACACGGGCTTGTGGCCGGGTCATCGAGCTAACAGCATTTGTAAATGGCTCGGCCTATAAACAGAATTCACAGGGGCCTGTGAAAGGCCCGTTACAACCCCTATTTCTACCGGCCGAGCGGGCGGAGACGGGTCAGAACCCGTGTCCCTCCGCCGCAAACCCTAGCCACCGTCGCATTTCCGCGCGTACTCCAATGAGCAATTCCTCCCATTTCCGCGCGAGAGAGAGATGGCGAGCAGGAGAGGGAGTTGCGGACTCAGCGTCGACCGTGTTGGGGGGAGGATGAGGAGGGAGTGGCTGTCACGCACCCGGCAGCGACGACGAGGAGTAGCGCCGCATCCGCTCCATCAGGGTCAAGAAGCACGCCTGCAGGCACTGGACGAACTGGGGGCTGACCCCCCAGCTTCTCTGCCCCCCTACACCGCCGATGCACGCACTGTGCCGGCTCCGTGGTTCGAGCTCGTGGAGGCATCTTCATCCGCGAGCTCGTCCGTCGCGTCTTCCTGACCGCGCCTGCGCCACAGAGATGAGGAGGAGGAGGTGGTTGTCCGTGCAGCGTTTGTTGCGTCCCTCGCTAACCTTGAGGCCAATAAGTGGCACAAGGACAAGGAGCTCACTGCTTCCATTGCCACTGTCGAGCTCTCCAAGAAGCAGGAGGAGATCGAGGAGGCGGTCGCCGCCATCCGCGACGAGGAGGAGGAAGCCGGACTTGCATCTATCGATGGCATGCACGTCGACATGATTGTTCTCGACTAGGAGCTCGTTGACGACGGCAGGCGGCGACTTAGAGATCGCATTTTGGACATACCAGGACGCGGCGGCGTCCTCCGCGAGCTCTCCCAACACTAATAGTTTTAGATGTAATTTTGCAATATGTATGTACTGGATGATGAATGCGCGCACGATCTTCCCACGTCAATTTAAATTTCAGTTCAAATCGCGATTTAAGGGTTGAATTTACAGGCACTATTCTCCGCTGACGAGTTTGAAACCCTAAATCGCGAGTATAGGCACATGTACTCGCGATTTAAGAGTTGCCAATTTGAGGGTGCTGTCAGTCATGCTCTTAGTCCAACAATATGCTCACCCTTCAGGAGTTTTTTAAGATTTCTCCTGTTGATGTGGCCAAGGCGGTGATGCCAAAGCCATCCCTCGTCAACCTTTCCCATTAGACATGTAGAAATAGATTGGCTCTGTTGCGAGAGGTCAACCACATAAAGTTCATCTTCCACATATCCAACAAGGACCAAATTGAGATTATCACTCCTAAAGACTTTCACAAATGTTCTCGAAAAATAGGAATCATATCTGGCATCCGCAAGATGTTTAATTGAAAGTAAGTTGTAACCAAGGTTCTCAACAAGCATGACGGTCTCTAGGGGTCAACGCCTTGGAGACCACCAACTTGCCATAACCTAGTACCTTTCCTTTAGAGTTGTCTCCAAAAGTGATGCTTGATGTTGAATTGACATCTTGAATGAATTGGTCAAGCACACTTCTACCTCAGGTCATATGATTGGTGCATCCACTATCAAACACCCATTTTGATCCTCTGGAGGCATACCCCTACAAAATCAATTCTTTGATTTAGAAACCCATTGAGTAATGGGTCCCCTAGCATTAGCAACAAGATCTTTTGGTACCCAAATTGAGTACCACCTATAAGCATAACCATTGCGAGGGCCAACATATTTGGCATACACATCTCCTTGGGTGCCCTTACATAGCACATAGGATGGATTAGATTTTACTAAAAACTTGTGATTGGGGTTGCCCCTTGTGGCTCCTGCATTCACAACATTCTTCTTTACTTGGTCAACCACCTTGTTCCCTTCACACACAAAGTTGATCTTCTTAGGTGGGTTGTCACCATTCTTGTTGTTCTTGGGGTCAAACCCCATACCTTGCCTTGGAGCTCTCATCGTTTAGCGAGAAATAATCTCATCAAGAATCTTGCCCTTGGAGGTAGGTGTGAGACGCTCCTTCTCAAGTTGTTCCTTCAACTTCTTGTTCTCCTCAAGGAGACAAGCTTGATCCAAGGTAGATTTAGAAGCACAAGTAATATTCCCAACAATAATTGGATCCTTCAATGTACTAAAAGCCTTTTCATAAGACACTCGAAGTTGATCATGATTCTCCCCAAGTTTTATTAGCTCACGGTTGACAAGCAAATTAGCTTTCTCAAGGTCCTCTAGGTCATTGGTGAGATAAGCATGAGCAATCTCAATTTTTTTCTTTGAAGTATCAAACTCTTGGGACAAGGTGATATCTCTATCTAGGGTATCTAAATCTTTTGCCTTATCTAGTTCATAAATTTCAATTCGTTCTTTAAGAAGTGAAGTGATGCTCTTTTTCTTTCTTAGCTCTTGCTCAAGGAGATTGAATCTCTGTTTCTCATCATCAATATGAGAATCCAAGCTATCAATGGTCTCGTCACGTGAGTTGACAAGGTCCATTAATTGCTTGAATCTAGCATGAGCATTGCTAGGAAGAGACTTCATGATTTTAGACATTTCTTGTATATAGTTTTCATCAAATTCATCATTGTCACTATCATTGGTACTAACTTGATCATCCTCTTGTATATAGTTTCCGTCTTTGCCATGGGTCTATTTTTACTCCAGGACCGCATTCATGCCAAGTTTGACTCGATTCGATCCCATATCTTCTGGGAAGAGGCCGACCAAAAACGCAAGTATCATATGGTGAACTAGCCATCGGTGTGTTACCCCAAGGACTGTGGGAGTATAGGGCTGACAAAATCAAAGAAGGTGAATATCGCCCGGCTCCTCAAATGGGTCTGGAAGCTGTTCCAGAATGAGGATTATCTTTGGGCTAGGCTCGTTCATGTGAAGTACAAAGATGCAGAGGATATTTTTTCTAGAACGGGCCAGGGGTCACCATTCTAGAAATCCCTGCACAAAATAAAGCACCTCCTAAAAGTGGGGACTAGACATGAAGTTCTCAGCGGCAATTGCACCTTTTTCTAGTCGGATTGTGTATTGGGGATCAACTCCTAAAAGACCGATTCCCGCAGCTGTTTGCCATTTGTGCTGACCCCGCTGTCAAGGTTGACACGACTCTCCACAATAACTAGGTAGACATGTGTTTCCGACGATCTTTCGACATGCGGCTGAGGAACAGCTAGGAGGAGCTGCTAATGCTTATTGGGGTTTGCTCTCTCGGGGTGGGGAGAGACCGCATCCGTTGGCACTTGGAACCCACTAGGGAATTCATGATGTGCTCTATGTACAACAAGCTGTCGCAAGGTACTTTGGTGGCACATTTTAAAGACATCTGGTTCGCCAGAGTGTCACTTAAAATTCGCATTTTCTCCTGGCGATTGGCCCTTGACCGCCTCCCTTCTAACCTACAACTTCAAATCAGGCACGTCCCATCTAATGGAGGTTGTGCCCTTTGCGGGCAGCCTGAGGATGCGAGTCATATATTTTTTAACTGCTCCATTTCACGCTTGTTTTCCGATAATTTCTTGGGTGTAACCGGGCCCCTACCAACTTTGCTCAAATTTTCATAGAAATCTAGGACCTGGTAGGACAGCAACGTAGGCTTATTTGGATTCTATTCATGGCCTAATCCTGGGCTCTTTGAAATGTCTGCAACAAGCTCACTATCGAATCGATGGTGATTCGACATCCAGCTGACATTATTTTCAAAACTATGATTTTCTTGTTGAACTGGAAGCCCAATGCCAAGGCAAGGGACATTGAAGTGCTAGAGGAGATGTCCAGAGAACTAAAGCTGCTCTACGCGTTTGTGGCACCAAGTGAGCAAGTTAGTGATGGCCCACAAGTATAGGGGGTGTATCGCAGTATTTTCGATAAGTAAGAGTGACGAACCCAACGAGGAGCAGAAGGTGCTGGCTAGTGGTATGGATCAGTAATTCTCTGCAAATACTTAGCAAACAGATTTTTAGGGGTTTTTGATAAAGCAAGTAAACAAAGTACGAGTAAATAAAAGACAGTAGGAATAAACGCAGCAAGTGGCCCAATCCTTTATGCAGCAAAGGAAAAGCCGGTTGTATTACTTAAGATGACCAAACGTTCTCGAGGACACATGGGAAGACTGTCAAGTGCTTTTGCTTCATATAGTTGATTAATCTTCTTTAGCTTGCTAAGTGTTGTGTGGGTGAACCTGTGCTAATGTACCGACCTTCCTAGGACTAATACATACTTGTGATTATACCCCTTACAAACATCCGTAAGTACAAGAAAGTAATTAAGGTAGAAACCTAACCACAACTTTAAACTCTAAGACCCTTACGTCCCTTGTGCAATGGTTTCCTAACAGGGTTCAGGTTTCTGTCATCCTACGATTAGTACCCAAATACACAATGCATTCCCCTAGGCCCATATAGGTGAAGTGTCATGTAGTCAACGTTCACATGACACCACTAGAAGAAGTACAACACAACTTAAATATCAAACTATTGAATCTTTCTCAACAAAACTCCACTACTAACAACATGACTTCTCCCATGTCCTCAAGAACAAAACGAACTACTCACAAGACATCATATGGATCATCATCAGAGATGGAATAATGATGTATAACAATCTGATTATAAACAATAATTCAATGGTTCACTCAATAGCATCAACTACAAAGAGTAATCAACACCAGGAAAGTTTCCCCTAAGAACTAATGCAAGATCCAACCCAATTGTTACAGCAATATGGAGATGGTGATGAGGGTGCTGATGGTGATGATGGTGGTGATGATGATGATGATCCCGATGAAGTCTAGCTTGATGGTGGTGTTGATGGCGACAATCTCCCCTCTTTGGGAAGGAATTCCCGCAGAATCATCCGCCAGAGATCTTTCTCTCGGTGTTTTCACCGTGAGAGGCGGAATCTTTCTATGGTTGCTCCCTGAGTCTTAGGGTTTCGGGAGGAATATATACGCCAGAGGGGAGAGCCAGAGGTGGGCTAGGGCGACCACACCACCTGGTGGCGCGGCCTAGGCTGGCCTGCTCCAGGGGGTGGTGTGGGCCCCCTATGGCCCATCTCCAGTCCCTCTTCTGGCAGCCTTCGTCTTCTGGAAAAATAGGATTTTCCGTATATTTTCCCGGATTTTCTGATCTTCGCGAATTTTGCCTCCAAACAACACCTTTTCCATTAGAATCCTGACTGCAGTGGTCCATGCTCCAAAAGTCATCAACCATGCAAAAACAAATGAAATAACATAAGCATCATCTCTTAATATGAAATATATCAATGAATAATAGTGAATTATGACATAGAATAGTGATGCAAAATGGACGGATCAACTCCCCCCAAGCTTAGACTTCGCTTGTCCCCAAGCGAAACTGAGCTCAATAAACATGACCTCAGGTTTATGGAGTGAAGAGTCGATAAAAGAATACGGACAAGAAGCATCACATTCATCAATACACAGATCATAATAGAAGACAACTCACTATTATATAACTTAACGTGCAATAAGTAAAGGAAACACAATAGAGATACATGAAGTAAATCATAATTGGTAATGGCAAACTTAGCTCTTGGTCGAAGAATAGTTGATAATTTGCTGGAGTTCACAAATAACTGGTTTTTCGATGATAGCTTTCAAAATAGTAATCACCAAGATAAGAGCAATGTGCAAAACAAGGAACATAAGAAACATGATTGAATAAATCATCATATGAATGAATGAAACACAACAACTCAAAATACTTGCTGAGATAGAAGGGAATAGGTTTACTGACTCAACTAAAAAGTAAAATAAAGGCCCTTCGCAGAGGGAAGCAGAGATTGCAAGTTTCATAAAGAGCTCCCAAAAATTATGATACTTATTAGCTTCCAGCTCTCATTGCCCCTATCATAGGCATCTTTAGGTGATTAAGGTTAAAGTGACACAACTAAGAGGATATGCTTGACAAGTTATAAGTTGAAATCTCATGCCCCTTACTTATGAGTACCGAACCTCATGCTACTCAACTTCAGTCACAAGTAAGCTCTTGCCATTGTAAATACATGTGTATCATTGAGACTGCCAATGGGGTACCCCTTGCACATGATACAGGAACTATCCCATAATCAAAATGACAAGGCAAGCAGACAATGAGCATCTCAGCGATCTTTTTATTTGCTATTTGCATAGGTTTTTATTGAGGATGCTTCATAGAATGCTCACTATAGTTATGCTGCAAGTTTCCACCATGATTAGGCATGGCTTAGGCTAGCGGCCCAGGCGTTTCTCTAACACACATATGAACTCCATGATCTTACAAGTTCCCCTTTTATTTCACACCGCCGGGAGGTCCATAGGCAAAAGAATCATGATATCAACTAGGTACAAAGTACCATGGTAGTGTTGAAAGCGTTCCCCATGATACATGGTTCTGCTAACTTCAACTCATAAAGCGCAAGCATATACGCAACAAAGAAGGACCCAATGGTTCAAGTTTATTAGATGCAAGAAAGTAAAGTGTGCCATCAAGTTCGTGAGAGATTTAATCACTAATTTTCACATAACAAGTTTAATTTGGAAGGTAGGCAAAACAAGAATTTACTTGGAATAGCAATAGTGCTAATAGGTAGGTATGGTGGACACAAATGCCATAGGTTGGGGTTTAAGGATTGGATTCACGAGAAGAATTCCCTCTCAGTACAGGTTTTTGGCTAGCAAAGCTGGGTAGCAAGTATAAGAGTTGAAGGAAACAAACAAACATACAAGTGATAAAAACAAACATGCAATCTTCCTTGGAAGCACAAAAGATCTTAACTAGAGAATACTAGACTTATGAGCAAATCAAGAAAGAAAGATGATGAAATTATTTTTCTTTAGAGTACTTCTATCTTATTCATTCAACTCTCAAAAATAATGTTGCTACTGACCAAGCTTGGTTTGCCAAAACCAACTAAATTAACTCAAAGATCCCAAAGTGATACCAATACTAACAACAAGATCAATCATATAACCACGAATTGAAAACTAATATAAGCTATGCAAAAGAGTAAATGATAGAACTTCTCATTAATATTACATAACGGCAACTCACACCAAGGGATACATATCTAACGAGAGAGGGGGCACTTCCATAATGCAAACCATCCTACATAATAACTTCTTTATTCATGATATGACTCTAGTAAAAAGGTAAAAAGATAGAAGATAGTGATGTGATACCGTGACACTCCCCCAAGCTTGGAACAAACCAAGGGGATGCCAAACCTGATGGCGAATTACTCCTTTGGTGGTCGTGGTATCCTCTTGATGAGCTCTTTGATCAGTTTCCCCAAGTCCTCAGTCTCAAAGGTGAGATTATGAATAAGCTGCGAATTTTGCTCAATGCGGCTCATGATCATGTCGGGTTGAGAATCCGAGCTCTTGCGATTCTTTCCCCACTCTACCTCCTTGAAGTCTTCTTTTCTTGCATGGCTAGAACGAGGAAAATCCCAATTGGAGGGTAATTTCCCCTTGGGCATATTCTGGTATTGATGCTCATGGATAAGAGTATGGAAAGGGTTCTTGGTGCGTGGAGGAAGTGACCAGGGATCTGAACGGTGATGAGAAGGCTTCCCTCCAATTGAAATAGTCCGGGCAGGGTTTGCCACCACTCCAATGCTTGCAATGGTAGTGCCGGTGTGCTTTTCCTCCACTTCATCTTCACTCTTGATCTCCTTCTCCTTCCCGAGGTCTTGGAGATCTTCCTCCATAGGCTCCTTTTCTTTATCCTTGATGGACACCATTGTGCTTCTAAGCTTTCAAAGATAGTTCCTGGCAGAAATAGATCGAAACAAAAACACGACGAAAACACGATATACGAACCTCAGGAGATCCGGGGGATTATATATTATGAAGTTAAATAACAAAAAGAAGGTACTGGGAGAAAATGAGTCGGAGGCGGAGTCCGGGGTGGACTCACCACCTGGTGGCATGGCCAGGGGTGGGCCTGCGCCACAGGGTGGTGTGAGCCAACTTGGCTCCGTTTCCGTCCCTTTTTCACTTCATAACTTTCCTTATTGTCTGAAAACTGTAAAAATATAGTTGGATAGTATTTTCGTGGAACTTTTCTTACTAGAACTGTTACTTATTCGAAAACGGACTCTGCAGGTCTCTGAATCTGGTCCTTGATAAATTTTTCCAGAGTTATAACTTGAAAGGCATCAACATCTTCATTGTAAGAATCCCCCGCAATATAGTGCTTGAGTCGCTGCCCATTCACTACTTGTGTAGTATTATCTTTTAAAGAAGAAATTTTTATTGCTCCTGAATGGTACACTTCTTCAATAATGAAAGGTCCTTCCCATTTTGATAGTAGCTTTCTTGCAAAAAACCTGAGATGAGACCTATACAATAGAACTTTCTCACCAACATGAAATTCTCTCTTAAGTGTTCGCTTGTCATGCCATCTTTTAACTTTTTCTTTAAAGAGCCTAGCATTTTCATAGGCTTCACTCCTCCATTCATCTAAGGAGCTTAAATCAAATAATCTTTTCTCACCTGCGAGCTTACAATCTCTATTGAGGTCTTTCACTGCCCAGTAAGCTTTGTGTTCTAATTCTAAAGGTAGGTGACAAGCTTTCCCATAAACCATTTTATAAGGAGACATGCCCATAGGGTTTTTGTAGGCAGTCCTAGAAGGCCATAAAGCATCATTCAACTTTTTAGCCCAGTTTTTTCTAGATCTATTAATAGTCTTTTGCAAGATGGACTTAATTTCTCCATTCGATAACTCCACTTGCCCACTAGTTTGGGGGTGATAAGATGAAGCAATTCTGTGATTAACATCATATTTAGCAAGGGTCTTTCTAAAACCACCATGAATGAAATGAGAACCCCCGTTAGTCATGAGATACTTAGGCACTCCAAACCTAGGAAAGATAACATCCTTAAGCATTTTTAGAGAAGTTTCCCTGTCAGCACTCTTCGTAGGAATGGTTTCTACCCACTTGGTAACATAATCAACGGCAACAGGAATATGAGTATAACCCTTCAAAGGAGGAAAAGGACCCATAAAGTCAAATCCCCAGCAATCAAAGGGTTCAATAACTAGAGAGTAGTTCATAGGCATTTCATTGCATCTAGAAATATTACCAACATGCTGACATTCATCACAAGATAAAACAAATTTTCTTGCCTCTTTAAAAAGGGTTGGCCAGTAGAAACCTGATTGTAGCACCTTTTGCGCAGTTCTATCTCATGCATGATGTCCTCCATAAGCACTACCATGACATTTATGCAATATCTCCTTTTGTTCATATTCTGGACCACATATTCGCATAATACCATCCACTCCTTCTTTATATAAGTGTGGGTTATCCCAAAAATAATGCCTCAAATCATAAAAGAACTTCCTTCTTTGCTGAGCTGTAAAAGTTGGAGGCAAATACTTGGAGACAATAAAATTAGCATAATCAGCGTACTAAGGGCTCCCTCGCGAGCTTACCCCTACTGCAGCCAACTATTCATTTGGGAAACTATCATTAACAGGCATAGGGTCAAAAGAGATGTTTTCCAATCGAGATAAATTATCAGCTACAGGGTTTTCAGCACCTTTCCTATCTACTATATGTAGATCAAACTCTTGTAAAAGCAGCACCCATCTAATAAGCCTAGGCTTAGTGTCCTTCTTCATCATAAGGTATTTAATAGCAGCATGATCAGTATGAATGGTGACTTTTGAGTCTACAATATAGGGTCTAAACTTATCACAAGCAAAAATGGCAGCTAGAAATTCTTTTTCAGTAGTACCATAATTCCTTTGAGCAGCGTCTAGAGTCTTACTAGCATAATGAATAACGTTTAGCTTTTTATCAATTCGTTGCCCAAGGACAGCACCTACAACAAAATCACTAGCATCACACATTATTTCAAAGGGTAAACTCCAATCAGGTGGTTGAATAATAGGGGCTATAGTTAAAGCCTTCTTAAGAGTTTCAAAAGCTTCCTTACAATCATCATCAAAAATGAAGGGTACATATTTTTGAAGAAGATTAGTGAGGGGTTTTGATATCATAGAAAAGTCTTTAATAAACCTTCTATAGAAACCAGCATGACCAAGGATACTAGGAATACCTTTGATGTCTCTTGGACATGGCATTTTCTCAATTGCCTCAACCTTAGCTCTATCAACTTCTATGCCTCTTTTAGAAACTTTATGCCCAAGGACAATCCCTTCATTAACCATGAAGTGGCATTTCTCCCAATTAAGAACAAGATTAGTTTCTTCACACCTCTGCAAAACTTTATCAAGGTTGTGTAGACAATTATCAAAAGAAGTTCCATAGATAGAAAAGTCATCCATGAACACTTCCACAATTTCCTCACAAAAACCATGAAAGATAGCAGGCATGCATCTTTGAAAAGTAGCAGGAGCATTACATAAACCAAAAGGCATACGTCTATAAGCATAAGTTCCGTAAGGGCAAGTAAAAGTAGTTTTTTCTTGATCTTGTTGTTTAACAGCAATTTGAGAGAAACCAGAATAACCATCAAGAAAACAAAAATGGGTCTTTTTAGACAACCTTTCCAACGTTTGATCAATAAAAGGAAGCGAGTAATGATCTTTCTTAGTAACTTTGTTGACTTTTCTAAAATCAATGCACATCCTATAGCCTACTACTATTCTTTGGGGAATAAGCTCATCATTATCATTAGGAACAACGGTAATTCCTCCTTTTTTAGGAACACAATGGACAGGACTAACCCATTCACTATCAGCAATAGGGTAAATAATACCAGCATCAAGGAGTTTCAATACCTCATTCCTTACCACTTGCTTCATCTTAGGATTTAAACGTCGTTGGTGCTCTACTATTGGCTTTGCATCTGGTTATATATTGATAGAATGTTGACATATAGTAGGTGAAATCCCTTTTAAATCATCCAGAGTATAGCTCATAGCTCCTCGGTGTTTCTTCAAAACCTCCAATAACCTTTCATCTTCCTTCCCTGAAAGTTTAGAGCTAATAATAATATGATATATATTTTTATCATCAATATAAGCATATTTTAGATCATCAGGGAGAGGTTTTAGATCGAAAACCGGATCCTTTTTAGATGGCAACATGGTACCCAAGTCTTCTACATGCAAGTTATGCTTAAGCATCTTGGGTTGATGACGGAGAATCTCGTCAATCTCATTCCTTTCTTCCATCAAGATCTCACTTTCGTGATGTTCCATAAATTGCTGCAAAGCATTGTTAGGAGCAAGAGAAATAGAAGCACGTCGTTCAACTCTAAAATCCTCATTATGGGTTTCCTCTTCACAAGGTTCTTTAGTGAATTTTGAAAAATTAAACTCATAAGATTCCCCATCAAACTTAGTCAAGATTTTCTCCCTCTTGCAATCTATAATAGGTCCACAAGTACTCAAGAAAGGTCTACCAAAAATGATAGGATAAGTTTTACTAGCAGCTGAACCAAGTACTAGAAAATCGGCAGGATACTTAATCTTACCACAAAGAACTTCCACATCTCGTACTATACCAATTGGAAAGATGGTCTCTCTATTAGCAAGGTGAATAACCACATCAATCTCTTCCAATTCGCAGGGACTGATTTCATGCATAATTTCTCTGTAAAGCTCATAAGGAATAGCACTAGAACTTGCGCTAATATCACATAAACCATAATAGCAATGATCACCAATTCTTACGGAAAGCACAGGGATACTAGCCTTTTTAGTTCTATTAGGATGTGAAACAATATTGGAAGCATCCTCACAAAAGACTATGCGTCCATCTTCTATGCTTTTAGTGACAAGGTCTTTCACAATTGCTACCACAGGTTCAACATTTATTTGTTCATCAGGTTTTACAGTTCTCTTTTCACTTTTAGTGATTACACTAGTTATCGTAGGATGATCCTTTACCTTTATCTGGGAAGGGAATCTTCTCGATATAAGGTTCAGGTAAGATGTGATCAATAGTGCAATACTCAGTACTCCCAACAGGAACACAGTCAACAATATCTTTATAAGGTGCATGGTACTTGTTCCATCCCCTTTTTGGAATTTCAATATAAGAAGCAAAAGACTTAAAGCAATTTGTAATAACTTGTAAATCAAGACCATAAGCATTACTAATGTTTTGAAAGTCATCAGTTCCCATAAAAGATTAAATGCATTCATAATCATAATTTATACCTGACTTTCTTCCTTTGTCATTCTCCCATGCTTCAACATTGTCTTGAATATGGTCTAGAAGATCCCATTTAGCTTCTTCTTCCATGCGAGTGAATGATCCAGCACAAGAAGCATCCAATAAATCCTTGTCATGTAGAGAAAGCCTTGCATAAAAGTTATTCATAATAATATTGTTGGGGAGCTCATGAATGGGACATTTGAGCATTAGTAACTTCAATCTCCCCCAAGCTTGAGCTGTACTCTCCCATCAAGAGGCCAAAAGTTGTATATTTGATTCCGATCTTTATGAATCTCACTAGGAGGATAAAATTTTGAATAAAAGAGAGGCACTATTTCCTCCCATTCCAGAGCTTGACCATTCTTCAGCAGCTTATACCATTCCTCAGCTCTTCCTTTCAGTGATAATGAGAATAACTTCTTCTTAACTTGATCTATAGTAATACTTGCACACTTGAACAACATGCATAATTCATGTATAAAGAGTAAATGATCACCGGGATGGACAGTTCCATCCCCAACATAGTAGTTATCCATAACAGAATCAATAATTCTTGTAGGTATTTTAAAAGCATCATTCTCAGCAGGTGGTGGTTCATCTACTACCTTAGTAGTGGTAGTAGCATTACCAAATAAGAAACTCAGCGAATTATCCATAACAAAAATAAAGCAACTAACAGAAGTAAACAATACTCATAGTAGAAGTTTCCTTTACCAGTTCCACTCTCCAATAGCGCTTCACTCCCCGGCAACGGCGCTAGAAAATAGTCTTGGTGACCCACAAGTATAGGGGTGTATCGCAGTATTTTCGATAACTAAGAGTGTCAAACCCAACGAGGAGCAGAAGGTGCTGGCTAGTGGTATGGATCAGGAATTCTCTGCAAATACTTAGCAAATGGATTTTTAGGGTTTTTTGATAAAGCAAGTAAACAAAGTACGAGTAAATAAAAGATAGTAGGAATAAATGCAGCAAGTGGCTCAATCCTTTATGTAGCAAAGGACAAGCTGGTTGTACTACTTAAGATGGCCAAACGTTCTCGAGGACACATGGGAAGACTGTCAAGTGCTTTCGCTTCATATAGTTGATTAATCTTCTTTAGCTTGCTAAGTGTTGTGTGGGTGAACCTGTGCTAATGTACCGACCTTCCTAGGACTAATACATACTTGTGATTATACCCCTTGCAAACATCCGTAACTGCAAGAAAGTAATTAAGGTAGAAACCTAACCACAGCTTTAAACTCTAAGACCCTTACGTCCCTTGTACAATGGTTTCCTAACGGGGGTTCAGGTTTCTGTCACTCCCACAACCCCTACGATTAGTAGCCAAATACACAATGCATTCTCCTAGGCCCATATAGGTGAAGTGTCATGTAGTCTACATTCACATGACACCACTCGAAGATGTACACCACAACTTAAATATCAAACTATTGAATCTTTCTCAACACAACTCCACTACTAACAACATGACTTCTCCCATGTCCTAAAGAACAAAACGAACTACTCACAAGACATCATATGGATCATGATCAGAGATGGAATAATGATGTATAACAATCTGAACATAAACAATAATTCAATGGTTCACTCAATAGCATCAACTACAAAGAGTAATCAACACCGGGAAAGTTTCCCCTAAGAACTAATGCAAGATCCAACCCAATTGTTACAGCAATATGGAGATGGTGATGAGGGTGCTGATGGTGATGATGGTGGTGATGATGATGATGATCCCGATGAAGTCCAGCTTGATGCTGGTGTTGATGGCGATGATCTCCCCTCTCCGGGAAGGAATTCCCCCGACCGAAATCTGTCTGCTGGAGAGATCTTTCTCTCTCGGTGTTTTCCGCCCCGTAGAGGCGGCGGAATCTTTTTGTGGTCGCTCCCCGAGTCTTAGGGTTTCGGGAGGAATATATATGCCAGAGGGGAGAGCTAGAGGTGGGCCAGGGTGGCCACACCACCTGGTGGCGCGTCCTAGGTTGGCCCGCGCCAGGGGGTGGTGTGGGCCCCTTGTGGCCCATCTCCACTCCCTCTTCTAGCAGCCTTCGTATTCTAGAAAAATAGGATTTTCCGTATATTTTCCCGGTTTTTCTGATCTTCGCGAATTTTGCCTCCAAATAGCACCTTTTCCATCAGAATCCTGACTGCAGCGGTCCATGCTCCAAAAGTCATCAACCATGCAAAAACAGATGAAATAACATAAGCATCATCTCTTAATATGAAATATATCAATGAATAATAGTAAATTATGACATGGAATAGTGATGCAAAATGGACGTATCAGTTAGTTGAACACCTATGCGAGATAGTGTGATCACTGCAGTTTTGGCTTGTTAGCGGGGAGGCCGACCCCAGTTATGTGTTTTGAGTGCACCTTGGCTAAGATGTATGCTGCAGCATCTTGTTGTTCAAACCGTTGTGGGATTTATTAATTTAAAGTCAGGTCGAGTGCTTATTATCTAAAAAAATGATCATCCAAGATGCTAGAGAGAGATGGAGGAAAACAGATTACCTTGGTGCTCCTTGCCATAAGGCAAGAGCTGACGACCTAGCGATAGGAGAATCATCGATGTAGTCCTTAGTGTAGTCATAGGTGAGTAGTGACCTGGGTTCGGTGTATACCAAATTAGGCTCACCAAACACCTCCTCCTCATCCTCACTCTCCACATCGCATGTGTCCTTTGAGCATCATGCCATAAGGCAAGTACCGGTGACCTTGGGAGTGATGGAATCATCGGCATAGTCCTTGGTGTAGTCATATGTGAAGAATGAGCCGGGTTCGGAAAAAGCCAAACCGGCCACTCCCACAACCTTCTCCTCATGTTCACTCTCCGCACCAGATAAGTATTCTTCACCTAGGAATCCTTTACCATCACACTTCTTGTTCCTCTTGTATCTCTCGTTGATGGGGTTTGGCTTCAATCTTGGCTTGGCACCTTCTTCATACTTGTGCTTATCAAGTCTCTTCTCATATGGACACTTGTCAGCAAAATTATCCAAATCATCACAATTGTAACAAGTCCTCTTCTTCTCACTTGGTCTGGTTGAACCTATTCTTCTTTGGAACTTCAAGTTATTGGTGAAGAGTGCAAGTTGAGAGAGCATGTCATCAACTCCATCACTATCATTCTCTTCTTCACTTGCAACACTTTATTCCACATGCTTGGCCTTCAATGCTATGTAGTGAGAAGACCCAATAGCATAGTTGATCTCCTTGATATTTTTCCCTTCATCCGCCAAATTATCTGTGGCAACAAGATATGATACTAGATCATCGTGAGAGAAGTGGCTAGCTAATTCTAGGAGTTGGAAGTTAAAAGCAAGCTTCTTGTCGGTGGTTACGATCATGGAGACAATCTTGGACTTGATGAGCTCATCATTCAAGTTGAACCCATCATCATACTTATCACAACCAAGACCATCATTCTTCACACGGAGGGCAGCAAGTCTCTTGTATGCTTCCGCGATGGACTCACCATCGTTGTTCATGAACATGTTCATCTCCGACTTAGTAGCTTCATACTTGGACTTTTGGATAAGGGACGTTCCCTCTTGGATAATGACAATCCTCTCCCAAAGATCCTTTGCAGTGGGGATGTTACTAACTTGATCTGGAGAGTGCGGTAAAAGACACTCCTTATCTTGTCACAAGCCGTTGCATTTAGTTGATGGTCATAGTATTCTCCCGGAGTGAGATTGTTAGGATCTTGTGGATAGAAGCTCTTGCCCACAATCTCCCAAAGCTCCACAATGTAGCTGCGATGATGAGATTCCATAGAAGCTTTCCAATGAGAGAAGTGAGTTCAATCATAATGAGGTGCGGGACCCGAACCATTAATATGAGTCATGATGTTCTTTTGTTTAGGGTATATACGGAAATGTATTAGGAGGCATGGAGGCTTTCGTCAGGTCACTCTCACTAGAGGACTCGTTCATGGCCTCCTTACCAGTGTCCTTCGGCCTCCCATCAGGTACTACCGAAGGTCCACCAATCATGACCCCTTGTCCATCCCCATAAAATGTCCTTCAAGGAAACTTATTCGAGCAAGGAGATCGGAATCCGCCTTAGCCTCTTTAAGGGACCTATTGGCAAAGAGTTCATGAATATCCTTGACCGAATAAGTCTTGTCCTCCTCATCATCGAAGAAAACCATCTTTTCTCTTAGGCGGTAAATCCCTTAGAAGAGCCCTCGGATCTGAAACCAATTGAAAGTGTAAGATGGTTTACCAAGAGGGGGGTGAATAGGTTTCTACAAAATTCTTTGTAATCTTTTGCAAGTTTTAGGCTTTGCGGAATATAAGTGTGCCTAAATGCAAACTAGGTGAGGCAACCTAGATGAAGATACAAGATACTTCAAGAAAGAAGGCTGATGACCCACAAGTATAGGGGGTGTATTGCAGTATTTTTGATAAGTAAGAGTGTCGAACCCAACGAGGAGCAGAAGGTGTTGACGAGTGGCTTGGAGCAGGAATTCTCTGTAAATACTTAGCAACCGGATTTTGAGGGTTTTTTGATAATGTAGATAAATAAAGTGCGAGTAAATAAAAGACAATAATATAAATGCAGCAAGTGTCCCAATCCTTTCTTTAGCAAATGACAAGCCGGTTGTATTACTTAAGATGACCAAACGTTCTCGAGGACACATGGGAATATCATCAAGTGCTTTCGTTTCATATAGTTGATTAATCTTCTTTAGTTTGATAAGTGTTGTGTGGGTGAACCTATGCTAATGTACCGACCTTTCTAGGACTAATACATACTTGTGATTATACCCCTTGCAAACATCCGTAAGTACAAGAAAGTAATTAAGGTAGAAACCTAACCACAACTTTAAACTCTAAGACCCTTACGTCCCTTGTGTAATGGTTTCCTAACGGGAGTTCAGGTTTCTGTCACTCCGGCAACCCCTACGATTAGTAGGAAAATACACAATGCATTCCCCTAGGCCCATATAGGTGAAGTGTCATGTAGTCGACGTTCACATGACACCACTAGAATAAGTACACCACAACTTAAATATCAAACTATCGAATCTTTCTCAACACAATTACACTACTAACAACATGACTTCTCCCATGTCCTCAAGAACTAAACGAACTACTCAGGAGACATCATATGGAACAAGATCAGATATGAAATAATGACAAGTAACAACCTGAAAATAACAATAATTGAATGGTTCCACTCAATAGCATCAACTACTACAAGTAATCAACACCAGGAAAGTTTCCCCTAAGAACTATGCAAGATTCAACCCAAATGTTATAGCGGTACGGAGTGGTGATGATGGTGCTGGTTGAGATGATGGTGGAGATGATGATGATCCCGATGAAGTACAGCTTGATGGTGGTGTTGATGGTGACGATCTCCCCTCTCCGGGAAGGAATTTCCCCGACAGATTTCTGCCTGCCGGAGAGATCTTTCTCTCTCTGTAGTTTTCCACCCCATAGAGCTGGCGGAATCTTTCTGTGGTCGCTCCCCGAGTCTTAGGGTTTCGGGAGGATAATATACGCCAAAGAGCAGAGCCAGAGGTGAGCCAGGGTGGCCACACCACCTAGCGGCATGGACTAGGGTAGCCCGCGCCAGGGGGTGGTGTGGGCCCCCTGTGGCCCATCTCCGCTCCCCCTTCTGGCATCCTTCGTCTTCTGGAAAAATAGGATTTTCCATATATTTTCTGGGATTTTTCTGATCTTCGCGAATTTTGCCTCCAAACAGTGCCTTTTCCATCAGAGTCCTGACTTCAGCGGTCCATCCTCCAAAAGCCATCAACCATACAAAAACAGATGAAATAACATAAGTATCATCTCTTAATATGAAATATATCAATGAATAACAGTAAATTATGATATAGAATTGTGATGCAAAATGGACGTATCAACTCCCCCCAAGCTTAGACTTCGCTTGTCCCCAAGCGAAAACTAAGCTCAATAAACATGACCTCATGTTTATGGAGTGAAGTGTCGATAAAAGAATACGGACAAGAAGCATCACATTCATCAATACACAAATCATAATAGAAGACAACTCACTATTATATAGCTTAACTTGCAATAGGTAAAGGAAACACAATAAAGATACACAAAGTAAATCATAATTGGTAATGGCAAACTTTGCTCTTGGGCAAAGAATAGTTAACAATTTGCAGGAGTTCAAACATAATGGGGTTTTCAATGATAGCTTTCAAAGTAATATTAACTAAGATAAGAGCAATGTGCAAAACAAGGAACATAAGAAACATGATTGAATAAATCATCATATGAATGAATGAAACACAACAACTCAAAATACTTGCTGAGATAGAAAGGAATAGGTTTACTAACTCAACTAAAAAGTAAAAGATAGTCCTTTCGTAGAGAGAAGCAGGGATTTCAAGTTTCATAAAGAGCTTCCAAAAATTATGGTACTTATTAGCTTTCAGCTCTCATTGCCCCTATCATAAGCATCTTTAGGTGATTAAGGTTAAAGTGATCAAATATGAGGATATGCTTGACAAGTTATAAGCTGAAAATCTCATGACCCTTACTTACGAGTACCGTTCCTCATGCTACTCAAGTTTAGTCATAGGTAAGTTCTTGTCATTGTAAGTACATGTGTATCATAGAGAACTGCCAACGGGGTACCCCTTGCCCGACGATACGGAAGATTCCCCATATCAAAATGACAAGGCAAGCAGACAATGAGCATCTCAGCGGTCCTTTTATTTCCTATTTGCATTGGCCTTTTTTTCTTTTTCTTTTTTTCCCTTTTTATATATATATAGAGGATGCTTCATAGATTGCTCACTATGGTTGCGCTGCAGGTTTCCACCATGATTAGGCATGGCTTAGACCAGCCGCCCAGGCATTTCTCTAACACATATACAAACTCCATGAGCCTTACAAGCTCCCCTTTCATTTCACACCGCCAGGATCCATAAGCAAAAGAACATGATATCAACTAAATAAAGTGCAATGTTGAAAGTGTTCCACATGGTAACATGGTTCTGCTAATTCACAACTTACAAAGCGCAAGCATATACGCAACATAGATGGCACAATGGTTCAAGTTTATTAAGTGCAAGAAAAGTAAAGTGTGCCTTCATGTTTGTGAGAGCTTTAATCACTAATTTTCACATAACAAGTTTAATTCGGAAGGTAGATAAAAACATGAATTTACTTGGAATATCAATAATGCTAATAGGTAGGTATGGTGGACACAAATGGCATAGGTTTTGGTTTAAGGATTGGATGCACGAGAAGCATTCCCTCTTAGTACAGGTTTTAGGCTAGCAAGGCTGGGTAGCAAGCATAAGAATTGAAGGAAACAAACAAACATACAAGTGATGAAAACAAACATGCAATCTTCCTTGGTAGCACAAAAGATCTTCACTAGAGAATACTAAGCTTATGAGCCAATCAAGAAACAAAAAATGAAGAAATTATATTTCTTAAGAGTACTTTTATCTTTTTCATTCAATTCTCATAATAGTGTTGCTACTGACCGAGCCAGGTTTGCCAAAACCATCTAAATTTACTTAATGATCCCAAAGTGATACCAATACTAACAACAAGATCAATCATATAACAGAAATTTGAAAACTAATATAAGATGTGCAAAAGAGTAATTGATAGAACTTCTCATTAATATTCCATAACGGCAACTCACACCAAGGGATACATAGATCTAACAAGAGGGGAGACACTTCCATAATGCAAACCATCCTATATGATAACTTCTCTATTCATGATATGACTCTACTTAAAAAGATAAAAAGATAAAAGATAGTGATATGATACCGCGGCACTCCCCCAAGCTTGGAACAAACCAACGGGATGCCAAAACCCGAAGATGAATTACTCCTTCGGTGGTGGTGTTACGCCCATGATCGGAGTGAGGAAATCTTCCAGGATCTGGCGAAGCCTGTTATTCTCCTCTTGCAGTATATCCACCTTTCTCCTTAGGACTCGGTACTTATCGCAAAACTCATTAGTTGCTCGTAGAGCTTCAACTGCTGCAGGGTAGGAGCTGAGGTTTAGAACTGGAGGTATCAGCCCCTGTCCTTTCATGCTTGCTGACATGCCCTTCACTTCCTCCTCGATGCTCCGATCCATGTCCTCGCGCCTAGCTATGATCCTTTCTTCTTCCACCCATCCTACGAAGGTCCTCTGCTCAAGATTGCGATGGAGCTCGCGTTGGTGTCGTAGCTCATAGTCCTCCGAAGACGAATCCTAGAACGACATCTAAACAAAACAGATCGAAACGAAAACATAGCGAGAACATGATATACGAACCTCGAGGGATCCAGGGGATTATATATTACGAAGTTTAACAACAAAAGGAAAGTACTGGAAGAAAACGGGTCAGAGACGGGCTCTAGGACGGCCACACCCCTGGTGGCGCGGCCAGGTGGGCCCACGCCACGGGGTGGTGTGAGCCACCCGGCTCCATTTCCATCCCTTTTTTGACTCATTTCTTTCCATGTTAGATAAAAACTGCAAAAATTTAAATTGATAGATTTTTTGTGGACCTTTTCTTACCAGAACTATTACCTATTTGAAAACAGACTCTGCAAGTTTCTGAACTTGGATTTTAATAAATTCTTCCAGAGTCACCACTTGAATAACATCAATATCTTCATATTTATAAACATATTGTTTGAGTCATTTAACCATTCACCCTCTTATTACACCATTTTCTCCTGCAACCTAGAAATTTCTTTCACACAAAACTTCACACAATTCTCATTAGCAACATTAGTGCATGCAAGGTAATAAACCTTTTAAGTTCAATTTTAACTGAACTCCAGCAAAACATAAGCACATGCAACAACTCCTCTCGAAAGCCCAAAAAGGAATTCAAAAAGGAAATCGATTTAAGAGGCAAATGCAAGAATGGCAAAAATATGTCAAAACCGACCAACAGGTAAAGATCAATTTTTTCGAAAATCTTCTGTTGCTCAAATCAAAAAGTGCAAAACTAACAAAATTTAAATAATGACCTGTGGTCATGCACACAAAAAAGTACAGATCAGTACGACGTTCTGCGATTTTTAATGATTTTTTATAGTGAAGCACAAAAATCTATTTTTGGGACACCAACTTCCCTAAATATTACTTCTCTCTCATTAGAGGTTGATCTTGACACAAAAACCAAACCAAAATGATAAGGAGAGGTTATTGCAGAATCAATAACTTCGAAGACTCAAATAAACAAAAAAAAACTGAAAGCAAAAATATATTGGGTTGTCTCCCAAAAAGCTCTTTCTTTATAGCCATTAAGATGGGCATGATAATTTAAATGACGCTCACATAAGAATATGAATTGAAGTAAAAGAGAGCATCAAGAAGCAAAAATACACATGTTTATGTCTAACCGACTTCCTATGCAAGGGAATTTTGTAAGAAAATAAATTATTGAAACCAGATGCTGCTAGCATAGGAAGGCAAAACAAATGTAACATAAAGACTTTTAGCATAAAGCGAGGAAACTTAATATTATTGAGATGCATGAGAGCACTTTTCCCTCTCTCATAGTAACTTTCAGTATCATACATAAATTTAACGATATAACTATCACATGAACCATTGTAAAATTATCACTTATTCTAACAGAAAACACAGGGACACTAGATCTCATAACACTACTTTGTGAGACAATATTAGAAGTATCCTTACAGAGGATAGTGTGTCCATCTTTTACATATTTAGTGACAAAGTCTTTCACATTTGCTATTACAGGTTCATCAGCTATTTGTTCAACAGGTTCAATAGCTTTATTTGTACTTTCATTAACCATACTAGCTATCATGGAATGTTCCTTTATCTTAACTAGGAAAGGTATTTTCTCAATGTAAGGTTCAGGTAAAACATGATTAGCAGTATAAACTTCAGTATTTCTTGCAGAAACACAATTGACAATATCTTTATATGACTCAGGATACTTATTCCATTTCTTTTTAGGAATTTCAATATAAGAAGCAAAAGCCTTAAAATAACTTGCAATAGCTTGAGAGTCTAGACCATAAGCATTACTAATATTCTGAAAGTCAGCAGTTCCCATAAAAGATTCAATGCATTCATAATCATAATTTATACCTGACTTTCTTCCTTTATCATTCTCCCATGCTTCAGCATTGTCTTGAATACGGTCTAGAAGATCCCATTTAGCTTCTTCTTCCATGCGTGTAAATGATCCAGCACAAGAAGCATCCAATAAATCCTTATCATGAAGAGAAAGTCTTGCATAAAAGTTATTGATAATAATACTATTAGGGAGCTCATGAATGGGACATTTGAGCATTAGTAACTTCAATCTCCCCCAAGCTTGAGTTGTACTCTCTCCATCAAGAGGCCAAAAGTTATATATTTGGTTCTGATCTTTATGAATCTCACTAGGAGGATAAAATTTTGAATAAAAGAGAGGTACTACTTCCTCCCATTCAAGAGCTTGACCATTCTTCAACAGCTTGTACCATTCTTCAGCTCTTCCTTTCAATGATAATGAGAATAACTTCTTCTTGACTTGATCTGTTGTAATACCTGCACACTTGAACAACCCGCATCATTCGTGTATAAAGAGCAAATGATCCTTGGGATGGACAGTTCCATTCCAAAAAAGTAGTTATCCATAACACGGTCAACAATTCTTGTAGGTATTTTAAAAGTATCATTTTCAGCAGGTGGTGGTTCATCTACTACCTTAGCAGTGGTAGTAGCATTACGAAATAAGAAACTAAGTGAATTATCCATATTGAGAATAAAATTACAAACAGAAGTAAACAATACTCACAGTAGAAGTTTCCTTTACCAGCTCCACTCTCCAATAGCGCTTCACTCCCCGGCAACAGCGCCAAAAAATAGTCTTGATGACCCACAAGTATAGGTGGTGTATCACATTATTTTCGATAAGTAAGAGTGTCGAACCCAACGAGGAGCAGAAGGTGTTGACGAGTGGCTTGGAGCAGGAATTCTCTGTAAATACTTAGCAAACAGATTTTTAGGGGGTTTTGATAATGCAGATAAATAAAGTGCGAGTAAATAAAAGACAATAATAATAGATGCAGCAAGTGTCCCAATCCTTTCTTTAGCAAAGGACAAGCCAGTTGTATTACTTATGATGACCAAATGTTCTCGAGGACAAATGGGAATATCGTCAAGTGCTTTTGTTTCATATAATTGATTAATCTTTTTTAGTGTTATAAGTGTTGTGTGGGTTAACCTGTGCTAATGTACCGACCTTCCTAGGAATAATACATACTTGTGATTATACCCCTTAAAAGCATTCACAAGTACAAGAAAGTAATTAAGATAGAAACCTAACCACAACTTTAAACTCTAAGATCCTACACTCCCTTGTGCAAAGGTTTCCTAACAGGGGTTCAGGTTTCTATCACTCCGGCAACCCCTACGATTAGTAGCCAAATACACAATGCATTCCCCTAGGCCCATATAGGTGAAGTGTCATGTAGTCGATGTTCACATGAAACCACTAGAAGAATAACACCACAACTTAAATAATAAACTATTGAATCTTTCTCAACACAATTCCACTACTAACAGCATGACTTCTCCCATGTCCTCAAGAACTAAACGAACTACTCACGAGACATCATATGGAAAAAGATCAGAGATGAAATAATGACAAATAACAATCTAAACATAACAATAATTCAATGGTTCCACTCAATAGCATCAACTACTACAAGTAATCAACAACAGGAAAGTTTCCCCTAAGAACTATGCAAGACTCAACCCAATTGTTATAGCGGTACGGAGTGGTGATGATGGTGCTGGTGGAGATGATGGTGGATATGATGATGATGATGATCCCGATGAAGTCCAGCTTGATGGTGGTGTTGATGGCGACGATCTCCCCTCTCCAGGAAGGAATTTCCCCGGCAGATTTCTGCCTTCCGAAGAGCTCTTTCTCTCTTTGTAGTTTTCCGCCCCGTAGAGGTGGCATAATCTTTCTGTGGTCGCTCCCCGAGTCTTAGGGTTTCGGGAGGATAATATACGCCAAAGAGCAGAGCCAGAAGTTGGCCAGGGTGGCCACACCACCTAGCGGTGCAGCCTAGGGCAGCCCGCGCCAGGGGGTGGTGTGGGCCCCCTGTGGCCCATCTCCGCTCCCCCTTCTGGCATCCTTCGTCTTTTGAAAAAATAGGATTTTCATATATTTTCTGGGATTTTTCTGATCTTCGCGAATTTTGCCTCCAAACAGTGCCTTCTCCATCAGAATCCTGACTTCAGCGGTCCATCCTCCAAAAGTCATCAACCATGCAAAAACAGATGAAATAACATAAGTATCATCTCTTAATATGAAATATATCAATGAATAACAGTAAATTATGATATAGAATAGTGATGCAAAATGGACGTATCAAAGGCTATCACAAAGTAAACAAAGCAACTAAGGGATTGGTTAAGGAATAACCGAAGCACACGGAGATGAAGATGTATTCCCGTGTTCACCGCCTTTGGGAAGGGTGCTACATCATGTTGGAGAGGTGTGAGGTTCCGTGAAGGATTCCCCAACGCCACGAAGGCTCACCTTTCTCTTCGAGCCTATCCCACGAAGGAATAACTCACTTACTCGTTTTAGACTTTAAGGTAGTCTCCAAACCCTCACAAAATTTTCACGGAGAAAATCACAAGCCGAATGCCTTCGGGTGACCCTAGCCACCTAGGGTTTCCCACAAACCCAAGAGTAACAAGCTAACTCCATGAACTCAAGGGGGAATGAACTTTGGCTAGGTGGAAACGTAGATGAGGACCTCCTCTTGCTTTCTACCAAAGTGATTTGGAATTGGTTGGGTAGAATAGGAGATCCTTAAGGAATTGTGTTTCAACAATGGGGGAGAGAGAGAGCTTCAAGGATGAACATGAACTAATGCCTAGACTGCTCAAGGTGGAAGAAGAGGTATTTATACCCAAGGGAGAAATCTAGCCGTTTAGAGCATTTCTGCAAAGTCCGGTTTTAAGTTCGGTTGGACTGGTCCACATACCGGACGACCCGATTCTCATGCCAGAAAACCGGAATCTCAACCGGGCGTGGTTACTAAACACAAACCCGGATAGATTCGGTCCGGTTCAGGGTGGGTTCTCCGACGCTGGTACCGGACCACCCGTATGGGAGCCGGTTCAACCGACTGACCGAACTTGCAGAAAAATCTCTAAAAGGTAGATCTCCCTCTCCTCTCTCTTTGGTGATGGGACAAGTGGGTGTATAGGATGTGTATATGGCTTAGGAATTCATCCCCAATTAGATCATCGAAAGAACCCCTCTTAATAGTGCGGATTTCCTAAAGACTCAAGTTACATAATAAGGTATAACTCCGGCATGAAGCTTTGTTATCAAAATGGGGGGGTTCTCCGACGATCTTCCAACACTCCATCGGACTAAAACCTATTTAAGACACTAGTATGTAGCATTAGTTCGATCTAACTACGGTGTCATTGTCAACCAAAAATAGTAGAGGGCAAAATACCCTTTCACCGTTCCCGTGCAACATGGTGGATGTGGGCCAAAGGCATGTCCACATGGAGATGGAGCAGAACCATGTGAAGTGTAAGTGTCATTGTTGTTCGTGCGAATGTGGAGATACTCCATTTCTTCATTGTTATGTTGGGAGTAGTCGATAGGGATGAAGCCTTGAGCCATGTGGAGGAGCTCGAGAAGAGCCTTGGCCACACAAAGAAGAAGTAAAATACGCTTGGGAGGCTCTTGACGTGCTCAAAGCTGAAGTCGAGCATCGTGAAGTGGACCTTCTGCCGCATTCAAGGAGTGCGAAGAGGCACTGGGTGAACATCTTTTGACTATTTCTCAGGCTTTGTCAGGTTAGTGGGTGCCGCCGGATTCTTTTGTCTTCGTCTTCATTTTTTAACTTTGCTAAATGTATTGCCACTTGTGTATGCATGTGTTTCGGTGACCCTCTAGACCGTGCCACCCAGTTTGGTGCGAATCCTTTGGCTAATACTGTTGCAATATTAGAAGATCACGGCGTATTCCTGAAGGATGCTCTGGTGAAGGACAATGGTGTGTTGGGGCGTTTTCACCAGGAGATCCTCCCGAAGGCTGTTGGCAGACTTGCGGATGCATTCCATGCACCGGGATATCCAATGAAAGAGTTTAAGAAGGTCCATAAGGCCACTGGCATGTCCCTAGCATTTGAGGTTGCGGTGGCTCACGGCGCAAAGGTCAACTTCAGTAAGGTGTCATCATCTCTTCCCCCGGCAACCAAACACAAGGATGTTCGTTCCTATATCAAGCAGGCAAAGAGATATGGCCCTCCTTGGTATTGTTGCTTGAGAAGTACTTTGAGGATCAGAAGCGTCTTGATGCGGCTAGTGTACTAGAGGGTTATGCCAATCCATCGGACACCTTGTCTTAGGGTATCGCAGTAGCATAGATCTTCAACTGATAGTATTTTGGTCCTTTGTAATATGAACTCCTGATTCTGTCGTTTCTGTTGAAAATCATGATCCTAATGAAATGCTATTTCAAATATTAATTTGCGTCACATCTTGTCTCTGTTTTAGCCCCCGAGTGTATGACTCGAAGGGGTATCATGTATATTGTATTATGCTACTTGGATATTTGGATGTATCTTGCCCGTTGTTGTACAGGAAGCAGCCGCTGGATCATCGAGTTCTTCGAAACCTGAAAATCCTTCGGTTCGGCCGTAGTCAACCAATAGAGCTGCGGAGCTATAGCTGAATGTGCGACTTCATGTCCAGTTGAAAAGTTTGGATAGGCACAACTTGACCCTCAAGGGCCTTGTGGATATTTGGAAATCCAAAGCAGAGAAAGTCGCCGCACAAAAAGGGTACCTTTTTGAGGATTTGGATAAGATCAACGAGTATCTGAAGTGTAAGGGTTTG
Source organism: Avena insularis (assembly GCA_023614405.1). Lineage (NCBI taxonomy): Eukaryota > Viridiplantae > Streptophyta > Magnoliopsida > Poales > Poaceae > Avena > Avena insularis. The sequence continues at coordinate 47,378,267 of CM042692.1, read as the reverse complement.
CTAACTCCTTCCTTTTGCCTTTTTAGCAGAAGTTTGATTTTCATTTTGGTGTCGTAGTTATCAGTTGTGACCGACAAGAAGAGGGGAATATCATTAATCACCGACTGAATTCTTTGGGTGAGGAGGACTTGGAGATTGGCGGATCCTTATGGATGGACACGAGTAGAGGCTTTATGCTATCCAAACTTGATGAGCATGTTCGACATGTTGTCAAATGCATGAAGGGTGCTTGCAACATCCTGGTCACGGTGAACGATGTTATATTCCTACTAGATTCTAGGCTCACCAGTTTGATAGGCTTGATGTAAAGGTTCCACGACCGTAGTCTAGTGGTGGCCTTTGTGCACGCCCAACTTGTGGCGGGAGCGCAGATGGAACTGCTGTTTTTTCGGATCCATCCCCTATAGATAGAAGTGCATGCCATTGCCAAAGATCTTCCTCTGACTTCGGATGGATCCGACAGGGATCTTGCATCGTACTTCGAGGCTGTTTATGGCCTAGCCATTAACATAGCCTGTCACCTCGATAGGAGTGAGCAGTTGTTTCTTCAACAGTAATGGGATCATCCACCTATATAGCATGTGTTTTTGGTTGTAATATGCACATAATGATAGTGTGTAAAATATTAGTAACTTGTAAAGAATCTTGGCATGTTGGCCTATTGTAATTTTTCTCTTTGCTAAGGTATGTTGACCCAAAGTACCGTGTGCTAGGATGTTTCCTTAGCCTGATGCTTATTTGTCTAAGTGTCTTTCCAACATGCCAGCTGGACTACAGCCGGGTTGGAGTTTTCAAGGGTTCAGCGTATAAGAGGAGTCAGCTACTCGGGCTTTCACGCAGAGTACTTGAGTGTGTTGAGTCGACATTATGTCAGTGTGCTCGAGGTGCGCCAGTGAGGCATAGCTGACATTGATCCCCATATTCTCGCAGAAGCCTTGGAATTTCTTCAAGGTGAAGTTGGAGACGTTGTCGGTGATGATGTTGTGCGACACCCTGAACCTGTAGATGATGGACTCGAAGAACTTCACGGCGGTGGCACCACTTTGGTTGGTGACGGGCATTGCCTTGATCCACTTGATGAACTTGTCGACTATGACGAGGAGGAACACAGGCCTCCATGTCAATATTTATGCAGTTTGCCAACCATGCCAAGTCCCCATTGTGCAAAGGGCCAGTCCAATGGTATTGGTCATAGCTCGGAGCCTGGTGCCTACAGTTTGTATGCAAATATTTGGCAAGCATTGCACTTCTTGATGATGTCCTTAGCGTCTTGCATCGCGGTTGGCTAGTAGAAACCTTCTCGTAAGGCTCTGTCGACTAGTGCACGGCTGCCGGCATGATGCCCGTAGGTGCCCTCGTGTATGTCGAGTAGGATGCTTCTTCCGTCTTCGAGTGCAACGCACTTCTACAGGATGCTAGTGATGCTTCTCTTATAGAGTTCGCCATTGATTATGGTGAAGGCCTTTGACCGTCGGGTGATGTGTTTGCGTCGGTTGGATCGTCTGGAAGCTCCTTTCGTAGCAGGTATGTGATGTATGGGTGCATCTAGGTTGTTTCCATCAGCATTACCACCATTGGCCCTTTTGGCGCTGGATCTTCTTCCAATGTTGCGGATGCCTTGGGATCTTTAGGTGGCGTAGCGCCGGTTGCGTTGCTGTTGCCAATGAAGAGTAAGGTGCTCTGGTCTTGATGGATCATTCTGTGATATGTTCTAGGAAGACACTCAGTGGTATGGGTGCACAGGTGGACCCAACATTGGCCAGTTTGTCGACCTCTTCATTACTCTGGCGGCCAATGTGCCTGAGTTCGCATCCATTGAAATTTTCCTCCAGGGAGCTGTAGGGTTCATCGTAGGATATCATGTTGTCATTGATGGCGTCACGGCGGTTCATTGTTTGATGCACAATGAGGTTAGAGTCACCATATATCATCAGTCACGTGGCACCACAGGCCTTGGCCATGCCCATGTCGGGGATCATAGCCTCATACTCTATTTCATTGTTCGACACGCGGAACTTCATCCGAAGTACATAGCACATCTTGTCGCCTTGAGGGGATGTCAAGATGACACCAGCGGCTGCACCTTTAGTTCGCTTTGATCCGTAGAAGTGCATAGACCAGACACCTGACATGTCTGGTACCTCTAGTATTTGGAGCTCCATCCAATGGACTAGGAAATCTAGGGGCACCTGTGACTTGACCGTTGTGCACCTTTCGTAGTTGATGTCCCATGGGAATAGTTCAATGCCCCAGAGGGCACTCGTCCTGTTGCTTCAGGATTGTTGGGGATGTGGGATAGTGGCGTGTCGCTGAACACAATGATTGGGTACTCCATGAAGTAGTGGCACAGTCGATGCACCGTCATGAAGACACCATCGGCCAGCTTCTGATAGTGCAAGTACCTCTGTTTGGTCAGTGTGAGGACCTTGCTGAGGTAGTATATGGGTCGCTGCACCCCGTTGATCTTGTCGTCTTCCGCATTCTCAACGACGAGCACGGTACTGACCACCTGGTTGGTGGAGGCGATGTATAGAAGCATTGGCTCCTTTTCCTTGGGGGTCACCAGAACTGACGAGGTTGCCAGCAGGTCCTTGAGGTCTTGGAAAGCCATTTGTGCTTCAGTGGTCCACTCGAATTTCTCTGTTTTGCAGAGCAGCTGATAGAAAGGCAGTGTTTTTTCACCCATCTGGCTGATGAATTGGCTGAGCGCTGGTATTCATCCAGCGAGCTGCTGGACGCCCTTGAGGTTCTCCGGCTTATACATTGCTAGTATGGCCTTTATCTTCTTCGGGTTTTCTTTGATTTCCCTTTATGAGATGGGGTAGTCGAGGAGTTGTTCAGATGAGACGCCGTACGCGCATTTGAGTGGGTTCAATTTGATTTTGTACCAGTCAAGGTTGTCGAAGGTCTCGAAGAGATCATCGATGAGTGAGGTACTTTACTTGGTTTTGACGACCACATCATCCACGTAGACTTGGACGTTTCTGCCGATTTGGTCCTTGAGGCAGGACTACATGCACTGTTGATAGGTGGCACCCGCTTTCTTCAGCCGAAGAGCATGGTGATGTAGCAGTATACTCCAAAAGGCATGATGAAGGCAGTTATTTCTTGGTTTTCCACTTTCATATGAATCTGGTTATATCCTGAGTTGGCATCAAGAAACGAGAGTTGCTCGCAGCTTGCGGTGGAGTCGACAATTTAGTCGATCTGTGGCAGGGGAAGTGGTCCTTCGGTCAGTGTTTGTTCAGGGACGTGTAGTCAACACACATGTGGAGTATTTTGGTCTCCTTTTTAAGGACTAGCATGGGATTAGCTAGCCTGGTACTCTCCTCGATCTCGCATATGAAATTGGCTTCTAGGAGTATGTTGACCTCCACACCAACAACTTTGGCCTTCAACTCGGAGAGGCGACACATTGATTTCTTGACCGGTCTGGTGTCAGGAAACACGTTGAGTGCTTGCTCAGTGAATTCCCTAGGAACTCCTAGCATGTCCACAGGACACCAGGCGAAGATCTCCTAGTGTGCACAGAGGAATTCAATGAGTATGAGTTCCTATGCAGAACTCAGGTTGCTTACGATGAGGGCCGTCTTCGTGGGGTCCATCGGATGGACCTAGACCTCCTTTGTGTCGACTATAGAGTTTAAAGATTGCTCACGTGCGTTCCTTTGGCTCATAGGAGGAATATTATGGTCTATTGACTCCTTAAGATTCACTAGTTCTTCTTGCATCCCAAAAGATTGGGAGATTCTCTTGAACTCCCTATTGAAATGGATCGTATGGGCACCTAGAGGGGGGGTGAATAGGTGCTACTTCAAATTTTAATGCTTTTTCAATTTTAGGCTTGACACAAAAGGTAAATTCTCTAGATAGACTATTAGTAAGAATTTCCCTATATGCAAACCTAACTACTAGCGAGTAAAAGGCGAGTGGAAAGAGGAACGAGTGAACCGTAGTGAAGCACGTGGAGACACAAGATTTATTTTACCGCAGTTCCTTCGTTGTTATGGGTGTTGGGTCCGCAACATAGAAAACAAAAAAAAATTCCTACGATGAGAACTACACGCCAAGATCTATCTACTAGATACAGAGCAATGGGTGGACATACATCCATGGACAACTTACCCTCGAAGACAACGAGCTTTGTTAACGAGTAGGAACTCGTGGTTGATGTAGTCGTACACTTGCCGATCTCAAGATCGTGAGGAAGTCTGAGCGCCGCAACTCAGCAGCGCATCCGCACTCGCACACACGTTCAAGCCACCGGACAACCTCCACCTCCTCGCTCCAGCGATCCAGCGGAAGCAGCAACTCCTTCCAGACGAAATGCCACTAGGAACATGTATCTCGCTAATCCGAGACCATGGGGGAATAATTCTAGAGGGGGAGAGAGATCCTTCACAAGGAGGTGTGTGGATGAAGGAGGGAATGGGTGGCCTTTTATAGGAGGAGGGGGTGCCCCCTCTCTCCATGGCTGGCGCATGGGGGGGGGGGTGACCCCTCACCTCCCCCATTCATGTGGTGGTAACTCCTCCACATTAAAATGCCTCTTCACATTCCCTTTTAAAGTCTCCACTTTACATGCATTAAATTTATCCAAATTTAATGCTCTCTCATTTAATAAAAATCTTTATATTAAATTTATTCAGAATTTTGTTAATTACTTTAATTAACAAACATTCACATATAGACCCTTGCAATATTTCAATATCACATGCAGAACCACCTTCTGCAATTTCACCCGAAACAATTTCCGGTTTCTATTGAAACAATTCCTGCGCTTTGTAATTCTTTCTTCTGAAACATATGTGCTCCAAAATGGTGTCCAGTAACTCTTAAGTGTGCCACCCTACGGTTCGCGAATAATGTAGACATGATCGAGACCCTTCTCCGATCAATAATCAGCGGGACACGGAGATCCGTCTTGACTCCTACACATCCAACGATGACTCTGTGATCGTGAGAACCTTTAACGCTTGTAACTAAATCCTTTGTCTCGATATATTGCATGTCCGAGATTCGATCATCGGTATCTCCATACCTAGTTTGATCTCGTTACCGACATGCACTCTTTTCTCGTTCCCGTGATATAACATTCTAGTGATCACATCACTTGCTTGCAAGCTATCCTAATGTGATATCACCGAGAGGGCCCAGAGTATATCTATCCGTCATCTGAATTGTCAAATTTCACTCTTGATCCATGAGCCACAAACACCTTCGTAGTACTGAACCCATCTTTATAGTCACCCTGTTACGGTGTGACGTTTGATGTTATCAAGATACTCTTCCGGTGTTAGGAATTAACATGATCTCATCATCTAAGGATAAAGATTACTTCGTATGATGTTATAGCAATATAAACATAATGACTTGATCGTAATGCTATACTTCGAATGAATGTTCATCACATCATTTCACAAATGTTGTGACCTTGTTATTAACAACATCCAATGTCCATGATCGGGAAACCTTGATCATCTTGTTAATTAACAAGCTAGTCTATAAGAGAGGCATAACTAGGAACCCTTTTTGTTTATTAAACACACATGTATTGATGTTTCCTATCAATACAATTATAGCATGCAAAATAGACATCTATGATATACATGGAATACATAATAACAACTTTATTATTGCCTCTCAGGGCATATTTCCTTCAGTCTCCCACTTGCACTAGAGACAATAATCTAGTTTATATAGTGATAAATCTAACACCCATGGAGTTCTGGTGTTGATCATGTTTTGCCCTAGGGAGTACTTTAGTCAACGGATCTGCTACATTCAGGTCCGTGTGCACTTTACAAATCTTTATATCTCCATCCTTGACATGCTCGCGGATGGAGTGAAACCGGCGCTTAATATGCTTGGAATTCTTGTGAGACATTGGTTCCTTGGCGTTGGCTATGGCTCCATTATTGTCACAATAGATCACCATTGGGTCCAACGCACTAGGAACCACACCTAGTTCCGTTATGAACTCCTTCATCCAAACCGCTTCTGCCGCTTCAAGCAAAGAACATATTCCGCCTCCGTCGTTGATCCAGCCACCACAGGTTGTTTGGAGCTCCTCCAACTAACTGTTGCTCCGTTCAAGAGAAATACGTATCCGGATTGGGACTTAGAGTCATCCGGATCAGTGTCAAAACTAGCATCGACATAACACTTAGCGACTAGCTCTTCTTCACCTCCGTATACAAGAAACATATCCTTAGTTCTTCTCAAGTACTTAAGGATATTCCTGACCGCTATCCGGTTCAACTGGATCAGATTGGTACCTACTAGTCAAACTAATAGCATGTGCCACATCCGGTCTTGTACATAGCATGTCATACATTATAGAGCCTATGGCTGAGGCATAGGGGATCTTATCCATTATCTCTCTTTCTTCCGCCGTAGCCGAACTTTGAGTCTTACTCAATGTCTTGCCTTGCAACATGGGTAAGTACCCCTTCTTACTTCCGTCCATATTAAACTTCTTTAATATCTTATTGTCAGGGGGATGATCCCCGGGTACCCCACCCAAATAAGAAACAGGACAGCCGGATCGAGTCCGGCTGACCAGATGCAGCCAGACAGGTTAGGATGGGCCGGCTACCACCTAGTAGCCGGATCATAAGGAGGCAGCCGGATACGACGGCACAGCTGGATCCAATCAGAGAGACAGAACGACGTGCGTATCAGTGCACGGTACGTCCTGTACGATGACGAGACGAGCAACCACCCGCCCATGCCGAAGACTTTGCGTGAGTGACGCCGAGCGATGGCTGTCTTGATGTCGCAAGGCCCATCGTATCCACGACAGCCATACCACTCATACACCGATGTGACATACCATACCGGGTACTGTAGATGACCAGCCGGCTAGGATCCGCTTGTGGGGCCCGCCAATGGATCGGCTGTGGAGACCGTTGCCTCTCTGCCTATATAAGGAGAGGCAAGGCCTCCGTAGAAAGGGTTGGTCTCAGTGCATTTAAGGCAGTAGCTAGAGAATACAGCTCGAGGAGCACCTGTAGCTCGTATATCCCACATAGACAGATCAGGTAGGAGTAGGGGCTTTACCTCACCACGAGGGCCCTGAACCTGGGTACTTCTTGCGTCCCGCTACGCTCGCTTGTATCCAATCTCGCCTGCGGACGTCGTCGATAGCTTCCCTGCTAGTCCCCACACCTCTATCTAACCTCCTCAGGTACTGTCATTCCCAATACAACGACAGTTGGCGCCCACCGTGGGGCAATGGCTTCGACCGGAGTCACGTTCCGCACGGGACCCCGCACTTCAGCCGGTGAGCGCGTGGCCTCCGGCCTGGTGCTCACGCTCGGCAAGTTTGATCGTCATCGACAACGCCCTCGCTTCACGTAACTTCCTTCCCAGCGAACGGCACCGTCCTGCTATTCGGTGACCTCCCCATCTACATCGCCATCGTCCCGGTGCGTTTCCCTAGGGAAATCGTCTTTGTCGCGGGGTCGCCATGCTCAGGCGACAGCACCTCCGCCGCACCTCACGGCGTGGAGGTCATGATGGCCGGATCATTTCAGCCTCGCCAACAAGGAGCGAGGCGTGGACGAGGTCGGAACTTCCGCTCCCCCGCAGCCTCGGAACCCGGTGGAGGATGCCATTGATCGGCTCCTGACGCCGGTTAACCTTGGGGACAACCCGGAGGAGGCGGAGGCCAACTTCACCATGGAGAGATAGATCCTCCTCCAGGAGGCCATGGAACTGGCAGCAGCCCGCAAGCAACTGGAGATCGCTAGGCGCGAGTATGACCGCGTGCACGGCCTCACTCCGGCTACCGTGGAGCCGAGCCGGCGCGGCCAGGTATGGCGTCGGGGCGGTGAGCTGGGCGGCAGGATGGAGAACCGGATCCCGCGCCTGCCCCCACACGGCCCACCTACAGCACACCCATCAAGAACCTGCGCGCGGCGCGAGCCGCAGCAGAAGAACTACCCAGCCTGGAGGGCGAGGAGCGAGCCCGCCAGCACGCTCGCGTCCAGGAGCTCCTCCGCGTCGCGGACGAGCAGGCCGGTGCCAACCGGCAGACGCAGGAGGACCTTAGCTACTCCAGAGGAGGCAGGCTACCTGCCAACAGCAGGGGCGCACCGCGCGACACCCAGCAGGCGTCCTCCCCTCAGCCGCCCAGGGCCCGCAGCAGGCGTCGCAGCTCCAGCAACAGGGGCCAGCCACGCCAGGAGCAGACGGTGAACAGCAACCCGCCACCTCCCCCACCATCAGCCGGAGCGCCCAGACCAGCCGACTCCCGCCTCTCGGGACGGGTGGGCGCACCCAACCCGGATTATCCGGATGCCCGCGACCGCATCGAGCTCCTCGCTCAAGCGCGCGTAACGGAGGAGGAAGATTCTACCGGACCGGTTTATTTCGGACCCCGCATCCGGAACGAGCCGTTTCCGGATAAATTCTCCCTGCCCAGGGACACCCCCAAGTACGACAGCAGCATGAAGCCGAAAGATTGGCTGACCGACTACGCTACGGCAGTCGGCATCGCCCACGGGAATAAGCGCACAGCTGTGCGCTACGTCCATCTCATGCTAACCGGGTCGGCAAGGACATGGCTCAATAGACTCGCGCCCAACAGCATCAACGCCTGGCCTGATTTCGAGAAGGTGTTCGTCCGCAACTTCAACAGCACGTACAAGCGTCCAGGCGCCCGCTGCAGCGGCCTGTCGAGGCGACCGCGAGACTGACCGAGTATACCTCGCCAAGTGGTCGGAGCTCCGCAACGCTTGCGAGGGCTTTCTGGAGAGCCTAGCCATCGGCTTCTTCATCGGCGATGCCGAGGGCACCATGCCGCCACCGCCATCGTGGTGACGAGCCGAAGACCATGGCAGAGCTCATGACGGTCGCGGACCAGTACGCCATGGTGGATGCCGCCATGAAGAAGCCCCTCCGAGTAAACGCGGACGGCCGTCCAACTCCCACGGAGCCGGCTCGCGACCGTCCGAGCAACCCGACTGGTGAAGCCAGATCCTCCAGACGCCACGGCAACGACAACCGGTTCCATGGGGACCGCCAGGACAGGCAACAGAAGCCTCGCTACCACGTGCGGCAGGTCAATGCTATGGAGGGTGCGCCTGATGCACCGGCTAACCACGCAAGAAGGCAGAAGCCCCGGCTCACCTTCGACCAGATGATTGACGGCCCGTGCAAGTAGCATAGCGGTCCCTTCAAACCGGCTACCCACACCACCCGGAACTGCAGCTGGACCCGCCAGCTAAAGGACCAGGCCAACCAACCTCGTCTCCCGCCTCCTCCACCGGGTGGACCCCCACCACCGGCTAGGGGAGCCGGTAATTATGGTAACGGCGGTAACAACAACAACGGATACCCCTAGCCGCACGCCGCTTACCACATCTTCGAGACGTAGCAGGACGACAAGCACAGCCGCAGGCGACGCTTCAAGGAGGTAAACGCCATCGTTTCTCCGGTCCCCCAGTACCTGAACTGGTCGGAAACCCCCATCACCTGGAGCCGGGCAGATCAGCCTGAGCATCTGCCGACTCCCGGGGGCTACGGCATGGTGCTCGACCCTCTCATCGTCTCCAACACGCGCACCTGCCGATTCTCGCACGTCCTCATCGATGGAGGCAGCAGCCTCAACCTCCTCTACCAGTCCTCGCTGGAGAAGCTGGGCATTCGCGAAAGCGACCTGCGCCCGACTACCACGACGTTCCACGACGTACTGCCGGGGCCAGCCTGCGCTCCGCTGGGAAAAATCCAGCTGGACGTCATCTTCGGAACCGAGGAGAACTTCCGCCGCGAACCAATCTGGTTCGAGGTGGTAAATTTGAAGAGCTCCTACCATGCTCTCCTCGGGCGCCCCGCCCTCGCCAAGTTCATGGCCATCCCCCACTACGCGTACCTCAAAACGAAGATGCCAGGACCCCACGGCGTGATCACCGTCGCCGGCTGCTTCAGGCGATCGATGGAGTGCGCCTCAGCCGGTTCCAAACTAGCAGAGGCCCTCATCATAGCCGAAGAAAAGCGCGCGATCATGCGCAATGTGGCCATGGCCCAGCAGGACATCCCGGCTAGCAGCAAACCGGCTGGAGAAGGAGCCTTCCAACCGGCAAAGGAGACGAAGAGGATCCTGCTCGACCCCTCCGACCCGACTAAGTTCGTCACCATTGGTGCCGACTTAGACAGCAAATAGGAAGGCGCGCTCGTCGACTTCCTCCATGAGAATCGGGACATCTTCGCATGGTCTCCCAAAGACATGCCGGGTGTGCCGAGGGAGTTCGCCGAGCACTCACTTCATGTGCGTCCGGATGCCAAGCCGGTCAAGCAACCTCTGCGCCGGTTCGCAGAGGAGAAGAGAAAGATAATCGGTGACGAGATCACCCGGTTCCTTGCAGCCAGGTTCATCATGGAAGTGTACCACCCGGACTAGCTGGCGAACCCAGTCTTGGTGTTGAAGAAGAACAAGACCTAGCGCATGTGTATCGACTACACCAGCCTGAACAAGGCGTGCCCAAAAGACCTCTTCGCCTTGCCTCGTATCGATCAAGTCATCGATTCCACAGCCGGCTGTGATTTGTTGTCTTTTCTAGATTGTTATTCCGGGTACAATCAGATCCGGCTAAACCCGGTTGATCAGATTAAGACATCATTTATCACCCCCTACGGGGCTTTCTGCTATGTAACCATGCCTTTCGGCCTAAAGAATGCAGGCGCCACCTATCAGCGATGCATGCAGAAATGCTTGCACTCGCAGATAGGCCGAAATGTGCGCGCTTACGTTGATGACGTAGTCATCAAAACCAAGGAGAAGCGCACCCTCCTCGAATATCTGAGAGAGACATTTGGCAACCTCCGCTAGTACCAGATGAAGCTGAACCCGGAAAAGTGCGTCTTCAGAGTACCATCCGGCCAGCTACTCGGTTTCCTCGTATCTCAGCGAGGCATCGAGGCAAATCCGGAGAAGACCGCGGCCATCGAGAGGATGCAGCCGCCCAAGAACCTGCTTGGAGTCCAGAAGTTCATCAGATGCCTGGCTTCCCTCAGTCGTTTCGTCAGCCGGTTGGGGGAGAAGGCACTTCCGTTGTACCAACTGATGAAAAATACGGACAAGTTCTCCTGGACTTCGCAAGCCGACACCGTGTTTCATGACCTCAAGCGCATGCTGTCCACAGCGCCGGTTCTAGCCACGCCGGCTAGCAAGGAGCCGATGTTGCTCTATATAGCGGCCACCAGCCGGGTCGTCAGTGTCGTCCTGGTGGTGGAGCGCCCCGAGGAAGGCAAGGCTCAGCCGGTTCAGAGACCCGTCTACTACCTCAGCGAGGTTCTCTCCCTCTCCAAGCCGAACTACCCCCACTACCAAAAGATGTGCTACGGCGTGTACCTAGCATGCAAGAAACTCAAGCACTACTTCCAGGAGCACCCGATCAAGGTCGTGTGCACTGCACCCCTTTCGGAAATCATCGGCAACAAGGACGCCACCGGCCGAGTCGCCAAATGGGCCATCGATCTCGTCGCCTACTCCATCCAGTACGAGCCCCGGCTCACGATCAAGTCATAGGCGTTGGCGGACTTCCTCGTCGACTGGGCCGAGACCCAGTACCTCCCACCAGTGCCGGATTTAGACCACTGGCGGATGCACTTCGACGGGTCAAAGATGCTCGGGGGCTTGGGAGCCGGCATCGTGCTCACCTCGCCCAAGGGAGACCGGCTGGAGTACGTGTTGCAGATCCACTTCAAGGCCTCCAACAACGTGGCGAATCTGAGCCTTTAACAGGCACTGGCGCACGGGCTCTGGCTGTCCAAGGAGATCGGTGTCAACCGGATCCTGTGCTTTGGTGATTCGGACTTGGTGGTGCAACAGGTGTCCGGGGAATGGGACGCCAGAGACGCCAACATGGCCCTCTACCGGTTCCACATCCAGAAGCTCAGCACCTCCTTCGACGGGTGCGAATTTCACCACGTCCCCTGCGCCAACAACGAGGCAGCCGACGCGCTCTCCAAGATAGGGTCCACCAGGCAGGCCATCCCACCGGGGTCTCCCTGGAGCATCTGCGCAAGCCATCCATCAACCCGTCGCCGGAATCAGATTCCATCGCTCAAGGGAAGCGCCCGCGGCCGAGCAACGAAGCGGAAACGGAGCCGGCAGAACCGCCAAAGAAGAAAACTCGCGCCAACTCTGGCCAAGCGGTGCCCTCCGGCTCGCAGGACCCGGGGGCTGCCGGCTCGCCTAGTGGCTCGGGGGCTGCCATCCCAGATATCCCACCCGAACGGCCCCCCGACACCCGTCAGCCGGAGGACAGGAGCATCCTCGTCATCCGGGAAGTGCCATCCTGGGCACGGCCTTTCATGAACTACATCGCCAACAGCGAACTCCAGGACGACGAGGTAGAGGCCAGGCAAATCCGACGCCGCGCGCATACATACACCATCATAAACGGCGAACAGCATAAGCGCGCGGTATCTAGTATCTTCCAACGATGTGTCGATGTAGACACAGGCTACCGGCTACTCAAGGACATCCACCAGGGTGAGTGTGGGCACCACGCTTCGTCAAGGGCGATAGTCACCAAGGCGTTTCACCATGGTTTCTATTGGCCCACCGCCCTCGAGGATGCCGAGCAGCTGGTCCGCCCGTGCAATGGGTGCCAACTCTTTGGGCAGCTCAGGCACATGCCAACCTCGGTGCTCAAGACCATACCGATCACCTGGCCCTTCGCAGTTTGGGGCCTCGACATGGTCGGGCCCTTCAAGCGAGCTCGCGCGGGAATGACCCACCTGCTGGATCGAGGCCAAGCCTATCCGGAAGCTGGATGGAGCGACGGTTGTTACCTTCTTCACCGACATCATCAACCTTCGGCTACCCCAATAGCATCATCACCGACAACGGCACGAACTTCGCCAAGGGGGCCTTCACCTGGTTCTGCAGCAACAAGGGCATCCGGCTAGACCTCGCCTCCGTTGCACATCCGCAGTCCAACGGGCAAGTCGAACGAGCAAACGGCTTGGTGCTAGCCGGGATCAAGCCACGTCTCATCGAGCCGTTGGAGTGGTCACCCGGATGCTGGATCGAAGAACTTCCGGCTGTGCTGTGGAGCCTCCGCACCACACCGAATAGGTCAATCGGCTACACGCCATTTTTCCTGGTCTACTGATCGGAAGCTGTCTTCTCCGCCGACATCGAATTCGACTCCCCTCGCAAGCTCCTCTACGACGAGCAGGCCAACAAGGAGGCGCGGGAGGACGGGGTGGATCTCCTGGAGGAGGCCCGCGAGCTGGCCCTGTCCAGATCTGCCCTGTACCAGCAGCGACTACGCCGCTACCATTCAAGCCGGATTCGCCCAGTCGCATTCCGCGAGGGCGACCTGGTTCTCCGGCTAGTGCAAGACACGAAGGGCATGCACAAGCTAGCACCACCCTGGGAGGGCCCCTTCATCATCAGTCGGGCGCTGCCCAACGACTCCTACTACCTCATTGACGCACAGCAGCCACGCAAGAACAAGATGGACAAATCGGATGAGGAGACCGAACGTCCTTGGAACGCGGCCCTGCTGCGCCCGTTTTACACCTAGTCGCCAGGCAGTGTATGTATCCCGAAAACCCCATGAATGAAAATGCGGACTCCCATGAGAATCTCGGGGGCTCCTTCTAGAAATGTGTACGCACCTGTTCTTCGGTTCAAGTTTTCCGGCTCCGGCAACCCCTACCCGGGGGATCGCCGGCTAGCCTGGCCTGTTAAGCCAACAAACCGGCTGAGTAGTGCGTGATGATGCCAGAGGCCCACTCTTCGTCTCAGCTACAGACCGCAACCCGGCTATCCGGCTAGCAAGAGCAAAAGCCCGAGGCATCCCACACGAAAAACGGGGAAGAGGCGTGACAGATCGGGCGTCCCGGCCCCGCAACTAGCTCAAGCCAATCCAGCTGCTAAGCCGCTAGTACCGTGCGTAATTTACCGCCGCTCCCTTCGATTCCGCTGCAGACTTCAACCCGGCTGCCTGGCAAGGACGCAGAAAACAGCAGAACACATGAGAAGGCGACTAAGTGTCTAGAAAGGAGCAAGCCGCTTTTGAAAAAATAAGCCGCTTTTCGCTATGATTTGACAGACTAACCTATTAACCTGTGAAGATGTATGTATGCATATATGCGTTCTTGTCCGACTATTTCGAGTCGGAATTCAGGAGAAGGAAAGAAGATTCAAGTCCTTGTTTCATCAAGCCCAATCTCGGAGAACACTCACCGGTGGCGCGCCAGTGGAATCTTGTAGTTCCTGACCGACTAAGGGCATTTAGCCGGCCGTTCGGAGCCCAGGTGAGGGCAAGGGCAGGAGCAAGAAAAGACAAGAAATATTCAAGCACTGCTACGCCACCACTCCCGAATCTTGGCTACACCGATCAGGTGCGCCCCTACTAGAATGTTATTTCCTCCGGCTCAAGGCGTCCAGCCGACGAAAGCAGCCGACTGGGACGAGGCCAGTTGGATAAAGTTAGAAGAGTGGGGAAAAAACAAGGAAGATTCAAGCACTGCTACGCCACGCCATTCAATCTGGCTACACTCAGCAGGCCGCTTGGTTGGAGGTAGTTCGTCCGGCTAAAAGTGTGTAGCCGGACGAGGTTAGCCGGGCGAAGTGAGCCGGTAAAATATCAAAAGAAGATTCAAGACACAAGACTCAAGAATTCAACATTAAAAAGCAAAAGGGAGACGAAGCTCCCATAAGTTACCCGGCATCAAAGATAACCGGTACAGACAGACAAGTTTCACGAATAATCTAAGACAAGACAAATACACCCGGCATCCCGGGGTAGCAGCTAAACGGCAGGACCTTTGCCGTGGGGGGGTTCTTGGCGGCGCTGGGGCAGGGTGGAGCCGCAGCGTTTGCTCCGCCCGGCGCCGGGCAAAGCGGCGGCACCGGACTCCACATCCGGAGTGTCGGGGGACTCCGAGTCGGTGAGCACCTCGTCTGGATCCACGTAGTCGGCGATCTTGATGGCGGACCCACGAAGCTCCGGATGGGCTTGGCGGATGGCGGCAAGATCAGCTCCGGCACGGAAGACCCCGTCGATCTTCTCGACGCGAGCATCCTTATACCAGGAAAGCATCAGCGCCAGGGCCATCTCCGCTCCACCCCACACCGCCAGGTCCCGCAGCCGGTCCACCGCAGCCGGTACCTCTCCCACCTTCGCCGCCAGCTGTGCCATCGTCTCCGGAACCGGAGCCTCCGGCCACATGAAGGAGAAGATTTCCCGCGCCGCCTGACGAAGCTTCGCAGCCTCCTCGCCAAGAAGGACGACGAGCTCCTGGGCCGTCGGCTGCGCTCCCGGCCAGTTCTCCTGCAGCCGGTTATAGGCCAGCAGGTCTATGCCGGGGTAAAAGGCTGTCAGAAAAGAGGAGTCAAATCCGGCTACCGGATCCGGAAAGAAAAGAAGACAGAAGAAAGAACACACCTTTGGCCGTGTGGCCGACCTGCATCAGCTCCTCCACCAGTGCCTTCTCCTTGACCGCTAGCCGTTTTATCTCTTTCTCTTGGTCCTTGTTCTGGGCCTCGAGAAGGGAGAAGGCTTCGGCCCGGCTAGCGAGCGAGGCGTCGCGCTCCTTGACGGTGGCCTCCAAGCCTTCTACTCGCGCGTGCCAGTCCTTGTTCTGCAAGCGCAGGGTGGAGTTGGACCTGCTTAGCCGGTCGTTCGCTTTCTTCAAGCGATCGATCTCGCGCTGGGCACACACGAGGACAGCTACAACGAAGCCGGCTATCAAAAAAAAAAGAGCCAGACGGATAAAGCAAACTCACTCTGGGAGGTCCCGTTGGCGGCAGCAAGCTTTTGCTCCAGGGTCCGATTCCCACCGGCTGTGGCCTCAAGCAGGCGGATCTCCTTCACTGCCAGCTCGAGCGTGGCGGGAAGATCCGACAGCGAAGCAGCGGAGGAGGCGTCGTCGTCCACAGCGTTGACGGCCAAGGATTCCTTCACCGCGAGCACCGCTGTTCTCCACTCCTCCCCGAGCTCCTCGTCGGAGTTGTCGTCGCCAACAATGACGAGCTCCTTACCAGCAGCCCCCCGCGCGCCCGCGGAGGAACCTTTTGGCTGGGAGTGATCTGCTTCCGGCTAGGGATCCTCCGGCTGGGAGGGGGCATCCGTCTCAGCTTGAGGAGGGGGCGGAGGCTGCGCCTCAGAGGAAGGAGAGGCGCTGCTGATCGGGCCAGGCGAGGCGGCGACCAACCGGGCGTCTGCCAGGCTCTGGGTTCAAAGAAACCAGCACGCTAAAAAGAAGGAGGAAAAGGCAAGAGCAAAACAAGCCAAAGTTAGAAAAGCAAGAAAGAGGATAAACAGGCAGAAACCACCGAGGATGGGGAGAAAACGCACAGCACGACTGGGCGGCCTTTCTTCCGCCAAGGACGGCTTGGCGGGGCACCAGTCGCTCTCCTCCCTTGGCAGCGGGAGCCGGAACGGCTGGAGCTGCTCCCACCTGCTGTTATACCGCCACAGCGCGCCACCGCTCGCGGTCGGCCCGCCTCCTCCTCGTGCACTTCCACGCGGGTCGGGCGGCGCTCATCGTTCGACCAGGAAGCGCGCCGTCCCCATCCGATTCCTCGCCGGATCGCCAAGCGCGCGGCTCGGGCAAGTTCGGCGCGAATACCTCGAGGGGAGCCTCGCCCTCCTCGCGAAGGATGCAGGCGAACATCTGACGAACGCAAGAGGTCAACCAGAGAGAACAAGAAGATAACACAGGGGGAATAAGCAAAATTTCTGGCTACGAGAACTTACCCGAGGTGCACGGTTCTCCTAGCTGTAGGGCTCCAGGCCAAACTTCCAGTTCTCCGGCAGCCGCTCCTTGCTGATCGTCCACAACCACTCCTTCAAGTTGTGGTAGCGGGGATCGCGGCGCGACAGCCGGGTCGGGTCCAGCCGGCCGGAGTAGAAGCACATCTTGTGCGCCCGCTGCAAGCAGATCATCAGCCGACATCCAGCTAAGAGTGATGTCCCGACCGTTAGCGGCAGGTGACAAGGGAGCGATGCGTGCTAATCGCATCCGCCTCCGCCTTTGTCGCCAGAGATCTTCAGGTCTTGCCGGCTGGACTCGACGTCTTGGAAGGCCGGCAGGTTTATCCGGTCGACGTTGGTGACGTTCTTGACGTAAAAATACGACTGCTGCCACAGCCATACCGTGTCCTGGAGCAAGAATTTCGGGTAGCCAGATTGGGTGCGGGAGTATATGGAGGCGCCGCCGCAGACGACTAGCGGGCCCTTCATGTACTGCACCTGCGGCCGAACTCGGAAGAGCCGACAGAAGAGCCCGAGATCCGGCTGGATCCCGAGGTAACTCTCGCAGAACGCCATGAAGTGCGCCAGCGTTCCGATTGCGTTGGCGCCGAGATGGTGGAGGCGGAGGTCGAAGAAGGCCAGGAACGTGAGAAAGAAGGGATGCAGCGGCAGCGCAAACCCGCGCGCCAGGTGCGAAAGGAAGATGACGCGTTCCCCCTCCGCCGGATGCGGCGACACCTCCCCCACCGGTGCCAACCGCACCGCCACCTCCTCCGCCGGCGGGAGGACGCGGGTCGCGCGATACTTCGCGATCTGGTCCTCGGTGATGGAGGAGCCGCACCAGGCTCCGCGGTCAGCGGCCATTTCCGGCTGAGGGAGAGGGGCGGCAACGGAGGAGTGACGGTGGCCCGTAACATCGACGACGGCGAGCGGGCGGCGCAGAGGGCAAGGGCGCAGGAGCAAGAGCACGCGAGGGAGAAGGAGATTGCAGCGGGGGAGCGAAGGAAAAGAACGGCCTCCCCCGCGGCGTCCCTTTAAAGGATCGGAAGGGCAACCGTCGGCAGGGCCACGTGGCGCGCATCCGGGCACCCCACATCCCAACCACCGCCTAGATCCCGTGTGCCAGGACAAGATGCGCAGAAGATCCTGGAACGAGAACCGAAGCGCCGGACAGCAGTTCCCCGAGGCGACGTGCGACGGGATGTTACGCTGCCCGCCGCAGAGCAGTGATGGCGCGTGCGCGTGTGGCCGGCGTCAGCACTGACGTCATGGGTAGCGCAACCGCCAGACTCAGCCGGATGAAAATTCAAAAAGCAAGAAGGAGCGCACACACATTTCGCCTAATGGTGGAATCCACACGCGCTCGGGGGCTAGTGTCAGGGGGCTGATCCTCGGGTACCCCACCCGAATAAGAAACAGGACAGCCGGATCGAGTCCGGCTGACCAGATGCAGCCGGACAGGTTAGGATGGGCCGGCTACCACCCAGTAGCCGGATCATAAGGAGGCAGCCGGATACGACGGCACAGCCAGATCCAATCAGAGAGACAGGACGACGTGCGTATCAGTGCATGGTACGTCCTGTACGATGACGAGACGGGCAACCACCCGCCCATGCCGAAGACTTTGCGTGAGTGACGCTAGAATGCTGGCTTGTCGCGATGAGCGACGCGCCCATCGTATCTCGACAGCCATACCACTCATACACTGATGTGACATACCATACCGGGTACTGTAGATGACCAGTCGGCTGGGACCCGCTTGTGGGGCCCGCCAGTCGGACTGGCCAGGGAGATTATTGCCTCTCTGCCTATATAAGGAGAGGCAAGGCCTCCGTAGAAAGGGTTGGTCTTAGTGCATTTAAGGCAGTAGCTAGAGAATACAGCTCGAGGAGCACCTGTAGCTCGTATATCCCACATAGACAGATCAGGCAGGAATAGGGGCTTTACCTCACCACGAGGGCCCCGAACCTGGGTACTTCTTGCGTCCCGCTACGCTCGCTTGTATCCAATCCTGCCTGTGGACACCGTCGATAGCTTCCCTGCTAGTCCCCACACCTCTATCTAACCTCCTCAGGTACTGCCGTTCCCAATACAATGACACTTATCAAGGTATGTACTCTGCGATAGCCCAATTAGGCGTCTTGATCTATCTCTATAGATTTTAATGCCTAATATATATGAAGCTTCACCAAGGTCCTTCATCGAAAATTTGCTGTTTAGATAACTTTTAACACTGTTTAAAAGATCTAAATCATTTCCAATCAATAATATGTCATCCACATATAATATCAGAAATGCCACATTGCTCCCACTCACTTTCTTGTAAATACAAGCCTTTCCATAAGTTTGGACAAATCCAAACTCTTTGATCACCTCATCAAAGCAGATATTCCAACTTCGTGATGCTTGCTTTAGTCCATAGATGGATCGCTGAAGTTTGCACACCTTATTAGCATCCTTAGGATCGACAAAACCCTTAGGTTGTATCATATACAACTCTTCTTCAATATTACCATTGAGGAACGCAGTTTTGACATCCATCTGCCATATTTCATAATCGAAATATGCAGCAATTGCTAACATAATCCTAACCGACTTAAGCATCGCTACGAGAGAGAATGTCTCATCGTAGTCAACTCCTTGAATTTGTCGAAACCCCTTTGCAACAAGTCGAGCCTTATAGATGGTTATATTACCATCAGCATCAGTTTTTCTTTTGAAAATCCATTTATTCTCAACGGCATTTCGATCGTGAGGTAAGTCCACCAAGGTCCAAACCTGGTTTTCGTACATGGATTCCATCTCGGATTTCATGGCTTCTAGCCATTTGTTGGAATCAGGGCTCATCATCGCTTCTTCATACGTCGCAGGGTCATCTATTTCATCCATCATGAATTTTATAATAAGATTGTCGTACAGTTCAGGAGTTGCACGTGTCCTGCTTGACCTGCGAGGTTCGGTAGTGTCCTCTTTCGGAGTTTCATGATCAATATCATTAGCTCTCTCTTCATTAGGTGAAGTCAACTCTGAAACAACTTCTGGAGCTGCGCTACTCGCCATTTCATGAAGAGAAGGTTCAATAACCTCTTCGAGTTCTACCTTCCGACTACTCACACCTTCCACGAGAAACTCCTTCTCAAGAAAGGATCCATTCTTGGCAACAAAGACCTTGCCCTCGGATCTGTGATAGAAGGTATACCCAATTGTTTCCTTAGGGTATCCTATGAAGACGCATTTTTCCGCTTTGGGTTCGAGTTTATCCGGTTGAAGTTTCTTCACATAAACATCGCATCCCCAAACTTTAAGAAATGACAGCTTAGGTTTGTTTCCAAACCATAATTCATACGGTGTCTTTTCAACGGATTTAGATGGTGCCCTATTTAAAGTGAATGTAGCGGTTTCTAGTGCATAACCCCAAAATGACAGTGGCAAGTCAGTCAGAGACATCATAGATCGAACCATATCCAATAAAAGTGCGATTCTGACGTTCTGACACACCATTACGTTGTGGTGTTCCGGCAGGCGTGAGTTGTGAAACTATTCCACAGTCTTTCATATGTGTGCTAAACTCGTAACTAAGATACTCTCCTCCACGGTCGGACCGTAGAAATTTGATCTTTCTGTTACGATGATTTTCCACTTCATTCTGAAATTCTTTGAACCTTTCAAAGGTTTCAGACTTGTGTTTCACCTAATAGATATACCCATATCTACTCAAATCATCCGTGAAAGTAACAAAATAACGATATCCACCTCGCGCCGACACACTCATTGGTCCACACACATCAGTATGTATGATTTCCAATAAATCAGCCTGCTCCATTGAACCGGAAAACAGCGTTCTAGTCATCTGGCCCATAAGGCATGGCTCACATGTATCAAATGATTCAAAATCAAGTGATTCCAAAAGTCCATCAGAATGGAGTTTCTTCATGCGTTTAACGCCAATATGACCTAGACGGCAATGCCACATATATGTAGATATATCATTATCAAGTTTAATCCTTTTAGCATCAACATTATGAATATGCGTAATACTACTATCGAGATCCAACAGAAATAAACCATTCAGCACAGGTGCATGACCATAAAAGATATTATTCATATAAATCGAACAACCATTGTTTTCAGACTTAAACGAATAACCACTTTGCATCAAACACGATCCGGATACAATGTTCATGCTCAGTGCAGGCACCAAATAACAATTATTCAGGTTTATAACTAATCCCGACGGCATATGGAGAGGCAGCGTTCCGACGGTGATCTGATCAACTCTTGATCCATTGCCGACCCGCATCGTGACCTCATCCCTTGCTAGTTGTCGCTTGTTCCACAGCCCCTAAACCGAGTTACATGTATTAGCAACCAATCCCGTATCAAATACCCAGGTGCTACTACGAGTACTAGTCAAGTACACATCAATAACATGTATATCACATATACCTTTGTTTGCCTTGCCGGCCTTCTTGTCCGCCAAATACTTGGGGTAGTTACGCCCAATGGCGATCCCTTGCAATAGTAGCACTCGATGTCGACTTAGGGCCAGCTCGGGGTTTCTTTTAAGGCGTGGCAACAGACTTTCCACCCTTCGTTCCCTTGAGCTTACCTTTCTAGTCCTTCTTGAAACCGGTGGTCCTATTGATCATCAACACATGATGTTCTTTCCTAATCTCCACTTCAGTCTTAAGCATTGTGTAAGCTCGAAGAGACTTCTTCATGCCCTGCATATTATAGTTCATCACGAAGCTCTTGTAGCTAGGTGGCAGAGATTGGAGAACACGATGTATGCCTAAGTCAATGGGAATCGTTATTCCCAAGGACACAAGCTTATCGGCGTACCCAGACATTTTCAGTATGTGCTCACTAACGGAGCTGTTTTCCTCCATCATGTAGCTAAAGAACTTTTCTGTAGCATTATAACTCTCTACGGCAGCATGGGTATCGAAAATCATTTTCAATTCTCCCATGGTATCAAAGGCATTGCCATTTTCGAAACGCTTTCGAAGTTCTGGCTCTAGCCCATACAGTATGACGCAATGAACTAAGTTGTGGTCCTCCTGACGAGTTATATAGACGTTCTTTTCCTCGTCAGGGGCATCAGGAGCTGGTGGGGGGCCTAGCGACGCATCTAGCACATATTGCTTTTGTGCAGCAGTGAGGAGAATCCTCAAATTCATAGCCCAGTTGGTGAAGTTGCTACCATTCGAAGCAAGTTTCTCTTTCTCCATGAACACATTGAAATTAAAAGCAGGTGGTGCCATCCTCGAAGACAACAGAATTTGTAAAGTATATTTAGACTAAGTTTATGATAGATTGAGTTCAACTAATCCAAATTACTAATGAACTCCCACTCAAAAACGACATCCCTCGTGTCCTTTTGGTGACTACATGAACCAAATCCACTACACCAAGTCCGATCATCACGTGAGTCGGTGTAGCTTCAAAGGAGAGCATCTATATGGACATCATATCAACTATATGACTCATGCTTAACCTTTCGGTCCGTGTTCCGAGGCCATGTATGTACATGCTAGGCTCATCAAGTAAGAACCTTAGTATTTGCGTGTGTAAAACTGTCTTACACCCGTTGTATGAAAGGGTAGAGTTGAGAACACCCGATCATCACGTGATGCCTCAAAACATGATCCACAAAACGGTGCATACTTAAGGAAGAACACATTTTATCTTGATATCTAAATGAGGGATCATCTTATAATGCTACCAAAAGTGCCAAACTAGCAATATAAGATGCTAACATCTAATGTGTGAAGTGAGGTGATATGGTCCATGCATTTGATCTCTATCATTTGCATCGTGGTATGATCTCTATCATTCCTTTGTGTGTAAGGCCAAGGTCTATGGAACTTACATGTTAAGTGAGTTGTAAGAGTATCTATTATACATCTACTTACAACAATACCATATCAAAACACTAGCCCAGCAACGATCTAAACTAGACGCCTCTAATTTATCAATTGCAAGTTTTACGTGGCTTAGGGCTTTTGGAGATAAAACCTGTCTAACCTACGAACATGAACCACAACGAGGATAACCAAGTTATTAGCAACTCGTTGTAAATTAGATATTGACTATATTAGGAGAGACAAACACCCGCCAGCCACTTATGCAAAACAAGTTGCATGTCAGTCGTGGAACCGGTCTCATGTACGATGACATGTAAGGTTGGTCCGGGCCGCTTCATCCCACTATGCCACCAATAACCAAAGTACATAGAAGATGCAATAACATGATCATCATCGCCCACATATAAACATATGTGTACTACCCGTGCAAAGCACCTACACATAGATCAGGCTCTGATACCATCAATGGTCCGCAACATAGAAAACAAAAAATTCCTATGATGAGAACTACACGCCAAGATCTATCTACTAGATACAGCAACGGGTGGACATACATCCATGGAGAACTTACCTCAAGACAACGAGCTTTGTTAACGAGTAGGAACTCGTGGTTGATGTAGTCGACACTTGCCGATCTCAAGATCGTGAGGAAGTCCGGCCTTGCAAAGCATCCAAGACTCGCACACACGCTCAAGCCACGGACAACCTCCACCTCCTCGCTCCAGCGATCCAATGAGCAGAACTCCTTCAGCATTTAAATGCCACTGGGAACATGTATCTCGCTAATCCGAGACCATGGGGGAATAATTCTAGAGGGGGAGAGAGATCCTTCACAAGGAGGTGTGTGGATGAAGGAGGGAATGAGTCGCCTTTTATAGGAGGAGGGGGGTGCCCCCTCTCTCCATGGCTGGCGCATGGGGGGGTGACCCCTCACCTCCCCCATTCATCACTACTAGGAAAACGGCTATAGGTAATCAGCAGATCCGTGGCTCACATGGTTGAAGTGCCCCACGGCTAAAACAGGCGTGGCTCACCTGTGGGCAGTGCCCTACTAATAACTAGAACAAGCGTAGGCGCATGACTATAGTGCGCCACAGATGTGTGGCTGTGGCCCTGGCCGTGACGCCAAACATCTGTAGCGCACTATAGTCATGTGCGCCACGGTTGTTAGGGTCATCTGTGGCGCACATGGGGCTGGTGCGCTACGCCTAAGCGCATGCCCCCCTCTGCTCTGAAACGGCCACAAACTTCTGTGGCGCACTCGGCCTAGTGCGCCACAGGGAGTAGGAGCATCTGTGGCGCACATGGCATAGTGCGCCACAGATGTTTGTACTCCCTGTGGCGCACTAGGGCCGTGTGCGCCACGGATGTGTCGATTTCTTTAGGACAGCACTTTATGTGCACATGTGTGACCACATCCACCACCCCACACTTCACTTTCCCCTTCTTCTTCCTCCTTAGATCTAGTCGGGATCTTCTCCTTCCCACCTCAATTTCTCCACACATTCACCATTTTTAGCATGTAAAACTTGCTTTGGATGTTACATAAGTAATAGAGGAGGTCTCCGGTCTCTCATCTATCCTTCTCCACGACGCAGCACCTCTCCTTTCCATCTTTCTCGATCGGTCTCTCATCTCGGTAACCATGTAAGGATGTGTTCATGTGTATATGGATGATGTGCTCATATGTATGTAGATGATCGATGCTCATGATGTGTGTATGTGGAGAGGATCGATGGTCATATGTGTGTGTAAATGGAGAGTATCGATGATGCTCATGCATGTGTGTATGGAGAGGATAATGATATGTTCATGTGTGTATGGATCGGTCTCTCTCTCTTGTGTTTGTATGTGAACAAGTTGCCATTTGTTTTGCCAAAATGTTGATTCATTTCCATTTTGGCAAGACTTTGGCATTTCACAAAGGTCCTAATTTTAGGATAGGTCATGCCGAAATTTTCTATCGACCATTGCATGCATGCATTCATTATGTGGTTCTAATAGACTTCAAAATTGTACCGTGTACATCGTGCGAGCAAAATGGTCCGCATAATGAGCGAAGGCATTGTGGCTAGATTTTTGAAATGTGCGACGACATGATACGAAATAACAAGATGATATAAGATGTCCGTGCGTAAGATGCAAACTCAATCGGGTGATCGACCATTCGGAATCTGCGCACCTGCTCCGCCATGGTTTCATGGATGGATACACTCGTTGGATAAGAGATGACGTAGATGATGGAGATGGTGAAGAAGGTGGCCAACATGACGATGATCATCATCACGGCGAGAACGGGCGAGATGATGAAGAGTCTCCTGGAGATGGTGAAGGTGCGGAAGCAGACCGGGATGATGATGATCTAGATGCCGGAGGAGCAGACGACGATGGAACAACGTCAGGCTAGGTGCGGGACCCTTATGTGCAAGAGATACTTCTCAAGAAGACGAGTAACGCCAGGGCTGCCGCTAGAGAGAAAGCCAAGCTTGCGCAACTTGAGAAAGACGCGGTTACTCCATTGTATGAAGGATGCAGGCCCGATGATACCCGATTGAATGTAACGCTCAAGGCTATGGAGATGAAGGAAAAGCACAAATTGAGCGACGCAAGCTTCGACGATATGATGGCATTCTGGCACGATCGTCTCCCGGAGGGGAACACATGTCCAACTAGTATCGAGGATGCCAAGAAAATTGTTTGTCCTCTCGATCTACCGCACGTTAGATATCACGTATGCATCAACGATTGCATCATTTATCGGGGCGAGGACGCGGAGAAAACCACATGTCCGTAAAGCGGCGTGAGTCGATACAAGAAAGGGAAGAAAGCACCTCGAAAAGTGGTATGGTACTTTCCTATCACTCCTCGTCTACAGCGCTATTTCACGGACCCTAAGGAAGCGAAGCTCATGCGATGGCATGCAGAAAGGAAGAAGCCAGGAGATGATGATGACCCCGAAAAGGATGAGCTGCTGACGCACCCTTCAGATGCTAGCGATGGAAAGCATTGGACCTTGAATTCTGAATTCGTGGAGATTCGAGGAACATCAGGCTTGGAGCGAGCACCGATGGACTCAATCCGTTCGGTAGCCAGAGCAGCACGCACAGCACTTGGCCCGTGTTTGTATGGATGTACAACCTCCCTCCATGGTTGTGAATGAAGAAGAAGTACATACAAATGAGTATGCTAATTCAAGGGCCGAAAGAACCTGGTACCAACATCAATCTGTATCTCGGGCTGTTGAAAGAGGAGCTAGCCACGTTATGGGAATCTGGAGCCAATACTTACGACGCCGTCGCACAAGATTATTTCACTATGAGAGCCGCGTTGGTCACTACGGTGCAAGACTATCCAGGTTGCGGGTATATCTCGGGGCAGGTTATCCAAGGATTCTGCGCATGCGTTAGGTGCATGGATAACACAAGCTATCTCCAACTAGAGAAAGATCCAGGTCATCAAAACCGTGTTCATGGCGCACGAGGTGGCTCGCAAGAATGATCCATGGAGAAAACGTGGAGACCTGTTCGATGGCAAATCGTAGACCCGAGGAATCCAGAGCGTAGGAGCAGCGAAGAAGTGGAAGAGTTGCTGAAAACTGGAAAGATTGTCCTAAGCCAGAAAGAAGCGAAAGAGGCAACAAGACAAGCCGATGAAGGTATGGAAAACAAGGTCTGTTTTCGAGTTGCCATACCGAAGTTTCTCCGACGCCTCATAGCCTCGACATCATGCATATCACGAAAAACGGTGCGAGAGTCCGTCGCCACCATAATCAACATGCCGATAGGACGAAGATGGTCCAAAGAAAGGCACGACCTGATATGCTTGGGTATCCGGAAGGAGCTTCACGGAGGACGACTACTCGATGATCAGGAAGGTGACGATGATCATGATTCGGAGACACAAGGTCCTCGGAAGGGTAAAAAGTTCAAGAAGAATGAATATTACTGCCTCCTTCTTGCTTCACTCTAAGCCGTGATGAGATCAAACAGTTTTCAAGTGCCTTCTAGGAGTCAAATTTCCTTACGGCTACGGGCAAGATAAGCAGATACCTAGACGAGGCGAAGCAGAGGTTCAGTGGCATGAAGTCTCACGACTGTGCCGTGCTAATGACGCAGGTACTTCCGGTCGCACTAAGAGGGATAATGGACGAGCACGTCCGTGAAACGTTATTTGGCCTATGCAAGTTTTTCGACGTCATCTCTAGGAAGTCGATTGGCTTGAATCAGCTCGGAAGGCTACAGGAGGAGATCGTGGTGATACTATGTGAGCTTGAGGTCTACTTCCCACCCGCATTCTTCGACATTATGGTGCATCTGCTGGTCCATGTCGTGGAGGACATCGTACAACTCGGGCTGATGTTCCTCTGCAGCATGATGGCGTTCGAAAGGATGAACGGACACATCAAAGGATACGTCATAGCAGGTCCCGCCCAGATGGAAGCATAGCCAAGGGCTTTCGGCGAAGAGTGCATCTCTTTCGCATGAATTATCTAGACATCGAGACCACAACCGGTCTTCCCATCAATAGACACCTTGGCAAGCTCGATGGATCTGGTCACCGAGAGGGTCGTCGCATACTGCATGCAGACTTCGATTTTCGACGCGCAGACTTTGATCGAGCAAACCTCGTCGCGCTACAGCATTTAGAACTGGTCGATCCTTGGGTATAGAAGCACAAAAGGTTAATCGAGAAGAAGTACAGTGACCGGGGCATACAGAGGACGCAGGGAGAAATAATCAAAGAGCACAACTCAGATTTCACGCGTTGGTTTAGGCAGACGCTCCTTGATAATCCCCCGCATTCTTCTGACACGGAAAAGATCATATTCACCTTGTCGCAGGGACCGATGCAAAACCTGGTGACCTATCAGGCGTATGATATCAACGGCTACACATTCTACACGGAGGAAAAGGACAACAAGTGTGATTATCAGAACTCAGGCGTAACGTCGGAATTCTACACCGATGACAACGTGAAGGAAAGATTCTACGGAAGAATCGAGGAGATCTGGGAGCTCGACTACTGTGGAGAAAAGGTGCCGATGTTCCGTGTCAGATGGGCAAAGAGCGTCGAAAGAGAAGACCGGTATTTCACAACCATGGTTATACCCGGCAGCCAAATCCAAGGTCACGGCAAACGTGGGCGAAAAATGAACCATGGGTACTGGCTACCAAAGTGGACCAATGCTTTTTCATTACCGACCCGACAAAGCCTAGCCGTGTTGTCGTGAGGAGAGGAAAAAGAAACATCATTGCAATGGATGGAGTCGCCAATGAGCAAGACTTCGACCAGTACGACGACCCAAAGATTGAAGATGACGACGGCTACGATGCAGCAACATACATCACAAGAAGAAAAAGGACAACCCTACCCAAAAAAGGTAGCCCGTTCGAAAGAAGAAACATTAAAGTGCCGGGGCTAAATTATTCAACCGCGACAAAGAAGGGAAAAAGATTGTAAAACGCTAGCTCAAAAAATATTGTAAAATGCGTGGTCGAAAAAGATTGTAATATTTATGGACAAATTATTATGACATATTTGAAGCATATTTAATTTGTACCAATTTTATGACATATATTATCACTTTTGGGCATTTTTGAAATATTTAAAAGTATTTTAAAAACAAAACAAAACATTTGTATCATATATCACCACTTTTGGGCATTTTTTGGAACATTTAAAAGTATTTTGAAAATAAAATTAAAAATGTGGCACCAGATTCAAACCCAGGTGCTAACAGTTTAGAATAGAGCGATGGGAGGAACCAAAGGGGGTAAGGCAGTGCTAGTGTTAGCAAAGGGGGTGGCATCCCTCTTATCTGACTAGTCCTACTCACTTAGGCGTAGCGCACTCGGCCAAGTGCCACGGTTATCCGTAGCGCACTTGGCCAGGGTGCGCTACGCCGAAGTGAGTAGGACTAGTCACCGTGAGCCAGGCCCTCCCAATCGTCGTCCTCAGACACATCGTCCCCATCCCCATCCCTGCATCGTCCCCATCCCCATCG
Organism: Avena insularis; assembly: GCA_023614405.1. NCBI lineage: Eukaryota > Viridiplantae > Streptophyta > Magnoliopsida > Poales > Poaceae > Avena > Avena insularis. Next base: position 47,349,672 of record CM042692.1, on the reverse strand, counting down.
AGGCGCCGCCGCCGCCGCATCCCAAGAGGAGGAGGCCGCCACGCCAGGAGGAGGAGGCCTCCATGCTAGGAGGAGGAGGAGGCCGCCTTGCCCAGCTTGTTCCATGGAGGAGGAGGAGGTGGCGGCGAGGTTCCTGCAGTCGGCTCCGCTCCTCGATGGCAAGGCCCTCCGCTCCCCCCCCTCGTTACCTCGTCCGCCAGCCCTCGTCGTCGTCATCTCCCCCTCTCTCCTCGAGCAATCTCAGAGGTGAGCTCTGCCCCTCCCCTCTATCCTTCTCCCCCTCTCTCCTCGAGCAATGGTTAGGGTTAGCACCTGATGATTTAATTGATGCCTCTGACAGTGATCAAATTATGTTCTAGATGTACTAGATGTCCATCAAATTATGTTCTAGATCAAATTATGTTCTGTATCTATTTTCCTGGACCGAGGACTTGGCTTTGCCTTGTTGTTTATCTAGTGGTTCTTCCTAGGTGTGTTCAACTGTTAGCAATCTATATGTCTGACGTTCAAATTCTCAATTAAATGCTCTGTTATAGGTATTTTTTTCCTTCATGATTCTGTTGCATCTGGTTAGGTAGGTCTTATCAGAGACAAGTTACAGCAAGAACTGAATACAATATTTGTCTTGTTCCAATGGAGTTTCTGTGTTGTTCATGGTCTCTGTGTTGTTCATGGAGTGCATCATCCTTTGCTGTTGTTGTTGACACTACTGACAATATAGCAGTAAATTTTTTTTGATGTTGTTGTTGTTGATTGTAATAAGCAATAGTCTACATCATGGTTGTTGTTATCCCATGATTAGCAGTTGAGGTTAGCCCATGATTAGAGTGGTTTCAGAGTGGTTTCAGAGATATAGGTAGTTGACAGAGATACAATTGTATGCTATTGATGAACATTTTTAATTGTCCTTGGATTATGCTGTCGATATATATATATATATATCACTAATGATGCAAGCTTAATTTAGATTGACCTTGGATTATTCAGTACACCAAGGTTTAAATGCTCAAGTACTTCTAGTTCTAGGTATTAATTTAAATAAGAGAGTGCGAAAGCTGATGCTTCAGGGTTCAAAGTAGTGCAGGAGGTTGTTGACACATAAGGTTCAGATTTATCTCTGTTGACAGTATTGACACATTAGGGTTCAAAGTAGTGCAGGAGGTTGTTGACACATTAGGGTTCAGAGTAGTGCAGGAGGTTATATGATCATGTTTGTGCCCCTGACTGAATATGGTAGCTGTTCTGGTGTTCTGGTTCCTCCATTTTCTTTGTTCCATTATGCCCATAGATGTGGTAGCTGTTCTAGTGTTGGTGTCCCTTGCAAAACTTGCTGTCATCTGGTACATGATAGCACCTGTTGGTATTGTGTGGTCCTAAGAATATTTTGTGGATGAACTACAAAATATATGCATATCAATACTTCCTCTGTGTTTATTTTGCTTACAGTTTCTCCTTTATTGTCTACCTGTTTGTTACCATACTTAATATGGTTACGCTTTAAAGAAGTAGGCTCTTTTATTGCATGCTTATTTTGGATCCCATATATTTAAGTCTTAATAACGCTCTTCAAAGGATACTTCTTATTCTTAATAATAGTACCTTGTCAGACATCGATGCAATGTGGGGTCTATGGTTCTGCTTTTAGTGTTGCATCCAATATGCATTTGTTGTAAATAACGATGGAAAAGCTCCCTCCGAAATATTCATATATTGTCTGATGTTGGATTGTCATGGTTGTAGTTCTAGTTATGGTCTGTTATGCTATGATGCATTTGTTTAACTTTTATGCCTCACATTATGTTGTGGTAGTCCGCAAGATGTATGGTTGATAGAAAATTTAGTGTAGCTTGGTTGACAAGGTCAAGAGTAAGCTTGGTTCATAGCTTAGGGTTCAGAAAAGCTTGGTAGATAGCTTAGGTCTGAGAGTAGCAAGGCGGTTCAGATCAGTAGCAAGGTTCAGAGTAGCAAGGTTCAGAGTAGCAAGGTTCAGAGTAGCATGGTTTAGATCAGTAGCAAGGTTCAGATCAGTAGCAATGTACTGATTTTTATTGCTAAGCACTAGGTGGTTCTGCAATCTAGGTGGTTCCAATGTGCAAATTTATGCAATCTAGGTGGTTCTTAGTGGTGCCTGACCACTAAAGCTAAGCAAATTACTAGTTCATATTCCTAGTATTTTGTATTTTGTTTCAGTTACTTAAGCTTTGGTAGCTTGTAGCTTGTAGCAGTTATCTTTTGTAGCTTGTCCAAACCTGAACATCAGTTTAGGACTTCTTATGTGCTGCTAAGTCCAAACCTGAAACTGTTGTTTATTCAGACACAAGAATGTGCTAGTGCTGACACAAGAATGTCCAGCATTTGCAGAAGTATTTCTTGATTGATGTGATATACAGGAGCTACTTTATTATGTCGTGTATGCAGGTTCTTGTATGAAACGAGTCACGATTTTTGCCGGAATGTTGATTAACTTCCGTTTCGGCAGAAATCAAGCACTCCTAGTTTAAGAAAATTAGCAAAGGTCATGCCGGATTTTTCCGTGCATTTAACCAATTATTTGTTTTTTATTAGTGCAAAGATGTGTGACAAAGACGAGGCTGGATGTTCTAAGCGCATCAGCGCTGAAGGAGAACTCAGACCTCCGAATAAACAATTGACATTCTGGGAGGCAGCCCAGCGGCTAGAAGACGATGAAGAATACCATCCTTCGGAGAGCGAGGATGATGAGATGGAAGACGCGGAGGAAGAAGCCGAAGGAACGGCGGACGATGAAACCACTGATGGCGGCGAGGGCACAGGGAGTGGTAGCAACCTCCTAAGAAGAAGAAGAAGAAGAAGGACCGGCGCCAACACGGCCGGCACGGTCAGGAGGAAATTACCAAGTGAGCCCATCAGGGTTCCTTTGGAGCCCGCCTTGTCGCCAAAGGGTACGGTGGGAAAGTGGCGGCGATCACCGGACAACCATCTCGATCAACACCGAGAATCTCCGCATAAAGATAATGGCCGCTTGCACACTCCTCTTCGAGAAGCTGCACGCAAGATACAAGTTCCCCGCTAAGTATCGAACACAAATTATCATGGGAACGTAAACAAATCCGCCTCACAAAGATGAGCACCGACCGCCAGCTGGAGAACCCGGATAAAGAAGAAGATCTATAAAGAAGGCAAAAGTCTCGAGGAGATCCGAAGATTGACCCGCAGATCACCAAAGATCAGTTCTGGAGTTCAAGGAGAGGTGTGAATCCGAAAGAGCCCCGCCAATAGTAATCGGGAAAGGTGCCTTGCGGCGATGAATATAGGTCATCACCATCTCGGATCTGGTGGATCTGTAATCATGGAGGCCAAATGGAATAAGGAGGACGAAGAGTATAGATCCAAGGGATAGAAAACCCTTTACAAATTCGAACCCGGCAGGTTCGAACTTCATCAGGGCTACCATGTGGACCCAAAACCAAACAACTCACCATGGATCCTCGGTGAAGGAATTCGAGGAAATTGTGGTAAGTATAATCTAATTACCCGGATCAACACGATTGCAATCTAATCGATGATCTAAATGATTCATTACTTCTTCTACAGGAGGAGGAAATTGTTGCTAGTCATGGATCCTGTGGTTCCTCATCCTGTGGGTCGACGGCCACCCGGGATAACCTTTTGTATGGCGATGAACCGGCCAAGAAAATAGAGCCGTTATGAAGAAGCCGTGTCGGCCGTCTGGCCGCCTCGGGGTAAGAATTGGTGGATCATTTTGGTCCACCGCCGAGGATGCATGTGGCGCCGTCGGAAGGAGCGAGGAGGAAAACCGAGAGGTTCAAGAACTTAAGGCACAAGTGGCGCGGATCCCGCAGATCGTCCAAGACAATGTGGCAATCACCCTCATGTCCTTCCTGCCTACCTTGGTGGAGTCAATAGCGAACTGGAGTGCGGGTGGTCGAGTAGGGCCGTGCCCGATTCCAAGCATGATCAGCAGCCACTCGAACAACGCGGCGCCGACGAATCAGGCGAACTACGTGTTCGTGACTCCGCCAGCTAGCACCGTGGTGCCGCAAGTGTTGGTGACTTCGCCATCACCGCGCCGAGTACATGTTGGTGCCCCTCGCCATCGTCATGCGGCACCGAGCTCCAAGCACCCGTCGGTAGGGAGAATACACGGCGGCAAGACCGCGCCATCAAGCGCCCTTCTTCCGCTCTTGCACGCCTGTCGCCAGACAAGTAGGCCGACATTAGCCGATCTCGACGCCATCACGGTAAACAAATTGCTTTAATTACCGCCTTTCATGCCATCTATTACTCTTATGGCATCTCGCTCTGACGACGCCGTACATGTTTTCCGCAGATGGATGTTCCTTGCACTCTCTTATGCTACGTGAACAACGCTGAGGATGTTGCCAAGGGTACCATCGTTCAACCTTGCAGCGACGCTCCACTCAAAGCCGATGCGCGATAGCGTGCACAGGTTAAAATTAGTCGGGTGCTAAGGGGATGCGACGACCGAACCTCCCATTCAACCCCCGTGAGCGATGAAGAAGAGCCGTCATCCTCGAAGTTGCTTCGCTTATTCTTGCTATGGCCAAAGAGCATGATCCGTTTGGGGACGGTGGGGCCATCACGCCACGCATAACAAAGACACCGTCGTGCTGGCGACAAGCGGTGGCAAGTCCATCACCTCGCCGTCACCTCCACGCGGTGGGTCGGATGATCATGTTGATGATATGCACATGGCGCAGATCCGCCGAGGACATAAGACCGGAATGATCACTTCTTCAGCACTCGCCATGGCAACGAAGAAGACCTAGCTGGTGGCCCCATAGAGAAAGCCACTATCACCAAGCGCCTGCTTGGTTCTCGAGACGCCCAGCTTGCGCCTTTACGTAGCCAGCTGATACAACCAACTGCCTTTATTCTAAGCCCGACACACTACATAGGGCGGCCAGCTCAGATTAGGTGCCTGCCCGCTCTCCAAAAGGAAAAAGGGCAGGAAAAGAAAATCTAGCAGCTCGAGCTAGCCGGTGGCCAACAATCGCGAATCCAATCAGGTTTCGGACGGGCCACCAAGACCCGAGGGTATTATGTGGAGGATTCATGTGGTGGGTGAGCCCATGCTACCTAAGAATTTGCAAGCTCGCCAGTTCGAATCGCACAGTGTGCATGACGGCGTCGACGATAGAGAGACGCCTTTCTATCGGAGAAAGATCCTCGCACCCGTATTCGTGGTTAAGGTGCCACCAGTGCTTGGGCTTTCACGACACCGCCTCATGGATCTGTTCTTCCTGTGGTTCGGGACATCTTCAATATGTTCCACCTATACCCGCTGCACTATACCATGGTCCGCCTCTTTCTCTCAGCCTGGCCATGCAGATCATTAGAGAGAACACACCGGCATCGCTATAGTGGACCCCTACTACATGCGTGACGCTGCTTGGGTTCCCCGCCGAACGACGATCGTGGCCTCGCACCTAAAAGAATCCTCGTGGCGAACAAGACAAAGGAATACATTCTCGTGCCTTACTTTCCCGAGTAAATCGTTATTCACTCGCCACCGTCGATTGGCTTTATTATATCATCATCATTCTTTTTCCAACACATTACATTTGATTTTTTGCGCAGAGATGAACATCGCACGCTCATCTCCTTATCGCCAAGCATTCCTACGCCACGTATTTCGACTCGGGAGTCTAGAAAAGAAGAAAAATACGACAAGATCAAGGAAGTTCGATGATGCTCTCACCGGCTTTGCCTCGACGGAAGGCACCAGCTTACATGCGTAAGAAGGTCAAGTTCGCAGCACGTCTTCAACCACGTAACGGAGTTCCCCTGCGTGAAGCAGCCGGAAAACAGTAAGAAGGAAGCCTACTATGCACTCCATCACGTGAGGGCGTTCCTACTAGACCAGCAGAATTCTACGCTGCCAGATCATCTCAAACAGTGGGCCGAAGCAAAGGCCAAGGTCAATGATTCGGATATTAGACAAGAGATGTATCGCATCCAGCATCAGTTTGGGGCAATCATCTTTCGTGATGTCATGACTTCGGGGGGGGGGGGGATCTTCTACGGAGGAAATATCCCGAATAACCGTGACATAGAAGATCACCTAGAGATGCAGGGTGACTATAGGAAGTTCATGACGAGACAAGGCGTCCTCCCGTTCCCTAAGCCGAGCCAGAAGGCTTGATGTTGGCCTAGTTGTAGTTACAAACTATAGATGACCTTTGTGTGTGTGTGTGGACGACAAGTGAACTTATTTTGCTTATTATTATTATATATCAATCAATGCTTGGTTTTTTTGCTTACTCTTTGGTCCTTTGCTCAATTTGGTCCTTCTTTTTTTCCTTACTCTTTTTTCGAGAATAATGCCGATGATTGAAAGTCGTGGCACACTATATATGTGAATGTGCTACGATGGGACTGTGAGCCTTGTGATATGCACAAGTCCAGGTCTTGTGCATCCTACTTGGCTCACCGTTCCATCGTAGCATATTCCTGTGTCCAACGACCTATGTATATATATGAGGCATTCTTTTCGAGTTATTTTTGTCTTTTTCGAGAATATGCCGATGATTGAAATGTCGTGGCACAATATATATGTGAATGTGCTATGACGGGATAGTTAGCCTTGTGATATGCACAAGTCCAGGAATTGTGCATCCTAGGCTAACTGCTTAAAATCATAGCATATTCCCGTGTCCAACGACCTAGCTAGTTATATATGAGGCATTCTTTTCGCGCTACTTTGGTCGTTTTTGAGAATAATGCCGATGATTGAAATGTCGTGGCACACTATATATGTGAATGTGCTACGATGGGATTGTACGCCTTGTGCTATGCACAAGTCTAGGTGTTGTGCATCCTACTTGGCGTACGGTTCCATCGTAGCATATTCCTGTGTCCAACGACCTATGTATATATATGAGGCATGCTTTTTGAGTTACTTTGGTCTTTTTTGAGAATAATGCCGATGATTGAAATGTCGTGGCACACTATATAGGAGTACTTTCTATAAGTGTATCTTCATATGCACTTTAATTACATATGTTTTTTCAATAGTCGGTTAATTATTATTGTCAACTTATAGATGACGTGATGCGTCAGGTACAAGGGACGGGTTCCCGAGTCTACGATAATTGGGAAGACTGCCGAGACAGTGCACCGCTTCAGCGGCAATAGCTACAAAGGGTACAACACTATGGCGGAGGCTAAGCTAGATACACGCTATCTAGCGGGAGTTAGGACAAGGAACCGGATGAAGACCTACACCTTCGTCAAAGGGGTGATCATGCTTATCTTCTTTGGTTATTTATCCCAGATTTGTGTCTAGCTAGCTAGTTTAGATGTCTAAGCGAGCTTCGAGCTCTAACTTGTTCGATCGACACATGTATTAGCATGTCACCAACTACTACTTTGTAACATGATCGAAACAATGTAACTTAGACTATGTATTCATGTATGAGACTTATCTATATGTATTTGTTTCAATCTTGTTTTTCATATTGAGTATTTATATATATAATTGTATATCTTGTATCTCTGTGTGTATATCTGCTGTAATATTGTATATAATCTGTATTGCATATAATCTGGCTCGGAAATTAAAAAAAAAACAAAAAATACATCTGTGGCGCACATGGTCTACCTTCTGTGGCGCACTACACCTAAAGCGCACTATGGAAGTTTAGTGGCGCACTAGGTAGTGCATCACAGAAGATCCCAGGGGTAGCGCACCATCCCAAACTTCTGTGGCGCACTAGGAGGTGCGCTACGCCTATCACTACACAACTGGGTAGGCACTAGGCGCCACGGCCGAGATAGCCGTAGCGCAAGGCCCGTGGCGTACTGCTAGTGTGCCACAGATGAGCATTTCGGGTGCGCCACTAACAGCCTATTTCCTAGTAGTGCATGTGGTGGTAACTCCTCCACATTAAAATGCCTCTTCACATTCCCTTTTAAAGTCTCCACTTTAAATGCATTAAATTTCTCCAAATTTAATGCTCTCTCATTTAATAAAACTCTTTATATTAAATTTATTCAGAATTTTGTTAATTACTTTAATTAACAAACATTCACATATAGCCCCTTGCAATATTTCAATATCACATGCAGAACCACCTTCTGCAATTTCACCCGAAACAATTTCCGGTTTCTATTGAAACAATTCCTGCGCTTTGCAATTCTTTCTTCTGAAACATATGTGCTCCAAAATGGTGTCCAGTAACTCTTAAGTGTGCCACCCTACGGTTCGCGAATAATGCAGACATGATCGAGACCCTTCTCCGATCAATAATCAGCAGCGGGACCTGGAGATCCGTACTGACTCCTACACATTCAACGATGACTCCTGTGATCATGAGAACCTTTAACGCTTGTAACTAAATCCCTTTGTCTCTCGATATATTACATGTCCGAGATTCGATCATCGGTATCTCCATACCTCGTTTGATATCGTTACCGACATGCACTCTTTTCTCATTCCCGTGATATAACATTCTAGTGATCACATCACTTGCTTGCAAGCTATCCTAATGTGACATCACCGAGAGGGCCCAGAGTATATCTATCCGTCATCTGGATTGTCAAATTCCACTCTTGATCCATGAGCCTCAACATAACACCTTCGTAGTACTGAACCCATCTTTATAGTCACCCTATTACGGTGTGACGTTTGATGTTATGAAGATACTCTTCCGGTGTTAGCAATTAACATGATCTCATGGTCTAAGGATAAAGATTACTTCGTATGATGTTATAGCAATATAAACATAATGACTTGATCGTAATGCTATACTTCGGATGAATGTTCATCACATCATTTCACAAATGTTGTGACCTTGTTATTAACAACATCCAATGTCCATGATCGGGAAACCTTGATCATCTTGTTAATTAATAAGCTAGTCTATAAGAGAGGCATAACTAGGAACCCTTTTTGTTTATTAAACACACATGTATTGATGTTTCCTATCAATACAATTATAGCATGCAAAATAAACATCTATGATATACAAGGAATACATAATAACAACTTTATTATTGCCTCTCAGGGCATATTTCCTTCAAAGGGAAGTACATCTGCGTTGGAGGGGTGGGCGGCACTATGACCACCACGCCACAATAGGCCTCACCTTGTTCTCCGATGGATCCCACCACCAAAGGCCTAATCCACCTTTCCACTATAGGAACCCTTCGAGGCGGGAACCGACGCCTTTACACAACTAGCAGGGCACAACTCCACAACCAAATTGGAGGCTCCCGTAATGACAACAAGTTGCCACAATAACAAGTTATCAATAACAAAACACAAGATCTAGATATTGACAAGAATACTAGATCGGGGATTTCTCCAAATGAATGGAGAGGAGTTGATGCGCTTGATTTGTGATGACGATGTAGATTCTCTCCTCCTTCAATTCCCCCAAAGATCGAAGCCTTCGGGTGGTTGAAGTGGGAGATCGAGAGAGAGAGAGCTATTGCAATAGGTTTGACACTTTTCGAATGAATCAAGAGTTCTGCCTGAAGGGGATGAAGGGGCTTTTATACCCCCTTCCCCAACTGAGCCATTGGAGCCTTTGGGGGCCGGATTATCCGGCCCAAGTGAGGGCCGGATTATCTGGCCTTGGGAAAACTCCGCCATAGACTCGGATTATCCGGCAAATAAATCGCCCCCACTTAGAGCGACGCGCCGAGCCTTCCCTTGAGAGCCTCCTGGGGCCGGATTATCCGGCCCCATGCGAAGGCCAGATTATCCGGCCAGGGAAGGAAAAATCGCCCTTGTTTGGATTTTCCGGGAGAAAATCCGAACCCACTCCGAGCGTCGCGCCTTGGCTGCCTTTGATCGTTTTCTAGGGGCCGGATTATCCGGCCCCATGCGAAGGCCGGATTATCCGGCCAGGGAAGGAAAAACCGCCCCCGTTCGGATTTTCCGGGAGAAAATCCGAACCCACTCCGAGCGTCGCGCCTTGGCTTCCTTTGATCGATGAGTTAGGCTGGATTATCCGGCCCTTGATGGGGCAGATAATCCAGCCCCCCAAACACCAGAACATTCCCTACACACTTAGCACACATGTGGAAACTCCACGGTATTGTTATCTAACACTTAAAACACAGGGAACAATGAAATGTTCTTTCAATCTCCCCCTTTTTGGTGTTAGATGACAATACTGGGATTTGCAGGATAATTCTCAAGACAACAAGATTTAATGAAAGACAAAGACTCCCCCTCAATGTGTGCATACTAACAATTGCATTTGACTACAAATACACACAAGACGGTAAAAGTCTATTTCATTAGAACATATGTGAAAAGCTCATACCACCGGTAGGGAGATAGATGCATCCTCAACACATTATAAGAATATCCAATGATAGCCATAGAGCGCGCCTCCCTCGATATAGATATCCAATAGCCATAAGAATATCCAATAAGATAGATGACTCCATATGAATAATCCACAGGATAAATCCACAAATCCACAGACACAAAGTTTCATACAAACCACAAACCACAAATTAAAGTTCAACGCTAAATGGGCACAAGCGAGAAAACAACGAATAGAAAAAGTGCAAATGCTTGTTCCCGACCCATGCAAATCCTCGGAGACCTAATAGAACTACTTCTCCCCCTTTTGGCATCGAGACGCCAAAAAGGAAGAATAGCAATGCTAACGCCCCAAGGTATCACTCATAGTCCTCATCATCATCCTCGTCCTCGTCCTTGTTCCCATGCTCGTCCTCATCCTTAAGCTCCTCGGTGTCATCGTCCTCATCATCAGCAGTGGCCGCGAAAGGGAACAGGTGATGCTCTAGCTCTCCATAGTTAAGCCCAGAAGAAGAGTTCCACCGAGCATATGGTGTGGGAGGAGTAGGAGCAGGGGGATTGCCGGAAGCACCGGACACATGGTGAAGGATGAGCTGTTGAGAGTGGGCCAACTCATGGCGCTTCTTGTAAGCCTTGTACTGTCCCTTGCGAGTGTCCACACCCATGCAAAGAATGTTCCGCTGGAACCAGTTCAGCTGCTTGATCTCACGAGCAATGGGAGGCATTGGAGGCCTATGAGCACTAGCACGAGCATCCCTCATGAGACCCTTAGGAGCAAAGGAGGGGTGAGAGGCCTTCCTAACCTTGGTGTAGATCTTCTTGGCCTTGTGCACAACATCAAAATTGAACTCTTCAGTGGGGAGCAAGTGCTTGATCAGCATCATGATGTAAGGAGCATATGGGATGGAAAGCCTGTTGAACATGGCATCGATCAACTCATGGTAAATGAAGTCCATCACATCCAGATTATATGACACGGATTCATCCTCACAGGATGCCACCTCATGATAGAAGGCAAGAAGCTGAACCAAGTGACCACGGATACTGTCATTGTTGCCTCCACTGGGAGTGATGGAATCACGAAAGAGACCCACCAAGATAGCATATATGGGAGAAAGACCAGCAAGGGTGCCCACAATACCATTGTCATCGGTGCATGGAGAGAGGGCAACATCTTTATTGGGCTTGAGTTGGGTGATGATGCGGTGGAAACTAGCATGGTCTCTGTGGCAGAAAGAATAACCAAGCACCTCAGCAAAAACATGGAAATCAGCTTGCATAGGCCTGTGACAATTCATCCACTTCATGGTACGGTGCTCATCACCGCAAATGACCAAGGTGGAGAAGAACTGCTTCACAATCTCAGAATCATAGGAGCATTGGAGGGCCATGAGATGGTGCAGCCCCATCCTCTTAGACACATACATGGCATCAACAAGGTGAGGCTTCTCCAAGGCCCTAGCAAGAACCAGAGGATGCATAGGCCGAATCTTCAGCTAAGCATACACATCTTCATAGATCCCCTTTTGTTCAGCGCACCAAAAATGAGAGTCACCTAGCTCAGTATCATGTAGCACTTCATCAAACAGATCCCGATGACGAATGGAGGAGAAGGTAACAGGATCCATCTTATTATAGTTAATCTTGGGCCCTTTGCCCTTCCTCTTGGACACACCCTTCCTATCTCTCATTGCATGTTCAGCCATGCGCTTCTCTTCATTCTTTCTTCTCCTCAGCTCAACCTCGTCCACTAAGTTACCCTTTCCATCATCCCGAAAGTATTTAGCACGAGGACGTCGCTTGTAGGTCTTGGGAGCGCTGGAACCACCGTGAATTGAATAAGGGGGGTAGCAGGGAGATAAGCATACACACAAGTCCAAGAGAGAACATAGAAAAAGTAGGCAGATAGTTCATAGTCCAATCCTACTCAATGCACAAATCAAGACGAAACTGAACAAGTTTTTAGTCTGCCAGGCCGGATTATCCGGCCTCGCTAGGGGCGGATAACCTGGCCCTGGCAGAAATTTTCAGAATCACCTAGATTGAATGCAAAAGAGTAGATCGGGCCTAGATACTTCAAGACTATGATTTCTACACGAAGCAACATCCTTCTAGACGATGTTCCACCCAACAAACAACACATCTAGCCAAAGATGGGGAGAGAGGGAGTTACCCTCACTCATTGGAGGAAGAACGCGGAGGAGAAGATCCGGGGAGGCCCAGAAAATCCGGTGGCCGGAGAGGCTCCGGGGAGGGTGGGGGACGGCAGGCGGCGGCTGACGAGAGGGAGAGGGTCGGGGGAGAAGTGCTGCTCGTTATGAGCCCTTCCCCCGACCCCAACCCTTAAGAATGAAATCTGCCAGAGCTGGATTATCCGGCCTATACTTGGGCCGGATTATCCGGCCTAAATTCTGAACTTCTGTTACACACAGAGTCAGGCCCGCGCGTCCCCAAACAACACCCCCACAAGGTGTACAAGGGACTTGTGTGCAAGAATATATGGCTTAGGGGTAGGGAAAGGCTTAGGATTAAGAGAGCCAAACTGAGATGGTACTACACACTCAAATTTGCAAGAACAAATCAACTAAAAGCCAAAATTTAGTGTGATTCCCATAAAAACATGAGAGGAGCTAAAAATGATCAAGAAGATCCAAATAAATCCAACTCTTCTCATGGAGGAGGGCGGTGGCCGAAGCCACCTTGTTGGAGTGTATGGTATGACACCGCGAAGATATATCTTGGGTTCATGACCAATACTCATCAATAAGCTCACATATCACAAAATGATATTAATATAAATGATTTGACTGCTTTTGGCATTATGGGGGGAGGGTTAGCCCAATCAATTAGGACCACACTCCCCCTATATCCATGCCCACATCTAGACCAAATAAGACTGAGATGTACGAGTGAGTGCATGGGTAATCAAGACAAGCTCCTTGAATCAACAATATTTAGCTCATTCCTCAAGTAACAAAACCTTGCTTCATCAAGTGGCTTCGCGAAACTATCAGCAAGTTGGTTCTTCGTGCTCACAAAAGATAGATCAATATCACCTCGAGCAACATGGTCCCGAATAAAATGATTCCAAATCTCAATATGCTTTGTCCTTGTGTGCTGTACCGGATTGTACGCAATTTTGATTGCACTTTCATTATCGCATAAAAGATGCACTTTGTCACAATTGACACCGTATTCCTTTAAAGTTTGCCTCATCCATAATAACTGAGTGCGGGCACTAGCAGGAGCAACATATTTAGCTTTGGCGGTGGAGAGAGATATACAATTCTGCTTTTTAGAAGACCAACAAACTAGAGACCTTCCCAAGAACTGACAAGCTCCAGAAGTTGATTTCCGATCATCCTTATCACCAGCCCAATCTGAATCAGTATAACCACATAGAGAGAATTTGGAGCCCTTGGGATACCATAGACCAAAGTTAGGGGAATGAACCAAATATCGGAAGATCCTCTTGACCGCCACTAAGTGGCTTTCTTTAGGAGCTGCTTGATACCTTGCACACACACCCACACTCAACACAATATCGGGTCTAGATGCGTACAAGTAAAGAAGAGAGCCGATCATGGACCGGTATACCTTTTGTTCCACATCTTTACCATGGGGGTTAAGTTCAAGGTGACATTTTGTTTGCATCGGAGTGGCGACACCATTAAGATCCATCATCTTGAATCTCTTGAGCATGTCTTGGATGTATTTAGGTTGATTGATGAAGGTTCCTTCTCTAAGTTGCTTGATCTCGAATCCAAGAAAGAACTATAACTCCCCCATCATAGACATCTCAAACCTGTCAGTCATAAGCTTTGAAAATTCATCATTAAAAGCTTTATTAGTAGAGCCAAAGATGATGCCATCTACATATAGTTGGCATATGAAGATCTCCCCCTTAAACTTCTTAGTAAAAAGAGTGGGATCGATTTTCCCAACTTCGAAGCCATGGTCTAGCAAAAGCTCTTTAAGGTGCTCATACCACGCAAGTGGGGCTTGTTTAAGGCCATAGAGTGCCTTATCGAGTTTGTAGACATGGTTCGGGAAATTAGGATCCTCAAATCCTGGGGGTTGCTTTACATATACCAACTCATGTAGAGGACCATTAAGAAAAGCACTCTTAACGTCCATTTGCTGCAATTTAAAATTATTATGGGCAGCGTAAGCAAGAAGGATACGGATGGACTCAAGACGAGCCACAGGAGAATAGGTCTCGCCGAAGTCAATGCCCTCAACTTGGGAATAGCCTTGTGCCACGAGTCTGGCCCTGTTCCTCACAACAATGCCATTCTCATCTTTCTTGTTTTTAAATAACCATTTAGTGTCGATAACATTGCGACAGTCCTTGGGCTTCTCCACTAGTTTCCAAACCTTGTTGCACTCAAAGTTATTCAACTCTTCATGCATAGCAACAACCCAGTCTGGATCTTCAAGAGCTTCAAACACTTTCTTGGGTTCCACCATAGATATGTGCGCTTGATTCTCACCAAAACTTTCCAATTCCCTTCTTGTGGAAACTCTTCGTCGAAGATCACCTACAACTTTGTCAAGAGTATGACCCCTTAACTCAAGGTTCTGATCAGCACGAGCCTTGCGACGAAGTTCAATAAGCTTGTTGTCTCTTGGTGGAATAGTTTCATCGCTGTGTCTTCGTTGCAATCATTTGCTTGACCTTGATTAGTAGCCTGATTATCAGTAGTAGGAGATGACGAAACTTACCCTTGAGGTGGATCAACAGCCGTAACAGGAGGCTGCTGATCATCAGGAGTTTCAGGGCCAGATAATCTGGCCGAGGGTGAGGTCGGATAATCTAACCTGGGAGAACCTGAAACATCTTCACCAGGTTGCCTAGAGCTTGCTTGAATTAGCGAGGAACCGGACAATCCGGGGTCAGCCGGAAAATCCGGCCTGGGTCTTGCAGCTGTTTCTTCGATATGATGAGTAGTTTGGTTGTCAGTGGAATGGTGGCTGGATAATCCGGTGTCGACCGGATAATCCGGCCAAGAGCATTCAGGAGCATGTTGACCTTTAGCATTAGGTGGAGTTGGTGTAGAAGTTACTCCCGTGGTTGGATCATGTTGAGTCTGTGTAGATGAGGGCTCTTCATGAGTAGAGCATTGTCCTTCCTGATCTGCCACAAGGGGTTCCTCAATGGGGCGGAAAAATCCCACGCCCATTCTTTTTATGGCATCTTGGGATATTTCAACATCTGCATCACAAACATCAACTTGCCCCGCACGGGAGCCATCATTTTCCTGGAACACCACACTACAAGATTCTACAATAGTTCCGGAGAGCTTATTGTAGACTCTATAAGTGTGGGATTCGGCATCATAACCAACAAAAATACCTTATAAAGCCTTATACTCAAATTTAGATAAACGAACTCCCTTGATGAGAAAGAAACACTTACACCCAAATACCCGAAAGTATGAGATGTTTGGCTTGTTACCGGTAAGTATTTCATATGGAGTCTTGTCCAAGATTTTACGGAGGTATAACCGGTTGGATGAATGACAAGCGGTAGAGATTTCTTCAGCCCAGAAGTTATATGGAGACTTGAATTCAGCTAGCATAGACCTTGCAATGTCCATTAGAGTCTGGTTCTTCCTCTCGGCAACACCATTTTGTTGAGGGGTGTATGCAGCAAAATATTGATGTCTTATCCCCTCTTCACTTAGGAATTCATTTAAGGTGTAGTTCTTGAACTCGGAGCCGTTATCACTTCTTATCACCAATATAGGGACATTGTGTTGACGTTGAACCTCGTTGGCGAAGTCGATGACCGTTTGTTGAGTCTCGCTCTTCAACTTGAAGAAATAGACCCAAGTGAATTTTGAGTAATCATCAACGATCACTAGGCAGTACTTCTTCCCACCGAGGCTTGCATGAGATGGAGGTCCAAAGAGGTCCACATGAAGGAGCTCTAAGATCCTTTTTGATGAAATAATAGTTTTCCTTCGATAAGAAAAGTCATGCATTTTCCCTTCAACACAAGGCCTGCAAATATGATCTTTGGCAAAGGAAATATTTTCTTTTAGTCCAAGGATGTGGCCACCCTTATGGAGACTTTGCAAAGTTCTCATATTGATGTGGGCTAGTCAGCGATGCCATAACCAACCCACGTCAGCCTTTCCGAAAAGACACATCAGGCCCTATAGTGGTTTTCCCCGAAAATTCCACCACGTATAGGTCATTTTCGACATATCCCACGAAAGCGACTTTTAGAGACTTGCTCCACAAGAGTACCACCAAATCAGCATCAATAAAAGCTGCAAAGCCCATCTTACCAAGGGCGTGAACTGAAAGTAAATTGTAACCAAGGGTCTCAACAAGCATGACGTCCACGAGAGAGATATCGTGAGCCACCACAACTTTGCTGAGACCCAATACCTCAGATTTTGACTTGTCACCATAGGAGACGGTTATATGATCATGATTTGGCCGCATCTCCGTGATGATCTCTTTGCTTCCGGTCATGTGACTCGTGCTTCCGCTATGAACTCATAAGAGCATCAAAATGAAGTTTGTGCTCACCTTGCAAGTCAGTGAAAAAGTTGTCCAAAGCAACAACTTCTTCTTTCATCTTAAGACTAGTATGATCATCCACCATATTTATGTTAGTCTTAGGAAATGAGGAACTAGAAGATGATACCTCGGACCCTCTTGCCATAATACAAGTGACGTTGTTGTTGATGATGTTTTCGTTTGGTGAGTCGAAGAGTGATGATGGAGTCGATGTGGTGGCTATAGCAGCCACCTCATGAGAACTATCTTCATCCTCTTCATCTTCACTTGCAGAGGAATATTCTTCTTATTCCACCAAGACAATCTTGGGTTGCTTCTTGTAAGGGCCATTCTTTTTGATAAATGGCTTCTTTCTAGGTGCCTTGGATTTTTCTTTAAGGATGAGCCTGCCACCATTGTCTTCTCTATTTTGATATGGACACTCAGCCACAAAGTGTAGCCTATCTCCACAATTGTAGCATTTTCTTAGTTTTGGGCCATTCTCTCTTCTTCCACTTGACCCATTCTTGCGTTCGAGTTCTGACTTGGCCTTGGCTGGATCCTTCCAAAAGTTCCTTGCATAGAACGCCATGTACTCATCGTGAGCACGCTTGACTTCATCGGGGCAGTCCATAGAGGCACCCTCAAAAGCTCTTTCGTCCTCATCTTGCTCAACAACATTTGCCTTTAGAGCAACATTGACCCCCTTTTTGCATTCCAATGGCACGGGCACGGGCATCTTCCGCGTTCTTAGCTGCAACCTTTAATGATGCCTTTTCTTGCATGACTTCATTGGACATCATTTGGTGGTAGTTGTGTCTACCTTGCAAGCTCTTCAAGTCTGTTGGATCAAAAGGCATTAGAGCACTCATGTATTTCCTTTTTATCCAAGCGTCATCAATGTGAGTGGCTCCATGCTTTCTAAATGTTGTTGCAATGCCCTTGAGTCTTCTATACATGTCTTCATGGTTTTCACCATCCAACATGTAGAATCCTTCAACTTCATTACTAAGGGCATCATACCTATTCCTTCTCATGCTTTCATTTCCAATAAAGAGGTCGGTGAGAGCATCCCAAGCTTCTTTAGCTATGTTGAGATGTTCAATGTGGGGCATGTCCTTGGGACCCACTCCGAGATGTATCATGTGGAGAGCCATTGCATTCAATTGGCTATCCACAACTTCTCTTCTTGTCAAGTTGGTGTGATCTCCAATATGAAGACCCTCTTCAATAATCCTCCAAAGTTCAATTGAAGAGTTGCATACATGAGACTTCATTAAGAATTGCCATTGATTAAATGAAGATGCAGTAACCTTGGGTGCATCACCCTATTGTTTATATGAGGATGAGGGATAGGTGGGTCGGGGGAATATAAGTGATGAACCTCACTATATTCCTCCTTACCACTTCCCTTCTTGGAGGCGGAACCATTATGTTTTTCACCTACCACTTCATCTTCCTTGGATCTGGTGTTAGCCTTATCCTTGTATGAGGGAGTGGCAGCCTCAGAGGAGGATGGAGATGGGGCTACGGATGATGTGAGGCGAGTAATCATTTGATGCATCTCCTCCATCTTGGTCTCAAAGGATTTCAACAAGGTTGTTTCCAACGTCTTGAGGTCATCCATTGTGACCTTGTCCACAGCCTCATTCCCATTCTCCTTGGTACCCATACTTCTCTTAGGCGGTTAAGCCCGAATAAAGAGCCGGGGCTCTGATACTAATTGAAATGGATCGTACGGGCACCTAAAGGGGGGTGAATAGGTGCTACTTCAAATTTTAATGATTTTTCAATTTTAGCCTTGACACAAAAGGTAAATTCTCTAGATAGACTATTAGTAAGAATTTCCCTATATGCAAACCTAACTACTGGTGAGTAAAAGGTGAGTGGAAAGAGGAACGAGTGAACCGTAGTGAAGCACGCGGAGACACATGGTTTGTTTTACCGCAGTTCCTTCCTTGTTAAGGGAAGTACATCTGCGTTGGAGGGGTGGCTGGTACTAAGACCACCACGCCACAATAGGCCTCACCCTGTTCTCCGATGGATCCCGCCACCAAAGGTCTGATCCACCTTTCCACTATAGGAACCCTTCGAGGCGGGAACCGGCGCCTTTACACAACTAGCGGGGCACAATTCCATGACCAATGGAGAGGAGTTGATGCGCTTGATTCGTGATGACGATGTAGATTGTCTCCTCCTTCAATTCCCCCAAAGATCGAAGCCTTCGGGTGGTTGAAGTGGGAGATCAAGAGAGAGAGAGCTCTTGTAGTGGATCTGACACTTTTTGAATGAATCAAGAGTTCTGTCTGAAGGGGATGAAGGGGCTTTTATACCCCCTTCCCCAACTGAGCCATTGGAGCCTTTGGGGGCCGGATTCTCAGGCCCAAGTGAGGGCCGGATTATCCGGCCTAGGGAAAACTCCGCCCTAGACTCGGATTATCTGGCAGATAAACCACCCCACTCAGAGCGACGCGTCGATCCTGCCCTTGAGCGCCTCCTGGGGCCGGATTATCCGGCCCCATGCGAAGGCCGGATTATCCGACCAGGGAAGGAAAAACCGCCCCTGTTTGGATTTTCCGGGAAATCCGAACCCACTCAGAGCGTCGTGCCTTGGCTACCTTTGATCATTTTCTGGGCGCCGGATTATCCGGCCCCATGCGAAGGCCGGATTATCCGGCTAGGGAAGGAAAAATCGCCCCTGTTCGGATTTTCCGGGAGAAAATCCAAACCCACTCCGAGCGTCGCGCCTTGGCTACCTTTGATCGATGAGTTTGGCCGGATTATCCGGCCCTTGATGGGGCGGATAATCCGGCCCCCCAAACACCAGAACATTCCCTACACACTTAGCACACATGAGGAAACTCCACGGTATTGTTATCTAACACTCAAAACACCGGGAACCATGAAATGTTCTTTCACTTGTCGCAGTTGTTGGATTGGGTAAAGCTTCCGTGGATGGTGATGACATTGCAGGGTCCTGGCATCTTCAGCGTGAGGTAGGCGTAATGTGGTACCGCCATGAATCCGGAGAATGCGACCCTCCCAAGTATGACGTGGTACTGTGATGGCTAGTCAACGACTTAAAATTCAAGTCTCTCGTGCCTAAAGTTATTGGTCTTGCTGAATATTACATCCAAGTAGATTTTTCCTAAGGAGGATGGGCTTCCCTGGGATTATGGCGTGTAAAGTTGTTTCAGATGGCTCAAGGCTTGTCACATTGATTTTCATGGCGTGTAGGGTGCTGGCGAAGATGAGGTTGATGCCGCAACCGCTGTCCATGACAACCTTGCTCATATCATAGCCTCTTATATGAGCTCCGAGCTCCAGGGAAGTGTGTCCTTGTCATGTGACCTGACGCGGGTGGTAAGATTTGTCATAGATGATGCAGGATTCGGATCCACTGAGGTACTCGCGGATGGCATGAGATTAGGATATGTCCATTCTCACTTGCCAGGAGATCATCTTCTGGGCCCTGTTGGAGGGACACCCCTTCTAGATCATGCCCATATTCTCGAGCGGTCATGGGCACTGGTCTGTCCTATAGTTATGAGCTGGCGCGACCATGTGTGGTGGTGTAGCATTATCTAGTAGCGGAGGTTTTGGTGGTGCTTCATATGCTACGGGGCTTGGGCTTTCCGTATCCTTGACTTGTTGCCTTGCACTACAATTGGGCGTAGGCATTTTGGAGCTTCTGGAACTCGCGACAATCCATGACGAGATGGCTGGATTTGCGCTTGCCATCTTTGTTGTCGATGCAGAAGTGGACATTACATGGTCCTCACAGTCGCTGCATCGGGGATGGCCTATCCTCACGGGTGCGGTGTTGCCACACCATTTTGTCAGTGTTCCTATCATCACGATAACTGCTACTGCGGTAGCCACTGCCACAATTACCATTGTCGCGCTTGTCGACGTAGCCAGCCAGCATATGTCGACTTCATTGTTGTCTTCATAGCCACTCATCCTGCACTTTCCTCAACGATCACATCTGTTACCTTGGTCGTCCTCGTCATCCGAGCGTGTGCGACTGTTGTGTAGGGCATCTTTCCATCCACCCAGCGATTGGCGATATCCATTAGGTGGTTGATGGTTTTAGACTTGGTGCACCCCAGCTCCTTCTTGATTTGTCGTTGATGGACTCCACTGTTGAACGCGTCGATCGTCCGCTGTTCAAAGATATCTTCCACGGAGTTCTTGATGATAAGCTAACACTGGATGTATGAGCAGAGGGACTCGCCGGATGATTGGGTGAACGTCCGGAGCTCCTCAATGGACGCAGGGCGTTTGTATGTTCCCTTAAACTTTCGAACAAAACTGTACGCCAGTTCTTCCCAGCTGCGAATCGAACTTGAGGGTAGGTTGTTGAGCCAAGCATGCGTAGAACCATTTAGCTATAGCTATAAGCATTGTGTACTTGTGTTCTTCATTTCAGCATGTCACATGATGGATTGCAGGTGGTCATCCAACCAGGTCTTCAGTTCCTGGAGGCCGTCAAATTTTAGGTTACCCGAAGGTAGCTTGAAGCCCTTCAACATTCAATTTTGTCGTATGGCGTGGCTGACGCACCTGGCACCGTAGAGTTCGGTGTCTTCATCATCCTATTCAGTGGAGTAGGCACGTTTGGCATGTGATTTTTTGATTTTTCATTCAGGAGACATGAACGAGAAGTCGAGGCTTCGACTGGCCTCATGCCTTGCTTCCTCATCCATTATATACATTCAGGAGTCTCTCTTGTGCGCCCTAGCGTGTTGGTTCCCCTTTGAGGAGGATCTGCCAATGGAGGAGATTTCCGCCCGTCGAGCACTCGATTCGTCAGCCTGCCGCTTGCGCTCCTCGAGATGGGCACGATGTTCATGTTGCCATTGTAATTCCTTGTTCAGGTACTAGTGGTAAGTCATCATCATCTCGCGTGATGAGTCCTCTGGCAGTGGGGTACCCTTTAAAGCTAGCTTGACCCTCTCCTACTCATCGTTCGAGAGGTGGATCTACGGGCGCTTGTTGGGTTCGTCGCAGTTGGCGCCATTTTTGGGTCCAGTGCTGGTGTTACCGGCGTTGGAGGTGATAATAGAGCAGTGGTAGTGGTTGATGTAGACGTTGCTCTTGCGGCTCTCGAGGTCGGATACGACATCTTCATCTCCTCCTAGCGGGTTGCTCAGATCGGAGTCGCAACTGTTGTTGCTATCCGAGTTGTAGGTCGAGGAAGAGGTGTTGAGCTCACTGAGGGTGCCATGTGGTGGTGGGATCCACGAGGCGGGTGCAATCGATGGAGGTGTCGACTACTCCGGGACCGAACATATCTGGTCCAGGAGGCGCAAAGTGTCGGTCTTGCCAACCTGGAAGTGGAAGTCGCCGATTGTCATATCGGCCCCATCGTTGAGGGAGTCGAAGGCCGGGCAGGTGGACGGGGAGTGAATGGTGAAGTTGAAGGAGTCTAAGCAGATCTTCTCCTCCGATGCCGATGAGTCGTAGATCGTCGATGATGGGTCCGCCGAAGTCGTGACATCAGCGTGCGGGATTCCCACAAAAAACGCCAATTGACGTGGGTTGATCACGTCAATGCCCATACTTCAGGGAATTGGGTTTTAGGGAAGGGCGACATGCTGTAGCTAACAAACAAGCACATGGGGACACAAGGTTTACCTAGGTTCAGGCCCCCGGAGGGAATACCCTATTCCTGCTTGTCTGTTCTTGATTGAATGATAAACCAAAGGTTACAAGGGCGTCGAGAAGGCTATGGAGCGCATATTGAATCTGGCGGGTGTGTAAACGAGGGTTTAGGTAGTCCTCCTCGTCGCTTCCTCATGTCCTTTATATGGGGAGGCTGGGTTTCGGAAGATGTCCGAGTTGGTTACAGGTTCGAGGGCAGAACCCTAAAGTTTCCTATCTAGTCTTGTCATATCCGCTAAGGAGTCGAAGCCTTCATGGGCTTGTCCTCACCCGAATCGTCATGGGCTTCACCGATCGTTACTTGGGCCTCCCGTTGTGCTAGACCAGATAGGCCAAGAACAGGTACCCGTAGGGCATACCTATGTCAGGGGCGGAGGTCGGTGGGCCGGGATCTAGTGGCGGCGCAGCGGGACGACGACGTAATGGCCGGGATTTGGTGACGACGCTACACGATCGGCGGGCGGCATTCGCACGGGAAGGGAAATACTGGAGGTTGATGGCTACGCGCGTGCGTGCCAAAATTATAGGTCAGAACCCGACTGACCCAAATATACAACACGAGAAGGCTTTTTTAGGTCATGACCTAAAATGCTTTAGGTCAGAGAAGGTTTAGGTCATCCACCGGAGACATTTTTGCTCTCTTGTGACCTAACAAGTACTCCCTCCGTTCGAAAATAAGTGACTTAAATTTATCTATATTCACATGTATGTGCTTTAGTATATAGATACATGTGAATCTAAACAAAGCCAAATCACTTATTTGGAGGGAGTAATTCTTTGATCACAAGATGTGTTTTACATCATGGAGATGGCTTTGAAGTGGTGCCCCCGTTTTGTCGTGGTTTTTACAACTACAACAAAGTATTTATTCAGTATTATAGTTGTTTATATTTTTTGAAATATTTTTCTCAAATTTAACATGATTCTTTTCTGAATTTGTACACTGTATATTTATTTTTTATTATATCTTTCTTTATTCAATGCGTCAGTAAGAAATAACCCCCGTCAGACACCGTTGAAAGAACAATTGGTTTGTCACATTGATAATGCAGGCGGCAAGCTCCTCGTGGCTGATATTCTATTGTTCATGCAGTGGTAACATCTGACGACAAGTTAGAAGAGAAAAAACAGCAAAAAGATCAGATCTACCATGACAGAGCACACACCATAAAAATATATATAATGCCGCATAATTGCACATATATGCGCCTGTCACGTCACATGGTTGTCCCAAGAAAAAAAAAACTCATCTTGTTGGTGCTATATTTTTACTTTTAATAAATACTCCTTATATTTTAAAATATAATATGTTTTAGCTGTGTGAAGTGAATGTATCAAAAATCTTTTTAGTGTGTACATTCACTCTGAATCTCTCCGAATCTACACTATAAAATCTGTCTACGTATATTAGTTTTATAAAGCTAAAACATCTTATATTTTAGCACGAAGGGGTCATAATATATCCTCACGCTTGTTCTGCGAATATACAACGGATACGGCTGGTCGATTTGAGTAATCATATGCTCTAACACTAAACTACCTGTGTGTGAGCCATTGGTCCCTGACATCGGATCATAATATATGGCTTGAACGATTAGCACAAGTGGTTCTACTTCTGCCATGCTTTTCTTCCGAAACCTAGTACAAAGGCAGACGCACACACACACTGTCCTTACGAGCACCTCCGAAATCCGAAAGGTCGAGTTTGAGAGATCCGACGGGTATTAAGCTTCACAAAATCGCCAAAATGTCGCTTCGACGGAAACATCGTCTTCCACTAAAAAATATTCCGTCTTTTATGAGACACCAAAGTATCAAACCTGAAGTTTAAACTCTGGTGGGCTAAGGGTACGACTGCCCTCTTGACCATTCAACCACGGGTTGGTTTCACTTACGCTCTTCTCATGGGATATGAACCTCTACGTTTACTCCTTTCGTGTCCCGCTAAGGCCTTGTTCTCGTATTGGCTAGTGTATTCGTGGTGATCGGAGGATATTATTTTAATTCTCGTAAAATCCTTGTAGTCCGTTTACCACGCTGGTTTGGCTGGAATAATCCCGGGATATCTCCACAAATCCTTATTATTTTTTGTTGTCTAGAGTACTTTTGAGGAAGTGTATTTTAGGGGATTGGAAAGTACTGAGTGAACACCAAATACCCACATTTTTCCAAAATTATAGTGGGTAAAAATATGAGAGAAGTGATTCTTCTCCCCATCCTTCGTGTTGCCCCTCCCGGGCGACTCGGAGGAAGTACCGCCACCGCCTCTCTAGCACCCCCATTTCCCCCTCCCCCGCCGCTGGCCTCTCCATGGTGGTAGTGGGCCTCACCTCTGAAGGTGGCGTGGGAGTGTAGCGGTGGACGTGGCATCCTGGATGCAGAGTGGAGGCGTGGTGGTTGGGCGGCGACGCCGGCGGGCGCTGGTGCTGAAGCTCGAGGTGGTGGCGGGTGGAGGTCGGTGGAGGAGCAAGATCCATGCAGCCGCGCTCCATGGGCCCTGGGGTGACCGCGTGGGCCCATCTAGGCCCGATCTGGGCTCCTAGGGCCATGGTGAGGCGCTCGTGTGGCTACGGCTGGGTGTGGTGCGACGTGCTTGGGGGGTGTCAAGGCAGTATCCTGAGGGTGCGCTATAGGTTGGGAGGTGGCAGTGGTGCCGGTGGTGTGCCGTTGGCCTGTCTAGGCTTGGCAGCAAGGTGATGGGTAGTCTTTTTTTTGGAAAAGAGTATATATTAATATCGCGGAGATATCAATTACATCCAGCCTCTGCAACATCGTATGCCCTAGCGGCCTTACGGATGAACATAGCCCAGAAAAAGAAGAAAAATTACAAAAAGGAAAAGTCCCGCAACATGGAATGATGCCTCAAAGCAACAACACAAACACCACCAGAACAACACCAGTAGTTCAACCACTCCAATAGCAACGCCTTCAAGAAGGAAATAGTGCACAACGCCATCGTTGCCTGATCAAAGATCATAGGTTTTCACCATGAAGAAAGTCTTTACTCGCAAAACAATACCTTTAACAAGGTCATTGTCAGGCATAACCAATTAAGCCCAGACCTTGGATTTTCACCCTATAAGGTAAGAATGGGAACTCCTCCTATGTTGTCGCCCCCACAAAATAGTCGTTGCCGCAAGTCACGGATCATGCAGCCAGTTTCTCGTCGCCTCAGACTCAAATCACCATTACTGCCCTCATGTTCCTGCTTTCCTGACATTCTCCACATCTGACTTCACCATGGATCATCGAAGACATGAAACATGATGGTAACAAACAGCAGAGCTTCGCAACGCTCCCGCTGAAACCAAACGGCCAGAAAAACATGGGCACGCACGACTGAATACCTTCCGATTCAGCAATATCCAGGCATGATGCGCCCATGGGAGTTCGCCGGTGGAGCCTTCCAGAACCCGCCTCTCCAGGCCAGATCAACGAGTGCAAGCAACAAGAAGATCTTTGTCTTCGCGCTGAAGGAACCCTAGGACCAGCTGCCATTATTGGACAGAACAACAGGCCCCCACGCTGCTGTCCGCCGCCCGCCCTCTCCGGCGGAAGAGGAGACAAGCCTGCAATAACCACGCGCCCCCGCCGGTCCGTCTGCCCGAGCAAGAAACATTGTGCCGCCTCCCCACGCACCTTCAGGCAACAAAAGGTTGCGCCGATGGCGGATCTAGGTGGAAGCCTAGACCTACGACCACAGTCGCCACACCTTGCACCGATACCCGATGGGTAAGCCGCCACCAGAACACGATCCGGGCACTAGTCCAGCCGCCGCAAGCAGCCGACTTCCACGATCAGATCTCATGTCCAGGGAGTAGACACCGCCGCCACATGACCATGGGCGCCGCTTCGCCACCAGCAGCACGGCAGCGCGACCCCATCTGCCACCGGGCCGACCGCGCGATCTTTCGCCTCGGCCCCTTCGGCGCCGGGATCGCCGCCACCGCGGCAGGCGCCGGTGGCAGCGGTGGAGGGGTGGTAGATCAGGGAAGGGGTGGTTGGCAGCGGGACAGGGAGCCCCCCGGCGGCGCCCTGGGGTGCGCCGCGGGAGGGGTCAGGAGACCGGTCTGAGATCTTGGCGGTCAGCAGGCTTCCACGAACAGGGTGGCGTCCAGCGGCCGGTTGATTGAGGTTGTAGGCTGTCGAGCATCTCAAGGAGAAATCTTCGCTCTGGTTTTGGCAAGAGTCGGCGATGGTGACACCCGCGGGTGTCGCATACTTCTCTAGAACCATCGTCATATGTGGTGCTCTCTCCTCTCCTACGGCCTTGGCTCCGGAGGAAAACCTCAGATTCGAGATCGAGCGATGGAGATACTGATGTGCCTGTTTCCTTCTTGGGGGCATCATCTCGGAGTCGCCTACAGCCAAGGGTTCGCTGAAGGGGCTTGTTGTCGGGAAGTTGTGCTAGGTCCAAGAGTGCAGTTTTGCAAAGATGGTGTGTCAGGCTGAGGTTGGATCGCAGCTGGGCTTCGGTAGTCGGATTTTCCGGCGTGCCCGGTCGGTTCTTCTGCTTCGTTGTGTTGCTGTGGAGTTGGAGCTGTGGTGAAGCGTGTCCAGGCGGCGACGATAACCGGCCACCGGTTGCTCCACATAGTACTTGGTCGGCACAAGCCCAACATAGTTCCCTTGTGAAGCTCCTCGTCTAAAGTAGGAGTTGTCTGTTTTTGTCGCGTGTGGCCAATTGTTGGCATTAGCCTGTTTGGGAAGTCGAAGGTGAAGTCGCTGGCTCATGGAGGAGTGATGGCGATGACGTTTCTTGGCAACCTCGACGATGGCTTTCTTCTTTGTGGCGTGTGTACTTGTGTGGGTAGCTAGGTTGATTGTGGTGGTGTGTCCAACATGGTCGCGTTCCATAACAATACTTGTGGATTGTACAGATTTTTGCCAGTTTCCCTGTAAATAAATTGGTCGATTTTTCGCCATTTTTAAGAGTTCTTTCCGCGTTGGAGGCGCGCGTCGCAGGAGAAAGAACGAGGAAGTATTGGAAAGCAACGAACAGACGGGACGTGCATACATCCACGGTGCCGTATACTGTACTTCAGAGGTGATATCGACACTGGCTAGCACAGTACGGAAATTGCGACACGTTCGGCTACATTAGATACTAGTACTAGTACAGATCAAAACGTCAAAATACTGGTGGTCCGTGCATTTTCCCGCTGGGTTATTGTTCCCGGCCGGCATCAGCCGACAGCCGGCCGCCGGAAGATGACAGACGAGGCATCTCCGTTCTTGGTTGCCCCCGTCCACAACCCAAGATGCCAGTAAGAAGAATTCCGAACGCAAGCTCGCACTGTCTCCCTTCCACATAAATTAGCCGGGATTAGCCAAGCTACATTTATTGCTACTCGACACATTTTGTCAGAGCAGCTAGCAAAGGATAAGTAGAAGTGGTATCTACATCGATGTCAACGACGAGTGTCCCCTACATTTTCCGGCCACGAGGGCACGCCAGTGGGCAGGCAGGCCGGCCCTTGCCTGGAAGAGACAAACTCTTCGTCCCCGTGCTTGGCTGCCACCGTCCACCCACGGCGATTCCCACCACCACCCTTGCCCATATATCCAGCCGGGATTCGCCGCGCACCGTGGGTACCCGTTGCCTCTCCCTGTCTCGGTGCGTAGCCAGTACCGCCGCAGTGTGCGCAGCCACCATGGACGCGGCCACCTCCACGACGCTGCTCTACGGGGCGCTGCTCGCCGCGGTTTTCCTCTACGTCGCCGCCATCCGGCGTCGCCGCGGCGGGGGAGAAGGCGGCCTGCCGCCGGGCCCGAAAGGCCTGCCTCTACTCGGCAGCCTGCTGTCCCTCGACCCGGACCTGCACACCTACTTCGCCGGCCTCGCCGCCCGGTATGGTCCCATCTTCTCCATCCGCCTCGGCTCCAAGCTGGGCATCGTCATCACCTCCCCTGCCCTGGCCCGCGAGGTGCTGCGCGAGAACGACCTCGTCTTCTCCAACCGGGACATCCCGGACGCCGCGCGCTCCATCTCCTACGGCGGCGGCCAGAACATCGTCTGGAACCCCGTCGGCCCCACCTGGCGCCTGCTCCGCCGCGTCTGCGTCCGCGAGATGCTCAGCCCCGCGGGGCTCGAGAACGTGTACGGCCTCCGCCGCCGCGAGTTCAGGGCCACGCTCGCGCACCTGCACGCCAGGGCCACGGCAGGCAAGCCCGTCGACGTCGGCGCGCAGCTGTTCCTCACCACCATGAACGTCATCACCGGCACGCTGTGGGGCGGCAACATCGGCACCGAGAGCGAGCGGACGGCGGTGGGGAAGGAGTTCCGGGAGCTCGTCGCGGAGATCACGGAGATGCTCGGCGCGCCCAACGTCTCAGACTTCTTCCCGTCCCTCACGCGGTTCGACCTGCAGGGAATCCGGAAGAAGTCGGACCTGCTCAAGGCGCGCTTCGACGAAATCTTCGCCAGGATCATTGAGCAGAGGGTCAAGGCCGAGCAGGCCGGCGACGACACGTCGGAAGACTTCCTCGAGTACATGCTCAAGATGGAGAAGGAAGGGGGCGACGGGAAGGCCGCATTCACCATGACCAACGTCAAAGCCCTGCTCATGGTAACCAACCAATCAATCACTGTTTTCCTGTAATAATTTAATATGACCAAGAACTCGGGAAACAGGACTAACCAATTTGTTCCTGTGTATGTGTCCTGTCACGATTTTGATAGGATATGGTGGTCGGGGGTACGGAGACGACGTCGAACACCGTGGAATGGGCCATGGCGGAGATGCTGCAGAACAGGAGTATTCTACGTAAGGTGCAGGAGGAGCTGGACGCGGTGGTGGGGATCGACGGCGTGGTGGAGGAGTCGCACCTGCCGCAGCTGCACTACCTGCAGCTGGTGGTCAAGGAGACGCTCCGGCTGCACCCGGCGCTGCCGCTCATGGTGCCGCATTGCCCCAGCGAAGACACGACCGTCGGCGGCTACCGCGTGCCCGCAGGCAGCCGCGTGTTCGTCAACGCGTGGGCGATCATGAGGGACCCCGCGGCGTGGAAGGACCCGGCAAAGTTCATCCCGGAGCGTTTCGCCGCCTCGCACGGTAAGGGGGGCGATGGCGAGGGGGGCGGTCGCAAGGTGGACTTCACCGGCAGCGAGCTGGACTATGTGCCGTTCGGGTCCGGGAGGAGGATCTGCGCGGGCATCGCCATGGCAGAGCGGATGACGGCATACTCGATCGCGATGCTGCTGCAGGGGTTTGACTGGGAGCTGCCGGAGGGCGCGGTGCTGGACCTGACAGAGAAGTTCGGCATCGTCATGAAGAAGGCCACGCCGCTGGTCGCGGTGCCGACGCCGAGGCTTTCCAGACCCGAGCTTTACTCCACATAGTTGGGTCCTACTCCATGGATCCGTACACAAACAATTGCGTAATCCCCTTTCGTGCTTTCGATCCAATAGA
This sequence comes from Avena insularis, assembly GCA_023614405.1. Classification (NCBI taxonomy): domain Eukaryota; kingdom Viridiplantae; phylum Streptophyta; class Magnoliopsida; order Poales; family Poaceae; genus Avena; species Avena insularis. Next base: position 47,319,777 of record CM042692.1, on the reverse strand, counting down.
AAACTTATTTTTTACAGTTGTATACTTGTCTAATTTTCTGTAATAACAGTATGCTGGACAATATCATCTGGCAGTGATTTATCTATACATATACTAGTGCGAAACTCCATCCAAGATAGCTTGCAGGGAGGTGATCAGATCAGTGATGAACACCTTTTGCCACCTTCGAGGTTTAACGTTAGACAAATAGTAGTAGACCCGAGCTCTACTCCACATAGATGGGCCCTACCGAAAACGATTTTTGTACGGTTAACGGTACATGCCGTGTTCTCCACCGTCTAGTTTTGTTTTAAGATTGGTGCTCTAGTCAGTTTTTTTCCGATGCAACACCATGCTGACGTCACTAATTGAAACAGAATTAAAACAGGACTAAAACTTGACTGAAACATTGAAATAATTATGAACCAGACTGTGAATAGTATAAAATGTTTCATAAATTTCAGTCAAAATCTATTTTTGTTTCATACAATTTTAAAACTTTGGTTAGCACATAGGTGACGATCGCTGACGTGGCACACCGGTACTATAAAATCCTTGTTTTTGGTCCTCCTCCTGTTTTCAAAATCGGAGGCCTATAATTTCTGTTAAAGTCAAAAATTTTAAAATTTGACAAATTATATAAGATATCAATATCTACAATACCAAATGCACGCAGTATGCAATATATTTCATGATGGTTCTAATAAATAGAATTGATTTAGCATTATAACTATCAACACACTTTTTAAAAAAAATGGGCGCTTTATTACTCAATAGTAACGTTTACAACCGGTCTCTGTATAGTTAGGATGCACACAGCCGATCAACCATACATCTAGTGACCAAACAAAAAATATGAGCATTAAAATCCATATTATAACATAAAAATGGCCTCGAGCTATGGCAGATCACGCTGCTATCTATGTCGGGAGAAAATATCCCTCGCCGTGTACTCCAATCGTGTACACTCCTCCACAAAGAAGTCGCGAAACTCCATACGTTACAGAGTAGTCCATGATCGGAGGATAGTCATGGCCCGATAGATAACCTGCTAGAAAGAAGACACAATGTTATTAAGAATCTTATCATTTATAGGTAGCTAAAACGACCAAATAATGGCAAGCGCTTCCACCCTATAAAAGTCATGTATTTATCCTGTATCCCATGTAACCAGTTATTAAATACATTGAAAACCGACCATGGATGAGATAAACCAGAGGCTGCTTGGATTGACCATATATCACGAGCAAATTTACACTCGAAGAATAAATAACGGATTGTCTTATTATGGTGACAAAAAATGGATTGTGTACTTCCATGCCAATTCCTCTTAACAATATTATCTTTTATAAAAATTACCCCTTATGGAGATACCAAGTGAATATCTTCATTTTTAGGGGTAATTTCATCTTCCAAATTTTACTATTATCATTGACTGGAATATCAGGTTGGATCAAAGCTCTATAAATTGAGTCAACAGAAAATTTACCAGTCTCTAGTAATTTCCATTTGAACTCATCCACACCCTTCGACAGCTGTATCATGGATAATCGTAATAAAAGATTGTTCCAAGATACCAGTCTAGTGCCTATGAGACTTCTTCTGAAAGACACATTAGGAGGATTAGATTCTAATACAGTGGAAAGTGTATCCCCTTTGTGCCTAACAATCGAATACAGAGCTGTATATTGTTCACTAAGAGAAGTTTGCCAAGCCTTTTATCTTCCCAAAACCAAATATGCGGTCTATCCTTAATATTGAAAACACCAAACTGGAAGAAATACTTTTTGAACGCCATTAGTCTAGCCAAAAAGTGTGAATCACTGGGTTTTCAAACCACTTGAGACACCGCTTTAGAGCAAACATACTTTCTCCATAGAATGGTTTACCGGATCTTATGTCAGTAGTTTGAAAAGCCATTTACCCAGAAGCGCGGTGTTTTTGACTTGCAAATCATGTATGCCTAGTCCACCTTATTCTTTTGGTCGGCAAACCACATTCGATCTGGCCAGTCGATATTTCTTTTTTCACCATCTCCTTGCCAAAAGAATCTAGATCGGAAATAATCCACTTTCTTCAAGACACCTTTCGAGAGATGGAAAAACGAGATCATATAAAATACCATGTTGGTGAGTACTGAATTTATGAGTACAAGTATTTCGCTAAGGGATAGCAATTTACCTTTCCAACTTGTTGGGGATATACTTTCCGGGTATCCTCACTGTGCCTCACTGACCAGGGTGGCCCACTTCAGGTTAGAGCTTTGCTTCACGGGTGGCCCAGTCAGGGAGAAGAGACAGAGTCTAGTCCGACTACGGGAAGGCCCAGAAGACTTACCGACATAGGCCCGTAGTGTTACTTGTAGTTCAAGATGTACTCTGTAACCGACTCTGAGTCGTAGCCGAATAGATCTCTCCTGTAAACCCTAGGCTGGATATCTATATAAGTCGTCCTAGGGAGAGCCTTTAGGGCACCCTCACCATAGTCTACAATCTCAACTCGCACAGGCGAAACCCTTGTAACCCATATTCCGGCTCTGCCGTATTACTGGATTGCTAGCAGGAGTAGGATCCGTCAAAAGCCGGCGGATTCGAACCTGGGTAAACTTGTGTGCTCACCATCCCGGAACACCGTACGTCTCACACCCCTCTCTTCCATATGCCCCGAGGACCCCCTCATTGCGTACTTGTCATCAATCCGATGACAGTTGGCGCCCACTGTGGGGCAAGTGAGCTTCAAATCTGCGTTCCGAGCGGAATTTGTAAGAATCGGAATCGGCTAGACTATCACCGTCGGTCGCATCCTCTACGCCAGTGATGTCTCTCTCATCGATATCGACGAGACCTAGATTCCGGCTAGGTAAGCCGTGACCACCTACACCATCATGTCTTTCGGTGAGATTGATGTGTACGTCGGATTCGCTGAACCTGCCCCACCCACCCCAGCGGTGATGATAGAGGCAGAAGAAATTTCTGGTTCCCCTTTGTCCGCGGAGGCGGCAGAGTTCTGGATCCCAGAAAACCCTAATCCCACCCAGCCCGCACCCATTGTGGAGACAGTGGAGAAGGCCGAACCTGAAGTAGATCTTGCAGTGCAAGTCAAATCTGGAGTGGATCTCCCTAGAGAGGCCGAATCCCAGATCGATCCACCCGCCGAGGTCGGATTCCAGGAGGAGCATACCAACCTTTCCTGAGGCATGCGTTGAGGCGCATGATGCTGCAAGGTGCAAACGTGGATGAGGTTCTCGGCACCATCAAGATCTTCGAGGAAGCCCACGAGGAGAGCCGCAACTACCTCAGGACCCACACATCGCACTTCGTCGGATATGTTGGATCCGGATCCGGCTCTGCCAATGCTGGAGACAACACTGACTAAGTACTGGAGGCGATCGGAACAAACACAGACTTACCCGCATCCTTGGATGACTCGATGACATCGGTGGATTTCCGAAAATTCTCCGCGGAATATGAAGAGGAGTACAACTCCAAAGCTGCAGAAGGAGGAGAAGCCATGGATGAAGGATCCGGAGAAAACTCTCCCAAAGTGCAGGATGACATGGATATCAGAGATAATCCCGAGGTCCAGATGTCCGAAAGTACCGATCAGAGCTTGACTCCGGGAAATGGACCCAAAGCCGTCTTTGCTACCAGCGCTGCCAAGAAGGCAAAGAAGAGGAACAAGAAGAACAAGACCCCGATAAAAGAACTTCTAGCAGAGGAGGTGATTGCCGAGGAATACGAGGAAGACTCGGATGGAGCACTTATCCTAGACGAGCTGAAAGAAGAGTCGGTGGATGGACGCGTGGTTACCGTAGGTGCCCGTAAACTCATCGACGTTGCATTAGCCACACCTATCCCTACTGCGGAAGAACTTACTGCTGCAGAATTGGACGAAAGGGCCCAAGCCCTAGAAGCACGTCGCCAAGTACTCCCGGATGAGGCCAAGAACATCGAGGAAGAGAAGAAACGCATGGCCAAGGCGGATAAACTCATCTCTCTACAAGATTAGAAGAACCTAAAACGACACACACGTGACATTCAATTTCCGGAAGTACGCAAGGTTCTCTTTGAGGGAGATCCGGGGATGCCTCGGCTTGACAGCAACGGAGATCTGGTGTATCCAACACCAGTGCAAAACACCGCTGCAGCTCGAGATATCCTGGCGAACAACCCATGCCCGGAACAGGTTCGATTGGGCATTAAGCTACTCACCAAGGGTTTGGAGCAATAGAAGGTCATGAAATTCGGAAGCGGAAAACTGGTCTCCCAATCTGACAAATGTCGCACGAATCTGACCTGGAACGACATAAGACCCCAACGGGTTCCGGAACCGCATCACCATTTCGACCATCGGGAAGACAATCACTCAAGAACCAGATCTTTAGGACAACACTACAAAGCTGCACGTGACTGGCGCAACGTTGCTCTAGCCGTCGATCAAGAGGCGATTGCTGCACTGTATTCGAGAAATCCTCCCCGGCGAGAGTCGAACGATCGCAGGGAAGAAGACAAAGAGAAGCATCGGAAGGAGGACCGACAAAGAATGCCACCTCCTAGACACCCAAACTGTCCTGCTGATTCCCACCGCGGTGGGAATGACGGACGAAGGAACGACGGACACCGTGCCGAGTGAAGCCAGCAGGGGGCTCGTCGTAATAAAGACCCTCCCTAGAACCGGAATAATGATGCTCCGGACGGAGACCGGCGATCAGCCGGAAACAATCCAACTGCTCCACCCTCTCCACCAAGTAGCCATCACAATGGCTCTCAAGGAGGCCAAGGAGGGCTTCATGGCGGAGGAGGTGGTGCTAGAAGCCGAAGTCTGGCTCCAAGGCACCACGGCCACAACCGTCAATCAAGACGGCGATATCTGTCCCCAAGTGACGCGAGACACCGGATTAACTCCAACATAGAGGCACAACGCTACGAAAATGATGATATATATGTGGGCCCAAAATGCTTCGGACCACGTATAAGAGTGACAAGATTCCCGGAAGGATTAGCTATCTCAAGACGTATCCAACCCTATGACGGTGTAGCTCGGCCAGATACTTGGCTCCAGGATTTCTTCCAAGCTTGCTGCATCGCCAAAGGCGGAAACAACCTAGTCGCGACCCGGTATCTCCCACTTATGTTGCGGAAGACGGCACGGTCATGGCTTAATGAACTTCCGGAGAACACCATCCACAACTGGTATGACATGCAAAGCGCGTTCTTTCGGAATTTCGAAGGAACATATCGGAGGCCCTGTACGGTAGGAGACCTACAATGTTGCACCCAGAAAGCCGGAGAAACTTGCCGAGATTATCTCGGATGATGGATCGACACTAAGAACTCCTATGAGGGAGTAAATGATCAAACTGCGATTGAAGCTTTCATTGCAGGAATCCCAATTGGTTTACTACGTCATCGCTTGAAGGGTGACAAGGCCACCGATTTGGGAGAGATGATAGAAACAGCGAGCAAGTATGCAGATGCTGATGACGATGTAGAGGGATTACTGAATGCCTAGCTGTGCCATAGTCGGCAAAACAACCAAAGCAGCAAGCTCAGAAGCGCAAGAATACCTTGAAAGAAAAACCCAACACGGAAACGGCAGTGGTCACTGCTACTTTCTGGTCTGGAGGACGAGGAGGCCAGCAACCCAGCAAGATTCCAGGGTATAGGAGACCAGCAACCCAGCAAAACCTACTCCTAGGCCGACATTACCAATAACCCATGTGTGCATCACTTAGATGCCAATGGGGGCTCGTCTCACACAAATGCTGAGTGTCGTTTTAATGATGACATCAAGAAAGATGATACTGCTGGATACAGGGCTAAGCGGAAGAAGGGAAAGAAGAATCCCGAAAAAGATAAAGAGACCAAGGAAGATTCTGACATGGAGGAAGTTGATCCTTCAAATCCCAAGCCGGAGGGGAAGAAAAACTTCCCAACAAAGAAAGACACTTACGTCACCTTCCTCGGATCTCAACCAGCTAATGTCAAGAAAGCAGTTCTGCATGAGCTCAACGCAACAGTTTCGGCTGTCCCTCAATTCCTGGACTGGTCGGAAGTGGCAATCACCTTTGATCGTACTGATCATCCGCCTAAGTTGCACAGGCGAGGAAAATACGCCTTAGTCTTCAATCCACTTATTGATGGCTATGGTTTCTCCAAGACTCTCATGGACGGCGGTAACAGCATTAACATCCTGTATGTCGAAACGCTACGTCGGACGCTAATCTCGGAAACCCAGCTGAATTATAGCTTTGTGATCTTTCACGGAGTTGTCCCAGGAAGATAAGCAAATTTCCTGGGAGAAATCACTTTGGATGTTACCTTTGGAACTCCAAAGAACTATCGGACAGAAGCACTTTCCTTCGAAGTGGTCACGTGGAAGAGTGCGTACCATGCTATATTCGGACGTCCGACTTACTGGGATTTTATGGCTCGTCCGTGTTACATTTACAATATGATGAAAATTCCAGGCCCCAATGGCGTGATCACCATCAGGGGATACCCGAAGAAGGCGCGAGAGTTCAAGGAAGGAAATGCCGCCTTTGCTGAAGTTGTGCTGCACGCCCAAGAGTACCAGGAAATCAAGAAGACCATCGATCCGTCCGAGATACCCGCAACGAAGAAGGAGGTGACAAAGCCGAATCCAGAGTTCAAGGCATCGGAAGAAACAAAGAAGACGCCGTTGAAGGATGATAACCCCTCCAAGGTGACCCAGATAGACGTAGTCCTAGATAACACATAGGAAAGCGCGCTCGTCAAGTTCCTCCAAGCAAATCAAAGATATCTTCGCATGGCATCCATCTGACATGACTGGAGTACCTAGGGAACTTGCCGAGCACTCTCTAAATGTACACCCGAACGCCAAACCCGTCAAACAGTACCTACGATGTTTCGGCGATGAAAAGCGTAAGGCAATAGCTAAGGAACTAGCTCGACTCGAGTTAGCCGGATTCATAGAAGAGGTCATCCACACTAAGTGGTCGACCAATCGTGTAATGGTCCCTAAAAAGGACACCACTGATTTAAGGATGTGTGTTGATTATACTGCCTTGAACAAGGCTTGTCCCAAAGATCCGTTCGCTCTGCCTAGGATTGATCAAGTTATCGATTCTACGGCAGGCTTGGAACTCCTATGTTTTCTCGACGCATATTCCGGTTATCACCAAATTTGGATGAAGGAATCTGGCAAAGTCAAAACTTCATTCATAACTCCCTTCGGAACCTTCTGTTTCATTACGATGCCCTTTGGGCTCAAGAACGCAGGAGCTACGTACCAGCACACTATGCAGCGTTGCCTCCACGACCAAATTAGACGCAATGTACATGCATATGTGGACGACATTGTGGTGATGTCCAAAAAGAAGGAAACCTTGATTTCTGACTTGGAGGATACGTTCGCCAATCTACGAAAATACAACATAATGCTTAACCCAAAGAAATGCTTCTTTGGAATACCAGCTGGAAATTTGTTAGGTTTTATCGTGTCTCAAAGAGGCATAGAGGTAAACCGGGACAAGATTAAGGCTATACTCAATATTTCCAGGCCAACTCGCCTGAAGGACGTTCAGAGACTAACTGTTTGCATTGCTGCAGTCAGTCGGTTTGTAAGACGGCTCGGTGAAAGAGCTGCACCACTATACAAGCTCCTGAAAAAGACCAAAAAGTTTGTTTGGATCGACGAAGCTGAAGCTGCACTACAAGACCTAAAAGCAGTACTCTCATCTGCTCCCATCCTTGCAGCACCGGAACCACAGGAACCGATGTTGCTCTATCTCGCTACGACAAACAGGGTCGTCCGTATTGTCATGGTGGTGGAGAGACCAGAGGAAAATCAGGAACACCTGGTGCAATGTCCGACTTACTATCTCAGCAAGGTCTTAACTGAATCAAATCAGCGGTATCCACACTATCAAAAGCTGGCTTATGGTGTGTTCTTAGCATCTCGTAAGTTACGACATTATTTTCAGCATCCTATTACCGTGGTGAGCACAGCTCCCATGAGAGACATAATCAACAAAAGTGACGCTACAGGACGCGTTGCCAAATGGGGCATAGAGCTTTCAACTTTCGACATTGAGTACAAACCTTGTACAGTAATCAAATCCCAAATCCTCGCTGACTTTGTCACTGATTGGACAGAGACAATGGAGAATATGACCCTGCCAGGGTCGGAGTACTGGACCTTACATTTTGACGGGTCTAAGGCACTCGGGGGCTCGGGGGCTGGCGTGGTACTCAAATCACCCCAAGGAGAAAAACTTTTCTATGTATTGCAGATCCACTCCACGGCGACGAATAACATTGCCGAGTATGAAGCACTACTACATGGAATCTAGATTGCTAAGGATATTGGCATCCGACGTTTAATGTGTTATGGAGATTCGGATCTTGTTGCCCAACAAGTGTCGGATATCTGTAATGCGAACAAACACATGGCAGCATATAGGGCTGTCGTGGACGAACTATCTAAATCGTTCGAAGGGTTTGAAGTTCAACACATCCCTCGAACATAAAATGAGGAAGCAGATGCGCTATCTCGAATAGGCTGTGCACGAAAAAAGGTCCCGGAAGGCGTTTTTTTGGAGCACCTCAAAGTTTCCTCTATAAAGGGAGTAGACGAGGAATATCCGACCAAATCCGACTCACCTTTAGTAGCAGTTCCGGCTGTGATTCCCAGCTGGACTCAACCCTACCTTGATTACTTGGTAGACGGAAAATTACTCGAAGACGAAGTTTTGAGCCGACAGATCGTCCGAGGAGCAAAAGCCTACACTATAATTAGTGGTGAGCTCTATAAGCAGAGTGCATCTGGGGTCTTTCAACACTGTGTATCTCCGAAAGAAGGAGTGGAAATTTTACGAGATATCCACGAAGGCGAGTGTGGTCACCACACTGCAGCCAAATCTCTAGTGGAAAAAGCTTTTCGACACGGTTTTTTCTGGCTTATAGCCAAGGCAGATGCCGAACGGCTAGTCAAGACGTGCAAGGGCTGCCAAAAATGTGCCAAACAAGCTCACGTTCCGGCTGATCAGCTACGAACAATACCTATAACATTGCCTTTCATGGTCTGGGGGCTTGACATGGTAGGACCATTTAAACGGGCTCCAAGTGGATTTACTCATCTCGTAGTGATGGTGGATAAATTCAGAAAATGGATTAAGGCTAAACCCGTCACTAGTTGTGATGGAGCAACAACCAGAAGATTTGTCGAGGATGTCATAATCTGATACGGTTATCCGCATAGAATTATAATGGACAACAAGAGTAATTTCTCCATGGTAGAGCTTGCCAAATTCTGCAACGAACAAAATATCTGGCTTGACATTGCGTCAGTCGCACATTCGCAAGCTAATGGACAAGTTGAAAGAGCAAATGATTTAATCCTAAAAGGCCTAAAACCAAGACTTGAAGCACCACTACGACGTGCTGTGGGGGCTTGGGCAGAGGAATTACCTTCTGTAATATGGAGCTTACGAACAACTCCGAACAGGTCAACCGGATACACACCTTTCTTCTTGGTCTATGGCGCAGAAGCAGTTCTTCCCAGTGATTTAATTCACACTTCTCCCAGGGTTTCTGCGTATATTGAAGAGGATGCCGAAAATTCTCGACAAAATGATCTCGACTTAGTCGAAGAAGTTCGCGTCGTTGCTGAGATGAGATCAACAACCTATTAGCAGAAGTTACGCAAGTATCATAGCCAGAGAGTCAGAAACGGGTCTTTTAGTAAGGGCGATTTGGTTCTCCGGCTTGTGCAGAAAAGAAAGCACAAACTTTCCCCAATATGGGAAGGGCCTTTTTTAATTAGTCGAGTATTGCACAATGGTTCTTATTATCTAACTGATATGTGGCCAGTCAAAGAAAGACCTGCTACTAAGAAAAGAAAGAGAGCTGGAGGTAGTACAGACACGAAAGAATTATACTGACCATGGAATATTGCTCAGATACGTCCCTTTTATTCTTAGTTTATCTTTCTTTGTAATCATATATGTGTCACAGTCAAAAAATTTCTGAGAAGTTTTTCACCATCTTATTTCCGAATGATCATGTCACAGTCGAAAATCCCAGAATACTTGAAAGTACTTTATGCTCATGTTTGTTCTGGTTTAGATTTCTGACTCTAAAATTGCTACCTTCGGGTATAAATCTAAATTTTATAGTCTATACTTTGGTTATTTGTCTGATTGCCGGATGCGGGCATTTTTCGAGTAGTGAATTGTTGGTACTGGAAGCCGGCTTTATTTTCGAGTTTAAACTAGTTTAGCAATTGAGCTCCATTGCCCGACAAAGTTTCCGTGCTAAAGGTTGGCCGGCTCACGAAAGGAACGAGGCGGAAATCCAGATAAACCATAAGTATAGACAAAAAAAGCATAAGTGCTTATGTAAACATTTCAGGCACGAAAATTGTAAAGCCAAAAGTGCTGAATAGATAAAATAAAACTTAGCACTAGCAAAAGTATCATACTACTAATTTACAACCCGAATTGTTTTCAGAATAATACATTGTTTGTTCTGATGCTCTATGATGCACGGGAAGAAGAAGGAGCTGCCGGCTCACTAGAGACATTGGCCTCGCCTCGATATTGTTCCGAGACGTTCAAATCCGAGGTGGTTTGCTCGTCGTCGGAAGCTTCACCAGTTTCTTCGGCGGGCAGAGGCGGCGTCTCTACGCGAGTGAAGAAGGGGGTATCGTAGCTGGTCAAGTCAGCTACGTGGCACCCATATCCGGCACAGGAGTCCATAATGGCTTTGATGTCCTACTCCTGACCGTCTTCATCCACTTTACAGTACCCTCTGGTTACTTGCTAGATTTCCATGTTTCCATGGTGGCTCATAACCATGGTGAGAGCATTCTACGCTGCAGTGCGCGCGTAGGACATGTTCCAGTCCTGGATGAGCTAGGACATCTCCTTGGCTTTGTCTCGCACTTCAAAGCCGGACATGCTATGCATGTCCAGAACCTTGTGAACCTCGCCAATATCTTCAATGGATTAGCGGAAGTCATGAAGCAGATCGCCGACTTGTGTAAGCCGGCTAGTGCGAGATTCAGCATAGGCTGAGTCCAGTAAGTTCAGAGGACCTACGCATGTAATGCAAAAAGGTTAATAAAATAAATCCAAACTCCAAGGAGTCGGAATATGCAGAAAAGTCAGAAAGAAAGAAACGTACTGAAGATGACATCATCGACTTTGGTCTTCTCCTCCCGAAGACTCTGGAGTTCAGCCCGGACAATATCCTTCTCTCTGAAAAAATCATTGTTGAGATCCGAGATTTTCTTATCCTGGAGTGCAATCTTACGACCACGCTCCTCGGTCGCCATGGAGGAGGATTCGAGAACTTGAGCAATGCTCTTCTCATGATCCGTCTTAAGCTTATTCAGCTCTTGGCAGAGGTCCTTGTTTTCCACCTTCAGGGTTCTTAGATTCTCGGCCTCCTCAATCATAGCACAAGATTGCTTTACAAGTGCTGTGGTCAAAAGAACAACAGTTGAACAAAAATTCGACTATGAAATAAAAGGCAAGGTTTGAGTACTGAAATGATTACCTTCAGACTCATCCCTGGATAGTTTCAGTTGAGAATTTTCAAGTCAGAGAGCTCTGATTTCTCTCCGCTTGTTATAGATATTCTTCAATAATTCCTGGTTGTATGAATTAACTTTCTATAAGTCAGAATACCCAGAGTCAGAAGTCTACTAAAGACTTGGGCTAATTTTTTTTACTAATATCAGCACGAGCCTTGGGGGCTACACTAGTTCATTCTTTGGCATCCTAAGGAAGCATAAATCCGGATTTGTCTACCCAGCTTCATGCTTGGGGGCTAGAGGATATGATATGAAATAAAGCAAAACGTGAGTTGGAATTCCGACTTACATGCTATTCATGAGTGAGTTTGCTCAAACTCATGTTTACTTCTGTGGTAACCTTCTCGGCAAGAGTGAGCGGTATCACTGGCGGTGTCAGAAGCTCGCCGGTTCTCAGCCTCTCATCGTGAAGGCAGACTTGTTCAAGAAGTTCAGAGTACTTGACATCCTCTACTTCTTGTGCTTCTTCTTCGGCAGGGATAGTCCGGCTTTCTAGGCATTGTCGGGCCAACTGTTGGCTCTCCTCCGCAGATTTATGAGAAAGGCCAAGTTTGGCAAGACCCGGATTGCTGAGGAGGTTGTCGGTAAAGACATCTGCCGAGGGATCATTACCCGAAGAGGGTTCACCCTTATCAAGACCTGAGTCACCCATGGTGACGTAAGTTTGTGACCCAAGGATCGCTGGCTCTGTTGAATGAGCCGGATCTTCTACAATGGTCGGAGATGGAGTAATCTCCAGTGCTACAGAAGGCTGAGGGGCAGGAGTCAGAGGAGCTACAGCAGGAGAAGCCAAGTTTAGCTTTGACTGGCGTAGGGGCTTCGGGGCAACTCCCTTCCCTTTGCCCTTGGTGAGCTGTTTAGCTCTGAGAAGGTAATACAACAAAAAACATTACATCTCGGAAAGAATTAAGACGTATAGTTCAAAGACCTTGTGAGGAAAGATTACCTCTTCACAACAGGCACCTCCTTTGTGCCAATAGCCACTGTCGGAGCTTTACGCTTCCGAGGAACAATGTCCGGTAGTGGAACCAACTCTCCGTCATCCTGAGAAAACTCAGGAGGATATCCCTCGATAGGAGCAAGCTCCGACTCAGGGAGGTCGGCAAGCTGAAAAGAAGAGATATCTCAGTATTGCAAAATAATATAAAGATGAGCACATAATACGAGTTTCTCCTGGAAGCTTACCAGCACCACGGGATCTTCTGCCGTATGCATGTCCAAGGACACTTCCGGAATCTTCCTCTCAATCTGCTCCCTTATCAGCCACTTGATTTGACATACGTAATCTTTTGCCGAGTAGGCCTTGGGGCTGATTCGGAGGGAATCTTTCTTGGACGACGTGATGGAGTGCATCAGCTGGTCTCCATGATGTTGAAGAGGCTGGATCCAGCGTGCCACCCAACAATGAAGTAAGTCGGACCCTTTCAGGCCCTTGTGCTTCATCAAATACTCGATCCGCCTCTTGGCAAGAAGCAGATCATCACGGAGAGCCGGCGCATCTGCGTCCCAGGACTCTTGGGGCATGGCGGCACCGTCGACGAAAGCCAGCAAAGCAGTAGCTTTGCCGGAAGCGGGAATATCCTTGTGATAGAAGAAAGTGGACGGCCATTGCTTGACCGACTCACTGGCCATAATCCGAGGATAGATGCGCTCTCTTCTAACAAAAAAACTAATAGTACCAGTAATATAAGGATTACCGGCAATGATGGAATTTCTCCAGACATGAAAATAGAACCGGAAAAGAGTAAGGCTCGGCCTAATGCCGAGATACCCCTCGCACAAAGATGCATACACGCTCATCTCTAAAAGAGAGTTCAGGGGAAGTTGATGGAGTTGAACTCCGTAGTGATCTATAACCTCAGAAAAGAAATCTGAGGGAGGGAAGCTCAAACCTCTGTCGAGGTGCGTGCCGAAGTGCACTCGTTCCCCGTCGTGGGGGGTGGGGACGGTTTCGCCGAAGCTGCTCCGCTAGTCGCCGGCGCGGAGGAGCCCTTCATCCTCCATGACACAGAGCTTGGTGTCATGAAGGACACACGGGATCCAGACCCCATGGTTGCTCTCCTTCTCTGCCGCCGTTGCCATCGCTGCTGTCGCCGCCATGCTGGAAGATGATGCTGAAGCCATTTCTCCTGTGTGCCGGTGACCTTGGATGGGCGGCGCTGGAGATTTCTGGGGAGCAGAGGAGCTCTAGGTTCATGGGGAGACGTTGGGGAGAAGGAAACGGTGCAAGTGCTGGTGAAGAAGATGAGGAAGAGGATCCTCACCACTTATATCCCCCGGCCGTGTCAAGATTCGTGCAAACGCAAAAGTGAACATGCCACGCATCGTGGAAAGAACTGGGTAACCCCCGCGTGATGATTACGCCACCTCGATCTCCACGCACGCATTGAAATGGCGCCTCGGTTCCACGAAAGGCAGACCCACCAATGGTCGTGCTGACAGGAAATGTCTGTCAGTGACGTGACTTGACCATGACTAGTGTCAGGTTACGTCAGAGACCAAGTTCCGGCTTAGTTTGAATTTCAAGCTAGAAATCCGACTAACTTATTCATAGGTCCGGCTCATTTGAGACTCGGATCCTATCCTTTCTTTTTTGAAGTTTCAGGAACCCTTCACGATTCTGCAAGCCGAATATCAAGATAGACGATGATGAAATCCGACTTTGGATCATGAAGGCTTCCGGGGGCTGCTGTTGGGGATATACTTTTCGGGTATCCTCACTGTGCCTCACTAACCAGGGTGGCCCACTTCGGGTTAGAGCTTTGCTTCACGGGTGGCCCAGTCAGGGAGAAGAGATGGAGTCCAGTCTGGCTACGGGAAGGCCTAGAAGACTTACCGACATAGGCCCGTAGTGTTACTTGTAGTTCAAGGTGTACTCTGTAACCGACTCTTAGTCGTAGACGGATAGATATCTCCTGTAAACCCTAGACCGGATATCTATATAATCCGTCCTAGGGAGAGTCTTTAGGGCACCCTCACAATAGTCTAAAATCTCAACTCACACAGGCGAAACCCTTGTAACCCATATTCCGGCTCTGTCGTATTACTGGATTGCTAGCAGGAGTAAGATCCGTCCAAAGCCGATGGATTCGAACCTGGGTAAACTTGTGTGCTCACTATCCCGAAACACCATACGTCTCACACCCCTCTCTTCCACATGCCCCGAGGACCCCCTCATGGCGTACTTGTCATCAATCCATGACATAGTGTCGACACTCACCCATGGCATAGTGTCGCCACCCACGATTAAATAATTAAATCTAAACATTTAGTCCCGTTGGTGTCTCTATCTGGAACTAAAGGTCCATCTTTAGCATCAATACTCACGGCCTAGTGCCGCCACTCACGGCGTAGTGTCGACACTCACCCATGACATAGTGTCGCCACACACGATTAAATAAATCTAAACTTTTAGTCCAAGTTGGCCTCTCCAACTGGGACTAAAGCATATTTAGTACCGGTTGGAGACACCATCCGGGACTAAATGGGCTCGCGTCAACCCCAGCCTGCCGCAACCCCTTAAGTCCTAGTTGGTGTCTCTAACCATGACTAAAGATCCACCAATCGGGACTAAAGATGGAGTAGAAAGTTCTTAAATCAGTGCATAGGTTTTACAGATGGAGCAAATTATTTAGACTGGTACTAATTTTAGCATCGTGATTGCATTTGATGTACTTATATAATGCAGATAAGACGGCCATGGATGTATGCTGACCGATGCTCTGGCGAGTTCATTAAAGGAGTTCGTTCTTTTCTTGTTGTGGCTGAGGCAAACAAGCGGAATGGTTTTATGTGTTGTCCATGTGGTGCCTGTCAGAATTAGAAGGAATAATCTTCCTCAAGAGTCCTTTAGGGCCACCTGTTTCATTCCGGTTTCATGTCCGGCTATAATTGTTGGACCTAGCACGGAGAAAGATGGGGTATGATGGAAAACAACAAAGAAGAAGAGAATGATAACAACTATCCTATGTCCCCTGAATATGGTGGTACTATAATGGAAGACAATGATGAAGAAGAAGCTGAAGAACGGGGCATCAGATGAGCCCATTGATGATCTTGGTCGGGCCATTGTTGATGCAAAGAGAGAATGCGAAAGTGAAAAGGAGAGGTACTACATGTGTGGACGCGCCTGTACCAGTGGTTGTTACACACTCGACATCCCTTCCAATTTTATTCTACTTTTCGAAGTACGGTATGATTGGGTAGTACAGGTGCATGCGACCGTACCAGTGGTCGTTAAACCGCCAGTACCTAATGCGAGAGCTAGAAAACTTCCTGACAATTGTCGTAGGAGCTTCTCGCTGCACCTTAATTGTTGAGACTCTAAGTGGACAATGATGTAATAAATGGAAGTCTTTCCCACGAGGTAAACTCGAGGGTTTAAATATCTAATTCTCGGGGAGCTGTGTATAAGAGAATGATCCTCTTTGTTCTTTGTTAAGCAACCTACAAAATAGGTGTAGATTGTTTTGTGCCCTTAACCTCACCAAGTGGTTGTCAAGCAGAAGGTGTATGTAAACAACACTAAAATAAAATACAATCAAAGTAAAATGCAATACAATAGTAAAGTAAATATGGAATGGTGGTAAATGTAATGGAATATGATGTTTTTGGCTTTTGGTTGGTGTTTGTGTAATACTACAGTACTGAAAAGACTGTAGCTTCTATACAACATGCCAATCCCTAGATCGATTCATTGGCTTACATAGAACATAGATGAAATAACAAAGTAATAATCCGTGTATCATAAATAACGAAGATCCAGAAGATTCAATTATTACAATATTCACTTAGCTCGAAGGCTAGCTTACACATTATTCAAATAGCAACATAAATAAAGATAACTACTCCATCTTCAAATTGCCCACGAGGGAACAAGTGTCGAGTGGAGTACCGCGACCTATTTCGATCACTCGGAATCGGAACAACCTACAACATAAAACGTAGCAGCCCCGAAGGGTCAATACTTGGAATGTATGGCAAGTAGCGCTAAGGTAAGAGAGACAATGCACCTAGCATCTACATGCTTATTTGGCTAGTGGAGCTTTGGCTAGCTTGCACTTTTCAAACACATATTCTACTTTCGTAAACCATTTGATTCACAGCAACCCATTAAGTTCACGCAATAAGTTTTAGTAATTAGGAAATATGGATGAGTGAGAATATGTCATAGTCTCAAGATCAAGCAACTCAATCATCCATAACCGGGGACATGGCTAAGTACTTAGTTTTACACCCCGCAGGGGTTTGTACACTTTACCCATTTGACCTGGCCAACCCAGCTCGTACCACCACACTCATATTCTGCAATGATAGGGAGAAGACCAAGATGAGACCTTTCAGTAAGTAGATCTCCAAACCCCACTATGCACCGGTCCTAACCTACCAATCACTACATCTCTGGCTACGCTGGGTTCGGATCACCACAACCTACTAAGTCCAACCAGCCACCCATTTCTTACTGGCACATGGTTGCACACGTAAGCAACTATAACAAAGAGAACCAATCCTTCTCAGTACCCTGGGCGACATTCCCCACCATTATCCACACTCCATTGACAATCCAACCACTCCGCCCAGGTAGTTCATTAACATTATGTTGTTTTTAGTTTGAACAAACACACACTTCACGATAATGTGATCCCTTTCCCCCGTCTTCACATCAGGTCTAAGCACATCTACTGAACGGGGCTCAACTACAAGGAATTCCTACCACAAATATGTAGGACATAGTATATCATAGTAATTCCTACACATAATCTACAGAAATACACTACACATGCATAAGATAAAAATAGTAGGACAAGGTATGATCAAAATAGCATCTACTTGCCTTGGCGATAGGAGTCAAGAGTATAATCCTCGCAGAAACAAGCGTTGCACTCATCACAATCTACACGATACAATTGCAACACATAAACAAACATACACAATCATAGACAAATTCACAAATGCATGCATGATGGTTTATTAAAGATTTCAGTAGCACTTTTATGTTCTCTGATCATTAACCTACATATGACATGCACGGAAAACTTTTTAATGCATTAAAACCATTTATTGCATTAATTAGATCCATTTAATAGGCTTTATGCAATTTAATTCAACCTCTGTTGTAAACAGTGTGATAAATTCTTGGTAAAATACTCTTGGATAGGTATTGTGTTTTATAGCCTGTAGCAAAAGGATTCATGTCAAAATAGTTTGCAGATCATTTTGTAGAATTAAAATACTACAATATGCATTTATATTCACTTAAAAATTTATTTACTGTAAACTTGCAATTTTATTTCGGAATCATGTTATATAGATTCTTGTTATTCCATATACACCTTATTTGCAATTTTCTGATTAGTGGTTATTTTCTTATGAATTTATTACTCCAAAAAGGGCATTAAACCATTTAAATTATCACGACCAATACTTAGAGTAAATGTCGGATCCAATTGTATATTAATATTCTACACAAAATTGTGAATCCATCGGTATATTATATGCTATATTTGGACCTGTATATTA
Organism: Avena insularis; assembly: GCA_023614405.1. Classification (NCBI taxonomy): domain Eukaryota; kingdom Viridiplantae; phylum Streptophyta; class Magnoliopsida; order Poales; family Poaceae; genus Avena; species Avena insularis. Next base: position 47,301,699 of record CM042692.1, on the reverse strand, counting down.
ATTTCTATGAATCTTACAAGTTTAGTACATTTTCTGCCAATTTTTCTATTTCTCTGAAAACAGAGGGAATATTCCCCTGGAATATTCCTGCTGACTAGGCGGTCAACGCTGACGCGCGGGACACGCGGGACGCTGGTACTGGCCCGTACTGGTTCGCCGACCCATCTAATCTGGGTCGTCCAGAACAGATCGGATGGTTGGGAAGGTTTGCTTCCGATGCTCACCGGCGATGACGACGTGGTGGCGGCGTTACGATTCAGGTGATGGATGTCAGCCGCGGTTCCTTGGTCTCCGGCGATGGTGGTGGGGTCTACGACATGCGGTAGGAAACGACGATCACGTAGGTGGCCTTGGTGGTGGACGGCTCTTCCCTAGGCGGCGTGGAGGGGCGGCTGGCCTCGTCGGTGTCCGGCGGTGCTCCAGCGGTCCTCTCCCGGGCTTCCTGGCGCTCTGCGAGAAAGGGAAAAGGGTCACGAGGGAAGCGGTGAGGGACGAAGCAGGGAAAAGAGGGCGTGGGGTGCTCGGGGTCGATGAATTGGACCTCCACCTGAGCTTCAATGGCGGCAGTGGTGCAGAGACTCCGGCGAAGAATTCGGCGGCGTGGGGGCTCGAAACCCTAGGATTTTTGGGGGATTCGGTAGACGCAAAACGTGGGGATTAAGTATGTATGAAGAACGGACGAGGGGCACTCGGATTCGAGGTGAAATCCATGATATTCGCGGCGGTAGTTCGAGGTGGTCGTGCTTAGCACGAACTGGTGGCGTCTCCGGCTGATAGGTGGGTCCCACCTATCAGCGACAGGGGCGGAGCGGGCTGCGGCTGGTGGTGGCGCCTTGCTGGGCTGGTCCTGGGCCTTCGCGGCGGCTGCGTGCTACACGGGGAGCAAGAGCGAGCGGCGGATATTGGGGCCTAGGTGGGCTGGGCTGGCTGGCTGGGGCTGGGCCGGCTCAGCTAGCTCGCTGCTAGGTTTAGTTAATTTTTTCTCTCTTCTATTTTTCTTTTTCTGTTTTATTCTTTTATTCATAACTTTTTCATATGATCTCCAAAAGAGATGATTTCTGTTTATCAAATTTTCTAAAATCCTGTAGATCATCTTAGGATTATAATTGTATCCTTTTCACTAGTTTGCAATTGGTGTATTTATAAATCCCTTACTTGATCTCTGGTAGGAGCCTTTTGACAAATCAAATTTGGTTTTGAAAATAGGGTTTTGGGATTTTTTTTGCATGAATGGCATGATGCAATTCCATGCACATGAATCCTATTTAATTCCCAATTTCTAAAATTTGGGATGTGACAGTGTGCAACTATGTGAAATGTTTTTGTATTTTCGGATTTAATTAGTACAAAAAATAAAAAGTGATGTAGATGTGTTGGATAGTGTTTTCTTATGGTTTAAAATGGACCGGGGTTCATGGTTTCGCTTTTACACTCTCTCTTTGAGTTGTGGTGGACATGGGACACTCTAGTTGACATAATATTGGTGCAACATGTTAAAGTATGGATAGCAATTAATATGGGTATCACGTCCTAACATAGATATGTTATTTCTAACAATTCACTTATACTCCACTAGAAAGGGGGTCTCCAAGCAATCTAGTATTAAGATCAATTTTAGAGTATAGCATTAAGTTCTATGACATGAAGTTAAAATAAGAACATACTTGATCTAGTATAAGCATGGTATTTTCTTTATCCCTAGAGAGGCAACTAAGTAAGGTAAACACCCAAGTGATTCACAAGTTTTACTATCCTACCCACAAGATCACCCCCGTTTCTCCAACTAATGCACATGTCCCCCAACACACGCTCCCATATACAAGTTTGATCAAAACAAGTAAACAAGAACGGGGTACATAATATGCATCTATTCATATACTTCTAATACTGAACAATTGCAATCTCAAATATCAACTATATAAAGATCTACCACATAGGTAATACAAATATGACTGTAATCATGTTATGTAGATCATACGGTTCTAATACAATCGAGATCATGAGAGAGAGATACATTATCTACTACCACAAATCCATCATGGTGAAGGTAATGGAGTCGTTCGAGGGAGGTGGAGATCACACTGGCAGCGCCCCGCCGGGGTTTTTCCCCTCCAATCTTCTACCTCATGCCTCTCTGTTTCGTGTTTCTGTCTTCTGCGCCACTCCCTTCCGAGAATCATCGGGAGACCTTTTTTATACGTGGTTTTAGGTTAGAAACTTCGCCTGGGAGAAAGAATCGATGACATCGGAGACTCGAAGGGCAATGTTGCACATCAGCTGCGGCCAGGGGGTGGGCCATGACTGGTTAGCTCGTTCCCTCCTTCGTCTTCTTTTCTCGTAGATCTTTGGCCCATTGTTCTTAGTTCTTATAAATACTAGGTACCATGAAGTTTCAGGCAACTGGACATTGTTTGGGTACCTGAAAGTCAAAAACATTGAAATTGGGGTTTTCTGCCTCGGCAGGGTTAATTCCAAAACAATATGGGAAGTGTGAATTATTCCAAAATATTATTATAAAACATGAATATACCCCATATATGATGCAAATATGTTGGAATATCAAGTAATAAAGTGCAAAGTTCATGGATGCATTTTACGTGCATCAGCATCCCCAAGCTTAACCTATACTAGTCCTCGAGTATGAAGGTGATAAAACTAACATGGATTTTGTACTTTAATACTATTTGGATATCAAGACTGATTACTATTGCTACACAAAGTCAAATGATTCATTCTTTAAAGGAATAACAATTTGCAAGACAAATAATGAAGTGATATCTCATATACCATGAAATGATGAATAGAAATTCACAAAGTGTAACATAGAAGAAAGAGCTATGGACCAAATAAATGCAAAATGCAAAAGAAAAAGTAAAGTCAAAACATCCTATAGTGGTCATAGAGTTTTCTTCTCAATTATGAATATAAAAGTGGACACTTTGGAAAGATAGATAATAAGAAGAGATTAATCATGAATAAGTTTCATATAGCTTCCAAACTCTTCCTCTTATGATCATGTTTGAACTATGGTATTCATTAGCTTTGAGCCCTCATTACCCCTATCATGAGCATCTTGAGTGGTTAAGATTAGTGTGATGGCAAGTATGAGTTATATGCTTGACAAAGTATAAGTTGAATGCCTCATGCCCCTTGAATATGAGTACCTACACCACATGCTACTCAACTTAGGACCCTAAGCAAGATCTTGTCATTGTAAGTATATATGTATCATCGAGAATGCCAAATGGGGTACCTCTTTCCCCATGGTATGGGAGGTTTCAAATACCAAAATGACAAGACAAATAGACAATGGGCATCTCAGCAATTCTTTTTATTTACTATTGGAATAGCTTTTTATTGAAGATGCTTCATAGAATGCCCAATGTGGGATGCTGTAAATTTCTACCATGAATGATGCATGGCTTGTGTTAGCGGCCCAGACATTTCTCTCACACATATACAAACTCCATGAGATCACAAAGGTTCCAATTTATTTCACAATGATAGGCATCCATAACAAAAGAACATGATATCAACTAAATGTGAATAAGTGCAATGTTGAAAACATGCCCCATGAAAGCATGGTTATGATAACTCTCAACTCATAATTTTTCAAGCACACAACTTCATAAGATAGTCACAATGGTTCAAGTTTATTATGTGCAAGAAGTAAAAGCATGCTATCAAGTTTGTGAGAGCTTTACTAACCAATTTTCTCATAGCAAACATAACCATAATCATCTTAATTTGGGAGCTAGATAAATCAATAAAACATGATAAACATACTTGGAATAGCAACTATGCCAATAGGTAGGTATGGTGGACACTCTGGAAAACTTGGTTCAAAGAAGTTGGATAACATGTTTTAACTTGTTGGTTCTATTTTTGGGCTAGCAAGAGGGAGAAAGTTGTCCGTCTACATGCATGCATAAGAGTCCATAGTTCTAATCAGTCCATGTCAAACAATTTAAACTAATAGCAAGCATCAAAACATGAATAAAAGATAACTCTACACAATGCATTTGCAAATTGATACTCATTCAAAGCATATGAACCATGCAACTATGTGTAATCTTTTTAATATCAACTTTAACATCCCAATCCCAACTTTTTAATAGCATCCAACCTTACTTAAACCAAATTTCCATTATCTCTCCCATAATATATATCAAAGTGGTGGTCTTACTCAAATAGAAATAAAACGAAACAAATGAAAACAAATAAAATATGCTCCAAGTTTATGTGATAGTAATGTGTTGCTCGAAAAACAGAAAGTAGACATATGCAAACCGAGATTCAGTGGGGTGACTTGGGCGTCCCCAAGCTTATGGTTTTCACCATCCTTGGATTTCTCTTGGTGCAGCTCCTCTAATCCCTGTGAAAATATATCAACACAAAATTTTCTCCCATCTCTTTTCTATGGGGTGACATTATTGGGTACAAAAGACACATGGTTTGCTACCAGAAATCCTTAAACAAATGGATATATGAAATTTCTAGTAGGTATATAATTTTGTATTTTTTATCATGTACTCAAATCAATAAAAAAGATTCAACTTAAAAGCTCAAAGAATGCATGAAACAAAATGGGACAGAATCTGTCCAGAATTTTAGCAGCAGAAAAATGTAATTAATTACCCTACTTAGGCATTTCCTAAAATCACAAACTTACATGAGCATAAAGAGGATTAAACGTTGTAACTACAGTTCCAATATGAGCTCAGTCGGAGTTACAGAAAAATATGAAAAATCATACAGTACACAGACTCGTGCGGAAATCTGGAACTCCATATACATGTTCAACTTTTTTCAATCCAACAAAGGGTAAAACTTGGTACTTTGTTGAAAAATACATAACAAAAACAAAAACTAAATTCTCTTTCTACAGGAAGAGTACAAAAAGAAAATCAAAACAAAAACATTTGGGTTGCCTCCCGCAAAGCGCTTTCTTTAAAGCCATATAGCTAGGCTTACTTACTTGAATTTCAAGAGGGGTGAAGCTCATGAGGGAGCTTGAATTTTGGAGTGTCCCTCTTCCTTGGAAAGTGTTCCATACATTCCTTATGTGGAAACTGAAACTTTACATAACCTTCCTTTGAATCAATAATGGCACCTATAGCACGAAGGAAAGGTCTTCCCAAACCCCATGTCCATGATAATAAAATCAACAGGAACGAAAGTCATGTGAAGCTCTAACATTACATTACTAACTTTTCCTACATCATGTTTAATGGTATCATCAGCAAGTAGTAAGTCCATGGAGCATTTTTCTATATTTTGCAATTCTAGCAATTCATAAAGATCTTTAGATAAAACGGAAACTCTAGAACCTAGATCAAGTATAGCATGGTGTGTTTCTTTTCCAATAGTAATTAATACCTTGGGGATCCATACATCCTCAAGCTTAGGTGGTATCATAGCATCTTGATTGTACCTAGAAATATTTTCTTTAAGCACATGGTTAGCTATATAAGAACCAAAACCCACTTGTGCGAATTTATGGAAGGATCACTAGCAAATTTTTGTAGCACATTAATGAGTTCATGCAAGCTATACTTATCTAGATCAAGTAATGGATCCTTAAACTCACTAAGCATATTTACTTCTTCTACCTTTTTTGCATTTTGAACCATAGGTGGTTCATCTTCTTTTACTTCATTAGATTCTTCTTTAAACAATCAAGTCGTGACATAAGTGGCAATAAAAATCCTGGATAGTTCATTAATTCATCAAGTGTCATAAGCTTAGTCGCAACATTGTAAGACTATTGCTATCAATCTTATGATTTTTATTACAATGTTTGTGATTTTTGATCTCATCTCCATGTGTGAGTAATTCTCCTTGGGCTAAGGGCTTTGGCCTAGCCATGTAGCAATTGTGCATGTGATTTATCATAGATGGGATCGTGTATTAGTTTGTATGACATGATGATTATTGTATCCTCTCTTGCCTCAATACAAGGACTTGTCAGGTACCCAAGACCCTGAGGGTTGAGCCAGGTATAGGGAGTATGAGTGATGACTGATCTGTAGGTTGGGAACCCCAGTGATAGAAGGGGTAGTACGGCTGTATGTGAGGGATGTGCTTGGGATTAATGGTGACATCACTATGCATATCATTAGTTGTCTTTCTATATGGATGAGACTAGTAGGTTATTGCTATAAGCGGCTGCGGAGGCAATAGCAATTATGGATGCACTACCCATATATAATTTATCTTGCTCAAGCAAGTACATGCATACTTTATTTCCATCATATGTTTTGCACAGCTATAGGTGAAACCGAATGCCCTAGGCCCTCTCTCTCCATCATCGACAACAACAAAAAGACGCAAGCTATTGGTCCGGTAAAAACACAAAAGGAATTCTAAAACTCCCGAAGGTCCATTAAAGTAACTTCACTACGCATTCGCTTCTTGAGGATTCGATAACCTAGGTTTACTAGGGAAAAAGAAGCTATACTACATCCGTAATCCGGATTGAAGGTATCAACCCTTTTTCTAGCGCTGTTGCCGGGTAAGCAATAGCTACCCTAGTGAGATTATGAGGAACCTTGCTAGTTTTAATTCTTATTTTTAATGTTGTTAGTTTTCTTTCAGACTTTATTTGATAAACCAAAAAAAATAGTTAGTCTTTAAATTCTTGCTTTTACTGTTTTAATTCTTTATCTAAGAAAACCCAAAAACATAGGAAGTATGGCTGAAAAGAATCTTGAGGAGTTTGCTACTCCCAATAATGATTAGGTAACTCCTATTACTCAGCCAACAATCGCTGCTGATGACTATGAAATAAGCCCCATTACTTAAGTTTGGTTCAACAGAATCAATTTGAAGGCTCTGCTGTTGAAGACGTAGGTATGAACTTGAATACTTTCACTGAAATATGTGATATGATGCGTATAAAAGACATTGACCCTGATGCGGTCAAATTGCGTCTATTTCCTTTCTCTCTAAGAGGGAGAGCTAAAGAATGGTTGCTATATTTCCCTAAAAATACTATTACATCATGGGTGGGATGTACTTCTTTATTTATGACTAAATTTTTCCCACCTGCAAAGACTATGCAACTTTGATCTAATATTACTGGCTTTAGAAAGGAAGAGCGTGATACACTAGCGCTTGCATGGAGAGGATGAAAGAATGCCTAAGAAACTGTCCTAGTCATGGGATGGAAGATTGGTTAATCCTCCATTTATTTTATAATGCTCTTAATCCTGTGTCTAAGTCTATGCTTGATACTGCAGCTGGAGGAACATTTACGGGTAAACATATTATCGAAGCAAAGCAGCTGCTAGACAATATGCAAGAGAACCATGCCCAATGGCATGTGGAAAGATCAAACACGAAGAAGGTGAACTCTATCTCACCACTAGAGAACTAAGATCTCAATGCTAAGATGGATAAGCTCATACTAGCCGTAATAGGTAAGGAAACTCAGGTAAGAGCCACCCCTGAAACAAACATTGAATAAATAGACTGCGTAGCTCATAATGATTATAACCCTGCTTGGAAGAAGAGTTACAAAACAAACATTGAATAAATAGACTGCGTAGCTCATAATGATTATAACCCTGCTTGGAAGAAGAGTTACAATCCTAACTTTCAGAAACATTATGCTAGTCCTGTAGGTAACTATAATAATAATATGGGAACTAGTAATGGTAGTCTCCAAGAAATGCTTAAGTCTTTCATAGACTCATAAAATGAACAAAATAATATTCTAGTCAAAATTATGGAGAACCATGATGCTATGCTTGGTCAATTATCTAACCAAGCTATTAGTTTGAGAAATGATTTGCAGGCCCTACAAGGATCATTGAGGCATATCTAGGTAAGATAACCGAGAGTCAAACTCTCATTCTAGCTAAATTTGTAGGTAAAGCTGAGCCCAATCCTGTTGAAGAACTCAAAATGATGAGGATCCAAAGGGAGGAGCCTGAAGAACTTGATTATAGTAATGCCCCTTCACCAAGCTACACCATCGAAGACCTCGTAAAGAGGACCAGTGTCAAAATTCCGGTAAGTGAAGGTAACGATGAAGCCATGTATGAACACTTTGTTGATCAAGTAGCAATTAAGGTACGTGATCTTGAAGAGGAATACAAGAAAATTGCTGAAAAGTTACCTGTTAAACTAGATGACATATTTGAGCCTACTATTAAGATAAAGATTGGAACCAATGAGATAGCTGCACTTTGTGATCTAGGTGCAAGCGTCTCAACAATTCCAAAGATTCTTTTTAACAAGTTAAATCTTGGTTCCTTTGAAATTACTGAGTTAAAATTGCATCTAGCAGATTCTACCTACAAACAAGCTGTAGGGATTAAGGAGAACACTTTAGTTTACATCAAAGTCCTTCTCTAATTGACTTCGTTATTGTTGACATGCCTAAAGATACTGTTGCTCCTATAATACTAGGCCATCCTTTCTTGAGAACTATAAATATTTAATTAACCTTCATGAAGGGAACATGAAGTTACAATTGCCTTCTCGGGATACTTTTGTTATTCATTTCCCCAGGAAAAAGAAAGCCAAACATGACGAAAAGGAAGCCATCACTTTGAAGGCCAATTACTTTGGAGTGGGTGTTCCACTCATCTGGCCCATGTGAGTCTCATCAAGGTCAAGCTATTGACCATAAAAGAGCGCTCCATGGGAGGCAACCCATGTGAAATAAAGGTTTGAGTTAAGTTTTTAGTTTTAATTTAAGTTTATGTTAAATAAAGAGTGCTAGAAAACTCCATTCAAGGAGAAGAAGTTTGGTAGTACTTGAAATTCCACTTTATTCATGCTATTGTTGGTCGATAATATTTACAGTCAATTTTTTTGTCAAAAACATGGTATATCACTAAGTTACAGGAAAAGAAATAGTTTACGAAGAAACAAATATTTTTGATGCACACAGAGAGTTTAACGACCAACTATACGGCAGGAATAAAAATTCCGACCGTATAGTTCCGGCCATATAGATATCTTTGCCATCGATTTTTTTTGCAATATGTACTGAGAGTTTAACGACCAACTATATGGCGGGAGTAAAAATTCTGGCCGTATAGTTCTGATTGTATAGATATCAATACCTCCGTACAATTTCTTTTCATATGTACTAAGAGTTTAATGACCAACTGTACGGCGGGAATAAAAATTCCGGCCGTATAGTTCCGGTCGTATAGATATCGATGCCTTTGCAAATTTTTCTTTCATAGGGATAGACAGTTTAACGACCAACTATACGGCCAGAACATTTTGTTCCGCCCGTCTAGTTGCGTCCATATAGCTACGCCGCCAGGAGGAAACCCTAAATTTTTTACAAAAGGCCAACTATACGGCCAGAACACATTGTTTCGACCGTATAGTTCCGCCCGTATAGTCGCGTTCGACCATAAAATCACACGGGAAGGTACTCCCACCTATAAAACTTCAATCCTTTTTCTTTCTTCTACCTCCAAACTCTCTCAAAACCTCAAGAGATCTCCATCTCTACTCAATTTTGTTCGATTTCCTCACACACAAGTGATCTACGGTTTGTTTCTCCTCCGATCCTCCAATTAATTTTTGCAAATTCATCTTCGATCTATTGTCATTGTCAATCTAGGGTGAGACCTACTATGAACCAATTGCCATGATTTTCTTACCTAAATTATTATTTTGAGGAGAATTCTTTAGTGTGCTATGATGAGGAATATGATGCACTTACTGTTGTTGGATCAAAAAGTTTTATTTTTGCCTTTCTTCAATATTTTAGATGATGAACACAAGGAGCCAAACTCGTGCTCGTGCCACCGCTAGTGCTTCTCGGGATGCCGCTCAGGAACACATGGGGATACGGTTTAGGGATGAGGCCCATCGTGATCGCTTCAACAAGATCAAGAACCACGAAGTGAAGGCCACCAAGTGGGCTTGCACCATTATATTGAACCAACTCAGTATTTCTGATGACTTTAATTTACTTTACAATAGAGATGGCCTGCAAAACTTTGTGTATAATGATGTACCTACTTATCGCCGCTTAACCATTGAATTCCTAAGTTCGTTACAAAGCACCGTTAAACAATGGAAAGGAGAGGACACTATTTCTTTCCGTCTAATGAACAACAACTACACCTTAACATTATATCAATGGTGCACATGCTTTAATTTGCCAAACAATGAAGTTCATGCTTTACATGCATCCTTTACTGGCTTAGAACCTTCCCCTGAACAATACTATGACAGAATGAGTTTCACTACTAGAGTGAGCAAGGGGAGGAATATTCAACATCCTGCAATTCGCTATTTGTTCTATATTTTGCTAACACCTTGCAGGAATGTAATGAGTTCATGAGACTCAACGAGGAGGACATCCTAGTCCTTGGAAAGGCTGCTTACATCAACTGCAACCTATCACTCAACTTGGGCACCATCCTTGCGCGCTACCTAGAGCACCAAACCTCCCAAAGCCAAGGGCCAATCACAGGAGGAGGCGTCATCACCGTGCTTGCCCATGCCCTAGACATCAGTCTAGGTGAGTTACAACCCGTACTAGGTGAGACACGTTTTGGTTTCTCCATTTTGAGGCCCCGTGGAATGCTCACTAGGAGAGGTGGTGCTTATTACCTGCATATTGCTGGAGCTAGGCGTATCTACCCCGCTCCTATGCCTAATGGTATTTTCTCTATCGAGGAAGGACGTTTGCTATATGACTTGTAGGTTGAGCAACACCAACCCGAGTAAGAGATTCCGAGGAGCATGAGGACCAAGAGGATGAGCAAGAAGTTCCTTATCAATAGGAGCAACCACAAACCCGGTTGGCCACATACCAAGATGTCCAAGGACTTGGAGGGACTGTGGAGAGGATGCATAGCCTCTCTTTGAACTTTTGACAATCAACAAGTAACCTCTCAACTCAATTTGTGAACTAGAGTAACGACTTTTTCCTGCCACCACAATGATTTGAAGGGCTTGCAAAAGCCTAAGCTTGGGGATGTTCCTGATGTATCTTTATTTGGCGTTTATTTGCTTTTATTTATTTTGAGGTTGCGTTTTTATTTGAGTTTATAAGCACTCGTGTTGGTTTACCCAACACTTTATCTTTAGTTCTTTCTATTTTGCTTTCAAAATTTTCTAGCCGAGCTTTGCTGCCAATTTTCTATTCTTTAAAGTTCCTCTCTTAAAAATCACAAAAAGGTTTCTCCATTTTTCCTTATTTTCCCTCTTTCTTTTCTTTCCGCCTCGAGGTCTTCATATATTTGCAGGAGAGTGGTCGACTTCGAGTTTCCAAGAAACAAATAAAAAAGGAAGAAAGAAGTGGAACCAAACATGAGAGGTATGCCTTATGACTCCCCACTTTTGAAGTTTGAGAAACCCATGCTAGTTAGTAGTAAATGTTGAGATATTATATTGGTGGAGTGAGTCTTTGTATCATAGTAAGATTTTTTGTTTGCATGGGTATTTAATTGGGCTCATTTTGATCTAGCTCTCGTAATTAACCAAGTCTTGCCTAAAAATTGCTAAACAATTGTAATAAGAAAAAGTCTCACAATTGAAGGCTTGGGTGTTATAGTGCTTAGTCTTGAAGGTTTATTTCTAGAGACACTCAACACCCCTAAAAATGTTAATTGACTTGATATGTCTCTTTAAAAGGATTTGGTCGATTAAATTAATGTTTAGCGGTTTTTGTGAGCATGCCAAAGTTTGACTTGTTAATCATAATAATGATATAGCTTTACGCATGTCAAACTTCATGGGATGCCAACAAATCCACTGGCCTATGAACGATCTTCATGGAGGAAACTCCTAGATTTCGGCTATGAGTTGATTAAACACTTGTAGCAGCGATGCTCTAGTGGGTAAGATTCTAGGCACTCCAGGGTAGCTGTAATCATGATGGAATCACTCCTCTGGCTATTATGAGTAATCATTATGCAAAAGTAACAAAACCTTAGTGATGCCACGAGTGTCCATCACAGCCTGATAAACTAATAAAAATCTTTGGCATGCTCTCAATTACTTAAAAACTGAAATTCTTGAAGGACAATGAATAGAAAAGTAGTGCTTGCAAAGTCTTGATTCATTGATGTGGGAGAATTGAGATACTCTAGTATATATGCTTTTTATGACAACTCTCACACTCTTAATTTACATGATTATACTTTACTGTTCAAAGGCAAGCCTATGAGTTGATTACTTGACATGGAATAAAGTTTACTCATTTGAATTATCCATGTTTACAATAATTTTGCTGTGCTATAAGAATGCATGAAACCCGTATCATATGCTTGCCATTACTCTATCTGTGCTGATGTTTTTAGATTTATGAAGTGGAGGAAACATGAGACTACTAATCATGAGTAATATCACCATCTCGTTATTTTAGTTTAAATGCTGAGTTCCTTTTTGATTTTGGTTTTCTTTCTCGGGACGATCAAGTTTATGCTTAGGGAGGTTGATGGCTCTAAAATATAGCCATCTACATCCACATTTAAACTAGATATTGATACATTGCAAATGTATCTATAATTTTTGATGTTCCATGCGTGGTTTTATCCACTTTCTTGTGTTTTGTTCCAACTTTGGAGTACTTTTCATATGATTTCTTGGACTAACCTATTAACAAGAGAAACAGTGCCAGCTGCCTGTTTTCTGCTGTTTTTGGTTCCAGGAAAGTCAGAAAATGAATATTCTCAGAATTGGACGGGACAAAAGCCAAAGTGCCTATTTTCCTAAGTCATCGATGTCTTGGAGTATGAGGCGGAGAGGGCGAGGGGCCACCACACCACCGTCACATGACTGGCCCGCCTCGGCTAGGTGGCGAGGCCAGCCCTGGCCTCCCCTTCCGACTATAAGATGCCCTCAGGACGTAAACCCTAAGTACCCGATCAAAAATCCACGAAAGAGTCTATAGCTGAGCCTAAAATGACTCAAAGCTTGTTCCTTAGCAGTTTTTACCTTGGGATTGCTCTTTGCTATAGATATGTGATACATTGCAAATGTATCTATAATTTTTGATGTTCCATGCTTGGTTTTATCCACTTTCTTGTGTTTGGTTCCAACTTTGGAGTACTTTTCATATGATTTCTTGGACTAACCTATTAACAAGAGCCACATGCCATTTCTGCTTTCTCATTTTGGTTCCAGGAAAGTCAGAAAATGAATATTCTTGGAATTGGGCAGGACAAAAGCCCAAGTTTCTATTTTTCCGGATGTCATCAAGTGCCAGAATACGAGGCGGAGAGGGGCCAGGGGGCCACCACACCACCTAGCCGCACGGCCAGGCCTGGCCCGCGCCAGGGGGTGGTGTGGCCACTCCCGGCACCCCCTCGGCCTCTCTTTCTGCCTATATATTGCCCTCGGGATGAAAACCCTAAGGGCCCGATCAAAAATCCACGGAAGAGTCTGTAGCCGCCGTCATCTCCATCCCTAGATCGGGAGGGATTTGAAGCTCTTCCCGGCACCTCACGGAGAGGGAATTCACCACAGGCCTTCTTCATCACCATGCAAGCCTCCGGTGTGATGCGTGAGTAGTTCATCCTTGGACTACGGATCCATGTAGTAGCTAGATGGCTGGTTCTTCTCCTTTGCGCTTTCATGTTTAGATCTTGTGAGCTCAGTTCATGATCAAGATCATCTATTTGTAATTCATACATGTTGTGTTACCGAGGATCCGATGGATATTGAGATGCTATTTTAGATTTATTATTGATTGTATCATGTCTTTGTTATTTGAGATCTTGCATGCTTTCCGTTGTTAGTAGCTATCTTGGCCAAGTAGATGCTAGCAACTCCAAGAGTTAGTATTTATGCTCGATAGTGGGTTCATGCCTCTGGTAATCTGGGGAAGTGACAGAAATCTCTAAGGTACTAGATGTCTTGTTGCTACTAGGAGAAAACAACAATCCTTTGTTCATAGAACAATCGTATTGTTTAATTTACGTAGTTCAGTAAAGCAATAATCTGTTGCTTGCAACTTAATCTTGGAGGGTTGGATGATAACCTGAAGGTGGATTATTAGTCATAGATGCAGTTGGATGGCGGTCTATGTATAATGTTGTAATGCCCAATCAAGTCTCAAAGGAGTCAAGATGATTAGTATATGCATGTATTGCTTTCTCGATGTTTGTCAATTGCCCCGCTGTAATTTGTTCACCCAGCATGTTATCTATCTAAGGGGAGCCACCTCTAGTGAACTATGGATCCCGGTCCTTGTCTTTTACATTCAATCTACAAACTGTTTACTTCTTTGTGTTTACTTTCTGCAAACTTTTATGTCTTTCCATTCGATACATTTAATCCTTTGTTTTCCACAAAACACGGTGAGATTGACAACCTCATCGCAAGTTGGGGACAAAGTTTTGTGGTTGTGTTGTGCAGGTCTCCACGTTGCTACTAGCACCGGTAGTGCGCCCTGCCAAAGGTCAGCTAGTAACACCTTTGGGGTGTTTCCTTGCTCCTACTGGTTCGATTAAACCTTGGTTTCATACTGAGGGAAACTTGCTGCTGTGCTCATCATACCTTCCTCTTGGGGTTCCCAACGAGCTCTACATCAACACCGCTCCAGCATTTTTCTGGGTGCCATACACAGAGCCATCAAGCGATTTTATGGCTCCGTTGCCGGGGAGTCAAGGACATCTTCACAAGGGGAGTCCCTCATAACCAATCTCTTTACTTTGTTGTTTTTGTTTTGCTTAGTTTTCTTTTTTCTTTGTTTGCTTGTTTTGTTATTCAAAAACACCAAAAAATTAGTTTTACTAGTTTGCTTTCTTATTTGAAAACCCCAAAAAATGACTACTCTTGAAAACACTAAGTTGTGTGACTTCACTAGCACCAACAACAATGATTTTATGAGCACACCTATTGCTCCACCTATGCCTGAAAATACTTTCTTTGAGATAAAACCTGCTTTACTCAATCTTGTTATGAGAGAGCAATTTTCTGGTATTGGTAATGAAGATGCTGCTTCCCATCTAAATAACTTTGTTGAACTTTGTGAGATGCAAAAGCATAGGGATATAGATGGTGATATTATTAAGCTAAAATTGTTTCCTTTCTCTTTGAGAGGAAAAGCTAAAGAATGGGTGAATTCCTTAACTAGGAATAGTATTGATTCTTGGACTAAATGCAAAGATGCTTTCATTTGAAAATACTATCCTCCTGCTAAGATTATATCTATGAGAAGTGAAATAATGAAGTTTAAACAACTTGATAATGAGCATGTTGCTCAAGCTTGGGAAAGAATGAAATCTTTGGTAAAGAATTGTCCCACTCATGGACTGACTGCTTGGATGATCATCCAAACTTTTTATGCAGGATTGAACTATTCTTCAAGGAACCTATTGGATTCTGCTGCTGGAGGTACCTTTATGACCATCACTTTGGGTGCTGCAACAAAACTTCTGGACAATATGATGGTTAATTATTCTGAATGGCATACCGAGAGAGCTCCACAACGTAAGAAGGTAAATTCTATTGAGGATACCTCCTCCTTGAGTGATAAGATTGATATTATTATGTCTATGCTTGTTAATGGGAAAGCCCATATTGATCCAAATAATGTTCCTTTATCCTCTTTGGTTGCTCAAGAAGAGCAAGTTGATGTGAACTTCATAAGAAATAACAATTTTGGCAACAATGCTTATAGGAACAATTTTGATGACAACAATTATAAGCCATATCCTCCCAACAATGGTAATGCTTATGGAAATTCTTACAACAATAATAAGAGTGCTCCCTCTGAACTTGAAGTTATGCTTAAAGACTTTATTAGTAAGCAAACTTCTTTCAATAAAACTATTGAGGAAAAACTCTCTAATGCTGAAAGAAATATATCATCTTTGGCTGAAGCTCAATCTTCTTTGAATAAAATGGTTGCTAAACTTGAAACTAATGAGAATCCCTTTGCAGCTACTAATGCTATACAAGTAAGAATTGATGAAAATGTTAGACTATTAGCTGAATTACATGCTAAGTGGGAAAGAGAAGATGAAATTGCTAGAAACATTAGTGTTTCTACTATTACCACCAGTAGTGTTGAGGCTAGTAACAGTTCTACTACTTTAGATGATAAATTTGACTTTGATCTTGATGGTTGCAACATCTCTGAAGTTATTAAGTTCCTACAGAAGCTTTCTAAAAGTACTAATGCTAGTGCTATGAACGTGGCCTTTACAAAACACATTACTGATGCTCTCATAAAGATTAAAGAAGAAAAGATGAAACATAAAGCTTCTATTCCTATAAAACAAGAGGATGGTTGGGAACCCATCATTAATATGAAAGTGAATGACTTTGATTTCAAAGCTTTATGTGATCTTGATAGTAGTGTTTCTATTATGCCTAGAAGGATTTATGATATGCTTGATTTGACTCCTCATGAAGATTGTTATTTGAATGTCCCACTTGATGATAATGCTAAAAAGAAACTCATGGGGAGTCTTAATGATGTTCTTATTATGGTTAACGATTCCTATGTCCCTGTTGATTTCTATGTTTTGGATGTTGAATACAATGCTTCTTGTCCTATTACTTTGGGAAGACCTTTTCTTAGAACTGTTGGTGCCATCATTGATATGAAAGAAGGCACCATTAAATATCAACTCCCACTCAAGAAATGTATAGAACACTTCCCTAAAAAGATATAAAAGATTTCTTTTGCTTCTCCTATGAAAACAAAATTTGGTCTTAATGCTTCTTCATTTGAGAACACTTGATTCTTTCTTTGCTTCTTATGCCTAACTTAAAGGCGTTAAAAAATGTACTTATTAGGAGATAACCCAAAAGTTTTAGATGAGTCTTGGAAGTTATTACCTCTGTAATAAACTCTCCTTATCCTTTTTATTTGCTTTTTGTGCCAAGAGTAACCTCTAATGAGAGAGAAGTAATGATTGGGAAAGTTGCTGTCCCAAAACAGATTTTTGTGCTTCACCGTAAAACTTCGTGAGAGAGCTCTGTATGTCAGATTGAGCTGTAATTGTTTGTGATTCTGCCCCAGGTTGTTATCTAACTTTCTTTAGTTCAACACTTTTTGATTTGAGCAACATAAGGTCTTCGAAAAAATTCGTCTTTACCTGCTAGTCTGTTTTGACAGATTTCTGCCATTTTCTGCATTTGCTTCTTGTTGGTTCCTTTTTGAGTTCTTTTGGGGAATTGAGCTTTTTGAGGGAATTTCTACAGTAGATAGTGTTCTAATGGAAGTTTATTTGGTGTTAGAATTGAACCTTAAGACTTATTTATCTTAAGTGCACTAATGTTGCTTATAAAGATTGTGTGAAGTTTTGTATGTAGGAAAAATTTTAGGTGTATGGAAGGAATGAGTAATGAGATGAAGAATGGACTAAAGCTCAAGATTGGGGATGCCACGTGTGTCACCCCAAGAAATATCCAAGAAATACAAGCATCAAAGCTTGGGGATGCCCAAGGCATCCCCTTCTTCATCAATAAAAATCCCAGGTTTCTTCCAAACGCTTCATTTTTATTGTTTCATGCACAGTTGTGTTTTTCTTGGAGCGTCTTCTTTTTCGTTTTGGTTTTCGTTTGCTTTGGTTTTCTTAGTTTGCTGAATAAATTGGTTGGACCCCCTGTTTCATATATTGGTTTGCAAATAGTTTGGTTTGGTTTGGAAAAGAGTAGGAAAGTTCATGCTTATGTGGTAAAAAAAGCTTGTTTTTGACTGTGGCCTATGCTTTGTCATGCCATGCTTGATATTGTTTTGGCTTTATGCTTAGTATTCTTTGCTGTAGCATGACTTGTTATAAACAATTGAGATTTCTTAATGTGCCTTGGATGAATCATGCGTTGTTTTAGCATATTAAAGCATAGTATAGTGGTATTCTCCTTTGATGCTTTATTTGGGTTGACTTGGCGCATGCTCACACCATGTTATGACTATTTCAAGTCACCATAAGCCTTTATGATCCTTTAGTTTTCAACTTGTAGTATCACCTTATGCTTTGATCAATGATGTTTTGTCGCTCTACATGATTATGGCCATTATTGCTCTCTTAGTTTGTCTCTCCTAGTCTTTTGCTAGCCTCGACAACAAAGTATGAGTTCCACTCATGCATCCAACTCCCTAAACCAAGTTATTCCAAAGAGTCCACCATACTTACATACTAGCTTATGCTATTCCAAGTATATTCATGCTTTTGTTTACCTTCCAAATTAAACTTGTTATGAGAAAACTAGTGATTAAAGCTCTCACGAACTTGATGGCACACTTTGCTTTTTGCATCTAATAAACTTGAACCATTAGGTCCTTCTTTGTTGCGTATATGCTTGCGCTTTATAAGTTGAAATTAGCAGAACCATGTTTCATGGGGAACGCTTTCAACATTGCACTTGTACTTTGTACCCCGTTGATATCATGTTCTTTTGCTTACGGATCCGTGATTGTGAAATAAAAGTGGAACTTGTAAGATCATGGAGTTTGTATGTGTGTTAGAGAAACGCCTGGGCCACTAGCCTAAGCCATGCCTAATCATGGTGGAAACTTGCAGGATCACCATAATGAGCACTCTATGAAGCATCCTCAATAATAACCTATGCAAATAGTAAATAAAAAGATCGCTGAGATGCTCATTGTCTGCTTGCCTTGTCATTTTGATTATGGGAAAGCTCCCATATCATGTGCAAGGGGTACCCCGTTGGCGGTTCTTAATGATACACATATACTTACAATGACAAGAGCTTACT
Organism: Avena insularis; assembly: GCA_023614405.1. Taxonomy (NCBI): domain Eukaryota; kingdom Viridiplantae; phylum Streptophyta; class Magnoliopsida; order Poales; family Poaceae; genus Avena; species Avena insularis. The sequence continues at coordinate 47,283,036 of CM042692.1, read as the reverse complement.
CGTGACTGAAGTTGAGTAGCATGAGGATCGGTCTTTGTAAGTAAGGGGCATGAGATTTCGGTTTATAACTTGTCAAGCATATCCTCTTAGTTGTGTCACTTTAACCTTAATCACCTTAAAGCTGCTTATGATAGGGGCAATGAGAGCTGAAAGCTATAAGTACCATAATTTTTGGAAGCTCTTTATGAGAATTGAATCCCTACTTCCTTTTAAAGGTCTTTCTTCCACCATTATATTGAGTCTCCACCTTCTATCTTTATGCACCTACTTTGAGAGCATAGTGGCCATTCTTAGTTCTATGTGCATTGTCCCAAGACTACTTGATTGATGCATAACTTGATATTGCTTGTTTTAAACTATTGTATCTAGTCACTCTTATGAACTTTGAAGGTGTCCTATGCATTTATATTTGCTACTCTATTGAGGGACAAGCTGAATACTATTATGCTATGTTTTCTTTATGTGAAACAAACAAACGTTTTGCAAAGCATTGTTATTCATGAATCTTTTGTTTGTGCCTTTTCATGTTGCATCATAGTTTCTTTGCTTATTGCTAGAACTTTGTCTTTCATGTTATGATTGAAGTACTATGATCCCAGCTTTGAATGTTTTACAAATACTTTGATCAAGTCTTTGATGGTGCATGTCACCTCAAAAATTATTCTTTCTTTTTATCACTTACCTACTCGAGGACGAGCAGGAGTTAAGCTTGGGGATGTTGATACATTGCAAATGTATCTATAATTTTTGATGTTCCATGCTTGGTTTTATCCACTTTCTTGTGTTTGGTTCCAACTTTGGAGTACTTTTCATATGATTTCTTGGACTAACCTATTAACAAGAGCCATAGTGCCAGCTGCCTGTTTTCTGCTGTTTTTGGTTCCAGGAAAGTCAGAAAATGAATATTCCCGGAATTGGATGGGACAAAAGCCAAAGTGCCTATTTTTCCCGGTGTCATCAAGTGCGAATCTGGCCGAGAGGGGCGGGGGCCACCACACCACTGGCCACGCTGCCGAGGCCCGCGCCAGGGGGTGGTGTGGCCGCTCCCGGCACCCCCTCGGCCTCTCCTTCCGCCTATATATTGCCCTCGGGACGAAAACCCTAAGGGCCCGATCAAAAATCCACGAAAGAGTCTATAGCTGTCATCATCTCCATCCCTAAATCGGGAGGGATCTGAAGCTCTTCCCGGCACCCTGCCGGAGAGAGGAATTCACCCTGGAGGCCTTCTTCATCACCATGCAAGCCTCCGGTGTGATGCATGAGTAGTTCATCCTTGGACTACAGATCCATGTAGTAGCTAGATGGCTGGTTCTCCTCCTTTGCGCTTTCATGTTTAGATCTTGTGAGCTCAGTTCATGATCAAGATCATCTATTTGTAATTGTGCATGTTGTGTTTGCGGAGATCCGATGGATATTGAGGTGCTATTTTAGATTGATTATTGATTCTATCATGTCTTTGTTATTTGTGATCTTGCATGCTTTCCGTTGTTACTAGCTATCTTGGCCAAGTAGATGCTAGCAACTCCAAGAGTTAGTATTTATGCTCGATAGTGGGTTCATGCCTCTGGTAATCTGGGGAAGTGGCAGAAATCTCTAAGGTACTAGATGTGTTGTTGCTACTAGGGAGAAAACAACAATCCTTTGTTCATAGAACAATCGTATTCTTTACTTTACATGTAGTTCGTAAAGCAATAATCTGTTGCTTGCAACTTAATACTGGAGGGGGTTCAGATGATAACCTGAAGGTGGATTATTAGTCATAGATGCAGTTGGATGGCGGTCTATGTATAATGTTGTAATGCCCAATCAAGTCTCAGAGGAGTCAAGATGATTAGTATATGCATGTATTGCTTTCTCGATGTTTGTCAATTGCCCCGCTGTAATTTGTTCACCTAGCATGTTATCTATCTAAGGAGAGCCACCTCTAGTGAACTATGGATCCCGGTCCTTGTCTTTTACATTCAATCTACAAACTGTTTACTTCTTTGTGTTTACTTTCTGCAAACTTTTACGTCTTTCCATTCGATACGTTTAATCCTTTGTTTTCCGCAAAACACGGTGAGATTGAAAAGCTCATCGCAAGTTGGGGACAAAGTTTTGTGGTTGTGTTGTGCAGGTCTCCACGTTGCTACTAGCACCGATAGTGCGCCCTGCCAAAGCTCAGCTAGTAACACCTTTGGGGTGTTTCATTGCACCTACTGGTTCGATTAAACCTTGGTTTCACACTGAGGGAACCTTGCTGCTGTGCTCATCATACCTTCCTCTTGGGGTTCCCACCGAGCTCTACATCAACACCGCTCCAACATTTTTCTGGGTGCCATACACAGAGCCATCAATATGCTTTAGATGCTGTTGTGGGAGGAGATTTCCTCCAATTTAATGAGGATGATGCTATTAATACTATAAAGAAATTGATCCTCACTTACAACTTTCCTAGCCAAACTGATATTTCTTTCGCAAAAATATTTGCTAGGTTGAACACTCTTGAGACTAGCACTACTAGCTTAAAAGATTGCTATAATACGCTTAGGGAGCATCACAATTATGTTACAATAACTGAACCATCAAAGTGGCTCCCTACAGTAAAGATTGAGATAAACACTGAAACTTTTCAAGCCCGCTGTGATATCATGTCTGAATTTTGTCTTATACCCAAAGAGATTTATGAATCTTTCAATACTTGGGGGCTTACTGAAGGAGGAAAAGAAATATCTCTTGCTAATAATCCATATTACCTCTTGGAATAGCTGAAGGAGTGTTTACAAAGTTCCTTGGAAAATGATTTCTAAGCCCGCTGTGATATCATGTCTGAATTTTGTCTTATACCCAAAGAGATTTATGAATCTTTCAATTCTTGGGGGCTTACTGAAGGAGGAAAAGAAATATCTCTTGCTAATAATCCATATTACCTCTTGGAATAGCTGAAGGAGTGTTTACAAAGTTCCTTGGAAAATGATTTCTACTGATTATCTTGTTATTGAATGTGCAGGAAAAGGACAAATTACACTTGGAAGGTCCCTATTAGAACTCCTTGGATCAATAATAGATGTGGGAAAAGGGACCATGCACCTTTCTTCTCCACCAAACAATCATATTTTCCCCAAGGTTAAGAATAAAAGTAAGAGAGGTAAGGGCCAGAAATTTGGTTTTAATGCTTCTTCATTTGAGAACACTTTATTCTTTTTCTTGCTTCTTATGCCTAACTTAAAGGCGTTAAAGAAAAGTACTTATTGGGAGATAACCCAAAAGTTTTAGATGAGTCTTGGAAGTTATTACTTCAGTAATAACCGCTCCTTATCCTTTTTATTTGCTTTTTGTGCCAAGAGTAACCTCTAATGAGAGAGAAGTAATGATTGGGAAAGTTGATGTCCCGAAACAGATTTCTGTGCTTCACCGTAAACATTCGTGTAAAATCTCTGAACGTGTTTTTGAGGCATGAATTTTTGTGCTTCTGCCCCAGGTTGTTATCTAACTTTCGTTAGTTCAACACTTTTTGATTTGAGAAACAGAAGGTCTTCGAAAAAATTCGTCTTTACCTGCTGGTCTGTTTTGACAGATTTCTGCCATTTTCTGCATTTGCTTCTTGTTGGTTCCTTCTTGAGTTCTTTTGGGGAATTGAGCTTTTTGAGGGAAGTGCTACAGTAGCTAGTGTTCTAATGGAAGTTTATTTGGTGTTAGAACTGAACCTTAAGACTTATTTATCTTGAGTGCACAAATGTTGCTAATAAAGATTGTGTGAAGTTTTGTATGAAGGAAAATTTTCAGGTGTATGGAAGGAATGAGTAATGAGATGAAGGATGGACTAAAGCTCAAGCTTGGGGATGGCACGCGTGTCACCCCAAGAAATATCCAAGAAGTACAAGCGTCAAAGCTTGGGATGCCCAAGGCATTCCCCTTCTTCATCAATAAAAATCCCAGGTTTCTTCCAAACTCTTCATTTTTATTGTTGCATGCACAGTTGTGTTGTTCTTGGAGCGTCTCTTTTTCGTTTTCATTTTGGTTTTTCGTTTGCTTGGTTTGCTTAGTTTGCTGAATAAATTCGTTGGACCCCCTCTTTCATACATTGGTTTGCAAATAGTTTGGTTTGGTTTGGAAAAGAGTAGGAAAGTTCATGCTTATGTGGTAAAAAGAGCTTGTTTTTGACTGTGGCCTATGCTTTGTCATGCCATGCTTGATATTGTTTTGGCTTTATGCTTAGTATTCTTTGCTGTAGAATGTCTTGTTATATAGAATAAAAATAAGAGAGGTAAGGGCAAGAAAGTTTGTTTTAATGCTTCTTCATTTGAGAACACTTGATTCTTTCTTTGCTTCTTATGCCTAACTTAAAGGCGTTAAAGAAAAAGTACTTGTTGGGAGATAACCCAAGAGTTTTAGATGAGTCTTGGAAGTTATTAAATCTGTAATAACCTCTCCTTATCCTTTTTATTTGCTTTTTGTGCCAAGAGTAACCTCTAATGAGAGTGAAGTAATGATTGGGAAAGTTGTTGTCCCGAAACAGATTTCTGTGCTTCACCGTAAAAATTCCTGAGAGAGCTCTATACGTCGGATTGAGCTGTAATTTTTTGTGATTCTTCCCCAGGTTGTTATCTAACTTTGGTTAGTTCAACACTTTTTGATTTTAGCAACAGAATGTCTTCGAAAAAATTCGTCTTTACCTGCTGGTCTGTTTTGACAGATTTCTGCCATTTTCTGCATTTGCTTCTTGTTAGTTCCTTCTTGAGTTCCTTTGGGGAATTGAGCTTTCTGAGGGAAGTGCTACAGTATCTAGTGTTCTAATGGAATTTTATTTGGTGTTAGAACTGAACCTTGAGACTTATTTATCTTAAGTGCACTAATGTTGCTAATGAGATTGTGTGAAGTTTTGTAAGAAGGAAAATTTTCAGGTGTATGGAAGGAATGAGTAATGAGATGAAGGATGGACTAAAGCTCAAGCTTGGGGATGCCACGCGTGTCACCCCAAGAAATATCCAAGAAGTACAAGTGTCAAAGCTTGGGGATGCCCATGGCATCCCCTTCTTCATCAATAAAAATTCCAGGTTTCTTCCAAACACTTCATTTTTATTGTTTCGTGCACAGTTGTGTTTGTCTTGGAGCGTCTTCTTTTTCGTTTTCGTTTTGGGTTTTAGTTTTCTTGCTTTTCTTAGTTTTATGAATAATTTGGTTGGACCCCCTCTTTCACACTTTGGTTTGCAAATAGTTTGGTTTGGTTTGGAAAAGAGTAGGAAAGTTCATGCTTATGTGGTAAAAAGAGCTTGTTTTTTACTGTGGCCATGCTTTGTCATGCCATGCTTGATATTGTTTTGGCTTTATGCTTAGTATTCTTTGCTATAGCATGACTTGTTATAAACAATTGAGATTGCTTAATGTGCCTTGGATGAATCATGCGTTGTTTTAGCATATTAAAGCATAGTATAGTGGTATCCTCCTTTGATGCTTTATTTGGGTTGACTTGGCGCATGCTCACACCATGTTATGACTATCTCAAGTCACCATAGCCTTTATGATCCTTTAGTTTTCAACTTGTAGTATCACTTTATGCTTTGATCAATGATGTTTTGTCACTCTGCACGATTATGGCTATTATTGCTCTCTTAGTTTGTCGCTCCCAGTCTTTTGCTAACCTCCACAACAAAGTATGAGTTCCACTCATGCATCCAACTCCCTAAACCAAGTTATTCCAAAGAGTCCACCATGCCTACATACTAGCTTATGCTATTCCAAGTATATTCATGCTTTTGTTTACCTTCCAAATTAAACTTGTTATGAGAAAACTCGTGATTAAAGCTCTCACAAACTTGATGGCACACTTTACTTTTCTTGCCCTTAATAAACTTGAACCATTGTGTCTTCTATGTTGTATATGCTTGCACTTATTTGTCGGGAATTAGTAGAAGCATGCTTTCATGGGGAACGCTTTCAACATTGCACTTGGTACTTGTACCTAGTTGATATCATGCTCTTTTGTATATGGATGTCGTCGGTGTGAAATGAAAGGGGAGCTTGTAAGTCCATGGAGTTATGTATATGTGTTAGAGAAATGCCTGGGCCGCTGGTCTAATCCATGCTGACATGGTGGAAACCTGCAGCGTAACCATAATGAGATGTCTATGAAGCATTCTTCTTATAAAAAAGAGTCCTATATTGAGAAAAAAAGAGAAAAAGAAAAAAAAGATTATGAAAAGAGGAAAGAGAGAAAAAAAGCACCATATTCCCATGGTAAATAAGAAGATTGTTGAGATGCTTGTTGTCTGCTTGCCTTGTCATTTTGATATGGGGCTTCTTCCGTATCATCGGGCAAGGGGTACCCTGTTGGCGGTTCTCTATGACACACATATACTTACAATGACAAGAACTTACCGGTGACTAAACTTGAGTAGCATGAGGAGCGGCCCTTGTATACAAGGGACATGAGATTTCTGACTTATACTTCGTCAAGCATGTACACCATAGTTTGTTCACTTTAACCTTAATCACTTCAAGATGCTTATGATAGGGGCAATGAGAGCTGAAAGCTATAAGTACCATAATTTTTGGAAGCTCTTTTTGAGACTTGAATCCCTACTTCCTTTTATAAAAAGGCATTTCTTCCACCATTATATTGAGTCTCCACCTTCTATCTTTATGCACCTACTTTGAGAGCATAGTGGCTATTCTTAGTTCTATGTGCATTGTCCCAAGACTAGTTGATTGATGCACACTTTGATATTACTTGTTTTAAACTATTGTATCTAGTCACTCTTATGAACTTTGAAGGTGTCCTAGGCATTTATATTTTCTACTCTATTGAGGTACAAGCTGAATACTTTTATGCTATGTTTTCTTTATGTGAAACAAACAAACGTCTTACAAAGCATTGTTATTCATGAATATTTTGTTTGTGCCTTTTCATGTTGCATCATAGTTTCTTTGCTTATTGCTAGAACTTTGTCTTTCATGTTATGATTGAAGTACTATGATCCCAGCTTTGAATGTTTTACAAATACTTTGATCAAGTCTTTGATGGTGCATGTCACCTCAAAAATTATTCTTTCTTTTTATCACTTACTTACTCGAGGACGAGCAGGGAGTTAGCTTTGGGGATGTTGATACATTGCAAATGTATCTATAATTTTTGATGTTCCATGCTTGGTTTTATCCACTTTCTTGTGTTTTGTTCCAACTTTGGAGTACTTTTCATATGATTTCTTGGACTAACCTATTAACAAGAGCCACAATGCCAACTGCCTGTTTTCTGCTGTTTTTTGTTCCAGGAAAGTCAGAAAATGAATATTCTTGGAACTGGACAGGACAAAAGCCAAAGTGCCTATTTTTCCGGAAGTCATCAGATGCCAGAGTACGAGACGGAGAGGGGCCAGGGGGCCACCACACCACCTGGCCGTGCGGCCCAGCCTGGCCCGTGCCACGGGGTGGTGAGGCCAGCCCTGGCACCCCCTCGGCCTCCCCTTCCGACTATAAGATGCCCTCAGGACGTAAACCCTAAGTACCAGATCGAAAATCCATGAAAGAGTCTGTAGCCGCCGTCACCTCCATCCCTAGATCGGGAGGGATCTGAAGCTCTTCCCGGCACACTGCCGGAGAGGGGAATTCACCCTGGAGGCCTTCTTCATCACCATGCAAGCCTCCGGTGTGATGCGTGAGTAGTTCATCCTTGGATTACAGATCCATGTAGTAGCTAGATGGCTGGTTCTCCTCCTTTGTGCTTTCATGTTTAGATCTTATGAGCTCCGTTCATGATCAAGATCATCTATTTGTAATTCTGCATGTTGTGTTTGCGGGGATCCGATGGATATTGATATACTATTTCAGATTGATTATTGATTCTATCATGTCTTTGTTATTTGTGATCTTGCATGCTTTCCGTTGTTAGTAGCTATCTTGGCCAAGTAGATGCTAGCAACTCCAAGAGTTAGTATTTATGCTCGATAGTTGGTTCATGCCTCTGGTAATCTGGGGAAGTGACAGAAATCTCTAAGGTACTAGATGTGCTATTGCTACTAGGGAGAAAACAACAATCCTTTGTTCATAGAACAATCGTATTGTTTACTTTACATGCAGTTCGTAAAGCAATAATCTGTTGCTTGCAACTTAATACTGGAGGAGGTTCGGATGATAACCTGAAGGTGGATTATTAGTCATAGATGCAGTTGGATGGCGGTCTATGTATAATGTTGTAATGCCCAATCAAGTCTCAGAGGAGTCAAGATGATTAGTATATGCATGTATTGCTTTCTCGATGTTTGTCAATTGCCCCGCTGTAATTTGTTCACCCAGCATGTTATCTATCTAAGGAGAGCCACCTCTAGTGAACTATGGATCCCGGTCCTTGTCTTTTACATTCAATGTACAAACTGTTTACTTCTTTGTGTTTACTTTCTGCAAACTTTTACTTCTTTCCATTCGATACGTTTAATCCTTTGTTTTCCGCAAAACACGGTGAAATTGACAACCTCATCGCAAGTTGGCGACAAAGTTCTGTGGTTGTGTTGTGCAGGTTTCCACGTTGCTACTAGCACCGGTAGTGTGCCTTGCCAAAGCTCAGGTAGTAACATCTTTGGGGTGTTTCCTTGCTCCTACTGGCTCGATTAAACCTTGGTTTCATAACTGAGGGAAACTTGCTGCTGTGCTCATCATACCTTCCTCTTGGGGTTCCCAACGAGCTCTACATCAACCACGCACCAACACTTTTCTGGGCGCCGTGCATTGAGCCATCAGATATTAATCATATTCTTGATGAAATATCTCTCTAAACCTTTCCACTGATGCTAATATTTAGAGGGGTATGCAATCCTTTATTTTGTATTTTTCCTGTGCATATAATGTCGTTTAAAGGAGGGAATCACTACATTAAAGTCAAAGATACGAGATTTCTAACAACCAGAAGAAACCAGGAGCCGTACAACGGAGGAAAACGCTTTAACGACCAACTATACGACCGGAGCAAAAAATTCGCCCGTATAGCTCCGCTCGTATAGTTAGCGCCGCCACCGTTAGGTCAAACAGATGAAATTTCATGAAGGGACCCTATATAAATAAGCCTCGGGCGACAAGAAAAGAAGCCAGACCTCGCAAAAAGTCTCTGCCACAGATCACCAGCCGCCTCCAGATCTCCAAACCCGTCTCCATCTCCATAGCCATATTCCACCACTTGTAATAGTAGATCTCTTCTCTGATTGGCGACATTGTAAGACTATTGCTATCAATCTTATGATTTTTATTACAATGTTTGTGATTGTTGATCTTATCTCTATGTGAGAGTAATTCTCCTTGGGCTAAGGGCTTCAGCCTAGCCATGTTGCAATTGTGCATGTGATTTATCATAGATGGGATCGTGTATTAGTTTGTATGACATGATGATTATTTGTATCCTCTCTTGCCTCAATCCAAGGACTTGTTAGGTACCCAAGATCCCGAGGGTTGAGCCAGGTATAGGGAGTATGAGTGATGACTGATGTCAACACCCGAATTTTTAATCCCAGATGCCTGTTATGCCATACATCGCAATCCCATGATTGCCATTTTTGCGAGACATAACAGATTGGATATCACAGTACATCATCCATTACAAACCATAATAAGGTCTTACACAAATAAAGGATCTCATGATCTAGTGTTAGTACAAACAAGTAGCGGAATAAATAGCGTAGCGGTGGGCTCCATCTTTAGTGTCACAAGCAATGCTGACGATGGGAGATGATCCTAGTTGTCGTAGCCGTCCTACTGTCCTTCCTCCGGATAGTCCTCCTCATAGTCTGGCCATAGGAATAGGCAGGGACAAAGCCATGAGTACTCTTTAAGTACTCGGAAACTATCACTAACAAGTAAGATAGTTCTAGAAGGAAATGCTAACTCTAAGTTTACTTGTAAAGTTAAGTTTGAAACCTAAGCTGAGTTTAGAAACAAAGAAAGATAAAATAAAGTTTGAAAATCACCTAAGTGGGAACTTAGTTGTCATAGTCATAACTCTATTGTTGTCAAGTCATGTCACAATTCATTTCATAGTCAAAACATCTGACAACGGAATAGTATGGCCACTCCAACTGTCCATAACCGCGGACGCGGCTATTCAAATAGTTTGACACTCTACAGAGGTGGTACACTTTCACCACAAAATTCGATACATCTGTTAGGGATAACCCTGAATTATCATACTTAGTATGCAGATAATCAAACATAACCTTTCCTTTACACACTCTAGTATAAGCACCTCTCCTATGAGCTTGGCCTCCCAACCATGGCCATCTGCCATCCTGGGCACTGCATAGGTGGACGATATTGAGAGGTAGCCTCAGCTCAAACCTCTCCCGCGAGGGAACTAATACTAATGCATATAAACTTCCTGCTAAGCCTTACCCAATTCAGGTATTGTGGTTGTACGGTAAAATTGGAATGGTATCGCATCCGAACCCAACCATCAGCTTTTATAATGGGCTAAGGCTCATGTCTCAACATTTTCATCATCATCATAAACCATTTGTGTTTCTCAACACATGTCAAAACATCTCAATAGAATGACTCATCATTCCAAGGTTTTCACAAGTCATTTTCACCAAGTATTCCATCTAAAGTTATCAAGTTTTTGTTTTAGCTCTAAGATACTAAGTTAAGAGTGTTCACTAATGTGGGATGCTAATCTCAATATCATGCCATAGAATGACATCTAAGTCTAACTAGATAGGTCAAGTTTTATACTCTTTATGCTATCTATAAACAAGTAAGAAACTTTGGTAAAGTAAAAGAAAGTAAAGCTTGTAAATAAAACTTGGAGTAGGTATAAGTCCAAGGGTATAACCAAAGCATGCCTAATGCATTTGCTTAGGTTATCTAGCTTGCAAGGGTTAGATTGCATTGTTAATGATGTATCGCAAGTATTAGCTTGCCAATAATAGCTTGCCTTGGTTGGTGTAGTGGTTGAAATTCTCCTCGTCTTCTTTGGGGTAGAAATCCTCCTCCTCGTAGACTTGGTCGGTACTATCGTCTATAAATACATACGGAATACACAATCACCAAACAATACTTAACTAGTCTTAGCACACTAAGGCACACATTTGATGATCTATTATCATTGTTGGGTTCGCAACATAGAAAACAAAAAATTTCCTACGATGTGAACTATACGCCAAGATCTATCTACTAGATACAGAGCAACGGCTGGATATACATCCATGGAGAACTCACCCTCGAAGACAACGAGTTTTGTTAATGAGTTGGAACTCGTGGATGATGTAGTCGTACACTTGCCGATCTCAAGATCGTGATGAAGTCCAGCAAGTCCGACTCCAGCACGTCCTTCAGATCCAGCTCCAGCAAGTCCAGCACCACCAAGTCCAGCACCGCAAAGCAGCGGTGCATCCGTGATCGCACACACGTGCGATACCCCGAAAACCTCCATCCCTCGCTCCAGCAAAGTAGCGGAAGCAGCAACTCCTTTCCATATAAAGCCACCGGGAACATGTATCTCGCTAATCCGAGACCATGGGGGAATAATACTAGAGGGGGAGAGAGATCCTTCACGAGGAGGTGTGAGGAAGAAGGGGAGTGAGGGGGCCTTTTATAGGAGGAGGGGGGTACCCCTCCCCATGGCCGGGGCCCCATGGGAGGGTGACTCCTCACCTCCCCCATTCATGTGGTGGTAACCCCTCCACATTAAAATGCCCCTTCACATTCTCTTTTAAACTTTCCACTTTAAATGCATTAAGTTTCTCCAAATTTAATGCTCTCTCATTTAATAAAACTCTTTTATTAATTTTATTCAGAATTTTGTTAATCACTTTAATTAACAAACATTCACATAAAACCCCCTGCAACATTTCAATATGACATGCAGAACCAATTTCAGCAATTTCACCCGAAACAGTTTCGGGGTCTATTGAAATAATTCCAGCGCTTTCTTAAATCTTTATCTGAAACATATTTGCTCCAAATGGTGTCGGTATCCCTTAAGTGTGTCACCCTACGGTTCGCGAATAATGCAGATATAATCGAGACCCCTCTCAGATCAATAATCAGAAGCGGGACCTGGAGATCCATACTGACTCCTACACATTCAACGATGACTTCTGTGATCGTGAGAACCTTTAACTCTAGTAACTAAATCCCTTTGTCTCACGATATATTGCATGTCCGAGATTCGATCATCGGTATCTCCATACCTATTTTGATCTCGTTACCGACATGCACTATTTTCTCGTTCCCGTGATATAACATTCTAGTGATCACATCACTTGCTTGCAAGCTATCTTAATGTGATATCACCGAGAGGGCCCAGAGTATATCTATCCATCATCGGGATGGACAAATCCCACTCTTGATCAATGAGCCTCAACATAACACCTTCAGAGTATCTAAACCCACCTTTATAGTCACCCTGTTACGGTGTGACGTTTGATGTTATCAAGATACTCTTCCGGTGTTAGCAATTAACATGATCTCATGGTCTAAGGACTAAGATTACTTCATATGATGTTATAGCAATATAAACATAATGACTTTGATCATAATGCTATACTTCGGATGAATGTTCATCACATCATTCCACCAATGTTGTGACCTCGTTATTAACAACATCCAATGTCCATGATCAGGAAACCTTGATCATCTTGTTAATCAACGAGCTAGTTTATATGAGAGGCATTACTAGGAACTTTGTATTTTGTTTATTAAACACACATGTATTGACGTTTCCGATCAATACAATTATAGCATGCAAAATAAACATTTATCATAAACATGGAATAAGATAATAACCACTTTATTATTGCCTCTCGGGCATATTCCCTTCAGTATCCCACTTGCACTAGAGTCAATAATCTAGTTTGAAAAAATTTGCGTATTGAACACCTATGGCTTTCTGGTGTTGCATATACGCGATTGCTACTGGTTAACATAATCTCCGGATCTGACAGTTTCAGGTCCGTGTGTATTTGCATGTCTTTGTGTCTCTACGCACCACTCATTCTCAAATGAGATGCAATTGTATAAATTTGGTCCTTTGGTGAGACCTTTAGTTCGTTCGGGTTAAAATATGTTGATATTATTGTCACACAATATATCTTCATAGTATTAGCCCACTTTGAACCACACCTAGTTTGATAACAAACTACTTAACACAAATGCCCTCCTTTGCTGCTACTATATCAGTTATATACTTAGCCTTTTGTTGTAGTATCTGTCACAATGTCTCAACTTTGGAACTCATCCAAATCCATCATGGAACATCCTTTCCATTACATTGTGCCACCCATAGTCTAAATTGAGATAAATTTTAATTTGTATCTTATGACAAAACTAGTATCAATGTAACACTTTACAATGAACTACCTTTAACTATTTGTCACTTATACATGATATATTCTTAGTTCTTCCAAAGCTCATAAGAATATCTTTACTATCATCCAATGATAATCTTATGAATCAGTCTGGTATGTGCTCATAACATTCAGAGCATAGGACATTCTGGATATATACATATCACGGTATAATCGATCAAAATCTTCATGTGATTTTACTCACCAAGTGTTGAAACACTTGAATTTTGATACAATCCTTTCCATGCAGCAAGAACCTTTCTTGTTGTTTCCATATTGAACCCTTTCAATATCTCATATATGTACGTCTGGCATAACCATATTAGCGCCTCAATCTATCCATATAGACATTGATGCCAAATATTCCGGTTTTGCCCAAGTCTTTCATCGAAATCCTATTTTAATGAAATTCTTAATTTGTGTCAATACAAGATACATCATTTCCAATCAACAATATGTCCTCTACATAATGTATTAGAAATATGTCTTAGTGCTCCCACTTAATTTCTTGCAAATGAAAGCATCTTCATTATCTCCGATGAATTTAAACTCTTTTAACAGTTTCATCATGCTGAAGATTCCAACTCCGCTATGCTTACTTCAACTATTGAAGTTTGCATGTCCTTTTAGCACCGAATTAACAAAAACCCTTCGGACCGTGTCTTGTACACGTACTAGGTAACCATTCTATTAGAAGAACATTGTTTTGTTTGTTCAACTACCATACATCAAATTATATGTAGTGGTTGCTACATTAATCCGTTAAGACTAAATATCGCTATA